>CM067083.1:6764807-9468595 GCA_034008185.1 Gorsachius magnificus | reverse complement strand
TAGTAATTTTCAACGTGAAGTCAAATTTTCCCATGTAAGCAAGGTTTCCACAACACAACTTTTACAAGGCACAAAAGCTTTATGACAAAGAAAGGTTATTTTCTCAGCTTGAATTTGCTAACCTGCAAGCACAAAGTAAACAAGTTAAAAAGTGTTAAAGTGGTAGAAACAGTTATCTAGCAAGGCAGAAACATATTGTCCAAGAAAAGGCCAGTTACAGGCCATGGACGCTGCCACCAAAAGTGAAACTACAGTTCACATAAAGACACACAAGTTAGCTTTGAACTTATGCAGGCTTCAAAATAGGCCTTAAAAATCAACTACAGCAAATATTCAAATAGCTTTTTGTCTCATGAATTATCACATTTTAAACTGACATGAAGCTTGTATGCAGAATTTTAAAGGCCTTTATTAGTAACAGAAAATGAAATAATAAAGGTATGTAAAGAGGAAGGGACTTGCACATATAGATATGACGTGACCATTTTCCAAAAGTCCCTAATTGTCACAAATAGAGCAGAACACCTCATGAAACCTTGGGGGACCTAAAATGGCACAAGCTATTCACAGATATTTTAAGTATATGCTTAAAGGGCATGCTCTGTTGATATTTTCAGTGAACTGTAACTACATGCCTGCACTTCTTTTCAAACTGTCTTAGTTAAAAGTGGAAAAAAGTCAAATTAGTATCAGCCCTCGGATTACTATAGAAGCTATTATAAGCTACCCAAAACCAATTTTTCATGAACAATCATGCTACAGACTTCCTGAACAATCAGACTCCTTTTTCCCCAAATGGATCACTGGTTTTTCAACATGAAGAAAAGAATCACACTTCTTTACAGATAGGGTCAGCATTCTGAACTTCTACTGGAGAGGTCATGTAGGAAAGAGCTATTATTTAGCGCCAATTCCTTGCAGGCACAGTGAATGAAAACTTGCAAGGCAGCTATATAATTGTAAGTTGTATTTTTGTTTACATCACAAAAGCAATATAATCTTCCATTAGAAATATTGGTAACTATATAAATGCATACTCACCCTTACATCACTTTCTTTCAATTCAAGTTCAGTCCCATCTTTGTACTTAACAGTATAAAGATGAGAAACATCATCGTAACTAGTCACTTGTACTTCGTAGTACAGGACACTTCCTGGCCAACGGCCCATCGCCACCTCGCCATCAGCAAACCTCCGGTTTGGCATTTTCCAAAAGGAATCCTTAGAAAAGAATAAATCAATAAATCAACTTTAAAGTAAACAACTCTTCACCTTAAATAGGCAAAAAGATGCCTGGTAAGAAAAAAAGATGATCTATTTGCCCAATGAATAGTAAGCAGAAGCAGCAGGTTTATAATAGAGCAAAGATTGAAGGTAGATGTTATAAAAAAATACATTCAAATGTATTAATAGTACACCTAGACCAATATTCAGCTATGATACACAATCTCTATTACCAAAGACCATCAAACCAGGCAAAGCATGTATTTGACCAAAATGACGTAAACATAGTTGACCTTATCTAGATGGGAAAAAAAGTGAATTAGATGGTATCTAAGTGTCCTCTAACCCTCTTTTTCTGTGGTTCTACAAAAATTACAAAAGCAATGATTTCTAAATGTTAAAATAAAATGTCCCAAATATATTCAGTACACACAACCGTATTACACATTTCCTTCAATTTGTTATGCCAAAGCCTCAAAAGTTAGGAAATGCCAGAATTTCGGTTCCTGCCCGAGTTGAATATTTTCTCTTTTCAACCTATTTAGCACGAGGCATGCAATGCCTTTTGCAGGGGCCTGTAGGAAAACCAAGTACAACATCAGAGCAGCCACATAATAGCCCCAAAACCTAAATTCTGTCCTCTTGCCTGCATGATAAGGTTTTTATTTGATATTAGCAAAACAGGGTTTAAGCAACTACCACACCTGGTCCACCACACCAGGGTGCTGGGGAAAAAAGCCACAACTGCAACTTAAAGGAAGTTACATTTTTAGATGTATCTTAAAAGTCCAAGGTAAAATACATACTAACCTATATAATATCACCATTTGTGTGATGAACATAGGGATTTGGAATAGGGGAAAAAACCAAAATAAACAGCAAATGTTTTTGTTTCCAAGGATTTTAACCTGTTTGCTATAAATAAGATGTGAAGCCACAAAAAATGAGGTAAAAAAAATATTTAACTAGATACTCATTAATTATATATTAACTAACCTGCAGCGAAAAGTTAAGATTCTTTGGCAGAAAATACTTTTAATATGCAACAACAGACCTTCAGAACACATTGGGGGACGGGGCTAAGTAAGGCTTTTCAATCAGCTTTCATTCTGGCATTTCCTGAAGCTGCTGCTGGTGGTAGATTTCACACCTGTGTAGCTCTCCAAGTCAAAGAAGAAACCAAAAAATCCGCAAAATTCCCTCATGTGGATTTTACTGCTAATATTCCTAATTGCTTCAGAACAGAAACATGGCCATCTGGCCACCTCCTTTACTGTACAATACTTGAAGGAGCAAAGGAAGTTATATCATTTGGTTTCATTGACACTTGCAGTTAGGAAAATTACCTGAGTTCTAGTCTATGCCTGTAGGCACACGCTCTTCCAGCTCGTCCCTCTCCTGATGTTTCTTGTCCCAGCCTCTTGTTACTTACTCTTTCTGAATTCCCACCCCTCTGACTCCATTTTATCCCAGTCAGTTTAACCCCCTCAGGTTCATACCCTTGTTTCTTATGACTCCGTGAAACACAATGTCCGTATTTTCATTTCAAATTCTTCTCCACTCTCTCTTTACACCCCTTTAACTCCTCGGGGGGGGTTCTGCCTTTTCTGCCCTTGTTCACCAAACTGGTTCTTGTTCACCTTCACCACCTCTGGGTTCAAGATCTGATCTCAATCCCCATCGCTGTCTCCCTTGTCCATTTTTTTCACGCAAGAAACAGTTCTTTAGGAGATCCACGTCTACTGCTGCTCCAGAATAATACATAAATTTAAGCAATTGGAAATATTATCTTGTGATTCAAAAGTAATGAACACTCTTATTAATAGAAGGATGTACTTATTTTTCCATTTTTTTTCCTTAAAGTTTAATAAGGAGATCAAACATGAAACACTAAAAAAAGTAAATATTCTTACCCTATCAAAAGTTACCACCTTGTCCTGCACCCCTGTGCCTCCTGAGAGGGAGGTTTGCAAGCCTCAGTCCATATATTCCACTGCAAAAAGCCACACCTTTTAAAGGCAGCCTTCATCTGTTCAGATAACAAAAACCATTACTGGCGTCAAGAAAAACAAAAACAGGAAGTGTTTTAAAAAAAAAAGTTTAGAAATTACATTTTGAATTTACTGCTCTTTCAAGCCCTACACACAACCCTGAGAGGCATCAGGCTAATGTTCACAGCAGTCCTACACAAACTGTTTAGAATTCATGGGGCTTCAAAACATATATCCAAGTGACCTCAAAAGGAAATTATTTCATCCAGTGAATCCTGTACTGCACAGATACTTGACTGCAAGTCTACCCACTTACTCCAGGATGAAATTTGTATCTTCTGCACCATTATGATTCTCCTTTAGGAACCCAGACTCTAAGGGCTGGGCTCAAAAGGATTTTGTATCCTACACCAAGCCAAGCCAATTAATGCAAAACTCCCTGAAGCTAAAAGTTGGTCAAGAAGAAAAGTGACTGCTGACTCAACCAAGAATGAAACCGTGGAAGAGAAACGTGGCAGAGAAACATCTTGCCCCATACGGCCATTTCTGGTCTTTCTTAATGACCCTCTCACCAGATCTATGCAACGAGATTTCACTCCTATCAAGAAAGTAAGAAAGAAACTGCTAGCTTGTAGTCACTAGAAGATGATACCACGTCATCAGAAGTTGGGTGCACAGTTTTAAGGAGAACTAAATAAATAAAAAGAACCACTAAATGAAGTTTTCCCTCTTGGAAGAGCTCGGAACTTCATACCTATCCAGTGATTCTACTAATTCTGACATCTCACCACTGGTAGATAATGCGTATGCCAGAGGAGGAAGCCAGTTCAACGCGAGAAAAGAAGAAATGCAGGAAAATATTGACGGTCAACACTAACAAGACACAGCTTCTTACACAGACAGTTACTCCTGAATTCACCAAAGAGACCGAGCTGCACAGGCCCTTTTCGGGATCACCCTTACCCAACCCACATTTCTAGCTCTCTACCTCCATAGCGGTGGAGGCATCTACCACAGTTCAAGCTTGGCTCAACTGAACAGTCATCTCAGCTTCACTGCTAAAAGCATGCGCAAATAAACCTCAAGCTAAAATCCAAACCTATCACTCCTCAGGCACGGAAACGAGGCTTTTCCCTTGAAAAAGGCTTTACACCAGAAGCACTGAAAGCAGAGAGAAAGCGTCAGGAACTTGAACTCCCCCGCGCGCCGCCCGCCGGGGCGGGGGGGGGCCCCGGCCCCGCGCGCCCCTCCGCGCCTCTCCCACGGCGCGGCCCCGTCACACCGGCTGGCCGCGGCCTTTCCCTGCGCCGCGCCCGGCGTCGCGGTACCGCTGTGGAGGGGAGCGGCGGCGTCCCAAACGAAGCGGGGGAGCCCAGCCCATCCCCCGCCCCCAGGGCCCAAGCAAACGGCCCAGGCGGCGCAAAAGGCCGCCGCTCGCCCGCCCCCCGGGACAGAGGCCTGAGCGGGGCCGCGCCCAACGCCCGCGCACGGGGGCGGAGAGAGGCGGAGGCGGCGACTGGCCGGAGCGCTTCAGCCCGGGAAGGCCGCGGAGGGGGGCGAGGGCAGGGGTGGTGTTCCGACCCGCACCCGCCCCGGTACCGCCGTTCCCTTACCTGGCGCCCGCGCCCGCCCGCGCCGGGCCGGGCAGGAGGCGCTTCCGCGGAGCTAGCGGGAGCCGGGCCTGAACGCGGAGCTCTCCGCTGAGGGGAAAAACCGCCCTGAGCGACGGTTAGGGCCGCCGACGGTGAGCTGCCTCGCCCCGCCCCTTCCCGCCCGCCAGCCGCGCCCATTGGCCACGAGGCGCCGTTTGAATCGTGGGTCGCCGCACGCTATTGGCTGCGGCGCGACGGTGCGGTCCTCCCGCCCGAGGGCCCGCCGGCTGCCCGCCGCGCTGAGGGGACGAGCGGAGCGGGGCGGCTCGGTCCCCTCACGGCGACCGGGGGTTGGTGACGGGTGGGGGCGCGGTGGGAAGGAGAATCGCGGGAAGGGATGAAAGGCTGCGGGCGCCATCGCGGCGCCGGGAGCCGCCTCAGGCCCCGCTGCCGGGCGGTAAACAAACCCGGGCTTTTGTATGCGGAGCCCTCGGGGTCTCGCCGCTTCAGCCCGCGAGTGCTCCTACAGTGAGCAACCGCCCGTGCTCCCGGCAGCCGGGCACCCAGCCAGGCCGAAATGTGGTAAAAGCAGCCCTCTCTCTCTCCGAAAGAAAAATAAAAAAGGGCAAAAGAGCAGCGGTGTGTGGTTAACGCTGTCCTGTTGAGGTAACTTTTCCAGAAAGGCCATTCAAGTTAACTGGCAGCTTCTGAAATCAGGAAGGCTAAGCAATAAGTTTCAACAGGCAGAAGAAAAAACGGGTTGTGAAAATGTTAATGAGTCGTCGTGCACGGTGAGTTTTTGCTTTGTTACTATTGCACAGTTCAGAATTGTTAAGAACGGTTTTCAGTAGATGTCTTAATTACAGCAACTACAGAGCCTGCTTCATTCTGTTGGCAACAGAGGCCTACAATTAATATCCCTAAATATGGGGCAATATGTTTCTCTGCCCTGTTCATTGTAGTTATAATTTATATATAATTATTCGTTATATACCTAGTGCAGCTGTATTTTTCAGGAAGCTAAACCTAGGTTTTTTCTTATAACCAGAAACCAAGTGAGAATAACACTAGAAGGTACAATGGTGAACCCGACAGTACAGAAAGAAATGAGACCTCTTGCATAATCTTGGAGGAATGAACATTGTATTTACTCTTAATTTTATGCTGCATCCTAACTTAGCTTTCTCAGAAATCCCTAGAAAAGGGCAATACAATAGTAAAGGAGAAATGAAATGCAACATACAATTTAGAGGTCAAATAAGTCTACTGTACAGCTAACTAAGTTCAGGGGAGAGATGAAGTTGTCAGAAGGGAAGAGTACTAGACGTGTAACATTCATATAAGTCAGATATAAATGTAAAAGTCGATTTGAAAATAAAGCTTCTCCAGAATCTTACAAGTTAGTCAGTAACGTGTAAGAACATATGGAACACAGGTTTCCAGTAGCATTTCTATCTTGTTAGAGCTCCGAGAACCGGAGAGTATCATTTAAACATCTCCGGGAAGAGACTTTGATGTAATAAGAGTGGCAGAGAACACGTGAGTGCTCTTGTTGAAGGAAGAAAACTGGAAGATACTGGAAATGCAACATAAGTAATGTTTCTTTGCAGGTATTGGGTATTACATATTCCGTAGTGCAAATTCTCAGAAAAATCATTTCCGAAGGAATCCAGCAGATCCCAAATTGGCACGTAAGTGGGCTTTGCCTTTCTTTTTCTTTTTTTCCTGTTCAATTGCTATACAGTGTCTCTTTGTACTATTTAAATAGCCATTTCAATTGTTGTACTGACTACAATACTCTATTCACAGATCTGAAATTTATACCCACTGCAACTGGGAAAGGGCTTCTTGTCACAGGTTGGTGGGGTTTTGTTCGTCACCCTAATTATCTCGGTGACATCATCATGGCTCTAGCATGGTCCCTACCCTGTGGTAAGTTCCTGAAACTAAAGTGGATTTTATCACAAATGCTTGTGTGGCTTGGCATCTGACTGGGTTTGAAATGCAAAGTGATAATTACTTGAGAATGCTAAAACCTGTAATTAGTTGAATGGCAACTTCCTGTGTTTTAAGCTTAAGGCAACGCTTCTTCTCTTTTGCATCCTTTCTATCTTATTTGACATCTCATACTAGAGATCTGACTCTTCTTTCTGGCACTTTATCATTCAATAACGATGGGGCTTGCTTGCTAAGAAGTTGTTCCTTACGTTTTTTAGGCTGTGCTATAGTGTTTTCAAAGGGAGTTCCCAGAAAGCGGGAGTTTGCTTGGAGACGGGGGCTACCGCACATAGGATGGACTTTCTCCAAAATGCATTTTTAAAAAAAAAAAAAAAAAAAAAAAAAGGTCATCAAAGACTAAGGAGTTGGAATTGTGTTTCAAAGTTTTTGAACTTTGCAGCCCGCCTGGGCTCCAAGTGCACACTGACGGCTCATGCCCAGCTTTTCATCCACAAGTCAAGCAGTGTGCTCGGAGCAAAGCTAGAGTTACCGTCTACACCCAAAATGGAGGTGGTGGTGTGGGGCTTGTGTGGGGCAGCTCGGTGCTGCAGAGGTTTCACTATTTCTCTGGTTTTGGTAGCCAAAGAACTTTGACGTGCCTGCTTTGCACACATTGAGAGTGAAGCAGGTAGATTTTGCGACTCTGAATTTTAAAGATTTTTTTTTTTTTTTTATTTATTTTTGGGGGTCTCTTCCTCTCTGCATGTAAACATGTCACACAATTCCTGCGCTATCCTGTTGAGTATGTGATGCTTTACAATGCGAGCAGAAGACGCTTCAGCCCGTAACAAGTACATGTCACCAGCTTAGTGCCTGTTGTTAATAGCTAACACTTCTGGATTTTTTTTTTTTTTTCTCTGCTGTATCTGTAGTGACTTTCTCACTTCTGTTCTACAGGTTTTAATCACATTTTACCATATTTCTACGTGATATATTTCATCTGTTTGCTTGTTCGAGAAGCTCGTGATGAACGTCATTGTAAGCAAAAATATGGCTTGGCATGGGGAAGGTATTGTCAGCGTGTACCATACCGCATATTTCCTTACATCTACTAGAGCTCTCCAGATGCCTGATTTGCAAATTACTTCTGAAGTTTCTTTTCCATGTGAAAAAACCAAATAAAGTTTTCTTAAAAGTCAGTAGTGCTTTTTTCTTTTTTTTTCTTTAATTGGGGGGGGAAAAAAAGCAATGTTGATTTATCTTATTAAGTAAAGATGCAAGTTTGCTGAGGTTCCTTTTGTATCTGTGGTTGCAGGTTGAGTGCTCCAAGCTCGTATATGGCGCTTCTCTTAGCCTGTCTGGGAATTTTAAGGAAAGGAGGCGTCTCCATTTAAAAGGAGATCTCCAGCTCTCTCCCTTTTCTTCTGCTTCGCTTTATGCAAAAGCCCACAGGTCCACTGTCGGCCTGAGAGCGCATTTGTTCGTTGAATTGGCTCTGTGCGTGTCCGCTACTTTGCTCCTCTGCCTGGGCTGAAGAAAATGAAAGCGCTATAGAAGGCAGGGAAGGAAAAGCAGAGGCTCGAAAGCGTGGGTGGCTGCTGACTTCAGCTGTTAGTCAGTTAGGAAAAAGGGATTGTCTCTGCTGGAGAAGTTGATGGCTTCAGAGAAATTAAATGCTCATCCTTAAACGTGACTGAGAAGCGCCAGCCATGGAGCGGGTGCAGCAGGGCCCCTGCTCCTGTCAGCCTGTCCTCGCCCTCGCTCGCCTGGGAGCTTGACTGCTCCTGCCCGGTGAGCGGGTGAGCCTGGAGGTGACAGCAGCCGGGGCTTTGGGCATCCAGAGGTGTGGGCAAGGCCAATGCATCGCCTCTTTTTGGTCCCTCATTCTGTTAATCCAAAAATAAAATGAATGTTAACTGTGAAGAGACAGAATTAACACTTGGTTTGCCTGTGTTCTATTGCATTTTCCCCCACAGCTTCCATTAGAAGTCAAAACCAAACGATGCTTCCATGTTAATCTGGGGTACAGCCAAGGGGTACTGCACAGGAAATAAATCTGGTGCTCATTTGACCTCATGTGAGCAAGACTCACTGATACTGTAGACAGAGGTAGGCGTTGGAATCCTACGGCCATTTCTGTATGTGTTTATGTCTGCTTATCACAGCCTTCAGGGAAGGGAACTCGGCCAGACTCAAAATTCTCAGTCCCCACCAAAATAAACAGGAGCTGAAAGTCTTAACGGCCAATGAGACTGCACCTGTGGAAGTGCAAATCTAAAAGTGATCACTAAGGACATTGTACCTGAGCATGTTCTGCAAGGATCCTTGTTTCTCCAAGGTGGGAGTTCCTCATCTTATTTACCAAGCATTGAAACCTTTGTCAGAGCTTCCACAATGTCTTTTGTCTCCTGCTTCAGGAAGAAGATCTTTTTTGGTAAGAAACCACTTTCTTGGCAGAATTTCAAGAAAATATGACGGCATTACTGAGTGGCTGTCATCTCTGAAATGAGCCAATGGAGGAATGGCACCACTTCCCTGGGACAATCTCTTGCATGGTGCGCGCGCACACACGCATGCGTGTGTGTGTATATATATACATTTGCAGAGAGAGAATTCTTAGATCAAACTGATATGACTGAAAAAATACAGAGGTTTCTATATGCTCATGGTCCTTTAGCCATGGAGTGATGGGGGGGAAAAAAAGTCTTTAATAAGAGCAAGCCACAAATTAATGTAATGAATTATGTTAGATTTTGTATATTTCCTTATATATAGGAGTTAGATTTTGAGGTGAAATAATGCAAGGTGACACTAAAGATACGGAAAGATACTGAATAAAAGCAACAATATATTTTGAACTACTATAGATTTTTATTCTATTTGAAGACCAAGTACATGTAACTCATCCAGCGTTTCTGTGTTTGCTTAAGACCATTATGAAAACAATCCCTAAAAATAAAACGAATCGCAATGCACATTTCACAGTTATATTCTTTTAAGTTTCCTGTTAGCAGCCCAGGTTCAGCTCACTGTTTTGACTGGCTTTAACACTGAGTAACAGTGCTGGTGCGCTGACCGCTGAGATTCTGCGATGGTGGGAAACGGGCGAGACTTCCCCTCTGTCAGCTCAGATGCGCTTAGGGACGTGGTTTAGTGGTGGGATGGCAGGGTTAGGCTAATGGTTGGGCTTGATGATCTTAAAAGGTCTTTTCCAACCTGAATGATTCTACGATTCTAGGATGGCATGATCAGCAGCACGCGCGCAGCACGGCCCGCAGAGGTAACCGAGGACATTCATCTACTCCTGCAGAAAGTTGTAGCTGTAAGTACTTGTACGCGTCCCTGCCCTCGGGTTTTGCGTGCAGGCAAGTTCCATGGGCAGAGATTAATTTTTCATGACAAGCTTCTATCCTGTGGGCTGATATATTTCCCTGGTTCTATTGAGGTTACGTTAGTACAGCCACATTGATTTCCATGGAATAATTTCTGATTTGTACTCGTGTAATCAGGCCAAGAAGAATCAAATTTACCATTTAAACCATTTCTTATTTCAGTTGTAGATTTTCATCTGCTGCTACCTCTGGGTTCTGCACTAATTGTAAATGAGCAAAATGTAACACTGAAGAAGGAAAGAAGAGAAGAGGATAAAAGATTTACTTACACCACCTCATTTTGATTAAAAATCAGTCATGGCTAAGGCTGGTTTTGCAACATGCAGGAGCTTTTTCAAGCCAGTTCTCACGGCGGTTACGTACAACAGCACTGGGTTCTGAACAGCTTTTTAGTTCTTTGAAGACTATGCTAAATTTCCCACTTTTTATTAGCATTGATGAACAATTTACAAAATTAGGTGATCATTTTAAAATCCTGCACTCTGACTATGCAAACCCATGGTTCAAACCATTATTTACCTCACCTAAAAGAAAAACTAGATATGCTAAATCTTAAGGCAGGTTTCCTCATATAGCAGCATTTAAATCTGCAGGCCCTCTGTGGGCATCGTTCTTAACCATCTGGTTTTCCATGTTTGTAAGGATATTAGGAATTCACCTCAGCTATAGCAGAAGCTTGTCAGCAGACCACCGCTTTGTTCTTCTCATGAAGAAGAAAACCAAGCATATCTATAATATCAAGTGCATATGTAATATCAAACAGCAAGTGGCCCAAGCTGAGGTACTTTTTTGGATACAACAGAATTAAACTTGCACTTTAAAAATCAGAAATGAAACAGCGAAAACTGACTTGAGAGACTAATTTTCTTTTCAAAAATAAATAAATGCCTAAGTAGAAATTTCAACACTTTAAACAATTAATGCTTAAGACACAACCTGCAGAAAAATTAAGAGTTATCTGCTATCAGAGTAATTAGCTTTTTCAGCAACAGCTGTAAGTTCACAGCAGTATCATCCAACTCCTCCTCCTCTCACAACTCAAAACACTTCCCCAGAATTCAGAGCGCAGCTTAAATCTCCTAAAAAACATTCCTAGTAAAGGACATCAATTAATCATCCTCCCATCCCTGAGAGCAGCAGGGCTGAGAAACCTCTGAAATATGTTGGCATATTTGAAGAGAAAACCCTTTTGAAGAGGGAAGGTCTTGAGCTGCTGCTGTGCAAAAAGGAGAGAAGCTGAGGCTGTAGTCGCCAGCTTTAGTTTTCCAAAAATAGTTTTAGTGCTCAGAAAAGCAAGAGCTTGTCAGGAGGCACCCAGCTTGCAATGTAAGACCGATAGACTGAAAAATTCCTCATCAATTTAAACATTATTTGGCATGAAAATAATATAATACAAATTTCAGCTTATTAGGATGAAGAAGCTAAAGACTTTTATGTTTGCGCTTTTTTTTTTTTTTAAGATGCACGTACTAGGCAGACTGCAGAGAGGCAGATAGCTTACAGTGACTTTCACTGGAACAAGTGGGGATTATGAATGAAAAACTGTTGCCACAGGGATCACACATTTTTACTTTTAGGATGGTTCAGAAGAGATTGTTTTTCTTACCAACCACGTGGTCACCTGGCTGTCAAAAAACCCTTGCTATCCCTTGCAGGTGTTCGGCAGCTTCCATGGACACTGGGAGTCTGGGACAGAGTAAGAAATTTTCATTCGATGAGAAAGCAACCGCATGACATTTGTGGTAACTAAGTAGGAAAAAAAAAAAAGAGTGGAAATCGGTGAACGTACACAGAAAAGCTGGAAGGGACAGGCAATTCTTGCAGCCAAGAGGTTAATGGAAAGCAAGGTAGGTATTTACTACTTCTCCCTTCAAACCTCTTGGTTTCTTTTTCAAATAGTTACACGTAAAGAACAAGTCATGGCCCAAATCCCGCACATTTTTTCTGTTCGAGGCACTGAAGAGCCGGAGTTCCCCATGCTTTTTCCCGTCACAGCCTCCCTGATGCTGCCAGCGCTATGCAGACTCCCTAGGCCAACGACCGGAGATGTACAGCTGGGCAGAAACAGAGGCAGAGGGGCTGACAGCAAGGCCGATTTAGAAAATTTTTAAACAACCCCTACAACTCGACTCCCTTTAATAAACTTCATGGTGTTAGAAGTGGGTGAATTATTAGGGTTTGTGTGTAAAGTGTGTTCATTTTTAATTATCCACATTCTGAGAAGTGGCATAGTCAATGCTGGGCTTGACAGGTCTGTGATCGCAATTCTCCGAATCACAGATTTTTGGATAGATAAGTTGACCATTTATCTTGCAACAGTTGCATTTGCCTGAAGCGGCCAT
Organism: Gorsachius magnificus; assembly: GCA_034008185.1. NCBI lineage: Eukaryota > Metazoa > Chordata > Aves > Pelecaniformes > Ardeidae > Gorsachius > Gorsachius magnificus. Next base: position 9,456,116 of record CM067083.1, on the reverse strand, counting down.
AGCAGGATCGGCAGCTAGCGCTGCAACAGAAGCATTTTAACCATGTTTCTGGCTTCTGGAGGGGAGGATCTCAGAGCAGTAACCGGCAAAGAAAAGCTGTCAGTCCTCAGTCGGCTTCAGTGAGCCAAATATCAGCCCAGTTCCAATGCCATTCGCTAAACCAAGAAGTAACCCGAGCCTTAGTCAAGCCTAGTGATGAAACCATGGGCCTCCTCACAGTCCAAACCGATGAGCAACCACAAAAGCGCATCCGAGGTTCATTGCAATCACCCTGATGCTAAGGAAAATGATGCGAGGTGCCTTCGTTGAGTTCCTAAAGCACAGTCCGTGCTGCAGTGCTGGTCGTCTCTCCTTTAAGTAAGCGGGACACGTAACTTACAAAAATGAGGCAATGACTGGTTTAGTAGCTAAACAAACAGGGTACCAATTACTTTTCTTATAGTTAATGGTTGTGATCTTTCAGGGTGAACAGATGCAACTGTTCCATAGATGTGAAAGTGTTAAACTAGTGACCAAAAGTGCCAAACCTGCAACTTCTTTCCGTTCCTTTCAGTCGTGCAGTGAAGAAACAGAAAGTCTTCAGCAGTGCCAGAAAGGGTAAGGTTCTGCACAAGCATCATTATTGCTAAGTATTTATAATTAGTTTTGACCGCTAAGTATTATTAAGGACAAAATTGTTTTTAAGCCTGTACTCAAAACTGCCTATATTCTCATTCCTTTGGATTTGTTGGTCTTGGTCTCCATGCAGAAGAAAAACTGCAGTGGATCAGGCCAAAGATTCATTTAGCCCCCTAACCAGTGGGGGAGAGCGGGCATTACAGCTGGAAGGGCATGTCCGTGTCCCTAGGGGTATTTGTTTGTCTCCAAAAGTGCGTGGTTCTAAAACCCCCTAAATGAGAGACATCATCTTTATATTCAATAGCGGTCAGTAAATTTTTGTCCTCTGAGTTTTCCCAATCGCTGTTTGAATCCATGTAAGCTCCCAGGCATTTGTACATTAGCGAAGTCTGAAGGCACTGGAGAGAGAGCAATGCAGGAGAGAACCAACGCTCTCAAATTGAGCGTTGGGCCAAAATTTTAAATCACAAAGGAAGAGATCTTATCCTGTTAAAGCATCAAAAACAATCATACAAAGTCTTTGTTTCATATAGCGCCAAATCCTACGCTCCCCTGTTTAAACAAAGACGTTTTGGCAGCGTAGCCCATTTGTTGTACATGCCCGGCAGAGGGCTCTGATAGATCAGGCTTCATTCCAAGGCAGCTGGGAAGAGCAAATCTAGAAATGGCCATGTGTGCTGCAGCTCGCTGTCCCCATCCCCGCCTGCGGCCAGAGCCACGCCGCCAGCCCGGAGATGGGCTCCTCAGCCCAAGCTTCAGCCTGGGGCAGCTGCCCAGCCCTGGTGGCAGGGCTAGCGCAGGGATGGAGCTTGCTTTCTGGAGAAGCTCGTACTTGAGTCTTTCTGGTTTGGCTGCTTTCTTCTGTAATGTGACAAGTGACACCAGCCTGTGGCTTTTTGAAATCCAGGGTATGTCCCCAGAGGTCTGGGGCCCATACCTGGGTTCAGCTGCACCACGTGGTTACTTAGGAATTGAATCCATGATCCGTGGGTTCAGATGCTGGGCAGGGGTGGGGGCCCACTTTTCTTAAGCACAGGATTTGCTCAAGCAACATCCAATCTCTGTGGTCCCAGTTCCACAGGGCTGCCTCAAGGCGGTTCCTGAAACCTGCAAGGCTTTCTGCAGTTGCTTCGCTTGCTTCAAGTTAGGGAAGTAGAAAGAACAACTTAAACTTCTCCTCAGAGTTGGCTCTTAACGATGCAAGCGCAAACTATATGCAAGCGCAAACTATATTCCTTCATGGGTGCATATATAATTATTACTATTTTCTAAATAAATATTAAAAATCTTAAAATCCTTAAAAAAACTTAACATCAATTTCACCAAGGATTATTCTTGTTAAGTAAGCCTGGAAAAATTACCTTTAAATAAAGATATGGCTCCTTTGACGGAAATACCAACTGATTTCTTTTTGCTTTTGCGTATGAAGAAAATGTGAATTATATTCCTCTTTATAATTACCGTATCACCAGTGATGTTATAGTGGCACTATATTCCACTTTCCCCAGTATATCCCTTAGTTCCATGAAAAGAAAGGTTAGGTACAACTGACCCTACCAATATTCAAGCAACTAAAGTGCATGCTGCTATGAGGCATGTGCATCGCACCCATCATACGAGTACCGGTACATTAAATGGTTGTGATTTCTTATGCACAGGCTGGACTTGACTAGGGAGCAAAAGCTCCAGCTACAGCACCTTCCAGTCGAGGCTGAAATTGGCTCAGGTCCTTCCGTGCCTGCCTACAGACGGGACACCAGGAGCGTTTCGTTCCTAGGGCTCCGAGCCAGAACGCTTACAGCGGTAGGAAAGGTTATTCCCACTCACTTCCTGTGCTCCCTGGACTTGCCATGGGGCAGGTGCTTTCTTCTGAAGCTCTCCTATCCTGTGTTTTCCTTTTGTATTTAGTAACACATTTTGAGCAGCCTTGTGACAATTGTGAAAGTAAAATTACCACCTTCTGTATCTTCCTGTTTAGTCTACGCACAATCCAAAACGTTCTTCCGTTGCGCTTGAATGCATAGAGCCACACGGCATATATTGAAGAGATCTTAGTGATTAAATGTGTGATAGCGCTTAGCTGGTGTTGGAGGCATCTGAACGCAGCCATGGACAAAGATGCTGATGTACCCTTACATCTCTGGACCTCGGGCAAAATCTGTTGCCATAAGGGTATGTTTCCAGATTTAACTCAATGTAGATAGGCTGCTCAAATGTCTCTACTAAAACAAAACAAATTTTTATCCATTGTTTTCATAGCAAACACACAAATTTCCAACCACATTCCTCCCCCCCATGCTTACCCTGGTCATTTTATGTGCTCAGTTCCTTTGATCCAGTTGCTATTTTATAAAGCGCTAGCAAATGCAAGAAATTGCTTCATGTCCTCCTAAGTTTTGTCAGCAGTCTAAACCGTAGTTTACTACAAGCCTCATTAACTTTTGAAGTGAGGACACAGCTCTATCATTTGAGCCACGACAGCTGTACCTTAGGAAGTTCTACACTTTCTGGCTGCAGTGCTCCCCGAATTGGTATTTCACGGTCCGCACAATTTACAGCAACTTTTGCCCGTACGAATGAGCCATGTACAAGCCATTATCTGAGCTGTAAAAGGTATGCTAAATAAATACACCCTTTCCAAAACTGCTAGCTATATACAACAGTAACGCAAAGACTCCCCGTTCAGCTACGTGACTCCAATAGCTTGTATATATGTAAAATCCATACTCTAATTGCATGCGTTAATACTTCTGATAACATACGTCTGTATTCAGAGATGTAATTATAAAAAAGGAAAGGTAATATAAAAACGCAATCTATTCCACGATAATTGCTGTTTTATTAGGTGTACCTGGTATTCTTTTATGCCATTTAGAAAAAGGAACTAAATTAAATAAAAATAGGTGTTTCTTCATGACATTATGAGAAGCCACCGTTAACACTGAAAAGTGAATAACGCTATAGAGAATACGACTTACTGAATTACAATAGCGTAACATTTTCAATACTATGTTAAAGACTCCATCAAGTCTCTCCATGATGCATTTCTATGTTGAGAAGTTGCAGAATATTAGATTAGGGATACATAAGCTCCTCCATAAATACGTTTGCCTAAAATTTCTTCCACGCATTAGTCATGTGTTGTGCCTGTGTCTGCTATTACAGGAATACTTAATTTTCACAGCTTCTTCTAACTGAAATGTGAAGTGAGAAAATAAGAAAATAGGATAAGCAATCCCATCAACAAACCCAGCTTTTTAGTAATAATGGATTAAAACAGCAACTGGCAGAGAACATGTGAAATAGATCCTGAAGTATTAGATCTGCTTGATTCTCCCAGTCTGCCTCTCCTCACCAGTGCCGTTCTGTTCCACACCTAATTTGTTCTACTGGGTTATTCTCAGCTGCTCTGTGAGGAAGTGTCCTGCAAGCTTCCTCCCACCTCAGGCAAGTACCACCACAGGTCAGCAATATGATTTATGTTCATGAAAAGAAATTGAAGTTGGTCTCGGCAGTCTCACTGGGACATATTTATCGCTGGGTTTGTATTACTGGAACAGATAAGGGTCTCATCACACTGGGAGAATATTCACATCATAAAAACATCAAAGCCTAGAAGATTTTGTAATCTAAAATAAACAACAGGTGACAATGTTTTCATCCATTTTTACAGAAAACGGACATAAAGACTAGAAGAATTGCTGTCAGAATCTGGATGCCCCTGAAGAAGCATTGTTCATACATGCGTCCACATCCAAACATGTCTTCTGCAGAAACAATGCAGCAAGCCTTTTGGCTTCAGACACAGAATGGCTGGGCATGTCAGAGACTGAGGAATTTCAGAGAGCTGTCACGGGATAAGACCCGGGAAAGACCACCAGCAAATTAATTCTTGACTAAGGTGAAATTTGGAGTCTACCATAGGGAGAAATTTAGCCTGCATCCTGGGAATAACCTTATCCCAAAAGACCGGATCAGCAAGAGGAGCCTGGAGTTTTTCTTACTGCTTTGGACAAGGCAGCATCAAGAAAGGCCACTAAGAAGTGAAGTAAGAATGAAGGGCTTCACCATGAGGGCTGAAAGAAGTGGATTTAAATTTCCTCAGAACAGATCCTTAACTCACCTGACTTGGTTGAGCAAGCACCCAGGGAATATCACTGTAGTCAGGTAAGGAGGTACTGCTTTTAGTCCTTCGGCAGGGGAACGAGCAGAAATGACCGTGAAATCTACCTTAGCACAACCAGTGAACAGCCGCCCAATTTTAAGTTGCTGCAGTTGCCAGAAGAAGTCTCAAGAAGTGACAGAACCTTCCTGAGCATCCCGCAAAGACTCCACGTTGCCATGTAACTGTACTGCTGGGATTCTTTCCTAGCATCATTCAGTATTTTAAATATGAAAGAGAGATGGAGTGGTTTAACATTGAGACTAAGCCAACATCCAGACAGGCACCAATGCAATGGGTCAAACTGCATCCCCGATTTCTGTGAGTTCAGGTTTGGCTTATTAAAGCTCAGCAGGAGCATGTTGCATGCCAAGTATTAAGTGGAGTTTCAAATGGCTGCTTTGCAGTTTCCAACTGCGTGAAAAAAAAATATTTCATTTTTGCCTGAGCTTTTACTGAATGAGCACAAACTGGTGCAAAGGATTCCCTTTTAATGATCTCGTAACGTGTTTGCCCAAGTCAGTTATGCCAGGGAGAAATTCTCTTTAATGAAATATGTAAATCTTGGGACTTGTCAGCATCTGACACTAAAAGATAAGGAATGCCTTTAAAGGATTTTGTCCTGTTAGTACAAAAAGATAAAGCACAAGTAATACTCAGTATATGACAGCAAGCTCCAGCAGAGGATTCATGGGCGTTTGGAAGAAATCACAGGCAAATTCATTTTGCGACTTACTTGGAATGCAGACACATGCAAGGCACTTGGAAATGTCCTGAGAGTTACTTCATCCTCAAAAAAACAGTATGAAGAAAATCAGCTATCAGAGATTTGATTTTTCCCTTCTCTAGCAAATATAGTTGCTATCAGGAAGACAAATGAAGATGGGAAAATTTTGCCATGGGTAAAGGACTTTCCTATTAAGAAGTAAACAGGATTTCCCATAAAATTGAAGTCCCATTGGTGGACTGGATTAGGAAAAAACTCAAATCCAACTCCTTAGAAATATTCCATGAGAAGAATAGAAGAGTCTTCAATCTAATCACAGAATCACAGAATGGTTTGGCTGGGAAGGGACCTTTAAAGATCACCTACCCCAACCCCAGACTCCACATCTGGAGATCAAAGGCTGAAAAATGCCACAAAATGAACCCTGATGATCTAATGGAGACCTGATTTTTTTTTTTTTTTTTTCCAGATCTGGGCGATCTTCTCGGTTCTAAGAGAGTCCAGCGTGGAAGACATGAATGGTAACACAGGAGAATGTGATCTGGTTGTAAACCCTGCCATAAAATGCAGCCAATTTGACAAAAGATATTTTCTCAGCAATTTCCTAATACTACTACCATGTCACGAACAGGATTATGGCTGCTCTGGCAGTTTCCAAAGCCCAGGCCAGAAGGAGGAGAAAACAGATTCTGATGTTTAAGTTGACCTCCACGTACAGAGAAAGATCTGGCAACACATCTCTGGAGTGTTTGGATTCACCAAACCGTGAGTCTTGGAATAAAACCAACCTTGGCCAGGCGGCAACCAGCAGGACAGGCAGTTTGCTTTGTTTTTCTCCCGGTGTGAAGCAGAGAAATTTGAATAAACTTTCTTGCCATGGGACCAGGAACAGATCTAGAGAAGGGAGTGACTCTGGAAAATAGATTTATGTGTCTCCTATTGACCTCTGTCGAAAAAACCTTGATCCTGGAAGACCTTTAGTCCTAAAACGTTGTTGAAAGATCATTGCAAATTTCCATTCATGACATGGCAAATTGTCGGCCAGAAATTTTGGGCCTCTGTGATACTGATTTGCTTAAATTGATTTTTTTTCTTTTAACTTCCCAGTAATTTGTGAATGTTGGGTAACTAAAAGCTAGTCATTAAGATACGCTTGGCTAAAGCGACTGCAATTTAATGCAGTTAAATGCCACCCAAGATTTCAGTACGTTTCTTCACACTTTTCATCCGTGCCTCTGCTCTTCCCGTTGAGTTTGTCACGCACAAAGGCTTTTGTGTTGAATAGGTAGAAGCTGCAGAGGGGCTCTGTAATATTTATGCATGGGTGCAACCGGGCGTTTTATCAACATCAGGACACAAATCCAACATAGCATAAAAAATGAATCCGTCTAAATTCCTTCCAGGAGACAGTCAAAATTGTGTAGTGCCTTTGGCTTTGTAACTCGCAGTGATTGATGGCATTTCAGCTCAATATGGTTTATCAGAAATATCAGGAGCACAGTGAAATGTGCGTGACCGAGCACAGCTGCGGCAACCAAATAGCACTCAGCATACACTATTTCAACCTTTTCCATCAACATTTTGGCTTAAAGGATTGTAAGTTGAGAAACACAAATGAAACCAATCGGTTTTCAGAACAACGGATCCTCAAAGTTTAGATACCTTTTCAGCTTCACTCAAAGAGAAATGAAGCAACTTCTAGTTTAAATCAAAGCTATTTTCAGACTTTAAAATCTTTCTCAATTTGATCGCTGTCTTGTAACAGAAAATTTTCTTACCACTGTGAAATCTCAATCTGTTTGGGGGAGATACTTGAATGTCTTCCTGCATTTTATCCTCCAAAGTTGGTTTCTTAATATCTAAAAGCCCTCCCCCTTTATTGTTCAAAGCGTACATAGGACTTCAGCGTGCAGTGTGAAAAAGAAAAAAAACTGTTTTGCTCAAAATGCTGGAGGGTATCCATCTGATGTGCTGATTCCTCAAAAAAATCTGACCTATTACCTGAAAAATATGTTACAAGGACTGCAAAGAAGGTGGAGGGAGAACTAATGTGCAAAAGAATGAGAGAAGATGGTAACTGATCTAATTTCTTCCACTACTTGGAGGGAAGAAGTGTTTGGACACAGTAAACCAATTCAGTAATAACTAAATGATCCCACTTGCAACTCTTCCAGAGGAATTAAATACATCTAACTTAATTCTGAATGCAGAAAAACCATTGATATTAACACAAATATTTATGTTTTTCTTAAAAGCTAGTATTAAAAAAGGATCTATGAGGGACAAAGATAAAAAAGTCAACAAGACTTATTGGAGCACAAGTCATATGAGGAGCGGCTGAGGGAACTGGGGGTGTTCAGCCTGGAGAAAAGGAGGCTGAGGGGAGACCTTATCGCCCTCTACAGCCACCTGACAGGAGCTTGTAGTGAGCTGGGTGTTGATCTCTTCTCCCAGGTAATGGGTGATAGGATGAGAGGAAATGGCCTCAGGTAGCACCAGGGCAGGTTTAGGTTGGACATTAGGAAACATTTTGTCACTGAAAGGGTTACCAAGCACTGGTATGGGCTGGCAGGGAAGTGGTTGAGTCCCCATCCCTGGAGGTATTTAAAAGATGAGTAGATGAGGTGCTTAGGGACATGCTCTAGTAATGGGCTGTGGTGGGATGGCAGTGTTGTGTTAACGGTTGGACTCGATGATCTTAAAGGTCTTTTCCAACCTAAACGATTCTATGATTCTAACTAATGATGCTATTTAACTAACTTCACTTGCCAAAATGTCTGTTTAGCCAGCTTCACGGTGACTTCTGTGCCCCACGCAAAGTTAAAAGTCAAAACAGAGCTGAAGAATCATCGATCTTACTTTCTTCATTGTTTTATTATCCTCAGTATTCCACTACCACTATTTTCCTAACTGGCAAAAAAATCTAGAAGTCAAAGGTTGTTTTCTTAACTCTGTTCTGATTCTTGTACATGGTTTCCCAGACAACAAGCAGATAGATATTTTACTACTACTTTTAACAGTAAACATTTTTAATGTATTCCTTATCAAAATTACAGTGAAGTAGAAGTCAGATTTTAAATAATCACTTGCACAATAATAGTAATGAATGACATGTAATATGTTTAATGTATAAAAAATTATGAAGGGGAAGTTCTCCTTCAAATATGTCATGCACAAGATTATTGAAACTAAATGTTATTCATGTCATTTTTACAAGAGTTTCATACAAGGTGTTTATGCTGATCAGGGAATCATCTTCATAAACACCCTCTCATTCCCAAACACCTCCAGGTGCACAAGTAAATGCAAATATACAAAGTTTCCCTGGTAATGACTGCAACTTATCAGAACACTTTTTCCAGAAATTGTTTCTTTTTTTCCCTGAAATAAATGAAACACAGTAAAAAAAGATCAATAATTTAAGCAATTATTCTAATCTTAAAAAATATTTTATGCCATAAACTAACATATAACTTTTCAATATATTTCACATGCTTTTATAAACATACACACCAGCACTTTTGGTAGTGCTTGCTTGCTAGAAGCCAAATGAAACATTAAATTATTGTTAAGAGGGTAAATAATTTTGCAGTACAGCTACTAAAATTCAAAATGTATGAAATACAAAAAATAGAGTTCTAGATTTATACTGCTTTCTGAATAACTGTTCCACATTTTCAGGGAGGAAAAAAAAGCATAAATTACCCTGCTAGCACTCTCCTATAGGTGCCCAGGCAGCACACGGTCTTAACCTGTTTGAGGCCGAGGTATTTTCTGGTTGGTTGTCCCTTGGTTTTGGTCCCACCAGTGTCCACACTGTGTATGTGCATTCTGCTCTTCCATGTGTTTTGGTACCAACCAAAAGAATCACGCATACCATCTGCTGTGGTTTTGGGTTGGTATTGGTTTGGGTTTTTTTCCCAGCTGGAGCACCCCAGGTCTTATCAACTGCAATGGAAAACCAGATGGGGTGGAACAGGCTGCAGAACGTGCAAAGGTATCATCATCTCAAATAACTTTCTGGTCAATAACTGTTTTCTCTTTCAATTATTCATCCTGTATGTATGATACATGTAACCCGTGGGTTATGATATTAATTAATTAGCCTTCATGTCGAACAGGATCACTTTCCCAGATACAGAATCCAATCTTGAAACTTTTGCAAAGTTGTAATACATGGGAAAATAGAAGCAGAGAGCGAGCAGCTCCAGAGATGTTCTTGATGCGTGGCTTAGGGTCGTACAGAATGTCCTCCAGCCACATCTGGGCCTTACCTTTGCTATCTCCTGGAACACTTGACAATCTTTAAAAGTCAAGAATATCTAGAAGGTGAATCTTGAATGAAAGCTAGATGGACTCAACTGAAATTACCAGACACCATGCTTAAAACTACAAAATAAAAGTATGTTTTTTATGGTTGTTAATTAAATTACAGAGCTCATTTACTTTGCCCACAGGATGCTGTGAAAGCAGAAAGTATAACTATCTTGTCAAAGGGATCAGACAAGCTCCTGGGAGATGGTTACATCTTTAGTTGTTTGCTGTGATGTTCTGGATGTAACCTCCAGCTCAAGAAGTATTTTTGTGTTGCTAAGGTCTGAACAGTGGGCACTAAGGAGTCTTGAGACAAGGGTAGTTAATTTTATAATTAGAAGGATATATTTTCTTATGTGATTGCACTACAGAGGAGGGAGCAGATGTTGTTATGACAAAAAATCTGCCAGTTTAATAGCAAATGGTATGCATACCTCCACCTATAGGTATGAACTACACGGCTAATTAATTCCAAGCAGCAGAAGTCTGTCTGCGTCCACAGAAAATCTTTGCAGGCTGTCAGCAAAACTAGAATGGAACAGAAATACATCAAAGTCTGATTTCTTCTCGAATAAAGTACAAAATTTATGTTTTTACATTCTTAAATTGAAAGCACCTATAAAGAGTCAATTAGCTGACTTCATTATATTCATTAATATTTCAGTTCACATACTCAGCAGGTTGTGGCAACCTATGTGTCTTTGAGAAAACTCAATATACAATGTGGGGGAGATAAAGCTCAGTCTTGCAACTGTTCAGTATCTTGGGAAATTTGGAACAAGACAGTAGAAAATCAGAGGCTTCCGTCAAAAGATGGGAAAGGGACTTCATAAGCCAGCATCCAAAAAAGCCAGGCTGGAGTTACTCCAAAGAGTTCTTGAACCGTACGTGCCACGGAACATGCCATGAAGACATTCAATGTGGTAACTAAACTTCATCTATTTTAATGGCACTAGCGTAAGATAAATGAATTATCTTTATCCTTCGATGATAAGAATTCACTGCAATAGCAGGAACTTTCCTAAAAGAACCATGACATGGAGACCCCTTCTTAAAAATGCAAGGCCACTCCTGGTCACTGTTGTTAGAAGGAATGCACTTGTTTACTGTTTACTTAGTCTGTCCAACACCACCATCAGAGATTCTTCACAACACCCTTCTGATGCACAGAAATGGCTGCATTTTTTGTGCGTATATAAAAAGTTTTGTCCTTTACCAATCTTTTTTGAAACAAACTTTTAAGTTTCTGTAGAACTATTCTTGGAACTTTTGGTAGACTTTTAATAATGGAGAGTTCCCATCCTTCATTATTTTGGTTCTGTTAATGAAAAAGACTGTGTATTTTTCATTATATCTACAAATACATTTATAGTCTGTATAAATAGATACATACAGCTAAGCTTTATCTTGCTCCCTTGGAAGTAAATGCTTATGGTTGTGAAAGATTCCAAAAACAGCACAAACAAACACAAGTAAGCCATTAAACACCAGTTACTTAAAGTCACTGCATTATTTACTCCTTACTTTCAACTAGCAATTGGAAGAAGAAATCCGCAGGGGCCTAGCTTTCACCATGCTACCCCTTTGCTACAACATTTACCTGTCTCTTAGGGCATAGTAGGTTGCTTTTTATAGAGAGCAAACAATAAAATTGCTGCATCATTTACCCAGTAAAGAAAAGGCAGGATGAGAACTGCAACACAGCTACATGTCCTTGAGTGACCATGTTGCCCAGTGCTGCTCCTGGGGTGATTGCCTTTACATTTCATTTTTGTGACTTTGGTGATAGTTATGCTCAACCTAGCAATGTGAACACAAGGTCTGCAAGTGTAAAACTGTAATACCAAAAGAGGTTATTAAATTGAAAAAAAACCAAACAGATGCATGTATTTGTCAGAGCAAAATGGTACACAGGAATATTGCAGAGAAAGCACAAAAACCTGAAAATCCCATTAAGTCATGAATTTACCTGAGACTAAAATTTTGGTGTCTCTTAGTGTCTTGTCTGCCTTTTACCTTTAAAATAGTAGATTCTTGTTTAAAACAAAAGCTTACCTTCTTACTGCAAAAATGATTGCACATCGACCAACAGTAAAAGTACTGGCTTGAGAAAGACATCCCTCACTCTCGATGGTAATTTTTTTATATATACACGCACATATGTATATAAGCATATGAACACACACACACACATATATCACAAATATATGTGACCGATAGACACAAAGAGCACACAAGCAGCAGAATCCCTCTATAAGGTAACAGTCTTTTGGGTACTGCAAGAAAGATATAGATCATTCCCTGTTGATAAAAATTTCTGTTCTACCAATCACCTATTCTATAGCTAAAAGAAGGTAGAGAAAAACATGTTTTTATAATGCTGCTTGTAGAGAAAAGCATGCCTTTATAATGCTTCTTTTACAGAAAAACATTTTTTCTAACACAGTTTTTAATTGAATGTCATATCCTAAGAGAGATGAGATACATAATAACATAATGATGTCATATTTGTCTCGGTGAAAAGGAAAAAAATGCATTTTAACAGTTTTAGGATTTTCATTTAAAAATACACTTGTCAAAAAAAGCTTTTCAAAAGCAAATGAAATCCTTCTACTGGGTTTCCTTCTTCACAAGAGAATTCAAGCTTTAAATTTAGTATATGTGATATTGCAGTCACAAATAGACTTTTTCTGCTTTGCTTCACTATTGTCTATATAAGCTTGTTACCGGAGCCAGAGGAAGTCTATTAATGTACTTGCTGAAATATATCTTTCCTTCTAACTTTATTATTTTTACTAATAGCAAGTTTTATAACACATTTTTATAGTAAAAAAGTAAAAAAGACAAGAAGGGAGCTATTGAAGCACTTAAGTTTATCATTGATTTAGAAATTAGTAATTTTAATGCTGTGGTCACTGACAGAAAGGACGTAACCATTCTCAAAAACTGCAGTAGGTTCAAGAGGCCTTAGGAGATCAAAGGATCTGTTCCTCAGGTAGAAGTGTATCTACCTATATTTTTAAAAAGATCTTATTGACTCAAAAGTATTCTCTACAAGTAAGGCTTCTAATATGCCTGGAAAGGAGCATTCTAGATTATAGTAGTATCTCAAATGTAGTGCTCAAGAATATAGCTACCTGCTCCCTGTAATGGGTTACTATTTTCATAACCAACAATCCGCTTCCGTTAAAGTTCTCCCAACTCTAAGAAAATAAAAAATTTCCACAATTTATTAACATGCATCTATCTGTGAAGTAAGTTTCCAATAACTGTACAAAAAGCCAAAGAAGCCAGTCTTGAGATGATCTTGGGGTTGAAAACACCAATTTGAAATTAAAATATCTCAGTAAAACTTCCTAAGCACGTACAAGTTCTGGCTACATCGCTGTGGAGAGAGGGGGGAAAAGAAGAAGAAATGAGCGAAAGTCAAGTCAATTGATTTCATTAGCTGATTGATATTTTTCCCATAATTACATATGAGCAGTTATGGTGACCACAAGTGGGCTCTCTTACTTGCTCCCTTCTTGCAGTCATGATAGCATCAGCCTGACCTAGAGCATCCAACCAGACTAAATGGGAAGGAGAGAGGCAGTGTAAGACGATGTATCTTGAAGAACTCCAGCTATTGGTACTTTTAATGCATTTAAAACCAGAATCTATATTATCCAGCTGTACATATGTTTTCATTTACTTATCGATACTGAAAATTATTGTGGAAACATTCCTTAATTTTTTAAATGAAAAGAAAATCCAAAAATCAATGACATGCAATAGAGGAGATCATATCTTCTGTTTCCTAGCTTATAATTTTTCCTCTACTTTTAGATACATGTAATTTCTTTGATCAAATTGAACTACTCGTTATTTATATTGTGTAAGATTTTGAATTTACAGAGATTTGTATTTCAGCATAACTGAGGTCAGTGGGATGCCACACATGCTCCATGTATCAGTGTAAGTACTGCTCAGGTCCAAAGGGCAGGAAAATCGTTTCACAAGAGCTCTCAGTCAGATCACTTTATCTTAATTTAAAAGGGCTGGATAAATGTTTCTGTCTACACACACAACGTATCCCTCAGAATATTACCCAGGATAGAAGAAAAGATTCTACAGTGTTGAAATCTTTCCGTGTGTTTGCTATGAAGTGAACAAAAGATTAAATACAAATATATATAAATATAAAACCCCAAAGGGACACGGTAAGGAGAACAAGCCAGAAATCTCAATATTACCAGACAGTTTTTACTACTGTGTATCTAAAGAGTGAAAGAGGTGTGAAACATCACAATAAAATAAGTCTTATGTTCAATAAATATTGCACAAATATTGCTAACAAAAACACACATGTCAGCGAGAGGGTAAGATTACATGGAGGGACTGCTGAAAAAAACAAGCAAACAGAAATCCCAGGCAAAGACAGGCAATGTGAGGCATTTTGAAAGATGAATTTATGGAACACTGTGGGAATTTGTCATGATAAAGAAGGGGGGAAATGGAACGCAGTGTTTTTATCACTTGCAATTCCTGACTTTATTCCTGAGATTCCTCCCTGATGTATCACAGAACAGGCATCCATATGCCATCCTCTCTTGTGGAATGCACAGGGATACAGGATAGAGCCCATGCAACACTGTCTTGGTCTTAGCACATGTAGAAACACAAATATATCAGAATTATTCTGAGATTACATGAGGAGGAGCAGAACAGGAAATGTAGACTACAGGCTTCAAACGATAAAGTTACCGGGCATAATTTCCTTGAGCAATGTGCATTTGCATGACAGATGATTCCAAAAGCAAGCCTCTAGACATTTGTGCTAGGCAGCTGGTTCTGGAATCCTTCACAGCAATAATTGTCGGACCACTCTGTAGAGTACTGTATCTGTGCTGGGTGGCTCAGAAATGGTGCAATATTTAAAGAAGGCATGGAAGGAGTCACAGGTGGCTGAATTATTTGAAAAACGTAGACATGAAATGGTCTGTCACTATTTGGTGACTGAAAGTCAACCAAAGTTGAGAACACCTTGCAACTTCTAATATTCTAAGCCGCGGGCAGTTCTGTCCCAGGGCATGACCCCATAGAATGACTTTATCTTATTTCTCATGTATTCAGGAGAAAGGGAAGTGAAGCATCGGTGCACCCACCACAGACCTTCCTGCTAAAAAGTCTTGACAGAGTAGACACGTGCATATCCAATTTATGAATATGCATACAGGCTACTGTACTTGTCGCTTTGAGACAGAACCATACAGAATACAGTTCAGAGTGCCAAGCAGCCATTTTAAATGTCTAGTGACATCATCATCAAGAAGAAGCATTTGATTTCAAACTATTGCTGCATTTTAAATATGGAATACAATCACATAACATATTCTCAATTATCTCCATCAGTGTTTATGTCTTACCAGCTAAAAATCCACTTAATTTAAAGAGATGTGAATTAATTTCTTCAATTTTATTATTCATAGACAAATGTGTTATATCAACCAAATGGAAGGCTGTCAAAATATGGAAGACACTATTTCTGATAGTTAAAGCTTTTGACTTTGATCATACAACCACGCTTTTCAGTAGTCATTCCTACAACTTATTCCATAGCATTTGTATACTTAACTAGAACGTTCTCAAAATCTTCTGAAGATACTTCCTTTTGTAGTGTTATTTTAATGTTTGCAATGTTAGCATTATCCACCATGCTACGATGATAATATAAAATGTCTGCTGTAGGATTCTACCTGTGCCATTGAATTACTAAGAGACAGCAGACTTGCCATCTGAGGATGTAACATTGCAAGAGAAAAAACTGTAAGTTTTAATCTGTACATTGAAAATGTCTTGTTCTTAACTGCAACCAATCATCTAGTAAGAATTGTTAGGATTTTGTTAGGGTAAGGACAACTTTAACACATTCTACTTGCAATTGCAATGTTCTTGAAGCATGCACAGTCACATAAGATGAGATTGAATAAGCGACTCAATTTCAAGCAATTACTTGAACATGCTCTAAACAACCGCAGCTCTGAGAAACAGTGTTATCAAGAAAGCAAACAGCTGTAAAGAGCACAAAATTGTATTTTCTTACATTTATTCAACTTGTTATTCTGCTCAATCATTTTAAACTGCTTCAAAGCCTCCCTAAAAATTCTCGCTTTATGATATCAACATTTTCAGTATTACTTCCCTCTCAGGTTCTCCCTCACTGTTTTGTTATTATAACGTTAACTTTTCGGACAGATACTGCTTCGCGTTACATAGCAGTGCACAC
The DNA here is from genome assembly GCA_034008185.1 of Gorsachius magnificus. Lineage (NCBI taxonomy): Eukaryota > Metazoa > Chordata > Aves > Pelecaniformes > Ardeidae > Gorsachius > Gorsachius magnificus. Next base: position 9,440,030 of record CM067083.1, on the reverse strand, counting down.
ACTTCTGGGGCTTAAATATAGACTTTCTGAAGTTATTCTTCTACAGTTAAAGTACCGTTGCCACTTAAGCCGCATTTCTTAATCTTGTGACTCGTGTCATTTTGGTAGCATAGGTCTATTCCTACAAGTAGTTCCCAATCTGGTCATGGTTTTAGACACTGTTTTCGCGATCCTTCATTGCAACTTTCATAGTGAAGAATTGCGACACAGGTTCTTGTCGAGTTACTCAAACCAGATGGAGAAGGTTCATACAGCAAAAACGTCAGCCTTGCCTGTTGGGGACTTTTCTCAAGGAATTACAGTTACTGTACAGTAAGTATCTTTTCTCTTACTTACTCTCCTTTTCCATTTTTATGCATCTTCTGTATATAAAATTAACATTTTGGTCTGGAGCACCCTTCAGGATAGTGGTTGTATTGTGAATGCCCCTGAACCTTCAGCAAACAATGTGAAAAGCAGGTCTCCTTCCTTCACTGATCAGTACCTTCACCATAAAATAAGGGTCGTTGACATGGGTTGCGCATAGGTCTCTTGCTGAAGCTATATCCCATGACCGGTGTGTTTACATAAAGGATTCCAAGTAATTTAGATACTTCACTCTAGGGGGAAATGAGTTAAAAAAAACCTCTCCAGAATGTCATAGCAGTATACCAGGAGTAACACATATCTAATTCAAACATCTAAAATAAAAAACAAACCAAAAAGCAAATCACAATTGCAAAATTCAAAATAACCAAGACTCTTATGCTTGAGACAGAGAAAGTCCTAAATAAAAATGAAGAATGAAGATGAAAGTGGAGGAGGCAGAGCAACTGCATGACTGTTTAATAACTGGAATGTTATACCCAAAAAAGAAGTGACACAGAAAAAGCCATAGCATTTGTCAATTGTAATGACCAAATTAATTGCCCTGAAGTTTTTTGGAGACTAGTGATATAACGCAGCAGTAAACAGGGGGGAAAAAAGTTGTAGAAACCTTGTATTCCTTCCTTGATATGGTTCTTGTTAGGGGCATTGCTTCTAGTAAGACTACAGCTTGTACTATTTTTATTTTAGACTAAGTAGAAATACGCAGAGGTCTTAAACTCTATTTAAAAGTCTGAAATACTCTTATGATTCCAAAATGGAGGAACTTCGATTATTTTCATCTTTGCTGACATTCCAGAAAAATGGTGCCAGAAAGGTCTGAACAACTTCCTTGACTGAAATGCGAGAAGATTTTGGTTTTTGCATTCAGGGTTTCTTGCAGTACTGTTTTTGCCTGAGGTTAACCTTCTCTGTGATAAGAAATCTTAATTTCACCTTCAATTATTATGGAAATTTTTAAAGTGAAAACTTAGAGGAGTCCCAACTGAAAAATTCATATCCCGTCTGGAAGACGATAATTTAAGAATTTCATTTGTTCTGTTTTTTCTTATTAGCAGTTATTCTTACTAAAGAACTCCTTTTATTATTTGAATTTTTATTTTTACTTGTAGGACTTTGCTCTCTTTGGCAATCTCTTTCTGAAATCTGAAAGTAGCTGCCTTCTATTTCTGAAGAAAGGGGTTTGTCATAGTAACATGGCTGCATCTGGTTAAGTTCCCATCAACTGATGATCCACTTAACCTTAACCAGAAGTGAGAACAATATCCGTGGGTTAAAGATTTTTATCCACAACCTGAACCTCCAGAGGAGACATTATTACAGTAGCTGTGCAAGTATGCAGACTGCTGTAGAAGATTTATGGACCTTGAATCTAAAAGGCATTAAGGGAGATGTCTAGGAGACCAGTGTTGCTCTGTTTTTGACATTCCTGATTTGCTTTGGTGTCTAAAGATTTAATTTTTTTTAAAAAGGTGAAGGGCTGGTTTTTAATACTTGTGAAAATCCTTGAACAACTAGATATAGCACTTTTTCCATGAGGCATAATCTTATGTTCTACCCTAGCAAGTCCAAACAGCTGCTAAGTGCTTGGTCTTTTCTAGAATATTTGCTTTCTTTTTATTTTACATAAGATTCCTTTAAACTGTCTCTACTCTACTAATTTATATAAATCTTAGACAGTTTTGTCTGGATTAACATAACCAATTGTTCAATGGCATAAATAACTGAAACCATGAGTAATCCAAAAATCTGAGAATTTAGGATGACTAAAATGATACCAGATATTCTCTGTTTAACAGATAACTCCTTTACTTGCGTTTCACTAGCCATGCTTGGACCATTCTTTTTAATTACTTTAAAATAAGGAATAGCATAACCAAACTTATTTATTGCATGAATAAACTTCAAAGAGCTTTGCCTCAACATGACATTTAAGAAATATAAAGACTTTGAACAAATCCAACAAAATAACTTTTAAATTGCTTTTCTTAATGCATAAGGATCTAAATCATTTTAGGAATAACTGGTTGCGTAAACAGGCTGTGTAGTCAAAATAGCATTAGAAGTTCTTCTGTGATTTCCTTTGGAAAAAGTGTCCTGCTCTAACCTACCTATAGGAAGGTCCAATAACTTTATGAAAGCAGCAACATACTGAGGAATAAAACCAAACCCAAACTCTCAAGAAAACAAATTTATGGACTCTATAGGGACTACGCTCTCCTTCACCATCTTTGTTTACAGGAACAGTTCACTCAGAAATTTATTCAAATGCTGAAGTGTGGAGAGCATCAGGACTACTTTCTAGTTTATGAAAGGGTTAAAGTTTAGGGTCATATTATTTCAGGTCATAACATTTCAAAAGACAAATCTGATTTTGACAAAACATACTAAAAATATTCTATAGTCAGGTCATTTAAAGTGCCCCAACTGAATTTTGATGAACTTGCCACCTACAAAAAATCTGCTTTTAGGGAAAGCGCATTGTATCTGTTAAGCATTAATGTATGAATTAATGAACGTGTCTCTGACTAATGCCAAGCAAAGAGAAAACATTATTTTTCTTTCAGAACCTGACTCATCATATATTATTTTTAATGCTACATTCCATAAATGACAGTTTTCAAATTTTATGCAGTTAAAACCCTTGTTTACTCAAATACCTTTCCTATTTCAGTAACTGAAATTAGACAGACAAAGGACTACCTGACAGCCTTTTCCACTTGACTTTTCAAATGGAAGAAAAAAGTCCATCAAACTTTCCCAGTTCCTTACCCCTAGGTACAAGTGAAAGATCTAATCCATATCATCTCAGCATGAAGCTAATCATCTTGATATAAACCCCAGAAAGAAGTCTCTTCCTAACACAAGGGCTAATTAAAAAGCTCTAAAAAATCTTAACTATAGGAAACATTTTCATAAAAGGGGGAAAAAATCTCTTGTGAAGAGTTAACAATGTCTTTTTCATCATCAAACTTACATAATATAAGTATTATTTACATGCCAATAATGGACACCCTTAAGGAGAATAGATAGCAAGGATGATGGGATTTTCTTTACTCACCTCAACATACAGACTGAATTCCATCTCCTCATTCAGCCCATATTCATCCTGGATTGGTGCAACCACTCTCATTTTACAATATAACACTGTATTAATTATTACTTTCATCCCATTTATAGTGCAAATCCCTAGTCATAAAGCAGAATCCCACTGTGCTTGGCACTAGACAAACATCAAACTAAAGCTCAGGTTTCTCCAAATAAAAATTCCAGGGTCCGTCACAGCAAGATAAAAGTACCATAAAAATTTTATTAGAGTGAGTCTTCCATGCTGTTATCAACAGGTAATCTGACATTTGTATGATGGTCTTTGTTGATTTATAAAGTATGTAAGGAAAATAAGATACAAATTGGTAAAGTGTACAGCAGGAGATGAAGTATTCTTTAATTCTTTTTGCATGAAAAAACCTACATTCAGACTGACTTGGTCTTGTTCGTCTTGCTTCTTCTAACATTGATTTTCCAGACTAGAAAGTATTTCTTCATTCTAGAAGCAACAGAAATACTTATTTATGCATGCAAATTTTACAGACTGTCACACCTGCTGTTGCAACAGCTCATTAACAGCACTTACGCTGTTGGGAGACAGATGCAGATCTATTTAGCCAATTTCTGTTTCCTAAATCTGCTCCCAAACATTGCCTCCACACCTCTTCATCTATCTTGACAGATGTATGAAAAGTATAGCTAAAGCAGAGGCCTGTTAGACCCACAAAAGACAAAGTACACTAAGCAAACATTAATATGAGCTTGTTTTAAACCCAAACATAAGCATACTTGATAGATCATAACTGCATAAGCATTTTTGGGCCAAGCAAAAATAGTATTGCCTCTGCCAACAATAAATGAGAAGCTTTAAGCTAACTGCCTTACGTTAACCGCAACAAGCCCCGTCCTGGCCGGTTAGGCTTGTTGCCAACTTGTTCTGAGAGCTTCCTGTGTAAACTGGACCTTGGCACCAGACCTTTCTTGTGGGGATGTTGGTTAAGCACGGGATAACAGTAAAGGCCTGGAAAATATGGCAACAGGTTGAAAACAAAGGGTCCCAGAACCCATAACTCACTGATGGTCAGTTACTGGGCAGTGATAAAACACAACCACCAAAGCTGGGCAAACATTACTTTGGCTTTAAGAAAAGAAACAGCATATAATTAAGGAAAATCAATAAAGAAAAAAACAAACAAAAAAAAACCCCAGCCAAGCTACAAGTAACACCTGATGCAGGCTGGGAAAGTACTCACTAAGCTTCTGCAACACCTAGCCCGAGGCAGAGGCCAGTTGTCTAGAAACAATATAAGCACAGTATATTTATAAATGGGTAGGATCCCCAACGTATTTGGGCAGGGAGAAGAGCTGCAACGTGTTCTTTATCGTTTCAGCTTCCCTTGGTAGACAGGTTTTGAGTCCTATCTCCTCAACCTCAGTGACCGAGGCAATCAAGAACTCTGCTAAACACACAGCATCATACCCACAGACAGAGATTGTGAAGGATTAATTAACTATGGAGTGATAATGACTGATAATGGATACGAACTAAGCATTAAGATACAGTGCATAGTTAAAGAATGTCAGTTTAGCAAAATTTTGTGTAAAAGCTTAAAATTGGCTTACCTGTCTGCTAAACATTCCAATCACATCAATCTTTAATTCTCTACTTGACACATATACACACATATTCAGTAACAGAAAACAATATCAGAAATTTGTGGAGTGATGTAATGAAATAGAATCATGATTACCTCTGATAGTTTTTGTATGTGGAATGTGGTGCTGGCCAACACAAAATGCATTTTCAAAACTGTGAAATTTGTGATGGCGTCATTGTGAGGACTGACGCATGCACAAAAATCTTGCATGCATAAATCGGACATGAGACATAGGGTCAAGTATCAAAACTGAATCATTTCAAGGATATTCTCTAGATGAAAGTAAAAAATAAACCAGAAACAAGTATCTCCCACTAAGAAGCACAAAAAGTAAAATATTGAGACAAATATGTAGGAGATAGATAGATGTTTAATATTAGTCTAAGCGAGAGGTTAAAATTCAGCTATCATGTTTTACTGATGTTTCCAAAACAGCCAGCCACTACATATTTTCTTCTATTTTACACTGCATAATTTGCTTGAATGCATTCTGTGTAAGGTGAACGTTATTAGCTATTTCATGCATTCTGTGTAATGTGGAAGAGAACAAATGGAAGAATTAATTTGCCTCCTAAAATTCAGTGCCTAAGAAGATATTGCTAGAGATATTCTTACTTTTTCTAAGGTTAAATATACAAGAAGAAAGAAAAAAAAAAAGCGAAAGAGAAAAGAGGATGTTTGGTTCCATTAATGATTTAGACATAAGAACTGAAAAGATTTTGAGTAGCCTTTAGATACTGTAATTCTCAAAAGTGCCTATGCAGGAAATAACACAGTATTAAGTCAGCATTTTATCATACAAAGATACTGAAAATTATTACTGTAATTGCTTAACTTCAACTAATTTTTTTTCATTTCCTTACCTGAAATTGGAAAATAAATTCACATTGAGTAACCTATAATACAGCTGTCTTTCATGCAGCCATTGTGGCACTGGTGTTATTTCCATTTCTCCTGATTTATGGCTTGCAGAAAACTAGGGAAAAAATTAAGAAAAAATCCACAACTCCTTTTCAAAAATAATTTTACAAGCATTACTGAATCTTCATTACCAAAGACAAAAAGCATGAATACTGATGACTGCAGCGGTGGCAAAATTAACCACATTTTATCTTTTCTACCAGTGCGGTTTTTGTTAATTTTGAACAAGCTTACAGTTACTACATGCCTTTAAAATTTCAAACATTAAGATGTTTCTATCATTCAAAATATGTCATCATGGCAGGTACACACTATTCAGGAAAGTATTCAGGCAGATGTCTGAGTCTGTCCCTAGTTAGGAAAGCCCATCAGTACATTTTAAAATCCATTTATTTAGGCTTACTGAATACCTTTCTTGTATCAAAATGCTTTATCTCACAGAAAGTATGTAAGAAGGAGAAATCTGAATGTATTTATTTACTGTTAGCAAGTAAAACTATGGAATTTCATCCCATCATTACCTGATGCAACACTGAATAAGAGCAAAAGAGAATTAGACTTGTGGAAAGATTTCCAATAAAAGGTGGGCAGATATACCCACCCAGAGGGTTGTCACCATAACACCTTCTGGCAGCAAACTCCAAAAAACCTTTTCTTGAACCGCTGCTATATCTTTCAGGTAGGCAAAGAGCATCTTAGAACCGAATCAACAACAGGGTAAGCAAATAGATTTTCATTCTCCATAGAGAATGTTTACACCTGTGTGAAAGGATATAAAAATTAGGAATTGTAAATTAGCATAATTCCCTTTCAAATTATGGACTGAAGTCTGACTGGCAAGGATAGAGTAAAGTGGCAATGGGCAGATGCACTTTTATAGAAATCTTCATTATCTTTCATAGGAGTATAGGAGAGAGAAGACTGGCTACTAAGCACTAATTAATTGTTCTGAAGGAATCATTCTCTGGTTTAGCCAAAGCAAGTAGTAGACCTTTTATTGCAGATATTTTGGAACAAATCACTTTGTATTTAAGTCAAGATTGTACTTCAAATGTATGTACTACTGCAAGCATTCTGAAGGCAAAGTAACAAATTTGCAACCTTTTATTCCCAGTCAGGTTCCCAACGTTTATTCTTTTCTTCCAATCTGGTTTTATGAAAGCTTAGTACCTCCACTGGTAGCAAATACCTCTTCCCCATTTTAACAACAGTAATTGCATCAGTTCCTAAGCCATGTCTGTAATTTTCTGACATTCAAATCATGTATCTCATACATACAACAAAAAGATTAACTTTAGCATCCAGCAACAATCCAATTATGTAAATTATGCAATTATCACTTCTTCCATGCAAAGTTAGTGTCATACTAGTTCTCAACTTCACTGATGCTAAAGAGAAAAAGGGCTTCAAAGTTGAGTTGTCTTCAAAGACATTCAAGAACTGATGAAACATCATGCAATGTGGTGCTCATATTCCTAAAAGGTATTATTTTTAGTGCTTCTTTTAGGCATATCAGTACTCTGTGCTCCTGGTGAGATGGATTAGCTCTCTAATCTGAAAATTAACCTGGCAAGCAGAAAAATACACTTATAAAGCAGTTATATCCATCTTCAGCTAAATTAGTGAGACGATCCAACATACTGGCCATGAAATCACCAGTGCCAATGCAATGGAGTGGGTGGCTTAGAGCCAGTCTCTCAGCAGCCTTACATAGGCTTAAATCAGTCGTGAGATCTTATTCTGAGATAGGGAATAAACTTTGGTCTTTCGTTTTTTAAAAAAAGATAACGCTGTCAAGACTAAACAAAGACTAATCGATAAGTCACGAAGGGCTTCCCTACAATGCAAAGAGTAAAAGGACAGAAGCAGCAAAGATAAGTCATGAACATTACCAATTTCCATGCACAACTAGCAGCAGAGGGCATCCCCGTATCTGAGATCAGAACATGCAGGATGTGAGTGTATTCCCGGTTGTGCATTACTATGCCCAGAAATGCAGACAGTTAGTGCATTACTGGGTGCTAAATTTTAAGTTACCCATCTTCTGATACACCTAGTCTTGAAATATAACATATTCAAGATCTAAACACATGCCTGAGCAAAAGGATGAGCTATGTTCAGCGCAAAGCCAACAGTGGACTTGTCTTTAGGAGGGACCAGTAAGCTCATAAGCAAAGAAGGTATCACAACTGCAACGGGAATACAACATGGTAATAAATGAAAAGCAAAATGTTCCTTCTGTGGGAATCTCTGGGTTCACGTTGTTCTGTGTGCTGCACAGTATGTTACCTTAAAGACAAATGAAGCTGTAACGGTCCAATATTCTTTGTTTTGCATAGCTGTATTCGTAGAGACAGCCTGTAAATCGTATGGGTTGTAGGGAGCTTTAAAGTTGTTCCTGTTTCGTTGAAGACAATATATGTATTCCCCAGTGTCTTTTAGCACTAAAGGTTTCTGTCAAAAGAGGAAATTATTTATATGTAGATATATAATTTGTTTTTCTTGATTACAAGTTATATATTTATATATTTTACTATGAGAAGATAAAGTATCCAAACATTCTTAAAACAAGCTTAATAATAACACTGAATTGACTAGAACGTTATTCTGTTATCATCAAATTTTTCTGTTCTATTGTTTCCACTCTAAATAATTACTTTTCAGTTCCACCAGCAGCTACTTCAATATTACAATTTCTTGTTGAGAAAAGTCTTGTGTAACCCTGTTAGTGTTCAAAATGTTTTATCTAAACTTGAAGATACTTTTTAGTAATTAGGTTTCTCCATCTATAAATAGTGGTAAGCATTATTAAGCTTAAAAACACCATAAAGCTCTTAATTATTTTTTTTTTGTTCATGAGAAAGCGTGTATGCGAAAGTATAATTAAACCATACATGTGTCTGTCTGTCTCTGAATGCACCAAATTAGTAAGAGAACACAGGCAGCATCCCACTTGGCTACATCAAGAGCAGACTGCCCAGTACCACTCACAACAAATACTGGCCTCATATTGGGCATGTCAGATCAGGACAGACAGGATCGCAATTCAACTTAGTGCAAGAATAGCTCAACTATGGGGAGCACTGACTAAGTACTAAATTTCAGTGATTGTTATGGACCCAGAGATGGAAAAAATAATTCTAGGTACCACTATTCTGATCATCTCCTCCTAGAATGCTGCTAAGGCTCTGACCATGGCAAAAGTGTTATTTGGCGTCCACTTCCTAATTTTAAGAATTAGAATTCAATCCTGCTAATTAGAATTCTAGTAGTTTATTCTTTTTAAACATTTTGTTGATTCTAAGAACACATCTATCCTTTTTCAGAGGCAAAAGCTTTCATGAAACAAGTCTTTTTGGATTTATAACCAACATCACTTCTAGAATGTGTAATTGTACAGGATGTGGAGAAGGGAAAGTAAAAATCACCATAAGCGGGAACTTCTGAAGTCTGGCCACATCAGCTTCTCTAGCTAACCATTCACGTGATGGGAACATTGTTTGCCAGCCAAGTTTGCCTCGAAGCCTCAAAATATGCATTACAACATCATCATCAATTGGTTCTGAAACATCAAGAAAAGAAAAAAAGGTTTTTTTTTTTTTCTCTTAAACATAAAATTGTTAGATTCATTGCACAAGCCAGCCAGCCATTCATTCTTTAGGTTCATTGCTAAGCCTTAACAAGTGTGGAGGACTGGTCTAGTGTTACTCAGACCGAGCTGGAAGACACTGAAATACATGTTAGAAAGTCTTTCTAAAAAAAACCCCCAACAAACCATCAGGTATTCCAAATGTATCTTTCTGCAATTGAAGAACCGTAGTTCAATTTACTTCAAAGTAATTTCAATTTCCAGTGATTTTACACTGATCTTTGGTGTAATTTACACAGCAAAATTCAAAGTACTCAGTAAAACAAAAAAAATTTACAGGCCAAAGATCTTCTCAAATGCTAAAAAGACTGAACGAATGAGAAAAAGCTTCTGAAGGCAGAGCAAGATCTCAGCTAAACAAAAAGAATGTTGAAAATGAAAGAATAACAATAATACCGTACTTTCTAATATTTAAAAGAAACTCCTTTTTACATGGAAACATGCTACCCCTTTTGAAATCAGACCAATCTAATCCGGTATAGGAGCAGAGCGCTCCAGTTGAACAAAAGATTCTATAGCATTATGGAAAACAATTTGAGAACTTCTGGAAAGCATTAAAAATATTTTTCCCCATGGTTTTTAATCCCCATTAAAACGTGCATAGAAAAAAAGTTTGCAAAAAAAAAAAAAATATTAGAATCCAGTTGTGCTATCACTCCCTCACAGTTTTCAGACTCAGTGAGAGATATTTTTAATGTAGAAATAATGATCAAAATCTATTTTTCCCGACACTAATCCTGGAATATAAGTAGGAAAATATGACTACTCCTTACAAGTCTTCTAATTAAAAGAAAGCTTACTGTAGCTAAAGACAGTAGCAGTGGAGTATATTCTCCATTATATCAATGCAAATCTGATGTAAATACGCAGGCTGCACAGGCATAACTAAGAGAAGTCTCTCCCCCCCAGTGCTATGACTTACGTACCTGTTCTGTCATATGAATAAACTTTTGCTCTCAAAGGCTTTTTAGAAGATCTTTTGACTTTTGGTTCCTCACAAGCCTTTTTATGGCAACTCAGTTCCAACCCAGATGTTTGCATTTCAGTCCTTCTAATATTATCTGCAACCGACCCATTAAAAAGGAAAACGTGAGTCATTTAAAGCAGATCACTATGACAATCATTTTCTAATTTCAGTTAACCTTCCTACAAGTTTACATTTCTGAACGTCTCCCAAAATGTGAAAAAAAAAAAAGCATATTCAATACCCATTACACAGCCTTCTCATTAAACTTTAAGGAAATCCGCACACAAAAGAAGTACAGATAAAGCCACAATAAAAACATACTCTTATGCCCTTTGCAGTTGGTATGCTGAATTAAGGTCAGTGTTACACCTCCATTATGACATTTATTTTCTTTTTTTTTAAGATGTGAAATGTTGCAGAAGTCTTTTTATGTATTCAGCACCCGCAAAGAAAGTGTCATTTGCTTCTGTCGTGGTTTAACCCGGCTGGCAACTAAGCACCACGCAGCCGCTCGCTCACTCCCCCCCCTCCCTCAGTGGGATGGGGGAGAGAATCAGAGAAAAGGAAAAAAAAGTAAGACCCATGGGTTGAGATAGAGACAGTTTAATAAGAGAGAAGAATAACAATAATGATAATAATAATAATGGTAAGAAAATATACAGACTATATAAAACAAGTGATGCACAATGCAATTGCTCACCACCCACTGACCGATGCCCAGCCTGTCCCGAGCCGCGATAGCTGCAACCACCCTGCCCGCGACCGACCAATCGATTAACCCCCCCCCCCCCCCCCCCCCCGCCCCGAGCATGACGTTGTATGGTATGGAATAGCTCTTTGGACAGTTTGGGTCCTAGCTGTGCTGTACTCCCAGCTTGTTATGCACCTGGCCGAGCAGGAGAAGCTCAAAAAGTCCTTGAGCAGTCTGAGCACTGCTTGGCAACAACTAAAAACATCAGTGTGTTATCAACATTCTTCTAGTACTAAATCCAAAGCACAGCACTATGCTAGCTTCTGTGAAGAAAATTAACTCTATCCCAGCTGAAACCAGGACATTATCCACCCCTTATTCTATACCATTTACGTCATGCTTAGGTCCTACCCTTACAATACATTCCAATTAATCACCACCATTTTCTGATTTTTTGGTATATACATATAGATATCATTCCCTTAGTTTATGGACCATCCCTCGAAAATGTCCATTGGGTTCATTTAGTCCATGGTTTTGGGCTTCATCTGTTGTAACAGTCTTTCAGGGCAGGAGAGATGGGGTCTGGTGTTGGGTTGTTGCTTGCTGAAGTCAGTTCTGGTTCCATCCGCTGCACTTCCGCAGTTTCTTCAAAATTCATTCTTCTTAATCTGGGTGATCCTTACTGTTATACCATTGATAGGACATACAGCAATAGTAAAAATGATGACAATACTGTATTATACAGCAATTAACATTATACAATTCAGTTCATTGGCTGTTTTCACCCAAAATCAAATCCCTTTGAGGTACACATTGGACTTCCCCATCCTTCCACATCACCCACCAAGTAGAGCCAGGTCCTTGAGCAAAAGCAATCCCACAGATGGGTTTGCCTTTACCTGAGGCAGGAGAAACCCAGACTGTCTTCCCCAGCATATTTTTTACATGCACTACAGGGACTTTATCCCCTTCTACAGTACGTAAGAGGTTTGAATGGGCAGGGCCAGCTCGGTTGGAAGATCCTCTAGTGTTGACTAACCAGGTGGCTTTTGCTAAATGTGTATCCCAATGTTTGAATGTTCCACCACCCATTGCTTTCAGTGTAGTTTTTAACAGTCCATTGTATCGTTCGATTTTCCCAGAGGCTGGTGCATGATAGGGGATGTGATAGACCCACTCAATGCCATGCTCTTTGGCCCATTTGTCTATGAGGCTGTTTCGGAAATGAGTTCCATTGTCTGACTCAATTCTTTCTGGAGTGCCATGTCGCCATAGGACTTGTTTTTCAAGGCCTAGGATAGTGTTCCGGGCGGTGGCATGGGGCACGGGATATGTTTCCAGCCATCCGGTGGTCGCTTCCACCATGGTGAGCACATAGCGCTTGCCATGGCGGGTTTGTGGGAGTGTGATATAATCAATCTGCCAAGCCGCTCCATATTTGTATTTCAGCCACCGTCCTCCATACCAGAGAGGCTTTAACCGCTTGGCTTGTTTGATCGCAGCACATGTTTCACATTCATGGATAACCTGTGCAATAGCGTCCATAGTTAAGTCCACCCCTCAATCATGAGCCCAGCTGTATGTTGCATCTCTTCCTTGATGGCCTGAGGTGTCATGGGCCCACTGAGCTAGAAACAATTCACCCTTATGTTGCCAGTCCAGATCCACCTGAGCCACTTCAATCTTAGCAGCCTGATCCACCTGCTGGTTGTTTTGATGTTCTTCAGAGGCCCGACTCTTGGGTACATGAGCATCTACGTGACGCACTTTTACAACCAAGTTCTCCACCCGGGCAGCAATATCTTGCCATAGTGAGGCAGCCCAGATGGGTTTGCCTCTGCGCTGCCAGTTGCTCTGCTTCCATTGCTGCAACCACCCCCACAGGGCATTTGCCACCATCCATGAGTCAGTATAGAGATAGAGCACTGGCCATTTTTCTCTTTCAGCAATATCTAAAGCCAGCTGGATGGCTTTCACCTCTGCAAACTGACTTGATTCACCTTCTCCTTCAGCAGTGTTTGCGACTTGTCTTGTAGGATTCCATGCAGCAGCTTTCCACCTCCGATGCTTTCCCACAAGACGACAGGATCCATCAGTGAACAGGGCATATTGCTTCTCATTTTCTGGCAATTTATTGTACAGCGGGGCCTCTTCAGCACGCACCACCTCCTCCTCTGGTGATACTCCAAAATCTTTGCCTTCTGGCCAGTCCGTGATCACTTCCAAGATTCCTGGGCGATTGGGGTTTCCTATTCGAGCCCGTTGTGTAATCAGTGCGACCCACTTACCCCACGTAGCATCAGTTGCATGATGTGTAGAGGGGACCTTCCCTTTGAACATCCATCCCAGCACTGGCAGTCGGGGTGCCAGGAGGAGCTGTGCTTCAGTACCAATCACTTCAGAAGCAGCTCGAACCCCTTCATATGCTGCTAATATCTCTTTTTCAGTTGGAGTATAGTTGGCTTCAGATCCTCTGTATCCCCGACTCCAAAACCCTAGGGGTTGGCCTCAAGTCTCCCCTGGTGCTTTCTGCCAGAGGCTCCAGGTAGGGCCGTTTTCTCCGGCTGCGGTGTAGAGCACATTCTTTACATCTTGCCCTGCCTGGACTCGCCCAAGGGCTACTGCATGCACTGTCTCCTGTTTAATCTGTTCAAAGGCTTGTCGTTGTTCAGGGCCCCATTTGAAATCGTTCTTCTTCCACGTCACTTGGTAGAGAGGGCTTACAATCTGGCTGTAATTTGGAATATGCATTCTCCAAAAACCCACAACGCCCAAGAAAGCTTGTGTTTCCTTTTTGCTAGTTGGTGGAGACATAGCTGTTATTTTGTTGATCACATCCATTGGAATCTGACGACGTCCATCTTGCCATTTGATTCCTAAAAACTGGATCTCCTGTGCAGGTCCCTTGACCTTACTTTGTTTTATGGCAAAACCGGCCTTCAGAAGGATTTGGACTATTTTCTTCCCTTTCTCAAAAACTTCTTCTGCTGTATTGCCCCACACAATGATGTCATCAACGTATTGCAGGTGTTCTGGAGCATTACCCTGTTCCAGTGCTGTCTGGATCAGTCCATGGCAAATGGTAGGGCTGTGTTTCCACCCCTGGGGCAGTCGATTCCAGGTATACTGGATGCCCCTCCACGTGAAAGCAAATTGTGGCCTGCACTCTGCTGCCAAAGGGATTGAAAAGAAAGCATTTGCAATATCAATTGTGGCATACCACTTGGCTGCCTTTGACTCCAGTTCGTATTGAAGTTCTAACATGGCAGCACTCAGCGGTGGTGTAATTTCATTCAGGCCACGATAGTCTACTGTCAGTCTCCACTCTCCATCAGACTTTCTCACTGGCCATATGGGACTGTTAAAGGGTGATCGAGTCTTGCTGATCACTCCTTGGCTCTCCAGTCGACGAATCACCTTATGGATGGGAATCAGGGAGTCTCGGTTGGTGCGGTATTGCCGCCTGTGCACTGTTGTGGTGGCAATCGGCACTTGCTGTTCTTCAACTTTCAGCAATCCCACAACTGAAGGGTCCTTTGAGAGACCAGGCAAGGTAGACAGCTGCTTAATTTCTTCTGCTTCCAAGGCAGCTATACCAAAAGCCCACCGGTACCCTTTTGGGTCCTTGAAATACCCTCTCCTGAGGTAGTCTATGCCAAGGATGCACGGAGCATCGGGCCCAGTCACAATGCGGTGCTTTTGCTACTCATTCCCGGTTAGGCTCATTTCGGCCTCCAATACAGTCAGCTCTTGAGATCCCCCTGTCACTCCAGAAATACAAATGGATTCTGCCCCTATATGGCTTGATGGCATTAGAGTACACGGTGCACCGGTGTCTACTAGAGCTCTATACTTCTGTGGGTCTGACGTGCCAGGCCATCGAATCCACACAGTCCAGTAGACCCAGTTGTCCCTTTCCTCCACCTGGCTGGAGGCAGGGCCCCTCTAATTCTGATCACTGTTGCTCATGGTTTGTGTATATGAGTCAGAAGTTCCTTCATCACAATCAGAATTAAGATCAGCTCTTCTATTCTGTCTGAAAAAATTACAATCTACCCCATCTCTGGAAATTGGAGCAACAAGTTTCCTGGAAGAGCCCCCTTTTGTGTTTGTTTTTCTTTGCAACTCACGTACTCGTGCCTCTAGGGTCGAGGTAGGTTTTCCATCCCATTTCCTCATGTCCTCTCCATGGTCACGCAGGTAAAACCATAGAGTGCCCCGTGGTGTATACCCTCGATATTCCTTTCCTTGAGCAGAAGGGCGCTTACTTCTAATGGCTGAGATACTGGTCTGTACAGGAGGGGAGTAGGACATACGCTTTTCGAATCGTTCAAACTTCCAGGACAGTTTATCCACAGCAGAGCTGAGGGAAGAAGAGATACTTTCTTCGTATTCCCGGAGCTGGCTAGCCACTTCATCCACTGTCGGTCCCCGTCCAGCTTCCCAGTTCATTATTGCCCATGTATTGGCATATGATGTTGGTGCGCTCCGTAACAACTTCCGCCACATGGGTCATGTGCACTGGACACTATCTGGATCTTTAGGCAACTGGTCATTATCCAGGTCACTATAAATCACTTTCAGGACAGCTAATTCCCTCAGGTACTGGATGCCTTTCTCCACGGTGGTCCATTTGCCTGGGCGATGTATGACATCTTCCTTGAAGGGATACCTTTCCTTCACGGCTGACAGTAGTCGTCTCCAGAGGCTGAGGACTTGTGTCCCTTTTCCAATCGCTTTGTCAATGCTGCCTTCCCTAGAAAGGGATCCCAGCTGTTTGGCTTCCTCACCCTCCAGTTCCAGGCTACTGGCCCCATTATCCCAGCATCGGACCAACCAGGTGACAAGATGCTCTCCTGCACGACGGCTGAAATCTTTTCGCATATCTCGCAGCTCACCCAAGGATAGAGACCGTGTGGTTTCTGTCTCATTTATGAGCTCTTCCTCTTCCTCCTCCTTTTGTGATGGCCCTGGTCTTTCATCCTCCCTTTCTAAACAAGTTGACTTTCGCTTCCAAGATTTCTTCTTGTGTATAGGGGCAACTGATACCGGCACAGGTTCGCTCCCTGTTTCAGCTGCAATGCCTGTTGCTGGGGTTTGAGTAGCTACAGTGCATGTTGCAGGGGTTGGAAGGCCGGGGTTCGGGTAGCTACAGTGGGTGTCACTGGGGTTGGAGTAGCTGCAGTGCCTGTGTCCACAGTTGGAGTAGCTACAGTGGGTGTCACAGGGGTTGGAGTAGCAGCAGTGCCTGTGTCCACAGCTCGAGTAGCTACAGTGGGTGTCACTGAGGTTGGAGTAGCTGCAGTGCCTGTGTCCACAGTTGGAGTAGCTACAGCGGGTGTCGCAGGGGTTGGAGTAGCAGCAGTGCCTGTGTCCACAGCTGGAGTAGCTACAGTGGGTGTTGCTGGGGTTGGAGTAGCCGCGGTGCCTGTGTCTGCAGTTGGAGGAGCTACAGGGGGTGTCACTGAGGTTGGAGTAGCTGCAGGGCCTGTTGCAGGAGTCGATCTTTGTATGGTATATAATTTACGTAGGAGTCTAACCCTGAGTAAAAGCTGAACTATATTCAGGAGACCTAGCAATAGGGCCATGCTAGTTGGAACATCCCAAGGATATTCAACATTCTCAAGAACTGTTGTAATTAGCTCAGAGAAGAAGGGGAAGATGGAGTAAGGTGACTCCCCCACAGGCTGGCTCTCCGAGGAGAAAAAGTAAAATGTATAATTATTCATAATTCCCAATAGATGGTTCCCAAAATACAGAGGTGACAGCAATACTGAGTAAAAATACGAGCTTAATCTGATGACCAATATTTTTATCATAGCATAAGCCAGTATTACACAGTACAGCAGAACAGTAACTTTAACCTACTTGCGAAAAGTGATAACCAGCAGCACAGGGAGTGCATACAGCAGGTAAGGCACTCCATTCTAAAGGCTTCGGAGAGAAGTACAGAGTATATGTTCGTGCTACAGCTGCCCAGTGCAATATTACAGCTCACCAAATACTAGAAGCCCAGTAAGTCTGCAATTTTTGGCAGAAAAGCAGAAAATGAAGTATCAGACCATGCCTGAAGTAAAATCTGGAATGCCTGTGGCCTACAGTACTCTTTGTGAGAAATGCACTGGAGGACACTGTGTAATTACAACTGTTTCAAAAAGAATGGTTACAGTGATGAGGACAGAAAGTCATATCTTTTATCACCCCACTTTCTGTCATTTTAGGTACTTTACCATGTACAGAAAATGAAGGTGGTGTGCCAAAACCACGCTGAACATCTTTGCAAGCAGAAGCCGTGGGAAGCATCTTTTCCAAAGTCTTATTCTCTGACAGTAAGGACACTGGTTTTGTTATGCTCCTTTTTAACCTCATTGTCTCATGCTCTGACAGGCTAGTGGGCTGACAAACAGATTCTTCTCTTCCTTCCTTATGTATTCTTGAGAGTCTAAAATTGAACAATATACTCTTTTAGGAAAAAACCTAAAGATTCAGTCATACAGGCAAAATAGAACAATCAACTAAATCACAACTGGTATAATGGTTTGCATTTATGATTAAGATACAGCTGTCCTATGGCACAGAATTAGAGCTTTATTCATGATGAATAAAATAAACAGGCAGGGTGGGGAAAGGAATCAAAATAAAATTGCAGCCCTACTTCTTGTGCTCTGACACTATAGGCGTCAGTGTTACCTAAAACCTGATCGTTATTTTCATTAGCCTCAAAGGTAAGAGACCTTCAAGATTAAACTCAGTTTAAGCTCTGGAAAACACAACTAAGAAAATAATACTTCAAAAAAAATCAATGCTATAATTTATTCTCATTCTTAGTAATTCCAACAGCATGGTACCTACTATGAAAGCAGAAAGAAGGTAATAGGTTGTATTTTGTAAATTAAATTCTTTCCTAGAGAAAGCATAAAAATAAGAATCCTGTAATACAGGATTTATATTATATTGGAGTTTTTTCGAGCTCATTCTTAGATTTGTAAACCAATCTGAAAAGTCTCTTAAATAAGTTCAATATGCATGAAAAAGTAATTCAAGGTTATGCTAGAGAGCCTTGAAAAGTATATGCACTACATTAGCCTGTCTGTATGAAAACATAAGAAAAATAACTATTAGCAGTTAAAATGCAAAAAAAAAGGACACAGGAGAGTCAGCTACACCAGCTTCTTGCACATCTTGTGGGTGACTTAGCCTCTGCATTCACTAAAGCATACACAGTTTAGATGTACTTTTAATCTGTGAAGTTCCAGTTAAGTTCACTTGTCAGGACAAAATGAAAAACAAATAAAAACCATGAAGGAAGTAATGATTTAATGCACATCTTACTCTCCTTTAACCAATTACAGCTTCAGTAACAACCAAAAATAAATCACAGGAACAGTGGTGGGAAAATGAATTCAGATAACTACGCTTCAGCTAACTGTTGGTCCAGCCCTGTTGTGGATATGCTGTAAAAAATTCAGGCTATGTAATTCATACTGAAAAGGCTAATTCATAATCTAGATTATATGGAAGTGGCAATGGCATCAAAGAATAACCACTTAGAGCAGCTGAAATTGTCTCAACCTCACGTGCCAGAACTTTTTGCTTTCGCAGCAGCCCTGTGCTATGTACGCACTTCCCACAGGAGCATGAAAGAACAATGCACAAGTCTTGAAGTTTCTCTTCCAGGACAGAATTCCATAATGCAAACTACTAAAAGGAAGGACAGGGTGAGCACTGTTCATGCCAAAAATACATCTCAAAGAAGTTACTCTGTTCCATAACTTCTTTCTTCTCCTGGTACTTGTTCACCATAACTTCCTTCTTGTGGTACATGCACACTTAGCTGTGGGTAGGCCGTCAGCAGCAGCCTGTTCTTTTGACGATGGATTTCAGGTCTCTTGACAAAAATTGCAGCTTTGCCTGCTATGCCAGCAGTCTTAGCTAGGTGTAACGGCTACCTTTGCTTTCTCAGTATGGCTTTTCCAGAGATCTTGAATCCCCAAGCCATCCATGAATGTTCCATATATTTAAGGACCAATCAGAAAGAATGGGAACAGCAGCCACCTTCCAGAAAGATGGGAGAAAGTGAGAGAGGACCTGATAGCAGTGATTAGCTACTACCTAGATAACCACATACAATTATCTAGATAGCAATAGATTCACTGATTATCTGGAAGAGACCGCAGTCACTCCTTTGCACATATCTGAGACACATCTGCCACACAGCAGTACATAGATGCAGAAGACAACATGGCTCAGAATAGACAAGCAAATC
This sequence comes from Gorsachius magnificus, assembly GCA_034008185.1. Classification (NCBI taxonomy): domain Eukaryota; kingdom Metazoa; phylum Chordata; class Aves; order Pelecaniformes; family Ardeidae; genus Gorsachius; species Gorsachius magnificus. The sequence goes on along the minus strand of CM067083.1, from coordinate 9,420,461 downwards.
CTCATGTCCCTCATGAGACTGTCATGCTTAGAGACAGCAATGTCCACTCAGATCTGGAACTCTTGGAGGAAGTGTAAATTGGCCAAACTCTGATATGGTCCTAGAAATTGCATTCTTTGTACAGAATAAAATTTTATTTTTGCATGTTTACCCTTCCTTGGGTCAAGATTATGTAGCTGTCCTCTGCTAACTGTTAAGAAGAAACACATTTTTTCTTTTTTTTAAACTGATCTCTTCTCTAGCAGTGCCACACTGTGCTGGTCTGCTGCCGCCTTACCTAGACCGATAGATCAGTAGAATCTTCCTCAGTAATGGCCTTCATTCGCTATGAATGACATTTTTTTTCCGTGTGATTAACATGCAATCAAGTATGAAAAATTATTTCAATAGATAAGAGGTGCAAACCAGTTCCCTAGCTGCAAAGAAGGGTTATGGTGGTTAGCAATTATCTTGTACCTGTGTCTATGAATGGAGACTTGATCTTCCTTAATTCAAAGACAGAAGGACAGCCTTTATTTTGGGAGCTAGGAGCTAACTGTTATAGAATCCTTTGTTCACAGTCTCACACTCAGAGTGGAGAAGATTTCTTAGAGAAACTTGCCATAAAAACCTAAAAAAGGAGTGGAGGACTAGACTCTACTGACCTGGATGGTACAGCCCCTGCAGACAGTTCTGTGCTAAGAGGAGTTTTGCCTTCTGAAAAGAGAAGTGTGAGAAGAAAAAGGTGAACCCTCAGGCAGCAAGTGGCAACCCTGAATAAGATTCCTCTGTTGACTGAAGAATGATAAAGTACTGGCAAAGTCAAATCCAGCATGTGAAAGATGAGTGGGAAATCTGTTAGCAGCCCCTGATATACAAGTAATCAGCAGTTTTGTGCTTTTCTGAAGACAAATGTTCAAAGCCAAAAATTTTATCTGGGGGAAATACACAAACACAAAATAAGTTGTACTGTGAGCACTGAAACTAATGAAGACCAGCAGTTCTTTAATCTGTGCTTTAATGCTCCCTAATCACTCCCCAGAAATACTTCCATCTTCAATTTCCATGCTTGGTTTCCTCCTTTCAGCTTTCTCTCACATCACCTACTAATTAAACTAGACAATTAGCAGCATGTACTGTGGCTGGTGATACAAGCCAGAATGCAGATCCTTACTGGTTAAATACTTTCCAATATCTGGGATGGAGACCATTCTGCCTGGCTCAGGACTGATGAAAATTGAGGTTCCATTACACAAAACCTCATTTTTCACAGACTGAGAAGTTCACATTCTCCAGATGTCTACATGTTTCATATAAGTTTAGATGTGAGAGATCAATTAGTTCAAAATCCATTGAGAAGAAACTGATAGACAAAATTTTTTAAAAAAAGGAATTTAGGATAAAATACCCCAAGTGTGGTTTTAATCCAATCCACAAAATTCAGAAATGGGGTTTACTTGTGAGGAGGCATTCTTGACTCTTCAAGACTCAGAAAAATATTTTCCTTTCTCACTGTCTGTAAGAAAGGGAAAGGAAACCAAAGGATGAACTATGCCAGAACATTGGGGATGACGAACATCTAGACCTTCCTGGCACAGGTATCTGTGGAGGATGAACGCATGAGGAGGTTCAAAAAGGGAGAAGACAAGTTCACTGTCAACAGGTTCATAAACAGAGAGATGGCAGAGCTGCAGCCCCAAACGTTCATAACCCAATGATTACGGATGCTAGGGGAGTACAAGGGAAATGGCCTGCACAAAGCAGTTGGGCAGGCTTGCATCATCTCCCTAAATAGCCTCTGCTCCTGCTAATGTTAGAGACAGAATCCTGGACTTCACTGATCCCACTACAGCGATTTTTCTGAACCTTCAATTCTTCACAAGTATACATCATCCTTTCACCTTGTCATGCTATTTCCAAGGTTTTTGATACAGTATTTGAGAGCCATACAAACACTCCTTTAGGTTCCCTTCAAGACAATAAACATTAAACAATTAAATCAACTCAGTCATCATACTCCATCACTAAATTTGAAAAATACAAATATTTGTCTTCTTTGGTAGAGATGAAAGCAACACAGTACATAGGAATCCATTTGCACAGGTTAATATAGTGTATAATTCCCCACTGACTAGACCACATTCCATTTGCAATGACTTCACTAGCACTTCTTGAGATTTTCAGTGGCATAACTGAGATCAGACTCTATTGCAACAGGCGAAAATTATAAACTTTATGCTGGAGCATCAATCCAGGCTTCACAGAATTCACAAGGAAGCAGTCAAATAATTCAGTAGAAGACATCTGTTGCTCTTTCAGATTTTAAGTAGCGGAGAACAGAGAGTTATAAAGAAATATAATTACACATACACATTTCCAAAATACACGACTTCCTCTTCTAGTGCTGCTTCATGTTTCTTCTCTGGGCTTGCTCTGTAAACTGCTGTGCAAAGAACAGGGTATTTCTTCTCTACTGAGGGTGACTGGGAACAAAGGGCAGGGAAATACATTAATGTCAAGAACTACTGAGTGAGTGGTCATATATTATAATCTAAACAAAATCAAAGGCGGCATTTATTTAACAGCTATGGAAAACATTTTCAAACCAACTGATGGCTTAACTCAGCTTTCATTACAGAATTTTTCTGAGTTAAGATATACAGCATTTTATGTGCATGAAAATTTACTTACAAAAAGAATCTTGATAAATGACTTAAAAATAATGGTGCTCACAGCACTAAAATTAACGTCTAGCATTTTCACATGGAGTATAAAATTGCTTTCTCCTGTTTCCATCAAGCTAAGACTGAAATAGTTACAAACCTTCAGAAAAAGAAATTCTAAATCTAGAACAACAAATCATTGTTTTTCAAGACACTTAAGCCAAACACTAACTAAATGAAAATACAAAATACTTCCATTAATCATGTCAATTTGATTAATTTACATGGATTTATAGAGAGAGTAAGGGATTCAGATATATAAAAAGTAGAGGTCTGATTTTCATTATTCAAGTTAGCATCATAAAACAGAATTGTCGTACTTTATATGAATGACAAGAATAAACACTTTACACTGGAACAGAAAAAGCTACGACAATGTAAAATAGAACATAATGCCTCTATTTCATTTTGAGAGCTACAGTCTACTGCCATGAGATGGTATTTTAAGTGATGAAGGCTAATTCATACTGTAGCATGTTTGGCCAGAGCAAATCAGTAATCAGCAATGCCCTGCATTGCACTCTGTTTTAGAGAGACAGAGGGAAGTGGGTTAGAAACAAATTAAGAAAATTCCACCAACAATGGCAGGACTATAGGGAGGTTTAAGCAAAACCACTTTTATTTCAAATTCCCGTATTTTAATAACTCAGTACCAAATACTTCTTCCAGGAAAATGCCTCAAGATAAATGGCAGCCTCTGAAGCTTTCCTTGCAAGGTTCCTAGGAGAAAGACTTACTCCTACAACTGCACCAGCATTACACACATAACCAACATGTATTCTTGTAACATTTTCCTAGACAGAAGCCAGATTTAAAAGAGAAAAAAAAAGCTGTATGTAAAAATATCACAAATACGTATATGAAGGCTATCCATATAAAGAATGCCTGCGTACTCATATTAGGTTAACATCACTTTTTTTCAGTCTTACAAAACATCCCAACAGCCCCAAGCTGCGCAAACACAATCAGTTGCACAAAGAGTAATTAAAGATTTCCACTGTTGAAAAGTCCCAGAGAGTCTGTACAAGCTCTGCAAGTATTCTGCAACAAGTCTGTTTATATTCAGGTTTTGGACCACTCTTAAGACACCTCTAACAGCTCAGCAACACTGCACTTTCAAGAGTCTCAGCTGCCCAGGCCCAGAATTCGGTCTAGAAGTGCACACGCAACAGTGCTGGCTTTAATTTATGAGTGCACAAGCTAACCCTGGCGCCAGGATTAGCAGCAACTGGCCACAGTTTTTAAAGATCTAATTTTGGGCACCAAGATTTCGAAAGGATTCAGGAACGTACATGCTTTTGTATTTACCTCTAGTTTAAGACTATATAATTGTAATAGCTAACTCTGTCAGACTTTTCATATAATAGGACTATATCTAGGAGGATATTAACTGCAATTAAAATATTAACATAGTCTAGTTTAAAAGCATGTGCATTCTCACCAGTTCACTGTTGTCTTTTTCACACTCTATATGCCTGCCTTTTACCATAAGTAGCACCTCTGTCCTCTCTGGTTCAAACCGGCGGCGAGATATTAATTTTTCTTTCAGCATTTTGTTTCGCTCATCCATCTGGGGTAGGTATTCTTCATCCTAACAGTAAGAAAACATCTATTGAATTAACTTTGCAGCAATGACTGTCTCCCCACTACACACTGAGGGTGAACTTCATACCTGAGGAGATCCACATGCCTTATTACAAATCAGGTGGTGTTTGGATATTTGCTTCTGCGGTGTTGGAACTGAAAGTTCACACAGCTGACAAATTAAAACAGTTAATTGAACACTAAGTGGCAAACTAAACTTTTACTTGCTTTGAAAAATGCATTAAACATAATATAGATGAAAGAAGAGCGTACATTTTTACAAGGACATCTACAAGAAAAAAAAGAACTTCTAAGTCATATACTATATAGAGTATACATGGAAAGCTTAAAAGAGTCTGAAAAGATATTTTGAAGATTTTTTTTTAAATCCTGAGTCCAGCCAAAGATAGTAATCTAAAAAAATCCTGTTCAAAAAGACTACTGTACTTTCTAACCAAGAAGATATTAATAACAAGTAAAAAAAGCATTCAAAATCAGGGCAGAGCAGAGGCATTCATTCCTGACTGGCAAGTCTCACTCAGGTATCATATTAGCTTAGATTCACCTTCATGGTGGATCAGAGACAGATACGTACTAGGAGAAAGTAGTCTGACAGGACGCACAGTTCCTTCATCATCTTTATTTCATATGTTGTTAGCTCACAACCCGTAACTCACAGAATTCCACACTCTCATTTCCTACCAAAAAAGTGACTGACATCCCGAGAGCTGATACCTAGAAAAAGATGTTTTATTTGCATTCCGTTACAAATCTTATGAACTATTTAGACCAAATACTTGAATTCAAGAAACACCACTGAAAATATGTTCTATATTGCATTTTCAGTTATATAAACAGTACACAGAAGAATAAAAGCTGCTTGAGGTGTTAGTTGCTGTTGCATGTTACACAAGAGAAAGTGTATGACGCAGAGAAAATAGAAAGAAGTAAAGGTCTTGCCTTGCTTTACATTCGAATAGCAAGAGGTTTAATCATTGGCTACGGTGCCTTTGGTCTAGGGTTTTGGAACTCAGTGTAACAAGTCAGTGCAGCTTGCTCATTCCAGTGGGAGCTAAGGCAACTCCACAGCAGAACGTAGTTTTATGAGGCTGCGAGCTCAGCAGCCCTTGGGGCCCTTCACGAGGCCCTTGAGCTCAGTTTTCTTCTCCTGTTTCTCTGGGATTCACAATTAGCCCTACACATCAGGGCTCAGGTCACTCAAGTTGATCTTAAAATTAGGAAATGGAAGGAAGAAGGACTTGTCTTATCCCAGTGGCTGAGATCTCTTCTGAAACCACGCCATCTCCTTTAGATCTCGCTGTATCCGCGGTGGCAGCAGGCCACTGTGCTCATTAGACTAAAGATGAAGTGCGAGACGGTGAAGCATGAACATACCTTAAATTTCATCACGTGCTGAAGAGGTTTGCTGAACCCTGATCTAATATTAATGTGGAAGTTTAGTCTATTTCTGAGATCTGGTAACATTACATTTTTGACAATGTAAAAGCATCCTGTGGTGAGAAGTGGCACTTTCTCCCTTCTTGTAGCATCGCTGTATAAACTAAGTTTCTAACTGTCTAAAAATGTTTCAGCAGGGAAGTGCTGTGAGAATTAGCTGCTGAGGCAGCTGTAAGCAAATGGTGATGGTAATATCTTCAAACCACTCCTACTAAGTCTGGGACATCCCTTCACACACCAAGAATACAAAGTGCTACTGTTCCCTTACCATTTCTTACCACTCCAGCAGTAGCTGCTATTCCTACAATCAACACACTTCCAGGCATCACTTGCATGTTCCTCAGCCTGTTTAGTGCGGAACAGATGGGTCAAACCAATGCAACGACTCACTGTGTGCCCAAACTGATTGGGGCAGTTCACAGGCAAATTTATGTCAGCTGTGTAAGTGGTAAAGCTCCAGCTGAGTAGCAATAAACTCTTTACCCATAACAGCTAGGTCCAAAAGGACGGCATTCATGCCTCAAGGTGGCATATACACTAATAATGCTATACAGGCAAAATATTTTTTGATACAGAAGCAGCTGTACTAGCGATAGCTATGCAGAAGTAATTAGTATGTCTAACAGCAATACCTCACATCTCTTCTAAGAATCTACTGTTACAGGTCCGGATAGACCCCGTCCCAGCTACACCCCCAAGCTCCTCCTGTAAAAGCTTGAGATGTAACATTGCTGGGCAAAACAGAGGGGATGACTATGACCCACTCATTTCATTAGCTTTTAGAACACAGCAAGACGGCAGAGCTAAAAAGGAAGGAAAACTGAAGAAGCTGAAGACACCATTCATTTTTCTTGAAGAGAAACAAAATTTAAAACGGCCTTTTGTTTTGGCACAAGGATCAAAATTGATTAGTCACAGTATAAAAAATAATCAATAACTTATTAAGGACTCAGCTGAACAAATAATATAAGGACTTGAAACCCAGCTGATGGTCAGTCAAAATACTTGATCTTCTCAATCACCAGCAAAAAATTTTGAGAAACTAATAAAATGCCTATCTGCTTGAAAAAACATACAATTTGTTAGTGTCTACCTGCATTCTAGGTATCTTAGTACTTATGCATGTTAAAATGTAGGCATGTCAAAATTAAAACCTGCAACTTTGGTGCTGTAATAAAGAGGGACCGGAAATCCAAGCCAAATCAGTGTTATCTTGCAGGAGCTTTTTCCCTCAGCAGTTGTAAGATACTGGTTTAACCTGTATCTAATTGTAGCTGGAAACTATTTAATGGCTTCTTACAGCTGACCTACGATGTATTTTCAAGAAACAAAACACAAACTTTTCTTAACTGCTTGGCTTTTTCTAACAAGGACCAGCCACACAAGCTCGAAGGCAGCCCACAGGCGTTAGGATATTCACATGCAATGCTGCCAACAGCCGGCCCTTAGACACTCCTTGAACCAGAAGTTACACAGGTTTAGTAACCCTCACCTGGTAATTCATTTTATCGCCTGTAGTATCACAAAATCTTACACTCTTCAGGGTTGGTTTTGCTTTCTTACTATCCTGAAGAGTCCAGTGGCTTTAACGGGCATGGTCAACTTCTTTCCACCCCCCTCATCGTACCAGAGCCCCCTCTAAATGCAGGAAAGGTAGAAAGTTAGCCTAAGCTAAACCACAGCCAAAGAGAAGCCCTGCTTTTCCACCACAGGTGACAGCTTTAATATTTTTGCATTTAGGGACTGATCTTTCAAGCTTTGTTTCCACACCAAAAAAGCAACCAGAGCCCCCCAACTCCTCTCACCTTCTCCGCGGCCGCTGATTTGGCCATTACCTTCAGCCAGGAGCTGGTGAGTGGGACAGGGCAAGGCCCCTGGCCATGAGTAGTGGCTGCTGAGGGGCTGTTGGGGATGACCGTTGGGGGGGGGGGCTCTTGGGGGGGAACCGTTGGGGGGTGCTGAAGGCTAACAGCCCTCCCTGGCCAGGCTGTGCCACCCGGCTTTTCTAGCACCACCCTTGGCTCAGCAAGTACCAACCTCTGACTGGAGGGGTGGTCATCACAGTGATAAAACCCCGCAACTGAGAGGTGAAGTAACATAATTTTTGGTGAAAACTGTTCCATGGTAATGCTGAGTAAAGCCCATAGTAAATGAGGTCTTTAACATCTTTCAACAGTTTCTGTAGTGTGGCTCTGTGTCATTGAGAGACACTTCAAGCTACGGGAAATTCAAGAAGACATTAATAAAGCAAATACTTAGGTGAAATAATCAGATGTTACTATACCTTCACCAAAGTGGATTTTTTAATTTCACTGTTTAGTGCTTCAGTATCTTGAAATCAGTCTGCTTGTAAGTTTTCTTGAGCCCCCGTGTATACAGATCATATCCTTCAACATGTTTTTCATTAATCATAACATTATTTCATAATTAAAAGAACAAAGTAGGCTTTAAGAATTGTAAGGATATTTTATCTGAACTCCCAGATTCTGTTGGAAATCTGAAAAGGACAATGAAAGTCTGCTCAGAACCAACTCATCCATACTTGATTCGACCATACGTGGCTTTCCCAAAACATTTAAATGGTGACTAATCCTTTATTTGTTAATCTGAAATGCTTATACTCAAAAGAAATATGAGTTTTTCCGACACATTAATATGAATAAGTCTGGCTTGGTGAATCAGTAACAAGTGTCATATTAAGGAAATGGAAACTCAAGAGATATAAAAAATAATTAAGTACTTGTAGGAAACTCATCTGTTTTTCCACTTAGGCACAGGAGATTTACATGCAAAGCTCCTATTGAAGCCACTTGTAGTTAACATTGAGCAGTTACAAGAATACAGAAAACTGGAATGCTGCAAAACAAAGGTATTCTTTTCCAGCCACTGAAATGTATGGCAGATTTTTCTGTTTATAAATGTTTGGATTTTATGAAAGATTTATAAAAGATGACTCCTGAGAACCAAGACTTTCAATATTATCCTATTATTCCAGGACAGGTTCAGCTGAAAAATGTTCACTTTTAATCCAAGAATAAAAAAATTCTTTTCTATGTGCTACCACAAATTTAGATGCCGTTAATTTGAGAAGCAGTTCCAATTATGTTTGATAGCTTAAATAGTTGCACGAATCTGGTTAATATTTGAAACCAGAAATGTTCTATGTGGCTTTGAAATTGAAGTGGTTTACCTTTTTTTGTTACATATGACTGTTTTGACACTTTTTTTGTAGATTTATGTAGAGTGATTTCTCTTTGTGTGGGAATTTTGTGTTGCCTTTGTGCCAAGATAAATAACATTACCGCAACAATGATCGAGGGGTAAAATGCTCCTAACCCAATAAAGCAAACAAAATTAAAATGAACACATGCTGACAAATTTACAGTTTGCTAAAGCAAGCACTGTATTTCATTAGGGGATATGAAGTCATGTTTCTAAAAGGATTTTGACCCTAAAACATTTTGAAACTAATCTGAAGGCATTCAGGAATGGCTGGGGAATGTTAAGAGGAACTGTGTTTTTCCAGTCTGATTCCTAAGTTCAAATATATTTAAACAAAAGTCTTTAAATCTTTAAGTGGCGCGTTCACTGTGTATAATCGAAAATTACTAGAACACAACTAATCAGCAAAGCATCTAGGTCTGCCTACATCCTACAGATTTTCATTGAACTTTTTCTATTATAGTCATGCGAAGGAATTTTCGTAACAGATGAAGGTCCTGCTGTGTTGGGAATCCCAAGAATCCCAATAAAGAGCTATGGACTCACAAGAAACCTATCTGCAGTTATAGTATAGGAACTGATAGAGGAAAATTTTTACTCAGTGCTATAAAATGAAGAAGCCAGAATCAAATGTATTTTTCCAGCAAAACCAGTACCCCCTCCAAAGAAAAACAGTATCTCACCTTGTTTAGAGTGGTGATGAAGCACCAAACTACAGCCCTAAACAGCAAAGAGACTATGCAAGTACATGCCTAAATTCTGTGGTCAAAACACTCTGACACTCATGCAGGATCCAGTGGAGAAGAGATTTCTTGAAGAAGCCTTTGTGAGTGGTTTTTGCAGAGATAAGGAAATTTCAGGAAAAAATGGTGGAAGCCAGCATCTCCTTGCAGCCTCTGAGGCTCTCCTGGCCAAGCCAGCTCAAATGCCCCTTGGGTATCCCCCTTTGCTGCATGGCTGCTCCCATTTACCTTCAAAGCATGCCGAATCTTCCCATGCAAAACACAGTGCCATGTTCCCTGGCTTTGCTTTTTTTCAAGTGGTTCCTTTCCGTATCATGAGTGCAGCCTGGTACTGCACGCTGAATTGCTTTCACATTAATTACAGTGACACTGATCAGACTGCATTAACCTCACTGCTCTATGGATATGACATACAGATTGTTCCCCAATGGATTCTCTGTTATACTGCAGAATTAAGTTTTTTCCCTTCACAGAAAAGACTTAAGACACATAGGTCATGGTCTGTTTGGATCTCCCAAATTTGCAGGATAGGATACTCTGTTAATTAAACTTTATTTTATGAGCTCACTAGGAAAGAAAACAAACAAGGGCTCAATCCACTTTGCATGTGAATTCACACCTAATTCATGAGCCTTTTAACTCACAAGTTCTCTAATTCAGAGCTCACAACTTGTAACTCATGCACCTATGAGGAAAATAGTTACCTAGCCCATGGTGAGTGTGCTCATCCTTCCTCCTCCATCAGAGTGCAGGCGTCCCCCGTATCACAGAGAGGCACAAAAGCCTCAGCAGTCCTGCTGCTGTTGGAGCCGCTTCCGAAGTGTTTTGGATGTGTATTTAGCCCTGCTGTTGAGAAAACACGTCAGTTTCAAGAGAAGAACAAGAAGGTTAAGGAACAGTATTATATATTTAAATGATATGATATAAACCAAAAGTAATAACAATGTGTTGTAGAGATATGGAAACCTGTGAACAAACCCCTAAACATACTGATCAGAACTGACAAGACTGCATGCTTTAGTCAAATTTCAGTCTGTCAGTGTGAAATGCATTTATGGTTTCTTTCTTAGTTTGCCGGTACCAACAGCACAGAAAATGCCCTCAGAATTGGCCTTAATTGTCAACCTTATGGCCAGCTCAGACAGGAGGCCGTTTCCTGCCGGGAACTGGAAAGCAGCCTAAACATCAGACAGAGGTCAGCAACCATTACCATTTTAATACAGCAACTCTTATTATAAAAAAAGAAAAAAAAGCCACGTAGACCGGACCCCTGTGATTTTCCAATAAACATCACTTACTGTTATCTATTAAAATCTTCCACTTTATGAGAGCTAAGCTTTTGCCTTAAGTTCTACAGGCAGAAACTGATTATTTTAAAATAAACTGACAAGGCTGTTCATGACCTTGCCTTCTGCGGGATTTATTTTGTCTTCTCAGTTTCATTAAAGATGTAACAACAAATGCTGATGTGTGACCACTCTACAGACTTAACTGAGACTGAATTTCTAGCATTCTGCAGGGCTGATCTAGAACCTTGTAAGGGAAGTCAAAGAAGATCCTTCAAACAGTGTTAAGAAAGAAGATGACTTTTATCTTCTTTAAAAGCATGGCTTTCATGGTAATCTGCTAGTCAAGCTACTGATGTTTGACTCCACTAAATGTTCTGTGTTCTAATCTTTGAAAAAGGCAGAAGGGAGAAGCGCATACTGGCAACAAATGTGCAGTCAGGTGCCTGGTTCACCTCTTGTTATTTTTTTAATTGGTTTTTTTTAATTTTTTTTTATTTTTTTTAGAAAACGAATGTGTTCCATGTTACATTGAAATTCTTCACTGACAAGTATTTGGCCAACATGTTGGCAGAATGTTGTTGATTCACAGTTTCCAATTGCTTCCATTATTCCCTATTACTGAAAAATGTTAAAAGCAGCAAATCTGACTACCTAGTCTGGAAGTAGAAGGCTTTCGTTCTATAAAACTCCAAGAGGTTCTGAAAGACCTAGGAAAAATATGAATAGGAAAAAAGAAAGATTTTGTAAGTTGTTAGCAAAAGATGTGATTTTGAGAAGTCAGCATTGCCATTTTCCCCCGGATGGTTAGGTAGCTATCTGCCTCTATCCCTCAGCAACTCCAGTCAGTCAGTAACTGTCAGGAGATGCCCTTTGCCATCTGTTATCACAGGTTATTCATAAACTTGATGGAATGCTGAAGAAGAGTCTGGGCAATCAGATGATTAAATGCCTGGTGCCCTAAATAGAAATATTAAATAATAATTAAAACTGTCAGCCATTAATGCATGAATACAAACACGGACACAGAATTTTTTCTCATTTCCATTGCAAGATTGCTGAAAAAATATTGAGCTGACGAAGATACATACCACTGATTGATTATTCATGCCAATCAATGTTCTTGTCTGCCTGGGCTGGAAGATTCAAGTGAAAGCAGTATCATGAATAATTTTTATATTCGTAGAGCAAACTGTATATTCACAACACAGTAAAAACCTTGCTGCTCTTGGCGTAGATCATCCCTATGAAAAGGGAAGGATCTGAGAGAACATAGAAATGGTTGGTTTTCGTAATGTCATGATGATAATGCAGGATTATAGTAAGTGTAATAAATTGTTTAAAGAAAGATCTTTTCTATTGTGCATCCAGCAAAAATAAAACTGATGAAGCTGCACACACAGTTCCAGTAGAATGATTTTAACTCTGTATCAAAAGAAACTTTTGAACCTTCCAGTTTTCTCTGGAAAAGCCACATTAGTTTTGACAAGATAGTCACAGAAACTAATTCAGCATTCCTGAAAACAAACTCCTTACTGAATCTTATATAAACCCACTTTGTAAGCAGGGTAGCTTGTTCTCTAAAAAAAAAGAAAACCAAAGCCTGAGCACTCTGTTGTATTTCCATTAATTGTAATCATCTCAGGGCATCATCTGCATTCAGTCAGCAGAAGACCATTAGCTCACACATTCTTTTGAGCACAACTCCCACTTTGCCTGAAGGAGGGAAGCAGAGATAGATCGACTGCTGCATTGCAGCAGTGTAGCCACCACGAGCTGCGCGTTTTGCGCACCTTGCTGCTGAAGCTGAGGAGCTGCATCCTTTGGGTGTGCAAAACTGCAGCTGAGCTCACATTAGGCACGGAGTGCCCAGTAAGAAATATCTCTCTCTCCATGCTAACTACAGTCCATCCTTAGACAGGATCAAAACATCAAAGAACAGAATGTTATTCAAGTAACAGCTGAACATATATAATGATATTTACAGATAAACAGGAGGAAAGATACAGAAAAAGTAACTTTTTTTTATAGGAACCCTTGCCTCAGCACTGGTCTCTCATGCCCCATACTCGATGCACCTGAAGTACAAGAAAGCTCACTGTATGGTAACGAGGAGGTATCAGAAGCTGCCCTTCTCTCTTGCTAGCAGATGATAAACACACACACGTTACCCCAGACAGAAACACTCTTGCACACACAGATGGCACCAATGGCCTCATCCTGTTCCCTCTCCAGCTGATCACGATGAAGGTCCCTTAGTGGAAAATACATACATACATGGACAGCACGGCCCCAGTAGCTGGCCTTTGGATCCTCTCAGCTCCAGTTGCCTCATACACAGGCACAGATGTGCAAACTGGTCTCAGTCAGCCCCAGACATCGATCCTTTCCTTTCCTCATCTTTGGTTCCTCTTCTAAACATCCCATCACAGGTCCCATAACCCCAAGCAGTAACCCCCGACTGAGTTATTTGGGTTTCTCCCATCTGCCACAGTGCTTCTATGTTTCTTTTTGTCATCACCTGTTTAAAAAAAAAAAAAAAGTAATTATGATTAATGTATTGAGCAAACTGTTATTAGATAGCTAATATATTACAGGTGCTTCCTCTGGAAGGTTCACTACGTGGATACAGGGCTCACTGCCTGAGATGCAGTTATTTCTGTTCAGAAATCTGAGATACGTTCTCACTAATATTACAGGCATATTCTTAGAGGATTTCATCATTTGAAACCATGTGGAGGCCAAGGAAAGGGAGGTTAAATAGCAAGAACTAATCCTTGAATTAGCATGACAGACCAGTTTTGCATAAAATCAGAGTGAGAGAGTGATCAGGGACTTGCTTTTCTCATCTCACAGGAATATTGAGTGTTTATTTAATTTCTTTGGCTGAAATTTTTTTAGTTAAATCACACCTAGTAATCTCTTTTACATTCTTAATAAGTACTATGGGCATTTCTGATATAAATGCATCCTGCATTGTTGAATGCAATTTCAAATTGTTAGTCTAATTAAGGAGTCTCAGACTCACAAAACATTAATTAATCATGAAGTATGTAGGCAGCACATGTGTATATGCTTGCTCAAAATAAAACAGCCAGAAAATTTTTCCTTGGTAGTTGTGCTTCTTAGGCAATTCAAAACAGTGAATACTAGATCAGAAATGTTTTTTATAAGTCATTGCTTTCCTGTCAAGTTTGCCCAGGCAAAATACACATCGAAGCCCTCTGCAGCATCATGTTCCTAACAGTCAGCAGGAGAGCAGCTTCATTACATGGAATTGCTTTGTCCCTCACCCACTGCCTGTCTCCCCTGCACGGCTTCACACATGCATGATGTCAAACACGGTGGGATGTGCTGTACCTGCCCTTTACCTCTTTCACGGCTTGCTCTGACATGCTGTAAGTTATCCTCATACTTGTGGGAAACCAACCACAACGTACTGCACTCTGTGTCTCGGGATGCAGGGAAACCATTGCTGATGTGCTGCAGAATACCTGTTCCCTTGCAGCGGTTGTTGGTCTGGAAGTGCCATACCAATGGTCTGGTCCCACACGTTTTGTTCAGACTGTGTATCTGGATAATTAAAACAAAATGCTCTGGGTAACTTAGAGCTGCTACGGGGCTAGTTTCATGCAAAGTTAGCCCTCATTTTGCCTGAACGGTGAAATTCCTTCCATTTTGATTTATTAGGAGCCCCTAATAATTGCTATACAGTTATTTTTCAACTGTTGCTATCTTGAGTTATTAACAACTGACTGATGAACTTAACAACATTCATTTCCCTACAATCATGTGAATATGTGAATTCTTTGGTCTGGCTACATTATATGCACCCTGAAATAAAAATTTCTCCAGGGGATGAAGACTATCACTTCAGCCTCCAATACGATAAACCAGAAAGAGCAAAAGGTAGTGAAAGGTGATGAACCATAATGCTGAAAATAAAAGAAGACCACTGGGTCTGAAAAACCTGTCTCTATGCTAAGTTAATCCAAGAAGGATGAGTGTCTTACTGGTCTTAGAGATAGAAGAGTAAGTTTTCTGGACTTGACCAGAACAGGTTTTAGCGAAGCCACAGTGCCAACGCAGTAAGAATACAGAAGACATGACCAAGTTGAAATTGAAGTGCAATAGAGATGTAACTGAAGTTAAGTTGTGCCCAATTTTGCCCTTTAGTGCTGTTATTTGCTGAAAATGGTAGGTCTCCCATCCAAAATCTCATCCTTTTTGAATACAGTTATTTAATAAATATATTTAAACCCCTCTATTTTATTGATTTATGCACCGATTTAAAGAAGGACCTTTTTGCTCATAAAGAGGGCAATATATTACTACAACTATGCAACTAATCTTCATCAAAGAAGGTTGAAGTCGTGCAATATCATAATTTTCTTTAAAATCAAATGCAAGATATAACAAAGGATTTGTCCTTAGGAAGACTAGGTATGCAAACACCACATTAATTAAAATAACGCAGCCTTTTGTACTAACATCTCATATATAAATTGCTTTTAATCAGCTAAAATTGATATCTCAGTGCCAATGCAAACATGAACACGAACGTGCAGAGCAGTAGCGAAAGTATGTCATTCTCTTCAGAGCCGCTGCGTTGCCGAGTATCAATGAATGCGAAGAGGAAAGGTCATTTTTGCTTAAAGGAACTTCTGTAGCGAAGAGCAGAATGTATCGGATGAAATCCGTAAGATATGCTAGACCCCTGTGAACCCACTAGATTTCTCACGGACCATCAGAAATTCTTATCAGCTCTCTTCTCGTTAAACTGCCTGTGATAGCAACCAGCACCAAAGCCAGAGCAAGGAATTGCAGACCTGGACTAAATATTAGGAAATCGTTTTTCCAACAGATGACCTATGTGCGTAACTAATTTTCAGTTGTAATGTTGATGTGTCAGGATATATTTTTCTCATAAAAGAAAAAAAGTTAGTATTACTTTATATAAGCATAAAATGATCGCTCACAATTTGTGTTAGGAATAAAGACACCAAAACTGCAAGAAGAATAAAATTCCAAGTCAGTCCAGGGAAAGAGAAGATAATATGCAAAAAGTATATGAATTCTTTTGAAGAAAAAATGTTGGCTCAACACTACCACATAATTAAAGATTTTTAACAAAAGGGAAATATAGGATATTAAGGCTTCTACTCTAGATGCCAAGAACTGGTACCATCAAATAACCACAGCTGCATAGAAACACAAAACCCCCCTAGGGGTGTTCACTTCCACTGCTCAGTCCCTTCAATTCTCTAAGTAAAATTCAGGCTATGTTGAAGTTAATGGCCAAAAAAATTGGGTATTCAAAAAAAAAAAAAAAAAAAAGGCAAAAAATGCCCTGTGCACATCAGTGGCAGAGCTGAGCCTCATTCGGTTCTTGGAACTGTTCTTTTGCCCAAAGTTTCCACCTACAGATTTCTCCCTAGGAGCGAAAGAACTTGTGAGATGCTTGTACACGCACATTTTCTGTATAGCCTCTAAGCTGTTAAATTTGAAATCAGAAATACAATGCCCAAGGCTGGAAATCCTGTGCGATAGTTTTTGTACTATTTGCAGGTATTCAGATGTTGCGCAACAGTGGCTATGTGATTACCTCTGTAAATAGCTAATGACAGCCGTTACGCTTATTAAAAACAAGTCACAGTTTCAGTCACTGTAGAATACTCAGTCCTTTGCTTCAATGCATGAATGAGTTTGAAAGGAGACGGCTGTTACAATAAAAATAACAGATTTAACTACCAGCTGCTTTTCAGGGAAGAGAGCTTAATGGAGCAGTCTGGGCTTAGGAACTTTAATGATTAAAAGGTGAAAAGAAACTAAATGAAGAACAACTTTGCATCTTATCTTTAATGTCATGTAATGTGGAATTTATAAGCAAACTTAATTAAATAACAGATACAGAATGATCAGATTCAGTCGTGACAGCAGCAAGCTCCTGCAGTGCTTATAATGATCATTTATTCTGTGCAGACGGGGCTGATTAGAAATTGAAATCAGCAAGCTCGAGTTCAGGACTGTACTCACCACCGTTCTTTCGCTCATGTGCTCTGAGTAATTGCAGGCTTCCCAGTCTCCACACTTGGAATTGTGTTTTCTTGGATCTCAGGTGACTAGTAAGAAACATGTATGGGAAGACAGAACAAATTTATTTATCATTTTAAATTCCCCTTCCTAACTGTCTGTTCTTCTCCCTTGTTAAGTGGACTTTTGCCTCTACTCCATCAGTTCATTTAGCCCAATTACCTGTCTGCTTCTCTCGCCAGCTTTATTCGCTCCTCCTAATTGCAGAGCACAGACCCTGAATTTATACCTTTATCATCAGGTCTAGTTCAGTGAGACAATATGCTCAGATATTGTGGTAATATGCAAGTATGACAGTAGCTCTTGGAACCAGTAACTGCCGACCCTTGCCAGGCAACTCTCAGCTCCACGTTACGCAATTTTACATGCCAAGAAATAAATCACAGTCTGTTGCACATGCTAGTTTGTGTACAGATTTTGCTGTTCACCCAAGTGTTCTATCTAGCCCTTTCATGCAATGGTTAATTCACTTTCTGTATACAGCGCATTTACAGAAACTGCAGAGTTGCCTTTACACATGCAGTTAACATAGACCATAAACTAAAATTACATTTCCTATGCAGTATATCCTAATTAATTAAAAAACCCCACCCTAACAAACTCTTAAGTTTTGTTGAATGTGTTTCCTTTGATTTGATTTACACAACAATAAAGCTGTCATGTTCTTGCAGCACTTAAAAGGTTTTCCGATCCTTCCTCCTCCGGGAAGTCTCGTCACTCAGTCTGGAATACGAAGCACAGCATCTGCATTAATATTCACTGCGTGCATGGCAACATTGACCTACTGTCTCAAATTTGAGAGACACAAGGATTAAACTCCATGGGAAGAGAGAATGCAATAGTGGCAGGGCAATAAGTGATGAAATAAAAAAGACAAAAAAAATATTATGTCCTATGTGACCACACATCTACATTAAAATAATTTTACTGTAAAAACAAGCAGTTAACTATGCAACAAGTAATTAGGCCAATAGCATCATTATCCTTTAAGTCTCTCAGAGAATCTTTGCTATGGTTAGTGGATAGTGATGGCGATAGCGATAGCTTAGAGGAGAGCTGGTGACTTTGTTTAGTTCCTCCATCACCTTCTGTTTAATGCACCATGGAATGTCAAATGGGATGAATGACCTGGACCACAAGTATCCACAGCTCTCGAGCAGACAGCCAATATCTAATCAGCAAGATGGAATTTTTGAAGTAGTTGTAGAGACCTATTCTGAAGTTCAGACAGTTTGACCTTCACCTCTCTGTTTTCTTGAATTCCAGCTGTGAAACAAGGATAAGAGATGATCCAGTGTAGCTGCTGGAGTAAGCTATAGGGATATACAGCCGTTCGCTTGGCCAATTCATCTGGCGTGGCAGAGGCTGGCACTACTCCCGTGTGTCACAGCTCTGTTGTAACATTAATAGGAGTTGAAAGTCCTCTAGGTACTTAGACGTCATGTATAGTGTATGAGCAAAATGTTATTAGGGAAAGTTACTATGTTACAGAAATAATTGTTCTATGCTATAAAAATAATGGAGCGGCTACACTATAGAGAAATGGTATTACCTATGAAATACAGTCTTCCAGACTGATGGATGCTTCAGACGCTTCAAAGCTGGGACTGAATTGTTCCTTCAGACTGAATTCTTGCATCTTTAGCTTCTTTGAATTTTTAGCATTTTTTTAGGTTTTTAGCAATTTTGCAGTTTTACCATTTTCTGCAATTTTTCTTCCAGTTTTAGTATTTGTGTGGTTCTTACAGCTTTTGCTAGTTTGGGGGGGTTTGTGTAATTTTCATCTTTTATGTGATTTAGCATACCGTAGCATGTTATACCATCTTCTGCATTTTTTGCATTTTTATGTGTGATTTTTGAGTGTTTTGTATGCTTTAGCAGGCTTAGTGTGTTTTAGAGGTTTAAGCAATTTTTGTATGTTTTAATGTGTTTTAAAATGTTTTAACAGGTTTAGCATTTTTTTTTGCATCTATAGTTTTTTTGCATTTTTTGTGGGGGGTTGGGTTTTTTAAATTTTTTTTAAATTTTTTTGGTTTTAGTGGGTTTAGTGGTTTTAGCAGTACAGTGTATTTCTTTTGCCTTTTTCCAAGCCACAGGGTACTTCTTAGCAGCAACAATAACAGCAGGGAAGCAAGTCTGTCCCCTGGCTACATTAGCCTAATGATCAATTAACTCATTTCTGAAGATGAACCAGCAGATTTTCCCCAAGATACTAGCAAAGCAACAGAGAAAAGTAGAGAAAACAATTTCAAGAGCAGCATATTTTTTAAATTTATAAACAGAAATCAACATTTTTTTTTTTATTAGTTCTCACCTCTTGTCTTTAGCGAGTATTTATAAAACTTTCCCTCCTCAAATGACTGGAAGGAATTTGGAAACCAGAAAACCAAATTACGGCTTAGGCAGAATATTCTCAAATTACAAATAACTCAGTGAAGAGTTTGGTCTCATTGTGAAACCAAAATTGTTTTCTGAGAACAGAAATATAAAATTGTGTTGTTTGATATTTATCACAGCTTGGGCTCAGACAGTAAATGTAATGTATAAAATTAACAGCAATTCTACTCTTACTATAGTGTCAGAGCACAACATATATTAAAAGTTTGTAGCTGTTGCTTTTAATATGTTCTCTGTTATGGAGATAGCAAGGGACTTGCAATTCCTACAATAAATGAAATGCTTCTACAACAACCAAATCCAAACCAAGCCAACTCTAAATCAATTATGTTCTTTACCCAAGGATTTTAGAGAGCCCTATAAATTCTGGCTTTTGCACATCACTGGTGCGAATGACCCAGTCCTTGGGAGCCACAGTTCAGAATTTGGAGAAAAGAACCATAACATCTCCTTAAAGACTTGCCAAGATTTCAGCCAAACTTTCTGACAGCGTAACAAATAGCTAGCATGTCATGGGCTTTGCTTTTAACTACCATCTTTTGAGCTGGAAATGTAATGGAATTGCTATACCACTGTGCAACCCCAACTTGCCTAATAAATTAAATACTCCAAATGAAAATGAATGCGGTTTTGATCCACTATTACAAATTGTTTCTATAAGTCAGAACTCAACCTGCTGTGCTGCTCAGAGCAAAACTTGCTCTCTGGTAATTTAAATGAGTGATCACTTGTCAGGCACCAACATTAATTATGTGAGTTTTCATTCTTGAGCAGGTTCTCAAATGAATTAACTTCACTGACCTGAACCTGAGGATTACAGAAGCCCTATTTTACAGGCTACCCCAACCATTGCCTGCTCCTTGCTGACTGTAAATAAAACCAGATAATTCCAATAACTGTCAGTCAACTAGTATATTCCTGAGAGCTATCATGCAGTCAGACCTGAAAGACCTCTATGCCATGTGTTGCAACCCACAGGTCTATGAACTGCTCAGAGTGCTAACAAAATGCAGTAGATTTCTTAGAAACAGGAGCTGAACTGATGAACTTGTTGGGCTATTATGCAAATAAGGACTTACAATTTCTTAAAAACAAAGTCATTCAACAAGAGCATTTTAAAGGCTTCCACTGCCAAGGCAACTTTCATAATAGGACATGCAATTTGTTAATCATTCAAAATCCCTTGATTTCAAGGTACATAGCATTTGTGAGCTGTGATATCAATAATGTTCTTTCCTCTCTGATATTTTCCATCTGGAAACTTCCTTATTCATTACAAAATTGGCTATTTCAACATTGACCCAATTTTAGAGAGGGGAATATCAATGTTCTTGAAAATGAAGTGATGCCTCATTGACAATAAGTCATTAGGATAATCAGAAATAAACCTAGGCTTCCCTGTCATGTATTTAAAATATTAAAATAAGCTGCCTCTCTTCATTAGAGAAGGATTTCTTTTGTTAGCGAAATGTGTCACACTCGATGTGTTCAAATTCCTTTGCAAGCAACAGATAAACCTTAAAATGCAGTGTCGAGACACAATAGCTTAATGTCTATAGTGAGGGTGAAATAACAGACGTGTAGAAATCTGAGGCCATTTGACCATGATCACATAATGAACATGTGTCAGAACACAATAGTTCATCTGATTCTCAAGTTTGCAGCAACGACACGGAAAACCTACTTCAAACGGTCTGGTAGGACTGTTCAGATGACCACCGACTCATTCCATTGATTATTAAAATAAACCAGCCTCCTGTGGTTGGGGGAAGAGCATTGGCTGTTTGGGAAGAACAGATTTTTGCTTTTTTCTGAGTTTTCTCTTCCAGCAACAAGAGAATATAGAGATGATCCAAATTCTCTGACCCTCCAAAAAGATTCAGTCCAGATTTTAAGGACACGGTAGTTTTGATTTAATCTGAATGCCTTTTCTCATTCCCACCTAGTACATAATGCCCCGAATGCCAGCAAAACAAGGCATTACTTTCCATGCAGGGTCTCTAATGACTCCAGTGGGAGCTCCATCAGGTTTCAGACATTTCTGTGAGCACCCACCCTCATCCATGCCAGAAGTAGCAGAAGCAACAGATGTGTGCAGGCTCCCCAGACAATACGGTCTCCAGTATTGTCATATGGGTTCAAAGGCTGGTAAATGCCAGCTGATACTTTTCACTGAAGTGGATTAGGGAACACTCATACAAAGCCGTCTTGATCAGCAGAGGGGGAGGGACAGCAGCTTTGAGAAGAGAAATGGTGATAACCAGCTAGGTCGGGCTGCTTGGCTAAGTACTGATACACTGCTGCAATGAGACCTGGAAAAGCAACTCCAGTGGTGGGAAGAGACCTTTGCTTGGGTAAACGGATGGGCCACTAAATACTCCAGTTTATCTGCTACGAGTGTCAGATGGGATCAGAAGTTACACACTTCCCATACTGTCCTGCTTCCCTCTGAAATTAATTTTCTTCATCCACTTCCATGTTCCCTCTCTCCTCTTCCTCTTACAATGCCATACCTCTCGGCTTGAGAAATCAGGATGAGCAATACTTCTGTTTGGGGGTGTACATGCCTTTCAGGTGGCTTGTCAAAAGTAATGCTTCTGCTGCAGAACCCCAGGCCAGAGCAAAGAAGTTGCCTCTGTTTGGTCAACAGATTGTATGTTGCAAGGGCTACCACATAACTTTATCTCAGTTTTAAAAGTGGCTGGTTTGGATTCCAAATACAAATAAGGAATTGGTCCAATTGGATATCTCAGTCCAATCTGCCCAGCTGGATATCTGCCCAACTGGCTGTCACGGTTGGAGAGCTTAGGGAAGACTTCTGCTTCATGACAGCTGTAATTTAAACACAAAAACAATAAACATGCACAGTTGCATGTGAAGCAGAACACAGAGAATATAAAAATGTTCAAATCACCCAAACTAAAAATATATGCAGTTATGCTATCACAAAAAGGGAGAAAGGTTGAGACGAGGCATAGAAAAGTAGGTGCAGAGAAACACTCAGAATTCTGGTATCGATTACTAAAAAAGACGACAAAGTAGTTCATGACAGAATTCAATAATGAAAATTGTAAAGGTGACACATCAGGAATTTGTCTTGCTAGACCATAACCGAAGAGAATGAAGACTTTCAATGAAACCGGGAATACATTCCAAAGCAGCAATAGATATATTTTTTTTTCCAAACAACATCAAAGAAAATTCTATAGCCCATGGCAACATCAAGCCAAAAATTTACTTGGAATAAAAAAGTTTGGATATTTGCATACATTTAAAAATGTAGTTATAATGAATGTTTCAAGGATGTTCAGACTTCAGGAGCTTGTACTAACCTCCAGCTGTAAGAGGTCAGGATGAGACTTAACATGATGGACAGATTGTACCACATCTATTAACGCAGTTAGATGTTCCTCTAAGACTCTGGCCACTGTAGGAAATAGGTTGCTGAGCTACACAGTTGATATGAACAGCCAGGTCTGAACAGGCCTCTTTTGCCCACAGTGAAGACACAGAGCAGGCACCCGATCCATACTCTGGTTTCCTGGGATGCTGCTGTCTTGAGCTATGCATGGACACCCTGTGTAAATACACAAACTTCCCATTTTTGTGAAAAGTTGTAGCCCCAGACACCACCTGGCAGAAACTGAGAAGACAGCCAATGGAGGAAGCTTTCCAAGAAGGACCAGACAGAGACAGCTAGAAGTTCAGCCACTGGGACGAACTGTAGGTGAATCAAGAATCCAACCAGTGAGTTGGATCCTCTTGTGAAGACAAGGTCACCAGTCACAGTCACATGAACACTGCCAATGAACATGAACACTGGCCAATACTATGAGAGTTTTCTGCATGTACTGGAGAAACCACAGTCTCAAAAGTCAGGCTTAAAAGAGGAGAAAACATCACTTCCAATAGCACGTGGTAACCTCTTTCATCCCCTACTGATAAAGAAGCTTTCCTGATAAAGTCACCTCTGCACATATAGCCTGCGGGTTAATTAATCAGTGACTGAAAGTGAAATTTTCATAGCTGGGTAGAATTGACAAATGCCTGTCTACCCTGAGAGGACATATGGACTCTGCAGCCTCACCACCAGTCAGCAGAAGACCATTAAACAACTTGTGTATTTTTGTTCCACCTCTCCAGGGTTACTGTATCACTTTAATGTACGGCTGAACTCAAACATTGGAGAAAGCAAGCTAGGACTGGCAGAGTAGCCTGTCGTTTATAATAAGAAAGCTGATCTCAGCATGGGCCAGCTAACAGCAGTTCCCAAGGAGCCCCTCCAGCAGTCAGAATCAGCAGGGTAGGACAGAGTCCTACCAAAAGCCTATCACTCCTGATCATTGCCAAGGTCATGGCAAAGCAGCTCTGCTCCATTTAGGCTTTGCAAGGTGTCAAGAAACTTTTGTTAACCAGTTGTTCTGTCTTTATGAAAGCCTTGAAACAAGGCAGCCTTAATCCAGGTGAGAAACTATATCCAGAGTTTCTGCAAGTCATAAAGTTCGAGGGCAAACTTTTGAAAGGGCAGGTTATTTTTATAGCCAACAATATCGGTGACTGCAAAGGTTGTGCTAACAGTAAACAATCTCCAGGACTTTTGAGTTCTCAGTGCTTGCATGTAGTTCAGACTCTAGCCTCTGGCAGGGTGAGGCACAAAACCAAGATGCCAAACTAGAAATGAAAAAAATAATGTCCTCATTTGAGAACACACTATTTGTTTCTGATAAAATTTGTACTAAGCTCTGGGAACGAGATAACTGCTGAAGATAGAAGTGTGTTTCATGGATGTTAAAGCATGTTACAGAGAGAAAACAGAGCCCTGTTGCATGAAAAAAAGCATCACGAATTCATAATTACTCCCAGTGTACCGGGATAAGAGTGTCTCTAGACATGATAAATGGATTCATTACTCTTACAACAACAATATTAAAAAAAGACATCTTTAAAAGGATCCGTGTAATCTGGCAGCTTTTATTGGGATTTCTCTGGAAAATATCCTTTTAACGTTTGCTACATAGGTTTTCATTTATACTAGAAACACAGGGACAAGAGTTTCTAATCCAGTGATGTATCAGTGCTCAGCACTGGGCTGAGTGCTCAAAGAGAGAAAAAGTAGATACAGTCATAACAAATTGTTCCTGAACTTCTTTGAAACTTATTAAATTGCTATTACAGTCTGAAGGGAGCTTGATAAGGTTCATCAAAGATTCATTGCTTGTTATTGTAGACTTCCAATGATGAATGAGAAGAAGGTACATTAAAATTCTGTTGCTGCCACTACCACTTCAGGAAGCTTTTGGAGGATAAATACTGCTTGTACTTAAAGGCAACAAGTTTTGAAAGAATTATTTGCATTTTCCAATATAATTTAACAATCTTATTTACTAATTTACTTAAAGGGACATTGCCTGCTCTCATAAAGCAAACCCATGACAGAAAATACAGTAACTTTCTTCACAGATATTCAAAGCCAAACGCTGGCTGCTGCTGTGAGAACGAGAGCGCTCCGGACAACAGGCAGCTTTAACTTTTCTCCCACAGACCTTGCTAACTGCATTTAGGTTTTCAAGGCCAGAGTCAAAGAATGAGCACATTAGTGGAGAGTCTTCAGCGTCCCTTGGAAACAGGCTCTCAAATGACCTGAGGTGGTATGGCTTACAATGACCCCAACAGCAGCGCTTGTCAAAAACGAATTTCAAACAAACTTGTTAGAAAAGCCACTGCAGTCCAGAAATATATCTTCCTTGTCTTGCTCAGTATAATCCCGCAAGGAATATTACTGTTTGGACCTGCTATAAGTTGTAGATACACAGAGATAACGGAAGAGCACTTCCCTTTGCCCATTATATTACAGCAAGAATTTATTTAGCTTCTAGATAGCGTGTGCATGTGCATATTAAGGAGCATTAAGTCAAATACCAAGTTGTATAAAGGCTTATAAACGGACAAGAGGGATACAAAAAAACCTTAGATTCCTTTATAGCTTGTCTCATGCATTCTCTCAGAAAATATATACATACCTATAAAAAATCACAGCCTACCTGAGTGCTGAACTCAAGGACTTAAAACTGAAACACGAGGTGATCAAATTCACGGATGATGTAAACTGTGGTGGAATAAACAAGGGTTAAACATGTATTGACTTTGCAGAATTGGGGCACTGTTTAACATTCTAACTTCCCAGGTGGCTTTACTTCCCATCTGATTATAAACACTGGTCCCCGAGAGCATTGGCTCAATGGCCAGACGCCCACCAGTACCCTGTATGACTCCATACCATGAAAGGTTAGAGAGCACTTACACCATTGCTTGAAAGTGGGGCACACTCCTGCCTGCGAATGCAGCTCTGCTGTTTTGCAGCTGGGTTGGATCTATAAAAATCTCTCATCCTTTGCCAAATGGAGGTGACTTCTATGCTTCTGATCTAGTACAATAACAAATTTGTGCTAATGCAGATAAATACATTTAAACATCATATTCCTGTACACGTGTCTTTATTTGTGTTCCAGAATAAAAAGGGCTTCTATCAAATTAGATTATTTCCATTTGTACCTAGTTAAAACCAAAATAGGATAATTTAATTCTCAAATAAATGTCCTCAAACAGACAAATGATCAGGATTAGAACCAGTGTCACTGTTTTAGTCTGAGCTCACACTTGGTTTGCTTTCAGTGCAACACTGAAAGATGACTGAAACAGGATGTCGTCGTGTGATAAAGGAAGATGAAAGGTTAGAGCAAAGAGCTACTAGGAGGGTGCAAAATACTGGACCTTTTTGGATTTTTTTATTCTTTACATTTTAGTGCTTTTCAGCAGCATCAAATGACAGCTTTACATGCATTCAGAGGCTAAAGCACACTTAAGTTTGTCAGTAGGCCCTAAGGCACAGCAACAAACCAGGTCAGGTACCAATCCTGGTGACAGGGGAACAAATACATTTTGACTAATTCCACTGAATTCAGTTGCTTCTTCCCAAGAGAAAAAGTATTAATTATTTATGATTATAATACCATCTAGACATGCAATTCCTGGTTTCAGCTATGCAGTGCCAGGCATTACGCAGCGAAAGAAAGGGCTCGGTCTCACAAGAGTCCATAATCTAAATTGACAAGACAGACAAAATGAGGGAGAAAGGAAGCACAATCACCTCCAGTTAGGAGATGGTGAGCCGAGACATTAAATGCCTGCCCAAAGCGACAAAGGAAGGCTGTGGAACAGGCAAGAACTGAACTCATTTTCTCAGTTCTGATAAACTCAACCATGAGACCTTCACCTCTTGAAGAGGGATTAGCTGGCTTTGCCTTAGTTTTATATCCTTTCTGGTTAGCTGATGAGAGTATACACCCTGCAGTTAACAGAGTGATCAGGCCACACTCAAGGAACATTTTAAAGTGCCTCAAGTATTTAGGAGTCTAAGGGTTCACCTGTATGGAAAATGAATCAAAAGAGCAACAAAGAATACATTAGCTATTCTGCAATAACTTCCTCTGTGGGTACCTCCAGCGCAAACTACCTGTGAAACTGCAGACTTCGCTTTACAAGACTGTAGTGTATAGAGGGCAAATACAAGGATCTGGTGAGGAATAGCTACCACATGGCAAATTCTTGCTTTCTTCTGCTTGCTGAAGTCTTGGTACGTGGACAAGTGTTTCATTTCATTTCCAAGAGGTTCTTAGGAACCTATGCTCTATCAAGTAAATATCCAAATATTTTGTGAAAATTATGACTTGCACTCCAAAGTAATTTAGGAGGTTTTTACAGTTTTATCTTTGGTGTAGAGAGGTAATAATTTGAAACAGAGTTTCTAATTCAGTAGATGTTCTGGGTTTATGGTCATTTGAGAACAGCAATGGTCCATCTGGCTTCAGCTGCTGCCTTTGATAGCAGCCACCTCTAGACATTTCAGAATGAAGTGGAAAATACTTTGTAATAGATAAGCTGGTCATAGGGTAAATAGTCTGCTGAACTCAAACCACTGGTAACTGGATGGCTCCCAAAAGCTGCGGGTTTCTCCTTCTTCTACAGTTTTATTCCTTCAAATGTAACTATGGAAATGTTTGTTACCTATATAAGGCTATAGGTTCACATGGAACAATACCAAATATTTGGTGTCCTGATACTTGTGGATTTTGTGACAATGCATTGATTAAAATGAGGCATATATTTCTTTTCATGTTTCACATCTTTGCCTCTCAATTTCTTTTTCAGTGCTCCCATTCATTTTATGTTATAAGAAAGGATAGATAAAGAGCCCTCCTCCACAGGATATTTTATACAATTTATAATTAATTTATATACCTCTTTATGGCTAGACAACTACTCAGCACTGAAAGAGCAGGAATGCTGAAAATCAGACCTGAGAAGAAACACATTTCAAACACACGGATTCTGTACACTTTGATATGAACTAAGATGCACCCAACAAAAGGGTGGGTGGGAGGAAGGCTTCCAAAACCAGCATAGTGATGCTGGTCATTAGGCATAAATCTTCCTCTTAGACAAAAAAAACCCTCCCCAAAATAGTAAAAACTGAAGCTCAAGAACAGGTCAGTGAAAATTGCTCTTGCCTGATGGTACTTTTCAACCTGGAGACCAGTTTGTGCTTGTAAAGACAAGGCAGGCCAAGATCATTGGCTGCAAATGGCTAAGAAGAGTTTTGGACTGGGATGTTCTTACCTTCTGAAAGGCAAAGTAGATGTCATCTGCTCTGCAGTAAATGTGGCTACATGATGAGATGTTTCTTGGCAGCTGGGAGGACATAACCAAGCTTGTATTTGCTCGTATTCTTGCAGAACTGTTGCTGTTGGCAATGGCAGCATTCAAGTGAGCTTCACCAGTCCAGAGACCCCCAATAAATGACATCAAACCTAGAAAGTACCTTTGAATAACAAGGCTCTCTAGAAATTTGCTAAAGAATCTGCCCTGTTTGCTATATTTTGTATTTGCATTTCATTTGCTTTTTTTTATAATACATTCAAATTTGCTTGATACTGAGAGTCAGATAAGGTCTGAAAATGTGTTAAATATGTTTTAGAAAGAAACATGGATTCCTATTCCAAAAGAAGCAACGTATGTACTGCTAAAGCTGCTATTAACATCACAATTTGCACCTCCAGTAACTCCGAGCTGTCGATAACTCTGACAGAAACAGTAATTATTTGAAATGTTTGGAAATAACTAGGGTCAAACTTTGCATTCCTGTTAACCGCTGCAGCCTGATTATCTTCTCTATGTAATTTACATTGCTTTTTACGCAGAGCAAAATATTGTATTACAAAAGATATATTACAGATGGAGCAGAGATTCTAGTTTACTTGTAATATCTGGCTTGTGCTATATATTATTTCTACTATTATTTGCTTGGTACTCTATATTACTGTGCACAGGTGAGAGCTATTCCGTAAGACTGGATTTCTGCTGTGTTACTTAAGACAACATTTCCACAAATCCTGGTGTGGTTTGTAGGAGCTCTGCTTTGCAGTGTTGCATGCTAATGACCAGTAGTTGCAAATCTGCTTAACAAGACTGAAACTGTCATAGAGCAGTGGGACAGTCAGATTTCTTCAGATCTGTCAGGAGACTGGTGATACTAGGGATACTTCAAAGGAAAAGAGGAGCAACATCTATTCAAGCTTTGGACCAAATAAGAGGTTTTGGCTCTTTTTAACTCTTCACTCCATTACTGTAATATGTGACCTAAACATGGGGTCCCATTACTAGAAAAAAAAATTTTAACAGCACTTTACATCCCTCAGAGTTTTACTGAGAGTCTGACTGCCCACAAAGTCACGGGATTGTGCCACAGAAGTACATTTTCTCTTGCATGAGAAGATGGCCAGCAATTTAACAGTAAGAAAATAACTACTTTAATTGTGTAAGCACTTAAAAATATTTCTAGAACAGTGATTTATTAAATTGCAGCAGAATATCATCCACAGCAAACAGCTTCATTCTTAGGTTGAGATGTACCACTGAAATACATCATTAGAATTTTGTTACAGCACGTTCATTGGTCATGTGGGAGAAACAAAAGGGAATGCTGTATTTTAGAGCAGAATTTTCCCTCCTTCCCACCTACAACTGCATTACTGCGCAGAATAAAAATAAAACAGAACAATGTGTTCATAAGCGATGAATGATCAAAAAACTCACCAGAGCAGGAATATAGATTGAGATCACCAATGCAAAGTTCAGTGCAGCACAGATAGCACTCTAATGTTGCTTCCCGAATAAAAATATCTTGCTGTATTTCAACCTTTTAATTTCCTGTTCTATTTGTAACAAACCAATCTAACATCCAGTAGCGTTTTTGAATAATTAAAATTATTGATTTTTTTTTTTCTATTTTTAATTACCATTGACCTCTTGGTGGAAATTGTACCATACTAAGTGGGGCTCGCATGAAATAAGAGGTAAGATTTACATTAACTTCCACAAAGCCAGGTTTTTACCAAGCTGGTATAGCTTTCTGTGGCAGTCTGGCATGAGCACTAAAATGTTACTTATCCCTCTGAAGTGCATGTTCCTCTTCCATTAATATATTTCAGCTATATTAATGGCTGTCATATCAAAACCTAAAGGATGGAATCTCTACCAACAAAACTCCAGGGACTTTCCAGTGTGGACCTATTTCCCATGTAGCTCTAGAATAATGGACATTAACTGAAGTCTATTGGAAACAATGGAAAATCTCCAGTAAATTCAAGGATTCGGGATCATGCCTGTAAAAAAATTTAAAAAAAAAATATCTGAGACAGAATGGAGAAAGTAAAAGCAATAGATTGCTAATACCCATACTAACATATGAGAACAGCAGTGTGAGATCACAACCACCTCAGTGCAGTTTCTGTAAGAAAGGAAGAACTTTTTCTTCCACTTTCAGTGGCTTAGTGCAAAAGGAAGAGTATGGCCCAAGGAAACAGATGGAAAAACATTTCTGACAGCTTAAGTGTAGTTAATTATTTGTAGGTGAAGCATTCTGCTATCAGCATTGATTTGCTGTATTTGAAACTGAAACAGTCATAGCAGCAACAATTTTATTCAGCATTGCTGAAATTACCTGACTATAAATAGGACAGGCAGAACCACAGAACACCTTCCCAATGAGGCTGCCTTTCCATCACTTCCAGGAACAGGCAGCTACAGGCCAGCACACTGTGTAGTTACCCCTTTGGTAAGCAGCTCCTTCAGGTCTCATCCTCTCAGTTTGTTTTTCCATGTGCTACCTTCTTCCTTTCAGCAGATTCAACAGTTATGAAAAAAAAAAATAAGAGTATCATATGTATGGAAAGATTGTACAAGCTAGGTATCACCATTCTCACTTTACCGATGGTGCAAATGAGGAAAATGAATTCTCATTTAAACGTGTGCTAATTGCACACCTGTTCAAAGGAGCAAAGGGAGATGACATGTTTGCTCATGACTTTTGTGGGGTTTACCTGTATCACCAGGGGATGGATGTGAGAGAAGAAAACTGCTGTTCCTAAGTAATGACATCCACCCTTCCAGGAAAAGAGGCAGGAAGGGAGCCGGCTCGGGGAGGAAATCTCTAGCCTCCACCAACCAACAGGGAGGAACTGGAGACAAAAGGGATAGCATAGATTATTTCTCCCTTAAAAGTGTGACATGGGGAAGTGACTGCCTTGTGACTAAAGATCACAGCATTTTTTCTGTTCTTCACCAATAGCTATGCAGTTCTTTACTTCCCTTGCTTTGGTCAAAGTATGTTTATCTTGCCAGATACATGGCCAGGGATTAAGAGGGCAAAAGATATCTTGTACCCCTCATCCTTCCTTCCTCTATTTCTGCTTCTCCTCTTATAATATGGCTGGCAAGTCTAACAGAGAAAAGGACAAATCTGGTCTTGAGAACACTCGCTATGTGTGGGTACAACTCTTCAGAGTCCAGATCACACAACCACAACACACAAGAATACAGGGTAAATTTCTGGGCTTTATACAGTAATCATACACTTCCTGTCATATAACAGAGCTATTTGACTTTAGAAGAAAAGTCTGGATTTTTTGTACCCTTTCACAAATCCAGGGAGACAACCCTGTCATTGTAAGAAAATTACCAATTTGAATACCAGTATGAATATGGTACCTGCCACTACAGCAGGTAATGGTTTACCACTGGACTGCAGCCAGGCTGTGGTAGGCTGTCAGAGTAACCCAGTAAGATCCTGCAAACCACCTGAGTAACAACACAGAGCAAGAAACATGCTGAGGGTGTATCTTGGTCTGTTGTCTATGAGGTCCACAGCATTAGTAGCCTCTTGATACTGCCAAACACCTTGGTCTCATTACTTCTGAGTTCTGGATTGGAGATACATACCTTGCGTTAAACACTTCCTCCAATGAATGCTTTGGCCAGTTTCATAAAATTATTTCTTCTCAGGAGAAGCTTCACTAAATTCAGTGAAAGGGAAAGTATTCTCATATTAAACAATTTTTTCCATTGACTTTAAATTAAGATTTTTCTTGAACAGAAACAAAATGCTATTGAGAGCAGTGGGATTATTTTTTTGAGTAAGGATTATTGGTAATAACTGAGAACATCAGCCTTCATTGCCCATTCATAGAAAGGATTAGTTACTCTCCAGAATACTCTGAATCATCCACTCTGTGATCATCCACTGTTAAGAGAGATTCATTTGAGTGGAAAGACAACAATCCTTTAAAGAAGACGGGGAGAACGGAGAGCTTTTCTGTGGGAGGATGGAAAAAGAGACAGTTCACTTCTAACAGAATGGAGGCTGAAAAGGACTGAGCTCTCTACACATCAGGGCCTTAAGCAGCATGAGAGAAAGTGTATTTAGGCTAATAGTGGGTCAAAAGCAATGGGAATACATTATTCAAGAATAAATTTACTCTGGAAAAGCAGAAAGACTTTCTAGTATCAGAGCAGTGAGATACTGGACACATTTGCTTATAGCAGTAGTGGGATCAGACAAACTGTCCTGCTATCAAGTGGAGTTCAAGAAATATATTGATGAAGTCGCCTGAAATAGAGAACCTCTTTTAAATGACCTAGCAAGTCCATTCAAGCATTGTGCCTTTGAAGTCACCTGACCGTACATTCAGAAGACCTATGTACACAAGTGCCTCTTGTGTAACATCAAGAATTAGTTGCCAATGCCAGTTACAAAAACTCACAGAGCTTCTGCCCGGCTCCATAAGCAAGCAATTGACCTGCTGGCAGTCTAGCTCATGGCTAAATCCCAGGACTTGAACATTGTGTGTTTTCAGGCAAGACATGATCACTTCTACCCATCCAGCCTCACAAAAAAATGACAGGCCTTTTGACGCAACTGAGTTTAAAGGACGTATCTGGAATATAGGAAACCTGAATTAAATTTTTTCCACCTCCTATGCATCCCGGGAGATGCATGGAAAGATGCAGTCACCTGCTCAGAGTTGAGAGTTTTATGAGCTAGCAAGATACCTAGAAGTTACTCACTGTGATTTGCTCTTATGAATCTAGTTCATATACTTCTGTAGAACTAGATGTTTTACTTAGGATGGAGAGAAGGTATGCAGTTACAGACAATCGTGTGTTAATTATACCATGGCAGCAGAGCTTTATCAGTGAGCTCTGTAATGATCCATCAAAGTTTCTTATCTGAAGCATACTCCAAGCAAATACATCTGCAGTGACTGTAGGGTTGGTGTGATTTCAAGAGCAGTTTAGCCACTTCTGTAGTGTGTGCAATCCAAACTAATGAACCATCAGAGCCCAAATTAGCTTCCCAAATAACCTGATTTGGCAGCCTTGTTGTGTGCTTCAGGAACTGGGAATGCTGTGTTGTAAGAAGTTAAACTACATCCAGTAAGTCCTACTGGCTATGTCTGTACTTGTAAATTAAAGAATGTCAGCACTTGGGACAACTTGATCATCTAAATATTTTTAGACTGACCCCTGGTATAATTTTTGTGCAAGCCAGCTAGCACTCTTCCAAGCAATTCCCAGGCATGATTTGGGAGTTGGCATGGTCCAAGGGCAGGCAGTCTGCGTGCAGCAACTGTGCTTTGCAGGCTAACAGGATTTGATGCTGTTAACGTAGCCAGATCAAACCAGAAAGAGTGTTGGCACTGTACACATGCAGTAACTCCAGCTCAGTTTGGACCTTGCCAGACATGAGATGACTCCATTCAGCCATTGCTTTTGCTCTGTGCTCTGAAACAGAGTATATTAGCCTAGAGGCAGTAGTGAATGTGAAACTGCATCTCTCCTGCTGAAGTCCTGTGCCCAGACTAAAAAATCCCTGGAGTTTGGTACAGGAACAATCTGTTGGCTCTCAATAGCCAGACCAAATTTGGCAGGGTCAACCATGAGCTAGTGCTAACAAGACCAGCTGTAACCAAGCTAGGGTACAGATGGGCCTCTCTGCACTGTTCTCTGCAGCATCTGTGGTAGCAACATACTTTATTAGCTCATTCACAATGGAAGACCCAAGTGGTCTCTGTGCATGCACTGGTGTTAGTCTGGATCTTACAGGCTTGCCTGATACCCAGAGCACCAGTGGCTGTATTGAAATATCTTAGTGACTTTGAGGGAACCAGCCATGGGCCACTAGGTTCAACCCTGAAATATATTTAGCAGCAGTTCTGGACACTTGATGCCTTTGATCTGTCAACCAAACTGATTAAGCTAAAATATAAATAGATTGTGAGTATTTATGTAGATGTGTATATATATATAAAGTTATACAGCCCATATATATTAAATTAAATTAGAATTATACGACAACATTAAAAAACTTCTAAATTACAAAAACTGAACATCTTTCAAAATGAACCTCCTACAAGACAAAAAACATTTTGTACATTTGTTTCAGCTTAAATTTGACAGCAGAAATAAAGCTGAAAAACAGAATTACAGACCGCGATTAGCTGGTCCAGTATTTTGTTATCCAGCATTGTGATGAATATAATACCAATGTTACAATCCTCCTTAATATATGTAGCTTATACCTTTTTTTCTGCAGTCAGAGGAACTCTATTCTGGTAAGTGCTTGGCATGATTAGGTCAAACCCAGCGTATTTATACATATCACTGTATGTTACTGGTGCATCACAAACGAAGTACAGAAATATACTGGATGTTCACCTGCAGGAATAACATATCATTAGAAAACAGAACACTGCAACTGCAAATTCTTTTGTTATTGTTGTTATGGGTGGAAAAAAACCCACTGAAGCAATTCCACAAGATCCAACATCCCTGTTGATTAGTGTCATGTGAACATCCCGGCAGAACAGTCACACATCTTATCTGAACTCCAGTTGGTGCTCATTTTCAGAATGTGCTGTGTAGCTGTTCTTTCTGTGTAAGATGATTTTGCCCTCTGCTTCCTCAGTCCAGAACAGTCATTAAGAAAAGAAACTTTGCTCCCTGGAAGACAGTAGGGACTATAGTTTATAATGAATCCACTAAACCAAGCAGCATTACTCCTGGAGAGGTGAACAGTTGTGTAACTTGGCCCACCTTGTTGCACTTTTTGTTTTGTTTGGGTTTTGAAAGTCATTCACTGCAACACGTTAAGAAACTGGAGATAAACACAGTTAACTCAGTCATTCTCCCATGGTATTCTGCTGCTTCTTGCTGGGTCTCTCTTTCACATACTCTATTTACTTCTTGGGTTCAAAGTTTTCCTCTCTTTGCTTTTTTTTTTTAATCATGCTTCACTTGGCTCACTCATCCTTGCACCTCCAGCCTTTGTTGTTTTCAGTCTTTAATGATGATCTTTCAGTTAAGAGCTCACCAAAGTGTAGATCATGCTGAATGTAAGAGAAAGACACAATATGAAAGTATCCTTCTGAAGCATACAGAGCACTTTGATTTTTATAACCCTTTACTGTCTGTTCCTCAGGTCTGGCTGTAATGGCCTGGCCTGTGCTTTCCTTTGCATTCTTCCTATCTCTCTAAAGCATCTTAATTATGATGTATTCAAGATGGGTATCAAAAAGCACTCAAGAAATATCAAATTCATTATCGATATCCTACTGCACCACAAGCTGGGTTTGAGCTTATTAAAGTGCAGTCTGATGTCTGAATTTGAACAGTGAAGAAACAAAACCATTTTGCTTTAGCGTGTTT
Organism: Gorsachius magnificus; assembly: GCA_034008185.1. Lineage (NCBI taxonomy): Eukaryota > Metazoa > Chordata > Aves > Pelecaniformes > Ardeidae > Gorsachius > Gorsachius magnificus. The sequence goes on along the minus strand of CM067083.1, from coordinate 9,384,875 downwards.
GATCTTTAGAACTTCAACCAACAACTCTCGGTAGGGTAGGCAAGGTTTCCCATGAAACTGCATTATTTTGTTTCCTTTGGAAAAAACTCCATGCAGCAGAAGAAACATAAAATGTGGACACCAGCTTGAGTGAATCCATACATATTAAATGCAACTCTGAAAAGCAAAGAAATTGCAGTGTATTGCCATGGCTCCATTTTACTGCAATTCTAATTCTGACAATACCCAGGAAAGCACAGCAAAATTGAATGTAATTAATACTGTTTTATTTAGCACCAGGCAGTGGATTTTTGCTAATGGCCACATTTTAGAATGAAGAAAGCAGGGCTCAGAGGAAGCTGCACAACAGTAGAATCCCAGCAGAAATGCTAGACTACACTACATAGCTGATTTTGACAGGGTCTTTTAGCCAACACAAAAATACGGGGCTAAAAATGCTTCTCTCTGCAGCCATGCTTTACCATCTCTCCTTGCACGATCAACAGAGGTTGTCTAGCATAACTGCCATGCTTTCCACTCTCGCCCCCGTGAAGAGGACTGGCAGGCAAAGGAAGTCAGCCCAAACCCACAAAGCTACTGGATGCTAAACTCCTGCTTAGATTCTCATGCCCTGTCCATCTCAGTGTGAGTCTGGGCCCTTCTACTTTCTTTCTCTCCCTCATGTACGCAGACACAGGCACACATATGCACATGTGGACAGACAACTTTGTTGTCAATAATATTTAAAAGTAATATTGAGAAACAATAACCTGCAGCAATGACTCCTCAGGATATGGGGAACAACAGAACAGATAACGGACCAGCGATCACAGGAGAATTAACATTTATCTTCTTCCACTAGCATACAAACCTGCCTTACAGAGGGATTACTGCATGCAAGACTGGCTTGAAGAGGCACTCTATGCAAATACAAGGAGTAGGAGAAAGGCAACATAAAACAACACCTCCATTTAAAGTGTGTTAAACTTTGTTGTCAAGTAGTTTTATGGTGTGATTACAAGGGTGACTAAAAGCACAGGGATTCTGCCAAGGCCTTACCTTAAATATGATCCTCACATATTCTTGCACAGGGCATTTGTGACTGTGCACTAAGGACATCTGACAGCTGAAAGGGGTAGGGGGGACAACATGCAACTGGGGTACATGTCTTCAAGAATGTACTTAAATTAGGGGTTTGGACCACACACAGGCTTACCCTGTAATCAAAGGGAGGCTGTAGGAATGACTACAGGCATGGTGCACCCCTTGTTCCTACCCACCATCTACCTACCCATTTACTTACCATCTTGAGCATCACTACACCAGTAGACATAGTATTTTTCTTACGATACTCTTGAATCATAAGAACATGGTAATTTTTATTTGATGTAATGTCATTATCATAACATTTGCTATTTCACCCATCCTAAGGGACTATGCAGAGGAGCAAAAATTTTTTCCTTGGGTTGTCCCTCACGCCTGGCTCAGGCCTTAGATAAAACACTTAATATTCTGTGCTGAGGTGTCAGCAGATATAAGCACATGCAGCTGTAATTGGGCATGCTTCCCTGAATCAAGATCAGAAGCAAGTTTTATAAGACTAAGGAAATGAGCCAATTGGTTCCAGTCATTCCTAAATACAATTTCACATGCCAAATGAAAAGCAGCTACTATTTCCTTAGTGACATGACCAGACTTACCAGTACAGATAGTAGAAGAAGGAAAGGAGATAGAAAGCTAGCTTACACCAGGCCTCTTTTTGACAGTAACTCAAGGTATCTGCATTCATGACTGCAGGTGGATCATATGCTAGCTCTGAACTATCTGCTGGGCAACGAAAATACCTGAAAGAGCAGGAGAAAACATCCAGAACAACTCTGTAACATTCTGAATTAAGTATGTGTAGATATACACCCTCCTGATCACCAGCTCAGAAGACAACCATCTTCCATGACATAGGAGGTATTTTCCTCTCTTTTTCAAGCCTCTATTTCCAGACGTTGTTAAATTCAGGATGCTAGTCTAAGCATATAGTTCTTATAGAACCAAGAAATTCACGAATGTGGACTTCCTGCGTTCTATTAATTCTTTAGACAGAAACATTCCCCTTTCCTATACTGTTATTTCTGGCTTACTCACTAGTAACTTACATATTGTGAGTGACAATATGTGGTGGCTTGTGATCACAGCATGGAGGAAAGATTACTGGGCTTTAACTGCATCTATGCAACTGATTTGTATGACTAACAACATGATGAAAGGTGACAGTCTCAACCAACTAATAGCTCAGGTCCTCCAACTCTGGAAAGGAAAAAAGTCAATATGGAGTAATATAGGAGCTAGCTGAGTAATATTTTCTACACATAGCACTGCTCAAAAAATTATCATCCAAATAATTTTAATTTGAAGATATTTTCCTTCTTACATAGGAGAAATTTCTAATCATTCTCAGCAATGACTGGACAATTGAGAAAATCCTGACCAAAGAACTTTTTTGGCAAAGGAGCTTTTGTCTCACTTACTTTGCAGTGAAAAGCAAAAGCAAATCAAAAAAGTAGTCCTCAATAAAGTTAATGAAGTGCTTTAAAATCAGCAAGAATCAGATGAAATATTGTTATTTCTGTAGCTTTGAAATAGTAATGTAACCAATGAAGGTTGTTGGGATTGCTTATAGATAAGATAGACAGATAGATAGATATAAAACCCCTACAACAGTGACCAGCAGCAGACTTTGAAAATAAACATTCTCATGACAATCTTTCCTTCCTCCTTTCCAGTAAGAGTCACATCCACTTACAATCTCTAGAACACTGCAAATTCTTTTACAGAGACCACAGGTGAAACCCTGCTTAATTACCTTCACTGGAAGGAAGATATTTCACAGTATCTTCCCATGGTTTTGTACAGAACTTTCATAATGAACCCAAACCTTCCTGTGGTTAAACCAGCAGAAATTATGGAGTAATTATAGCAAAGCACATGGAGAATCATGGAAACAAAGAAAACTAGAAGTTCTCTCCAAAGTTTGCTATCATTATTTAGAGTCTGATAATTTTCACCTTGGACATTACAATTAATTTATTATTTTTTAACTTTTAAAACCAGTATTATTGCCACACTTTGGTTGTTAACCTTTAGTAAAACAGTACCATAAATCATTATTATTTTTATTGCACCCAACCAATAGGAAGAAAAGCACTTGTAGCTTCCCTCCATTTAGCTTTCTGAGAACTATACTGTGACTCTAACTTCTGAATAATACACTTTATCATATGACTCTGCATTACTACCAGCCTTTTGCAGAAAATAGTGTAAAAAAGCTACTGCTTTTTAGTTCCTGGTTGAGATAACTGTTTTGCGTTCTTTACAGAATTATTCTTCAAGCTACTTCACAACGGGAGCTATCTGCTGCCATATGTATCTTTGTAACACAAAGAGACCCTGACAGACAAAAATCGTCTGTGCTTTTACAAATATTGTGGATGCAAAACTGGTGAAGACTCCAGACTGACAACCACAAACACTGCTGTCTCTTGGTTATCTTCAGAGGCAACAGAAGGCTGATCCTCCACTAGAATGCAGAGGAAGATGCAGCAGGAGCAGCTGCACTGCCTGTCCAGAAAACATTACAGCTTCTCAACAGCAGCTCTTAGGCAATCAACTCTGAAAGCCCCTCAGTGAATATAAGCACATAGCAGAGATCCAGCACAGAAACACTCCCCACATTTTCACATGGGCAGGATGAAGACAACAGCTTTTCATCTACTGCAATCCCTACTCCAATAGTCTCTTTTTAAGACACTTCCCTTGCAGAACAGAAATTATCTACTGTACAGCAACAACTTATTTTATACTGGAAAAAAAAGCATAAAGCTGCCAAGAAGATGAGAAGCAAAATTCTGTCAACCTGCCCAGTCTCTATTTCACAACTCCAATGGAAAAGTTTCCTTGCTAGGGCTGAATAAATAGGTCCAATATCTTTCAGATATGAACTGCCTTACAATCCCTATCTGTGAAGTATTTAGAGCCTCACCAATTTCCACTCTCAGATTCCAGCCCATTTCATTGCCAAGTTTTCATTCAGTTGTGGTAAGTACATCCTGACACCCTTTGAAATATTTATCTAAGTTAGTAACTGAAAGCCACACTTACATTATTATGTGTTTTCTTTACCCATCCTAAATGTTCATGAAAAATACTTACTTTTTCTCTGGAAACCTACAGTTTGGCTGCTTATAGGCCAAAGCTTCTAGGCAAAAGATATTCAGCCATACTCCTATCACTGCACTTCACAGTTCATACAATCCACATGTGTGCTGAGTTGGCAAATAAAGCTAACAAGCAGTCAGTATGTAAAAGATGGGCTTACCTCCAGAAGTGATAAAAAAGCAAAGGAACATTTAACCCCAGTGTGAGCCACTCCTGAGCGCACAAAAACATTATGCAGAAAAGACTATGGATAGAGTACTCCGGCAACACCAGCTAAAAAGAAAGGAACAGAAATAACAGATGTCAGTAAAACACCTCTTTGATTTTAGTCACCTAAGCAGCTTTTCAGAAAACAGACCACCTCTGCAAGTCTCCTGTGTGTGTCTGTGTCTGTCCCTAGACATACCTCAGCTGACAGACAGCTTGGCTAGGAGCGATGAGCACAAGGCACAAGGCCAGGTTTGGCCAGGTTCAAACCACGGCTGTCCTCCAGGGGCTTATTGAGAGGCATGGGACTTCTAATTTACTGTCTTAGCTGGTGCTCCAGATTTCTCTCTACAGAATGTAGATTATATTACTGCCTCCCTCACAGAAGCATTGTGAGACTAAATGAATGCCTGTAAAAGAGTTCTTAAAGAAGTAAGTTTCATTACTGATGCATTCAGAAAGGAAATAATAAAGCAATTACTGAAGTTCCACTTCTATATTGGAGGAGCATCCTTGGAAAAAGGCTGCTTTTACCATTTTGGTATGTTATATACAACTTAAAGAGATCAAATCCATTACTCAGTCAGCGTTGCAAGCTAAAACCCACTAAGACAGGAAACTCACTTCCTTAGCATATCCATGGCTCCCCACACTATTTGTTTCAGACCCAAGACAGTTCTATTAAAAGAGAAAGTGAGTGGGCAGCTGGCAGAAACAGAAATGTATGTGATGTTGATTCAGATAGTTATTTCTAAAGACATTTTGCTTTTTTCACTGCTTTCCCATATCTTAGCTGGCTTTCCTCTCTTGTTTTCTTCCAATGTCTTTTCTCAGAAATCTCTACTTCTCTTCAAGTCAAAGAAGAGATTAACTTCCAGCAGTACATATTTCTCAAAGCTAGACAATCCCATACACAGTTTACCTGCATCCCTTGCAGCATCTTGGAGATACATCAACCTAAGTTAAATCACAAAAAGCACTTAAGGGGCTTCTTTTGATGTAAATTCATTTTCATCTGTCAAATAATTAAAGTGAGCCCTATTTTTAAAAACAATGTAAAACCCACTATTACAGCTACTCCCAATGCCTACCTACTCCCATACAGCTGTGCTGCAATGAATTTCATCTTCTTGGTTCTAGGAGTCTTTCCACCTGACACAGAACATGGCTTTTTAAACTGTCATTTAACTTCACTACTTAAAGTAGTTAACACATTTGGATATCTGTGTCTACGCCTTCAACTTAAACATTCTCAAAAGCTTGTCTTATATGGATGACAAATCATAATACAAATTGTGCTGCTAGAAAGCTATGACCTGATTGCCATTACGGAAACTTGGTGGGATGAATCCCATGACTGGAATGCAGTTATTGATGGCTACAGGCTGTTCAGAAGGGACAGGCGAGGAAGGAGGGGCAGAGGCGTTGCCCTTTACATCAAGAAATCATTACAGAAGAGCTGTCCCTGAAGAATAGCCACGAGCAGGTCGAAAGCTTATGGGTAAGAATCAGAGACAGAGGCAACAAAGGGAACCTCGTGGTTGTTATCTACTACAGGCTGCCAGATCAAGAGAAGACAACTGATGACGCGTTATTCCTCCAACTCCAGGAGGCTTCGCGCTTGCAGGCTCTCGTCCTACTGGGGGACTTCAACCACCCCAACATCTGCTGGAAAAGCAACACAGCAAGCTGTAGGCAATCCAGCAGATTCCTAGAATGCATTGAGGACAACTTCTTAAGCCAGGTAATAGACACCCCTACCTGAGGGGATGTGATACTGGACCTGGTGGTCACCCATGCAAGTGAGCTCATCAGAGGCGTCAAGATTGGAGGCAGCCTGGGCTGCAGTGACCACACGACGGTGGAGCTCACGCTCCTGAAGGAAATGGGAATAACAAAGAGTATAGTCAGGACCCTAAATTTTAGGAAAGCAAAATTCCAGCTCTTCAAGGAGATAGTCAGAAGGACTCCCTGGGAAACGGTCCTCAGGGACAGGGGAACAGAACAGAGCTGGCAGATCTTTAAGGATGTGATCCACAGAGCGCAAGAGTTCTTGATCTCCAGGTGTAAGAAATCAGGCAAAGAAGGGAAGCGTACCCCTGCTGATGAGCGAGACCAACAAACTGGTAACAGCAGATGAGGAGAAGGCTGAGATACTCAGTAACTTTTTTTGCCTCAGTCTTCACTGAGACCTCACCTGGAGTACTGCGTCCAGCTCTGGAGCCCTCAGCACAAGAAGGACATGGAACTGTTGGAGTGGGTTCAGAGAAGGGCTACTAAAATGATCCGAGGGCTGGAGCACCACTCTTATGAGGACAAGCTGAGAGAGTTGGGCTTGTTGAGCCTGGAGAAGAGAAGGCTGCAGGGAGACCTAATTGTCACCTTTCAGTACTTAAAGGGGGTCTATAGGAAAGATGGGAAAAATCTTTTTAGTAGCGACAGCTGTGACAGGACAAGGGGTAATGATTTTAAACTAAACCAGGGTAGGTTTAGACTGGATATAAGGAAGAAATTCTTTACAATTAGGGTAATGAAAACTGGAATGGGCTGCCCAGAGAGGTAGTGGAGGCCCCATCCCTGGAAACATTCAAGACCAGCTTGGACGGGGCTCTGAGCAACCTGATCTGGTTAGCGGTGTCCCTGCTCACTGCAGGGGGGTTGGACTACATGACCTCCAGGGGTCCCTTCCAACCCAAAACATTCTATGATTCTACATAGTTCAGATTCCAGATGGTAGTTATTTATCACTGCTGGATTTTTTTTTTTTTCATTTTTAGAATGTGATTTACAACATGACTATAACCTTCCCCCAAAGAATGATTCATCTTCATCACAAATTGCAGACAAGAAAGGTCTTCATGATGTACGTCTACCCACTAAACATCAGAACATTTAAAAGCATATTATATTCATTATCACATATTTGATTTCTGATTGCAACACAATCCACAAACTTAACAAGAACACAACCCTGGTGCCTGATCTGTGGGCTGGCTGGTAATAACAGGGAAGGAAACCCACAGTGAAAATTTATGCAGCACAAAAACCAAACCAAAACAAAAAAATCTGCTGTGAAGCCAGCAACGAAACAAAGGAAGCAGTGCACTCTCAGAAACAGACTCACTTTCCAGTCAGTTTCTGGTGTTAATTAAATCTACCTATGCTTTTGATAGCACAAAAATTGTCTGTCTCTTCACCCTTTTCTTGGAGTGATATATTCCTGTGGACATAAATAAATAAAGGATCAGTGCTGATCATGATCACAGTTTCTGAAGAGAATTCATGCAAAGAAGGAAACAAAGCCCAGCCTGCAAAGCCAATTACAGTTTATATTCAGGCTATTTACCCAAGAGACCAAATCTAAAAGGAGGTGAGAGAATTGAAAGCATAATGTGTAGAAAGGTACTAACAGCAAGGCTTGTGAGGAAAAGTAAACTGAAGAGCTGAATAACTGAATAGCTAAAAAAATAACATTGCCTCAGTTCTTGGCTGTAAGAATCATCCTGCAGTTTGACACAATGTCCTCTGAAACCAACGGAAACTTTCAATCAACTTTAGCTAACACGGGATTTGGCTCCTGGAGAGAAGAAAGCTGTTTGAGAAACAAGCAACAGTCAATCGTTGTTTCTGCTGAGGTAGTCAACTGCAATAGTGACTTCTGTGATACCGATAGCTGTGCAATAGGAATTAAACTAATGCCTTTAATTCATTTCCGGGAGAGCACATGAAGCTGTCAGACAGTAAACATGTTAGGATATAAACAGTATGGTAAACATGTTATGATATAAACAGTATACTTGTATTTTGAACCAGGGACACCCTGGTTCAGATAACAACCTCTGCATTCTGACACTGCTCAGGATGAAGTCTCAAGATGGTTGTGGAACACAAAGTTGAAGGAGAAACTGGCAAAGCACCACAGTTCTTAAGGGCTGCAACTTGGTCAGTTTGAGTCCCAAGCTAATGAATGGCATTACAAATTTATCACCAGAAATTCTGCTGGCTGACATTTACCTGTGGAAAACCACAGGAAAGCTTGAAAAGGAAGTCAGCTTCTAGCCCAAAATGCTGCTAATCAGAAACACCTTTTGCTGTAACATAAGCAAGAGAAACAAACTACTATACTTGCCTAAGTTTTGCTCTGATATGGATATTTAAGTAAATATCCATGATATGGATATTTAAGTAAATATCCATAACAGTAAATACTCAAAATCCTTATTCCCAATCCATCATTTGCATTTAAAACGATAAAATCTTAGGTAGATAACACACCCATATCATTACCAACTCACCACAAATATTCAATACATCCTCATACAAAGTAGTACACACATACATGCACACGTAGATAGATTCTTCCCCTCTAATTCCAAAGAAAATAAGGCAGGCTTTGCTGTGTATAGACATCTAGGTTTGGCTGAACTAAAGCATTGGAAAACAAGCATTGAAGCTAAGCACCTGTCAGCAGCTTCTTTGTGTTTATAGGAATACAAAGACCTCTGTAGATTGCAGCTGAAGAAGGGCATCTCTCAGGAAGCACAGTCCTAAATCATTTTATTCAGTTTCCTATTTCCTAAATATATTTTGTTGGTTTTATAAAAAAGATAAACCCATCCTTTTCTGCCAGTACTTTTCCTCCTTATTCTGTTTATCACATATGGATACCTCCTTCTCAAATGGAATTTTGCTTTTACAGAACATTGCATTATTTTTACATGGAATGACTCTTTACAGTTTCTTGCCAGTGAACAGGGCACATAAGACACCTCATAGAAACCAAAACTGGGAAGATATAGCAGGCATAGTTATCTCCCTTCATCAGTGCTATTAAACTCTCATGCTTAGAAAATCAACTGTAACAAGTCAATCAAACTGTTTTGCCAGTCGCTGTTAAGCTACTGAAATGTCAGGACCTCATGCTTCTTTCCAGCACTTTGCTTAGGGCGAATACTCCTGAGTGCTACACAATAACAGTAATTCTCACAGAATTGCTGTTTCTTCCTCCAGAAGACTCTGAGTCTACATCAGTCTCCACCTGCACGCGCCAGCCTCCATACTGTAACCACAGATTTTACACTGTACCCAGAAATTACCAGCCATTAGACACTCTATCCTCCCCAGGGTTTCTGAGAATCTTCATTACGCTGCTAGTGGATGGAAAACTTCCCTTCTTAATGCCTGCCTTCCCCTCCCATAGGTGGCAGAAAAAATACTGAAGATAAATGGAGGTTGACTCTCCTTCACGTAAGGTAAGAGCTCTGGTGATTATCCAAGTGGAAATGAATTGCTCACCTTACAAACACACAAGCCCTTTTCCATCTGTCTAAAAGAAACAAGAAACTGAACACACCACACACGCATAGGATCACTCCAGGGCCCTAAATTAGGCCCGATCTACGTGCATGCTGCTTTATCCCAGTGGTTAATGCTGCTGCATCCACTTCCACTAAAGGGTAGCTGCAGCTTGTCACTCTGGTGCTCACTTTGCTGCTTTTTTCCATATTCTTTGCTAAAGCTGACATGTAGCAGGGATGGAGATGCACCCACAGTTTTCAGAACACAAGCTAGTTTAATTACACTTTAATGCCCACCCTAATAGAGCTAACCTGGGTTACTGGGGTGTATCAGCTGCTGAGTTAAAGACATTGTGAGCCCAAAAGGAGACAATTATTTAATGACTCTGAAATTCTCCTAATTGAACAACACAGACCACAAAAGTCAGAAGTGTACTGCAAGCAAGTGAAAAAAAAAAGAAAGCAGAAACACAGAAAAACAGCAGTAGCATGTGCATTAGCCCAGACTGCGCACATATGTGGAATGTACATACATTGAAACAAATCCTATCTGTTTGCTCTGTTTGTGCTGTTGCACCATTCAAAGAAGTAGGGTCAACTGTGTTTAATTTAAACACACACACCATACATCTTAATATTTGCAACAGTTTTAAACATACTCCTTGCATTGAGCAAAGGCATGAAACACATTACATTTACTGTTGAAACACAGGAAGGCTTCCCACTTACATTTTCTAGTGTATCTTTCTAATCTATTTTAAATTATTTGAGTTACTTGACTTCCAAAACCTCCTGAAAGGCTGCCCTAGAGCCCAATACAATGCTGTCACAGTGAATATACTAAAGTTTCCAGTTAAAAATTTTCAGGTTCAGTTTCTTTCAATTCTCCTGTTAAAATCCACACTTGCTTGTATCTCTACAAGCTCTGTTCTTTAGTCACTTATAGGAATCACTTAGAAATTCAGTTGTGTAGTTAAAATTGTTATAACACAAACCTATAACCAAAGCATTTTAAGTAATTCAAAACCATGTTATGCAAACCTCTAGAAGTATTTAGCAGTTTGCTACGTAGATGTATGCAAGTAGCTGAGAAGCAAACGTCTGGGAAATGGGATTCCAGATCATCAAAAGAACAACCTACAGCTGAACCGAAGTTCACATACACAGCTTTACATTTTGTCTGGGGGAGAGCAATGGTGCACACATGCAAGACTCAGTGCTCTGGACCAAATACAGAGCAGAAATAAAAGGAAGGATATAACATGTGTTTTCACCCCTCCAGCTTTCTGAATCACAATGAAGCAAAGCAGCACAAAGCCAATGCTTTGTAAACAAATTTCATTATTTTAATGCACTATTGGAATTTCTTTAAACAGTATTAAGTGGATGTGAACATAAGTCACTCCCACAAATACCAGACAATGAAATGAGTAACACAAAGAACCTAATTACCATTATCAAAAAGCACTCCATATCCCTCTGTAACAGAATACCAGATCTAATACTGAAACACAGGATTTCTGGATGCTCTTTCCATCTCAGCTACTAAACATGTCTATATTTAGGCCTATCATTTCACTTCTCTCTATCATTTTTGCCTTCTGCAACATGGGGATAATGATATTTAAAATCTATAGATTCCACTGGAGCTAGCTTATGACTAGAATATTTAAGTTTTGTCATAATACAAATAATAACTTTAACAAGAGTGACAGAGTAAATGTCCTTTATGGCACATTCATCAAGAATACCTATAAATATTGTATTAAATATATATATGTATAGCAGAGCTTATGGGAGGTCATAACAGCCAACAGGTAAAGAGGTTATGAAACAGACTTCTCCACTATAAGGCCTGGAGGGCACCAGCACAGTTCAAAAAGTTCCTTATTCCTTGAAAGGTACATCATTAAGGCAGATGTGCTGTGATCTTACAAGTCTATCTGCTCTGCTAACTGTTCTTTTCCACTCAGCAGGGATCAGGAGCTATCTTCACAACCTTTCTTTTTTTAATGTTAATTCAGAATCAGTAACAGAAGCTGGGTTAGCATCCCTGGAGCGCGAACCTCTCTGATTTTCACAGCACAGAACAGGGTAACAAACGCTTTCTTGCCCTACCTCACTATTGTATTTCAGACACAACCAGCCAGGACGCCCCGCAGCTGGGTTATTCCAAGAGCTCATGCCGTCTTTGCCTGCTCACCCAAAACTGGTGGGAATGACAATTAGTACCACAGCTGTTCATTACGATCTAGAAAACCAGCCCCTCATTTTCACAGGCAGGTCTATGAATGCAGAAATCTCAGTGATCATTAAAATGAAGTTCAGCCATCTGCACGGCACAGGAAGGGCCCTCAGGCCTTCTCCCAGGGGTCTGCCTAAGATTGACGGTTTCATAAATGCTGAAAACTAAGTGTTCACTAAAGGGCTGCTTCCGTAGCTGGCGTGTAAAGACTGTCAATCTCAGGGAGCAGATTCGGTACAGTGCAGTCATGGCATAGACACAATCCCTGCCCTGCTATTCTAACAGCTTTACTGAAAACATCGGCATCTAAATGCAAGGTACGACATTTAACTCCCAACAGAAACAATTTTCACCCCAATAACAGGTATGATGTAAAATCACTGCACTATTTTTAGGTATTATATTACTTTCTGTAAGTGCATAGAGGCTTTACAGGGTCTGATCCTGACTTAAATACACAAGGAACATTCTGCTAAACATAACAGTGACATTTGATTTAACCCCAGTTTATTTTTATTAAAATGCAAACATTTTCTGTATTGCATACCAAATTAGAGCAAATACAGTCCATTAGCAAGTCAAATTTTGCCAATATCTTCAACACAGCTCTGAGGAACAGATGCAAAAATTACATTATCCCAAGCAGCTGAGAAGTACGCTGCTCTTAAGAGTACATTACAGGCAACACTCATGTATATTTTTGCTGCATCTTCAGACTTATTCTACTGTTACTTGTGATGCTCTGATACTGTAAGGACATATGTTTACTTGTCCTCCAGAACAGTACTAGAAGAAGGTGAATTGTAAGGCAAGAGGTTGTCTACTACAAGGGTGATACTCTGTTTGCCACTTTGATTACTGAATAAACATTTAAAAAATGAGATTAACAGCCAAATACAGTTGGTTAACCTGAAAAAGTTTTATACATAAATATTTTCATGAGTAATATTATGAGTAACAATATGTATCTCCCTTTGAAAGATAACTCAATTTCCATCAGGCATCACACTGGCAAATCTTATTTCCTCCCTGGAGTAAAAGGGGGGTAAGGACCAAACTGTGACTGAGTGACAAGTCTGAACTCTTCACTCTTAGGCTTGCAAAAGTTTTGTAACTTTTCCCCTGATGATCTACCCCTCCTCTGAACACCTGTGCAGGCACAGCAGGATAGATCTTCTCATTATCCTTATGTAAGCACACAGAAAACCTTAGGTAATGATTGCTAAAAATAACAATTGTTATGTTCTAACTTTTGAAAAGTGCTGAATTCAGGAACTCGTAAATTTGACTAAAAATAGTGCTGGCACAATGCACATAATAAATGAGCGTCAGTAGTGAATGAATTGCCTGCCAGAAATACTACCTCTACCTTTTAAAGTCCCATCTTAAGGACTTTCTTTCCAGATAGGGTATTGGATACACAGAAAGGACGAAAGGTATTATGTTCAGTGCTTTTATTGTGATAATAATACCTTTCTAATAAGTATGAACCTGATGTATTTACAATAAAATAAAAAGCGTGAAGAAGAGATGCACTATCTCTAGTCAAGCAACACGGACACGAGCTCTTGGGGAGATTCCGATTGGACATGAAAGGGAAATTTTTCACAATAATAGTCAACCATGGGAATAATCTCCCCAGGGAAGTGGTTGACTCTGCCACACTGGACACTTTCAAGATGCAGCTGGACAGGGTGCTGGGCCATCTTGTCTAGACTGTGCTCTTACCTAGTAAGGTTAGACCAGATGATCCTTGAGGTCCCTTCCAACCTAGGATTCTATGATTTATTCATAAAGTATAAATACTGTCAGCTCTTTGGTCCCAATTCTACTGTCAATCCTGCAAAATGGCTACCGTGCTAAGTTCTACACTTTCTGATTAAATTAAAACTACATGGGTGCCCAAGAGACTGACTGAATAGAGCACAGCCCCATTTTATCCCATTCCACACTTCACAGATAGTAAATGTAACAAAAGAGTAGGCAGGAGAGACTTGAGAGAGGAAAGGAGAGAAGCTTTTAGATGAACTGTAGCGAGCTTCCTATCAGAGTGCAAAGGAGGAAAAGGCGCCTCAGCAACAAAATTAGTGAAGGCCTAATCTTTGTCTATACTGCAAATTTATTGCAAGATTCGGGGAAAATCATTATGTCTCTCATGTTTCTGGATGCAAACAAAATCTCTATCAAGTGTGAATCACTATAAATATGTTAACTCCACCCTCTTTTAGGCAAGCTGCAGAAAACAATTTAACCAACACAGAGCTAGTGAAAGCGTTGTCTTCAGTTAGAAATATTTTACTTGCTTTTCCCATATCCCCACTTCCCCGTCAAGCTACAGTCATCTTTCTTTCACTTGTACAACCTAAGGACAGCCCCGCTGTTTACATGAACAGCAGATTTAAATTTTATCTCATGCCTCTTTTGAATAACAAGAGATGCTGTATCAGAATTGTCTAAAAACCCCTCATCCATAAGTAATGATTTCCATAAACTAAAAATTGTATACTAATATATTTTTGGCTAACTTCAAATTTTATCCTTAGAGTGTAAAAAGTTACTTGTTCCTAATACAAAAATACCTTGTCAGAGCCACTCTAAATGTCAGAAGAAAGTTGGCTTTATCATCTAATGGCAGTTCAGTAGTATCTTTCAAATAAGTAGAGAGTACTGAAATACACACTTACCAGATTTGTCTCTCACACATGCTCAGTCTAATGTACTTTAAAAAGTCCTATGTTACCTCAAAAAGAGAACTTAATTTAATTTAGTTTTATGAATGATATTGTATTGACAGTCCAAGTACTAACTGACAGAATCTGTACAGCATGGCAAGCTTAGATCCTACAAAATCTGCAGAACTAATTAACACTTTAGAAACAGCAATATCCTTTATTCCAGTGACTGCATGCAAATTCTAGAATTTCTTCTGAGGCAGCTTAGGAGCTAATTATGTGTGCATATGTATAGCAGGGGGTGCAGCTCGTACTCACTACGATGTTGACAGAGATCTATCTCATCATATTGGTATTTCTGTAGAGAATAGACACATCACAAGTCTCTAAGCATACAACACAAGATAATTTCACTCCCAACAGTCATCATTTGGATTACAGTAGTTTGAGTCTGATTCCAGACTGGGCTGGATTTGAACAGCTGCTGTAGGGATTAAAGACTGTATGTAATTATTAACTCAATGAACCATCAGACCCCTCAAAAACAGCAAACATTTTTAGCTTCAATTAAAATTGATTAAAACTATGCTTCCTAACAAGAAAACTAAGTAGCTCTCTGAAAAAAAAGATTTCTATTATCAGATCAGCTGCGCAACCTTTCCTTTCCTGATGCGTACATGTCTTGAGAATATAAACAAATGCTCTTCATATTTATTACCATGTGGTTTTTGTAGCACCCGGCACAATAAGGTTTTATTCTTCACGTGTCTGGAAGGATTGCTGTAATGCAAACACTAATGGAAACATAACAGAAAACAAGAGCCAAGTCTTGCTGAAAGGAATCTCTGGCTGAAGCACAGTAGAGCCTTTAAAAGATCAAAGTATCCAATTAAGGAAATAAAAAAAGAATGCAGAATTCAAACAGTGGCAAAACATAAGACAGCAGAATATCCACCTAATCACAACAAAAGCACATTTATTCCTGTATCAAATTTTCTTCCAGAAAGACAAATAGAACATCCTAAAACCACCCTTTTGAATTTACTGAAGACATCTTTAAAATGTGAAGATTTTTCATATGATAACTCAGAGTATCACTGCAATCCCAATAACAGGTCATATGTTTAAACCTGCAAAAAAAGGATTACTTAACAACTGTTTCATATTCATATTGTTTATCAGGCCAGTTAATAGAAAATTCACACCTTGATAAAACTAGAGATGAAATTGCGATCCTATCAAAAGGCAGCCCAACTTCTTGGAAATACATACCAGCCACCTTCCTTCATGACACAGCCTTCTCCCAGTAATGCCAGACGCCAAGGGAAGAAAATTATGATTTTCCAAGGAGTAAAGCATTACTATCAAGTGAAGTACTACGAAGACCCATGCTAAATTGTCTAATCAAAAACTTGTATTTCTTCCCCTCGTTCTACTCAGTTTGACCTTTGTGGTTTCTCCTGAGTTTCACTGGGAATTTCTACACAAATTCAGACATATTTGGTCATAACCACCAACAATGCACTACACAGTTTATATCTAAATGGTGCCTAAATTATAAGAACTTCAAATTGAGTAACTACCTGGATACCTGCAGTATGTTTTCTAGATACATAATCATAGAATCATTTAGGTTGGAAAAGACCTTTAAGATCATCAAGTCCAACCGTTAACCTAACACTGCCATCCCACCACTAAACCATGTCTCTAAGCACCTCATGTCCCTAAGCACCTTGTATAATTCTACATTCATTCTTCAGAAGTTATCCACGTTGTCTCTTGATTAGGGTTTATGCTCCCAGTCACTCAGTAGGAAGGGTCTGCTGACAGTTTTCCTGCTGCCCAGATGCTTAGTCAAAACTCAGCAGTTTCATCATGTTTATGAGGTATGAAAAGAGAGCGTTAGATACATCAAGAAATACAACACGCACTGAGAAAGCAGTAACAATGATGAACTCTTTGGTGTCTAATCAGACTGAAGAAAGTTAATGTGCTCCATCATTGTAACAATCACTGTTAACGGGAAAAGCATCACATGGTGCCATTTTTTGTTCCCTTTGTGATCTTTGTGACAGCAGGAATTTATCAGAACTTTGGATAAATCAGCCTCTTTGTCCTGCAAGGTGGAATGCCACTGCTATTTCCACAGTCCAAAAATACTGTTTGACTAGACGAAAAATTCCGTTTTCCTCTCAGATAGCACAAGCACCTAAACTTCAAAGACAATGTTGACTACCGTTTAGGAGGTGCTGAATATAATGCATCATGCATACCACAAACCTGGTATGTATAGAATCATAGAATCATAGAATCACCTCAGTTGGAAAAGACCTTTAAGATCATCGAGTCCAACCGTTAACCTAGCACTGCCATCCCACCACTAAACCATGTCCCTAAGCACCTCATCTATCCTTCTTTTAAAGACCTCCAGGGATGAGGACTCCACCACCTCCCTGGGCAGCCCATTCCAGAGCCTGACAACCCTCTCGGTGAAGAAGTTTTTCCTAATGTCTAGCCTAAACCTGCCCTGGCACAGCTTCAAGCCATTCCCCCTCGTCCTATCATCTGTTACCAGGGAGAAGAGGCCGACCCCCACCTCGCTACAGCCTCCTTTCAGGCAGTTGTAGAGGGCGATCAGGTCTCCCCTCAGCCTCCTCTTCTCCAGACTAAACAACCCCAGTTCCCTCAGCCGCTCCTCGTATGACTTGTGTTCCAGACCCCTCACCAGCTTGGTTGCTCTCCTCTGGACATGTTCCAGCAAGGCAACATCTTTCTTGTAGTGAGGGGCCCAAAACTGAACACAGTATTCGAGGTGCGGCCTCACCAGCACCAAGTACAGGGGCACGATCACTTCTCTACTCCTGCTGGTCACACTATTCCTGATACAAGCCAGGATGCCATTGGCCTTCTTGGCCACCTCGGCACACTGCTGGCTCATATTCAGCCGGCTGTCAGTCAGTACCCCCAGGTCTTTTTCCACCAGGCAGCTTTCCAGCCACTCTTCCCCAAGCCCCAAGTAGTGCTGCATGGGGTTGTTGTGACCAAAGAGCAGGACCCGGCACTTGGCCTTGTTGAACCTCATACAGTTGGCCTCGGCCCATCGATCCAGCCTGTCCAGGTCCCTTTGCAGAGCCTTCCTCCCCTCCAGCAGATCAACACCACCACCCAGTTTGGTGTCATCTGCAAATTTACTGAGGGCACACTCAATCCCCTCATCCAGGTCATCGATAAAGATATTAAACAAGACCGGCCCTAAAACTGAGCCCTGGGGGACACCGCTTGTGACCGGCCACCAACTGGATTTAGCTCCATTCACCACGACTCTCTGGGCTCGGCCACCCAGCCAGTTTTTAACCCAGCGAAGAGTACATCCATCTAGGCCATGAACTGCCAGCTTCTCCAGGAGAATGCTATGGGAGACTGTGTCGAAGGCTTTGCTGAAGTCCAGGTAGACAACATCCACAGCCTTTCCCTCATCTACCAGGCAGGTCACCTGGTCATAGAAGGAAATCAGGTTGGTTAGGCAAGACTTGCCTTTCATGAACCCATGCTGACTGGGCCTGATCCCCTGATTGTCCTCCATGTGCCTGGTGAGCACACTCAAGATGAACCGCTCCATAATCTTCCCTGATACCGAGGTTAGGCTGACTGGACTGTAGTTCCCCGGATCCTCCTTCCGGCCCTTCTTGAAGAGAGGTGTCACATTTGCCAACCTCCAGTCATCTGGGACCTCCCCTGTTCTCCAGGACTGCTGATAAATGATAGAGAGTAGCTTGGCAAGCTCCTCTGCCAACTCCTTCAGCACTCAGACTTATCCCTCTAGCGTGGCTATGCTGCAACATTTTCATTTTCTGTCAAATCTAACTAGATGAGGAATTAGAACATTTTTACTGAGGTTGTAAAAAATGTATAGCACTACAAAAGGTAAAACTTTTGCTGCTATTCCCAGTTCTGCAACAGACTAATTTGTCTTACTGCTGTAGTTTCTGCCCATGAGATTTTTCAACCCGAGGAAGAATGTATGATTCCTTCTTACATATGGATGGATAAACACCACTTTAAAAATTCCTTGTGTTTATACATCATATTTGCTAAATTTGCTTATATAACCTTACATTAAACGTTTTAATGAACCATGCTATAGGCTTACAGAAGTACTCTGCTAATGACTATCAGCCTGCAGACTGGCTAAAATAATGTCACACATCTATAAATCCTTAAATCCAGGGTGAAGCAATCAACTGACACATCCAGAAACACACACTTATAAAAGCCATCACATTATCTCAGGTTTGCCAGTGACTATGAGGCAGAACAATGGAAGGAGTGATCATCATAATAACCAGTAAATTTATCAAGAAGAAAAGCATACAATCAGCCAATTGAAATCAGCTACCGTGACACCTGACACTCTCCAAAGGGGTATGACTGTTGCAGCTGCTGCATGCAGAGAATGGTAAGGAGCTACTGGTAGGTGAAGGACTGGAACCTAACAAGGTCCAAGTACAAAAATTATTTCATATGGCAATTACTCTAGCACATTGGTCAGTCTCCTTCATCCAAAATACGCAGGAAAGAAACTGTCAGCTGAATAAGGATAAACAAGGAAAGATGGGGCTACTTTTTTAAAATGCTGACTTCCCATAATATTTATCTACATGTAAAGTAGAAGAACCTCCATACTCAGAAAATACTGTTTTCATCTGCCATTAAAGAAAAGCTAAAAAGCTAACTTCTTCCCTGTTCGCTGATCCAGTGAGCTCAGCAATATTTCACTGAACATACTGTGGGGTTTCTTCAAGCTTTGAATATGTGCATTCAACACTGACAACCAGGCATGACACAAACACAGGATATCAAGCCTTATCTTCTTCCTTGGAATGCTCTGTCTACAGCTGAACCTGCGGTGTTAACCCACAACCCTTCAAGCTTCTGATTGCTTATGCCTCTGAATTACTGTTACTTTCACACATGTAAGTAATTCTGACTTTTTTTAAGAGAATATTTAAATATGGAAACATACCAAAACAAAATTATATGCAGATACTCATGTGTCTGGAATTATACATTATGCTCACTAGGTTTTACATTTTATTTAGTATCTTAGTCTGAACGGAATATATTCTATAATTCTCTTTAAGGTAACATTAGTTTTGGTTACGTACTAAAACCTGTAAAAACAGTCAAACATAATTGTTATGTATATTAGGGTATACACTATGGAATGTAAAAGATAGATTTATTTTATTTTTGCACAGTAGAAATAAACAGAATTTAATCTAGTAAACACCAGAGTACAAAATAAATTTCTACCACTACTACTGCAGATCCAGCTTCACTGGAAGCCACAGTGACAGAAGTACTAGAGCAGACGAAGCATTGGCAACCCCCAACCTCCTAAGTAAAATGTTAAAACTTGCTTCAAAAAAAACTAGGTTAAGAGGGTTTGGTTTTATGTTAAACACCCCAGATCCTGTACTACAATCTACTGTTGCTACTGCTAGTACTGGAGTGCTGAACCAGCTAAGTTTGGTTATTCAAATTTGTCCCTGAAGGGTGTTTTGTCTGTGTATTTGTTTGTATTTTTCAAGACAGTTCAAGTTCATCTGGAACATCTTTGAGATTAATGTCACCTTGCCTGTGGTTAGATTTGTTGCTGAATTTGCTCTCTTCCAATCATCCCTTCAGGATTTGCAAAAAACCCAAAAAACCACAAATAAAATCAAGAAAAAGGATTGAGCTCTGGTACAATATTGTCTTACACTTGCAGTTTTACGAATTTTATGCCTAACAACAAAAATGCTCCACTACAGTAGGAAAATGAGTAAAAGACTGTCTTTTATCTATCTCAATTCCCTCCCAGGTAAGTTCCAGTTTTGCTGTTCATATATCACTCCTACTTTAGCTTAATGGGGTTTAAAAACAAATTTTTGCTGATAATTTGAGAAAGGTCATTTACATTGTTCAGCAGTGTTTAGCATGAGGAAGTTGAAACACGTTTGCTGAGCAGGAAGCAAGTTCAATCAACTCTCCTACTTAGTAAGTATTTATCAGATTAATTAAAAAATTATGATGCATAATCTAATCACAACTTAATTTAAATGTCCTCAAAGGTAAGTAATAATATTGCAGTGGTTGATTAATGAAATAGATTGTGTTTTAATCTAGGAAATTCCTAATTGTCCTTAGTGCTAAAATAAATGTATCCCACAGGAATCAATCAGGTAGGTAGATTCCTTGAAATACAACTGCAGTTACAATTATGTAATATTGCTGTCATCATTAACTGAATATATTTTAATAACCCCACCAAAATATTTAATAACAAAAATAATGGTAGACCTATATTGCACACCTTAACTATCCCACTCCTCAGCCTGTACTGCTGTATACTGTACTGTTTTCACTAGATCAAGGCAGCTCATTCACAACTAATTTGTGTTTCTCTTTACGGCACTGTCGCATGTCACGTAACCATATCCTTAGAGAATCAAAGGCAATTTAGCAAAAAAGAGAACACAGATACAAACTCCACAGCATTCGCCAAAACTAGTGTATGCCCTATGTGAATCAGGTAACACATGACACACCGATGTTTGTACAATGGAAAACTGGTGGATATTCAACAGTTAATGAAGCACACACATGAACCCATATATATATACTATAAAGCCCCCAAAACACACCACTGAATGAAATGAGATACCTGAGTATCCTGAGAGAACCTCACTTTGTGCTGGCTTCAGAAAGTAAGTCCTTCCTCTCGTTTACTTCAAGATAGAAGAGATTTGGCCACGGCTATATAAAGTTTCATTCTCCAGTACCAGAAAGCTTAGGCTCATCTAATTCTACAGCACCATAAAAACATGGACCTATGCATACATGCCAGTACACAAGCTAGCACACATGCCAGCACCTTATTCATATGCTTCACATGATCCCTACTTGTTTTAATGATACAGAAACATTTTCCCCAAAGCAAACGTCAGAAGATGCCTGGCTGCAGAACTACATCCTCCATTCTATTCTGGAAAATGCAAATAAGTTTTATAATATCTGGTGACATAATCACATACCTGGTCACAGCTTGTTAATAATCTTCTTCAAGTATTTTGGAGATAAAACCGAAAATCCATCCTTAAGAAACTCTTTGCCAACTGGGATCAGATTTATATGAAATATTGTATGCCCATTTAATAATTCCCAATAACCCCTTCTAAAACAAGGATATAATGAAACGAACATTTTTATAGCCCACCTATAATCTCATTAAAAAACAGATTTACAGCAGATCTTAAGCATTAAGTTCTAATGTCATAAATAGCACGATATTACTGTTTTCAAAGCCCTCTAAAAGAATTATCTGACTTCAAGACACAGAAAAACATATATCTCGTTGTTTCATAGAACAAGACCTAAAGCTACACAATATTATAATGAGGGATATATTTAGTGCTTGCTGAAAGCACTCTAACTGCTATTTTCCTGTATCTATGTAGCTTGCACTTGATTCTTTACTATTTTTCCAGAATTTTCCCCAAACAGTGAATCCTTTACACTACATAAACTAAAGCTACTTTTAGTGATTGTCAGATCTTAAGACTACAAATCTCTGTAGTTATTGCCCCTTCCTCTTCTTGCATATAATCTCTCAATTAAAACAAATGTGTCCCCAAAGTACTTTGAAGAAGAGGCTGAATTAACAAATTGTTTAAGTGAACCAGAAGCAAGCCAATCCCTCATGAATACAGAGTCTGTAATTAGCCAAAATGCTCCATTTTGCTGTTCACAGTGAGGCTGAGGCTCAATAAAAATTAAACACTGATGCAGGCAAGGCATTCCCATGGGGCTCACATATATTAATACATTACTACTCACCAGTTTCTTTACGTCAAAGAAACTGGGACACAGCTTGAAATTGGCTGGCTGCCTATATGATAAAATGGAAAGCTATTGGCAATAAGTATTTTCTCTTATTTTCATATCCCTAGTGTCATAAACAAGCTACGTACTTAAATGTGGCTCCTAACAGTCACATGCTCATAATGGTGCCAAACAAATGGGACTCAGGTTCTGACTTCATAGATTCTGCATGGAGTCACAGTTACGCCTTTGGATCACCTCAAACCAATAATCCCTAGTACTGGCTTTTCCAAAACCTCTAAGGATGAGGCCATCAGTTTCTTAAAACCATATCTGAATTTAGTTCTTAGCTTGATTAGGATGCAGTCAGCAGTCCACGCTTCAGTGATGACCTTTCTAAGCAAAAATGCAGAATAATTTAGGTGGCTCCATTACTACTCTGCTGAAGACAGTTTATAGAAACTTGAATATACAGAATAAAATAGTTTGGAACTATGATTATTTTTACTTCAATGGAGTCAGGAGAACAATGAGTGTTTATGAAAACCCTCTTTCAAACAACATATGAGTAACCCATGAATGTATCAATCCTACAATTTATCAACTCCTTCAAATCCCTCAGAAACTGAGGCACTCAGCATCTCTCCTGTGTCAAGTTAAAATAAATACTATATCAACTTTTCTATTCAGCCAATTAAAAAACTTAAAACATTAAAAAGGTAGCTAATAAAATATTTCATTTACCAAATAGTAAGCCACTGTTCAAAAAAGGGTATTTTTTAAGCCTGTACTACAACAATATCATCAGTTGATAGTGCTATAAAAGCACCCAAGCTGCACCTGCAAAACGACTCACTGCTTTCAAAAAACATGTTCCAAAATGAATGGGCTCATGTTCTGAAGTTTCAGTTCTTATCCAGAAATCTTCCACTATGGTAACCTTTTATAATCCTTACCAGGTCATCATGACTTCCACTTCTGCAGTTGGAATCCAGCCTTTCATCAATGTATTGTGAGGATCAAAGAGCAAATGAATGCATGTTGCCATTTGATGGCTTTACTTTTCATAAACTTCACAAATTCTAGGCTAGTTTATGCTCACCTTTCGCAGGAGAAAGCAAATACGCTCAATATTTCTCAGCCGCTCTCTCTGTCAAGAAAAAGTGGGGAAAAGGTAGGAGATTAGCTGGTTTATAAATTAAAGACAATATATTATAATTACAATGTGTCAAGATCATAATTAATGGGTGCAGACAAGCAACACATGTTATTAATCTGAAACAACAGCATTCACTTCTTACGTACTGATTGAAAATGATTTGCCCATTTCAAAGTCCCAATAAGTTATTTTTTCATCTGTTAAAATCTGTTACTGGGTATAACAATACAACCTGGGCATTCAAGTCTGTGTTAGCCTTGAGCCGGAGGTTGCAACTTCTTTTAAGTTGGCATTTGTGGCTCTATCCAATGGTGCCAATCTATACCAGAGAGACTTGGTCTCACATTTTCAGTTACCCAGCCTCTAGCTTCAAGATAATTCTGAATGGGAAAAACAACTACGAAGTTGGTATGGCAGCCCTTTCTCTGTCACTAAGAGGGTGCCTGAGCCACGTGTAATATTAGAATTTAACCCATTAGTAAAGAATATCCTAGAAATGCCGCTTTAAACAACAGATGCATTCATAAATACTGAAAGTCACTGTAATTAAGCACTGTGACTCAAAAGATGTTCTAAGCTCGATTCACAGAAAGAAGACAAGTCAAAGACAGGTTTTCTTTTGAATGGCTCAAAATGAGAAATTCACTAGTAAAATCAGATTTCACTCTGCATAACCCCATCACTGGAGTTACTGTGAAAGATTTTATAGTTGGTTACACTGCAGAAGGCAGAGTGGTTTTGTTGTCCTCGGAAGACCATCTGGTAACATTTTAATTTAGACATAGGAAAAAAATATTCTGAACAATGACCTTTTTTTAAACAGGTAATGTAATACACCAATATGAGAAGCCAATTCTCCCTAAGCTTTTTGCTTCTCAAATGTTTTAAATTTGATCCAAGTTTGAATTTTATTTCTATTGCCCAAAGAAATGTCTCTCTTCTTTTCCTGTCCCCAAGTTTAAGCCATTTTTTAAAAAAGGATTATTTTGGAGAGACAGTGGAAGCTCAATAGGCACCAGACAAATATTGTGCCTCTCTCTGGTGTCTGTGATCTATAAGACATTCAAAAATTTTAGACTCACAGTTGCAAACATGAGAATGGACATGAATGGATGTGCCTGTGAAGCTGCAGAAAGCGTTTTTGCCTTTAGTAGGAGCTAAGTGAAGAGAGAAAAATAGCCCTCTCAATTCCCTTCAGAAGACAGGTGCCTAACTGCAGCTGGCCCTGGAGAAGTAGGAAGTCTGTCTTTGAGCTGCAGGTAATAAGAGTGTGAACCAGAAAATTTGAATTAAATTCTCAGTACTGACATTATTCTCACCTCTGATTTCTCCCTAATTCAGCCTTCTCTTGTCAAAAAGGCTCTACCCTCTGTCTTGAAAACATTGTGGAAGATACATGGGTAGACATCAGTATTCTTATAGTGCAATAAAGAAAACTACCCCACCCAATAAATAGAACATGAGCACAAGCAACTATGCATAGGGAAAAATGAAAATACACTTGATCAAAGATGTAAGAAATACCTGCTCAAAATCTTTCATTTATGTCACTGTAAAAGGCATCAACATGTATACTGTGCAGAACAAAGCAATCCGAGATTATTGCTTGAGTTACCATAGCAAGTTTCGTGTAAGAGAGTCAAAAACTGATCACAGAATACTTTGCTGTGTTTTACTGGAAATTCTACGATTAACTTTTTGATTACACCATTAATATGACTGAAACAGAGACTTACTAACTTTTTTAATCCTGGAGACCAATTCCATTACCATTTTAAAATAAAAGGAAATTATGTCCCTGGAGCATCTTACAAGTTCTAGGAAGAGAACAAGTTACTGGAATTTGGTACATATAAGTACACACTTCTTGTATGCAGCTCTCAAGATGGGAAGTAAAAACAGATAAAGTGAATTCAAAATCAGATTACTTCCAGTACATTTAAAACCAGATTACTTCTTTGAAGTCCTCTATAGGATTTCTTCATATAATTTCTTTCTTCTGTTCTCATTCTTGCTTATGTGTTAGTGAACAGTAAATAAGTCTTCTTATTCAAAGATTCATGTAAAGATTGCACTTAAAATCATCAGTGGTCTAACCACACAAATCCTCTGCTGAGTTATGAAATAAGGTTAAATGGCAAAGTACTAGCTAGTGAATCTGGTTATCATTCGTAGGCAATTCAATAACTTGATACTCTGTAGAGATCAAATTCAGCACCTGTCATAATCATTGTAATTCCCGGTGAGATGACAGGGAGCCAAGTTCTGCTCTCAGTTCTGGTGGTACAAATCTGATGCATTTTTAACTGTAGTCAGCTAAATCACCCTAGATTACAGCTTTAATTAACAGAGGAATTTTCACATGCTTAAATCTGGGTTGCATTGGTTTATTAGGTAAAACTGAGTTTACAGTCCCAGTGTGATATTTAACCTTTTCCATGGCAGATGCAGCAGAATATGTTATTTACTCTGAAAGCACAGGAGAATTTAGGTCTCTACCACAGGACAGAGAGGTCTAGGAATACACTTTTTATCAAATCCCTTCAAGCTTTTGACTCATTGATACAGACAGTATGGGAGAAGGTCATCATCCCATGCTTGAACACAGAGAAAGCAAATAATTTCAAGAAGGAAAACTTGTGCCACAGAATGAAAAGATAAAAAGAAAGCATTAGCATCACATTATATATCCTTCAGTTTTTGAACTTCCAAATTATTTTCCTGCCTCCTTCAGCAAAAAGGAAAGCTATTAGCATAAAGAGTCGCCATCTGGCCTCCTAAGACCAATTTTCCAAGCTACAGTTGACTGCAGAACAGACTCCATGTTCATTTCCACACTCATACTTTCACTGACAGCTCAGTGCATTTCCCTTTCTTTAGAGGCTGTTGCTTAGCAAGCCACTGATTGTACTCACTGCGTGGACTGGGTTGCACTGATCTATCGGGCTTTTGAAGTCTGTCCGAAGTTCATCAAAGGCAATTATCTGAAAAACAATTTTTTCAAATATTGTAATGAATGCTCATTCAAATGCTTTTTTTTTTTCCTTTAGGGACTGATCAGATGCATCGCCTTGGCTGTCTCCCTTTCCAAAGAAAATATGGGAAACTGGCTTCCCCGATACACTTCTTTAAGAGCTAACTAGTTAAAACAAAACATAGCATACTCCTACATATGACCCCTAGAACCCATTCATCTGTCACTCTGTAAAATCACACCTATAGCCTTTTCAGCATTGTTGCTTTCCAGATTTCTTCCCTCTTATCACCTACAATTTTTTTCTCAAACTTCCAAATGGCATAAAACTATTTCTCAAACAAATGCATCTCCAGACTCGATAGAAAGAGTTCATTAGCTTCCTAAAACACAGAGATGCTATTCCAGGTTTAATACAGACACAACAATCCCTTTTTATTAGTTGTTAAACCTACTTCAGATATTAATTCTGAATTAGTATCAGCTTAATTATTATTAAGCTGCTATTCATCATCAAGCAAATGCCTCAAAAAGTAAACTACTCCAGATCAAAACATTCCTAAATGCCAGCAGGTTTTAGAACCTTTATCTCAGACCTCACTAATGGAGACATGCCTTTTGCTCATGTCCTTTAGTTTCCTCCATTAACTGATGGATTCAGACACACTGGTAATTACTGCCCGCTTTTAAGTACAGGAGATAAAAGTGCCCATAAAAAATAATAATGCTTGATAATGTTTTCTTGGAACGAAAACAGCTGTAATAACTCTCAGCATACTTCATTTAAAGACCTCAAAGCGCATTCTTTATTTTATGTTTGTGCCCTAGTAATACCTTTTCTTCTGCTTGCTTCACCCAAGGAATGACAGCTCACTATGACAGGCACCACATAAATAGCTGTTAAAACAATTATTTTCCTTTAGACAATTTACAACCCAGGAAAGTATTTGTTCTCAGTAACAGGATGATGGAACTACAAGGTAGCAGTTGGGTAATTAGTATATGAGTGGAGCAACCATTCTATGTTTAATATCTTCATTGGTTACATAGACAGTGAGATTGACTGCACCCTCAGCAAGTTTGCAGACAACACCAAGCTGAGTGGTGCAGATGACGCATGAGGGATTGGATGCCATCCAGAGGCACCTGGACAAGCTCTAGAAGTGGACCCATGTGAACCTCATGAGGTTCAACAAGGCCAAGTGCAAGGCCCTGCACTAGGTCAGAGCAACCCCTGGTATCAATCTGGGGGTTATCAGGCAGGGGGATGAAGGGATAGAGAGAAACCCTTGCAGCAAAGGACTTGGAGGTACTGATGGATGAAAAGCTGGACATGATCCAGCAAGGTGCACCCACAGCCCAGAAGGCCAACTGTATCCTGGGCTGCATCAAAAGAAGCATGGCCAGCAGGGCAAGGGAGGTGATTCTACCCCTCTACTCTGCTATGGGGAGACCCCACCTGGAGCACTGCATTCAGCTCTGGAGCTTTCAGCACAGAAAAGACATGGACCTGTTGGAGTGGGTCCAGAGGAGGGTCACAAAATGATCAGAGGGATGGAACACCTCTCCTACAAAGAAAGGCTGAGAGAGTTGGGGTTGTTCAGCCTGGAGAAGAGAAGGCTCCAAAGAGACCTCATTGCAGCCTTTCAGTACTTCAAGGGGGCTTATAAGAAAGATAGGGACAGACTTTTTAATAGGGCCTGTAGCAATAGGACATGGTTTTAAACTAAAAGAGGGTAGATTCAAACTAGATAGAAGGAAGAAACTTTTTTTACAATGAGGGTGGTGAAACACTGGAACGGGTTGCCCAGTGAGGTGGTAGATGCCCCATCCCTGGAAACACTACAGGTCAGGATGGATGGGGCTCTGAACAATCTAACCTCGCTGAAGATGTTCCTGCTCATCGCAGGGGAGTTGGACTAGTGACCTTTAACCAGTCCAAACTATTCTATGATTCCAACCCAAACTATTCTATGATACAGCATGCCTGCTGCCTAGCCATTCAAAAAATAACCAACTGAGTGTCAACACAGACATGCTGTATAGGTAAAACACATTCATTTTACAGATATGGAATGCAACAGCAGAAATCCTGAAAATGACCTATCAGTGATTCATGTAATAATCTGGTGAGAGGCTTGAGAATAAAACCTAGAGCTACAATCCACAAATCTAAACATTACTCCACATCCCACTCTAACATTGCATTCATCACACTGAAGCACATTTAAAATCAAAAGTATGGCATTTTACAAGAGCCCTCTACAGAATTCAATCTATTCAACTATGACAAGTCAAAGTGCCAGAATAAACCACAAAGGGAACTGTAATTTGTGATTATCAGAGAAGCATTTCTCCCCATAGATGCAGTATCTCTACAAGTTAGGAATTAGATCTGCAACGCATGTTTAGACTGAGGTAAAAGAGCAAACAACCGAAACTAAGAGAGGGTCAGAGTACAACTGCAAAGAATAAGGCTTATGACATTTCTATATTTAATACTTCTTGAACAGGTCTTCACATTCTCAAGCTGGGCCAACTGTTAAGAAGGTAACAACTACGCAAGTCAGACATGCACACTTCTGCTTGTAATTGGGTATCAACATCAGCACTGACAGCATTGACAGAAAGGGGGAAGGATGGCCCTGTAACAGGTAAGAGAGCTGCCTCTATTCATAGCTCTGCCACTGATTTACTTTGGGATTCTGTGCATCTCCCTTAAATTCTCTTTGCCACACTGAGCTGGTACTTACAGATGTAGCTTTAAGATAGAAAACTGTTATGAGCTTTGAGTGATAGCTGTTTTTAATAATGTACAGTGGTAGCAGCTTTTTTTTCTTGTAAATGTAGAGATGAGCTAAAATTTCCTTGGGGGAAAGAAAGAAAGAAAAAGAGTGAATGTGCTGTATTCTTCTTTTGGTAGTCAGTAACAGCAACCAGGAGTTTGAGATAATCATGAAATGACAGCCAGTACAAGATCTAGCTCATGCTGCGAGGAAAGACTGGTCTGAGACAACACCATGAGGAGCCTGAACACTGGAATCATAAGATAGACCCCCTTCAAGAAGTCCAGGAAAGCCTCTAAAGATTCACTGAACACAGAGATAAGATGATAACCCTGAAGCGTGTTTAGATGAAGAAGAACTAGCTTGCTCTGAAAAACAGCACCATTAAGGCAGGGCTCTGTTGAGCTAGCCTTAACTAATGCAGCTAAGTCTTGAAGAAATCCTGAATGACATTTTGGAAAAGAGATTAGTCTCAAATAGAATACACATTTAGATTTCCTCATTTTTTGCTTTCTCTTTTTTTTTTTTTTACCAGCATTCCCAACTCCGTAGTCAAAAACCTACTCTTTATTTGCTGGCACACAATTTATTTTATGTTATGCTTGCATTATATCTAAGTGCCTTGAAACAGATCTGACAGTATTAAGTACATAGTTTTCACGGAACCAGTAAGTGTAAATACAATAGTCTCACAGACAAACAATGTTAAGAGACATTCCTGCTACACCTGCAAGAAACAGACTGAGGTCTGGTATCAAGCACACAGGATTGTAGGAAATTTTCTTCAGTAAAAGTTTCAGTGTCTGTCAGCATGGAGGCTGACAGAAATAAATCTTCAACTCTTAGTATGTTATTTCATAAAAGTGCCATAATAGTTTATATTTTGTTAAATCCGGAAGAACAGAAATCCAGTGGTGACATAAAGATACCTATTTTAATTTATGAAAAAGCAGATTCCTATTTCTCAGTCACAGTGAAAAGCTTGAAAATGTAACATTAGGCAGGCTCACAAGTAGAAGCAATATAAAGAAACCCCCAGAATAGTTGGTGAGCATGTTTTTTGTGGGTTTTTTTTTTTTTTTTAATGTCACAATGCTGTGTGTCCTAATCTAAAACTGCAAATGAGAAACAATGAAAACACAGCTGTAGCTTCTTAAGACTGGTGATTGCCCACAACACACTAGGTAAGTGTGCAACAAATTATACTGTATTACTGAAAATAAGGTTGGGTTGTGCTGCAGTGTGGTCTACATAATTAATTAGGAAATATCTTTCTCTTTCAATTATAACCAGCCTCATGTAACAGTTTAATGCCCTAGGGCATGTGCGGCTGGTGTTGCCATTATTCCCTATAAAAACCAAATAACTAACTACTTGCCTCCATTAAGTATTTCACAATGCTTTCACAGGAGGTGCAGTGTTCTGGCCATACTCTAGAGAAACAATCTTCTGCCCGTTTACGTTTCAGCTGGATGCAGTACAGCTACCTGCTCCCCATACATCAGCTGATGGGAGCTGATGAATACTTCGGGACAGCACCCGGGTATGCTCAAGGTCTGTTTCACCTCCAGAATTGCCACACTTATCAGCAACTTGACAGAGTAGCTCATTTGGAGGCAAGCAATGTAATAGATCCCAGTCAGGGCACTTCACTGTAT
The DNA here is from genome assembly GCA_034008185.1 of Gorsachius magnificus. Lineage (NCBI taxonomy): Eukaryota > Metazoa > Chordata > Aves > Pelecaniformes > Ardeidae > Gorsachius > Gorsachius magnificus. The sequence goes on along the minus strand of CM067083.1, from coordinate 9,353,826 downwards.
GAGTTGCCATCATTTCACCTTCATAAATGAATGTATTTTATAAATTGTTCAGTATCTTTTAGTTATCCAACCTAATTGGATCCAGGGTGGCAATTAAGACTACTAAACATACAAACACATGGACATCAGCAACCCTGTCTCTCCAAAGGCCACACAATAAATAAAGCATTCCAAAGAAAAATGACTAGCCTCTAGTCACAGAGCTAAACAGATAGCTAAGCACATAGCATTTTGGAAACGTGTGCCAGGGACTGATGTTACACAGAGGAGAAATTTACTTCTATTAGTAAATATTAATCTTGTACACAGCTTCATAGAAAGAGAATAAGGCCATTTGATATTTATTTAAGAACTCCAAGAAAAAAAAAGTTTCTGTTGATTTGCAAAGCTATATCAGAAAAAAAAAAAGCATCATGTTTAGCAATGATTTTTATCATTACTGCAGAAAGGAGCCAGAGATTGAATGGGCAACAGATATTGAACTATCTTCTGACTTAGGGAATTTTCCCCGTGATTCCACATTACAAAACACTGCAGGAAGTTTTTTCTGCCGCTGCCCTAGCCATGCTTTCTTCTGTTGATAGAAGTGTACTTGTGGGTGTTATCCACCTAATAAAAATAAAGGTTTATAAAAATACTGGTTGCATTCTCTGGTGATTCACACCATCTGCAAATCTCATAACTCCAAGTGTAAGTCAGCAAGGAGTTTGCCCCAGTTTAAACACATACTGAACAGATGAGATTGTGATGACAACGTATGTTTCAGTACAGCTACAATTACAATGATATTTATAAAATTTGTTTTCATTACCTGTACTCTCTTGTGCTCATCTCCCCAGACAATAACAGCTTTGAATAATGAAGTATTCATGCAAGATTGAACCTGAACTTTGTTTTCTTCCCATGCTTATGCACCCATCAAATTGAAAATTTCACCTATTAATGGTAGGAATGAATTATGATCTCTCATTTTTAGGGAAGATACTTTTTTTTTTTAAAAAAATCACTGTGCTCTTACAGAAATATATTTTAATTGAGACTGTGATGTTTTAGGGTGGCAGTGGAGTTGGTGTGGGTGTGAATTCAGTGACAGCAAAGAAGTTGAGTATTATTGCTTATTGGCATCTCAGAAAAGTTAAGATAAAACAGAACCTGATGATAACCACACTAACTGCAGAACAGAACAGTAACACAACATATGTTTCCTTGCCACCACCCTGTCAATGCACCACAATCCCATCTTGAAGAAACTGTCTTTAATGGTTCATTTAAACAATTTGTCTACCCCTCCACTCTCATACACAGCACCCACACCACCAGTTCATAGACTGTCTGCAAGTCAGCACACGGACAGAAGGTGGACAGGTTTAGGAGCATGCTGTGCTCCTAAACTTCATGCCTGCCCATCAGCTGCTGTATAGACATATTTACTGCAGTTGGGAAAGAACGTTAAACAGTCATCATGTTTGAACCATGTTGATGCAAGCTGGGTGAGTTACTTTGTTGAGCAGAAGCAGACAAAATGTGTGAGACAGTCAGTCAGGCAAGAATGCAAAAGGACCTGAAATGGAATGTAAGTCACTGTCTTGACATGATGGAATACAGGGAGCCCATAGAGAGATGCAGAGAATGGTGACATTGACAAAGGAGCTTAGCTATGTTATCCACTTGGCAGAAAGCCATGTCCTCTGCACTCGCCAAAATGGATGTGGCAACCCACAAAAACATGCAGCCACCCAGGTCTCAGGCTGCAGGGAGTGCCAGAGCCTTTCCCTGGTAATGGGTGGCAGTAGTGAGAACAGCCATGCGAGGGGTGACCAGCTGGACCATGTGCTCAGCCTGGTGGCAGAGCTACAAGAGGAAATATAAAGCTTAAGGAACATCAGGGAGTCTGAGAAAGAGATAGACTGGTGGAACCATGCCCTGCCGTCCTTGAGGCAGAAAGAGGAACAGCTACCAGAAAAAATCCAAGATCAATGGGATCCTGTATCCTCCTCCTGCCAGGCTGAAGACAGTAGCTTAAAGGAGTGAAAGGAGATAAGTCCACGCTTGGGGTAGCAGACAAACGCCCTCCTTGCCCACCTCGCCTTCCCAGGTGCCTCTTTACCACAGGTATGAGGCTCTGGATGTGGAAGGCCAGTCAATGGATGATGTGGATGGTGGTCCACCTACACCAGAGATGTTGCCAGGATTAAAAAGGCCTACACCCCATATCATGACCTCCAGAAGGAAGAAAAGATGGGTTATAGTTGTAGGAGACCCCCTTCTTAGGGGAACAGAGGGCTCAATATGCCAGATAGGCTCTCCTCTTAGGGAAGTCTGCTGCCTCCCTGGGGCCTGGATTAAGGACAGTGCTAGGAACCTTCCTAGTCCTAGGACTATTACCCATTACTGCTCTTCCATGTGGGTGGCAATGAAGCTGCAAATGTAGTCCAAGGGCAATCTAAAGAGACTTCAGGGCCTTGGGACGTTTGGTAAAGGAATCTGGAGCACAGGTTATGTTTTCCTCTCTCCTTCCAGTTGCAGGCAGCAACACTAGAAGAAACAGACACATCCAGTCCATTAAGACACAGCTCCATGTCACCACCTCAATTTGGGGTTTTTCAGTAATGGGATGGCCTACACAGTACCAGGCTTGCTGGCATCAGATGGGATTCACCTTTCTCAAAGGGGGAAGAGGGTTTTTGCTCACAAGCTAGCAGGGCTCATTGACAGAGCTTTAAACTAGACTTGAAGAGGCAGGGGGATAGTATGAGGCTTGCCCATGACAAGCTTTCTATGAAAGTGACAGACTGAGAGAACAATTTTTGCTACTCAATTCTTATAATGACATGAAATGAATCTGAACAAGAAATTTAGCTATGTGCTTGGTGAACATTTGTTCAAGATGCCTGTCCCTCTTTCTATTTCGTTAAACTTATCTGCTTCATGCTACCAAGCAACGTAAACACAGCAAGAAAAATGATTCCCCCTCCATAAGGATTCCTCTGAGTCAACACCTCCACTATAATCTCCAGTGAGAACTCTCATTTGAGCATAAGTGGCTGTTGGTCACAATACTTTCAATATTCTTGCAATACTCTACAAATCATGAAGTGTTAACTGTAAAATAATTTTATTAATGTTATAGTCTCTGATACGGCCCAGAGACCGCACACAACACATCAAGTAATGTAGATGTGAGATTTAAACTGCTTTTTAAGTACTGCCTTTCTCCCCCTCACCAGGACCATTTTTTATTAACTTCAGCATACACAGCATTACAGATGACTGAAAACAGGTCTGAATCAACCTGACAATCTTCTTCTAAGAACACCATAAAGAGCTGACATTAGGCTAGGAGAAAAAAAAATGAAACCATATCACTGGGATTCTGCCTGTGATACTAACAAATCCTGTTATACGATACTAAACTATACATGAGTACACCAGAGAGCAACGTGGCCGGCTTTGGTTCATTAGTGCAGGAAAAGGATGGAATGAAGGTTGTGCTATGACAGGAAATATCTTTTTTTTTTACTTGCCAGTGCTCGAGTGTATCATTCATTATTTGTTTTTACTAACCATTACTAAGCATATGATGGGCTGGCGTTTTTAAGGCCCTGAAACCAAGAGCTGTCTGCTCAGAGGAAATGGTGTTCAGCTCTCATTTCACATTGTATTGTAATAAATCAATGTCTTCCTACAGCATCTTGATTGCCACTGAGCTGCACAGCACAGCCTTCACAGCCTCTGAAGGCAGAAAAGACAGAACTTAATTTATACTGCAAAAAACACAGTCTACTGTTGCACTCTATCATCTACCTGCAGCCCCTCAAAAAAGGGAATCAAATAAAAACATGAAGGTACAGTGATGGGAAAACATCCAGAATATGTGCATTTGTGCTTTATAAACATTCTGTAATTATTACATAAATAGAAAATTAACTTCATGGAAAGCATACAGGCTCAGTTAAGAATATGCACAAAGCTTTTAGACCTGCATTTCTTTGTAGCAGAGGGTTTATCAGCCGATTCACTTTTTAAAACACCTGGAGCTGGGTAGACATGCAGCAAAAGAGTAGTTCCCAGATTCCCTTCACAAGTCACTTTCTTCAGAAAGTCGTCTTCAGAAGCAGGGACAAAGTAGGCTGTTACTGCTTAAGTTAATTAATGAGAAATTAAAGAGGCCAAACAGAGGCTGACACTGCACAGCATTGTCATATACGCTGACAGGAAGGTGAAAAAAAAAATATCTTTGTTCTAAGTCTTGGGGTTAACTTAGACACCCGTGAGAAAAGTCTTCAGTGTAACTGTCTGCTTTTCACTTCTTAAAGAGAGAATTTTTATATTCTTATTTCGTACTTACTTCGTAAGGTGAGCATTCATGGTGCTACTCACTCATGTTCTTAACACTAGTGGTCTGTACCTAGTACTGGATCTGGGTTCATGAAGGTTTTCCGGCAAACGTCAGAGCTGCTGCATGTTCAGGTTCACAAACTCAATCTATGACCCACTGAAAGAGCATGGAATTATTCATCACGGTTACAATCATAACTATAGTAAACTCAGTATTTCAGCAAGCCAGATACTGAAGCATATTGACTTTAAAACACTGGAGCTATGCAATAATATTACGTGTTTACAAAGCTGTTCTCACTCATGCCCCCAGTGACTATCTTTCTGGGTGTAAAAATATCTCCAATAAAGTAATAGTTCTTCAAAAAACAAACTACTTGTGTTTACCAGGGATCCAAAACATGTCATAGTAGATATTCACTAATATTTACTTGCTCAGAGGCTGGGGGGCATACAGTTGCTCTGTAACTGTTATTATCAGTACTATGTAAACAGTTCAGAGAAGGAACTGAAGAAATATGTATTGAAACGGCAGGACCGGAGGATTTAAGGCAGCAGAAAGTAAAACTTAAGCTATGGTTTCACCAAGACATGAAAGTCAAAAAGCATACAAACTTACAAGGAAATGTTTTAGGTCTGTTTTAGCCTCCTGTTTCATCCAGAAAGAACAGTTACTGATGATCATGCACACTAGCATTTTGTTAGCTAGTACAAGCAATTGGATCCTCATTTTTAGTAAGAAGATGATTAGGCGTAGATATCAGAGTTTTCAACAATACTTATTTTCTCTAAGTCAGAAGAACAAATATTTTCAACATTTCCAATAAAACAGTTCTGAAAGAATTTCCAGATTTAAGACAAAAAGCAAAATTTTGTTCCAACACTGTATTTTTGCTTTGGAATTTATTTTGGTTTTAGGAAAATCAGATTATGAGACATAGTTCAACATTCTACTGTATTTATTTTAAAGAAAACACGCTGCTTAGTAGAAATTGAAACATTTTATCTTCCTTTCTCGATCAAAGTCTCTTGTTTGTCCTATAGTGAAACAGTAAATGTAATTAATTTATTGTCACTTAACTGTCAAAACAGAATCCAGGAAAGGGAACTGCAGAGGACATCCTGGGCTATCAGCTTCAGCCCCCAATTACTGCAGACACCACATCAGAAGAGCCAAGTGGGAAATCCACCAAGCTTATTTTAAAACCAGGGAGGAGGAATATGATTTCCCTTTCCACTGCTCCATTTGGAACACAGCACAAACCTGCTGTGAAAGTTGGGAGCCTTCTCCCAACTTTTAAATTTGTTGCAAAGACAACACAAACCATGTATATCACTGCCATGACTGCTTCATTACAACAGCTACTTAGTAAAATGAGAAAGTTTTATTTTGCAGCAACTTGCATCAAAATTGGCACAACTCCAAACCCATTTGTCTTCAATTCAGCAGAAACTCCATCCCAGCTCATGCTAATTGACATTCATACAAACCCACACATAAGCACACAAATCTTATGCATTACAGCCCTTGTATGTGAATTAATAACAAAGCTAAATGCTGCTGGCGCTATATCTACTTCATTTTTTTCCTAAAGTGAGTGGATTAACTCTTGGGTGTCTGGAGCTTTTTATCCTGACACCTGCCAAAAGAAACTGGATCTGATCAGTCTCTTTTTGGAAAAAGTCAAAACCTTTTTCTTGCCAAATGATAAGTTACACGTATCAAATCATCCCTGTGTTATTAACCCCTCAGTGCTAACAGTAGGGAGAAGGATGAAGATCCTTATGAACATGAAAAAAGGGCCATAAATAATGTCTTAGCACAATAATGAGTGGCAAGGAAATAAAAAAATGGTGAAAAAAGGTTCCTGTTTCAGGCTTTACCTGGCTATCCAGCAGGCTCAGCTCTCCGTGGCTGAGAGGACACCACTCTCCCCTTGCCTATCTAAGCAGGGACCAAGTCCAAAAAGAACTCTGTGTCTGCTGCCACATTCTGAGGGAAGAGGTGTCTCTGACAAGGAAGCACAGCAGGAATTTCCTCTGAAGAAGATTCAGAAAGCAGGGAAATCTACCTAGTGAGTCAAGCTGTGGCCAAAGAAATAAGAAAAGCTGCTTGCACACTACCCATATGACTGCACCTTAACAGCTTCAGTTTAATTAGGAACTGTTTGAGCAGAGGCTTGACACCACTCTACTCTCCACCCCTGCATCAAACCCACATTGCAGGAACTTGTATATGGCAGGTGTAAGAACTGTCTCAATAGGAGCTTCCAAATTAGTTATGGAATTTAGTACATCATCTAGAAATTGGAAAGTGTTTCATACGGGCAGATATCACCACTGCTATTTATGGACTTCAATATGCTTATTTGAAAAGATAACCCAAACGTACGAAAATCTGATTCCTTAGAAGCAGTTCAGATTCAGGAGAATGGCGTTAGAAAGCCCTGTAGGCCAAACACCTACAGTATTTGTGTGGGTTTGGACTTCAGATAAGGAACCTATTAACAGAGTTCATAAATATTGCCTGCCTGGTTCACATCACAAGTTTTCAGAGTACAGTCTTAGCTCCCAATGACGTGCACAACCAATGCATTACCCATTACCTCTGTCTCTTTGTAGCAGGCAGACTACTGCAAAATACATGCAAGTTTAAATGTACAAGCCCTGAAAAAGTACTAGCTAAAGTCAGAAAGACAAAAACAATCTTTCAGCTTAAACATCACTAAGGTAATTTTACATGGATATATTAACCTAACAGGTGAAATATGCAACTCCATGTTGCCTGTTAGTATCAAAGAATAAGCCTTTAATCCTTGCCTGTCCTTCACAATGTTCCTTCCCTCACCCCTTTATTTGACTGTTTTTAACTGCTTATCTCTGGAACCCAGCAAGTGCTCTGATATTTGTAACAGCACTTCCCCATTAGCCAGATGGGTATATCAGTAAATGTCTCAGTGTTATCTCATATGACCCAGTTCCCTGCCTTTCTCCATATGATCTCAGCTACAAACCTGCCTGGTATTTTAAGTTGCCACATTTGAGCACATTTGCATCCTAATTATATTTAAAGTGAGGCTTAAATCCCTCTGAAAGTCGCAGTTACATGATCAATAAAGGGCATAAAGCAAAATAATTTGGAGGGATCTTTGCACTGTCAAGTATAATTCTAGTGGAAATCACCCCTCCTGACTTTGTTAGTATGAAGAGCTCTTCTTTCCTCTATTAAAGAGTGACAGAGAGCAGTTGCTTAGAAAGATTATTCAAAATTGCATGCAACCTGCCTCAAAAGCCAGAGAATTTTAACATTTTTGTCATATTTTCTTCCTTGTCTATATCCTTTTGTTAAACATCTCCTGTTAAAAAAGATTTTAAGTTTAAGTTTTTAAATTTTAGTTTTCACCATACCTGTCCATGTAACTCGGTAGCTTCCCAGACTAGTGTATCTGAAATGCTGGTTTCGATGAGAAACTTAGCACTGCCGCCAAATAAAGTGCAGAGAGGAAAGCGAGATAAAAGGTATTCCTTTCTTATCTCTCCCTAATGTATTTACTTTTCTGAATACCACACTTATTAATTCACCACATATTAATAAAAGTAAACAATAATAACTAACAATGCCTCGCAGTTATAAATCTCCCTTCAAGGCAATGAAGGCCTTAAATGCAAGGAAAATATCATTTCCATTTTGTATACAATAGGAAAAACGAAGCTCAGAGAAATTAAATGATTTACGGAATTGATGGTAGAAGAACCAAAGCCTCTGGATTGCTGCACCATATAAAATGTCAGGGGAAACAAAGAATACTGTCAGTAGACTAATAACATATGAGAAGCAAAACTATGCATTTCTGTCTGATTATTGTACTGCTGTTCATCTCTAGAGCAGAGCATTGCTTTAAGCAGTGCCTTTTTGGATTAAGATTGCAAATGGTTTTAAATCACTCAAGGGTAGAAAATTGTTCTATTTGTCAGATTTCACACTAACAGTTGTACGGCATTTCCTTGCTCTACTTAACCTGAATTTCATGTGCTGCCACTATTAAACAACTGTCCATGCAGAAATCCAAACACATTGCTAATGCAAACAAAGCTCTTCTGGCTCCATCCAGGACTGCACAAACATACACCTGAGCACCTAGTCTTCATCTTTTTACTGAGGTTCTTTTGTCTGTAAAAGGATGTTACATTTAGAGCCTAAAAAGTTTACATAGTGGGGGCCTAACTGGAAGCTTAAGCTAACTTAACAGTCATGAAAATCTTACTGTAATTTCTCAAGTATTTAAGCCAGATCCTAAGCCTTTTCCAGTAGGAATTCCAATATACAAAATGAAAAACGCATAGTCTCCATTCTGCAAACATGATTCAAAAGGCTTTCCTATCTACCTATGGAAGTGTAGAGGTATAATTATGCTACTGCTACTCTGATTGAATATTGATGAAAATCCATAGAGGAAGGCTCCCTTGCTTAGAGCACATGTGCACAAACCTGCCAGTCTGTATAGTTACATCACTGTATTCCCCTGCATAAATAAAAACTATACAAATGAACAAAAAGCCAAAAACTATACAGATGGACAAAAGCAGTATTATTGCTTCAGCTATGCCAAATGAGATTTCCAAGTCTGCAGAGAGGTGCAGGACAAACCACTAAGAATAATTATTTGGCAGTCACCTGAAACAGTCCACCTATTGTCCACCTATTAGTACAAAAATGAAAAACACCATCCACCATGTGAAAAAGAAATTTATCTTCAGGGATACAACCATACTGTGCAGAGCTTTGAGTGCTTTGAATAGAAAGTTACAATCTCCATGAGTTACTGGTTGTTATTGCAACACTGCAGACAACAATTGGAAAAAGCAACCCAATTTCTAATGTAAAGAATTCACTTCTTGTTATTAGTTTTGACAAAACCAGTAAAAGAACCTCAGCAGCTGCAAAATCCTGTTGTGAACACAATGTTGCCAGAAGCATAACTTGACAAGCATCTATTTCTACAGATTTCTACAACTGCTGTGAAAGGGGCTTTTAAAAATCATTTCATCCAACTGCAAGGAGAAACAGTTTTACTGGCTAACAAGATTCTGGACACAGATTTCACTTGCTCACTACAGACGCTGAAATATACTCTCCAGTTATCCTGAAACACAGATGTCAACTGCCTCCTTCAGGAGAGAGACAGAGTCCCACCTCTTCCCCAAATACAGAGTTCAGAGATTACCTGAGCTTGTACCACAACTTTTTACCCACTCACTGTCTTCCAACCTAGACCAGCTGAAATCCAGCCAGGCAAAAATCAGCTGTGCACATATAAACTGCAGTTCATTAAGAGAAGGAAGACAAGCAAGCAAGCTGTGCAGAAGGGATGATGCTAATATAGCTGTACAGAGCCTGTTTCTAAATAGGCTAATAGTTTTGCTCCCTGCAGCTACAACACATTTCAAAACAGAACGCAAGCGGAGGAGGAATTTTTAAGGTAAGTCCAGACTGCCATGCTTCCCTCCTGCTCCAAAGGATTTCATGATCTCATCATTTTGTTGTCACAGTTGTTTGGTTTTTTTTAAACTTGCATTACTGCATTTGGTACAGGTAAACAGTTCAAAAAGTAGTAGTATTCTGCGAATCAAATACACCCCTTAACTTTTTTTAATGGGACACAAACAGTTATTAGTAATATTAGGAAAGCCCCCACATTTTCAATTAGCAACAAAACTGGTGAATACACCACATTGTCCTGAACAGAAAAAAACCCTACATTTACATGGAGATTAATTTCTTAAGTTTAATTACATCCAGTGTGGTACAAACAACTCTTCTGACTCAGTTGACTTAAAAACCATGTCTTCCACCTCTCGCAAGAAAACCTAAACCATCAGGCTACTCGTGTTTTTGAAACATGGGTAACAGTGCCATTTCCACTGCTGGTATCATGCTACAGTGCATAAATATACATTTCACTGAAGGGATTAGAGAGGCAAGAGACATACTCTTATTTTTCTATGTAAGAATTTTGTACAATGTACAATCATTCCCTCTAGCAGGATACCTGTCTCTGGAGACTCTGTGAGTCACTGGTGAAGCTAATGTCAGGGTCTGAATCAAAGGCAGCAGACCTGAGGTTGGCACTCCTGAGTGGTTGTATGCATGCTCTTCTTCTTCTACCAATAAAAACTTTCATGAGAGGATTCTACAATGTTTCCCACCAGCCCAAACAGCCCAAAATCTATGCACCTTTGTAAGCTATGGGAAATACAGGTTGAACCTCTGCAGCAAAGGGAACTGAGTATAAATCTCCCACACTCCTTGTACTTCCAAAACAAACATGCCGCCAATATTCTGCCCTGCATATGGTCTCCTCCTCCTACATGCAATGGAGTATTTTATGTGGATTCTTTCTAAAACAAACAGCTTTTTCCATTTAGATAACAAGATCAAAACCTTTTAAGCATTTCAGTATCTAACTGCTTCCAATTTCTTCAGTTCAGCACCAAAACCCCACAATCAGAGCACCAGTGACAACAAAGTGACGTCGTATCAGGAATGCTGTCACTTGTTGTTTGGGTACTAACTTGCTCTGATAGTCAGGACTGTCTTGAAAAGCAGACAGTCTGTTACAGCATGGACTCCCAGTCACGGCCACACATTCAGCAAGCTAAGAAAGGGTGTCCTAGCAAAGGTCATACAGACGCTTGCACCAGCTTTTTCTTCTGTCCTGGAAAGGATGCAAAGACAGACCATATCTCCAGATAAATTGAACAAGAAGGTGTACAAAGTTAGGCGAAAGCTTCACCCCTATTCTTAATCTCCTCAATGGGCCAAGAGCAAACTGTGGGAGTTTGGATCCAAGCTCTACAACTGAGGTGTTGACCTCAGATTTGTGGCTCCGATTCAGGTAATGGCTAGTGCAGATAAACTGGTTTGCAGACCTCTCAATCAACCAAGGGGAAAAGAAAATGGCATTATTTTCTATCCACGCCCAGGAGAGGCTGGGAAACTCTGCTTTCAGCACAAGAGAGAGCCCTGCTTTGCCCTTGCTTCTCTTTATAACTCCATACCAACTAAGAAAGCACAATAAGAAATGAAATAACTAAGATGTATTTCTCACTAGCTGTGTATCACAGATTCATTGCTACAGATTTGTATATCTTCTACTTGTATAGGTCAAATTCTTCACTGTCCAGCTTTTTCCACACCAAACCAGGGACAGGGTAGACTTGAGTTGGTGAAAGACCTAATACAAAAGGCTGGCCAGATGCAAAAGCTAGGAGGAAGGGTGGTAACCTGGTCACATTGGACCAATAGCAGGTTAATTCTGGCTGGAGGCAATATAACTGGCTACCTGCAGATGTGAGAAGGTGTATTCTTCTGTCCCTGTTTATCCTTGAAATTACAAATAATTTCTAATTCAGCCCACCTTAAATGCAAGGTGCTCCCATGCAATGTTTCTACTTGCCTTTTTCCTCTCATCAAACCTGCAGTATGGGGGATATGCAAGGAGAAAGATACAGACACATTAAAGCCACAAAGCTCCATCTTTCATAAATTATTCTCAAAAGGAACTGAAGCACTTTTTCTATTAGTTAACAGCACAAAGCTGATAATCCCAAAGCTAAGAATAAATGGAATGCTTCTGCAAAATAATTCCAGGAAAATGGTAGTAAACAGATGGGAAAATATACCAGAATAGATACAACTAGAAAAAAATATTTGCTCCAAAGAAGGAAGTAAGAGAATGAGATCAAAAGAGAAGATATTTTTTCAATATCAGTAAGGTAAAAGTCAATGACAGACTGGCCAGCTGGCTAGTGCTGTCTCTAAGCAAGTTTCCAATCTTATCACCACACCACAATTTATTCTATTCCTGAGCTTTCAAGGATTCCTACATATTTTTACAAATTATTATTTTGACATTTTTAATTTCTGTTTCACTGATATATGCTTGGGAGAGGTACTGCTTTCCTTTCCCCCACTTGCTCCTTATATTGAGTTCTTTCCTCACAGGCTTCACATTGCAGCTGCTGCTACTTCTTTTCCCATCTCTCATGCTCTCCATTCCCACCAGCTGTGATTTATGTATGTTCACCAAAATCCAGGAAACACCTAAGAGTATGTGGCTTCTGTTGCTAAAAAATCTGTTCAAGCAGGTCACATACTACACCATACCTGTACAGAAGACTCATTACACAGGCTGTCCGAAAATGTCCACCACCTGAATTCAACCATAACTTCTGGATTGAAGCAGCTTCCTCTTCTCAAATAATTGTCTCCCAAACAAGAGCTTTGTGTTCTCAATCTTCCCTCTTGTTAGTCCCTCACTCATGTATGTATTTTCTTCCTCTCATTTGCTCTTTCCTTCACATCTTTCTCCCTGGACTCCTCCTTCCTGCTGTCCCATTTCCCCCCTTTCCACACCATTTTTATTCCCCATTACCCATTCAACACTGGGGTCCTAGCAATGCTGTCTCAGCAAGGAGCCCACTGTGGGGCAGCAGGCAGAAATGCTGCCAGATCCGTCCTTCCTGCCCTCCCACTGGCATGGCAGGAGCCCAGCTGGACCAGCAAGAGGCAGGACAGGGAAACAGGGACTCTTCTAATGCAGACAGCATCAGGCAGGGATGACCAGATTCAAGATCTTCCCAAGTCTTCTTTCTTTCCCAAAGAGGTCAGGCAGTACTTGGAGGAAATAACTCCAAGGTCAAGACACACACACACACACACATGAAACGGCCATCAGCCACACAGCTGTGGTTGCAGAGATAAGGTGAGGTGAAGAAATACAGCAGCAATGCAGCTGTGGTTGCAGAAACAGGGCAAGGGGAGGGATACAGTAGTCAGTAGAATGATCAAACCTTGAGAGTAAAATAACAGCCCAAAAAGCACCTTCATCTGTTCACCTATGTTCTTAAGCAGCTCATTATTTTAATTACAGGAGTATGATTATGGCTATGGATATATTTCAGCATAGCTCCAAATAGGCCTGCCACTTAACTGATCAGCAAATCAATTTTCTAAAGGATCTGCTAATAGTGTTTATATAATACTGAGGGAAGAAAACTCTGAAGCACATACTATCAAACTGATCTCCGTGGAGCCTTCACCGTGCTTGCTTGTAAATGCCCATTCTGTGAATGTACAAGGCAGTTTATACTCAGATGGTGATACAAGATGAGCTATTTAGCCAGAACTCATAATGCAATAAAAAAAAAAAAATGCAACAGAAGACTAACTAAACAAAAAAAAAAAAAAAAGGCACTTGTATCAACAATGCCTGGCACTTGCACAGTATCTGTTATCAGAGAATTGCAGGGACTGTAACTTACTAATTCTCACCATTTTACTGTAGATCTCCTTAATTTTTTAAACTTCAGTTCCTCCAGTGATATGCTTAGCTTAGACTTCCAGCTACATTTAAAAAAACAAAAAAAAGTATCTCTCTCCGATAGCTAGAATATGGCATGACCTGGAAAACGCAGAAATACAAAAGGACCCACCAACCCAAAGGTAAGGTTTTTCATGACCTATTGTGCTGAGGAGGAGTTGCAAGCAGTATGCTATGGGACAACTCAATGAAGGCACTATTTCTTCATCTCCCTTACTCAGATTATCAAAACTGGAGCTGCAAGTTCAGCAGTCCTTCAATATCTTGCTGAGAAAACCTACTTCCATTGTAAATGTTCTGTGATTTTTCAGTACCTTCTAATGTAACCTTTCACAATGACATTCCTAAAATAAATCCTCGCTTTATTTAGTAATACTTTTTCAATGGGAACTGAAGAAAAATACAAAGACTCTTGTCCTGCCTTCACAAGGTGCATTGATGTTCCTCTGAATTTTCCTGGGCACACTATGAAACACTAAGCAAGAGGAAGATGCTGTGTCCCAGCAGAAAAGTTTTGTACTCAAACTGGGTGGACAGGACAGGCAGACTATAAGGTGAAAAACTGGCTGTAACTACCCCATGAGATTGAAAGGGTAGCAGTTACTGTTTTGAAGTCTGAATGATAGCCAGTTAGGAGTGGAGTTCCTCAGGTATCAATACTGGAGTGAGTCTTGTTTGACATCTTCATTAATGACTTGGAAGATGAGACATTGGGCAAGTTTGCAGATGACACTAGACTGGGGAGATCAGCTGGCATACTGGAGGGCACAGCTGCCATTAAGAGCAGCCTTGACAAGCTGGAGGACTCAGCCAGCAAGAGCCTCGTGATGGTCAACCAAGACAAGGGCAAAGTCCTCCGCCTGGGATAGGCCATCCACGTAAAATAGCACAGGTGGGAGCAACTCAGCAGAAAAGGATCTGGCTATTCTGGTGCACAAAATAAGTTTGGAGCACATGACGTGCAAGGAGAGACTGAGGGAAGTGTCTTTAGCTATGGCAGCATCCCATTACTGTGTTCAGTTCCCTGGGGTGGGTTGGGCACAAAGCTTTTCTCGGGGTGCGCACCAAGAGGACAAGAGACAAAAAGTCAAAAGTTGCACTCAGAGAAATTCCAGCTGTGTGAAAGAACGGTTCACAGTGGGAGCGGTCAAGTACTGGAACAGGTTACTGGAGACGCTGTGAACTCTCCACCCATGGAGGAATTCACAAGTCAACGGGACAAGGCCCTAAGCAGCCTGGCCTAATTCTGAAATTAGGCCCACCTTGAAGAAGAGATTTGACTAGATGATTTCCTAGCTCCCTTCCAATCTAAATTATTCTATGAACCTTTCATTACTTCTTTTAAAAGGAACTGGATATTTCTGAAGGTGTAATTATTACCAAGGAACACAGGAACCACTCTGTCAATAAAATTGCATCTGGCTCTCTGCACAGCATCATGGTCACAAATTGAAATTTTTTGATAGGAATTTCCAACTGTGAAACACCGGAACAAGCTAAGCTAGTAAATCAAGTAGTATTTGACATTCTTCTACCTTTATCTCATCAGTGATTCTGTTCTGTGACTTAAAGTGACTGTTCCTTTCAAGGGTGGAAATAATAACAATTCCTACCTGTTTCATACAGGAAAGATACTTTTTTTCCCCACAGAAAGTGCAAGTGTTTTCCAAACCACCAACCTCCAGAACAGTAAGTCTCTCAGTATCCCCAGCTTATGACTTAAGTGAGACCTGATTTCATTGCCTGGTAGAGTTACCTCCAGCTGCCAACAGCAACACTGGTTATAAATGAACTGCATCTCAGAGGCACTGAGGAAGAGGAACAAGTCAAAAAGAGGTCTAGTATATCTAAGGAGAAGATTCTTATTCTCTGCTGAGCTTCTTCCTCTTTCTGAAAAATATTTTGATAAAAGGATATTTATGTTAGGGTAGGGGGAATCAACTAAGCCAGAGGTCTGAGGGTTCAATTCAATGTTCTAAGTTTGATTTCACGTAGTATGTGGTGGCTGAATAAATATATAACGAGCTATAACCTCATGCCTCAGACTCAATCTAAGAGTTGTAGTCATGGTCTCAAAGTTTGACAGCTATATTGCCTTGCTTATTAACAAGCATAGCAGTTTAAAAAAAGCACTAGAAATATATTATTTACCAATTTAGATATAAAATCCCTTTACTAAGTAGATTTTCCAACTAATCTTAAGACCAAAAAAATAAGATACGTGACAACCAAATAATGTTTAAATAGCTCTCTGCACATTTTTGTGGGAGGCACAAGACTTCACAGAATAATTTATTTTGCACAGATAATCAAGTCACTGTGACTTGTGAAGCATCTGGAATTACAGCCAGTGGCAACCACTCATAATTTAAAACCTTTCTCCCAAATAAATCTCATCATGACAGTTCAAGCATACACAGAGATCCAATTTAATCTTTCCACAGCATTTAAGTCTGTGGTAGAGCCCAAAGACTTCTATGATTTTTTAATTGTTATTAAAGCATGACAAGGTAACTAAATTGAAATAGACTTATTTTCCAATACATAAAATATAGTTTGCTCCACAGCCTGTGCTGCCTGGCCTAATATCTGTCTGTCAGCATTAATGTGACGAACTTCTGAAAGAAAAGTTGTAAAGGAACTGTCAAGCTATGTTATAGCCAGACCAATCTGGTCGTGCTCTGTCTTTAAAGAGTGAAAAATATCAGACTCATTCCTTAAACTGTCATGACTATGAAACCTTCAGGGACAATGTGCTTAGCTGCTTAGTGAAGAAAAAGTATCTTCAAGAAATATGTACAACACAGCAGCAGCAGCATTTGTGTTCCTGTTCATCAAGCCTTAATCTGATTTTATTTTTGATCACATAGTTATCCAATAGTCTCAAAGAACTGCATTAATGACTCATTAAAGGACAGCACTGAACTTCAGTATTTGAAAGAAAATTCAAGGTTGACCACAAGCCTGGAAGGAAATTACTTTTCAAGACAGGCTCTAAAGCATTGTAAAGAGGTTAAATTGAGATGACTGGCAGCCTTTACTGAAGAGAAGCATGGCTTCAAGTGAGCTCACTGATCTCTTCACTGGTTTCAGGCAAGACAGCTAGCTATCCTCCAAACCAGAGTTATAGAAACAATAAGACACCGATACACAGAGAACATTGACAGACTAGCACCTAGTTTGTGACCAAAGTGCTTTGCTCAACTTAATTTGTTATCAATCCAAGCTTTAAATTATTCTCTTGTGTACTTTTTATGTATCTTTAAAATTAAGGTTGTACAATTTATCAAAAATTAGGCTAGGAATTTTATGAGGAAACCTAAGTGAGTGAGATACCAATACTCACCAAATTCCACATATGTAACTATTGGAGAGCTTTTGAATTTTTTACGTAAGCTACTGCAACTTGAGTACTAATAAAATACGGTCCACATCACCTAGACAATATAGTGACAAATAACCGATGTGGCAACATCTTATATGTACATAGCACCTTCTGGCCGAAAGCAAAGACATTTTACAGATATATGTTAAATAAAATTACATGCAGTACTTGGAGTGTTCAGTTCTATCATCCACACTTAGTAAACTAGAAAACAAGACATAGATAATTCAAGCTGTCTGCTAAACCCAATATGCAAAGCCAATAGCAGAAACAGCACTGAATATAAATTCCAAGGGCTTCTTTCCCTGGTGCTTGCAAAAAAGGATGCTTTAATTTAAAACTAAAAGTCAGTCTTAGACTACATTACTGTGTTCAATCACTGACTGCCACTGGTTTTAAGTATACGTGTGATCTTGTAACTGTTAAGTCAAGCCAAAGTCATATGAAGGTAGTTTATCAGGATTAATACTACCCTCACACTTCAAAAGAAAAATAAGGGGGGAGGGGAAGGAACATAAATTCCACACTGTGCTGCTTTACTTTTATGCTTGGTTCAAGTAACTATCACCAATCTCAGTGCACACAACTCTGATCATGCCAGAGAACTATTCCCAGATTCACCTGAATTCACAATTATATCAGAATACTCCAAAAGCCCATCAAATTTGGTACAACTTCTCAGGCATTAATTTTTTCACTGGCATGATAGACCTAATACTTTCTGGCAATCCTTAAGTACTACTGGTTATGAAGCAACCACATACATTCAAAGATATGCTGGTATGAGTTCAAAAAGAGATGGCCAACCACAGAAGTTTTGTGGGTTTTTTATTTTATTTTTTAAACAGTAATGTTCTTGGTATTTATTAATTGTTTTACTGTGGTATTATAAAATGGAACACTTTGAAAAGCTCTTTTCTTAAAGCTTTCCTTAAAATAACAAATCTCAAAGCAGATAATTTCATCTTAAAATATTGAAAAAGGGAAGGACTCTGATTACTCAAAATCAATGTATTTTAAAAGAATAATAGTGCTGCAGGACTTCACACAAGCTTGTCACATTTTAAATGATTACAAGTAAACCACAATTTGGTCAGCTTCAGTCAGCTTTACTTCAGACACAACTCAGTGGAGCTACGCTAAAAATGAATGTGGTACATCAAATCTTGTTGGGAGTTCAACAAACCTGACATAGCTCAGTTAAATGTTAACAGGAAGCTAAATCTTAGTTCAAGGTAGTTTAGGAATGGAATAAAACTGATTAGTAAAAATCCGTTTATAAAGAAGAGCTGAGGAGAGCAAAACAAAGTGCCTGTGATCGTTAGCAAGAAGACCATATACCCTGTTCTTGAGTTTACAACGTGATCAGATGGGGACATAAAATTATGTGGTTAGCGGACCAAATTCTGCTGTTAGTTGTATCACACAATCCCCTCAAAATACGTTCAGCTGTATTATTCTACAGGACACCTTGGCCAAAGGACACCTTGATGAGAGGCCACCTTGGCCAAAACACATTTAAATGATACCTCAGCTGTCAAAGCAAGCAGAGCACTACTGTAGCTGCATTTCTGCAACAAGTCACATGCAGTATATACGCACAACTGCACCGAGGTATCTCTATGTATTACTTTCCCCACACACACAAGATACCCACCAAAGTTTGCTCAACATTTTGATGCTCGCTAACTTCATTTGAAGAGAGTCTCATTTAGCTGATATACATTCAGCTAATATGGCTTCAAATGTAACCAACTTTACCAAACTGTATACTTACGAGAATTCAAACTCTGAGAAAGGCTTTAGGCCTCAGATGGAAAAGTTCTCCTGAATTTTGAAAGGAGTAATTCATAGTGCTACATAAGTTTACTCCAAACACCAAAAGAGTTGTTTGAAACAGCTTACATAAAACCTTAAATTCCTGTTATAGAATTATTAAATTCCAGAGGCTGGTGAGAAGAAACCAAGCAGAAAGGTCACCATTCTCTACTAAATTCTCTAGCACTTTTCCACAACAGTGGCATGAAAACATCCACTTCTACATGTTGTTTCTAATATTGTGTCATTACAAATGGAGGTAATATTGTCCTTGAACAACCTGAACACTTAAAACATTCCCATACCACAGAGAATGGTATGGCTACTATGTGATACATGGAGTATTTGATTTTCCAGCCCTTTTCTTTCATTTTATATGTACAAGTGAAATTCCAGCAATCATACATTAAGAAAATCTTGTACATAGTTTAAACAAATGTTTCTGAGAGTCTCCAATTTGGTTAGGTTGGTTTTTTGTTTTTATTATAACAGACACTACTGGCAACCTACATGAGAAGATCATTCAGAAGTAGAAGAAAAATTATTACATGTTCCAGATGTCTGAAGCAGTTTCTGTATTTTATTTACAATTTCTTTAAAATATTCTGACCAGCTTCATTCTGTCTGCCCGCAATGAGTCCAGAGCACAGGACTGTATAGAGAGCCTTTAACTTCTTAGAAGCACATCAGAAAAGCAGTTTCCAAAAATAAAAATCCCCATTTTACCCTCCTCTTTTGTTTTGGTTTCACAGTTTTTATTGAACCTACTACATGAATATTAATGAAAATTATAATTCATCTGACTTCCCAGCAGGAAGAAAATTAGATTTTATTTGATCCACTGTTAATTCCTTCTAGAAAACTGCCCAAACCTCTGCCAGCTTCAGGTAAGAACAACATGAAGTCCAAATGCTACAGTTTTTTTCCTTGTCCTTTCAAATAATTCACAAAATACAAATTTTCATTCAGTCTTAGAACCTCAGAAATCTTTTGAAGTGATGGTACACTCAGATAAATCAACAATTTACTCTTAGTAACAAAATGTGTTTGGTTTTAAATAAAAAAAAAAACAACTTAAAAAGCATTTTGACAGGAAAAGATAATTATTAAAACCCTCCACTGCCCTTATGAAAACCTATTTAAAATATATCTACTGCCCCTTACAACTATACTACAGTAAAAAAAACAGGTTACAGGGAAGGAGTAGGAGTTTTGTTTCTTGGGAAGATTTTCACAATGAGATGTTTAAGGTAAAAGAAACTCCTATGACTCAATACGTAAGCTACATGTTAGACTACCTTTTAGAAGAAATAAAAAAACAGATTATAACAGTTCTTACAGAAAGGGTGATAAAAATCCTTGTGTGTTGTATATGTGGGCAGCAGGTATGCTTAGAAGTTTATTCTGGCAGGGTGTTCAATCTGTTAGTCTATGACCTTCACAAACTATGTATTTTAATAGAATTATTACCTATTTATAAGAAAAGATGGTGGCGATTCTTGCTGTATGACAACAGAACAGCATTTCCAGTCATTTTCAATTGTAATCCCTCAACAATTTTTCAACAGATGAAAGAAACATGCACCATAAACATAAGCCTATTGACAAAAGGTTTCCTTTCTTAGTTGCCTCTTAGGGACAAATAATGCATTGCTCTCTGTGAGTTTACAGACTGAAAGTTGAAAAATGGTTCACTAGGAGTAAATTTGCAGTAACTACACTGATATATGGAAGAGTAATTTGCCCCATTTGCTGGAAGTACTGTATGTCTTCAGACAACAACAGCTTCAGACCAGGGAAGAGGTGACTGGTGAAACATGGTAACAGACTTCAAATATATTAAAAAAAAAAAAAAAAAAAAAAAATCATTAAAATTTGACAGTAATGAAGGAATAATGTTTAATTTTTAGAAGAGATTAGTTAGCACACACTTTTAATAAACCTTTAAGAAGTGTAAATTTTTAAGGGCAGGGAAGAAATGGTCATCTAAATTTTACTACTCCTCTTTTCAGAGAACAGGAATGCAGCAGTTGACTGCTAGAGCCCCCTTTCAGGCTTGCAGTACTTGTCATCACTACAGTACTTGGCATTACCGTCACACTTCCGTGGATCATTAGTAAGAAAAAACTTGTAACTGCACCATTAAGAGTTCAAAATAATTTGATTTCAAAGAATCTTCACAACAGAGTGATCTCTTTCACACTTCCAATACACTTACATACAACTGAGTTAGCAGCTTTCCCCTTGTTTCAATAAAAATAAATTCTGCATCTCCCTTGTTTACTAGTTGAAGAAGGGTTATTTTAATCTTACTCCATCAGGAATCTGTAGAGGCATTTGTGAGACTTGCTGTATTTTTTGACTTACCCTGTTCTATCCTGAATGTTACAGCCTGGAGTTATTTGTGTAGCACGCACATGGCATAAATAATGCCAAAACACGTAACCGTTTCAAAGAATTGCAAATTACGCATAAGGATAACTTCACCACCGTGGAAAGAAACACCTGCTAAGCCACAGGCTGATGCCCGCCACGGCCACCCAGCGTACAGTAAGGCGTGCACACCACCGCTCCCGAGTGAAATTAATGACAGTGGACTCAAACATCCATCTCATGCATTGCAAGGGTGAGGAAGTTGCACATTCAAATCTGACAGTTAAAAAAAAACAAACCACCAAACCAACAGTTATTAGTGTAGTCGCTACTGAAGAAAAAGCAACCCAACCGTTTCATCGGGTATGGGGCAGTTTCTCCCTCACAGCGCGCTATTCTCGGGCAAGCAAGAGAGTTGTTCTTACCTCGAAGATCCCATGCGCGAGCACAGGCGCTGCCAGAGTCAGGGGCACCTCTTAGCCCAGCCGAAGCCGGCGGCGTAGGGAGGTCTCCACACGGAGAAGGCAGCACTCGGGCTGCCGGCGCTTCCCAGAAGCGCGGGCGGCCAGGTACCTTACCCCCAGCCGGCTCAGAAGCATCGCCGTTGGTCTTGACGCTCGTAAAAAACTTAATAAAATAACCCACGCGGAGCTTTCACGGCACGGTCCGCCTGCCCTGGCACCGCCGCCGGTGTGAGGCGGGGGAAGCGCGGGAAGCGCCGGCGGCACAAGGAGGCAGCGAGCGCGTCGCCTCAGCGCCCCGGGGCGCGGGGCTGCCCCTGCCCCTGCCCCTGCCCCAGCCCGCCCTGCCCCGCTGCCCCTCACGGCGCGACCCCCGCGATTGGAGCCGTTTTTAACGGTGGGGGTGGGGGGGTTGGGGGGGTGTCGGGGTACTCACATGCCAGATGGCGAAGAAGATGAGGGCGGCGCAGAGGACCAGCGACAGCATGTAGCAGAAGGCGGCGAAGGTGAAGGCCATGACGGGGACAGCCCCCCGAGTCCCCCCGCCCGGGACGGGGCGGGGTGTGTGTGTGTGTGTGTGTGTGTGTGAGAGTGGTGTCCTGGCGGGCGACCGGGAGACCAGCGACCCCCGAAATGCCAGCGGGGAGAGCGGAGGAGCGACCGGGCGGCCTGGCGGCGGAGGGGAGCGCCACACGCGCGGGCGGAGCCCAGCCGCGACGGGCGGGCGCCGCGCCCCTCACAGCCGCTCCCGTCCCGACCCCCACCGCGCCGCCAGCCCTTGGGGCTCCCGGCCCGGCCCCGCCGCCCTCTCCTCCCCTCCCCTCCGAGGGGCGTCTGCCGTCACGGCGGCGTGTTGCTGACTGAAATATCTATCACGACAGCGCGAGAGGAACGAGTGTAGGCCGGGATCAGTTTAGGCCAAATCCTGACAAAGAGAATTATGTGCCTGAACTTGAAGCGCTTTTTTTGGGTTTTGTTTTGTGGTTTTTTTTTTTTCCTCCCTTCCTCTAGGTGGGAGGAGGGCAGGAGCTCTGTGAGAGAGGAGGGGTGAGACGTGCCCCAACGTCCCGGTGCCTTTCCCACCAGATGGAAAGGAGATTTGCTGTTAGGGTAAATAAAGACAAACCTCTCTTAAACGCCCCAGATTGGGAGAGTGCTCTTGATGACTTAAAGGTGTACACAATATCCAAATTGCTGAAGTACGTATTTAAAATAAGGAAGGAAGGGTAAGCCCCTGCCTTGAACAGCATCTGTTTTGTCTCCAGAAATGACTTGGCTATTTCTGCAGGAGATCATTTTTAGATTTGCTATCAAAAGTTTCTTCCACCTCTTTGAAGTGCTTCAGCTGATACGATACAGCAGGTTTGTAAGCAAAAAGTTTTCAGGAGAAAATAGCACAGAAGCCCCAGAAGTCCCGTTTAAAAACATTCTGAAAACCAAGGATGAAAGCTATATATTTGAAATATCCTTGTAAAACTTTAAAAGAATTTCAGTTCACAGCATTTTTTCTATCTTTTTATGGATGGAAAGGGGTTCAGTAACAAAACTATTTAGAAATTTGCCAGTGCCACATGTGAAAAGACTTCATAGTTCAAGAGATCATAATTCTATCAAAGCCAAGTTTAGTACAAGCTTAAATTTTTAC
The DNA here is from genome assembly GCA_034008185.1 of Gorsachius magnificus. Taxonomy (NCBI): domain Eukaryota; kingdom Metazoa; phylum Chordata; class Aves; order Pelecaniformes; family Ardeidae; genus Gorsachius; species Gorsachius magnificus. The sequence goes on along the minus strand of CM067083.1, from coordinate 9,330,423 downwards.
AATTTATTTTTGTTTAAAACCATGGTATATTATTTTTAACATACTATGCACTTTTTTCCTGAGGAAAGAGTGCTGATTTGAATTAAGAATCAAGGCCAGTAATTAATAAACCAATCAGGAATAAACTGATGGATGTAACCTTTTATAATCGAGCTGCTCCAGACTGTACATGTGATTTGAAGCTTTAATTAAGAAGGACAGAACATGGCAAATATGCTGTCGTACAGGCATGCAGTAAATGCATTGTAATTCTCTGACCTTTTAATTCTTTTGTATCTGGAATCCTGCAGAGCGTATGCTTGAGAAAGTAAATGGTTTATTCATAATCACACATTTTGAAAAGAGCTGTAAATGAGGTACAGAAGAAGTCCTTGGAAATTTTTTTTCTTTAATTTTGCCATGGTTACTTTAATATCTTGAGATATATTGCCTATCTTAATACCTATGTAATTACTGATGTTTATGTTTCCACACAGAAAAACTGATGCTCCCAAAAAAACCAAAATAAAACATTTCTTTCTGGAGTACTTACGTGTATACATAGAGACACACACACATCTATATACACCTGTCTATACAAATATACTGTAGGTATCACAAAAGGCAGAAGTGGAAACAACCATTAAATCTCAGTTTAGGACTACACTCCAAGGTAAATATTCTCCTGTTTTTCACTGTCTCTCATTTTCATTTCAATCTATGTATTGACCACCTGAGGAACGTGAATGCACATAAGTCCATGGGACCTGATGAGATGCATCCCAGAGTCCTGAGGGAATTGGCCGATGTAGTCGCCAAGCCACTCTCCATATTTGAAAAGTCATGGCAGTCAGGTGAAGTCCCTGGTGACTGGAAGAAGGGAAACATTGTGCCCATTTTCAAAAAGGGTAGAAAGGAAGACTCTGGGAACTACCGAGCTGTCAGCCTCACCTCTGTGCCTGGGAAGATCATGGAGCAGATCCTCCTAGAAGCTATGCTAAAGCACATGGAGGCCAGGGAGATAATTCGAGATAGCCAGCATGGCTTCACCAAGGGCAAGTCCTGCCTGACGAACCTAGTGTCTTTCTATGATGGTGTGACAGCATCAGTGGACAAGGGAAAAGCAATGGATGTCATCTATCTGGACTTCTGCAAAGCCTTTGACACGGTCCCCCACAACATCCTTCTCTCTAAATTGGAGAGCTATGGATTTGATGGGTGGACTGTTCGGTGGATAAGCAACTGGCTGGATGGTCGCATCCAGAGGGTAGTGGTCAATGGCTCGATGTCCAGATGGAGACCGGTGACGAGTGGTGTCCCTCAGGGGTCCATACTGGGACCGGTGCTGTTCAATATATTCATCAATGACTTAGACAGTGAGATCGAATGCACCCTCAGCAAGTTTGCGGACGACACCAAACTGAGTGGTGAGGTTGACACACCAGAAGGACGGGATGTCATCCAGAGAGACCTGGACAGGCTGGAGAGGTGGGCCTGTGTGAAACTCATGAGGTTCAACAAGGCCAAGTGCAAGGTCCTGCACCTGGGTCGGGGTAACCCCCGGTATCAGTACAGGATGGGGGAAGAAAGGATCGAGAGCAGCCCTGCCGAGAGGGACTTGGGCGTGCTGGTGGATGAAAAGCTGGACATGAGCTGGCAATGTGCAATGGCAGCCCAGAAGGCCAACCGTACCCTGGGCTGCATCAGAAGAAGCATGGCCAGCAGGTCGAGGGAGGTGATTCTGCCCCTCTACTCTGCTCTGGTGAGACCTCACCTGGAGTACTACGTCCAGCTCTGGAGCCCTCAGCACAAGAAGGACATGGAACTGTTGGAGCGGGTCCAGAGGAAGGCTACTAAAATGATCCGAGGGCTGGAGCACCTCTCTTATGAGGACAGGCTGAGGGAGTTGGGGTTGTTCAGCCTGGAGAAGAGAAGGCTGCGGGGAGACCTGATTATGGCCTTTCAGTACCTAAAGGGGGCCTACAGGAAAGATGGGGATAATCTTTTTAGTAGGGCCAGCTGTGACAGGACAAGGGGTAATGGTTTTAAACTAAACCAGGGTAGGTTTAGACTGGATATAAGGAAGAAATTCTTTACAACGAGGGTGGTGAAACACTGGAACGGGTTGCCCAGAGAGGTGGTGGAGGCCCCATCCCTGGGAACATTCAAGGCCAGGTTGGATGGGGCTCTGAGCAACCTGATCTAGTTAGCGGTGTCCCTGCTCACTGCAGGGGGGTTGGACTAGATGACCTCTAGGGGTCCCTTCCAACCCAAAACATTCTATGATTCTATGATTCTATGATTTGGAGCTCTTCAATGAACACACAGGCAAAATATTTGTTTCTCATGTTGCAAGGAGACAGTTCAACAGCTTTTCCTGCTACTGATTGTGAAACATATATTGCCCATTAGCCATATTTCTATTCATTAATCATTGCTAGCAGCTGACTAATTACAAAAGTTTCTGATATACAGTGTAAGGAAAATCTATCAAGACACATTTAGGATGTTTTTGTCCTACTGTCGTCATCTTACATTCTACCATGAGGATACCTTAAGTATCCTGAGATACTGAAGTGATGGGAGAGTGGTGGAAAGGTTTACCCTTCACTCAGACCCTCTCTGAGATTTGCCTCAGTAATCACTGAAAATTCTTCCTCATCTCCATCCTGTTACAAACTCTCTGTGGCCTGAGGACCTCACAGCAGGGAGCCGTTCCTTTGTTATTTCTGAACGAGACTAGTGCAAACCCCAGCGTCTGAGGCAAAAGGTGAAAATGATCTGGATGTGCCTGACCCTTCTCTCACTGGTTTAAGCCTCTGTGAACGCAGCAGGAACATCAGTCTGTCTATTAGCTCCCCATCCACTTCTAAGGTCTTGGTCCTAACCTTTAAATGAACCGATGAATTGGATCCTAGCTGCATGAGAAATTACAGTCCAGCACCCAGCTGTTGTGCCTTTGAAATAATGCATATCACAGAGGCCAGAACGGAGGGTGTGGGAGCTGAGGATGCAGCATTAGCAGCTGAAGGGATCTGGAATAGGCAAACCAGACTAATACAGAGTATAACCGCCTTTAGAAAAAAAAACCCAGCTGCTTTCAAAACTGTTATTTTAATGCTTCTTTTCCCAGAATAAACAAAACTACATCTTCACGTTGAGACACGCCTGGGTTTCTTTTCCGTTATTAGAAATAAAGGGCCTTAGAGGTTCTGTAGCAGCCCGTTAGCAAATGCAGTAATCCTTGCTCAGCAGCTCGTTTTAGCAGCCACAGTCTCAGATTTAGCACCTCATCCTCCATTCTGCTGTCTTCAAAATTTCACAAATGCTCATGCTTCCTCCAGGCTGTGTATTCCCAAGCCATGCCCAGAAGGGACTGCTGTTCTCACCCTGCGGCACGCACCTGTAATCCAGGAATGCAGCAGCAAAAATTATTCACAACAGTGAAGCATGGAGATGAATTTCAGACCAAGTAGAAAGTCAGTAAGAAACAGAAAGTAAATTAATGTTCAGATTGATTAAGAAAAACAGAGGCTGTTTCTTTTAAATGTATTTGCTGATGGGTCACACAAGGTACTTCAAGCTTAACTATACTTCCTAGCACAAGTTTTTACATGAACTGGTTTTGTAGGCTGTATCCCACAATACCCACAAACAGATCACGATAGTGTGCTTGTAAAACCTTCGGAGAAATGGCTTTTACAAAAGGCTGTAAGGGTCCTTGCCTTACTTGAGCAGATTAAATTCAGGAAGGCTGCAGTTACCACTGAAGCATATTTTGTGTTTTGAATTTGTTGTTTGTAAACAGAAAGTATTCGTCTTTACTGTTCATGTTTATTGGAAAATATGACTGCTGGTTCCTGAAGGAATTAGAGAAGGAAGCAAACCTTTTTTTGCAATACAGTCTGATCCAAATTTCATACAGAGTCATCATAAGAGGATAGATAGTGGCACTGCTTTAGTACAACCGGTACTGACATGCTGGTTTTCAAAGCTATGGCTCTGCAAATACTACAACTGGTCAAAGCACAAACAGAGAGGATTTGGGATTTTTTCCTTAAGGATGGCTTTTTACTTTGCAAGGACCTCTCTGAAGGGTCCAAAAAAATCCAGTCACTAGGTAAACAATAACAAAGGAGTACATCTGGTGAGCAACAGACGGCCCTCAAAACCAAATTACATCCAATGTTCATATAGATGTTGTGAAAATAGATGCAGTAGCATAATGAGTTCAGAATGTCCTTACATTAGCAGGTCTTGGAGCACTTGATTTTATATGAAATTACCTTCTGTGCTAGATAATGAAAGAATCTGAAAGTACTGAAAGAAATTTCCAGTGACTAATTTATAGAACGGCATCAGAGATGAGAAGGGACTGCTAACAAGTCCTTTCAACTCCCAAATAAGTACCACAACTGTATAAACCTAAAGGACAAGTCTTTATAAGTCTTTTATAAGTCCCTGAAGTGAGAAGCTAAAATCACCATAAATCCACCAACAAGGTCTTATACCCTCAGCCAAGGTAGTTCATTGGTTTAAGATTCATATATTATTGATACAATATATAGTTCCAAGTGTAATGTATTACTAAGTGCCTGTTAGAGTAAAAGCCATTATATTAATTATATTAGAGAATTGTCACTCATTAGATTGAGTATATTTTAATAATACAACTGACTCCTTGGTGAACTTTAAGTAATACTAAATAATTAACAGTGCTTATATACAAATTGCCATCATTGGGCTTTACTGCTAATATCCCATAGAGATTAATAGAAGCATTTCATACCCTTATGCATTACTGTTTCAGATTATCTGCAGATTCCAGATGAAATTACTTTATTACTTCATGGTCAGTTCATTTTTGAAAGGTTACCTTTGCAATAATGAAGGCAAGTGACATTTTGTTAATGAAGTCTTCTTTTCAGACACCAGGAATATGATAGTTCACAAACCCACTGACAATAATCTCATTTTACTGCCAGGTGAATAAATATGCTATTTCACCAGCTGTTAGCAAGAATATCATTCCCACTTTCTTTTGTAGGAACCGGCTGAATAATTTTTAACTACATTATCGTAGGATCATAGGAAAGTTTATGTAGGAAGGGATCTCAGGAGGTCTCCAGTCCAACATCCTGCTCAAAGCAGGGCCAAATGCAAGGTCAGACCTGGTTACTCATCTGGTCAGGTCTTGAAAACCTCTAAGGACAGAGATAGCCCAACCTCTCTGGGCAACCTGTTCCACTGCCTGTCTCAGGTTGTCTTCAGCAGACTTGTCAGTTCCCAGCCTGTATCATTGCCACTATTTCTTCCCTAGTCCAGAACTTTACATTTGTCCTTGTTGAATTTCATAAGGTTTCTGTCAGGCTATGATCTCCATGTTTAATTGTTGAAATCCACTTTAAAAAGCACAAATTGATATGAAATACAGAAATATTCCTAAATAGCAAAATAAGAGTTCTCAGAGCATGACACTGTACTGCCTTGCTTCTACTGTTCACTTGCCAGCCAATACCAGAATTATACGTGATCACACTCATGCCCGTAATGGCCACTGGCAAAATTGGTGCTTCAGATTTGCAACTTAGATGATTTACCTGAACCAACAGAGCTCAGTAACTGTTTTGTCCCATGCTTTGATAACCAGCACTACAGAGGCATGATATACATTTTGACTGTTTGTGTCACTGCTAATTTGCTAGCAAATAGAAGAGTGTTTGAGAACAGGGAATCTGGGACTTTTTCCATTATCTGCAGGGTTAGTGGAGCGATACTGTGAGCATAGATCTCACTGCACCTCTTAATTTCTAAGATAGGCTTTTCTGCCCTATTTCTTCAGCCTCCTCTCCCCTCTACCACATAGTTCTTACCCTTCTGTCTTTCCCTTATCTTCTTGCTAGTTCATAGTCTCAGCCTGGTCCATCCATTGCCTCCTAGTTCCTCACCTCCTCCAAATTCAGGTTTTGTCTGCTGAGAGTTCATTAAGACTGCTTCCTTGCCAGCGATGAACTGTCTGACAGGAGACAAAGCACTCCAGAAAGAGAGGACCTCTGCTCTTGGTTCCAGGACAGAGTACCAAAAGCAAGTGGAAATAGCAATGGCAGGGGAGGTCTTGCTTTAAAGCATAGCCAGTGAAATGGAACAGAGAAAGAATTTACTTAATTCCAACAGATTTCTAATAACTATGTGTGAAATTTTCAGAAGATTAAAATTAGCCAAAGACAACAATTACTTTTGGCCACAGCAGAAGTCAAGTTCATCTTACAAAAGCTACCTCCTTCCAGATGTGGGGTCCTCCCAATACATTAACAAGCCAGGAGCCTCCCATAAATTACTAATAAGATTTTCAGCTTTGGCAAAATGACATGTCTACTTTTTTTTCTAGGAACATTTTTCTGAACTGTTCAAGAACTTTAGCCTGGAGAGGAAGCCTGACATAAAAATGGGAGCCCTTGCAGGGAAAAGAAAATAAGATCTTAACAGGGAATATCTAAAACAGTCTTAATTGTCTTTGACATTACCTGATTTGCTTCTATCAATATATGGAAACTTTACACAATTCTTGCTAACATTGGTTAATCCTGCTAAGAAGAAGTTAATTTGGGTCTGTGCTGGGGAGAGAGTAGGCTCCAACTTTATCAATCCTGTGTAACTGAATTCCATCAAAGGAATGAAAATGGAATAACAAATTTTCTGAGTAAGTAACCTATTAGAAATCCTTCATCAGTGACTGAAGATCCTGCAGAGCTAGCTACGCTAAAACAATTTGCATAAGATATGCATTTGTCCAAACACTGCAATAACATTCTGGACTAAATTCCTCTCATTTTAATGGTGTTTCATTTTTTCCCACCCCAGAGCCTGAAATATTCTGCTATCAGATCACACTTCATGGCTCCATCATTCTGAACAGAGAAGCCAGAACAATGTCAAATATGTGATGCCCTTCAACAGTTCTCCTTCTCAGAGGAAGATTAAATTCTCTCATATTAAATCAAACACTCTTCCTCTTTATCTCTTTATCCCAAGACTGCAACTGAATGCTTATCCCTGCTGTCCAGAAAACAACAATCTGGTGCAGTAAACCAAGGCCTGGTGTCTTTGCTATAGTTTAGAAAAAATTCAGTATTTCACCCAACCCACATATGTGTTCTAATGGAATTAGTGGTCTTAGTCATTTTTAACTTGCACACATAAATGAATAGTTACAGTATGGTCTGCATAACTAACAGTCTTGACTGATGAATATATAAACATTAAATTATGGCTGTATTTATTCAGAAGAAGTGTTTTCACTTTTGATGCAGTTTTATGAGAGGGGGGTACACCTGCGATGTGGAAGGAAGGGGAGGTTATGCAGGCGTACAACAGCATGGACTGCAGTGACAGTACAAATGGACTGGTTGCCATCACCTCAGGACCCTTATAACCCTGCCTCCGTGTCCTCTGCCTCTGCTAAATTAGTATCAGGTTTTACTGATCTCTGTTTAAAGGGAAAAAAAATCAATTGCCTGAAAACCACGAGTTGTATTACCAGCATATCAATAACAGAAGTCTTTATCAAATGCTGAATTTAATTAAAGACTGTCCAAACTGATCCCCTAAGCTTTTGTAGCTTGGAAACATATTTGTCATGTTACACCAGAGGGAAAACTAAAAAACCCATAAATAGGATATTTTTAACTGCAGTAGTTAAACTAAAGATTGTAGCACTCTGTATCACTTAGAATTTCTAGTCAGTTCAGCTCAAGTCTCTGATAGAAACTATTTTATCATTTGACAACAAGAAGTGAAGAATTCATATTATAAATTGGAAAAATACCAGAAGAAAAGGTTGGAGGTGGCAATGGAGGAGTGGGAACATGTTTAGCAAGAAGTCTCATGAGAATGCTGTGCTGAAAGATCATTCCTATTCTAAATATAAACCTTTAATACATTAGCCATCCTGTTTTTAACGTCATATAAAATATTTCTAGTCTGAAGCAGAACCAGCAAGACAAGGTGATTCTCTGCGATTTACCCATCTCTTATGAGGACAAGAAACATCCTGGTTGGAGGTTCTAGAGCATTTTATACCACAAATGCATCATCTTCATTTGTGTTCTGTCCTCTTTTTCTTTCTGTTATCTTGAAAAGTCTAAATAAACTTGCCTGGACCCCAAGAGTCAGATAATGAAAGTTTGGGTCTAGATCTTAAGTAAATATTCAGAATGCCATCTGAAATACTCAATTCAATTCTAGGAATAGCTAGGAGAAACAGTGATTGTGATGTAGTAAATAAAGATTCTGCCTTTGTGGGGCTTATATTTAATATAAAATATATCTCATTCAGAATTGCCTTTTTCCAAGTCCTGCATGTTTTGTACCTACTTCGTGACTGATGGCATTAAGCTATGCTTTCTTTTGTTAAACCAATTGTCACTTTTATTTCTGAGACAGAAATGGCTGAGCAGTAATGGGTGCCAGCTCTAGTCATCCGTGGTCTCCAAATGGAGCTCTCTCATGTTATTCTTAAAGAATTTACTTGTCACTCAGAACTCTGAAGCAGTTGTTCACTGGAAGATCAACGAAATACAAGTCTCAGAGATTACTAGCGAAATGGAAGAGCTAAATGTGATCTTAACTAGTCATTACCTGGGAAGAGAACAGTGACTCATGGCAACTTCAGCACGTTAAACAGCCTTTAAGAAATTATCATGACTCACAAGTACTGCACACACACACACACACACAATCTGTTTCTTAGTCCAAGGCATTTAGTTCTTCTATAGAGAAACTAAGCTCTCTTCTCCTTGAACCTACAACAGCCTTACGTTAATGCAATTGCCTTGACATGAGCCAGCTAATTGATTCAGAGGGGTATATGCTATATATATGTGTTTCTTGCTGACGGGGTTACATAAATTGTTTATCTATAAAGTGATGTGAAACAGCACTAAATAGGAATCAACAACTTTTTTCCTAACTGATACTGTAAGAGTTTGCTTTGGATTGCAATTTAAGCAGCTCTCAAAATCAAACTGACTCCAGGCAGGTTTTCTTTGTGGACATGGTTACCTAACAGAAAAATTTTTTTCAGCAAGTATTTAGGTGGGGGCATTAGTTTGGCTTCTGAAGCATCCATTTTAGTGACAATAATTCCATATCCATTGAAACAATGAACATCAGCAAAACTATTCAGTTAAGCAAAGCCAATCAAGTTGGCAGACTCAGGCTTGAAATGGAAGCAAAGATGACAACTTAGCAGTACTGGCATTTACAACTCATAGTGGTCTATCAGTTGCTGTCGTCACCAACATGTATATACATATGCTGCCTTCTGAGAGGTACTTTGGCCATCCAGATAACTGAAAATCAGAAAGCATTTTTGCGGATTTGAACTGCAGAAGAGTTTTCTACTGTGATGATCTGAGTATGACCAGACAAATCTCAGTGGAGATCATACTACAGGAAAAGGTAATGCACTGGACAACACCCTGAGTATTCTTCATATATTTGTTCTGACCCAGATGGAGAAGCTAATTTGTGATAATTAGGGTGTAAATTTCCAAGTGCCACAACTTAGCTGCCCTAATTCCCACTAAGGCCACTTTGTCTTGCTAGGAGAAAGTAATCTTGCTGTGAAAGTACAGTAAGCTATTTTGCCTTTAGCACTGAATTGTCTCCAGCAAGAATAGTGTGAATTAGTGAACTCTAAATTCACACCCAGTGTGGATTCCTATTAATTTCTGTGGATTCCTATTAATTTCTCTCTGTTAAAATCCCTATAAATAGGGGAGGAGGCTTGAAGCTGACTAGCAGGCTAATAGATGCCCAGAAAGAAAAAAAAAGCCTATCACAAAAGTGACAAAAGTCCCTGGGAAAATGAATTAAGATGACCTATGTCCACAAACGGTGTTACCGAGTTCTTTTTCACCTTGAAGAGGAGGGACCATTTCTAGTGCATCCCAAGGAAGAAGGTTAAATTATTGTAAATGAGCTTAAGTAGCTGAGTAAACAGTTTGATATGCCTAACAACTCCTCATCTGAGCAGCTAGGGTAGCCGAGCGTGGCAAGGTGCGCACACACTGCATTGAGTCTGACACAGCAGCCGAGGGAAATCATCCTCTGATGGTTGTTCACCAGACTCTCTGAAATAAGCAAACCCAATTCTTACCAGAAAAGCATCTACCTTGCAAAACTCAGAAGTGTGCCAAGCACGATGAGATTCCCCTGCTAATCATCTCGGTGCGAGTGAAGAGGAACAAAGACTTAATTACTCTTCTGCTCCAACAAACGGTACCACCACACTACCATCCAGAAACTGCACTGGGGAGTGCCTATGCCCTCACCAATTCCCAAATTATCCTACATGGATTAGTTCATCCTGCAGGGCTGCAAGGTCTGAATTAAACCCACACACATTACGTGTTTCCAATCCGTTGATTGTATTTATCGATATTCTTTGTTAACAGGTGTGGGACTTCCTTTGAACTTCATAAAAATATGCTCATAAAACACCGACCATCTGTCTGAAGGGTTCCACTGTGTTTTCTTAAGATATAATTTAACGGTGTTCTGCAAAAGGCACAGAGGGCTGAGAGTTGCTTTAAGTCAAGTATATTTACTTACATGTTTAGCAACATATTCTCACTTCCATTAGAAACGAGCAGGAGAGAGTTAAAATGAATGAAATCAACTCGACTTGTAAGAAGCAAAAATAAAAATGTTGCTGCAAAACTGCATGAATACTGCATGGCATCTTTCATTTTTTCCACTACACAGCCAGGGTCTTCTTTAGGAAGACAACTTTCAGCTTAGAATCTTGAGTCATAGAAACATTAATTTAACAGTGCTGCAAGGCAAAGATATAGTCAGCTTGTTTGAATTCCTAGGCAAGGTGTGAAATCAACCTGGAGGGAGACTCCAGCTAAACTAAGAGCAATTGTCTGACTGCATTTCGGTCCAAAGCTGCACCAACCATCGTCATATAGACTCACTTTATGCGCAGTCTCTTTTCTTAATTTATTTAATGTCTTCTGTCCCTGAACATCAGATGTGAATTCCAAACCCCACAATTTTGGGCCCCAAATCTGAGGCATCTGAATTTGCTGCCATATTATATTGTGAAAGCAGATCATATCTGAGTATCTGTCAGATTCATAGGGGCTAACAACAGATATTCACCCTTCTGTCTACACAACCTCTTAAATGAGATTCTGCTTCAATACGCAAGTTTTATGGTATTTTCATGTATCTTGAGAACGTGCCTTTTCACAGTAATAACTAATATTTTACTATCTTTGACAACAAGAAAAGTGTTCATTAGATACAACAGAACATTATGAGACAGTCTGAGATATGCTTCCCTACGGGAAGCCCAGTTTACCTAAGGAGACTGGCACACATTTCCAGTGTGGTTTATACGTTAGAAGTTGGTATAATCTCAGACCAAGTACATATTTGAGAAATCCTGAAAGACAGATGAGGTTCCAGAAGACTAGTAAAGATAAACATCATCTTCAGAAAGGGCAAAGGGAATACCCAGGGAATGATAAACATTTTGGCATATTTAATTATTTATTCTGTAAGTTTCCTGTTAATTTAAATGAAACAATTACCTAGAAGACAGAAAGAAAAAAATAGCAAGGACCAATGCTTAATCAAGGTAAAATTGTATCAAATGAAGCAAAATTATTTCTATAACAAGGTAACAGACCTTGGGACAAGGAAAGAAGCAATTAAAGCCGTATATCCAAACTCTTAGATTTTGACGCTGTTTCACATGACACTTTCAAATGTAGGTTAATGAAGCATGGTTTGGTTGACATTTTTACATGACTGTTAACATCGTGTTGGGAAAATGCAGCTGGTTTTGTTCAATTTTCTGTCAAAGTGGAAGGATTTTGCACATGGGATTGTGTAGGATCCTACCTCAGGTCTAGCACCAGTCAAAACTTCCATTAATATTCTGGATAATGCAGTAGAGAGGATTATTAAATACCATTCAGACATCAGCTGCAGAGGATCCCTTAACTGCCTGTGAAAGGGTACGATGCAAACCAAGAATTGTCAAGACAAGTTAAGGAATCAATATGAAAAGTATACGCAAAGAAACATAAGAAGTACTGCATTTAGGTAAGAATAATTAAATGCACAATATTAAGAGTGGGAACAGTCAGACAGCAGTCCTTAGGAAAACAGCTGCATGTTTTATCATAAACCAAATGTGAGTCAATAGTATCAATGTGGCATGAAACCAGAAAATATTGTACTGGGACATATAAGCAAAAATGTAGCATTGAAGATGTGAAGGACATTTTGGGACATTACACTTGTGCAAACTATATGCGTCAGTTGGAGATAATTCAGGAGATATTAGAGATATAAAACACATGGCCTCTGTGATAAGGCAGAAAGAATTTTGCTCATTTCACCTAAAGAAAACTCTGAAGATCTGCATGAAAACAGTCTTCAAATATGTTAAGGGGTAGTGAGTGTGGAAATAAAATATAATATTCTGTGCTCACTACAGATAGAAAAAAATGTAATGGTCTTAAATTACAAAAAGTTATTTAAGTTAGAAATTAGAAAGAATTTTCTATTGGTAAAGACAACAAAGTCATGGAACAGATTTGCCCACAGAGACCAATTCCATGAATCAGAATATTTTAAGACCAGTTTACACAAACCTATGTCAAGAAATTATTTGATCTGGCTTTTTGTCAGGTACTTATCTCAATGGCATTTTGGTGTGACTTACAACCCTATTATTTATGATTTTTAAATATTTTAAATCAGAGATACAATGCTCTATTTTGTTTTAATTGAGTTAAATGAGTAAGGGAAAAACCTTTTGGCTTATCCTAGAGAGGTGGTCAATGCCCCATGCTTGTCAGCATTTAAAAGGCATTCAGGCAATGCCCTTAATAACGTGCTTTAACTTTTGGTCAGCCCTGAAGGGGTCAGGCAGTTGGACTGGATGACCATTGTAGGTTCTTTCCAAGTGAACTATCCCTCTTTCTCTTCTCTTCTCTTCTCTTCTCTTCTCTTCTCTTCTCTTCTCTTCTCTTCTCTTCTCTTCTCTCTTTCACACAAATTCCACTTTAACAATCTCTAACAAAAGAAGCCACAATACCATTAATGATATATGCAGCAACCACATTACAGTGGGAATCATTCTCAGGTTGAAGAGCAGGCCAGGAGAATTCTATGAAGCAATTTTTGAAAAGCTATTTTCAAAATGTCTTTATGGATGGTTATAAATATTTTTCAGTTCTCAGTGAGTGTAGATTTCTCCTACTCAGATGGGAGAACAAATATTTTTTCCCAAACAAAAGAAGTAGCTGTTAAAAGAGATGGGCATATGAACATAATATTATAATAGATTGAGATTGTTATGTAGGTTTCAAACCAGAATGTGCTTAGAAAAATCAAAACTTTTTGTCTGCATCTGCAAAATAAAAGCAGGAATAGAACACATTATATCACTTCCGTTTAAGAACTCTGCAACCCCCAAAATTACATTCAGTATTATCTCTTCAATGCCAAATTGTGACAGTAAATGTATCAAAGAAAGATACTCAGGGTCTATATGTGATGAAGTCTGTTTAACCCAGAAAACTCCAAGGCATGTAATTACTTTGTCCTATTCCCTCCATTTACTTTTGATTTGAAAAATAACGGTTTACACAGAAGATACAATCCTACAGACTTTGATGCACACTGCATCTAAGGTCTAAAACTGGATGATTAACTAGACAGAGACTCATTTCCCTACCTAACACATATTCTAAATCATAGAATCACAAAATGGTTTGGGTTGGAAGGCACCTTTAACGATAATGTAGTCCAACACCCCTGCTGTGGGCAGGGACATCTTTCACTAGGCCAGGTTGCTCAAAGTCTACCCTGGCCTTGAACAATTCCAATGATGGGGCATCCACAGCTTCTCTGGGCAACCTGTTCCTGTGTCTCACCACCCTCATCATAAAAAAAATTCTTCTTTATGCCTAGACTGAATCTACACTCTTTCAGTTTAAAACCATTGCCCTTGTCCTGTCATTACAGGCCTTCATCTTCTCTTTCTTATAAGCCCCCTTGAAGTACTGAAAGGCCGCAAGAGGTCTCCCTGGAGCCTTCTCTTCTCCAGGCTGAACAACCCCAACTCTCTCAGCCTGTCCTTATAGGAGACATATTTCAGCCCTCTGATCATTTGATCATTTTTGTGGCCAAATGATCTCTTACTTTTTATTGAAGCCTCTTCAAAGGCTTTACTGAGATTTAGGGAAGCACAATTTCTGAAATTACTACCTACTCCCTCAAAAAAATAGAAAACCTGGACTTTTTTTAAGCCCAAATATTTGGACTGCTTCTTCTGGTATTGTATCTGATGGATGGGGTAGCTAAATTTCAGAGAGAATGTGAAACCCCCCTGACCAACCAGAAACTTTTGGGTCAGTTTGTGTGGAATATCATACTTTATTGGCACAAGCAGAAGGAGAAATGCTAATTTCTCTGCAATTGGTAAGTGCTGTGCAGGAGCAGGGAAAGGCTGTGGGAGTAAATAAACAGCAGGGGAAAGTACAGCCTTAAAATTTAACATTATATCAGGCAGCTGAACTCCACAAGCACATTTAGAAATAATTGAGCTGCTCCATTGGGTACTTGAGAGCTCAAAGACTATGTTGGGTCTTTGCTTACTAAGAATATCAGCTCAGTCGAGTGAATTCTCTTGTTTATCTTTAGGTTTCATTGTAGGTACAGGAGACTTTCATGGCAAAGAATAATTGAGAATGGATAGAACTGTAAATCTTTGAGGACTTACTCAATGCACGTTAATCTGAAACAGAAGCCTGGATATGGCCATGTCCTGGTTTTGGCTGGGATAGAGTTAATTTTCTTCACAGAAGCTAGCATAGTGCTGTGCTTTGGATTTAGTGCTAGAAGAATGTTGATAACACGCTGATGTTTTTAGTTGTTGCCAAGCAGTGCTCAGACTGCTCAAGGACTTTTTGAGCTTCTCCTGCTCGGCCAGGTGCATAACAAGCTGGGAGTACAGCACAGCTAGGACCCAAACTGTCCAAAGAGCTATTCCATACCATACAACGTCATGCTCGGGGGGGGTTAGTCGGTCGGTCAGTCGCGGGGAGAGTGATCGCTGCTTGGGTACTGATCGCTGCTCGGGTACTGATCGCGGTTCGGGGAGTGATTGCTGCTCAGGACGGGCTGGGCATCGGTCGGTGGGTGGTGAGCAATTGCATTGTGCATCATTCGTTTTGTATATTCTGTATATTTTGTTATCATTCTCATTATTACTATTATTATTATTTTCTCTTATTAAACTGTCTTTATCTCAGCCCTCGGCTCTAACCTTTTTCTCCTTCCCGATTCTCTCCCCCATCCCACTGAGGGAGGGGGGGGAGTGAGCGAGCGGCTGCGTGGTGCTTAGTTGCCAGCCGGGTTAAACCACGACAGGCCATCCTGTCCAGAGCAGTCTGGCTCCAACTTTGCTCTGTTTACAGTAATTTTTTATTCTGCTATTTTATGACTTCTATATTATGAACGGACTAGAGAGGGAGAAGTGAGAGAGGTATGGGTAAGACAGAAGATGAAATATGACCGGGGTAGGAGAGGATTAGGACAGGGACTGATGTTTCAGCACTATGAGCAGTGCAAGGTACTGACCTGTCTGGTGAAGAAGTGCCCAAGGATATCCTCAGATTTCTTGTCCACATCTGCTTGAAGTTTTGACACATCCAGGCCCACCAACCACCAGGTTTTGTATGATAACACACCTTTAAAGATAATGTAGTCCAACCCCCCTGCTGTGGGCAGGGACATCTTTCACTAGGCCAGGTTGCTCAAAGTCCACCCTGGCCTTGAACAATTCCAATGATGGGGCATCCACAGCTTCTCTGGGCAACCTGTTCATACAAAACCAGCAAAGAATGACCTGGTTGTGAAAATTAGGCCTGTTATGGCTATGTAGGACAAGTGACTTAGCCCCCAGAAATCAGGCTGCAATGGAAATGTGGGAAAGGAAGGTATGTCTCAAATTATAAAAAAAGGAAAGGTCCAGTTATCCTATGAGTTGATTTTTCTGTCCAGTTCTGGGATCCTCAGTACAAGAGAGACAGGGGCATACTGGAGAGATTCCAGCAAAGGGCCACGAAGATGATTAAGGGACTGGAGCATCTCTCGTATGAGGAAAGCCTGAGAGAGCTGGGACTATTGAGCCTAGAGAACAGCAGGCTCAGGGGGATCATATAAATGCATATAAATACCTGAAGGGTGCAAAGGAGATGGAGCCATGTGCTTTTCAGAGGTGTCTGGACACAGGACAAGAGGCACTGGGCACAAACTGAAACAGAGCAGGTTCCCTCTGAACACCCGAAAACACTTTTTTACTGTGAGAGTGATTGAGAACTGGCACAGTTTGCCTAGGGAGGTTGTGGAGTCTCCATTCTTGGAGATACTCAAAGACATGGCGTGGCATGGCATTCTATGACATGGTCCTGGGCAACCTGCTCTGGGTGACCCTGCTTGAGCAGAGGGTTGGACCAGATGACCTCTGCCGGTCCCTTCCAACCTCAACCATTCTGTGACTCTGTGATTGTGATCCACCGCTACTGAGCATGGGAAGTGGTCAGTTTGTTTTGCAGGTTTCCTAACTTTATTCAGGAGTCATGCCACAGGAATAAATGAAGAAGATCACAGGTGAGAAAGGACCCAGTTTCTTGAACTTCAAGCTGACAGGGCTGAAGCTCCCAGGCTAAGAGCTATGGAGACAGAAGAAACACAGCAACCCTTCAGCCAATTAAGGAACAACCCAGATCTGTTACCAAGAGTCTCACATGGTTCTTGCCAGGTGACTGTAAAATGTTTTTGAAATCATTATTTTAGCCTGCTATAGTGAGAAGGACAAATGAAACTAGAAGTTCCAGGCTGCAAACTTTCTCTAAAGAAATCAATGGGAATGTAGAGTCTATTTACACTAGATATTTACGCAACCCCCATTACAGCAGTGTCAGTACTCTTCCCAGTATTTAATGTACTTCTCTTCACAATAATGCTGTAAGGTCAGTGTATCTGTGAAACTGCACAGTCAAAAAAATAACATTCATGAACCCTGAGAGAAAATGCTGTGGTAAGACTCAGTAAACCAATCATGAAGAGTAATCCAGTGGTGAGATATCTCCTTGGAGAAAAGCATACATGATTTCTAAATCCTGCTTTTAGCATTTCAGATCTGCCAATATCACTGAATCCAAATATACTGGACTGACTGTACATGCACAGAGCAGCTGAGTGTGTGCCATCAGTTCAACACAGGGCATGACGGGCGTTGTTAGATGGGTACTGAGCTGTTGATATGCACATACGCAGCTGCTATCATCCAAGTTTTGGTCATCTGACCACAAGACATGATTTTCCTGCTGTCTGAAACAATAGCAATTACCTGTAAGGACATGCTGTTCTGCAAGGCATAGCAGATATGTTGTTTACCTATTTTATCCAATGAGTGATTACATTTAAAGTAGATAAATAAGCCTGGA
Source organism: Gorsachius magnificus (assembly GCA_034008185.1). Taxonomy (NCBI): domain Eukaryota; kingdom Metazoa; phylum Chordata; class Aves; order Pelecaniformes; family Ardeidae; genus Gorsachius; species Gorsachius magnificus. The sequence continues at coordinate 9,312,904 of CM067083.1, read as the reverse complement.
AGCACTACTTACTTGGGCGTGCACCTAACCAGCTGAACTTACAATTCAAATAACTACCATGATTTTATGAATCTGACCCTAAAATGACTTACCAAAAGCCACAGAATGAGCAGTCATGTCTCAGCCCTAGGCTCTCATCTTAGTTGCCTGACTCTCTTTTCTGCCTCATTACCTCTCTTTATGGCCTGATTCTTCAAAGAAAGTGACTGTAAATTTAGAAAAATATCAATCCAAGACTGGGCCTGCAGGGCAGAAAAAAATCATGTGGTGAACATGTCAGCAAGGTTTGAACATGTTTTTTTTTATCCTCCTGGTCCTTGGCTGTAATAGCAATACACTACTAGCAGTTCCCAATTAATAGGTTTCCCAAAGTGCCTGCCAAACTCCAGTTACTTGTCCTTGTATGTTACCAAACAAGGATCCAATCCTGAAGCACTTTCAGAATACAAATAATACATATGGATTACATACACAAATAATAGGGTTTACTTTTCTGAGTGTGCCCACAGACGTTCCATGAGTGTGGATCACTCATATGAAGAAGGCTTTCGAATCAGATCCATACCTCCCAGATTACATTTCAACCAGTATTCAAAGAACCATGAGAGAATATATTTTGTGTTTCATTTTTATTTTGCAGAGGATTTTTTAATTAAAAAGTTGTAAGAAAGCTGAGTTCCAGCTTCTGCAAAATAACAGGCAGAGTTAAGCTACGTCACTTACTCTAGGCTTGAAAACATTTTGCATGGCCATTGAGAGGTTAAGTTCTTTAGAATGTCCAACACTGATTTCAGCACAAAATCTTTTCACAACGCTAATACCAGCACAGTTTGGGACTGAAAGGCAAAGCCATCAGTTAATCCAATCCTGCCAAGACAAACACCTTCCCAAATTTTGTGTTAGAGAGAGCATCTTCCTGGGCATGAGCTCTGGAGCCTACAGCACCAAGCAGGGACGGGAGTGGGACAGCAGTTGGCAGGAGAAAGGTCTGCTACTGGCTCAGATTTCTACATTTGTGGAAATCTGGCCCTCACTTTCACGACTGTAGCTCCTAAGAAGCAAAGGGGTATCTTAGAAAAATATCAGTGCTGGAAAGAAATTCTAGGTGTTGAACTGAGAGCGTGCATAGTAACTGCAATTTGATGAGCATGGTCCAGAAGCTGTCATTTTAACAGAATTATGCAGATTTGGTGCCCCCTGCTGTCTTTTCTTTTACAGCCAGAGTGACCAATTAAAAATAGGTGTGAAAAAGTGCTAAATGCACGAAGTGCACAAAACACCCCCTCAAAGGGCAAATTAAGGACTCTGCTCAAAAAGGCACATTTCAGCTAGAGTGTGAGTCCAGAGCCTGCTTTGGTGAAGCATCCAGGTGCTGAGAATAGCAGAGCCGTATGTTGGTAGAATACGATCACAAACAGGGGAAAAACCTCGAGTGCATCATCACCAAAGGGAACTGCATGGAGACCTGAGCTTCAGCCTCAACACACCTCCGCAGCTTGAGAGCAGGACCACAGAAACGATTCAGTCTTTTGTGGGGATAAAACCAGATGAAATTTTTGTGGTACCTTTTTCCTCGCTCAGGACTGGGTCTGCTACATTCCTCCCTCTCACCCCCAAACCGGGTTTAAGTAGACTCTAAATACTTTTGTATTACGGTAGCACCTAGAGGTCTCAAGAAATATTAGTACCAGTGGTACCCCCAGCTACATACTGGGTACATCTACATAAACTTTTGTATCAACTAAACTGGAAGACGTGCTCCAGGAGCCCACACAATACACCAAGCTCCTGCAAGGGACAAGCCTAGAGGTAACCCAAAGCAAAACCCCTCCAACGCATACAGCACAGCTGTTGGGATGGCAGCACAACCTGTGTCTCTCTACAGAGCAAATCTTCTTGGGCCACGCTGCATGCTAAAGTAGATGTATCCACTTAAAATGAGGCTTGCCCACTGAATCTCACTGCCACTGAGGCCTAACCTCTCCCTCCCTCTAGCCACTTGCTCCCAGTCCATCCATTTCATTAGCACCAGCAACCATCTGGTGGCACACAGGGCTCGCTCAACTTCCAGACTCAATTAAAAACTAATCTCTCCTTTTTTTTTTTTTTTCCCCAGGGCTGGTGTTTGGTTGGATTGGTTTATTGTATGGTCATGTGGGTGCCTGGTCTGATGTAAGAAGGGGGAGGAATGCCCTTTTGGCGGCAGTACAGTCTTAGATTGGCTTCAACTGATCGTGAAACTTCTGATCTAAATCAAATAAGGGCATGAGGTACCAAGAGGTGCAACAGCTTGTCCAAAGTAATAGAGCACACTTCTAGCACAGCTGGGTTGAAATCCTGCTATTATCAATGGCCAAGATTTTATATCCCTAACTTTCTTAATTTCTCCATTGGTTTCTTGCCCCTTCCCTGTACTTCTCCTGGAATACTACACAATATAAGTGATGATGAATCAAAGCTACAGGGCACCATCTGAGCCTCTGCAGAGCGGCAGACAGGACTTTTCAAGGAAGAATGTCCCTTTAAATGATTTTCTACTGTAAAGTGACAGTAGGCTAAAAACTGACCATTTTGTCTGTTTATTCTCAAAGACATTTCTTTAAAGGGGCTTTGTTTCAGTAGTCACAGCAATGAATCAGTCAGTCAGTTACTTCTTCCCTTGGCTATATGTGCTTGAAGATGGGGATTTTTACCCCCTAAAAACTCCACAGAAAAGGGACAGGGGTGTTTAGTGACTGGGATTGGTGCCTGTATTCCTGAAAATACTGGTGCTAAGACGGCGTTGTGCTGTGCTTCAAACAGGCGTGCGGCAGAGGATGCTTCATCATTTCATATTCTCCTCGTGCTTTTAGGACTGACATTCAAACTGCAAGTCACTGACTGTTCTGGAAAGGCTTTCTGGTGAACAAGATGAAATTTCTGTCATTTGTAGGGTCTGAGAAGGTTTTTCAACTTCAAGAGAAGAGAACTTTTCCAGCTTCTCTGACACTTATTTATGCACACAAGTCCTAAACGGCCATTTTCAACTCTTGAACTCCTGTGACTTAGTGAGATGGTATGATCTGTATTACATTTGCTGTAGCAGTATTTAAACAAACATCCTTTATAAAATCCTGCTCGCTTCCACCATCCAGAAATTCTATTTTCCATTTCACATATTTTATTTTTATACCTCAGCATTCAAAACACCAGAAGGCAGGAGTTTGGCCTGGTAATTACTAAATATTGCACCCTGATACCAAATCAACTTGCTTACTACATCCTTTATACTTGTTATTTTACTCAGTGAACCGGCAGCAGGGGCTGCGTCTGAAAACTCACTTCTATCTCCTCCGACCATTGTGTAAGTCAGCAGTCCGTCCTCTTTTCACCTCTTCTCAGGGTGAAACACATCCACACACAGCCAAGTCAGGGGTTGTGCAAGAAGAAGATTAAGAGGGTGGATCCACTTGTTTTGATGTCCCGACAGAGCACTGTGGCTCACCCTACTTCCAGGCTCCAGGGCTGCTCTTGCAGCTGCCTTCTCACTTTTTCCAGTTCTAAGCTCTCTTCTTTCTCCCTTTTCTTTTTCCTCCCTGAATTTAAGAAATTAATGTGCATATCTAGCAGCCACCGCTTGCAAAGAGCCAGGTTTCAATGCTCTTGAAAGTGAGGAGCTGATTTTTAGCTATTGAAATGCACTTGAGCGCTGCAAGAGCTGGTTTGTCACAGATGGGCAGTATGAAGAGGGGTGAGCCTGGAGGTTTAAGTCAAAAGGTGTTATTATCACTAGACCTCAGGGCACCAGCTAATCTGTAGGGGTGTAGCTTTATGGGGACAAGTGCATTTTATGACATTTATGTCTGTATCTGAAACATTTGTTTGGGTGAAACATCAGAGATGCTTCACGAGCCACTGGCATGCTAAATCATAGCAATTAATAATAATTACCAGGAGATTCCCTTCCAGTGCATGCCAGGCCTCAGTGTGCAGGAAGGGATAAAATCCATCCCTACACATGCTCTTGAGAGCATGCTCTTCCCAACACATAAACTAAGATAAGTAGCAACAGACATGCCAGACTTCTTTCTTCTCTCAGCATATTTTCTTATGATTCAAGTATTGGAACACACTTCTTCCAGCTAGCAGATATTTGGCTCTTCTTTTATCTAAAAATGCAGATTTGCACATTGTGAGTTGTAGCTTTCTCCTCATAAGATAACACTTTTAGAATAAAGAATACAGAACTGGGCAGCAAAAACCCCAAACTCAGTTCACAATGTAAACAAAAGATCTTGCACTTACTACACTTGTTAGACATCCTGTCTAGAACAGGATGGCTAATTGCCCGAGGCTCTGTTTATGCTGGCCAGCAAAAAAATGCTATAAACAAAGTAGAAGACAAACTGGTTTCTAACATGATTTGTCCAGTCTGTGAGGACTAAAATCAAACTTTTTAAGGCTAAAAATCAACAACAATAACAACAAAACCTAGCGGGAGGATTGAAATGAGCTACATGTAATATAAAAAAACCCAAGAGCAGGCATCTGTGACCCAGAGCCAGAATTCAAGTCATTCAAACATAGAGTAAACATTGGAGGACGCTAAGAAAAAACAAATTTCTGTAGCAAACATCCATTTTCAGGGTTAGTTTAAAGAGCAAAAGATCCATTCACAGTCTCCTTCCAAAGGCTGAACTAGAATTCTACCAAGTGCATACGTATGTTAGTGTGTCAGTAAGCACCAGTATATATTCTTATATTAGAACAACACTACATGACATGCTTTTGTTCTTTTCAGAAGCGGAAAAAAACACTCTTCATTGTGCAGTTAAGAAGACCAGGTGAGAATCTATTCATCTACACAGTCAACAATGCATTTTATGAAGCGTTATTTCATTTTCTTTGAGTGCTATAGTTATCTGTGGTATCTTTAGACTGTAAGCTCTTGAGAATAGGGACTACATTTTTCTTTGTGTCCTTGTAAAGATCGGGACAGCAGGGTCAGAAATCTGGACTACTAAATGTTACAGGAATCCAAGCAATGACATATAAAAATTCTGTATTTTCATGAGAAACCAGTTTAGCTCCAACATGTGCAGTTGTTGTAAGGTGGTTCTATCTTGAGTTCAGTATTTAAGCATTTTGGTTATGGCAATTAAATATTTCCTTTCGTGTGATCCTATTAAACGTGAATCATTGATAGTCATTAAAAAAAAAGTGTGAAAAATGTAATATTGATGTTCTTGGAAAGTAATGCTGTAACACAGCCTTTCAGCAAGTGTGTGCCTGTGTGTGTCTTGAAAGTCTCATTGCTCCCTTCCTGGGTGCAGTTTCCCTGCATGGAAACTGGGTAGGGGAGAGATGAATAAATGGTGAAAATTCAGATGTCATCCCAATTCTGGCTGTAGACAGGGCGCAGGCACGCAGGGAGCTGAAGAACACTCCTGAGGCACCCGGTATAGACACAGCTAATGCAGCCAAGAAGAGGGCCTTAGGCAGTAACTGACCTTGCAGCTCTGTCTCATCTCCAGTTTTATAACCAGATGCCTTCTGACGTTGCTCCTTTTGCTATGTAACTCTTCCTACCTGTAAGACAAAGCTTCAGTAGTTCCATGAGATATTCCCAAACAATAGATATATATCATGGGCATGAGCTGCTTGGCCCACTGCAATTAGATATTGTGAATTTTGATGTTATTCCTTTATTTAAAACATGCCACCAAGAATAAATATTTTATGGTCGGTGATCCCTAAACAATAGAATTGAATTTCTCATTTACTGTGTATATGGGACTAAATCTGTATCCAGTGCTCTGTAATAAAACACAGCTCATAAAGTAATATTATGCTTTGGAATATAAATATGATGCATTATACAGACCATATAATTTAATCATTCTTGACTGGAGCATAAATGGTTGGAGGTGAATGCCGCCTAGACTAATACTAATTACGCCTTGCACCTTTACAAATGTCCTGACTGAAGTACTTATCAGCCGTGCACACAAGCAGTTTGCTCTAAGCCACACAATGAGTCAGTGGCAAACAAAGGAGGGGAAACAAGGTCCCTTTATCGCCCAGAGTTCTTCTGAGCCAGCTTCTTGCCAAGAAGAATTAAAAGCCATTTCATACTTCATAGCGATAAAGTAACTTTTTGTCCGTCATCCAGTGGTTTTTATTGGAGTTGGAACCCAAGCTTCACAAGATATTAAAAGGCTTTGTACAAGTAGATACAAATATATATATTTATTAAATATGTTAAAACATAAACTAAATGGATGGAAATCTTACAACTCCTAAACCACCTTATTTTTACTATCTATACACATTACTGAAGAAAACAGTACTACTCTTAAAAGCACACATTTATTGTGTAAACCTCAGTATTTTGTGTAGCCTTTAGGTTCACTGCAGTCATTCTCTACTACATTTTTATGGTTCTCTAAATGACCACTGGGTGTCACAGTTAGCAACACTAAACTCTATGCTTGGAGGACTTTCCCAGGTTCATTTCAAAACAAATTCATATTATCAGAGATAATACCAATTCCTATACCCTATTAATAGCTACCCCCATTCCGAGATGAAGAAATGGTTTCCTCAATAAAAATAAAAATCAGCCAGAGTTAATATAAATTCTGTTCTTCTAGAAGCTATAGCAAAATGGAGATTTGTCTTTTGAATTTAGGCTACAGGTAAGATTCTGTCATATTGGACATTTGTGAAGTATTTTCACTGCTAGAGTGGAATGAGGCAACTATAGACTTTATGGACTTGAGGAATAATTTCCATAGGCTTTCTCTTTCAAAAATTATGTGGCAAGTGAACCAATTCTTTCCTCCCCATTTTTTAAGAAACACTTTCACCCAAAGGAGGTCTTAACATTTTGTTAGTACACATAACACTACTTCTTTATGCTTCAGGTCCCAGCTCTCAGAATCATGCAACTAGCAGAAGAATGTGAGTTTTCATGGGTTTTAATTTAAAAGTAAGTTTGTCACAGAAAATAAAAAGTGACCCCAGTATAATCAGTGCCTATTCAAGTTTGCAGACAACAGCTTTAATCACGTGAACCGCTTTGTATCTTTGCTCATTTGTCAGCTCCAGAGGGACAAGCCAGCGTTAACCCCATGAAGGACCCCATGAGATGAGGAGTGTATCTGGTCAGCTGGTTTCACCCACCCATATGTATACCTTACACCTGGAATACTAGAGAGCTGCTCCATACATCCAAAGCATAGGCAGCACCAAGTAAATTATTTGCACTTATCCAGGCTACCATACTACATGATTTAAACCGTACAACCATAAAGCTTCAGTTTAGTCTCCATACTCTCTGAACGAATACCATCAGGAAAGGCTGGCGTGGCTGTGGACACCTGGGAGAGGACACAGTGGACAGGCAAAGTGTGTCAAGCAGGACAAACAGGCTGGTGATCCTAAGGGCCTGGGGCCACCATGATGCCTGCAGGATGCTCAAGGAGCCTCTGCAGTGCATGGGCTAAGGGATACTGGTCTGGAAGAGGTGCTGAGATCAGTCAGGGCCTCATGTTTGGGATCATCCTGGACAACAAAGTCTTTTGGATCTTTGCCAGGATCTGTAAGATGTGAAGAAGGAAGGAGGAAGGTATTTCCTGGCATATATTGGAGTTTGACATTTGAGAGCTGCATGAAGGAGCATGGACCTAATTCTAACTCTGTCCTCACCAGCTGGGCAACTTGTAGCTGCTGCCACATTTCAAGTTTTCTCATTCCCTACTTTTTCTTACCCATCTCTGACTTCAGAAATGGAGAGAACTAAAAATGGAAGCAGAGAACTAATTCGATCCCTGAGAATCAGGCTCGACAGAAGCACCTACAGTTCCTGGCCACAGTTCAGGTGACGGGTGAGAGACACAGGCTGAGACATGGGCAGGTGAGACAGAAATGCCAAAGAGGCACTGTCATAAGAGATGTGTAACACATGGCAGGCATCAGCCTCTCTCTTATGTGCCATGGTTAGGGCCCCAGATCGCCTTAAGCAAATCACCCTGCCCTGCCCAGTGTTTTCCACCTCCTCCATCTCAGACACTTCCTGCCTGATTGGCTAAAATTACTTTCTCGGCCAGAACTGTATTTTTTTTTCTTATTTTTTCCTTTAACCTCTTTTCATCCAAGTCCAGATGTACACAAAAAGGCACACTCGGAAGAATGTAAGCATTATCTAATACATAAAAGATGGATGCAGGGAGGAAGAGAATTAAGCTGTTCTTCATGCCCAGCATGGCATGATAAGAAGTAATGGGTGTAAGCTGCAGGTGGGAGGTTTAGATTAGACATTAGAAATCGCTTTTTAACAGTAGGGATAGTTAAGGACTTGAATAGATTGCTTGAGGAGGCTGTGAAGGATTTCAAAAACAGGTTAGACAAACATTTATCAGGAATCATGTTGGTATACATATTCACAGATTGGAGCAAGGAATGGATTTTTCAAAGACCATTCCAGTCCTGTTTTCCTGTGATTTTATGATTCAAGGATGTCTAATGCCTTATCTTCTGCTAAGGATTAGTTTTAAACAAATCCCACAATCTTAAAACACTGCCAGCGAAAAAAAAAGGAAGGATTTTTTAAAATTAACATTATTCCAATTCCCTCTCTCCTTACTCAAAAAGCCCTCCCACTCTTCAACCATTCAACTGCAAAGCAGAATACAGCCAGTAAAATACTGAAAGCTTTATACTAGCAGCGCTGATAACACCGTGGTGATAATACAGCGAGCGATCTGAAATCTGTATTTCTTTGACTGCGTTCTCACCCCTTATACCCTTCTCTCCTCCTCCCCACCCCAACACAATACCTAATTTTCTAAATTACTGGAGCTATTATGCACACTTTCATTAACATAGCAGGTGCAGTTATTTAGACCATTAATGTCCTAGCAGTAGCGTAAGTTGGGAGTGACCCCACTGCAAATTAACAGTTCAGACACAAGAGAGGAATGGTGCTTTAAAAAATACATCTGGAAATCTTCCACTGTACCCAAACAGGACTTGGTCCAGGGCCCTTGTCTGAAAGCTGCTCCATTAACACAAATCACTTGAGTTGGAGGAGAAAAGTGTTACAGATTAATTCTGGTTTGTGGAGAAAAGAGGCTCTTTTATTCCAGCTGAAGTTAAAAGCTGCCTGCAAGCATCAGCAACCTATTTGGAAATTTTGGATTGACTCCTCATGTGATTTGACCATGGGCTTTTTCTCCCCTTGTTACTGTATTATTTCTATGAAGTCGGTTACCAAAAGCTTCTCTGATTCAAATTCATTCTTTCTGCCCTTTCCCTTCACACTACTGTGCCACTATTTGTCTTCCTTTTTCCTTTCCCAATGCTTCTCAGTAATAACTTCCTTTCCAATAGCTTGAAAGACTGATGCCAACGTTAAGAAAAAAACCGACAGTGGAATCCCCCCTATTCAAACTGTTCTGTTTATGTTACCTTCCCATTTTTTCTCCTCTTTCTAAAGGGTAAACTTACTGGGGCATGGACAGACATTTTGTGCTTGTACTAAATACCTACAAAACTAGGGTTCACATTGCCTGGGTGTATAGGGATTACTGGTACACGGATGTTAAAAATATTGTGTTTATGTACTGTCAGCAATACAACGTAATATAATGTCGGATTGTGGCTACTACCACATACCTTCCTAAGGAAAGAGAAAAAATAACCTCCAGGAATTCTTCCTGAAATATTACAAAAAATTATGAAAAACAGGAGATGCAAAAAGGACAGTATGATACATCATATTGAGAATGCTCCTGTGCTGCCTAGAACCCCCCATGTCGAACCACACTGACAATTAGTGAATACAGTACTGGCCACAGAGCGGGGTCCCACAGTGTTTGCTTGGTATTTGCATCACCTGTGCTACATATTCTGAATGACTTTGGTTTAGCTACCTGACTTATTATTCATATAAACCTGTGGTTATGTAGGATATGACTGCACAGCTCAGCGAGCACTCCTACCAAACTAACTCCAAAACAAGATGCTGTGTAGGTGTGTCATTAGGGTGCTCCACCCCAGCTAATTAGCTTGGCAAGCAGCTGGGAAGGCAGGCTAAGGTGGGAGACTTGCAGCTTCTACAGCCCCAGCCCCCAGTCCAATGTCCCTGCGGAAACTGGAATGAGGAGTAGGCCAAGTGTTAGACCCATCTCACTTCAAAGACTTTAAGAAATAGCCTTTTGATGTCTATGTAGAACATACAGATGTAAAGATAAGATCTGCTTCTCTTTTAACCAAGGGACTTCTTTACGTGAGATTCTGGTCCAGCTAGACACAGTGGTCCTTCTTGTCCACAGCCACCTAAATTGCTCTTCTTCTGTAGAGCTACAAGGATGGCAACATGATCAGAAGTTACAATAAGTTGGGTCTTGTGTTGATTAATCACATCATCCAATAAATGCTAATTTGTTTCAATGGGCCCTGCTGTGACCTCACACCAATAAGAATTACAAAAAAACTGCACTGAAGCCAGTAGAATTACACAGGTGTAAGCCAGTCTTAAACCAATGTAAATCTAATTTAAGTAAACAAATACCAGGCCCAATATATCACCTATATGAGCTTACTAAAATAGAAATCTATACCAAATATTATTTGAGGTAATCACCACAGGTCATACCCAGTGAACCTCATTCTAATTTTACTTATTCTTTCTCACATAAAACTTCTGCAATGTAAAGAAAGAAGGGTTAAGCCAAACAATTCCATGAAACCATTAGCTTCTCACCACAAACACAACTCAGACACGTGTAAGAATAAAAAGCCAGTTTGGCAAGATACCATAATGCCAAGTCAGGTCAGTCAGGTTATAATAATTTCTAATTAACACTCTTCCAAGTTTCAGTGTTATTTATTTGCATGTCAGTGTCATTCAGAACAATACGATGTTCTTTTTGGCCTATGAAAACCTCTAAAAAAAAAAGAAAGAAAAATTTGCAGCCTGATCTGTCCAAACAGAAATCCAATGTAATGACAAATAAAAATGATGGTTGAACTTGACAACCCTTCATGCAAACATTTTTAGAAATGAGAAGGCTGATGTATGCCCACTGATGAAGAAAAGCATAAATCAGCAGAGGCTGAATACCACTAAAAACATGATTTCTACATCTTATTTTGATTACATTTATCCAAACAGCAAAACTTCCCCCATCTCACAGGCTTTATATTGCCTTGCCCCTGAAAATGCTACCTTTTGAAACATGGAGTAGCCCTGTTCCCTAAGGATTACAAAGGCCCAATGTAAAATTCCACAGGTTGAGCCTGCTAGAAGGTTTTGTTAAAAAACTAAATATTTTAATTATGTTTGTAAATTGCCTGATAGTGCAATAACTATGCAATATTATTCAAGAAGACTTGTTTCAAAAGCAAAGTCATGGAAGCAGTTCTGTTGACAATCTGAACCTGCCTCAACTTACTGTATTCAGAGTACCTGTAGCTGAAAAAATTCAGACCGAATATCCATAGAGTTTGTTACATACATTGAATTATTTACAATTTAAATTAATGTTTATAGGTGTACGTGTTATGTAGACAAAATGATAAAACCCATTAAAGATGTTGAAAGGCATAGCTAAAATTGTCATTCCTATGACAAACTCCAGAACATATGTAAAGTAGCATAGTCTTGTTTTTCACATAATAGTGGGCATTTATTTTGTTAACATTATTAATTAATATTTTTAAACAATATTGATAAAAATGTTAATATTTAATCTAATTATAAAAATAAGTAGTACAGTAACATATTAGTTCTGCGGAGAAGACAGATTAAGGATGTTTTCACATCAAATATCTCATAAGACTTCTGTGAAGTCATAATGTGTTGATACCAGACATTTTAAGGTACCTGCATGGTCAAGTTTTTTTAATGATTAAGTAGATGATCCTAAGTCTCTTCTCAATGTTGAAATAACGTTACCAAAACATTGCTGAAGCAGGCATTGAAATACCTGCTATGGGGTAAGTGGCCTTATAAAATTTAAAAATTTTAATATGAAAAATGAATGTGTTTACAGAACAAAAGGGCACATTTTAGAGTTCTGTTGAGAAAGCTTTATTTCCAAAATGGGATAGCTGATACCTGGAATTTTTCTTGTTTCTACCAAGGAAAAGAGATTGTGGAAATAACGAGAAACTGCTGGAAGTTTTGTATGTTCAGAATGCTTACTGCATTTAATCAGGAAAGGTTATTAAGCTTTCATCTTGTTTTTTGCTCTTGTGTAATTAATATAATATTTCTATATGAAGTTTAATAATTTGCATATTTTTAAAGCAACAAAACTAATTGAGCAGCAGTGACCACCCTTTACTATCTAATGAACTGCATGTATTAGACTCTAGCTAGGCCCAAGAGCCACAAGACACATACCCTGAAGAACCAAGAGGGTGGTGAGCTCTGGGAGCATCTTCCAGGTAGGAGATAGTAGGTCTAGATCCTGAGAGATCCCTAAAGGTCATCCTAGGATCTTAGCCGATTTTCTCCTTAGAGACCTGCTGCTTCTTCAGGTCATCTGTCAACAGCGGCCTCAGCATCCCTTCCTGGCTAGTCATCTCCCACAGATGAGTATTAGAAACCCTTATGAACTTGAAGACAGATGATGACAGACCACCAAGATGTGATGTGACAGTATGGCTCCAACTTGGCTTGTGAGCTGCATGCAATTCATGAGCCACAGGTTGGCCTCCCAGTAATATGGGAGTAGGTGTTCAACTGTCATAACTTGCTGTGACAGTCAATGGCACATTGGTGTCTCTCACCCATGACACTGTTTGCATTTTCAAATCTACCATTGAAGTGGTAGAATTTAGGCCAGAATTTACCTCTTTTAACTGTACTCACCTAGGAGTTAGTGACATAGACTAATGTAGTTGGGCCAGGCTCCCCCTAATGTCAATGGAGAAAGCCACCAGAGTGATTCATCCCATCCTAAGATAAGTATCTGGAATGAATCACCTTTGTAGGTGCCTTCATCTCTCCAAAGGAAGCCTAGAAAAATAGCTTGGGCTAGGTGCTTAGCTTAGAGAGGTATAAAGTCAGGCTACATGAATATCATTAACTGTGTTTTTTAAAAGCAAAGTCCTATCAAGGTTTTCCTGCTAATACCGTTGTTACAACAGTAACAGCAAAGCAGATTTATCAAGCTACCTACTTTGCATTTGTGTTGATGCTCCTGGCAAAACAGAATCTGTCCTGTTCAGCTGTGTCTTTGGCACTACATGTCTGTCTTTAACAACACAGGGGGATTCTTTGAGCTTCAGGGACAGAAGGCTTTGTTTTTAGGGGAGAAAGCTGGAGCTCATTTCAGAATGCACTGTGAGTTTCTGAGTGGCCATGGTGTGAGATATAGTTAGCTACTTCAAGGTGACAGGTTTGTTATAATTCATAATACCAGGTTCCAACTGTGAAAATGTGGCAAATAATACTACCCATGGAAGTATGTCTACATGTGCACTGAAATATTTAAAAGACCAAGCCTTTGATCCTAATTTTAAAGAGCTTCCCTTTCCTCCTTCCAGCTGGAACTACTTCCCACTGTGCTTCCCATCTCTGAGTGTATCCAGCAGGACACACTCCTCTCTTGGATGTGGCGTTCTGAAGGAGTGCTGTTAAATCAGATATACTTACAAAGCAGGTGTAAGTATTTATAGAAAACTAGGAGTTAATTCGAAAATTCTACAGACGTAATTGAGTATATTGTAACATCTTGTGCTGATGGATAAAAATAGGAATGACAATATATAGGATGCCCTTCCCATTAGTCAAACTGGTAATGAGTAATGCATCCAAATGAAAGTCAGTAAAGCCTACCTACCACATCATGTTTCAGAAACCCTCTCAGCACCCTTCTTTAAGAGAGAAGCCACAAAAGCATAAAGGTTTAATCTGCGTGTATTGGAAATGACTGTATTATTTGTGAGGCAAAAATTCAAATAAGGTATATTAGTTACCCCAAACAGGTGTCAGTAAAAACTATCTCCGCCTATATTCCACAGATTGTACCGTCTCCAAAAAACCAAGTATTTTAGAAAATTTGGGGAACATTAAGTTTTCTATTTGAGAAATCAGGTTGGTTTAGTACCAAAGACCCAAATATATTAGTCGAAGGCAAAAAACCCCAAAACTATAAGATACTAGGAGCCTTTGAAAAGGATCTGAATAAACTCTTCTGGAAATCATAATGTAATGTTTAAAGGTCATCAGATCACACAGGTTTGACATCTTTGACATCTTACCATTTGCTGTTAGCTACAGAAGGAACTTCTGTCTTGCATGAGTGTCCTGAGAGCTTGAGTGATCAGCCTTCAGTACTGCGCAATGCTGTTGTGCCATGACTCTGTTTCCCCCTCCTGCATCTCAGGGCTAAACGGTTCTGGAACAACCCTCCCTTTCAAGCATGCAAAAGAAGTATTTTTGTGCTGGGTTATTGGTGGTGTCTTGTGTTCTTTATTACAGTAGCTAATTGAACCTTTATGAGGTCTTAAGTATGAGACGTAGTGCTGGAGCTGATGTGCTGGAAAATAGTGACAAATGAGATGAAGTGGTGAAGATTTTTTACTGTGTAAATGTATGGAGCCACATGAAAGAATCTTGTCTCTATTTTTGTGGCTATTTCTGATGTAAATACTATACACCAACAAGGATGGAGAAGCTTGTGCAGGAAGTTGGATTTTAAGCAAAGATACAGTTTCACCAAAAACTAGTGATTTCCTTTAAAATAAGGGGCACTTAAATAGTAGCGCAACGACATCCTTGTGACACTAACCTTTGAACTCTTGTTCAAAGCAAGTAAGGAGGGTCTGGCAGTTCACTTGCTTTTTTAAATATGGACTTGGGAAAACAATATATTCCTGATTAAGAAGGAAAAAAATTACTAAGTAATCCCAGGGCTCCAAGGAGTTATTCACAAGCTTAATGTTAAGATATAATCTGCTGGTGATTATGTAACAATTTCCCCTCTCTGCCCATTCCAGAGTGGATATGAGATACTACAGTCTACATGCCTGGTCTTGAATTTTTAGATCCAGGTGTAAGAGCTCATTGCAATATAAACCATGTAGAGAAAAGAGAAAAAGCAGAGAGAAAGGACTAGTGTACATGTCATTCTGGGAGAGGCTAGGCAGTAGAAAGTGGTGTATTACCCCACTCAGGGTTAGGCTCTAGGAGCTATGTGGGAGTTGGCAGACACAATTAGCGAGCCTGAAATAACAACTGCCTTGAGAGGCAGCAAGAAGTAAAAGGCAGGGGAGCGGCCCTCCAGTAGGAAAAGTAAAATAACTACAACAATACAAGGATAAATCTAATCTCGCACAAAACCATCGATATCCCATCTGAGCCCTGGACATGAAACCAACACGCTAATATGAAGGAACACAGCCTACAGGAGATGCTTGGAAAGCCCCATGGGACAAAATCAGTGCTAGTCTTTTCCATGGAATACCTGCCAGCTCCTGCTCCACACAATGGTCAGAAGGGGATTTAGTAAGTGTTAGAGTGAACATTTATGCCTATCAAGATGTGGAGGCGGAAAAAAAAAAGTCCAAGCATGCTGTTATTATGTCAGTTGTGAGTGTGGAAACATCTCTTTGAAGCACAGTCATGGTGGTTTACCATCTTCCCAAATCCTGGCTATACATAACCTTCTAATATATCTCAAAGTGACTGATATACCATTGTATACACAGCCAGATTTTGCAGGCTGATATCTAGGATTGTCCCAGACAGATAAATCATACACGCAAAGCATGTCAGGCGCATCAGATTCACAGCATACGCAATATTGTCTTGCTGCACATGCTTATAGAAGTTGCACAGTAAGTTCAAGTCTGGCATCAGACCTCTTGCACACGCATGTTTTATCTGCCCATATGGATATACCTGACTTCTCCCAATACATCGCATCCTGCGCATCCAGAAAGACACCTATGGCAACAGAAATACAGGGAAAGCCATGGCATGTATGTTCTTCCTACAAGAATTGTAGTGACCATATAACAGTATGACACACCCTGTATTTAAACAGGATATTCCATACTACATGGGATCCTCGGCACTTTCTGACATTTGTTTTTGTTACCATGCCATGCTGTGATTGCCCAGGAGAGTGCAGAGGTCAACATCAGTGTATGTACATGACTTTGGCGGACAGAAGACACAGTGTGATTACCTAATATTTAGTTAGGTTACAATAGCACTAATGCCCTTATCCTTGCCACATGAGCTCATCTACAAGGCAACATGATGTCCCTACTGAAGCTTTGGGACACAGTACCAGTAACCCCCGAGACATGACAATTATTAAGTCACCAATATTGTTCCTTCCATACTACAGGGATTCTTCTAGGAAGTGTATCTATAGTCACAGCAAAATTCCAGTTGGGTCCTTTGCAGATCACTGGTTTGACCTCCTGATCCAAACAGGGCTATCTTCAAAGTTAAACTAGGTTGCTCAAAGCCTTGTCCAGTTTAGTTGTATGTCCATGGATGGAAAGTCCATAGCCATTCTGGGAACACCTTCTGGTACCTGACCACTCTCACTTTGAACTTTTGTTCTATTATACACAGTTGGAATCTCTCTGGGTGCAACTTCTCACTTTTGTCCTGCTGGCGCACATCTCAGAGAGAAACCTTGCCCCATCTTCTCTATAATTTCCCCTGGGAAGGTGAACACACAAATTAGATCCTGCTGTAGCCAAACCCACTTCTTCAGCTTCTGCTCATACATCATGTGCTCCATCCCCTACCACCTTAGCAGCCTCCGCTCAACTTGCTCTAGGCTGTTGCTGGAGGACCCAAAATTGGACAGTGGGTATCCAATGTGACCTCACCAGCACTCCACAGAGAGCACATACCTGCTGGGTATATTGATAATGCACCTCTGTAGGTGTTGAACTCCCATGATGGACTTCTTTTGTCCACCAGGATGGCCAGGCCTTTTTATGCTGGGCTACTCCCAAGCCAGTTGGCTCTCAGCCTGTAGCGGTGTACGAGGATAGTCTATCCCACATGCAGGACTTTGCACTTGTCTCTGTTGACCATCACAAGGTTCTTGCTCTGAATGGCAGCTGTGGCCTCCAGTATGTCAACTGATCTCCCTAGTCTGGCATGGAGATCAGCTGAAAACTTGCTGAGGGTGCACTCTGTCCTACCCCCTGAGTCATTGATGAACATATCAAACAGGACTTGCTCCAGTATCGATCCCTGATCCCTCCTAACTGGGCATCAGACTTCAAACCAATGAGGTGCTACTCTTCAAGCCTGGTGATACAGCCAGTTTTTCACACAGATAGTCTGTCCACCCCATCTATATCTCCCCAATTATAAGGTTAGTGAGGGAAACCCTATCAAAAGCCCTAATAAAGCCAAGCTTAAATGGCATCCTCTGCTTTCCCCTTGCTCACTAAGCCAGAAGTCAATGAGGTTGGCTCAGGCTAACTGAACTTAAAGGCATAACATTTGCCTTTTTTCAGTCATCGGCAGCCTTCTAAACACCACAGCCTTTCAAAGGTCATAGGGAGTGAGCACACCGGCCTCAATGCTCAAATGCACACCAACTGGTCCAGTGGACTTGTACATGCCCAGTTTGATTCAGTGGACTTTAACTTGATCTACTGTGGCTAGTCTCTCCCTCCCCCCAACTCTGCTACTAGCCATGGAAGCTTGGGAGATGTGGGTTTTTTCCCAGTAAAGGCCAAGGTGAAGGAGGCCTTGAGTATCTCGGCCTTTTCCTTGACCTTTATTGCTAGGGAAATCACCCAGTTCTGCAGCAGGCCCACATTTTCCCTTGTCTTTCTTTTGCTGCTGATGTGAGTGTAGAAGCCTTTTTTGTTGCCCTTCACATCCTCTTTCAGTTGCAACTCCAGCCAAGCTTTGGCATTCCAGATTCCACTCCTTTCCTAAAATAGCGACCATCCTCTGCATGAAGTGATGGAATTGCAAGCCAGGGTAGTTTGCTTACAAGTCCTCTACCTGTTGAATGCTTTCTAGAAATGCTATTTAAGGAAGGTGGTTGTTTTTCACCTGTATCTCATCTTTTTAAAATTGCAAGCATATGCAGGTGCCTGTTCAAGCATTGATTTAGCTGGTACTGCGGAAAATGCCATTGTTCTAAGTTGTTCTTTCTTCCTTTGTTCTTTGTTTAGTTGGTTTGTTTCCAGTAACCTCAAATTTGGTGCAGAAGAAAAGAAAAAGGATAAAGTATACACACATACACCTGATACAAGGGAATCAAAAGATTCTTTACCTTCATCATGCAGATTTGACTGCTAATCCGCCTCTCCAGGCTTTTCTCTAATATTTTGTAATATTTCAGTTCTGCCTAAGCAATTTTACATGATTATCATAAGAAAAGCCATCCCCTTAATGAAAGAGTTCCTTCCTTTTATTCAGATCTGGACTTCCTGCCCCATTCTCCTCTAAAGCAAAAAAAAAAAAAAAAAAAAAAAAAAGTCAGAGAAATTAGACAAAGTTTTCTTAGTTGTAGTCAGCTGGTAAATGATAAATTCAAGGGTGTTCCAGATCTAGAAAAGGGAGGTGTTTCTTGCTTTTCAAGCACTTGTACTTAGTCTAGAGACAGTTTTCTCCCAAGACAGTTTTCTTATACATAAAGATACCACTTGTTCAACATATTCTATACTATGTTTTTGATATGGAATGATCAGTCTCTTCAGTCTTCCAAACTTTCACAATAACTGAGAAGTGTTTCTGAAACATTTTCTATTAAAGATAGGACTCTACAATAGGAAGTTGTTTGAATTACAATATAGTCAGAATTGTACATACTCTGCATAGTTGTGTCTTACCTCTGTACTTCAGTAACACGGTTGACATTATGACAGCTGGATTTAAAGTTGCCAAAATTTGTCTTTAAAATTCCTCTTCTGGGTCTTTATATGTTTGTCAATTTTTATTGCTGAACTGTTGCATTTATTGCCTACTTTTGGGAAACTGAAGATGCCTGAATATGATGAATGCATACTTCTGTTATTACAATAAAGTCACAAGTGAGACGTGGTTTGTATTTAACAGTTGATTCGTCCAATTGCTCAAAAAGCTGCATGCTTATTTGGATCGTCATTAAATCTGCTCTCTCTCATAAGGGTGTGGAATAGAATTAGGATCCAAATCAGGGCTCGGCTGATGAGAGACTGCCAAAGCACAGTGCCACTTCCCCTTTCCTGATTCTCTTTTTCCTTGCTGCAGCATAGAGAGGAAGGACTGCTAGCCACAGACCTGTCTCTCAGGACCTCCTCCTGGTGACTAGGAAAAGGCTAGGTGAAGGAAACGCCATCCCTATGACTAGGAAAACCATACATGACAAAGGAGGAAAGGAGCAGGAACTGCTCCAGGAACTTTCTGCGTGTGGGCTAGGATCAGGCTGAGGTATGCACTTCGCACCTGGGACTCTTGAATCATTCCCCTTCTACGTCTTCATGTCAGCTGGGATCCTGAGAAACTTTCAGATGTTGTGTCCCAGCTCCTCCTGGCACAGCAGCGGGGGTCTGTGCCATCCCAGCAATACTGAGCTTCTTCCTCCAGCTCCTCGTGTTTCTGCTGGGATACTTCGTCCCCCAGGGAGGGAAATGAAGTAGGGGTGGGAAGGACTTTCACTGTGACTAATGCAGCAAGATGTACCTCCTAAAGGTGATCCTTTAGGTTCTTTTCAGCTCCAATCACTACTCTTACTCCAAGAAGTACACTGACATGAATGGGGCACACTGCAACTCTGCAAGACCCTTTTCTATCGCAGACGGGTATGCAGAGCCACTCACCCATGTGATATCGCCCAGCTACAGGAAAGGGATTCTGCATTTCTTTCATCACAGATATACTCATCACAAAACCATCAGGACAGGAGCTGGTGCATGGAAGCAGCAGGCTACGCACAGGTACTCAAAGCAGTGACTGCCTAGGGAACGCCAGGCTCTCCAGGTGGCGGGAGGGCAGCGCGGCAGGCCAAGTGGCTGGAGGGAGAATGGCACAAATGGGTATGGTGGGAAGGGGTTTTTACCCCCACCCCTGGACACTGAGGCACAGGGCAGAAAAGAATGATGGGCAACTTTACCTTCTTGAAAACCCAGTCTTGCCCTTTACAGCTCACTTTCGTAAGGTGTCTCCACAGGCTCTGTGCTGCTCTCTGTACTGTTCCTGTCCTCTTTACCCAAATCTTTGAATTATAGGTTCAGTGATGGCACCTGGGGAGGACTGAGAAAAAAGAACTCAAGAACGATGAAAAGACAGAGCAATGGAGACGAGAGGAGATATGGCAGTGGTGAAGCGGCTAAAACACAAGTGATGCCTTCTCCAGCAATGGCTGGTGAGCTAAGGAACACAAAATCAACACTCTCCTCTCTCTGGAAGACCAATGTTGAATTTAAGCCTACAGCCACACCTGGGCAGCACTCAGCGACAATGCTCTTTCCAACTTCTCCCTCTGTTGTAAGAGTGCTTTAGCTGGTACCAGTCAAAAAACTTCTGAGGCCTCTAAACAGGGCCAAGGTATGGTATCTACTTCAGCTGGCCAGGCCTCCATGCAGTCTCATCTTCTTCTCTGGTTTAATTCCTTTAATGGATTTTGTCTCCTCAGAGACTTCTCCACTCGTCCTGGGCCCACGGTTTTGCTCAGTCAGATTTCTTCAAAGCTGCACTTGAAAGAAAGCACTACTGTCCAAACTTACCATTTTAACACAAGTCATTAACATAACATTCGGTGCTCCTAAAGCCTCAGCTTCTGAAGGCGAGCATGATTAGATGTTAATCTCAGCTTTCATTAAGAAAAAAAAAAGTTTTGTTATTTCCCTTTGGGTTTTGGAGAAAAACTTGAGAATATAAAAAAATGAAAATTCCAGGCTCTAAACCAAATAACACACAACGTATTATTTCAAAACACTATTTTTAAAGACCGAGATTTCACTGGTCTCATGACTTTTGACCAGAGACTTGGCTGAGGATTTGAGTTTCCCCTCCATCGCACAGGAGGGGACGGGAAGGAGACACCTCACAACAGAGACTGGGGCCTTGAGAATGCCCATTGTCTTCTGAAAGCGTGTCTTGACATATATGCCCCAACTCTCAACATTCCTGGAAGATCTATGGCAAAAATGCCATTTTCCTCCCGCTTCCGTGCCAACGCACGCAGCGACTACAAGAGACGAGACCAGCAGCAGGTCTGAACCCTTCCAGTGACCAACCCGGGCAATGACAGGATGCAACTTCATTGAGCATTTCTCCTTTTTTTCTTTTAGAAACCAGACTGCTTCAGGAAATTACCGTAACCCTCCTCTGCCCGGTCACCTCCACCGCCTTTACGGGGATGGCGAGTCCCCCTAAGACGTGTCCGGGCAGCGGGCGCTCACCACATGTCGTGCGTGCCCACCACACGCGCCTTCGCACGTCTCCGCCATCGAGCTCTGGCCCCAGGGCTGGCAGGCACGGGCACATGCACAGGACCCCCGGGCCGCACCTCGAATACTGTGTTCAGTTTTGGGCCCCTCACTACAAGAAAGATGTTGCCTTGCTGGAACAGGTCCAGAGGAGAGCAACCAAGCTGGTGAGGGGTCTGGAGCACAAGTCATACGAGGAGCGGCTGAGGGAACTGGGGTTACTTAGTCTGGAGAAGAGGAGGCTGAGGGGAGACCTGATCGCCCTCTACAACTACCTGAAAGGAGGCTGTAGTGAGGTGGGGGTCGGCCTCTTCTCCCTGGTAACAGATGATAGGACGAGGGGGAATGGCTTGAAGCTGCGCCAGGGCAGGTTTAGGCTAGACATTAGGAAAAACTTCTTCACCGAGAGGGTTGTCAGGCTCTGGAATGGGCTGCCCAGGGAGGTGGTGGAGTCCTCATCCCTGGAGGTCTTTAAAAGAAGGATAGATGAGGTGCTTAGGGACATGGTTTAGTGGTGGGATGGCAGTGCTAGGTTAACGGTTGGACTCGATGATCTTAAAGGTCTTTTCCAACCGAGGTGATTCTATGATTCTATGATCCCCCCCGGGCAGGACGCCTGCAGCCCCCACAGGCGCCGGCGGCCCCCTGCCCCGCAGGCCGGGCGGCAGCGACAACGGGCGACCGGCAGCACCCCGGCAGGCCCCGGCGGGGCGTCGGCGGCCCCCCGGGGCCTGCCCCCCAAACCGCCCCCCGGCACCTATAGGGCCCATACCCCACCCCCAGCCCCGGGCGGCGGAAGTGTGTGTAGGGGGCAGTATAGGAATTTCCTGTGACGTCCCGGCCCGGACTCCATTAGGCTGCAGCTGGGCTGAGAGGAGACAAACCCAGCGGGCAGCGAGCGGAGCGGGCCGGGCGCCTGGGGCTGCCGGGCGGGGGCTCAGGGCAGCGGCGGCCGCCATCGCCAGAGGGAGCCCCGGCGGGGGGGGGGGGGGCGCTGCCTCCGGGACCCCCGGGGGGCACAGGGCCCCGCTCCGCCTCCCCTCACCCCCGCCGCCCCCCGCCTCCCCCTCCTCGCCCCCCCGGCTTCCCACCACGGCCGCTCTCGGCGAGGAAACTCTGGCCTCCGCTTCCTCCTCCTCCGACTCGGACACCGGCGGAGCCTCCCCGCCCCCGCGGAAGAAAGCCCGGGCCTCCCCGGCGGCGGCGGTGGAGGGAGCAGGAGAGCCCGGGGCTTCCGCGGGCAGAGCAGGCCTCACCTCGTCCCAGTCCCCCTCGCTCCCCGCCGGGCTCGCCCCCGCCGCCGCCCCTCTCAGAGGCAGCAGCAGCAGCGGCGTCGGCAGCGCCATGCAGGCCAACGGGGCAGGAGGGGGCCAGCAGCAGCCCCCCGGGGCCCGAGGCCTCGGCGGGCACGGCCGCCAGCGACCAGCTGGCCCACGCCAACGGGCTGCTGCCCTCGGCCAACAGCGGCGGCGGCAGCCCCGGCGGCCTCAGCGTCAACAACGGGGTGCCCGCCGCCGGGGGCCCCGGCCCGGCCGCCGCGGAGCTGGGGGGCGGCGGCGGCGGCGGCAGCACCCTGAAGAAGAAGAAGCGGCTCTCGCAGTCCGACGAGGACGTGATCCGGCTGATCGGACAGCACCCCACGGCCTGGGCCTCAAGTAAGTGGCCGGCCGCGGAGGAGGCCGCGGTGGGCGAGGGGGAGCGCGGCCGGCGGGGGGGCTCGTTCCCTCCCCGCGCCGGCGGGGCGCCCGACCCGAAGGGCGCGGGGTCGCAGGAGGCCGGTGGTCCCCGCGGTGGATGGGCTGCCCGAAGGGAAGCGAGGAAGGGACCTCCGGAGGAAGGGGTGGGGGGGGGGGTGGGGGGATTGGTGGCAAAAACTGCCCTGCCGCAGCCTGGTAACCCCCAGCGAGGAGAGACCGGTGCCTGGGTGCGAGGCAGAGCAGTGGGGCAGGCCCGCTCCTAAAAAAAATGGAGCCGGAGACGTGTTTTCCAAGGCTGTGCCGGTCAGCTCGGTGTCTGCGAAGGGACAGGCCGGCAGCTTCCTCTGCCAGCGATGGCAACATGGAAGTCGAGTTGCACACCGATAAGGGTAGATCAATACAAATGTGTTCGTGGGGGAGAAGTTATCTGGTAAACATAATGGAGCCCGCAGCTGGGCGTGTGGGGGGGTGGCTTTTTGCAGATGAGCTCCCAGATTTGGCTTGTCAGCTTGGAGGAAGCGAGCACAAACTAAACTGCCACTTAAACAGGCTGTTTGGTTTCACTCTGAAAACCTTCGTCCCTGTAAATGGTGAAAGCCTCTGCAGATTTGTGTTGGACACGTATTTTTGATAATAATACTCTCTGTAGACTAGAAAGAGAATGTTGGCTCTTTCTTAGAATCAGAATAAGGGAAAATAATTTCCCAGTGGAGTAGGGGAAGTCGAAGAATTTAATCACAACATTTGCTTTGTGAGTAAAGCTGAAGCCAACATGTCATAATTTTGGAAGGAGGCTAGAGAAGTCCTGTAAGCTCTTCACGTAGCTACCACTAAGGAAGTCTTCAAAACACTGTGGAATGGGTCAATTATAAAGAACTTAGCATATAAAACACATTGCCTGTGACACAAGAGGCGAGTTTACAGCAGCGGACAACTCGTGACTGTTCATAGACGACACCACAGTAAATAAGCTATTTTTAGTGTAAAAGGGGGAGGGCTACAGGTTCATGACTGTTTATTTTATTTTAAGGAGCCAGTCTTAATACGTGATGAAGAAGAAAAAGTTAGGCCCATTGCAGATGTAGTATCTCTCTGTGCTCTTTTGGGGGAGGGAGGGAGAGGGCAGGGGATAGTAGCCAGTAGCTAACAGCTTTCTAGTCTGTATCTTCCTTCATGAAGTTTATCTCCTGTGCAGGGATGGCTGTTTGTGGTGGCTGGTAAGTCACATACTTTATGGTACTTCAGCGAAGCTTTCAAGCTCATTGACAACTTGCTTTAGGTATAGGTAGCTGTTTACATGTCTCAGGCAACTGAGATAGTCTCTTTGGACAAGCATCTGAATCTGGTCATAGTATTCTTACTTTAATAAAGTTACTTTTAAATACGGTTTACTGTATAGCATATAGCAGGTGGTATATTTGTGAGGGTAAAACTGGTCGGGTTTTTTTACACTGTATCTCTCCTGCAGCCAGACTGTTGATCTTCTCATGCAAGAGTCAGGATGTCGTTTAGAACATCCTTCTGCTACCAAATTCCGCAATCATGTCATGGAAGGAGAATGGGATAAGGTAACGTAGGGCTTATAGGACTGTATTAACCACTGTTTAAATTTATAGTATCTGTGAGAGAATTCAAAATCCACCCTCCTTATATACTTTTTTGTTGTTTGTTTTTTTTTTTTTCTTCTTATGCTGATTTCTGCAGGCTGAGAACGACCTGAATGAACTTAAGGCCTTAGTGCATTCTCCGCATGCAATTGTGGTAAGAGGCACACTTGAACTCTTTCAGAGCTGTATAGTTGGACTAATTGTAGTGATGTAATCTTTCACGATGGAGTTGGTTGTCCACAGTTCTTGTGTTCTTTTTTGCTTACTTTAAGTGGCTTACATGCTATCTTAAATGTCATACTGATCTGAACTTTTTAATATTTTTTTTTTTTTTTTTTTTTGGAATGTGAGATAGGAAGCCCAAAAGTATTGAGGCTAATATTTGGTGTACTGAATGCTTAAAGTTTGTTAAACATACTTAACTGATAAAATATAAATCCTGTAACAGCCCTAAAATAGGTCAGTTTCTGTAGAAACTGCCTATGTTGAATACTAATTTCAAACTTCAAGTACTTCTCACAATCTCTGTGTATGGGAGTTAGGTTTTCTTGAGCGAAGAAAAGTTTAGGAAAAAAAAAAATGCAGCAATACTAATGTGGAGTTGGCATTGTAATAGCACATTACAAGGCTGCTATAGACCATGAACAATACTGTTGCTTTTCCAGATGGCATCTAAAGAGCAAATGCATTTGTATTGCTCTTAGGAGTTTATTTAGAGCTTTTTCTCTTTGCCCCCTTCCCCCCCCCTTTTTTTTTTTTTTAAAGATGAATGTAGAAATAAAAGGTTGGTAGATCCCGCGACTTGACAATTACAATATGTGTTATTATGATTTCAGTTACTTTGAGGAACCTGTTTCTTGGTTTGATTTTTTTTTCTATCTCGAGATGAGAATCACTGCTTAGGCTCTTCAGACAGCTTGTTCTGTTGTGTTTAAACGTTTATTTAAACGAAATGAAGTTTGAACAGCTACAGTCACTTAGGAAGAAAACAGTAGCAAGGCTTTTTGAAGTGTCTGTGACTGTAAACAATGAAGAATCAGCTGATGGCTGCTTAGCTCCACTTCTAGCTGATTCATTTGTTGTCAAGACAATTTCCTGTCTGGTGGGGGAGGGAGAGAAAGAGAACAGGAAGTGAAGTAGGAAAAACAGATGTTTAACAAAACATCAGAGGGTACTTGAAAGAAGTTTACATTCTGTTCTATAAATTTGGTCAGAGCTTAGCACCTCCTAATTAGGCTAGGAGTTCACTTTTCTGAACGACTTGGTAGAAATAAGATCCATGGTTCAAATAGTTTAGAATATTGCATGCAGCTTTCAATACCTTGTGGAGACAAAGTATGAAACCACTGTATGTGAATATGAATGGTCATTTGAAGCAGATTTTCTCATGTTTCTAACTTCTGACATTACCGAGTTTCTCTGTGGTATTAAAGTGTTTTACATGTGTGGGAGTCAAGAGGTTTGACTGAGTATCAGCATTGTACTTTTTGGAGAACATATTTTGAGGAAAAAGGGGACATTTTTCTCCTGTTGTTTTGGATGGCTCTGAAAGCATGCTGTTCTTTAATGTTGATGTCTAACTACCTGAATAAAACTTGGTGGAACAAAAATACTTGGTTTAGACTGAACTTTACCTGAACCAAATGCTAACTATTTTCTTTTAAAAGTTGTTCTCCTTCATATAAACTTCATATAATTTAAACCAGATAACAGTATTACATGTCTTACATGTATGTTAGTAAGTCAATACTGATTTGCAGGGGTAAGTTGAGCTTGTGCGTGCTCCATTGCGTGCACACTGTCTCTACCTCCCTCCCCACGTGGCTTTTTTGTACATGGTTGAGATTATGGGTGGGTATTGCTATAGTCAGCACCTGGAAAACTAGTGAAAGATCATTACAGGTAAGGAGGGATGCTTTATGCTCTGTAGGTAATCCTGACTGCCACAAAGTCAGAATCTTGATTAGGGAAAGTCAAAATAAGATACTGCTGCAAGCAACTCTTTAAAAACAGAAAATTAGATTGTTGGGTTTCCTGGCTCCTGACTTGTGACTTATACTATATGACTAGATGTTTCAGAAATGTGTGCATACAAGAAGAATGGGTACCTAAAAGTTTAGATGACACAGAATATTTAACAAAGTAGGTTGTGTGGGTGTGTGTGTGTATGTGGTGGTTTGTTTTTGGTTTGTGGTTTGGTGGGTTTATTTTATTTCCTTACAGTTAATATGACCTGGACAAAATAACCAGGAGATATAGCTGGTTTTGAAATGTCTGGTCAGGGAAGGGGATAAATATGTATTTTGAAAATTCTACTCCAGTTTCAGTTTCCTTATTTCTGCAAAGTGCTGTGTAAGTTCTACAGGTGAAAACACTAAACACGAAATGGCTGATTTCGATTTGTAAACCTTTGATGTTGTGTGTTGATATGTTGGGGGTGGGGACAACAGTCTGCTATTTCTGTTTGTGTCAACACAACTGAGCACTATATAGTATGTGATTAGTCGTATTTACTTTTCCAGCATATAAGATACAGCTGTCTTGAGACAAACTGTAGGAAAACTTTATAGTTGATTCAAGCATGTTATTTTTCCTTGAGTAACCCTTAGAAAATATCAGTTTCAAGCCAGCCTGAGGTTTTGTTTACTTTACGGCTATTCAAGCATATTATGGCATCCATCCTGGGTAACTAACTGAACCCAGGAAAAAAATCTGGAGATTATTCCTCTGTGGTCATCTAGAATATACTTTCAAATTGTCCTCTTTACTTTTTCTTTTTGTTTACTTAAATGGGGCTTTCCCCCAGTTCTGGAGGTATACAGCCCGCAGCAGGCAATCCAACAAAAAAAGTAATTTATAACTTGTCATTTGAGCAAAGTGCTCCACTTGCCTGTATGGTGTCCCTCTGGCTACCAGCATTAAGGGCAGTTCCCTATTGGAGTAAGTTACTCTAAGTGACAGGTTTTGGTATTGTTGAAGCCTTAAATTCTATAGGCTGGAATATTTTCTGCCCTATATATATGAAATCTTACATTTAAGTTTTGGATGGTTTTTAAGTGCTTTTATTGGTATTTTACAAGACTATCACATGATTCTAATAAAGACTGCAAAGCAATGAAAATTGGGGTCTTAGTTCTGCAGGCTATAAGCAGATAGCTCCTGCATTGAGTTTGTCTTGAAACATCAGCTGATAATTTCAGCATGTCTTAGTTACCTTCTTCATTTCAAAGAATAGTTGTTTCAGCAGCATTTACTTAATTATTTTGAACTCTTAGTACAGTAATAAAACTGTTGTGGAGCTTGTTAAGATACTCAGGTCAAAAATAACACCAAAATCCAATCCTAAAATTTAGGTTATTATGCTTTTTACTCTTTAAACTTCTGAAGATTTGCTACTGTATGGCCCAATTTCTTGACTGTGGTAGGATGCTTGTCTTATTATTTTTGCAGTTGCGTTACTGAGGCTTTCACCTTTGGTTGCTTAATACTGGTGAATCATGATGCATACAAAACTTCCTAGAATTTAAGATTTTTCAAGGGGCTTTCCTACTAAGAATGAGGACAAGGAAGGAGAAAAACCCTAAACATTCATGTTAGTAATCAAAGGCTGTAGTTTGAAGAAAGCGAAATGTTAATAGTACATACATTAAAACAAACAAACCTCCTTGTAAATCTATTAACTGTGTCTTAGTTTTGCCCCAACGTGGTCAGAGGTTCAACTTACACTTAAGTAATAGCTTTTAGAAACAGCAAAGTAGTGCACTTCATGTGTATCCTCTCTATAAAGTGATATATCCTCATCCCTCTATAGACAGGATGAGGTTAGTGATAACTGAACAAAACCAGCCAGACAGACTGTAGTGCTGAAACCGTTGTATTGGAGACTTCTGTGGGTCCTACAGGGTGAAGAATCTTTGATGTAAGCTAAGCCATGGTGGCATATGGATTTAAATTGTTCAACAGTAAAGACTGCAATGATGTTGAATTTCCATTGCAAACACAGAGATGATAACAGCAAATCCCAGGCACTTCCATTCATTGTACATAGTATAATTTGGATTATGTTAATTTTTATTTCCCTTCTTTGGAGGGCAGCTAAAGAATATGGAGAATGAGTAAGCTGTTCTTGTGCGTGCGCTGCATCAGATTAGTTTTACAGTCATTCTATTCTACTTAAATAGTGGGGTTTGTGCTTTTACTTTACAGTGGCCAATGTTATAAACAGCTTTGGTTCCTTCTAGAAGAGGTTGTTTGGGCTGTTGAAGAGACTATGTACTCAAAATGGTCTTGTCTACCAGCAGAAGGTGGTATTGGAAGTAATTAGCAGTACTATTAGTAGGGCATATAAGTAGTTAAGAGAAAATGAAGACAAAATTCAGCCGTTCAGTGAAATCTATTTGTCAGCAAAGTCAATAGTTGCACAAAAATAAGTACTAAGAGGCCATGAGTGTCCTGATATAAAAAACTACTTGAAATATGATGTCACTGGAGTGACTTTTGCCTTAAGGAAACTGCATTCATACCATTGTTTGAGTATGCTGTAGGGCAAGTTTTAGAGCAGTTATCAAAATAGCTTAGAAAATCAATTTAATTTCCCTATCAACACTTTACTCTAGTCACTGCCTCTTGCTGTAGATAAGTTACAATTTAAAACTGCTTATCTTTTTATTCTAATTCCCCATTATGTTAACAGTAGACTCCTGCATGAAGGGTACAGTACTGTGTTGTTCTGGAGGCTTTTACGTTCTGAATATGCTAAAGTCACATGTGGCACTAATGACTTTTTTTTTTGGAAATTATACTTTGTAACCCAAAACTGAGGTTACATCTCTTTGAATAACTTGGCAACAGCATTCTGCGTGGTAGTTTTTCCTGTAATGCTTCTGTGGAATTGTTGGGACTGGAGTTACAAAAACTGATTTATTAGGGTTTTCTGTTCTTTTTACTTTTTCTCCTAAAGAAATGAACTTAACGTGCCAAATCCTAAAGGTACGGAGGGAGAAGGAGTAACTAGGTACAGATGTGGTTATCACATTTGTAGGAAAGGTGATACAAATTTAATAAATATTATATGCAGTGAATGGAGAAGGAAGAGTTGGAGGGATTATAGTTTTTATTACAAACTGGGAATATTGGACTACTTTTTTTATCTGGTGGTGATCATCAGTGCAAGGTGGACCAAGAGGGAGTGAAACACGGTGTGCAACTACTCCCTGAGCATCTCCGTGCATTCTTGTGAGCATGTGCATGAATGGAGAGGAAGCCCTTGCCCCTCCTGCTGCTCATATATAAGCAAACAGCGTGGGGTTTGTTGGCCTACTGCATGGAACCAACCACTGAGGCTGTAAATAATTGAGATATCTTTCTTCTGGCTTTCTACATGTCAGAACACCAAAAAATGCTGTCTTGCCTGGAAAAACTGTACAACGATGCCCTAACAATTGCAAATTCAAATAAACTAAAGAGCTGGCTAGGGAATGTCATATGGGTTTGCCTGTCACATATAGGACAATCTCTATTACCAGTACTACCGACATGTTTGAACATAAATCCTCTTTACTGTGTAATGTTTTATGCTTCACAAAGCTGTGTGGTAAGTTTAACAGCATTGTATGTGGAAACTTTATTCTTTTGAAGAACTGAGTATCTTTGGAAGCTAAAAATGCTTTATATTTTAACTTTGGATTTTACATATAGTAAGCCTTAAACTTTCATGTAAGCTTTAATAGGACGGGAACATCTTAAACTTCCTGATTATCCCCCTACTTAAGGAGGCTAGCAGTGTGTTTGGAACTGAGTAAACATTGACCAAATATGAGCATGAAAATAGCGAGGTGCCTGAGGCCTGACAAAGCGAAGGAAACCAGTGATTGAATTGGTGGTGTATTCACTAGAAAAGCAAATGCAATTTGCTATACTTAATAGTCATTCTGTTTCTCACTGATATGTCTAAGAATGCACATTTTCCTCTTTAACCTGGTGAGTCTTGTGGACCAGAAATGTCTTTTCTCTGTAATAACTGCTAGCAGCAAAGAAGATGTGCAAACACATAATAGTTGGTTTCATCCAGAAACAACCAAACTGTGTTTCTAATGAATTAGTATTAGAAACTTCTAGGACTTCAGTTTTTTGAATGTAGTAAACGAATGTCTGACTTTCTTTTTCTTTATCCACAGACATTTGTTAAAATAGCAGGCTTGATTGTTTTCTTTTAAAAAAAATAATCAAAAACTGTTCAAGATGAAAGGAACACTATGAAATAGCAGTGATTACTTCTGAAAAGTGAAGTGATTCCTAAATATAGGAAACTATATTTTTTTTCTGTAATCCTGAAAATGATACAACGCCCAAGGAAAACAGCTTAACATGGAACTACAAAATGAAACCTCAGGCAGTGTCAATTGGTTATTGCTGTATGTTATGCAGCTATGCAAACAATACGTGTGAGCTCGTATGTAAGCAGTATGAGAACTTGTTGTGTTCTGTGCTGTCATGCAGTCTTAAACATGTGATTAGCTGCTTTTGGGTGCTTTTCTTGTTAGAATATAAGATTAGGAAGCCTATATAATTCAGGGTTTGAAGAATGGTGACTGAAAAGGCAGTGAGTATGAAAGTGAGACAAGTTGAAGGGGGGATTTGGAAAATGAGGTAGGAAGATACTTGGAGCCCCATAAGGCATAAAGGAAATTCATGGATAACTTAACTTAATTGCTGCAGTATTGTTGAAAACCCAGCACAAAGAAATTGAGTAATGAAACATTACATATAGCTGTATTTCTGAAGGGCATAGTAGAATGGTTTCTACTGTTCTGTTTAGGCTCAAACGTTTTCTGAAACTTCAGTCAACCTTTTTCCCCTGACTGCTGCTTTCTGTCATGTCAGAGGATGAAGTTTTTGCTGCTGCAGCAGAAGTACCTGGAATACCTGGAGGATGGCAAGGTCCTGGAGGCACTTCAAGTTCTACGCTGTGAACTGACGCCTCTGAAATATAATACAGAACGCATTCATGTCCTCAGTGGGTAAGTGTTCGGACTTTACGAGCTCTTTTGGTGGAATTTTCTAAGGAATTCTATAGCTTTTTATAGCTGATACTGTAAAAACTCAAACTGTATTAAAGCTACTATCCTGTTGATTAATAAGCTCTAGTGAGATATGCTGAGTAAAGAAGAATATTCAGTAGATAATGTTCTGTTTCAGATGCTTGAAAATAACCCGATTACTTACTTTTATAGTAGTAGAACCCAAATTAATACATGCACGTGTATGGTCATCTGATCTTGAAAATTATTAGCCTGTTATCTTTTAATTGAATAAGTAGGTGAATATAGTCTGGTTTGTTCTTAGGTGAAAATAAGACATTTCTGTGTTCCCTAAAATCTGTTTGTTGGGTTTTTTCTTTTTCTATTGCCAATTTGTAGACATTTGTTGTGAAGAAGATGCGTGCGTGTGTGAAATAGTTCCCTGCCTTTTTTTCTTATCGGCCTCAAGCTTAAGTCACTTGTTTCAAGTTCATTAAGAATGTCATTATATAGATCATGCTTAAAAGTTAAAAGAATGATTCCAGAAAGACTTGGTCTGTTGGTGTGTGTGCACTTTTTTTAAACAGGTATCTGATGTGTAGCCATGCAGAAGACTTGCGTGCAAAAGCAGAGTGGGAAGGGAAAGGAACAGCTTCCAGATCTAAGCTTTTGGACAAACTCCAGAGTAAGATGTTCTAGTGTTTAGAATTTATTCCCACCTCTGTAAATCCAGTACATCGTACATAATGGCATATCACAGGGAATTGACTTTAACTGCATTTGCCGGTTGTTGGTTTTGTATTTCTTGGTTCATGGAGATACCTTTAGGTGCCTTTACCCTTTGGTCTTCTGTATCTAACCTTTTGCTGTCTGTGATAAACTATTTGTAATAGGAGCTCTTATTTCTTAGCTCTGCTGCATGCAGTAATAGTATAACTTGGTGATTAAATGTGTGGTTCGGGGGGGGGGTGGGGGAGTGTTTTGTAAATGCCAGCTCTACTAAGAGGTTGAAACTAAGTGTGCCTATAACCACTGGTGATAGTAGTACTGGTTTATAGTGGTCTCAGACTTTGCTATGAATTCTGGTTTCTCCTTTCTCTTTCTCGTGGCTAGTGTAATACTATGTATCAGAGTTGCAAAACCTACGGTATTCTTTATTTTGACAGTGTTCATAGAGAATTCTTTAAATGAACACAGCTGATACTGTTTTTTAATTTTACAGATTTTGTTAAATACTAGGTTTTGAGTTAGCTTGTGTAAATGGTGCTTGTTGGCCAGGACAACATTTACTAGAACTACAAGTACCTTGCATACAGCTCTGCTTTCCGGAAGTTCATGCTTCTAATTCCAGATGTAAAGCTGTAAATTTGACAAGCTGTGTGTACTCTTTTCCTGTAGGTTTTAAGCTTTATTTACTGAAGTCTCTTCCAAAAACACTCAAATCAAAATATGCTCTTACTTGTAACTTGGTTTTGATATATATTTTTTGTTTGTTTGTTTTTCTTAATAACTCTCTTAAAGCGTACCTACCCCCATCAGTGATGCTTCCTCCAAGGCGTTTACAGAACCTGCTACGTCAGGCTGTGGAACTACAACGGGACCGGTGCCTATATCATAATACCAAACTAGATAGTAATCTAGATTCTGTCTCGCTGCTAATAGATCATGTTTGTAGTAGGTAAGAAACCCTTCCTACTTTTAAGATGGGCAACAATATCTTTTCTTTGTCTTTTAAAATAATCTAATTGTACCTACCGATAAAAGGAACGTGAAAACTATTCTGAGTTGGTTTAACAGGAGTTGACTCAGGAAAGACAGTTCTCATTTAATGAGTAGTGGGGTGGAGTAGAGAAGGTGTGTATAAGAGACTTTAGTAGCTAGATATGGGGTCGTGGGGTCAGACTGAAGCTTTAAAATTCTAATTAGATGGGTATGAATAGAACATACTACTATGCTAATTCTTAGACACTCATTTCTTGTAATTTTGGACAACCAGTCTGTTTATTCATCAACACATGATAGCTGTGTGTTTTCACTGAAGAATCACTATTATGTTACTTATCCATACTGTCTTCAAGCTTGCTGGAATGTAGAAAGCCTACTAAAGCATACTTCATGAAGTTAAGAGTCAGCTTCAACTTTTAGTACTGGACAGTAAGGTGTATTTAGACACAAAGGTTAAAACTGAGTAGAAATGTCCAATAGACATATTTTTGCATAATATATAATATGAATGATATAAAGAACTATTCCCTGAGATTTGTAAGGTGGTAAGAATTGAACGTCTCTTACACCTACATATTGGCTCTTAAGACCATCTGGATACCTTTTTGAAAAAAAAAACTTGATGCTGCTTCTGAATCTTCAAAATGCCATACTCTAGTAGATAGGAAATGGGAAGATGTATGTTTGTAATGAATGGCTGACTTGAGTGGTTTTTCCTTATCTAGCAGAACTTGGCCAAGGACCTGAAAACTCAGTGTAGCTTTTATGGAAAACTGCTGTGCATGGTGTAAGAAGGGAATGAGCGCTAGGACACCTAGAAAATAAGAGCTGTATATGATACCCTTAATGTTCATGTGACAGGCCAACACTTGGGCTTACAGGGGAGTTTTTTTCATGTTAACTTCCTCAGATGAGCTAACCTTAAGTACTGATAAACTTGCTTATAGAAACTTCCTGAACTCAGCTGCTTTGACTTAACACTCTTGGGTTACTTAGAATCTGTTTTTAAAGATGCAGACTTCCATAGTACTTCACTGTAGCTATCTGAAGGTTTTAAAATGAATATTCTTGGCACTTAATGTAACTTTTTTAGACTATTGTCTAGCTTGTAATTTTGCTACATCACATTGTTGGAGCAGTTTTGTGTGTGTGTGCAGACATTTGGCTGTTCCCTATTTTGAGAGCTATTGGAAATGATCAGATGCTGGAATTGTGGCTTCCCTGCCTCAGAAGTGAGTCTTAAAATCAGGCTAATGGAAAGTGATTTAATTTGAGTCTTTCTACAAGTCTATAAATAACACTAGATGTTCTGTAGGGGTTTGTGATTAATCAAACCTCAAAGAGCATTCAATCCAACTGTAAAGGAATGGTTTACTGAAGTTGGACTAGCTAGAGACTGGTATAAAGGATACTGTATACTACAAATCTGGACTTGTATTTCACCCGTCTGAATCTATTTGCTGACATAAGTTTGGCCAAAGTTGGTTGGTGTTTTTCCTAATGTAGTACTTCCTAAGCTTGCATATTTGGTATGTATACATAAATACATACTCATGACTAATTCCATAAAAAAACCACTTCAAAATAAAGGCTTCCATTCTGTCCTCAACTCAACCTATTGTACCTACCTATTGCAGGGGTCTGAGATCAGTATGTGGTGCGCTGTACATGCTGCCATGCTTGGGCATAATGAGGTGAGTTAAAGACAGTGGAAGCCAAATTTTGATTAAACTGACAGAAGTAACAGTAGTCTAATAGCTTAGACAATTTAAGTTTTGTACTACTTAAATGATAGAACACTGACGACTTTCCTTTTTTTAGTTGGAACTAATCTGTTTTGGACTTCTGGCAATATATCAAGCATGCTTGAATTGCACTAATAGGTAAAATGTTTAACCAAAACTTAATCACTTCATAAGAGTGGGAGATAAGAGGGAGAAACTGCTGGGAGTGAAGGTGAGGGATTTCATCTTATTGTGCCTGAGATTTTGATCATAGAAAACTGATGCTCTTGGGGGTGCTCATTTTTGGTTTTGAGAGCCTAGTTGGGTGTTTTGTTTGGTGGGTGGGTTTTTGTTGGTTTGGGGTTTTTTTGTGTTGGTTTTTTTTTGAATTTTTTTAAAAAATTTTTTAAAGGAAGTTGAGGAATAAATCTTCCATTACATGTACAGGGAGTAAAGAAGTAGCTGTTTGGTGTTTTATTTAGGACTTTGAACTTCTGTAAGTACAGCAATAGATAACTTTATTAGATACTTTATTTCAGAATGTGAGCAACAGGATTCAAGTGTATGGTGCAGAACAGAACAATTTGTAATGAAACGCTTCAAAGAAGAAAAACCTTTGAGCTACAATAATTTCTAATTACCAAACCCAGAAACTGTTAGACAACTGGTTTTGATTTCTTGTTTCGAGACTGCTGCTATTTCCTTCTGCAGAAGGGTTATTTAATGTATGCTTTGCTATCTGCGAAGTTATGCTTGCTCGATTCTGGGTTTCATTATTTAAGTGAAGGGAACTTCTTGTGGGAGTGCTTTGATCTGACTGGATTGTGAATAGCATGGTTCAGCATTGGGATGTGTTGGCAGCTGTGGTATCAACTGTGCCGGTTACCCTTTTTAGGAACCTAAAGACCACTTTACTATGAAAATTGTGTACTCCAGCATTATACTGCTTGCTTTTAATGTCTATAAAAGCTTGGCTGCTTTTCTTAAGCTTTAAAATACAAGCGCTATTGTTCTATAGAGGTTTGGAGTTTTTAAATGAAATACGCTGAAAAGGCTTTTCTGGGACACAGTGTACCCCTTGTACTTTATATGAGTTATAGATAAAGACTCTTTCACCTTCTGGAGCAAATTGCTGCTCTGAGCAAAAACATTAACTTATTACAGTATGGCTAAATAATAATGAAACGCTCTTCCTGTAGGTGCACATATCTATGTAAGGGCTTGCCCTCCTCCCTCTAGACTTCAAGGAAAACAAAGTCTTCTTTCGTGGGTGGGGCTTTTTACCTTGGGCTCAGTGTTGTTCCAGTGGCAACTAGACAGCTCCTGGTCAGCTTAAAGCAGGAGCAGAACAGACTTGTGTGTCTCTATAAACAAGTAAGTAGACATACTCAAGGAAGCCAACATACAGATATGTATATGTATGTCTTGTTTATCCTCCTCTGCCATAAGACAGGAAATGAGGGATGTATGGCTGTTTAATGCTGCTCAATAGACTCTAAGCATGGGCTAGGAAGCATCTTCTAGTAAAAGAAAATGGATTGAGAAGCTATAGGTGCTGTATTAAGCAGAACTATTTCTAGCTTCTGGCAAGAAGTAGTTTTTCAGGTGTCTGTCAGCCTGGCTACTGCCAAACTATTTTTAAACACAAATTTAAAGGAAATAGTTGTTTGTTTGGGTTTTTTTTTTAGGTCAGTTTATCTCCAGTGATAAGTACAACTGTACATTCACAGAGACTGTCATTGTTACGTTGCTACTGTTAGGTCCCATTAGAGTTGTGTTGCCCTGTTGCACTGAGCACCATAAAAACTCAACTTAAGACTGAACCACTTGGGGATCCCTGCAGTTTAAGAAAAAATATCCATGATTAGAGACTGCATTTTAGCGCATCTGAACAATGAATTTGTAGTTAACTGCAGTATTATTTATAAAAGCAGTCATGTGCTGTAAAAGCCTACATTTATTTTAGCTTAGCTTTCAAATTCTTATGCAGTGGGCAAGCTGTAAATAAAACAAAACTTGTCTCCAGTTCTTAACTAACTTAATAGTTTGACCATTAGTTTTTCTTCAGTGTGTAACTAGCATTTTAAATATTAGTTCTAGAGAAATGTTTGACTCTTCTTCAGTAGTTTATCATATAAAATTGTTTGATAAACACTTAATGTCCTGCAAAATAATGTAGATATTGTGAAGGAAAACAGTTCAAGTTGAAAGCTCATAATTGTATCATGTTAGTTATGCTTAGCTATTGTTTGTGGTACTCTACAAAGAAAGTGAAAAATGGCACAAAATGAAGGCAAAGAAACACTTATTGCAAAATCATATGCAAGAAAAAGAAACAAGACTATTCTTTTACTTTTATGTAAGAATCACTTCTAAAGATTTGGCAAGATATAGCTAAGCGAGTTAGGTACTTGCAGAAACCTCACATGTAAATAAAACATTGCACAATGCACATAGGGTTCAAAGAGCTTTGGACTCCAGTATTGTCTATACATCATAGAAGTGTATAGTAATAAGCTGTTGCACTCCTAATGAGGTCACTTTTATTACCAGTTATGTGAAAGCATAACAAATTATGTGAGTGGAATAAGAATAGAAGTTCTTGCATTTAGTTATGATCACTTGGTGGTGTGAGCTTTTTACCAAGTAAGACACTTCATTCTGTACTTATTTCAAGAAGCTGTTAATAGAATAATTTTCTAAGTTATCTGGTCTTGCATTTAAATAAGTTTTTGTTTTAGTTATTACTAGCTCGATTTAAAGAAATCTCTTACTGCTTTCTTACTAATCTGTGAATGCATCCCTTTCTTTTCCCAGGAAACAGTTCCCATGCTATACACAGCAGATACTAACGGAGCATTGTAATGAAGTGTGGTTCTGTAAATTCTCCAATGACGGCACTAAACTAGCAACAGGATCTAAGGACACAACTGTTATTATATGGCAGGTTGATCCAGTAAGTGTGCAACATGTGTTAAAATGTGTATGACTTATCCTTCCCTTCCATGTCCACGTTCTCTTGCTAGGATGGTTTGACTTTCGTAGGACAGGCTACATGTGCTATAGCCTGCCGACTAGGGTATTTCTCTGGGATGTAGAAGACTGAAGATCATGGTCAGTGTCAGTTCGTAAAGGAGGACACTTTAAAACCTGATGCCTGAGTGTAAGGCTTGAGCCATTGGCTGCTTTGGGGCAGGAGCTTTGTGTGCCCCTAACCAGTACTATGGGGTAGCACCTGCTGGTGCCCTCCAGGGGAGCTTCTCAGCTTGAAGGCCTTGAGAAGCATTGGGTGAGAGTGCAAGGAGCATGGCAGTGAGGAACCTTTCTTCTAAATCACTCTTACTAAGCGTTCTTCTGATCTGTGTATGTGACTGACCCCTTTCTGTTACCTTGTTGCTACTAGCACACTTGGATTTAAATACTCTATCCATTTCACCATTTCTTTATTTCTGAGTAATAAAATGGTACGTGCTAAACTGAAGTTGTTCAGTATCAGTATGCCACTTCATGCTTGTGTAAGATGTGCCTTGGCTTGAGATGAAGATTTAAACACTTGTCAGAATCCACTGACACATGGAAGTATATTCATCCATTTTCTAACAGGCTGCGGTTTTAGGTTTTGATACTAATATGTGGCACTCTTTCTCTTGTATGAAATATCCTACAGCTACAAGATTTATCTTTCCTACGCATATCTATTCTCATGTAAATAAAAAGATTGAGCGGTGAATCTAAGACTGTTTTAATTGACTTGTAGAAGTGATATGAAAGTATGTCCATATATTTCATAACAATTGAAAACTGTGAATAAACTTTAACATATGCACACAATATTTGAAGTTGTTAATGCTTGTAAAACACTATCAGAAATAAAATTCTTGCAGTTTTTTAACCACACAACTGCAAACTGGTATGCTAAGATGAAAGGTTTTTGCAGTTCCATACTGGCTTTCAGTAGGATTTGAGAGCTGAACTTAATCTTTTTCTTCCACTACAGGTTAGGAAGCCATGTAATTTGAGTCTTTTTTGCTATTAAGGAGATGGGAGAGCTTTAAAACCCTGTTCCATGTCCATAGTTATATAGCCCCTGAATTAACAGCAAGTGCTATGAATTTTTCAGGCATAGAACCATTGTGGTTTGTTTGTTACTGGAGCCAGTGTGCTCTGGGCCAAGAGATGCATAGCAGCATAAACTGACCTCTGTTATTTATATAGGAAATTATCTGTATTTTTTGTTTTATTTTGTTTGTTGGCTTTTTTAACAGACAAAGTAATTCTAAGTAAATTAAGCATCAAATGTTTTTGCTACCGACTTGTCACTTGATTCTAGAAGCACATCTTCCTTCTATATTGATGAGTTCTAATGCCCAACTTCTTGATTAACACATTTTATAGTGAATTGGTTAATATTTAGTTAATCAAACCAAATAAATGTTTTGAGTGTTTTGGACTAACCCTTTTGGCCAAGGGTAGCTAAAGGAACAGAATCTCTAATAAATAGTTAGTGAGAAAGCAGCTTTGTAGTGTTTTATCTTTTGTATTTGAGTACATTAAAAAAACCCCAAACTGAAACCTTTCAGGGAGGTGGATGCCTAAATAACATCAGGCCACATAACTCAAATAGTTCATTTTCATACTTGCCAAGCATGCTTCCCACATTTCCTGTAGCAGTTGACAATGTCTTTTGAACCATAAGTTTAATGAGGTTTTCAAGGCTTTAAGTATTTAGAATCATTCTAATCTGTATATATAAACTACAGGGAAACATCCGTCCAACTCTGTCTGGGCAGGTGATGGGAGAAGACTGTTTTAAATGAACAGTGTTCTTTTCCACACGCACTTCATGTGTGTGAAAACCCTTAATTTCTCCCTTTCTTTTCTTCATCACCTCTGTTGAGATGTAATGACACTGCTTCCATGCTTTTTCTTCATTTCATACCATTAATTTATTATTTCTTTTCTAAGACCCACCTATGTGCTTAAGCTGTCTTAACCCATACTTCTGGTTTTTGTTTTCATTTGTTCATTTGAAAGTTCATATACAGACTCAGCAGCATTAAATAATGTCTTGAGTGAACTAGGTTTGTGTGTGGAATGCATTATTTGACCATTACTAAGTGTGGCAGAATCTCTGGAGCACAAAGGATAAGCACAGTAGGCACATCGCCTTGTCTGGCTTACATGTTCTTTGACAGAGTTCTCCTTTAACTTGTTCCTTACAGAAACCTTTTTTTTTTCTGCACTTTCTAGAAACTGTTGACGGGTTTTTGGCTTTTCAGCCAAGGAATTCAACCACTGCAGATTTAAGTTGATACCTGAATAGTTGTTTCTTCTACATAACAAAAATCTGGAAAGCTATATGTAAGGGATAGAAGTGCTGAGCATTGGTGGTGGGTGGGAAACAGATTGACTAAATTTGGCGACATTTTCCTGAAATACCGTTGACTGCCGTTTTAGAGCAAAACGTGGTATAACAATTTTGCTGTGTTTGGAGAGAAGTATGAGAGCAGC
Source organism: Gorsachius magnificus (assembly GCA_034008185.1). Lineage (NCBI taxonomy): Eukaryota > Metazoa > Chordata > Aves > Pelecaniformes > Ardeidae > Gorsachius > Gorsachius magnificus. The sequence goes on along the minus strand of CM067083.1, from coordinate 9,272,219 downwards.
ATGAAAGATAGTAATGGCCACAAAGTCTTATCATTAGAAGACAAGTATCCTATGTATCTTGCTCCTCATGAGTTTCGGATGTGATGCAGAATTGACAGGCTACTTTAATCCTGATGTAAAAAGTACATCAGTTGCAGGCAAGCTCTGGGATGTAGGATGATGTCAGATGTGACTCGGTTTCCTTGCGGATCAGTTTAGCTACAGACACAGCAGTGTCTAATGCAGACCAGGAATAATAATTAGGGTGGAAAAGGGGCCTTGAGGAGGTCCATTGGTTTGCTCCTATTTCTCTGTGCTTTGAAGGTTATTCTTAGCTGACTTTCTTCTGAGGAATTTATTTTTTCTAGCCAGCAGAACCATTAAAGCTACAGGCTGGCTGAGAGTTACCAAATCCCTCACAGCTGATCCCAGGAAACAGTCCTTCGTGTCACTCTGTTCCTCTGTTGACCATGTTCTTTCTCCTTAGAATCAAGAGGTGCTCTGTCAATCAATACTTAAACAAAAGAAAGAGAGAGAACAATTTGAGAAAGCAAGCTAAATTTTCAAATGTGTCACTCTTTTTGAAGAGACGTAGGAGGTATAAACATCCCCCATGCGGGAGGAAAAAAAAAGGGGGGTGGAAGGGGGGCAGGAGGAAAATCCACTTGCCCTTTTCCAAGAGGCTTCACAAAAATTATTGTCAACAATTTAACAAGCTCAGTCCTGCTTTCTGTATATGCCTGTTGTTGTCAAGAGTCAATGCTAATGCTGTATTGAAGCATGTTTCTGTATTTAGGAAGCCAGTGTATGGTTGTTCACAGTATCTAGCTGTACTGTTTATGTTGATAAGCTGCTTGAAAGTCAAGTTTCTCTCACAAGGCAGCAGTAGAACAGTTGTAGCATAAAGGTGATACAAGATACTCTGCGTGAGCGAAGTATGCTTCGTTCACTAAATCTGGCAGAAAAGATGCAACAGCCTGCTGTAGGCAGCACTTCTGAAGTAAGAACACCTCTCAAGGAAGCTTTTAAAAATATCTTTCTGTAAAAGTTCTTTCTTGAGCAGCACACACAAGATACACTCAAGTTTATAAAAACATTGGTGCTTGGAAGTTTTCCCTTTTCAGCATATGTGAAGGTTTTGGTTTTCTCTTTAACCAAACAGGCTCCCAGCACATCTTTACTTTCTTACAAGTAACTTAATTCTGTAAAGTATGGATAATAGTACTTTTGTATTCCAGTAGATGTGGAGAGACTTGACACTACAGAATTCTTTATACTAAAGCAAGTGTAATGTAATGTGCAACTCTGTACATAACTGTATATTGTGAGTTCCACATTCAAAATCACGGAAGATTAGAACAAAAATGCCTACAAATGTTCTTGTTGAAACTTAGAAGCTTTCATTTTATGGTCCTACTCTGTAAACTAGCAACTGCTTTTGCAGTAAGAACCTATTCACATGTCTTGTAAAATGCAGGTGCCAAGTTGCATAGAGCAAACTTGCCACGCTGTACCTGGACACACTGTATATGTGAAATCTAGTAGGAGTTCATTTGCATTGTCTGAACAGAATCTCTCTTGTTTCAGGATACTCACCAGCTAAAACTACTCAAGACCTTAGAAGGTCATGCGTATGGTGTCTCTTATATTGCTTGGAGTCCAGATGACAACTATCTTGTTGCCTGTGGTCCAGATGACTGTTCTGAGCTTTGGCTCTGGAATGTACAAGTAAGTGGTGACTAAAAATAAAAAATAAAACTTTGGTCAGCTTACTACTGTTGTTTCAATATCTAAATAGATTAAGCATGAAAGAAGTCGTTTCTACAAACTTGTGCAAGGGTGTGAGTATAAAGGAGATGCTGATCTCCCTGCCCCTTCTCAATTTGAAAAAATTACTATGGCAGCCTACAAATTCTGTACTCGGTTTGTACAGAAGTGAAATTAGAATTCAAGTCTAAGTGCCTGGGACTGTGCAGCAATTCTAGTTTATTTGGTTACTGAACATTTCTGAGAAGGGATGGCATAAATCCATAGGACCTTGAGGGAAGAGAACCTTACTGAAGAAGGACCTTACTGAAAAGAACAACAGTGAATTAATCAAGAGAAACGGGGCAGAATTATTGTCTAAGGGGAGTGATTGCTTAGTGAAGATTTTAACAAGTAGCAAAAGTAAAAGATGCAAGCTCTTTTTGCCGTGTAACCCTCCCGGTGATGTTAGTGGAAGATCCACAGAGGCTTAAATTTATTATTTCAGAACTTTGTCTTTAGTCGGACACTAGGGCATTTTGCCATGTCCTCCATGAATTTGAGAATCCTTTTCTGCTGTTGATTTTTATGGGCACTTGAGTTGATACAAAAGCTTCCCCGCCTCAGCTGTGGGCTGTATAGTCTTTCTTGTGCTGCCTTGGACTCAAAACTAATTTAGTTTCCTAAACCAAAAATGTTCCCTTTTTTCCACCCTTGGAATACTTTTCTTCTGTTTAATTGACTAAATTGGCTCAGTGAAGAGCACTAGAGCTGGCACAAGGGAATAGAGAGAAGCCCTTGCTGTTTTGACAATGGTAAGCCACTCATTGGCACTCTGTCTTGTGAAACAGTAGCTTTATAAGCTAGGGATGAAAGCTAAATTTTGGCATGGAGAGCTCCAGCTCAGGGAGGAAAATGTTTCAAATGCTCTGATACTCCCAACTTCTTACTAAAATGTATTTTGTCACTCCTATTTTCTTTTAGTCTCCTCCCGCCTCCTTGCTTTCCATGTTTGTGTTTTTCTCATTTCATATTGCTTTTCTCTCTTATGTGTTCTTCCAACTTCTTTTAATTCCTCTCTTTACTCGTAATCTTCCAGTTGCCTGACACACTGACTAGTCCATCTCTCTTGATTTGAGGGACAAAAGCAATTGTCCCAAATAAAGTCCAGGGTCACTGGAGATGCTGAGGTAGTTCTGTCTTTTTATTGCATTATTCATAGGTTTGTCTTGCTTTTTAATAAACGCGTTGAAGTATATGCACTTTCAAACACTGTTATGTCAGGTAAAATTATCAATGCCTTTTTGGGAAAGGGTTCTGATATAAGGCCTTGCTGCCTTTGTTTATTTTCCAGACTGGGGAGCTGAGGACAAAGATGAGCCAATCTCATGAAGACAGTTTAACAAGCGTGGCCTGGAATCCTGACGGGAAGCGTTTTGTAACAGGAGGTCAGCGTGGACAGTTCTATCAGTGTGTAAGTTCTCTGCATCTGTCCCATTGAAAACAAAACAACTAATGAAAGTTTTGTCACAGTCAAATCTGAAGTTCATGTTTTTTCACTTTTTTTCATGTGTATTTACACTAAAACTTCCGATCCTTTGTAATTCAAAGTAGCAATACATTAATGCTAGTATTTCAGCAGCACTCTGTATGTAGCAGTTAGAAGGTTTCAAGCATATTTTGTCTGCCTAAAGGAGGTTTTGTGGTATGGGAATTTTTTTCTTAGCTGCTCTGGAGAATACATGAAGAAAAAGTAGTGCCTTTGTCCACAAATAACGTTTATTCCACAGAACTTTGACTATGTCTTTCTTAGTTTTTGCATGCTGTCGTTGCTTAGTGTAAACAGAAATTTGAAACCCTTGTTACTTGGCTAGTGTTGATTTTACATGGTGGTCCACAGTCTCACCCTACCCTTGATTATTTGTCATCTGAATTGGTGCCCAGAAAAATAGTGCAGTATGCAAACCTCACTCACTGCAAAGATGAGCTCTGTGACATGACGTAAATTGCATGTGTCACACCCAAGAAAATAAGTAATGAAAGGGATTCTGAGCTCTGCAGGACAGATACCTACAAAAGCCCTCGGTGAAGACAACCAAGTCCTAATTCATTGTCCCCTCTTTTACAGGGTAAGACTGCTTTCTGTAGCAATGGTCTGAACAGAAGGTGAAAAAGATACTTGTGTCACAACTCCTTAGAAATCTGAGACTAACAATTACATATTATTTTTTTTTTTTTTTTTTCCCTTCTGATCAGGATTTAGATGGTAATCTCCTTGACTCCTGGGAAGGGGTGAGAGTACAATGCCTTTGGTGCTTGAGTGATGGGAAAACTGTTCTAGCATCGGACACACACCAGCGAATTCGGGGCTATAACTTTGAGGATCTTACAGACAGGAACATGTAACTACCTCTTTTTCCTTGGTTTTGAATTCCTGGTTCTTAGTGTCAGAAGATTGAGAAGGGTTTGTGGTGCAGGATGGGAAATAAGTTACTAAAATGCTCTCAGTATTAAAAAAGGAGAATAACGTGGGACAAGAATTAGTGGGTTCCAGTTGCAGCAAGAAGCATTAGATCAAGTATTAGAAATAACTTCTTAAGCACTGGAGAAGGTTTCTTATGGATGTTTTGACATTTCTATCACCAAGAGTTGTTGTCTTCTCAATTCCTGGCATATTTTAGTAGATCCTGCCTTAAAGTTAGGAGTTGGATTTGAGGTCTGAAGTTCCTTTTGGTGTTGGGATTTGTCATAAGTATAAGTAAACTATTGCAGACCTGGCTTGTACTGACATAAAGACATACGTAATTTCAAATTCAGAACTGTCTTTCCCTGATAATACTACAGAGACAGGACATGCAAAGGCGTGTCTTGGAATTGCATCATTGTTTGGCTAAGTGTACTTTTAACACGGATGTGTCTTATCATTTCAGAGTACAAGAAGATCACCCTATTATGTCATTTACTATTTCAAAAAATGGCCGTTTAGCTTTGTTAAATGTAGCAACTCAGGTGAGTTGGTGATGATAAATGGAAATGCAAATAAATCTGCTTGCATCTGCTACCTGTTTTAAGTATCTTTATGTGAATTGGAATGTTTGGTATTAAGCAGTTGGATTTCATGTAATATGAAGTCCTTGATATTCATCAGTATAGCATGGCATTCTCTGACAAGAAGGCAATCTTATTCTTGAGACTAATATTTTTGACTGATTTATAGTAAAGAGTTTCATACTACAAAATATGTACTATTAAATGTTAATATCTGGCTATTGCATCGAGAAGCATGGTACAGCAAGAATTGTAGCAGGTTGACATGTTTGGAGGCATGAGAATTAGATTTTATTTATTTCTACTTTTGGAACCTTGGGCAAGAATAGGAGCTTTCAGAATGGAAGGGACCACAGACTGGATGTTAATCTAATAATTTGGTATATCTTTACTCTCTTGACCGAGTAACAGTACTGAAGTAATGTACTTTCATCATATTTGATTTTTTTTTTTAGTGTTTCAAAAGAATGCAGTGAATAATGTTTAATGATAAAATAACATTCTTTATACTTATTGCCAGGGAGTTCACTTATGGGACTTACAAGACAGAGTTTTAGTGAGAAAGTATCAAGGTGTTACACAAGGATTTTACACAATTCACTCGTGTTTTGGAGGTCACAATGAAGATTTCATCGCGAGTGGCAGCGAAGGTAACATCATTCCCTATTGTGCAGAAAACTGGAACACTGCATCCTTCCTATACCTTACTTTTATAATGTTGTAAGCAGTTGTCATCTATAAAAGCAAGCAACTGGCTCATTAAGTAAGTTTGAGGAGCCCTGAGATTGTGGCATACTTCAGGAAATAATTGTGTGCTAGCAGAATCTTTTGAGAGGATGGTGGTAGTAAAAAGCATTAATGAATCTTTTGTGTTGTTCCTCTAAAGCAAGAACATCTGCACAGTTTTAATTAGAAGTAGGTGGGGTGTTCTTAAGGCATTTTCTTTTTGTGGTATGATACTTAGGCTTATGGTTTGAATCAAAAATACTTCTGGGGAGTGCTTCATTTGCCTGTTGAAGTTACAGGTGTGGTGAGGTTATTTTCATTTCAATGGAGTCATCAGCTTAATTATGGAAGGAGTAGTCTCAAGTTAAGCATAGTCTCAAATTAAGCAGTTGTTGACAGAGTCTGGTAGGGTTTCTTGCTGATCAAAGGCTTTGTGGTATGTTTTTATTGAACTCTGTGGCAAGAATAAAAATTAGTTAATGGTTTATATGTTGAATTGGTTCAGTTCTGTCACTGAGGTAGTGCCATCACCTCCCATGGAGGTCACTTAAGATTCAAGCCTATGCAGGGCTAAGAATTACGCTTGGAATATGTAAGCAATCACTGTTAGTACTATGTAACTCACAGCTGTTAGGAAATAAGGTTGGCTAGGACATTACTACTATCCTTTTCTGGAAAATAACAAATATGTCTAAAATCAAACCAAAATTTACACTCTGAACAGACCCAGTGGAATATAGTGACTGAAGGACAGCACCTCCAGTCCAGGGTGAACCTCTTCAGGGTTGAACAAGGTTCTTGGTTTGGGACCTAAGTACCTGCAAGTTCAGGTTTTATGTTGAGCCATACTGATGTGCATGTGTAGGTGTAGATACTACAGTGCACCAGCCTTTTTTTTTTTTTTTTCCATTTGTTTATTTTTTATTATCTTCATTGTCTAAAAACTACCAAGCAGTACTTGAAACTGATGGCACCCTATTTAGATTTGGACTGTCTGAAGCTGTTGCCTCTTTGCACTGAGTTGTTGCAAATGTGGCTACTGAGAAAGTCTGTGTATCTTAAAAAAAAAAACAAAAAAACAAGCAAACAAAACAAAAATAACAGATCACATTGCCATAGCCTTTTTAAAAAAAAAAAGTAATAGATTGATTACATTGTCATAACTTAAGGTATGTTGTCAGCTAGGCAGACCTTTTTTTCTAACACTTGAATCAATAGGAAGAAAATGGAGGTCTCTTTCTCAGAGGGGAATTGACTGCTGTCTTAATCTAGCTAACTTGTTTTTGCCAAAACAAAATACAGGCATTTGGACAAGCACCAAAATACTGGTTTGTGTTTAGGCTTAGATTCTCCCAGACAGCAGAGGCTTTCATGTCCCATGTTTAAGCAGAGGGTGAATTGTGTTGTTGAATAGCGTAGGTATGTAGTCTCTTGAAGTCGTAAGTGGAATGTAAACACAACCAGAACATTTGCATCAGTACAAGTATATGTAAAGGTGTTGTACTCAAATGAGCTGATTCAGCAGAAGACAAGTTGAGTTACAACATTGTTCCATGATGCTATTCTAGCAGGTAGGTCAGAGAGCAAGTTTATTTTGTAAGGGGTTTGGGACGAGGAATAGAGGAAGATTGGTTTGTTTGCTAAGTCTTCAGAATGACATCTATGTTAAAACCTTTCAAATAGATTAGGATGCTTTCATTTGATATGCTAGACCTGAATACTAGGCTTTTGTGTAATACTAGTGATACATACTTACTTGGTTTGTTATAGCTCTGTTTGGAGTATTCCAAAGACATTCCTAGAGAGGTCAGCACACAGACTTGTTAAAGGCTGCTAGTCTTCAGTTGGGGGGAAAAAACCCAAGCCTGAAACAAAACACCTTTAGTCATTTATTCTTAAATATGGTTGGTTAAAAAGCAGTAACGCTTCTCTAAAAATTGCAGTGGAGTGAGCGGTTCAGTACTCTGTTTCCAGCGTATTGCCAGAAGTAATTAAAAGCTTCCTATCACAAAGTAAGATCTGTAGGGTTGTTTATTGCATCTGCTTTAACATGTACACATTCCTATCATGCAATCATTAATTGTTTTCAAAGATAGGTCCCAATTTGAGACATTAAGTTTTGTTGCCCTGCCTAATTTGCTCTGTTTGCACTTTCACTGGAATATTTTAAGGTCTTTAGGATCAAGAAGTATTTCATAAACTATAGAGCTGTGATCTTAGCTACCACTCATCAACAGGTGGTGGTTGTAAATATTCTGCTGTAGTACTCATGACTTACAATGCAGGTACTAATTTGTAAATGCGATTGTTTCAGGGGAAAAAAAAAATCTGCAAGACTTCTCTTTGAATTAAGATTACGTACAATTCTGTATCTTTTAATTTAAGAGTAGCTTGGTTTCTCTCTTTAGCTGTCTATTGGCTTATTTGCATTGTAGTCAAATGTTTTTCTTCAAATACCAAGCGTTAATAGACTTGCGGGTGTTAAAAGGGAACGTGCCTCTTAGTGGACGAGCTTTATCTGTATTCTTTTGAGCATTTTTGTTAGTGCTATTGCACATTCAACAGACATGGGTTTTAGACACAGGTTTTACAACATAAATGGATTTTTTAGTTGCCGAGCACTTGTGTGGAAGTCCTGTTTGATATGACAAATTGGTCTGTGCAGAACGTTTCTCATTGTGCTTTTTTTGATGCATATTTTATTTAGATCACAAAGTATATATTTGGCACAAGCGTAGTGAGCTGCCAATTGCGGAGCTGACGGGGCACACACGTACTGTTAATTGTGTGAGCTGGAACCCGCAGATTCCATCCATGATGGCCAGCGCCTCTGATGATGGCACTGTTAGAATATGGGGACCAGCGCCTTTCGTAGACAACCAGGATATTGAAGGTAAAAAATGGAGAGTGTGTGTTGGTGTTCTCTAATCACTAAAAGCTTACATGAAAGGCAGCTGGTTCAATGGATTTTCTTTACTGTAAATAGGGTAGAAAAATGCTTTTAACTCTTGGGTTAGAATCATTACTTTTACTAAAAAAGAAGTTGCTGGTTTTGTTTTTTTTTTTAATGTATGGCTGTTGATTTTTATCTAAGTTATTTATGTTTGTGGAATAAAAAGGAAACAACTGGTATTTCCAAAATGATACTCGAATTTCTGTTGTGGCCCTAAGAAAACTGTGGTGTCACTAAGATCTCAGGATTACATTAACTTATATATGTAGACTTCTTAAAAATCTTGCCACCAGTGCTTGAGGATTAATAATGTAAAATATTATTGAAGTTTAAATAATGCATTCTGACCGCACTGCAAATTGACCAATGGTATTACAATGCTTACAAAAGGAATCTCCAATGTCTGAAAAGAGTGAAGTTTCCCCACTGTAAAATCTGTACACACTTGATTCTTTCATAACCATCAGCAGCCATCTGTGTCCAGGAAAGAGACCCAATGCAACTCCTTTTTTTTTTTTTTTTTTTTTCCCCTGCCAAAATGCCCACTTGTTCCCAACCCTTCTTATCTTCTTCCTGCCCCTGAGAATTGTTAATGGGATGACCATGGGGGGGGGTGGGGTGTTGCTCTCCAGTTTAGAGGCTTCTGTCATTACTCCTTCAACCTAGACATTGAAATCTAGTATATCCCATTGCCACAGGACCTCATGGATACTAGATGTGGACATGAGTTCAAGGGGAACCCAGACAAAGTAATCAAAGAGAAATCCATTGAGTGCTACTAGATAAGTAAACACCTCTAGTTCAAAATGTCCCATAGATGAAAGTGGCTGAAAGTTGGAAGGATATTAGGAGGAAGAATTACCTCCTCTTCCTGCTCCTGTGCTTTCTGATGCATCTGCTTCTGGTCTTGGACTAGGTGGACCAGCCTGGCCAATGTCCTGTTTGTAACAGCTTGAATGCACCCATAAGGACTCAGAGCCTACCCTCCAGTTGGTTTTACTCGTGGTTTTGTTTATTTGTTTTCTCCAATTAGCCGCTTGCTTGCTCTTTCTTATTTCTTCAGAAAATGAGCTAGTAAATGTCATAAAAATCAAAACAATAGAAAATGGATTTCTCACAGCAGTGCTTCCACAAGAGGTGTGTGGGTGCACGGAATAATACCTAACAACTTAAGCATCTTAAATGGATGACGGACAGCTTTTTAATTAGCACACTCCCCTGGAACTTGAATGGAAATGTGGTGTTACTTTTTGGAAGAGATGCTTTTTGTGTACCAATGCCTAACGTGCTAAATTAATCTCTAAATTAATATGAATAATGATATCTAAAATAAGTGATTTTTAGCATGGGATTTAGTTACAGTATAAGATCCATTAACAATTGCATGTTCAATAAAACTTCTGTAGATACACTGTATTAATGACATTACAATAGACATATCAACTACTGATAAGATCTTCAAGGTGTGATTTCTTTCTCTTATGTTTTTGTTTTTTTGCTCAGAGGAATGCAGTAGCATGGATAGTTGATGGCGAATTTGGAGCAGACGACTTCAGTTTAACTTAATTAGTCGTATTTTAAATGGCTTGGGATTTGGTGCAAACAAACATGATTGATAGCTGGACAGACATGCTCGTCATGAAAAAGAACCATTTCTGAAGCCCGGTTGGGGCCAAACATTTACCACCTTGCTTCATAGTAACCAGTCAAGATGAAGCACGTCGTTAGAACGTTGTCGGACACCGTGTTGAAATTTACCCCCTGCATCGGTTGTGAAGAACTGTGCTACATTCAGGCTAACCATTGAACTCAGTATATATATTTTTCCCTCCTGCCTTTTTGTCTGGCAGGCTACTGTTCTTGTTGCTCTTCTGTGTAATGAAGTTTAAATGCTTGTTTGGAACACTTTATTTAACAGTTTAGAAGGCTTGATAGAAAGAGTGCTTTAGTCTGAAGAGTATACATTGGATAGGAAAGTATTTCCTTCTCTTGTTTCTCAAGTCTCTCTCCGCCTTACTTAGCTTGAGATCTTTGCAGCTTGGTTCATGGATTCTAGCCTTGCCCGTTGCGCAGTATATATAAATTGAGATGATAAACCAATGAACTATGTCAAAAGCACTCTCAGTATCACATTTGACAAAAAGTTTTGTACTTTTCACATAGCTCGTTGCCCTGCAAAGGGGTTAACAGCACAATTTTTTAAAAATAAATTATTTATAGGATTAAAATGACTTCATTTGTATACATTTGGAATTAAAACAATGCAAGAAGTGTCGTGAAACACGGTATCACTGATGCTTTTCTGGAGTGTCTTGAGACCCACTCAAAAGCAGTGGCTGGAAGGAGCTTTACGTAGGCAGCGAAGCTTGCGTTAGAAGGAGAAACTCACTGTCCATCTTTTACAGATATTTAGGAAAAAAGCATTCAGAGTGCACCACCAGACCAAGAGTTTAAACAAGATGAGGTCTTTTTGTGTTGTTTTTTTTAATTACATAAATATATGCAACAATGCTGGTAAAAGGTAGACTACAACTCGAGGGAAGAATGTGTTGAATCCTTTCTTCACAAAGTCAACACTTTGTAAAACTAATTAACATACAAATCATAATTAAACACTTGTATTATGATGGAAACTTTTCTTTGATAAACAAAGGTGTATAGATTTTCTTTTTGAGAATATACTTTTAACTTTGCAGATCTAAATGCCTCTCCCAGACCTTGTTGCAAGCTGGTGCTGTGAACATCTTGACACGTCTAGGAATAGTTCTGCTAATATCCCGTGTTAAGAAATGAGAAAGACATTTATAATTTAAGTATTTATTCTTTTTGACATAAACAGATGCCCTGGCATCTCTGTGCTTCTGCACTACACACACGTTCATGATGGGATGGCACTGGATTCCCTTTTGCCACCTTGGGTGGAAAGGTAGCGTTGGTGCTGCTGTGAAGTAAAGAGGGAGCAGGGTAAGACGTGCCACCAAGAGTTGATGTGAACAGGAGTGTGGACTTCATCCTTTAATGAGATAATAATCTAGTGTCCTTATTAGTCATGTGTGGAAGAAAGATGGGGGAAGGTTTGCTGGAGTTCCTGGGAAAGGAAGTGTAGCCACTTTGATGGATGGGAACGTGGTGTTTCGCATAAACAGTCCCTTTTTTCTTTCCCAGAAAAACAAAGTCAAGCTTAGCAGTTTAGACTTTTTTTAAATCCCAGCCATCAGGTGGTGGTTCATTTTTTCGGGTTTTTTTCCCCTTGCCTTGTGTGTAAACTTAAACATGATTTAAGATTCTGATACTTTGGTTGTGACCAGCCCTGAATCTGACATGCTTCTCTCTTAGGACCTCAAAAATGAAGCAGGAACTTAACATTCTTCTCTTCAATCTAGTATTTTTGTCTCAAAATTAAGGTGACTTTCTTTGATAGCAGTTACCGTTCCACAGGACTGGGAATACATGTGTAAATGCAAGGCGTTAGATCAGTTCCTCCTTCCATTATGCTAGTTCCAGAGGAAGCTGGCTGTTTCTCTTCCTAGTTCAGACGGTGTAAGATTAGTTGGTCTTGTTCCTGTGGCCATCAGTGTTGCAGGGAAACAGAAAACTTCCTCAGGTCAAATTTTCGTAAGCTAAACCTTTGGGTTTTAAATAAAAATCGAATACATAAATTGTAAACAGTATTTTATAGGTTCAAAACATGGTATAATTCATAACCAATGCCAGTATGTGAATCTTCGGAAGTTACCCTAGCATGGTCTTACTCTGGAACTTATGTTTTCAAACAAAATGTTATTTAGAGAGAGTAAAGAGAATAACCCTGGTTTTGATGTCTCTTAACGAGGTCTCCTACAATGGTCTGGCACTACTTGCTTACCTCATATTCATGGGACTTCAGTGGGAACTTCAGGCAGGTGGTGAAGGCTGGATCAAATCTCAAGTTTAGATTTCCAGTCTCATATACACTTCAGCAGGCATTTTTAATGCGGTGGCCATACCTAAGCCAAGTGAGACTCCTTACCTGGTGCAAGCCGTGTGGGGGTGTGTATGGGCTGACGCCTACTTTCCACTGCAATGCATTGTAATTAGAAATTTAAACATAGTACTTTTGCCAGAATACTGCCCCTCCATTCTGGGGTTTCTCTTCAGGACTTGGTTTGTACCTCTAAAATACACTTCAGGTATTTAGGAGCAGAGTTAGGGAGGAGGACGCCTTCCAGTATCTCCACTTTAGTTTTGTGGTGCAACTATGCAATGTAAAGGGAAACTCCGTGGAGATGGCAGAGTTTGCAGAGTGTCTCAGTAACGGTACGTTGCATAGCTGTCTGCCTCTCGCAGGTGATGAGCAAGGTGAGAGCAATCTTCATTTCGCCACACTACTTGGTCCCGCAGTAATCTGACGTTAGAGATCTAGCGGTAACGAGTACCATTTCAACCTGTAGATTAAAGAGGAACCTAAACTATTTCTAATGTGTCACGTATTCACAATATGTGAATTGAAAAGTACCAATACTTTTTGTGCACAGACTATAAAATGAGGTGGGGGGGAACAAATAAGCTTGCTCATTTGCAACGCGTTGATTTCCATGTGCTTAAAAATGTTCATAGGCTGGAGTCTAAGGCTGGAACAAGCATGTGCCTGCAAAATGACTATTTCTAGTCAACAGACCTATGGCTTTAGAGAGGAAAATAGTGTAAGTGCGTGCTCCTTTTGTAACTTTCTCTGGTCAGCTGTTGGCTTAAAATATTCACAGTAGCCCCCAGGTTCTTGTCAAGGCAGATTAAGAAACAAAAAAAGTAACGCTGAAGCATTTTATTATCTGAATGTTCTTTAGCTGTTCAGGTAAGTAATTTTCAAGGCACAATGGAGCACAAAAGGGAAAATGCTAGATCTGCCCTTGTTTGGGAGGGGAGGGTAGTGGGGGGGAAATGACACCTTTTGTTTTTCAATTCCCTCTGTCTTTTTGAAAGTTCTCCAACTTTAAATTGAACTTCTTTTTATGATTAGAGCAAAGATGCAAGCTAGAAATCTATCCAGATCTTGCCAGTTACTTCTCAGCTTGGCTTCAAACAGGTAACGTTTAATAAAACTCAACATGTTCTTGGGAGTTTGTGTCCAGTTGTGTACTTTTACCCTGCTAAGTGATACTCCCACCCAAAATCACTTTTGAAGGCTTCCTTAGCAGGAAGCCAGGACTCGTACAATTGGCTGTAGTTTGAGGGGAGATGATGTATCCCAAATGGGGAGGGAGAAAGAAGAATGGATGTAAAAAGCAGGATTTACTGCCCAACAAACTACTGTAACTCAAGGGGGAGGAGGAAAAATGCACTTTCAATAGTCTGTCCATGTTTTTAGCTAGAAAATACACTTGTATCTAATTTTTTTTTTGAGGCGACTATTAAGAAGAACAACCATCCCATAAATGGCTAATCCTCCTTTTGACCTCCTCCTGTCTTTTCCACATTGGCTTCAGTCCATTTTCAGCTGCCATACTTAATTTTGAAAACTGCTACTTTTAACGATGTTTAGAAAGAAAGAAAAAAAATAATCATTAACTCTGACACTTTTTTTAAAACAGGGTGGACTTAATTGAAGTGCGCAGTGTTGAACTACTGCTGCAGTAGCTGCCTCTAGTTGTTGAAATAAACTGTAGACAAGTTTTCTGTCTATTAATCCAGATAATCTGGATTCAATAAAATGTCTGTGAGTGTTCTTCCCATCTGGTATGAATGTGCGTGTGCGTGTGTTCCATAAACAGACAGAAAACCAAATGTTCTAGGTACTTGACATGTTTTATTGCATACTTTTAAGTCGTGTGTATGTGAAGTGTCCTTTGACCAGAAGGTTTTGGTTAATATCAGTATATTTTTATAAATTTGAAATTCATTGTGCCCCATCTTTTTTTCTTAAGCATTTTTTCGTTGTTAGGGCATATGTGCTAGACTTGAATCTTAACATTTTTAGGCACAGATGGAAAAAGTTATTGGCTCCTCGAAAACATATGGGACAAAATGGATCCTCAAAGCATGTATGTACTTACAAACCAAGCTGTAGAGATCAAGAAAAGAACTTTATTGTTGATCTCAAGATTTCTAAATTGTCAAGATTTATATGGAGTTGTGGTGGAACTAGTTAACACTTAGAGCTTTTGGTATGTAATGACTATTTGCTATGGACTGATATTAAATGTTTCAAAGGATTGCGTTCTTAAACTTTCTGGATTTTTGTTACTCTCCTCGGATTATATTAAGTAGTTAAAAATTTCTTTGCTATATTACATTAAAAACATAAGAACTTTGGGTCTCGTATTTATTTTCACTCGTTTTACTAATTATTTACAGAACACCGTTTTAACTTTTTTATTTTATAAATGTGTAGTATTTTAAACATATCTTTAAAAATTGTTCAATTGGAACTACATTAACTTCTGATTTGTTTTTATTAGGATTTTTAAAAAAAAATACACTTTTTCCATGTTGGTGCACAGCACTTAACAGAAATGTTTGTATTCCCTTTCTTTCAATTCAATAAACAGAATAAATAACTGGAATGAACAGTTCTTAGTTTCCCTAACTTCACTTACATGCCTATGACTTGGATGTTCATTTCTTGATCATTAATTATAGACTTCTTCCATAGTTGTAGTATTTCACTTCTGCACTAGGAAAATTAATTTGTGGCGGTTTATCCGAAGATGAATTCGCTCAGTGTTGTGTGCAGGCTTTCCAGCTCTTGACGCTTGGCTCTAATCTACCTCACGCTTGTGTTTTCACTACATATAGCAGTCAACTTGCCTGTGTCCCATCCTGTGCTTATCTAACTTGTTGAATGTCTGCTCCTTTGAGGCTCTGCGAGAGCCTTGATTCCTTAACGCTGGAGCTTGCTTAAATACCAGACAGAGGTTGCTTTAGGTGATGGATGGGTTTTGTGGGGGTCTTTGATATTTCATATTAAGCAGGTGCTCCCAAAGTACTTGGACCTCTTGCTTAGACTTTTTAAATGGCAGATCGGGGACCTCCAGACTTCTATCTGATGTTGACCTAAGCGGCTTCTGTGGCTGAGAACTCTTGAAGAGACCTCCCAGGCGTTGCCTTTGTTCCCTTCAACTAACCCCATGTTCTTGTCCCTCTTCCCCATGCCTTAAACCAGAAACCTCATCTTTGTCCTGCATCTTAGGCATTTTTATTCAGGTCTAGTTAATGTTCTCTTAAATAAAAAGCTGTGCCTAAATTTGCCTTCCCCTTCCTGCAGCTTTTCCAAACTCAAACCTTTTGCTGAAATGCATTCAATGTTTAAATTCTTTTAGCTTCTATACTGATTAGAAAAGGTCTTTACTCCCTCTAGCAGCACCTCTATATTAACCTTCTTGTTACCCTTTGAGTAGTGTTAAGGTGATTGTGGCTTAAATGCAGGTGCAAACAGAAGGGGCATGCCTTATCCCTGTCCATGCGCTGCTTTGTGCTGCTTCCCTTGGGTACCAGCATTCGCGGGAGGGCCGCAGACCTGCTTCAGCTATAAATGATCTGCAGAGCAGATGAGGGAAGTTGGTTTTTTTGGCTGGGTTTGTCAGCCTGCTTCATTCCTGTCCTATGTCTGCCTTTAACTGGTGAGAAAGTTGCAAAAGGAACAGGTACATGATTTCTACAGAACAGTGAAACTTCACCATATGCAAGATTTAAAATGAATATTTTTTTTTTTTAAACCCTTCAGGTTGTTTAAAAGAAATTACATAAGGAACCTGATTGTGAAATGCTCATCTACTATCAATCAGCTTAAACCCAAACTCTGCTTGAGGTGGGGTACTTCTCCAGGGGGACAGGTTCTGTTTTACTCTGCTAGTTTACACCTTGGCTTACACTTTCTGCGCTGCCTGATGCATCCCACTGACGTTTGTGTGGCCCTCAGGTTTCTGCCAGAGATAAGGCGGTTAATGTACAAGTAACTGCACGGTGGTCAGTAACAGCCTAAATTTTTCTGTCACCACCTCCAATCTCCTCATTACTATAATATCTTCAGAGGCAAAAAAGGTCTTTTCTTACCATTTGTACAAAGTCCTAGAGAGCATCTCATGAGAAAAAAGAATTAGATTAAAGCTATGCCAATACTGAACAGATAAATTTTATGGGCTTATCAGGGTTTTGGGTTGGTTGTTAACCTGCATGTAGAACTGTGCTTAGGGCTACTAGTCATACTATTAATCCCACTGCTTTACTATGTTCCATAATACAGGACTTGTTTACTAGAGTAACAGAACACAGAAGTAATTTACTAGAATGAGGAGATAAGTATATTCTTTAATAAAACAAGATAACCACCAGTCTCTAACGGTAATGATTAATTAGGGGGAAATAGGCTATTGTACATATTTTAACTAATTCCCCCCTCCCAAGTGCAGTACTGTAACAGCTATCTGATCCCTCTGAAAACTCCTGAATGCCTTAGCAGGCTGACCGGGCTCTAGACCTTGGGTAAGGAAAAGAGCTTAATAAACCGTGCTTAAAAGTTAGAAGCCCTGTAGGCCATCTTCAGGTTTATTTTCCTGGATTAAGAGCTTTCTCTAAATCACAGCTAATAATTTGAAGGATAAGCTTCCCTCATAAAGTTATACTCGGACACCTCAGTTCCAGAGAATGAATAGGAGGGAATCTCTGGTTTGGTCTAATGCTGATTTATAGTGATAAAGTCAGGTGAATTTTTATTTAAAATCAGTCTAAAGTTTGTAATTGTCTTGAATTCTGTACAGTAAGCTTGGATTTGTATTACCCTGAGCCAGAAAGTAGGGAGTTTGTTTTGATTTTGTACTACTGTAAAATCTCTGTGCTCTGTGGCTCTCCCATGGGATGACTGTAGGGTCCCTATTTCCAGCCACTGAACTATGTTTTTAGCAATTACAAATACATTTTTCCTATTGCTGACAAGAGATCTCAGTGCAGATCTCTGTTAAAGCGGGAAATGACCCTCTCCAGTAAGGAAAGCTTCAAAATTACCAGTGCAATTGCTCAGCAGAATTGTAGTCTCCGGAGCCTGCTACTGAGGTTTTTACAATTATTATAACACATTGTTAGATATGAACGAACAGAGAATTTATTTCTATAAAGAAAGTGGGGTGGGAAGCTTGCATTCATATAAAAGCACAGCTTGTTTAATATTTGACAGCCACCACTTAAAAAACGTATCTTGTTGGTCTGTCATGGTTAATAATTCATTCTTGAGGAAAAGCGGGGAGGAATCCACAATAACATCCTTCTAGGTCAGCAATATAAATTGAGACATATTCTACCCCTGGTGGTTTTTGGTTTTTTTTTGTAGATGTGGTGTTCTTTTCCCTTATCCTTCCCTGTCCTGCTCCCATCTCTGAAAAAAACACTTCCCTCAGTAGAGGAGAATAGAAGCTTTTCATAGCAAGTGATAAATTTTACCAATTCCATTAGGGAATAGGCCTATCTTATCTAATGTCAGCACTAAATTCTGAGGTGCTAGTAGTCAGAAATCATTGAAGACAATGTATCTTACAAACATTTCCATTAATAATAAATTTCTTATCTCAAAATCATGTCTTTAGAAGATATAAAACTGCCAGTCTAAGTGGTGGACTTACAGATTAATGGTCATGTTTCTCACTGTGAAACATCATTAATGAAATTATCTGCTGTTAGCACTACAGCAAGGACTAAAGCAGCTTACGCTGCCCTTTCTTCTAACAGGTAAAACCCGTGTGTAGCATGTCTTCTTCACATACAAGGTAACTTAATTGCCTACCATGTAAGCAGCTACAAAAGTTACTGACTTTCCTCTTTTAAAGTTTTATTTGCTCTCCTTTTTCCAGACCTACATCCTGTCTGGTTTTCAGCTTTATAAGGCAGTGCTTTCTGTGGTTTGACTTTTGTGGTGTCAAGTAGTCAGTGGCATGCAGCCGTGGTAGCTGTTTCCCTAGTTAGTTTGTAACTAGCATAATTTTCTGCAGTTTTTCATCTTTGCAACAGCTGAACTTGGACTCCGCCCATCATAAGTTTAAAGCCAAACTTCTCCTATAACAAACATTGAACACAAGGTATCTAGAGAAATCAAGCTCTGGTGCTGTCTTTTCACTGCTGGCCATGAAAACCATCTGCTAACTACAGCTATACACCAAAGAACAAGTACTTTAGAAGGAAAAGCTCATACATTTTAGGCCTTAATTACCAAACTGTATTTTTTAA
Organism: Gorsachius magnificus; assembly: GCA_034008185.1. Lineage (NCBI taxonomy): Eukaryota > Metazoa > Chordata > Aves > Pelecaniformes > Ardeidae > Gorsachius > Gorsachius magnificus. The sequence goes on along the minus strand of CM067083.1, from coordinate 9,253,579 downwards.
GTGTTTCACTTGATGTGTTTGTTTCAAAAAACCTGTTTCTATGCACATATTAAAAGTGTAAAGACAGGGAGGGTACAAACTCAGGTTTATATACTTGTCACTGATGCAACAGCTACACAAAAAGAATTTGGTTTGCTGGTGTCTTTGAAGCGGAGTCACATCAGAATTGGGATAACCGGGTTATGGTTTACCAGACCACCTCCCCGTGCTGGACATACTCTTAATTCACTAGGTTCATGGAGTAGTGACTGCTGATAGTCTTTTGCTCTGTAACCAACTCTGACCCTGGTGCAATCCGATGTTTACTTTGTACGGCAGTCTCTGATGTATTTCAATAACAAAATAGGAGTTGAAGGGAAAAAACAAGTATTAATCATGTTTCTTATTTATCTATTTTTCACTCTTACACACAAGTGTCACATTCACCAAAGGGACCTTAATTCATCCAAACACAAGACTTCATATAGGTTGTTGGAGGGAGGGGTGGGAAGGGAGAAAAGTGTAACTTTTATTCCATTGCCTTTTAGCTGGAAAAATCACGGACACAAAGATGCAAGCTGCGTTACTGTTCCACTTTGAAATCTACCTTCCAAGCGCTGCTTCCAACTAGGCTCTAACAAGACAGCTGACACCATTCAGTAAGAAGCAGACATAAGAGCTGCACTTAAATTTGTTCTGGAACTACCACTATTATCAGCCCATGCTGGTGAAATGAGTTTCCCTTCTCACCATTTAATTCCTACAGAGATCAGTTCTGGAAGCAAGGATTTCACCTTACAGAAGCAGCAGTTCCAGCAGTTTGGGTTGTAAAGGAACAAAAACAACTGCTACACAAATCCAATGTCTTTTGAAAATATTTTATGTTAAAAATACAGAAAAATATTTCTTGTTCAAAGAGGAAAAATATACTGCATGACGACACTGATCTAGGTATGTTCGGAAGGTGTCTGTGGCTCCACAACCAGTCACTGGAGTGATGACCCAATTTGGCAGCTAATGGTTCTTTTTCAACTTCTCAATCATTTATCAAAGCCAGAATCATACTGTGACAAAACAGAAAACACGATACCAGTGGATTACTGAAGCATGTGCAAGTAGGAACAGCTATCGCTTTCATGAGAGAACCATACTTGATTCTGAAATAGAAAGTCAAGGCAGTTACGCTACATGCTTTGCTTATGAAGACAAGGACTGCAGAAGTAATACTGCAGTGGAAGAGCAGTAGTTCTTCCACCTTGTAGTTAAGCAGCCCCATCACAGAACTCATCCGTTTCTAGCTTACCCAGATCAACCTTATTTCCTAAACCAGAACTTGTAAAATAAACTTGGTCCTCAAGATGATTTCCATTCTAAAATTGGCTAATTATTCTAAGTGCTGAAATCATACAACTCTCTATATTGTACTTACAGTGGGTTTGAGATTAAGGAGTAGTCTGAGTTTCCAAACAATGTTTGATCAGAAAGAATAAAGGCATATAATGAGCCTGCAGATAGCTGTCAAAATGTACTATGGAGGCTTAGCAGGATGCAAAAAGATAGGACACTTATGAATACCAGCAATTACACCAGCAGAACAGAGGAGATAAAAATAGCTGGCAGACAATTCTTTTGTTCCTTGGGAGCAATGTTTGAAACCAACCTGTAAAGGTACATGAAGAAGCAGAGCAGATGAAAGCCTAGTTTAATCATGGCTTCCTTCATGTGTGATTTCAGTTGTCCTCGGTTATGGATCTCTGTAGGATCAAATACCCCCATGTTTCCACTTGGCACCATAATGTACCTGAATGTTTAAGAGAGAAAAAAAAAAAACCAACCAACAGGAGTATAGTCATCAAAACATTAGGGACTGTCACGGGAAGAGTAGGGGGAAAGCTTGCACAGAAGGGACTTCCATCTAAAGAGCTGTTTCACAATTCAACATAATGGAGCTCTTTTTTCATTCTATTTCAGTTTCAGGGTATTGCATGTATCTCTGCCACCTCAATCCACAAACAAAGAATAAGAGAACAAGAAGTAGTAAAAGCATCAGCCTAGCTTCCCATGTATAAATGGGAGAGTTTCCAGATAATAGCCAATTCCAGTTCATTTTAATTGCTGTTCGTGGTTACTCGGTGTTATGAAGGAAACGTCCAACCACAGTGGAAAGATGCATTAGATGAAAGGGACTGGAAAAGAATTAATTTAGCTATGAATTAGTGATTTATTTAAAGAAAACAACACATAGATAATCACAAATTCCAGCGGTCAAAATGAGATAGCATAAGACAAGACAAAGGATCTGTGCATGATTCCCATCTTTGTCACAGCCATCCCGCGTTATCTCAGCAGAGACTCTGAGGCTGACAGGATGAGAGATTGGGCAGAACTGAAGAAGTTAAGTACTGCTGTCCAAACCCACGTAAGAATAAAAATTGAGTGAAACAAAGTGAAATGTAAGCAAAAGGAAGAATAAAACCAACAAAAAAAATGCTAATGTCCTGTGAAAATTCAACAAGCAGCATATTCTTTTGTCATAAGCATTTCTCAAGAGAGCAAATGCAAGCAAATGAAGCTCTCACTCCAGCCAAGCTCAGCCTAGAACAGTATTACTATTTCACTTAAATATCATACAGGCTCTACCTTCCTGGAATAATACTCTTTCTACACAGGAACTTAACTCCTGGTCTTATACCTGGAGCAAAAGCAAGGTCTCAGAAAAGAACACTTTTGATTTTCTTTATATACTCGAAGAATGGCACCACTTGTACTCCAAAAGGCACTCCCTCACCTCTTACAACATTTATTTCAACAACAGGAGGGGAAGAAAGGGAACAAGAAACAAGGATGTTTCCTGTCAGCAGCAGACAAAAATAATAAAAAAAAAAAGTTAAGACCATAGTATTTGTCTTTCTTTCACAGAGGCATTAAAAAGCCCTGCAGCATATTTGATTAATATCAAAAGACAATTATGTTCCGTTAAAAGTATTCATGTGAGATAATTACCATTTGAAAGTCTCTTCTAAACTTGAAGTTTTAAGCAATATTTCTATTTTTAGTATTGTAACACAAATTATTGTCCATTTACTGGACATGTAATGCATTTTATTGGAAGAAAAGGAAGAACACAAGTTTCCTGTACCAATTTATCCTAGAAGTAGAGGGCATAGTTTTCTTATATATCTAGGATACAAGTGCCATAAAGGTAGTATTTATTAATTTGCTTCTTAAGAAGAATTATAACACTTAAATGATGCAACTTAATTAAAGCTTGCAGAAGTTGGGAGGTAGTATTTCCAAGAGACCCACAAGCCAGTGCAGCTAATAGTATACATCTAAGGAACTGTAGTCATGGCCACAACGATGCTAGATGCTGACAAATACAACTCAAGCCAGTTGTCATACTCTCAACAGCAAAAATCCTCTGCAGCAAAACCACATAGAACAAGAAAACTGTCAGTTTTAACGAAGAGACACATTAGTGCCTCCGGTATCTACATTCAGTGGCTGCCACAGCAACAAGACATTTCCCTTTATATTACACAATTTGTAAGGGATGAGGAAATCTTGGTCAGAATTTTCACTGTATTTTAAAGATTTTTAATTTTTTTTTTTCTCTTTCAGTTTTAAGAGGGATACAATCTACTTAAAGACATGACAAGAATCACATTATTTTGACCTATTGTATCAGTCACGTCTATATAACAAAGAAGGGAAGTGGTCTTTTTCTTTAAGAGTTGCTTTCTTTTTGTCTAGTCACATTCAACATTTCCTTTGTAATTCTTGCTTCTTTTATATAGTAGCAGAAATATTTAAGAACTAAAAAAATACCTATTTTGAAATATGATTAGAGTTCAAATAAACCGCTTCAATATCTAGTTTTAAAACAAAGGGAATGTAAGACAAAACTATGTCTCACTGGAGATTGTATAAGACATTACAATATTCAGCAAGAAATAAACCAAATTAAATGAGCAACTGAGTATGCAGAAGTAGGGTCAGTAGGATGTTACAATAAACATGCTGCAACTTTTGAAGTCTTCCCCGATGCTGTTTTTGACCAATTTATCTTCCCCAGGATTTGTTTCCGATGCCCCTTTCACACAAAGTCTCTCCACTCTCACTGAAATCACTGAGACAGTTAGTAAATTAAGCCAGTACTGCCTGTAATTATACCATTTACTAATCAAGATTAAGCAGGTTTTGAAGGAAAGAGAATAAGGGGAAAGTATTATTGTCCTACCTTTCTCTCTATTATCACTTAGATATACTACAAAGCACGGACTTCTTCAATCTCAACACAATTATTTTGATTTCTGTATTCATCTTGGAGTAGAATAATAATCTCAAACCTTTCTGAATTCATGTGCAGCAACACTTACACCAGAAATTGGTTCTTGAAATACTATAACATACAAAGAAGATTCAAACGTGTTCAGCTGATGCTGGAAGTTTGCGGCTCATTATAACAGGTTCACATTTCATCTATTCCCACTTAATCCTATTTTAGTCATTGACACCTTCTCCTCTCTTCAGTGTATTCAAACTGCTCTACAGTCCACTACTTTTCTGACTACCATACCTTTTGTCCATTGAACACTGGGTCAAATATAAGTTCTATCCCAAATAATCAGATTTCCTTTGTAACACTGAACAACACATTGTCTGATTTTGCAGACCTTTAACTCCTTCACTATAGATGGGATATTCCAGGCTATTAATGCGAGTGAAACTCCTCAGTCCTCAGAGAGAAGGCAGGATTAACAATACAGGTTTAACATTTTGACTTCTTGTGGTAGGGCAGGCAAAGTATCACATTGTCATATTCATTTATGGCCTATACCGCACATCTAAAATTGAGGAAACAATCCTGGATTTTAGGATATTCAGAATGTCTACCCCATGTATAACAAACATAAAATGAGAGCTGTCAATTCAAAACAGCAGCCAAAGCTTACTGCCGGAAGCGTGGAAATAGAAATAATTGTATCTTTAAAATACTCTCCAACCAGGTTTAGAAGGGGAAGCAAGTGGCTACTTTAAACATTAACATAAGTAAGCAAAAGGAAGCAGCAAAGGCGTAACCAGTACAAGAAATCTTCAAACCTTCAAAGAAAATGCATTTTCTCTAGCATCTATCCTAAATGAAACATTGAATACAAACTCCATACTTGCCAGCAGACACCAAAGGGAATACCGGTCATTTTTGTGCAACAGTGTACATACAGGTGGCCAAACAAAACTATCCCTATGTGTGTGCATTTAGGCAACATTTGTTTATTAAGCATGCAAGTTATAGGGTTTCATGTTAACTCCAGCTTAGAAACATTTGAAGGCTTTGCTAGCAGTTTTGTAGAAAACAAGGGTGATAAATGCATGGCTATTTTGCCCAAGAACAAGGTTATCAGTAAAGGGATCTTCAACTTCTTTTTAATGAAAGCTATGAAACCTCATGTAATTTTACCAGCAACTTGACCCATCCCTGCAAATCGTTAGCCCTAGCAGCTTCAGGCAAACAACAATTACAGCCACCTTTTCATACCTATATCTTAAACATTTGGTCTTTTGGACTTCCCGTAGTACAGTGATTAGAGATAATTTGCGACAAATCCACACCCAGTTTTACATTAGCATATCACCTGTAAAGGTTCAATTCTCTGCAATGGTATCAATGATCAAATGATACAATGTAAAAAGAACATTTCTGAACCGTCAGTCTCAATGTTGCCACGTGGAAACCCCTACTTTCAAGTAAAGTCTTTCAAAGTGGTGGACAGCCCCAGTATACAAAGACCAGTAACATGAACAGTTGTCTATGATGATGAAAAGTCTGCAAACCTTTCCAAATACAAAGAGCCAAGATGGGGGACCAAAACCAATGCAAATAGGGGGGAGAGAGAAGACAGTAAATTAAGGGGGGTTGGGGGACTAATGCCACAGCCGGATGGTTTTACAACCATCAGCCATCCTAACCTAAGTATTCTTATGCTGATAGTGATATCAGGCATGTAGGCACAGCATGAAAAACATTAACAACTATGTTTGCAGTACTACTTCATAATCCCAATTAACATGCTATTGTTTCCTATGAACTTGGGAATGAGACTTACAAATCAAGATCCCTGGGCACTAGAGAGAATGCAAGGAAAGGCCAAAAGCTTCACATCCTTTACACTGTTGGGTTTCTTGTCACTTTAATTCCAAGGAGAGGAGAGTTTTACGTTAGACCCATGAAGACAGCTCAAGAACACAACTGAAACATCTCATCATGACATACTTCTCTTCATACTACACTTAAAGCTAAACTAGTAACAGTGGGGAAAAAAAGCACACAAAACCTTTTGCACTTACCTATATATATTCCATGTTGCTACTGGCAAATTAAGGAGAAAGATGAACCAGTGCAATGAAATAAGCATTAATACAGTTACAACAGCATGGCCAATCACCTCAGGGACCACCCACTGTAAAAAGGGAAGAAAAGAAAGAAGTTATATGCACAAACCTAAATTCCTTTTTGAAAAAGATCTATATAGAGTTACCATCTGATTCTAATCATGTCAAACAGAAAATTAATGGAAGAAGAAAATTCATGATTTCATCACAATATGGGGAAATTAATACCTTCAGACAGATTCCATGTGAGTAAGCCAGAAATCAGGCCCTAAGATATTATAACAGAGGTACTTTATCTAAGTGTTACAAAAATTTCTAGGTAGAAGCACAGCAGCTGTTTGAACACAACTATATTACGCAAGCATTTAAGGAAATGAGTTAAGAAAGTATACAGTGCTCATTTGAAATCACTGCAGAGAACATCAGATTTAGGAGTGAGAGGAGCAGATAATTAAAATCTGTACAGACACAGGACACACAGACACCCTCGGGCTTGGAACACATAAGAAAGTTAATCAATACGGAAGCCGACAGTTAAATTGGGTCTGCCCCTAGCAATAACACATTTTTGGCTTGATAGCATCCTTTAGCATTCTCTCTTACATTAAGAAAGAAAATACCTTTAAATCAAAGTGAACACCCATGTGGGAAGGCCACATTGATGTAATGAAATCAGTTTTAAGGGGATTTGGTTAAAACAGTATTTCTCCGTATCACAGTAAAACTCTCTACTGTTCAAGAGAGGTTAGAAATTACACAGAAGTATCAGAGAAAGTCGGTATGATGATCCCAGAGTTCAGTCACGAGTAGATATCCTTGGTGTGGCACACCTACGAGAACAAAAGCCCAGAACTCAAGAGCTCTGCAAAGACTTAAGTCTCAGTCCCATGAATTCAGAGCAGCAGCCCATCTCAGAGCACCAAGGGTCAGAAGAACAGCCTTTCGTAACTGAATTTGAGAAAGACGGGCACCCAAAAAAGACAAGCAGATTGAAATAAAGGATACATGCAAAATATTGCCAATCAGTGCTCTTCAGATATACATTACACCCCTGTTATTTGTGATGCTAAGATGAAGGACTGTTTGCTTAAAGCACATTAAATGCAAAGAATAATTTACTTTATTGAGTTTTGAGCAGCATGATCTAGCGTTAATGTAGTCACATTCCAAATCTGATAATGTAATTATCTGATGTCCAAGATAAGGAAAAATTGTATGGTACCTCAGGATACACAAAGCTTTATTTTTATCCAGTAAGTTAGGGAGAGCCCCCTGCTCTCAGCATACACTGTCTTGTTCTATTGCTGGTCTGCCAAAAGCATATTTCAATCAGTTACAGCTCATTTAGATAGAAAGCTAGGCCATATTTTATCATCAGGCCAAGTGGTTTTATGATGTTTTTCCAACTGTTGCACAAGTGCTAAAGTTCAGCTCAACACTTAAAACAGACCAAGGAGGCAAACTCAGTATTTTTAGTATCAGAATTATTACTACAACACCTGAAATCAGAACTTAAAAGGAAGAAAAAGTTAATGCACTTTTTAAACTCTCCTCAAAATAAAGCTAAAGAGTGCAGCTTTAAGAAGTGGATCTACTTTATTTACATTTACAGCAACACTGAATTAATTCATATTTTGCTAGGAAATAAGAGGGTAACATTGTTATTATGTGAACTTTCAGCAACTGAAGTATGAAGATATGAGACAAGGAAGTCCTCTCAAAAAAAGGCTTAGCACACACATATGCACATCCTCGTGCTACGTCCTATAAAGCTCATGCTCCTTTACTCCAAGAAAATGAAAAAGCACAAGATTTTCTCCTATCCCTAAAAAAACAGGTAAAGCATTTTCATTTTTCGACAAATAACTTATCCTTCTCAGATTAATTTCTTTCAAGTGCTTCTGTACTTTTTTCTGTTAGAAGAACTGGGTAGATCCTGAAATAACACCAGGATCTGAAGGAGTATGAGAGACAATTCTCTTTTATTTAGGGGAAAAAAAAAAAAAGAGAGAAAAGCAAGCTGAATCAGTGCTTTGACATTCTAATATCACCAGACAGCAAAAACTGCAGGCAAGTTTGTAACACAGAATATGGCAATTTTGTTTCTCGAGGAACTCCCAGTCTCCTGGGAGCTAGGAGCTCATATCTAAAATGCAGTAAGGTATCCGTACAATTAAGAGACTATGGTCTGGCCGCATTTTTTTAGGCCTGGGTAGCTGCTGAGGGCGTGCAGCAGGCTTTCTCCACCCGTTTCTCTACACCGACGCCGAGCACATGCTGCTTCAGCCGAGGCGCGATGTATTTGCCACAGCACCGGCGGCCGAGGCCCAAGGCAGGTTGTGGCCACCCCAGCTCCAGCGCCTGAAGGAGCGGACATACCTGGGGCACTGAAGCGCCCGCCGCTTCCCCGCAGCGGGCCCCTCCCCGCCTCCCCCCACCCCGCCCCGCCTCCCCCCACCCCGCCCCGCCCCGGCTCCCGGGGGCTGCCGCCCCGGGCCCCCTCCGCCGGCAGCCATTACCCGCCACAGGCCCTCACGCCCCGCCCCCTCATCCCACCGTCAGCCCGGCGGCTCGGGCCCCGCTTGCCCACTCTCAGCGGCGCCTCAATGGGCCCGGCCCACCTCGCTCCTGCCAGGCGCGGGCGCGGCGCCAACCCCCCCCCCCGCCCGCCCTGGGCGCCCCCCAACCCCGGAGGAGAAGGATACGAAGTAGACGGAGAGGAAGATGAGGGCGCAGCAGTCAATCAGCGAGAAGATGAAGACCACCGACTCCATCCCGCCACGGCCGCCGCCCTCCCGGCCGCCGTATGCCGCGCCCCGCCGCCGGGCAGGGCCGGGCAGGGCCGCGCCGGGCCCCGCCCCTCCCCGCCGCGCAGCATGCTGGGAAGTGGAGTCCCCGCGGCGGCCGGCGCCCGGGCCTCCTCAGGGGCGGCGGCCGGGCGGTGACCGCCGGGGCACGTCTCCGCCCTTCGTGAGGGCGCTGCCGGGGAGCCCGCGGGCGCCCCGCGGGGCGCGGCCGCGCCGCAAGGACAGCCCCCAGGCGCGCGGGGAGGCCCTCGGCCGGGGCGCGCGGGGCGAGCGGCGGGGCACTTCGTGGACCTGCGGCTAAGCAGCGCGTTAAGCAGGTGCCCGCCGCGGGAGGGAGGGAGGGCGGCCGGCCGGCCGGGGGGCTCCCTGCGGGCGGCACGGCGGGGCTGGCGCGTCCTCCTTCTGGCGGAAAGGGGCCTTGAGCCGCCTCCGGCCTGCTCAGGTGTGGGAGGGAGCGGCAGCGAGGGCCAAAGCCCGGCCTTCTTCCTCAGGGCTTTAAAAAGGCTTTAGCAAAACCTTTAAAAAGGTCTTTTCTCCCCATTTATTTTCTTTTAGTTTGGAGTTGTTTGGGGTTTTTTTTGTTACTTTCTTCCATCTTCTTCAGTACCTCGGATCTTGAAGCTGGTTGCTATTTCAACTGTGAAATGAATAGCCAAAAAAAAAAAAAAACCAAAACCAAACAAACCATCACTCTGGGTAGATGTAGGCAACTTGGAAGTGTTTACATTTGGAAACGTGTACATCGATGATATTAAAAGAGTGGAGAAAGGCGAAAAAATGTGTTTGCTTCCATAATAGACGTGTGAAGAGTGGGGAGAACAGGGATTCCTTCAGGTGGCGTAGTGCTGTGTTGTATTTTGTGAATGTTTATGGTGAATTTGCAAATTGATCACCATTTTTCTGTGTATAAATGGATTCTGCTTCTCATTCCTTAAAATGTGAGCGGCTGCTTGAGGGAGCTTGCTTGTTTTCCTTTACAAGATCACAGTGACTATGCCTTGACTATTCTGAAATGAAAGAGACTGGTGGTTTTGTGGTAGACTTGGTATTTTCTGCATGTCAGTAGCTGCCCATGGGTGATGCGAAGTGTAACCTCATTTTAAAAAATAACTCTGTATTCAATTTTCAGCAGTTTGATTAATTTAAATGAGATTTTGAAGTTCTCCTTGCTGTGACATTTGTGATAACATATCTTTTAGGGAGATTCTCTGTTTCCTTTTTCTTTAAGGAGCCCACCATTACAGTATTGAAACTCCTAATTTGGAGAGTGGGGGAAGAAAGCAAATGGAGTATTGTTGTACCTGAAATTTAGTACATTTTCTCACACTTTCATAATTGTGGTTTGAAAATTAGTTAGATCAGCTGCTGTCAGAAAAAAAGAGGCTTGATAGAATTCACTTCCATTTATATACTTTTCCCTAGTATTCTTTGAAACACCTTGCAAAGTTTGAAGGTCGTATTCTGACAACAGTATCCATACTAAGTGATGTAAATTGTTTCATTTTTAAGGTAGGAGATCTAAGGCAAAAGCAGGTTAACTGAGATAAACCACAAACTTTAGAAGGATTGACAATAAGATAGTGTGTGGCTTACAAAGTCATCTTTCTTACTTATTAAATAAAAACAATGGGAGTTGCACCAGCAGAAGTTACTGAAGCACTGAAATACAGGATGATGCTTTTCCTCGGGAAATGTAGCTAGCTAGTTATCTGTCGTAATAAGCATTTCCCATTTCATTGGCAGATACTGTCTGGTGTGTTCCAAGGGAGTTCGAAGCTGTTTCTGATTTTCATTTTGACTTCTAAGAAGAGCAGAGTTTGAAATAGGCATATTTGGTCTAGCTGTTTTGGTGAAGTGACTGACAAAGATTTTATTCACTGCTTAAAATTCTTCATTTCAGTATCTTGCAAGTAGTAAATGTGGCCAGTATGTTGATATTGGAATTCTAGCATCTGATTTGCAGAAAACCTACAGGTGAGCAAAGATTTGTATTCTTCTATTCTTCATTCAAAATATAGAATATATTATCTTGTTATTTTGCATTTGTGTATTTTTAGTCAAAATTTTAATTTTCTTTATGTTAACTTCATTACCAATTGTTGAGGTTGATTGAAACAATAAGATCATTTCCCCTCCGGTGTTTTCCTCTGCTGATATATCTAGTAACTCATATTTTATTAATGCATTGGCATTGCAAGATTTAGTTGTGGTTTGTTGCCTTTTTTTTTTTTTTTTTTTTAATTAAGCAGTTACAGATACATTACAGCATGTTGGTCCTTACCCCAGTGAGCGTAAAATATGAGGGAAAATAACACTTCAGTGCAGGCAGATATGGGAGACAGAGGATTCAGTAAGACGCTAAATCTTGCTCATTTGCTCAGTAGGACAGTTGGTCTTCTCTAATTGTTTTTAGGCTGTTAAGCTTTTCTGGGTGGGGAGCAAGGTTGTGTTTCAGGAGATCATTAGTGAGTGTGGGGGTTAATGAAGGTGGAGAAGTACATTAACTCATGTTTGCATGTTCTATTTATTTGTGCCTTGTTAGAGAAAGGTAGCCAAAACCCTTGCTTAAGATGCCTACAGGTCTTGGATTTTTGTTTTGGTTCTCTTCTGCCAGCTATTGTATAAAAGCAAATAAATAAAATATTTATTTTAGTGAAGGTAAAAGTAAGTGAAGGTAAAAGGTTGATGGTTTTTGTTTGCATTTAAGGATGCTCATTAATCAGATTTTCTCATAGTGACCACTGTTAATTAGAACAGTTATTCCTCACTGGACTCTCCTTTCTAGACTGTAGTCCTGTGTCCATATGTTCATGTTTGAATTAAAATTAAAAAAATCGATAGTGTTGTGAAATAGAATCCACTGAGCTCATTTGTACATTGCTGCTTCTCTATATCTACAGTTAAAGACGACCTTGATAACTTTTACTAAATATTCCTCTAGGGACCAGTATAGTTTAGTGGTTTTGTTTCATCCTAGTGATTGACCTATTCCAGGCTTAAGAAAAAAACAATCACGTTTTCACATAGTTGGTTTTTAATAAGAACTTGGGTAGAAGGTTGGGTATCAACTTATAGTGTATTTTTTCCACTGAGAATGACAATATGTTGAGGGGAAAAGCAGTTGGTGTAACCTGTTGTGGTTTTTTTTTTCAGTGCAGAATATGGACGAAGAAAAAGAAATGCTTTTAGAATACAAGTTGAAAAAGGTAGTATTGTTAGCACTATGTCCAAGGTGCCAAAGTCTTTGATTGTGCTTTGGCTGTTTTCTTAGCATGTTTGAACTTTTGCTTTCAGTGTTTGGAATAATCAGTAATGAGAAAGAACGTGAAGAGTTAGCAGTTTTAGAAGCTGAACATGTGGCAAAAAGAGCAAGACAACAAGAGAAAAATGAGTAAGAAGAATTTTTAATGCCATTAGTATTATAATTTCTTTAAAGCTTTCTGTCTTCGTATTACTTAGTTTTGCTAGTTTCAAGGTTACAGATAGATCCTTGATTTTCCCGTTGGCTTGTTTTCATCAAAAGTTACCTGTAGTTAACAGAAGCACTTTTTTCACTGCAAACAAGCAGATACAATACAACAAGCAGTCAATCATGATTTCTCTGATATGGGGAACATATAGCCCTGATTTAGTGGATGTGCTTGGGGCTTCCTTGATAGTTTTCCACATAAGGCCCCAGTCCTCATGTGATTCAGTTCTTTTGTTTTGTTTTGTTCTTAATCTTTCTTGGGTGCAAGAGGTATTGGCAAAATCTGAGTGATAAGACTACAAGACAGGCTATTCAGAGTAAATAACCACTGGCTATGAGATTGGATTTCAGATTTCCTGACTCCTAACCCTGTGCATAGACTCACAGACCATTATGGTTTCTCTAAGCTGTGACAGGTATTAAGGGTCTCATGGGAAATTAGGATATTGTTGTCAGAAGGACTAGTCTAGTTCAGCAGTGATTTGCTGCTATTTCCCTTGTGCCAGCATTGGTGACTCTGTGATCTCTTGGTGAACTGAATCAGATTGATCCTACATCACTTTTTTTTACGACTGTCTTTCAGCCAGGTTGCCAGGTCAATCCAACTCATCACAGACTTGGAAAGGATGCATTTTTTAACTCTGCATAGTAGTAAGTTTAGAGCATGTGAGTCAGGAATTTTTCTCCAGTCTTAGGCTACCTATTATAGTTGTGGGGAACCATGGTGTGGAAATTGCATTTGTTTTGTTTTGTGGGTGTCTCGCAGTTCTGCTGATACATTAATAGTTTTTGTCTTCCTTCCATGTAAAGGACTGCAGGAAGTGCCACAGATGACTCTGATTATGATGATTATCCAGAAGATCTAGTAAGTTGTATTTTACTATGATTGTTTGTATTTGCATAACACATGATTCTGTGTTGTGAAATTGCAATGCACTTGGAAAGTTTAAAAGTGGAGATGAATGTGAGGTATAGCCAGAATGGCAATTCCAGCTGAGAATCTGCAGAGCTAAAAAGGAGGCTGTTGTCTGAAGAAAAAGGAAGAATCTGTGGTGGGGAATTACTTTTGAGGAAAGCGTGCTGGGGGCCTGAAAAACTTGGCTATCAAATTAAATGATTGAAGGAACTAACTTATCTGACTGTTACAAAGAGAGGTGTTAATTTCAAAGGCTGCTGCCTCTTCAACCAGCAGATGTAGTTTTACATCCAGTCATTTGGTTTGCAGAGGAGTGGGTTGGAAGATGCATGACTACTTTCTCCAGCAGGGATAATGCTAAATGATGTTTATGAAATAGTCTTCACTGGCCTCTTAATATAAATAATCCAAGTTATAACCTGTGTATTTTCTTTTAAAATATGTGCATCTGCAGTCTACAAATCACATGAACAGTTCCCTGCTGAGCTTATACAAGAAAGGAAATCCTGATTCTCTTCCAACCACTCCAAAAAATGAACCAATGGAAACTCTCCCACCTATGCGAACAGCACCTCAAACGAGCACCCTTTTGCCAGGAACAAGAGCAGAAGCACGCATCTCTGAAGGTGGCTGGTTCATTGATAAAACTCCGTGTGGAAAAGACTTTTTCATTGACCTTTCTGAGGATGGAGAAGGAGATGAAAAGAAACTGATTTCTGAGGTATTGGGTTTTACATATGCAGTACGATTTAAGATTCAATTATGAATATAATTTCGTGGGTAATTTGACAGGCTTCTGAACAGTGATACTAAGACCAAAAAGACTTTCTCTCTGGATTTTTAAAATGCATTATTTTTATTACGAACATGCATGCTGTGTTTAAAGACAGTGGACATGTTAAATAGAAAGACTGGCTTAAGCCCAGTTTGGTTTTAGCTTGGTTTCTGAAGAAGGAAGGGCTTAGCCCATTGTTCTGCTGTGTCAGAAGTGATTTTTGAACCTTCTGCCCCATTTCAAGCATGTTTGTATGGGAGGTAAAAAGTCAAAAAATTATTAATTTCCTCCATGTTTTTTGAGGAAAATGTAGTGCTCAGTATTAGGGAGACCCAGATTAGTGCTCATACTGAGAGAAAGATAAGTGGAACTTAGCTGTTATTTATTCCGTTTGCCAATGACCAGCCTAACTAGTCAGGAAGCATGTGGCTTGCTGTAGCCATAGCACATGGTCTCCCTTAGCCAGTGGTTAAGTCTTAGTGAGCCTGGGGAAAGCTGAAGTTTTTTGGATAAACAAGAGTTGGGGAATTTGAAAGAAAATTGCATTTATTTATAAAGCAGTTAAAAATAGGTCCTACTCCCCATCCAGACATACCGCCCGCTTTGTGATCTCCTCCCCCCCCCTTTTTTTTTTCAGTTTACTGCATCCTCTTATCTAGAGAAAAGGAATAAAAGGGGAGATCTTAACATTATAAAATGTTTGCAATACTGTATTCTAAAAAAAAAACAACAAAAAACCCAAAAAAACAACAACACAAAACCACAACAAACCAACTTTCATCATTGAACCTCTTTTCATTTCTTTTCTCCTGTATTACTCTTTTTCTTACACCCAGTTAACTTGTGTCAGCACTGAATAATATTTTCTTACAGCCACTCATGACTTACTAGTAATAAAAATTGTTTCCATTGGAGTAAATACATTCATACAGTTTTATATGTCCCCAAAGTGGATTGCTCTATAATATGCAAATAACTGGTGTCTGATTTTGGTTAGTGGTTGTGGCATTGGGGGGGGGGGAGGGGCGGGCGGGGGGCGGTGTTGTTTGGGTTTTTTTTGCTTATAAGTATGTACTTTTAGCAAAAAAGTGAGTGGTGTAATTAACCCTTTAAAAAAAAAAAAGAAATCCTAATAAAAAAAGGATTTTCTACAAAAAGAAGGGATTAAATGTATAAGTTAAGGATTGTAGACACTTAAACATTTTGTTCTTTTTAAGTATTTTCAGAAATACACTGACTTGGAAGGTTTTGTTTATATAATTCTGGTTTTATGCCGTAGAAATCAACAGAATTTTCTGTCTTGGAGAGTGAAAGAAAGAATACAAAGGGCAAGAGAGCAAAAAGAAAAAAAGAAGAATTTCCAGATGTAGACAGAGAAATTGAGTCCATCTTACTTAAAAAGAAAGGTGAGAAGTTATTTTTGGTGTGCTGCTCCAGAGACATAGTGTTTGACCATGGAATCTGTTACGACAGAAGTGTTTTCTGAGGTGCAGAGAAGAGACCTTGAGCATTTTGTTATGAAATTTAGCCTTAATGTTGTACTAAAAAAATATTCCAGTCCTGTGTCTACTACCAAAAAATAATACTACTTCATGTACTTAGCTAATTGTTTAGGCTGAGTACATTTTTGTTCAGTGTTAGCAACTTCCATTATGCCATGTCTAAATGTGCTTAACTTTTCCTCCTTAACAGTTAGAAGTAAGGGACCAGAGCTTTACCACCCTTCAGTGAAGTTTGAGGATGTAGGAGGCAACGATGAAACTTTAAAGGTTAGTTAAAATTTTATTTGTGGGATACACAATGCAGTGAATAAAATGATGCATGAAAAATACAAAGACGAAATCCGACAGAATTCGTCTGTGTTGCACTGAGAATAGCTGCTTATACCAACAGCAACAAAGGGTTTGGGATTTTTTTTTTTTCCTTTGATTAATCTTTCTGAAAGCAGTCACTAAAATTCCATTAATAAACAGAACTTCCTTTATTTTGGCCTGTTTATAATATTAGCAATCTATAATAATTATTTCTGCAATTTAAACGGATGCCTCTTGTTCTTAACAGGAAATATGCAAGATGCTCATTCATGTCCGTCATCCCGAAGTCTATAACCACTTAGGTGTAGTTCCACCTCGCGGTTTTCTTTTACATGGACCACCAGGATGTGGAAAGACGCTACTTGCACAAGCAATTGCTGGGGTGAGATAGCTTTAAATTTACAGTTTCTTCTTTTTTTGAATTAATTTAGAGAGAAAAAAAAATCATTCTTCATGATAGGCTAGGTATTTTCCTTTTTTTTACCTCTTTTCTCTCCTTCATGTCTTAGTCTAAAATATATTCGTCTTCACTTCCTTCATTTAAATTCCATTTGAATCTCTACTTGATAGAACCTCATGTATGATGAGGGGACATAGTGACAGGGTGTTATGTTTGGCTTAATCGTTTTGAGGCATTCCAAAGACAGTAATATAGGCATGAGAAAGCTATAGATGGAAGATACTTTTGGTTAAATTTACCATACTGTTTTGTTTTAAGTCTGGACTTAACCTTACCATCTTTTATGAGGCATTACATTGATTCTATTGTGTGGCATCCATTACACAGTGATTTCTGAATTCCAAAACTGGATGTTGCCTTGACTGTGTCAAACTAATGATCTTGGAGCATATGACATTATTGGTGTTAATAGTTTGGTGTGTGGTGAGGCTGCTGTGCTGCTATGTGTCTGTTTTGGATCTAAATCTAGGGGCTATTTAGGGCTATTCAGTGATAACAATGGACTTTTTTTTTCTTTAATACAGTTGTTCCTTAAATTACACAGACTATAACCTTAGAGACATGTAAATTATGAACTTTTGTAGTGCAGATTTTTTATTTCTGAAACAAAATACTAATGTTTATTCCTTAAATGTTGGTTAGACCCTTCTGACGCTGTTTCAACTGTTTTAATTAAAAAGATTTGGTGGGGTATTTTGGTTTTAGTGCTTTACTGTAGAAAGCTACCCATCGAATGAATCTGTGGTATTTAATACTTCAGTGTGTATTTGTATGCTGGAAAGGTAGTAAATTTGGGGAAAGAAACATGACACCAGTGAAAAATTCTCAGAGATAAGATAAACTTAATGACTACTTCTTAAATAAGAGATTTTCAGTGGTGCTCTTTAAGGCAAACTATCTCCTCCAAGCCTGAGGTAGCGCCTCTGGTGGCTGTGCTTTGTATAAATTAGCATTTTCTTTTTTTTTTTTTTTTTTTTTTTTGGTAGTTCAAAGCTTGAAATAGGCTGAAACTACCTGTAGCACTACTGTGCTACAGTCTATCAAAGTTACAATTTCATTTCTTTATTTTTAATAGCAGAAAATCTTGAATGTGAGCTTTACAAGTATCGTATTGTACAGTCCTGCTCAGATATTTCTGGAGCAAGACTAAGGGAACCAAATCTGGTGGGGATCTTTTCCTCTCTGCTAATAAATGCTTTGTTGCAAATGGAAATAGACAGTTTTCTCAGGAAGGGAGCCTAAGCATGAACTGAAATATATGTGTTGTGAAGGATTGGCTTGGGGACCAAGGTGAAAAGCTATTTGACAGTGCAGTCATTCTCTAACTGAATTAGGGAAACCTGGTTTTTGTATCCATTTCTTTTCACTTGGCCAAATGGCTCAGACCCATTTTAAACTAGAGGATGCTACTCATCTTGCTTAAAAGCTCATTAAGATTTAGTCTTGATGACAATCTTCGGGTGTAAAAGATGTCGTATTGGAAAATATCTGTCCTCTAGGATATCCAACGTTTCTAACCTCTGGATGTATCATACAGCATTCCTTGTCTCTTGCAGGAGCTTGAGCTCCCGATGCTGAAAGTGGCAGCAACGGAGATGGTGTCTGGAGTGTCAGGGGAATCTGAGCAGAAACTGAGGGAATTGTTTGAGCAGGCTGTGGTGAGACACCCATTGGAATTAACACTGTGAATTGTTTGTCCTTTTTCTTTGTAAAGATCCATACTTCGTAGCTGCGTTTTGAATTTGAGTGAATATTAGTGAGTGAATCTTTATACTGCTGCACACAAGTCATAGTGTCTCCCCTTCTGTGGCCAGAATTCCATTGTACTGAGTGTCATGCTGTCACAGAGCACAAAGATTACTATTCTGAAATCTTGACAAAAGATAGTTCATCGTATCAATGTAAAGGGAGCAATGTAAATTATTTACCTATTTGGAGCTGCTTGGCTTGATTTATAAAAATAAGATGTAAGAGCAGTTTATTGTGCTTTTTTGTTACAAGGTGGGTTTTTTGCTGGTTTTGTATGGCATGCAGTTTGAGTGAATGCAAGGGACTTAAGACTTTGGGGTTTTAGGTACAAGAAATGCAGATTTTCCTTTTTTTTAGTATGTAGCTGATGTTTTATTTCATGAGGACAGTTTTCTGATCCTGAGCTCTGAGAATGTTCTGGTTTTCCAACTTTATTATGTTCTCCTACTTTCCCCCACAACTGTATATAGGTGTTTAGAGTATGTTCCTGTATAAAAGGATGCTAAACAGGGCAAAAGGATTGACCGAGAAGCTCTTAGACTATTATGTTTCCGGTTTGTACTACATTTTAATTTTTAGAAAGCCCCGTTGAGATGTTATTTAGAATTAAATTAAATAAATAATTGCACAGAGTTTTGAGAATTTACATATCTTTTGTATATATAGTGATTGAAAGGAGATTGATATAAAATTATTTATGAAAAAATGTATTGCATAAAATCTGTTTAAAAATAGAGTCTTTTGCCTTTCTTATAGTCCCTCGCATTCACTTAAGTGGCTTTTCCACTTTTTGCACCAAATTTTTGTGCAGGGGATAAAAAAAGACACAGTTCCACTGTACCTTGTGCATGTACTGTGGAATCTTTATAGTGTAGTTCCATTTTTTTCAGATAGAGGAAAAGTGAATGACAACTAGATGGCGCAGTTGCTATCTGGTAACACAGAATGCATGGGGTTTAAAATACTTTTTTTCATATGGGACTTTTTCTGAAGATGGTTCTAGTGTTTTCCTTAAGTGTTCGTTTGTACCGCTGGTGCTTCTTACGGATATTAATAATCTTATGTCAGTTAAACGCTACTCTATTAGTTACACTAGTATATACATTCTATATTTGTGTTGACTTTTTATGAACATGCTGTACATGGAATTTTAGAACACTTGTAGGAGTTGCTCATCGCTAATTTTTACTCTTTTGAACATGGTCAGGCTCTGTAGTAATCTTGAAGTTGGCAGATCACTTTTCATGACCACCTACTGTTCCTTTTGTTTCATTATGTGTGTCAGTAATAGTAGCTCTTGAAATTCCATAGCTCTAATGTCACTAACAAAACAAACAAAAAACTAAATCCAACCTTTCTTGTCTGATTTTCTTTTTTGGACTTAAGCAAGTAAGCAGTCACAATGGAATATTTATGGAAAACAAAGCAACATAGAGGTACACTTAAATTTTGAACGATATATAGAGACATTCTGAATCTCATGCCTTAATTATTTCATAGCCTCAGCTCAGCACAGTTTCATAGTCTGGCAGCTCTCCAGGTAGTCAATAAGAACAAGAGAATTGTTCCAGGACAGGTTGATTGTGCAGCAGACTTAGAGCAATAATTATAGAACAGAAAACCTGAAAAATGTCTTCCTCTTTCATAACACACTATGTCAGTGTAATTTTGTAATTATTAATATTTCTTGTTCCTAGTCTAGTGCACCATGTGTCCTTTTCATTGACGAGATTGATGCAATCACCCCAAAAAGAGAAGTTGCATCGAAGGACATGGAGCGGAGAATTGTTGCTCAGTTCCTAACTTGTATGGATGGTCAGTTTCAGGAACACCTGTACTAAGCTAAACTTTCTAATTGTCAGGCTACTGTCTGCTTTCCTTCAGTAGTAACTCATGTTTACTTTAGTGGAGACAGTGGTAATAATTTTTTGTATTTTGGCATAATTTACCTGGGGGGTGGTGGGAAGATTCTAATAAATTTGAGGGGATATTAGTTCATTTTTTTCACAGTGGTCTGTACGGCATTATATAAGCCTGTCTGTTGTATAAACAGCTATAACGGGAAAAATGTGCCAAATGACATTTGAAGTGCTTATTTTTTGCTTGATTATGCAAAATGAAAGTTCTAGGTAGTAGAAATGAGGATGAACAGCAGTTCAGTATGACTGTTGGTTAGTTATGTCTGTGGTTCTGAGTATTATTGTGTGCTGCAGAAACAGAGCCACATAGATATCGGAACAAAGTTCACATGGAGAGTATGAGCACTAACTTCCTTCCTTCCTTTAGACTTGAATAACGTGGCTGCCACTACTCAGGTCCTTGTTATTGGAGCAACTAACAGACCTGACTCACTGGACCCTGCACTGAGACGAGCTGGGAGATTTGATCGAGAAATTTGTTTAGGGATCCCAGATGAAGCGGCAAGAGAAAAGTACGAGTTATAAAGTTTAAGCTTTTTTTTTTATTATTAATTAATAAGTGAGGAAATAATGTGTAAGTTAATATACAAATTCAGGAAAAGTACTTTATTGGTTTTAATCCTGTTTGTGCCTGTACACACCTATGGATCAGCACACACTGAAAAGGGCAGAAGATATTAAATGTGCATCTATTCCTTGTCTTGGTAGCTGTGTCTACGTTTGGGGTGGTTTCCTTTCTTGTGTGCAAATCTGGTTTTAGCATTATGTTAATGGGTTTTCAAGTGCCTTAACAGTATAGGTGATGGAATTAAATATATCTTTTCTGTTGTTCAGGCAGTTAGTATTCTGTCTTTGGTGCTCCCTATGCAACTATTAAATTAGGAACATAACCTGTTTGTTAGTCCTCTCAAGCACATACCTTAAGCAATAGGCCTAGATTCTTCCATTCCATTCCTTGTGGAAAGGCACCAGTCCAGGCATTAAGCTGAGCTGCAGCCATCCTGTTTTGTGTAACTGGCCCTCTTTACTCCAGAGATCCATGACGGCCAGATTAGATTAAAAAAAAAAAAAAAAAAAAAAAAAAAAAATTTGCTTTTTAATTAAGAAGGAACTGCTACTCATTTCCACAACAGCAGAAAACACAGGAAAGGAAGTGTGAAAACAGCTGTGGCTTATTTTGTTAGGGAAGGAAAGAAAAGTTAGAGGATAAATTCCTTCTAGCTCAACTAATCTTATTTTTAGGTTGAAAAAACAAATTATTCTGCTTGCAGCATTGCTCACCTTGTGTTGTCAGCACTATTATCCTTCTCCCCACCGCTGCCCCTGCTGGCTTCCACTGTTTTTTTTCTTCTTCCTCCAGATCTACAGCCCTGTAGTAATTATGTTCCTCTTGGTTGTGGGAAAACATGCAGGTGGTGAGAGGTAGAACTAAAGAGTTGACTGATGAGAGTTCTGATTCTATGATATATCTTAGGTTTGTGTTACGCATATGATACTCCCAGAAATAGCAGTGCTTCACAGGATAGGAGCTGTGAATGGGAAAGCCATCACAGTGTGTACAGGTTATTCACAAGTTAGAGTGTAGTCACATTGTTCATATTACTGTTTTGTACAATTGTTTGTATTTGTGTTCCTGGAGGCGTAGGCTTACAGGAACTGTTGATTTTATTTTCTTTTTTAAATTATCTGCCCCCTGCCCCGCTTTTCTGTTTTGTTTTGAGTTTGGGGTGTTTTTTGTTGGGGGGGTTTGTTCCTTTTTTTAAAACAAAAGGGTCTCATAGAAACAGAAATCCTTATAGTGTGCTGATTTACCACATAATAAATCAGTCTTACTGAAGGCATGATTTGAACTGCTTAGCTGTTGTTCTGTAGCCTTAGGGTGGTGGAGTAGGATGAGGAGGTGTACCTGGAGATCTTGCTTTGCTTGCAGTGTTTTCTTGTGCATGTATGAGGCACGTGAAGGAAAAGAATATATAAAGGACAAATGGAATGAGCCATTTACAGTTCTTAATTTTTTACGCTTTGAGTCACTTGATTAACTACAGCTGTTATCAGTGAGGTAGAAAAATTCTTGAGAACCAAGCTAATATCACTAACAAAGATTTAAATTAGAGATGATGGAACTTGTTAGTGGGGGAGGCAAACGGATGAAAAATAATTTCAGAGTTTTGAATAGTTTTATAACTCATTCTTTTCATAGGTCTTTTGTAGTTACATTACTAGATCTGGAAATAATTTAAAACGGTTTTCATTGGAACTAGAAGATATGTTAATGATCTTCACTTCTTTGGTTTGTGCTGCCTTTTTAAAATATTTTCCCCAGGAAGTCATGTTTTGCTACTTTAGAACCCTCTGCTCAGAGTTCTTCAGCACCAAGCATTTGTGCAGTGACGTTGGCTTTTGTCTGGTCTCTTTTTTTTTTTTTTTTTTTTTTTTTTTTTTGACTATTCATGTAGTTTTCAGTTGTCCTTGGCTTAGAAGAACAGCAGGAAGTCTTGGTGGACCTTGAAGGTGGTTTTTAAAGCTTCAGCCTTGATACAGAGTGAAAAACTCCCATTAAAAAGAATAAAAAGTGTGAAGCATAGCACTTAACTGTCAGTTACATAGAGCTGTTTTGTATTAGTGTTGGAACTGCATAGGTAGGTGTAACTAGCTTTTGAATGAGGATGAGGTAGCATGCGAAGTGTACCCATAAGCTGTGTGGTGCCTATTGGAAATTTTACTGGGGACGCAGGAAATATCTGCAGTTATATTGCACCAACAATGGTAGGGGAAAGATACTGAAGATTAAAAGACAGAGCTGCTCACACAGTCTGATTTCGTTTGCTCCTTGCACTACAGTTTGTTGTGGATGTTCTTCAATAAATAAAGTGGGATGGAACAGACAATGCAGACTAAGGTTGTTAGGAATACAACGTTAAGTATCTCAATGGATAACTTGTGTGCATCTCTGCAGTATACTCTGAGATCTACTCTGTCAATTTTGAATAATAAACTAAGGTTTAAGGAATCTATAATATTTAGTTTCAGCAAAACTAGCTTTTACCCACTGATGGACATTGCCTGGTTGATACTGTTGGTATTCGTTTAAGAACTGAAAGGAAATATATAGCATAGTTTTGTGGGTTTCAGTGTGGGTTACTTCCTAGTTGAGTGAAAACTGTTCCCGTTGTACTACTACAGTTCATGTGGACTGAAAGAGACCTTAAATCAATGCTTCTTGTTTTCATATGAAAATAAAAAAAGCCATAGCTTCATCTTTATTTTGTTGTTCTTTTTTCTCCCTACTTGATTAGAATTCTTCGGACTTTGTGTCGAAAACTTAAGCTCCCGGAGTCCTTTGAATTTCATCATTTAGCACGGCTGACTCCCGGTTATGTAGGTGCTGATTTGATGGCACTTTGTCATGAGGCAGCTATGTGCACAGTGAACAGGGTCCTGATAAAATCTGAGAAGCAGGAAAGAAAACACATACACGCTGGAGGAAACACAGCTGAAGAAAGCACAGGAATAGGAACAGACATCCTGGTGGAAGAGGATACCAAACAACTAGAACTTCCTCCTAAGGTATTTGTTCCTTGACGCATGTGCCTCTAATATCTTAAGAACTGAGCCATTTTATAGTTGTGAAAGTTATTGCTCATAAATCCGTAAAGAACCATGACCAACATAATATTAAATTTAGATTTAGATTTAGAAATATCAGCTCCTAAACCAGAAGCTTAACTCCTAACGACCCATATAATGGATCTGAATAAGTTGCTCCCAAAACCCACATCTAGAAATCATGTTAATGTTTTATACAAGGTGTGGTTTTTCCCTTGGTTTTCATTGTTGTTGTTTCTGTTGTGTTGTTTTGTTTTCTAGCAGACCAGAGGTTAACATAGTGGCGCTCTCTCTCTTCAAAAGTGTATTGACTGTAAGAGAATTGTAAGAATATCAGACTTGCACTGAGTTTTAACAAGCTGTTTGCTGTGCCCTCAGTGAAATATTATGATGCCTGGGGCTCTTCACTACCATGGTATAGTTACAGTTCTCCAAAGTCTAGAAGTATTTATGCAGTTTACATTTTCCCCTCAAGCTATGCGCTTACTTGGGGTAAATCGCATGTGGTGTCTAGTACCTATAGCAATTTTGAGGAAGAGGTTGAAAAGTTGGGTTAGCAATGTGACTTGAGCTGCAGAGAAAGTATCTGTTAATGTGGAGTACAGGTGGAACTCTGTTGCAGAAAAGTAGTATTTCCCCTGCCAGAATTATTCTGTGGCCCAAATAACATGCATTGATCAGTGAACTGGAACATCTTTATATAGAAATTCTTGGCCCTACTTCTCAAAATTTGATGCGCCTTCATTATGTGTAAGCTTCCTAAAGATTTGACTGGAGAAGTAAAAGTGGTTTTAAATCCACGTTGTACTCAGATTCTGATTTTAGAGGGACTGTCAAAGAAAACTGTTACTGTAATTAACAAAAACCAGTGTAAAAAGCTGTAGTAAGCCTTTGTATTAGAGTAACTGCATACCTCCTCATGTTTCCTGGGGCCTGATGTAGCCAAAAGAAAGTGGGGAGGGGCAGGTAGTTGCAGCTTTTACCAACATCACCATGATCAAAGGGGTTACTGAGAATGAGGAAGTCTAATCCTAACAGAGCCATGTTTTGATAGCTGGCAAGAGGTTGACATAGTCTAATACAGGGTATTGTCATTAAAACCATTATATTATGTTTATAATGGAAAAATAAACATACAAACTCCTTTAAAATCATTCACACAATTCAAGTAAACAAACCCAGTGGTCTTGGCTATTTCAGTGTTTCTCTTAATGGTTCTGTTAAGAAGAGGAGGGAGGCCTTAAAAGGAGTACCAGGCACTATAAACACTTCTGTTTCTTTGTGGTCAGTTGTAGAGTTCTCTTAGTTGTAACAACTAGGTAGTGATACTTCTCCCATATGCTGCTGTAGGAAAAATGTGGAAACTTAACAGAGGTTTTTACTCTTTTTTTTTTTTTTTTTTTTTTTTTTTTTTTTTTCTCCTCTGCCTTATAATGAAAATTCTGATACAGTTTTACTTGTGGTGCAATATCAATTTGCTTTGATATTGCCTTCCCATATTAGAACTGGGATGTATTTATTTTGTGACGGTATAAAGTTTTTTGATAAGTATTTTCTTAGATAGCTTCCCCAATAAGGAGCTGATTGGGGAAATTGGAATTTATCTGCCTGGGGCGCTGTGGTCTGCAAGATTCGACAGTGCTGAAAAGCATTACCCTGTATCTCTGTTCTGTTTTCCCAAACTTTATCAATTTTATGAGTTGATGATTTGAAAATCAGATTAGGTTAAATAAAAGTTTATAATATAAAAGTGTGTGTGTCTGTTATGAGTTTTAAGGGTTTATATGTAAATGAATATTCCACAAATTGCTGAAATTTTGCTGTTCAGCAGAGTTACTCACTTTCTCTTGAGACCCTGTTCTTACCTCTGCCGTCAGAGTGGTTCCAAAGAATGTTTATCAATATGGTGATAGGCGCTTTATATATATAAATATATAACCAGAATAAATACATATACTTAATATGTATTTTGGAAATTTCAGCATGGAAAGAACTTTCTTCTAACCAGTGTGGGAGAAGCAGTAGGAAGAATTTGAAGACAAAATAGATGTGCTATAGCTCTGTTTCTGTAGTATCTAAATCAAGACTGTAGTATTGTCAGCTTGGTGCTTTCACAAGTGTTAAATGTACATAGTGCTTTCCTGGAACATTTTTATCATGAATGTCAATTTTTAATGTTATCTTATATGTTATGTGTATTGTACATAATAATTTGTTTTATAGTAATTAATATTACAGTTGAAGAAAGTATTGCTTTGGAAAAGCTTTTAAAAATTATTCTTGAAATCTAATGCAGTGCATAAGCTTTTTCTCTCCTTTTCCGTGTACCCTAAGGATGAATTGCAGAGACTTTTGGATTTGCTAAAAAAGCAAGACCCCTTGCCTGAGGAGCAGCTGCAGAAGCTGTGCATTGAGATGAATGATTTTATTGTTTCACTGTCATCAGTGCAACCCTCTGCCAAGAGAGAAGGCTTTGTCACAATTCCTGATGTGACATGGGCAGATATCGGAGCCCTGGAGGATGTTCGGGAGGAGCTGACTATGGCAATATTGGTATGTCTTAACCTTACTTTCAAAGATTTTTTTGCACTTCCCCCTGTGCAGGAAATGTAACTATGCTTGTTTGGTTTTTAATATTTAAGGTATAATGTGCTGCCCATGAGTTCTAACATGCCACAAACTAGAAATTTTGTAATGTCTTCATTTAAAACAGTCAGACTTCTGTAATTTGCTTTCAAATTTGTTACAAGTCTGGTGCATGTATTTAAAGTTTCACTTACTGAAAACTGAGATCATGAATACAGTATGTTCATTATTGGTGAATCTTAAGTATTCTGAAAGTTTTGTACTGGTAACCTTAGTTACACAACTGCCACACAAGGAGACTACTTAGCTGGAAGGTTAGCAGTCTTGCTGCCAGTGAGAGGGATACTTAATGTTAACACCTTAAGATGATAACTTGGGTAAATGTTTGCCTCTGAATAATGATACTTCTCCCATTTTGGATTACTTATCAGTACAAGACAGTAAGATGCTGATCAACTGTTTGTTCTTTTAGCCTATAAAGAATTGGAATAAAGAACTTGCTTATGAATGATTTTTCATCCAACTATAACTGAAATGAAAAGTTTCATGTTAGTTTTTTGTCACAGATAACTACGATGATTTCTTTTATAGGCACCTGTGCGAAACCCAGAGCAGTTTAAAGCTCTGGGCCTGACTACTCCAGCTGGTGTCCTGCTTGCAGGGCCTCCCGGGTGTGGCAAAACCCTGTTAGCTAAGGTAATACATTTTCTAAACATGTTTTAAAATCCTGGAGAATCTTCTTGAAGTGGATGTTTTTGTAGGAGTGACTGAGTCAGGACGATACTGCCAGAAGTTGGCCATTTGCACCACTTCTCATCAGAAAATTAAATTTGGGCCTTTGTGCTAAATTTCTTGTCAGAAAGTTACAATTTTGCTTGAACTGAGAGGGAATTACTGCAAAACTTGACAGAATTAAGCTGGTTAAGAAAAAAGTAGCAAAATTGGGAAGAAACTCTGTTAGATAACCACACTATGGAATATTTAACTAAATTATGTATTTTGAAGTAGTCTACGCTGTATTATATTTACGTATTTTTGTTTATTATATTTATCTTACTGAAAATACTTTTTTTTCCCCTTCTCCTCGAGTATTTTAGTTCTTATGGCTTCCCCATGTGAATGCAGATATTCCTGAAAGTTTCCAGTGTGTCACTCATCTTTGTCTTCAAATCTTCTTGTGTAGTTGAATATCTCTTAGTTCCCACTAATTATTGAGAATTCTTCACCTAACATGGGGGAGAGGGGTGGGCTGTGAATCTGGAACACTGCCTTATTAAAGAGTGAGGGCACCCTGCTAAATTCCCCCCCCCCCCTTAATTGCATATAGTTATATTTTGTACTGTTCTCTGTGTTTTAGAAACAGTTGATAACTATGCTCCTTCCCTTAAGTTTGGTTACCACTCCGTGGATGGAATCAAAGGAAACATGAAAAATGTCTTTCCCTTTTTGATAGGCCGTGGCAAATGAGTCTGGACTGAACTTCATATCTGTGAAAGGTCCCGAACTGCTAAATATGGTATGCATTAATCATTGTGCTTTTGTTATTTATGGAATTCTTGTCCAAAGTGTGTGGTAAGCAGAATTCCTGATAATTACAAAACTGATACTGGTGCAGCTGAAGTTGCCTCATTTAACTCTGCTTAAAGTTTTTTAACAGGGAAGTTGTTCATGTGAAAAGAAAAAAAGCTATCTGGGTAGTTCAAGTATATATCTTGGTTTAAATTACCTGGCAGATGGAGCCTTCTCGACTGAAGCAGGATTTCTAAATGATGAACTACATGCATCGTTGATATTATGTAGATCAGGAAAAAGAACAAAAATTCAAATCTACAGGGAGAATAATTGGTGATTAGTAACTGCAAATCAGCCGCTTTCACTAAGCAAAATAAAGTTTTCAACTTTCAAGTTCAGGAATGTGTTTTGCCAGTCATTTTAGCTTCTTAATGGAAGTTTGAAGCCTTGGAAAGCAATGTGTTATTTTAATTGATCAAAGTGTTTTTTAAAGACATTAAATAAAGTGCTGTAGTCTGAGTCTTTGAAGTGCTGGACATAGAAGTGTTGTGATATAATTTCAGGCCCTTTTAGAGTTAAGAGAGACTGTTGAACCGAGCAAGGCAGCTGCAGCCCACATCTCGGAAGACCATGACAGTTACCTGTTTATCAGTAACTCTTAAGTTAATGAGGAGCCCTATTTCCTTGTGGAGTAAAGAGGAAATGTCTGGCTGTGATTCAGAGACTGTATTAAGACATAAATTGTGTCAAAACATGTTGTTTGGAAAAAATTAAGTGTTTGCATTTACAACTTGGCAACCCCTGCAATTTGCTGTTCAAAGTGAAATTCTGGCTTACTTTTCAGTTCCCTACCCCCAGGCCCCCTGTCTTCAGGCAACTACTGTATGAACTTCAGGTGTTCATTGTGTTCAGATTGCTCACTGGGTTTGTTTATGAACAGCTGAAGAACAACAAGGTCCTTAATGAAGGTAGTATTTATTAATTCTCATCAGCAGAATGATGGTGAGTTAGATTTATTCCCCAGAAAGTAGGAATTCTATTAAACTGTGAATGTACTGCAAACTGTCAAAAGTGAGCTAGTGACAACTAGTTCCCATGTAAATCTTGATCAGTAAGGAAATGGAGATAACAGACTGTTACCTGAAGTAAACTGGTTAGCAGGTTGCACGTCTCCCTTGCAAAGTACCTCAAAAGTACTCAAGTTTAAAACTGTGATTTTTTTAAATTTTTTTTTTCAAGCAGAATCTTTGTGTCTTACATTGTTTCACTGTGATTTGTCATTTGTTTTAGTATGTTGGTGAAAGTGAACGTGCTGTACGTCAGGTATTCCAGCGTGCCAGGAATTCAGCCCCTTGTGTTATATTTTTTGATGAAGTTGATGCTTTGTGCCCTCGGAGGTCCGACCGTGAAGTGAGTCTGTCTTAAAATATCTCCATAAATAAATCATCTCAGTTGCAGCTTTTGTGGCATTGTGCTAGCAGCAGAAGTACCTGGAAGGGTATTGCATTCAGTGGCTTCCAAGAAAAACAATTTGATCGGCTTTCTCATATTTGAGGAAAAATATGTTGGTTGAATTTTATAAAGCTTAATACTTTTTTTTAGTATGCATATATAGAAAAAAAAAATCCAGAGAATGTATGTATATCCACCAACTTGGCTGTGTAGAGCTGTAGGAAAAGGTATCATGTTTAATTTATGGCCAAATCCTGACACCAGTACACAACTGTAGTGCTTGCATGAAGTATGTATGTGTTTGAACAACGTGAACTGGGTCATGAAAATACTTGAGGCAGGAGCATAAGTGGAATGCATTAGACTTCAGAGCTATTCCACCTGTGAAGTTTTCCTCTGTCTTGATTTTTTTATGTTGTTGTTCTGGAATAGGAACTACCTACACCTAGGGTTAACTTTGCTTCTGGTGGGGCAGTACCAGTGCAAACTGTGAGCGTGTTGAAAGGAGAGCCTCTTTGTTTTTTATGTAGAGGAAGTGCATCTGCTTTATGATACTGTACTGGTGCATGCAGTTGATGATTGAAAGAACAGATGCTTTTTTTCAATGGATGAGTTGAGCACAGTACTGTTCAGATATTGCCATCAATGACTTTAACAGACGGACTGCTGTAGTTCAAGTTCATAGGAGAGGAGAAGTTTGATCAACTGTTTCTGAATTGTGCCTTGTCTTCCAAACCTGCATACTTCACTTCCTATGAAAGATAGCCAAGACGAAAAGTTTCAGACTTGACTTCTTGGGTGTCCTGGGGTGGTGGTTCCCACAAAGCCATAAAAGAAGGTGTCCAGTACTAGGCACCACAGTAGGCATAGATGGTAGCCAAGGAGTGGGAACAAGTGGGCTTTGGCCTCGCTATATTTCACTTCTGTAGCAGCAGCAGGCAGCAGCAGCTTGGTGCCTAGCAGTTCACCCCTGCTGTTCACAGCCTCCTTTAACCATGTAGAGGTACTGTCGGGGCAGGAGGCTGGTGACTTTATTACTCAGGCTGTGATACTGGTGACAA
This sequence comes from Gorsachius magnificus, assembly GCA_034008185.1. Lineage (NCBI taxonomy): Eukaryota > Metazoa > Chordata > Aves > Pelecaniformes > Ardeidae > Gorsachius > Gorsachius magnificus. The sequence goes on along the minus strand of CM067083.1, from coordinate 9,223,081 downwards.
TCCTTGGGATTCATAATTGAGACTCAGGGTTGTTTGGTGTTCCCATTGGCTTTTTGAGACCTATGTGCATTTTCACCTCATATTCTAGTTATCCATAGGAGCATTTATATTTTTGTATGTTTAAAATCAAACAGTAACACCTAAAACAACATTCTTGAAAATCATCAAGCAGTTTTACTGCATAATTGAACTCTTGTTCTCCAGCTCCTGTGCTTTCTTTCTCTCTCTGGCCCCCCAACTCTAGAATGAAATTCAGATTAAGCTATTGAGTTTGGTTATAGGTTGTCAGTATTATGGAGTTAACATTTAACTATGAGTAGCTCAGCTGCTGAAAGTATTAATTCAGGGGTTTAGATATTTGGAAAAAAATTTATTTTTTTTCAAAGCCTGAATATTGAGAAGTTTTGGGTGTTCTTGTTGAGATAAATGGGAGAATGATTAGTATAAATATCTATATACACTTCTTTGAGTCCTTCATCCTTAATGGGAAAGAAAAGGTTTGTCATATGTTAAAATGTGTGGTGGGTGTATAGGGGTGGAATTTGAGGTGGAAACAAGCTAAAAATACGATAGTAGAAATCCAGAATGCAGCTACATTAAAAGTGAAAAAAAGAAACTTCTTCTTTGAATAGTATTTCAGGGCAGGGAGCTAGTAGATCTTTTGTTTCTTTTACTTTGAAATATTCACATTCCCACTGTTTCCTCAATTTTGTTGATAAGTTTCTCCTTTTAAAGTCAGGAGCCAGTGTCCGAGTAGTTAACCAGTTACTCACAGAGATGGATGGTGTGGAGAATCGTCAGCAGGTTTTCATTATGGCTGCCACAAACAGGCCAGGTAAGGACCCATAAACAAGAGAGGTCAGACATCCTTGGTTCTCTTCTAATGAATTCATCTGTTCCTTACATATTTGAATTCTATAACCTTGTTCTGTACTTAAAATTACAGTGTCTCCTCAAATCCAAACCTTTTCTGATCAACTAATTTGTTCCAGGTTCTTGTGACAGTGTGAGATGGAGCAACCTCTTTAAAATGTGTCTTAATTAGCACCTGATACCATTGCTGTAAAATGCTTTGAAAGACCTTTGACTTAATTGGACTTTGGATTATGTCCCTGGAATGTAAAAGAACTGAAACATAAATTATGTAATTTTTTTGCTGCTTGCATTGATTTTTTCTTTGCAAAACAACCTTATAGTTTTCTGCTAGTCTCAATATTATTTGCCTTAAGGCATCTGTCTCATGTTAAATTATTTTTCCGTTTGCTTCCTGTGCTTCATGTTCCAAACCCTGTTCCCTCAGCCCAAAGTTATTCTGCTGTTCCCTCATGTTCTGCAAGCTTTGGTATTGACAGCTGTCTGCTCCCTTGCTGGCTCTTCAGTTTTTGGTAGCTTTTGTAATTCCTGCAGCATCATCTTAGTTAATAAGCTAAACACTGACATCTACTTTACAAACATCATGTGTATTACAACCAACTTTCTGCCCTTTTTTTTTTTGTATTATGGAGAAGTCTTGTGTTTTATGCGTGGCAAGAAACTTGTCTCTTCCTGAATTTGAACTCCCATCAGATGCTGAGAGTTAGAAGTAAAAAAATTTGTTGTCAGTATAGAAAGACACATACGCATAAAGCTGTTGCACTTCCTTGGTTATGAGCATTTTTCACAATATTGCAACTGAATTTAAATACAGGGTTACCAGTCTATCTTGGTAAAGCCATACTGGTGTAGGCGCCAGAATTTTGGAAAGAACCTTTGCACCTAGAGCAGGTATTTGGTAAATTACTAGTAACGACAAGTTACAGTTAGTTGTTTCATACCTGCATGTATTAAATAAGGACAAGTTGTGTAATTGTGATGACAAATGGCTTAACAGGGAAAAACAGTAGCATAGCTACTTTGGATATAAATTGGAAGATGAGAAAGTTAAAATATTTGACAGATTGCTTGAGTCCTGGAAATCTTCATCTGAAATCACCTAAAATAGGCAACTATGAGGTGTGTTTGTTTTTTTTCCAACGGTCAAAAGATTTTTGAGGAAAATTTTCCTGTTTCCTGAATTCTTTGCACCACGTCAGACTATCAAGCTTTTTACATGGTGAAGGATGAGCAGTGGATGCTTAGATCTGTATCTGCTTGTAGAAATTCTTTGACTTAAAGTGGTAAGTTTTCCTGACATGAGCTTGATGATTCTGACCTATCTAATCCAATGCAGGAAAGAGAATAAGGTTATACAATGTAGCACATCTATATATAGATACAGTTGGATGTACCGAGGGTGTTACTATTGGTGTCATCATGTTGCCTTAGGAAAGAGATCTCTCACTAAATTCCTTGTGCTAGTGCCAGTGTTTGTACCAAGCAGCCTTATTTGTTAGTGTTTCTGAAGGGCTTCATATCTAACTCCTGATGACAGTAAACTCGTCGTTCTCTCTGACTGGTAGCTTGGGGCGTGAATTCCAACACTTTTGAAGTTGAGGAAATACCCAGCTTGACTTCCTGCGGTGCCGCCTCAAGTGTACCACTCGGATAGGTGGGATGAAGACTTTTAGGGCCAGTGTGTGTACATGACACTGTTCTCAGCTAATGACTCCTCTCGTAGAGGCAGCCAAGCGCAAGTATTTTAGTAGCTTTACAAGGGCCAGTTTAGAGTAAATGTTGCTCAGGTGTTAATTTCAAGATATGAGTACTTGTGTGTGGCAGGTTTGTCCTAATTCCCAGCTTTGCTGGGTTTAGGTTTACGCTGATTCAGTACTTGCTTATGGGTCTCATTTTCATGCCTATATGAAATAGGTATCTGTGCAATTGTTAATCCATCCCTTTATAAGCCTTATGCTGGATGCCGTTTTACCATTATGTTGGTATAAAGTACCTTGGGAATGCTTTGGGGATTTTTTTTTTTTTTTTTTTTTTTTCCTCCAGTTTTAAAAAGTCACTGTTGCCTTGTTCAGCTGCAGTGGTAGATGTACTGTTTTACTATACCAGAATAGTTAAAATTACAAAACTTTCCTGAGTAATGAGGGTTGAATTAATATTTGAGGGAAGCTGGAGAATTTGTAAGGCATGAACTCAGCGGTGTGTTACTAGACAATGGCACTGATGAAAAAAGCAAATCTGAGGTAAAAATGCCAAATCTAAAGAAAATGCAAAGGAGGGATAACAAATATAATCATCAAATTGAAGGGTATAAATATATTTTCAAATTCTGTAAATGGAAATTAATTGTATCTTGATAAAGGAGTTGTTTTGCCAACATGATAAATTTTTTTTTTCTGAATGGCAATGCTTGGCACATCCAGCTCTTGCTAGAGGAGGCAATTATCTATGCAGTTTGGATAAGATCGATGTCTTGCTTCAGAAGGATATCAGCTGTGTGTACGAATAACACTTTAGATAGGTTTAAACTACAAACTTTTGCTGCGGTATCTGCGTTTGTATGTGTGAAGAAATATTGTGTCCAATTGATGCAGCTTTTATTAGAACAACTTCTACTGAAGTTATGGTTAAACTGGAGAAATTGATTTTTCTCTTGTGTAGTTTATTCACCATTTATGGGGTTTAGGAAGAGGCAGGTGTTCACCAAATTCAATTTTGCTAGTATGGTCTGTGTACTTGATAGGAGCACACTGCAGATAGAGAACAGTGAAGTCTGTGCTAGTAAAGCACTCTTACCACCCTAAGGACGAAATCTCCAAGCAGAGACCTCTAGGAGAACCATAGCTTATACTGGCTAATATATTTGAATTATTCCTGCAGACAGTAAGAGTTGTGGTGCCTGAAAAGCTCTTTTGCTTATAAGTCTGACATTTGTATGAAAGAATTTTCTGTCCTAGTTATGTTGAATAGAGGTGCTGGGGGTTGTGTAATGTAAATAATATATGTGCCCCAGCAGAACTTCCTGAAGTCTTCCACGGGGCAAGTATTATGAAGTGTGCTATCTCATCTTTTTTAATCCATGTTAGTATAATTTAATAGGAGAGAAAATGGCTTCTCTTCTAGCATGTCTGTATGTGTAGTAGCTTTTATAGTTGGCTGCTGTTACTGCTCATGACTATTGGTGTATGTTGTTGGCATTGTAGTTGCAGAGACCATGGTGCCAAAAGAAGAGTCTTCTCATTAAAATATTAATATTATTACTATTATTATTATAAAGAATAATAGTACTATCAGTAGGGTAGCAATGGCTCAACCAGTTTTGGCATCAAGGTATGTTCCTGGCACAGTTGATCCAGTGAGGTGTTACCACGTGTGACAAGGTATTTTTGTGAAATGGTGGTGGTTTATGTACCCTGTGGCTGAAGACTGCCAAATTCTTTTTTTTATAATAGCCTTTAAGGACTTAGAACACTGTAATTCCCCTTTTGCCGAAAGGGCAGGCACAATAGATTGGTTCCTTTTTTTATCATATGCAATCTGCATGTAGTAATTCTTATTCTGGCACTGCTGAAATAAGCCTTTGATCTGCCCTTAAAAGTAGGATGTTTGAATGTGTTTTGCACTTACTCAGTGACTTTGAAAGTCCTCTGTAAATCTTTCTTGACTACTGCTAAATCAGCAGGGATGCAGTATTCCCAACTCAATCTCTTTCCACCTAAATGCAGAACCAATGTCTAACTTTGTCTGAAGAGGATTAAACTTTTAAAGCACTCAGTGTCATTAAAAAGAGAGAGAGGGGAGGCGGGGAAAAAAAAAGAAAGACAGAAATGCCATGTCCTGTTAGAAACTTTATGGGTCAAAATCATTACATTCATTTTCAGTCTGCTTCCTTTGCCAAATCTGGACTGAATACTTAGAAAACCATCAATCACCACTGTTAACTAAAATCTGTAATTTCCCACAATTTTCTAGTTACCAGTGTGAGTTTCAGTTTTGGATACTGCTGCTTTCTGCTCTTTTTTTACTTCCTCAGGCTTTGAACACTTATAAACTTTAGAGAAATGCTGACCAGGGCATCAGCAGCATTTACCATGGGATCTAAGGAATTGTGTGTAGCCTGAGGAAACAGAAAAGAAATCAGTGAAATGCCACAAACTGATAGTGATTTCAGTTTGATGTAAATTGTGATGTTGTCTTTGCTTTTATCCATGGTCTTCTTCTCTAGCTTTTTAAAATTCTTGCAGGTTTCTCCTTGTACTGTTATCTTAGAGCATGGCCCTAGTTTGTAACATTTGGATTCTTTTGTTTTCTAGATTATTCACCTGAACCACATTTTTAAACACAGAAAGAAAAAATTCAGTCTCTGACAATAGTTACAGTTTTGGTTTGGGTTTTTTGTTTGTTATGTTTATACCTGTTTATACATGTTGCTGAATTAAAGGCAAGATAAGATCTAAGAAAAGCACCTAATATGTGAGGCATGGAACAACTTCTTTCATCATAGTTCTAACTCACACAAAGTATTTCTGCATTTCACCAGCCCTTGAATGTCACGTATCTTTCACAGTAACTTTAGTGGAGTTTGTTTGCTGTGTAGGAGCAAAGTTATTAATTGAAGTGTTCATCTGGAGTCTTGGAAAACCTTTTAGGACTTCTGAGGCTACGTTCCAGAACATCACAAACGTGAGGACCTAGATCTTGTATACCTCAAATACCATTTTTAAAGCTGTAGTGAGTATAGGAGAGAAGTTTGATGGGCTCAGCACAATAGTCTTTGTTGCTGGTATGCACTGAGCTTCGTAAATGTTGTTAACTCTTGTACAGTTGAGATAAGACATGAATAATCAACTGGAAATGAGGGTGAGAGTAATAGATATCATTACAGAACAATAGAATGTCACATTATAGGGATGCATGCAAAGATATTTTCAATAGAATTTAATGTAGAGGATATAATTTTACAGTAGTTCAGAGAGCAGTGTAACAAACTGAAATATTGCATAATTCTCTAGTGGCAAGTGGCTGTTATAACCTTTAAAAACAAAGCAAGGAATGGATGTACTCTAAATGATGTCTTATGCAATTTTGCCAAATTATTTGGAAAATGGTACTACTGTCTTCTAAGGACACAGTCAACACCATTGACTATATCAGAAAACCAAGACAAACTTAACTAGACATTTCTCTTAACAGAGGTATATTCTCTCCATGAGAACTGCTTGGAAAAGAAGTGTTGTGTATTACCACATTTCCATGTTTCACTTTCAACCTTGAGAGATAGTAATAGGCTTTGAAAGAGGTATCTACGGTAACTACCTTAATTTCATCAAAATGCTAAATGTATCTAAAATTAGTTGACTCTCTTCTGTTTAGATAAGTTTCAAGATAATATATAGGGAGAGAACATTATGATTTATCAAGATGGAATGCTTTGAGATTCCTAAAAGGGGAGCATTATTCAGTTCTGTGAACAGATATGAAGTGCATCTAATGAGTGAGTTTGACCAATGAGTAAATACTAATTTCTATGTTATGTGACTCAAATTTTCAAGGACTTCAGGCGCAGGCCTGAAGCAGCAGAGTGGAGTGAATTGACTCATAAGGAGACGAGGAGTGTAGATATGTGTTTTAAACTTCAGTATGGTCTCCTCATTGCAAACCACCATCACTGCAGCATATTGAGTTAGCATGAGTTGTGGTATGGGCAATGTAATCATTTACTTACAAATGGATGAATGCATCTTTAGACTGGATTGCTAATTTTGTGTTGTTGGACAAACAGGTGACGAGTATCATGTTCTCAGCATGCAAAATGGAAACAGTCTTTTCCATATCAAGCTTAATATTTTTAAAGAGGTTTTGAAACTTTAGAATGGGGAAGTTATCAAGTGCATGGTGTTGTAATGCAATCCCTATTGAGAGTATTTGTTTTGATGTTTATAATTGATCTGTTGAGCGAACTTCGTCATCTCATCTTAATAATATGGCAAGACTTCCGTCTATAGAGGCACAAAACCAGGAAAGTGCACTTGTGCTAAAAGCAAGATAAAGTACCATATGGCCCTATGCACAGACTTAAAAGATAGATGTTTCTGTCTAGGCCTGCCATGGCAGGGATCCTGTTTAACCCTTGTTTCATCTGGTCTGGATTAACATAATACATCAAGTTCTTCCTTTTTTTCCTCACCATTCTTGTCGCATTCACAACAGCTGGTATTTGCTTACATAGATGCCTCTGGACATGACTGCTATATCTTGGAAAAAAATTTGCTTTTGTCCAAGAAAAAGACAGTGAAACAATGTATGCATCTCATTCTACTTTGTTCTTTAAGCATAGGTGAGAGAGTAACTTGAACAAAACTGCACATCTTTAAAAAGTGAATCAGGATAATGTTGTGGTAGGATCACGTAGCTGGAGTCTTGACAGAGTTAAGCAAACTTTTCATTAGCAAAAAAGGGATAGCTGTGCTTCCATGCTACTGTTCTGGGGTTTGGGAGGCTTGTTTTTGTTTTGTTTTTCTTCTAAACATCTGTACAGTAAGGATTAACAGCTTAACTTTTCTCAGACCTTCACCTTTAATATATAATAATGCGTGTAGTTTGTCTGTTAGCCACATTCTGTCAAGAGGATGTAGTGATTGTAAGGATGTTGACAGCTTCATCTGGAGTCCTTGATAGTTTCCAGCTTAAGACTTAGGTGTAACTTTCAACTGTTACTTTTGGACAAGGTTCTTGCAATAGCTATCTAACACATCTATAGAATTGTCAGACTTCAAAAAAGTCTGTTACACTGATCAAAGGACAATTTTCTTTATATCTTCTGTGGGTGCTTTTGTGACTTTGCTGTTCTCATTTCTCATGTTCACGTGTACAATATGGATTATTAGAATCCCTTGGTGAAATAGAGCAAGTAATACCATCATGGTTTCTGGTAGATGGGGCACCAAGAAACATTTAGAAACATCATCCAGGCAGTTCATGCTGAAATATGGACAGGAATTGAGGTCTTTCCCAGGTTATATGGCCTGTTTGTATCTGTTGTTATATCAACAGTCCATAGTATTTATATCCTGACTTAATTGTTTGTGGAATTTCAGTATTGAAGCCTGTGGTCCTAAAAGGCTGCTAGACATTTCTGTAACATTTAAGCTCTGAACGGTTTTCCAGAAACATTTGTGATGCTTTTGGTTTCCTACTTTTCCACACATAATAAAATTTGGAGTTTTGGAAGAACTCTTCCTGGGAGACAAATTCTGTACTTTGCAGCTGTATTTTGTGTTTTCAAGAGTTTCCTATTTTACCAGTCAGTAAATGAATAAGTAGTAGAAATGCAATGACCAGTGAAATTAAGTTTGCATATGGGTTCTTACAGTTGGCCCTGTGTACTTGTTGTTCTTAATTTATCACTGTGCCTTTCAAGCAGATTTGCAGTGGTTAATATGGGTAAAGTTCCTTCCAACAGAACAAACTGGAAGCATTTTTTCCCCTTGTTTTGAATTAATGTGGAATTCCTCACTTGACCATGCTAGGTATGACAGTAAGAATGTTCGAGTACTGTATTGCCAAAGACAGAGTTGTCTTAATTTGTGAAGAGATGAAGCTGGTATTTATGAGCCATCGTTGAGCAGATGTGGCTTAACTGTACTAGGTAACAGGGGCTTGTACTTGACGGAGATGAAACTATTTCAGTCAGCTATTTCAATGGTCAGAGATTCACATCATGGCACAAATGCTTCTTTGAATCTAGGTAGAAGTATGCATATATTCCTCCTCATGTGTACACTTTCCTAAGGGTGTATCTCATCTCTGGGTAATTTTTTCTTTTTTTTTTTTTTTCCTTTATTTTTCCCCCTCCCTAAGATATAATTGACCCAGCTATCCTGCGTCCTGGTAGACTGGATAAAACACTTTATGTGGGTTTGCCACCACCTGAAGATCGACTTGCTATTTTAAAGACCATCACCAAAGTGAGTATTTGGAAATAAATCCTTATCTTGAAGCTTGTTGGAATACAAATTAAATTTTACAGAGTATTGCAGGGTCCTGTCTCATAAAACCCATGAGGTCATAAAAACAAACCATCAGCCACATCTGCTGTTAAATTTGCTCCGAGACTGTAAGGGGTTGATAAATCTTGTATGGCAAACCTGTTAAACATAGAAACTGCTGCCTTTATAGTCACAGTTTGAATAGATTTAATTAAAAGATTCCTGTCTGTGTGAGTAATGGGCCTAGAAGTGTTTTGTAAGCTTTTTTTGGGGGGGGTTCCACACATTCACCAAAATGATTCACCAGCTCCAGCTGTATTTGCTCAACAGTAATTGTGGCATTTAATTGCCTTTAGGATTAAAGGAAGCTTGTGATGATAGAGATTGTAGGTCAAAGTAAACGTGAAAAATACCTGCCTCCATAGGCCCTCCCTGTGGTTAATGGCACAATCTGCCACTTCAGATATTTGGATTATAGAATTCTGTTTGAATATTTCTCTAAGTTGGGTACAGAAGTAATCAAGGCCTTAAAGAAAGAACACACAAAGTGTTATGAATTACTTGGATATTTCCTACTTTTTCCAGTAGATCAGCATTGATTGTTAAGAGCAGGTGTCCTATCAGATTTTTTTTTTTGAGCTGCAAAGGAGACCAAAAGTCTTCACTATAGAGAAAAGATAGTGCTGTATTATGAAAAGTGAGGCAAAAGATATTTAGCAAATTTGTAAAAAAGATAATTCACTCTTGCATAAGCATAAAGTTGTGGTGTAGGCAATAGTTAATCCCATAGGAGAACTCAGAAAGTGAGGATTCATTCAAGCATGTCCTTTCATGCCAAGATAGTTGTTCAAGTCAGGCTCAAGTTCAGGATGTTAGACTTTCCTTAATTTGTTCTATGCATTACTTCATGGAGGAAAAAAAAAAAGTAAGTATGCCCCCGTTTGCTATTAGCAGTAGATCAGTTTATGGTTCCTAATTTTTATAAAAATATTTCAATTAAAACTTTTTACAATCCTATTCTTGAAGATGGTTGTCTTTTAAAAGACCTATGGAGATTCTGAGTGTAACATCCATGAATCATTTTTCAAACATACTGTAAGGAATTATAGTTTTTATTTTAACAATTTATTTTTAAACATAATTCAAAGTGTTCTTTAAAAATTGGGCTTATATGATTGTTCTGACTTAATACAAACAACCTTCTTCTGGAAGAAATGGGTAGTAAGGGTCAGTAACTAGACTGTCTAAACAGAGCAGAAGGATTTTGGTACAGAGTTTACATCTGCTCTGTTTTTTAAAATACTGGCATTGAGCCTTGCTTGCCTTAATTTTTGCTAGAGAATCTTTGGAGATTTGTAACTGTCTCAAGTGCTCTCACTGTAATTAGTGGTGTAGGAAAATAGTGCAGCAAAGCTTGGTGCAGGACTTCATGGGAGTGGAAGGTGGTATTAAACAAAACTGATTTCTCTCGCGCTCCCACAGATTTCACTCGCTTGCTCTCACAGCCACACAGAGTCACCAAGATGCTTGCAGGCAAGTGGTAGGACCAGGATCACTTGTGTGCAACACCAAGGATAAGGAACTCTGTGTTGAGTACTCACTCCATCTCTTGGCTTCCTCTTTACGGGCGATGGTTGTTAGAGAGAACAATTTTCCAGATTTCCCTTAAGAATCAAACAGTTCAGAATTGTGCTTACTTCAGCTGCCATAAATGTTGGGCAAGGTTGCTGAAATATGTCTTTGCTCCCTCCTTCTGGGAATCTTTGGGGCTATAGTCTGTCTTCCTGTTGGGATAACACCAAGAGGAGTGGCACATGTGATGTAACCTTGTTGTCATCCTGTTATCGGAGCTTATTTGTCTTCTGCTGACAAACCAACTTTGTTGTGGCCTTATCTGATTATGGGCTCTCTTGTGATACAAGCAACGCATTGCATAGTGTTTACCAGCTTGGTTCCTGTGGATCCTGTCCTTGGTTATCAGGGCATGTTATTTTTGGAATGCCAGATACTTGCATGCATACTGAATTCATACGAGTCTTAATATTTTGGTTACAAAGCTTTGTAGTGAATGAGGTGGTATTTAATGAATTCTTTTTCTCAGCTCTCAGTTAAGACACCAGCAGAAATGAGATGCAAACACTCTCTGAGTCTTCCTCGCATGTTTCCACATACATTGAATGGGGAGGCTGGTGCTGTTCTCACTTTACTACTTCTGCAATCACCAGAGTTCTCAAAAAGCTAGGCAAAGATTTTTATTTCTAGTGTTAAGAACAAGAAATAGGTTGTTATTTTCTTTAAAAATATATAGGAGTTATCTGGAAAAAGAATATAGAATATGAAGAGAGGAAAAGATGTTAAATTAATTGAAATACCTTGGGTTTTGTCAGACTTCATCCATGCGTTTTAGGTAAGGAAATTTGAAAAATCCGTGTACAGGAACGCTTGCTTAAATATATGCTCAGGGCTAGATAAAGCAAAACTTTTGGTGCAGATGTAAGTGGCTTCTGGGTGATGGTATGCATTCCCAGGAATCCCCGAGGAATACATGCACAGAATGTGAAAACTGAGAATCGCTGCTGAGGGAAAACTTGGATGCTTATGAAGGCAGCATGAGGAGCAGGAAAGGGAGTTAGGGGGAAGAATAGGTTGTAAGGAAGACAGACAGCCTGGATGTGGGTCGAAGCTTTGTTGTGAAAGACTTTTATTTCAGTTAACTTGTACAAATCAGTCATTTTCAAATTGCATATTAGTTATGCAAGATAAGCATGTCTTCGCATGTTGAAGTTACGAGTGTACGTATATTCCTGCAAGCCGTATCAGCTTCCCTGGTGCACGTACTGCTGAGCTTGTCTCCAGAGCAGGCAGATCATCCCACTCAAAAAATGCCCAACCTGTGTTGCTACTGAAAGCAATGGGTGAAACATTTCTTGTCAGTAGAGAAGGTGTCTCTCTGGCTTGCAGTCTCGTACAACAATGACTAAAAGTATTCCATATGAAATTGTATGAGGCTTCCTTGTTTCCAGGTTAAAGTCTCTCCTTTCAAGATGCTTCACAATCAGGCTGTTCCTTTGTCTGTTTGTTGGGGTTTTTTTCCCATCTAACTGGTATTCTATCGAAGACTCGTTCAAGATTGCTCCCTTACTCTCTCTGCCTAGTCCTTGATTATTCTGCTGTCTGTTAAGTATTCAAGGGCTTTAACTTGCTAGTTACTATACATTTTATTTTTTCTCTTGAAGGTATTGTAGGTATGTGGTATATTAGTTCACCTGAAGAAGTCAGAAAAGAACTATATGAACCTGTGCATTTCTGTCAAATTATTTTCTGGCAGAATTATATAAATGGTATCAAAAAGTGTTCTTTCATGTCTAAACTCAGGTGTTGCTTGATACTTGTAGACACCTAGAATCTCTGTACTACCATGATACTGCTTTACTGTTATCTGAGGGAGATCTCCATGCTTACAGCATTTGAAAATGTTGTTGGCTGGTTTCAAGTATAGTTTATAATGTTCAATGGTGTTTCCTGACTGATGAAACTTAATCACTTCAGGGATGGCAAGTTTAAAAAAAAAAAAAAAAAAAACCAACCAAAAAACCACAGGTTTCTTATCTTCTTTTTATTATCTAAACTACTTTAGGGTGGCACCCGGCCTCCACTAGATATTGATGTAAACCTTGAAGAAATTGCTTACAGTCAACATTGTGATTGTTATACGTGAGTAGCTTCTAGTTCTGACTTTAATATTTAGTGTACAGTGCCAACAGTCCTCTGGTGCGTGGTAACATGTGTTATGTTGTTGTTATTAAGAGGATCTCTTAACTTTCAGGGTTTATAAGCCTTTTCCCTTATGCTATTTTTCTTGCATTCACTTGTGCTTTTTCCCAAGGAGTTGGCAGGAATATACGGATGCTAGTGTCTTTTTCATCTGGATAGTCCTCTTCATGTTGCAAATGCAGATCAGTAGAGGCCTCTTGGCTTTGCTTTGTTTTATTTTGTAATTCTTGCATAATCCGAGGACAGAAGAGCCCTCTTTGAGTTGTGGACCCATTCACAATGATGATGAAAGCAAATTGGTTAAACAATCATAACCAACTTGTTTTGTCACACAGTTGAAAGCAATGTGTTTGATCAAGTAATGAGGGCCTATTTCAGTTTGCACTTTGGGAATACCAAGGTGTTTTTTAGGAAAGCTTGATAGCCATACCTGTCAGAATAATTTGCAATTGTGTTCTACAAAGCTTCAAAAAGCTTTCATGTATTAAATGATTTATTAATAGTGATTTTCTGGAATTCACAGATGATAAAGTTTATGATGTGCTGCTTGTCGCAGTATTACTTTTGAATCTTAGAAATGGAGGCTATCGCCAGTAACGAGTTTTAGTTTGTCGTTGTTTCATACTTGGGAAAGATGAGTGTTTTTTCTTTCTCTGCCCCTTTTGCTCACTGTCATTTTTGGGCAGGGGAGGGGGGGGAGTGTGGGTTTTGGGGTTGGGTTTTTTGTTTTGTTGTGTTTGGGTTGGTTTGTGTTTTGGTTTTTTGTTTGTGGGGATTTTTGCTTGGTTGGTTTTTGGTTTTTTGTTATTTTAAATACAGCAGTATTCCTAGCATCCCCAGATGACGCATGGAGAGTTAATTGTGAAAATTTTCTTTGGTTCAATGACTTGAACTTTTCACAAGTGTTCAAACTGGTACAACAGCTGGAAACTGGAAACAAATATTTAGAAATATTTAGAATGATCTGACCATGCTTTGTGGATACTCTTATTTTAAAAGTACGTGAACTTAACTGTTGATCCAGCTTCGAGCAAGGCAATAATGGGTGATTCCATTTGAATCTTTCATAAGACTGATACAAAAAGAAATGTATCATGTCCCCACCAAGTGACACAATATTAATTAATCCTTTGGCATTTTCAAAGATGCTGGGTGGGGTTTTTGCCTCTTCCCTTATCATTTATTTGATCTTAATCTGTGGCTACAATTATGGATGTAATTCCATAATAAAGGTTGCAGCACTGGGTAGTCCTTGGACCTCTTTCCAGTGTTCTTAAGATGAACCTTTATGACAGCACAACCAGGCTCTTACCATCAGTTGTAGCGTCTTGCATTTCTATAGGCCATCAGCAAAAGGCAGAGAAATTTATCCTAAAAATAACCCATTCTCTTTGTGTCTATGGTAGAGGGGCAGACCTTTCCGCTCTAGTGCGTGAGGCTTCAATTTGCGCATTGAGACAGGAGATGGCCCTGCAGAATACTAAAAGCAAGAAAGGTAAGAAAGCTTTACAAAAATCTTAACTGAACAGCGAGCAGATAAATGGAATGTAAAGGTTTTAAGGTAGTTCACGACAAGCATAAAGGTGTGCACTTAATACATGATGGATGACTTCTGAGCCCAACAAAAATTAAGTCAGATTTGTTTTAAGAACACATAAGCATCTTTGGAGTAAATGGAAAAAACAGTTATGCTTGGAGGTTTAGCATAAATTTTCTTTCTAAAAGAATCGAACCTTGTAACCTTAAAGAAAAGTTTGTGTTAAATGATCGTATAAACTGACAATTTGTATACTAGATGGAATACATCTTTGCCAAACTTCCATATCGCTATCAAAACTAATTATACCAATTTATTTGCAGATTTGAGTATAGTTGTAACTGCACATACTGATCACATACCTTTGGCACGCAATTGTATTGTGTAACTGAATACATGCATCTAGTAGTAATGGTGCTAGGAAAATCTGAGTGCTGTTTTTTATCTTGGGCATTTAGCTCATCAGTGGCTCTTGCCAGGACTTTCTGTGAAAGTTACAGATTGTTTCAAGTACGATGTCTGCCCTTTCCAGGGCTCTCTGCACTTTTAAGTTGTATCTTCCTGGTTTTTAATTTTTTTTTCTGTGCAGATAGGAAAACTAATTGGAATTGAAACTCTTATATAAAATGTGTGTATCTACATTTTTTTCCCAGTAATTTATTATTTTACCCTTAAGTCAAAATGCAAAGCTAAGATGGAATTGTGACTTTTCAGATGACAATCCTTGGAAAATATATTAGGCTTTCATTATGCCTCTGATTTCTAAGAACCACGATGGAATTTTAATGGCTTTGAATCATTCTTTTTGATCTGGTACATATCCAGTCTCATCTGGTTTTTAACAACAGTAGGTTAAGAAAGCAGGATGTTTGTATTCTTTTTTTGAGGGAGCTAGCATGTTCTTTTAGAGGGGGAAAAAAGAAACATATAAAAACTTTCACATAACACTATGACTTTGTTACCCATTTTGCTTGCTGTAGATGGAGAAAGCTCTCTTATTTGAGATGAAAATTTCTGAATTTATCCTGTTTGTAATTATCTAGAATACAGCAGGCTTGATCAAAGATGTTAATCACTTGAATTCAGCCTTCACATTTAGGATTGCAGCTTTTACTGTATGGATGGGCTGGCAGCCAGCAAGTCCATAATATATGCATAGCTTGATCTCCATGTTGATAGCAGCTGCTTGTTGGGGGTGTCCTTGGGTTTAGGCTTCCACAATGTCAGCCCTGGCTGGTATGAAAGTATGTAAGGTGGTTTCCAATCTGACGCCTTGTTCATCTATATATTAAAGAGTAGTGTGTGTACACAGACTGGAGAATATCTTCCTTCAGTGTTACCACAGGACATGCCCAACTGACTCCCCTCCCAGGCTCTCTATGTGAGTGTACATGGGTGCTGTGTGTCCTTGGCAGTCAGTACCTTGCAATCACCTGCCTGAGATGAGGGCCGTTCTTTTCTATTTTGTAGGAACTCCAATGCAACTTTCTTGTTATACCTGATGGTTTCCCTCTGGAATAAATTCAGGGATGTGAGGTTTTTTAATGCTTAGTAGCGATTTTCTTGAAGGGACTATTTTTATACTGAAAGGTATCATCTTTGTGGTATTTCTTAGAAGAATCCATAAATTCTGCTTCCAGCTTTTTAACAGTCCTGGCAGAGCTGATCATGTGAGTCAGTGCAGTCTGGGCGTTGCCAGATAGTGCAGCTTGGGGGGGGGTGGGTGGGAAAGGGAAGGGGAAAAGAGTGTGCAGACTTCCAGTTTTATCAAATACCTCTGGAGTTCCTTATCATTGGCCCAGTGTTTGACTGCCCGGAAGAGTTCCGCTTTTGGCTCCCTTTTCCAAACCACTGTTGAAGATGCTGAATAAAACAGATTTCAGCACCAATACCAGAGTGGGACCCTACTGCTGCCTGTTCCCTGTCCTGAAAAGTGACCATTAAACCTTATGCTCTATTCATATCCCTTAATCATCTTCAGTCCACTAAAGGATCTTTCTTACAATTCTTTGGAGTTTACCAGTCCTCTGGTAGCTATAACAACAGGTTACAAAATTTGGCCAGCACTTCATAGTTTCATAGAGAAATTCCTTCAGAACGTTTGGGTAAACACCACCTGGTCCTGGTGACTTACTGTTAAGATCCTAACTAATGTATTTTAGTGTAACACTTCTATATTTACTTCAAATTGATCTAGTTACAAAGAATCCATAGGGTATGAGAATCTCTTGACATTTTCAGCTACAAAGACAAATGCAGAGAATTCACTGATCTTCTAAACTAGACTTCATTCCTGACTGTCCCTTTGTGTATATTAATTTTTTTTAAAGATAGCCAGTGACCCCATATCACCTACATAGTCCATAAAGCTGATCTTAAGCAAAGAGCCTGAGACTTCCTGTTACAGCAGTTAAGAGCAAGTGTGGTTTAACAAGTGAGATTAAAGTTTTGTATCTTTGTGGTTGAATTTGAAAAGCAAGACTGGGTCCTTGTTTGATAGTTTCAAATTATAGAGGAAAGGGAACCAGCTATCCTTTGCCTATCTATGTTAATAGGAAACAAAACAACTTCATATTTCAAGTTTTAAGTACTTAGTCTTATTTAAAAAAGACTATACCTGTTGATATACTTCATTATTTTATTAACTTATCAAGATAAATTGTTTAAAACATTCATACCTACTTATTCAGACAATGTGGTTTTGTCATCAGAAATCAAGGCAAACTATGTTAATGCAAGTAGCCAAGGTATAGATTACTGCCAGCTAAGTTGTCCACCGTATCAAGCATTGTGCTTCCTTTTACCGTGCAATGAACATGAAGTACCTGACTTTCAATGAGAAGTAAAATACTTTACCTAGCAGTAGGTAAAAGCATGCTTATACCTAGCCATAGCTAACTAACTCTTAAATTACTATCATAGACTGTTTCACCTTGATGACTTCTGATAGCAGTGTCCTTAGTGATACTGATCTTTCCAGCTGATTAATGCCACTTTCTCCTTTCCCCCCTCCCTAGAGTTGAGGCTATATATAGTTTCACAATTTGATTAAAAAGTTACAGGCTTAAAAACAAGTGAAAGCAAAAAGTTCATGTAGCTTCATTTTATTATTTTATGGAATTTTCATGACTCATCCTTAAAGTAATTTGGCTTCTGTGAAAGACCCAAGTTGAACAGTTGTTTTGTTTCTGTACATAGTGCTTCCTTGGGGAAGTAAGTTAAAACACTGATATTTTAAATTTATTTCTTCATTTGTAGTGGCATAACTTTATATGGTAATGGCAGTCTTGAATGAGAGCTTCAGAGAACTGCCATGAGGAAGAGCAGCAAGGTTGTATGTTTAATTCAGTGAACTTTACCCTTCACCTTTATAGCAAGTAATAATAATTGTAGATTATTTGCTCTTCCATTTTATATCTTAAAACAAGTTCTCATCTTTAATTTAGTGCCTTCCATCTGCTTTGTAGTCTTTTGCTGTATCAGCAGAATGTCTTTGTTAAACTCAGACATCAAATACATTAGAAGAATCTTAACAGTTTTTTCATGTTGGCACATCCCATTTCATATTACAAAGATGTATGCAAAGGTAGCAGCAGTACCTGTCTGTGGAAGCAAAAAGTGTCATAATGAAATACATAAAAATGCACCAAATTGACTCTGAAGACCTACTTTTCTGTACCTCTATCATACCTGATACCTGTGCATAATGTTAGCATTGTAATTAATCTGTATAGTAATAGTATCTTGGGATTCGTAAGTCTCGATTAAACAAGGCACTTGCTTGTGAGAGCAGAGGAATCCATTATTCATTTGAGGTTTGCTTATGTTCTAGCATACTAAAAAAAAAAAGCCTGTTCAAAAGGTTATGGTTAGGAATAATTACTGTGGATAGTTTCATTAAGGTCAAAAAGGGGATTTACATAAACTTAAAGACAGGGAGTGTAAAAAGTGAAAGCTTTCATACTTCTGGGTAGTGCCAGACAAGGCAGTTATAGGAAATCAATTAGTTATGAATTGAGCATACCGCACTAGAATGGGAATGATAACAAAAAATGTTTTCAAGGTACTTAACACTCTGTAGGGAAGCTTAATATTAAATATGTATAGAAAATGAAGCCCAGAACCAGAAGGGTTATGGACTTGAGTTCTAACTGGATTTGAGGTCAACTGCATTTAACTTGGCAACTTTGAGAACTAAATTCTCAATCTACAGGTAGAAACATGAATATGTAAAATAACTTTCTGAAACAAGTAAGTATTCTTTGGCATAAGGTGCAAGGGATAGAAGGATGAAGATCATAGACAGGAAGCTACATAAAATACAAGGGTTCAGGTGTTTGTGACACTACTGAATTAGATCTCATCCAACTGACTAGCACATATAGTTAGTTTGGTTTCATGAATGCTGCCTTGAAATACATGCCAAAAGAATCATTTGATTGTTACTTGCCTGCAATTTAATTTAGTAATTTTATTATGCTTTGTTCTTTAAGGGGAAATCAAGATTTCCCATAAACACTTTGAAGAAGCTTTTAGGAAAGTGAAGTCTTCAGTATCAAAGAAGGTAAGATATGTAAGACTGATTACTCCTCTGGAAAGGATGCTCTTTTTATGCTAGAGACTGGTGGGAATAGTTAAACTTGCAGTATGCTTGCATGTATTTCAAACAACTGACACTACCTGCTTCTGCATTGAACAAGCCTGATGTTTTTCACAAGTTCAGAAATGAAACTCTCCTTTTTCAGCTGTAGATTAGGCATTGAAGGTAGATGGATTACCACGCTACCAAAGTTATCTTGTAGTATGGCACCTTGGACTTCTCTCTGAAGTTCCCCAATTAAGTTATTGACCTGGCATTAACATCTTGTATCTGTGGAATTTTCAGTTAGAAGTGAAGGCCTTTAGAGTGTGTTACACCTTCCCACCACCTTTTCTTCCCCCCTAGATGGATATGACACTCAAAAATGCTCAACCATTTCTGTTAACATGCAAAAGACAACACTTTGAAATAGGACATAGAACACTATCATCTTTGTTATTTCTTACCAGTCTTTTCATTATTTGCATTTGTCAATGAAGTTAGTTTTAAGTGTTTCCTTATGACCTGTTCTTTTCAATGACTGAAAGGAAAGCTGTTCAGTCATCTTAATTACTATAATTGAGAAGTTTTTATATATAGGAATTGTTATTGCTGCAGAGCTTTTGTGTATAGGTGTCTCCATGTTGCCAAGAGTATACTGCAGCCAAAATACATTAATATTTTCACTTTAAATGCTAGCCAGAGAAAAGTTAACTATTTCCTTTCATTATTATTGTATGCTGATGGTCAGTGACCTTTTCTAAAATTTAGAAGTGACCTTTAGCTCCAAGACCCTTTAAAGATGGTGTTGGTCACTGGGTTCTTGCCATTTGCTAATCACTAAGCAAATAGTTCAGAAGCAACAGCCACAAAAACTTAAAACATAGCAATCACTGGTAAGTATTAGGACATGCTCTTACAAGTTAACTCTTAAGAGTTAACCAGAAATGTCACTCTGCATCTCAAAGGCAGCATAAATATCACATCTCAGAGCCCTACACTTAAATTATATCCATCTGAAGAATTCTCAGTTAGGTATTTTGAAATGTCTTTTGGAGTACAAGATACTCATCTCCCAGTTCCAGATGCTACTTTCCTATCTGCTAGACAAATTCAATCTGACAAAAGCTCTACACACCTTCCTATGAATACTGGAAAATACAAAAAGCTGCATCTTGCTGCTTTAGTGCTTCTAACTCTTCTTCTCCCTCCTACACGTATGAGTTCAGTTAACTTGCTTTTGCTTTAATTGATTGACTCAAGACAAACCAGAGTAAGTTCTTAAAGCTACTGAGACGCATCACCTTCTGAAGAGAGTTATTTCAGTGGAAGTTAACATCTCCAAGTATTCTGTTCCTCAAAAGCATAATTTTGAGTGACTAGTGAAAAGCATTAAGGAATAGTTAAGTAAGTTAGACTAGCAAAAGAAGATCTGTCCATTTTGGCACAAGTAGATAGGGGACTAAGGTGTCAGTTCAGTAGCTCCCCTCACAAAGAGGGCAGTGTCCTCTTAGTGAAGCTGCAATCTGAAACCTAGCATGGCAATATTAAGTATAAAGAACTCTGCCAAAGGCTTCTGTTAATTACATATAATTGGTCACTATCACTGGGGAACCTCATTTATGAGTCAGGATTTTGTTTGTAAGTGTTTTTAAATATAACTAATGTCTCATATAGCTGGTTTGTTTCATTTTCTTGGTAAATACTACATAAAGTCACTTTTAAAGACTGCATGATTTTTTTACCATTGTCTGAAGTATTTTTCTCTTATCTTGGCACTGCTAGGATCAAATAATGTATGAAGAACTACGTCAGTCACTGTGCAGGTGATATTTTTGGACAATTCCCAAAAGACTTACTCTACATTGGTGGAGAGTTTTGTAATACCCATGCCTGATTTGAAGAGTCAGGTTGGAAAAAAGCTGTGCTAAATCTCTCAGCTTCTTAAACTGTACTTGAAAAAAGTTCATCATAGCCTACTGCTCTAAACCATCCTTAATTTAACTATTTCCAGAATAAAAGATACAATACACACTTCCTGCTTATCACCATTTAAGTCTTAGAAATTAATGCTTTTAGTGCTAAAGAGCTAATACCATCCTGATATAATATTTGGTGCCCTTAATCAGAAATCCCACAGAGGCAGAGAGGCTACCCCTTCCTAGTATTTAGCATTGCTCAAATAGCTGTTTTCAACCATAAATGAAAGTATCTGTTTTCAAGAACAAGGACTCTGGAAGAGTCACTGGGAGAACAGAGCTGGGAAAGCACTGCACTGCATGTCATCAGACCATTAATCATGACTTTCCCAAATACAGTGACACACGATGATTGTACCAGCGTGGGTTCTCAGAGCTTCTAGCAGCTTCTCTTCACCTTATCAAAAGAAACCATCCAGACATGGCAAGCTGTCTTAAACATTACCTGGGAGAGAGTAGAGTTTGGAAATCTGAAAAGTGCTACAGTATTGCAACTTAACAGCCACCTAAGAAACACTTGAAATGGTAGGAGTTATCCAACCTGGTTCTTAGTTTGTTTTTTTTAAAAAAAAAAAAACACCCAGACAAATCTGCAACAACAAAAAATTCTATTACGGGTTTGAATTTCTTAGCTCAAGTGTTTTGACATCATGTGGAGGAAAGAAAATGTTATTGTTTTAAGAAACAGGCCAAGAGCCTCAGCTTTTTTTTTTTAAAGTACATGAAATTCCATCTTGGAAAGAGGGTCAAAGTTTCAGCACCAGCAAAATGGCAAGTACTGAGTTAAGACAAAACAATGAAGTGTGACAGATACTGAGTAACTCATTTCTGAAACCTACAAGCCTTCATGGATTTTTTTTTTACCATCATGATTCTATGAAGTTCTTTAATCGTTAATATCAGTTCCTATCTTTGCTCTGTCTTAATCTTCCTGCAACCATCAGTTAAGGATCAAAATAGGAAATGGATGATTTCTGCTAAAAGACTTTCCAGTTTGATAACAGCAAACTTTAAATACTTTTAGAGTAATGAAATTTCCATATAAACCAGTAAAATAGTTTTTGTAAGCAAAATTTATTCTGCAAGCATCCCCCCTACTTTAACATTTAAGAGGGAGGATGTGACCCTGAACAACCTGATCTAACTTCAAGACTGACCTTGCCTTGAGGGACCAGCACCTTACAACTGAAATTCTTGTCCCAATTGCCATCTGGCAAAAAAAATCTTGCACATTTTTCTCTAAAGGTAAATGTGGAAGGCTGTTACACAACTGATCACCACAGACTTGTGTTTTAAAACTACTGACACTCATGGCAGCTTGTACTTACCACTGTAATTTTTTTGTACAACATGTTGATATTCCCTCCCTCTTCTCAGGAAGCCTGAAACTTGGGGACTCAAATTGTGGCCTATATGACTAACAAATGATGTCCCTGCATGTAAAGCAGAAGATGTGTTTGCTTGTAATTGTATATCAGGCTTGGAGCTTTAGGAATTACTGAGACACCCAGAAATCCAAGATGAAGGATCATAATTTTATCTCAGAATAGTTTCACTTGTGGATATTCATTAGTGCAAGGCAATGCAGTTAGTGCATGTCAGTTATGACTAATTTAATGTAAAATCATAACTAGATGTCATGTACAGAGCTGCACAAGAACCACCTATGTTACACAAACCTTTTCCTGTTATAGCTCTCAAACTTTACAGTTTGAGGTTTTTTTTTTTTACCACCTACCTTAAATGAAAGGCTTTTTGCTTTATAGGAAGCCACAACTGTGTCAGAGCAAGCTGTGACCCCTTTCAGGACAGTAACACACTGAAGTCACTAGAGTGTTTGAGAGTTGACCAATGAAAAAAAGAACCAAGCAGGAGCCCTATAAAAGCAATATATGCTACCTCAAATACCAATTTTGTGGCTATCAGCCATTTTTACCTTTAGGTATGATAATTCTAAAGGCATCACTGTTTTTTCACCTGCCTGTGGCATGCATTGGTTTCAAAACAAATGAACTGTATATAAAAAAAATTAATCAGGAATAAAAGAAAAATATCTCCTGTGATACAGCTTCAGTGATATAATTTAGAAATACATGTCATCCCTTCTTGGGAAAGAAATGTGGCAAGCCACTCTTTACAGTTGAAAATAGCCACATGAATTATTTCACCTTTACTGATATATAGAAGAAAATCCTTTAAGGATAGCTGCGGTTGATGAGCTTACAAACAAGTAAAGTCCTGAAGCCCTGGCATATTCACCCAAGAATATTCTCCTTTTTTCCTGTTACCATGGTATTATTCCTGTGTATATATGAAGCAAGAAAGCAAGGTAGAACTTGCAAGGCAAGACTAAGGAGAAAATACTATTCAAGTAGTAACAGTATTACTATTCAAGTATTAATAATAATAATATAGTCTTGTCAAGGTTTCTACCACAAAACATTTTTATCATACAAAGTATCTGATAATCCTTCTTAACATGTGATAGGGGAAGAGGAAGCAGGGTACAGGAGAGTTTGAATTTACAAGAAAATCTGGAGTTAAGTTGAAAGGCAGAAAGAGCCAGATCAGTCAAGAATCCATATCCTGTTTGCTTACCTTGTCTGGGCTACATGTGCGTCAAGGAGCAAGCACGGTTAGGCAACTGAACTCTTGACTGTTCACACAAGACAGTACTGCACCCACACCACTGCTTTTTCTTGGGGGAAATTCTGCTTAGGCTATAGTACTTAGCACTGAAAAAAACTTGGTATCTGATAAATTGTAAAATCCCTTGTACATAGAAAATAGGGATCAATTTAAGGAAAAAGTCTTTTCACACAATAGAGACCACTACTTTGTTCTGCATATGCAGCTACCACCCCTCCTAGCAGAAATGCCTACAGGAGGTTTTCCCTCTGGTCATGTTTCTGTTGGGACAAGATCAAGAAATTCTTCATCACGCCATTCTTCTCTCCCTTTTCCTGAGGCTAGCTACATATCTAAATCACAGTAACGATTGTCCCAGAGCATATTAAATGCTAACTTAAGCACAGATAGGGGGCAGAGGCAGTACAGGAACTGTCAGAAGGAAAAAAAAAAAATGCTGTCTTCGTTCTTACCTAAACAGGAAACTCTTCAACATTTTGTCCTCACTGACATCTTGTATACCACTGCAGGCTTGATGATTGTGAAATACAGGATTTGATAGAGAAGAGGTAATTGTGTACAGAGTTGCAGGTTGCTATACTAAAGGCACATCTACATGATTTAGACACACCTATTATTTGCGAGATTGTTTTTTTTAGGACCTTGCAGAAGTAATCCTGGCAGACCCAGAAGTGCCTCCTTGTGCTTTGCAGCTTGCAAGCTAAAACAGTAGAACTTACTTTGCCTTAAGTCTTTTGAGACACTTTCAAATTACAGTACAATTTCCAAAGGCTGTGTCTTAGACCACTTAGGCAAAATCACCACCTGAAAGCAACTTTTCTCCTGTTTGTCCAACTGGATTAGTATGGCATCCCACAATCTATAGCATTGACACTATTGCTTGTTGAACCTCATCATTAAATAAGGAATGAACAACTTTAAGTTCTACTGTAGCATGCCACTTCATCTAATACAAGAATAAATGCCAAGAAGGCAGAGGTCAACCACTGAGCTCATTATCTAACAGTGCCTGCTTACCTAGTACAGATCCATTTCTCAATACCTGTAGACTTTTAAGTATATGTTATGTGTGGAACAGACAGGCTCAGCAGCAAAAGAAGAATGCCAGAGGCAAGAGTTGTTCTGAAAGAGGAATATACCCACGCCTGTCCTGTGGTAAAACTCATGGCTAGTATGATCAGACTGCAGGATGTATCACTTATTCCACTTAAGCAGCTTCAAGTAAAGGGGGGTAGGAGAGTGGGTGTGCTGCATTACAAGCCACACCAGGCATTTTATTCTGAAGACTGCAAGTTACTCTAAAAACCTTGAAGGGGATTCAGAGCTCTCCACAATTTAACTGCAGCTAACATAATACTTGGATGACACATTTAACATTGCTGACCCAAAGCCAGCTGTGTTTTGACAATTAAACTCCTAGCTGATTTCACATAAAGGAGAGCTTTGCCAAACTGACAAACTAGTAAGATGCTTTAGTGACACAGAAAGGAACAAACCCTAACAAGAAAGGACAAAGTTAACTCATTCCATCTGAAAAACTTTAAAAAAATTATAATTCGGTTAATGTCAGGGTTCTTAATGCTCTGTAGGTTTAATTTGTTCTTCACTGGTTAGTCAAAGCTCCCTCCAACTTTCAGATAAAGTATTTCAAGAACTATACTTACCTGGTTTTGCCAGATAAATAGTTTCCATTAATGCTATTAAAATGTAATTCCTTAAAAACAATAACTAGATGGTTCATATGTATTTTAAAAAATCATATTTCTTATCTTTGTGCCATGCCTTTGGACTAAACACATTTTATGACTGGAGAAAACTAGTTTTCAATTTAGGATATATCAAGCACAAGCCAAGTAGTCCAGCTGGTCTTAATTCCTTTTACCAGTGGTTCAGAAATGCTTCTGACTTTTTTTAGGGATGAAACTATGCCTTATATAAGTTATATATAATATATTATATATAGTATGTGTAATATTTTATATATTAATAATCTATATAGAATATATATAAATAAAAACATAGGTTAACTTTCAGATTATCTGCTTCTGGCAAAACCCCTACTACTGAAGTTAAATGCCAAAGCCTCTTGTGTGTTACACAGGAATTCTATACCCAAGAGTGGTAGTTACCAATGCTTGTAGGAATCAGACTGTGGTTTAGATCCAAACATGAGTCTCACTGGTTCAGATTAACCTAGAGCAGTAAATGTTCTCCAGTAGGCAGCTAGTAGCATATGTTTCAGAAAGATTATGGCAAGCACAGTTATCTCCCTCAGAACTCCCCACTATTCTGCAGCTCTTGAAGTGAAAATGGGGTATTTATAATCAAGAGTTGGAAGGGAACATCACAGTCAGGACACCCTAGAGCAGTATTTGCAATGTTTAACAAGAGAGATGGCAACTTCAGTCCCATTTAAAAGCAGGAATTCACACTTGCACTACTTTTTGAGAGGACAGTAAGGGGCATCAGCAATTCTATGAAATAGGTATCGAAGCTCAAGTATGAAAGTTAAACTCTGAGCTCTCACTTATCTTAGATGAATACTTCAGATAAGCAATTTCTCAACTTTAGCTTTTAGCTGTGAAATTTTTTGGAGACACTTTCCATCCTTCACTCAGCTATGGCAAGCTATCAGAGAGATTTAATTCCACCATTCACTTCTTGAGAAACAGTCACAGATGTGGCTTAAAAAGAAGTTTTGCCACTTGTTAAGCCTGTTTGGGTCTTTCAGCCAAAATAGTTTTCTTCCCAGTAGAAAGGCAAGACAGTGACTCTTTACAGTTCATCTATACCACCACTCAATAGAACAGCTCTTGCAGCTGCTTTAAAAATGCCAAATTTCTCTAAAGCTCAAGTCTTTCAGCATTAGGGGACAAATCAAAAATTCACTCAATGTTATTTTAATCTTTGCTTTTTAATTACATGTAAAAATACTGGATAAAAGTAGATTTTGACATTACACTATACCCTGAGCAATATCCTGGCTAGCTAGCATGTTATTGGCATCATTACGAAGTCACTTTGTAAGTGGTTGTCATGCTTTCATACACTTCTATTACATAACCACAGATAAGGGCCCACGCTTAAAATGCACGCACATTAGAAACTGGACTGCAATCAAGTGAGGGTTAAGATGTACCAACACATTCTTCTCAGGAACTCAGCTTCTTAAAAAAAAAGGAACCAGCCCACACCAAAACCCCACAAAATGCAGGAGCTGAAGGCACCTAAATATTAAGTTACTTACAGCAGACCAGTGTGGATAACAGCTGAGACTTTCACCTTCATCAGATTCCATCGTTCAGATAAGTGAAGGACATACTGTAGGATCGCTATGTGAGACTGAAGGGCGATTCATAGCCATCTTTGGCAGCTTAAAGCCATCATCAACACATTAGATGATAGAAAGCAAATATACTGTGCTTGAGGTATGTAGATATTAATTCTTCAGGGTTCAGCCTATCCAGGCTCTGTTCCCAATTTTAAAACTCTTTAAGCAGGAAAGTTTGGTATCACCACCTGTGCTCTCACCACATTTTAATATGGAAGACAGCTAAGTGTTTATGTAGGGTACTGTAGGTTTGGCACAGCAGGGCATCAAGATTATTTAGCAACACTTGTCTGTGTACACAAGTTGCTACTATGCTTAATTGTGAGGGGTTGTAGCTAGCCTTTTTGGCCAGGACAGTATCTGCTTCAGTTGATTCAGTTTTCCATAGAAGCCAAAAATTCCAAATGAGTGTAAATATTAGAGTTAGCATTTAAAACCATGGTAACATCAGAACCAACTAGGACAAGCCCAGTAATTTTTCTTTGAAGATCAGAAAAAAAACCCCAAACTGTAACAAGATTTTTCAAATACGAGAAAACTAATCAGTTGTATTAAGTTACCTAGTGGCTTACACAATACAATTCTAAGTGCTAGCCGCTCAAGCTATATGCCAACACAAGCAGCTTAGGCAGTAGGTAGGGAGTTGGCACTTCCCCACTGTTTTACAAGGCAGTCACATGAGCCATCTCGATGCCAATTTCATTCTGTTAGGCTGCTCCCTTAAGGTACTTTCAGTTGAAAGGGTGGAACTTTAAAGCAGTGCTTCAAACGACGTGTTACATATTTGAACAAAAGCAGACTTAACGTTTCTGTGCAAATTTAGTTCTTCCACCCGTTAAGTTAGGAAGAAGGTTCAACAGAAGGTTTAAGTTAACAAATCATGTTAGTTAGAATCAACAGGTAAGTACAGCATTTTAACACTCGCATAAATGGGAAAAAAAACATTGAGGAGTCAGACAGGTATTTTATATAGATTTAACACCTGCCAAAGCAAATTCTGTAACAAAGTGATTTAGCATTATGCACATAACACTGATCCTTAGGCAAACATATACACATTAAACCAACAAATCAGAGGACTGCAAGGAATGTTACAGCTGGTAGGAGTCTGCTACAAAATCCTTAAGAGTGCATTGCTATGTTGCTGTAGATCTTAATTCAGGACACTGGTGAACATCTTTAGCAAGAGACCTTACCAGCCACTTTAAAGCAAGCAGACATTTCAAAGTTTTTTGGTTGCCGGAACTTTAATCTTGCTTCACTTCACCCTTTAATTGCCTTTTCATACGTGAATATGGGCTGATTGTGTCATCCATCACGAAGTCATACAGTACTTTTATCCAAGAGTTGTATTGTGGCAGGTTGTCATAGTATTCAGCTGCTATTTTCTTCACCTAAAGAGGACATAACAAGGTTTATTTACTATTTGTATTAGCACCAGTTATGACAACTTTACAATCCTCAACCTGTAACAACATAAAGCACTAGAAGTTTCATTTCAGATGTTAGATTCTACAGCAAAGGCTACTAATACCACAATGAAAGTTTTTTGAAGGAAAAAGCAACTCCCTTTTTAAGTAAACATCATGTGAAACTTTTATATTGACACTAACCAGAGCAAATTCTGCTAACACTCTGAAGTCCGTTCACTGTGCCACCTACAGAATGATGTAGCTCACAAAAGCAAGTAGTTCGGTCACTAGTGGAAGTCGGTGACTCAGCTCAATGCTGACTCAAAGGTATATGAGCATCACTAAAAAGGATGTTGTAAATTCTAGGGAGAGATGTTTAATGCAGCTATTTTTACGTGTAGTTTCAAACCTCAGCACTCAGAAGAAAAAAAACATGTTTCTGAGGGCAGACATTAAAGAACTAATATGAACTGCTTCCAAAGACTTTACCCTCAGATGTACATGCTGACTAGACCACTGTTTTAAACTAAGAGAGCTGGAGTTTCAGTTAGGTATCCTTACTGATATTTAAGGCCAACCACCTCAAGCCTTAAAAATCCTGAACAGAACAAAACTGATTTTTCACTAAATTCCATTTAGACAGCAGAAAAATATTAATCTGTACAAGATAAACAAACCCAAGATGCCTGGTTTGGAGCTGAAGATAGTTTTGATCTGTCATCACACCTGTAGAATAGTGCATCTAGCCAGTATACTTTTATTCAACAGTAATTATCCTCAGCTCACCAGTACCCCAGCTGGAATTAAGTGTTCAGTACTTCAGTGATCTTTAGCACACAGCATAGCAGAGTCTAATCAAATCAACTACACTGTTCTAAAAGGAGGCTTTGTTTTCTTATCAGAGCTGTGAATTGAGAGTCCTGTAGCAGAGATGGTATTTGCCTCTCCAATTAAACACTTGAAAAAATTACTCCCTGTTTAGAACTCAAATACTGCTGCAAGAAGTGAAATACTAGTTCACCAGCACAGATCTAGGTATCAAAGGTGAGTTAAAGCTACTTCATGAGTATTTGAAAGATGAAATCTATGAATAAGAGAAATAGTCTTTTCAAAAACAAAATTACGAAAAACCCACAAAGAAGGTCTCAACAAAACCAATTACAGAATTTAACTGCCCTGCTACAGAAGTGCTGGAATAGTTATTTCATCTACAGTTCCACCACTAACAGGAATAACAATCAATTTAGACGCTACCAAAGCCACAAGCTTACAAGGTCTATTACCAAGTGCAGTAACAAAGCTACAAGACCAACACCACACCTGCTGCCAAATTGCAAATTCAGTGTCTGATGAGAAACATGTTTCACTGAATATGAGTTTTAGGTGTAACCCTGGAAGCCTGTGTTCCCATGTTCCAATTTTGAAACACATATACATATCCTGCCAAGAAGAAACCAGCAAAGACTGAAGTGAGGAGAAACCAGTTTGAAAGTACATTATCTGCTACTCATGCAGATGTGACAGATCCAAGTCTTAGCTTTGAAGCCTTAATTCTGTCAATGTACACCTGATACTTATATAGGGTTCAAAGGTTCTCACTAGAGGAAACAGCTCCAAAATAGAAAGCTATTAAACATTTGTCAACAGTAAAACAAACATTAGCAGTACCTCAAACCATCTCTTTTCCCCACTAGAGAATGTCAGTGATAGAAAAGGCTGAAGCATAAGCATGCATTGCAATACTGTCCATAAGGTTTCAAAGACAGAACTAACAAATCTCTGAAGGTATCAGCAACTTCTTAACTACTTTTCTGCGTACTTACAAACCAAAGACAACAGAAGGCTGGCTGTAATTACAGAAAACTAAGGCTAGTGCAAAGCACAAGACATGTGTTTCCTCCCCTCTCCTTTTATGGAAGAGGCTTGAGCAACCAGCACATGGGAAGGTGTTTCAGCATACAACTACAATGGTAAGTAATTGCCCCCTTTAGCACTCAACTTAGAAATTGTTCTGGTTTGGTTTGGGGTTTTTCTTTTAGTCTCCCAACTTCCGTTCTTCTAACTATCAGTGTTCCACCTGACTTTCAAGTTAAAGTAGGGCTTATTTTAAGAAAAAGTAATAACCATGGAAGTAAACTTACCAGTGGAAGGCTCTTGCCAGGAATATTGGGGAAGTCATGATGTTCATTGTGATAGCCAACATTAAAAGTGAGCAAATTAAGTGGCCCATAGTAGGAGTAAGTCTCATGTCCTTTTAAAAACATGTAGTGTTCAGCTATGAAGTGTCCTGAAATTGGGTGCAACCCAAGTCCAAGTACTGAACCAGCAAGCATGTAAAAAGTGGATTTGACTCCCCATAAATAATATATCACAACATCAAAGGAAAGCTGAGCCAACAAATTGATTATTTCAAGTCGAGTAATGGGTTTGGGATTGATGCAGAGAGGTCTGATCGCATAGAAAAAAGGCTGAAGAACAATCCATATGAACTTCCTAAAGCGGGTGCAGAAAAACCAGCCTTCAAAGTTGGTAGGAATGTCCACATCAATTCCGTCGCCTCCTAAGTAACGATGATGATCCATGTGGTATCTCTTGAAGGATATGGAGTACGGGAGACCAAGAGGGAGGTTGGCAAATATTCCAAACCATCGATTCCACATTGCTTTGCTGTTGCCAAAGGCACTATTGTGAGAGATCTCATGAATAGCCAGAGTCATGGAGTGGCTAATACAGCTTCCAAAAACATATGCCCAGAAGATTACCCATTTCCAGTCCAAGTCTTTAACTAGATAAAATGCAGTCAACTGCGCAAGAACCATTAGCACAACCACCCAGATCAAGTTGTAGTCTGGCTTCATCAATGCTTTTATCTCTGGATGTTTAGCTAGATAGGAAAAAATTAAATGAAAAAGGAATGAGGACCTCTCCTCAGAGCCAACTATCCAGATTAGATTACAAAAGCAGATAATACTAATTTCTTCCCTTCCTCCCAATTAGGATTCATCTGCCAAAAGTAATGAAAACACACCACCTTTCCACTTGGGACATTTATAGCTATAATGACTCCTTTAGAATTAAATTATTTCAGCATTTCTGAGTTGCTCAGCAAGTAGACACGTACGTGGCAAGCACCAGTACCACCTCCAGCCTACCCAGAAACGAAACGGCTTTGAACTGACGACCCACCAGTCATGCAGAAGGGCTCAAGTAATCTCGGGCCCGATTTAGGCGTCTTGCTTGACAAGGCAGTCATTTACCACCAACACCGGGTGCCGCCATGGCCCCTAGGCACGGCACACGGCCTCTCCGTAACGACCAGCGGGCGCCTCGCCCCTCGCCGGCGCGCTCCCTCCCCCCCGGGCCGCCGGGAGGGGTAACCGCGCCCTCCGGCTGCCCTCGGCGCCGCTCCGCCGCTGCTCAGCGCTCGCTTCGCGGCTCAAAATGGAAGCTCAGGCCGCCCGCCCCGCTTTTCGGGGCTTGGGCTCTGCCCCCGCAGGCGGCGAAGCGCCCCCCCCCCCCCCCCGCCGCCTTTTCCCCTCCCCCGCCAGCGCCGGCAAGGCGGCGGCTGCCGCCCCACGTACGCGGCCAGCGCCGCTCCCCGGGCCGGCTTGGGCCCCGGCCGCACCCCGCCCGCCCTGCCGGGAGCCTGCAAGGGCTGGTGGCGGGGGACGGGGCCTCCGCCGCGGCGCCCCCCAGCGCGGGCGGCTGGCAGCCATTTTGTGGGGTTCCCCCCGCCACGCAGTCGGCGACAAGGAGCGGCGGCACCGTCGCCGCCCCTCCTCCTCCTCACCCAGGATCTCCTTGCGGCGGTCGGCGTGAGGCTGGTCGGTGTAGACCCACTCGAAGTCCTCTCTAGCGACGGTGTTGCCCATCGCGGCAGCACGGCGCCCCCTCACCGCCCAGCCCGCTCAGCCGCCCCCAGACCGCCTCAGCCCCGCTCCGCTCCGCAGCGCCCGGCTCGTGCTGTCCCCGGGCACCGCACTTTATACCGCTGCGGAGGCGGCTCGGCGGGCGTCCCGCCTACCACCCCGTCCTCTCTCTCTATTGGCTACTGCCGGCTGTCGGGCTGCAGGCCCCCCCCCGCCCCCCCCCCGCGGGGGCGGCCCGGAACGCCCCAGGGGCCGGGGGCGGCTCCCCTCAGCCGCTGCCGCCTCCGCCGGGCGGAGCCGCGCTGCGGCCCCACAGTGCGGCGGTGGCGGCCGGGAAGGCACGGGCAGCCCGTCAGCCCCCGCTTCCGCCGGAGGGAAGTCGCATGTGTCCCCCTCTTCGCGGGAACAGTCCCGCTGCTCTGCCCCGGGACCGCCCCGGCGGGCTGCGGCGCCCGGCCTTCCCGGGGCCTGACGGGCTTGCGGCCAGCGCCAGCCGCCCTGCGCGTCCTCGGGGGCCGCAAGGGGCGTCCCGGGGCGCCGGGGCACGGGGTGAGAGGGGCGGTGAGGCGCCGCCGCCTCAGGGGAGCAGGGCGCAGGGCGGGAGCGAGCCGCCGGCCGGCCTTGTCGCTGCGGGTGCCTTTAATAACGCCGCATGCGTAACTAACACTTAAGGAGGGAGAGAAAATTCTCGGCTCGTAGAGCCGGCCCTGCCGCCGGGAGCCCTGAGCTCCTTCATCGTTCACCGTGGCAGCGAGGACGAGCTGGCCTGCGAGAAGCTGGGCGGGTGAAGCCTCACCAGCTTCGGCTGCACCCACCCCTGCTGTCCTCCCTGCTGCCTTGCAGGAGGCTCATACAACGGCCACCGTCCGTCAGACGTCTGCCCCTCTCAGTCGTTGGGACAACCTGCCCAAAAGCCAGACGGCTCACCCAACTCGCTTTCTTGAGACTGGAAACAGGAACGGCGGCATCTTACAGCGACTCCTTAAAACACATTTTTTTGTTTTCCAAAGGTGAGACGTGCGTGGTTGAGACGTGACTAGCTATCATTTGTCCAAAATCTAAACTTCCATAAGCTGCCTAAAGATATTTGACTGCAACTCAAAACGCCTGTACCAAGGTCTGCGTTTTCTTCGCTTTTTGTGGTGAAATATTTTAAGAACTCCTTTGACAAATTCTTTTGTAAGAACTAAACTCCATTTAATCTGTCCCTGCATCTATTTCTCCTATAATATTGACTGCGGGCAGTTCAATTGCAAAGATTACTTTATGTAGAAGTTGAATGACTACAGGCTTGCAATTTTAGTTGTCCATAAATCCACTCAAAATAATCTAAATCAAAATAGAAAAAAATATTATTAATTAATTGAATATCTCAAGGTTTATGATGCATCACTTTAAATAGTAATAATTAATAAAAAAGGCTAATATGTACTAGCTGCTAAAAGCCCCATGTGCAACAGTGCAAAAGTAGGGGAAGTAGAATCCCTACTTGAAAATGTTTATGATCTAAAGCAATGGACAAAGCACAGGATCTATAAAACGTAACAGCTTCGCTAATATTTTTGTTCACATGCAATTTTAATCCGTGCGTATGATGATGTGAATTAGAAATGAAAAAGTGAGCGAGGAGAGATGGAAAAGTTTATTCACAGCTTTTCCCCTCTTAGTCACACTATCTGAATTTTGTAGACTTTGTGATGATTGGTGCAGGGTAAGCGGTAGAACAGATGTTTAGATTTCATCAAGGTATTTTGTCCTTGCAAGGGATGTTTGGTTTTACTTTTTGCTCAGTGACCGCTTCACCTAAGTCAGGAAGTGCTTTCCAGTTACCAGTGCAGAAACTGACAGCAAAATTTCCAGGATCACAAGCATTTCACTCAGCTGCACTCTAAACACCGTACTTAATGTTTCTGAATGCGTTCCCTTCTTGCTGTAGTTCAAATACTAGCACTGCTTTCCATCATTGCGCTAAAGACCTTCTCATCCATGGGAAGGATCCTGCCAAAAGAATGAATGCATCTGCTGATAAAGAAAGGTTGCAGCTGTCAACATGAGCACTGGAGGAGAGAAGCAGTATCAAGAGTTCAGTATGCAGAGGCAGGTTTATGGCACTGCAAATATGTGTAGGTTAGTAAGTGTTCAAAAGTTTCAGCAGGGTAATAGGAGATCCCAGATTTATAAACTAAACATTCCATAGCAGCTAAACAAGGCTTAAACAACCAAGAAAAATATTAAATAGGAAAGTTCTGCATAACTGCCTAAGTGTCCTGTGGTGCAAAGTGTTTATTTAACCACTTACTTAATCACTGAGTCTTTCTGGTTTAAGCAGCCCATGTAACAAATCCAGATATATTAGGTCTTCTACAAGCCAACAACTTTTATATCTGACTTTTTCCCTCCAGAAGACAAAGAGATCCAGTACCTAGCACGTCTTCAGCTGGCACAAGGCTAGAACAAAAATCCTAGGGTGTTCAGTTATGCATAAACCAAAGCTGGCAGCACATCCCTGTCCGACCAGGAAGGTGAGATCCAGTAAGCACAACAGCAAGAGCAGAGAGCACATGGACCAGCGAGCTGGTCCAGGTATGGTGCAAAGTAGTACAGGAATGGAACTGGAAAGGATCAGAACAGTTCACAACTAATAAACACATTACTATAAAATACTCCAAACTGAATTTACTGATGAATTAAATAATAATCTATCACTGTAATCTGCCACATACCTTCTTAAAACCATCAGGAACACCAAGAAATCAGGTAGTCCTGTCTGAAGACACAGTTAACTAGATCCTATGTCATCCTATTTTCAAGAGGCCCTTGATGTTGAAAATCCATTAGGCAATCTTAGTGCTTCCCACAATTAACTGTTAGAAGATCTCACTAAGGGCAACTGAGTTTCTGTTCAATGTGGTCTTATCTTTTACGTTAAGAAATTATGTAGAGGCATCCTTGTAACATGAACTACTGTGGTTAATTTAATGTGCTATGCCAAGGGAGTGTCAGGGATTGAAGATGATAACATTTGCTTCTATCTGTTACTTAATCTGAGAAATTTATCTTGTTAAGCAGGTAGTCTTTCTTCCTTCAGGGCTTCCACCCATTACATCCATTAGCCCTTGTTTAGAAGGTGCTTGCATGCTGCATTTACATACAAGTTGTTCAATCTGGGGAGCAAGACCTGGTTGCAAACAGCTTTTCCCTCAAAATGTACCATTGTGACATCTTCTGATACCACTTTCACTATGTTCACTAGAAACACAACTTTGTACAAAATTCCCAACCTTAGTATGAAACAAAAAGTAGTTTACAAAGCAAGCTGCTATTTTTAGAAAAAAAAAAAAAGAGTCAAGCTCAAAAAGAAGGAAAGCTAGCTTCAGTAGTTTTAAGCTATTTTAAGAAACTAACTATAAAAGACAGGTACTATTGCTCTTTCAACCCTAAGCCATTCAGTTTCAGCCCTTGCTACAAGCACTGAAGATGAACACTGCAGTCTGGTAACTGGCTGCAACTTTAACCCCTGGTAAAATGATTTTTCATGTAACTTTGTAAAATGCATCTTAGTCTAATTAGTTTGAGGTTCTCCCTTGAACAGATTACACAATCACCAGCGCTACTAACAGTGTACTTTGAGGCTGATACACTAACTCATGTAAACTTGCATAGTCAAAAGTGATTTAGTTGTACTTCAGGGTATTTATCAGCTTGTTCATATACTGCAAAATTCACCCTTTTTTACTTCATAAGGGAGAATATGGTGTCAGAAGTTAACATTCCAGCTATTTTCTCTAAACTACTGTTTCATTCCATTTTCTACATTCTATCTATACCGCTGGTGTGTGTTCCAGCCCGATGTCCGTCTCCCTCCCCAGGAAGCGAGAACGAAGTAGTGGTGTACCTTTGTCGCGGCATTTCTCAGAGCTTGCTTGTAACCATCCCCTCTGCCCCTTCAGTTTCATGGGCCTCATTCACTTCTACCATACTTGGTAGCACACAGAGGATCATGACACACCTGCAACCTTGCAGCACCTTGAGTTGAAGGTTCCAAGTTGGCACCGTTCACGGACAATGTTTCATGTAACAATAGGCCACTGTTCTTTCCAGCTCAGTTTACACACAGCTAAGATTCACCAACATATAAAGAAATGGTACCCTTGAATAACCTGGACCTGTTTGTAGCTTGTGAAAGGGGTGGGGGGGAATTGTCCGCATCTCCTAGAAATGAATAAAGAAACTAAAATGAAAGATACTAAGAGATGTATGAATAAACCTTTTCAGTAAACACAATTCACAGGTTTATACTTGTTTATAAGTATTTAACCACAAGTATCTGGCAATTAGACCATTACATGAAATGAATTTGTACCAAATGATACACAGTAATTATAGCTATGATGCTGACCCTTTGATTCAAAATTATTATTTTTTTAAAAGATAAAGTATATGCCAGTATTTTTAAACTGAACAGCAGACATCCATCTTAAAGAGATTAACAATAAAAAAAATGCTGAGCCATGGAAGACCAGTAATAGCAAATGCTGCTTTAACAGTTTAACCTTTCCTCCAGATAAGAAAAGCATCGAGGAAGTGATAAAAGGTTAAGAAACAGGCTTTTTTTTTTTTTTAAAAGACTTATTTGAAAATTAAATGTCTGGCAAAAATTGGGCATTTGCAATGTTACTTCTGATATGAGCTAATGGGTTTTAAAAGTAAAAATTATAGCTGAAATTTCAGGAAAAATGTCAGTTTTCCCATGATTATATGACATTTGACAAGACAATTTGATTTGTTTGGTGACCTAAATACAACCACTACTTTATGCTGACAGCCATACAAAATGTAAGAGTAACTTGCACTTTAACCCCTGGTAATAATATCAAGATTTTCAACAGCTACAAATGCAGTATTCGCATTTTCTGTGCTATACCAAGTTGAATTCAGTACCACCTAAACCCAGAAAAGCAGCTGATTAAAAAAGAAAACATAAGTCAAATGATAAAGCTACATAGTTTAGTACATTAAAACAAAACCAAGGACAATGGTATTTGTATAAGGTTCCAAAAATATACAGATGGGGGGGTAAAAAAAAAAACCCAAAAAAATCACTGTACACAACTCTGAGGTTGTTAAAGTGACCAGAGAGACTGAACAGTGCAAGACATGCTTTTCCAGTTACAAGCTCAAAACAGAAGTGCAAAAGAAATTAAAGCTTTGTCTGAAGTGGTTTACCTTTTAGGATAAGGAAAGCTTAGAATATTGTCATCAGTGTTACAGAGAAATCTCCATCCCAACCCTCCCACCCCCCCAACACACACAAAATAGTTTAAGTTTTTCCATACTACAGCATTTCATTCAATCAGTGTCCCTTGGAGCTTGGTTACTGTAGGGACAGTTTGTCTGATACTTGTTAGATGTTGGCCCATGAATCAAGGGATGCATAGGCAGCTTCTCAATTCTCCAGCTTTGGCTAACAATACCTGCAATCTACAGGCAGTGAAAGTGGCAGACAGCCTGGGTCCAAGCTCTTCTGCAAGGAGCTTCCTAAGTCCACCTCATGGTAAGAAAGCAGTTGTGCTGAAAGCAGGTGCTAAGTTATGGCTGAGGAACAAACAAATTGCTTTATAGGTGTCTCGACTCTCCCAGAGTTAAGAACAATTTCAGGCAAGTGCTTTTAGCAGGCTAAGCTGTACATGCATCTATCCATGCAAACGCAGAATATGGCTCCCAAGACCTAGAACCAGGGTGTGTGCATGTGAAGACTGGATAGAAGGCCCTTCCTTTCTAAGTTTACAAAAATATATAGCCAATACTGTAGCTTAAGAAGTCAGTTTTACTCCTTACAGAGATCTCCAAAAAGTATTAACTACTTTTCAGACATTCCAGACAAGGTCACTTGTAACAAAAAAAGGTCAAGTTCTCTAGAACAAGATTTTAAAAGCGGATCTTTCCTTCAAGTGAACATGACATCTGTTTTTACGCTTAACTTTTTAGTCAGTTAAGACTGAATTTATTTAAGATTTTATGTGAACATATGCATAAACACAAATAAGTTTACTTTAAACACATCTGCACAGAAAAAAAGATTAACCCTTCAAAACATAACAGAGCAGGTCTGGTTAGTATGTATCTATTGCAAATCTTAAAGATTCTGTGCATTAGGCCCACCCATACAGAAAGCAGGGGAAAAGTCTCAATGAAAGAAAATTACTGTTCAAGTCTAAGTGGTGTTTTGAAGAGCCAGCAGCCTAAGTGACACCATGAAGCTAGTCACAGTATCCAAACAAGCAGACCTGCTTGGGCTACTAAAGCAGTGTATCCTCCTGAAGGTGTCATTTACTCCCAAGTTATTTTCTGTTTCGAAGGCGTTTAGATTTCCTAGGACAGTCTGGGGATTCAACCGCCTTCCTCCGTTTTCTCAGAGATTGTTCATTTGAGCCAGAACCTCCCGAATTTCCGTACTCTCCATCACCTCTCCACTTGCGTTCGAGCTCAGCCAACCGGGCATTCTGTTCACCTTGATTTGGGTTTGCTCTAGCAGTTTCTGATCTTGATCTTGGAGTTGTTTCTGTTGCTCTTCATTTGATGCGAAGCTTTTCCCTTTAATCGCTTTTACTTGCTGCTGGAGTTTGGTGACTTCCTGTCTTGAGGGGTTCTGCTTGGAGAACAGCTGCATTGTTGTCAGTGCTGCAGAAGGCCCTGGAACTTCAGAGAAAATGGTGATTAATCCTCTACAACTTTTAAGATGAAGCTAGAAATTGTGTCCTGGTTTTCATATTTTGCTTATCCCTACTCCCCAAACATCAATCTGAATACTGGTTGCAAGTTACGTGAACGTGTACAGATTTACAGTCATTTAAGTGTCTAACAAGAACATATGGTATCTCAGAGCACAACTAGTTTAGTTTAAAATACTTAAGATTTTCAGTAATCTGGAAAGCAGCTCATCATTCATTTT
This sequence comes from Gorsachius magnificus, assembly GCA_034008185.1. Taxonomy (NCBI): domain Eukaryota; kingdom Metazoa; phylum Chordata; class Aves; order Pelecaniformes; family Ardeidae; genus Gorsachius; species Gorsachius magnificus. Next base: position 9,184,141 of record CM067083.1, on the reverse strand, counting down.
CTACATGTAAGCCCCCCTCCTTTTGCTGTATCAAAAATTATGTAGAGATATTATCTTGTCATCTAGACATAGCGTCACAGATGTTAAGTCAAAAACCCACAACGTGTATAAATTACTTATAACAAGAAAGTTATATTAAATAAATATATTTCGATAGAGCGGTACAATTCTGCTGTCTTAGCTGTGGACAGCTGAAGTTCTAAAATTCTGTGGTTTGGGGCTTAACAAGATATTTCAGTTTAACTTACTTTTTAGAAGAAAGGAATTTATTTTCCATGCTTCTTTAGAATCACTCTTCCTAAGTACTAAAACCATACTGGAATTTGAGCTTGGGAATGTTGATTTTAATAAAGTTCCTGCAAATCAAGGAGACTAACAGCTACTGTATAATTTCTTTCACTTTTTCTATCATAAAAAGATATCTATCACTTTTTCTATCATAAAAAGATATCTATCACTTTTTCTATCATAAAAAGATATCTATCACTTTTTCTATCATAAAAAGATATCTATCACTTTTTCTATCATTTTACTCTTTGAGTAGTGCTGTGCAAATAAGATGCAACTTTTAAGCGCTACAAAGACAGAGCAGTCTGGAACATTCTAGAACAGTTGTCATCCTCTTTTTTAAGTGCCAGCATAGCTACAGTTATGTAACACTGAGGGGCTGCCATTAGATAGGTTGTGCGCCTCCCTCAACACAAGATAGGCATTTTTATGCCACAGAAAGCCCTGGCCTTGAAAAGCCAATTGACATCAACTATGGGTTTGGGCAATACTTCCTCAACAGGCAGACTAAATGGAATTGAGGTATAATTAACAGGATATAATTAAGAGGTGGCATACACACTTACGGCTAAAAGGATGGACAGGACATACCAGAAACAACAAGCAGCTCCTACAGTTAGGCCTATCATTTTTGCTTAAGATGTATTTTTTTTTTTTTTTTAAATTTTTATTAAGTTATCCTTTCAGAGAGTTAATTTCACAGTTCTTAAGAAGTGTGAAGATGTACAGTACAGGGAAAACACTACAGAGTTCTACTAACCTTTTGGCCATTATATGAGGCAACTACCTTGGACTTTGGTTCACAAAAGTTCTGGGAAGTCTGACAGATTATACAAAGGACCAGTTTAATTGTCTATTTATAGACTTATTTTAATCACCTTTTCACTATTACCCATAAGTATTTTGCTTCTTAGCATATACATTAATGCCCTGGGAAATAATAAAGGAAAAAAAAAAAGCACACACAAGTATGTTCTAGCTCTCTATGTACTACAACAGCTTAGGCTAATTCATTTGCTGATCGTCCTAAAAATAAAAGGCATCAAATTGTCATCTCATGTGCCAAATTTCAACCAAGTGCAATAATAAAGTCTCATTCATTGGTGGCACAAAAGCATTTGTTTAATGAATACACACTATGCATAATTCTAACATACATTCAAGTGACTGTTCTTTTAGTAGTACAAAGGCTCCTTAAGTTTCAAAGCAAATGAATTTCAGTTAGCATTCTTAAGAAACAAGTATCATCAATACTTATTGTAATAAAGCTCACATTTAAGGGAGGGAGCTTTAAAAAGATACAGTGCTGTGAATTTTTACAGAAAATCTAAATAAAACTTAACTATACATTGGAATTAATACCTGGGGCAGTTCCTATCAGACGTCCCGATACATCTGACCCAGGCATCTTTCTTTTCAGTATTGGAACAATCTTCTCATCAAAATATTCCATAGCCATGGAGGAAATGTCCCTTAGTTCTTGAAGAACTTCATGAGCTCTCTGAGGAGCTCTTGTAGAGTTTACATACCTTAGCACACGATAAATTTCATCTATTACCTAAAACATTTAAGAAGAATTAGGATTTTCTGATAAAGGCAAGATTATTTCAGATCATTCTAGAAGTGCTGGCATATTCAGGGGCTTTTACTACATCACTATTGCATACCACTGTGTGCTTTAATTCTAGATTAGCTATCTTAAATGAAGTGCTGTTCGTGATATATCAGAGAAGCTATTCACTTGATCTATCACAACAACTCTCTTCAAACTCATGAAAAAAATGCTCATTGTGTGAAATTTTATTTTACTACATCCATACTGTAAGTTATATAATCTATACTCAGCAGAGCATAATTTCTTTTTGGAGAACCCAGCAAGATACTCGACGCCACACGGCATAGCAATCGCTCCCCCAGACAGTTACGAGGCATACGAAACATGTCAATGGAACAGCAAGAATCATCATTACATCAGCTTGAAGAGCTGCAAATATTTACTTGAGACCACTTGCATGCACCCAAAATACTCCAAATTCAGATTAAGTCCAAAATACATTAATTTATAAAACATCAATCCACTACTGACAGAGAACATAAGCACAGTCTTAACAGGTTTGACAAACAAGCCCTTGGTTAGGAGAGAGAGAGAGATATGAAAGATGCCTCGCTAATCTATGAATTACAGTCTGAGGCAGGTCAAGATAGGAGTGCTGGTCTCTTATTACCAAAACTACTGACACAGCTATTTTGCACAGGATTAAGAATGGCTGAACAGGCTCCTGAAAAAACACAGATCTTGAGGACTTAGAATCACAGGTAACGAAATACATACAGTTGCATCTTGTGTTTTAATAAAGAACCTTAGCTAAAAAGCAACAAAAGCTAGGCAAGACTAAACTGTCTCATCAAGCTTACAAAAGACTTATCTAATTTTACCCATGTTATAGCCTGTTAGCAGCAATATCCTCAAAGCATTCTCCTGTCATCCTCAATATAAAATCTTGCAGCAGCGCTCTGCTGCCAGCAGGAACCCTCATGCAGTATGCCAAATCAAATCAGGATTCACATATTCTAACAAAAATTCACTTCCCGACAATTCTGTGGTAGCTTCACTCAGACAAAATTTCCCAAGGGGAGCAGGGCAGGTGGGGGGGAAACCACAGACTGTAAGTTAACACTGAGCCTTGAATCTGCTTGACCAAAATAGGATTTTCTGGTGAATTGGTAACTGTGCTGAGAGAGCAGCAGCACTAGCAAGTTCATACACTAAGTAAATAATTAAAAAAACCTCCAAAACCTTCTTAGCTGTAGTATCAGAATACAAACAAGGTCCTTGTGACAGTGCTCACAGGGAAAATGGCTGGCAAGCTCACTTGCCCAACTCTGCACACCCCAGGTCTAGACTGAGTACTGTCTTTCAGTCTACTCTTCAAAAAAGTAAGGCAGTATTTCTTTTAAGTATTCAATTTACTATGCAAGTAACAAGGACTTAAGTTTATTTGACTTCATGTTATATTACATTTTTTAAAATACATGGTATATATGAAGTCAAATAACCATACGTATATTCAACTACAATGATTAAATTTGTAATTATTTAAATACCAAGTCAACAAGAGTGTACAGAAAGCAAGTTACCTCTTCAAGATAAAAATACATTTCATGCCAACAGCCTATCCTACTGTACTGAATGCAAAAATGCCTGCCATGCTTCACCTGAATCCAACAGCTAACTTTTCCATTCATCCCAGTGCAATTCAGTTATCTGCCCATGAAAAATTAATATCCAAGGACATATCCAAACCTCACATGGAAAGATCAATGAACAGAGCATTAGGCTAATGTTCACTGATCTTGTTTCAACCCTGAGCTGTACCCTGGGTTGCACCAGTCTCCCTCAGATCATAATTTTGTTAATTCCCCTGTGTGCTTCTGTTTTCACAACTTATAAAACAGTGGTATCTCCAATGTACATCTCGCTCACATAGTTTCAATTTCATGTTGGGGTAGTATTCTGAAACACCAGAATTGTTCAGCAATATTAATATTTAAAACACTTTATCTACATTTAAAACTAATTCCACCTACTGTACAAAAATACCTCGTCCATTGTAATACTGAAGAGTGTTTCCACGTACTAAATATCTTCATTCAATTAATCTGAAGTACTCAAACCCTTAAGAAAGGTGCCTAAAATCTTCATGATTGACTCAGTGCTTAGTATTATATGTAGTCTGCATTACTACATCTTCTGATGACCTGGGCTCCAGCTGTTTTGTACAGTTAAAATTCAGAATTAAGCACTACATATCATGTGTTTCTTGTAAAAGGTTGTATAGCATGTATATACCACAAGTCAAATGTCAGAATTAAGAGAGAATCTAAGGGAAAATGGAAATAAAGTTTAAAATAATTAATATTTAGATATAGTCTGGTACATTCATTTCAAACTGCTTGTTAGAGCACAGCATTGGCTTGTGTGTTTGTTTGCAAGTATCCAAAACACACTTTCTGTATATATATACATCTATATGTATTAAGTTACACAATCATATTTTTTAAACAGATACACATTCACATAATATAGTCTACATTTTACCTTTCCAGGTATGAAGCAGCAGAGATTGGAATCCACATACTTCATGAAAGTCATATTTAAAAGAGAGAGTCTCGTTTCTACAGCAGCAAGGATGTCTGCGTGACGAGCTAATGAATGGTTTCTTCTCTCTGACTCTCGCCTAGAAGACAGACCATTAAGTGACACAGATTTAACAATGAGTTAACAAAATTAAACTGTAATAATCGCTCAAGTTAATTTCACTCTTAAAACCCTCTGCAGTTTGAACACGTAACCACTAACATTAGTTCTATCTTTATGAAAAAAACCTGATACATATTGAGAACCAGCTAGTAATAGCATACTACCCCTTCTTAGACAAAATTTGTTCTCTAAATAATTACTACATCTTATGTGACCTGTAAACTCTATATGTAATTTAAGACTATTTAAAAACAAGCTTTCAGTAAACACTGAGCCAGTGTGAATGTTTTTATCCCCCCATATTTCTACAGTTAGTACTTTACTGCTACTGACATTAATATATTATTAGTGCTTGCTACAAAGTTTAGGTTGAGATATAAGCTCTTTTGACAAAAGATCTCTACAGTAAGTAGCATTTAGTTTCTTCACTCTGGCTGGAAAATCTGATAGGACACAGCAGCAGCTGCACTTATTCACTGGAAAGAGGAGAAGAGACAGGCATTGCTTTAGTGAGAAACCAGCTCCCAGTAATGCTCACACATCAAACCTCCCCTCTCTTTCCCCTGTTTAATCCTTGGCACTGAAAAACCTTGCTTTTTTTTTTAAGCAGAGTCATAGAGAAGTCATCAGTGAAGGCAGTCAGTCTTGAAAAGGAGTGGCATTTATTCATTCCTAGGAGTCCCTGCTTGATTTACCAGAAGAGTTGAGCAATACAGGACCTGCTTTTCTCTGTTTAAAGTACCAGAGACGCTTTCCAATATTCCAGTTCCTAGTATACAATCACTTATGTTCATCCACACCGTTATTTTTTAACTAGATCTTAGGTTCAAGGTGCTTTTGGAAAAAAATTAAATGAAACAAATGTGATTCAAATTTTCAAGATATGTTAAGATGAATTAACTAGCAAAAAATTCCTTTTCATATTCTGCTTAAATGAATCTAGCACATTTAAGTTTAACTACAGTTTTATTGGTACATACCTTGGAAGCTGAGCTTTAACTTGCTTTTGACACAAGTTGTGGTATCTTTCCACCTTCAGAAATCCCTGATTTAACATTCGTTGGCAAACCAAGTCCATTCGCTTACAAACCTGTATTTAAGTAAAAAGAAAAACTTAAGGCTCCATTAAGGCCACAAGTCACTTCTGCTATTATCTTATCCATACTTGCTGGCTACTAAAAGATTCTTGTATCAGCTTTTACTTCATTTCAAGAAGCAGAAACTGCAGTTGAGCTTAAGGCATCACCATCTCTAACAATGATCATGATACTCCAAAAAGGAGCAGCTATGTTCCACACAGTTCACAAATTAATCTCCTGATGTTGCCTAACAAAAGACAGTAGGCTGAATTCCATACATACATAAGCAGATATAATGCCCTCTGATTTTAATGGAAGTTGCAAAATGCCTGTGCCTGGCTTTTAGTTTGGTCTCCAGAGTGATTCTGGTAGATCAAGTTCATATTTCATAGTCTCAAATAGAAGTCTTTAAAACCAAGAAATCATTATGGTTTTCCTTCAGCATTTAAGGCTTCTGTTTTTGAAGACTGCCAAAATTCATTTAAAAACTTATGCAATACAGTGCATGTGAAGCAAGATTCCTTTTCACACACAAAAAAAAGTATTGTCTTCTGTTTAACAGATTCCTTTATTTGCAACGTTGGATACCAATAGCCTCAATTTTTTCAGATTTAGAGAGGAAGGACATTAGCTGCAGAAGACATAATAAGCTGTTAAATTTAAACCTTTGCAAAGTAACCAGTTACAAGACAAAGACAACTCATACAAAAGTTTAAAGCAGCTGTGGTTCAGTTCTGAAGACTCAAGAGCTTACTGAATCAAATGTCCTTTGATATTGTTAATTTTTTGTACTAAAGCATACAACTCCCACTATGACTCCACTTTCCAATGGATTAGCTTTGCTGTTTGGTTTTTTTTTTTTAAATAAACACTCCTTCCCTCCATACACTACTCATTTCATAACTCTGAAGTCTATGTAAATTTATACCTTGAGGAAGATTCTCACTTCTCCTAGAAAAGCCTGCAATTATTTTCTGTTTATATGGAAGGCACTACTTAAAGAAGTTCTACTTTCTGTGAGTCTTCCTCTAGTCACCACTAATTCAAGTTCTGTAAGAACTGACCATTTTCAAACAAATCTGTATTAACAGGCCATGAAGTACTTGCTGTCGATCTGCCTGTGCTCCTTTGTATTATATCTTCCTCATTAACAGTCAAAGGGGAACAATCAGACAGGCTAACTACAGAGGTACAGTCTCAGTACGCTGCTCCCTCACATTCACTAGAATCAGTTAAATCATTTCTAGTGTATGCTGGCCCTTCCACTACAGGAAGGAGGAAATCGTCGCATTTCTCCTACAATATTAGCTGCATGAGGGATGCCTAGATCTGATACCATTTTTGAGTACACTACTTAACAGGTTACTTGTGCTCATGCTTCCAAACCCCTGAACAAGGAACCAATACCTGCACAGGGTATGCGATTATTCAGTGCAAGAGAAAAGCAATCCTAGGTACATTACCAGCTGCAAATTCAGAGGAGGAACAGAAAGAGTGATTTTAGCCATGTCTATGCTGACATCTGGTGGCAGCAAGGACCTTTCAGCATGCTGAAGCCCTCCCATGTCCAAGAGAGTAGGTTGCAATGGGCAACACTAATTTTATAAAGACAGGATTTTTTTCATCTCACTCATTTGTTTATGCTACGCAGCATGAAGAATTATTTGCTCCAATTGCTGGACATTATCCATATTTGTGCCAAAATAAAAAGTGTAGAACCCAAACACCGAACAGATAACAGGTACCACCAGAAACCAAAAGTGGTAGCAACTTATTTTATCAATCACCTCTTAGTTCTCACTTGGCTCCTGATGTCACCATTTAAACCATATGGCACCTGAGGTTATAGGAACAATACACCTCTTTTAGACTGCATAGTCAGCAGTCATATGCAAAGTAGCATTATTACACTTTTAAGTGTTCATGTTAGCCCAAGACAGTTTAATAGTAGCTATTCAGTGGACCATAAGAAAGTAATAAGTTAAATTTGCTCATATCTGCAATTTTTTGTTAATATTTTCTTATCCTAGAATAACTGGTAACAGCAGATGAGGAGAATGCTGAGGTACTCAACAACTTTTTTGCCTCAGTCTTCACTGGCAACCTCTCTCCTCACCCCTCCCAAGTTGACAGACTGCATGAGGGGGACCGGGAGGGTAAAACCTGTCCCACTGTAAGAGAAGATCAGGTTTGTGACCACTTGAGGAACCTGAACACACAAGTCCATGGGACCTGATGAGATGCATCCCAGGGTCCTGAGGGAATCAGCTGATGTAGTTGCCAAGCCACTCTCCACGATATTTGAAAAGTCATGGCAGTCAGGTGAAGTCCCTGGTGACCAGAAAAAGGGAAACATTGTGCTCATTTTCAGAAAGGGTAGAAAGGAAGACCCTGGGAACTACCGAGCTGTCAGCCTCACCTCTGTGCCTGGGAGGATCATGGAACCTCCTAGAAGAAGATCAAGATCCTCCTAGAAGCTATGCTAAGGCACATGGAGGCCAGGGAGGTAATTCAAGACAGCCAGCAGGGCTTCACCAAGGGCAAGTCCTGCCTGATGAACCTAGTGGCTTTCTATGACTGTGTGACAACAACAGTGGACAAGGGAAAACCAATGGACATCATCTATGTGGACTTCTGCAAAACCTTTGACACGGTCCCCCACAACATCCTTCTCTCTAAATTGGAGAGCTATGGATTTGATGGGTGGACTGTTCGGTGGATAAGGAACTGGCTGGACGGCCGCATCCAGAGGGTAGTGGTCAACAGCTTGATGTCCGGATGGAGACCAGTGACGAGCGGTGTCCTTCAGGGGTCCGTACTGGGACCAGTGCTGTTTAATATATTTATCAATGACATACACAGCAACATGGAATGTACCCTGAGCAAGTTTGCAGACAACACTAAGCTGAGTGGTGCAGTTGACACGCCAGAAGGACAGGATGTCATCCAAAGAGACCTGGACAGGCTGGAGAGGTGGGCCTGTGTGAATCTCATGAGGTTCAACAAAGCCAAGTGCAAGGTCCTACACCTGGGCTGGGACAACCCCCAGTATCAGTACAGGATGGGGGAAGAAAGGATCGAGAGCAGCCCTGCCAAGAGGGACTTGGGGGTATTGAGGGATGAAAAGCTGGACATGAGCTGGAACGTGCACTGGCAGCCCAGAAGGCCAACCCTACGCATCAAAAGAAGTGTGGCCAGCAGGTCGAGGGAGGGGATTCTGCCCCTCTGCTCTGGTGAGACCTCACCTGGAGCCCTGCATCCGGCCCAAGAAGTCCGAAGAGGGCAGCACCTCTCCTGTGAGGAAAGGCTGAGAGAGTTGGGCTTGTTCAGCCTGGAGAAGAGAAGGCTGTGGGGAGACCTCATTGCGGCCTTTCAGTACTTAAATGGGGCCTATAGGAAAGATGGGGACAATCTTTTTAGTAGGGACAGCTGTGACAGGACAATGGGTCATGGTTTTAAACTAAACCAGGGTAGGTTTAAACTAGATAAAAGGAAGAAATTCTTTACAATGAGGGTGGTGAAACACTGGAATGGGTTGCCCAGAGAGGTAGTGGAGGCCCCATCCCTGGAAACATTCAAAGCCAGGTTGGATGGGGCTCTGAGCAACCTGATCTGGTTAGCGGTGTCCCTGCTCCCTGCAGGGGGGTTGGACTAGATGACCTCTAAAGGTCCCTTCCAACCCAAAATATGCTATGATTCTAGCTATAAAACTGAAAGACCCCAAGTTTCCTCAAATGTGAAGTCCAACCAGACACTGTGTTCAAATTTCAGTGTTTTAAAGTTATTTCAAGTCCATAAGAAAAGCAAAATGGAAAGGTAGTTGCTTCTTAGCATGCTGACTTATATGTGATAACAGCTTCTACGAAAGAACTAATTTTCCACTTCATTTGTAAACAAACTAAAGTGACACAATCTGCTAGAGGACTACTACCAGCTTCCCTTTCCTCAAGCATGTCTTATTTGTTCCAAGCTTCACTAACAGCCAATATAAAACCAGAGATAAAAATATCCTAAAGTGTTTAGATTCAATAAGCGTTATTTTTCTTGGAGGCTACACAGACACCACATTTCACAATGCCTTTCTAGGGTGAAACATAAGTAAATGACATAATGTTGATGACTTCAGCAAGAAGCTTTAAAATAGAAATTCCTATAAATACAGATTTACTGAAACTGTGGGAAGATTAAAGCCGTGCTTGTCCAAAGGCTATCAGTCCTTATTTGTGCTGTGCTGAAAATAAGCACAAGTTTGCTGCAGAATCTAAGACACTTCTGACGCCTGTCAGAATCCAAGATAGCCTTCTCCTCAGACTGTTCATGGAAGGAGGTTACAGATTGTTTTTAATCACACTTGCTGTAGTAATAGCCTAAATGAAAGTGCATTTCCAAACTCAGACATGTGAGTGAAAAGAATTTCATTATTATCCCACTCAGGTAAAAATTCCAGAGCTGCTGTAAGTCATCAAAAAATCACAGTAAAAGAAGCCTTCAAAAGCCAGAAGATATGCCAGCTTCCATATCAGCATGCACACCAGGCTGCAGCTTGTCCAGAACGTTACAGCTTCAGATGTAACAATCTTTTGGGTTTTCTGTGTTTCTCTTTTGATGATGTATCAGAGGAAGTAGATACTCAAAAGGGCTGAAAAGCAAAATGCTGCTGCTTTTCCTCTCATTCACTTTATCCAAACAAAAGTTTGAGAACTCAAGATTTGCACTGAAGCATAATTTCAGACACGACCGCATTCTGAATACCTATTGTTTAGTCTCCATTACTTTAGATCTACTTCACTGCTTAACCAGTAGGTGCTTCATTTATGCTTTTAAATGCAGTAACACCAGGAATAGCAGAAAGCATTATGCTCAGGAAAGCAAGTGCTGCTTTGCACAATGAGGGCCCCATGGTCTTGCCTTGGCCTGGTGGCAATCATCATAAGCAGGAAACGCTTTTTACCTCATCCTTTGGTGACAGAAAAAGAATTATGGATCTTAAGCCTTAGATTATGCTCCTCATTATGCTCTATAGAAACAATGCGGGTTCCTATCTCTATTTTAATCTGAAAACTTGCTGATGTTCTATGTCCTCCCACCCAACCAACTCCTTAATCTGTCTTCTTGTACATGCTCTAGATCCAACACCAGTTCAACTCCAAGATTTTTTTTTTAATTTTTTTTTTTTTGAGGGGGGATCAGTGAGCCAAGGAAATCCAGAAAAAGAAGATTAGGACATCCATTTCCTTCAATGCTGGGATCCAGAGAATGCATTGAAATGATCAATTTAGGGAATCCATATTTTGTGTCTACACATGCATGATCAATCAAACTTCATTTAGGTTGACTGATGCCCTGGATCATATCTTCCTACATTCCTCATGATGCTTTATCCCATGGAATACCACATTCTAAGGGGTTAACGAGGTTACTTTTGGGAACATTTTTAATATGCATGAGACCTAAGCAATTTAATCCCTGTCATTCAATTAATGTCATCCTGCAATGCATCTTTAGCCAAATACTACTCATAAGATACACCCATTCATCTTAGATAAGCAGCTCAAGTCAGTTCTCATAGAGGAGAAAAATGTAGCATTTGCGCAAGACAGACCTTAGAGCAGGAATATACAAGTGTCTCCCAAGGCTACTTGTAGTCTTTAAAAACCTGAAAGTGATGACATTTCATTATGAATTTATGCCTAGGCATTGTTATTTTTAAATCTCTGTCAACAGCATCTGGAGTTGCATAAAAGATCCACTCTCTTCCTCTCAGTGAATTACCAGAACACCACCTTTAGGTCTGAATGGCCATCCAAAAGACCTAGGTCATCAAGCTTATGTGGTTATGAGCTACAGTTTTGACTAGGTCAAACCAGAAGGGCTTTGGTTCTTTACATTGCTACTGGTTAACAAAGACAAGTGTACTTTCTTCTCAGAAGAATGCTCATAATGCCTTCTGATGTGCTTAAGGGAACAGTAAGGAATTTGACGGAGATTAAGTTTCTTGGCTGTGACTGACTCAAAAATTAAAAATAGGGGAAGACCAACTGAATAGCTTCCTTCATGTTACATCTAGTATTGTTCCATGGGTGTGTCAAAATTTATATTTATCCAGCCTGGTTTTACATTTTTCTGGAACTTCTGAAAGGGGCAGTCTTCTGGAAAAATGAACTTGCAGGTGCTACATAAGCGAGCATAAAAGTGTTACATTTAGTTCTTGTGTAGCACTGAGAGTTAAACCGCTGGTTTAGTCTTTACACCACCATCTTTCCTATTCTCAACTTCACTCTTGACAAAGAATTGCTTACAAACATTATCTTAGACTGACAGAAAGAAAAAACCTTCTACTGACCAGCGATAGCTCCCACGGGAACTACCATTTATAAAATGCAACGGGAAGGTTGCAGCACAGGGCTGCATCTAGCGCTGCAATACAGACCATGCAACACTAAGAGTACCCAAACAATATATGTACTTCTCTGCCCTTCACTGAAACCATAAGTACTCGGAAGCAGAGGCTGCAATCCAAAAAGGCAGTACCACACCTTTTTCACAAACCCGCTATTTACTCTCACAGAAGATGCAAAAGTCTTTAGCGGACTGACAGCATGCTAGAAATATTTAGGTACTGGTGTACTTGGTGCAGTATGAGTAAGAACAGATTTTCTGCTTGAAGAGCTTTCAGTTTAAAGTTACAGTCCGGATGCAACACTTCAGGCTGCTGATCCAGGACACATGCAGTCTAATTTTCTGCAGAAATATGTTTGTAATATTATCCAGTTTAGGCTAATAGAGTTCTCAAAATAGAAACAGTATACGTGCAAGTTTACTGAGGGTTACATAAGCTTTGCATTAATTCCCTCACTATTATTCTATTTGCAACCTCCTAAGAAATTCAGTAAGATAGCAGCTTATCATATTATGTCATAGTTTACATCAGGCTCCTTATGGAGGTAGTTAAAGACAGATCTCACTGACAGCTGCCCTTTTTTTTAGCATTATAAAGTTCAGAGGTAGAGGCAATATCTTTTATTAGATCTACTACTATGACTGGAAGAAGCAGGCAGCCTTTCAGGCAGACAAGGGCTTTCTAATATCTTCTGGTTTGCCCTCACATTTGTTTCTAGATAGGGTTGGGTCCTTGGAGCAGCAGGCTCACCATCTCCTACACTCGTAGGCTTAAGGCCTGTAAGTAAAAATAAATCCATGCCTGAGACACAATAGACTAGTCCCCCAAGAAAAGCAGTCACTAGCAGAAATAAGCCTCCAGCAGCCCAGTCATTTCCCACAGAGGACGAACGGAATGAAAGAAGTAAGAGGTGGTAAAAGACCTTTAGGAATGCGTGTGTGGAGGCAGACACCTTCATGCCCGTACCCGATGCTCGGGGGCGGTTGGGGAGAAGGGAGAAAGCCCCATCCCACCCCATCCCATCCCTGGCGAGAGCAGCAGCCCGGCGGGGGGCGGCCGGGGCCGCCGACACCCCCCCCCCACACCCCTCCCAGCACTGCTCCCGCCCCGGGGCCGGTAGCGGCGCCCGGCCAGCCAGGCAGGCTTCTCGCTCGCCTGCCCCGCCGCCGCCTCCCCTCCCCTCCCCAGCCCCTACCAGGCGGAGCTGGCTCGTCTCGTCGTAGGACAGGAAGCTGAGGATGCTCTCGATCGCCACGATGGGCAGCCCCATGAGCGTGTTGCTCTGAGGCGGCGGCTCCAAGGGCGCCAGAGCCTCGGCAGACTCCGAGACCGGGGAGAGCCGCGCCGAGCCCAGGGCGCCGCCTTCCCCGTCCGACGGGAGCCGCTCCTCCGGCGCCGCCATCTTGCAGCCCGTCCTTCCTCCGCTGAGGGAGGGGAGTCAGCCTTCCTATGACGACACTTCCGCCCCCGTTTGTACCGGACGCGGGGGGGCGGCCGTTAGCGCTCCCTCCCCGCCCCCCGCGGCGGCCGGCCCCGGCGGCCCGGAGGGCCCCCCCCCCCCCGGGAGCGCGTCCTCGGGTGCTGAGGTGCCTGCAGGGGCTGCGTGGGGCGGCCGCAGCAGGACTGCGCCCCGGGAGACCCTTCTGCCGGCTGAGGGAGGGCCCCGAGGCGCGGTGGAGGCTGCTTGAAATTCCCCCCCCCCCCCCCCCCCAAGTGCTCGGCACCCACCCAGGGGCAGGTTTAAACCAAGCGACTGGAAAATAAGTCTTTCCTACCGCGTGTGATGAAAGCATGCGATCCCCTGCCGGCGAACGCAGCGGAGGATAAAAGCGCAAGCGGGGTTTGATAAGGGTGTAGGGACACACGGGGAGGTATCACCACGTGCCTGGTGCCTTCCTCACACGAGGCACATAAGCAGCCGTGAGCGGCTGTGGTTGGAAATGGCGCCCTGAGCTCCCTGCACCAGCAGTCCAGCCCCACACAGCTGGGTTTTTGCACGTTAGTCTTAACTATTGCGAAGCTACAGGGCTTATATCTTCCCACGCTGCGGAAGAAGAGACGCAAGAGTAAGGCGGTCGAGGAGGCTGCAGAAGCTCACGGATGTAGGCTGTCCTGGGCTGGAAGGGACTCACAAGGATTATCCAGGCCTGCTCTTCACATGAGGCAACCTAAAACTTAAAACCGTCCATATATATAACTGACGTGCGGAAAACAGACTCCCTAATCTGTAAGATTGTACAGTAGGTATGTTTATTCAGCGCTGGGCAGCACGGGGGGCAGTCCCACCAAAGTCGTGCGCAACTCCACGTGGCAACTTGTCGTGTTTATATGTAGCAAAGTGTTACATATGCATGAAGTTTCCCAATATGCCTATACATATGCATAACCCGTCCCCACTTCATATTAAAATTAGTTTCAAGAGGTCATTTCCATAAGTCCCTCCCAACTGCACTTGCGCAGTGTCTCCTTGTGGTGGTCGTCGGGGGTCGTGGGGATGAAGGCTGATGGCTCCTCTTCGTCACCACTAGTAACCCCTTGTTCTTGCACAGACTCAGTTGCTCCTTGGCTCTTGTCCAGACTGCAGGGTCAGTTTTAGCTGGTTCTCAAGGCAACTTCTCGGTTCTTATCAAGAACTTGTACAATAGACAATAGTGAGCACAGTTTTAAGTAACATCTTCTCTACTAGGATCTTCTTTTCATATCCAAACGCTTCTTGAATGCTGACTGGCTTGGGGCTGTGACTGCTTCCCTGGGGAGACCATTCTGTGCTGGACCACCCTCCATGAGGAGCTTTTCCCTAATACCCAAGCTGAACTTTGCCTTGAGACAGCTTTACGCCATCCCCTCGAGTCCTGTGGCCGGACCCTGGAGAGGGCAGATCAGCACCTCTCTCTCTGTGGCCCCTCCTAAGGTAATTGTGTGAGAGAGACCCTCCAAAGACTTCATCGCTGGTACTCAGGAGTATGGCAGTGCAGGCACAGCGGCCCCCCGGCCCTGAAGGAAAATTCAGTTGAATTACAGTGACTCAGCTACAGGATTGAAAAATACCTTTGTAGCTTGTGAGGCACAACTACGTACTTCTTACAGATGTGATCCAGGTCTTTCCATTCTACTTAGAGACAGGTGAGCACCCCCCCTTTTTTGCCCAACCTGGGCCTACACCCCCTTGGCGGGGGGTGAGCAGTGGGTGTGCAGGTCTGCTGTCAGCCTTTGGGGTCAGAGCCAGCTGGCAAAAACTATGTCTGCCCACAAGCCACTGCTTGGAACCAGACACTATTGAGGTGGCAAAACACCCAAAATAAAACAAACTCTGCTCCTTTGCCTTTAATCCTGTATATTAGGGAGGTTTCTTGGATGTAATAGCTGGAGTAGCAAAGGGGTGGGACCAAGGGCTGTTTCTAGAACATTCCCTGGTGCTTCTGAGTGTGGTCACAGACACTTACACTGTGGTTTCACAACCATTTTAGCCGGACAGAACTGGGCACAGCCGTTGAAAAAGTATGGTGCCAGTGTCCTCTCTGCCTTCAGCTGCTGCTGCTGCTTTTTTCACGTCAGTAGTGTTGAGCGTGTATGCTTGATTGGGGAACTGGTGCTGCTGAAGACTGACTTGCCAAAGAAAAATCACTAGGTGAATGCCAGAAATGATGGTAGCAAAGTGTATGGGAAAAAGCCATAAAATGCTTGGGGAGAGTGGGACTGCTCATTGTAGTACCTGCACCAAGGTAGTACAGCTTAAAATATTACAGGACTAAAGCATTAGTTGCCTGCAGCATCCCTGTTTTTTCAGCTATGCTTCTTCTCTTTGAAGGCTTAGCTTAACCCATTTCTTTCATGTGCAACTTCCCCCTTTCCTCGGAAACCCACGTGCAACCTCTTTCTTAAAAGAAAAAAATTGCAACTGGAAAAGAATTAACTTGGGAGCAGGGCAAATGCAAGGGTAAGCCTTTATGTGTGTCATCCTAATGGTACTCCAAAAATGCGCACTGAAATTAATATTTCCTTTTTGGGAGCAGAACACCATGTGCCTTGTACGGATTTGGAAGTGTTTTACTCCCCCCGCCCCTCAAGTCGTCAATGCCACTGCAAAATGATCTGGCTATCTTGGAACAAGGGTTTTATTCTTGCGCATGATTTTAGGACCTGATCTCCTTTCACATGCACACTCAGCAGTTTAAAAAACACTCAGGAGAATTCTTTATAAACTTGTGACTTGGCACGTGAAGTTTGGGCTGGCAGTACATTAATGCTTTAAAAGCAAGTGGGTTTTTTCATCCTACCTAAGCATAGATAATTTAAGATAGTTTCAAGAACGCTTTTTTGTTTTGTCATATAATTTGGACAATTTGAGTTTTTAAGATACAGCTTTATGTTTAACAAATATAAGCTGTATGTTCTGTATGTTTATTATATTACTAAGTAGAATATATTAATAATATGCACAATATATATTTTCTATTATTAACTACAACTATATAGAAAGCTTTATAGTTAATAAGTCTGCTTCAGTAAGTAGGTTAATTCCGCCACCTTCCAGGGTCTGATTCACATCCTTCCCCAATGTATCTTGTATCATTTTTCTGAGCATGCATCACTTTGCATTTATTTGCAAAAACACAGACTGCACACACTTTCACAAAATCCCCATCACAGACTCTCTAGTGGCTTAACTTTTCAGTTACTGTGGGATAGTGTGAAGCCAGATAAATTGATAATACTTCCTGAAAGGGATGAAATAAAGTTATGTGGAGTCTATTGCATGTCAAGTAACATGCAAACTCTGTTATCAGTATTTTACAGCTCATGCAGGATACATACCTCAGTTGCCTTATTTGGTTTACTACTCATTTAGATTTCTGCCATGCTTGTAAGATTTAAAACAAATCTTGAAATAGCCTTAGTTTTGTTTATACCATGTTAAAATGAGAAATATAGTTGGACTGAATTTTTTGGGGAGCATCCAAATGACTCACAAGGAAGATGTTAGGGGAAATGTTTTGCCCCTCTTAAGCACAAATTCTCATAATTTTTCATTTTTTGGGGGTATGTGTATGAAATTTTGATGTCTCTTTACTTTGGATTAGGAATACAAGGTTTAAAAGGATGGCCACTTGGGCCAAGGATATCTGTTTTACTTTTTTTGTGGTAATTGGCAAAATTTTTCAATATCATAAGTCTTTGTAAATTCTTATTACTTAAAATTTGTCAGTGAAATTCTTAGGTATATCTATACTGAGCAGATTCAGCCTCTCACAGCTTGCTACGTGCTTGTAAGACTATATATATATTATGTTCCCAACTGATTTGAGTGTGGTCTGTTGAAGACAGCAGGGACTGTGAAATTTTACTGAAAGTAAGTAGAATATTTTGTTTGGGTTTTGTGTGGCAACGAGCAACGCCAAGAAGCGTGATGAAGAGGAAGGAGCCTGGCTCAAATACAAGGAAAGTTGTAAATATCAAATGTGTGAAAGGACAAGAAGTTGAGGGAAGGGAGAAGCAGAGTGAGAAGCAGGAGCTAACAAGCAAGACATCTGGGAAGATAGGGATGGGGGAAGAAATCTCGCAGCAGGAGTTGGAGGTGAAGGAAGGTGTATAACTAGGTCAAGAGCTGCCATGTTAATGAGGAATATAGGAGAAAAGAGGAGTAATGTGCTCAAAAAATGAGGGTAAGAGCAGAAGTTGGGTGGGAGGAGAACAGATTTGTTTTATTAAGTTAGTGTAATCAATAGAAAAATAGAAAATGCCTTTCCACATGGCACGTTTTCTTCTCTGGGGCGGTGGCAGTTTGCTCACTTTGTGGCTATTAAGATTTTTTTTAAGAGGTGCTAAATTTGAAAGGAGTCTGGTATATTCACACAGCCATATTTTCATGCAGGCTGCTGGACGTTGAGGAGGAGTAAAGTCTAAGGCAAAATCTAATGCAGCAGTTTGGTGCAAGGCCAGATCCAGACAAAACACATGACCTGGTTTTGTTATATCTAGGCCTATCCAGGGACCCTGACTTTTGAGCCAGAAAGGGAGGAGAGACCTGTAAGCAAGCTGGGGGAGATCCACACAGAGTCTGCACTCTTGTCCCTGTGAATCCCCTCCAGCTTGCTTAAAGGTCTTGTTTAGAGAGGCATTACAAAAGAACTGGGGGGGGGGGGGGGGGTAAATTATATTAAAATTTCCTTTGAAAATGTTCTTGAAAAATGTAGAGAAGAGTACATATTCACACAGATACGTGTTTTGCAACTGAGGCTTTTGATAGGTAACGTAGTATCTATTGTCACATGGAGTCACAGCTTCAGATATGAATATAATCCCAGTTTAATTAAATCAATGTAAATATTTAAATGGCTCCTTTGTAGTTTAACCAGTTTTGGGCCCAGTAGTGCTACATGTTGCATAAAAAGCTGGTTGAGAAACTGTCTCTAAAATCTGCATCTACCTCGTAATTTATTTGTAATCCTGTTCATTAGGTATCTGATAGTAATCATAAGCTGAAGTTGAGAAGCAGAAGAATGTGATGCTCTCTGGGAAATGAAAGATAGAAGCAAAAGGAAAACAGGTAGAAGACAGGATGAAAGAAAATACAACCTCTGTAGATTTTTCTCAACTAAAAGTATGGGGATCAGACTAATCCTGAGTAGTATTTGCAGACTAGGCATGTTGTAAAGTCAAGCTTTCATTAATATGTTTTTCTGGTTTAAATTTCAAGAAAAGATTTAACAAAGTATTTTCAAATCCATGAGAAAGTGGGGGTTTGTAGATGTGTAATGTATTAATTAGGGAAACTGATGTACTTGGGGAATAAAAAGGACAAGGTTTAGACAAATAACCTTTCTATTTTCTTGGAGTCAAAATACCTCCCCTGAAAGAGGACTGCAGAATCAGGTACTGGATGGCATGTTATCTTTGTCAGGTTACATATCCTCACACAGATGTACTTAGAAGTAAGCTTGGTGAAATAGCTTATCTAAACAAAAAGGAGGTTTTAATTAGATTTCATGACTTTTGCTAGTTCTCTGTATAATTTTCTTGAAGGATGTTCGCAAGCCCTAGAACGGAGAATCACTTTCCACCATTAGGAGTGGCTCAGTTTTGGTGTAAGTTCCAAGGAATTGCTTTGATTTTAGTATATTACTGCATATTTACACTATGATAAAGGTAATTCAATGAAGACATCAGTAATGTCTCTCTGTGTCTCATCAGTTCAGCTCAGTGAAACATCACTGACACGACAAACTGCACCAATAATGTTCACGTATAAGAAAAAGCTCCCAAAGTGTCTGTTGTCGCTTGGTTGGACCATGTACCTATGTCTGCCAGTGTTATCTAAAGCAGAGTTTGATTTGCTAACGCAGGGGACCACAGCTCTGTGTGAGAATGTGCAAAGAAAATACATAAATTGACCAGGAGAATACATTAACAAAGATGTGGTCTGCTCAGTCCTGCAGCCACTTTACAAAAAAGAAATTTGGGGGAGGCTGATCTTGAAATAATTTTGAGTTTTCTGAAATCCTTCTGGTTTCATTCTGTCTTGACTCCAGAGGGACTGCTCTCATGAGCTAAGGCTGGCTTCTTGGCAGCTGAAAAACAGGGACAAAGCAACAGTAAAATGGCAGTGTTAATTTAACTCCCCATGTTCTTTGAATGTCCAGCTGGGATGAAGGTTCAGTATCACTGTGTGGCCAATCAGTGTCTTAAGATTTCTGGTAAGGAATGGGATTTTGATCACAGAATTCCTGTTTGCAACAGCAGAATATATATGTGGTAATGAGTGTATTTTTTAGTTCCTTCCCTGTTCTTCCTCACTGATCAAATCCCTGATGGGGCTGGATGAGTGACTGCAGGCAGATAGGGCTTTCTCGCATTGCTGTCATTGCCTTAAACAGACGTTTTGTTACAGAGGGTCTTCTGTTGGGATCTGTGCTGAGATAAATTGACAGGGATCCAGAGTGAGTCTAGTGAATATAATTTAGTTATTGAGAAGAATGGCAGCTGTGTATGATGCGTACAAAACACTAATGTGTGCCAGCCTACATTTTGTTCAAATATGCTGGGGACTAATGGAAGAGGAAGTTTATTTCTCTTCTCTTTAAGACACAGTGCAGACTTGCTTTAGCTGGCTGGTTGCTAAATTACCTGTGGGAAAAAAACCCTGAATTTAAATTACATGGAAAAGAATTTTGAGTGAGGAAATTAGCATTTTCTTCTAGCAAGTAACTTGAGAAGTTGAAGAAATTGTTTTTTGGGGACTAAATGGAAGACTTTTGTTTACTGTGAGTGATGCTTGCATACAGTGGTATTAATATCACTTTCTACTTTTATAGAATCACCCTTTGAAACTGTTGTTAAATTATCAGCTCAAGAGCTGAATAGGTTGCAGCAAAATTGATGCAAATTTCTAAAGTAGTTTCTGAGGGCTGCTGTTTTCTGGGTGCTGCTGGCTCCATATAATTCTTAGCTGACTGGGTAACGTGATTGAGTATGTACTTTGCGCAGTGGGTGCACGTGTGACTCCCACAACTTAGATAATGGGATTAGGTTACAGAGAGTGTGCAAGTTAAGCAAGAAATATTTTTTAATTAACTTTAAGGTTACAGAGCCTGGACCTGAACCTCTGTTGTCCCATGTAGTGGCTTACATGCATTACCAGTTCATATGTACAGTGACCAACAAAGTTTATATTCACTTTGTACAGAAGTAAATGCTTTCAGAAGGCAGGAGACTGGCTCTTGTGCCTCGGAGTGAGGGAAATGTAACTCAGCTGTTCCTCGTGTTAGGCAAATTTAGCTTTTGTTTAAGCTTTGGCACAGGAATGTCACAGAATACAATTTTTGTTTAGATTTTAAATCACCTGTGTGTGAGTAATGAAGTATGTGTCACAACCAAAATGGACTTTATCTGACAACAAAACATACCTTTCAACCGAACACACACCATTCAAGTGGGGGCCTGGTGATGGTGTTCATTAAGCACGCACTGATGTGATAAACTCCCTGAAGGGGATTACAACTGAAGAGAGTAATTTCAGTTGCCAGACTCAGATGTTTTAGAAAGAAGTAGCTTATCACCAGGAGGAAGGTATGCCTGTTATAGCACTCCTCAATGCCCAAGAAAACCTTTATGCTTAAAGAAACGGACTTGACAGAAGTTGTGGCAAGCCATTGTGTCTTAATTTAAAATTGACACCTGCTAAATGCTTGTTGACGTAGTCTTTTGAATGTGGTGTGGAGCAAAGGCTTCTGCTTCAGAAGCAGCCACTGGGTTAATATGGGATGTCCTAGCTGGTGTGGTTAGCAGATTCTCTTAATGATTTCATGAATCTCAGCTGCAGACTTTGGAACTAGTGAACTTCTTTTTCCATCCGGGAGGTAGACTCAGTCATTGCTGCATGTTTTCCCCAAGATTGTTTTCACTGCAAGGTCTGTGCTCTGACATTTTAAAACAAATTAAGTATTAAAAATGCAACATTAAATAGTGACAATTTAACAACGACTGGAGGACAGCTGGTGCATTAACGGAGCTGTATGAAGGTGCTGAAGGTATAAACCCATCAGTTTTCTTTCCCATGCTGCTTTTTTTCTTTGTGAGGGAATTTGACAATGCTGACTAGTTGAGAAGCCTTTGCTCTGAATCACTGTCTGGAAAAGCCTTATCTTGAGTTGGAGACTAGCTGTGCAAATTCAGTGCCAGATGCTCAACATTGCTGGAAAGAATCCAAACTTGTGAAACTGCAGTGGTGTGCCCCAGCCCAGTGAATTTAGGTGAACAATTCTCTTGACGTGTTCCCTTCTTCCCCCCCCCCCCCAGCACTCTCAATTCCAAAGCTTTCCCTTCTTTCTGCACTCTTAAGCTGTATCACACCTCAGAAACTAGAGCTCAGCAGTTCGACTCGGTGGAGTTTTAACAGTAGGTGGCAGCGGACAGCAAATCTAAACCAGCTGGCCTCCTGCTCTGACATTGATGCCGTTGTGTTGATTTCTCACAAACTCTTTCCAAAATTACT
This sequence comes from Gorsachius magnificus, assembly GCA_034008185.1. Classification (NCBI taxonomy): domain Eukaryota; kingdom Metazoa; phylum Chordata; class Aves; order Pelecaniformes; family Ardeidae; genus Gorsachius; species Gorsachius magnificus. Next base: position 9,162,122 of record CM067083.1, on the reverse strand, counting down.
GTCTTAGAAGCAGTCTAAGAATCCCATTCACCATCTTTTTGCTGAAGAATTAAATGGGTTATTAAAATATAAACGACTGGCAGGTACAGCTTTTTTTTAATTATTACAAGGTATTGCAAAAGAGTTGTTGCCTGATAATCCTCTTAATTGTACCAGGACTGTAAAAGAAGACAGGTTTGGAGGCAGTTTTAGGCCAGCTAACAGAGAATAGGAGGAGCAGTTCCTATTTAAATTGCTTAGATATGGCACTGAAGGAATTAACTGAAGTTTTTGAGCTTTAAGTAGTGTACTGAAGGCATGAAATACAGCAGCGTCTTCCCAGCCCCTCTCCTCCTGATCCCGTTGTATGACAAGACCAATGGGAAGACAAGATGATGCTATTGCTTTCTACTGACTGTCATTACCACTCTTGTCTGTAGCATCTTTCTGCTACTGCAAGTTTCTGTGGTTCAGATCAAATAAATTTATTGTGGAAAGAAGACGAATAATTCTGCTACAGGTTTGTTTGGTGGTGGGTTTTTTCCTTTTCTTGGATGCTTTTCAAGCAATTCCATGAGTATTAACTTCCCCTGAATTCTTACTGTGACTGCTTCTAGGGAACTGCATGTGGTCTTAGTCAACGGCAGCATGCTCCAAACAGGCCGCCAAGAGTAGTGGGAAGCAGGGAAGTCTGCATCATTGGCTCCAGATCCTTCAGATCTCATCTTCTCTTCCTTTTTGTGACAGCCCTGCATATGCAGGACCAAGAACCACTGCCCCTTGCCAGTTCTCCTGTGTGTGACTTGGTTACCTCCAACTGTTGACACTCTGGAGACAGAACCTGCGGCCAGAAACCCTCACGAGTTTCTTCCTGCTGTGGGGGGAACCATCTACTCCCTGCTCATAAGACGAAAAATCTTTCCTGTAATTAATAACCCGTTCTGGGAAATTTATGTCATGCTTATCTAGTGAAGTCACATCCGAATTGCTGTAAGAGGCAGAAATGTGGGATGCCGTAGGAAAGTAAGAAGTCCATAGGGAAGGTAAGAAAGGCTGTTGAGGTACGTGCAGGTGCATGTGGTTTTGTCCCTGCTTTACCTGCAAACCTGGCGAGCGTTGTCTCCTCTGTTGGAGTGAAGCTGTGATCTAAAACGCGTGGCCAGATGGCACCAAGAGCCTCCACCACCGCGTTATGAGTCACAGAACCTGGACAACAACTTGAAAAAAATAGGTGCACCCCTTGAAGCTTCATTTCCTTAGCAGGGATGGGGTTGTAGTTTTGTGTGGAAGATGTAAAAATTAGAAGTTGTGCCAACAGAGACTTCCATCAATTGACCTGCAAGAGGCATGTGCTAGCAAAATATACCTACCACACACACATCTGACACCTCTTTTATAGTTGATTGTTTTATCTAAACATTTCCAGGTTTATTTTACAGGCTTAAAAATTGTGATTCTAATTATTATCAGAAATAATTTACACCTGTATTTGGGGCAGGCATTAAAAAAATCATACCCCTTATTTTATCCCTTACCAGCTAGATGCACCTAAAAATTCAGCAGAGATTTGCAGAATAATTTTGGTTCTCCACTGCCACGTGTTTTGGCCTGTAACATTTTTGTCTTGTAAAATAAACTCAAAATCTGAGTAAAAAAAAGAAAAGAAAAAAACCCCACTACCAAATGAAAACTGGAATTCTAAGCCTTTGAGGGGGGGGTGGGGGTGTGTGTTTGACCAGTATGTCCGGGCAGCGGAGAGCTGGTATTTCGGAGCGCACCGGGCGGCGTTTTGGCGTTTTTCCCGGGAGAGCCGCTGCGGGGCCGGCAGGCGGCCGGGAGCAGCCGCGGTTCAGCCGGCGGAGGGGCCGCGGCGCGCCAAGGGTTACGGGGCGGTGCCGTGACGCCACGGCGGGGGGCGCGGCGCGCGTTTTCGCCGGGGCCCAATGGCGCGGGACGGAGCGCCGCCGGGGCGCCCCTGGTCACCCGGCGGCAGGGCGGGGGCGAGGCCCGGGGGGGCGGGCCCCGCACCGCGGTTGGGCGGGGGGCTGCGCCGGGGCTTGCGCCGCTGGGGCCGCAGCCCCGCTTGGAGGACGAAATCCCGGGGGGCGGGAATTTAAAGCTGGTCACAGCCGTGGGGAAACGACCGGGCTGGGGCCCCCGGGCCCGCTCCCCGCCGCTTGTTCTGCTGAAACCGGAGCGCTCCGGGAAGCGTGGGCCGGGGGCGGGGAGGCTGCGTACTGCAAGTTTAAAACAGATGCGCGACGCTTCTGAGACCTGTTTTAAATAATTGCTGTATTTCAAAGCGCTGTAGCAAAAGAAAAAAAAAAAAGGCGTCTTTTGTTTTTCTTTTCTATAATTAGGCAGCTACGAAAACAGCTTTTTCATCTTTTTTTAGCTCCCTTCCCCCCCCCCCCTCCAGCTGCAACAGTGTCGTATTAAACAATACGTGATTATCGCATAGGAGTTCCCTGGGTCTTTGTCAGCGCTACTGAAGTTACTTTACTCTTTAGGAAAAAAAGAGATGTTTACATACAAATTAGGTCTGAGTTTTGTTCTCCCTTCATCTGGGAACTTCTAATCTTCTCCTCTTTTATCCTTTTGAATTACCGGGAAGATTTTAATACGAGTAGGAAAAACAGATGGAGCTGGTTTTCCTGCAAGAGAGAGCCCTGTAACGGTGCTGATGTAGCATCCTTCCCTTCCGAGCCTTCCTTGAGCTTTTGGTAGTGCTGTTAGCCAAGTACCTGGCTTTGAAATGGGTATCCCGCGCTCCGGTTCAGGGAAGGAAAAACTTCCCCCCCCCCCCATCTTAAGTGCGTCTAAAAGATTTTGGGGTTCTTTTTTTTTGGACAGCACAACCTTCATATGGATCTCTAAGACTTTGTTTTGGCACCTCGAGGTTGTTCTGCGAGGTTCGACTTGGCCACTGTAGCTGGACTGCCAACTCCGCCTAAAAAATAGCAAAAAAAAATCACAGGGCCCGAGCAGGGATGCCAAACGGCGCGCGGGCGAAGAGCTGGGGGGTTGGTCGGTCCACCGGTTCAGGCGGCGGGAAGGCAGGGCCCGCAGCGGGGGGGGGGGGGGCCCTTGGGGCCGGTTCCTCCCCGCGCTTCCCCGCTGCCGACCCAGGGAGGCTCCCCCGGGGAGGGACCGGTGCTGCGTGCCCCTGCCCTCGGCGGGGTCCGGAGGGCCGTGCGGGGCGGTGGCCCGCAGGGACTCGCACGTATCTCGTATTGCCACGGCCCCCGCCCTGAGTCCCAGCCCGGGCCCGGGCCCCCCGGCAGGGCTGACCCCCCGTCGCACGGGCCGCGGAGGCTGAGCCCCCGATCGGTCCGGGCCAGGCACCCCCACCAGGGCGGCAGGGGGGCAGTAGGCGGCCCGTCCCCGGCGGGAGCCGCGCTGGCCCCTCCCGGGGGTGGGCGGCGGGCGGGGCGCGGCGGCTCCTCCTCGCCGGGCCGGGGTTAGTTTCGGAGCAGAGCCGGGGGCGACGGCAGTGCGGCTCCCGGGGGAACAAAGCGGGGGCGGGCGGGGCCGGGCCGGCTGGGCGCCACCCGCAACAGGTCTCCCCGCGCGTCCCGGCGGCAGCGGGGCCCTCCGCCTCCCGGGTCGCCAGTCTCCCGCTCCGGGCGGCGGGGCCGGCACCGGCCGCCCCCATGCGGTTCGGCTCCAAGATGATCCGGTGAGTCCCGGGCGGGCAGGGCCGCGGGGGCTCGGAGCGGCGCGGCGGGTGGCGCCCGAGGGCCGCCCCCGGGGCGCAGAAAGTTGGAGCGGGGCAGCGGGAGGGAAAATGGATCCTGCGGACGTGGAGGGGGGCGGAGGGCAACCCTCCTTCTTTCTCTCCTTCCTTCTCTCCGGCCTTCCCTCCCCCTCCGCCCAGCCCGGGCCCTGCGGCCGCGCAGGGGCTTCCCCTCCCCCTCCCGGCTTTTTTTTTTTTTCTTTTTTTCCCCCCTCTCAGCTTTTCCTTTTCTTCCTCTTTCACGCCGGGATCAACTTGTTAGACGGGCCCGCTGGAGCAGAGCCAGCGCAAGGGAAAGAGGGGGCTGGGGGGCCCCAGCAGCCCCGCGGCGGCGGGGGGGGCCCTCAGCTCTCGGGAGCTTCGCCCCGCTCCCGGGGGGGGGGGGGGAGGGGGATATGAGGCTGCCCCGCTGGGGCCGCCCGCTCTTGCTCTCCGCGGGGTAAACAGGCACCTCCTCCCAATCCTGCCTTTTTTTTTTTTTTTTTTTTTTTTTTTTTTTAAAATGGTATGAAGTTGTTAAAGTTGGCTTGAAATGAGACGCATCTGCTGCTTCTGGGGGGTGATGGTGATGATGGTTTTGTTTCCGAGTGCCCGGGCTCCCAAGAGGAAGACGGTGTCCATATTGTTTACGGTTCAAAGCGATTAGGAGCTCCCGGGGGTAGGTACTCCCATCCGCGGCCGGGAGAGTTCCAGGAGTTGCTCACGGCTGCGTGTGTTAAACCTGCCCTGCCCTGGGAGGTGTCTGCGTTTTAACGCTTTCCAAAGGGACGGGGAAGGCCACCTCCTATCGGAGTTTTAACGTGAATTTTAGAACTACACCGGTTTTGCCAGCTGAAGTTGGATGGAAACGTAGCACAGCAGCTCTGCTTAGTTTTCAGCACAAAATATGTGAAGGTGATGACATAAAATACTTTGTTTCCGGATCAAGTACACCTGACTGGATACCTGGTTTTGCTAGCAGTGATGCCTCATGAAACCCATAATCCGTTGTTCCAGGAGACTGGAATACATACAGAAAACCCCAGCAAGCTTAATACCTGCTTAGTCTGAGTTGAGGATGCTTTAAAATGTTCTCTCTGCCATCCTCCCTCCAGGCGTTGCCGCCTGTCTTACTGCCCTTGATACCGAGTAGCTTTGCATGCAGCTTCTGTTAAAGATTATTTCCAGTTTAACTCTTCCAGGAGATGACTGAAGCAAGTGAGGAAGGAACCGTACTGGGAAGTGAAACTGGGAATCTGTGCTGGAAGGATATGGGTGTTTCAGAGATGCTTGTTTTGCCATTGGTGTGAGGTTCTTCCTCTGCAATTAGGAGGAAATAATGAGTGATAATTTGATCTCGCAGAACGCTAGAGAAGGCTGGGTGACTCTTGCTGTAACTAATGAGGGAGGAACAGGCAGAATTATGAGCCCAACTACAGACCAAAGCAGCCAATGTGTTGTGCAACTGTGGTGGTGTCTACCTATGAAAAACTAAGAAAAAACAAGCAGTAAATATAATAAGGTGTTAATTCAACCCATGTCAAAACCGAGCTAGGGGAGCACCCTCACAGAACAGTGAAATCTCCAACAGATGCTGTTGCTGGCCAGTTCCTTATCACTGAATTCAAATAAAGGAGAAAACAGGAGCAGTCTTATCCCATCAGCGTTTGCAGGTGACAAGTTCTGGAGTATGCATCACATTGCCCTGGTGGCTCAGACTTTTCTTTGGCTGATGACTCAACTCATTAGTGATTCTGGTTTTTAACCCATAAATAAAGGGATGGATACAACCTTTTGACATTGTTTTACTCTGAATAATGAAAAGACTTGTGAGGGTTGAATGTGGCTAAAGGAATTAATGTGGGTGCTAGAACTTCAATTTGCCTTCTAAAAAAACCCCAAACCTGAGTTTTTCTGTAATCTTCAGAGGGATAAGATGTTGTATGACACAGTGCAAAAGGCTGTTGAAAAAGCGCTGTGGTCTGTTGGCTGTAGGGCAAATAAACGCTACTTGCCACTCTGAAAACATTTCATAATAAATGTAATCATGTGAATGTAAATCCCAAAGTGTGGAAAATGCAGTGCCAAAAGTAATTCTTACTATTTATCTTCTTTTTTTGTAAGTTTTTCTACTAATTCTCATTCCTGTTTATGAAGAGATTGAAAGAGTTTGGGGTGGGAAGAGGAGGAGGGAGGAGGATATCCGAGTGCCCTTTTATTGATGCGCTAATGAGGTGTTCATGGACTTGAATATCTTTATCTGCTGTTTGAGTGAGAAATAGTAGGCTGGCCCTAAACCATCTGCAAAATGTTTTGTTCCTTGCTCAACGTTTCTTACAGTGTCTCTTTCTCTTTCCTACCCTCCAAATAAAGTTGTATGAGACTTTAAAGTCTTTGCTCCAGGTCCATCTCTCCCCTGCTCCAGAAGGTAGCATGGACAAGGGATTAAAAAACACAGGAGGAAGGCTGGTGATCCCGAGTGGGGTATACAGCAAGCAGGAGCCCAGCCAGGAATTCACCTCTGAGTAGCTGCCAGTGAAAAGCCTGGAAACTGCCATAGCAGCGTAACTACTCCTGCTTTTGGGACGCTACCCTGAAATGGGAATGTTTTCCTTGCGGTGATGACAGATAGGAACCAAACTGCTGCTGTAACCATATGTCAGGACACTGTGATTAAAAGTCTGCGTAAGGATGTAATACGAAGTAATTTGTGTAGCTGTACTGATGAAGGTAATAACAGGGTTAACGCTGGCAAGCTGTGTCTCACCTTTCATCTGGGAAAGCTTGTGGGAGTGTGACTGGTACTGTTAAGTAGTGAAAAGGAGCTGGAAACACTTTCAAAAATAGCATATTTTTCTGCAGCATAATTGGTCTCTCTCTCTTATTTTACTTTATTACCCTAAAGATAAGCATGTATTGAGAAATAATTTGCATCATTATGTATACTGGATAAATGGCTTTTTGAAGACTGTAGGAGGTGACGCAGATTGAGCTGCCTTTTAATGCCCAGTGAAGTTTTTGGATCAAACCCCCTTGATGATCTAGATAAGGGTCCATTTTGCAATTTGTCTCGTGTACAGTAGTTATCGGGAGCCTCCCTGAAATCAGGATGGATCCAGACATGCAGATATATTGTTAGGGTTAGGGATTAACTTGGCAAACTGGAGAGTGCTTAAATTCCTGAATTAGTTTCTCCCTCTATCATCAGAAATTAATAAGTTTCTGAAACGGAAGTTAACTGAAAAGCATGTGTTCTTTTCTAATCAGGTTAAACCTACATTTTGTTTAAGTGTAATGCTGCCACGTTGATACCATAAAGAGTTGTGCTTTCCTTCTAAAGTCTGTGATAGAATCATAGAATGGTTTGGGTTGATAGGGACCCCTAGAGGTCATCCAGTCCAACCCCCCCTGCAGTGAGCAGGGACACCGCTAACCAGATCAGGTTGCTCAGAGCCCCGTCCAGCCTGGTCTTGGTTGCCTTGTTCCAAGTGGTCTTCTCTGAGCTGTTATGTCCAGTGAGCACTGTACTTAAAGTACATATTCTCATTGCAGAATACTCGCTACTTTGTGGAAGTGTGTATTTTTAAATGTATTTTTAATCTTTAAAAAACCCCTACAATTAAACTTGTTTTGCTTGCTCCACTAGGCAGTTCATTGGAATTGCCATATGGATTCTGAATTACTGAAATAGTGTAGTAGTAGCCCATTTTGGGCAATTTTCTTGGGAAACACTTCTCTTGCTGCTTAAGTAAAGAAATTTTAACAGAAGTGAATCTCCTGCACTTTGTGAGAGCAGCTATAAGTTTATAAACAAACTGTCACCACCCTTCCCACCCCCCCAGAGTTTAACAACTTGTTATGATACCGATAAGTGATTTGTAGGATATCAGCTCCATTCCCTGTAGTCTTTTAATTATTTAAGCTCCAATCTGGTTTATCAGTCATTAATGCTGTTTTTCTTGTCTGCCTGCATGGATTTTTCAGTGCATGAATGGGACTTCAGACTCTGAGAACTCTTCTGAGCGTATGCCTCCTATCTTCATCTGATTGGAGTATTTACTATCTGTTGTGTTTTCTTTTAACTGAACTTCTGTTTAATGTTATTCATTTAAAACTTTTAATATTGTGATTGTATTCAAACACCTTAATGTGCTATTCGGTGTTTAAAGTATTTTGTCCAGAAGGCTGAATAAAGCGTAGGTGATTATTTTGCTGGCTTTCTTAACCTCTACACTTCTCCTACCTCTTGCACTTCTCTTATAGACTGTGATCTGTCATTATGCACAATAGGAAGTATTGCCTTGAGGTTCCCAGAGTACTTTTTTCTTTTTTTTTTTTTCCCCTCTTTCATGTTGTTAAAAAGATTTTTTTTTCTTCTGTACCATGAATAATTGTTCCAGGAACAGTTTTAAATGTGCTTAATTTTTCAGATGACTTTTTTAATACCTCTGCCTGCAGTTTGTGTTATATTACGTTGCGGTATGTTAAATATCTTTGTTTCTTTGTGCGGCTTTTATCAGCAATGGGGGAAGGGCAATATTACAAATTCATACCAGATCAAGCTGTAGAGGCCATGGGAATAGCTAATTATGCTGCTTCAGATCTGTTCAACAGTTCAGGATGCGAGTGCCTCGCGGGGCTCTTGCATTCACTGTTTCAAGGGCTAGCATGCAGTGATGAAGTTTGAGATGGGTGGATAATTCACAGGATTTCTTTTTTTTTTTTTTTTTTCTTTTTAAGTTCCTAGTGCTGCTGGATGGGATCTCCGCTTTTAGTGAACAGGTCTGCTTTATGAGATTAATTTATGTGTGAGTCAGTTGGACTCGAAAAGAGGCAGATACAAAGGTTATTTCAGCAGAATAAACTAGCAGAATGGCAGTGTGCCTAGCATTCCTTTCAAATTATTGATTAAGAAACAGTCTTGAAAATGCTCCATTTGTCTAGCCGCTGTCCTTGTTAGTAGTCTGCCTCGGGGACTCTCCTTTCTCCCCCACTGTGCATGTTATTGAGCTTGTTTAATTACGGGCAGAGTTGAGCCTTGCTGCCGTACAGCCCCTCTGAAGAGGGAGCCGGATAACCCCGAGGAGACTGACTCCAGCTACCTCCCGTGGCCAGGTGGCACAGCTGGAGGAGGACTTCTCCCTTCCTTCTCTGTGGGCCCACTGATAACAAAGGAACCCCCAGATCCTTTCAATCTGTGGGCTTTCGACTTCCCCTGAAGTGTAAAAACTTCTTTAATGCTCTGGAAACTGGACAGTGCTCCTGTTCACGAGGTAACGAGCAGATAAAACTCGCTTCTTTGCTCTCAGTTTTATTATCTTTAGGCCTGGTTTCTCTCGGCTTAGTCACTTGTGAGTCAGGCAAAGTCTTTTTGATCTTCAGTTCTCAAAGAGCCAGATGATACTGTGTGTAAAGGTCACTAGAAATCCTGGACATCGTGTGAAGTACACTTAGTCACTGTTGCTTAACTGTTTTGGAGGTTTCAGGCTCTTCTGTGGAACATGAAAGCCCTGAAACATTGTTTAAAATAGTGTTGGCCAACTGCTGCTGTAGTTTGGGATAATGTTCACGGAGGGGGAACTGTAAGCAAATTGGGGAAAGAACAGCAATTGTGGCACTGTCATGATGCTGGACATGTTAAAAGGCAGAAACTAGTCTTCCGCTTGCTTTTGCTGTTTGCTTTTTGTTAATCATTAATAGTCTAGATCTTGCTGCTGTTGTTTAGAGTTAGTCATGCATGTGTCCTCGCCAGTTGTTTCACCATAGCGATGGCGTTACATGGCTGTTGAACCCAGTTGTGTATAAAGGATGAACCCTTTGGTTTTTGTTGCTGTGGCATTAATAACAAGAATTTTATTACTGAGATGGTAACATCATTTCTGTACTAATTTCTTCTATGCTACAGTGATGCTTCCAGGTCTTAATGCAGTATGATACTTTGATAGATGGCTGTGTGCAGTGCCCTGGCTTTAATTGGCATCTATTTTAAAAAGGAGGATTAGGGAACCACTTCTCACCTTTTTCTAGACTTTTTTTTTTAAATACTACTCTAACATCTTTATTTCATCCTTTTGCAAAGTAAAGCCTACATGTTTTGAAATCAAACATGTACTGCAGTTATCCCTTGTTTTGCATGGTTCCCTTGATTATGAAATTGGTTCAGGAAAAAATTTATCTGCAGTGTACCTGCATTATAGATATAGCACCCAAACTCAGGTGGAAACATGGAAACTTTCACTTTGCTGACTTGAAAGCTTCTGTTGTTATTTTGAGTTGTGCAATATCAAACATCTGGTCTGTAAAATACAAACTGCTATGGATCAGAGCATTTAATAAAGGGAGCAGAAGCTGCAGGGAGGTTAAGCTACTTGATAAAGGTCATGCAGTTGGTTCAGCTTGGGATCTGGGAGACCAGGATTCTCGCAGAGTCAAACCAGCTGGTACACTGTGGTGCAGCTGGAATACAAGTCTGTCATATCCAATGTAAGTATTTAATGATCTTGCTTAAAGTAATTACGTTGCCTGCACCCCTGCTTCTGTAGGTTGATCGTGAATGGGGAGAGAACCTCGATGGTAGTTCATACTGTTCCACACTTGAGAACAGTCCCCAAAAGAGGTGCTTGTTCATAAATACACACATATGTGTGTAAAGTGAATATTCCCTTTTCACTGTGTAAGGCATATCTTGGATATAAGAAGCAGCATGTAGGTTTTGTTTTGGTTTTTGTCAAATAAGTTAGGAGATTTTCCTTGTCTTTAAGTACTTTTTTTTTGGTGAGGCTTAACTGCTTAAGGAGCAATTTAGATCTAAGCTTAGATTACTAGTTTTCCTCTGTTGCAATAGAGTGTTAAATCCCATTGTTTAATTTGAAAGCTAAGGAAGAGCCTCTGGAATTGCGTGTTTTTCTTCAGTTTCCTTCTGTCATTTAAAAGAAGAAAATCCATATTTTCTTAGATTTTCTTCAGTGGGTTCTTTTTTAATGCTGTCATTATTATCCCATTTGCGCTCTGTCTATGCTGCACCAACCACCCATGTGCCCTGGTATGCCGGTGGAGCAGTAGCCTGTCTGTCTGTGAAAATGTTGCAGCCTTGCAGTGTGCAAATGAGGAGCTGGAAGACCACACATAAGCACTGGTGTAGAGTTTCCCTCTTGCATTCTCAAGGTACGGCGGCTTGGCCTCCTGCAAGGTGGCTGTCCTCTTCTTGGGTTTCAGTAGCCACAAGCCTCTTCAGCAAGACACACGGGGATCCCAGCCCCCTATTCCTTAGTTTTGCTGGACAAAGTTGAAGTTGTGCGAATTGGCTGGGCTAGCAAATCACATGGAAATGTACAGGAAGGCTCTTCCTCCTTGTAGCTGGGGCTCTTACTCAGCTCTTTGTCACACCTGTGCACAGTTACAACTTGGTGGTAATTTCCTTGCTGCTTGAGAGCAGTGGCTTGTCTGGGATGCCTTTTTTTTTTTTTTTTTAAAGTGTGTGCAAACACCTTTATTCACCCTGCTCTCCGTCCTACATAAGTGTATGCTGCCCTGAATGCAGAACCTCACCCAGATCAGTATCTGGGCCATGCAGAGCAGTGATTGATGGCTCCTGCCCTGGCTTCCCCAGGAAAGTAAAACCCATTCCTGCTGTCTTTGGGCATCCCAGGGCTGGGAAGACCCTCTAAAGGATGGGATTGCCAGAATTTGTTTGAGGCTCTCTGATCTCAACTGCAGTAAGACTGTGTTTATGTCTCAACATAATGAAGTGTTCAGGAAAAGCTGACATAGCGGGGAAGGTGATGGATTTCTGGCTGCAGAAGAGGGAGGGAGGTGTCGCTGAGTTGTGAAAGGCAGGGTGCGTAGGGGCCAGGCAAAATACTCCAGACCTCCTTGGCGAATGCCGTGAAGCTCTCTAGTGAAATACCAAAAATGACAAAGTGACTGTTATGGGTCATACATGAGCTGTGTTTCTGAAGAGCATTGCCTACTTACCGTGCTGCCCCATGGCCACTTCCATCAGTGATAGCCATGCTGTGCCTTCCAGCCTTTTGAGAACACATTTTACTGCAAATAAGGGTTTGTGTGGGGAAGCTATGGAAACAGCACTGCATGCTTCTTGCCTCTGCATCGTTATTCCTGGGCTGTTGTACATAGGTCTTGCCTTTCTGCAGTGTGGTTTCCCAGTGTTGGCATTAAAATGTTGTTATTTAGAATGCTTCTCTCGCAAATAACAGTTAGTGGGGTTGGGTTAAAGAAAAAGTTTTCTACCTCCAGGGCAGTAGAATGAGTGGCCAAATAGTAACAGGCCGAGGGACAATTTCTAGAGTTCTTGGGGCAAGTCTGTTCAGGAGCTGTACTGGATTTGTGTGGCAAAGTTTTGGTAGCAACAGGGGGCTACAGGGGTGGCTTCTGTGAGAAGCTGCTAGAAGCTTCTCCTATGTCCAACCGAGCCAATGCCAGCTGACCCCCAAGGCGGACCCACTGCTGGCCAAGGCCAAGCCCATGAGCTGCGGTGGTAGTGCCTCTGGGATAACGTATTTAAGAAGGGGGAAAAAAACCCCAAACCACTGCACAATTACAGCAGAAGAGAGGAGTGAGAGTATGTGAGAGGCACAGCCCTGCAGACACCCAGGTCAGTGCAGGAGGTGCTCCAGGTGCCTGAGCAGAGATTCCCCTGCAGCCCATGGTGGGGCAGGCTGTGCCCCTGCAGCCCAGGGAGGCCCACAGGGGAGCAGATCTCCATCTGCAGCCCGGGTAGGACCCTGTGCCAGAGCAGGTCAATGCCTGAAGGAGGCGTGACCCTGTGGGAAGCCCATGCAGGCTCCTTGGCAGGCCGTGGAGGCCCCATGCTGGAACAGTCTCCTCCTGAAGGACTCCCCGGAAAGGACCCATACTGGAGCAGTTTGTGAAGAACTGCAGCCTGTGGGAAGGACTCATGTTGGAGAAGTCTGTGAAGGACTGTTGCCTGTGGGAGGGACCCCAGGCTGGAGCAGGGGCAGAGTGTGAAGAGTCCTCCCCCTGAGGAAGAAGGAGTGGCAGAGACAGTGTGGGATGAACTGACCCCAACCCCCATTCCCCGTCCCCCTGTGCTGCTTGGGCAGAGGAGGTGGAGAAAATTAGGAGTGAAGTTAAGCCTGGAATGAGGGGAGGGGTGGGGGGAAGGTGTTTTAAGATTAGTTTTTATTTCTCATTATCCTACTCCAATTGGTAATAAATTAAACTGATTTCCCCAAGTTTAGGGTGTTTTGTGGTGATGGTAGTTGCTGAGCGATCTCTCCCTGTCCTTATTACAGTAAACTGGCAGGACCCGTGAGCTTTCTGTTGTATTTTTTCTCCCCTGTCCATTGAGGAAGGGGAGTGATAGAATGGCTTTGGTGGGCACCTGGCATCCAGCCAGGATGAACCCACCACAGGAGCCCAGCATAACAGAAATGATGGTTTGATTAAACTCTACTCTGTTTACTTCATTTAAAATAGCTGTGACATCACCTCAGCAACCACCATTTCACACAAGGCCATCTGCAAAGATCACTGTCGTGACTTTGCTGGTGACAACATGCAGAGCCACCCAGCAAGCCTGCTCTCCCTTCCTTCACTTCTCAGCTGGTGTGTCTGCGTAGAGGCTGGTATTGCCTAGAAAGAGCTCTGGGGAGTGAGTGGCACTTAAATAAAACCTGTCAGACAGTGATCAACTGTACAATCTGCCACCCTTCTGCAGCTTCTGCTGTAGTAGCTGAATGCTTCCTGGTGAAAGTTAAAGCATGTAGAGCTCCATGTTACAGGAGCAAAGGTTAATCAAGCGGGGTGCTTGGTGGGCTAATGGGCTGACTGATGGGGCAAGATTTCTCCTTCCTGGTTCTGCTGTAGTGGGTAAGTTGTACACATCTCATTTTAATGTGGTTGACTAACACCATCTGACCATCCATCGTTTCTAGTGTAAGCCCACCCTTCTAGTGTAAGCCACCCTTCTTTATGGTTTTGAATAATAACTTTAGCTGTTGTCAGATAGATATGGCCACCAGGCATAGGCACTTCATGCTGGTTGTCTTTGGCATTGCTGGTGGCTATGTTGGTTGCGTGCGTTGCCATGTGTGGGCTGCTCAGTCTCAGTGTGCTGGCAGTCATCAGGGTTTGATAAGTGAAGATCATTCTTCAAGGTACACTTCCATTGCAACAGGAGTGTGTTCCCACCCAGAACTGGTGATGAATCGGAAAGGGCTACCCTTCTGCAAAGGTATGGTGTGATATTACACCTAATTAATTTAATAGTAGGATGCTGCTCAAATGGATAGTCTTGTTCCTTTGGTTTCCATCCCCACCCAAAGCCACGTGTCTTTTGTAGCTTCTTCTTGAATTTAGTAAGGAGTTGGGTGATTAGGAGGAAATGCTGCCTACACTAAAGGCAAAAAGCAACAAAAAGGCTTATATATGGTGGAAGTGATTTGCCATGTGGCTGTATAATCAGACATGATGGGGGGGATTTGAGAAGAGCACAGCTTGCCTCTGCAGCTTGCCATGTAGGTTGGCTCAGCTGTAGCAGTCAGAGGATACCTTATGCTTTCGTTAACCTCCATGTTGTCTTGAGAGATGGTAACAGAGAAATTCCTCCACCGCCTTTGGGTATTCTCACTCGCTGGGAAGATTAAGTTGGATTAACACAAACATATTTATCCTGGTAAGATTGAGAAGCTCATATAGCAGGAAGCCTCTGCTTCCTGGAGGCAAGTCTATAAGAAGCTGGAGTTGACCTCAAAAGCAGTAAAGCACACAGACTGTTTCGCTACATGGTCTGAAATTCCTGTTTCAGGTTTGTTTCTTTTTTCCTTGTCCTGAAGGTAGATGGCTGAACAGCATATTCTGGGGTCGCAGCATAAAGGAGACATCAACCTGCAGTGCGCTAAAATGCCCCTGTGTTTCACATTGTAGTAATGCACTTCAGGATACCAGACTGGTCAGCTTGTATCACAGAACAGCCCAAACAGTTTGTGCTATGACTTTCCCCACACGGGAATTACCCATGTGGTTAAATGTGTGTCATTGTTTCAGGTGCCAGAAATGGTGTGTCCTCTCACCTACTTGTACATGTCACGAGCATTTTGGTTTGTTATAGATCTGTTTCATGCAGGTAGGACATAGATTTTTGGCAGCTATTTTGCTGGAGGAGTGACTAACATGATGTAAGGAGTAGTATTTTTGAAAGCATTTGGCAGTGAGCTCTATGAAGTTGCTGGGGTTGGAGTAAGCCAGTGTTCTACTCTTCTTTTTTTCTGACTTGCTACACGATTTGTTTTGTGTTTCTATTAAATGACAAAGCCTCTGCTCTCTGTCTTTGTGGGGGTGTTTTTGATTTTTTTTTTTAAACTATTTGAGATAGACATTGACTCACAAAAAAAAAAAAAATCCTCCTTTCTCCTTCAATATTCTGCCTCCTCCATGGGTGCTCAAAGGAACACAGCCCCCTGTTGCCAGTAAATAGAAGGTAATACATTTGCTTGATGTGTGGGTCAGGCACTTGTTGCATGATAAGTGTGGATTTGACTTGCATGTTCTGGTGGGCTGACATCAGGTGCTTCCCAGTGTGAATGTTGATCGTCTTCTTATTGGTGAGATTATTATATGTTGGCTGGAAAAGCAGAAAATGAGTATTTTTAAATCAGTAAAGAGTTGGTGTCTTAGCCAGCAGGCGGTGTGGTGTGGGTGGTATAGGTGCCAGTTTACTGTGATAGCCTGTTTTCTTTAGGTGTAGGCTGTGTTAAATATACTTTCCTCCCTGACGGGTATAACTTTGCTTCTTTCTGTGAAGGGGTCCTGGCTTGTACAAAATCTTTTTTGACTACCAGGAAAAATACTAGGCTTTCTTTTCATTGTAAGAATATACGTGCATCTTAAAGGACTATTTTTGAGAGGTGTAATTCTCAAGTGTCCTGACAGGCAGCACTTAGTATGGCTTTTTATTGGCCTCAAGCTGCATAGGAGGCTGAGCGAACAGTAACACTTATTCCCAATGGGGTGGGGGGGTGTGTGCAAAGCTCTAGAGCAGCAAGAACAGCTTAGTTTCTTTTTTGTTTTCCTTTAGTTAGGTTTTCTTTTTTTTTTTTAGTACAAAGACTGCCTCTGGGTTTGAGACAAGTACAGAAAATTGAGATGATTCAGGCTTAAGCTTGAGTTCATAACCCTGCTCATTATGCTTAGATGTTGCCTTGGCTTTAGGCTTTGTTAGGTGCAGTGTGTGTTGCGATATTGAAGAATGGGAGGAGGAGCAACTGTAAACCCCTGTGGTTATGTTGAGTGACTTAGACTGTTAACCTTTTCCAGAGCATAGCACCTATTGTAAGAATTATGTGGTATTATTTTTTTTTATCTGCCTGAAAAATAATACCAATTGCTTTCTTCTTGTGTACCAAGTGTTTGCAACTCGGTGCTGAATGCAGAAGAGGCAGAGGCTGCCTGAAGGGGCAAGCCTCCAGAGACCCAATTCTCCTTAGCTGACTCCAGGAGGAAGAGGATGAGCAAGCTCCAAGTAGGACACCAACAGTACAAGTCTAAACACCATGTGTAGGCTTGCTTTTCTGCCAGGCAGCTTGCACAGGGTTTTGGTGGTGTCCCAACAGTGCAACACCAGTGGCCCTAAGGAGCCACGAGGAAGAATTTGGGGAGAAAGGGGAAGAGTACTTGGTGGGGGAATGTGTGGAGGAGAGGAACTTCACAGATGGCAACGGAAAGAGATCTGTGAACATGTTGCCGTGTGGTACAATATGAAGAATGTTTTCAGGGTTTGTTTACCCTGAATTCCTGCAGTTGTTTAACTAAATTGGTGCAAATCCAAGCATGGATTCAGGTCTGAGCAGAATGAGCTGTACATGATGTTTTGGCAAACATGGCTGCTCAGTAAAAGGCTGTGGTTTCCAACATATGTTACTGAAACCAATTTAGTTTATATGTTTTAAAAAACAAACAAACTGGCCCATATCTTTTAGAACATTTTCTTCTGCTTAATGCTGAAGTTGCAATAGATACTTGCAGAGCAAAAGTAAAGTGAAATGAGACATTATTGCTTTCAGTGATAGGTGGTATGGAGTGTGTCGCTCCTGTGCATTCATCCGAAAGAGTGAGCTTCGTTTGCATAGACCTTTCGGATGTCTAGCTTATGGGAGGACTTTTGCTCTCTTCTTGTGTACGAGAGTGACTGAAGAAAAATGTCAAGTTGGAAAATATAACCTGAGTTCAAAGTAAAAACCTTTCTTTGGAAGGGTCTCTTCTTACAATGACCTTGTGCATAATGCCCTGCTGAAAGAGGGGTGGATGCAGGCTCGGAATCCTATATTTACCAGTCCTGAGCTATGCTTGACAGATTTCACAAAACCAAAATGGCTAAACTAAGATGATGATGACTTTCTGTAAGGCTTGCCAGGAAGATTGTAATGCATCTTCCTCATTTGTGAGCCTGAACTGAAGCACCAAGTTCTGTCTTTGAGGTTGCAGTCATTGAAGTAGGAGGGTCGTGAACCTACATCCATTAATTTCAGATGGTAACAATGCTTGGCCAGAACTCAGACTATTTTCCTTGCAGCTCTTCAGATTCCCCTGATGATGATTCAGATGCATGCCTGATAGTGAGATGTAATGTGGCGTTTGTGCTATAGTGTTTGCCCAGTTTAACTAGTGTATACCAAAAGCAGATGGCTTTCATTCTGTTCTGTCTACATTAAGGATAAGAGGGAGAAAAAAAGAAAGGAGAAAGCTTCCTCTTTGCTGTTTCCAGCTCTTCTTTTTATATCTTTTTTTTTTATTCCTCCCTTCCCCCCAAAAGTGCACGTAGATGTACATTGTATTTTAAGTCCTGGAAAAAATCGACATTTTTACTAAAGATAAAATACAAAAACATAATAAATTTATCTTTAAACTAATCTACACAAGCAGAAAACTACCAAGCCTTTGAGAGTAAAGGCTGAGCCTTGTTTTCTCCTGTGATACAATTGAAAGGGAGAAAGGCTGTGCTTTATATAGGCTGGGAATAAGCTGAACAATCCCACGGTGCTTCCTACTGGACTCCACCTACCTTGCATCATAACTTCCTTTCTTATGTTTATGGCCAAAAGCCAGTACAATATAAATGGTGTAGTGTGTGCGGCGGGTGAGACGGTGAGAACCGAACTCCATGCATTTGGGTGTGGCTATCAGCAAATGTTAAACTTTACTCTGCGTTTCTCTTGAACCTAGCTTTACTGAGCAGCTGAATATGAAAAGGATTGGGGACAGCAATCATCCCGTGTGCTTGTCTTCTAGTAAGTCTATTATAATCTTTGCTTACCTTAATGTTTTGCTTACCTTAATCTTCAGGTACAGCATGTGAGCATGCTGCCTACTAAAGGACTGGTTTAGGGTTCTGAGGAACTTGATGCGAGTCGCTGAACTACTTTATTATTGAGATATACCTTGCATTAAATGGAGAGCCGTAACTATGCACCAGCTCAGAATGCCGTGTATCAGAACAGGAAAGTGTGCCATTGTGCAGGCTGTCTTCTGTTGTTTAGAAAGTTGCATCAAGTCAGCAAAAATATCTATTTTAGCAGCTGATTTCTTTGCCGCTATCTGGGAAGGTGCAGCATCAGTGTTCCCACTAGGTAAGATGAGAGATGTCCATTTAAAACTCTCAGTTTGGAGGGATTTTATATTTATCAGGAAAGACTCATTTGTGGTTAAAACTGTGGGTATCAGGTCTGTGGGTGGAAGCAGTTATTTCTCATTTCTGTCATCTGTACTTGAAATTTGATAGTTAATCTATTAATTCTAAAAATTTTATGTTGCTAGTTTTTCAGCTAACTAAAATTAATTCCTAAAAATATATTTTAGTTCAGGATGTAAATTGTATTGTTGTAATTATTTTCCATCCCACGCAGTGCTTAACAAAAAGCTATTTCACATACTTGTGAAATATATTTTCTGTATTGATGTATATTGCTGCTGTGTAACCATACTGTGTAGAAAAGTCATTGAAGGGCGTGCTATAAGCTCCTTTTCGGAGGCTTGTTTATACAGCAGATCAGGTGTACATGCTCTCCATGTTGTATGAAGATACATTGCCTATGTTGAAACATTTGCAGTGTAATGTGATTGGCATAACTCAGATAACAATAGAGAGAATATTACTGCAAAGCATTGCACTGTCAACCTTGAGTGCCTCCTTAACAAATTTTCTTAGCTCTCATTTTTACGTGAGCTAAGACCATTACTTAGCTGTGTTATGGAAATATAGAAACCCCCAACGCTAGTGTTGTGTGGTTCAAAGGTATTAGGTTTCTGTCTAAAATGCAGGGGATACGGAACGTGGTACAGAACTGTATTATTAGCTCTAATGCAGGGTAATGAAACAAGTTATGATTTCCAGAGGCAGTATGCTTTCTTGGCTACCAAATGATGTTCTTGTCTCTGTCATTGCCTTGCATGCCTCAGTTTCCCCACCTGTAAAGTAGGAAACTGCTTGCTTGTGTCACAACTTCCTGCTCATAAGATACTTTGAAGGTGAAAAATACTATGTGAATAGATGCTACAGTTTGTATTGTATGTTACAGGCTGCGTAGGAAGACTGCTTAAAGTTAGGAATTCAGCAAATATTGAAAAGCAGTTAAGTTAGTGTTCTGGGGTTTTTTGGGGGTTTCTTTTTGTGTTGTTTTTTTAAAATAAATTCTCTGCTTGATTATGGTATTTTATAAGAGTGAGTTTTGTCCTGGAAGATTGTTGTCCACTGTTGAAATATTATGATCCAAATTAGATATTTTGCTAGCAGCTGTTGGGGGGGAAAAAAGTATGTTCATCCTTTAAACTCAGGGAGTTTCAGGAATTAAGTCCTTAATTTGCATCATGCACAATGATGGGAGTTTTCCCCTGAATACTTGCATCCTGAATAATTGAATATTATTAGTACATTAATTGGAAAATATCCAATTTAAGAGCCTTTTAATACCCAAGATGTGTGATATCAGTTCTATAATAAGTAAGGAGTAAGAGAAGTCTGATCCTTACAGAAACAGCACCAAAGCTGAAAAAGTAAATTGCATTTCTATTTCTCCTCCCTTTTAATCAATAATTGAGGTCCTCTGATCTCGGGAGAAGATTGATATGGGGTCTTTGATACGAAACAAAATCTCATCGGATGGATGTAAGTTGTAAAGCATATGTTTCCTCAGTTTTGTATTCCAAACAGGTTTGGAAGCTGTTTGGGGTTTTTTTTTTTTTTTTTAATACAACAGAGCAGGAGTGAAAATGTAGTATGGTCATAGCCTAGCACTTTTGTACTGCTAGCTGTTCTTAAATATTTTACTTTCGGTTGAAAACTTACTTGCAAATGTTAAGACCTGTTATGTTGTATTTAATATCAGTGCAATTGTATGAAATCCTGCTGATGAGCTTAATAACAAATTGGTCAGATTCAAGGGCAAATATAAGGCTATTTGGGACTGATGTGCAGAAGAGAGTTGGAGGATTAGAAAGTGGGCTGTGACTTGCTTTAATTGATGCCCTCTTCTGTCATTCAGTTTGGTTGCTTTTCTTGCTATGTTCTCTTCCTGTTCTTGGTGTGTTACAGTCCAGACTTAGTGGCTGTAGTTGGAGGTGATGCATAAATAATATGGGTTGAAACAAAATTATACATTTCATCCTGAGAGGACTCAAAATTATAATTTATACCAATTTGGATTTTCTTAAATTTGTGCCTTAGGTGGCAGGCTTTTTTGAGATATAAAGTCCTCCCTCATGTTCAGTACGGTACTTTGCTGTTCAGTTGTTTGTAAGTCACATGTAGCAGTCATTCCTTGCAAAAAATTTCTCTTACTTTAGCTTACGTGTCCTTGGTCATCCCTCTGATGCCCTTGGTGCATCTGATCGAACTGCCTCGTTTGGTGGCTCCATAACTGCAAACTTTTATTTTTTAAGCTGTAGCAGAGTCAGCTGAAATCTGTGATGTGATTTTTAAAGGGATCTGCTTCAGTAAGTGCACAACACATCCCTGGTTTCTTGCAAGTATGCCACAGTACTGGAATGCTTTTATATTTCAGAGCTTTTCAGTACTTGTAAACAGTGAGTACGGCTTGGGTGTGGGGAATGAGGGGGAAATCTTTAGTTTAGAACTTAGTTAGGGATCTGACTCCTGTTTAAAAGTGCTCAGCCTGTATACTGGGCATTCCTAAAACTCAGTCCTTCAAAGTTTGAGAGCAAAAAACCCTCATCCAAGGCTATATGGAATTGCCAGTTACTTCAATGTTTGCCTGGACGCTATCTTTAAAAGAAGGGCAAGTTCTGACCGAGACTTGTCTTCCCCTTTGTTTATCAAGTCTTTCATTTATGCCTAGCTTGAAACTGATTTTTTTTACACGTTGTTTCTTCTTTTTTCCTTCTATCTTAATTTCTGGATGCCGATGTACAACTATCTCAACATCTTCAGTTTCAGGGAGGAGCAGAAGACCACTTTATGCTCTAGGTTGGTGCGGCCTGCAGGATTCAAACTTCTGAAGGTGTTATGAGAGTATTCTTGCTTCCTTCGTTCTTTGCTGCTGCACAGCGATCAAATGGCCATATAAACTAGCTAGCGGGGTGGTTAATAAGGGTTGTGTGTGAACCATTTCCAGAGGAAGCATGATTTCTTGGGATCCTGGTGCGAGGCGGTGGAAGCCACAGAAGCCACCAAGGGTTACGAGCAGCGCTGAGAAGCCATAGTGGGCTTTTGGTTCACGCCAGCTTCTTTACGTTTTCCAGCACTCTCTGGGGAGATACAGACATCTCCATGATGGATACTCTGCTCAGTGCTTGTCCTAGGCTCTGATGTGGCCAGGCGGGGAGCAGGCGACCCCAGGAGACCTCGCAGACAGGCAGGCAGTGGAGCAGGCAGGGCTCCCTCTTTGCCTCTCCCTTGGAAAGGTGACAAATGATACAGCTGCTTGGGTGGGAGAGGAGGGATGCAACTACTTAGAGGACTTCTGAATCATCTCGGTGTTGCCCCTGGAGCTAAAGGGAAGCGGGATGACATAACTGTGAAGGTCACATCAATTTTTTTAGCCTTTTAGTTGCTTTAGATGCTTAAGAGTGAGGTATGTTTTTACAGAATTTGCAGAGTTTGGTTGCTTCTCCCCTTCCCAGTTCCTAGGATATGTGGGATAGAGGTGATGCAGACATTACTGAGTCTCAGAAATGGCCCCACACACCAGGTTCGAGTGCTCTTGGCTTAATGTATTAGTAATTATCCTGAGCGTTGTGGATAGAAATGGCAACTCGTGATCCTTCCTGCGTAGTTCTCTGTATTGGTAAATCCTAAGGATTAACAACTGGATATAAACAGGCACACTGAAGAGTGGACAGCCCTGCTAGGGTCAGATTAGATCTGCTTTGTGTATAACACCATGGTTTTTATGATTTTCTTTTAATTCCATCTATGAGCTCATCTTTTAAGACTAACAAATGTTACTGCAGATACACAGCCTGTGCAGTTTAGTGGTGTTCTGAATACCAAGTTATACAGCATTGAATGTGAAGTGGTGAGGTGTTTTATGTACCTGTATAACACATGCTCTAGCGCTTCCCAAATGGGAGTCTTATTTATTTTATGCTTTTCTGCTCCAATTTTTCTGATTAAGTGGTATTCCTACATTGTTGCACGTGGCATCCCTCACTGTCAGCCTCCTCTAGAAATGCTATATCTAAAAGTTAGCATGTTCAATGACAAAAGATTAAAGCTGAGTATCAGAGTTCCTGCTTGGAGAGCTTCATCTCTTAATTTAGGTCACTACTTCAGTGCGCTATGCTGTAAACAGCGCGATGGTTGCACCCGCCTTCGCTGTGTAATAAGTGTATGTGGTAAGCTGAACCTACCTGCCCGCCCGCCACACAGCTCTGGCCTACGCAAAGCAATACCGGAGAGGGAGCAGCATTAAAACAAATTCCCTGCCGCCCGTGGGTGAGCAGCTGCGACACGGGCTGGCAGGTGGGATGCTCCCCTCCAAGAGCAGAACTGTGGAGTGAGCAGCTGCCCTGAACTCGAGCTAAAATCTTCAAGCACTGGGTGTCCCGCTCCATCTGCCTGCCTGCCCTCTACGGGATTCACCGGCTTCTGTTGGTCAGTAACTGGAATTTTGTTGCTGCCTTTGCATTTTCCACATTCTCTCACCTAATTCTTTTCCTTACAGGCTCCAAGTATTTATTTGTTTGGTTTTTCTTCCATAATGTGACAAGGAAATGGTTGGGGGATCTAAACATTTTCCTAACGATCACAGGCAGTTTTGAGCTCTCTTTCAGCAGGCTTCTTCCGCTCTGTGAATACTTGTAGAAGGTCTTTAGGAATTTTATCAGAAACTGTTGTCTTGAGGAGCTGGGCAAAACCAGAGATCAGAAACTTTGTATGCTCTTGGTGCTAAAGCTGGTGAAGTGCCAGGGCCCGAAATACTATTCGCAAGTGTTTATACTGCCACAAGTGGGACAAATACTTATCCTCTGTGTAACGAGATGTGTGGACTGTGGAGTGTGTTCATAGAAGTTTTTAAAAGAATAAAAGCAGCTTCTCTCATAGCGGTGGAGGGGATCTTGGCACTTGAAAGAGCCCTGAAAAGACTTTGGAGGCATCAGGGATGTACATGTGCACAGATGTATTCCAGGAGAATCCCCAAGAGGGAGTTCCCTAAAACTGTGAAGAAGATGGGGCTAAATTTCACTTGCAGTAGCATCAGAAATGCTTGTTGCAGAGTATTCGCACAAAATCATAGAAATAATGCTTGTGGTAATGTGTGTTGGGTTTTTTTTTGTTGTTCTGTTTTGGTTGGATTTTTTTTTTTCATTTAGAAGGATATTTATACCTTTTTCCTTGTTTTTTTTTTTTTTTTTTCCTATGAACTGTTGTTCATAAGGATGTATACCCCTTTTACCCTCTAAAAATGAGGACAGGCAAGGATTTGTGTCTCTTCCTGCAAAAACAGCTTTTCCAGGTGTGCGAAGAAGACTGGATTGTGTAGCCTATTGATAAGGTTTCTGTTGCTTGAAATGCTTAGTGGAGTAGTTTCTTTCTGGAGCCATTTAACTGGTGGGGGGTTTTTTTTGTGTGTGTTGCTGGAAGTCATGCGACTAGCAGCCCATTGATACTGAAGTTGAGAATAGGTCTCGAAAGAGAATTGACAATTTTTAGCTAGCAGCTAAACTTTGATAGCAGTTTAATATTAATAGCATACAACAAGGTGGTGTTCAGAGGCAGTAATCATCAATATTTTCTGTCCAATAAGGCAACTAATCTTTAAAATACTTCTTTTGTAGCTGTGGCAGGAAAAGACATGAGCAAGAATAACATGTAGCTGTCTGGTGTATTTATACAGAATAATAACCAAAGATCAAGGATCCTACAGCTGTGAAGAGGAAGCCAAGTAAAATATCCTTGCTTTCCTGTGAATGGCGTTTCATGGGGGGACCTTGTATTCAGACTGAGACTAAGGGCGCAGCAAGCTGACTTGTGTTTCTAAGAAACCTTCCAATGAAATGTGTTATGGGAATACAAATTATGTTTCTACTTCACCGCTTATGTAGTAAGCTCTGGTCTTTTTTTTTTTTTTACAGATGTAATTGCCATTGTTTTTCACTATAAAGAATGTTTCTGAACTCTAGATGACTGTTTCTCCTGCTGCGTCAAATGGGTGCCATGTATACGTATAGTAAGGTGGGAGGAGTTCTGACACATCACCTTGAGAGAGAAGGAAAGGAGT
Source organism: Gorsachius magnificus (assembly GCA_034008185.1). Classification (NCBI taxonomy): domain Eukaryota; kingdom Metazoa; phylum Chordata; class Aves; order Pelecaniformes; family Ardeidae; genus Gorsachius; species Gorsachius magnificus. The sequence goes on along the minus strand of CM067083.1, from coordinate 9,137,714 downwards.
AGTAGATCCAGTTCTTAAACCAAACAATCTTCCAGCAGTGTAATTTAGTTGAGCAGAGAATTACTTCTGTAGCATCTCGCTTGCTTGTAGCTTAAAAAGAAATTTGGGTTTGTTTTGAAATTCAGTATGCACATCTAGTTGGTAATGAATTATACTATTATGGTGAAAATAATGCAGTTAATGAGAGGGTTGTGACTCCCATGTGCAGTCTAGCTTTGTGCTATAAAGTAACCGTGTGCTGTTGCTTTTGTCTTTTCCAGATGTTTCTGACAGTGTACCTCAGTAACAATGAGCAGCACTTTACTGAGGTGCCAGTCACCCCTGAAACAACCTGCAGAGATGTGGTGGAGCTGTGCAAGGAGCCTGGTGAGAGTGAGTGCCACCTGGCTGAAGTGTGGTGTGGGTCAGGTAGGTTGGGCTCGCTGAGTTATTGGGCGTTCGCTGCTTCTAACAAGGTAGCGCACAGAAAACTGACAGATGTGGTCCTGTCCCAGAGGGTTTCTGCCTTACCATTTTGTTAATCTCTCCGTCAGACCTGCTGCATGATAATGCATCTGTAGAAAGGTGCACATGTGCAAAAATGGGTTGAAGGAGAATCAAGCATGCAGATGTTTGTGCAGCCCTTCTCTGACTCAAACGAGCCTCTGAAGGTTGTGAGCGAGTTGTTTTCTCTTCCTTCTTCTCCCTGCAATGGGATCCCAGTGGCCTGTGGGGTTTTTTTGAAGTATTATTAGTTCTGTGACATAGACAGAATCTTCTCTTCCATGCCATAGCCATTTTTGACTGCAGTGGCAAAGGAAAATTTCCTTTTGCTGATGATACCTTTGTTGCTTCTGATAATATTAACGGAGTTTGGTAACACAACTCCTACTTCTGGGAGGGAACTAATCTGATATGAACTGCTCTAAAGAAGGTGTGTGGTTGGCAGGAGAGAGGAGATAGAAACTACCTTGGACTGTCCCCTGTCCTGTCTTTTAAGCCCCTGGAAGAGGGTTTTATGTATGTGGTTGGTTGTGGCCTTTTTTTTTTTTTTTAACTTTTCTGTGCTGACTTCTGTCTTGGAAGTTCAAATCTCCCTAGCTTGCAGTGCTCCATTGGAACTGGAGAACATGTCAACAAGTATGGCTACCTTTTCATGACTTCAATGGGAAGGGACTCTCGGCTATCTCCTGTCTCCATGGTATTCATTAGATGCTTGGTAGCCTTCCAGAAGTGTAAAAAAGATGAATCACAGGCAGGATTTTAAATCATGAAAAATAATCCAAATTTTTTGAGATGCTTCAAGAAAATTGTAAAAGAACGGGATGATAAGGACTTATGCTCCTGTCTTCCTCTGTTGTTGGCTCAGGCTCACACCTGTTCAGAGGAGTCTTTGTTGAGCTGGATTTTTGTTTAATAGCAGGAGATACCTCAGTTATCTCTTGATTTTTTTTCTTTTTTTTAGCCCCTTCTGACAGACATGTAATATTTCTATTATTTCTAAGTTTAAAAATGCAGCAGAATTTTTTTTACTTCTCCTTAGAAAAGAGAGCATCTTTTCTGCATGTATGATAGTACAATAAAATCACCAATCCAGCATGGGGAGAGATCCTTTAGGAAAGTGTTTTTATTGTACATCTCTGTCCAACTCTGTCTAAATCAACACAATACCGAAGTCTACAGTAAAAGACAGGTGAAATAAAGGTTTAGGTAAAACCACTGAATTTATAGTTAGTCTCAGCCCCACAATCTGTTAAAGAGCACAGGTTGTGTTGGGAAGGGACAGGGTTCTCCTGTCGTTTACCAAAGTTGGAGCCCTGCTGAAGAGCAAAGACTTAATGAGATACCATGAGAATGGATATTTAAATGTTACTTGCACAATTATTGTCATAAGAGCAAAAACCATATCATCCATTTATACAGCAAACAACTTGACAATTTTTCCAGAAACCAAATTATTCTTGTTCCCTTCACTGATCCTGTCATAATTACTGATTGTTTACTTCTATATATGAACACTGTGTGTGTATAAAACTGTCTACGGTTTCAAATTGTAATCAGTAACAAAAAATGCAGTAGTCTCTAATCATGTAACATTAAGAGACTTGAGTACCGATGAGATGAAGTACATTCATGTTGTTTTGGACGAGATATATCCTTTCTTAAGCATCTGTATAATACCTAGTAGCAACGATTTGCAAAACGTTTTCATGTGTATCTTGGATTTGGGCAGGGGGGGCAGAAATACTTTTAGCTTTTACCTAATCTCATTTTAGATGTCGGCAAAGTTCACTATTTTGTTTTGCCAAGATATGCCATGACTTCTATTTTGTTTACATTTTACACTGAACAAATTAAAGTTTATTTTAAAACAAACATGGTGCATGCATGGCAGCTAACTTTCTGGGGTAGCAACGAAAGATTTATGTTGGAAAATAACTTCTCAGATTCCAGTTACTGAGATCCTTCTTAGATCACTTGTCTCTCTTTTTCTGAGGCTTGCTTGGGAATTTTAGCTTCTGTTGTCAGACCTTGTTAGACACACTTTGAAAGATTGCTGCAAGTGCGCTTGAGGCACTCTGCTCCCTGAAGGGGGCAAGTTTTCCTACTCTCCCTGTCCTCCTGGTTTTGCTTGAAATTTGATGAGTATCAGGGCAAAGTTTCTTGATCTTCCTATTAGTGCCAGAATTCTGCCCGGCAACTACCTTGGCCATTGTGGAAAGCAGGCAAACGGTGTGTGCATGTATAAAGATTTTGTTTTTGTTTTCTTTCTGAGACAGATAGGGAATAAAAAAATGAAGTCTGTTTGTTTGTCCTTTCTTCTTGAGCTTCCCAAATGTAGTTTTGTTTGCCATTTGAAAATCTTTGACCTTCCTTTGATGTCACTGAGTGGTATTGACAGAATCCTTGTGTAAAGGGCATCTCCCTTGATTATAGAGTTTCAGTTGAAGTATCGCTGAGCTGCTAGAAATCCGTCTCATAAGCCTCCTGTATATTCTTTAAGATGGAAATCTGACAGTGGTACTGTTGGTTTTTTGGTTTTGCTTTTTTTTTTTTTTTTTTTCCTCCTGGAATTAAGGTTTAGCAGATGAAGAGCTTTTTTAGCTGTCTAGACAAGTAACCGCCAAGAGACTGCTTTTTCTGTAACAGTGACCTACTTGCTTATTCTGTAAAGCTAATCTCTTTTGACAGTGACTCCAGAAATTTTCCTTCCTAGATTGCTTGAGCACAGCTGCAGCATTTTCATTAAAGAAACACTTTTATATTGAAAAGAGCTTTTCACATGCTGAGAGCATGTTAGTAGCTCCTCTTCTTACGAAACTGAAAACGTTTATACTTAACACCAACAATTTTTCCGCTGAAATGATTATTCCATATTAAGATAGTGACTTTGAAAGTCTCCATTGAATATGAATGAACTACTCTGTGCTTTCTTTCTTTTTTTTCCTCCCCTTGCTTAAATAATGAAAGGAAACATCCAACAAAAGCGATGTCAGGAAAAATGAAACTGGTGCAAAAGTGGTGGTATTTAATTTCAGTCTTTGTCTGCTTGTCTTATTTCTCAGGCCAGGAACAATATCATCTGTTTGTCTGGCACCCAGCGCAAATGAATCCAACCTGATCATGAGTCTTGGATGTTGTCATAAGATACTGTGACAGTATCCTGACTATGTAAAGTTGACTGCTATGATATATTGACCATGTAGTTGCCATCAGTTTTAAAATAGGCGTAAAAATGTATGACAAAATGTCTAGAAAAACATCAGAAATTGCTCTTATGTAAAGGTCTAGAGACCAGTAAATAATTCTAATTATATCTTGTCTGTGAACGCCCAGCTATGAAGTGTGTAAATTTTGGAAGAACAACAATACAGAAAAGGAGGAGTACTGGTAAATGAAGGCAATGGATGTAGATTCCCACTGAATTTTTGTAGTATCAAAAGGCAACAAGTAAGGCTTAAAAATTAGAGATGTGACTGAATCCTAAACCTGGGAACAAGAGCAGGAAAAGAAATTCAGTGGAACTTGTGCCTGAAACTTCATCTTAACTGTCTGAAAGAAAATGGCAAGTTCTTACTGGAGTAATTTTTCACTGTCTGAGCCTTTTTATCCTTTTTTTTTTTTTCCTTTGAGCTGTGAATCCCAAATAGTTCACCTTTTCCAGGTTTATCAGAAGCGGGGCTTACAAAACGCATGTAATCTGAACTTCATAAAATTTGCTGTCTGAGAGAATGAGCCGGACCCGTGGCTGTCAGGAGCTATAGGAGAACACTTGAAGCGACAGGAGCTGCAGTGGTTTGCTGAGGATCAGGCCTGATGGGTACTGCCTAGGAGCCTTTTCAGGGTATTGAGTGCTTCTGCCTGAGCTTGAATGCGATGGCTGCAATTCCAATATTTGATCGCGATCCTTAGGAAGCGTTACGAGAAGAATTCCTCTTTGAGAGTTTATCTTTGCATCTCTCTTAATTCTCATTGGGATAGGAAGTAAATGAGTCCCTGTAGGAATTGGGGCAGAGGAGCCCTTGAGGAGGAGGTGGGAATGACTGAGAAATAAGTTTGTCTGAGGTACCCCAGAAGCGGAGCAAAAGGTATACCAGCACGTTTCCTGCGGTGGTGAGTGGGTAAGGTGATTTGCAAATACAAAACTAAGGCACTAGAGCAGAAAGCTCTAAACTGCCTGTTTGCTTTCCCTTGGGCTGTGACAGTGCCTCAGCTTCTCCCTTCAGGAGTGGGCTTTTAAAGGGCTGTATCTGCTTTTCAGAGGTGGTGGTTTAATTTCAGGAGCAGGGAGTGGTACAGCACCTTCCTAAGGGAAATGTAGAAATGCCTTGGGTGAAGGCAAGGTGCACTGCACCTGAGTAATAACAGAGGTTCAAGTGAAAGATGATGATCAGATATTTTTGTTTTGTTTTGATATATGCCCAAGCTACATAGGGATATAATAGTCAACTGTCTTTTTACCTTTTCAGAACGTCCTATAGCCGATAATGAACGCATGCTGGATGTTTTGCAGCGCTTTGGGATGCAGAGAAGCGAGGTTCGTTTCTTTCTTCGGCATGAACGCTCTCCCTGCCGGGAAGCAGGTAGGTATTGATCTCATCTGGTTCATTTGTCGAAGTTTCGTTTAATTCCTCAAGGTTAAGAAAACTGCTTGTGTATGTTATTTATTAATGTTGGTAGTCAGTCTCGCGGTGCAGCCCTCTTTAGTCTGACTGTTATTTTCTTATGAATAGAAAATGCTAGTAACAGAAAACTTGTTCATTTTAGTAAAGAATTCATCCTCCCTTGCCAGATGTGGGGACAATTAAATCCAAATTGAAACTTTTGCAGGTTTTTTAGAGCTGGTCATCACCACAGCATCCAAGGAGATTCTGTGTTAAATATGTTAGCCACAGCTAAATATCTAGAGATCGGTGGTAGTCTCTTAAGTCTAGTAACCAAACTGTTGTCCAGTAATGTAATTTATTATTTAGGCTTATTATGTTTCACATGGATAAGACTTTACCAGGCTGATAAACCTAGCATACTTGGCAAAAAGAGTTCTTTGATGTTTCTCCCATGATCTACACATTTGTATGAGTTTCAGGAATAGAATTAAATGAACTGCCTAGTCAAATTCTCTGAGAATGTATCTATGCATTGTAAATCTAAATGTGAAACCTATAAAGAAAATGACTTTAGTTTTCAAGGTTTCTCTATGCATCCCATATTAATCTCTTCTGTAGAATCCTTAAAACTTGTACTTTTAAATCAGTCTACTGGATTCTTCTTCCTCCTTTTTTTTCTGTTCTCATCCGTGGTAATCTTCCTTGGTATTGGAAATACTGCATTTGAGGAAGAGAAAATTAATAGGAGCTCCACAGTTAGTCTTGCAGGAATATGCTCTTGAAATAGGTATCAAGTGGGCAAGAAGCTAACAGAGATGGCTTCATCCTGTAGTACGTGTATATCCTACAGGGAAATGAGTGAGCTTGGTATTTTACATTTGAACACCACTTGTACATAATTCGATGGAAACAGAAAGTAGGATTCTAGTTAAGTAGTATCTTTATTGTCACAGCGACTACCAGGAAGAAAAAATTTAGTGCTTTTCAACTTTATGTGCAGATAATCAGCGGTAGGTTAAATGGTCTTTCACAATAGGCGACCAACCTCTAACTATTGTTACTCATATTCTCTGTGAGACAATTGACAAAGGCACACCAGAACATCTTGATGCTTGTTTTAAGACATTGTGGTCCAAATGCTTCTCTGATTTAACCAGACGTTCTTGTGTCATTTGCAGAGCGGAACACATTTTTGTAACTATTCATATGTAATGCAGGCTTACTAGGGGCCTGTTGACTGTGTGAGAAATACTGAAATAGCCTACTGTTTGTTAAAGTTTTTTTGCTTGTCTGCTTTTAAATGGTCTTCTATCTTAAAATAAATGTTGACATTGAACAGCAGCCTCTTTGTAAAATACCTTGTGTCATCAGTTAAGTTTCTCCTAGTGGTAAGAGCGTGGGAAGGACAGATGGTCAGATACTAAACCAAAATGATTGTTCTGTTTCTCCTTTTGTATTGAATGCTATGTCTAAAGGGATAAGAAAAATCCTAAAATACCTCACCATCTTTGACTGCCCTGTATTTCTGTCTAGGGACTGGACAAAGGTCTCAAGATCCAGCCTTAAAACGGAATGGTGTGAAAGTGCCTGGTGATCGAAGAATAGAGAATGGAGTAAGTGCTTGATGCAATGACCAGTATAGTGAAAATTGAGAGATTTCTCATGACTGCTCTAAAACAAAGCCTCTAACAATTATCACCCTTGATTTCAGTTCGTAAGATGTCTCTGGGATCCATAAGCTGCCATATCTGTGTTTGCTGCTCTGAGATCACCCATACAAATTCAGCATACTTTCTTTTTCTACTCCCATCGAAAAGTTTCTCTTGTTTCCCTTCAGTTCATAAATGATTTTCATATTCAGTTTTGTGTCAGAAATCCCTTAGTTCCAGATTTCAAGTTGAGACCAGTTAGTGTTTCAGCATTGAATCCATTGTGTCTCACTTATTCTTGCTCCAGAAGATATAATTATGGATAGAAGATTGACTCTAGATTCAGGAAACATGTGAACAGATAACTAATGAAACAATAGTGCTACCTTTGAGTGTGGTGGTGGGTTCCCCCCCCCACTATATTTAAACTTTTAATTTTCTTTAACTTTCGTTGAAGTGCTTTAAATTGCAACGATACACCTACGACCACAGATCCATCCTGCTGTGTGCTGAGCATCCTGGGCTCAGTCAAAGCTGATTCATGCTGAGCTTAATTATAAAGGGCTCTGAAATTGCCTTTTTAAAATGCTGCTGGGATTTTGGTAGAAATATTAATGTTTCAAGAGATGTCAGCTTATGTGCGTTGCTGGATTGGGCTACGGGTGTGTATGACCTAACAGCTATTTATTCTTTTACTGTGGGAATACACCATTTCTTTCTAATTATTTTATTGGATACTAGGTTGTTACTATTTTTTAAAGACCTTTAGCATACTTTTCTGCAGTAGCTCTACTGAATTGCACAGCAGCCAAATTAAAAATTCTAGACTTAGCATGCTTTGGATTTTCTTTGACAGGTCAGTGCTCCAAGGATGGATATGACACTGGCTGAACTTCAGGAAATGGCATCACGCCAGCAGCAACAAATTGAGGCTCAACAGCAAATGCTGGCTAACAAGGTGGGTTTGGAGTGAGATTGCTTACAGCCAGGAACAAAGAATCACATGAGGTGGAGGGAGGGTTGGGGATTTGGGTGTGGGTTTTGTGGGTGGTGTGTGGTTTGGTGTTTTTTTTTTCCCCCCATCTCTTATAAACAGAGGGTCTCTTTCTTTGGCTCCCTCTTTTTTAATTTTGAAAGTAAACCTGTGCAAATATCCAGTAGTAAAACATCAAAATAATGCCAGTGATAGAATTGACCATATATCTTACTGAAAGGATAAAGCATACAACATTAATACATTGTCATTCATCCTGGTGGCTCTGCCAGCCCTGTTTGTGCTCTGTGTGGTGACCAGCCATTCACTGGTTTGATCACTGAACGCTTTTGTCTCTAGACATAATGCTGTCCTGCAATGATATCTTGCTTTCTTCTGATAGAGTTCAGTGTGCCTGGTTTCCTGGGGCAGCTGTCTGGAAAAGATGGCATGTATGTGATAAAAGTAACTAGGAGAGTGATTTATAAAATGCTTGCTGAATGATAATAGAAAAGCTAATGAAAGCACACAGGGTGCTCCTGAATCATTTGAGGGAAAAAAAACCCCACCTGAATGCATCTGCAGAATGGTGGCGTGGATTTCATATTTGACTTAAGTGTTGTTGGTATACACTGCTCTTGACAATACCACAGAAAATGGTGCTTTTGGCAGAGAATTGTTAAATGCAAGCCCATCCTGAAGAGCAGCATTCAGCTGCCTGGGTGGATGAGTTCCTATGCCTTTCAGGATGTGCCCTACAGGGGAAGAAGGCTGCTCTGGAGCTCTTGTCTTGCTACTCTTTCTCTGTCAGGAGCCCTGTCTCCCTCTCCTTTTGAGATCAGTTGGGTTTCCCCTCCCTCCCCATATGTTTAGCATCTTTTTTGGTTCCCTTGGCTTTCAATAATCTTACCTCAGGAAAGTGCTTCAAACTGTGGCTTTCTAATGGTTCTGCAGCACCTGCAAAGAGGTACTATGGCCTGTCAAAACAGTCAATAAAACTTTATTTCTGTTTTATGGTAAGAACTGGTAGGAAGAAGGTGCAACTATAAATGTAAGAAATCAGTCAATCAACCAAGTGATCAGAGTTTTCACTTGAAGCTTAGCAGCACAGTTAATACCTAGTCTGCCCTGATTAATTTGTGAAGGCAGAATGTTACCCTCTGCTCTAGATGAGATGTGTTAAATGTAAAAGAGAAGCCTAAACTTTTGTAACTTTTGTCTGTTTCGCTCACAGGTGATGGTAATAGACCTTGTTCTTAAAAATAACGCTGTAGTCACTATATATATGAAACCAGAAATAGGAACATTATATATATTTACTGGAAAGGGAGTCATGCAAGATTAAAAAAAAAAAAAAATTATGAGTTTGAGTCTGGATAGCTACCCATCAGGTAGGTGTCTGCTGCCCACAGGGATAATTTTTCATTTAACATGCCTCTCTGGAACAAACCTACTTTTTGAGATGCCCTTTCAAAGAGAGGCTTTCTATTTTCTCTTTCCTGCCTTCTGAAATCAGATGCAATATTAAAAATAGATTCTGAGGGGGAAAAATGCACATTCTTTTTAGACATGAGCTGTAATATCTATTTTTTGACGTTTTCTTGTGTGGGATTGACTCTAAACTAGTGCATACACTGTAGGTGCTGCCTGGTTTTCTCCGGAAGGCAAGCTCACTTTTTGCTTTTCCTTTTTTATTCAAAGTGCACAAGAGTCCCTGTTTCTAAATATGACTGTTTTGGGGTTTTTTTTGGTTTTTTGAGGAAGTGTTGAGTTCTAATGTTAGTAAGCAGTGGTAGTCTTGGCTGTTAGTGGGTGCTTGAGAAAGTCTTAGTAGTTCTCCTACCACTGGAATAAACTCTCATCTCCAGAACTGGAAGCCATGTGTAATGACCAGTGATTTAAAGAAAGTCTCTATAGGTGATCTGGTTGTTTCTTTTAGCTCTAAACTATATACATCTGTATATGGAAACTGATAGTGCACCATTTTGCTCTTGGAAAGGCAAAAGGATCCTCTCTCTCCACAGAGATGTCTATTTTATAAACGAGGTCACTGTGAAGGTTTTCCTGTGTCTTGAATCCTGTGTTGTGATGGCAGTGATCGTTACCAGGAAATGGTAAATTTTCAGAGCTTTGGTGTGCAGTGATCCCTCATCTCAAGGATGTTCTAGCAGAACTAGTAAAAGTACAGAGAGTGATGAAAATGGTCAATAACTTATGGAATACCTTCTGTATAAAAAATGTCTAATATTCTCCAGCATGAGGAGTTGTTTAAAATGATGGATGATAGAGACCTGTGAAGTACAAGCAGCATGGAGAAGCTAGAGAGGAAATAATCATTAGCTCTTGCAACTTAAGAGCCAAGTAGTGATTAAATGAAATTGGCAAATGTCATGGAACATGAATGCTAAAATTTTTCTTAGGCTTCAAAGGGTTTTGAGCAATTTCATGGGGAAAAAAAAAAGTACTAAGGGCTGTTAGACATGGATACCACCTCTGTTTCAGTAGGTTCTTGTACCACAAAATGATTGTACCTGGAGGACTGTATTGGGACAGAACTGGTACGTGTTTGCTATGTTCTCTCAGACTTCCCTTGACACTCTGGGAAGTCAGGATACTGGCTTAAAGTTGATCTGAGTGGCTGTGGTGGTTGTTTTTAAGTTTTGAGACTGTTTCTGTCAGTACCATGCCATAAGTTCATTTAAAAAAAAAAAAAATCGTTTTCTTTCCTGCAGGAACAGCGCCTGAAATTCCTGAAACAGCAAGATCAGCGACAGCAACAGCAAGCTGCTGAACAGGAAAAACTGAAGCGATTAAAGGAAATTGCTGAGAATCAGGAAGCCAAACTTAAGAAAGTGAGAGCGCTGAAAGGCCATGTGGAGCAAAAAAGACTCAGCAATGGGAAATTAGGTGAGCTGCTGCTTGGGGAAAGTAGCCTGCGATTTTTGAAGTGTGTTTCTTGGAACTCTAAAATTTGTGGTGATTTCAGTGATTCAGAGGAGGTATTTACAGTGTTCCAGGAAACGTTCCATCTTAACAATTTTGCGTCTTGTATCTACCAAGAAAACTCCTGAGTGACCTAGAACAAAATATATTTTTTTACTGTGTTTACAAATGCCTTATAAGGGCACCCTATGTTTTGAGCCTAGCATATCTGCTCTTTAATGACAGTGTATGTTTTTTCCTCACTTGAATACCTTTCTGTACCACAGTAACTTTTTACATCCTTGATGTTAATGCCCCACACATTTAGAGTATTATTTTCTTGGCCTGTAACAAAGCTTACCCATGTTGCCTCTTATGCAAGAGGTAACTTAATGGCCAAAGTGGCTGAGTATTTTCTTTTTAATTACGGAAATCTGACTAGTGTCTTACTACAGTACTAGTTGGGTGCTTGCAGTTTAGCATGTTGATGCAACATCAAATATTTATTTCAGGCTTCATATCAACACACATTTTTCTGCTTACATTTTCATCCTTCCTCTGTACATATTGTATAGAACTTGTAATTTCCAGATGGACTCAAATGAAAATATACTGGTTTATAAAGGTAAAATATAAACACATTGTTTTATTAGGAAGCATTGTGCTTTACAAATAAAGCAGAAGTGTTTTTCTATTGGGGAGAACTCATTTTCTGTTTGGGTTCTGTTGCACAAAGTAAACATCAGGTTAAAGGAAAGGAAGGATGGTAGAGTAATAGAAGATCTTGGAATATGTGTATCTGTTTCCCTGCACCCCCTCAGCAGGTCTGATCTTGATACTTGCTTGAACTCTTACTGATTCCTTAAACTTTTTTCTATAATGCAACAGTTTTGGCTGTGGGAGCAGCTGATGACAGCTATTTGTAGTAGACCCTAAAAAGCCTTCTGAGTCTCTGTTTAACTTAATAGCTCAAGTGTTTTGTCATTGAGTTCATACAACCTAAATTCAGAGTTTTAAATATCATAATTATGTCTTGTGGTTGAGTGAGTGTCTTCCTGCAGAATTCTGCATTAAGTGAATGTAGGCTTCTGCAGATGAAATTCAGCCTGGCAATGTTGTTTTGTTTGTTTCCATACTTAAGACAGTAAAAAAAGTTCTTTTTTCCTCTCCATTAGTGGTCTAAGTAGAACGAATCTACATGATCTTGCTAGAGTGTTTGCTTTTACGAACGCTTCGAGGGTTTGACAGGGACCCTGAGCTCGTGGCAGCTGGCCGCAGCCTCTGTGCAGCGCTGCTCCAGAGGCCGGCAGGGCGCTCTCTGTCCCCTTAACCGCTGCCTTGGAAGCAGCCCACGCTCATCTGTTTCTCGGGCAGCTATTGTGCTCTCTTGTCCTTTCCAGTGGAGGAGATTGAACAGATGAACAGCCTGTTCCAGCAAAAGCAGCGCGAGCTGGTGCTGGCAGTGTCAAAGGTAGAGGAACTCACCAGGCAACTGGAGATGCTGAAGAACGGCCGAATTGATGGTTACCACGACAACCAGTCTGCTGTAGCTGAGCTTGACCGTCTGTACAAGGAGCTGCAGGTAATGGAAAGCCAGCTCACGACCCACAGCTCGAAGGGCTAAAAGTTGGTTGGGTCATTTCTTAACCTCTTCCGAAAGAAATCCCATTCCTCTTGTTCCTGATAGAGCTGTGTGGTGCCTGTGTGCTGAGGATGGAGGGTTAGTTGTACTGGTTTCAAGGTAAGCAGGAGAAGGAGCATGCAGTGTATATACCTTTCCCTTCTGCAAAATTTGGAGACTAACCAACACTTTCTCCGGAGAAAATAATCTGAGTTTGCCAGCACAACTTGACTTTTTAGAAGGCTTTTCTCTTTGTAACTGTTTCCTGTCCCCCATCCTGAAAGTTAATTTGTTTTGATTTTTGTTTTGTGGTTTGTTGTTTTTTTTTTCCCCTCCTCCCCCCGGCTTTGTGAATTTATTCAGTTGAGGAACAAACTGAACCAGGAGCAGAATGCCAAGCTGCAGCAACAGAGGGAGTGTTTGAACAAGCGCAACTCGGAGGTGGCAGTCATGGATAAGCGTGTTAATGAGCTGCGAGAGCGCCTGTGGAAGAAAAAGGCAGCTCTGCAACAGAAAGAGAACGTACCAGTAAGTGTGGGCTCTTAAATAACAAAAAAATTAATTTAATTCATGGCCCATAGTCTGAAGTAAAAACTTGTTTGTGGGGAGGGCTGTTCAGATGCTAGACTTGTTTTTATCCGTATGTGATGGAAGTCTTTTATTATTAAAGTACTTTTCATGGTACACTGGTGTTAACCTACTTATTCTTTATGGACAAGAACTCTTCTTGTGCTGTCGTGGAATTTTTTTTTGATAATTTTTTTTGTCTCTTACCAGCTCATGCTTACATCTCATACAGCTTTTTTTTAAAAAGCATTTTTAATATTGGAGTATCATTTTCTACTTGTTTTATACTTTCTGACTTCTATTTCAAACTCTGGATGGATGGATACTGCAGCATAACATTCTTTAAATTTTCTTCTTTTTTTTTTTTTTTCCCCAAAGGTTTCTTCAGATGGTAATTTACACCAGCCAGTGGCTTCTGCTCCAAGTCGAGTGGCAGCAGTAGGTCCTTATATCCAGTCCTCTACTATGCCACGTATTGCTTCCAGACCTGAACTTTTGGTGAAACCAGCATTTTCAGATGGGACACAAGCTTTGCAGGTACCTGATGGTCCACTAAAAACGCAGACTCTGCCCAACATGAGAGCTGGGAGCAGTTCACAAGCTAAAGCTCCTGCAGGTAATAGATGATAATTAATATTTCTTCTCCAGAAATGTTTTGTTTTCTTATCTAACAGTTTTGTATTTTTTTTTTTAAAGCAAAGTATTACATTTGAGATTGAAAGTAGTAAGACTGACATTTTCCTGCCCCAGTAAATATATTTCATAAGCACTGAGGTTTATACAATTTAATGTGTTATAAATTAAGTAATCCTCTCAGTGAACAATTTGAGTTGTTACACAGCATAGAATGTAGGAGGATTTTTCTGTAAACTAGTGAATTATTTATTTATTTATTTTAAGACTCCTAAAAACTATACAGCACTGTGTGTTTGAGTTTCTAGAGGCAGTTTTAGGACACACATGGTTAACAACCTGGTACCTGGACGTAAAAACTAGCAAAGCCAAGTTTTCTGATCGTGCATTTTGGAAGTGACACAGGTAAAGGATTAACCAACATTGCAAGAAATCTTATAAAGGAGGCAATTGATTGTAGCAGAGAAATACCAGTAAACTTGCTGACATGTTGATGGTGTAGGAGTATGGAGAAACATAATTCCGACACCTGACAGGAGGCTCGGCCTCTCTTGCCTGCAGTCTTAACGGAGATTTGCCTGGCTTCTCCCTGTGGCTTTCTCCGATGAGATACAGTTCAGCTTCATGAGAGCAGACGTCTGGAGGAATTGGGGAGTTACAAATACCTCTTCTGTGCTATCTTGAGAGGAGAAGACTTGCTTTTCATCTGGGAGATAAGAGGAAACTCTGATATTCACAAAAGGAAAAAATGGAGGCTGAGCTTGTAGAAGAGTTCTGTTTATTTTTTATCTCCCTCCCTCCATCCCCAGTTCTGGCAGATGATATTAAAGCAGCCATGACACAAAACCAGTCCAGGTGTCTCTTGCCGTACTGGAGAACAGGGAACTATGATGATTTTTTCCACTGTTTTGGACATCACTGGCAGAGGATTTAATTGTGCTTTAAAGAATGTTTTCCTTTGCACAATATATCTTTCTCATCCCTTCTTACCATCCTGTCACTTTTAACTTAACTGTAAATATCCAAGGAAAGTTTCTTACTGGGAAGAAGGCAATCTGGAGAAGTTTCTTGTCTGAATGCTGTAAGTGCAGATGTGCTAGGACATCTCCTGGAGAAGCTGGAAGTTCATGGCCTAGATGGATGTACTCTTCACTGGGTTAAAAACTGGCTGGATGGCCGAGCCCAGAGAGTCGTGGTGAATGGAGCTAAATCCAGTTGGCGGCCGCTCACAAGCGGTGTCCCCCAGGGCTCAGTTCTAGGGCCGGTCTTGTTTAATATCTTTATCAATGACCTGGATGAGGGGATTGAGTGTGCCCTCAGTAAATTTGCAGACGACACCAAACTGTGTGGGAGTGTTGATCTGCTCGAGGGAAGGAGGGCTCTGCAGAAGGACCTGGGCAGGCTGGATTGATGGGCTGAGGCCGACTGTATGAGGTCCAATAAGGCCAAGTGCCGGGTCCTGCACTTTGGTCACAACAACCCCATGCAGCACTACAGGCTTGGGGAAGAGTGGCTGGAAAGCTGCCTGGTGGAAAAAGACCTGGGGGTACTGATTGACAGCCAGCTGAATATGAGCCAGCAGTGTGCCTAGGTGGCCAAGAAGGCCAATGGCATCCTGGCTTGTATCAGGAATAGTGTGGCCAGCAGGAGTAAGGAAGTGATCGTGCCCCTGTACTTGGTGCTGGTGAGGCCGCACCTCGAATACTGTGTTCAGTTTTGGGCCCCTCACTACAAGAAAGATGTTGCCTTGCTGGAACATGTCCAGAGGAGAGCAACCAAGCTGGTGAGGGGTCTGGAACGCAAGTCATACGAGGAGCGGCTGAGGGAACTGGGGTTACTTAGTCTGGAGAAGAGGAGGCTGAGGGGAGACCTGATTGCCCTCTACAACTACCTGAAAGGAGGCTGTAGCGAGGTGGGGGTCGGCCTCTTCTCCCTGGTAACAGATGATAGGACGAGGGGGAATGGCTTGAAGCTGCGCCAGGGCAGGTTTAGGCTAGACATTAGGAAAAACTTCTTCACCGAGAGGGTTGTCAGGCTCTGGAATGGGCTGCCCAGGGAGGTGGTGGAGTCCTCGTCCCTGGAGGTATTTAAAAGAAGGATAGATGAGGTGCTTAGGGACATGGTTTAGTGGTGGGATGGCAGTGCTAGGTTAACGGTTGGACTCGATGATCTTAAAGGCCTTTTCCAACCGAGGTGATTCTGTGATTCTATGAAATAGTTTTGCTGCTGCTTGGATAGTTGTTTCTTAGCTTGGGTTTGCATTCTCTTTTTAAAACAAACAAGGGAGCAAAAATCTAAAGTGGTAGGATTTGTAGCAGTTAACCTGCATATGATAATTGCATGCTGTCTAGATCTGACTCTTACAAAAAAAACCTACCTGTAATAAATAAGTCAATAAAAACATTACTTTAGCTTAATCTGTTCCACTTGTTCTCTCCTAGATTCTGTGGTCCCTGTTGCAAAACCTTCCCCATCTGCCACTGACTGGAGTAGTTCAAATGCAGACAATCACATTAGTCAAGCATCAGCCTTGACTTCAGGAAAAGGAATTGTGACTAGTGAAGGGCAAGGTATGTTCTTATGTGCTTGGATAATCTTAAACTATGCAGAATCTCATTAATTATATCTGTCTCTTTTAATGCTTCAGTAAATATGTAGAATTCATTTGAGAGCACAAAAAAAGAAAGATTATTGCCATATAAACTTTAGTATGATGTTGCAGGGATTTTTTTTTTTAAATAACCTAGTTTCAGTTGGTGAAGTAGATACTAATGTCTTCAAACATGCTTCTGTTCAATTTGCAAGATACAGCATTTGGCAGGCCCTTGGGTCCTTAACACAGGGGTAGGGATAGATGCAAAAAGCATCCCTTGTGTACACTGTCTGGAATATTGCACAGAACAGGACTCTTACTCCTACAATTGTGTTGTCCCTTTAAAAAGTCGTCTTCTCTCTTCAACAGCTGAAGGAGAAACTTTTTTACGAGACAAAGAGAAGAAAGTGCGTCCATTCTCAATGTTTGATTCTGTGGACCAGTCTGCTGGGCTAGGCACACTGAGAAAGAACCAGAGTAGTGAAGATCTTCTGAGAGAAGCGCAGGTATGCAGGAAACTCGAACTACTACGTTCCATCTAACAGGGATTACTACACAGCTTTTCAAATATTGCTGCCAGGAAGCTCTTTGAAAAGTACCTAGGTCTTCTTTTAAAAGGCTACTTCTAAGGAAAAAAGTCTTTCAGTCTGCTAATTGCAGCTGGTAACTCAAAATCGTTCTCTATAGTCAATGTGATTAAAATCCACATTTTGACTGAATACATAAAAATGTCTGTGTTACTTGTACTAGTGTGTATGTGTATGGCTTTTCCCCCAAAGACTATATGCACAGAGGCATTTGCATAAGTTTTTAAAAATAATTTACACTTGTTTAACTGTTTAATGCAGCAGTGTCCTTCAGATGTTTGATTGCAGCAAGACTTCCCCCCTAAATCTTGGCACAAGGGCACAATTTGAGCAGGTAGGGGTGAAGTAACATAGAAGAACTGGGGATGGATGACAAGTGCTCCATTGGAAAACAAGCTGCTTGCCTACAGATGCTACCAAGTGCCTCTGCTATCCCTAGAGAAATTAGCGTGCCCTGCCATTGCTTGATGTTTTAAATATAGCTGCTACAGAAGGGATTAAAGAGAATGGGTTCGGTTCAAAGTATAAACAACTGTGATGATAAAATGTTTCAAGAAGTCTCTTCATCTTTGTAATGATGTTGTAAACAGTATTGCAGCAACAGCAGAAATGCTAGATACTGTGTCGTTCTTTGGTCCTTCACAGCAGTCCTCCTAAAATGTGTTTTGCTGCTTAATCTTGATGAACTTCTTTTTGCCTTTCAGATAGCCAATAAAAATGTAACGAAGGTACCACCACCTGTCCCCACTAAACCAAAACAGATAAACTTGCCTTATTTTGGACAAGCCAGTCATCTGCAACCTTCTGATACTAAGCTGGATGGAAACCTGCAGAAGCTGCCTTTGGCTATTGTAACTATGGGGAACAAACAAAAAACAGTGGCACAGCAGCCTTCCCATCCTTCTCAGCAGATACAGCAAAGAATTTCCATACCTCCTGCAGGTCCTTCTTCTAGCCAGGACCAAATTCTTCCTTCCTCCAAACAGGAGAGTCCCCCAGCAGCAGCTGTGAGACCTTTTACCCCTCAGCCGTCCAAAGAGACCCCACTCCCACCGTTTCGAAAGCCTCAAACTGTGGCTGCAAGTTCAATTTATAGCATGTACACGCAACAGCAGACTCCTGGGAAGAACTTCCAGCAGGCAGTGCAGAGTGCTTTGACAAGGGCACAGACCAGAGCACCGCACTTCCCAAGTGGTAAGCCTATCTTCTGTCTTCATAAACCTCAGATAGATGTACTTTCCACCTGGTCTGTGGTTACAAAGCTGTTCCTCAGGGGAATTAAGCAGGCTAGTGCAGCTGTAAGACTCTTAAGTGGATCTGGCATATTGTATATTAGCGTTAACAAAAAGTGCAGAATATCTGTCTTGCATTTGCAAGATAAATAATCATAGTAAACCTGGTTACGAGGTTAATTCTGTTTGGTTGATCACATTATTCTGCTTCTTTGCCCTAGGTAGGTGAATTGGGTTTTGTGTACTACTTAGGTTTGGTTGAATATTCACCCTTGTTTTTTTCCATGCCCTTCTCTGAATTGTTCCGCAGTGTATGGCAAGCCTGTGATGGCAGGAGCTGGTGTGCAGAATCAGCTGCCGCAGGCAGAGAATGTCTACTCGAACCTCCAAGGCAAGCCAGGCAGTCCGGAGCCTGAGATGGAGACAACAGCCTCCGCTCATGAGAATCACGAAACGGAGCGAATACCCCGTCCCCTTAGCCCAACCAAATTGCTGCCTTTCTTGTCTAATCCGTACCGCAACCAGAGTGATGCTGATTTGGAAGCACTACGGAAAAAGTTGTCTAATGCACCCAGGCCACTGAAGAAACGTAGCTCCATTACTGAGCCAGAAGGACCTAATGGCCCCAATATTCAGAAGCTGTTGTATCAGAGGACCACTTTGGCTGCAATGGAGACTATCTCAGCTCCGTCACATCCCTCCAAACAGACGGCGTCACCTGCCAGTCCTGAAAGCCCAGCAGAAATCCCAAATCCTTATCTAAGTGCAGAATCAGAAAAAGAAACAGCTTCTTCCATGCCAGAACCAACTATTGCTGAGGAAGCAGAGAACGTACCAGCAGATCAGAGCGAAGCTGTTCTTCCCTCTGTAGCTTTGGACACTGTACCTGAGGCAATTTCAGATGGCGATGAACTCACGCAGCCGAAAATGGAAGAACCAAGCCTAGAAGCTTCACTGCCACTGGAGGTATACATGGAAGAATATCCTCCATACCCACCACCTCCCTATCCATCAGGGGAACCAGAGAGTCTGGGAGAGGACTCATTCAATATGAGGCCTCCTGAAGTTACTGGACAGTTTTCCTTGCCTCCTGTAAGTATTAGCCTACAACTTCAGTGCCCTGTCAATAAGTTATCTCAAGCTCTGCCATAAATCCTGTGCATTTTATTGTAGAGCTTAAGCAGACACACAAATAGGCTAGAAGTCTCTCTGTGGGTATCTGTTCTATTTGTGTGATGCTCTTATCTCCAGTGTGATGACAGTAACGAAAAGTCTCTGTTGTCTCTAGAATTAATGACATGATGAAAAGTTTCAAATGAAATTGATACACAAATGGTAAAACTCTTCTGGGCTGTAAAGAACATTCCTTATAGAAGTCTGCCTACTACATCCAAACTATACTTCCTTAAGAGAAATTAAAGTTAGTTTGGACTTGGTTTTGGTTTTTTTTTTTTGAGGCACAGACACAGATTTTGCAAGCATTTCCCACTGTTGTTGATATGAGATGGAAAATAATAATCTTAATCCTGGACTGGACTTGCTTATCCAAAAATTCCTTACTTGAAAAACTTGGAGGAACAGACTTAGTTTCTGCTTTAAAAACTCATTTGTACACATGAACTGCTTGCACTTCCTCTACTGAAATGTTTTCTGAATTTTTCTTTGGAACCTGATTTAACGTAAATCCTTCTTGACGTAGCATCAAAATGGAGTCTGATTGGGCTAAGGGTAGGGAGCATTTTTACCATCTTGTTTGTTTTGGAAGTTTGTATCTCTGTGTGTGGTACAGTGTTATCTCACTGTTGTAGAACAGAAGTGCTTACTGCTTTCAGTTCCTCAAAGAGT
This sequence comes from Gorsachius magnificus, assembly GCA_034008185.1. Taxonomy (NCBI): domain Eukaryota; kingdom Metazoa; phylum Chordata; class Aves; order Pelecaniformes; family Ardeidae; genus Gorsachius; species Gorsachius magnificus. Next base: position 9,118,005 of record CM067083.1, on the reverse strand, counting down.
TTCTTTTAAAAACTATCATGAATAGAATTTTAATAACTTCATATGTGAAAGTGGTTTTTTTTTTCCTCCATCACTTCAGTGCGGAGGAGTTAAAAGCTTTAAATGTGCTTTTTTAGCCTCTTAATTTCTTCATGGAATAGTCATGGCATGTTTTCAGGCTTTTAAGACGTTGTCCTTGCTCCCTTTTACAAGGCAACTTGAGTGGTAGGATTTCCTAAATTGTAAGAACTTGTTTCTGGTTGGTTTTGTAATGATTCTGCAATGATGAAAAGAAACTGGCCCAACTTCTTGATTTCATATTTAAATACTTGGGTTGTGCTGACAGGCTCTTTCTTTAAAAAGCCTGTACTTTTTGATATTTTATGTAAATCAACAGGCAAAAGAGTATTTTCTGGGAATCTCTTCTTACATATCTTATCTTCACATGTTTGCTCTTGCAAACCATGAGTCATTTCTATTCATCTTTGCCTGGACATCTGTCAGAAATTTACATATCCTTATGAATAGTGTTTATTGCTGCTGCACAGCCAGCTGGGGAGAGCGCTGAGCTAATGTGTGCATATTCTCTAAAGGAAAGAGTACAAACTCAGCTATAGAACCACTTGGTTTCCAGTATCACTGGGAATATCTAAAGCATTTTCTATGCTCGGTTCTATATTCTTTCCAAACCCATTTTCCTCAACTATTTCTGTTCCTCTTAAACTCTGCTAAACTTAGGAAGATGTTAGGAACTTAACATCAGTGCTTAAAAAGTAGAATACTTTATGGAGTCTTTTAAGGTTCTTGGTTTGTGTAACACCTTTGAGACCTCATGCTGAAATGGTCTGCATATAAAAAAAATTTGCATTTTTTTTCCCCCCCTGATCTTTAGGGATTTGGGAGTTTTATGATTTTGATGATGTGTTTGGTCAAGGAGACTTCTGTATTTGAGTAGAATAGTGACCTTGTCTGGAGATGATGGCAGAGGTCTTTCATAATGTGCCCAACTTACTATATTTGTAATGTGTTGGGGAATTGGTAGAAAATAGTCTGAATTTCATATTAAACGCTGCCTTAATTGGTCATTTCTGCTGTCATTCCCAAATAAGCAATTCTGTATTCTTGTTCTTCTCAGGAAAAAATGCCTGTAAGTTGTGTTACCTTTTCACAGGGGAAGAGGACGAACTTGCGTAAAACTGGCTCTGAGAGAATTGGGCATGGAATGAGAGTGAAATTCAATCCCCTTGCGTTGCTTCTGGATTCATCTTTGGAGGGGGAGTTTGACCTCGTGCAGAGAATAATTTATGAGGTACAAATGCTAACTTGGAAGAGAAGGAATAGCAGTCCTGGTTCAAACGGGGAAGTTGCAGCTTTTCTGGACTGGGGAAGCTAAAATAATAGTGCACAACCTAGATCTGCCCTTGAGGAGATAAGTCCCAACAGCACATGGCCACTTGGAGGCTGATTTTAACAGTGTTAAATCCACACGGGGTATTTGGCATCAAGACTGTAAATTTGTAGGACAACTTTTCCCTCATTTCTTATGTAGCGTTTCATCCCCTATCTGGCGTGTTATCAGATAATTTGATAAGCAAAACCCGCGTGCATTTTTCTTAGTTAAATAGGCAAATATAATAAATTTGTTAGAAATGCTTTTACTAAGTTATCAAGATACTATTTCTCTGAATCACTTCAGGTTCTCGCTATCAAAAGGAGGTTGCAAGCTTACATGCGAGTTGTATTGTGATATTGGTTACTGCTGTAGTTTTCTGCCTGTTGCTCGTGTCCTTCATAAAAATGTGACTCAAAATCATATTTTGAATAAGACAACTCACTTTTCTATGTGAAAAGATGTTTATTGTAGAGATTCTCACCAGAATGTGAATGGCTTCTTTTCTGGCTGAATAGGTTGAAGATCCTAGCATGCCCAATGATGAAGGGATTACTGCACTGCACAATGCTGTGTGTGCTGGACATACGGAAATCGTGAAGTTCCTGGTACAATTTGGTGTGAATGTGAATGCTGCAGATAGTGATGGATGGTAAGGCTTTATTTAAGTGGCACCTTACAGGTGCTCTCCACAAGAGAGCTGCAGCTTGGGGGGCTGCTTCAAGTCCCTCGCGAGGTCCCTCAGTTTGCTTCTGTAGAGCTGGCAATGACTTTTCCACAGCAGAGCAACAGTGGTTCTCTGTGGGGCATCATATGAGAATGCACAGAGGAGAAAATAGGCAAATTATACTAACATTCCCTATATGGAAAAAGCATGTGTCTGAGGCCCAGTAGGGTGGATACAGTTGTCAGGAAATCACTCTGTTTCTTTGAGGCATTGAAGAGAGCTTATGCATAATGAGCCATTTGCTGAAATTCCCCACGTCCTCTCTGTGTGATACAGCCTATAGCGTACACATGCACTATTTAGCCCTGCAAACCCTTAAGTTCTTTATCCAGTCCTCAGACAACGTAAAAACAAAACAAAGCAGAAAACCACAACCTACAAACTAGGGTTGCAACTGATAATGGGTTACAAATCCTTCTTGCAGGTAGCTAGGGAGCTTATTTACAAAAGGCTATGGGGAATGGCGATTTTACTATTATTTCTGCCTATAACAAAAGTGTCTAAGGTCCAAGACTGAATAAAGATGCTGCTGCTTGTCCCTCAGCCTCAGTAGTTATCCCAATTTCCTGCCCCTGTCACCAAGTCAGGTCTTGAAGTAATTGTCTAGATTGTAAGAGTCATGGTGTCAGAAGGATTTCTGAGTGGATTTTTATTGTTGATTATTTTTTTTATTATTTTTATTGCCTTATTGAATATTCTTAAAATGTTAATGGATTATAAAAAGGTAGCATAACTAGAGACCATATGGAAATCCTGCTTTAGGGCTCAAGCAGCTCTCGCTAACTCCTGCTATCTGTGAAAAGCAATTGCTTTTGACATCCTGGGTTAAGTGCTTCTGGTTGGAAGCCTTCAACAATGCAGTACTGATTGCTGGAGGTCATGCACAGAAGTGGTTTGCCCCCAGGAGTCTGTAAGCACTGCTATGAGCAATAGAAGTAATGTGCCATCTCTTTCTTCTTGGCTTGCAGGACCCCATTACACTGTGCAGCATCTTGCAATAACGTGCAGGTGTGCAAGTTCCTTGTGGAGTCAGGTGCAGCTGTATTTGCGATGACCTACAGTGACATGCAGACAGCTGCAGACAAGTGTGAGGAAATGGAGGAAGGCTACACACAGTGCTCCCAGTTCTTATATGGTAAGTGGTGACAACTGAGTTCTGGAGCGTGCTAGGGACTCACCTGGCACTTTTTAGTATGTTTTTGGATGAGGAGTGTTAAGTTGCACACTTAGGTTGTGTGCCCATGCCTCGGGTTCATCTTGGAAAGGCAGAGGGTTTAGCCAGCTGCTCGTCACAGAATGAGGTCTATCAAGACTAACTTGATAATATTCAACCTATAGAGAAGGTCTGAGTAACAAAAGGTTTCCCTACATTAAAAACCTTGGAATGAGTTAAGTGTTGCATAGACAAATATATTAGTGTGAGGTGATGATTAGGTGAATCTTGCCACATAAGCAAACTTTTTTTTACATAAAACCAGAAGTGGTATGGATATCTCATTAGGCAGTTCCTATCTGCTACCTGGTGTCTTAAATGAGGAATATTTCCTAATGTGCACTTTAGAACCAAGAAAGGTATTGCCAAGTTTCTGCCTTAATGGAGGTTAGTAAGCACTGAATGTGACTTCATCTTTCTGGCCTTTTTCTTCTCTTGCCTTTAAAAAGAAATCCTGTATTAAATTTAGATTTTATTCAAATAGTAGGACTACAGGGAAACTTCCTCTTAACAGAGAGAATTAATTCCCCCCTAGGGTGTGATGAGTACTAGTCAACGAGGTTTTAAATTACTTTTCTGTATGTTTTGTATGTAGTTCTTGTCCCCTAGGCACCTACCAGCTAGAGTGTCATCTATCTGTAAGAGGTTAGAGTAATAGCAATGTAATTCAGTGTAAAAAGCTGTAATACAGCCTTTCTGGTTTTGTGGAATATGCAAGATCTGAGTTTCTGTAAGCTGCTCCGCCAGCATATTTCAAAGCAGTCTGTCCAGCTGTCCTCACTAAGCTTGAAAACTGTATCTCTTGCTGCCAAATATGTAATTTTCCCTAGAAAGTGAGGAAGCCTATTTTACTAGTGTCAAAATCTATGGGCTAAGCAAAATTCCATTTAGTTTTGTATCCAAACTCCAATGGTGATCATCAACAACGAAAGCCCAAGGAAGATTGTAGGGCTAGATTAAAAATTATACCTGTCCAATATTTCTTACTGGTTTTAACTCTGATATGATTTAAGAGATGGTATCTCTATGTTGAATAGGTCTTGTTGAGTTTGGGATATTTTTTTTTTAATTTTAAATTCAGGTAAACGGGAAGGAGATCCATGGTTTAATTATATACAGCATGACAAAAAGTGTTCTTTTTGTTTGTGTGTGTGTGGGTTTTTTTTCTTCTTTTGGACCCACCATCTGGCGATCTCACTTGATATTCTGTTTTTTGTTGAGTTTGGGATATTTTTTTTTTTGTGTTATGAGATACTTTGCAATGGGTCCTGAAGGGACTGTAAGGCTTTGGCTTATTGCCAGCTTTTCCAAACTGAAACCACTGAAACTAAGATATCTCTTGATACATTGCTGTTCAGCTATCAAATTTCTGTATTCTTCCATTAGGAAGTAATCCTATTGCTAAGGCTGTTGTGTGAATCTTCTCTGTGTCTGCTTTGATGGTCAGTGCTTGGTCTTACCTTCCACATGTGTGTAGAGTGCAGCTTTTGCCAAACCTTTAATTATATCAAATGCCAAAGCAAGGGAAGAATTTTTCTGAGCAGAACTAAGCATGCAGTGGAAGCAACTTAATTTTATGTGATGAGCTGGTATGCAGAAATAAAGAACTTGATTTGAGCAGATGCTTCCTTATGCAGACGTAGGTAAGAATCCTATACAATAGATTGTAATAGGTAAGAGATGAAAAGGGAAGTTACAAGTCTCATGATACAGTATGTAACGTACTCTTTGCTCCTGGCAATACCAAAGCCAACCAAAAAACCCAGTAGGATTCAGTATTTTAAACTAGAATAATTACCTAAGAGAAATTTTGTATAACAGTTGATTAAGATACCTTTTCCAGTTTGCTGCTTAGAAGCTGAGGTATGTGTACAGAAATAATAGTATTTCATCTTTGGCTACAGCTGTAAAGTGAGCGAGTTCTAAATAACATCTGGAAGGTGTACGCATGTACTCTAATACAGCTTGGTCCAGAAGCAATTTAACAGAATTGTGTTCCTGAAGTCAGTGTTTAAAAAAAAAATAATTCAAATAGTGGCAAAATTAAGAACTGCCAAGATAAAAGTGTTTGAGTTAACTGAAAGCAGCTGGTGGATAGCAGACAAATATTTCAGGTATAGGTCTGAGATGCAGCTTGTTTTAATGTTCTGAAATAAAGTGACATGGGTGGCAAATGACATCTCAAACAGCAAAATGACAATAGTGGTCACCATAAGCAGGTATTGCTAACTCCCTTTGACAGAAAGAGATTACTCATGAACTAAGAGTACGAACAAGTGTTTCTTGCTCAGCAGTTAGGTGTAGGAAGTGTGAACACTAGCATGAACACATAACCTCTTATCAGTTAGTGCTCCTCTCCCCATTTACCTTGTATTTTTTTGAACACGTGTAAGGAAAGAATCTATCTGCTGTATGCAAGGGCTAACTGCAATGCCACCTGTTCCAGGGCTGATATTCAGCAGGCTGATGACAACAAGGTGCTAAGTGTGATAGGAATCAAGGTTGGGTTTGGTTTGGTTGGGGGGTGGTGTGTGTGTGTGTGTGTGTGGTTTTTTGCTATCCAGTAAGAGTACAGCAGCCTTTCCAACTGTTGTCTTTTTTTTGTTGTTGTTGTTTTGTTTTAACTCTTATATTGAGCTGCTCTGTGTTTTTAATGTTGCAGGAGTCCAGGAGAAAATGGGAATAATGAACAAAGGAGTGATTTATGGACTCTGGGATTATGAGGCTCAGAATGATGATGAGCTCTCGATGAAAGAGGGAGACTGCATGACAATCCTGCGCCGGGAAGATGAAGATGAAATTGAGTGGTGGTGGGCACGGCTGAATGACAAGGAAGGCTATGTTCCCCGCAACCTGCTAGGGGTGAGTCCTTGATATTTCCAGAATCAAAAAAAAAAAAAACCCCCACCCCAGTATGTGGAGCATACACAGCATTATTCTCATACATCTAGGGTAGGTGCAATTTCAGAAGTCAAGAGGTAGGAGTTGAAGTTCTCAAATTATTCATTTGGGGAGTTGAATACCTTGGCAGAGTGGGTTAACACCCTCTGTTTAGATACCCAACCAGATTATATTAATGGGTGCATAAAAGAACAACACGTATCACCACCCCGCTATACTTTGCGGGTTCTAATAATAACATTGCCTCACCACCTTAGAGGGAAAGAACCAAAACCTTTTATCTGAACATGATGTGTGCAAAAGTTGTTATTGAGCATGTGAACAGAACTGGGTTTCCCCTCTTACAGAAAGTGATAGACTGGCACAAAGGGCCTTAAGATCTGAAACTTATATAAAGAATGAGTCATGAGTCCTATCTGGGTGTACACAGTGCACATTGTGATCTGAGATGGTTTCACAGAGAGTTTTAAGACAAACACTGCAAAGTTCTATGTTTATCTTTTTTTCTAGTGTTGAAAAAGAGATCAGATTGCCAAATAAAGGGAGATCTTTTTCTCCTATGTTCTTTACGTAATATTTAACCATATGTCAAAGGCTTTAAATGAATGGCCTCTCCTTTCCTCATCACCTTCTCTACTACCTGTGTACTGTATAAAAATAATAGATATTTTCAATTATGTCCCCATATTTTTCCTCATGGCTGAGTTGCTAGAAAACTATAGCAGATGGACACATGTATAAAAATTCCATTAAGCTTTTTTCTACATATCCAGTTGCCCAGCTGCTGGAGATAAGAGGTTCTGCCAGTGCTAAAGATTAACTGCTGTGAATTTTATCTGATTGATGTATGACGCTTGAAAGAGGCTGAATCTCCTTCCTCATGCAGATAATCCTTACTCTTAAACTGGTTAGATTTTGTGGAGCGACTATATCTAATGCAAAATCAGTTTTCATTTCTGTACCGCTTTCAGGTCAGGCCTGCCCACAATGTACTGTAAAATTCTCCCTAACATAGTACTTCTGCTCAGGTTTTTTTCCTCTCCAAACATAAACATTTCTAAATTGAGAGTGGCCATCAGCCCTGCACAATAAGGTCAGAAAGGTCAGAAATGGCAGCTTGCTTTTTTTTCCCCCCTGCCCCAGGGTGAATCGTGCATGTGCTACTTCATCCTAAGCTTGCGCGCTCAGCCTGAGCACAGGTGTGTAAGGACATGAGGAGCATCTGTGCTTCTGCAACAAAAAGCACAAAGCAACACAGCTTAGACTGGGGATCACAACTCTTCCTTCTAAGCACAACACAATCCAAACAGAACCTTTGGGGAAAACTTAGCTGAGCCCAATATTAACTGTTATGCTCTTGTGTCTGTTCAGTCGTTCCAGTACTGCTACCAAAGTATTCTGTGGCTATTCTCAAAAGCAATTACTGGACTCTTAATACAGCAGCTGAAATCTAGGCTAAGATGTTCAGCACAGAAGCAAATGTTCGGTAGTTTAATATATTCTTATATTAAGTTGTATTTTTATCACAGCTGCTTTATCCTTTTGCAGTTAGGTGCACTGAATAAAAACAAGGATGAAATTATCTGCATCAGTACTTTACCCTTCTTAGTGATTCACGAGCTCCCTAAGCTGTGTGAGAGCTCTAAAACTGAATGCAAGTAACATAATACTGTCAAAATACTGACTTCTTAATACCAGACAATCTTTTGAGCACTGTCAGGTGTTAAGCTATTGTAACTGACTGACTGATGTCATCTCTGCTAGTGGTGAAATCATAGCAGGCTGAGACAAACCTTGTAGGTGAAGTTGCTGGTCTTCCCTTATTCATCAGCTGACTATGAAAAAGAAGAAAGCCAGAGACTGGTTGAAGAGAGGAAGGGGGATCTTTAAGGAGAACTTTAGCTGAAAAAAACCCAGGATGTAATGTAGACATGCATTGCCATTTAGGATTCATCTTTCCTAATTGGATGAAGTGTATCCTTCTATTTTTACATGCTGGTAGCTGTGCTTTGCAGAACAGTAGTTGTTCCCCAAACCCTTTGCAAGTGGGAGCCAAGAGCTTCCCAAGCATCTCAGCACTGCTGCGTGCTGTCTCCCATCAATTGTCGCCCTGCAGCTGAGGCAGAGGCAGTCCCCGTACCTCTGTGTGCGTAGCAGGATGTGTGAATAGCACATAGCTCAAGGGCCGCAGGACGGCAGCTACTGATTTACTGCTGGGTGGTTAAATGAGTTGAACTGGCCACCCACTGTCTGCTAACTAAAGCATAGCTCCTACAGTTCCACAGTCCTTATGCAGCCAGATGTTTCCAGTTTGCCCAAAGCTATAGATCTGTAAAGGCTGATAGGCATTGAAGCAAAACAGACTTTAATACTTCTCTATTTCCATTTATAGAACAGGGAAAAATCCTATAGTTCACTGAACACAAAAGTGTGACTTGCAAAGCCCCATGCTTTTCCTAGCCCACCCATCTGGGTAGAGCTGAAGGTACTGAATTATGTGCTGTTCAATGCCTTCCTTTTGTACTGATGTGGTTAGTATTTTTTTTTTAAGTTTGCCTAAGAATGCTAAATTATATTTGTTAGTGCTCTGGGTGTTTTTTATAACCATGTTTTTCCTACTAGAGATGACATTAGAACTGTAGCACCAAAGACAGGTTTTTATTTCCTTTTTTTTCTTTTAAAAAAAAGTAACCTTTTTAAGCACTAAAATTTTAAATCTCATTTCTCTTTTACCCTCAGCTGTATCCAAGGATTAAACCTAGACAAAGAAGCTTGGCATGAAATAGTACAGAAGCCAGATTCTCGAAGTACTAATCATGGATGACTTACAAAAAAATTCATTTTGTGGTTCCAGTATCGTGAGACTTATTTCAATGACAATGTAATTTGAAAGCTATGAAGAATGTGCTTTGAAAACAAATGAAGGATTGATGCATTAGCAAATGGATAAGGGCATTCTACAAGATGAAATAATGCTTACAAGCAAATGAAATTCTGCTGCCTTTGGTCTAAGCAAGCCATTATGTTCAAGTACCCACTCTGATTTCTTCAAACATGGCAGAAAAGAATTTCATATTTTTCTGCATTAAATACGAGGACCTTTTCAATCTACTGTTGAAGGAATCATCATGAAACAGACAACTTGGCTTTGTCCAAATTTATCCCGAGGCTTTTTCCAGATGGGAGAAATTAAAATAAAGTACGTGCATAGCACCCAAATGCTTATTGCTGGAAGCAGAACGTTTGTTAAAGGAGCTAAACCGAAGTGCATCTGAACAGTGACAACCATGTGACCAATCCATTAAGCAATAACTTTTAAAAATGCTGTAGCATCTTAGGAATTCCATGTATTCAAAATATTATGTGCTGTAACAATGTAGTTTTAGATTCTTCTTTTTACAAAGAGCCTCATGTATTTATTGTATTTTGTACTTTGAAAACTAAGTGTAGAAACTTTCTGTAGTCCTTGACAACTTACTTGTTCTTACCTGACTGTGATACCATTAAACTTTTGTTTCCTCTTAAGCTTTAACTCTGGCTATTTTACTGTCAAGTTTTTAATAGACCATCTGAAAATGTTAACAGTAAGGCACTGCTGTTCTACATTAAACTAACAATTAAATTGAACCCCTCCTCCCCCATTTGTTCAAGACAGTCTTTCTGCATTTAAAATTAAGCTGTATCTTTTAGCTTTTAAGGTTAACAAAGATTACATGCAACTAAGGGATATATTTAAAAAAAAAAAGTTGGTACAAGTATTTTCCAAGTAGAGCCTTTCCCATGGAACTATCCTTTATCTATTTAGGAGTAATGATTCAATAATGAATAGAGAATTTGATTAAATAGAGAGGATCGAATCTTTCCTTAAGGTTATTTATGAAGTGCCTGACCCTTCAGGCTCACGTTTTCCTACTAGGTAAGTCCTTACTGCTTTCTGAAACAGTGCCCATATGTACAAGAAACTGTAGGAAGGATGACACAATTCCTCAGGTCAGCTGTAGTGAGAACTCTGGAAGCAGCAATCTGCTCATGTTCACAGCCCCATGATTTTAATAAGTTGGTATGGGGTATATAGCATCAACTACCTTTCATGAAAACCTTTAGATTTTCAAGCATTAATCTTTTAAAGTATCAGACTATCTAACATTTCATTAACTAACTGACATGCAGCCAGAGTGTCTGTCAGTGCCTAGTCAGCTCCAGAATGTTTTTCTCCTTTAGAAGGCAACATACTCTGTTCCTGACAACAAAAGCTCTGCAGATGTGCTGTGATAATCTCTCTCTTAAGAAAAAAAAAAAAAATATGCTTACCTGCAGAAGGAATAACAGTCTTGCAAGCTTTATTTCTACTGTTTTTATTTAAATACTTTCTTGAATTTCAAAAGAAGATAAACAAGATACAGGAAATTGAGATTCCACCTGAGAGCATGGGCTTTCTCTTGGAAGAGTCTGGTTGCCAACGGCTTCCTGCTACAGGCACAGCAAGGGTCAGGATGGACTTGCCCTTCAGCTTGGTCAAATGTGTACTATATTTGTACCATGTGCTACTCAAGAATATTTAACCAGAATAGTGCTAGGGCTTGACCGAAAGCATACAAGGGACCCATATCTTTCCTAAACACCTGTATTCAGAGATACACAACACCATCCTTTTTCTAGTTTCAGGTACGCAGGAATGGAGTTGGACCTGTTACTCAAAAAGCACTTACTAAACCAGACTGTCAAGGTGTAACGAGCTTTCTTCCAGAAGTCATGTAAAATACCTTAAATACAGAGCTAGTAGCAAAGCAGTACTTTCAAAAGTTGCACTGAAGATTTATACTAAATGAAAGCTTTTGTACAGAGGAAAGACTGTTAGACCCATAAAATGAGGTTGCAGCTGCTTCTGCTGTTGAAATAGAACACTTTCCTTCTTGTAACTGTGTGCAAAATTTGCCATGCATAAGTTAAGGCACATTCATGTTAGGGTATTACTTGTATGCTTGATTATCTTCACCTGATCTTGCTCTTTCTGTGGCTCAGTAGCTCAAATGACAGTAAAGCACAACCACTGTAAGGAGAGAGAGGGGAAAAGAGCCTGAGGTTAAGTTCAATAAAAATACCTGTAGCAAGTCTGCACGTTCTCATGTCTAGCAAGAGGAAGAAAGTGTTGTTACAGAAGTGACTTTAGGGTCTTTCTTGAATGATTTAAATTTGTATCTCATTTAAGGCTGAAGAGTTTTGGGATGATTCGCACATTCCTCAGTTAGGTCCAGAAATAAGTTATGTTCAGGTAATAAGCAAGTCAAACACAGCTGGCAGGGCAGTTTTCTCCAAACTTAGGCCTTTCTCCAGGGCCCACGTGGTGCAGAAAGAAGCAGACATGGTCAATGCCATGAGTCCCTCTGCACCTACGTTTTACCCTGTTGCTGACAGAAGAGGCAGGGAAGAAGCCTGCATACATATCAGCCAAAATTACTGCCAGTAAGGGGTGAGTGGCTTCTGGTTCAAGTCAACCTTGACTGTTTACAGTGTGATGTAAGTACATTTTAAAAAAGGGTAATGTTTCTTAAAACTGCTTATACATACACAAGCTATAGAAATTTAGCATATTTGTGAATACATATAACCAGCCATAATCAGTCAGAATGGAGCAGGACAGTCGCTACTGTTAACCATCCCCCCCACCCTCCCAAAAAAGATTAAAACAATCATTTTGGAGCTAAATGAACTTACATTAACAAGGTTCAATTCTATTGTTCCAGTTTTTTCAGTATCCAGTTTTCTAAACATTTCTGTGGTAGGAGAAAGATGATAGATAAGGACAGGATATAGGCACGAATTGGAAAGCCTTCGCCTTCCTCGTGCTTCAGGATCAAAAAATTTAGTCCCACAGTCAAAAATTTACGATAACGGTCTACAACCCAAACCAGAAAGTGCCACTCTAAAGTCACTGTGTGCTCATACGCAAGAATGAGACTGAACATCTTTAATGGTTCTGTCTGTAATATTAAAACTATTTGTCAATCTGTAAGTAAGTGTTTAGATTTCCCCCCCCGCCCCAACATTTAGTTGTTTGCATGGAAGACTGGCTGTGGTTCAGCAGTCTGGCCTAAAAGGCTAGTTCCTAGATCTAGGAGGAGCATGCGGACTGGGTTAAGGGATTTATAACTCAGCTTTGACATCACTTTGGTTCCAGTACAAAGTCTTCTGAATAACTTACCCTGGACTTGAAAACACAAAGCAACAGTCTGTCTAGTTATTAAGGGTGTACTCACTGAACAAGGTTTCCAGCCGAATCAAACACCGGACAAAGTTATCAAAGTCAATGATGAGGTCTTCATCAGCAAAACGAGCCACAATGACTTGATGTAACTGGCAGTTCAGTTTGAACCCTAAAAATACAATGTCAAGGATTTAAAAAAGAAGAGGAAGAAAAAATGCAAAAAGCTCCAATCAACAAACCCCAACCTTATACACTGCCAGAAATTCAATTAGCTACTTATGGTTAAATTCTCAAATTTTCAGAGTATTTACTCCATTTTGGAAACTCCCAACAATCCCTTTTGTACTTGGAGTGATTTAGAGCTGTCACTAGCTCACATGTGGCCTGTGCTCCCAAACCTGCACTGTTTCCCAAGGGACATGGCTGATTGCTCCAACTCCTGGTCCTTCCCTAGGTGATGAGGCAGTTGCCAGACTCGGTCCACTGAGACCTGAGATGAAGCAGTGGCTTTCTGTGGGCAAATGGGTCTCTATTTCCAAAGAGTATCTAAACTTTGGGACAGAAAGAAATGCTGCCTCATCTTACGTGGTGACAGGAGGAGACAGCTCCAGAGAGCCCAAATGCAGGCGTTAAGATGGCCCCAGAAGATCACCAAGTTAATTTGGGTAGCTCTGTGGTACCCCCCCACTCACCATCATAAGTCAAATCTGCTTTTCATTGGTTGCAGTAGCAAACTGACTCTTCGTTTAACGCTCCAGTGAGCGTTACCCCTTGGTCAAGCCCCTTCCATTCCCTAGGTCACAGCATCCTGGTTTTACCAGCTTATGCCAAACCCACGTATACCCCAGAGAGACTCGTTGAGAGACAACAGGGTGCTGTTACAAGGCCAGATTGCGGCAGTTACTTGTGCTTCTCCAAAAGCTGGTCACCAAAGAAAATAACTGCAAACCTGTCACTCCTTTGAGATGCTTTTAGTGAGCCTGCGTGGCAAGACACTGATACACAAAGCCAAGAGCCTAGGCTGAGCATCTAGCTTAAATGAAGGCCTTTCAGTCCTGGGAACACAGGATTTTTCAGCTTACAAGTGATATACAGGAGTCTAGTGTATAGTCTAGTGAGAATCTATCAACCCAGCCTGAAACTGATATAATCCTAAAAAGACAGAGAGATCAATACAAATACCTGCTGCTTCCAGCGCTCTCCTCATTTCATACGAATTCATGGTACCAGATCGATCCACATCAATTTCCCTGTAAATTTTCTGTAGAACACAAAACCCAAAGTCAAAACTCATCAATAATTCAGAGCGTGTCTTGGCTTCAGTCAGAAGTCAAACATTTTGAAATGCAGCCTGCATGCTCTTCAGGACGGCTTGCAACGTTTGTCTGAAGGACTAGGTACTTATCCCCAAGTTCACCTAAAAGCAGCTTTAGAAAGGAAGTATTTTTAATGCAACAGCCAGAGAGGATAAAGGCTCTGGAGAATTCCTTGAACGTCCGTGCAAAATGTCACTATCGCTACTACAAAGTGAGAAGACTAAACATACTTGGACGCGAGTGAAAACAAAACAGAACCCCCCTCTGAGAGTAAGGCAGGGAAAGAGGCAGCCCCTCCTTCAGCCCTTCACCCGAGCGCCTGAAGGACAAGCAGCCACATCCCTGGACTCCAAGGGACAAAGCCTGGGGGACTGAGGACACAAATGCATCGTGAGCTGAAGTGCGAGCCCCTGCTTTGGGAAGCGCGACTGTACACATTGTAGGAGGCAAATCAGTCTACAGCCACCTCTGCATTTGATGGCACGTTCTCCCAAAAAGGTTGTGCCTTACCTGGTATTTCTGAATCTTTGTCCAGAGGGTGTGGAACTCCTTCAGCCCTAGTTTACCACTGCCGTCATTCTTCTTTGAGTTAAGGGAATCTCTTTGGAGGGAAGTAAAAGGGGTTTCCCCTCCCTGTGCTGGGTTTACTTACATGGGCAGTTGTGACTTAAAACCCCCCAGGCCTTAAGAAAAGGATGCAAGTCCTCTCTGAAGGACTCATCCTGTTGAATACACAACTGTTGTCCAAGATATCTTTCTAAATCAGTAAGTTGACAGATTTCATTTAGTGATCAGTTCACAAGCTCTTTCTGCTCCCCTTTGGCAGCTCGCTCTCTTTTCAATACACATATAAAATCCAGCCGAGATGATGCCATTTTGTTCAACAAGCTGGTTCAACACCTGCAGTTACAGGAGCACAAGCCCTAAGTCTGGGTTACAAACAGGAAAAGCCACAGCCAATACTGCTATTTGGAGAACTTCAGTTCTTGCACAAACAGCTAACAAAAGAACCTGGTCATTGCATTGCTCCCAAAAACCACTAAGGAGTCCCTATGGACTGCCATATTTTACTCCAAATTATAGCAGAGCATCATTCCGTTTTGGTAATTTTCCCTTTTTCTGACTATGCAGTTCAACTCCCACTGCACAGGGAAGCTGAACACAACTATTCTTAAACTTGAATCCTTCATCCTACGCCTTTGCCCTTATTCTTAGGAGTAGAAGCTCCCAAAAGCCAGCATACTCTCTGGCTCCTGTGTTTGTTTCCCTCATTTTCTATTTTCTAAGTCCTCATGGCTTTATGACACCCTTACCAACTCCAGCCAGGTAACAAAGCAGTGAAATGCAATGTTCAACCTCTACAGCCAAGGCTATCCACACCATGCTGAGAAACAGGTGCCTTTTCCCAGTACAAACATCACTTTATCCCCAGTTAAACCAAACATGCCACAGCTGGGACGACTTCAAAGCAGATCATCCTGTCTGAAAATGGATTTTCCCCGCTGCCTGGGAAAATGCATGTGCCATGGTCAGCAGCAATAGCAAGGGCTACCATTTTTACTCAGGGGAACCAGGGTAAAACCAGCTTCTTCACCTCAGGAGTCACCAGTACCTCAGTATGGACCTGCCACTGCAAAGGCAGCAGATCACCTACTCCAGCACAGGCAGAAGAATATCCGCTAGGAACAGCCTTAAAGGATACATCCAGCAGGTCAACCATTATTTTGCATGTCTCAATACTAAAGCCATCAGACTTAATATCTTTACCTGTAAAGAAAGAGCAAAAGACAGGATGTCATTGCACGCTGTACCACAGCACCTCCCTAAATAGCTCATGAGCTCTGTAACCACCATATACACCCCGGCCCTTATTTGCTTCTGTGTCATTGGTGCCTTCCTTTGCAACTGGCAAGAAGACACTTGGATTTTGGTGCAGTTTTTCATTTCTAGTAACGTGTGCTTAGTGCTCTATGTTGTTTGTGATCTACACCTGCTAGTTACTCGACGGCAATCCGCTGCCTACTTCAGATCCTCCCCTGGGAATAGGTGTCCAGCTGTATCACTGCCACAGTCTGGGCCAGATGAGTGCAGTGAGCAGCAGGGGATGCCTACCTCCTGCTCTGGGAATTATTAATATCATCCAAAGCCTTTGGGATCTGGCAAGTACCTAGTGCAATGCAGACTGTGGAGGATGTGGTGCCTGTAGAGCTGTAGCCAGGATACCTGCATACAGATAACCCCACAGTTGCCTCAAATGCTGGATGGGAAACGGTTGCCTCATGTTGCTTAGGTATCCTCTCTGGGGCAAGCTACGACTTCCAACAACTCTGTCACATCCAGGAGGCAATGCTCACATAGAAGTGGGGTCTGGACTTGCCAGCAAGGGAGAGCTTCAGGCGGGAGGACACATGAGCAAGAGCTACAAGGCTCTTGGCAGAGGTCCATGAGATGGGCCTTGTTCTGCACACGGGAGGGACGCAGCACTGTAGCAGGCAAATGGATGCTAATAAGCAGCAGCCCTGTGATTTCCTGACAAAGAGACTTAGGGTGAAAGTTAGCTGTGATGTTTCCCCAGGCAAACAGCCCAGTTAGTCTGGTTTGTGGGTGCGCTACGGAAGTCAGAGGCAGAGAGAAAGCTTTCCTGCACTTGCTGTCTGCCTGGAAAAACAAGGGTGGACTTTTGTGGACAATGTGGACTTCTGACCTATGGAGGTCAGTGGTAGGTAGCTTCATGCAAGGGAAGAACATCAAATCAAGCTTGATAACCAGCAATACACCCTTGCTAACTGGCTGGTGCATACAGGCTTACAACACTGTCCCGGCTACCTGGCTAAGATTTCACTTTGGAAATTAAAGAGACACTTACTTCTCTAAGCACTTATTTCTTGAGCACTGTTTAATGGACAGGAAAATAATGCAGAGCCAAGCTCAGAATCACCTCACAGAAAAAAAAAACCCCAAAGTTTCAAAGTTCCTCCTGCTCCTCACGGACACCCCAGACCATCATCTGGGCTACTGTTTGAATCCTGAGTGGTTCAATACTCAAGCAGCAGCAATACCTTCTCTTGATTATTATCAAGCAGTAATCAAATCCATCCATCTTCCTGGCAGCCAATTCCCAGCAGCAGATGCTGGGGTAAAAGGCACCCATAGGCACCCTGCCAAAGCACATGGCCTGTGAAACACACACCTTCAGCGCAGGCACGGCCCCGGCATTTCTGCAGCCCCCTGAAGGAGCCGAGGCAGCACATGGCCGTGGCCATAGGGAGAGCCAAGCCGCAGGTCTGGGGCAGAGCCCGGGGGTTTCACTCTGCCCAGGTCAGTGCTGTGCTCAGTGCTCTCCGGGCCAGGCTGGAAACCTGCTGGTGGCCAACTGAAGACGCAGTTGGAGGAAGGTACTTACGTTTAGCCATGACTTTATTCAAGATGTTGCGCAGTTCGAAGGCGGAGATCTCTGCATCCTGCAGAAAAGAGGAAAACACGTTCTTCACTGTGAGCTGCAGATGCCATCTCATAAGCAGCCTCCGACTCCCTTGGGTGAAAACATCCCTTGGATGGAAACACAAGTGGTAAGCTCTCCCCACCACCCGTTCCCAGTGAGCACCACCAAGTCCAGTAGCACAGCCCTGTGTGTTAGTGGGCCGGGCTGTGGGGTTTGCCTGAGCCCTTGGGCAGGCGAGAGCAGCCTGGGGAGAAGGCACAGCCCAGCCCTTGTCATCTCCCAGAGGGACCCATGCACCTGCACCAAATACTCTGCCCGAAGGACAGAATTAGGGACCTGCAGAGATAAAAGCTGAACCTGCAGTTCAAAGAGAGCGGAGATTCTTTGCCAGGAGCACTCACAAATCCGTGGTGTAAGCAGACAGGTACCTACACACATTTTTGCATGCACAATTATGCACATACTCGAGATCTGACTCAGCACAAGAATTAAACTCCGTCCTGGGGGAGGCATCTCTCTTACCACTCACCCATGTTACCAGTAGGATGTTAACAGAAAAATACTCACACTTCCCGCTAGCTGTCCAAAAAGCTTTTTAAAGCTGGGTTCAATGTCATCTTCACTGACCTCGGCCTAGAAGACAGAAACAGAGAATATGTGAAAGGGAGAACTTTTCTGCCTGAGAAGGATTTAATGCATTTCCTTGCCCCTAGTAAAACACAAATCAAACGGCCAAGTTGAAGTTACAGAGTGCTTTTACTTTGATTTTAATCAGTTTTAGTTTCAGGGGCATCTCAAAAAGCTGGTGTTACAAACACTGCAGGAATTAAGAACTTTTGCAATGGGTTTTACTAAAAAAAAAATATTCAAAAATCTAAAAAAATCTTTATTTTATTTTAAAAAAATCACTACAAAGTTCAGAACTTCACTGTTGCTGGTGCTACTACTACTACTGTTGGCCTAACTGTCTTCATTAGAGAAAAGCAAGCAAAATGTAGTTCTCATGCTGGGGGGGAAAAAACCAAAAAAAAACCCAAAACACCCCACAGAGTGGTAGATGCGTTAGTAGGCGAAACATCCCCAGCTCCTGCAAGACTAAACATACGGTGAGCCACTTCTTACTCATGGAAACAACATCACAGGCAAAACCACCCCAATGGCTGAAGGGCTGCACTCCCGGGTTCCTGGAGAGCACAAGGAATTTCCCGTGGCTCCAGTTACCTCTGCAGAGAGCACCTGATCTCCTCTACTGGGCAAGCCCAAGCTCACCACCCCAGGTAAGGGAGGCCACACGTTTCCATTATCGCCTGTGATGTTTCCGTTTGCTGGATGTCCAGCTATGGATATTAAAAAGTCTGTTTCCACAGTGGGACAACGGTTCTTGACGATGCCTCCAGAAAAAGGCTGCCCTGCACAGGGAACAGGCACTCCAACCCCCCTTATTTATGATAAAACGATCTCAATTTAAAACATTTAAGTTAAGATATACCTCTTCAAAATTGGCCTCAATTTCATCGTCTATAACCCTAGAAAGATAAAGAAATCAATATTAAAACCAGAAGTTGTCACTTTTCTGATGCCCTTGCTTCAAGTTTCAGTTAAAGAGGGGTTCTTTAAATTATGGGAATAACGAATGTTCAAAGCACCAAGGTTACTGGATTAAATCAACCACAGACACTGCACACCACTAGTATTTTGGGAAAGCAGTATTTTGCCAGCTATAACAACAAGGGTTTCAAAACACATTACAAACTGTGCAACATCCTGCGGAGTCAAAGACAGGATTTTGGGTCAGACTTCTGTGACTCAGTGCCACTGCCTACAGATCTCAGCTCAGGACCAGGCTCTTGGGTGCAAATCAAACTTCCATCTTGTAATTTTTTTTTTTTTTTTTTCTCCCCTTTAAAACAGCAGAAGTGAGAGACTTGAAGTCATTTGGACTGCACAGAGTGGGAGGAGCAGTGTTCCATGCTGCCAGTCAGCTGCTGTGGGAGCACCACACCTAGGGATGGTGCAGAAGCACTGCTAAGGGCCCATCAAAAGCTGTGTGAGCCTTCACACAACAGACGTCCCAGTTTTCTTACCACTACAGAAACACGCAGCAAAAGATTACGGAACAGAAGCAGAAAGGTTTTTGCTTGCTTTGAGTTAGGGGACTCAATATGAAAGATCCCATATCCCTTCCCAAGGCCTTAGCCTTGCTGCTCTTTAAGATGTGACACGTCTAAATTTTTTTCACAGCTTCGCAGCTAATGGTGTGCTTTGAGCCAGTTCCATTAAAACCCATTTTAATTTTATCACAGGTATCATTTGGTTGAGCAAGTACCCTGAATTTTTTTCCAGCCTGATCTCAAAGGTGTGAGACCATTTGTTGCAACCAGCATGTTCCCAGACAGCAGAAAGCACAGGCGTTTCTGTCTCCCAAATGGAGAGCCCAGCCTGCGGCTCCCTGGGGTCTTCCCCTCTCCACAGACCGGTTGCCTGCAGCCCAATAACTAAAGATGTCTGCCCAGGCAGGGCTGGTAATAACAACAACAATTTGTTATATTATACATCATCATCACCATTACTATTATTATTCCGCCATTCTTTCCTGCTAAGCTTACTCAAACTTTCCTCAGTTTCACATGGGGAAACTGGGGACAAACCCGAACTGCCACGACCCCATCCATGTAAGGTGGTTGTGCATCGCCCCCTTCCCGCTCCCTGTGGGAAGCCGATGTACCCCAGTCCTGGGCTGCTCCATCCTTCCACGCCCATGAGAGGGGCCAGAGATCGCCCACATGGCCATACCGCTCTTGGTTACAAAAAATCTACATACGTGGAGTTTGCGTTCTTTTCAGAGAAGACTCGGAGACAGAAATCCCCATTCTTGTTGGGTTCAAAGGTCGAGGGCACAATGATATATTCTCCTGCAGGGAGCTTGAACCGGTTCAGCACTTCTCGGAGATTGATGAAGGTGTTAGATCTTTCTCTTGCTTTGTTGGTCAGGAAAAAGTTTTTGCTCAGATGAATGTTTGTCTGGCCAGAAAACTTATGAAGAGCAAAGGAAGAAGGAAAAAACCCCAACAATTTGCATGTACTTTCAGTTACAAATTAAAAATATAATACATATATCAATTAGTTGGGGGGGAGAGATCCGTTCAACAGAACCAAAAGAGAGAAGAGAAACGGAGTTGGTGCATGCCACCACAGACTCCTGAGCTGTGGGTGCAAACGTATTTTGCAGATCATCCCATGCTTATGTTTTGCAGATGATAATGGGTGTGTGAAGACTTCTGGTAAAATCTTCCACCAACTATTTTTCTTTAAGGTGAGATGGCTTACAACCGATGTCCCTTTGGTCTCCAGAGCTGGTGCCACCAAGGTACTGCAGCTCAGCCCTGCCTCTGAGGTCAGGCTGCCTTACAGCAGGGAGCCGGCTTATGGAGACCTCCAGGAATAATATAAACGTTATGCATTATAAAAGCATATTTGCAGTGTAACTTCTTCCAGAATAAACTCTTCTGGGCAGGGTCTTATGGGTGGGCTAGCTCAGCTCTAAAAGCAAACACCAGGAATGTGCATCGTTCAGAAACCTCCCCCTTCCTGTCCCCCTGGATTTTTAAGAATGCAAAACCTGCCAGACTTGCTGCTATGGTAGGAGATAAAGAAAAGTCATGGACTGTAGCTAGAGTCTCTTTTTTATGGAAATCAGTTTTTGGACCACTAGGGTGACAGCACCATTTCTTTCCTGATGAAAACAAGTTTTACAGAGCAGCAACTGGTTTGAGCATAGCCTTGGGAGCCACGAGGCGCTCTGGCTGCTTTGCATGCACCCTCACAGGTACAGCAAGCCCCATAACGAGGTTTTCCTGGCATTTTGCTCAACCTCTCTCATTCCTTTGAGGAGAAACAGCTCCTCAATATGATCAGCCCTCCCTGGTATTGCGCAGGCATCATCACTGCGTTGCACACCCCTCTCTGGTCCCCAGGGCATGCTATTAGCTACCTGCAGGTAGAAACAGAGAGAAACCAATAAAGACAGTGCTTAGGGAAATGAAAATAGACACCTCCTTGGAATATTAGTTGTGTGTCAAACACGAACTCTGTGCAAACCTGAGAAAAGCAGAGACGCTCTGGGGGAATGGGCGTGGGGCTGGGCTGGGAAAAGACCCATGGAAGAGCAGCTTTGGTGAGTTTCTGCAGTACGCAGAGCTCTTATCCCAGCCCAAGACGCTCTGGAAATGCAACATGGGCTCAAGGCCCCTTCCAGAACAAATGGCCTCTAACTTTAGACTCTGCGCTGTCAATATTGTCCTGCAGCGGAAGAAGGATCCTCTGAACCGTTTCTTCCCACAAGCCACTCAGCCCCAACTCTGCACCATGACCACCAATGCATGCTACATACCTCTGGGGGCACCTGCAAGGAGAAAAGGAGAGAGTTATTTGCTTGTTGAATGGCAGCTCCAGGGCTATTTCTTTTCACTGCTGGTTAGCGGGTACATCCACACTCTTGAAAAAAAACCAAAACCAAAAACCAAAGAGTCAGCTAAAGGGGGATGGTGAGCGCTGAGCCCCCATCACCCAACGCTGACTGCTGGCTCAGGTCCCGGCTCCATCCCAGAGGCAGGTGGGGCTCACCCCAAGCAGCGCAGGCACAGCCTGCCACAGACACTGCCAGGCTGGTCGTGGTTTCCTGCTCATCCTCTGCCCTGTGGCCCACTGCGGTATTTTTTGTAGACTCAGTTTCTCTACTGTTTCTTTCCACCTTCTCTTTTGCCCTCCTGCCCCTCTGGCCTCTCTCACCAGCGGGAGAGGACGCAGGGGCTGAGCAAGACAATAATGCAGTTTTCTGTTTCCTTATGGGTTCAGGGGACCTAACTTTGCTTTAAACCTTATTTGCCTATGGGGGCCAGATTCTCTGACAAGCTTTTCCAAAGCTGGAATATTGAGAAAGCAAGCAGTTGCACATACTTGCCTATGGTTATGGAGCAACCCACAGGCAAGACCATTACTCCTATTTTCACTGCCAGTTAACCATCACTGCTTTCCAACTCTGAACAAAATGTCTTGCTTAAGAAGTTACCACAGATATGTCTCTGACCCTTTATTCAGCAGAATAATTTTTCCAGGTGTTTTGGCTGGTTCCGCTTCTGGGTTCACACTCCCCAAGCTAGTGCACGTGTCCCAGTTCTTGTGAGATCCCTACCATGGCTGCTCCCATTCTGCTGCTTTGCACCACAGCCTGACGAGTGAAGGTCAGACTGGATTTCTGCACTTTTATTTTATATTATTTTTAAATACTTTTTCTGCTCCTCCATCTAGAAACACAGAATACTATAGGTAGGAAGGGTCTGTAGGTCATCTGGTCCAACCCCCTACTCAAAGCAAGGCCAATATCAAACGTCGCTTAGGACCTTGTCCAGCCTAGGTTTGAATATCTCCAGGAACGCAGATTCCATCATCTCTCTGGGTACCTGTCCCTGTGCTTGACCACTGTTTTTGTGGAGGATAATTTTCTAAACTTCTAAGTGGAATTTGCCTTGCTGCAGCTAGTGTCCGACTCAACCCGGCTGAGTTTTAATAGAAAGCCCAGTCTGGGAACTGCACTACCCCATTTACAGGGTGCATGAGTTTTCCCTTCTCCTCCCATGTGGCTGTACTGCCTTACTTGCCTCATAAATCGCAAAGCCGATGGTGTGCATGTCCTCTCCCATCTTCCTCTGCCTCCGTCGGTGCTTCTGAATCAGGCCAATGAGGAAAGTGCAGCCCCTCTCAGGATCATCAGGATCCTCATCTTCTTCCTCCAGCTTGATTAAATACTGTGGATTTGTCCAGAAAGTGTCTGGGAATTGGATTTATGCAAACTGCTCAGAGGCTTCTTTGACAGCAGCCATGCTGATACATACATGTCAGCTAGGAAAGATGCAGCTCTGACTTCCAAAATCAGCTGTGAGGAGGAAAAACTAACACTCCCCCTCCCCCCAGCCTTTACAACCACAACTAGACCCTCATCACAGAGCCACGTTTCCCAAACACCTGCACTTTTTGGACACCAGTCCTGGATATCCCAGGTATATCCTCTCCTCCATAAGCCACCCCAAACCAGCCCCCAGAAGAAGCTCCCAGAGAAAGTACAAGTGGTTGAATAAAGTGTTTCTCTTACTTGGGTAATTCCTGCAGCCCCCTGCAGTGGCTCCTCGCCTCCAGTTCCCATCCAGCTTCAGCAGGCTCCACTTCTTGTACCTGTCACTTGCCAGCGTGTCTGGAGTCAGGTTGCAGATCTCCAGGCGGGAGTAATGTCTCAAGAAGTCATTGAACGCCATCCTGTGGGAGGCAATGCCACAGACAACATCTCCTTAGAATGGACAGGGTTTCCATACAACAACCTTGTCTATCCTCCCTCTCTCACGACGCAATTTAGCACTAGGATTTGGGGTGAATTTGCTCACTCATCTTGGAGAGGTTACTTTGCGTGAAAAAAGCAGAGGGGAAGACGTTCCCTTCAGCCTGAATGGAAACCCAGTGGCACTTACCAAAATTCCCCATCTTCGTGCCTCCTGGTCAGCCGCTCACGCACCTCAGGGTCAACGCCACTCCAGTTTGGGCAGCTGAAAGACAACCCCACATCAACTACAGGGTATGGTAAAGGTTAAACACCTAATGTAGCTGTTCTGGCACAATGATCTCACTTTCTTACAGCTCCACGCAATTGCAATACTCCCCAATATCTAGCTGATAGCAGCTCCAGGGCTCTCAAACCATAGCAGAATTAAAATACAGGGACCTGGGGTATTCGATACCCCACTTCTTAAATATCCAAGGTAAGAATCAGAAACAGAGTTTTATTTGCAGAAACTGCTAATGCCTTGACTGAGACGGAGCTTTATTTTAGAAAAAGCAAGACCCACAGAAGCAAGTAAACTCCAGCTTTTGTTGCTAACAACAGAAACAGATCTTTTAAAGTCGTTTCAGAAAGAAAGTTTTCAGAAGCTCACCACTGAACCTGGGCTGTTAAAGAAGCAGAAACTCCGGAGAGGCTTGTAGGAACCACCAACCAAGCCACTGCACCTTACACGAAGGCAGGTGGTTTGTATGAAGGGCAGCGCGTGCTGTGATGCTTGCGTGGGAGATGACAGTGGTAGGATGCTTCTTTTAAACAGCTCAGAGCAAACATCACATCTAGATGTGACTCAGAGAGGAACTTGAGGTAGGGAGAAGACAGGCGACAGCAGAAACGTGATCAAACCCTTGCAGTAAAAGCCTACGGGCCACGCGCAAGCCATCGACTCACTTGTCGTTCCACTTTCCGGTCCACTCCACTTCCCCCCAGGGATTTCGGATTCTGATCAACTTCTGCACTGTTCCTCGGAAGTTCACCTGATGGGATCAGAAGCGTATGAAGAGCTACCCAGGGACTTAGCACTGTGCTCCCTTCCACCTGTTCTACGGGAATCAAAGGACATGGCAGAGCACATATCCCTGTGCCACACAAACACTAAAGTGTGTATACACAGACACGCACTCATCTGCTCCAAAAGACATGAAGTCAAACTGATTTTGAATGAGCTCCACGCACCCAAGCTTTTCCAGAGAAGGCTTTTTGTGCAGTCAAAGCTCATGATAACCAAAATGTCTGGTTTGTGCCACTAAAAGTTATTCTGATAGGATTTCAAGCAAAGGGAACGTAAAGCTGCTGCAGGATTGCCAAAAAGCAGGTACAAGGGGATATTTCTCTAAAGCTGTCATCTACGTATAAACTGCCCTTTCACATTCAAATGCCTTTCTTCCCTCCCTACATATATATTCTGAACTGCAGCTATTACAAGAGATGGGATACTCAGCCTGGCTGCAACCCCTTTGACCACACGAACGCCCTGGGGCGCAGCGGCATCAGCCCTGCCACACAGTGCTGCCCTGAGGCCCCGGCTTGTTATCTGCTGATCTCTGCATGCACAGAGTCCAGGCCAAGCAAAGCTGTACCAGTTTCAATGGGAACACCCAGTATTTACGGGGAACACACGGCACTAATTTGAGGAAGGAGCTGGCGCACCTCTAGAGCCTGAAGCCAAGAAAACTGCACAGAGCATCGGCAACGCAGGGTCCAGAAATGACGCTCCACTGCCAAAGATGAACTATCTTTACAAAGCCTGCACATTTTTCCAAAGGAAAATCCTGGCTAAATCCTGCCTGCTTGTGAATTAAGGTCAAACTCCTTCTTTGCTGCTTTTGCTGTGAGAGGAGGACCAAATGCAAGCACATAAACCTGCCCATTAGCAGCGTCCACCTTGGCGCAGCATCTCAGCAGCTCCCTACACCTTGCTCTGAAGTTTCAGAAATTGTTTCAGAAACAATTACCAGTGAAGTGACCGAAAGTCCATTACACACCTGAAAGGACGCCACGATCTGCCTCTTTTTTTTTCACTCACCTTACCTTTGCCAGTCACCTGCTCTTGGACAGACACCTTGCATTTGAACACTACACCCAGCCGAAAGGCGCTGTTTGGCAGACATTTAATGGACAATCTTTTTTTTTTTTTTCTTTTTTTTTTTGCTTGGCACACATCTCTAGTGCATCTTGCTGTGCATTTAAGGTACAGTGCTGCCTGTTATACAGAAATGTGTCAAGGGGCCTGGTCACCAGCAGAGGGTAGCATGCCCTCTGCACAGGGCTTCTTGCCACCCTGCTCACTGGGAAATAGCAGTGCTTATGGAAAAAAAGGGCTTTTATTTTTTTTGGTCAAAACACCAAGAAGTCAAGTTTGTGTTTACCCAAAACTCAGCAACTAATTCACTATCTCTTCAGGAAGGACTCAAAACCTGATTCGGCAAAACAGGTGAGATTGGAGAATCCGTCAACAATGAAGACGAATTTACGCCAGGCCACGCACAAAGCTCGCTGCGTTTTGCCCCTTTGGGGCAGCGCACCTACCTCCTCCGCCCCGGTGACCGAGTACGCGTGTCCCTTCACCAGCTTCTGGGAAGTGACCGCCTCCGTCTCCGCCGCACTGGTGATCTGGAAGAGCAAAGAAGCTTGGTGAGCATGGCTTCCCCCGTGGCAGGAGACCCAATGGAGCAAAACCTCCCCTTCTAAAGGAGCTTTAGTCTTGTCAGGAGGCTGCAGGGGTGGTTTAGCGGCTGCACAGGGGCAATGAGAGGGACCTGTGTGACAGAGCGGGGAGAGGGGACGGCAGCACGTGTGGCGGCGCTGGAGCCCCTTGGGCCCCACGTTTGTGGGATGCACACCAGAAGCCCTGCACCACAGCAAAGCTCCATCCAGGCTCAAAAACGCTTGGTGCAGTGCACCCCCTCTCGTGCATCTCCAAACGCTGTGCAAAGGGAGTACACACCATGAACTCCATGTTCTCAAGGGACCAGGAAGAACGCAGGGGATGACCAGCTTGAGGCTTCCCAGGGGTCACCAGGGATCACGCCCAGGTCCAGCAAGCCCCAGTGCTTTGCTTCGAGGTCAAAACACCCCCTTCAGCTCCACAGCGGGGTGGGAGGTTCCCCCTCCTTTCCCCAGCACCACCACCCTAGGACGTGCCGTGCAGGGGAGCAAGGGCTGCGCTCTGGATGCCATTCATACCCGAAGGCGTATCACCCTCTCACTTTTTCGTGGCCACTGCAATAGTCAGGCAGTCTGGCTTCTAAGTGCTGCAGAGAAAAACCACTTCTTGCTAGAAAGCAACCGCCTGACGTCTTGTTCTAAAGATCCTTAAACCTCTATGAAACGTATGTTTGCCATTGCCTGCCCACCACTTCAGAAAGTGTGTGATCTTTAAACAAGCATATTTGAAGCTTAAAAAAAAAAAAAAAGAAAGGGTGGGATCAAGCAGGCAGGATTCCTGCTGTCAGTTCATGCCCTGCTACTGCCTGCAGTGCCCTCTCCACGTAGTGCTTCATCTCTGTGTCCCTGTTTCTCTGACAGAAGAGAAGAAAGGATTTTACAGGATTTTTCAAAGGCTATGCTCACTAATAACTAGTTTATAACACAGAAAGTGTCAGCACTTACCAACAAAGGAATATATTTACTTCCCCCCACCCCTGACAAGATTTATATAATTCTGGGGCAAAAATCCAGATGTTGGATCCTTATCTGAATGCAAATGAGTACAACAGATCTCAAAAGTCCTGCGAAGTTAACATTAACCAAGTACTTTTCCTGCTGTGAAGCATCCCTCTCCTGTGACTCTGATTTAACTTAAAAAATGGAAGGAAACACTTGAGTTTATATTACAAACGGGATCCTTGTAAACAGTTTACCTCCCTTTAGACATAACTAAGATGTAATCTCTTTCAGGAGCAAGGTGACTATCACAATAACCATACTTAGACTCATTTAAATGAGGCTAAAAGCAATACTGAATCCTTGCACGCAGGGCCAAAGCTCCTCTTTTCCTTCACGTGCAGGTTCAGCTTTTGGTGACGTGTTTTCCAATAAAGCCTTTTAAAGGTCTGGCAACAGCCTGAGCCTCCCTGCTTCAAGAACAGAGCCCAGATTTTTTGGGGACTTTTTGGTCCAATTCATGCAACAAACAGGCTACGGCAAGGACGGAGGTTGCCACCTCTGAGCATCTGACAGCAGAAGCCATTAGCAGCATCTTTCTGTCCAAACCCACTCAGCTGGCACCAACCCACTGCCAAGCTACGGGCTTTCCTAAGAACAAAGATGTAGATCAGTTCTCTGCATGATTTGTTACCATGAAACTATGAAACAGCAAAAGCTCTAGGTCTCAAATTAAAAAAACAAGGGAGGCAACGAGCTTTCACATGTGAACTAATGAAGTCTACCTTTCAACCTGCTCTCAGACATAACCCCCGAAGAAGAGCATGTGCCTGTGTCACTCTTGGGTCGAATTCTCCAGGCACAAAGTAGAGCAGAGAACCGTTGGCAGAGGGGACCAACATCCTTTCTGGACCTCCTGCGGATGGAGGACAGGTCCATCCCCCAGCTGCCTGCAGGCACAGTGGGAGCCAAGTGTCCAGCAATAAGCCCTCTAACTCACATCAATGGAGCAGCCAAGGAGAGAGCCTTTCTGAAGTGCCTTCTGGATGATTTTGAAGAGGTTGGGTGGTGCCTTCTGCAGCTCATACCATTCTGCAATTCCACCGGTGAAGTCCTCAAAGCCTTCAGTGGTGGTGCCACCAGAGAGAGCCTCATATGAGCCGTTCAGCCTGCATAAGAGGACACAACCATCAGGTTCCCTATTCTCCTTTTTCTCAGCATTTCTGCTTTCAACAGCACCACAGCAGCTACAAACACCCCCCCTGTTCAGCTTTGCTTCTTACACCTTTGTACTTAGAAAGCCCAGCATGAAATCTAATATGATGATGTATTGGTTGCAGGTTCAGTCATAGCAATGACAAAAATCATGGGCACTATTTGAAGGAAAAAAAAAAAAATCAAGACACAACAATTTGCTTCTCTGGTTCCACAGAATATTTCAATTCCTTTAACAATTATCAGTCTAATTTTCAGCTGAGCACATGGAATGGAGCTTCCCAGACCCCAGTGACAGGAGACAGCACCTTGGAACAACCTTGCCATGAGATGCAAAGGCTATTTTTCTTGGCTAGCAGCAAAGCCAGTACTTTTGGCTACTTAAGCATCTGCTGGCAAAGCTTTACTAAAGCAGCCACTGTGGGATACCCTAGAAGTTGTAAACGCTAATAATTAGGCTGACATTTTAAGTGTGTAGTATCTATGCAGTTGAGGATGCTATGGGGAAGGAGAGGCAGGAGGAGATTTGAGTGGGGTAAAAGCAGTCTTTCTTGCTCTCACAGGGCTGCCCTGGCCTCGACTCACTTGGCATAGGCCTTCTCCAGCAGCGCGCTCCAGAACTCACTGCCCTCCGCCGAGTGCACGAAGAGCAGCTCCCCATTCTTGGTGGGCAGCCTGTCATCCACCACGACGTCCACCCACTCCCCATACTGCCAGAACTGGAAAGAAAGCACAAACACCTCATCACTGCCCCACGCTGTGCAATCAAGGCACCAGAACATTTATCTGCCAATACTGATTTCCTAGAGGAAAAGCAAACCTCCTTGCAGCCAGGGATGTACAGGGATGCCCATCCTCAGCTGGATCTGCTGATGGAGGAAGGGCCATAAACACAGCCCCTGCTCCCAGTTCTTTGGTTAGCGGTCTTCTTCCTTCTACCACCATCACCCTTCTTGGACCACCATCACCCTTCTTGGACGTCTCCGTTTTACTGCCTGTCTCTTTGACATCCCTCAAAGTGTTCCAGGAAACACCAAACACGTAGACATAGCCAGCCATACTGGCCCCTGGCCAGCAGCACTGGGGAGAAAGGCTGTGTTCCACCTACCTGGAAGTGGAAAATTCCTGCATATTTATCCTGGAAGCTCTGGTCTTTGGGAACAACACGGGCCAGAATTTCTTCATTCAGGGTGAGAGAGGCAATAGCAGCCAAGAGCCAACAGTCCCCTGTTAAAAAAAAAAAGTTCATTATTGAAACTTTGTTCTTTAGTTTTTATACTGCACAGGGGTTGTGCATTATAACCAATAACCACCTCAGCTGTGATGAGATAGTCCCTCCCATCACCTTACCTCTAAGGCAGATCAAATGCATGTACAGAAATACACACCACTGCCAGGCAAGTGTTGTGTTTCCTCAAGCGCAAAGTAATAAAAAAAAGAGTAAAAGCAGGCTTTTTATGATCTACCAGCACAGTTCTCACCCATGCTGGGCCTATTTGAAAGAAAACTTAATACCCAATAGAGTGTCTACAGGTTAGGAAGGAGCACAGGGAAAAGGTGAAGAGCAGGGCCTGTTGGGCACATGCAAGTACTGCGGGGTGCAGTTTCTCCTCAAAAGGCCTGTGTTTTCTCAAGTACAGGCTGCTTTCCTTTCCCTCCTCCATGTTTAATAAGTGCCTGTTGACTTGCCATCCAGAGGTCTACTCTACGGATGAGTTCCCTTTCAGGTCTCTGGCCATCCTCCTACCAAACAGGAGCTCCTTTCACCTTGTAAATCTCCAGAGGCCCTTGCTAGAGGCCTCTCTGTTTAGTCCCGCATCTCATCTCTGGCGCTGGTCACCAGAGAGTCAGGAAAGGTCTGAAGGCAAGCACTGTTCCCCAGTCCCACACACCTCTTCACCCTTCCTGGGACGGAGCCAAAATACACCAAGCCTGCACGCCAGAGTCCCAGGGTCCAGGCTATCTGGATGGTATTTTTCCACACCATCTCCTACCAAGCAGAGGAAAGAGGAGACCGCAACTACATAAACATTACCTTTTTTTTTTTTTGTAATTATTTTCAGAAACCAGTGTTACTTTTAACAGAGTGGTTATTCTCCTGTGACAGATTATCAATCAGCGAGGATGCTCCCCTCCCTCCTCTGCGACAGCACATCCATCTCACCCTGCAAAATGGCGACTCTTCCTACAGCTCCTTTGCCCAGACCCCCTTCCCTGGGAGCTGCGCACCCTCTGGTGCCATGGTGCGTTCAGAGGCGCTGCCAAGCACAGCAAATGTGCTTGCTGGGAAAAGGATTGGGGTCAGAAGATACTAAGAGACATTTTTAGATGGGCTAATCTACAATTTGCAGTAGGATCCTCTGGCCTCCAGCCACGTGAGGGCTTTAGCAGTGACCCTTCACAGCAATTCTCCTTACAGAGGAGGACACTAAAGGGCTCTGCAAACAAACCCTTTGGTCAAAAGGCAACAACAGGACTTCAGCTTCAGCTCAGCTTAGATCTGTGCTCTCCCATACACAGCCTGCCCGCACAAAGTTACTTTTGTGGGGTTTTTTCTGTAGTTTTTTTTGACCAAAGGAGTCTTCAGACAAACCTGGCAACATGGTAAGCACTTGGAAGAGGCTGCCCAGAGATCCCTTCTGTACTGAGGATCCCTGTATTTATTAAATATCCAAAACAGGTAGTTTCTGAACAAGAGTTGAGGTTCTTCAAGTCTAGAGAACAGCACTGGCACTTTGACTGGAGCTCTTGTGGGGTAAGACCCACAAATATTCTTCTCCTAGCACCCAGGAGCGACTCATTCATAGGTGGTTTTAAGATCAAGAAAATCCTAAAAGAAGGTGAAGAGTGGGGATCTCCATTCTCCCTGCTGTGCCACCGTCCCTCCAGCAGGAACAGTCACACCTGGGAAAAGTTGGCAAGCTTTAGTAAGACTTTTAATTTCTAATAAATAGGCAATCTCAAAGCATCCTGGACATTAGGAACAGGCATGAAACAAATCACAAATATACAAATTGTTAACCAGGTTAGCCAGCCTGATCTCAGCACGAAGGCCAAATAACTGATAACCTGCAGCAGAACAACCCTGGCACACATCCCAGGCTCTGCAAGGCTTTTACAGACACACACACCTTGGAGGCGAAGCGTGTCTCTGGCATCTTAGAACCTAGACTGCTAGGATGACTTCATGTGGCTAGGCAGATAGGTGCTTTTATTCAGACTAAATTAGCTAAACCCAGAAAGAGAGCAACTCAGCCTGCTCGGCACCGCTGCGCTAGTCGCAAGGCACAGCGGGGTAAACCCACGCAGCTCCTGGCCCCCACAGCAGAGATGCAGGCAGAGCTGAAGGCACTTTGTGCACGCTCTGTCGGGTGGGTGGAAACAGCCAGAGGCACGTCCTGTGCCCCTTGTTCGCCATCAGCTGTGGAGGTGGTTTCCCTCTCAATTGCTCAACCTGCAGCATAAGCCAGAGTTCACGTTGCACAGCCTTACTCAACCAGGCAAACATGACCGCTCCAAGAGACACCCAGAGCATTTGACGTTGGTGTTACTACCCTCAGAAAAACTGTGCTGGTTTAAAGTAGCAGCAAGTCTGGCTCAGAGGGCAGCTGTCCCACCACCCAAAGAAATATTAGCATTTCTATTCCACAAACAAGGCAGGCAGAGAACAGCACAGAAAGAATAAGTGAGCAACTCAACATGACCACAGTAGCTCAGGAAGCCTCGGTCATGAAGCTGGCATCTAGGTTAAAAGCATACACCCTTTAATGCTGTACTAGACCTCTGAGTCAGGTTTCCTCTGTCAACAAGAAGCACTGAAGTTCATGGAGGAAGAATTTCCCCCCAGAGGACTCATAAGCAGAGTTTACAAAGAATCTCCTTTACTTTCTAGCTGTCCCATCAAGGCAGACGTGAAGAGAAAGAAACAGCAGACATTGTTGTAAAACTTCTCTGTTGAACTTCATATTGGTTTCTAAGGAGAATACGGATTCAGACAAACAGATCTTAATTGGGACAACTCTGGGCAAGGTCTTCTTGAGGTTAAAAGGCAGACGCAGCATATACGGCAGACACGCCACCCTTTGGTTTCCACATTTAAAAGTGCTCCACAGTCAGGATATCATCTCTCCCTTTCTGAATAGTCATCGCTAAAAGTAGACCTGATAATTCAAAGCCTGGATGAGAACAAATCCTGTGATAATACCTGGAGTTTTACCCTGCAAGAAGTAAGCCTGAGCAGGGCCTTTACCAAGTAGTCTTACCTATAAGAACTGATACTTTTGTAAAGCTCTTGACAGTGCCTTTCCTTTGATAGAGAAGGGAAGTCCAAGGGGATGCTAACAGAGAGGTTACTCACATGAAGAACTTGAAGGGCGTGTTAGCAAGGCTCTGTTAATCACGCAGAATTTGTAAATGCGCAATACGATAGGCAGAACAAGGTTATCAGTAAAGAGAATATTATCAGACTGTGACTTTATATTAACAAGAAATACTATTTTTTCCTGTCATTATTTTTAAACACTCATAGCTATAGATTAACAACTGCATCAATGGCTGAACATATATATATTAATACCATGGGAGGCCAGGAGGTTTCTTGGTTAGAAGCACAAGGCTGTGGCCATTCACTTACAGTACAGCGGCTGCCAGCAATGGGAAAACCAAGCAACTAATTTTCTAAATTCATCCCACCCAATTCGTTATTTTTCCACGCATTTTTATTTAAGGAGAAGACACCTGTGTCTAATCAGCAGATGAGAGATACTGTGCTGTGTACACCCCAGTGTTGTGATACCATGGTGACATCCCCTCCAAAAAAGGCGGTTAAGGGAGAATAGATTTCCTCTCTGCAGAGGCTTTGGTTCTGGCCCTCCGCTGTAATGAGTCACCACATCCTATGCGCTGCCGTTCTTAGCCAAATACCATCATTGACTTCGGATCCAATACTGCAAAACTGACTCCAAATACTCGCCTTTAAAAGTTTCTTCTAAAAACCAACAAAACCAGAACAAAGGATCATCCAAAGCTCAAGGGGCAGAACTTTGGTGTCTGGAGAACCTAATGAACTGCTGCCCTGGTGAGGGGACAACCTTTGCTGAGCTGATGATCAGCTGTGCCTTTTATGCATTGCAGCGTTGTATAGTCCAGGTCAAAAACAGTGAAACAAATTTATGGGCTGCATCTGGCCCACAGACCAAAAACTCCTGGGCTAAAAGGAACATCTGTACCACTGCTCGTTAACGGACTCGTTTGGTTACACATCCCCTGCCGAGAAGCCTGCTGCAGCACTGATGGGTGCATGGCTTCCGATGCCTCTCCGTCCCCGCATTACCCCAAGATGTTCTGAATGGCTTAGCAACAGTGATGAAACTCCACCCAGGGATGGGTCTGCTGTTTTGTGATTAAGCCTTTTGGGTGATAAATAGATGACAAAAGCTTCCTACGGGGAAAAAAAGCAACATAACAAAAAGTACGGGTTTCCGAGAGCACCTGACACCTTCCATTACAATCTTTGTGATATCCTAAGATGTGATGGGACATCAGTGTCAGGACACAAAGTTCAAGTAAATGGAAGCTTAAGCAAATGTATCGATACAAATGCTGGTGTCAGATGAGGCAGTGGCAGAAAAAAAAAAAAAACAAGAAAAAGCATTTGTACAGCATATCTACTAGCCTTGTTGTGTCAAAAAGCAGAGATTCAATACGGGCTCTCAGTAACTCAATGGCTATGCAGAGAAAAGACCAATAGTGTCTAATTTTTGATCAACCACTAAACTGTCACACAATATCAAAATCCTGCCCAGATTCGTAAGAAGACAGTGGGGCAAGTCATAGCAGTACTTAGTCATGGTCAAAACAGTAATATAAACAAGAACCTTAACAACCTCCTATTCAAATACTGTTTCAGGAGATAAAATAACACAAGCTTTGAATCAGTTCATATCCTTTGGTGGTATCATATAACCTCATGAGAACATCTGACTGGTCCAAAGACCAAAAAGACAACAAATGCTTTCACCAATCTAAAACAAGGTTTGGCATTAGCAACAGCAACTCCGCAACTTGAAAACTAAGTTACAAATCTTTCAGTACAGCGTTCCTGCTGCCACAACACCTGGACACAAAATCTGGAAGCCTGCAGAAGGCAGAAAGCAACTACCATGCCTTCAGAAACGAGCATTTCTGCAAAATGCCAGCTGTTGAAACAGCATGACAATAAACCGTCATTTCACGCTGAACTACTCCTTAGCTGTGAAGTTTCACAATTAAAAAAAAAAAAAAAAGGACACATGTCCGGCATGCGTGTTAAGCCCTGGGACATGCTTTATGCCAAAGCAGTTGTGGTGGTGGGAGACATGATACCGAGCAGAGAGAGAACACACGAGGGAAGCTGGTGACATGCCAAGGACTTCATGGATGACACAACAGAGCCTAATCCATGCCATGGATTTTATTGGGGAACAAGGAGAACCAAATTCACAATCTAAGTATTTTTTATTGTCAGGGCTTTTTACAGAAATTGTAGCTAGTTGTTAAAGCACCAATCTGAATAACTTCTGAAAAAAACTTAAGCACAAAACATGCGAAATAAGCTTCCCTATCTGTTATATTTTCAGACGTGAAGCCACAAATAGCAGCAGCGAGACTAGAAATGAATAAGGCACAACGTGGCTAGTATTGTGCTGACAAAAACCAAATAAACAGAACTTCATTCCTTTGCCAACCCTGCTGCGGAAGCACCGCACACGGCACGTATTAGTCATGTTTCCCTACACTGAGAGCTTTCCCTCAACCACGCAGTTGTTATCAGTCTAATCTAAACCCCTCTCCCTACAGTTATGGAATAAAATAGGAGCCTGACTACTTTCATTTCAGCTTATTTCCTCTTGCAACGCCACGGCTGTCCTCTCTGCCAGTCTCCACGCTGCCTTCTGGGAGGAGAGGCATGGAGGCACTTGCCTAAAACCCCTTCTGGAGGGCAAAGCAGGAGAGAGGCTTCAAGACCGGGATGGCTGTGCATGCACAGCCAGGACAAGCCACCCACTCCCCGCTGTCCCCTGGGGCTTCCCCACAGTTCCTGGGGCTCCTGCAGAGTGGCTGACCAGGGGCTGTCATTGCACAAATTGAGTGGCAGCCACGGCAAAAGCAGAGGGCTCACAGGCTGGCCCATCTCTCCTGAAATACCCCAGTGTTGTTTTTTTCGAGAGCTGGCAAGCAGCTGGGAGTCCTTCCATAATTTGTTTCCTCCATACCGTATCCTTCCAGGTTTCAGGGGGTCCCTCCTGCTCAGCAGCACCCTCTCCCTCTGGGGAAAAAACCCCACCCCGCTATGCACTCAACTGCTCTTCTAAGCAGACTGTTAAAAGGCAGAAATTAGTCAAGCTAATTAGTACGTGGATGCAGACATGAAAGGAACTGGCAGAGATCAGAAAAGCCGTCAGGAAACCAATCTGTGTCACCCCTATGTGGTACACACAGCAAGGCTGTGCTCAGAGGCCAAACACACATGGTCCCTATCTGCAGCTGCTGAGGAGAGGCAAGAAAGATCTGATCTGATATGAAGGGAAGTGGTAGGAGGCAAAAGGATGTATTTGCAGAGTGAGTTATAGCCTCGTATAAATTGTGGTGTCCTGGGGCAGCACCTGCATGGAAAACTCCGCTTTCTGCCTCCATCTTACCTAACGCCCCTTGGCAGATGTCTGTGCGGGTGGCTCCACCAGTTATGAACTGGGGGCTGGAACACAGCTCCTGGGAACAAAACAAGCCTTGCGTTACGTATATCTACAGGTAAGGGAGGGAACAAGGCCCCACTTGGAGCAGATTTAAACAAGCGAGTGGCAACAGCAGATGAACACCACAGAGATGGAGCGGGGCAGGAACAAGCGTGGGTACCAGACACGCTAAGCACGGTGAGAACGGGAGCTGGTGACCAAAGCTTATGGGCAGCCATCTCAGTTCACGGTATGTGCCAGAGGGTCCGCAGGGTGTTCACACACGTGCACGCACCGCTCCGCTATTACCTCCCTGCCACTGACTACGTCGGGGTCTTTCAGAAACGCCTAGGCACCCCGGAGTCTATCTGATCCAGTGGCTCCTGTGGCCAGACGGGGCTGCTTCAGTGGCCAGAGGCGCAGGCCGAGCGAGGGCTGATAAAAGCGACCCCTGCATCGCCGTCAGCTCATCTCTCTGCGAGGGAAAAAGGGTTACCCGAAACGACAGCCCCAAGCGCTACCCAAAGCAAGCGCTTTGTCCGCAGGGAGCGTTCAGGCTGGCGAAGGCTGGCACCTTTTTGGCTATTGGTTTTCCAGCTGGAGCCCGGTCTCCCTGCCGGCCCGCTGTCCCTGCCCGCCCGGGGCCATCCCCAGTGCCCTCGGCGGCCGCAGCCCCACGGAACGGGCACACCGGGATTTCCCCCCCGGGCCCCCGGCTGGGCCGCGGGCTCAGCCCGGGACCGCCCGGCATCCGCGCCCCGACCCGTCGGTACCGGTACCGGGGCAACGCGCCTGCGGGCGGGCCGAGAGGGAGAAGGGGGAGCACAACCAGCGCACCCACAGCCCCGAAAACCAAACCCAGCTGAAGGGGGGGAGGGGCGGGGGGGAAGAGAAAAGTCGGGCGAAAAGGCGCGGTGGCACCGCGGGAGGATGCGATCGGGACCGGGGCCCGCCGCCGCCCTACCGTGGGTCTGCGCCAGACGACGCCCTGCGTCTTGTAGGAGCTGGGCCCCAGCTCTCGGTAGCCCAGGGCGGTGGGTCCGGAGGGGAAGGAGGGGTCCTGGAAGAGCCGCCCCCCCTGCAGGCACTCCTCCCGCAGCGCCCCGAAGGCCTGGCCCAGGTAGGGGACGGCGCGGCCGTGTCGCCCCGCGCCCGCGCCGCCGCCCGCTCCTCGCCCCGCCGCCGCCTCCCCGCCCGTCGCCGCCGCCGCCCCCCCCCCCCCCCCCCCCGCCACCCCGCGCTGCACCGGGCCCCCCCCCACGGATGAAGAAACTCCCCCCACGCCCCCCGGCCCCAGCCTCCGTTCCCCGTGCACCCGAAGGGAACTGCATCTCCATCGCGGCCAGCACCTCCCCGGCTCCGCACCTGAGCCAGCCCTGGCTCCCGTACTGCCACGTGCATTCAGCATTTAGAAAAACCCAATCGTTTCCTGTGGAAACCCCAGAAGTATCCACATCCAAATTTGGAAGCTTAGAAAAAAGTCAAAGGAAAGGAAAAACTAGTATGGCTCAAAACCTAATACGGTACATACGTGCCCTGGACCATGACAACTCTGAATGCTGCACACAGCGGAAATCATTTACAGCTGGATTTGCTGGTGGTAACCAAAGCATGTACTGCTGTCACCACTGGCACAAATCCATCCAACCCCCCTGCTTAACCCAAACCACACGCGGCGAGTTCCCCCCAAATGCACACCTCTGCCGTGCGGTGGGGGAAAAGGAGTGCCTCCGTTTCAGCTGCGTGCTGCTGCCAAGGACAGCTGAAACGCTGCTGCTGGCACCCACGTCGTACGGCAACCCTCCAAGGCAGAATTCAAACCATTTGTTTCATATTTTAGGTCTGACTCAGGACGTACTGGGTGCCAGGCAGCATTCCCCGGGGGGGCGGTGCAGAGGCCAGTAGCCCTTAGTGCTGCACCCACCGCCCATGCTGGCTGCTCAGCTGCCTCGGAAGGAGAGGCACCGCCTTTTGTGGGTCATATCTCAAGCCCTGGAAGCGCTAAACAGTTGTTTGGAGCTGCTCTATCCGACCAGAATGAACATTATTCATTGAAAAATGTCTAAGAAACTGTAAAATACCCGGCTGTACCATTTGCTGAGATGTGGTGGGAAGTTTTCCTGGAAAATTATAAATCAGAACTTTTTCTTCATTGCTGATAAATGGTGCCTCATTGTCCCGGGAGATGCTGTCCATTTGCTTCATGGCTTTGGACTTCAATCCCTTATGATTCCTCCACTTATACTCAGCACAGGCCCTCCTTACAGTTACACAGGGAACTATTGCTATTGAATAGGAAAACAAGGTAAGCATTGCCCATTCAATTCACAGTATAGCAGAGGAGGCCCCCAAAATCTTTTTGAAGTTAGATACTGGAGCGGTGTGAACCACACCAGCGAGCAACATCCATGTAAATCATGTCCTGATGGTGCCTGCGAGGTTGTCCAAACCTGGCCAGGCACAGCCTGACTTTGGTCTGCTTTAAAGGTGTCAGTTCTTCCTTGCAGGTCAGAGGGGCTCTCTTCATGAAGAGAACAGCAGTATTCTTCTTCAGGCTGAATATTGAGGCATGTGGGAAATCAGTCACATGCAGAGAACTGGAAGCGGATCAAGGAATGTTACATGCCGTAGGTGCTCTCTGAACAGAGCCAGTACACGCTGCGGGCACTCAATTACCGGGACACCATTAGCCAAGGTCTCCAGCATGGCTGTGCCACAGCTCTAGCAGGACACAGTATGACACCAGAGGATGGTTTTGCTCAACTGTTTCGATTCATTAAGCACTGCTGAATTATCTCGCAGGCAAGGCGGCCGTCTGCTGAACCAGGAGACTAAGAGACAGCAGCACCTCACCACCTCAGAGTTTAACTAACAACGCGCCGTGTTGCATCCTAAGGTGTCAGATCCAGGAGCTGTAGAGCTGCTCAAAAAGCATTTGGCTCCACACAGTGGTTCAAATCTGTATAGCTGCCACAGATCCGACTTCTCTGATTTTTCAAGAGTCATGGTAAAAGGAAACCAGTCTCAGCTTAAAGCAGCAGTTTTCCCAAAAGGTTTTGGTTTGTGAACCCCTCTGGTCACTTCCCCATAGATGATGCAGAAGTTTAAGCTGGGTTGAAGTTTGTCATATAATCACTTTGCTTTTCTTAATCATCTCCCCTGCACCCCATAGATGATCTTCACAGACCATTCCAAGGCCTGCTGGCAGCGTGCCGATAGCCTCCCCTTGGACAACGATCAAGAAGGTCGAGTGTGTACAAGCATGTTCCATGGCCATGCTGTGCAGTCAGAGTTACCAGGGTTTCCTTAGAGTCTGTGTGTCGGGATGGGGATTGAGACAGGGCCAAATAGAAAGGAAGAGGGACAGAAGGGAGCAAAGCCAGCAGGAAATTGAGCTAGCAAGGATTCAAGTAGGCAGAGGGAGAGGTACCCGGGGCAACACAGAGAAGAGATATATTTGCCACCATGGCTTGTTAGACTGGTCCCAAACTATTGGGGTTGTACTGTCCCAGGTGGTTTGATGATAGACAAGGATATGTTGGTATAATACAGGGTTTCACTTATTACCTGGGAAGTCAGCCCTACCAGCAGCAATCTGAACAGCCTACCTACAAAGTCCTCTGCAGCCAGGTAAATTGACAAGTCAGCCGCCTCCAGCCCCGCAGCAGACATGGATGTGAGTCCACAGTTGGAGGGAGGGAAGCTCTTCTGAGCACTACAGGAGTCAGTCCCTTGATCTACATACTCACGCAATATGTCTGTTTTCTTTAAAGAAAGGGGTGATTTCCACTTGACTATGAGACCAGTGTAATGCTCCTAAGTAAAATAGCAGCCCCAAGAATAGCCGCCCACTAGTGTCCCCCTAGAACTAGGCAGCTTTGGAAAGAAAAAGAAATTTGCTGTTTTCTTAAGCTCCCTGTGCATTTGCAGCTCTTATAAAAAGTCACTAAGCCTCATATGTTGCAAGTAAAGTGTTTTTTGGCTGTTGCTGTAGCAGCTCATGCTGGTTGCTGATAAGGAGCATCCAGGTGCCTCGCAGCCTGGAGCCCCTGGTAGGATGAGTTTCTCCTTCCCTATACCCTATGCTGCTCTGCCTCACAGCATCCCACCTCCCTTGTCTGCCCTCCCCTATACACAGATTTTGGGGGAAGAATGGGGAGTAACTGGCCAAGCACCCAGGAAGGGGGAAACAGGGCCATGCACCCACTGGGCTCCTGCTCTCCACCCCAGGATCTGCCCTCTCCTCCCCAGGATGAGCGTGGCTTCCTGGAGGAGGAGGCTTACAGCAGCAGTGGTAATGTTTCACAAGGAAGGGAATTGCTTTCCCCTCTGGAGATGGGATCTGGAGAGGGACTGAGCTTTCCTCAGCGCAAGACTGACTGCAGCCCGGGCCAACATGGTGAGAGGTGGCAGAAAGACCTGGGTTACCCTGCAAAACACAGCTGCTCTTCCCGGCTCCTTACTGTGCTGAAAGGCCTTCCCTGGATCAGCCTGGTTGTGCCATGGAGCTCCATGCCTGGGGTGCAGGCATTACTGCTGCAGCACATCTTATTTCTCCTCTTCAGGCACCAACAATTTTCCAGCTTTTCTAAAACAAATGAACAGGGTCACTGCTAATTTCAGTTGCATTTCCCTATAGGAAAGCCACTAGGCTGCAGCTTGTAGCAACACTCCCCCACCCCAAACATTTAGTGAAATATTGCATCCTCTAAAATAATAATATTACAGACAAACATTTAGGACCTTTCCCAGCTCGCACTACTCTGCCTATTAATAGTCACTTCATTTTCACAGTGATAGGGTGGGCAGCAGCTCATACATCTAGAATAGGAGAAGGCAAGCTCTCTAAATCAAGCTAATCCCTTTTCACGCTGTGAGGTCTACAATACAGCTAAGCGGCTTTAATTCTCATAGCAAAGTGCTGCAGTACAGGAGAGCCTGTAATGCATGACAGCAAAAATGTATCTAGAACTGTTAGGCAATTGGCAGTTACTTTCTCCTAAAGATTTCCACACATACAGAACAGTTTTGATTCCATGGAATTAGCAGATTCTTCTTTGAAACCAAGACGATGCATTTTCCTGGTTTATTCTTTTCTTCCCCATTTCTCCCATCCTCTTGCTATCAACAAGAAAGGGAAAGAAGGGAAGGAAAACAGGAAGAGCCAGCCAAAAATATGCAAATCCCAGAAGAAACAAAAATCAGAATAACTGTAATATTTTTTCTTCTGGTTGCTGTTTCCCTGGGGGTTAATGCCACTTCAGCAGCAGTTTTTGAGAGTTATAGAGAACCTGAAACTTTTCCCCCCATCATATAACTGTCGGCAGTTGCCATAGTCAACTATAATCATCATCTTTTCCTCTTCTTTATATCCTCTAGATGGTGCTTTTGTATCACTTTCTACACAAAATCAATCATTCTGCCACTAATCAAGCTTGGGAAGGGATCTGAGTTGCTGTGCTACAGGTCGCCAGGAGCAGAGGTTTGTGGTGGACACGCTGGGTGGTTACGTGGTCCAAGCCTCCATCAGAGAAAATGGTTGTCCTCAGCCTCTTCCCAAATGGGAGATACAGGACAGCAAAAAGCTTATGGCACATTTTAGTGGAATTTATGAAGATTAAAATCTAATTGTATTTCTTCTGGATTGCACCTTAACACGCTGATGAGGCGCAAGGGTTCACCCCTCCTGTGCACACTCGTGTGCATATCATGCAACATATCAAGTGTACATCAAAAAAAGTACATGGGAAACAAAAGATTCCTGATTAAAATGGCATTTCCCGAATGCCAGAGCACCATGATCTTCCATGAACAATGCTGTCAAAGCTTCTGGCTGACAGCAAAATGGGAGCGTGCCTCTGGGCTGCAAGAACAGAGGAAATTTCAGCATAAGAGGCTGGTGCAAGGAGGGAAAGAAACCAGGATTCTGCCTCACGAGCAGAGAAAGTGGGTGCCTCTGAATGGGTCTATTTGTCAGAAAAAAAAATAGAAATCCATCCTGGAAAGAAAACCCCCCTCCCCTCAACCCTTATTATTACACTCTATTCTGATCAAGTACACAGACACACCTGGAAGTACTGAAATGTAACAGAGCCAAAATTCTGGCCATCCTTCTCCTTTACTCAGTTTTAACTCAGATAACCAGCGTAGTAATTCCCTCAGCCCAGCCTTCTCAACCTGTGCCCACCTGGAACCGACCAAGTAATTTCATTTCCTCTTTTGCATTCACGGTCTTCAAATATTTGCAGACAAGCAGCCTGGCTGGCCTCTGTTTGGACTCTTTATCTCAACAGGTTTCAGACCTTAAAAATTCTCTCTTCCCTTCCCCACACCTCCTGTCTAAACTTCCAAAGGGGCAGTCATCAGACCTGCTCTCTGGCAAACAAAGTTTCTGTTTACCCGGCTCTCAGCAGTGGGCTTTGCTGGGGAAACCTGGGCATTAAATAGGAAAACAGCAGAGAGCAGCTGTGCTCCATGGAAAAATTGCTACTGCTTCAGTTCTTGAACCTACAGACATTTGCAGCCACCTGGCCCTGTGCCAGGACAAAACGGGTAGAAACGTGGAGGGTTTTAAGGTCTAAAAGGCTTATAAACATTTTCTAAGCAGGAAGCAACACCAGAAGACTGTAAATATGATGGCTAACCTCTCACGAGCTAAGACCCTGTTTTTATAGACAAGGAAGATAAAGTGACTTTTGCCCAAGGTCACACTGGAGATGGGGAACAGGGGTTACCAGCTTGCCTCCTATTTGGTGATATAATTTTCCACTTTTGGCCTGGACCATGCTCCTGGATTGTATCCTTGCCCTCTGCAGGTCATATGGCCAAGTGGCCATCTCTGAGCTCTCTCAAGTTCACACCTTTTATTGCTTATTCATTAATTCATAAAAATCACACTGCTTTGAGAGAACCTAAGACGATTTTTTTTTAAAAAAAAGAACACTTATGCCAGAAGTAGGTTCAACTTCTCAACATTGCCCTGGCTTTAAAACTCACTGACATCTCCATAGCCAAGGAAGCAGTGGCAGTAGATATCCAGCACTGGGTTTTGTGGCTGCTTTACCCTCCAACAGTATAGAGCCCGACCTCAGAAGGAAGGAAAGGTGTTTTAAACCATCTTTGCCTGGATTTTTAAAGCGCTGCTCCCCAAGCCTGACTTTCAGCACACTGAGTGCACACAATCACTTCCCATGTGTAAATAGGTGTGCCTGCAAAACTCCACTGGTTTCCCTTGCTCCTTGTTAAAACTGTATTTTAAAAAGGGGCAGGGAATTCACAAGCTTTTAAGCAAATAATGGAGGAGTAGCACACGGCAGCACCCGTGGTCCCCGCAGCGCCGGCTGGGGCCCCTGCCAGCTCCCTGCCCGCGTCTCTCGGGTACATATTTGCACTTCGGGTGCCTCCTCCCTCCAGGGCTGTTGGAGCGCGTAGGGCAGCCCCCAGCTCCACCTGAGCCTGCTACCTGCCTATATCCACCTCCTCTTGCCCAGGAGGCGACCACAGAGCTGTGCCACAGGCCGGGTGGGCAGGCATGTCCAGGGTCGCAGCGAGGCTGTGCCAAGAAAGAGCAGCTGCAGATGGGCTTGGATCCAACAGCAAAGCCATCAAGTATTTGAAGCAGGACTATGAAGCCCTGAAACAGCAGTGCCTGCAGGCTGGCACCCTGTTCAAGGATGAGGAGTTCCCAGCCTGTCCTTCTGCGCTGGGCTACCAGGACTTGGGACCTTACTCCTTCAAAACGCAGGGGATAATCTGGAAGCGCCCCACGGTAAGAGTGCTTTATAACTGCCTGTTTTACTGGGTTCAGATCCAATCAAAGCCCACCTGAACATCCATGCTAAATCAGTACTGAACCCAAATATCCACTATTCCTCTATGTTTTGGTTTTTTCCTCTATCTTGCTTTACCTCCATGGTTAGCAGAAGCAAGGTTGAAAAGGGGGTAGAAAAGAAAGAAATCAACACCTTCTAAGCCCTTTATAAAGAAAGGAATCCTAAACTGCTTCATGGGAACCTGCTTCCTCTCAGTCCTTTCCAGCTCCCACAGAGCTACAAGGCCAGGGTACAATCCAGAGACCCACGCGTATCCAGAGAGAGTGCAAGGCACCCCAGGAGATATCTCCCATCAATTGTAACGGTACTGACACTATGGTCCTGCCACTGTGCACCTCAGGAAATTGGGCTAATACTTAAATAAAATCCTCTGCCTCACTTCAAGCCACCTATAACAGTAAAAGAGCAACTGATTGGAACTGTTATTAACAAAATACATATATCCTATAAATGGCCTTTCATTTAAAAATGGTCATTTTCATCAGGAAAGATTAGATGCTGAACTTTTTTTAAAACCACAAAATCAGGGCTTCATAGATTTTTCTGCCCTTCCCGTTTTTCAGTCTCTTTTTTTTGTGTGTGTCCCTCCTTTGCTGCTTCTTTGTAATTTTGCCCCTCCTTGCAACATCAAGAACCACTGAAAAAAGGGGAAGGAAGGAAAAAACCCCAGACAACTTACCTTCCTCTGGTGGGGGAAAGAAAAACGAGAGAAGAAGGGAAAATTTCAAGGCTTAGATTTTTTTTCCCCACACACACTTGAAAAGTGAGCAATGGAAGCTTGCAGGTTTAATAACTCCCAAGTTTTTACCCTGGTGACCCCAGCTGTCCATCAGC
Organism: Gorsachius magnificus; assembly: GCA_034008185.1. NCBI lineage: Eukaryota > Metazoa > Chordata > Aves > Pelecaniformes > Ardeidae > Gorsachius > Gorsachius magnificus. Next base: position 9,073,248 of record CM067083.1, on the reverse strand, counting down.
ACTTCAGTCTGGTACCTGAATGTTTCAGGACCAAGTACCATGGATATATCTCTTGGCTTTGCCTACTCAGGGAGGCCAGCAGCCTTAGAAAACTCCTTAAATTATACTGTGGTTCCTCATGCAAGAACAACGTTGTGCCCAGTGCAGGCAGAGGCACAGTCACAAGTGTAGTGTGGTCAGGAATGACCAAGGGCTGAAATCCAGCAGGGTTAAATGTCCCAGCCCTGCTTGCCAGAGACCTGCCCAGGTAGGGCCCCTCTGCCCTCCTGGCACTCAGCAGAGACACAAGGAGTTTACGGACACTTAACCCACAAGTACCTGGACCCACTGGCTTATCGCTATGTGTGGGGCAGAGTGCAACCCCACTGCAAGGCGACACAAGCACCCATGCTGGGGATGAACCCTCTTCTTTGCTCTCCTGTGGAGGAACCAGGATCTGACCGACTTCTGGGGGTTGCAGATCCCCCTGTTGGTGACCACAGCCCTGCTCATTGCTTGGACTTCCTCAAACAGCCGACAAGTTTCCACCTGCAAACTGCCCACGGTTGCAGGCTGGTGGGATCACTGTTCACTTACCTGCCTGCCTCTGAAACGGACTGCAGGACCCAGTGGGTGATCTGGAAGAGACCTGCTGGAGAAATGGGCCCTGCAAAATAAATATCCACTGCTAAGGACATCTCCCCCTGGTTTGTGGCTGCTGGTTTGCAGACAGTGAGTGCTGAGACACTCTGCCATCAAAGACTTCTCTTCCGACTTCAGCAGTGGGTTTATAGAAAGGGGGAAGGTGGAACTGCAGCTGTGAGAGAGGTGTATGTGGCACTTGGCAGGGACTCAGAAAGGGCAGGTCTCTGGGTGAGTAATGTCACACACAGCTGACTGCCACCAGGTGCACAGATTTGGAGCGAGGAGAGAAAAAACAACATAAAACTTTTCCTGTGCTGTAGGTAACCTACTCCTGACTCCTATCCGCTGAGACCGACCAGCTAGATAACCACAGAAGCAAAAAGGATGTAGCTGAGATCACACCTATTACGAGAGGAGATGCACAAACTGGCTCTTCAACACACACGCACGAGAAGTCCTGGATTGTCCCTGTCCCTGTGGCTTGGTGGCACAGGGATGCTCAGAGCTGATGGCTGCGGCTCTCTGGGAGAGCAAGCAACTGCCTGAGCCTTCCCTAATACTGGTCACCATGTTCATGGACAATGCTTGGGAGAAGGGGAAGGCTTTTGTCTCTAGAGACAATATTTACTTCCCAATACAGGGCATTAATTGTTGGAGGGCTCAGAGTTGGGGCAGAAGGGATGGTCATTGCCATAACCTACTCAGCTGGCCCCAAAGGGCCAGGAAGAAAGATTGGGGGGTGGGGGTGTCACTAAAAAAGGCATTTGCCTGGTTGGCCTCCCAGGAATCGGGGTCAGGGTGGGGGAACATCCTCTGCTGGTGGCAGTGGAAGCCACCAATACAGTTCTGGTCTCAGACTCAGCAGCAACAGTCACAAACTCATTTGCGCTGCTTGAGCCCAAACCACAGCAAGATAAAATAAGATTTAAATGTCAAGGTTGAATTTTCACCTCTGTCCCCACAGCAGCAAAAAGTCTCACCAATATCACTGACAGTCTCAAGTAGCACAGGGCTTCAGGATTTGCCTCCAAAAAATACATGTAGTTTTCAATTTAATAAGGCAACAGTGGGTTTACACCACGTTAATCAGATAAAAGACAGAGGATATATTTTTTTAAGACATGTTGGAAGCGTTTAATATTTTTTTGAACCTTCACACTGAAACAATGAACAAGAAATGGGGACTTCTCAGAGCAGAAAGGGTGATGCATACTTTGAAAATGTCTCTTTTCAGGAGTTATGTGCCAATCCTCAGTTTATAATTGGAGGAGCTACTCGAACAGATGTCTGCCAAGGAGAGCTGGGTACGTACAGCGCTTCTGAATTTTGTTTTGGAAGAAGAAAAAAATGAAGCTTAATTTAAAAATTCCTCATACATAGAACTTTTTATTGTCTGTCTCCCAGACATAACATAGAGAGAGGCAGATACCCAAGAAGGGGACTCACACCCTGGGATAGGGTGCATATAGGCTTTTAAGAGCATTATCAAACCTAGGAGACAACAAAGTGTTTCTTGCAGGTAGGGAGCTGATTATCCCTTTGTGGAGCAGAAGACTGGCTTGCTTTTAACTTTCTGAGACAGAGCTGGACACCAACCTAATCATGAGAGTGCTTACCCTGAAGTGAGAGAGCAGCCTTCGTGCCCATCCCATCGCCATCCCAGGGGACAAGGGACACCAGGGAAGTTTCTCCCAGCAGCCTCACCATTAGGGATTTTTATTTGGGAGGCAGAGCAAGTTCTAGCCACCATTTCACACAAAGCAAGTACACAATAACCAAGGAGCAGAGCAGGAACTGGTTTAGCACAGGGGCTGGGGCTATGAAGTGACATTTCACGGCAAGCAGTATGGCTCATCTGCTTGCAGGCACAAGTTAGAAACAAGGACCACATCGTAAAAAAAAAAAATAAAATAATGAACAGAGCACATAAACTTTGTAATACCATCCACAACAAGCAAATTGTGCCAAGCCCTTTGTGCTGAATGCTCCTTCTGCTTGCATGGCTTTTGGTGTAGAGCTGCAGGAACGACCGGGCACCAGGCACGCTGTGCAAACACAGCCAAAAAAGGCAGCGTTGCTCAGCTCCCCAAACTAGGGGCTGATGCCGATGAGATGTCTCTCAGGCAGTGCTCGTCCTCTCCTGGAGATCCAGCATAGCAAAACTTTCTTCCCCATCTTTCTCCAATGCTTGCTGTTGTCCAAACAGAGCTCCTGTGTGAGCGGCCAGAAGGGAGGTGTAAGGGGGCTTTATTCCCCCTTTGCACAGCTGGAGCAGCAGCCTCTTCCCTGCCTGCCTCGCTGATAAGATCCAGCTCCAGAAGACAGCAGCAGCAACCTCTCCCAACTACATATAGAGGCAAGAAGGCTGAAACTCTTGTAATGAGAATTTGATAGATTAGACACAGAGAAATCGGCCTTTCTCCCTCCTGCGCTGCTTAGTGCGGTACTCCTGACCTTACTGGTCTTCTAGCCCATCCATTGTGCAAATGAGATTCAAACAATTTCTGCAAGTCATTGGCAATAAATAATACCAATGCTGGACCTGTAAACACAGCACCATTAAAGCAATTGCTAAAAAATTCCCTCGTGTGTGAGCCTGTGCTCCAAATGCTAAAAATAAGATGCCCAATCTTATACTTGCTCCAGGATATTTATTCAGTGGATGCTAGAACTGAGTATGGGGAAATCACTTACTGTATTTTAGGAAAATGGTTCAGATAAGTAATAAAAGCGACATTTCTTGTCACCTCCAATTTGGGAAGCTTCTATAATAGCATAAAAAAAATAAAGATCATATGCCTGAAGTAAAACCTCATTTTCCTTGACAGTTTACAAGCTAAAGGACTGAAGAATATTACCTGCTCTTAAACTAGAAGAGGTCAATGCATTATTTGTGTTAAGCCTAGGAACTGAAAGCAAATACCCTGAGTCCCTTTTTATTTCTGTCTCCTCCTGAATGTCCCTGTGGAGTCCCAGTCCTTTGTGCTAAATGGGCTTTCTTTAGAGAGCAGCGCCCAAATCCGTCAAACAACGGAACTGGGCCCAAGAGCCTCCCGTGAATCTAGGGATGGTGCCTCTGGGCTTTCCCAGGCAGTACCCCAAGTGCTGGTCCTGAAAGCAACCCCTAAACCTAGAAGAAAAGCCCCAATATCTCTTCTGTTAGCAGCTTCCTTTTCTCTCTCTCAAAGAAAAAATAACCAAAGATAATCCAATGTGTTTCTGTGAGTCTGCTTACGATCGCTTTGACACAGACCAACCCTTCACAAAAATAAACTTCGGAATATAAGCATGGGACTTCCCTATTAGCGTTCAGGTATTTGCTTTACATCTCTGAGGCATACTATGTTTTTTTGGTATTTGATCCAGTACCTTGAATATCAAAGCCCTTGTTACTAAAGCCCTCATGTAAAATACTTCTATTGAAACAGACCCTGATTATATATTTACATAAGCCATGTATGTGACCTGTTAACAAGTCCTTTAGGGAAATAGAGCCTTTTTTTAATAATCTTCTCTGACATGTTTCTTCTCTTTTAAAAATAACACTGCAGGTCTGGGTTTATATGAACAAAAGGAACAAGAAAACGCAGAGTTAGTCTCACTCCATTAAACTTATTTCTTTGACAACAGGGTAAGCTAGATGAATATCAGCTTGGGAAGTTTGATGGGAACTTGAAAGACTTGAAATATTTTAAACGTTCTTTGAACCATATCTTTTTGATAGCCTAGTAACAACTTGAAATGCAATCACATAGTCTTAGTTATCAAAGGTGACTTATGGAGTTTTCTTGCAGCTATCCGAGTAAGTTAACCCCAGACTTGTTTGCAGAAGGCTTTAAGAAGTAAGCAGCATAAATTTAATTTAGAGAACATAAAACATACTCAAACCCTCTCAGTTTAATATTAGCTTTCCAGATCTGCACCATTTATATCATGGAGTGCCTTTTGTTGTGAAGGCTCAGAGGGAACCCCTGGCACCAGCTCCCTCGGCCTGGGCTGTCAGCTGGAGAAGTCCCCTGAAGCCAACGCAGATGCACCAGTTCACACCAGTTGAGGAGCCCACCCTATGCGGGCTTTGTGCACATTTTGGGGAGTAAACCAAAGCCTGACAACTCAGACAGATCCAATACCTGTTGAGGCAGCCTTTGGAGCTCCTGTAGGCAGGGGAGTGTTTAATAGTGCTGGGTTTGTTCACTTTTTTTGCTATAGACATTAATATATGGCCCTTCTGATGTTCAGTCGCATGGGCCCAGGGCTATTTGAGATCCTTGTTCTAGGAGACAGATCCCCTTGATCTCAAAAAATACATTCACTGACAACTCTTGAGACCCCAAAGGGAAGAAAGCCCATTCTGTTGCTGGGTGCTCCTTTGCCTTTCTGTACACAGCTGCAGAGCTTAATTCGTTTCCATAAAAAACTTTAGGAAGCCTTCTTTAGAAATCTCAAAGCAGGAACAGCCTGCGCTGCCAGAAATTATAAAGCTAGCGGACTAGTGCTTCCTCGATGTCTGGTAGGATGCCCCAGGCACTATGAGCTCTGAAGAAGGGCTTCCAGCAGAGACTAAAGCCAAGTCTCAAATCTGCTTGAACAAACGGGGAAGCAAGAGCCACAGCATTGTATTTGGATCCCTTCTGAACACCAGGCATTGCTGAAGTAGCAACATGCCAGAGTACAGTCAGGACAGAAACACCTCCCATACTGTCCAGTTAGATCCTGGAACCAGACACTTGGACTTTTGGCTTAAACCCACCATCACTAAGCCGATGAAGAGTTCAGATGCTCTGTGTCTAGACACTTCGATGGTAGCTAAGCAGAAACCGAGTGCTGCTCTGTGGCAACTGAAACTAATCAAGTTTCTCATTTATTTTATGACCTCTCTGAGTGCTGCGCGCTTGGGTAAACATCATCAATACAGAGGAGTCGCTCAGCTCCCAGGTCACCAAGGATTCAGTATTCTCTGCAGCAATTTGGTTATCTCTGAAAACCAGGAGGCGCCTGCATAACACCGAGAACACGAGCCATCGCGGTACATCTGCGAGCAGCGAGTGATTGCATTTCAAGTACACTAACGGGCAAAGTAATTCTCCAAGATCATGTGTGTGTGTACATATATATACACACACACGTATAAATATGTACACACACAGAGCTAGGCACAGCTAGGCTTCCTGTTTACCCTTTCCACCACAAACTCAAGGTCAGAATTACTTATTTCAAATTAAAAAAAATAAAGACTTCACCAACATTACAAGGTCCAGAAATTGAGCTGGCTTCTTTTTAGCACATTCAGCAGCAGCGGTAAACATTGTAATTGGCACTTCTCAAACTTTTGTTCATGAAATATGAGACTGAGCAGAAAGCAGTGCATGTACCTACAGGTGATTTAGCCTTGCAAGGCTAATGCTGAGAAGACTTTTTTTAAAAAAAATTCTTTTTATAAGCTAAAAGGCTACAACTTCAAATGCACAGAGTGAGCAGAAATGCTTTCTGATATTGTCATTATTCCGACTATAACTGTACCGGAAATACATTCTAATTAAATATTTGATTCATTGGCCAATTGGCCTCATTTCCTCTCCCTCCAAAAAGTCACTGTTTTGGAAGGGAATCAAGTAGTTTCCTCACAGTTTGAAAGATGACCCACCCATAACCTGCAGCTGAATCAGGACAAGTCTGAGCAGTCCTACATAAACTGCCTTTCTAGGGAGCTTGTGCTGCCGCACTATAGTGTAGACACAACCACAAACAAAACTGAAATCTGCTGCCGGGAAAATGATGTTGGACTTTGAAAAAAGGAACATGTACTGTCAACTTGTACTTTTTTAGAACTAGTAATCTATTATCCAGTAGGGCTGAGAAACTTTATTAACAAGGCGGGCTCCCATTATGGTATACAAGAAGATAGAAGGCAACCTGTACAGTTTAGGTTCCATCCTGGAAGATCCTTGGTATGGACAGATCCCTGCATCCTCTTTAATTTGTCTTAAAGCCAGTATCACAAGAACCTGAATGTAACACGTCACCTGTATATAAAAGATGGCCCTGAACCATCTGCACCTAGGAATATCATGCAAACTTCCCTTTTTATCAAGTTGCTGCACAGCAGCCAATTCCCAGCTGGTTCCTTTCAGAGGGCACAGTTAATATTTGTTCAGCCACAAGCCCAGCCAAAGATATTAGGCCCCCAAGTAAGGTTTAGAGACAAGACTCTGCATTGCTCAAGGCAGGTGTAGCTATTTTTAAGGCCAAGTTCACCAGTGCAATTCTTCCAATACAGTTCTTAATTCTTCCAATGCAATTCTTTCCAGGCATGCTTTGAGCAGGCTTGCTCCTAACGCTTCCCCAGGAGGTTAGATTGCATGGCGCGTTTGCAGGCAGCAGAAGCACCAATGTCACTCACTCTCCCAGATGCTAAGAAGTTAATTCATACCGTAAGATAGCTGCAAAGGATTTCATGCTGCATTTGGCATCTTACGGGGATGAGCTTATGAAATTGTTTAGTTCTGAGTCAGGGAAGTAAATAACGTATTTAAGGAAACCCCTCTCATTTCACTGATTCTTCTGCCTAACTGTGCATCAGACATAACACCATCTTCAGCAAAGCCCAGAGCAGTTTCCTCTTCACTGGCTGTAAAAACCTGGCTTGGACCAGGAAAGGGAAACCCTTCTGGATGTCACACACTGGGAGAGCACCAACTCATCACTGCTACAGACCTTCTCTGGTCTCACCGGGGGAGGAGGGACACAACAGGGACACCAGGACTGCCACCTGCCACCTTCACAGCATGCCAGGAACAGCCAAGGCAGCAAGAATATCTTGGGCAGTTGAACAAAATGAGGGCTTTAGTTCTAATTTTATAAAGCTTTTCATCTTCCTCCTCTGAAGAGCCATTCCCCAGACTTATCACCATTATATATTATTATATATTATATATCACATCACTACCTCTCCAAGCAAAGGCAGAAGTTATAACAGCATAAGGCATACACCTGTACCAAGGAATGCCTCAAAGAAGTAGACGCCAAGCAGGTTTAAGCATTCTCAGTCTCATTTTTTCCTGCATCTACATTTTCTTGGAAGAGGAGGTTCTTAAAGCCTTTTTTTCCACTGCCTTGTGCTCTCCTGATTTTTCTTATTTTATACATTTTACACCTAAAGCTGGGAGGAACCTTCCAGGCCAGTGAGTTGACCCCTCTCCCACAGAACGCAAAATGATTTGTAAAAAACCTAGGTTGGGCTTGAGAAGGTTTTTACTCATAGTTGTTCTAGAGGCTGAGGCTTTTAGACTGTCTCTTCTATATGCACAGCAGCAACTTTTTCCTATTTCCAGTGTAAACATCTCGCAACCCTTTTAGTTTAATTTATCTTCTCTGCTGCAAGGGAAATCTTACCTTTCAAGCAAGAGCTCTTGGCTCAAACAGCTTTTCTGCAAAGTAGCATTTAACCTGCCTCATGCTTCCTCTTCAAACTTCATTTGCATAGGAAGAGCAGGACAAGGTTTTTTTAACCTCTTCTCATAAGAAATGCAGGTGGATGGGGAGAAGCAGGTAATCCAGCCATTTTCAAACTCCTTCCATCTTGGATGCTCTTTCCTGAACACAGCAGCCAGGATGACAAAGAGCAATCCTCAAGGAAGGCTCAAGTGGCACCTCACATACTAATACTAGGATTTCCCTCCTTATTGGAAATGCCTGGGCTGGCACACCATGCGGATCACAGTATTGCACCCGTATCAGATCAGCCAGCTCAGGTGGTTACAGGTCATCAGACCAGGGGCTCTTATAGATGTTTTTTCAAGTCACTGCTTGCCTAATTGGGATCAGCTGGTTTTGCTCAGCTCATAGGAGGCATTTGGGTACCTCCCAGTGGGGTATTGGCATCAGGGAGCACATGGCACCAGGCAAGTAGTCCCCATCTCTTACCTTTAGAGTTATATTCATCGTGGCACTAAATCATAAAGCCCAAGTCAATATAAAGACTTAACCACTGCTCTAAGGTACTAAATCATGCTACAGATCAAACTCATTCCTTGGTTTCTCTGTGAGCTTATTTCCACTGAAGCAAGAGCTGTTATGCTAATTCCTTCTGCAGAATACATGCCTGCACAAAGAAACTAGGTCCTGGCACAGATAATCCACAGGGAACCAGGAAAATGTTAGTACCTTCAAACCAGCTTTGTTTTCCTTGACTTTCTGCACACCTCAGAAATAACACAGAACCACAGAAGCTCTTCCTACTGTCCGCAGTATGCAAATGCTGTAAGAAACCCGTGAGTCACTGAGTTTCCCGGGTGCACCACCTTTGGTGCGATAGAGGCTTCCACTTACCCAGCCTCTGGTCCCCAACAAGCAGGTAACCCAGCAAACAGCTCAAGAGACACCCAGCGAGGGCTGGGGATGCCCGTCCTTTCCAGGATAAGCAATGGGCCAGAGAAAGGACTCACCCCCTTGCAGAGTTTGCAGGAGACTTCAGTTTCCATTAGACTCATGGGCAAATCTGGAGCAATAGTCCTAAGTGATGGTTCAAATTCAGACCTTCAAAGAGCTAAGAAGGGAGAGCTACCTGAATCTTCTCCAAAAGACAGGAATGGAGGTCCCACCCTTCTATCAGCCCAGAGCTTTTGCCCTCTTCTGGACACCTTCTAAGCCCTTGCCTCTCCCAGGTGTGGTGACTTGGGCCTAGTTAAAGTACCACAGGTCATTAACTCTGTACTGCCCAGCCAGGCTTTGCAACCCACATACCTCAAATGGTTCTCTCTCTGGCTATGTTCTTGGTCTCCTGAGGGCATTAACAAGCTTAGATGAAGCGGCCTGCTTTCACAGCTTCACTAAAAAATCAAAATAGCCAAGTTCCAAACGAGACCGTCGAAATTACTGCCATGATCAGCCTCAGAGGCCCCAAGATCCCTATGCGGTCTGGGTGGGTGGAAAATGAGCAAAAGAGATAAATAACACAGCAAAACTAGAATGGATTGCTGAACCAATACTGAGTCTGGCAGGACCTTGCAAAGCACTTAATGCTGGCATTTTAGTCTAGATGGGAGCATGACATAATGGTGTAAGGATCAGCTCGGCAAAACCCTATTTATTAATTAACTTTTCTGCCTTGTAAATGTCTGTGGTTTTAGGTGATTGCTGGCTCCTAGCTGCTATTGCGTCTCTCACTTTGAATCCAGATATTCTGTACCGCGTCGTTCCCAAGGCTCAGAGTTTCCAGAAGGACTATGCTGGGATCTTTCATTTCCAGGTACCTATATGATCAGAGTATTGAGAATAAAAGATGAAAATGCTCATATTTAGCTAAAAGCAGAATTTTTGTGTTTGGCACAGGCTAAATATTCAAGAATTACAGCACATAAGTGAAGTTGGTGGGTGGGAAGAGGGGAAGAAAAGAACAACCGAGTTAAATAACATTAAGTGACACCTGCTCACCAGCTAGGTTCTGCTGTCCTACAGCTGATAAGGCTCTGGTGAGTTATACAGGTTCTGTAAACTGAGCCAAACCACAACGCCACGTGAGTCAAGCCAAGCTCTGTCACTGCTGGCTGTTGAGAGTGAATTCGGGCTGATGCGGTTTCTCCTCCTTCCCTTCCCTTCTCTCCCTGTGCCTTTGTCCAGATTTCCTTGCCTGCAGACCCAGTGTGTTGGGACTGAGCCAGCCTGCTTTGACCAAAGGTTAGGCTCAGGTGTGAGCAGTAGGGACTCACTCTGCAAAGCTAAAGGAGGTGTTTTGGTGAGGACAGGTGGTGTAGAGCACATACCTCTCCTTTCCACCAGCTCATCTCGGCAGGTGGAAAGGATAGGTATGTGCTCTACAAGGGAGAGGAGTCCAACATGGGAATGAAACCCTACAGTGACTGATCCAGGGGGAACTGATGACAGGTGAAGGGGTAGGAAGATGGTAGTGTGGAGCTATTATGTGCACACCAGCCCTCATCATGTTTTTCTTTCCTCTTTTCATCAGTTCTGGCAATATGGGGAGTGGGTGGATGTTGTGGTGGATGACAGGCTGCCCACCAAGAACGGGAAGCTGCTCTTCGTGCACTCGGAGGAAGGCAACGAGTTCTGGAGCGCGCTGCTGGAGAAGGCCTACGCCAAGTATGGTGGCTAAGCAGGAGGCAGCACCCCTGGGTTTGCAGAAGTTGACTGCCCAGGCACTTGTGGTATTAGGCACAACACACTTCAGTCAAATGCAGCCCCTGTACCATCCATATTTACAGTTTCCTCTAGGTCCATACATGGTATTGCCAACCACCTGTTTCAAGGGGCTTTACTGCTGGTGGCCCAGGTGACACCAATGATCACATGGACCAAGGGATACTAAATTATGAACCCTTCTTTCTGCAGTGCTAATGCTTACAAGTGGAGATGGCCCCTTATATAGCTCTTGTCATCTCCCCCACAGGTTGAACGGCTCTTATGAAGCTCTTACAGGAGGGTCCACTATGGAGGGCTTTGAGGATTTTACTGGAGGCATCTCTGAGTCCTATGAGCTGCGGAAGGCTCCTTCAAACCTGTATCAAATCATCCAGAAGGCTCTGAGAGCTGGGTCATTGCTTGGCTGTTCCATCGATGTAAGAGACTGCCGCCACTTCACTCTTCTGTCCCCTCTTCTCAGGGCTCTGGTCCATATTGTAACAAAAGCTTGGACCAATGTTAGACATAGGTAGGAAGGTCTGAGTTAAAAGCATACTACAATTAATGGGAGACTTTTATTGATTTCAGTTATAAAAAAACTTCAGACGAGTTTATAAATAACCAACTCTTGTCATGCCTCCCTTTTTACAAGACAGCCTGTGAGCCACGAACTGGGGACTGGTCTTCCTGAACTCCATTTTCCTTCTCTGAGTACCTTTTCTCATTCAAATTCTGTGTAATTGCTGCTCCAGACACGCAACTGCCAGACACAAACTCTTTGGGATACTTTGTTGTAGCCTGTAGTCCAATTCTGGCTTTGGTTTTCAATCCTAAAGATTATTGGCACCTGTAATACAAAGTCTCTCAAGTTACAGATGATGTTTGTACATGTTTTGGGAACTCCACACCTTTCCCATCCCATTCCATTATCTTGTTTGAAATCCTGGATCGTGGCATATAGGATTAGTAGAGTTGAAATTTTGATACGCTGGATCTCAAGTGAGGCAGGCTAGAGTGGAATCCATATGAACATGTTTTTGCAGGTGACTGGATCTGTTACCTGAGCTGGGAATTGGACTTAGATTTCATTGTACATTCTTGAATCTTTGCTGTGCTAGGGCTGCATATTTAGGGGCATGAAACTGCGGAGGTGGACTTTTGCTGTGGATCTCACCCCTATTTAATACACTTTGCATCAGGAGTATTGATATTCATTGTGCGTACCACTTTGGATATCTTCCCCCATATTAATTTGCTCATGAAAGCTGTGTTCGTACACCATATATAGTCCTAAATGTGTATATTTTATTGCCCCAGATAACTACTGCATCTGAAATAGAAGCAATTACAAGTCTGAAGCTGGTAAAGGGCCACGCTTACTCTGTCACTGGAGCAGAAGAGGTAAGCCAGCCTCTCCAGGCCCATGACACACAACAGCTTGGGGTTGCAATACTGCAGTGCCCTCAGCTTTCTGATGCCTTTCTCTGACTGACCCAATAAAAATGTTGCTACCTTATGCACCCTCTTACGGAAAAAGAAAGTATCTGTAGAACTTAGGTTGAAAGCTCTGTGCTGGTAGTGGAGTATACTGTGCAGTCTGCACCTTGTGTCGTACCGGCAGACTGGAATACAAAATATAAAGGTGGGCCAAGATGTTGCTGAAATGGAGGGTACGGAACGGAGGAACAGGACAGGAGGCAGCTGTCTCCCATGTGTTCCTACTGCATGAGGTGGGAGCGTGTCCTTTGCCAATCAGCGCTAACGGGAAAGGCGTAAAAGCCTCTTTCATGAACTTCTCCGTTAGTTTCACCTTCACAGTGGGTCCTAGATGCTCCTGCTCTTCTGAAACTGGAATCATTATGGAGGTGTCCATGCCAAATAACCTCTTTCCAACCTCGTGCAATGCCTTCTGCTTTTGAGGATGTAGATATTCTGCTGGTTTGTAGCTGATGTTTTTCCTTGCAGGTTGCTGTCCGTGTATGAAATGGTGAGTGCTGCAGCTAATGGCTCACTTGGTGGCACAAAATAATATAAAATAAGGGTGGAAGGTATCTAGGTGTCTTTTAACTATTGCAAATTGTAATAGACTGCATCACTCAAATACAAATCATGTTTTATCCTGTCTGAAAAGCAATTGCCTTATGATGATTGGAATAATAGAAGTGCTCAGGCTCTGTTTGTTATGGATCTTTTAGGTATATTACCGAGGACGGCCAGAGAAACTAATGAGGCTTAGAAATCCCTGGGGTGAGGTGGAATGGACTGGAGCTTGGAGTGATAAGTAGGTTTTTATATGCCCCTGCTTCTCTCTCTTCAGTGTATTTTGGTATCTTTTATAAATTAAATTGGGACTATGCAGTTAATCCAATCACAAAGCGCATTTAGGAAAGATACTAAATCAGTTGGAATAAACCACTATTAATTTATTAGCAAGGTTAGATATTGATCCGCTGTGCCCAGCAGACATTCTTCCCTGTCTCAGGCAGAGTTTTCCAATAAGAGAGAACAGCCCACGTTTTAATTGTGAGCGGCCCAACGCAAGCCACTTCCATGTTATTTTACAAGATGACTTTTCTCAGATTGACCCTACTGCAGCTGCCAGCAGGATATGCAAACCAGTCCCATTCCTGGGAAATACAGCAGGGCTAAACCGTTGTGCTTCTGCTTCAACTCTGAGGTTGCTGTGCTCTACACCAGACCAGTATTTGAGTCTTACTAGAGAATCTTGAAAAAATGGGGATGTTGACTAAGCTAAGGACACAGAAGTTTGAAAATTTATTGGAAACTGCCTGGGCTTCAACTGTCTTGGAATCTCATGAGAATGGCAGTGAGAACACCTCTTTTATTTTTATATTTAGAATGGCATAAATTTTACTTTCATCTGGGCCATGATGTTTTTTCATGCAATACTTTGAGATTTCAGTTTCCTGTCCTGACTGACTGCAATACCGGTGCTATGTTGAATGTATAACACTTAAGGATAGAAAACAGAGATAAACATCAGAATTATTCTTACCTTTATCAGAGCTGCTTTGCTCAGCCCCAAGATAAGGTGCTTCAGGCATGCACACATGCCATATCCTGATTTTCTTGCATCTGTTTTACCATGGGACAACCCTGCACCGTCACATGCGAGCAGATCAGAACAGAATCCAGCTTGCTGCACAGTAACATCAGAATGGGAAAGGAGAAATGCTGTTTTCTGCAGTACGTTTTCTAATCCAACCTTTTTGCTTTCTTGTTCTTTGGTGACCCCAAAGGTGGAGCTTATATCATTTCTCTAGGGAGACTTTCCGGCATCCCAACAGGTCTTACAATGGAGAAGCTCTGCCCGACTTCCAGGCTGTGTGCTACCTAATGCAGCCAGCCTTCAGTATTTGTACAGTCTGGCACCTGGCAGTGATGATTCAATTTAAGGCTTACTTCTTGTAAATACGGTTGCAGTCTGATTCCAGCCCTGTACAGCCAGGTTGCGGTGTGCACCACGGTCGGGAGGGGCAGAAGGTCTAGCTGTTGAAAAAATACGTACTCCTTTACCAGCAGTAGCCACAGACAGAGCCTATCTCTGATCCTGTAGAATAAAAGACAACAACTGAACAGCTTGCTTTTTGTGCCTCGTCCGCAGTGCTCCTGAATGGAATTACGTTGATCCCAAACTAAAACAGGCGCTGGATAAACAAGTAGACGATGGAGAGTTCTGGTGAGAGTCACTGAATTAGCTTCATCTTTTGGACATTTTATGCTCATGTATGCTTTTTAAGCAGTCTTTTCAGTTGGATGGAGAAAAACTGGCAGCACCAAGGGGGTTAATAATGACATGTGTGTGTTGTTAGCCTCTTGTTTATCTCCCTTCCCATTCAAATATTACCTTTTGTTAGAGCTTGTATAACTCAGTGCTTATTCAAAATAGAGACCAGATGGTAATAAAATTAATGAGGTGGCAAGAATGAACCTCAGCTGCTCTCTATTTTGAGGTTTGTTTTTTTGCCTAAATGCTACACACTAATGAAAAAGTTTAGATTACCAGCTTGGGAAGAGTCTGTTTACCCAGACCTAATGGAAAGCCCATCCCAGTTAGCTGATTATATGGATCACTACTGAAGCCATGTCACTCTGTCCTAGACTGGAAAGATAGATGCCCACCGTCTTTCAGTGCATTCAGCTGTATGGGCCATAAGGCACTGGGAAATGAGAACAGACCTCTGCTTGCGGCATGAAGTGATCAAGGTCTGTCACTCATGCAAACCTACTAGGAACGGTAAAAACAAACATTAACGATAGAATTAAAGCAAAACACAAATTGAGACTGTTTTTCTACACAGTGACTCTTTCATAAGGGACAACTCTTGCTCCTGTTAAATGGCATCTCCTTGCACATATTGTTCCCCCGATCTTAGTGGATTTACTTATGAAGTATGATCCATGAGGGATTGCCCATGGCTGGGGATGACAGAAAATGGTATGACCGAGCCCATAATGTGTAACAGCCGTTGAGAAGAACTGCCTCCAGGAGATACAGCTCATTCAGGGAGTGGGAGATTTTGTTCCCCAAAAGCCAGTTCCAAGCTTCAGAGTTCAATTAAATGGGGCTTTGGGAAGCTCTGTAGCACTGACATTTGCTGCCCTGTTGGGAGAGACTTCTATTTGTGCTCGCCTCGACTGTTGCAGGCTGATGGACTAACCCTGATCTTTTTGTGCACCAGGATGGCATTTTCAGATTTTCAAAGGCAGTTCACCCGCCTTGAGATCTGCAACTTGACTCCTGACACACTGACAAGCAACGAGGTCAATAAATGGGACCTGACCCTGTTTAATGGACAGTGGAGACGGGGTTCGACTGCTGGGGGCTGCCAGAACTACCAAGGTGGAGACCCAACCAAGTGGGCACTTGGTGAAATACCAACACAACCATCAAAATAAATGCTTGTAAACTGGAGGGTGCTTTGGTGGGAAGGGCTTGGAGGTACAGCCCTTTCTGCAGGGTTTAGATAGTAAGCAAAAGCTTGGCAGCCTAAACCAAGATCTAATTCACACTTATTTCCTTGTCGGGGATTACCATCCCACTAAGCAGTTAATTCATGGCTGTATTAAGTTTTTTTTCCTCTGTCTGCTTTTCCTGCTTACAAGGCTTTTGCTGCTGACTGGAGTAATCCTCTGAAGGGTTGGGTAGGCCAGGAAAGTGTCACAGTTCAGTGGCAGTGTTGTTTCCCACTCATTTTCAGGTTAGACCTCTGGAGAGGCTGCCTGGCATTTGATCCTCTTGCAACAATAACAGCCTTGGCCAAGGCCGTTTCCCGGAGATAAATGCCTGGCTGGAATTAATGCTATCAGCTCCTCCTTGTTGGTCATTACTCCCCAGGAAATACCTTGGTGCTTTGATGTGCCATGGCTCCAATTGATATTTAGCGTAGCTGTGAAAACATAAAAACATATAATGTAATGGAAAGGACTGGAAAAACTCCAGGCAAAAGTCCTTCTAAAGAGATACTCTCTGTAATTCTAGTGACAGCCATCTTGGCTACAATGACAGCAAAATCTCCTCCTTTTTGTCTCGCCTTGGGAAATTCTTAGCAACATACTGGACCAATCCCCAGTTTAAAATCCGGTTGGATGAACCAGATGATGACCATGAAGGGAGTCTGAATGAGCCGTGCTGTACTATACTGGTGGGCTTGATGCAGAAGAACCGCAGGAGACAGAAGAAAATGGGAGAAGCTCTGCTTAGTATTGGTTATTCACTCTATCAGGTAATGTTTGTTCCTGATTAAGGGCTTTATTCCCTGTTCTGTTATGTTGGAAAAAAATGGCAATGTGCTACATAGACATTCAGCAGTACACTTCAATAAGAACTGGATTTTGCAAAATGACTCAAATCCTTTTCTCATTTCTTCCTGACCCACATAATATGGGAAGATTCAGATAAATTTAGGATCAGTTTTTGTCCCACTTTAACAGGAGAGCAGTGTAAAACTAAAGGCAATAATTTAGCAACCGTCTCATTGAGAGCCTTCTCTTACAAAATCTGAATGGGGGAAAGCTCAGGGTGCCTGGCAATTCCAGTTAAGTGTTTCTGATTACAGCCTATCGTTAGTGCTCAGTAGTCACTTTCTTTTTTTAATTTTTTTTTCCTTTGCATTTGAAAACTGTTTTGATTCATTGCCTACCATGCTATTGTTCTGGTTCAATAGTCTTGGTTTTTTTTTTTTCCTGATTCTCCCAGTGTTGCGTCTGTCTCTAAAAATATAATGTAGAGAAAAAATCTACAGCATTACCTCTAATTTCTGTGATGTGAGGGGAGAGAAGCAACTATAAAAAATTTCCAACCAGTATTATCATTCCCAATATCTGGGGAAAAGCAATTAAATGTTGCATAGATTCCACTGGATGAAGATCATTAACCAGCACAGGTGGGAGCAGATGGGAATGGCTGACTTCTGCTAATATATTTTGTGCAGGACAGTTCAAAACTAGAATAGGTTTTCCCTAGTGCCTAAGTGTCTGCATACACAAATGGTTCTCACCGAGCACGTTTCTGAGTTGCCATCTGTGTGGTGCCAAGCACCCTGGCCTATTGGCATCCTGAATTTGCACAGTAAGGGTGTTTGTCTGCTCTTATCACTGCATACAACCCTGGAGAAGTTAGCAGAGCTTTTGTGCTTTATACCCATTTCATCCCATCTGCCTTCTCCGTGACCTTTTCCATAGTGGGGTAGACTTGGTGACTCTTGATGAAATGAAGACTTTCTTTAGAAAGACATGGCTGCTAAGTCATCTCAGGTAGACATCCAGCTATGTTCCAAGTTGCCTGGGTCACGCGCTGTTGTAGATTTACATCATTGCAGCTGATGCTGTGGCTGAGGACGTCCAGTTAGGACAGCATGGATGGTGACCTAAAGCAGATCTCTGTGCAGGAGAAGGTGAAAAGATGTATGCTCAAGTCCACCTGCCCTGAAGAGCTTTTGTAAGTCATGTAGCTCAAACTGCCTACTGACAATAACTGTAAGTGTGCCCATCACCAAGCTCCTGGCCTTCTAGTATGCTGGTTATAAGGAACAAGACCTGAGGTCTTGAGGGCCATCTCAGGCCCCAGAATCATTGTATGGGGGATATTTTCAGAAGCTCTTTTGTGACTTGGGAGGACATTCTCTTTGGCTCTCACTGGAATCCATGCTCTCAAGACAACTAGTTGCTTTTGAAAAAGCTATCGTATATTTGGAGGTACAAATTAACATAGCAATGTAGTTAACTTAGGAAGGGACAAATCTTGAAATTTGTTGCTTGTTATCATTGCCTTACAACAATCTCATCATCCTCAGGCTGATTGCTAGTGACTGTAGCCTTGTATTTTCATCATATTCCAGTAACAGTAGGCTAGGAGATTTTAGGTCTGCTGTAATAAATTCTCAGTTTGTTTTTGGTTAGCAAAGTGGGGCTAACATGTTGATGCTCCTGACTGAACATTTAAAGGCTTACCCAAATATTTCCAACTAATAGTGTCATTCACAATACCATACCAGGAAAATAAGCAATTAAATGCTGTATAGATTCCTCTGGATGAAGATCCTGCTTTTCCTTTGGAACACCTCTAGCACAAGCTAGAACTTTACGTATAACTGATACTAGAATATGTGCTTGTAAATGAAAGTGAAAAAAAAAAGCGCCTGAAGGAGATTTAATCTGTTTTTTTTTCCCCCTTAATGATAAATATGAATACATAGCAGCCCTTTAATGTTGTCTCTTTCTCTTTCTTTCAGATTCCTCAGGAGGTAGGTAGTCTCTGCTGAAGACTTCTAGCCTCAGATGAGTGCCTCCTGTTGCACTGGAGAATTTAGCTAAGAGGAAGACTTCTTCCTTACTAATCACTGGACCAATATCTCAAGTTCTGAATAACCAGTTCCAAGGGACTGGGGCACAAGGCTTTATTACAGACATCTGAGTCCCAATCTTGACTTCATTTATCCTTGTTGAAATTCAGCTTCCACTGAATTTGTATAACAGAGATCAGAATTTATCTATTTAGTGCAGGTGAAGGCAGAACAGGGCCTCTGCACTCTAAAATCGAGAAAATGTAGCTGATGTTCTTTCGAAGAAATGCCAAACACTGTGCATCCATTCCTTTTATAGTCCTGAGCTGGGGCTCCTGGTAATGAACAAACCCTGCTCAACCTTTCCCAGATGTCAATACTGAGGTAAAGAGAATTTTCATTCCTGAAGAAAGAGACCCCAGGGGTGTCTGGCAGTAGGAATAGCCTATACTCATTACTGAGGTCCAGCAGCCTGTGCTGCCAGTTTTTCCTTGACTTTTCAGCCCTTCTTCTCTCTCAGTAAATGAATGTGTGGTCATGTAGCAATTAACTGTGTTCTTTTAACAGCCTTGCAGATGCATAGGGAAAATGAACTTTACATATTGAAAAAGATATGGATCTGGCTTCTTAATCTTTGCAGTCCCACTTACCTTAAGATTGAGTGGGGAGAAAGGATGGGGTTGTTGAATAAATACCAAATCCAATCTTAGCTTCAGAACAAAAGAGGAAAAAAACCCCGTATTTTTCTACAGTTTACAACAGAAAAACTGAATGATTGTAAAATGTTTGATAACATCTTTGTATGCTCTGGACTTAAACAGCCAGAAATCTCACCCATATGCAATGTTCCCCACCCTGTGTCAATCACACACACTTTTTGTGGATCATTGAATCGCACATTTTGAAAGACATCCTGGTGGAGTAAAAGTCATGAATAGGAGGTTTAAAGCAAAGATGTTATTCTTACACTACTGTTTCTTCTTACGTTGTTTTTTTGTTTTGTGAGCTATGCAACATTTCACTTGTTTAATAGTATATTGGTACTAAGGAATAGTTAAGTACTATTTTCCACATAATCCAAAGGAATACCCTTAGTATTACTAATAGAAATTGAGTAAATCACCCAATGTGGCCCCAAAAGTCTCACCCTTGTGACTACTATGCTGTTCTGTTTACTATACTTTTCTGTCTGTCTAAATAAATCAGAGACTACAAGGTCTAAGCAATTAGGAGATCTATCCCATATCATAAATTGCTCAAAAACATTCTGAAATTTAAATTTGTTCATGTGCAGCCTGTGAAAACAAAAAATGCTCAATAGATGAATAACTTAAGTACAGCAGGTACCAGTTTGACCAGATACAAACACATATTATGATCTTTATTTTGTATTACAGACTGTAAAGAGGCATGTGAAAAGATAATCTTTATAAAAGAAGATACTTTCCCCTTCTAATTATCTGCCTGACTGTTGCCTGTGACAGAACCCTGGTGGTTATCTTTTACGCCATCACTCGCAGATTTGTTATTTTATGCTATGAAAAATCTTCAGATGGCTTCAAAGCACTGAAATTGAAATAGGGTGGCCAGATTACCAGTGAATTGTCAAATGGTTTCTAACAAAACCACATTTCCCACAGCTGGAAAATAACACAGATATTCATGCGAACCGTGCTTTCTTCGCAAGGAACCAACCGGCAGCCCGGTCTGATCCTTATGTCAACCTGCGTGAAGTCTCCAGCCGCATGAAGTTGCCCCTGGGAGAGTACCTCATTGTGCCGTCCACTTTTGAGCCTTACAAAAATGGAGAGTTCTGCCTGAGAGTTTTTTCTGAGAAACAGGCTAAAACGCAGTGCGTATCTCCTCTGTAAAGCTGCCTCTTCTGCCGGTGAGGCATGTAAAGGAAAAGGTCAGATCTTGCACCCACACCCCGTGCTCTATCTTTTCCCCTAACCAGCAATCTAGGCCCATTTCTAGGACGTATTTTCTTACGTAGTCTACCATATGTGACACACACACATCCATGGTAGAGAGTCATGGCTCTTCAGATGGCCTCCGGCAAGCGCTCGAGTGCTAACTAGATCCCTCAGGTCTGTGAAGTAGAAGTTCCCACAATTCACGAGTGCAGGATTTGGGAGTATAAGGGTGAGGAGATGGTTTTTAAAACGGGATGTATCAATAGCAGCCATTGAATGAAAAAACAGGAGTCTGGATACAAGACAGGAACAACAGGGCTGGGTTTCCCAAGGTAAATCTCTTCAAAGAGGTGGGAAGGACAGAGGTGTAGGAAGCAGGAAACCTGGGGGCTTGTTCTATTCGTTTGGTAACACCTTATATTAAAACAGCTTGTTTTGCTAATTATTTTAAAGGCAAATGATAAACTTGTCATTTCTTGTTGTTTTTTTTTTTTTTTCTGTTTTTCCTTAGGACAATTGGTGATGTCGTGGCTGCAAAACCATATGAGGTAAATGTCTTAACTGGGCAGATGTTTTGTTTTGTTTTGTTTTGTTTTTTTGAACAGTCTTTTCTTTCATAATGTGGGGGCAAAACAGGGGTGAGATTTTTATTTTTCCCCAAAGCTGGGATCACAGTATGTGTTTGTGCTTGGGGAAAATATTTTTTGATTATGGGGATTCTTTACATATCTCTGTGGCTTAGTTTCACGTGCATTTTCATGTACCTGGGCCCATGTGGAACAGAAACTGCACCCTTGTAGACTGGGCTGGAACACATTAAATTGTCCTTCCATCTACTGCAGGTAGGAGAAGGCAGGGAGGGTACTGAACGATCCTTTTCATAGAAACAAATAGTGTCCTGAAGCCCAAGAGAAATTGCAAAAGCAGACTTCCAAGGAACTGCTGAATTGCTATGGCCAAGTGCAGCAACATTTTCGCTGTAGCTATTTTATAAAACTACTTTGGTAGCAGAATAAAACTTTTCATCAGTCTTTGAAATTACTTACTCCCAAATGAAGCCAGGCCCTGGCTGGTCATGACTGAAGCAGCCTCTGTTTTGCCGCTGCTGCAGAGCAAGTGCTCATTTTCCCTTGCTGTAAGTAGTCCCCTGCAAAGCTGCTTTACGATATCCACAGCTCGCTTTCTAGAGCCACCTTGTAAACCACACTCTCGGTCATCTCTTTCCGCTAGCCTCATGTCGATAACAAAGATATAGACGATGAGTTCAAGACTCTCTTTCAAAAGCTCTCTGGAGAGGTAAGTGGATTAAAGTGAAAGGAAAAGACTGGGACCTGACTGATATGATTATGCAAATATTTGACTTGCCGGTTCCTTTTACTGTCTAGTCTTCAAAAAAACCAAGCAGTTCTCCCCTTTTATTAACTCACAGTTTCAGTTCAATTTATTTTACAATAGAACAATTTTACTACGTTGTTCCTCTTATTGGTGCAAAATGTGATTTGTTCCCTCAGTAATGCAGGGCATGGAATAACTTTGAAAATAGGGGTGATGGGAGTGAGGACTGTGAAAATATTATCCCATGGTGAAATAAATTACCTGTGGAGTTAGCGTATAATTCTGACAATTGCCTAGCTGGCCAATTTTTTCCTTTATATTTAGAAGCCCCAGGAATCGGAAAAACTGTTGGCTGAACTTTCTTTCTATTTATCGTATTTGACAAACCTCAGTACCTACAAAGCCCTGCTGCGCTAGCCCGTGGCTGTCACGTCAGATTTTCTTTTAATGAACAGGTGGCCACTGGCACCGAAGAGGCAAAACATCTCTTTAGTTAGAAAAACCTTTCTGAGTTTTGAGACAATTTTAGTATTGTTTGGTTGTAGTTTCCATAAGCCGGAAAATCTCAAATGCTCTCCTGAACCTCTTCAGCTGAGAACAAAGGCAGTCACCCAGTTCAGTCAAACCTGCTAACAAGTTAACATTTACTGGATTATCTCACCACGGCACCTTACAAACCACTTTTTTTCCCATTTGAAAGGCTAGGATATAGTCATGGTTTCTGAGGATCTCCTCCATGTGATGTCTGATAATAAATGTAACCTGTTAAGAAAAAATTAAATGTTTACGTGCCTTAGATAAGGTTTGGAAGGAAAACAGTCCCCAGACATCTGACAGCAAATGAATACAGTTTGTTTCAAATAATTTTTTGTGTTAACACCTGAAATATGTTTTCTGTCCAGGACTGTGAAGTGACTGCAAATGAACTTCAAACTATCCTAAACCGGGTTTTGGCAAAGAGTGAGTAAGGTTATGTAGTTCCCATCGAATGGAGCCAAGAGGCGCGGGCTGAAATGGCAGGACAGAAAGTTGCTCTTTAGTCAGAGAGAATGTCTGTGCCTGAGTCCATCAGCTCACAGATGGGATCTGTGCGAGCAAAACCCAGCTCTATCAGCTAAGGGTGATGCAAAACTGAGTTTTTGTCTTCTTCTCCAACTTCTGTGGACAGATAGAGGCTTACCACCCCCAAGACCAGTAGCATCCCCTGCCCCAGAGCCAAAAAAGCCATGTTAATCAGCTGAAAGGAAATAGTGGAAGAAATGGCAGAGCATTTACTTCGCTAACAAGATTTTAAGGTGGCTGACACCTCCAAGGTTGTCTGCAGAAAAAATATTTGTCTAAAAGTATTTCTGACTTGGATTTTTACTTCCTTTTTATACAGGAAAGGATATTAAAAGTGATGGATTCAACATTAACACTTGCAGGGAGATGATCAGCCTTCTAGATGTATCCTTTGAACACCATTTCATCACCTTTAAAGTTCCTGGATCTCCTTTGCAAAAATTCCTGACAAGATAGGCTAAGTTGACACTTCCATTGTCCAGGTGCATGGCTGGGGGCATAAAATTCAGCCAAGCAAGCAGCTCTCTTAGCTCAGGGTGGCAAAAACCTGAACCATTTGATCATTGGCTGCTTCTCTCACCTGCTCTGCATCTCTTATTGCTTAAACTTTTACCTAAAAATAGCAGGGAGGAGAGGCAGGGACCTTCTGCCTGGGTGCATGGGTGCAATTTCAGATGCACACTCAGTGTGCTTGGCAGGAGGCAGGTTTTAAGCACAACCTCAATTTCCAGCTCTAAGTCAGATGCTGCTTATAAAGCATAGAGCTCAAAGCAGCAGAGACAGGCTGGAAAGCCTGTTTGAGCGGGAAGGCTCTGATACATGCTGTGCCTCCCTCCCTTCTGCATAGCTTGTAGGACACGTGGGTGCCAATAAGCTTTGTGTAGCCAAGGGAAAAGGAGAAGTCAGCACACCTGCCCAGTACTCCTCTGACATGCTGGGAAGGTAGCCAGTGCACTGGGAGGGTGAAGAGTCGTGCTGCCAGGCTTACACTAATGTTGGCCTCATGATGTGGTCGTGTTGAGGTCAGCAGGGATTAGCTGCAGATTTTGTGGATCACTGGCTGTTTGCTTTACACTCCACAGCCTCCCAAACCCAACAGGGCAACTCAATAAGTACAGCTCCTTGTTTCTGCATAATTTTCCATAGGAAGGGATGTTCAAGGCCCTGAAGGACCAGGGGGAAGACAGTTCCTGTCTCTGCTTTCTAACACTTGTCCCCTGCAAGGCCAGTCCTCTGTTTCCCTAAGGGCTTTAATCTACTGTTAACTGTACAAAATGCAAGTGGATCTAATCCTGCTTATATATTTAGCAATCCCATACATCATTCCTTGAGAGTGCAGATAGCCTAGAAATTCTTGGCATGCCTTTAGCTAAGCAAATGTAAAGCTGTGTGCATGTCTGTGTGAGATGGAGATGCATTACAAACGAGAATGAATATGGCATTAAGATGACACCATGATGGGTGATTTGTTTTTATCAGAGCTGGTTGCTCTCCAGCTTTGCTAAGGATAGAGTGATGCTGATTTTTGAACCATGCCTTAACAACCCCAGAAAAATGGGACTGGCACCTTGGGACTTGTAGAATTCAAGACACTTTGGATGAAGATTCAAAACTATTTGGTAACATAATGTTTCTAACTGTCTCCCCTTCTCTCTCAGTGCAGAAGTACAGATCCAGAACTGAGATAGGGTTAAACCACCACAGGCAGATACGCATGGAAACCTTCCTTCTCATGGCTGAAGTTTGTTCCAGGGCTCAGAAACACATCTGATTTAAAAAGACACCAGCAGATCCTCTTTCACCTTGGCCCCACCAGTCTCCATAATTTGCAATACCTTATGGAAGGCCAGATTAACCCTCTTTCATTGCTGGCAAAGACAGTTCTCTGCTGCCTGCTGTATTGGAGCTCATATGAACATGTCTCTGCTGTTGCGATATGTTACATTGCCAGCTGAGCACCAGCAAACACAAGAAACACATATTTTGAGGACCTACAAAAACCTGGCTTTGTATTTTTTAAATCTTGTAGAAGTGCTGAATTATTTTTCTGACAGAGGATTTAATATCCCAAGATTCTGCACCCAGAATCAAGCAGGCTAAAGGAAGGTCAAATTTGGACCTGCTCTGTTTGACAATATCCTTTTTGGGCAAGTCTGCTGCTACCATACTTGATGCTGGTCAGCACAGAGCATCTGTCCTGGAGATTCATGAGGAGATGCTCAGCCCTCCTTCAGTTGGAGGCACTGGCTCTGTCCTGAGGCTGGTGTTGGCAGAGCAAGCCCTGAGAGCCAATTCCAATCTGAGCTGTAGGTCTGGGTGGCTTCTAATTCTGGATAATAAACCTGCTGGCAGTAGGAAGCATCTGTCATCTCGTCTGAAATATTAAGCAAAATGGACTTTGTTGCAGTGTTTGCCAAACGATAGGGTATTTTCCTCAGTGGCCTGTCTGCCACCATGTGACATGAAGGCAGACGGGCTGCCAGCCCATGGGAACGTATTTCCCAGTCTGCCTTGCTTGCCAGTATCTACATGAAACATTTCCCTTGCTCATTAACATTTCAAAGAGTAGGAGCTTGGGCTGGTAGGGGCAGCTCCTGCCCCAGCCATCAGAAACCTGAGGCTGTGCCTGCAGGGCAGGGTGATGGTGTGGAAGCAGCACAGGTAGGCACAAATGCCCTGGCTTTAACCTAGCTACAGGAGCAGGGAGGATGGCAGGGCATGGGCTGCGGAGTGGACTAGCAAACCAAGGTTAAACCCTAGAGAATCCCTGGTTATTTCATTCTGGCTGCTACCTCCTGGCGAGCCTCGTGTTACCATGTCTTCGCTACCGTTGTCTCCCAGCCATGAGAGCCAATGCTTGCCCACCCGTGCTTGCACCATTGCATTGCTACACAGGCAGATGTTGAAAAGCTGTTTCCACATTCCCTCGTTCCTTTGCTGCAGGTGATCTATAAGAAAGTGGACAGTGACTGCTCCGGTACCATCGACTCCCATGAGATGAGAAATGCCCTCAGAGAGGCGGGTGAGTATGCTGCTTGGGGACACCGTCGGATCACTGCAGTTTCCCCCCCAAACATCGCAAGAACAGTGGAGCCTTTAATGGCTTTGCTTCCCTCCCATCTCCTAGATCACAGCGTTGCCGGTGCCATTCTCCCTTCCTGACAGCCGCATACTGCTACGTCCTTTTGCTGTTATATACATCAAACCCCATCCTCTGTTCTGCGTTATGAACCACTGATATTTTTGTCCATGCTGTGACTGTTGCTTATCCATCTGATTATTACTTGCTCTATTTTTGGCCTCATTATTTCCTAATCTAATTGTCCTCTTTCAGAGCTATGTCCAAATCCTCTTTTTCCTTCATTTCCTCCCACCACCTTTCTCTACACTAGAGAAGGTGCAAGCCTGATCAAGGCATGCCCCAGCGATCTCCTCTCTGATGTGGGCTATTCACTTTTGGAGCAGTGCTTGCCAGTTCAGGGGCATCTAGAAGAGCACTGGTTTTTTTTTTTTGATCTGTCTTACACTTGGTGGAGTCTATGTGAATGATCCAGAGACAGAAATAGCACTAATATGGGCCTGAATAGAGCCCAATGTGTTACGTGAGCATTGGCTGTACTGCGATCACTGCTATTCAGCTGCAGCACCAAGACTCGCTAATTAGGGGTTTATCTGGGGAACATAGGACTGGTTGTGCTGCGAAACAATGTGAAATACGCAGCCTGACAAAATGCTGTGGGAGAACTTTATGCCTCTCTTCACCCAGCACAATGGGCTTTGGAAAGGATCCACAGCAAAGGTGGGTGATGGAGTCCAACAGACCTTCTGGGAGGAAGAGTCCTCAACTCCTCACCCAGGTCTGCCTGCAGCTGCAGCAGTGCATGGGTAAGTGGCATCCAAGATGATATTAATTGCTGTGTCAGTGATTCCTGTGCTTCCCATCCCTTTAGGTTTCTCAATGATCAGGTGCAGCAGAGCATTGTAAGCCGCTACGCCTGCAGCAAGCTGACCATCGATTTCGATGGCTTTGTGGCCTGTATGATCCGCTTGGAGACCCTGTTCAGTAAGTGCCTCCTCCGTTCATCAGACATGGGGAGTTCCTGAAAACTTTGGGGTTTCATTAAGTGTTTGGTGTCTTTTAACTGTGAATGTAGTAAATTGCATGGAAATGTGAGGGTGCCAGCAAAATTGTGTCTGTTGGAGAAAGCAGCGGAGAAATAGCAGAACTGCCTTTCTGTCTGAACGACTATGGAGCGCAGGGGACATGTTTTTATAACCTACCATGCTTTTCTGCTTTACAGTCACCTACATTTTATGGTCAGTGCTCTGGCCCCCAGGTTGTTCCATCTCCTGTAAATGGTACTATTTATCATTTACAGTCCTTACTCAGACCTGATTTACAGGTTTGTCCCTGGATCATACCAGATGCTACTGCATCAGATTTTATAGTTGTCCTGCTGCCAACTCTCAGTTTGCTGCTGTAGATCTGACTATTCCGCCCCATAAAGCAGCTTAGCAATGACTTGTAAGAGGAAAGAAGAACAGCTGTAATATTCTCTTACAGAACCAGTCTAGATTTCCAGTAGACCATGGCAAAAAGCCAGACTTCTACATTTTGTCAGACTGATTCTCTACATGCCAAACTCTGTGGTTTATATCCAGTATTTTTTCCCCCTTTTCTACTTTTCAGAAGTGTTTCATCTCCTAGACAAAGACAAGAGTGGAGTCGTCCAGCTCTCTCTGGCTGAGGTGAGGCTGGTCAGGTTGAAATAACACCTGGTTAAGCTACAGCAATGGACAGCGCTAAAATACATTTATTTAAAATCATTATTATAAGTGGTAAACTCAACAGTGATTCAAAGGGAAGGGGCTTTTTATGTGAAAAGGCTCTTCAGCTTGTTAGGTTTATCCAAATTAGTAGAATGAATTGACTTTATACGAGCAAAAAAGTAAAGATGTTCAAACCTGCTAAAGTTGCTTGAGAAGATGCTTACACAGTGCGTTTCACCATCTACTTTCAGAGGGCAGTGGTCAGTTCATTAGAAAACACACAGCAGGGAACCATTCTTGTCTGGAAGAGAATGTACTGATCAACCTGCCAGAATTAGAAGAGACCTTTTAAGATGCCAGGTCTTTTTTTTTCCCCCACATTGTTTTTAATGCAAATTTCTCCTACTGAAGCTGTAATAAAAGCAATCAGCTTGAGTCTTCCCTTTGCAGAATATAAATCTATCTCAGGAAACAGCTGGAAGGGGCCTCAAGAGGTCCATCCAATTAGTCCTCTCAGCTGAAGACTGGCTCAAAGGGAGGAGGATGGCCAGGAAGCCCTGTGACCCTCCGTCACAGTTAGTTAAATCTAGCTGAAACTGTACATCGCATACTCCAACCCTAGAATTTTTCAAAGGTCACACAGCTTGCCCTGGAGAACTGGTCTTCCCTCAGAAGAGACCCTACTTGCAATGTCTGAGGCTGATCCTGGCAGTAAATTTCCCCAAAGTTCCCGAGCAGATGGATCTTGCATGTACAACAGATTAAAATGCAGTTCCAGCCTTTCCCAGCTTGTTCTCCCAGAGCCGCGGTGGAGTGCCCTGGTGGCACCCTGTGGACCTTCCAGATGATCTGACTCCTTGTTCTGTTTCTCCCTCAGTGGCTGTGCTGCACACTGGTTTGAACCACAATTGATGAATTCAGCAGAGACCTCTGAGGCTCTTCTGAACACGGAACCACTCACTCAGCTTCTCCTTGTTATGGAAAGCAGAGAGAATAACTTGGATTTATTACTGTTGAGTTATTTTAAGCTCACTAAAAATGAAGTGATCCCTTGTCAGTTAGAAAATAAACACATACTTGAACAAAAAAAAGATAAACAAATAAAATAAACAAACCCAAACCTAACCTCCTTTACTTTTCCTGCCCAAAGAGTGTTTTTGTGTGCCATGCTGAAACATCCCAAATTTTGACTTACTGCAGATGGGCCCAGGTGGCTTTGGTTTGACTTCTGACTGTGCACCAAAGTTCAGCAGTGTTCAAAATCCTGGAAGGGATCTCCACTGCCTGCAACGTCCAGCATATGTTTCACAGACAGAAACCCATGCTGAGAGCCTGGGCAAAATTTCTGTTGCTGCTCTGGCTACCTCCCTTCCCAGCCAATTGTCCACTTTGGCCAAGCATGCACAGAAGCTGGGGGTGAGGAGCTCGGAGGCAGACGATGAGCTGCTGAGAGCACAGGGGAATCAGGCATGGACACAGCCCCAAGGATGAACAGGGAATTAGGCAAACATGATGCCACTCATCCACGTGTCTTGGCTCAGGTTCCAGGAAAATGAGCGAGGATAGAAGGCCATAGGCAAGTTGCTGTAGTTATTTCAGCTGAGTTTTTCTCCTGTGAATGTTTGCCCATGTGTGTACTTCAGTGCCCAAAGGTGGGGTTTGGCATTTTAGGAGGTGGGTGACTGAAGCCCAGAAACTCATGAAGGCAAGCGTGAGGGGGGGAACAAAAAATGCACACATCCAGGAGCTTGAGTGTGTGAGAGATGTGCTAATGTGGGTCATGATTTAAAGAAGAAACTGAAACTAATAGTCACTGGCTAGCAGTGTTATGCTTTCCTAAGATCTTGTAAAACCTTTGTCCTTTAAAAAAAATATTTCTGCATTTAATTTCACAGTATCACAATGAGTAATGGCACAGCAATGCAGGCAAGATAATCTAGCAATCTTTTTTAGCAAACAGAAAATATTTCTGTAACTCGTAATGAGCTGACGAGATGACATGGCTCTGACAGTTCTCCCTGGGAGTGGAAGGAGCGCAGGCAGAGATCTGTGTCCCCAGGGCAGGTGTGGGGCCAAGGTTCTGTCCCCCTCTCCCTTCAGTTCTGTGTTTGAGAGGGACCTTTTTCCATGCCTGCTTGTTCCTAAGCTCTTTAAGCAGGGAGAAAGCTGATGTTCGGTTCCCGTCTCTGAACACAGAATGCCTGGTGACAGCCCCCAAGCCTCCACTTGACATCTCCCAGCATTTCTTCTTGGTGCTGGCTACAGCTACTGACTAAAAGGGATGTATGACCTGTTTCGGTGTGTGGCTCTGCCTTTCTAATAGATGGTATTCACTGCTCTCATTTAGAGGTCCTCTTCCAGTAAAAGAAATAAATACTTTTTAGTTCAGGTTGCAGGATGAAAGCAGCCAGAGGGGGAACCGTAGGCTTTCTCCTGCTGTCCCTGTGCACCTACCACTGGTCATGACATGCGTGTTACCATGTCTTAGGTCACCACCAGTTTCTCATAGCAGATATTTGCCTGCTGACCAACAATAGATGTCTATGTACCTCCACCTGCCTGGAAGACAGAGCTACCTGGGGGCAAGATGAGGTCTTCAAAACCTTGAGAATTTTCTAGTCAGTGCTCTTCCTGTTCAGTAAGATGAATGTGTCCTTCCCTGCCCTATATCTTGAGTATGCAACACATCTCCTTACTAACCATGCAGCAGGGTTAGCTAACTGCTTGCAGCTTTGGATTTGCTTTCTGCTCACACGTGCTATTCATGAGTTCATTCCAATTATGATCACAGAGAGGTCCCTCTCAACAGGGCTGGGAAAACTCAAGTGTACACAGAAATCCATTGCATGCTACCAGTTCTTCTCCCTTTACATCAAGCAAGATGCCTCCACCACAGTAATTCTCACAGTTATCTCAATGATTCTCACCCTCCTGTACAGGATGGGCAAAGTGCTTGCACTCCGTCTTCCTTTATCTCTGGGAAGCAGGCAGCTCCAGAGGAGCCACCTCCTCTTTCATTTGTTCTTTGAGCACAGCACTTGGCTGTCAGGTCTTGGAGAACAACTGCTCAAAAATAAGGCTTTTCATGGGATTGAATGTACTTCTCCCTTCTACTTGACGCATCTGTAAAAAGATGATTAATGTCTACCTTATTTTCCTTCCTTGTCCTGCAAGCTGAACAAATCTCTGCGCTCATCAGTTCTCCCAGTTAGTCCTGATGGGGCTAAAATGCCTGTTGGCTAAAATGTCTGTTGACTAAAATTCCTGCAGCAGCTCTTGTGGAAGCAGTGGGGGACGGTGGGCTGAGCCAGAGCTTGGTCATCTGGACTCCCTGCACTCTCATACCCTGCATACTGGCCGTGCTTCATTTTCAGAGCTGTGAAGCCTTGCTAGCACCCGTTAGATTTGAGTAGCTCAGTCACAGGGAATTATAATGCAGGCAAGTCACAAAGGTTCATGAATTTGTGATACGTTCCCTGACACTATGAAAACCATGCTGCATGGCCTTCTCAGCACTTTATAAATAAGGCGGGGCAAAAGAGACCCCCATGAAAACTCTGCAATGGCTCTTCAGATCTTTCCTTTCTTTCTCCACTTCCCCACAGAAATGGTTTCAGGTGTGCTGCAGCCTTGTGAACTGAAAACTTGAACTCTGTACATTGCTCCTGTAAAAAGTGATATACATCAGACAGTGTTCAGAGTTCCAACCTCCTTGCACACTAATTGTCTTGTGGTTGCCTATAGAGGAACTTCCCATGGGTATAAATCCTACCACATCAGCATCTGACACCAGCTTTGCACCATACGTCTACATGAGGTGCGAGACAATCGCAGGGATTTGGGATTCTGCCTACGAGGTAGAAGGATAAAAAGAATCAACCTCATACATGCAATTATCTGTCACCTGCTTCATCCTCCCAGAATGGGAGATTTACAGCAGGATCTCTCCTCTCACATCATTGCAGGCTAATGATCAGATCCTTGGCTTACGAGTAAGCACAGAAGGAGCAGTCCTTTTCAAACTCCTTTTCATTCTTTACTTCAGACAACCCTGCTGAACCTGACTCAATGGTATGTTTTAGTTCTTCATTTCCATACAGTTCAGACAACCTGGCATGCCTGGAAGCACTAGGATACTGTGAGCACTTTTTTCCTTTCCATCTCATTCAGGATGCATCCCAGCCTGCTGTTGTTGTCATCCCATCTTAAGCTTATGGACTGGAGAGTCAAATAAAGTTCGTAAGAACAAGCGAGTTTCTGAGTGCAAAAGGAACCCAAATTCCAAAGCTTTTGAAGTTTCTCCACCACTAATGATGTCCCCAGCGATAGTTAATCTTAAAGTAGTGCCCTGCTACTGCCTGACAAGCTTGTTGCCATGGTGTCTGTCTCTTTCTGTATAACTGGCACGTACAGCATAAAATCCTCTCTTTCTTTAATAGAGCAAATTACTTCACTTGTTCCTGTTGGCCGCTCATTAACTCCTTCCTCTGTCTTTGAAATCTTGGATGCAGCTCTCACCTGAAACGCAGGCCCCCAGCAGCGCAGCGTCGCCTGCCTGTGTGGGCGAGAGGGCTTAGCCGGTGTGGGTCTTGGGGAGGGTTGTGTGGGAAGAGAAAGAGCAGGTAGGCAGAAAATAATCCATAGGAACAGATCTGAGAGATGGACTAAAGAAGCACCTGCACAAATGCTGGGATAACAGCCAGGAAGGAGCTGAATGGATCAGCTTTTCATCCGTGCAGGAGCTGAACAATGTCAGGAACTGGAGAAAATGGTTTATTCTTTGCCTCCTGCTGCTTTCAGGGAAGAAGGCATGTGGGCTCTCTTCATAATACACAGGGATGACTTAGAAAAAAAAATGCTCTTCTTTTATTTGGAAAACTCTCCAAAACAATGCTGGTTTTGCCTGTTTCCTCACCTCCAAATGTGCAAAAACTACATTGTTGGCTCAAGGGGTGATTCATGTGTTTCTTCTAACCCACCTCCTAGTAAATAAAAAAACCGAAACCAGTGATGCTTTCTTTAAGTTCAAGCTAGCTGGTCTGCTCCTCAATATGATCCCTCACCAAATTAGGTTTACCTACGCTAGTTTACATGGAGTAGCTGGATCTAGCTCTTACACTGAAGATAACAGTGAGGGATTTCTTCCAACATCTTAAGGTATTTCAGGTGTCCCTACATTACAGAATCACAGAATCACAGAATGGCAAGGGTTGGAAGGGACCTCGGGAGATCGTCTAGTCCAACGCTCCTGCTAAAGCAGGTTCTCCTAGAGGATATTACACAGGACCTTGTGCATCTCCCCTATGAGGAAAGGCTGAGAGAGTTGGGCTTGTTCAGCCTGAAGAAGAGAAGACTGAGAGGGGACCTCATCAACACTTACAAATATCTTAAGGGTGGATGTCACGAGGACAGAGCCAGACTCTTCTCAGTGGTGCCCAGCAACAGGACAAGGGGCAATGGGTACAAACTGAAACATAAGAGGTTTCAGTTGAATATGAGGAAAAACTTCTTTACTGTGAGGGTGACAGAGCACTGGAACAGGCTGCCCAGGGGGGTTGTGGAGTCTCCTTCTCTGGAGATATTCAAAGCCTGCACATTCCCACATCTTTTTTGATATTCTCTCTCTTATTCCTCTAGCTGCACAGACAGTCACATTTTTATCTCTGCTGTATGCTTCTTGTCAACAGATATGGTAAAATGTTTCAGTGCTCCTCTGTTATACGTAAAAACCCACTGAGGCTGGTTTTGAAGGGGAATTTCCATTATCCTCCTGAGTTTTTCATTCCCTGCCAGCCAAGCCACAAGCCGTGCCCACATAACAGGGTCTATACTGGTGCTCCAGACCTGGTACATCACCCTCCGCTGCTGAGGTGGAGCAGCAGGAATAGCTACAATCACTGAGGCCACATACCACCTTGAAGCTTATCACAGGTATGTGGGGCACAGAGCTTCCCAAGAAAACTGCTAAGCTATCCATGGAGAGAGCACCACGAACCTCTCCAAAGGTGTGTCTTCATGGCATTGTGAACACATGAGTACATTAAACACATTTCACGGTACGCAGATGTTTTCTCTGTGTCTTTATTCAACCTTGTATCTCCAAGGGGATGCTACTGAACTTCCCACCATGAATGTTGCTGCCCTGGCAGTGGCAGTACAGGATACGAAGAGAAAATAAGCAACTGACCTCCATGCTGTTGAGGGCCTCTATTTAGACACAAAAGCAAAGAAACTGATTTTTCACAAGGTACCCATAGCTCCCATTGCCTCTCACACCTCTGAAAGAAGTCAGGCTACTGCATTGTCCGCTGAAGCTTTTAAAGGAAAAATAGAGTAGACCGGGGCAGTGTAAAATTACGTTAATTATAAAATCATCAGTGCTTTGTTTAATAATGAATGGAATCCTTTTGCCACAGCTTAGCTGCAGATAGCACAGGATTTGGGATTTCCAGAGGTTTTTCACTTGTGTGTCTTACTTTCTCTGCACACCTTAACTGCCTAATTAGCCAGCACTCCTAGGCCAGTTCTTGGGCACAGCTGTCTGGATGCTGGGGGTTTAATGTCATCCATCTCTAATGCCATCCATGTAGGCTTGAGCAAAAAAGAAAATCTTTCCCTTTATTTAAAGATATTTACTCGGTAATTGATATCAGTAAGATATCTGGCACAGTCACTAACCTAGCTTAGTGTGTTTGTAAAACTGTGTATGTTTTCCCAAGTTGTAATCACACTCTTAGACTGCTGTGTAAATTTACCCAGCACCACACCGAAGCAGGTATGATCTCCTGGGAGTTTAAAGGGGCTTTGTGACCACCACAGTTCATGGCAAATTGTGTTTTGCTACCTTTTGAAAGCTCGTTATATTTGCTCATTAATTTGCAAGGAGGCAGAGCTCAGGAAATGCGGTGCTTGCCAAACACAGGATTATTACTGGCGGTGGCCGGCGTTGCGGCAGGCAGTGGGGCATCCAGCAGGGTGTCTGTGCTGGAGGGCAGCGGCATCCCCGGGGGCTGTTCCAGCGTGTAGGTTGTGTCATGAGAAGGATGCTCCCCTCGACCTTGGGTGGCATCATCTGCTGGAGAAGCCTCGCCTGGGACATGGCAGCTATGAGTACAGAAAAGTAAGAAAATATATTCAGTTTCAGAAAGAATCAGCATCGAATTAATTAAACAGAAGAAAGGAGATTAAAGGAAAAATGAGAAAGTGATAAAGTACCAACCTGACCTCTAATTTGTAAAGCACCTTTAGCCAAAATCCTGAGAGAAGGAGCTATCTGAAGCAGCAGTTGTGAACTTAATAATAACAAAGTTGATTCCAGCAGAGAGTGCCAGCCTTCTACATGTTAATTTAATTTGAACTTGTCTCAGTTTTGGGTTGGGATTTTTTGTGTGTGCGCGTGTACTTTTATACAGGCTGATAAAGTTTGAATTTCAGACATGCTGGTCTGGTGCATGAAAGCTTGAATGAGAAATCATCTAATCAAATTTTAGTGTCCAAGCTGACTAGAGCACAAGCAATGAACAAGCTTTATGGAGAGAGAAAACAAAATTAATTTCACAGTTCGTGCCTTGCATTGTATGGTGATACCAGTAACATGAGTAACAAGAAAAAATCATGGCTTTAAAAATTATATAGGTCACACCAGGGATTTCCCTTGTGTTCTGTCAAGTTAGTAGAAAGGTTAAGTGCAGCCTTCTGAATTAGGAGCTTAAGGCTCAGTTCTCTTTGCTAGTGACTTCCAGGGTATCCTTGGGGCATTCACTTAAACTGCCCCTCACCTGCATTTAGACCCTGACTCCAACACTGCACTGCTCAGACTTGCTGCCTGCCTGTGGAGATACCTCCACCCAGAGGTGCTGCAGATTTTGTGCTGGAGCTGCTGAGGTCCCTGAAAGCTCTGTTTCTCTAAATGTGCAGACATATTACAGTTTTGACAGTTTTCAGGTTTTGGCATCTAGCTCAGACTCCGGGCTAACCAGGTTTCAAATACTAGATGTTTCTCTAGGAAGGAGTCCTTTGAGAGACAGTCCAAGAGGCGTCTCTGAGGATGCTTAAAGCATGGCAGGATGATCCCGTTCTTTTTGAAACACAGTGATAGCACTACTTTTGTCTGGAATATGTCTACGGAGGATTTGTTTCCCTGCCACTTTCACTCTCCTCCCATACATGGTGGTGTAGTGGCACACAACTAGGATGGATGTGAGAAGCTCTGCTTCAAGCCCCCCTTCTCTTTAGATCATAGAATCATTTAGGTCGGAAAAGACATTTAGCATCATCAAATCCAACCATTAACCTAACACTGCCATTCCACCACTAAACCATGTCCCTAAGCACCTTGTCTACCCTTCTTTTGATGATACAAGTCATGACCTCCTGTCCCCAGGATAGGGTCTACCACCTAGCCCAGGGGTGATATTGGACATGAGGTGCCTCGCCATTCTTTCTCTGGAATTTATGCCACTATACAAAATAAATTCATATATTCACATGCCAGGAATACAGAAAGCCTGCGTGAGACAGAGCACTCTGAGGGGTAAATCTCCTCAATGGAGCAGTGTGGCCTGAGGCCTGACTCCCAAAAGAAGTGCTGATCATGGGTGGGAACTCAGCACAAATTACTTTTTGGCAAAGGTCTATGAGTCTTGCATCCCAGGGGATCCCAGTGACCATGGCACCGATAGACTTAGAATCACAGAATCATAGAATCATTTAGCTGGAAAAGACCTTTAAGATCATCAAGTCCAACCATTAACCTAGCACTGCCAAGTCCACCACTAAACCACTTCCCTAAGCACCACATCTAGATGTCTTTTAAATACCTCCAGGGATGGGGACTCCACCACCTCTCTGGGCAGCCTGTTCCAATGCTTGTCAACCCTTATGGTGAAGAAATTTTTCCTAATATCTAATATAAACCTCCCCTGATGCAACTTGAGGCTGTTTCCTCTTGTCCTATCACTTGTTACCTGGGAGAAGACACCAACCCCCACCTCGCTACAATCTGCTGTCAGGTGAGGTAGGGTGAAGTATTCTGATGTATGTAGTAAATTATGCTCCATGCCACTGGAGTGGTCAATAGAGAATCCTGGGAATACAGCTCATTCAGAGACACTGTAAAACCAATTACACCACCAGCAGACCTTAAAAGTACCACAGAGCTAGACAAGACCGTGCTGGAACACGTCTTCACCCTGCACTCCCTAAACGTTTACTTCTAATTAATTTTCTTAATTGCATAACAGTGCACTTCCTAATTACACTGGGGAACCACTCTTGGTTTGTAACAGGGTCTTTATCTCTTGCTCAGATTATTCTGGCTGTCGCTCTATCAGCATAATCCCCAGCCTAATTTTGTGCTAGCCCATATGTCTACGAGCACAGACTACTTGGGGAACGCTTGACAGATCCTTCAACTGATGCAGCTACATCTCCAAGGACCAGATGGATACCCTTATTCACACTGAGTTACTACTTGAGCAGTGCCATTGAAATCAGTGGGACCACTGTAGAGATGCTTACTGCTTGATGGAAGGGTTGTGTTAAGAGCTCCTATAAACAACAGCCAGAGGAAGCCATTTGCAGTGCACGTCCACAGCTTTATTGGTCTTACAGAACCCAGGAGCTAGACCATGTGTTCTTGAGTGCCATCTAAGTTGGGGAGTAACTAAGTCCTTATCAACAGATGGCACGCTTCTGAAACGGGGAGCACAATCAGCCCCCAAATTAGCCATTTTCACATGATGCCGACAGAAATGAGGAACCCATACCCCCAAATATCTCCATTTATCCCAGCATTGTAACTGGCATACACGACATATAGGCAGGTAATGTAATAAAACCATGCAAGAGTAATTACAATCAAGCAGTAAAAAGACAGGCAAACCAAAATCCCAGCGTGAAGAGTCTGGTTTTGAAGGAACATGCATCCCAGTGCCGTCAAACACATCTGCCAGGCAGTAGTGCACTTTTTGTTTCACTCGGCTACACACGTGACTGAGGTTAAATACCTGAAGTCTATTCCACATTTTTCAATGGCACCGATGTGCTTTAACACAGCGTTGGCGCCTCTGGGTTTCCACCACTACTGGGAAGTAACTGGAGTCTGGATCTTTTTTTCCCGAGCCCCATATTTTGCTGGAACCAACCAAGAATTTCATAATAATGCTTGGTAGATTTTGTGCCTCTTTTCCTACTTTGTTTTCAAATTTTGTAAAACCTGACTTCTTAGCCAGTGGGTTTGCAGGAGCTCTCCCCAAAACCATCTGATTCACTCCAGGAGAAGAAGATGTTCAATATAATATTGAAGTAATACATTTAAACCAGATCAAAGGAAATATATTTTACAAAATGCTAACTAAAATGTGGAGTTTATTGCCACTGGATGTTGTAGGTCTACAGTATTTGGCAAGATGAGAAAAAAGATCAGACATCTGTATAGCTGAAAAGGGTGATCAGTGTTTTAATAATTATTGCTAAAACTTCTTTTGGAAAATTATGACACCTCATGATTTCAGACTTTGAGCTGATCTCTAACATTAGAGATTGAGAGCAAACGTACTGTGAAGTTTAAAATATCCCTCCATCTGTGTGGCTACTCCGAAACACTTGATCTTGGACACTTTGAGAGGGGATGGTCTACTGGATAGACCACAGATCACTTCCAGGGGACCAGTGTTTGCTTCACGTTGTATCAAATCGACTTTTGCTGTGCAATTACCACGGCGCTTTGTACTTCACCTCCCTGCATTGCCAGGAGCCTGATGTCAGCTTCTGCTTTGCCAAGCAGAAGGAACTTGTGATGCCCTCTCAGAAAGATTTCACTTTTCCTCCTTCTTCCTTTGCTGCTTTTACTGAATCCTAAATAAATGCAGCGGAATGGTAAATTATATATTTATTCTTTATTTATAGACCTATAAGGCAATGGAGACTGTGAAAGGTATTTGCAAAGCACAGTTCTGGGCAATTATTGAATTGGCTGAAATATGTTTGACCAGTAATAATTACTCTAAAGCAGAGGACAACCTATAAAAGTGTAATTGTCTTTTTCTATAAAAAGTAACTTTCAATGTAGGGGCTTGAGGGCACTAAGACATGTGTTAAAAATATTTCACATAATCCCAGTCTCTGCCAATTTTGAAAAACCTGTCTGGATCCCTAGGGCTCCCTCAGGAAGTGCAGCATAGGGACAGCCTGTGGCTCTGATTTCCAGATCTGATCATAATGGTGACTATAGTCCCTGGATCACCTGAAAACATCCCTTCATAAATCCTGTTTTATAACAGCTCTAGAAAATTACTTGTGGGATTAAATAAAAACACGCTGGAATTTTAAATAGCTGCCCTGATAGAGATCAGTCGCCAAAGGGGAAGGATCTGGGTACCCAAAGGGACAAATATTTCTGTCTGCAAACAAGCTGCTTAGTGATGATGATATACAAGTTGTAATGCTTCCTTTTCATCTTGCCCTTTTAACACAATCGCAGCAACACATGGCTTCAGTCTGAGTTTTCCCTGTCATCCATTCCAGTGACCAAGATCTGTGAGACAGATCTGCTTTCAAATTGGGTAAGACATGTACCAGGTGCCGCATCCACGAGCACCGTACAAACAATGAAATCCAAAAATTGCCTTTCAGCACAGCCTGATTAGAACCAGTATAAAACAGTGGTGAGGGCTGCCTGAGCCTCGGGATCCATCTCACCGTTTGCCCTCCGCAATGCATTTCAGACTGCACTGCCAGTGGCTTTCCCACCATTGCGCTTTGTAAGAGTACAAATGGAGGATGGCAGGCTGTGAAAGCAAACCATCTCTGGAGGTATTTAAAAGATGGGTAGACGAGGTGCTTAGGG
The DNA here is from genome assembly GCA_034008185.1 of Gorsachius magnificus. NCBI lineage: Eukaryota > Metazoa > Chordata > Aves > Pelecaniformes > Ardeidae > Gorsachius > Gorsachius magnificus. The sequence continues at coordinate 9,033,751 of CM067083.1, read as the reverse complement.
ACATGGTTTAGTGGTGGGATGGCAGTGTTAGGTTAATGGTTGGACTTGGTGATCTTGAAGGCCTTTTCCAACCTAAACGACTCTATGATTCTGTGATTCTATGGTTATGCGATTGCTATTAGGCTGGGACTTGGGAGATTTGGGTTGGACTCTCAATTGTGTCGCAAATGACTTGCACAGTTTTGAGAAAGTAATTTCATCTCTCCTGGGGTCTCTATTTCCCATATTTTCTGCCCTTTTTTCAACAGGCTGGCTCTTCCATCTGCATGAACTAGACATAAACTGCTGCTCAGCCCGCATTTCTGCACTAGCACCATGATTCAATCCTCATGTTGGGATCTCTCTCTATGTGTGGCAGTCTGCTATACTAGAAATGCAATACCATGCCAACCGTGCAAATCCTCTTTTGAAAATGAAAAGTTCCTCTGCATGCAGGCTGGCAGAGCTCTGTGTCTTCTGTCACCCACGATATCCATACGAAATTATATGCTCAATTTTCAAGCAAAATTGTTGTTAACCTTCTCAGTGACACCCATCAACCTGGGCAGATGTCCCAGGCCATCATGAGGAACACAAGTTCCACCAAACAAAATAGACCCCAATATTCTTTTTCAGCCTGGACCCTGAATGACATCTTTGCTTTAAGTGAGTTTGCAAAGTATAAATGTTTGGGAACTCAGTACATGATTCTCCTGGTGATATAGAAAGGAAATAAAATCTGGACCACACTTTTCAGGGTTTATAGGAGTAACAGGAATAAAAGGCAATAAAACATGAGTTATCACTGAAGGCACAAGTTTGACTCTAATACAAGCAAAGGTCAGATCAGCTAATAAAACAGTTCATTCTTTCCAGTTCGAATTAGGAGGGTGCTTTAATCCTCAAAACATCCTTGTTGAATATACTCACATATGCCAGTGCCCGTGGCTAGCTCTAAAAATAATAAGCATGATTCATTTCAGTTTTGGACATGAGTTGAACTATGAGGATCGTGATTCACTACATGGGGAAGAGTCAAGGGGATATCACATGTTCAGGCTCAGATGAAGGAGTTAGTATCTCTTGTTTTCAAAAGCAATTTTAAGGCTGGAACTGATTAACCTCAGAGATCCAGTGAGTACTTGTGCATGGCAGGACTATCAGCTCCTTTTTGGCAGGGCCTGGACATTTTTAAGCAGAGCTTTTCTGGAAGTTTTCTTTCCAGTTCAGTTGCTCACAAGCAGAGGAAAACTTCAGCTCCCCTTGGGTTCTGCCATAACGTGCTGCCGGGTGCTCTCAGCTGGCTGGTGCATGGTGGCACTGGAGAGAGATGGGCTGCCTTGGAGTTCAGAACAAGCTGTATCAGAGGAGAATCAAGGTCAAAGACCCTTATGGGAATGTCCACCCCATTTTTAAAGGTCCTCTGCTGAGAAACCTTTTTAAGAAACATGGCCAAAATGAGCCAAAGAGGTATGAATGATGGAGAGGTGTTGCAACTATCTCCTCTCCCAGAGAGACTTCTGAGTGACTCAATCTGGTCTTGTTTTGGTTGTTGAAATTCTAATTATCTCTATTGCTTTTTTCCATGTGGAATTTATTATGTCCATTTCTATCCTGAATGCAGTATTTTCTGTCTCTAAAGAGTCATGGACAGATTGCAAAAGCTACTAGGTATTGATTTTGTTGACACTGAACTTTAAATTAGAGCTAGTTTCCGAGCACATGTAAAGAATGTTGTGAATTTGTTTAAAAAAATAACTCCATTGAAGCATACTAAAATTGGTAGGTACCATTTATAATATAGGCCCAATACGCTGACCAGGGCCCAGTATGCTGACCAGACCCATCCCACAGGGAAGTTTGCTGCCTCCTTGGGACCTGGGTTAGAGATGTTATTAGGAAACTCCCTGGTCTGGTACAGCCCCTCTGATTATCACCCGCTGTTGGTTATGAAGGTTGGCAGTGATGAGGTTGCGGAGAGAAGTCCAAAAGTGATCAAAAGGGACTTCACGACACTGGGGCGATTGGTTGAAGGATCAGTAGCACAGGTAGTGTTTTCCCCAATCCTGTCAGTGGCAGGGAAGAATACTGAAAGGAGCAGGAAAGCTCACCTGATTAACATGCAGCTCAGAGGTTGGTGCTGTTGATGGAATTTTGGTTTTTTTGATTATGGGGAGGTTTACACAGCACCGGTCCTGCTGGTGACAGATGGAGTTCAGCTGTCTCAAAGGGGGAAAAAGATTCTTGCTCATGAGTTGATGAGGCTCATCGAGAGGGCTTTTAACCAGGTTTGAAGGGGGAAGGGGATATAACCAGGCTCACTAGCGAGGCGCCTAGGGGTGGCATGCCAATGTTGAGGGTGAAATCAATAGCCCAGCCCAAGTGCATCTACCAATGCATGCAGCATGGGCAAAAAACAGGAGCTGGAAGCCATTGTACAGCAGGATAGCTATGACTTAGTCGCCATCACAGAAACATGGTGGGATGACTCCCATGGCTGGAGCACTACAATGGATGGCTATAAGCTCTTCAGAAGGGATAGGCAAGGAAGGAGAGGTGGTGGGGTGGCTCTGTATGTAAGGGAGTGCTTAGATTGTATAGAGCTCAATGATTGTGATGATAAGGTTGGGTGCTCATGGGTAAGGATGAAGGGGAAGGCCAACAAGGCAGGTGTCCTGCTGGGAGTCAGTTGTAGGCCACCCAACCAGGATGAAGAGGTAGATGAAGCATTCTACAAGTGGCTGGCAGAAGTCTCATGATTGCTAGCCCTTGTTTTCATGGGGGACTTCAACTTAGCAGATGTCTGCTGGAAGTACAATACAGGAGAGAGGAAACAGTCTAGGAGGTTCCTGGAGTGCGTGGAAGACAACTTCCTGCATCAGGGGAGGTTTTGATTGATATTAGGAAAAAATTCTTAAAGAGCGGTCAAGCATTGGAACAGGCTGCCCAGGGAAGTGGTGGAGTCACCATCCCTGGAGGTGTTCAAAAAACATGTAGATGTGGCACTTCAGGACATGGTTTAGTAGGCATGGTGGTTTTGGGTTGATGGTTGGACTTGATGATCTTGGAGGTCTTTTCCAACCTTAATGATTCTATGATTCTATGAAAATAATAACATAAACCTTATGATAACTAAATCTGAATATTATAGAGATGCGTATATTTTTATCTTTAGAAAAAAACCTATGTAAAATGACAGGGAGATAAATGATACTTAAAAAGTCAATTAGAACAAAGCATTTCCCCTGGCTTTCCAGGTGGCTGTATCCTTTATTTCCAGCTAGAAAGGTGTGCCCCTAACTTGGTATTCAATATAGCCACGCTGCCAGTGTCTTCCACCCGTGCCTGCCCGCTGGAACTGTCGTACAGAGATGCTTCAGTGCAGAATCAGACTGTCAGCACGGGACTGATCCCAAGCTTAAGCCCAACCCCAAATCACATCAACTGCTTTGATGCAAACCTGTGCCTGGGCACAGGCTTTGGGTGAGCTCTGGCACACAGCTGGGAGAGAGGAAAAAAGGACTGAGCCTGTGTGTCCTCTCGCCCAAGGTGTGGAACAACACTGGTGCCCCAGCTGGGTCCTCCAGCTCTGCACCCTGAGGCAGGGAGCCAGAGGCTGAGAAACGTCAGCCAAGGTCCTTCTTGAAAGGATCTGTCATCCTATGGGGTAAGATATCATGGGCCATGGAGGCGGATGAGCCACTAGAAATTCATAAAATTAGGGTGAGGGAGTACCAAGGAGTATCATCAGACTAACTCTTAGGATTGTAATACTGTTTTTTATAAGCAGCTGAATGTCACTGTGAAAAATGTTTATATTGTGAAGAATAAACAGAATCTTTTTTATTGCTGGCTTGAATCCCTCTTTATGCCTTTGCAGTACCCCAAGGCTGACATTTCATGTCCTTGTTGTATTCAGTTTAGTCTGTTGTTATTTTGGGTTCGTATGTGGCTTTTTTTTTTTTGCTAATTTGATAAACATTTTGTGTATGTGACCTGAACACCACAAGATAAAGTTCAGTTGGATAACTTTAATAAAATCTGGGAGGTTGGGAGCGAAAATCAGGAGCTGTTTGAAGAAAATGCTTGTATTTCACACTGTGTTGCAGCAGCTGAAATTAAGTTCTGATTAATACTGTTCACAACCAGTAGTAAGTGACTGTACTGACCTTTGACTGTCAGTAGTTTTTTAATACATGCCGGAGGTCAAACAAGTAAAAGACCAAGGAGGTATGGCCAGGGGGCATGATGGGGAGAAAGCAGGGAGGGGGTATTAATGTGTTACACGTGACATGTACATGCCTGCTATTTAACTACAGTTCATTCCTACTTCGTACCCTCAGGCAGCCTGAAGCTAATAACCCTGTCATCTGGAGAGACAACACAACACTGATCATCACAATTTCACTAAATAAATAGTTTTAAATTAATTATATCGCATCCTAATAAGACCAGCTCTGGTTGACTCCTCGCTTGGATTATCTTGTCAGGACTGACTGTATTAATTTTACAGGTAAAGCTGTGTGTGCTTGCACACCAGCTGATGCTGAGTGCCTCTCTGTGTCACCTACTATCTGCACCTCTCTGACCTCCTGAAATTGCGATGAACAAGGCTCACTGGGCAGGGAAAAGCCAGAGAATTTTTCCCTTCTCATTTAGCACTGTATGATGCCACCCCGCGGCTGCGCACGCCTCCCATTGAGGTTGTTATTTACAGTCACCTCAGCTATGTCAGTTTATCTCAAGGCATAAAGGACTGCAATCCAAATGCACGCCCGGAGCTTGCAACTCAGCTCTCCTACGTGTAACTATGCACCACAGCAGCTCCCTCGACCAGTTTGATAAGCTCAGAGTCTGCTGGTTGATAAAGTAGCCTCTTTATTTTGATACCCCAATGATACAACTGGCATTGACAAGCTGCAGAGAGAAGGGTTGGAATAATGGGCAGGTAGCAGAGCGGACAGAGGGAGATCTTGGAAAGCTCTCAGCCTGCCTCTATAACAGCTACTTGAGAAACGTGTCTCAAAATGCTCTTTTTGTCAGAAAGTGCCTCTGTGTTGAAACAAATCAGGTCTACTGCATTTTTGGTCTCAGAGTAGAGCTGAAGCAGGATGGGAATATCAATGAATTGCTTCAATTTTTTTCCTCAAAATTTTAATTTACAGGAAAAATGTTTGACATTACAGCATTGACATGATTGTAATTTCATCTTCAGGCAAAAAAACCCTCATGTTTTTGGCTTTTAAACCTTGAGTTAGAATAGAGGAGAAGCAAGGACATTCAAAGTAATGGTAATTCTCTTGGGGCAGTAGAAAATTCCCCACCAATTATGGCCTGGCATGTTACAAACTGGACACAAATTTCAGTTTTGGAACTCGTTTCAACAGTCTAGTTGAACATTCACCTTTGAGATCCTTCTGGTCCACGAAAGGTCCGTCCTTCAGCGACTTCTAAGCCAAAGGCATGTGACCTCCTCTGGCCTTGTTCTTCTCTGCTCTGTTTTCTAGGATGAAGCACTACAATCCAGATGTTCAGGGTGAGGGAAAGGAAGAGGGAATGGAGGTGTAGAGTGTTACTGCATTCCCAGTACACCTATGCAATGTTCTTTTTAATGTCATAGTGCATCAGTGGGTGCTAACAAATGGTGGCTCCTAAACAGTAGGATTTTCTAAAGGGGAGAATAGCAATGAGACCAAGCCCTGCTTTTGTTGAAACCACTAGCCAATACTTCAAAGAAAAGGTGTTCAGGAACTTAGATGGCACATCAGGACACCACCTGTGAAGGAGCAGTTTAGTAGGACCTGTGGAGAGTGATACTTAGAGGGTGAATCTGGGATTACTAAGTGTGCTGCAAATTTCACTCTACATTTTTAGTCAACCTGTGTTTGGGACGATTAAAGGCAAATAACTGAGTAGCTGGGTTCCCAAGAAAGGAAAAACCAAACCCACGAAGTGAAGCACAAGAAAACAATAGCTGGGCTGAGAATCCACAGCTGTTAGGTGGGAGCTGAGGAACGTGCGTAATAGCACATTGTGTTCCCACAAGTGGTCTAACCAGGCTGCCACGGCTTAGCCTCCTGAGTTAGGCGAGCACTTGCCTTCTCTGGGGGAATTACAGAGCATCACTCACCACCAGACACAGTATGCAGGATTTTCTCCCCCAGTATAGGGTGTTCTCTAAGGCAGTGTGTCCTCCATGTAGTCAAGAAGAAAAGACAATCCCTAAATGCTCCATGAGGTGCTGAACTATGCTATCATTAAAAAAAAAATTACCAGTCTTAAGCTAATCCTGAAACTATACCTGTAATCATAGAATCATAGAATCATTTAGGTTGGAAAAGACCTCCAAGATCATCAAGTCCAACCGTTAGATCATCAAGTCCAACTTGTAAGTACAAATAGGGGCAAGCAGAAGCCATCACAAGATGTGTATGAGACACTGTACTACAGAAATCCTTCAAGTCATTCTTTGGGCCCATGCTAAGAAGGATTTTCTCCCTTCAGACCATTAATCATGCTTGCCGATGGGCTCTAAGGGAAACACAAGGTAACTGATGTTGTCCCCTTTTGCAGATGTTTTTCTTTGAAGAGAGAGACTGGCAAAGCTCAAGAGACACAGTAGTTCAGAAGGCACTGCAGGAAACACACCCAGGTTCTTCAGGATTTTTATCCTCCCAGCAGCCATATTTTCACTATAAGAAAATTGCCTGATTAGCAATATTTTATCACTTGTAGTATAAGAGATCTCCTCTCTCAACAGCTGTTTACTTTATAGTTTTCTCAGTAAAATTTGCATCTATTTAAGATAACTGAGCCTAATGATTTAATTGGCAACTGCTATTAGATGTTCTCAGAAAGTTTGATCTGAATTCAAGGTTGATAGTAGCAGGAGTGAATTATAGACTTGAGTCTCTAGTTGAAGGAAATAGGTTTCAGCGTCTCCTCAGAAGGAATTTGGTTCTGATTAACGTGAACAGGGCAGTATAACAGTTGATGAGAGCAAAGACTGTTTATGGGAGGGAAAATGGTTATTTACCAGCAGAATTATATTGCTATCTTTATTGCCGAAACCAAGTATGAGAACTCTGTGTCTTATATGGACGTAATAGAGGGACACATGTTGTTCCATGGCAAGGAAGTATTGGCAAAAGAAAATGTTTGCTTTTGGGTTTCTTTTTAATAAGACTGACTTTCTCCAGCCAAGGTCACTTTACACTATTTTCACCTCTGCCTTAGTTGAGAGACACATCCACAGAGGCATTGAGCGGTTGGCTAAGCCTACACTGTACTAAAGACTGCTTTTACTTCAAGGTTGGAGAAAGATTTGCAAGATAACATGCTTTTACCAAAGCCCCTGAAGTTACGCAAATCAACAAACTCTCAACACTTGTATCACATTGATTTTTGAGTTCATGGGAGCCCTCAACAGTCCAAATTGGAAATTGAAACGGTGCTAGGAGCTGCTCTAACTTGTGTTCTAGCTCATGTAATCCCACAGTCGTTCTGCATCAGGAAAAGAACTAAATGAGAAAGATGCCATGACCCTCAGCTCTAACTTCTTTTCTCCAGCTGCCAACATGCATGTGGGACATGTGCCAAATGGCTCTTTTACAGAGTGCATTGAAGAACTACAGGGTCCAGGCTGATGCTGTGTGTCCTGTGCAGCAGGACTGAACACGAACCATACATTTGCCGCAGGACTAATTTAAATTCTATGTGTTTTCTCAGCTGCTCCACACAGGCACAGTGGGCTTGCCTGTAGCATTACGGAGGGCCTTTCTCATTCTTCTCCTCCCTGGGCCACACATAGTTTTAATGTTCTTTTACCTTTTCTCATATGGGATTTTTGCCATAGCATCCTCAGCTGAGACAGATTTACCCAAGCAAGCAGAGAGAGTTCCAGTCTTGCAGCTTGGATCTGGCGTCTGTATTCAAATCTCCGTGCTCTTACAAAGGGTCTGAGGGTAAGACGTGCACCTCTCTTGGCTCTGGACTGTTGCTGGTGGCGTGATGTAGTGCCTCTCAGGGGGATTCAAAGCACCTCCCAGTTAATGCCTGTGTCTTTGGTTCTTTCCAGCAAAATGGGTTTCCTTTCCCTACTGTGTACCAGACCGTGGCATGCAACAGTGCTAGCTAGCCCCAGGTACTCCTTGGGAAGTCCTGTTATGCTGGAGAGAACTGTGGCATGTCGTAGACCCTTGTGTACGGGACTGGCTTCAACCTACCCCCAAGCTAAACAACATGCAGGTGGAGGAGGCTGACTATTTTAATGGCTTTGTACAAACCACTGCATGCAACCTCGTCGGGTTCATGAGCTTGTCTGAAAATAGTGCCTGTATTTGGATCTTGTAATAAAGAGAGGCAGCTGTAGCTAGATTAAGGAAGAGGTGTTCTCCTAAATCTTTTGAATATTGCTCAGAAGAGACATCCTAGCTGCTCAGAGGTGGGTAGTGTCATAAATAAATGGCAGTTAAATGGAGAAGGGGAAAGAGGAGATGAGAAAGTGTGAGGAATAATAATGAGGAGTTAAAAATCCCTGAGGAGAATATCAACTATAGGGTACCTGAAGTACAGCGCAATGTTTAAGGTCAGAGTAATTCTGTTTTCAAGCCACGTCATTGCCAGTATTAAAAATAAAAAGAAGAGATAATGTTATAGCCTTGACACAGTGTTTTCATTTCAGACTTGGTATAAATACTTGCAATATCACTGTCATTTGAGTCCCTCCTGTTTAGCCCAGACCCACCTTTTCCCCTTTGTTTCTGTGCTTTTGCCATTTCCACCACACCAGCCGCCTCTGACCTAAAGCAAGTCTCCCCCTGTATCCCCGTTCCCTTTCTGTAAAGTGTGGGTGATAGTACAGCAAGCCTGCAAGAAACAAATGCCCTGGCTGAACGTTATCATAGTGGGCACTGTGAACATAGCCTAAGGAAAAATGCTCGCAAACATAAGGTGAATTCAGGTTTAAAATGGCTACAATGACAGGCTGATCTAAAACTTCTGTTCTAGTTGCCCTTGGCTTTTTGGGGTGTCTCAAAATCAGATTCCACTGCAGTAACATGCAATACCATGTGTCTGAGGGAGTGCACGTGCTGGTTCACATTAGTGTCCTTTAGTATGAAGGGCTGGCTGCCAGTCAAAGGCTCCCTTCATCCAAGCTCAAATTAACTCCATGCCGTTCAGCAATGCCAGCTCTGCATGCATCTGCTGCTTCTCCTCTCTTGTTTAGACTAATGAGGACAGAGCCCACACATCTTGTTAAATGTTTGCTGTAGTGTTCAAAGTCTTGGGGAGGCTTGAAAAAAAACCCCAACCAAAACCTAAGGCCAATCTCACCAGCATTTCCAGAACAGTTTTGATATATGACCAGGTAGCTCGAAGTTATTACAATATTTTATAAGAAAAAAGGTCCCTATGTTCATGAAGGAGCTGGGAAAGCAACAGTATGTCTTAGGAACATGAAGAACATGAAGGCAGTTGGAGCTAGGAGTCAGCATGGATTCAGCAACAAACCTGATAACCTTCTACTGTGCCTGACCTGATAACCTTCTATGGTGAAATGACTGGCTTGAGAGATGAGGGGAGAGCAGGCGCCATTGTACATCCAGACATCAGGAAGGACTTCCTCACTGTCTGCCAGAATACCCTTATGGAGAAACTAAAGAAGCATAGCATGGCTGCGGAGCAGCCCAGTGGAAGGAAAACAGGCTGAGTGGCCAGGCCCAGAGGGTGGTCACCAGTGTCACCAAGTCTGGTTGGAGGCCAGGAACCAGCAGTGAAGCCCAAGGCAAGGGGCACTGCCTGCAGGTGGAGAGAGGTGGTCCTTCCCCTCGCCTGTGTCCTGCTCTGGGCTCCCCAGTGCAAGGCAGCCATGGTCCTGCTGGAGAGAACCCCCAGCGCAAGGCCCCCTAGGCCCCCCCCACTTTCTGTTGGGGTCAGAATGTTGGTCAGTTGGAGCCAACAGCCCCCAGAGCCAGCAGGAGGGAGCTGTGCTGGCAGGGAGCTGTGCTGGCAGGGAGCAGTGCTGGGAGGAGGCAGACGCTGGCCGAGCGGCTCTGACCAGGCACCAGCACCAGCACCCCGCTTCCCATCCTCACCATCACTGCCTCGGCCGCATCCTGGGTGCACGGCCAGGGTCCTCCTGTCCTGGGCGGGATGGGCCAGGCCAACTGCTGCTGCGGCTCCAGGTGGGATCCCCCTGTGGCTCGGGGACAGGAGGGCATGGCTGGGCCCTGCAGCACCAGCAGCCTCGCTCATGCCCACTGCTCTCTGCTCTGCAGGGAGGCTCTCGGCGACAGCGAGCCGGTGCTGAGCACGGACGTGCGGCTGAGCCGGGGCCGCAAGAGGAGCGAGAGGCGCCTTCTCCTCCTCCAGGAGGAGCTGGTCATCGCCAGGTTGCAGTAAGAGCCTGGGAGCCATGGGGCCTTTCCCCCATCCCCAGGGCAGGGACACCCTGGCACCAGCCCCAGGCCCTGGGACCTTGGTGCTGCATGCACCGATGTGCGTCCCAAGGGCAGCTGGGGCACAGGGCTCTGCCTGGGGGGCCCCCAAGGAGGCCACCTCCAGTTCACCGCCCGCCTCTCCTTTTGGCAGTCGTGGCACCACCCTGCGCCCACAGCTCCGCCTGCCCCTGGACCAGTTGTGGGTGCTGAGTGGCGGGAAGGAGGAAGAGAAGGAGGAGGAGGAAGGCAGCCGCGAGCACCGGACGTCCCTCATCTTTGCCTGGCCCACCGGCTCCTGCATTGCCACTTTTGGGTGAGTGGTGGTGCCACTTTTGGGTGGTGGTGGTGGCCTTGCCACCTCCTGCATCCCCTGCTTACCCTTTGGTCCCCAGGAGGGAAGGGCAAAAGCAGCTGCTCTGGCTGCCAGAGGGAGCCAGGGCTCAGGCAGCACCTCTGTCCTGACCCAGAAGGGCTCCTCCTGCCCCTGTGTCCTTCCCCATGGGGCAGGGCTCTGCAAGTGCCCCCTCTGCCCAGGGGCTGTGGGGCAGTGGGGCCTGAGGCTCTTTCTCCTCTCTTGCTGCAGCTCCCGGGCGCTGAAGGAGCTGTGGCTGGGAACGCTGCTGGGGTAAGGTGGGGGGATGCTCCAGGTGTGGCCAAATGGGGGAACACAGCTCCTCAGCTGGGGAGAGGTGCTCCCGGGGCTGAGGGCAGCTTTCGGGCAGAGCTGACTGACGAGAGAGAAGAGGCAGCTTGGGACTCACCCTCTCCCTTCCCGGTGCACAGGACACCAGAAGGAGCCAAGAAAGCCCGGGTGACCCGACTGTCCTCAATCCAGCTGCTGGAGAAGGAGCTGAGCCGTCGCCATGCCGTGAGTGTCTCTCGGGTCAGGGCTCTGGCCCCGAGCACTGGTCCCCCAGCCCAGCACCACAGGCATCACTGCTCACCTTCTTCCACTCCTTCTCTCTTGCCCAGTGGAGGACAAGCAATGCCAGGAGCCTGGAGAGGCTGATGGAGGGCCAGGCAGAGGTGAGCATGGCTGCCTTTTGCCCACTTCGGGCTGTGCCGGGCTGCCAGGGATGTGTGGCGAGTGGGGTGAGCTTGTGTGGGAGGAAGGGAGGGAAGGAGGGAGGGTCCTGCAGTGCCACTCGGGGAGCAGAGAGGGTTGGGGAGCCAGCAGGAACGCCGGCACGTCCTCACTGGCAGCACTGAGAGGGAGCCTGCTGTGCTGGGAAAAGATCCCAGGAGGGCAGAGTCCCAGCTCTGCCTGGTTCTTGCAGGATGATCCCAAGGAAGGGCCTCTGATGGCCCCACCTAGCAATGGAGGGGGACTTTGCCACGCACCAGGTGAGTTTTGGAAAGAAAGGCAACCTGCTGCATGCGGCTGAGCTGTGCTCACTTGTCCCTTGAGTGTCACCATGCAGGTCAGGTAGGCCAAGGGAGGACGTCGCCCGGACGAGCAAGAGCACCCGCTGGGCAGCGGTGGCTGGACCTGGTTCTGCGGGGACACGGAGCCTCTGCTGCTGGCCGCAGCTTGGAGGAGGGCATGGCGAGGGCTGGCCCAGGCTGTCCTGCTGCCATGCCTGCTCTCAGGAGCCTGTGAGCCGGAGCTGCTGAGCTGGAGCCATGGTTCCAGCTGCCGGCTCCCTGCCCGTCCTGCCGCACCGCTCAGCCCCGCGCTGCAGGCAGGGCAGGGCAGGGCAGGGCAGGCTGTGGGAGCACTGGCCTGGAGGTCTTCACTGGGGGGCTCTTGTTCTCTTTTCCTTTGCAGCAGGAGGGAGCAGCAGCAGAAGGAGGAGGGGGCTGCCCTGGCCCTTTGCTCTGCGGCAGAGCCCAGCTGCTGCCCAGGCACTGGGGCAGGTGGGCTCCAGCTGCAGCAGGGCGCTCTTTGGGCAGCCCCTGGCAGCCCTCTGCGGGGAGGACGGCACGCTGCCCCGGCCCATCCAGGTGAGCCAGCCTGGACGGGGGCTACCCAGCCCTCGGGTGTCCCCAGGAGCTCAAGGGATGGAGAAGCGGGCTCTTCAGCCCCAGTAACGATCCCAGTCTGGCGCAGTGCTCCAGTCACTGCTGTAGGAAGGCAGCTCCTCAGCCAAGTCACTCTCCTCCTGCCTCTCCTGCAGGAGATGCTGGCTGTCCTGCAGCAGGAAGGGCCATTGACAGAGGGGATATTCCGCAGAGCGGCCAGCCAACAGTGCTTCGGGAGCTGCGGGAGGCCCTGGATTGCGGCACAGACATTGACCTGGGAAGCCAGCCTGCGCCACTGCTGGCCGTCATCTTGAAGGTGAGCACTTCTGGCCTGCAGCTGCAGGAGCTCCCGGCTGGCCTGGAGTGTTCAGAGGCTCACGTGGAGCCCTTGGCCTTGCAGGATTTCCTCCGGAGCATCCCTGCCAAGCTCCTTGTGACCCACCTCTATGAGGACTGGATGGCAGCCATGCAGAAGGGTAGCAAGGAGGAGAAGATCACAGAGCTGAAAGCGTAAGTGTGGGCAGCAGCCGGCCTGTTGAGCAGGAGCCCTGACTGCTGGCTGAGAGCCCCTGGGAAGCTGTGCAACACGGCCGCTGGCTCCTACATGCCTTGGGCAAGCCTGAGGGACAGCGGTGGACAGCATCTGCTTTCTTAACATTGCGTTCCTCTTCCCTCAGAGTGGCTAAGAAGTTGCCTGCGGCCAATCTCCTCCTCCTAAAGCGGCTGCTCTCCCTCTTCCATCACATTGGCCACAACGCAGCCACCAGCAGGATGAGCTGCAGCAACCTGGCCATCTGCGTTGGGCCCAACCTGCTGAGCCCACCCAGCGAGGACCTGCTCCCACTGGAGCTGGAGGTGACTGAGAAGGTACACTCCATTGAGCAGCCAGCTGCAGCCTCCCTGGCCCATCAGAGCCTGGCTGCTCAGTGTTCCCGGGATGCCTCCTGCCTGGAGCAAATGCTGGTGGGGGGGCTGCCTGCAAGAGCAGCCCCACAGTCACAGCCTTCTGCACAGAAGCAAGGCTCAGGAATGGGAAAGGCTGCTTGGTCCGTTTTCAGGCAGCAGGGTTAAGACCAAGGCTTTGATATGTGCAGGTCAATGCGCTGGTGGAGTTTCTGATGGAGAATGGCAGGGAACTCTTTGAGGAGGAGACAAGTGGCCTTGCCAGCCCACCAGCCGAGGAGTCACCAGGTCCCACGGAGAGATCTGGAAGTAAGAGTAGGGACCGAGGGTTGTCACAGGCTGGGGCTAGAGACACCAGAAACCTCTGTGTTGTTTCTGGCGGGGCTGGGCATCAAGTGTTGTCCTCTCAGCCCCGCTTGTCCCGTGGCCTCTCTTTGGCCACTGCCTCTCAGGGAACCAATGTTTTGCTCAGCAAGATGAGCTGAAGCCTGCCGACAGGGCATTGGAGGGCTGAAAACAGAAGTGGTGTAGGACTTTGGACAGGCTTTGCTTTAGCTCTTGCTTGCTTCCAAGCAGTCACTTGGCTGCATGTGCTTTTTCTTTCCAGACCTGTGTTTGGAAGAGCAAAGTGTCCCTGCCCTCACAGCAGACACTGAGCATCAGGCAGAAGCCTTGCTGCATGCACCCCCCTCCCTGCTCGGTGTCCTCAAAGAAGCTGGGGGAGATACAGAGGTGGAGTCCAAAATGGGAGAGGTAACGTCAGGTCCCCAAACACTGTGAGCGCATGTCTGGTGTAGGAGGGGAGTCTCTGATGAGGTCAAGTCTCCTGGCTGTAGAGTAGTGTGTGTCTACCCCCCCAGGATAATAGGTAGTAAGGAAAACTGGAAAGGTTTTTTCTCAAATGCTCTGGGCACGTGCTTCACGTAACAAAATGCCCACAAAAGGCCTACAGAAAGACAGAGGGGAGTAGCTGTCAACTTCAGAGGGCATTTGCTCAGGTCCAACTTCGTCAGAGCTTCATCAAGTCTGTTGGATGGGACTGTGTGAAATGTGGCTGATGTAAACCAGCCAAAGGGATTTCTCTGGAGGGCCAAGGTAGCAATATGGCAAACAGTCGCTTACTACTCCAGGTCAGCTCTTGCCACCTGCTAACTCTAACATTTCTCTTGTAGGCCCCTCCAGCTTTGCCTCCAAGCACCCCTGAGACTGTGGCAGACTCCCTGGGGTGCCCAGAAGAACTGGCGAGGCTTTCTGAGCACAGCAGGTAAAAGGAGCTCGCTTTGGTAAAAATCAGAAGGGACTGCAGTGGCTCATGCCTTTCCCTGCCTAACACCACTGTGGGATGGAAAGGTTTGCAGGCTCTCCCGAGGACAATGAAAAGCAAGGAAGACCAAAGAGAAAAGTGGCCTGGGGAGAGGAGAAGGAAAGCCAACCCAAAATGAAAAGGAGGAAGAGAGAAAATGTGCTGAAAAGATGCAAAAAAGTGCAGCGAGTCAGGAAGCCCAGGTGTGTAGCAGGCTGTTCTGCCCATCTTTCCCAACTCTGAAGCTCTAAGTCAGTCCACGCAGCTGGCTGGCAAGGGACGGCGAGGGATGGCGCTGTGCAGGGTTTGGGAAGAACTGTGTGGCAGCTCCCCAGGGGCTCCCCATCGAGCCCTGCTGCGTGGCACAGGGGCCCTGTGCATCTCTGCACGCGCCCAGGTCTCCAAGGGGATGAGGCACCAGAGCCAGCCTGTAGGCAATGCCAGCAAGAGGTGTCTCTTCTGGGCCACAAACAACTCCTTGTAAACTGGGGTTTTCAAAGAAAGGGCAACAAAATCCTGCCTCTTCCCACTTCTAGGCTTTACCAGTGCTTCCTGGCTCTGTCGTTGCAGGTGCTGCTGCACTCTCAGTGAACCGCTGTGACTGCTGGGCCCCCACGCTTGATGCCCACAATAAAAGGATCTTTTCTCTCTTCTGACCATGTCTGCCTTGGGATATGCTGGAGTGAGGAGGTGTTGTTTTGTGATGGCTGCTCGGGGATGGTCCCTTGTCCCCGCATCCTTTCTAGTGGACATCAGGGCTGAGTGGGCATGCTTCAAGAGTGAAAGCTAGGACAGTCCCACAGGACAGTGGAGTATGGATGTGACTTCTGGAGGTGTGACTGTTCCCTCAGCTCCTGTTCAGATTTTGGCTAACATGGCTCATGCTAAGGCCTGATGTCTGCTGAGAGCAGTGCCATGAGGTCAGAGTGAGGGCAAGAGGTAGGCAGGGCAGGGTGGCCAGGAAAGTCTGAAAGTCCTTATGCAGCCACTGTCACCTGCAGCTTGCTCTCCCTGGCAGCCATCCTCCTTGCACACAATTGTCAAGCAGTTTCTTCAGAATCCCCTCACCTGTGGCAACGGTATAAACCAAACTTCCGTGCTGGGCTGTATAAATACTCCCCTCAAATGATGCACCCCTTATTGATCTCACAGAGCTGCACCGGGAAGATTTCTTTCAGTTTCCACAAAATGACTCAACAAAATCTTCTGTTGACTACAGAAATGTCATTTTAGAAAGGAGCTTAAAACCCCTGAACTTTTGGGAACTGCACCAGGTTCTTTCCCCTTGATGAGAGCAGTAATGCTCCATGCTTGTAGTGAACCACTGTTGTGGTGCACGCACTTGTTAGTTGTCCCAGACACTGGCAAGAAGAAACCAAGCACTTTAAATATCACTCATTTCCTGCCTTTGAGAACTTACAGTCAAATTCAGACATGGCAAGGAGTAAAAAGCAGGTAAGAGAAACAGAGCTATGAGGGTGCTGAGAGCTGTTGGCCTCAAAACACCAGGCTTGTGTTTTTGCACAGCTGCTCAAGCTAGTGCCAGGTGAATACAAAGTACAGGTGCTCTGTTTTTTCTGTCATTTCATACCCATCATGCATTTTGTACAAGGGGCTTCAAAAAACAAGGAACAAGGGAGAGCATCTCTGGCATGAAGGTGGAGAATTGATGTATGAAGATGGCTTTCCCTTGAGAAAGAAGAAATGACTGGTGCCCATGGCAAGCAATCAGGAGGATGCATCTGGTACATTCTTAGGAGATGGGTACATGGGATAAAATGAGACTAGATATATGTGAGAGTTTGAATAAGATGGAGAACCCAGTGATGGGCGCAGCAGTTGCAGCGGGAGACCTTCATAGCAGCATTTTGCACAATGTTACACGTGAAAACAAGGAGAAAGGAGGGACAGGGTTGTTTTTCTGTTAGATCCAAGGTTCTGGGGTTCTTTTTGTCTTCACATCTGGGGGTCTGCTGAAACTTCTGTGTCTGAACATGGAGAGATTTTCGTTTAAATGCTGGTACATTTGAAGGCAACCCAAAGCATAGCCTTATACTTACAGATCTGGTACAAAACACAGAAATAACAGACTCTGAGAATGGCCATAGTAATCAGACAAGATACAAAGAGTTTCTAAATCCCAGTATCCCGATGGATAATAGCACTGGAGGCACGTTCATGCTGTAATTTGTATTCAAACCCTGAACACTACAGAGGGACCATTTCTTGTACCTGGAATTCAGAACAGGCCCACTATAAAGACATGGCTGGAAGTTAACAAATAGATGTGATCTCTTATCACCTTAATATTTGAGGTGAGTCAGTTCAAGGTTTAATTTTCTCCAAATAACATACAGCAATCTATGTGGGGAAGTGAATATTGCAAAAATGAGTAAGGAAAGATTGTTTGCTCTTTCTTATAACACAGGAATTAGTGGGCAACACGTGAAATTATTAATCACAATAAATGAAAAGAAGAACATCTGTAAGCAATACATAATTAAATTGTGCACCGCTTTGCCACAGGATGTTTTGGATATCACAAATATGAATGGGCTGAAGAAGCAATTAGGCAGAATCGGGGAAGAAAGGTCTCTCATGGGCCATTAAGCTCTGGGAAGCGGGAACAGCCTCCAGAAATCCCTGAACTAGTGACTGTTAATAGATAGAGGGTAAAGCAAGGGAAGGAGCTTGTACCATTTCTTATGCTTTTTTTCCTACGCATCTTTCACCATTCAGGCTCAGAGACAGGATGCTGAGCTAAACGAACCTTTGGTATGACCCCGTGTGGCTACTCTCATGAATTATACAAGACACAGTTCCATACATGCTACGAATGCAATTCACATTCACGCAGAGCATCGGCTTATGGCCTCGCTGAATATTTACAGTGAGAATTTAAGCAGAACCTAAGTGGCTGAGTTCATGCATTCACATGATCCCATTTCACCCTGTCTGAAATCACATACTGCCTCTTGTGCGACTGGTTTTTGGCGTGGGTGCAATTTGATATGCAATTAGTCAAACATCCTCTCCTGCGATATCTGTCCTGTTGTGAACAATTAGCATTGCATAAGGGAATGTGTTCTTAGGCTCGAATCCCGGGGATTCTTGTCAATTTGCATTGACAGCATGCCTACAAGAAAGGAGCATACAGGTCCAGCTGGAATTGAATGTTAGCAGCCACAGAGGCAGCCACATACCAGCCCACAGATGGTCCACTTCTTGCTTTCATTCTTAGCTTTGCCTGCCTTGAGCATCCTTTTGTTTCTATATAAATGTTATGCAAGCTATTGAATGTGTTTGAATGTCCAGAAATGCACTTCTTACTGTGGCTAAGACCACAAGCAGACCTCTTAGATATTTTAACGTGTAACCCATGGGAAGGAAATCATTGGGTTCTTAGTTATATACAGGATAGTTTCTTCTTTTCAGAGAAGAGGGGACCAGCTGGTGGGAGGCTGGCCTGATGCTGTTCCCAGGGTGGCCAGACTGCCTGGGAGCAAACTCCGCTTGAAGAAGGGACAACTTGACTTTGCAAGAAAGATCCGTTTGCTTCTAACTGTGGTTGTCCAAAAAATCCTGCTTCATGGTGATGAGTTTTTCTCCACATTAAAGACTGCTCATGAGTAGCTGGGTATCTTACAAGCCCTTGCAGAAATTATTTATTTTAAAAACTATGCAAAACCCCTCTCAAATCTGCCCTCATTCAGAACTATATTTTCTGGGGGAGTCAAGAAGAGGTCATTTTTTTAGTGATCAGACCTCATGTGTTGGAAAAGCTATCAGATGCCACCTTTTCTTAGCTTTGTAAAGCCATTTAGCTGTGTTCTGGAAGTAATTGGCTTTTAGTACTCTCACTAATCAGATACCTTCTTGGTTTACCCTGAACTAATTAACTCTCATCTCTTCAAATTATTCCCAGTGCAGCTGATCACCTAAAGACCTTCCGTCCCTCTGTAGCAGCTGCCATCCATTGCTGATAAGGTGAGACGTTCTCCATCACGAGATGTCTTCCCAAACAGAACTAGATCAAAATGCTAAGCAGTGCCAGGATATTGTACCAAATAACAGCCTTTTCTCTATCTGCAATTTTTCCCTCTCTGGGGGACACTGCCTACAGTTCAGGATGCTGTTTTTCTATTATATGGGCTGCAACATGTTACCAGGAAACAAGACTCCATGTACATGGGACATCTCAGCTTGATCAATCATCTTTGCCCTTCAGCGGCTGATGATCTGCAAGTGGTAAAAGACTACAGCCCTACATGGGTTATAGGGTGCAGAATGCCACATCATTTTCCAAGCATGAAGAGCACCCCTGGGTTATATGTCATTCTGCCCCTCTGCACCTCTTAGGCAATGGTTTGGATGCAAAAAATGGTTAGACTGAGGTCATAAAAGGAAGCCAAAGCCACACACCAATATTAAAGCACAGGATTTGTTGGTTCTGAGACCTTTACAAATTCCAGGCACAAGCAAACACCAGTTATTTAATACTGAAAGGTATAATGAAGTGGGATGTTCTTTGGAAAACAGAGAGCTGAGGCCGTCAAAGCAGACTGGGTTAAACATGTTTATGAACACCATCCCAGGGGTTATGTATTTCCACTGTCATAGCTGTAAATGTATGATCAGCAATTCCACCCAAACATTCAAAAGAGTCACAGAGAAGCTCTCATTGTCCAGGAAGCTCTTACTAATCTTTCTTTCTCTGATGCTAAAAGAGAAGCTGCAACCTGCCTGTGTTATTACTTGTACCTGAATTCCAAGCCTGAGGCTCAACATTGTGTAAGAGAAGTTGGTAGCAAATATTGGCTGAAGCTTTTGCTTGTCAAAGCGGCCTTGGGTGGTGTCCATCCAGGAGACTCAGTTTCTCTCTCCACACAGATGGCCACAGAGAATCCCTTGTCATCCTTTCACATTACCTTTGGTTATTATTTACATGCCCAGCATTAGAGTTGTCAACATTAGTGTTTCCAAGCCCTGGAATCAGTCCCTGTTAAAGCCTTGACACTGAACTCAAACTTTCAGAAGGGGTCCTTTCTCTGTCAACTATCCCAAAATGGAGATCTGAACAGCTGCTGTAATCGGAAGTGTTTGAAATTCATCTTTGGATCTGAGTGTTGCAGCACGGCCTGCAAATTTGTCCATTATTAACCTTCCAGATGGCAAGCTGAGGAGGCATCCTTCAAAAGATGGGTGTACAGTGAATTTTTAATTAACGGTCACTGACTTTTAGGAGTGAGGCATAGCTATATCTATGTACTATGCCAGACATCATAGATATCTTAGGAAACTGCTGGAGTATTGGAAAATACCCTTTTCTGAGGTGCAATATTTTTCTAATTAGATTTCAGCAGTCTACTTCAGATTTGAAATGTTGTTTATCTTCTTTTCTCTTAAGGATCCTAACACCTTCTCAGACCTTCAGCAGACCACATCAGGACACTTGGATGGTCCCCCAGTGTAGAGTGATCAGAGCCTCCAAATCTGTCTTCTAGCCTTACTTGTCCCAGGACACCCATGAGAAGTTAATCGAGTAATTAAGGTTAAACAGAGAGGAATCTGAGGGGATAGCTAAGATGGGGAGGGGGTGGTGGAAGTTTTTAATCTTATGTTTTTCTTTTCTTGCTCACAGCCTTCTATTTTGTGACATCTAAAATTTCAGGCACAAAAATTACTCTTCTGCGCTGAGCTTCATGAAGCTATTAGGTTTGAATGATGATCTTGCTAATACTCCACTGTTTCCATATGCCTGTGTATCTTGGATCTGAGCACAAAATCACTTTGCAGACAAAGTTAGTAAGCAACACCTTCAGCTCATCTCCTGAAGAGGTTTATATAATTTTGTCATTACATGTCCAAGTGAAGAGCAGTTCTTGGCTACTTCTTGAGTCAGACTCCTAGAGAATTCCCACATGCCCAGGAAACTATACTTAGTTTCTGTGGTATATAAGTGGGTTGGCTCAAGGTCCTTGTTCAGAGGGAGTTAGTATCTTCCTCATGTTTGATGTGGTGTGTCTACTTGTTCTTGTGTGGGTGGGTATGAGATAACTTGTCTGGTGTTCAGACCTGGCTGGAAGCCTGGGTTAATGAAATATGCCTGTATTATTAAATTCTACTGAGAGATAACACCATGTCTCTATACTAGCTTGGAGCGTGAGTAGAGTGGGTTCACTCCTGCCTAAGCAAGGACTGCAAAGATGTACTACGCAGACCTCTCCCAGTACACCAGGGCATTCTCCACAGCTGCTGGTGCACCACTCTGCTCTTTTGTGTGACAGAGGCATCATCCACGCTGCTGGGCTGAGTGGTGTGACCCAAGACTCCCACCTTTAGAAACAACCACGTGTCTTCTTGAGTAGGCCAACATAATAAAACATAGTTCAAAGGATGCTTTACTTGATTCTATTCCCAGACTCTCTTCAAAGCTGCCTCTTACTCCACACCTTCCAGACATGACAACCACAAGGGCTGAAGCTTCTCAAGGTCAGCAATTCTTTTTCCTAGGGTTTTACTTATAGAAGTGTCCAGAACCACAAGGAAGCCTTTGGGAGTACATCAGTCTTGCTATAAGCGCTGGGTTGTCTGCCCGGTCTGGTGATCAGTGTCGCAGAGAGAGGAGAGAGGATTTCTGCAAATGAACCTGATCCCACCTGTTGAACACCCACAAGGAGGTATGAGCACTTTGAAGAATTTGGTTTACAGTGGACTGCTCCGCTGATGTAATTTGCCTTGCATGTTAGCTACATGGCCCTTGAAGATGCAGCCATGCTAATTTGATAGTTTTAAGTACATGATTCCTCTTGGCTGCAAATTTCTTGGATAAAGCAGGCGTCATTTGCACGATGCCATGATGTGAAAAGGAGAGCTGTCCAGATTGCATCTAGTTGCTTTGAAATTGCAAGAGGCAATGTGAAAACTGGAGTTTGGGACCAAGTACTTGATCCCTAGAGCAGTAACTAACTAGAAGGATCTGAATGGCTAAGATTTCCGTTGTCATTTAGTCATACCCACCAACCTTTGTCCAGGGAGACTTGATCCATGGCAAGGGCCCAGGATAATTAGATTTCTGCCTGCTCAACTTCTGAATTGTTATGACTCAGCATGGCCAGTTCAGCTGAACTGAGTTCCCCTGCTGCTTAGGGATTCAACTAAAGAAAACTCAAGCTCATTATATAAAGGCAAAGTAAAATACATTATCAATTGATACATTGGGCTTTTCCACAATGAAAAGGAGTTAATAACATGCAAGCTCATCCGGTTATCTTTCTATTGAAATAGTTATAACAAACAATGTTCCTGTTATAAAAGGAAACTCATTTCACCATACCACTGTGTCATTCCCTGTTTCACCGAATCATAGAATCACAGAATGGCAAGGGTTGGAAGGGACCTCAGGAGATCATCCAGTCCAACCCCCCCTGCTAGAGCAGGTTCTCCTAGAGCATGGTTGCACAGGACTTCGTCCAGGCGTGCTTTGAATATCTCCAGAGAAAGAGACTCCACAACCCCCTGGGCAGCCTGTTCCAGTGCTCTGTCAACCCTCACAGTAAAGAAGTTTTTCCTCATATTCAACTGAAACTTCTTATGTTTCAGTTTGTGCCCATTGCCCCTTGTCCTGTTGCTGGGCACCACTGAGAAGAGTCTGGCTCTGTCCTCGTGACATCCACCCTTAAGATATTTGTATGTGTTGATGAGGTCCCCTCTCAGTCTTCTCCAGGCTGAACAAGCCCAACTCTCTCAGCCTTTCCTCGTAGGGGAGATGCTCCAGTCCCTTTATCATCCTTGTTGCTCTCCTCTGAACTCTCTCTAGGAGTTCCTCATCTTTCTTGAACAGGGGAGCCCAGAACTGGACACAGTACTCCAGGTGGGGTGTCACCAGGGCGGAGTAGAGGGGGAGGATAACCTCCCTCGACCTGCTGGCCACCTCCTCTTAATGCACCCCAGGATACCACTGGCCTTCTTGGCAACAGGGGCACACTGCTGGCTCATGGTCAGCTTGTCGTCCACCAGGACTCCCAGGTCCCTCTCGGCAGAGCTGCTTTCCAGCAGGTCAGCCCCCAGCCTGTACTGGTGCATGTAGTTCAACTTCCCCGGGTGCAGCACTCAACACTTGCCCTTGTTGAACTTCTCTATTTCAACATAAAGGATTTGTTCTGTGCCATATCATTCAGCTATATAGATTTTGAAAGGAAATAAATGGTCTGAGCACTGGGCTATTGAGATTCCCTGCTACAACACAGAAAAACTTTCACGTACACAGTGAGTATCCTCATAGCAGAGGGAGCAGCGACACACATCAGAAGAAGCTGGAGACTTATCTCCCAGGCCAGCAAATCTGCTGGGCATTATCTAGGAGAAGATCAAGATCTCAGCACTAGGGAGGATGAGGTCTTCATTATTTACTGCAGACAAAATATTAAAGTTGAAGAGGGAAACAGTTAAAATTTTCCAAGATGCTTAATGACCCTGAATGGATTTAAATTTTGGATATTCTGTCCAAGATACCTAGAAAATACCTTTATTCTCTTCAAGCCCAACTAGAAGAAATTGTTGAGATATATATGAAGCAACGTTTTTACTTTGTGCTGGGATTCACACTAGAATGTGGGGCAGTGTTTTCAGAAGTTATTCAAATAAGTGTTAGTGAACTGCACATGTATAACAACATCCTTTTGTACCTGGATGTGAGTTACAATTCCTTTTTTATGTGTTTTCTGCTTTAGCCTTTTTAGTGCTGCTGGATATGACAGCTTGCAAGGTTTTAAACAAATCCTTATTTAAGTTAAATGTAGAACTACATCCGTGTTTTGTTTGGCTTTGGGGCTTGGGTTGGGTTTTTTTTGCTATGATGTGTTTTAGACAGTCAGGAGAGAGTGCAGAGAGAGAATCGGCAGCTTGCCGGCTTCTTTCCCCCAGTCAATGCATATCAGGCTGCTTCGCAGAGGATGACATACCCACTTCACTGTGATAGATCAGATTCTTCAGCAGCTGCACCCCCAAAAACACCATAAACACAAATATTGCCACAAAAGAATGCTGTTCCATAGCTTGCTGAGTTTTCAGTATCCAACTTAGCATTCCACAATTGAGTTTGTTCATTTTCCTAAGAGATTACAGCACTTTCAGATTTATCTCAAGAAAATGAGTGTGGCAAGCTGATGTCAGAGCTGGTATCTCTCACGCACGCTTCTGTGTTGTTTTCATCAGAAACTGGTGGATCATTTCTATGAAAATAAGCACATAATCATTCCTCCCACAGCTTTCCTTCTCATCAGAGTCAAACTTTATAGAGAGCAAGACATTTATGCAAGGCATAAGCATAAACACCATAATGTGATTTGTTTTTAATGGATTTCCTCCTTCTGCAGTTTGAATGGGATTGCAGATTATTTGTCCTACAAACACTGTACAATGGTCAAGTATTTCTTCTGTTATGCATAGAAACTTGTATTTTACTGGTGGCTAGGCACAGCCTTTAACTTTCCAATCTGTAATTCTAGGCAAATGAGCATGGTGTGGAGCTTTGCTTTTTAGATGTGCTTTAGATGGAAATGCCCACTCATGGGTTCTCTGAGCAGGCAGCAGACTCTCAGCCTTCCTTGGTGGCTGCTGTGGGTCTGCTTTTCTCTTTGCAGCTGGAGTCTTCCCTCAGATCCTTAAATAGGTTAATCCATCATCACAGGAAAGTAATAGGAAATTAATTATTGCCATCTCTGATAAACAAAGGTAGCAGCAAACATTCCAGTGGAGAGCAGGGCCAGTCTAAATACCAAGAGAATTCAGCCAGGAGGGAAACAGCCTCAGGGCATTAATCAGTTTAGCTTCTCAGAGCGCAGGAACTCTTCTATTTTAGAATTATTGACAAAACTGCACCTGAAAACCAAGAAATAAGAGCTTACGATGACTCCAGAATGATTATCACAGGTGGATATGTAATGTAACAGCCAGTGGTGATAGAGATACTGCAGAGGCTGAGAAGAAAGCCGCTTAGATCAGAAGAGCTATGATGCCAGCTTCCAGACACATCCCTAGGGACCGTGCTCCCTACAGAGGTGGTCACACTTAGTAGGGTACACTGGCATTTGGCTTTCAAGTTTCTGTGTTCAGTTTCTCACACCATAGCTCAAACAGACCTAAACTGGCTGGTGAGAGCTTAGAAGGTGCTAAAGGCAATGATTAAAGATCTAGAGAAAAATGGCATATAAGAAAATACCAAAGGAACTGGGGATGATACTCTGGAGAAGACTGAAGTAAGGCATCGTAACAGTCTTCAACATAGACAGCAGCTGCAAAGATGGTGGGAATAATCTGTTTTCCACATCTGCAGTGAATGGCATGAGCTTCTGTGGGAAATCACAGAATCACGTATCGATGATCCAGAAACGTCGCAGAGGACCTCTAGGGGTTCTTTCCAGCCCTATTTTCTGTGATTGCTAGAAGCAACGTGCAGGCATGTGAGATCATCCTCTTCCCCACCAGCAGTGTATTAGCTACATTTCCCATCTTAGGAGTTGGCTTAATGGTAGTTTTCCATTGGAGTAACTCTAATCACTTATGGGGAGGTTCCTGATTTGCTCTGCTATTAGGAAGATCAGAAGCAATTTTGTATTCCTCCTTCTTTAAAGCCATTCAGGACGTTGCTTGATCAGAGTTGAAGTGAAATTAGTGCTAACGTGAGTGAGCAGCACTATGGATGCTGCTTAGGAAAATGCTAGGGCTATGAACATCTTTTTTCTTTAACAACCACCGTAGAGGCCAAATTCAGCAGCAGCTAAAACCTCGCTGTTGTATGGTTGAAATTACAGATTTGAAATTAATTTACTGTGGGCAGCATGGACGTATCATTCCTCGACAGTTTTAAACAGCATAGCGCAACCATGACAACAATGAGATAAGCGGCAGATATGGGTGACAGTCTAGGAACTAAATCTGCTCTAATCTGCTTGAGTGTAAATCCACTTACTTCAGCCGCATAGCTCCAGAGAGTGATTCCAGGGTTAGAAAACAGCATTTTGCCCCACTATACTCCCTTTTTTGTTGTTGTGCTTTTTTCTTTACCATTTGTTACCTTGTAGTCACAGCAGAGCACAGATAAGGTGAAACTGTAAATTGTATATTCTCAGCTGGGACTTTTCTGTTTGTAATGCTGGTTCACATACTTACCTGTGATCAGGCAGAGGAGGTATAATCACCAACATGACCTGCGCAAGTACAAACAAGAGCAAGCAGAGAGCCTAAAGATTTTAATAATGATCCTTTAACTACAGAGGTCAAAGGCAAATCCCTACGAATTACAAAGGACCTGTGATCTGGGTTTCCAGCAGGTGACTAAAGCTGTCCTGGCAAATCTGCCTTTGCTTGGATAGCAGTGAGAATAAACCAACCTCCGAAGGCATGAGGAAAAGAAAGCCTCTCTCTACCAGGACACTTAACCGGTTGTTTCTTCTTCTGTGCATGCTGGCTTTATGTGTAGAACTCGTTGCAAGTTTTGTGCGGCATTGGCGGCACCGGCTGGGATGTTTGCAGCTCTGCCCCAGCCCCAGCCAAGGGCTGCTGAAGGAGGCGGAGAGATGGGAAGCCTGGGATGGGAGGGGGCTTGAGGGACACGGATGTGACATCGGTCCCCCTGCTCACAGAACAGCTCATCAGAAGATTATAATCATTGTTTGGGATATATCCTGAGTAGCCTGTAAATTCTTCTGAATGGAATTGCCCCAGTCAGCACCGCAGCGTGTTAGCATTAAATCACCATGGTATATAATCCAGAAGGTAAAACCTCTAAATCTTTTAAAAGGTTTGTTCTTCTGACTAGTAATTTAATAATCTTGTAAGAAGCTGAGATATAAGAGCTTTCTGGCAGAGAAATAGAGAAGAGGCGGTGAAAAAAAGTGTCATGTACTCTTCTCAATCAATTGTAGTGTCTAACTTACGTTTCTAATGAATTATGAAAGGTGAGATGGCTTCTCTCTTTTTCCTTTAAGCTAACCTGGGACCAGACACCGTGATTAAATCTCCACAGAGCCCTGCTCCCTTACATGTATTTTTTGTGGGTTAGGCAGGGGGTTTGGCAGGATAAAATATACATAAAATCAGGATTTTCAGGTAATGACTGTGCTTTGTTGCATTTGGTTTCCATGTCCTGTGCATGCCTATGGAGATGACCGAATGATTATCAGTATTAGATGAGCCACTTGTTTTCAATGCTCTCTTACATATCTCTTGGGCTTTGCTCAATCTGGTTTTCTCACTGTTTTTGCGGATCATAACCTAAAAGCTTGACCCAAAGCCCAAAGAAATAAATAAGCATATTTCTTTGGCCTTGAATAACTGAAGGACTAGACAGCAGGCTAACTCGGTGCAGCTCCTGGGTCAGGCAGCTTTTAGTTTGGCTTTTCCTATACTGATATTTTTCCTCAGGGAGTTCAGTAAATGTTGCCTAGAAACACCTGTGCCTCAGAAACATCTGAGGCACGGCGAAATAGCCATAGAATCAGGTAGGTGAAACAGCCCATCTGTTCCCACCAAACTGGATCTGGGGAGACAATTCCCATAAATAGATTTGTACTAATCAAAATGCTGTTCGACCATTTTTTCTCCTCAAAGCTTTTTAACTACGGCTCACATCGCCCACAAATTTACTAGTCAACCTTAAAAATTTAATAAGTGCAGTGCATTAGTATAATATTCCACTTGTTCCTGAGTCGGTGTAAGTAAAGGTTTTAATTACTAAAATTATGCAGTTATAAAAATAATTTAATGAAATTATTCTTCCCATTTGCATTCACAGGCTGCCTGTATTCAGGCATTATGAGACGTGGTAAATTGCACTGAACTGGGGGGGGATAATTCTCAGTGCTGTAGCTCTGCCTGAGGACTGCACACCTTAATGGTTTCAGTTCCCAGCAAAATCAAACCGCAGGGAAGTGCGCTCGGTGTATTGGAAGGAGGATTAAACATAATGTATGGCTTTTGAAATCACTGTCCTTTGTGTTTTGTTGATGGACCTATGACCTTGGCATAGGTAAAATTATTTCACTGTCATCAGCCAAGAGGACCGGTTTCTGCTTTCAGTGAAGTCCCTCACATAACATCTTCCGCCATCGCCGGTGCAGAATGTGTGCCTTGCAGATGAAGGTTTCTGGATGATGCCTTAATTAAAGTGCATCCTCTCTAATCTGAAATGATATCTGTTTATTTCAAAACTAATTACTTCATCATGCTTTCCTCTGCTAAAAAAATCTTCAGTGACTGAATAGGACTGCAAACTCTTTGGGGCAAAGACCACATATAATGAGATAATGTTATGTTTGTTAAATAATATATTAGGAAGGAAGCTTGTGAATAAAATATAGGCTGAAGTTTTGTGATTCAATTTTGGGTATAGGTAAAATTTTACAATTTATCCAACATTTGCAGTTATAAATAATCTTTTTCCTTGGATTCATAAATAAATGATCAGCTGAAATACAACCTGCTACCCAAACAGTCTCAAATGTTAGGAAAATAAGTTTTGACTTGACTATGATGGACCGAGCAAGAACTCCTGGATTCAAATCAGTTGCAACAAAATTTCACATATATGATTCCTCTTTTCTTCACCAGCTTTGTGTGTGGAAAGAACTGCAATATCCTCTGAGACAATTTTGAAGGCATTTTTTTCTAAAAGTTACAAGGGTAACTTCCTAACCTAGAACACCCACCCTACACCAAATCTACCTTCTGTGACAGGTAAAGCCAAGTGGTTGACCAGAGAACAGTATTCACTGCTTGCTAATATTCAGAATGGGCAAAAAGAGAACAGACTTTTACACATTTTTAGTGTTTTGGAACGACTAGTTTCCCAAAGATGAAGAAAAAATGGTGAGACTGATAGTGAGAAAAAAAAAATCAGAAGGAGCAACTGTGATGGGGAACTGTGAGCTCTTTCAAGAAGAGCTCATTAAATAGCCAAAAAGCTGTGATTCCAGTGCCAAGAAAGATGGCAGCGTTGCCTGAAAGGCCATCTGGACTCTGTGAAAAAATGAAAGCAGCAATTAGGTATAAGCAGCGATGTACGATCAATAAAAAAGGGTAACATATAACAATCAATTATAGACGAGGATTTGTGAAGTGTGGGGACAAAAAGACGTGACAGTGAATTCTTTCAGTTCCTTTCTGGCTGGGCATGAGGCAGTTTGGGTTTTTCTTTAGGATCTTTGTAGGAAGCTACCACTGTGCAGGACAGTGGCAGCTCCCTACAAAGTCAGCATTGGGGTTGGTGACTGTCATCACCCAGCATGGAGTAATCCCTTTGAAAAGGGTCGTGGGCTACTATGAGCTTCTCAAGAGTGCAAGCAAGCCTGAAGTTCATTGCTCCAAAGAAGAGAAGGACTCATCTTGCAAGACAGGACTGTCCATTTCTCCCTGCCCTTTCTCCCAGGACTGAGCAATGCCTTTTCCACCCCATCACAGCTTCTCCCTCCCTTGCACAGAAGCTGAGCAGAGCTGAGCCAGTGGCAGTGGTTCATAAAGGTGGGGACTTGACTTAAAAGCCCCCATCTCCTTGCTGCTCGTGGGACAGGAGCAACCTCAGCCATCTGTGCCCAGCAGTGCTTTCCCTTACTGCCGCAGCAGTGGTAGCTTGATCAGGTCCGGATCGTGTGGACCACCAGCTCAGGCAGCTGGGACCAGGCAGCCTGGCGTGTCCCTGTCACCTGGAGTCCTGCCCCTGCTCAGCCTCCCCATCTGCCAGGTGGCCCTAGAGCTGCTCAGACAAGCTCCTCTTTAACACTCTTGGAGTGGTAAGAGCGTGGCCTGCTGAGCTTACTTTAAAGAATCTTGTAAAGTGGTTCCAATGTGGTATTGAAATATTTTCATGGGAAGAAGTACAGTTATGGTGGGACTCTTAAGTCCAGATGAAAAAGGCTCTGAGAAATCGTTGCCTGGGAGCTGAAGTTGACGAATTCATGTTGGATAGTTGTGGATCTTATTTTCACACGGAAAGTAACTGTTTGAACAAACCACCACAAGGCAACTGGATGCCTTTCTGGAAACTTCGGTTTAACCAAATGCTAATATGCTTCAGCATACAGAATATACTGGGGCAACTGAGAGAAATGTAATGGTCAGGGAATGCATAGGGGGTCTGATCAGATGAAGGTCTAATTAGCATCAGATTTTGAAAGCCTGTCATCTGACGCCCTTGCCCTCATCACCACTATACATGGTCCCATCCGTGTATATAACACCTGATGCTTTATGCACTAAAAATGTGTTGACATTGCTATTCCAGAGAAATTAGTTTGTGTTTCAGTTTGTGTCCTACCCTTTAAAGAAAGCAATCACCTCATATAAATAATATAAACTTAACACCTAATTACAAAGAAGGGCAAAGCTTTTAAATGTCACTAAACTTAATGAAGAGGAATAATTAATACTATGACTATTGACCTGTTGATGAAGGCTAGACCTGGATGGATTTGCTTTTAATTAGCAAGCATGAAGAATCAGATGACTCCCATGGGGATCGAAATACCTGAAAGTCATCTTACTCAGAAAAAAAAGACAGAACTCCTCCCTCTGTGTAGACAAGCAGAGCTTCAGCCCTCACTCTGGGGAGCTGTTGTCCCAGGAGGGTGCAGTAGGCCTTGTGCGGAGATTGCAGGAACATGAAGGGAAGAGGAAGGCAGCATCATTTCAGAGGCTTTTCCAATCCACACTGCTGCCACATGCAAAGCATCCCTAGCAGACTGCTGCCCTCTCCTTCTCCAGGCTACAGAGGGCTCTCCCTTGTGTCTTCTATTCCCAAACAGATTTCCATGGGGTAATTCACCCCAGTTCTAACCATGCCCTTTTTTCTCCCCCCTGCTCCTCCCTTCAGTTGCCCAGTGGCTCTCAACCCCCAGCTTCCCCTCCGTAGAATACAGAGGGGAGGGACGGCCACCAAAATCACACACCCCAACACATACAGCAGGGCTGGCATGGACTTATCCCCCCCCGCTTTAAGAACTGCTGATATTCTTTTTGTTTTGTTTTATTTAAGGTTTTTTTTTGCTAAAGAGAAGAGCTAATCTGACCTAATCTAGTTTAGTCTTCTCTTCAGTTCTAGCTAATCCTGTTGTTGCTATGAATTTCAGGGTAACAACAGTATGCAGTAATGGTGATCCTGGTTCATCCAAACAGCTTTAGGTTTGTTATCATCTCACCTGACAGATACTCAACTGCAAAAATGCAGCACCAAAAAAGAAAAGAGGAGCACATGCAGGGAGAAACCTGAAGGAACCTGAACTGTTGCCTGTGCTGAGCACCAGATGAACAGGTGATACAATTGGCACAACTCAGAGGTAATGTGGCTACAGCTGAATCGAGTTATTTTCGTGGCTACATGAAAAAAACCTAGAAAATAAACATGGAAATAAGAGATGAGAACAGCTCAGATCCAAATCTCTGCTTCTTCAAAGTCTGCTAACACCTAGTGCTGTCTAGGAGGTTTTTCTTCCTGGTGCCTTTCTTCTGGCTGCGCTAATTCACACGATATAGCTGCTGCTTTACATTGGGGTTTTTTCTAAAAGTTTTGCAACTTGATACTGTGGGGTTTGATATGTGCATCAGAACAGATGCCAAAGAAAATGACAAAAATTCTCGTGTAACAATGATGCAACTCTCCTTTTGTAGCTTTTGCATGGTTTTGCTATGAAATGAAGTTAACAAGAAACATAAAAATGCATAGATATGGAATATATAAGACACACGTAAACCAGTTCTTACCAAATTCGTATTTGGCCATGTGTTATGAAGTTAAGGTTTTGCATAGCATTTCGTTAGGACCCAATATAAAAAATCTCAACAGCTTAGAAAGCCATTATGTGGTGCTATAAAATTGTAACATTTTACCTTTTTCTATTATTCTGCTTTCAGGATTGTGAAGGTACGGGTATTTGCGCTGGAAGGGTTCTCAAACAGCAGCTCTATTCCTACCATAGCCTTTCAAAGAATATGTGCCAACACATCTGCTTCAGCTCTTTCATTCTCCTCTCTCATGGGGACTCCACTCCGATTCCTCCTTCTTCTTTCCTTGTGTCCTGAAGGAATATATAGAGCTGATCTTTATGTGAGGGAAAAGGTAGCACACATCTTTTTACTTTTCTACACAGTTAATTAAGTGCTTCTAGGCAGACACACTGTGTCCACACAAACCCTGCAGAGACATGAGATGCAAGGGCCTGAATCCCCCTGGGACGTGGAAGCAGATTTCTTCTGCACATAGGTGCTTGGTTTGGACAAGGGAAGGCACATCCCTTCTAGTCTGAAAGAGACCCTTCTTATTGGAAGCATCTTGCTAGCTTAGACACTCCTGTCATGGAGCTACACCACTCCCTAGGCAAGCACAAGATCCCTGCTGCCGAGGCTGAGCACCCAGAAACACCCCCCCAGCCCCTGGGAAATTTTTCTAAGAAATAGGGACGTGCCTTTGGGTTAAATTGCAGCTGAGCAGGGGTCTGGAGTTTGCAATTTTGAACTGAAGTGCCCTTTGGGGAAGCTGAGGCCAAGGGACTTGCTTGTAGCTCTAAGTTCAGGCAGCGGTAGGAAGGAATTTGTGTCTTGCTGTCCCTGTGTGGTTCCCTGTGTAACGGGCTGTGCTGCCCACCCCGCAGGTGCAGTGGAAGTCAAAAGTGCACCTCCTCATTCTGCTCTTGGCCACCTCTGCCAAAATGGTGAAAAGGGCTGAAAAGTGTGATCTGGAAACTTTTCCAGTGGGCGAATGGACGAGGCTGGGCACCTGTCACGGATGGAGTGAGAGGGAAGCAAAAATAACATAGTTTATTGATGTAAAACAGTGAGTTAACAAAGTTCAGTGGTAAATGCGACAATAGTTTGTAAGATTCGATGGCAAGGTGCACTTGGTTATTTACTGCACAGAGGATAGGGTCAGACAAAACTGTCAGGGAGACCCTCCCGTTGAGTCATGAGATTCAGAAAAGATCCCTTGCTCTCTAAACTCCTTCCTCAGAGAGGAGTCTAGGTGCAGCTGGATCCAATCCTAGTCCTAGACTTGGTCAACAGTTTATACCTTAAGGGTTAGATGTGCGCAATCAATCCTTTATGTCACTTTTCAGAGTTAGCATGCTGTTAGCCACTTACCGAGAATCTTTTGTGGTAAGGAATCTCTCAACCTCGAGGAGCAACCTTGAGAAGCGTCCCTGCTCGAGGGGAGATCCTGGCGTGCAGCCCGCTGCTATGCAGGAGAGCTCAAAGGGCTCTGGGGCTGCTCACTGTTGATGGGGGTAAGATAATTGGCTGATAGTCATATTTGCATACTGACCGCTGTGCTTAGGTGGGCACATTCCACAACAGCCCTTGGCTATTGGATTGTTATCTGTCTCCCCCCACATACCCAGTGGGTGCATCCTTCAGGACCAGACACATCTATCACCACCGCCACAGGTCAAGGGAGGGGGAGTCGGAGGTGAGGGGGGAGCACACTGCCACAGCACCTTAATTTACACAGGCCAACCTTCAGTGAGTAATGAATCTGTGAGCTGAAGGTGAAAGACACTGGGTCCTCTTACGCAGAACTTCAAGTGTCATAATACAAAGAATATTAACTGTGTCAAGTGTGCTGTGGGCATAGAAAAATTAATCATGAGTTTATGTTTAAGGGTGATGAATACTATTCATGCTCAGAACAGTGCTGCAAATCAAATGCTGCATATTGCACTTTGCATTTGCTGGCCTCTTCTCGTCCCACGGGATGAAAAGATCTCATAACCAATTTAAATTGTTTCAGGTCATGGAATTGTTTCACTTCACATCCTTCTGCTGGAAATTACTGTCTAATGGAAAGAAAGGGCAGAATGTAGTCACAGGACTAGTGGCAAGTTCAATGTGGCTATAACCAGAGCTGTACAAAAATCTCCACGTGTTGAGCTGAAGAACAGCCACCCCAGTAAGCGCTATGTAGTCCACTTCTCCAATTAGCCAGGTATCATTTTTTTTTCTCTAATCCCCTCTAAACTATGTTGATGGAAATAAAAATATAGTTTTATGTTAATTAAAACTTTTCATTTGTTATGTAGGTCAGTAAGAAACAAAGAAGTAGTTCAAACTCCACCCTCCCTACGCTGCCAGTTTTTCTAATGAAACAATTAGCACTAATTGGTAAAACTACACTGATGGCTGGTTATTAATGTTTGTGTATTGGTCCCAGATGTGGTTTTATGGCTGTCAGTGCTAATGGCTCAGTGAAGGAAAAAGAATTCTCCTTTCATATTCCTGTCATTTTCGTCAGGATACCTCCCCCTTCAAACAGGAGTGATTAAGTTTAAGGGAGGGAAAGGCTCTTCTTAAACCCTGACTTTGTGAGAAAGTGAATGCCTTCAACTCTTGTTTGAATTCAGTAGGAGTTGAAAGCAGCCAGCGCTTAGCATCTGCAGAATCAGGACCCAACTATTTGAAGGCTGCTTTTCTTGAGCTATCCTAACTGCTAGTGGTTCAGAATTTATCAAGATAATTATCCTCCTAATTGTATACCTGTTCTTGAAAGCACACTTACGAGGCCAGCCTCTCTTCTAAGCAATCACCTTAAAGTATTCTGTTTAGAATAATTTCTTTCCTGCAATCCCTGCAATTACCAAATGGACGGCAATCAACCTCTTCAGGCAGGTGTAGGAGTGAAAGCTGGCCTTTTTAGACAGGGATGAACGGAAGTGATGAAATCAAGATTTCCAATGCAAATCTATCCGGAGAGGTGGTGGTGGTGGTGGGGTAGCCTCCTGCAGAGTCAAGCAAAGGCAATGTCATGATGAAGAGGAGGGTCTCCAGGCATCCTCTGGCAGGGACCAAAGCACACTTGGAAATAGATTGGAAAAACTCATTGACTCCTGAATATTAACAGTAAGATATCAACATTAACATCTAAGAAGATAAAACCTTTCTTTGAAAAGCATCTGTGTATTCTTCCATGGTTTAATAATGTACGCCTCCCCAGGTCATCCAGGCACACCTTACTTTTGTAAAATCTAGGCTCATTAACATTTCTAAGTTAGAACTGAAATATAGCATACCCTAGGTATGAAGAAATTGCTCGAATGGCTTATCTCATTTATAGAGGGGTAAAATCAGCAGAGTCACTTGTCTGTTTGAAAATGTTTGAAAACTCGAGCCTGTTAGGAGTACAAGAATTCTGACATATCTTAGGCTATTATCTGCCATAAGGACATGACAAGGTCATTACTAAACCTTAGTCCTTAGTAGTTTTGTACCTTACAAGACATGTAGAACTCCCCTTAGCACACCCCTGCATTTCCTTGGATGATGCTTGAATTATTTTTCTTATTTGTACATGCAGACTGTCCTTAGCAACCTGCTACCTGTGGGCTGGGGGCTGGGAAGCAATCATTCTTCTGTGCGGCTGATGAAAAAGGAAGCTTGTCGGTGGCCAGGAGATCTGGAGGATGTATTGCAACAATATGTACTTACAGCCTGGAATGACGTTCTGCCAGCCAAATCTCAGTGCTAGCCATTGCCATTTCATAGTCTAAAATATTTAATTGCAGGATTCTGCGTTAATCTGTTCTTTTCCCCGTGGACTGACCACTCCTATGCTTGTTCAACTGCCACTAACCTGCCCTGATGGCTTTTTTACAGTCTCACACTGCCACAAATAAATTCTCTTATTACCCTCAGCTACAACCACCACTACAGCCTTTTCACCCTCACTGAAATCTAACTGAAGGACAGAAGTTACCTGCCCCACAGCTGCATCACTAGGAAAACTCCTTCCAACCTTGTTTTTGAGCAGGCAAAAGGTGGAGAAGCAATATCTTCATAGGTAAAATAAAACTTAAAAATACTTAATCACGCAAAGACACAGCGCCCAACATTTTGGGTTACATTTTTGCTAGCAAATTAAAGGTGCTGATGACCACTCTCATGCAGTGAGGCCGACTGGCACAGTGTGGTTGATGTCCGTATCATTAAAGTTCTTTACTTTCTGAAACTGAGAAGCTGTACACAAACCACCTACAGGGAATGGTCTCTGGCCCATAGCATCTCCTGAGCTGGGCTTGGAAAACTGTTAGGTAGCTCAAGCTAATGGTGTGATAGCATTTTAAGAGGACAGAGAAATGAGATTTGGTGGCCTAGAACTGTTTTACTAGATGGAGCTTCAGTGTCTGTAGTGGCTGTACACTGATGAAAGCAAAGAGATAGAGGTTTCTCCTTCAGACCAAGGAGTTTGGTTTCCCAGTTCCTGGATGAGAGCTCTGTTGTATTGTCCAGCAAGCATGAGCAGAACCACAGTAGTCTGACCTGGTTTGCACACAGTTTGCTTTGTGGCAAGCCTGAGCTGGCTGGCATCAAGGAGTGCCCTGACGGTGCAGGTCACATGCAGCCCCATGAGTGTCTCCTGCTCCTGGACAGGCTCAGGCTGAGCACTGGACGCTGCTGGAATAATTGCAATAGTGGGTGTCCAAAGGCTTCAGGTAAAAAGGGAAGAACCTAATGAACTTTGGTGCATCCCAGGCTAAGAAATAGCTGTTTCAGTTGCAGGAGGAGAGCTGTATTGCAAATTTGGACTTCAAAGCCTCCCCTCCCCTCCTCCTACCTTAGATACTGAGCAGCTCATTGGGTGCGCCTACCCTATTTTCACTCACAGGTCTTATTCCAAGATTGTCCACACTGCACTCCTGCTAATTCATTCCCTAGCTCTTTTTTGGAGTGAACGAGTTTGTTCCCTTTGAAACAATACTTCACTGCAGTTCTGGAAAGAATTCAGTCCAGAGACCTTCCCAATAAGCCATGTGAACAAGACTACACCAGATTTGGCTCCCCCTGTCTCCCTTCTGTCCTGGCTTTGCATCCTCAAGCATCCTCAAGCACTTTTCTGTGCCATGGTACCAGCCGTGAGACACCAACCATCAGGTTCACGCTGCAGGAGCACCACGCGGACTGGCAATGGCACAGGCTCCCGTGTTGTCTTGGATGCTTTGAACAGCACTTCCTACGCCCTCACACACACAGAGAAAATGATTATATTGTATTAAGGATGCAGGGTCAAATGCTGTGTATGGTGGGCATGGTCTTCATGTTCTCTAGTCCTGAGCAGAGATAATGAGACTGGGCTTGTCACTTGGCCTGGAGCAAGGGACCCCTTTTGGGGTTGGATGCATTTAGCTGCATATTTTAACCTAGCCTTTCACCCAGCACGGATCTCAGAACAAGATAATAAAATAACTGAGTGTGCTTGGGAAGATAAAGGTAAGAGAATTAAATAGATAAGTGTGTATGGCAAGATAAAAATAAAATCCTGTAACTTCAAATATATACACAATGATTTACTCATGGAGAAGATTATGAAGCTCTGGGAGAAAATAAGCTGTAAACCCATGAACAGCCACAGTCTAGCTGGGATGCCCACCCTACACCTGCTAGAAGCAGGGAGGATCCTGCCGTGCTCACCAGCAGGAGGAGAGCTGCAGCCCTCTCCCTCTGACAAGGGCGAAACTGGCCAAAAATGCCTCTCACCACATGGCAGCACCCACGACCCACTGTGAGGAAGCAGAGATCTCCTCCCCAGCTACCAGCACCTCCTCGATGTTTACGTGCCAGAACAACAGGAACCTGCTTCTGGTGGGCGCAGATAAGTGCTGGTGCTTTTTGTCTTCCTTCTGGGGGATGGCAGCTAACAAGAGGCAATTTTAGCCACAGGGGCTGTGCAAGGAGATGGAGGCAGCTCCATTGAGGACATATGGAGAAAAAAAATGTCACGTCATCTCTCTGGTTTGTTTCCATCCCATCTGTGCCAGCGCTTGGTGCGGGTTATCCCCACCGGAGGTGATTTAGCATTAGTCCCTACAGGTTTGAGGCACGGCTGTGAACTTGCTTAAAATAAATAGCAGAGGGGTGACCAAGTGTGAGAAGGCACAAAATCACAAAATCTGCAACTGTGAAACACTCAGGGGGATCGTCAGGGGACAAATCCTCCTGTATTTTACAGTCTGTGCTGTGTAACAGCAGCTCAGAGCTTCAGGTCGAGCCCATTGATGACTGCTCTGGCCCCACTTCAGCTCAGGAGGCTGCACAAAAATTGATTACAGATGTCAGTTCTTGTCACTGAGCTGTTGTAGCCCTTCAGGCAATCTACTCCTTCCAGAAACAAAGTCCAAGCCGAAGCGGAGCAGCTCCTTCCCCTCTGCCTATCTGGGGTCGGGCTTGCCTCAGGCTCCATCCTGCTCCACTTCTTGCTGCTCCTGACTCGGTTTGGGCTCTCCTGGCCTACCGGAGTCCTTCCCTGCTCTTGGCCAACAGCGGTGCCCACCAAACTCCTTCACCCCCTGGGGGCCAGCCCCCCCAGCCCTTTGGCCGCTGCCTCCATCTTATATCCTACATCCACCTGCTGCTTGGCAAGAGGTGAATTTTGAAGAAGAGCCGCTGCACAAGCCAACACGGATTTCCTGGTGTTGTTTGGAGTGGTGGTGCTCCCACTCACCTGGGGTGGCTGATGGACGCCCACAGCACTTAGTTGTCCTTCCTCAGGCTGAACAGCATCAGGAGCACAGCCACAATGCGTGTGGGGAAAGGAGCAAACTGCAGTAATGAGGGTTAAGTAGTACCTATCAACACTGATGGACATTATTTTGTTCACCTCTTCCTCCTGGGAAGGCCAGTGCGTATCTGGGTATAACACCCCCATCCACACTGAACACAGATTTAGCAGCCAGCGCTTTGCATTTTAATCGGTGCGAAACAGGAGTAGCTCTAGCTTGCTAGGGACAGTATCTTTTGCTATTTTGATTTTAAAAATTAAAGCTATCAAACCAGTGACATAAAAATAAAGATCCTCCTATTACAGGTAATAGGAATTGCTGCATTATTGCTCTGTCCTGCCACTTGTAGTAGCCAACAGCTTATTGCCTCAGAAGAACCATCTCTATCATGTAATTGTGCCCATGTTGCTTTTGCTCGGCTTAAAAGAGCTATTGCTAACCTCTCTTTGGGCTGGAGAGGTGAAAATTCACCTGGTCATGAAATGATGCTTGGGTGAAAAGGCTCTATAGTTTCCAAATTTTCCTGTTTAAAAGAAGCAGCAAAGGTATCTCAGAGAATAAACACCCTCTCAGCTGAAAATTGGCCACATACTTTTCCTTTCTTAACGGAAGACCTGTATCTCACTAGGAGATGCCCATTTTCTCCAGGGGAGAGTAAAGAGATGAAGAACTACGCTTCTTACACTGCTCTTTGAACTGATACATGATGCACTGATTTGAGCTAAAATCCCTCTTGAATAGCCTCAAGTTTTAACTCGGAGGAGGCAGCATCAGGTAGCTGAGACACTTGAAAGCAGCTCTGGCTGTACGGTTACCTTTACCAATATTGACTTAGCTTCGAAGCATCAGGATGTGCTATTTCCACATGCTGTTAGCAGAAGCCCATGTATCTTTGGGTATGGTTTCGCATTGAGCCCAGGTATGTGTTGTCACAAATGGGTCTTCCCTCGTCCATGGTTTTCTTCCCCTCGTGGTGTCCCAGGAGTGTGCTGCACGCCTTGATCTGCTTCACAAACACTGTCTCCGCAACCTCCTCAGTTGAAGGACGCCCTCCTGCTACCTCTGAGTGAGGGAAGGCCTGCAGTGCCCAGCTGAGGGTAAAGGGGCAATACCCCAAACTCAGCGCACTGTAGGTGGCACCAGGAAATGCGGCGTTACACTGCAGCTGCTTAAGCCACCAGGCAGTGTCCGATCCAGTGATTTGCGGCAGTGGATTTCACAGATTGGCTGGGTGCTGCTTCCCAACAGGCAAACAGCTTCGGCCGGCGGGCCTGGCCGTACTGCCTGTCCCCAGCGGCAGCCGACTGGTGCGAGCGCTCGGCAGTACGCCTTCTCGCTCCCATGAACTGGGAACGATGCTGCGCTGGCATCGCCATTGACGAGCTGTATCTCACGTTATGCCCACCTGCTGAAGCACAGGGCATCTTAGGGATGCCCCCTCAGACCTACCCACCAGGAACCCCCTTTCTGAAAGTGAAAACGACCAGAAACGACCGGGACCCGCCAGCCTCCGCTTGGCGTTTCTCTGCCCGTGGAAGGGCAGTGGGAGCGGGACCCACACAGACACGCACCCCCCCACCCGCCCCGGCTGCCACCCGGCGGGACTCCCGTGCCGCGCCGTGCCGCGCCGAGCGCGGAGGGGCGCCGCAGCCCTGCCCGCGGCTGCCATGCGTGTGCGCGGCGGCGGGGCTGCCCGCGCTGCCGCTGGGCGCCGGCGGTCCCGCAGCGCAGGGCTCCCCGCGCCGGCGCTCCGCTCCGCTCCGCCGCCGCGGACGGGCGGGCCGGGCAGGTGCGCGCTGCGGCTCCCCCGCTGCCCCCCTCCCAGGTAGGGCCACAGCCGTCCCCGCCTGTGCCTGCTGCCGGTGCGTGTGTGCGTGTGTGCGGTGAGCGTGTGTGCGCGCCCGGCCCCGGCAGCCTGCCGAGCCGCAGCGGCGGGGCGGGCGGGTGCGTGCCCCGGGGCGGGGGGGCGGTGCGGGGACAGCCGCGCCGCGGGCGGCGGGGGCGACCCGCGGAGCCGGCGCTGAGCCCCGGGCAGCGGCGAGGCGGAGCGGCTCTCTCGTTGCAGGCCGGCACCGGACTGGCGGGGGGGGGCCCTCCCGGCGGCGGCGGGCGCTGGCCGCGGCGCTGTGGCTGCAGCTGGCGCTGAGCCTCGGCCCGGGGCCGGCGGCGGGCGGTGAGTGAGCGGCCCCGGCCCCGGCTCCCTCCTGCGCCCGGCCCCCGGGCCGAGCCACCCCTTCCCCCTGCCGCCCCGCAGCCCTGGCCCCGGGGAGGGGGGGAGCGGGGAAACTTCCTCCCCCACCCCCCACCCCCCCCACCCCCGGCGCCCTCCGAGGGGGGCGAAGCGCCGCTCCGTCCTGCCCCGCCACCCCCACACCCCCTCCGCGCCCCGCGTGGGGACCCCCGGGAGGAGGGAGCCTCACACCGGTCCCTGCCAGGGAGCGGTAGCTCCGTGGAAGTACAGAGTGCTCCTGAAACAGCGGGGTTTTTTATTAAAACAAGAACCAAAACACCCCCCCCCCCCCCCGCTCCGGTCAGCGCAGGTATCTCTCAGGTGACTCTTGGGGCTAAATCCCCGCGCGGCCGGGGAAAGCAGAAATTTGGGGAGGAAGCAGGCGATTTGGGTCTGAAAACGCAACGTCCTTCAGCACCTTCCTCGTGCAGGAAGGACCCAGCCTCATTTGGCCTTTCTCATTTTAATTACATTTTTATGCTATCGTTTTAAATTATTGAGCCTGTGAGATATTTTCAGCAGGTACATTTAATTACAAAATTGCTTTAAATGGATTCCATAATTAGACTTGGATTACTGGAAAAGTCTTAAAGTAAACTGCTTTGCTGTAAAATGAACTTAGCTGTGATAATGAGAGCAGCTTCGCGTTTCTGGTCCGGCACGGTGTTCTATATTTGTGTTGGGGGAATAAGCCATTTTATGATTGAATCGCATCACTAATGGCAGGCAGAGCCCAATATGAAAATTGCCAGGGCTTCTGCTCGTGCCAAAGACTTATGCCAAAATTTTCCAACTTGAATGCCGAAGCCTGAGCAGCTCTGATCCAGATGTGTTTTCTGTCACTGGACGTAGACTTAGAGAAATACAGCTGAGGAGGACCTCAAGAGGTCGTCTTGTCCATCCTCCTCCTGATGTTATTCAGTCCTAATTTTCTATCTCGAGGCTATAATGCCATTTTCCAGTGGAAATCCCGTGACTGCAAATGTGATTCTGGCTAATCAAGCTTTTAAACTGTTGCAGTCTCTATGAATCCCTCTTTAGAAATCAATGGCTTTTTTTTTTTTTTTTCCTGCCACGGCGTTACCCTTGGTTTCCTGGCCAGCTCGAGTTTCGGCGTGGTGATGCCATTCTGCCTGTCCTGTGCGTTCCTCGCAGACTGGAGTTGTGTGAGCTCCTGTCCTTCCCTAACCTCCTTCTTATGCCTCCATTCATGGAAGTGAGACTATTGGGAGGCCCCCTCCTCCCCGAGGCCGTGTGGTTTGATTGTCGGCATTTATTTAGCTGATTAGTGCAAGAGGTTCTTCAAAATATCATTTATGTCTCCCTTGAATGTAGTAGTTTTCATCACAGCCTGCAATAAATTCATGTGTGGTGTTGATCGTTATTAACACCGCTGCCTTTCACTTCGGTAGTGTAACTAAATCCTCTATCAAATTCCATTTGTAAGGTGTTTTAGGATCTTTCAAGAGGGTGTGGTTTTTTTTTGTTTTTGGTCCAGAGTCTAGGAAAAGGCAATGAACTGAACGATTGTGCATGGTTAAAATAACTGATGAAAAATATTTGTTGCTGTTCTTAAGTTGTTTTTGCTATTATTTCCCAGTGTGGTGGTGCTCGGAAGTGAGGTACTATATAAATACTGGTAAATGTACAGATCCTTCATGTGGTAGAATATACGGCTGTTGGGTTTTTTCACCCTGAGTCATTCGAGTGGTAAAAATAATGAGCTTTGTAATTAGAACAGAGGACTGTAAATTAGGATTCCTCCTATTTTAGGCTCTGTTGTATCTGGGAGCCAGCTTACTGTGCTTGCAGAGCTTGCTGTGAAGGCTTTTGGCTCCCCAGCCTGCAACCCAGAGTCTGAGAATTCGTAAGCAGCCATTGACATCGACCAAAGTTGTGGTTTCCCGGGACTTTTGAAAATTTTGTGTGTGTAGGGCTCTCGTTTTATGGATTTGCGTATCCAGACGGAAGGCACCCAGCATTACTGACGGCTTTGGAAGATGTCGCCCCGATCTCTTTCTATCTTCTCATTATCTGTTAAATAAGGATAATCATACTTCTCTCAGAGATTTGAAAAGAGCTTTGATGACATTTAATGAAAATACTATGGAGGTGGAAGGAATTTGTTTCAAAAGCTTTAGAAAAACAGCAGTGACGATGCACTGAAATAAAAACTATCTAATACATTAAAAGAAATGAAAATGGATAGTTTAGGGTTATTTGTTTTTTCTATAAAGCAATCCATGGCTTACATTTTGGATCCCATTTAGAGCTTCTTCTCTTCCTTAGCTGATATCAGGATTTGGCTCCTGTAATAATCCTGTCATGACTTGTGTGACTCCTTCTATTTTATATCTGACTAAGCTCTATTGATTGTCACGTTCTACCGTTTCACCCCAAATCAATACTACTTATAACTCTTTTTTTTCCTTGTCAATAACCCTACAGAGAATAACTCTGTTTATTACATTCTGACTTTCTCAAAAGTGGGTCTAGCAGAAAATTTGCTGTAGAAAGTGAACTCAAATGAACAAACCTTTCAGCTATCAATATACCTCATTCCTCCCTGATGTATTTAACTCTGCTGATGGCAAGGATAAAGTAAATCTCTCATACTTCAACTTGTGGCTTTCATCTAATCATCTTTGTTTATCTTGCTTTTTGCTGTAATTCCGTAGTGTAAGGAAAAAAAAAAAGAAAAGAAAATAAGAAAGTAGGAGCAGGGTGGGAAGGCTAGTAAGAAGAAGGATGAAATGCACAAGTGGATGGAGCTGATGACAAGTTATTTCAGAGTTTTAGGCATTGTGGAGTTCGCTGTTAAACCTGCAGTATGGAGATAACAGCTGTAAGAATATATTTTTACATATATTTCAAATTCCTGGAATTTTATTAAAATTGCAGGGAAGGGGGGAAGTCAAAATGAAGGGAGAGAAAAAAGTTCAGTAGGCTTCTGGTTTTGATGTTTATGTGGCCTTAGAATTTGGTCATTGTACCCAGACGTCTCCTGGGCGTGTGTCTGCTTTATCGTCCTACGTCATCTGGGTGAGCTCTGCTCTTCTGCAGTGTCTTCTGCAGGGCCCCATGGAGAGCTGCAACATGCATCTCCATAGGCTTGGACGGCGCTGTGGGCTGCCACCTCGTCTTGCCTCCTGGCCTCAGTCAGTCAGGCGTACTCGTGTTCGTCTTGCAAGGTGTTTAATCTTCTTAAAAAGTCTCCACGTCTCCTGCCAGTGCTTCATCAGCCTTTACACGAGAAAGTGTTTCCTAAGGTCTAACCTGAAGCATCCTTGCTGCTGTTTAAGCCTGCTATTTTCCATCTTGGTCATGGCAGACATTCAGCAGAGCTGCTGCTCCTCAGCTTTCTGGCTGTCTTTCATGTTCAGTTCCATCTCTTCGGACTTCTGCAGAAATGTGGACTCCAGTTCCTCCAAAGACTGCATGGCTCCAGTTTCTCCAAACTTTTCGTAAGTCTACATCATACTTTCTAGATTGCGGGTCATTCAGACCATGAGCTTGCTCCCATGG
This sequence comes from Gorsachius magnificus, assembly GCA_034008185.1. Taxonomy (NCBI): domain Eukaryota; kingdom Metazoa; phylum Chordata; class Aves; order Pelecaniformes; family Ardeidae; genus Gorsachius; species Gorsachius magnificus. The sequence continues at coordinate 8,989,873 of CM067083.1, read as the reverse complement.
AGCCACGTCCCTGTGGAATACACTGCCCAGCAGCCCCAACAGCATTGAACAGATCTGCCCATGCCTTGGAGGTTCTGCTCCTGTTCAGACAGCCCGGGTACCTTTGCTGTCATACGATGCTGCTGGTTCATATTCAGCTTCTGATTCCCTGCAGCTCCCAGGCTTGTCCCTGCAGGGCTGCTGCCTGGCCAGTTTTTCCCATCCTGTGTTACTGCTTTTTTTGGGTGTTGCAATCAATTTGCTGGGTTTACCCAGTCACATGTCCTGCAGGCAACATTCCTTGTGGGTGCTTTTAAGATGGGAAATACTATACATCATGCATGACGGTAAAGAAATCTGGCACGTTGTGAAGTGTTCAAACATTATATTGAGTGTTAATGATACCAAGGAGAATAGTGGTGGTTTTTTTCCTAGACCAAGGCTGAATTTTTACTACTCCGTGAATTTATTGCATTTGATTGTCTTGATTATGCCTTGGTTATAGCCTCTAACCACTGCCTTTGGATGTTGTGGCTACCAAAACCACATCCCTCAGGTTTCTGAGGATGGTGGGCTTGTTTCCTTGGGGTAATAAAAGTTTTTGTGTGTGCTGATGATGCAGCCTCACCATAGGGCTTACTTTCTGTCAAGCTGCAGTTGGTTTTGGCAAGAGAAGCCAGCCAAAGGTTCCCCCTAACTGCCTTGCATACCCGTTTGAGATTATAAAGAAGGTTTTCTGAAAAATCAGAATGTTTTCTGATACCTCCTCGCTAAGTCTGTAGTTAGTAGTTAGTGTATTTTACTCACTCCCTCTCAGCGTGTCTGCTTCACTTGTCAAGCAAAATAGACATTTCAGCCTTGAGTTCTCGGTACGTTTGATGAAATCATCAGTTATTTTGCAGTGTTGTTTTTAACCTCCAGTTTATCGGAGAAGCTCAATCAGAAGGGCCAGATTTTTCCCACCGTGACTCAATCTTATTCTCAGTCCCAGATCTGCCTCATACAACCTCCGTCCCCTCTCTTGCAGGCTTAATTTAGCAGTTCAGTACCATTTTCCAGCCATTCTGATTGCAAGTGGCAAAGCCAGAGACATCGTAGGATGGCAGCTCGTTGTTTCTCTTAGCGGCACATCCTTCTGCCTACGTTGCGAGAGGTGGGCATATTTGATGGGTGAATCTTAAATTGGTTCCTTAGCACCCTGTGAGAAGGAGGTTTTTCCCTGATTTACCGTGGGATTCGGAGACTGAGGTTAACTTCACTTCTCTGTTTTGCTCCCTTTCTCCCAGAATTACAGTCGAGTATCTTTGATCTCTGCATTAGGGATGATTACAACTTTAGAAGAATGAATTAATTATGCTTTCCTTGATTTTCTCATCTGTAAAGTAGATAAGCAATGTATTTCATGGGCATATTATGAGGTAGTTTGAGGAGCTCTGAAAGAAAATGTTAGAGGAGCGAGAAAGGGATTTTAAAGAAGTATGAACTAAAGTTTACCAGAGTAGACGGTTCTTTAACATTCATTATTTTTGTTGTTCTTGTTGCTGCATGGATTAATTATTAAATATTCTTACCAGAATTAGGAAGATGTTACCTTTTTTGACTTTTACAGCTTCTTAGGGATTTTTTCCATAGTGTTGATCATGTACTCCCGTTTTTTCCAAATATTGTTCACCTCTGATTGCGATTCGTATTTTTTACAACAAAATACACATTACTAAAAGTAGAAAACCTTGCACTCGCGCTAGGCATGAAAAGGACAACAAAGTGTGGCCCGAATTCATATTTGCTATATGCCAGTGCGAATGTGGATGAATAACGGGGCTGCATGTAGTGGTAAGCATACTTTATCCCTCGAGCTCATTTTCTGACTAAAGCAGTGTAGTGCGTGCAATTTGATTCAGTAAGTGTAAAAATTTGCTTTACTAACGTGCTAGGGGGACTGAAGGCACATGTATCTTGCCAAATCTGGCAATTTAACTGTGAAACCAACCTCCCCTCACTTGGTTTTACATATTCTCAGCTCCTTTCTTCGGCATGGCGCAAGCGGAGCATTATGAAACCAGTTACGGGTTGTACGTCTGCTAGATTTCACAGTGGAGCAGTTTATAGTAGCAGTATTTAATGTCCACGCTTACCTTCTGTCTACCTTATCCCATTGCTTCTGTCGACGCCAAGTTTGGCTGCCCGTTTGTCAGAGTGGGTTCCCGATGGCTTTTCCTGAACAGCTGGGCTGCTGATGGGATTTATCCGAATTGGGGTGCTTCTTTCCCCACGTACTTAGAACAGTGGAAGAGGTTGTTGGTGCCGACTGTGCTCACTGAGGTCCTGCAAGGACGTGTTTTCACACTTGTGATGGGAGACCCCTGAATCATTATCAACTTCTAAATTGGGTAGTGTCCATCCTGGGTTGCTCTTCTGTTCGTTATTAAGGGATTATACAAAGCTTTTGCTCTGTAGGGAAGTTCCAGAATTTATCATTTCTGTATTAAACAAGCCTTGTTTTTGTTGGTACAACCAACTTTAGAAAGTGGCATATGGGGCTTTGCTGCCAGTGTCACTACTTACTTTTGCTAAGCATATTTCATTAAACCCATAATTTGACAAATATTCTTGCTTGTGTTAGGTTAATAGTAACAATCGTGGTAAAAATGTGACTTTTTTAGTATAGCCCTTCTCATCTATACAGTTCACAGCACTTTAGGAAGAAAAACTAAGTTTTATTGTGTCCCTTTGTAGATGGAGAAATAACTATAGAAAGATTAAATACTTAAAGACACCTTTCACCTAAGAAACAGGTCTGCCATCGATTGGGAAGAGATCCTCTGGATCTTCATCCAGCACTTCCTTCTGTAAATAGAACTTAGGGAAATTCCTAATCCACATTTGTATGATACGGCCTTTGTAATAGGATTTTTTGGCTGTGAGTCCCTTCTAACTGAAATGAGCAGCGGATTTCCTATTCACATGAATTGCTACTTAAGCAAATCTCAGAGCGAGTTCTTCCAGTGTGGTTTATTTGCCTTACTCCTTTATGTCTGAGATAGCACAGGGCATTTTTCCAGACACTGCAAACATCTTCTGAATAATAAAAAAATGTAAGAAAATGTTATAAGTTAAGGTTGAGCACTGAAAAAATGGTGTCATGCAGATTCTCATAGTGAAAAGCACATATTAGTAGGAAAGATATTTCTGCCTTGCTTGATCGTGTAGTTTGTGACCATAGTTTACATGAAAGGGCAACATTAGAAAAGCGTTGCATGCAATTTTTAAGTAATTCTAACATACTCGAGTGGTTAGAGAGGAGAAGAGCATTACATGACCAGGTAGCATCGTGCAGACTGTGTCATGAGTGCCATTGCCTTGTACTGCAGTTTAGAAATCAGTGGATATATAATGTAAAAAATGAGTTCAGCTTGCAACTGTTTGCTCATGAAAATGTCAGGTGTAATGTAAAGGACATACAAGGATGAAATAGGTATAGTGCCTGGTCCCTGCTGTTTCATTTGCTTAGCAGAGGTGGTGAAGCGGTGCAAAATGCAGACCTGGGAAGCATACCAGGGCTAAGGGTGCAGCAGAGCTTCTGTGTGAAGCCAGATTCTGCACTTTCTGAAAATTTACAAAATCTGGGGGAAAAAAAAAGTTTGCTTGGAAACTGAAAAGAGGAGATGGGCTCTACAATAGATTGAAGAAGAAAATAGGTTAGGTTACTAGGGGTTATATTATGTGGAAGTTGGGTTATCAAGGGTATCATGAGATAGCATCCTAAAAATAAACTCTCTTATATACTGCTAAAGAAAAAGCAGGATACAGCACTCACATGAATCAGGGAAATCATTAAATCACTGGACTTCCATTCTGGAGACCTGCAGAATATTCTAAAAAGAAGAGGTTTTAAAATGCAAAGCCTTAAGATCTTCTTTTTTTGGTACTGCAGAAAGGCAGCAGCTCACATGGTTGTTGATCTGTCAGGGGATGGGAGAGCACCATACAGATTCAAGAGAAAAGCTCCCATACCTGCTGGGAGGGAGGGGAAGATGCTCAGAAGTGAAAGCCTGTAACACAGTGTCCTGTTTTCGCTTGTCATTAGCACCAGTGAATTGGGTACACTAAAAAAAATTAGGGAACAAAAAATTCATTTCCATCTTTCTGGAGGTGGGACAGTAGACTTGAGAGCAGAGTCACAGAAACAGGACTGGAAAAGACCTCAGAAGCCCCTGCAGTTTATCCTCCTGCCCAGAACAGGGCCCACGTACGTACCTCAGGGAAGTTACTATTCACGACTTTGTGTTGGAAACTCTGTGATCTCCCTGAATATCTATCCCTGTGCTTCACCCTCTTAACCATTAAAAAGGTTTTTCTGAATTCTAATTTGAATCTTCTTTGCTGTGACCTAGGACTTGACAAAGGGTTGTTGAGCATTGAAATGGGATGCCCAGGGAAGTTGTTGAGTCCCCATCCTTGGAGGTATTTAAAAGACGGGTAGACAAGGTGCTTAGGGACATGGTTTAGTGGTGGGATGGCAGGGTTAGGTTAACGGTTGGACTTGATGAACTAAAAGGTCTTTTCTAACCTAAACGATTCTATGATTCTATGAGACTCTGAGGATTTAGGTCTCTGATGTGGGATTCCCAAGCGTTACTTCCTCCACTGTGCTGCCTGTTGGTGCAAATCCGCCAGTGCTGTGTCTTTGGCCATTCTGACTGCTGCCACTACGTTCCTGGGTCAGGGTGGGAAGAATCCTGGCTGCTCCAGCCCAGCAAAGTGTCTCTGAAAAGTTAGGTATTAGTTAACAGTCTGGGAGCTAAGGTTTAGCTGTCACTGGCCGATGTGCATATGTTGCTACCAACATAGAAGGAGCTGTTGTGATACTTCACGATGGAACTTAACATTTTTCTAGCTTAGTTCAGGTCACAGCTGAGTTTGTGCTTAACATGAGATCAGATATCTTACCAGCAGCTACCAAAAAGGTCAGCTTTGCCTTGCTAGTTTGGAAGGGCTTGCAAGGATTTTCCAAAGTCACAATTGGAAAGAATCAGGAATAAATCTCAGAGCCCTCCTATAAAAGATGCTTATTTACACAGTCTGTTCCCCTTGGCGATATTAGACCGTCGCTTTGTACTTGATCGTGATGTAAACAGTATGGTTATTGCCACACTAAATTGCACCCAAGTGAATTTGTATTTTACTTCTGTAGGCTGAGTGAAGTTGTATACACTGAGTAGCTCTGCGGTTATAGATTAGATCCGCACAAAAGCCAGGAGCTTAAGACTTCCATGTGTGCTTGCAAATAAAAAAATTTAACTGGAATTTTTAAAAGCAGCTACTTAGAGCTGTCACCTCCAGCACCTGAGTTTCCGTTCCCAGTGAAATGGGTGCTGGTGGTGGGTATCTGGAAAGACTGTGTCATTCAGGAATCTGGAATGGCACAGGGAGAGGTGGGGGATATTAGAGAGTGTGTGGGGAGGAGTTGTTTTTTTAGGCTAAAATGGAAGTTTGAGAGATTTAGAGCAACACTAAGAGCTGAATTAGCAAGAGGAGGACTGCGATGGTGTGGGGATTGAAGGCAACAGGACTACTTGCCTGAATAAATCGTTTAGCTGTAAGAATTTCATGGCACAGAGTATGTCTTTTTTCCATTTCTAATACTCTGTGTAAGCCTACTATGCTATTCATGTGTTTGCGTAATAATGATTTGTATTCTGAAAGCCAGGGGTACTTAGGAGACAGACAGTCATTTTTCTGTATCTCTCCACTTAGATGTCATTTTTAGGGGTATTTTGTACACATCATATTACTCACAGAAAACACAAATGATCCACTTAGAACTGAAAATAAATAATAAATAATTTGGTCTCCTGTAAATTGGACTTATAAAATAGCTTGATTGCAATTACCAGCTTTGCAGTAAAAAGAATAAAGATAAAATGGCGTTATCATGAGCAATAGTGCAAATGAGAATACATAGACATTTGTCTTGGTCTTGTAAAATGCAGAACATCCTTTCCTCCTCTGAAGGGGGACCATGACCCCCTAAAAAGTACAGTCAGAGCCATTCTGTGGGAGCACCACGCTGCTGCAACTCTACCCCTCCTTAGCTTCAGAGATTGTCATGAGGATGGAGCCAGACTCTTCTCAGTGGTGCCCAGCGACAGGACAAGGGGCAATGGGTACAAACTGAAACATAAGAAGTTTCAGTTGAATATGAGGAAAAACTTCTTTACTGTGAGGGTGACAGAGCACTGGAACAGGCTGCCAATGGGGGTTGTGGAGTTTCCTTCTCTGGAGATATTCAAAGCCCACTTGGACGATGTCCTGTGGAACCTGCTCTGGGTGACCCTGCTTTAGCAGGGGGGTTGGACTGGATGATCTCTGGAGGTCCCTTCCAACCCCTGCCATTTTGTGATTCTCTGTGATAACCATCCTGGGCAGTTCTTCCCATCACTGACTCGTGCAAGCACATCCTCTCATTTTTGCGCTCCTTTTTTACTCTCTCCTCTGAGACCTGAGGTTCTTCTGTGAGGCCAGGGAAGAAGTATGGAAGATACAGCCTCTCTTTTCATTAAATGTAACTCCGGGTTAATACCACCTGGAGTTAGACGGGTGAGCCGGAGTGTGTGACGTGGTTGTGACAGCACAGCCCTCTCACCCCCCTGTGGCCGTAGCTTGCCCAGTTGCGCTCATCTGGTGTCCCACCTCCCTTTGAGCTCCTCAGCAAGCCCTTCAGTCACAGCAGCAGGCAAGAAACAAACCAAATAAGATCTACTTCTACCTAGAAGCATCAACAGTATCGATTTGTCAGAAGCAACAAAATCCTTAATTTACAGACCTTATCGTTTGCACACCTCTTCTCTGTCTTGTGTGCCCCTATGTGAGTTGCACTGCTGTAGTCTTATCTTTTGACTGTGTCCAGATGCCTCTCCCAGGGCAGTACCCACATTTAAAAACTCTCCCTCTCTCTCCCTCTATATGATTCACATCCCAAAGTGCAGGGTTGTTGTTTCAGGCTTTAACCCCTTCTCTTTTTGAAGAATGACACTCAGAAATGGTGGCCCTGATGGAAGAATCCATCTTTCAAATCTAGCAGAGCCATTCACTGCTGATAAGCTGTGCATCATCTGTCACTGTTGCCCTTACCCAGTGCATCTGTCTTAAAGACCAGCACAAGAAAGGTACAGTCGAGGACTGATTTTATCAAGACTGGTTTGCAGAGGCTAGGATGTTCTAGTCCAAAGTGAAAATCTCAATGAAAATATTCACCAAACAAAACATGCAAATTATTGCAAAATGGGGTAGGTGAAGCCCAACTCCATTACACCTATGATCTCTTTGAAACTGGGTTATGATGGGACACACCACTGCACACCAGCAGCTGTGGTAGAAGAAATTGGAAGAAACTGCAGGAAAGGGCGCATGGACCAGAAGGGACATCTGGTTATAAAAGAGGGACGAAGGAGGGGTACGTAACTTTCTTTGTATGCACCCATGCTCTAATGCACTTAAAAGTTGTGTGCTCTTATTAATCTTATGTGGAGACAGATGGTAGGTAGATAGATTGACAGATAAATAGATAGATATGTGCATATATGCTGGATAACAGTAACAAAACTAAAAAAAACTTAAGCGATGAAATTGTACAAGATATACTACTCTCATTGACAGTCATTTTAAGGTTCTTATGCTTGTTCTTAACATTTACAAGGTTGCTTTCTACACTGCAAAATGGATGAGCGTTGCCTCTAATGCTTCCATTTGGGTGCAAGAACAATATCGGATTCATGTGAGGGATGGAGAACAGAATAGTGTTGGGTATATTTAGATTCTATTTCATTTTTCTTTCATATACAGTAACATTACAAAGAAGGACTTCATTCCTCATCTCAAAGATAAATCCATCAGATAAATTGCATTCACTGTGGGGAGAGGGATTTTGTCAAAACCAGGATGAAAGATGCCTTTTTGCAGTAGCCTTGATGTGATGGGAGGTGTTCCCTGGATGCTACTAACAGATGCATTTTTCAGCTCAGGGTTCTGCAGGTGGTGGAGTTTTCTTGGTTCTTCAAACAGGCTGGCTCAAAAAACTTGTACTTCGAGCAAGTCATCTACACAGTTCAGGAAGTTATTATGTCGGCGAGGCCAAGTTTACAGGGATCTAACTTGATAAAGAAGACTGAAAAAATTTGTATCTAAACCATTGTTTTATAAGGCTAGCACTATTAGAATATAAAAAAAAATATAAGGAGGCACTCATTTAAAGTAGCTCAGGATTATGTCACCTGAGAGATTTTGCTGCAGCGTATCCGTATCACAGGTAAAGGATTGATTACATTTGCCATTCTGGCCTGTTTAAAGCTGTGATTTAAAAACGCAGACTTTCGGAGGAAATAGTTATAAATCTGATCTGAAGTCTGATTATTATTTTTTCCAAGGAAACAATGTGACAGCTCCCAGTTGCAACCGTGTAGTCATCCTAACATTTGCTGTTTATGGTCACTTTTTGGCATCCTTAATCTCAGTTTAATTCTTTGGTTATTTTGATGGAGAGGAGAACGTCCTTTGATAGTGTATACATATATTGTTAGAAAAAAAATATTTTCCATATGCCAATTTTTTCTGGTTTTGCAGTCAAGTGATTCTGTTATCATAAAATCTCCTCCAAAGTGCAAACTCAAAGCAGTACAGGGAGCTGCAGCAGAGTGTCAGGAGCCAGTGAGACTGGCAGCTTACTGTGAATGTTAATACGATACTGCTATTTGTTAGCTTGGAAATACCATTTGCTGATTTTTCCCTGATCCAAACGTCTTTGGAAATAGGATGATGTAGGGATTTTCCTACTCATCAGCTTTCCATTTCTCCTGTGGATTTCCTTTCTTGCTCCAAGGCAGTTGTTCAGGCCATGGGGGCTCTGATTGCCAACAGCATTGCCAAATTTCCTACAAGAGCAAATTTGGATCCTCTGTTTTATCTCCTATGCTTGACCTTGGGAATGAAGGAGGTAGGGGTGAGTGGAGTCTGTAGGAGATTAAGAGATTTGGCCTTATGAAACAGTTCTAAACCAACACCTCACCTCAGTTTACATGCAGGGATGAAGAAAATCTCCTGTTTCTAGAACACAAGATGATGCTGGTCCCTCTGGTTGGATATACAGCCTCTCCTTTCAGCATCTGAAGACCACTCATTTTTACAGCCTTGTCAGTCCATACTTATCTCCTCCTCTGACCTATTTTCAAAAGTACTTATCTGAAAATAAAACGAACAGGTGGACTGGTGCCTTTTCTGGGAGATTTCTGGGAGATTTAAGGCACTTAAAAATGTTTAATATGTTTCTTTTGTAATTTGGCTCCTGTGCAGCCTTCTACAGATCATCTGGTCTATCTGTCTAGATCAGCTAGCTTTTAAAAAAATTATTCACAAACACTTTATAACCATTTGCCTTGATCTGAAATAGCAAAAAAAAGGCAGAAAAAAGAAGACAGAGATGTACTAGATGGGGAAAAAGGGGATTGAGGGATGTACTGTTCAGAGCTTTATGTGTCATTGCCTTTTCTTCCTAGTTGTAATGGTAATTTCAGCCTTGACTCTCTTACTGAACTTGACCGGATTAATTTTGTTTATTCCTGGACTATCCTACAGAGTTTTGAAACCAAGGGCTGGCCGGTGCCCAGTACCTGAGTGCTCATGTCCTTACTATCATATCATGATCCATGGTAGGAAGGGAATGATTCTGGACATATAAGCGTAATGACCTGGATTTGTAAAGCTAAATAGCAACACTGCTACTGGCATGACTCATTATTATTTTTAGCTCTGAAGGGGAAACCGTGGAGCAAAGGTTCATCTTTCCATACCAGCTGCATCTTTTGTTGAACAGTCTGATACTGCTGAGAGGTTTAACCTTCATGTTTCTGTTTTTAATCAGACTTCTGCAAGGCGTTAGGCATCTGTTTGGTTTCTTTTCATAATAGGCTCGATCCTTGAGAGAATGGTGCTCCGCTCTTCTTGTACGATACGGGTCCTTGCTTAGTATTTCTAAGGACAGAGGCTTTGCAACTTGAACTGTCACTAGAAACAGCCGAAGGAGAGGAGGTAACTAATCTAACTGAAACAGCAACACAGAAGTCTTTGGATCTGCTTTGTGCTAGTCAAAGCATTAGTATTTTCTCCATTTGCCTTCAGAATGCAAATTATTTGATTTTTAAAGAATAGTTTTCAGAGGTGAAACATTCGGTGGTACTGATACAATAAAGGAAGAATCACATTTTCCTGTGGGATAACTCATCTAGATTCAGGTTGGAAAATTACACTAATTTCTGAAAGCTTTCTCTCCTAGTCTGGCAGAGTGCTGCAAAGCCTAGCGGGTTGCATGGCCTCCGTGTTCCTGCCAGGGTTACCTGGGGAATGAACTGGCCATTAAAATCCTCTGCTGCACCCAAGCAGTTCCAGCTTCTAACTCTGAGTTTCTAAGTGAAGGTGAGTGGTGGTACTGTTAGATTTGGAAGAAAAAAACATGCTTACATGTTAAAAAAGCAGTTAAGTTACTTTGGAGATTAAGAACTGCTTTAGAATTGGCTTAGGCACTGAAGTAAATTTGAAGTCCATAAATTTGCAGTGAAACAAAGGCCCTGAGCCACTGTGAAGGTACAGGACAGACCAGAGAGGTGCTACTGCCTTTGGGATACTTGCTAAGAGTATGACCAAAGCAAAAACCTGCATCCAGGTGATGTGGGGTTTAGATCTTAGACTGTAGCTCATAGCAGTGATGCAGCCTATTTGGTAAGGAGATTACTGCTTATACGTTAAGTAAAGATTTTTTTTTTTATCACAGTGGGAAACCGCACATCCAGAAACCTTTTCCTGGAAAAAACAGTATTTAAATCTAATTCAAATTATTTCTTAAGAAGGACATAGGGTGAACATCAGTTGAGTGATAGTAGTATGCTCTCTCAATCTGCTGCATATCGAAGATTCATCTGAGCCAAAAAGGGAAGTAAGGGCAGAGAATAAGGAAGACAGGGGGAGAATGTGCCTTGCATTATCAGGGGATTGCAAACTCAGATAAAGTAAGACACAGACATTTTGTCAAAGAAGTCAGGTATGTAAGTTTAAAGCTTGCTCTAGGCAGTTTTAACTTCGCCAGCACTTCCAGCAGCTGATAACCCAAGGCGACACTGACCTTGGCAGACTCAGAAGGGTAAGCTTTGCACAGGGATGAATTACTCCTTGATCAAGTATATGAGGCACAGTCCAGCATTCCTTCAGTATTGATTATGGGTGTTTGTTTTATCCCAGAACAAACACACTGATTGCAGAGAGAGGAAGTAGCATCAGCCTCTCTGTATATTTGAACTCTTCTGTAGTTGTTATATGATATCCCGGGGCACAGTGATGCCACCGAGCTTATGCTATGCCTCTCTCTCCTTCCTTCTTTGACTTAAGCCTTTTTAAACCTGTAATGCATGGAATAGGAAATACTGGTTTTTGTTCAGTAACTACCTGCACAATCAGGGTTTTTTTGCCAGGTTGCCTTTTTCCTGGCCTTGTTGGCATTCATGTCCAGGGGCTGCTTTATGACCTTTGCTTGTGGACATGCAATGGCTTGCACAGGTAGTTTTCAAGTATCATAAGTGGCTGCTTTGAGGTTGTCGGTGTTTAGAGACACAGTGGAGGCAATTTAGCCACAACGTCACTATTTTTAATCCATCCTCTCTGTGCTGAATCACTGTACCTCTTGCTAAATCTGTCAGGGTCCGTGGGTGTTAAATGCTGCTGGGATGTAAATCCTTTTTCTTGTAAAGAGCTACTCAGACTCAGGAATTAGAGTGCCATGGTGGGAACAGAGCTTGGCTGTACCCTCCCCATGCAAAATGCAGCGGTTTCTATTAGCTGAATAGGGCAGCTTGAGAGCCATCATAATCCAAGCCCTTTTCTGGAAGGACGTAAATTGTGACCCTGTGGAGAGAGCCTTTCGGTTTCTTGGACTAACAGAATGCTGTTAGTGCCTAAAGTCCCACAGATATTCTCGTTTTAAGCTTAATATTAAAATTAAAATGCCTGTGATTGAAAAAAGAACAAACAAACAAGCAAACCCACAACAAAAAAAGCAGCACCAAAAATGTTAGCTGATACCTCAGGGCATGTGACAGCTGAAGTGTCCCTTCCAGGTCTTGTGTTGAGTGACTTGCTGGGTTCAGAGGTACTTCTCCACATGCTACTTTGCCCATCTGTTCTCCCTGCTTCCTCAGCTCCCCTGAGCAGGCAGAGCAGCAAAACTCAGAAGACTTCTGTTCTCTCCACTCTTCGGAGAAAAGAAATCGTGTCAACTGCAATACTCCACTTGGATGCAAAAAACTGAGCTGGCAGGCAAAAAAGAGATGGTATCCCTGAGATGTGTAAGGCTGGTTGCGGAAAGGCTCCCAGGCACCTTGCTATTAGCAGTGGTCATCGAGTTGCAGACCTAGATGCTAACATTTATGGACAGCTGCGTTTTTTGTTTGTTTGTTCCTCTGTTAGCCATTTAACTAAAGGATGTAATACTGTGGTGAGGAATGGCTTCATTTGTATCGTTTTCTTTAACGGCGTGGCATTTAAGGCAGTAACACGTTGTAAGACTCAAGCTCTTTGTGAGCTGAATCTCTGTTGACAGCACATGATTGATTCAGTTTTGCAGATGGGACAGATTTCCTTGTTGTGTCTCAACCTGTCTTTTGATTACTTGCGCACAGACCTAGCCACTGACAAACCAGAAATGTTAATATGGATGAATGCTCACACATACGCCTTACACATATGTGAACGCCCACTCCTTTGTGCATTGCTTGAGGAAAAAAGATATACTTGTACACAATAATCTGGTTCTTTATACATGTGTAATACAGAATGAAAAGTTAGGCAGCCAGAAATAGGAGCAGGGGCTTGAAAAGTTGACTTGTAAAAAAATTGAAAATGAATATTGAATGGGTGTCTATTCAAGAGAGCTGAGTACACCAGGGATTTGTATTTGAGCATCAATCCTTCTTCCTTCAGTAGGTCATCACTTGTTAGCTCCAAACCTGAAGTTGCTTTCACCTGAAGGCCACCTCTTACTGTGCTCTTATGGGATGCCTACCTGGCTCCTAGCCCCAGGTCAGTTGACACTAATTCCTACTAATTGCTGTCAATTTGGAAGGGGAAAGCCAGTACTGAATGGGCAAAGAGAGTGAACTGTTCTCCCGTCCCTGAAAGTTTTATAGTTTTTTAGCAGCCAGTTGTCACACAAGGCTGCTGCTGTGGCCTCTCCTGTGTATTTTCTGAATGTTACCTGGTTCAGTGAAGGCCACAGGAGCTGTGCTTTGGATTGCGTCGGAAGTCAAATGTCCCAATTCAGTGGGGGAATTCAGTATCCAAATTTTCCTTGTAGGCTGATATTTCTAGCAATACTGTATAGATATTGAAAGCCTTTTAAAATATAAAATTTAGCTCACTTCAATTTTATTCATCTTAATGCCAGTTTAGAAATGGATATTTCTGTTCAATAGGCTTTGGTTGTCATAGGCTAACGCCTACATAGCAAAACCTTTCTGCCCTACCTAATCCTGTAACTTATAAAACTGAGCAGGGTAGACCCTTGGTCCCTCCGAAGGTTATGTTGTGACTGCTGTTTATGTGGACAACTGCTGGCTTGTGCTTCTTTTAGGTTCCAGAGTTTGTCCTCTAAGTATTTATTTTACCATTTAATGTAAAATCTTTGCCTGGGGTTGAGCCCTGACACATGAGGTGGCATCTCAAGATCAAATGTTATTAGCATAAAAAGAAGCACTGGAGACCGCCACTTTAATCAAAGTACTTCATTTTCAGAGGTGGTTTACCCCACATTTCTAGTAAAAGTCCTTGAAAGTTGTGATTTTGTACTGTCTTCGAAACTGGATCCTGACCTAAGACATCTTAATTGTTTGGCGTCATTAGCGGGGAATGACTTCTGGCCACTCTACTGAAATCTCTTTAAAATGTGACCATCTGCCCAGTGTTCTGCAAAGGCAGGGAATATTAATTATGGAATATTCTGACAGCTCTGGATTTATAACCCAGCTGAATTTGGCCCGTTACGTTTACAAAATTGATGTTGATCAGAATTTATGTCGATGAAAGACTACATAGCTAAATAGCGCTTTGTTTTCTGAACTGTTTTACCTTTGTATAAGAATAGTAGACAAAAGGGGTATATTTTAAAAAGACATTCAGTACAAATTTGCATGAAAATGGTACTATTGCTACAGGGTTTATTATGAACTCTTACATAAATAGTCTGCTTTAAAGCAGACTCTAAATATCTGTTTACGCAATGTAGCAGTTAGAAAAATTAGTATGTATTTTAAGACTGACAGTAGCTTACTGTGTTCGACATCTTTGGTTTGTACAGCAGAACATTTTTCACTTAACAACGTATTTAAAAAAAACAAAGCAAATACCAAGAGACATACTGTGTGCACGCACTGTATTTAAATATAAAGTTCAAGTTGCGTAATGAGTCAGCTACAACCAGGAGATTATTAAATCTGATGGCTTGTTAGTAAATGTTCTCCTCTGCCTATATGTTATAAAGGTTATTTGTCAATAGATAACGCCGTATATGCTACAAGTTGAATGAACTAAGACAAAAAGGTTCCTAAATGGATAAATTTAAGAACTGGAACTACACATCAGAGCTACATTCTGCTCCCCTTAGCCAAGCCCATGAGCAGACTCATCTCCTCTTCAGCCGTACTGTTCCGTTCTGCTTACTCTGTCTGCAAAACTGGTCACAGACTTGGGGGCCTGCTAAACCGGGGCAGTGCCTATATTATAGTGCTCTTTTAACAGTAGTGGCTCTTAATGTTGTCCTCTTGGTTTTGAGTCCAGCTCCTGACTCTCGGCCTTGTCCTCTGGGCACTGACTCTGAGCCAAGAACCTCTACCACAGCCTCTTGGGTGAGGTCATGTATCCCTCACTTCGGAAAACAAATGCACCATATGGGTGGATTCACCTCTTGTTAGATTGTTAGTGAATCTTGCTCCAAACATCAGGTTTAACAGCAAAATTGCAGGTTTTTAGTAGGCAGTGAAATAATCTTAACATTGCTCGAGGCTTGGGTTTGTGGGGTTGTCATGTCACGTACTTTTGGAATGCAGTGGAATTTTGTATTCTACCTACTCATTCTTCAGTTCTTTATGTAAACATATACTTGAGCGTTTGCTGGAGGCAGTAATTTCTTAAATCAAACAAGTTATATTTATTTAAGTATGAATCTTCTATCCACTCCACCAGAGCAGGTGACAGTTCCTAAGACTGGTTATTCAGGAGGAGCACCTCTCCCTTATTCAAAGCCTACGTGAATGTGTCCTCTGTATGTGCAGGAAAGCATTCCTCTCGTTCTGAAGTGGTCAGCACTCTTGCTCACAGATACTGACCCTGCTGTGGCCTCGTCATGTGGCTTCTTCAGGCACCGCTTGTGCCTACAGGTACCCTTGGAATCAGTAGCCATAGTGTTGGCTTTGTCTTCTTCTACAGCTTGTGTGCCCACGTTGAAAAGCTGCTGTGTGAAATAAAGGCAATGCCTGTCCGTAGTCTGCCTCAAATGAGCTGAACCACTGTGATTCCACTTCATGTTGGACTTGTCATATGGAAGCAGCTGAGATGTCTCTTGTGCACCTTGGTTCACTGGGGGACAGTGGTGAGAAGCCCACTCATATCCCGCCTGCAGGGTGAGTTTACTTCAAGGGTGGAAAGCTGTGGCTTCATACATAAAATCTGGAGGAATAAATAGCTGAAGTAATTGTTACCAAATTGTATTTCTGTTCGGTTTTGAAATAGATAGATAATTTTTCAGTGATGTGTTAGCATTGCCAGCTGGGAAGACTCCTTAGGCAAAAGGTCTGACTGTTTCAAAATTACAATTGTGCAGGATATAACATGTAGAAGATGACAGCTTCATCCTTTGGGCGTGTGTCTGTGTAAGCTAAAGAAATTAGTGGAGCTGGTGTCCTGCTTCAGTTTCCTTAATGCCCTGTGTGTATTTTATACAACACCGTGATATAAATGATCATTTACACATGTGGTTTCTTTCTGTTCTGTTTCTCACTCTGGAAAGTTCTGCCTTGTATAATGGGTCTGGAGTTAATGAGATATTAAATATTTAAATTGTGAAATATCTAAAATAAAGCACATTTCTCTTTAGAAACGCCCTCAAAACTTAAGACTCAAGCTATTGCTTGTTTTGAGTGCCTCCTGAAGACCAACCTGCTACATCACTGTCTTCTAAATCTCCTGGAAGGAGGCTTTGATCACTTATAGCTTCCAGTCTGTCCTTGTACTAGGTACAGTCCTTTGAGATGCATTGAGGTCGTTGCTAATCAATCCTGCATTCATTTTCCAACAAAAGAATTAATCTGACTGATTTTCAGTAGAATTTTGCATTGAGAGAGAACTGCAGAAGTAATGTGAACCATGCACTTTGGCTTTCACATTTTTAACCTCAGTTTGACCTGGTGCATCTGTCTAATTTGTAAACATGTCCAGTACTAGAGCTTTTTGTGCAAACAAAGTCAAGAAAGCAATCACTGATCATATATATTCCCCCTTTTCTCTGTAGTGCATTAAGCAACAGTGCAACATAGCTAAATTCTTTCTTGACGCTTTTTTCACTTGTTCTCATTGAGAGAATTCCTGTAGAAAATCCTAGACTGTGACACGAGTCTTTTGTTTCATTCTGGTAACGGTAAGTTTTGAGATCAAAATGATATTCCATATGTGAGAGCTCTGTGGAGGAGGTGAAATTCTGACACCCTTTGTCACCTGCATCCGTTGTAGTTGCAGGTCTTGTCTTTGGCATCTCAGTCCTAGGAACACTGAGAGATTGCGGCTGCTGTGGCCATAAAGGGGCAAGTTTCAGGAGAGTGTGGAACCTTCTCACTTTGAGATTTGGAAGATCAATTTGATTTTGGGTCCTGAAACAAATGTGGCATGCTGGGTCATTGGGAATGTGTCCTTCTTTCCCTTAAGTTATAAATGCTGCAGCTTCCTTGTCTGTCTGCAGGTATAGTGTGATATGGTGGTTGAGCCAGAAGATGAGAAAGATATAGCATGCTTTGGCCATGACTTCAAGTCCTAAGTGACTTAACGATGGAAGAAGTATTTATAATCACAGAATGGTGACGGTGAACCACATGGATATCAAGTGAAGTGTCCAGAAGACACTTCAGACAGCAACAGACTACCTACCACTTGCCTTCGATTGAAAGCAATCTTCACAATGCAGTAAATTCTTTAAAATGTTTTCCTTTTCAAGGATTCGCTTCTTCCTTGGCCAGACCTGGGAATCAAGATAGCTCCGTGAAAGTTTCATCTGTGTGTTTGAAATGATGGATGTACAAAGTAGCGGATCGGTTGTGTTTCATAGGAGACATAAAACCTCACAGCGTTCACTGGAAATTTATCTTCTCTTGTTGTACAGGAGAGAATTGAATCTTCTCAAGCTACACCAGGGAGATGCTTTCAAAGCAAAAGACTAGCTGTCTGTTCTGATCCTGTGTGAATGTCTGAGAGGAATGTTTTAAGTCAGGGTAGTGCAAGCCGAGCTCTCCCCTTGTAAGTCTCATGTTTGACTTCTCAACACTTCATAGTCAGCTGTAACAAATTCTACTGCATGGCCTAAAATACCTTTTTTTGCTATTTGTGCATCTATATCCAAGTCTGGTGATATGCAGGCACATGTTTTGAAGGGGAGTTCATTTTCAGATGCTTACAAATCCTATCAGTCAGTTTGGGGCTGGCCGGGTGGAAAGCAGCTCTTCAGAGAAGGAGCTCGGGGTCCTGGTAGATAACAAGCTGACCATGAGCCAGCAATGTGCCCTTGCAGCAAAGGCCAGCAGCATCCTGGGCTGTATTAGGAAGAGAGAGAGACTGGAGCATGTTTCATCTGAGGAAAGGCTGAGAGAGCTGAGACTGCTCAGCCTGGAGAAGAGAAGGCTCAGGGGAGGTCTTATTGATGTATAAAAATAACTGGCGAAGAAGACAGAGCCAGACTCTTTTCAGTGGTGCCCAGTGGCAGCACCAGAGTCACTGGGCACAGACTGAAACACAGGAGCTTCCCTCTGAACATCAGGAAACACTTTTTCACTGTGAGGGTGGCAGAGCACTGGTTGCCCAGAGAGGTGGTGGAATCTCCGTCTGTGGAGACATTCAGAACCTGACTGGATACAGTCCTGGGAAGCCTGCTCTAGCTGATCCTGCTAGAGCATTGGACTAGATGATCAGAAGGTCCCTTCCAACCTCAATGGTTCTGTTATTCTGTGATACATCGTATATCAACACATATCAGAGGAAGCCTCCCTATCAGACTTGTCTGTCAGTCCTGTCAAGGACCCGGGAAGAGTGTGAGACACACTCCACTGTTATACAGACATTATATAGTTGTGGAATGACGGAACGTGATGTGCGGGTCATGTCCAAAACAAGTGGAATTGCAGCAGGTTGGGTGCAAGGCTGAGGTGTATTCCTAAGATAAAGAAGTAGCTGAAGATCTGGGACTTGCTATGTGCATTTTTTAAGTGTATCCAAAAAGATCTGTATGTGTAGTACACACATGTGGACATTTCTGCTCATGTTCAAGAGTCTGGGTGATTCCAGCCTGAAAATAACGGTCTAAGGATTACTTAATTCGGGCAACATGGAGTCTACCTTTCCTCCCCTTTCTTCAGATGTCTTCTAACTTTAGTCCAGAATGAATGTAGTACTTGATGAAGGTGAAACAATTTCGCAGCCCTTTCAATACGGAGTTAGAGGTCTATAGTGCAATGTAAGTAAAGGGAATGACTGTTAGAAAATTAAAAAAATACGGAGACATTATGTATGGCAGGGCTGTTGTGGGCTGTTATTACTATTATCACGACTGTTACTGCTATCATGACTGGCATAGCTGTTTTTTTCGTAGTCTGGCTACTATCCTCAGCTGAAATTAGGAACAGTTTGTTGCATCGGTGTCTTTATGAACACACAACGTGACCGTATGGTGCCTTGGCGCAAGTAGGACTAAACTGCTAAGATAGAGCTCACATTCTTCAGCGTCCTTGTGTTGCTGCTTTCATTATAGGAACAGATGGCTTAGCAGGAGTGTTCCTGGCTTGGTTAAAACAAAGATGCAGAAGGTCATATGAACTGGCTTTTATTGGAATATGCTGGCTATTACAGTTAGTTGTTGTTTAGCAATCAGTCCTTGATGTATTCCTCCATTGCACAGATAGGATCAAAGGTCTCTCAAGTGTGGGAAGCAGAAATGAATGGTTTTAAGAAATGAGGTGCAAAACGACTGATTTCATAGACATATATGCATTTTGGGACATTTCTTCCCATATCTGACTCCGAATGTGTAGAGACAACATTTTCATTGTATAGCAATAAAATGACTGCTCTGTTGGCAGCATCTCAGCGTTGCTTACATAAAAGCCATGATGGCCTTGAAACCTTGAATCTGGACAGAGGGATAAAGAAACAGTTTTATTTTAAGCTCCTGATTCAGTGCCCTTAGTTCAACAGTGACAAAAGACTGCTGGCATCTAAATAAGTATTAGATGACCTTACAAATGTAAAATGGATTTTTCAGTTGCTCAGGTGTCTGCATTACACATGGTCTCCTCATGACCTTTCACTGTCTCAGCAGAGATGCCAGTTTTGGATGAGATCTTGGAAGTCAAACTCTGCTTGGTTGTAGAAGTTAATTACCTGGGCCTGGAGAGGGGCTGCTGGGGCCATGGAAGAAATTTTCAATCCCCCTCCACTAAGCGTACTGTTATTTTACTTTCTACCGCTCTACATCCATGCCAAAAGGAAAATCCTTTTTATGCTTTTTAGACTATAGTCACCGACGTTTGCTCACTGTATTCTGGCCTTGTATGTATGCTACTTGATGTAGGCTGATTTATGTCGGCATGTGATTACTTGCTCTACTTGCTCCTGAAACTGGGGGGAAAACAATGCTAGGAACAGATCTGCCAAGTGACTTTATCTCGTTTTCTCCTGTATTATTTTTGCATTAGATTGATCTACATTCTTTTCTTTGTCCTGACATGTATTTCTTGGTCTCTTAATTTTCTGCATAAAAACTTAAATAGTTACGCACTGATCCATATATATCAAAAGGGGAGAGAGGGTGGTGAAGAGATAAATGATGAGAGGGAGAGGAAAGATGCTTTTGAGAGTACATATCTAGTTTTATTAGCTTTTGCTCCTGGTTCTAAATATAAAACCTTTGCAAACTTTTAACTCCTGCAACCTTGTTAGGTTATATTCCCAATCAATTAAATCTTTTGGCCAGCCGCGCCATTAAATGGATATTTTCCAGTGCGTAATTGCAGTAGAGACAATACAGCAGACTTTGTGAGGAAGGCCTTGTGTGACTCCAAGATGGTCCATTTTTTATAATTAACTTAATTGGTCTAGCAAAATATATTTCTTTTCCTTACAAATGTTGCCTTGGTGTATCGTGAAGGCAATCACAGCTACAACAGTATTACTGCTGCTCTGAAAGTCACAGCTGAATATGTCAGTGGGAGTCAAAGTAAAAGGTACAATAGGAATGTTACAAATTATTATTAAGATACATGAGAGAGCTCTGCAGGGAGGAACTGGAACATCTCGGGAAATGGTCTGCAGTCAGCCAGCTGGGAAAGCTGGAGACAGAATGTTAATAGAAATGTTGTTTTTCAAAATCACCATGACATCAACATTTATATCAAGTGCCTTGTGCTGGGGCTGGTTATATAACCGTGATTCTATTAGGTGTGATGAGCAGCTGCGTCGTCGAGAGGGGCTGTGCTGGGCTCTGCCGTTCCTGTTGTGCTGTGGAAGGTGGAGTTGGTGGTGATGCCTGTAGCTAAAGCTCCTTCAGTAGGGATCCTTGTTTTCAGTGCCCTAGAATGTTATAACCGTTTGGCTGAAATTTTCCATGCTTGTTTTATCTCTGGCTTCATAGCTTCGGATTTCAGGAAATGTTAGAACGAGATTTTAACAATACCTAATTGTGCCCAATGTGTTACTTTTTTTTTTTGCATTAAAATTATCAGAGTTTGCAAATGCTCGAAAGTCATTTAGGTGCTTGCAAAAGTATCTCCATATTCCTACGCTGCATATTATCCTGCCCCACACATTTGAAGCTCCAGGATGCCGGAGAGAGGTGCAGCCTCCCCTTTGTAACCTAAGGGAAGGAGTAACTGGGCTTGGGTCTGAGGCAGGAGCTACCCCTTTTGCCCAGAGGAGTATTGGTCAGAATGGAGCCACGGGAAGGAAAGCATCAGTTTGCCTTCTTAAAGTCATACTCAGTTAAAGTTAAAAGACATACTAGAAGAGGTTGGAAGGACATTGGACTGCAAAACCCCTCAGGTTACAAAATGCTGGAGTTAGGCTTGCTCGTATGGCCACTCTTCCAGTCCTCTTATATCTGAGCCCATTATAGAGATTTGTTATCTTTCTCAAGACTATGACTTACTATAACCCAGGTTGCCTGTGTGGAGTTGTTTCAGATATGTGAGAGGAAGAAAGCTTCAAATGATCAGTGTTACCAGTATGGGTTCCAGCAGGATATTCACTTCAGTTATGGAAAAGAAAAATCCAGAACTGAAGTCCCCTAACATACAAGAGAAGCCTCTTGAGAGAGTATGATCTTGAGCATCACCTACCAATCGGTTTGGTATTTGCTTGACAACATTCTCCTCCATTAGTAGTAAGAGAAAGGGAAATGTCCCAGTTCCAGGCTGAGTAAACTAAAATATAAGTTCTTGTCACTGAGAAGTAAAGCCCCTCTGGCAAAATTTCTTGGTTGGAATGATGATAGTTAAGAATAACAACATACAGAGTCTTTATATGGCGAGCATCTTCTCAGAAATGGCATAAGCAATTCAGAAGTAGTTCAGGGACTTGAGCAAGTGATGAATATTTCAATAAATGTACTGTTGGAGATACCAGATACAAACATACTATATCCTTTTTCATCCTCTAAGCAATATATGCTTAAAGGCGGATTTCTTCTGAAGAGCCACAGAAGGAATAGGATATAAAACACAGATGCTACTCTGTAGTAGTGTGTTTTTAATATTTCATATTTTTAATGACATTTTGAAGGTCAGCTGTCGAGGGAACATGAGGGGGATTGTGTGAGATGTTGAGAGGTCTGAGAAAGCTCTGCTGTCTTTTCTGAAGAACGCCGCTTTCATCTACCCGCTTGGCGAGGCAGCCACGATGCATATAAAACCTGTGTACGCACAGGCTTCATACATAGGAAACAAGCTATGTGTTTTCTTTTGCAGAATCCGTTAAAAACTTTATGTCTAGATAGTGAAAATGTGATACTATTCTACTACCTTAGTGTGTTTATATATTAACATCTGTCCGCAAAAAGCTAGCTCTCTCAAGTAATCTGAATTTCTTCTAGCTGCTCACCGAGACTGATGAGTTGCTGCATTTTTAGATGAGGCAACTGTTAATCAAAGTTGTTCTCATCCCAGCCTGATTCTTCTCCTTCCTCTGCATGCTTTCCATATTGAAAGGAGCCAGTTGCGCCATAAATTACATCTTTTTACAAAACCCTACACTGAAATAGAATTTGGTTCTTAAGGCAAAGCTGCTGCTTCTTGGAACTCAATTTCTCAACTATAATTATTTTCATTAATTTCTCTGTCACTTTCAGTAGGTTTTTTCTTCTCTAGAAAGATATCAGAGGCTCCCTCTGGTGGGTGCGTTAACTTAATTTGGCTTCTGTTTTTTTTAAAAAAAAGATGAAAAAAGCAGAGTACCCCATAAGACTGGAAGCCCAATCCAAAAGAAACAGTAATAATAACACCACATCTGTTGTACAGGAGCATCAATGCAGATTCATACTGAAGAGAGAAAAGGTAATTTCTTGCAGGGATAGCGGACAGATTAGCAGCACAGTATGAGCTTTAATTTAACACATTCGTACACCATTGCTAGTGAGCAAATATGCTCAGATAGGAAGAGGGCGTAAGATCTGCTGAATGAAAACAAAGCATCTCTTTTTGATTATCTAAAACATTAGACCCGTTATCTCACTTAGCATGGGAAACTACCTTGACTTTAGGCTTTTTTTTTTTTTTAAATTGAAATGTAGCGTACAGAGGTTTTTTGAAATAGTGATGGGGTCTGTTGCATTCAAAACCGCATCGCTCAGTTCCCATTAGTTACTTCTTTTGTGTTTATTTTTTCCCAAGCTTTCCGAGCATATGTAAAATAATTCAGCAGTTTGGTTCTGTTGTTTGTTAGGAATCCATCTGGCAAATAGTCTGGATGCAAGATGTTACAGCTAATGCATTTCATCTCATGGGCGAAGAGAGCGCAGGGTCTGTTGCTGTAGCTCCGCTGCCGCAGACTGCCTAGGTAAACCAGGATAAGCCCGACTGGACAGACACCAGCTTAAGCAAGGCTCTAGGCAGCCTCTGCCAGCCTAAAAGATAGGCCTGACATCTCCCCCCAGCTGCCAAAGCAAGGACTGGTTTTAAGTAGTGCCATTCCCATTTGCACATGGCTTATGCTGCCCAGTTCACCCATTTTCTGTAGGTCATGAACAAATACTCAGAAGGTTTCAGGTTGAAAGCTGTGCTCCCCAGTCTTCACATTCTGCCTCTCACCTTCCACCCTCTGGTCCTGAAAGCTTCCCACAAACGCAGCAGTCATAATTTGCAGCAAAATCTCTTTAAATGGCCCATGGGGTTGTACATTTGGCAAATTTCCACCGGTTGGTGGAAGTTTGAAAAAAGCTTATCTACAACGTAAATAAAACCAAAATGGAGAGCTGATCATGGGTTAACTCTGGATTTATATACAGGCCTGGTTCTCCTGAGGATTTCCCAGTTTCGCTGAAGTCTGTAATGGTAGATGAGACAGATTAAAGTACTTCAGAAGCTTACTCCCAAAAGAGAAAATGGATCGCACAATGTCATTACCGAAAAGAATATAACTCTTCATTACTGTTATAAATCACACTAAAACAATTTCCTCCCAGTTTGGGTATGCTGTATTTCAAAAGTAAGCGTAACAAGATGTGGGTTTTGGCATCAGATGAATTTTACCTGATTACTGATTAAAAGAATTTAAAGAAAATTGCTGAATTCATCCCAGTTTGGATTATTTATTCTTGTACTTCCTCCATACCACGTAGAACAGCTGATAAAGTTGAGACAGCATCCCTTGCCACCTAAGAGAAAGCTGAAGTGTTTCAAAGCAGAAATGCATGCAGAGGCTTTGAGGAGCAGCAGTTTCCTCAATTCTTCCATGGGATACAGTCATTTTACCTCAATCCTCATTTCCAGTTAGGCTTAGTATGTGATGTGCTGTATGCGTAATGTTATCTATGACATAGGAAACACATTGAGTTTTAAGATGTACAAGGGCATATGTATATGTAGTTATTTCCATTAAGAAAGCAGAGTTATAAGCATTCTGTTTAGGAAGGCATCAAGTAAGCTATCGAGCGGGTTGGTTTATGAAACGCTGGACGTGCGAGAGGAGCTTAGCTTTTGTGTTTCCCTCAGAGAATCAGGCGCAATCGGTAACATCGCCTAGGTGGCATTTTTTTCTCAGGAAATTCCTTTTCAGTTATGTTTAAGAAATTAAGTTTGAACTTGCAATATAAATGAATTAGCTAGGCAGGAAGAAGGGTGAAGTCCCTAGAAGAACCCTTCAACCCTCTGTTCCGACTGAAGCTAAAGCCCAGGGTGCGTTTACGTGTGTGAATGTGTACGTGTGCCCATGGTGTGTAGGTTCTGTCCTTCATCACAGCTCCTTTCGGAGTGGCATGTGGTGTGCACAGGATTGTCCTTACTGAGTCAAGCCTAGTCCTAGCATAGCAAAACATTCAGGTTGTTCATCCGCGAGATCACTTTGACAAGGAATAAGAAGTGGCGTTGGTCCTTCTCTTGATGGCTGCGTAATATCTGGGCTAAGGGGGCAGTTGCCTGTCCCATGTTAAGACATCTACGAAACATGAGGTTGGCATTTATCCGTTTACGCTATTGTGTGTATGTCCTTTAGCCTTTCATTTAATCTTGGCTTTTAACAAAACAATATGAGGTTATCATTCCTATAACCATGCCTAGTTTCAATGTGATGCAGATAGGGCACAAGGCGCTGCATTTTATGAGAGCAGTAGGTCTAAACGTGTGGAGGACAGGCATCCTTTGTGAGGGGGAAAGGTCTTTAGGTCAAGCCATACACTTCACGCCAGGTAGCAACATCTCAGTGTGGGAACTCCTGACTCCCTGTGGAGGTCACTCCTGCCTGATGTGTGATGATTGCTGCGTCTTTGCTGAGCAGCATGTGGGCTACGGCATGGCTTGAGTCAGAAGTGAGGAGCAGAGATGCTTCTTTTCGTACTGGGAACAAGTATTGCTTAACAATAAGGCAGATCAGAGCAGCAGCAGTCTCTCTGGTTTTAGGTACAGCAACATATTCACAGAAAATTAATGGCAGGTGACGAAATTCCAGAAGGTGCCCGTGGGGTTTTTTTCAGGAATGCAAAAAACTAATTAAAAGATGAAAATTTTCAGGGCACAGTTAGGGCAGACTATGTAAGAGACTGCCAAATGTGGAAAGATGCTTTCTTGTCTTTGGATTTTATAGCCTAAACTCAAAGGCCTTACTCAAAGTGGAAAGCAGCTGGGCTTTTGAGGAGGAGTTTAAAAGACAACAGGACGTGAAGGAGAAAAAGGGGGAGAAAGTATATCCCAGGGACAATGTAGAAGAAAGGTAGGGCATAGAAAGAACTGAGAATAGGGACATACGGTGAGGAAGAACAGGATGAGGGGCTTGAACTTCACAAAGAAAGGAAAGGAAAGGAGTGGGTATGTGTGGCTGGCTGAAGTGTCGGGAAGCAGTGGGAGCGGCGCTGCTCCACAGAGGGACAAGCCAGGACCCAAGGGTGACCCCAGTGCAGTTGTGCCCTCAATGACCAGGGCACAGTCCCACAGGGTCTCAGCAGAGCTGGGTGCTGGTAATGGGGTCCATCGACAGCCCCAGACACAGCCAGAGGGTGAACCAGCTCCAAGGAGCCACCCAGTCGGAGAAGCAGGAGATGGGTCTACACCATGGGTCCAAGGTCCACCCAGAAGATGGGGCTGGAGACAGGCACACTTACAGCATAGCCCAGATGAGGTCCGGGTGCCCAGGGTTGAGCTCCCTGGAGCTCCTAGGTCATGGGCAGAGGGTGTGAGTGGGGATCCCAGGTGAGGCCAGTCAGGGCCATTAAAGCCTATCAATGCCCTCAGGGTCCTGGCAGGGACTGACACAAGCAGGGACATTAGTGGGAATAGCGAGGAGATGTGGGCTTTGAGGCAGCTCTAGAAAGGCAGTTTTGACACCAAATGCTAGGTGCCAAGTCATGGTGGGTGACTCCCAGCAGGTAGAATGGGAAGAAAGGAAAAGATTTTAAGTGAGATTTTTGAAAAATGGCACCAACAGAGCCACAGAAGAAAGCTGGGTGAGGATGGAGGAGAAATGGAAAGAAAGAGTCGTCATTGTTCTCAGGAGGACAGTAAAACTGGTAATGATGAGGAGAAAGGAGGACTAGCAAAGGAGAAAGATAGTGTAATGGTCAGGAAACTGGTGCAAGGACTATGTCAATATTCTTCACCATTATTAACAGCCAAGTTCAGAGTTTTGTTGTGAAAATGTTTTTGAGATATTGAAGGAAAAAAATACCCATGAATTCCGTGCATAACAAAGTGAAGCTAATAACAAACTAATGTCTTGCCTAATCCAGCAAGGCCTGCAAGAATTGTCTGAACTTCCCAAAGCAGTTCACCTCTAGTCTCAAATGAGGCTCAAGACGGTGTCAGATTAACACAAAAAAGTCTATCTAAGGTGGTCAGAAGCTCAAAATGGCAGTATATTTAGGCACGTTCAGCTCACTTTAAACGTTGATCCAGTAAGGCATATTGGACAAGGTAGTGGTGGACTGGAGTGTGGCTTTCTACTCAGCACTGTGCCATTAGCCCGTGCTGTTTGTGACCTACTTCTGTTTGTCTCAGTGCCCCTCGTGTAAACTGGTGTTATATATATATATATATATATATATAGACATATATAACTGGTGTTATATATATATATATACACACATATATATATATGCCTGTATTCATTATAGGGGGATCTGGAGCCTGGTTATAGTATATAAAATCATTTATAATCATAAGATTAGTACTGGCATGCTGTAGTCACAATAGCTACTGAAGGGCCATGCCTACTTAATAAGCTGCTTAACTAGCTCGGTATTTTGGGCTACATTTATAGAAAGAGGCTGTAGATGTAAAGTGTAGATATAATAATTAGGAAGAACATAATTGTCTAAATAACCCAACTGTTCTCGCAAGTCAGGAAGCTTGATGTGTTGCTTGTATCAGTGGAGGCCGCAATTCGCTGAACACTGGAAGGCAGGCTCAAAAATCGGTGCGGTTATAAAAAGAAAAGGCTGAGCCAAATATTTTGTAAAAACAAAGTAAGATTTGAAAAGAGAGACCCTGAATTAAATCAGGCAACCCATTATGTGCGTGGCTGGAGTCTATGGTGTAAGGAGGGAGCCAGGCTCCCGCGGTTATTTAACTTTGCTTACTATGTAATTCAGGGTAGCAAGGTGAACTAAGGATGAAGCACTAGCTTCAGCATAGAATTTTTATTCTGATCACTGAAGCCTAAAGTTATTAAAAGAAAAAACACAATTATGACATCCTAGGGGACTGGCACATGTATAAATCTGGGTATGCTGCCTGTTTCTCGCCAAGCATATATATGGATCTGTGTGCCGCCTGCTTTTTATTTTAACTAGGTTTGCTGCAGCTGTTGCTCTGAAAAGAACCATTTAACACTCTGGGGAAAGAGAAGCTGCAGAAATCTTCAAATTAATATCTATGAACAAAAATAAGTTTTAAATAAATTGCTTCTTTATGTGGCTAAAACTCTTATCCCTTGAACAGAACAAAGAACCATCTCTTTGCTAGTTCTAGACCTTTCTGAGCTCCCAGCTAATCAACTTACAGTACCATAAAAAATTTAATAACAGCTTATTCTTCCTCTTCCTCTAGTCCTTCAAAATGATGAGAATCTATTTTTCATGATAGGTCGGGATGTGAATACTTTCTGAAGAACAGAAGCCCATAGTCTTTAAATTTAACCTCTATATGTGATTTTCAGATTGGCTTTTATAAAAATATTTCGAGCATCAGGTAGCCCAGCATTACCTATTATCTGTGCACATGAATGCCATAACTCCCAGCCTTTCCACAGACTAACAGCGATGTGTATATGTTATAGAGTGTATTAGATTTCATCGGACAGTCTCAACTTCAGTGTCGTCAGCGCAGAGTACACTATGGAGTCTCTAGTTTTTAGAGGTGTCAGCAGAAAAAAAAAAAAAAAAAATCAGGTTCTTCTGGTCCAAAAGGACAGGCCATTAATCCTTGGGAAGGCTCTCATAGTGTATTGCCAGCCTCCAAAACTGTCCTGCCAGGCGTCTTTTTGGTATTGATGCCCTGTTCTTGTTCCAGGCGCTGCCCATCCTCTCAGCCCTGCTGCCTGCGGCTCGGGGTTTCCCCCTCTCTTCCCTCTCTGGCTCCCCATTTTAGCCTACTGGGAACCCTGCGGGGCTGCTTCTTGTGTTCCCATCTCCTTCTTATCTTTTAGTGGTATCACCATCCCGACAGCTGTCAGTCAGCTTCCAGGCTAACATATTTTTGTATGTCACTGCATCCCGTCTCTGTACCTTTGCCAAGTCGCTCCTGCTGTTCCTGCTCCATTTTTTTCGGCTTCTCTTCTGTCCTCAGCTTCCTCCTCTTCTGCATAAATTCACTGCCATATCCATAACGGAAAGGGAGCGACTTCCAGTAGTGCCCTAAGACACTATCTGTAATACCCACAGATTTAAGTAAAAAAAAAAAAAAAAAAAGAAAGAAAAGAAAACCCCATGATCTGGGCAATCAGGGATTTGGTTCTCTCACTTCAATAATTCACAAGATTTTAGAACTTTTTTAAGGTAGAGAGATTAAAAGTCGTGGCGGTATGATAGAAAATAAAGCATAGATATTTTAAAGAAAGATTGTGTCAGACTAATCTGCTAATCTCCTGAGACGACAGCTGGTTTCCCAGGGGAGGGAAATGCAGCAGATATCGCCTAGCTTGACTTCAGTAAATTGCCACCAGGGAAGGTAGACGTGAAGGTGTGGATTAACAGAAGAATTGTGGAATTGATAAGAAACTGGCTAGAGAGGAAGCAGGTCATGTTGAAAGGGAAGATACTGGGCCAGAGGGGACTTTAAACACCGATGATTTTTTAATGATGCCACAAAAATTGAGAGTGTGCCAGTGAAATTTGTCACTGACATTTTTCTGTGGTGGTTTTTTTTTTTTTTAATGGGGTTAAATATGATGGCTCTGTAGTGGCACAGCATTTTAATTATAAATGTTTCCGTCTCGGTCGCTAGCTTTTCTGTGACTTTGCTCCTTGAGTTGCTCGTTCCAATGCTGCGAGCAGCCTGCCATCATGTCCCAGCCATCGGGGCATCCTTGGGGAGGGCTGCGCCAGGGAAATGAGCACATGAGGAGACAGCCCCACAAGTGCATTATCTGCTGTTATATATTATCTGCTGCTCCTCACCAGCTGTTTAAACAGTGTCCGGAACAAATTTTAGGGGAGTTTTTACCCTGTACTGAGGAATTAAATTGAACAAAATTATGAGTCATAAAGAAAGGAAAAAAACGTGCTTCTGTATCATCTTAACCTACTGCTGATTTTTCCAGTCTTTCCAGTATGGACAGAATAACTCACAAGGACAGAGCATTTTAAATGAATAATTAAAGTAACAAGCGTTTCAGTGTGATGGCAATGCTCCCTTACCTGTGCCCAACTGGACTCCTGCTTCCTTTCGATACAGTTTTGTGGGTTTTTGTCTCATTCTCAGAAAATAACAAGCCAGCTTTGTTTCATTTGTCTTCAGTGAATGCGTTCTTAGGAAGGGAAACAGCCAACTAAACCTGTGCTTAATGCTAACAGTACAAGCAAAACATAGGAACATAAAGTCACTTTCCAATATGGACAGAAATCAGAACTTCCCCTTGTGTCCAGATTAGCACCAAAATCTATCAGGGTATTTTTTTTCCTGTGCGTATTACCTGCTTTCTTTCAGAAAGCTTCACTTGAGTAGAAGTGCTTTGAGGTGTGATCTGAAGCAAATATGAGAGGCGCAATGGCCATCCTCATGTTGAAAGTACCTAGTGAACCAGCAAAACCACCTCACCTTCCTTTACATCTTCTAGACCTGTAAGTAAATACTGCCCCAGCTTTGCAAGGCTAACCAAATAAATACCAGCAAGCAAAACATACACAGAGGAAAATGCGAATAAAAAAGTGGACGGCTGCGATGCGGTCACCATCTAAGAGGAAAGGGTCACAGTTTCGCAGGTAGGTGCATGTAGAGAAGGATCCCTGCAGGGCATGAGAGCTTTCAGAGCATCCAGAAGCATCAGAGGATTTGTGATAAGGAATCAAGTGCAAAAGATGGAAACGGTGTCTGTCTGTTCTCCAGCTTTAAGTATGTAACCAGCTTTTTAAATCCCTTGCCTCTCAGCCTTCTCTACTGCGCAGTTTATTTAAAAGTTTAATATTACGATATTCACACATTAATCTTGATTGTCCCTATATCCAGTTCTGCCTGTTCTTGGGAGAGTATAAAATCAATTTCTGTAGCACCGCTGAAAAGCAAAAATTGTCGGATTACCATACTGTTGTGTGCAATAAAAACATAGAATTATCTAGGGAACCCTGTAGTTGATTAGAGCATAAATATCAAACCCCCAACTCATATCTCTGAGTATTTGATTCCTGCATCTTATAGAAACAAGGATCTCTGCTGAACAGTGTGACATTTCATTACTTTGGATTTGCTGTGATGAATAATATCATATGCTATTGGCCTAGAAGAAATATTACTATAGTAACTAGCTCGTGATTAATTTTTTAGTTTTTTTGCTGTATTTCCTAAGGGATGCCTGTCTAGACTAAAAATGTTTAAACTAACTCTTGGTAACAGTAATTAATTTTTTCCAGAGTGCTAAAAATACGGGACAGATAAACAACAATACTTAGATACTGCTTTTTAAAAACACAGCAGGCCCATCACATTCCTGAAATTATGGGAAGAGAGTTTTATTTTATTTGGCACTTTTTTATTAGTCGCTTTCTGTGTTGTTATTAATCCTGTTTGGTGACCTAAGGCTGGATTCCCACATCGACAATATTGCAACTCTAATGAAATCCTTAGACGTGTAATATATAAAATGTTACACATGAGGATGGAAATAGAAGTGGGGTTGGTTGATTTAAATCAAAGTAATGAGCTCACTTATTCATTTAAATCAGTAAAAATGAAATCTTGGCATAAGTGATGTATTAATATTTTATATTTTGGATTTGTACATATTTAATTCTTTATGATTATTCTTATCGGTCACCAGTGAACAAGCACATATTGGCAAATATTATTATTACAGTGCCTTATCAGCATAAGGAATAGGGGGATATGTTAGGTATGTGCCCGTGTATTGAAGCATATATAGAGCTTAATGTGCATTTGCTGCATCTTTGTTTTTATTACGGTAAAAGATGTTGTTTGAGTATTTTTTTTAATTAGATTGTTTCAAAAACTCATAATCTATGTCAAAGCGTGTTTGTCTGCAGTTAGAATTCATACTCAGGGTTCAGATGGAACTACCATTTAAAGAAGAACCATTTTAAAGTCATTAAGATTACCTTAAGTATAATAAATAGGCATAAATATAAGCTTAGTTAAGCACATCTTTTTATTTAAAATTCACTTAGAAACGTGAAATATTATCTGTAACAAGGAAATTGAAGAAGTCATTCTTTCTCACCTGCTGCTTTTTTACAGAATAGAAAAGAAAAACCTAGTTTTTATACTTTTTTAGTTCCTGGTAGAGCTTGCAGTTTGAACAGAACTAGTCATTAAACTGAACGAGCTGAATACATGGAAACAAAGAAAATGCCCGCCTTATATTTGCAGAAAGCTGAACAAAGCTTCAGGTTTTTAGTTATTTCTGCCTAATGCTCGTTGTGAACGGGCCTCAGTGTGCAGGAGCTCTTGTTTTCAGCAGCTTTGTTGGAAAACGAAACATCCAGTTCAAATGTTTAGGAACTGAGAGTTGGTTGTGGGGATTTCTTGTGTGGTAAATTGGCTTTTTTCCAGCCTGAATCATACCCCAGGTTAGCCATGGTGACTTTCTGTAGTAAAAGCGTGGAAGAACGGAGCTCTGTCGGCAGAACCGCCAGCAGATTTACTTTCCGCCGTTTGTTTTTCATTTAAGTGATGGGAGGTTCAGAGGATCGCCCAGTAGCGTATGACATTTCATAAGGGTTCATAAATTATGCAGTCAGACCCGCTGGATTACAAAAGGCTGGCAGCAACAAGTGCTTCTTGCATTAGAAATGAAATGGCTTATTTACAGAGATGACATAGCTATATTAATTGTGAGAAGTTATGATTAAAGGGACAGGCTTGCGCTGCTTAAGATGTTAATTAGAAGAAGCTCATTTTCGAGAAGGAACAAATGCATCTTTTTAGTTGGCTGTGGGTTTACTGAAGTGCTCTGCTGACTGTGTTCTAAACCATCTTCCTTTCCCAGCCATTTTAAGTGTTTTTTCCTCATGCATTAGCCTAATGTCAAGGCAATAAAAGAATCTGGTATCAAGGTTCACATTCAAAATTAAAATTGGTGATCACCTCCATGGGTAGCAAATTCACCTTGTTCCTTGCTGTATGACACTTGCCAAGCACCAGCTGGGGTGTGCTGTCATCCCGGAGCGCTGAACGGTAATTGGAGTTACTAATTGGAGGCACGACCCCTGAAATAAAGATGCTGTTATTACATCTGCAATCATCTATGCGGGGCCCTTGAACCTGCTCTGCTGACACTGCTGGTTTTCTCCCTTTTTCCCCGGTGAGGTTCCCAGGCAGAAGCAGCTCCAGCGTGGCTCCTGCAAGACCCCTTTTGCCCTCCCACAGGCTCTTTCTCCTGCTTACGGCTCCTCACCTTCCCTCCCCTGGTCCCGCTCCAGAGGGAGCAGCAAGCCTTAGGCTTTCCAGGGAGATGTCAGTCTGATTTCGCACCAAAATGCCCAGGGACTTGTCACGCCTGAGCAGGGATTTTAAGGTTGAGCTGACCATCGCTCTTCGGAGCATCTCTGAGTGACTGCTCCTTTGCAAGTGCACACTGAGAAGAGGAGAAAGAGAGGTGGTGAGCAGGGTGGTGGGCAAGATTTGGGAGCATGGAGGTCTTAATAGGAGGGTGCAAGGGCAGATGGTGAGTTGGCTTGGGGTGGGTTGGGGTGAAGGAGGATGGAGAACACAGAAGAGGGCACGAAACAGAAAGATAAGAAAAATGGGGAATTGTGAATGGGGCAAACTTTCAGCCTTTTGATGATCAGATGCCTCTCTTGGAGCCTGCTGCCCCTTCGTGCAGGGCTTGCCTGTTCATTTGTTATTGCAGATGGGTGGTTTTGGTGCTCGTGAACTGCATTACACACTGATTTTCTTATTTTTCTGCTATGACACTCTTGGGTTATATGAAGGAAAATGAAGCTTAATGGTGTTCTTGATTTTATAGATCAGCTTGTGGCTTAAGCAAAGTACCCACCCCCTGGAGGTCTTATTTGCTGTTCTGTTTCTCCTGCAAAGTAATTTGAACTTCTCCCTTTCTTCCAGTGGCTTGTTAGGCTGCCCTGGATAAGGCTCAGCCAAGTGAGGAGGGATATCCAGCAGCGCTGGGAGCTGGGGTTATGTTCTGCAAGGATAGTGAGAGAGGTTGTGATTCACATCTTAAACAAGGCAGGGTTTTACAAAGCTGCTGAAGTCTCAGGGAAGCTTGAAGCATTAGTGACCCTTAAGGGATTAAAGAGAGTTTAGATTTTAGCAGGCATTTCACTAATGAAATCACAGGTTTATAATTTCATTTCACTTCCAAGGCTAGATGCTAATCGAAGCACATCCTTCTCTTTCTTCTTACAGGGGTGTGTGGATAGTTCAATTAATGTCATCAGCAGCGAGGAAGCATAAACAGCCAAAGGCACAAAATGCTGTGCCTGCGTGTCTTTCACAGAAGCACGTGCAGGAAAATCTTAAAGGGATGAAAATGACTTTTCCTTTGTACAAAACGAGCAAGCCCTCGGTGTGTTTGCACTTGTGACCCTTCTGCTTTAGTCCTAATACGGCTTTTTACTGAGCACTGGCCTAAGATAACCCGCTCCTGCAGTGTTTACAGACTGCTTGTAAATGGTGTGTGCAGGCAGCCCAGTCCTGCCGCCGGCTGCAAAGCCTCTGCCTCCGACAGAGATAGAAAGGACTTGCCAATGTAGTGAACCCCAATGCAGGTGTTGCTGTATTCTCCATCCTACTGAAGCCAAATACTGAAAACGCTCTCTATCTTTAATATTATTACACATTATGTGCCACTTTTCCTTGGCCATGTGTATGTGACAAACAGGAATGAGAGTGATGTCTCTGTTCGAGAATGAGTGTGGCCATTTCTGAGCTAACGTGCATCGGCAGCATGTCAGTGAAATGCTACATAGCAGTTTTAGAGGCAAAGAAGTCCTTCAAATCTAGATTAGAAATCACCGCACCAGCACCATGAATTTACAAGGAGCTGTAGTATATGGAGGTGAGGGAAGAGGGAAACAAGGAAAACAAAAGAAGAAACTGAGAAAAAGGTGCAGAGAAATAGAGAATCACAGAATCACAGAATGGCAAGGGTTGGAAGGGACCTTGGGAGATCATCTAGTCCAACCCCCCTCCTAAAGCAGGTTCGGGAAGAGCTGAGGGATTCTTCCGCCTGCCTTTTTTTTCGGGCATGTCTGAAGTTCTGTTGTGGCTATCATGAATTCTTGTCATCATAAATATGTAATTTTATCCTGGCTTTCGATATTTTGAGCTTTTCGTCGGGGACAAGATGAATCATTATATATTTGAGAACATATAATGCAGAATTCTAGAAATACATTCCATTCAAATGAACTAAAATGGTTTGGTTTACAACCCAAGAAGGGCATTGCTTATTTTTCAGTCTTCTGATTAATCTGAAATCATTTTTATCTGACTGACCATACCAGGTAATTTAGGTAAAATAGAAACCCATGGAAACTTGCTTGTGTTTTATCCAGGATAAGAGCATTGCTATCTTCTGATGACCTCCTGTTGGTCCAACAGTAGAAACGTGGTAAATACCACAACCAAAATACATTCTGTACCAGCTGCATGTTTTACTGGTGATGATGACCTTCTGTACTCATCAACCTTATCAGAAGGTATTATTGTTCATTATATTTTACACAACATCCCTTAAAGGTGCCATGGTACAGAAAGTCTGCAACCTAGACTAAAATATTAAGCTATTTTGATTCCTGAAATAGTCAGTCCCAGCAGCGATTGTGTAGTCTTTACTTTAGGGAGTTAAAGCCAGACAACAGCATCCCATAAAGTTGTTGCTAGTGATGCAGTGTTGATTATGATGATGGCTGCTGACCTTACTAAATTTTTACTATATAGGTGACATGAAAATTTACTGCTTTATTTGACAAGTGTGTTGTATAGTTTTTACTAGTAGGTACTGATGATTCCCCCTTCCCTTTTTCTACCCATGAGAAAAAGTAGTCAAAGTAAAATTTCATTCTTTTCCCCAAAGACTCGTTGAAGGGTTTATAAAGAAACAGAATCCATCGTAGTTCTAAGTTATTTTTTATCTTATCTGATCTACTCTTTCCTGCAGGATAACGCCTTTCTATTATAACCAAAAGATTGGCTTTCTCATTTATGTAACTTTTATGGTTCCTTCCAAAGAATTATCTTGTGGCTCTGGCTGAAAACTGTTTTGGCTGGTTTCATCAGGTTCTAAAGGGACCAAAGCAAAAGATGTCCCATCTGTAATGTGAGATTACTCCTGCCGTAATAAAAATACTGTATCACAACTTTGAGGAGCTGCTCTTAAATGCGTAGCTTTGAAAAGGGAAAGAAACTAAAGATCACGAGAAAAAAAGGACTTAATTTACCAAGCTGTATTTCATTGAAGACCTGCATTTACTCATTTTTGATAAGGTGGGGCTTAACTAGAGGAGATTATATGAGAAGCACTATTATGCAAAGAGCCCAAGTCTGATATCATTAAGGACAACTGGAAGACAGCAATTCTCAGGGATGTTGCAGCACTGTTGTTCTTCAATATTGTACCAGAAGTTTCATACTTAAATTGGAAAAGACTGATGGACCTAGCTCTCAGCTAAATAAACTGTCCAAATACTCAAGCGCACCTCTTGTCCAAGAGAGGAGCGACCCTGGTGAAAAACAGAGCAGTTCCTGGCTTCTCTAGATTGTAATGGCCCCTTCAAAAGACCTGTGGGTGTTTTTTTTCACAGTGCAACACACCTCTCCGCGCAGCGGGAGATCCCCAGCGCAGCGGCCAGCCTCGCTGTACCTCCCTCACACACGTCCTTGCCTCCTCAGCCAAAGCACGGGAGAAGGCGGCACGGCGCCGGCTTCACCGCTTTGTGCCTGGATCATATGCATCTTCAAGAAGAAGCTGGCCATGCAAGTGGCTTCCACTGAGTTCAGTAGGACTAAGATTTGGGCCAAGTCTACTGTTGATATCTATGGTGAAAAGATGGGGCTGGGGTTTTATTTTCTTTGCCTTTATGATCTTACTGTGAGAAGTTACCATATTGCATGTGCAATCCACCTACCTGGCTATTCCCTGAGGTTTTTTCCTTCCTCCTTGCTTCAGGAACAAGCCATGGAAATGCTGCATGGAAGCGGTGATCCTGTGCTGATTCTGTGTGTCATCTCTTATTCAGTAGCTGAATAACAGCTGGCTGCTGGCTTTGTAGAAACTAGAGGGTACATAATTCAATTTTTCCATTCATGTTCCAGTTCCTCCTTGGGAATCCCCCTTGGGGATAGATTTGTCTGCTCACAAACTGCGCCCAAGATAAAGAACCTAAGAGACCAACTTACTGCAAAATGATCCCTAGGAGGAATGGAAGTCTTGGCTTATGAAAGGTCACCAGAAAAGTGGCAGTGGGGTCACAGAATGAGGCTGCACCAGGGAAAAAAACATTCTTGCCTTCTGTGTTGGGTTTTGTGCTGACGGTCCCAAAATCTCTAACTTTGCATATTTGCCTTAATGAAAACTGAGAAATGAGCTTGGCTCTTTTTTTTTACCAGGCAATTTATATGTGACCTCAGCACCTTTCTTTTTTCTGTTGTTGCAGAGGCATAGTAGTAGGCAGTTGTGTACTTTTCCCTGATGCAGCTAGTAAGAAAGAACACATATTTCAAGGTGGGTTATAATATTCCTTGGCTGACTGCAAATTCTGAGATTACCGAAGTAACAGAGTTGAGGTAAATGTCATGTTATCCCTTGGCTTAATGGAAAATAATTAAGATAATCACTGACTTTATTGAAGGATGTGGGTTTGCTGCCTGAAGGATAAGAAGCTGCTTTTTAATCTCCAGTAAAAATGGACAGCCCTTCTCTGTTATTAAGTATTGCCTATCGTGTGGAAACCCATGCACATAATGACTGTAGTTCTCCTTGTTTGTCGTGTTAGCAATGATAGAGAGTCTTGGGCAATTGGCACTGGAGGTCTTGAGCCGTGCGGCTAACGAGTGGGCCTGAAGTTCAGAGATGTGTTTGACTTGGCTACTGCGCTGAGCCTTCAGTTCTCACGATAAACTTCACTGGACGGACGAGTAAAAACTCCGTAAGAGCAGATGCTCTGCTGCTCTTGTGCTGCTTCAGCAGTGCAAAGAGGGGACAGGAGTGAAATCTCTTTTTGTGAAGCGCCCTGGCTATGGGAGCACTGCAGGGGGGCAGAGGCTGGGGGTAGGCGATGGCTCCGGCACGTGTGGCACGTAGTTTTTTGGGCTGGGTTCTGGCCATCAGGTCACCTCCCGGAAATTAGAGCTTGGTGGGGGAGCTCAGCGCAGTGACCTGGACTCACATAAAATCAGCCACATATGGAGCTGGGAAAATGGATTTATCTCCGGTGCCGCCACGGCGTGCCCTGCCTCTGCTAGCAGGGGCAGCCTTCAGCCAGGGGACTGAAGGGAGAAATTCAGTCGTCAACTGCAAGAGCCCTTTTACCACCTCCAGCGCTCCTCGTCTGGCTGCCACAGCGTCACACCAAGCCCTTCGGTGGAGGGAATGATTTGGCCTGGGGAAACAGGGATTTATTTTGAAGTGTCTTCTACCATAATATCTTTCTTCTCTCTAACTGCGCCACGTCAGCACTTCACACTTATCCTGGAGGAAGTAGCTGAGGCTCTCTGATACTACTCTTTTAAACTCCAAACATTAAAGCTACAGTGCGATGATTTTCAAATTTTCCAGGCATCCCTCCCACCAGCATTAATTGCTCCCCTGCTGTTCCCGTTGCAAAGCTGTTTGCTCTTTCAGTATGCAGTGCTTGTTCGGCGCTGCACTAAACCTTTGTTGCTTTGCAGTAAAAGAAGAAAAAAAAAAAGCTTCAGTTTATGCAAATGACATCGCAATGAGTTTGATAAAGTGATAAACAGTCACATTTTATGATTGCAACTGTTGGGGTTTTGTTTGTTATTTTACAGTTAATTTTGTGGAAGTAGAGGGTTTTGCAAACTCCCTTCTGGCGTCAGCGCAGTAATACATGGCTCCTGTAACAGCGTTTTAAGAATTCGGTAGGGCCACCAAGCCAACGTGGTAGGGGGATCACATATATCCAAAAGGGACACATCCAGTGCCCCTTTTCCCTGTGATAGAGCTCCCTCCCAGCTCATTAATCTGCCTGTACCTAGGAGCTCATCTGCTGGTTTATTGACTATGTCTTTGGATGGCAGTTCGGGTTCATGCCCTTTTCTTTGTTTCCTCTTCCTCTGGGCTTCTGACACATTATTATTCTTTCCAGTGACTGTACCAGACCTCCAAAATCCCATCGTCCCCCAGAGTAATTACAGATACATTACTGTGCAACCCCCACAGGTAGGTTGGTTGGGTCAAGTGCTTTATTTTTATACAGGTCAGCTACTGAGGCGTGTGGTTGACTTTGCTTCCTCAGTTGCTGCACGACAGGACGGGAGTATTTCTGTCACCTGGGTATTTCTGCTGTAGCTGGAGGTTGGTCCTCTCCCGAGTCTGGTACCCAAGTGGAGTTGCTAGTGGTCATTAATGGATGGTGTGAGGCCCCCGGGAAAATTAAATGTCAAATGGAAAAACCTAGAAAAAGCACGCCTAGGGCTGCATGAGGAGTAAATGACCACAGTTTGATTGTATCTTTGTCTGACATAGGGTTTGATGACCTACATGCATGTGCTGATCCTGGAGCTCCTGAACATGGATACAAGACACCCAGTGCAGGTGTTTTCTTTGAAAGCGTGGTAGTCCGGTTTCATTGCCAAGAAGGATACAGGCTTAATGGTACTTCAAAAAAACTGTGCGTGAGACACTTTAATGGCTCCCTGAGCTGGAAACCAAGTGATAAACCTGTGTGCCTACAAGAAGGTAAGTCAGTTTTCTTAAAGCAATTTACCAGTGTCAGTTCTTCTCACTTGTCCATGTACCATGTTCCTGCATCTCAGCACACAGCACAAAAGACTGGCATCCATTTCACTGCATCTTCCTTGACACGTACTTTAGTTTCCCATCTATACCACCCACAAACCCCATGTGTCAGTTAAAGTTATACATGAGAGGCCATGTGTGCGCGCATGCATTGAAAGGGACATAAAGAAATCTGAAGGAAAAGAGATTATATATTTCTCCTTTTTCCTGGTGACAAATCAATGCAGAGAGAAAAAACAACCTCCGGTATCAGTAAACTGATTGTAGCTCCTTATTAAGGCTGTCCACTTAATACTCCTTTCTGTAATAGCTTAGTAGGAAAAATAACGAATTTCCAATGCTACTGCTGCTGCCAATCAGGAGTTTTAAACAATTATATTTTATGACATGTGCATGATTCAAGTAGGAAAATCAAATACTCCTGGACTGTAGAAGTTTAAAGTCACACTAGAAGTTTACTTTGAGATAATGCAGACTATTACAGCATAAACCAATTTATTTTTATTATATTGCAGTTTTGAAATTGTATTTGGTTTTAAATAATTAGGGCATTAAATTACTTTCTTCTTCTAGGATTTAGATAGAGGCAGGATTAATTTGAATATAAATGTAAATTTTGGCCAAAAATACATCTAAGTAGCACAAACGATTTATTTCACCAAGTATATTAAAACTATAACTGTTCTCTTTTTAAATTTATTTTTGGCCAACAGAGCTATTAAAATCAAGAGACATGAAAAGTGTTAGCTAAATCAGGTGTGTACAGTTTAGCGTTGTGACTTCTCTGCCGAAGTCATTAGCCATTGCCTCGTTGTCTTCAAGGTGGAGCAAGATAAATTCTACTTCAGGATGCCTTCCATCATTTAAAATCTGATAAATATATGGACTTCAAAAGTAGTTGAAGACTTATGTGGCTCATACACACACTTACCACATAGGATCATGCATCACTCAGTGTGTATAAAAACTACAAGTACTTGTTTATACTGATGGGCGGGTGGGTGTGAGAATCCTCTGGCAGAACAGGGGCATATGAGGGGATGTGCCACAACGGGAGCAAAGCCAGGCCTGGGAAGACCATGCTCAGGAGATACACCTGGAGGGAACAACCCTGAGCAGTGGTCTGTGTGAAAGCGGTGCATGAGGCAGCGGAGGGAGTAGCCAGAGGCAGCTGGTAAGTTAGTCCGTGGTCTTTCAGGTAGCTGCCCTGTTGGTAGGAGAGGTCTTGGTAAAATACAGACTCCTGGACACGTGTGAGGCTGCGGAGCCGTGAGGGGGACAGTCTCGAGCCATCTCGGGGTATGCACTGAGCTGACAGCTGATGGGTAGAACGTAAAGGCAATGGGGGCCAATAACACCTGGCCATAATGATGGCGTGGGGCAGCTTCAGAGAAACAACCTGATGCCTTTAAAAGTCACATATGTATGAAATCCGTGCCCTCCCCTGTTACAGCCACCTTTTGTAAATGCCCTTGTCTCTCATCTCATGGTTATTTAAGAAAAAATACATGTAGAATCATAGAATCATAGAATGCTTTGGATTGGAAGGGACCTTTAGAGGTCATCTAGCCCGCCTCCCCTGCATGTAGAGTGACAGCAGCATATGTCTAAACTGGGTGTTTGAACTACCAGAAAAAGCTATAATGCTTGGAAAATCTGTTTTCTTAACTTCCGCAGGTAGCTTCTAGGAATTTTGACGTGCATCTTTGAATAGTACCTGTATCATCCACTGCAGTCGTTAAAATAAGGATTAGCATGTTTTATTGAATATTCAAACCTCTTCCCAGGTCCCCCAGTCCAGTGGAAATCTGTGGAGGAATTTTCTGATCATGATGCCACGAGCAGCAAAACTGCCATCGATGTCAGTGTGATCAACCCTTGAGCCGGGTGTTTTTAAAAAAGAAAGAAGATGAGAATGTGATGGATGATGTGACAACAGTGGCTTAAGAGATAATCATTACTTTACAGGACAGAACACTTAAAAAGGATTGCAAGGCAATGCTCTGATCAAGCAAAGCACTTAAGCTTGAGCATAACAGTAATTATGTGATTAGTCTTGTTAAAAGTTCTGTGCTCAAAATTAGGCATACGCAAAAATGCTTTCTATTATTTGGACCGAAGAGTAGGACCCTGATTTAGGATTTAGTGAAGCA
This sequence comes from Gorsachius magnificus, assembly GCA_034008185.1. Classification (NCBI taxonomy): domain Eukaryota; kingdom Metazoa; phylum Chordata; class Aves; order Pelecaniformes; family Ardeidae; genus Gorsachius; species Gorsachius magnificus. Next base: position 8,948,084 of record CM067083.1, on the reverse strand, counting down.
AGTGCTTAAGTACTTTCCTGATTAACGGTATAATAATACCTCGGGTATTATGAAAACAATCCTAGGGTTTAGCAATAGGAAAAAAAAAATAGATGACAATTAATTCTTCTTTCCGATGCACAATACAAGCACTGATTCAGAAGAAATACTAAGCGAAGGTTCAGTGGTGATGCATGAGACCTAAGCATTTGCTTAAGTGCTTTTTAGAGTCATCCTTTTGTGTGCTGGGAACAGAATCAGGAGAGAGGAGCACGACAGGGAGGTGGGTAGTGTAGGAGCGTGGCATATCTGGAGAGCAGTTAAGGAGGAATTACAACAGGGTTCGTAATTCTCAGCTGTCTAATGACATACGTAAAAGCCCTCACTGAGGAAATTCTGTATATCAGAATATAGCAGAAATTATATATAAAAAGAAATTTGAAATTTGTAGCAACTGCTGGAGAAGTAAGAAGTTAATGTTTTACCATTCATCATTAGCTATCACAAGGCAAAATGAACTTCATATTGCATTTACCCATTTAAGGCAGGACTGACTGCCGTGTTTGCTGTCGTATGCTATGCCCGCCTCTCATCCAGGACACCTAAATGTCAGATGTTGCCAGCTGAGCTTGAACAGTCAAAACACTCAACACTGCAGTTCATTTGAAGTTAATCTCTGAAGTTTGGATTCAACTAAGGATGGTTACATATAATTTTATGTCTGTATGTTATGTACATTTAATTGTCATTATGTGTTTACTAGAACAGTCTCAATAATCAAATGAACACTATTTACCAAAGGAAGCAAAGCAACCCATTTCAGAATGTAATTGATTTTAAAACTAATACATTCGCCTGGAGCTCTTCATCCAATCAGTTTGGTTTTATAGGTCTGTCATTTCTCGTTAAGAGGCAGGAGATTTTAAGTGTCAGTATGAGAATGAAGTTGCATGACTAGGTGCCCAATAAATGCCCTGTCAAAAATCTGTGTGCTTAGAGTTATGTTCTCATGTTGATCTACAGTGTGTTGTGACTGTAACTTTCATCAATTCTAATACAGTTATGCGCATAAATACCAAAGCTCTAAGGTAGGAATTTTGTATTTACTGTTTAAGAGCAATATGTCATGTTGTTCACACTTTAATCTAATCTTCTCCCACTGTGATAATGTGGCTGCTGAGGCTGTTGCCCTACTTGGAACAAATGCTACCTCTTTCCTATGAGATTGCATCTAAATTTACTGTGTACATGGCGATGGCAACCAAGCGAAGAGCTGTGCCCTTCTCTCCCAGTGCTTCTTCAGGCAGCCGCCTTCGAGATGTCCTCCGTGCCTCATTCTCCCAGTGACAGGGATGATAAACCTGCAGTAAAAGTAGTGGACTAGGACACAGTTTGGCTACAGTTTTCCTGTATGACATTTAGCACTCATTTCTCTTTGCCTTTGTCCCTGGGTCTGTGAGATGACTGAAATATTTTTATTTCTCCATCTCTTATCTGGCTTGCCCCAGTGTTTGCCGATCCTTAAGCCCGGTTCCAAGCACTACATGATGTTGGTAACCTGAGCTTATCACAGTGGCTACAGATCTTAGGTGAAGTCTCAGCACGCTGTTGTAATACAAGCAAAGACAATAAAGAGAAGGTGTTATTTAACATGCACTGAAATACTGTGCTTGCCATCCACAGAACTATCTTACTAACACAGTACTATGGATTTAATACTAGTAAAAACCAAGAGATGATATTGATCTTAAATGTTTACTTTTAAGAGCACAGGGTCCAGATGAGCTGCCTCTGCATTCAACCCATTCTTCGTGATGTTCCATCCTTTCTCCCCGTTCCTCTCCATTCCAGCCTGTCAGTGTTGTGGCTAGATGTAGTCAAGGCTAATGCAGAGACTGCTCCACAGTGAGATACATAGGAGCACCGGACCTCTGCATTTGAGTTTACATACAGACTAGTAAAGAAACCAGTGCCAGAGCACAGGCCAGGGCACTGCTCTTCAGTGGCGCATACTGTTGTAATGTTAGAAAGGTCCCTGTCACAGTTTTGGCCAATGTCAAGTAGTAGTCCCTAGGCAATTCCTACAAGCACCTTCTGGATTAGCGTGGACCAGGGACAGTTTTTGGAGGGTAAGAGTTCCCCTGCAATAGATACAAGCCATGCCAAGCCAGCTGGTACCCATGGGTGGTGTGGCTATCTCCATAGTGTCCAGGTCATGCCTTCCTTATGAGTTGTCTTTAAGGTCCAGGTGCTCTTGGGAGGAGGAAGGGTGGTCCTAGAAGAAGCAGTTCTGAGAGATGATGTGTGGTTTGCACATAAACTAAAGCACTATTTACTATAGCGTTTAACAAATTCTATGCTTCAGACCAATCTTCCTGTGATGGGGGACACACTTGGTTTGCTAAAGCCAAGAACTCCTAATGGACAAAGCTGTGTCTTCATGAAAGTTGGGTCAAGATGAGCTCTTTTACCTGGCAGGCTGTCGGGCCTCTGCAAGATAAGAAACGTGTTCCTAACCAGGGCATTCTTTTGGCTGGCCCCTTTTAATATTCATTTGGTAGATATAAGCAGATCATGTAAAACTGCCAGAAAAGAGTGTAAGTCATAGCCATTTCTGTTCGATGCTGGTTAAAGACTGTATATTCCCCTAAATGGTGTAGCAGCTTCCATGGATTTGCTGAAGAGTACTTAGAATAAAGCAGTTTATTTTCTAGGATAGGACATTTTAAAATCCCGTCACTTATTCTCGGCTTTTCCAAGCAGAATTTGTGCCAGCTAATCCAGTTGTTTGCAGAGAGGTGGCTACTGCAATCTACGCCTGGCTAAGTGCTAAACAATACAAATGCAGCCAGTGGGAAAGCATTTGCTCGCAAGGCATCAGGGAAAAGAGCTGTAATCCTGTGGTCCATTGGTCTCACGTTTAGCCGGCGCTCGTAATAGGCCTGTTATCAAAGTCAGCCAGGATGTCGCAGGCGAAGGATGGTACCGTGAACAACTTATCACTGTTCTCTGCCAACATCTAGCCGATTAAAATGATTCAATCTATAGCTGTTACTTGGAATAATGGGGATGAAGTTGCTGTAATAGATCATTGTTACAGAATCAATTTCCCCCCGCTTTGAAAGTGAAATCTCATATTTTACTGCAGTGTATGTATACACACCTCTTTTATTTGTATAGCAACAGAAAGCTGTTACACCAAGAGAGTGAGCCGTTCATTGACGTTATCTTCTGGCATCCATCTCCAGCCTCTCTGCCTGGCTGTGGAAGAGGATCCCCATCTATCTCATCCCATCCTCAGGGGTGCCCAGGGCAGCCTCTTCATGACAGCAGTCAGGGCTTAGTGTCAGGCATTTCTTACGGGGGCATCCTCTGCCATCTCCTCTGCTGATTAACTTGCCAGGGAGAGAGGGAGAGAAGATTGTCCGGTCTTTGAAGGTGATGTCTGCATCCTCAGCCCAGCAAATTTTTGTAACCTTCTGTTAGGGTACGCATCCTCCCCGACTTGGGCATTTATAAATGAATAAATTCTAATAAAATGTCTCGCTGCGGGTTCTCAGACCGCCTGGCTGGCTGCCAGCCCCTCCTCTTACAGGCAGCAGGAGGTACCTGCGGCCGCAGCCAAGGAGCTAAAAGCAACAAGAGAAACGGGAGAATGTTTGACTAATCCTATGCCCAGGGGCCATACTCAAGGTTAGCAAAGTACAAAATATTTTAGAGAACATCCATATCATGGGAAGTTACAAAGGAAAATATGTTTTAACTGGGTAAGCAACACTCCTCCACTTCATATTAGTAAAATTCAGTGATGGAGTCTCAGAATAATAGATCCCCTAGTTTGCCTAAATAAGGGAATACATTATAAAATACATTTGCTCTTAGCAGTTTGTGTGTGCTACGCTAAATGACAGTTTATCTTGCTTCTAGTTGTGCTTCTAAGCAAACGAGCAAGCTGTTGCTACCGCTTTACTTTGTGCGTGTTCGTAATTAATTGCTAAATACAAATTTAGAGTTGCCTCTTCCTCTTTAGTGAGAATTAACCATGAAAATGGCAGAAACTTTCTCTTTTATGCAACTCTCAAGGGACTTCTGAAACTTTTTTTTTAAAATAAATATTGCATTCCTAAATGAAGATGAGTGTCTCTTGTGGTAGAAGTGTTGGAAAAAAAACAGTATAAAACAAGCTTATAATATTTCTACTGTCTTGCTTTTATTTCAAATACTCTGTGGGTTTTGATGCCTGGAAACTTTTATCACCATCTCTGTCATGGATATACTGCTGGCAGACAAACAGATGATTTTGATTCTATTTTCCCAATATTTAGTCTTCTCTTCTGTTTAATCTCACTTTGCGTTTATGAGGAGGATGAACTTTGAGTCACCTGGACTATTCCTTCATATCCTCTTGGATTGTCTCATAATTATACAGTATTAGCAGAGGGAATTTTAGCCTGCCTCACCCTTTCCTTCCACTTTCCACAACATCTTTCATTTTTTAGTCCTCTGGGGTTTATTTTATTATTTGGTGTCTTTGGCACTGGTATGTACAGTGAGATACAAGGCTGCCTGATCCAAGTTATCACAGACAGGTAATAAAGCCCATGCCTGTCTATCACTGGAGGTTTGCAGTCATTTCCCTTGTTGAGAGTCTTCTGCAAGCACTTGAGATGCTGCTTAGGGCCTTAAAAAACACGCCCTCCAAAAGCATATGAATCCAGGCACATAAAATTATCTGATTTAAAACAGAATCAATGCGTTGAAACCGAAGACATTCTCATAATGAACTCTGTGGAATGGAGCTGGATAAACCCTTGTAAATGTACCTGATTTTCATCTGTCTCTCTGCAAACACCTGCAGTTTTTCTGTGTTCCTCATGCCATGTCTGTATTTTATCTTTTCTTTCGTCCTGTCCTTGGTGCTGTCGAAGAGTCTGCCTTCACGTGGGACTTTGGGATAGTCAGACTGTGCGGTGTAATTTGCACACATGATGAATGGAAGGACAAAATTAAAAACAGTCTTCCTAAATGCTCTTAATTTTGTTTGTTTAAAAAAGTCTGGGGGAATGATCCATTATTCTAGCACATCAGCTTCTACTACAGTGCTACAGACTTTATAACCGATGGTTAACTAGGGAAAGGACATATTTACTGAAATGCGTGTATTTTCCAAACGGTTTAAGCAGAGCGCTTACTTGAACTGGTAACTTTTGCTTAAGAGCTTGATTACTGAATAGCTAGCCATGTTTTTTTAATGAAGTTACTATTTTTTTTTTCATGAAGTCACAGATTGCCTTGTTCCACATGTTGAAGATGCAGAGATTCATAACAAGACATACAGGACTGGCGATAAGTTAATAATCAGCTGTCATGAAGGATTCCAGATCCGTTACCCTGACTTAGACAACATGGTTTCAATCTGTCAAGACGATGGAACATGGGATAATCTGCCCATTTGTCAAGGTTTAGTACACCAGCACCTCCTGTTTTATAGCTCATGCGCCTTGTGATAGTTTGCCAATATTTTTTTCTACAGTTGTAAGGATGTCAGTGTCCTGCTAAGTCCCACTGTACAGTATTTGAAGAGTGCTGCTGCTAAGATTTTTTCATTTCTCTTCCCTGTTGCTCAGTGCAGGAAAGAAGATGCCACTTTCTGAACATATCCATACTTAAAATACTACTTCAAATATTGCTTTTTGTTTGCTAGTCTAAAATCTGACACAAATACATAGCATTAAAAAGAAAGGGGGGGGGGGGGAGTTAAATCAGCCAGAAGTTCAGCAAAAGATCTGATGGGCAACTGACATTTTTGCACCAGTGAATTTCTGGAAAGATTTAAGCTTCTGACTGCTATTTACCTGTCTTTGCCTTTTGCAGTGGGCAGGGGTAGAGGAGAGAAGCTGGAACCTGTTCTTCTATTGGAGTTTTCAGCAGAGTTGTTGATCGGGTTGACAGTACATTAAACCCATATGTATTGACTGAAAATTCAGGGTGTGCAAAGGAATGATTTTGGCCAGAAAAGCCATTAGCCCTAGAACTATACCCCCTAGCGTGGGATCCCAGCTTTACTTAAGACTGTGAGAAATGGGCAGGGGTAAGCCAGCTTCAGTGAATGGAAATTCAGCAACCCTGGGCTGCTATTACCTTTAACGTTTCTAACACGTGTGTGTTAGTACCATTGACTTGGTTTTATCCAGTTCACGTCTTGGTAACAAGCTTAACCAGCTGAACAGCATCAAGAGATTATAACTATCTGCACTAAGGAGAAGACTGGGTTAGTGTTAACTTACCTCAACCACCCCTGTTGTCTCCTTCAGCTGATGGTTCTCTCTAGGCACGGACACCGTCACGTCAGTTTGCAGAGTTGGGGCAGGCAGGCAGGGGAGCTGGGACACTTCTTGGCAGTGACGGTGGCAGGGTCAGACACAAAAGTCAGGGCTTGGCATTTCTGCTGTAAAATTATGAGATTGATGGGTGCCAGGGTGCAAAGTCATAGGAGCTTAGTTTGTATGGGTCTCCACGGCTAGGACCCTCAGTTTGGGGCACATCAAACCATGTCTCAAGGTCTTGTCATAGACTGCAGTACAGGCATATAGAAATCTAGGTAGCTTACAGGGCTAGCTCAGTGTATCTGAAGAGAGCCAACAGAAAAGGGGAGCTTTCACAAACCCATTAAAAAGTGGACGCTAATTTCAGGGTATCTTAGCAGCAACGGTGTGTGGCAGTATGAAGTACACAGCCCATTTTGGGAGAGGGTGCACCTCACATCTAATTAAGGTAGATTAAGACTCTTGCAGCTAAGTGAGGTGAATGCTCATAAGATTAATTTGTAGGTACTGTATTGCTAAAGATGCAGGTGGAAATATTGTGAGAGCCAGTATTAACTGGGTAAGCCAAACTACCCCAAGAACCCCTTGGCTTGTTACTTTCTTCTGTTGCTGTATTTATACTGTGAAACACAATCGATTGCTGCTACTCAATATTCAATATTAACTGTTTTTAAAAACAAAAATATTTTTTAAAAAAATTAAAAATAAATCAGTGCTAATAAAAGTTATGAAATCAATTGAACAAGAGCAAAGTGCTGTAATGGCCACACGGGTAGGGAATAGGCAACTCAGATTTCACGTATCTGCCATATTTTGCCAAATTCTATAAACCTGTTCCAAAATTGACTCCAGAATTTTCTTTTTGCTATGTCAAGCACTAGTAATATCAAAGGCGCTTGTCTGCTTGCACTAGGTAGGCTGTCAGTTACATTTCTATGGCCCTTTGATTACAACAGGCAGGGGAGTCTCATGACAAGAAAATGCCTTTTTTCTGAGAAAGCAGTGGGAAAGGATTGCAGAGCGTATAAGAACCCAACCTCAAACTCTTTTTGCCACGAGATAATAATGATAATTACTGATCTGGAATGATGTGAATGACTTAGCAAAAAAAAGGTCAAAATGAAGTTTTCAAGCAGCTTGAGGTGTTTGGAGACCTAGGTATTTTCACAAACACTTGGCTCTCATACAAATTCAAGTAAATCTCTGTCTTGCTCCCTCTTTCTGTCCCACTGGAGGATGCTTCTATTGTCCTGCTCAGCGGGCTGCTCGGTTTGCAGGAACTGGTGTGTTATGTGTGGGGCGTACTCGATCAGGGATATGAGCAGTAGCCCGTAGATAGGATGCTTGAAGCTTTATTTGAGCAGGGAGATAACCAGCTAGTAAAACAGCTATCAAAACCATTGCTCTGGTAGTACAGCATGCTGTAAAAAGCTTTCAAGCTTTTTCTTTTTTTTCATCCCTGTCCTTCCACAGACCACTGCAAGGGTCTTGAAATGCTGCCGAGACTTTTTCTTTTAGATGCCAGGATCTTACAAGAAGTTCTCAGCCTGATTTTAGTTTCCCCCTCAGGCTTAAAATTATGAGAGTCCTATGAACATCCTTCACAAATTCTTAGTAGTGGCAAGAGACCTATTTATGGATTGCCATAATGCAGCTCCTGTTAGTCTCATAACTTTATAATATTGTTTTTCATTCCCCGATTACTAATCATCCTTCCTCCACATTACTGCAAATTAAAAAATCAACAGTATTAAATATTACCCAGAGGGTCATTTCTAAGGCCACGGGGAATTATTTTTTTCCTCTAGCACAAACTCTTACCTAAATACCAGCTCAAAACAGACTTTGAATGTATGTGAATGACATGTTAAGAAGTCATGTCATCTATTAAAACCACTGCTCTTTCTTGCACCAAGTATGGTTGGTGACCATGTAACCAGCTCAGTACCATCCATGGTACAAATCCTTCAGAACTAATTCCAGAAGCAGAACATAGTCTCTGACTACAAGTACAATTTCTGGTGATAACAGGTACCTTAAATTTTTGATAACCGAATCTGAGACGTTATTCAGTGTTTATCATGGGACTGCTCATAGGAAGTCACGTCCCTTTAGACCTCCTCAAACTGGAATTTCAAAGTCATTAATTCTGCCTCCAAATCTTTTACAGTTGTGTGCATTTTGTCACAGGACCAGTTTTAATATTAAAGATGGTTTACATTCCTGTCAGTTTTAAGAGGAGGAATAAAGCTCATGGTTGATATAAATGACGATCTTTATTTTGTTAAAGATTCTACCTCAAAAAGAAATTGCCATCTGCTAAAGCAGTGAATGTTTGTGAAACAAAATGCTGTCATTTTCAGTAAACCTTGCCTGGATCTGTTGAGAGTGAATCCCACGCTAGCAAGGCGTGTGGGCTAAACAATCGAAGAGTTTGAGGCAGGCCAACGAGGCATATGTATCGGAGGGAGATGGGGCAGGCATGCTGTTCATGGTAGACAAGATGAAAAGTATCGCATTCCTCAATTTGGGAATTATAACCAAGGTGTGTGAAGATGTCTGAGATAAGGACCTTATAATAAAAGATACCTCCCTCTTCTTAATTTGCAGGTTGCCTGAGGCCATTGGTTCTTCCTCATAGTTACATTAACATATCTGAGTTCGAGTCCTCCTTCCCCGTAGGAACAGTGGTGTATTATCAATGCTTTCCTGGATATAAACTAGAAGGGACAGAGTTCCTTGAGTGCATGTATAACCTTATCTGGTCAGATAGTCCACCTAGGTGCCTTGATGTGGAAGGTAAATGTCTTATTGTTTGGTGTTTTTTTTCAATTTTGCAAAATCAGCATGCTCTATGTGATTTTAACTCAGGGTTACAACCACGGTTTTACTATATGTAATGTTTCTGCAGGCCATGCAGAGTGTATCTGGGCTTTGTTGCATACAACCTGTTGTGGTTCGCTGCACGTTCAGTTCTTGGTGTTCCCTAACTGCTGTTTGCTCTCTCAGTGTCCCAAAGTGCAAGAGGGGAAGCTCTTAAAAATGATTGCTTTGCCCTTAAAACGTAAATTCTTTGCAGCTTTTCTAATAAACATACTGAGGAAATTATGGAATTGACATTCATGTCAGATGGTCAGAGTTGCTTAGCTACAGATAGATTTCCATGATAAACAAAAGATACTCAGTCGAGACTCTTACTTCGGGCTGTGCTGGCTGCAAATGTGATTCAGTGCTACACGATGCCACATGGCTGAATATTTGTTGTCTCTCATAGTAGTTAACCTTAAAGAAGGATTTGCAATTAAAACAACTGAGCTAATTTCATGATGAGGAACATAAAAACCATTCAATGTGAAACAGGTAAATTGTACCAAGCCAAAAGGAATAATCTGTGACTATAGCTGCAGTGCTGGAATGGAGGACATCGTAGTGCATTTATATTTGCATCCCATACATTTAAAACAAAGATACCGAACGGATTGCTCCATACACTGTCAAAACCTTGTGAACTACCTTCCTCCCTCTTCATACAGCATCTTGAATGAAACATCCTAGGAAGTCATCAGAATCCACATACATCCTCTACATTTCATTCCCCTAAAAGGACTACATTTTTGCTCTATTTCAAGCCTGTGAGGAAGCTATCCATATGTAGAATTTAGCTAAAAGCAATTATAGGAATTCATATGTGAAGCTTATGTCACCGAGCTAAATGCTAAGCATTCTGAAGTGCAGAAATTTGCCAACAGCATCAACAAAGTGATACACTGCACAAAAATAACAAAATGATCCTTATTTTTAACTGACAGTTCAAGTTCCAAAATTCAAAAATGCCTTTGCAATTGTGGAGTGACATAACAAGATAATTTTTTTTTTATTCTTTATTTAGCACACCATAAAAGATTAATCCCAAATGAGCTCTATGTAAAAGCCATTTTTGGAAGGTTGGTTTGTTGTTGTTTATAGCATGGAAAATACATTAAAAATCAGAAGAGCCCTGTCAGGCTTAATCCAAACAGTATAACTGTCTTGACAAAAATGACAGTTCTCCAGTTAGGAAGATAAGAGCTTTAAATACAGAAAATCAATTGTATGAAGCAGAAAAAGTTGTGTCTTACCCTCACTTAATAGAGGTGAGCGTTCCAGCTCCTGTCAAAATACCTGAGAAAACTCATATGCTTGTTGTTTATTGCTTGTATTATAAAGTCATGGAGAGGCTCTTTTTTCTTGATTTAAAACATGAGATAAGAACAGCTGCCCTGACAGTTCTACCTTTTAAATAACATGTCAAAAGTTATCATCTGCAGTCAGCTATGATGATCTGTGATGGGGGGGGGTCAGTGTGTGCCAGACGCTGTGTCAAGGCCATCTCAGAGGCCTCCTGAGTTTTGATTTAGATCCAGCCTCCCTTTTAATCGCTTTCTTATTGCTCTTTTTATATGTTAAAACTTTCCGTGGTGATTTCGTGGTGGCGTCCCATCTGTGCATGTGTTGAGTGAACCACAGGAGGCCAAAGCCTGGAGCATAACGCTGGAAAGAGCAGGTTCTCCTCAGCTTTGGGGCTGTCCCTGCTGCTGTTGGGGGCAGAAGGGAGAGCAGCATCACTTGAAAGGTCACCCCTGACAACTCCCCTTGTGAACCCTGTTGTAGGGATCCTTCAGCTGGTATGCAGCCAACTTCAAAATTAAATCCAGATAGGGCAAATCAACCCGAGATGCCCTCATTTGAAAGCATTTGTTCAAGTGATTTATGCAAGGAGTGCCAGTCTCCAGGAATCTTGTTAGAATCCGTGCCTCTTAATTAGTGGACAAAACTCCCTCCCTGCATATTTTTTATTCTGCACCTTGCATACCAATGTCAAGCTCATTTTTCAGCATTCCTTTTACGTGTGAGGTATAATCTCGCCAAGCAGTATTTTTCACAGAGGAAATCTGCAAATAACAAATTAATTCCATTTATTTATTTCCATGACCAATTCAAAATTTATTCTAATGACATTTCCTGCTCAGTATTTTAATATGGTAATGATTAAAAGCAAATGGTTGTTAGGAAGCTATAGTAAACCATTTTAGGGCTTTTATTCGGCTATAAACAATGCTGCTTACAGCTTTCTCGTTTTAATATATGTTCTTCTTTAAGCCTTCAATTTCTTAAATGTGTGGGTAATCACACAAATCCTATACGTCAATCTCGTGAATTTTTCCCTCTGTTAGGCCAAATAAATTCTGAATGAAGGGTTTGTAGCTCCATTTAAATAAAGTTACACCAGGGAGCTGATAGCGGTCATACTGAAGTGCAGCCAAGACTGCAATGCTATACAGCGGCTTCTCAGAAACAGCTGCTTGGACCTGATCAGGGAGGTTGTTATAGCTCGGGCGAATAAAGATGCCTCTAGTTCAGATTGCCAAGTATTTACTGGTATGAGATCCTCTTCTTAAATGCTTGTACCTTTGCCAAATTTAAAACATTTGGATTGATTTTTGAGTGTCTGCCTCAAGCTGAATCATTTGGGAAGCTTCAGTTGAAATGGTTCAGCTATATCTGAGGATGGCGGCAGAGGAGGTGGTGGTGTTTCACCAGTGCTAGAAAACTTAACAGGCATTTAGAGGATAAGAAGAAACATCTTAACACTGAATTTTCTTCTCCTTTAATTCCCCGATTTACATCTTTAACTTTTTTAATATCTTTTTCTAGTGGAATTCCATAATTATACAAAAGTTCATTTAAATTTCTTTCGTACTGAAACTTGGTAGATGCTTCAAGGATATATAAAAATCTAAGGAAAACATTAATTTACTTACTTATATGATTTTTAACTTACCAATTTTGGGTTAATCATCCATCTGTTGAAATTAATGTGAGTTAGTGATTGCCTTCTGTAAAATCAGATATGCAAAAGAGAGCGGGGCACCCTTAAATTGAAGATTACCACATGGGGTTTAAACATTAATTGTAAAATCAGATGGCTTCCAGAAACACTGGAGGAGAGTAAACACTTGAAAACACACTGTTATGGAATTCTGTTAAATGAAATGTGTAGAACTACAAAATGTTATGATATGATACTTTAAGGTGAATAAAGACATTACACAGCGTTTGGAGAAATTAAAAAAAAGGAAGAAAAAAAAGCCTGGCCATTAGTACTTTGGGAAGATGATCTGCATATGATTACACACCTTGCCATCTGGACTCTGAATTTTAATCTTTCATGCCCTTTGGAAGATTTCCAAGAAGATGTAAGGAATGGTTCTTATAAATCTAGGGGGGAAGCAGGCAAAGAGAGGAAAGGCTGGGAGAATTTGATCGTAGTCCTAATGCTGGAATATAAAGTATGGAGAGTGTAATTGGGAATTCCTGCCTTTGTATTTAAGAGTAAAAGGGAAAACAGGTTGATTGAATTTGCAACGGACATGATGCTGTTATCTGGAATGTCTGGTTTCAGCATCACCCCAGCTGAACACAAAAGCCGGTCTTGCAGGAAATCAATATCAAAACTTCATTCTACATGTGAGAATCAACAGATTCTCTAGCTGAGGTTAAGCTTGAAAGAATGTTAAATAGAAAATATTTCAAATTTTTGTAGGTATATTCAAAATAAGGCAAACGAGGAACAGACTTCAAAGGAGAGAGTCAATGAGTAGAAGACAGGAAAAACAGGAAAACTGAAGGCATTTCAGAAGTCTGGTGTACAAAACCACCTCATTGTGGGAGGAGGTGAAAAGATGTAACACTAAGCTAACAACTGATTACAGAAGGGATCCTGAAAGTTATAGAAACTGTGAGAGAAAGATAGGAGAAGAAAGGAATTAAGAAAATTGCACAACAAACCAGAATTGCAAGGGAACCAAAAAAAACCCTATCTAAAGCACCAGGAAATTTCTGAAGAATAAAAGGGGGTTAGTCATTTAGTCAATTTAAACCACCAAAGTGTGCTACATATAAAAAAATATTCTGGAAAGACAGGCAAGAATACAGGACAGAGCTTTAAAATTATTCTTCTCACGAGCCTGAGGACAGACACTCATAGAGAGGGTCTGATAATTCTGACATGGAACCTAGAAAGTAGAGCATGAAAGAGCATGGGAGGAGGGTGATATTACAGGTGAAATGCTATAGTTGGTTAATATTTCAAAACAAAGTAGTTTAAACTTTCTAACCAATTACACGCAGGATGCTTTGAAGGAAAGCTTCAAAAGTCTTCATTTTTATATAACAATTGCTAATGCCATAAACTGTGATTGACACCAAGCTGTACATTTGATAAACGTTCAATGCCCTTAAAATAGTTTTAATTCTTGATGGAACATACAGCAGTGCATTGAGAAAAAAGATACAAGTCAGCCTGTAATCATTTTATGTTCAGGAATCAGAATAAAGTAAGCAATCCTAAGCCTGAGATATTGTACGTTAGTACGAACGGATTTCTCTCTGTGTTTCTTTGTTGACATTGAGAAGGCTTTAGATAAATTCCAATATGATGCATATCCTCAAGGAAGATAATGTTGATGCAGCAGATCTCCAACAGATAAAAATCCTGTAGAGCGAGCAGAGGGCAGCAATACAAGCAAGCTGTGAAAAACTGTGGTATTAAGAAATTAAGAGAGGTAGATACCAGTATTCTGTTCTGTTTCCACCTATTCCACTTGCAGGCAGGAGGGAGAATAAATTAAATATTGCTCAACTACCAAGTTAACTGAGTTAATGTTAACATAAGACGCATTGATAGCCTTGTTTTTAATAGCTTTGACCAGAATGGCGTGTCAGAATATATTCACTGCCTGGAGCAATACTTCGAGCAACTCAGGAATGACAACCAGCAGTAAATGCTCAAATAGCAGCAGCCAACAATATTTGCAAGCACCTTTACTTGGGCACCACCTTTACATTGGTGACGCTTTTAGCCTGATGGCCCAAGGATGAAATAGGCTGATAGTCTTTCACCCTGGGAAGGCTTAAGTTGTAGAAAGCAAGTGTGATGAAGAAGTTTAACAGGGTAGTTTCTTTAAAAAAAGTCATTCACTAATTCTACATGTTTCTGCACTGTAGACAATTAATTCGTTCATCCCCTGAGATTGCAGAAATTATTTGTGACTGGCCACCCTGTACAAGTGTGAACATTGAACACTTTTAAGGAGCTGCTCCTTGGTGACTTGGAATATCTGGATTTTTGTGCTTTTGGAGAATGCTGAAATTCATCTGCACACCTCTACCTACAGCTGAAGCAGCATGGAAAAGTATTGAATTCAGAAAGGGCACAGTGACATGAAATACTAGGCAGACAAGTCATGTTCTTCTGTGGACGTACTGCATAATAGTCACCTGATCACTTAATTCCAGCAGGTGTACTGCAAAGTGAAACAGAACAAAAAACAGACCGCATTTTGAGACAGAATGATACACAGAAGTGGACTTTTACAGCTCGCGTTATGAGGGATGGGGGGTTTAGAGAACAGTCTCCAAGCTGAAGATGTTGTTTGAAGAAGATAAATACCATTGTATTTCTAAGTGACTGCTCCGTTTTTGCATTGCAGAAATCTTCTTTGATCTTGGCTGTGATTGAAATAGATGCCTTCTCTGCTGTTCAGAGTTTTTCAAGAAAGCAACAGAACAACAACTTGTAATCTGTTTCTTTTATGTCTTCTGTTTCTGCTTGATGCACAGGACTGTCGCAGTAAATCATTGTTTTATACCTGCTCTATCACCTGTGTACCTTTCAGAAACTCCTTAGCATTTCCAGAATCAGCCAGACATCCCAACTTTTTTATGGAGCCATAATTTCTGCCCTGAAGTTCCACGTTAGCTGCCAGATGCATGTAGTATTTTATCCACAGTGTTTAAAATATGCTGCGGATTAGGTGAGGGAAGGCAGACAAAATTTCTCCCTGAAGGTTTTAAAGGCATGGCACACTACATTGTCTACCTTGAAGTCAAGTATCTCTGTGCTTTACGGACATGTTCATTAAATTTGGCTACACAGTGCAATCACAGAACGTCTTCCACAAATGGAGGGAACTGTAGCTACAGACTCTATGCATTAGGAAGTCTACTTGCTGCATAGGTTTGTTCACTTCCAGAGATAAAACCCAATATTTAAAGGGTGGCAGTTTCACCAATCAGTGTAGGCAGGCACTTGATAACAACATAAATAACAGAAACCGAGACTCTTCCACACCTCCCTAGTCTTGTAAGCTGGCTTGCGGTATTACGGTGCTGAAATCATCTGGTTTTCCTCCCCTTTTTTTCCTAGTAGCACTCCATTGGGAATGAGACTTTTTGCTTTTTCTTCTCTCAGGTGATACAGTTTGATTTCCTCAGCTTTCAACTAAGCCCTGGAATACAGCTCATCCGTTCCAGCAAGTCCAGCTGGACTTGGCATTCCAGTCTCATCCTCAATGACTGGTGTAGGTGACGCCACACAGGCTCAAGGGATTCTTGCTTGTAAACAAAGAGGAAAAAGCAATTCAAGAAAGAGGGGTTAAAATAGCATAAAAACATTGATATGTCCAGCTCACAGTGAGTGGTGGCTTCTTCAGACATTCCTGTCAGGTGCTTTTATCTGTCTAGTTGTCTTAGCTCTCTTTTTTTCTTCCTCCACCTCCATTCTGCTTCTAAGCACTTTGACCTTTTCCAGGTCTGAAGTTGTCCTGTGATGCCTGTCAGATACCCAAGCCTTGACTTATTTTGAAGCTCTCTGATGCCTTCCTGTTAGGTGCCTATGCAGTCCCCAGCATCTGCTTCTCAAAGTCCTAAAAAGACCATTACTGATCATAAAATCAACCACTCATGAGGAAAGGAAGACACAAAACAAGAAGCGAGTGATGAAGAAAGCTGAAACGATCTGCTGTAAATGAGACCACAGTGTTCCAAGCACTCCCATGTGAATAATGAGTATAAATATTTCCTTAAAGATAATTATGGGTCTCTTGCTAAAGGAACTCTTAGCTCTCTATTGCTGCAAACTCACCATCAATTTTTTGTAGTTTAAATGAAAATTACACTTTTAAACTTAGAATTTATAGGAGAAAGATCACTTGGGGTGTGTTTCATCCCATATCTGTTGTGAAATGCATTTGAAACTAAAGACTTCGGCATCAAGATCAATATTTCACAGGTTGCTGTGCTGAGAACGGCAGGATTGTTGAGGATAAGTGTGAATTTGGTGTGATGCTCCTGTAGGAGCTCAGCTGACTGGAACTGCAAAATGGGCTCTGTAATTTGTAACTCCAGTAACAAGGAAGCTCTGTGTATGATAAGTGATTGTAAATCACCTTCTATTTCCATTTAGGAATCAGCTAATGTTAAGCTGTTATTAAAATAGGCTTGAAACTAGCTTTGTACTGTTTCATTTAGGCTCATACAGCTGGTGTCAGTGATAGCAATTTTAAGCAAGATGGTGTTTGTCAAAGCTAGACCAGAGAAGCAGCTTTTCATTAAAAACTTAATTATTCAATTCATTTCACACTTCGTAGAAGGTGAAAAGTGCTCCTCACTGTGTGCACATTGAAAGGCTTACCTCGCTATCGTAGCTGGTACAGAACCACCCAGGGGTTATTGTCTAAGGGTAGAGCAAGCAGCTTGGAGCCATGGGACCTGGGGAATGTGTGTAGCTGCTGAACATTGACTTGCTGAATGGTCAAGAAGTTGCGTAACTGTTAGGTGTCTCTTCAGAAGAAAACATATAAGTGGTATTGTGAAGGTTAAGTAATTGAGAAAGGTTAAGATTGAAAAGAATTTGGAAATTATTGGCTACGAATACAATATTTTTAATAGTTCTTGCTGTAGGCTTTCAAGAAATAAATTTGCTGGCAACTTCAGAGTTCAAAATAAGCATCTCTTATCTTCGTTACTTTAAGTCATGTCTACTGTCAGGCTTAATAGGAGTTACTTTATGTATTAGTACTCACTCAGTTGTTTCCACTAACCTTTCTATTCTGGTATTACTATTGGTGCTGTTGTTTCGCTGTGGGAATGAGTAATCAGAAAAGTTCCTCAAAGCATGTCTTCACTTTCAAAACACAAGTTTAATGGCCTCAAAGTTTTTCTCACTTGTTCCAGTACAGCTATCATATATACGAAGTCTCCCTTCACAATGCTGGCACCTTTTGATATAGGAATGTATCTTAGGATATTGTTAAGCTGATGCTCACAGTAAATTAAAAGTTACTCTCGTAATGCTTCCTGTTCTGCTTACATTTCTGAGGAGTGTCATTAGAAATAAATTCTCATTAAGCAGCTGTTCTAGACTGAGATGTTTTGACAGGGCTTATTTTAAAGCAGCTGGGTTTGCTACTTCCTTCCTTTTACAAACTTCTTAATTTCTTCTTCAAGCTCTCAACTGGATGTGAGTGGTTGAGTCCAACAGTTTTTCTTCCATCATACTTACAATACTGGACAATTTAATGCGAATTTTTGTTTTGCAATTTTAGAATTAAAATAATTTTGGTTTTTTACATTACTATAAATTGAAATCTAAGTATAGAACAGAATAATCCTTGTTTTAAACTTTAAAGTGCAGAAGTAATTTCCTTTGCCTCCTCTTCTTCCTGTTAGCCATCCACTCCCCCTTCTTTCATGCATTTCCCTATTTCATATTGCGCTAGAAGTACCAATTTTTGTCTACCGCTTTTTGTCTTGAGATCTTTTTGGCTAACAAATCAATTGGTAAATTCTCTAAACAGTGTTGTGTCTTCAGAGTTTAAAAATCCACAACTAACAGCTACTTCTTTTAAATACCACTGATTTATTTTCTTTTTCTTTTTGTCCTTTACAAACTCACTCATAACTATTAAGAAGCATCTTCCTTTGTGAATACCAGTGTTCCATCAACTGAATATAGGATATAGTCGTTACATTGCCCTCCATACTGACTGTCTTATAATGTGTTGGTATGTGTATTTGAGAGGACAAGGAGCTTGAAATTAGGGCTCTCTACTGTGCAGTGCAAGTGTGATTCATGTCTTGGTAATACCTGTGGAAATGGCCAGGTCTGTCAGGTGAACTGGACAGGAATTGTTGAGGCATATGAGAGAAAGGCTTCTTTGGTTGAGTATTTATTTTATTCAGAAGGTCTGAAGGGTGATGACACTGAAGTAACCAAGGAGCCAAGTTTTATTAGCACAGTGTTCATAAGCAGGAAAAGGAACAAGCATAATCTTCAACTTCTATGTTCCTGTAAAAAAATAAATTTTCAGATCCTACGTACCCAAGCATGTGTTTGTATGAAGGCAATATATGGAAAAGGATCCTTACTGAGACCCCAGAAGTCAGCCAGTAAAGCCTCTGGTGGGAACCAGGCCACCCTAGATAGGAAGTCAGGCCTGGTGGGATGTGTACTGCTGCAGTCCTGTGGAGTAAATCGGGGCTTGAATTAAGCATTGGTTGGAATGCAGTGGCCAGATGACAGGTGTCCAGATTTCTGGTGTTAATTATTGTCCTGATATGTACAAGAATGGCAAGTGAGGGTCAGGAGAAGCTCTTCTTCTCTTCCAGTTTGTGCACAAACCAGACAGTGTGTCCACCTCTCTGATGACTATCTAGCGAGATACACCAGGATTTCCCCCACACATTGGAACTGGCAAGTTTTTATCTGTGTCTTTCTCATAATGAAGTTTCATCTTAATATTTTCTCACTCTTTGCATAATGAGCAGGCATTCACAGTGTGTTTGGAAGAAGCATTATTTCTGATTAGGTGCAAATCTCTAACCCTGTCCATCTCTGTGCAAACAGAAAATGGCTGGCCTTACACTGGGTTTTTCTGCTAACCCAGCTAACTGAGCAGCTAATGTCCTACATGAAAAGCAGACTAGTATCTAGAGAAAAAAACATACTATGCAAAAAAATCACAGGTGGAAAATAAGCTTCATGCTTATTCCTACCCCTTTTTAATAAGTAAGAGCCCTGTATTTCAAGGTATTTTTGCTTTTATTTTTTGGCTCACGTACAAAATACGTACGCTGAGCAAAACCTGAACAATTTGCCTCCCCCCTACTTTGACCAAGGGCTAAACTGACTAGCCATTGAACTAATTGACTGAAAAGATTTTGAGCACTGTAAATATCTGTAACTCCACTGTCGTCTCTCTTCCAGTGGCTTTTTAAAAGTGACGTGACATCTTTATTCTGTGCCATCAGTTTTAAAAGAGAATATGCTGGTGCCAAAAAATCTTCCCTCCCTCCTACAGTTCCAGTGTCAACAGTACCGAATTACTGCAGCATCCTCTGGGCAGAGTTTAAAAAGCTTCTTGACCATAATGTGTAGGAAAAATTGTTGGGTGAACCCTATTTATTCTTCCAGTGTCTGGGCAATAAGTGCCCACAGCCTGCGTCACCCTTGCTGTGACCCTGGTCCAAGGAATGTGGCTGTTGCACTGCGGAAGCTGCGATGGAGCAGGCATGCCGTGGGGCAGATTTGCCTTTGCCTCTGCTCCAAGGCAGTATGTGACAGTGCTTGTAACACAAGGCTCGACTCCCTGGGTTTTAAGCTCTTCCTGAGAGTACTAATCTTTTGTTAAAATCAGTCAGAGCAGAAAGCACATAGCTGATTTTAGAGGATAGCCCTCAGCTCCAGCAGCTCCTAAGAGCAGGCGGGGAAGTCCATCAAATCAAATCAGGAATTCCTCCTTTCAACTTCCTTGAGTAACAGGCGTCTTGAGCATCCTGGAGGGGATTTGTTTGCCATATAAACACACTTGTTCTTTCTTTTTGATGAACGACTCAGCTTTTAAGCTGAGAATGCAGAGCTGTAAAGTTCCTGTAAGTCCCCTTAGAGTCTGTGGCCAATTGTTCTACAAAGACAGATCCGGAGACCCAGGATCATGTGCTGCAGAACCACCAGCAGACACTGCCTGAATTATGTCCATCCCTCTGACAAGCTCCAAAGTTAAGGACACATGCAGGTGGTCTTTTAATGTTGGTCGTCAGAAGATACTACTGTATTATCCATGCTGGATGTTGTAATTAGCACATTAAAGTTGCAAAAGCCTTATAGAGTGAAGATGCTGAAAGCTATTGGTTGGTAGTAAAGATCTGGTGTCATATTTAAGAACAGCACTTAGGAATTTTTTTAAGCGGTGAGAACTTCCTGGAGTAGAATTCACATGTTTCTATGATTATTTATCGTTCATACTGCTGTCAGCTTTGACAGTGAAAATGTACTTGTCAGACATTTTTATTTTAATCAGTTTGTGGCTATTTTCATTCTGTGAGTTTGATGCATTTGCCTGAAATCTGTGGCCTCTAATTTCCGAATACAATTATAGTTGATCACTGGGAATGCTAGAATTTTACCATTCCTAGAAAACTTCAGCGGCTTAGGTTTGCCACCCGAGTCTTCCTCCGTATGTGATCTGGCACATTCCTTTAATCTGTGTAACCAGTATCATACACTGGTATCCAGCATAAATAAGGGATTTGACCCTTTAAGATGACTAGCTCTGCACTAAAAATTTTCTGTCTTTGGGAGAGCAGATCTCCAGACTTTCATAATCTTGCTTTTCTATGATCAAATCTAAGGCCAATTCATGGTGTCCTTCCACTGACTTTAAAGGATCTTGGGCCAGGATGACCGTGGGAATGGAGCAAGTTGAGAAAGGAATGGGGTGTACGACTAACTGCCCAGAGCTCAAAGCAAGTTCATTTTTGGTTGTTTGCAATGTATCTTATTTGACTTGATTTGGAAAAAGAGGCTCTGAACCTGTGTTACTGATTGTACATGGGGTCCAGTTTGTCCATGCAGCTGTTGAGGGATACTGAAACTGGATGAACATAAATTTCACAGGAGGTGGTGAGGGATACCCCAAGCAAGTGAGAACCCCTGACTCTGACAGTCCAGTTGATGTAAGAATGAAGCACTGTTTCAATTGAGCTAAATACTCTCATTTTCAAACCCACTCCGTTGCATCTGCTGGTTGTAAGACTGTTTAACGAAAGAGCTGTTGGCAGGTATGACAGCTTAAAACTTGACTAATTCATGACTAATGCCTGGCAGTGCATTAAAGAAATGTTTGCAGCAGTTTCCAGGCAGCACATGAGCATTTCCCCTGAAATATGGAGGATGTCAGTAAGAAGGGGTGGCACTCTAGCGCTGGGGATATATCCTACACAAAGAGTGATGCTCTTCTTTTCAGGTTTTATAAAATACATCTCCATTTGTAAACAGACTGACAGCTCCGTATCTGGGTTGTTCCCACAGTGTATTGTTTTTAATCTGCCTAGAAATGTGTCATTCCTGAGCCGATCCATAATGCTGGGACACCAACTTTGAGGCTTTTTTTACTCAGCAGGCTGCTTTGGCTCTTAATGACATTAGGAGGTTAGAGAGGAGGCAGCAGGTACATTGCTGGAGAGGAAAATTTGTTTCTCTGAGTGTTGCTCTTTGTGATAAGGTGTGCTCTACTTGCTCGTTGCTAGAAAGGTACTGGGCATCTACACATCTCTTGCAGCCTGCCATAGCTTGGCAAAACTCAGTTACAAAGAAGCTTAAATTGCTGTCTTCCTTTGTTCTCATGGTCTAAGCGTAGATAATAAAAATATAACAGGCTTCCTTATGGCAGGCCAGAATCGTTGCTTTCACTGATCATTTTCTTTTTAATAGAAGAATGATCCCTCATATGGACAAAAGGTGCTGTCCTACTGTTTCAGTCTGACACCTTTGCCCTAGTCTTAAGAAAATTGTTTTTAATCTTGAGTTGACTTCCCAGTAAAGCATTCCTCCTACTTGTGGGCCCAGAGACTTTTTTGGAAAGTATGCAGAGTACTGAGGATGTGAATTTTTATGTGAATTACTTGCTCTGATTTCAAGTTATTATTAAGCCTTGCCAGTGAAAATGCAAACAAAACCATGTCTCCAGGGGATGGGGAATAGACATTGCTGCACATTGTAATCAGCCTCTCTTGAAGATTCATTTAATATCTTGTGTATTTTTTTATGAAATGCATTATTCATGTAACAAGATTCACAGAGAGAAGCAGCTGAATTGTAATTTCTGGGAAGATTCTTCTTCCGAGAGATGGCATTTTCATTATTTAAATCAATGCAGCAGGTCTTGCCTGCATGAGGGAGGCATGAAGTGAAGGGAACAGCCTGTAGATGGGGCACTGAGCCAGTTAGTTACTGCCTCTGAAGGGAAATAAAACAAGCCATCCAGTAATTTAAGCCCTTTTTGGGTCAGTATGTAGCCATTTGAGACATCATTACACTTCGCAGGGTTTTTTCCTCTGTGTTAGAAGCACTTAAGAAAATAGTAATCAACTAACAGTGGAAAAGTTTCCTCTCTTATAAAAATACTGCTTGCGAGCTGCTTTCTGCTGCTGTTTCCTAGAGAGTGGTCCCTGGGTTCTCACACAAAGTTCATCTGCCCAGCCATGTGAGAGGACATTTCTTTTTCGTTTCAGGGCCTACAATAAAAGTTCCACATGTTTATATTGCAGTTCTCTCTTATTTACCCAACCTTATGTAAACCACTGTACTTAATTAACACAGGCTCAGCCTCTGTTATATTTAAGACCTCACTCCACCAGCGGTCCCGCTGGGATCAGTCAGGCTGTTCGGAGATAACAAAACACAAATAACACGGGTAGAGTTTAAGCTCAACTTAATAATATTGCAGTGGTACAGACTGTAAGTGCTTAAGCAACATTGTCTGCTGTGCTCTTGCAGCACAGCTGATGGCAAATTAATTTTTAACAGTGAATATTTAGGAATTTAATTAGTGCCTATAACCATTTAATTATGTTAATGAAACAAAAAATAGGATGTTACAGCTGAATTTAAGATGCTTCAGAAGGAGAGGGTTTCTCCTTATTTTGAATGTCCCCCTCCATCCCTGTATAGCCATCTTATAGGCATATGTGTCCCCATCTGACTTCCTCCCACCCCCTCTTCCCCAGAGGATGGGAAGCTTCACAGATCCCACCTCTCAGCCTTTCAACAAGCAGGTGATAGCAGAGCTTGCTGGTGTTGGTGAGAGCCGAAGGTGACCCACCCCAGCCCATATTATCACGCGGGAGGCACGTGCATCCCTCCCCTGGTGTGGATGGGTGCCTGATCTCCCAGCAGCAGCAGTCTGGTGCTGCTGAGATGAACCCAAAACTGTAGGGAGCCTGAAAGGGAGGCTGAAATGTGCCCTGTGCATTTTGACACACTGAAACTACCCAGCAGTGGGTTGCTGGCATTAACATCTTTCTCATTTTCTCTTTGTTTATTTGCCCAAGTTTGTCCACTACCTCCAATGGTGAGTCATGGAGACTACATCTGCCACCCGCGGCCTTGCGAGCGTTACAACCACGGGACGGTCGTGGAGTTTTACTGTGATCCTGGCTACACCCTCACCAATGACTACAAGTACATAACCTGCCAGTACGGAGAGTGGTTCCCCTCCTACCAAGTATACTGTGTTAAAACAGGTAAGGGAGTAGCAGTGGCATTACTCTTACAGTCCTTCTTTTTTAGAACAAATTTGTTGGCCTCTAATGCCTGGTGAACTTCATCTGTTTCATGGTTAAATGATGAACATTGATTTTAAGATGCTATTACATATAGTCCATTTCCAACATCCTGAATGATCCTAAACCATTTCAATCGTTAGCTCTTCAAATGTATTTTTTAACATCTTCTGGATTTTTTTGTATCTATATAAGCTCAGTTCATGACTGCATGTATAAAAGAAGTCAAGGGGAAAAAGCAAGATCCAGGCCCTGTGGCAGCTAAACGTTAAGGCTGCTTTTGGTATATGGCATTGAGTTCATGTGTGTTTTTACAACATATGTATAAAAGATGTCTTGTCCTAACTGTTGCATTGTCTTTTTGTTACAGAACAAACCTGGCCAAATACACAGGAGACCCTCCTGACGACATGGAAAATAGTGGCGTTTACTGCTACCAGTGTTTTATTAGTACTGCTGCTGGTTATTTTAGCCAGGATGTTCCAGACCAAATTTAAGACACATTTCCTTCCAAGGTTTGTACTGTTTTCTTTTTTTTTTCTTTTTTTGAAGATTGAGGACCTTGATTCAGTTTTCACATTTGGCACTCCATGCTGAGGAGGCAGCGCAGCTCACAAGCCTTGCAGATACCTTCTAAGTACAAGTCTCTGAACCACCAGTGGGGACGGGTACCCCCAAAACCCCACAGTCGTCCTTTCTGCAACTAAGATAAAAGGCAAAGTTTGCCAGATTCACTTTGGTAGTAATTACAGCTCTACTACTGAGAATTGCTGCTTCTGCATGTAAAAATAGCTGACAATATTTTTAAATAATCACTTTAAGGTGCTGGGGGAATTAATTTTTTAACTACCCTAGACTTAGTAATGTAAGTTTTAAGAAAGATTTTCTTTTTCTCCACGGACAAATTTACATTAAAAGTTTGCTTTCCCTTCATGAGTATTATTTTCATCACGATTCATAAACATCTCCTACATCTTCCTTTATTTCCAAAAAATACTGTGCAGCTATGAGCATTTGTCATTGATTCTCACAGCACTCCTCATGAGACAGGTAGGTGGGTATATTATTATTATTATTTTAAAGCTGGAAAAACAAAGGCAGGTGTGCGGAGTTTTAGGCAAAGCTAGTACTGTATCTGGGTTTAGACTTATTCTAGTTTTCACTCTGCTCAGTTTGCTATGGACCTTCACTGTGTGACTCCTTCTCTCCACTGCTTGCTTTTTCTCATGTCTTTATCCTACCACGTGCAAACAACAGAGATGAAAAAGCTGTATGTCGGTGAATATATGCAACAGAAAGGACTTGGTGATCTTAATGTTAAAAATTATATAAGTGATGTGTAAGATTATATGCATATATATGTGCATATATATATAGTATACGGGGAGTAGTATACATATACGTATATAACGGGTAACGGGTTGCACTATGGATAGCTTTATAGCCCGTACTTGCCTAGCTTATTGAAATGGCTTTCTGACTTCTCCTTTTCAAACATTTTCATGTCCTAAAGGTAAGTGGGACCAAGTCCCTCCTGCTAGGACTCTACTGGGATTTAATTGGCTACTAAGCAAATACTTGAGGGTTTAACAGACCTTCCCAATTAATAGAAATGTTTAGCTTAAAAAAGAAACCAGCTTAGTGCTGGTTAAGGAAGCCTTCCTCCTTTGAAAGTAAGACCTGAAGGAGGCCACAAATCTGGCAACCAAAGCCATGCCATCCAGTAGTAGTCATCTCAGTGCCCGTTTACATGGGCTGGAAACACTTTTGTGCTCTAGCACACATCTTTCCAGTGGTTGAGACACTTTTGACTGCTGAACTACATCTGTGATCTTATATCCATGATACCTACTGTGCACAGCACAGCAAACAGTGCTCCTTATCTCTTCCAAGCACCTGTTTTCCTTCCCTTCTTGAAATTGTTCTTCACATTACTGGTTTCATTTTTCTGATTGTAACAGACTCCACCTGACTGTTAAACCTGAACAGAGTTTTGCAAACCCGTGAAGCAAACATTCCTGTGAATGTTAATGACCCTGTAGCTTCATTTTGCATGACTAGAAAGTGCTGTGTTTACTTAAGTTTAGGAGCTGCTCAGAGGTGCTTGACATGCTCCTGCTCTCTGTGATAACTCCTCTGTGTTTGACGTAGAGGCAACCAGGAGGGCTCCATGGGTGACCCCGACTTTGTGGTGGTAGATGGCGTTCCTGTCATGCTGCCTTCCTACGATGAAGCTGTAAACAGCAGCTTGAATGCTCTAGCACCCGGATACTCAGCTACTACAGACCAGGGACATAGTTTGCAGACAGAAGATCAGAATCCTCCAGCTTACCCCGGCCCCAGGATTACAGGCACGCTGCCTAGCGAATTTGAGACCTGTGACAGTAGGTCGGGCTCCTCTGAACTGCTCCAAAGTTTGTACCCATCCCCGGCGTGCCAAGCGGCAGCGCTTCCCGGTTCAGATCGAACTGACAGGTCCTGTAGCACTGCTGGGGAGGCTGCGTCCACGAGTCCGCGGATCGATATTGCAGATGGTGAGTCTTGCATAGGTGCAATAGGTGAGTCCCTAAACAGGAGCCCTCGTTCGTTTGTACTGTCAGAGCAGGAATAAACCCAGCTGACCTGCTCCTACTTTTTATATGGTTTTTTCTACATCTTAATTTGGACATTTTTTAAACCACACTACTCCATGGTCATAGAGCTTCGTGTCTGTGATATATCATTGCTAGCTGTGGTGCAAGGGTTTGAATCCCAGACCAGAAGGTTCCCATCCAGACCCCATAACATCAACAGGGATGTCAGCGGGTACCTGTGTATAGCAGCGAAGCCAACCATCATCTTGCCTGTGTTGGCCTGTTCATCTGCTCCTCAACTCCTACACTCACAACTCCCTCACATGCCATGGCTTTCACAGCAAAGAACAGGATTTTTCTCCTTAAAATGGAAAAGAAAACATGTTTCCATACTAAGCCAAAATTAGCAGCCTTTATTAACAAGCTCATCAAGTCTGCGTGTAAAGCAAACTGTTCCGTCTAAAGCATGCACGCATTAAGCCATGGACAGGGAGTCACAGCGTAAGGGGAATGTACCCACAGGACCACGTATGAGAAGGGAAATTGCCATATATAATCGTCTGCATTTAAATCGAACGTGAGCACGCATTGATATAATTTCATTGAGTTCTGACGGAGCCATATGGTGTGCTGCTTGGCGTGTTAAGGAAACTAGACAGCTTTCCTTGGAGACATTTAAAAGGAGTGGCTGTGATCCTGCTCTCCGCAGTCACTGAGAGTCACTAGGCAAAGAAATCTCTGTGTGATTTATCAGTAGCAGAGCTGAAGCCCAGTGTCCTAAATTTAGTGTGGGTGAAAGTCTGGGTGGACGAAGTCTTCCTGCTTCATAGTGTTGGGGCTAAACTTGTAATGGCATCACAAGGGGAAGAGGACAGCTAGAAGGAGGAGGGACAAATTATGATAATGCCAGCAAAAGTCCCTGCTTACTCTGAATGCTGATTCAGTAATTAATGTAATAGAAAGCATGTTTGCATTTAGGTTTTTGTGGGCCTAACTTGTTTTAGAAAATCTGGGTACTTCTGGTAGGTTAATTTTCACATAGGTGTTAGAGCACAAGTGGGTCTAGAATTGGAGACACTGTATGTATTGTTCAGATTTTTGCAATGTCCATTTCTATTTTTGCAGAATTGCTAATATTAATACTCTGCAAAAGTATAAAGGGAAATGACAATCAGCAATCAGTGCTATTTCTTTTTTTCCCCTAGAGATTCCTTTGATGGAAGAAGACCCTTAGCCTGCACAGAGACATGTCTTCGTCGCACTGCACCATTGGGTGACACGAATCATGAGGATTTAGAGATAGAAAAGACTATCTGTGGATTTGGGGAGGGTATTTTCCTACTTATCAATCTTCCACACGATGATGTCACCAGATTGGGTGTACATCTTAATCCACAGCGGCGATAACAGCATCAGCATTTGGAACAGCAGCAGTTTTATGAATGAATCCTGGGGATTTGATGAGAGCAGATGTAGAATAAGAACTGTGGCTTTTTGGAAATGAAATGTATATCTGCATCGCAGAAAGTCATATGGCTCTGTAAGAAATACTATTGGATTTTGATACTAACTGCCTCACAAAAGCATGTCAAAGTATGTACATTTGCTTATAAAGACTAGATTATGGACCTCTAGTTTTTATGAAGAATCCTTACAAGTTGAAAAAAATACTAGTACTGAAATGGAAAAAAAGAGGAAAGATCCTCTTTGGCTCTCCTATGTTAGCCAGGAAGCTTTTGATTTAGTTGTTGGTGATTTTGTTTCAGACCATGTCTGCACAAAATAGACCAGAAATGATGGGATTCATATATACTTTGATGTATGATAGCAAATATATATAAATATATATTTAAAAACTCTTAAAGAGAAAGAAAAGGAAAGACTCCCAGGTCACATAATGATCTGGAGATTTTTTTAAAGGTAAGGCAGAATTTATATCATATACAATATTCAAGGTAAAGTATCGATATTTGTATTTATGCAAGACTTCTGTGACTACATTGCATTTGATAAATCCTGCTATGAGAGATCTAGAAAGTGTTAAAATTATGAAATATGTGCTTAAGAAATGTTGAACTGCCCTGCTTCAACCTTTCTTTAGCTCTTACAAATATATATATTCTAGAGTAATCTACAGTCATAGCCCAGAGCACTACCTTGTCCGTGTACATTGTGGTAGTATTCTGAGCCATTATTGTAGAATACTTTTTAAAAAAATAATAAAGTTCAGTTTCAGTTCTTTTGACTTATTTGACTGCGTGTAGTTGGCCTTTTTTTCCTCTTCCTCACTTGTTTCACCTGCTCCCACCTGAAGGCTGAGATGGCAGCAGAACACCTGGTCTGTAGCGTTTTCCGCTTTACAGTCATTATCCAGCTGTGAAGGGACAGATGGGTTTTGGATATGCACAGCATGTGAAACGGGTGCAGTGGTGGCATGGCTTCTACACGTGCTGCTGTTGGCTTTTCTCTCCTCTACGCCGGAGCATTGTGCTAAAGCCTGTATGAACGGTTCAGCTTTGTGTTACAGGCTACTCATTATTTGTCAGGAAAATTCCTGACTGTTTCATATATTTATTGAAAACCAAGCAGATTTTCTCATCTTATTTTCGGTATCGTGCAAACAAAACATATGTTAAACTGGCAGTGTTTGAAGGAAGAACTTGCTGTATGTATGACAGAGATTGCCATCATGTGGGCTAATCCAGACCAAAGGAAAAAACGAGACTGAGTTCTGGTTCTATGTACAAAGTAAACCAATAACATCCCTATTGCTCTACATAGAGTATCGCTACAAGTTGCTCTGTTATTTTTTCATGACTGTTTCATTATTTATTTGTATTGTGGTAGCATCTAGTGGCCCCACTTACGAGTCAGCCTAGCAGAATGACAGATGTGCTGCCATTCAAGAAAGTGTTTATTAGCATCCTGTCAGCAACTGTATATGACAGCAAGAAGCAAATGGAGACAAAAACCTGTGTAATGGAGAGGCAATTACTACAATAATCTCAATTATTCTATGGTATCATTGATGAGCACGCAGTGATTGATCTTGAAATATAAGACATTTTCCACATTATCCTCCATTCTTGCTTACATAAGATCTACAATTTTTTCTGCTGAAATTGTTTCCGTTGCAGTCATATCTTCAGGTTTATCCCAGAGCTGTATCTATTGGGTGTTAGTATTTTCTTTACTACCCCTTCCTTTTCAGGTCCCATGCTTTCCAGAGGTGTTTGCACTACCAGCTGAAGTTCAGGATTATCACCCCAGCAAACAACAGGAGAGTGCTGAAATACCAACCTAGAACCAAAGCACGTCTCAAGCCTCCGGTCAGTTAAGTGATTTTTGTTTTGTAACATGACTGAAAAGCATTGAACTTACTTTAGATGCCCTATAAAATATTATTAAGTCGGTCTTTGCTGCTCTTTTAACAGCTTGTGAAATTTCATTCCTTATTAAATTTCTGGACTTCCATTTATTAATTTCTGTTAGGAAAGCTTCTGATTAATACTTGGAGCTGTATGGTTTTACAGATTGATGCTGCTCTATGTATCGTATTGCAGTCATTTTGTTAAGGGAGCCTGACAGGGTAACTTAGGAAATGTAAATTTATGGCTTATTATACCATTTTATTTTAAAAAGTGCAGAACTGCAAATACACTAGAAAACATTGATGTATTAATATTGCTTGATAGTCCTTTGATAGCACCGTACTGAATATAACTTGCAAAGGTAAAAGAGAGGGGTTTACCATTTTTTGCTTATGATGTATAAGACTTCCTGAAAGCATGTTGGGGGGGGGGGGGGATTACTTGTGTGGTTGAGTTTGAGGTTTTTGCATGCTTGAATATTTGGGGGGAAAGAGAAGACTGTTTCTGCTGCTTTTTTTTTTTTTTTAATCACATGGAGCCTGAATTCTCAGAAGAGGTCTGCCTGCTCCGGGATCTGCACCCATGCCCCGACCCACAAGCTGATGCCCTGAGCTGCGGGCTGCCCCCAGGTGCCCCCCAGCCTGCCCAGCTGCCCGGCCGCCCTGCCAGCCTGGAGAACCCCCAGCTCCCTGGCCTAAGAGCTCAGGTCAACCTCGAGCACTGCTTGAGCCCCGGCAGCTAAACCTTCAGGACAGTGGATACTCTTAGGGACCTGAGAGACTGGAGAGCTGGTAAGATCATGACAGTATGTTTTCCATGCTTCCATGTTTCCAATGGAACCAGACTGGAGCATGAGTGCTTCTTATGCAGATCATAAGCTGGTTTTGCTTGAGCTAACGGGATGTGAATTTAAAAAAAAACAAACAGGAAAACCCTCGGTGAGGGGAGAAGCAGCGCGTTAGTGAAGATGGACAACCTCTGTGCCTTCAGCAGAGGGAGGAAAGGGTATGTACTGAGAACTCCAGGAAAGAAAAACAAGAATTGGCTGCATCATGCCAGTATTTCTAAAAATGAAAATGTGTCAGCCTTCAACACTGACTTATGAATGAGGGCTTGACCCGCAGAGTGCTGTGGGAAGGGTGGGGACCCAAGGTCTCGCAGCAGCTCTGCAGGGCGTGAATCACAACCTGAGCAGGAGTCAACAGGACCTGGCTGTTGTGAAAATGTTAAATGCCAATATGGGGGTGTTTATACAGAACTAGAACTTATAAAATGCATGAAGCAAGCCTTCAGCTCCTCTCGGCACTAGTAAGGCCTCAGCTAGAGCAGCATGTCAAATGTTGAGCAAATTTTTTCCTCTTCAAGGGAAATGTGAAGTAGCTGGAGGGAAGCCAAGCAGAGAGAATCAAGAGTTATAAGAAGTTTGGAAGAGCCTGTCCTCACAGGTCACATTAGAGATCATGTAGTGTTCAGTGTGAACAACAGAAGATCAAAGGGGACACACAAATTTGGTTTTCTATAAGAAGCATATTTTGCAAAGAAGGGAATTACCCATTTAAGTAGGACAAGAATATCCTTAAGTAGGATAAGAATAATAATTGCAGCTTGAGAGAATTAGGTTAGATATTGTGAAAAACCTTCTAGCCACAGAGATGACTGCAATCAAGTAGAGATGGTCTGAGGAAGCTGTCCAAAACCTCTGAGAGATTTTTAAGGACTGTTTTAAATAAATAGGGGCCAGGAAAACACTGGGTTGTGATGCAGTGCATGAGCTTTAGTGCCCCTTCTCCTTCTGTTTCTGTGTGATTCCCAGCTTGTGAGAACTAAACTTGGCTGATGCATGGTTTTCCCCTTATAGACTAACTCCACACTGATCAAACTGGCCAGCAGTCATCAAAATTGCAGTGAGAAATGCTCTCTGTTCCACCAACAGAAGCTTTTAGTGTATCACGGGTTGAAGTCCATTAAAATCCTGTGAATTAGACCCTGTTGCAGTAAAGTGACATTGATTTCAGAATCTTGTTCTGTGACAAATCCAAATTTGGGATTTTCTGGTCTTCATGTCTCTCTTAGGCAGTTAAATGAATGCACCCATTCTAATACTCCTTGCACATTAGGTGAAGTAAATCCTCTCTGGGCAATTATCTGAAGATAGCCATTGAGTTCAAGGAAAAACAGCAGCTCAGGCACTGGAGCGCAGAGACTATTGTCATGTTTATGCAAAACTTGCTTCCCATGCCACAAAAGCTGTTTATTCCTCTCTGCACTGTGCTGCAGATGGTCGCATAGCTTACGCATCAGCTGTCAGAGGAGGAGTTGCACAGATGAGAGAAGCACATCTCAAGCTCCTGTTCTTGGTCTCCCGTGGATTCTGAGGGAGGACTCCAGGGCAAGAAGAACTAAAAAGCAAGTAAACGTCTCCCCCAAAGCCAGGAGCATCTCCCATTGTCAAGGGCATGTCCAGTCCCTTCGACGTGGTTCCCAAAGGAATTGCACTGCAGCGGACGGGAGACAGGTCCTGCTTTGCCTATCGCTTTCCCAGGCCAGGATGTGCAGACAGAGTAGACAGACAAATCTTTCTCCCCCAGAATAATGTATATAACTTCTTTCATGCACTGTGTAAGATTTCCCTTGTCACTACCGTTATAAAGTAGCATGCAGCCCGTTCTTCCAGCCCTACCTTTTCCAGGACAGTAAGATGTGTTATTTAACGATAACAGAAAGAGCATTAGCTTGAGATTAAATTATCTGCTGTCCAGGTATCAGAGCAGACTTTTAATAATTTACATAGACCCCATACAGAAACTGGGTGGATAAGGCTGACTGGGATTCTTGAGGCAGCTTTCCTCAGCAAGGCAAAGGGAGGAGGGGGAGCTGCTACATGGGGACATTTTGTAATTCAGGAAAACTGGATTCACCTGATAAAATATATTACACAGAGACTTGGGAGAAGAAAGAAAAGCCACTTAAATTTTAATAAAGTCCAGGGGGTACATGGATAAGTTTCCCATGTTCTCCAGTAGAGAACAGAGGGAGCCGTTTTCTTAATACAACTGTTGCAAAAGAAAGTCAAGAGGCAGGGAAGGAAGACAAGCTTCCAGGTTGGGGCATCCAGCAGCTCTTTTTCCATCACCTCTACATTTCAGTGGTCAGACTGGTTGTGCTTGCAGTAAGGACCTTGGTGTTGGGTTGGATCCACTTTTTCCATTTTACCGTGTTTGCCTTCTGTTTCCCTGCTGATTATCCTTCTACACTCTTTCTCCTTTTTTTTTTTTTTTTTTTTTTTTGTAACTAATGCTGTTGTTCCAGTTTTATCCTGCCACCTCAGTCATGCTGAGAAGCAAAACAAGTTGCTTAATTGCAGTGCAGTCCCCAGCAGGACATGTCCTCTCCCTCGTAAGAGGTTGCTCTTATTTGCCTTCCTCATTTACGTTCTCAGCAGAAAGGACAAGAAAGGACATGGAGCTCCTCACTCTCCTGACAAATGGTCCATGAAAATGGTTAGAGAGGGACACTGAGGGGAGCCCACATTACTACATGCATGACATATCTATATGCCTTGGTCCCAGGCCTGTTGGCTCACGATCTTTCATTGGCCCAGAATTCACAGGTGCATGCGAATGCTCCTATGCTAACACAGTAGCCAAGATTTTTAAGTATTAGCTAGTATTTTAGGGTGTTTCAAGGTAAGACATTTTAAAGAGACCCTTCTTTCTGAAACTGGTGAGCTCACAGCTTCAGAAAATGGGCACGGATACAGTCCAGTTAGGGAGCACAGCGTGCACAGCAGGTCACTTCATCTGTTCGCTTCCTGGTGCTCCAATATGAATTTCTTGTCCTCAGGATAACTGCTCGAACTAAACAGTTACCAGTTGCTGAGCTGTCAGGTTCACATCGGGGTTTTTTTTAACCTAATTAGGCTAGATTTATTTTTAACGCTCCTTATTACCATCCGCTTCTGACTTCCATCCATCTACTGCCGAGTACACGCTGCTCTTGCCAAAGCAAGTGTCTTTCAGCAGCTATCTCAGCCCCTGGAACTGTACCACCCTGCGGGAGATCGCACTTGCCACCGTTGTCCCTTCTATTAATTCTATGGCAGCACATGCTGTTCGTCTGCCTTGTTCAGCGCTCTCGTATTAATAACTGTGCAACTGGTTGTTATTTCTTTCATAACCATTACCATAGCTGCCTGTGTTGATAATTCAGGGTTAATTACTTACTAAATGTTTAGCAGACCAATTTAGCTTAGCTTAGCCTGTTCATTGATGAAGACTATAAATGGCTGCAGTCTATCACTGATACAGATGTACTTGAAGTAAGGTATAATTGGCTTTTACTGAAGTGCTGCAGCAAAAATGAGGGTTAGTCCAACTGGCAAAGTCAGCTGCCTACTTATACACCCACTGTCTGGGTTTTCATTGGGTTTTGGGCAACCACGGGGGAGGAGAAGTGCCACAGTCAACTACCAGGTTCACTTACGTATCCATTCACATTGCAGCAGTGGGCAGCTTAGATACAGCCACAGAAGCACTGAAGCCTGGCATTAAGAAGGGCATCGTGGCAGCTGTAGAGTCCAGCATTTCAGTTAGGCTTACAGTGCTGGTCTGATCTGTCACATCTTACTGGAGATAGACATATCTACAATGAGTTAGATGGTAATATTCTCCCTGTTTTATGGAAAAAGTGGGGGAAGAATTGCCAAGAAGAGATATCATTAAAGGTATTTTAACATCAGTTTTCTCTGGTCTGGCAGTCCCCTGTTCCCTGAAATTTTCATTCTAGGAGCTGTTGCAGACAGGAGGCTCTGGATATACACACTGCTCTCAGCTTCCAGTGAAATGGATGGGAACAGGGACCACTGAGCCCCTTTCAGCGACGAGCTCTTTCTTTCTGACCGTGCAGTCAGAAGTCCCCAACTCCTGCTTCCCAGAAGCTGAAGAAAGGCCGTGTGCTCCCATCCAAGAGAAGGTGGGGTTTAGTATTACACTCCCTTAGAGCAAAACTGGATTCTGGAAACTCCACTCAGCTCTCTGATTTTACTTGCATCACACTATTTGCAGTGAATTGAGTCTGACTGGGTGCAGTGTGGCATTCTCATTCATTTAAGCCTTTGCAATGTAGGGCCATGCAACAGGTCATCGATAACCTTTGGCTGCTCTAGGCAGTGACAAGCAAGTGAAGGTAAGACAGTTCCCCTCTTAGACACTTTTTAAATCCAGCATAGCACTGTCTTCATCTTTGGATGCCTAAGTATCCTAAATATCTTCGTATTAAATTATGAGCAAGAGAGTGATTAATAGTTCCCTGACCTTCAGTTTCTTCATTGAGACTGTGTCACCAAACCACATTTTATGTCACTAGGAGACAGCAGATGTAAATCAAATATCTGCCTGCACTAGAATATCTAACAAGGGAGGAAATTACTTCCATCCGTTAATGCAAACAGATTTTCTTGAGAGGATTTTCTGCCTTCCAAATTCAGTTTTAAAATGTGATTTCATCCCCACAGGTTTGCACGTTGGTCTCCAGCACAAGGGGCTTTGCCGCAGTTTGTTTGCAGCACTGGCAAGAACTGCCACTCTGTCACATGTTCTAAATGCTTTTTTTTCACTACATAATTTAAAAACTATACATAATTTATTTAAAAAACCCAACACCCAAGATAAATTTAGATGTTGGCTTTCTTCAGAAGAAAAGGTAGTGAGTATCCTTTCTCAAGAAATTAAATGATAATTTAATTAGCCCAAAAGAAGACTGAACCCCATGCACTCTACTTCTGTGGTCCAAGACTGAACACCCAGTAACTAGAAAGGGGCCTTTTTTCCCAAATAATCAACAAGAAATGACAGTGGGCCTTGGGTCTCCAACAGCACCCATGCTTGCAGCACACAACATCTGCACGTCCTGTAGGCACATCTGTGGAGGATGCGAGAACCAGGAGGCTGATGCCTTTGCGCACAGTGGCGGAGAGCAGCGCTCTGCCCCCCATGCCAACTTGTGCTGCCCGCATTGCTCCTCCTGCTCGCTCAGGTACACTGGGCACTGCAGCCCCCCACTCAAGCTGGTATATTTAGTCTGGCAGAATGGGCCTCTCCCTGTAGCAGTGTTTTATCATTTCTTTTCCTTGGTTTGTCCTCTTTGGTTTTTGCATCAGCAGCACATGACACCATCAGATCATTGTATCAGCATGTTCTTCAGCTGTATGAGGTAGTGAGTTATTTTCGACTCACACAGGCTCCAAAGCGAGTGCCATTGAAAACTAAACAAATTTTAAAACCTTGAATAAAAAACCCCAAGGTTAGGAGTAGCCTCATTGTTGTGTTGTCCCCGTGCATTCATTTATCTGTTCAGATTAGTCATGCACTTGGAGAATAGCAAGTTCACAACACCGCAGCCAAATCTGATGTTCAGAATTAGGACCCTGGAAGGAAAAATCAGCATGTAAACCAGAGAAATATTAGCCCATGCTTGCATTGAAACCTCAAAGCTTAATGCAAAACATGTTCATAAGTGCTTTTGTGGAAAGAAACAGCCTCTGCCATGCAATTATATATCTAAGCTCTGTGGAAAAGATTTGGTTACTGAGTGAGAAAAGCATACACCCCAGGCGGCTGGTCAGAGAGCGTCCTGCGTAATCATCACAGCCGCAACACAGATACAAGCGTTTGAAGACCTTTGACATTTGAATAATATTTTTCTCTTTTACAGACTGAAGAGAGTTTGGACCTTAAATGGAAATGAGCTAAGGCTTTAATTAGTGGGGCCACAGAGAAAGAAATGAAGAACGAATGTGGAGAGCAATAAGTATGTGCTGAAAGCTTACAGGGAAACTGATGCCAAGCAGACTGCAATAGATTTTAAATCTCAAATATGCGGATGCCAAACACAACTGTTTCATATAATTCTAAGAAGGTAGGAAATGGAAAAAAAAATCAAAAGCACAAATATGTGATAACTGGGAAATATTCTACTTGAGCAACTGCTTTGCCCCTTGGCATGGTCATGGAGAATTGATTCTGCTGGCTTAAAAACACCAGCTGTTCGCTGCTGAAGGCTGTTTGTTGATTTGCACTATATACACTAGTGCAAAAGAGACACAAGTTAACGCTGTTGTAGCCCATCTGTACCGGGTCTTGGCCCACAGAGCTCCATCAATGGAAATCGTCTGGGAAAGCCAGCAGCAAAGGTGACCAGACACAAAAGTCTCTCAAATATACAAAGTAAATGAAAAATACCAGCAATCTGTGGGGTTCCTGAAAATGGCAAGCATGCTATTTTCAGGCAAACATGATTTGTGAGGTGATGGCTGCTTCACAGGCAATGAGTCACAGCAGCTTAGCCTCTGCAGCATCTCTCTCTTCCTTAGGCAGCACTTTCCATGGCAGGAACAGGTGTAGATAAGGGCAGTGTTGTAGGGCTTGTGCTGGTAGCACAAAATGAGTAGAAAGTGACTGTCATGTCGAAACAGGTAGGAAGAACACAGGAAGAGGCCATACAAAAGTGAAAAACAGATTCTGTATCAGAAAGCTTGGACTCTCAGATGTGGATGAAGCCAGAAGCAATGTCACATCTGCTGAGCCAGCTCTGGCTCCGAGTGCTGTCTCCAGTTACTCCTGGCCAGCAGCCTGCTGTCAGCGTAAAAGCAGGAGTGCAAGCAGCACTGGTTGGAGCTTGGCTAAACTGGGCAGGTGCAGCACAACTGCTGATTTTTCTATCCTGGCAGGTGAGACCCCAGTCAATGGGATTACCTGCTGTGGGGCAGGAGGCTGAGGGGCAGGTCACCTCTCCGGAAGGGGCTGCGGTGGCAGGGTGCTGCCACAAAGCACAGCCTCCGGCACAGCTCCATGGTGGGCCAGTCCTGCCCTGCGCATAGGTGCCAGAGGTGGCAGCAGCAGAGGGGCTGCCAGCCAGCCTGGGAACTCGTGTGGCCAGCAGTCCTCCCTCTTGAATCTGGGTAGAAGATTACTTCCTTCTGATTCTCGGTAAAAATGTGATCTACCATCAAGTCTTCAGATTGTTATTCTGATGCCTGCAGGCATCTTTCCATGTGAAAAAAAAATGTTAAGGACTTTTTCTCTAGGATATTACATGCTTTGCTAATAAACCACTCTGGAGATCCTTAAAAGAATAATGTTCCTGGGAGTGCAAGAAGTGATATGCTGTTTTTACGTTCTCCTCACCCTTTGTGTTTTTGAGTGGTACAACATGACGTGTTGCAATTCATCTGTCATTTTCACGTTGGGAGAAGCGGTCAGAATGGAGCAATCCAGCCATCCCAGCTGAATACGTTGTTGTTAACTGGCAGATGTCTCGAGTGCAACAGGAGTCACGAGGCTGCCGTGGAGGTGCTGACTTTTAAATCCCAATTGTGTGCAGAACCTTGGCATATTGTCAGCGTGTACAATTTTCAATTTCACGGGACATTTCTTTTGGTGTTACCAGTGGATTTTGTTTTACCTTCATCCTCCTTTTTTGTTAACACTGCAGGAGTTATTTCTTGGGGCTCTCTCCTGTCTTAACCTGATCCTGCGTGTGCTGTGTGATTCCTGTGGGTGTTTCTGAGGGCAGAGACCTGAGCTTGCACAAGTGCGTGCATACGTACACTTGCATACAAATGCTGGACAATTCAGTAACACGAAAGCTGTCACAGGCCAATTTACTACAGTCCCACAGTCTGAAAGGTATTTAGGTTAGTATAGAACCAGGTTTTTAGCTCCAGTCAGCTTTTCTTCACAGAACAGGGGAACAGCTGGCTGGCTGGCAGGCGCTGCCTGAACAAAGGTCTCCTTCTAGTCTGAGCAGCCTCAGGGGGAAGCTGCTGCTGCGTCTGGCTGGCCTGGCAGCAGGGCCCGAAATAGGGATTTGCCCTGTACAGCTGTGGAGGTCAGACAATCCAGGCCTGTATTTTATATATCTATTTTTTAAGTGTGGGAGCATATTTTTCTCCTACAACCTACTCAGACATTAGAGAGAAGCAGAGCGGGCTGCACCAGTTCCGCAGACACTACCCTTTTGCATATTTTTGCCTTATTTTTCAGAATCCAAGGCATGGTAAGCACAGCTCTGAGCTTTTTGGCCAAGACCTGACCATGCTAAATTTCAACAGATGAAATTTTGTTTTCAACGTGTGTTAAAATGAAAATATTGGCATTTTCAAGCTAAAATGTAGTATGTCAAATTATTCTTAATTTGAGACTGACAGAGCACTTTCTTCAAATGATCAAACTTTGCTCAGACTTTACTGATCTTGCTTTTCTCTTTTTTGCTCAAATTAACACTGTCATATTTGTAACTGAACTCAGTGGTAGCCGAGGCTATAAAGGCATATAAATGCAAAAACCTGCCTCTCCAAAGTCTTCAGTCTCACTGAGAATGAAGCTCACAAATTGACACTACCTAAACTAGGAAAAGATTCACTTGCAGAGGCTCATTTTAGATCCTTCTATATACATAAAGGGAGAATAATTATCTTTGTACATGTACAAATTTGTCTTTTCTTATCCTATCCATTCTGTGGACAAACTGTTGAGTTCACTGCTTTGACAAAAGCTTTCTAAAACACTTTAATAATTCCCCAAACACTCAACACAACCCACACTGGCTTTTTTTTTTTTTTTTTTTTTTTTAAAGCTGGAGGTTTAGTAAGAAGATCACAGATTTTCCTATGTTTGTTGTGAAATCCAGGTGGGAAAAAAATCAAATAATTCTTGGTATTTAATATGATAATTCTAACTGGGACTCACACGGCAAAAGAACTTCATGTCATTACCTATGCAAGATATGAAAATGCATGTCTCCAGAAATAAGGACCTTTATTACAGCGTTGATCTTGTGTAGGTGGAAGAAGAAGCCTGTGGGAAATGATCACGTATTTCACCTGCCTATTGTACATTATAGGTAAGCCCAGAGGTACAATAAGATACACATTTGGTAAGTGTCTTACATGTAAGAAATCAGTAATTTAATGCATTAATCACTAGAGTGCAATTATAGACCTTAATTTAGAAGGCATTAGTCATTTGCCATGGATAACCTTCAGTGGCTATTAGAATTCATAGTCT
This sequence comes from Gorsachius magnificus, assembly GCA_034008185.1. Lineage (NCBI taxonomy): Eukaryota > Metazoa > Chordata > Aves > Pelecaniformes > Ardeidae > Gorsachius > Gorsachius magnificus. The sequence continues at coordinate 8,908,329 of CM067083.1, read as the reverse complement.
GAGTTCATTACAACTGGCAAATGTTGTTCGCACAACCAGCACCCACAAGGGCCTGTTCTTTGGCTGGAAGCATACTTTTTCAGTATTAAATCCACTCCATTAAATACAAGAGAGATTAAATACAAGATTATATCCTGGTTGCATTTTAAGGGGCTTATAAAGATTGCACATTATTAATGTATTTTATTAGCATGTTGAAAATGGAGTGGCATACACTGGAAATGTTACAAGCACATCAGTAGAAGCTGGTGATAAACCATGGCAATAAACAGCCTATTAACCTGTTGCAATCTTTATCAAAATATGAGCCAAATGACTATTTGTTAGGAAATCTGTTAAGGCACTTACTGACCTTTTACAAAGGAATCTTCATGTATGGTATTTTCTTGAAATTAGTAATATGCTTAAAATTAGGTATCTCAGTACTTAATTTCAAGAAGCTGCATAAATCTAGGACACAGTAAAATTCTCTACGTAGTTGCTCCTAATTTTTGGTGTTTTCATGTCCACAGTGGACATTTTTTCTTTTTCTCTCTTTCCTGATCCCTTATGCTGCCTGCTAGGTGTCTACCTCACTATGTGTATGTGACTTGCATAAGACAACGGAGGAACAAAAAACATATCTCTGCTTCACAGAGACCGTGGCAGAAAGACAACTTTTGTTTTAGTTTCCATCATTTCTTGCAAGTGACAGAACAACATGAGATGGTTATGTAGGTGTGCCTTTTGTCATCAAAATATAACATGCTCATCTGCATCATTTGGAATTACATCACTTCCTCTGTGCAAGAAGGCGTTTAAAGATGTCAGCACAGTGCTACAGAAAATACGACTACATTAATAGACAACTTAGCCATTTCTCTCTGAGTTACACAAGCACACTAGCTGAATATATTGGCATCTTTATTATAGAATCTTGTGATTTACACATTTTAAACTTGGAGGTTTTTAATAACTGAATCAAAAAGATTTAATCCAGAAGCAAGTCTACAGTTGTAGTAATAGCATGTGAGCATTGTTCAGTGATAAATCAAAGTCAACGCACCAAACTAAAAAAAGTTCCAGGTGGATTTTCAACCACAGCTTGGCAAGAGCTTTTGCAAAAAACACTTCTGTAAATTTGTGACCGCTTGTTCAACAAGCAGCACTGAATACCTTGTTTCCATGCTGAAATGTACATTCTGTATTAAACAAAAAGATGCTCAAAGGCTGTAGCCATGAAAGGATAGCAGTCCTGCTTACCTGCTGCTTCAGCCACTTCTGAAGTTTTTATTCACAATCTGAAACTGACTCAGCTGGCACCCAAACTGTCACTGGGTTCTAGGCCTTGCTTCAGTAATGTCAACATAAAAATTCTCAGACTTTTATGTGTATGGACAAACAGAAGCCTAAGCTGACGGGATCCACAGAAACCTAGGTGTCCCCCACCTGCATCAACAAGCTACAACAGTGGGATTGTAAACAAAGTATCCACATTAGACACATGCTGAGACAAACTGGGGGCAAGCACATCTAAATTCTGATGCTGGTTTTTACTGTCACCATCCGGAAAGAGGTGCTGTGGTGTCAGGCTCAGTAGAAATGAGACTTACTGTCTTTTCCTATTAATTACAGCTGAGAGTAATCCTGAAAATATTCAGAACTTCAGGTATCCAGTTCCATCTATTCAATTATAAGTACTAGAGAGAAGCAGGACTGAACAGAAAATAAGTATAATATATATGAGTATAATTTAAGTATAATATATATTAATGTATCACAACCATTTCCTCACACTCTTGAATTTGCACAGAACAATGGGTTCTTCCAGATACTTCTCTAATATCCCATGTGACATGAAAGAATTCTGTAGGACTTTCCCTAAACTGGTTAATTTGGCTCTGTCTAATTCCCCGTGTTTCATTTAAACACACTATTCCAAATTTAGCAAAATTACTTCTCTCCAGATACACAGGTCCTGTTTTCAGTGGCCTTAGAACAATTGTTTCAGTGCCTAAGTGTGTTGTAATCTCTTACTCAATTTAACATAAGTAGAATATATCACAGGCAACCAAAGAGATGCATTAATACCATTAAAATACATATATATACACAATCACTTATAAGTACTTAATACAGAAGTGACACAAGTATCAGTAATTAAAGGTACGTAACCCAGATTAGCATGTAGACAGGCACTTCGGTGTCATCTCTGGCCCAGTCAATTCCATACAGTGAGGATTTCCTATCTAGATACCCTCGTGGTGCATCAGGGGACATCAGGGACAGAAGCAGAGTTCAGATCCTATTAGGAAGAGAAGGGCCCTGGAAGGAGCAATCTGACCAATAAGCGAAGGGATAAGAGAAGGGTGCTACAACTTGCTGGGAGTTGCAAGCAAGAGCTGCCTTAGGCATTCAATTCCAAAAGAGGTTGAGAATTGTGTAACCCCAACAGAGTGGAGCCTCATTTTATTTAATAGGTGAATCTTAAGACATGACCCTCAATTCTGCATTTCAAACTGTCCAGATTAGGTCATGCTTTGGTTAACATGATGTAGATCCAATGCTTTAGGCACCTATGTCTCCCACGCAATGTTACTAAATCCCCAGCTCATTGCTGTGGAAATGGCCAGGCAGCAGCACGCTCAAGGGTTAGCTCAGAAGTGGCCACTTTTTCAAACAGCATCAATTTCCAGAAATTGTATTTAAATGCAAAATAAAATTTAAATTCTATAATATTTTAAAAAAAATCCCCCCCTTTTCCCCCTTTTCATTCCTGGATTCCTCTTTTAAGAATTGCAGTAACAGGCAAATAAATCCCTTCAGGTACAGATCTATCATTCAATCTTCACTTCTTTAGTAAGCCTAAGTATTCTACTTAGTGTAAGGTAATGTAGAAAATGGAATATAATGACAATTAGAAATAGGATTAAGAATGCGAGTAGAGGATCAGCCGCTTACAGTTAGCTTGGGCCAGATGAAGTGCACATTGGAGGGTCAGCCAATACTGGAGGTAAGAGATGAGATAAGCCGGCTCCTGGCACCTGCAAAAGGCCAGGAGAAACAGCTCAAGCACCAAACAGCCAGCAAACCCGATTTTTTACATTGCTTAGAGTGAGATGAGTCGGCGTGACCATCTACGGATTAAAACGCCTACACTGAGCAAAGCCTGGCTCCTAAAAAGTGGCTCCTAGCTTGTAAAAGCTGGCCCCGGCGCCTCCAGTGTTTCCTCATTGCTGTCTCTACCTTTCATTAGATTTTTTTTTCCTCCATTCCATACCCACATAATCACCGTTTTCCTCCTCCCTTCACCCCTGCAGCACCCCACCCCTCTGCGGCCGTGGCCTTTATTTACCATCGCGCTGCACGAGCAGGCAGCTTTGAGAACAAGTGCTTGTTTTCCCTGGCCGCTAAAGGCGGCCTCTCTCCGGCCGCCTCCTTCAACTGGGAAGCAGCCACCGCCCCCGCCGCTGTCCGGGGCCGGCAGCCCGCCTGACACCGCTCGACACCTCAACCGTTCCGTGCCCGTTGAGTTTTTAGAAACGCTCTCTGCTTCAGCCGGCTGGCGGGGGGGACGAGCAGGGTGACAAACACGGGGGTGCGCTACCCGCGCCGCTGCCCTTTCGGGTACGCCCGCCCGTGCGGCCCGTCCCCGCGGCCGTTGGGGCCGGCCCGCCGCCCTCCGGGTTTCCGTTAACGGCCGCTCCGCCCCGCGGGCGGGCTCGCCTCAGCCGCGCGCAGCGCAGGGCCGGCGCGGGCCGGGCCGGCGGAGGTGAGCGCGGGCGGCGGGGCGGCGTGAGGCGGTGCCGGCCTCCGGCTGGGGGGGCCCCGCTGCAGTGTGTCCCGAGGGGCGCCGCCGGGACCGCGGGCTGGGCCGGGCCGCGGGCGGGGAGCCGGGGTACAGAGCAGCAGGCGGGGACGGGGCGGCAGCCTCGCCCGGTCCCTCGCAGCCTACGGCTGTCCAGGCGTCTCCTGCCCTTTCCACCCTCTGCCTTTACTCTTTGAACCGATAAGAAACAAGACGTGTTATCCACCCCTGGCAGAATTTTTTAGCACCCACCCAGGTTGCACTTTGGATTTTTCAAAGGAGTATGTTATTTAGCATTCTTTTTTTTTTTTTTTTTCTCCTAAGGCAGACAAGGATTGGTACACTCGTTTTATGGGAAAAAAAATAGATCCGTGGGGTATAAAGTTCCTAAAAGCACAAAGGCATCTGAGGTAGGACTTGATGAGGCACAGGCTCACCTGCACCTGATCCTGGAAGAGTCCAGCTTGCTGGATGTCAGCAGGGTCCCCCACCCCTCGCCTCAGCATTCGAGCACAAAACATTTTGCTTTTGCAGATACCCAGCAATACCCGAGTCTGACAGGGCTGATTCGTCAGCTTCGAATCCAGCTAACGTTGCATGGGTGTTTTGATGTCGGCATGCTTCTAGCTCAGACCCAGCCCAAAACGCAGCAGTGCCTGCTGCTTTGTTTTAAAATGGAGCGGTGAATTGTTACTGTACACCTTTAATTTGGTGGCTTATGGCTGGGAGTTTCACTCGGGTCATGGGAGCGTTCATTCAACTTCATCGTCTGCCTGAGGGCAAATGAGACATATGTCTTCCTCCTAATTGGCAGCAGGCTTGCTCTGACAGTCTTCAGCTTCCTTTTGAAGCTGTGTCATCGTGGGACAACTTCTAGAAGGCGACTTGAGATGGTAAGAGGCGGGAACTAGAGGGGAGGGCAAGAAGGGCCTCCAGGCTGTTCTCTCAGGATCGTTTCTGGGTTGAACACGTGTGTAGTCAGAATATGGAAACTGCCCAGAGCAGATCTCCTCCCTCCCCTCCCCTGGCCCCCATACAAAGCATCCCCCAGCCCCCTCATTAGGCTGACACACATCTTTCAATTTAGCAAATCTTGAACGTTACTCACTCAGTTGGAAAAGCTGTAACAGAAGAGGAGGAGAGTGCCTCCAGTCCAAAATAACCAATGATTCCACAGTTAATGGGTATTTGTGAGATAAAAGGGTTTGGTATTGCACTGTGTAGAAACCAGAACTGAGTGTAGCTGCTTTACATGATAGATTAATGCGCTAAATGAAAACATTGCTAGCTTTCTCTCCAGAAGGAGCTGTGTAGGGACAGAATTTAAAATATAACTTGCACGGGGGTTTCTGGTGTCCGACTACAGGTCTTTTATTGATTCAGAAATTAGGTGCATATCTTTCCATATGCACTGTATGGAGTGTATAATTCGGTCTCCTGCTTCCAGTCTTAAATGCCTTTCCTGCAGGTTAGCCTGTGGCACAGCTATCTTTCTTGGTTGGGTTGGGACCATCTTGTATAAGGATAATGAGCAGATCAGCACCTGACCTGGGATACATATGCAGGTGAGCCCTAGGACTCTACTCCCATACTGTGAGTCAATGAAATAGCTAACTTGCCAACAGCCTCACACAGGAACTGTTTCAGAAAGGCTACTAGCTGCTTTTCTACCTTCTTCACGTGTTAGATCTCCTTTGCACATCAGGCTCCACAATACAAAGTCATGTCGGCTATACTTGTAATTTTCACATTTTTCTCCATCGGCAAGTTAAGACCTAACTCGGATTTATTCTGATCTAAGCCTATTTCAAAGAAATTCAGAAGGTATCCTTTCAACATCTCCATTCCAGGGAAGAGTGGAGCAGGTTTCTAACTTCACTTAAATGCTGGGCAGATTGGCTGGCTGTCTCTCTTTTGTACTATATTTATGGTCCTTTTGTCACTGGACATTTGCAGCTTGTTATCTTTTGATTGCTTTTTTAAAACATACGCGCAAAGAACATGCTTATAACAGCAAAGATCTCTTTGTAATCAGTTGTTCCGTTTGGCTCCACATATTTAGGCACCAGTCTCCATAGTCTTTTAATAGTTCCTTAATAAATAATATGCTCAGATTGGGTCCCAGGAGTGCAGGTGTGGCAACCATGCCATTTCCCCTCCACCTAGCCATTTAGTCATCTTTGCTGACTTCAGCTACCGAACCATTATTGCTGTTTTATGCCTGACCATTATTTCACAGGCATGACAGTGCTGATGAGCTTTATAAAAAGGTTAGCTTTGCAGGTAGGGCTGTACAGAGCTCTGCTTGTGACCCGAGGAGTTACAGTCTGAATGCTGCTTCTCCACTGACCGCTGCTTCCTCAAGAATTTCTGTTCCATCTGTGAAAGCTGGCCTCCTCTAAGTTAAAAACTTGGCTGTCATTCTCGAGAGTCCTTTCCCATTATCACTTTGATCTTTTCCAGGTGAGAGTTTTAATCCTGGCTGCTTCTAATTATCCTGCGAGCACAAAAAAAAAAAGACATTTTGTCCCTGGGCTAAATCCACTTTGTGAAAAAGACAGTCTGAAATGATAGCTAAGAGGGAAGGGAAACTAACAGGAGGGAAACACTACTTCCCGGGAGTGGCCTAGACCAGGCAGTTATCACATGACAATTTTCAAAGAAAAAGCAAGTCAACATGGATTCAGGGTGTGAGAGAGGAATACCTGAGTGGTGACTGTGACCACCCTGGGGTGGTTTGTGCAGCTTTGAACAAGCGTCTCTGCTGGGAAACAACCGTAGCACCGAGTTGAAAAAAAAAAAAAATGGGAATTTTCACTGTCTTCACTGAAGCTTCCAGAAGTTAATTTCCTTACGCTCTTCCAGGTCCTAAGAAACCTTGCTGGTCCTCTTCTCAAGCCTAGCTGAGGCGCTCTCTGCCTCCATCATCCCCTGTCAGGCACAGGGGTGGAGGAGCCTGGGCTGCCCCAGGGCTGGCAGATGACCAGTGCCCAGTGCTGGGGCGCTTCACTGGAACAGCCAGCCCAGCGGGCTGCGCAGGCAGGGAGAAGAGCAGGCTGGCTCTGCTCGGGAGGGAGACACTCAAAGCAGTGCTAGCAGCTAAAAACAACTGAGCTGGGGCCAGGGGCTGCAGTCTGGGGTGACAGCACCCTCCCTGTGCCTATACAGTTTACTTCTGTCCCCCAGAGAAATAGCCCAGGACATGTTTTAGTCTATGCTTCCAGGTTTATTTTCCCATTCTTCTGGAGAATGCTTTCTTTTAAAGATCTGTTATAATATAGTAAGAATAGAGGAATCACAGTCTTTGCATGTCCGCATCTCATCATATAATCTGAGGGGATATCAAAACAAATAAATACAGATAGAGCTAGATGATGAACAGGAACTCAATCATTACATCCCGTAGGTAGCTTCTGATTACACAAACCAGTGGCTGTTTTTTATGGTCCTTCTGCTATGTCGGGTTGTTAAATGCCTTATTGTCTTAGGTTTTTCCCATCAATGATAGGAACTGTCACAGTACTCACTTGCCTTATAACATGCTTCCTGATTTTAAGTTGGAAAATGCTGTATTTGAGTTAAGCATCCTAGCAGCTTAAGGGAGAGGCTGAAGGGGTGGGAAGGGGCACGTTCATTAATCATCCGATGAATGAAATTGTTTCTTTTTTAGATTGTAACTGGCTAGAGGGGCCCCATGAAAGAAAGTGTGTTTATACTGCACAGCTTTTTATGAGCACAAACGCATACATTATGATGGCTTAGAGCCTGGGCAAAAGCTTGGAGCTTTATTTTTGTTTCAGTAAGTAGATTTGATCTAATCAGATAACAGCAGCAGTACAAATTTTTACAATAGCGGTTGGCCTTTATCTGGCCAGTCTAAGAACAAAGGCTTACTGTTTGTGATATATCTTTCAGGATCTTTTTTTATGGCCTAGATAAATATTACAAACAAACTCCTTGTCAGCAGGCTTTCTGTTAGGTTAAAAGAAAAAGGGTGCTCTTTGAAGGTCTTTGGGTTTTTTTTCCGAGAAATTTTACCAAGTGCCAAATACAAATAGTCCTTCACAGTCAGTGTGTATCACCAGCCTCTGGGAAGGATGCCCATTGTTGGGCACTCATTGTTGCCATGAGTGAAGAAAAGACTAATGATATTAGGGTATTAGACAAGGACATTTTACTTGTTCTGCACTTTGTCCAAGAAGTAGCAGTGACTCTTAATTCCCTATAGAATTGTGAGATGTGAATATATAGGGAGAACTGAAGAGGGAGTCTTTTTCATTTGGATGGCAGGAAGGCACCCAAGAATTGAAGAACGAGATTGAGACACATTTGTCTATTTGGGTGGATTTCAGTAGGTTGGCAGTAGATAGGAGCCAAGTCCCCAAAATCTGATCCAAAAGGCCCTTCCTTCAGTCATAAACCCACATAGCACCACCATTGCTGCTGCTGCTCCCAGGACGTGTAAACCATTGCACAGGAGCACCCTAGGGTGAGGAGCCTTGCACAGTGATTGCAGATGTTGTGGAGATCATGGCGCATGGAGCACTTCTAGCAGAGCTGCAGTTTTGGGTCTAGTGCGGGGCATACTAGCCATGGACATTTTCTTTCAAACTTAAGCCAAGGAAAGGAGAGGTCTCTGGTATTATGACCCAGTTAGACCATTAAAGGAAGCGGAAGACCCGAGTGCTTAGCCTTCCTTAGTCTGAGAAGCTTCAGCCTGGTTCTCACTCAGAGAAACTGCTTTAACCACGGGGCTATAAGCACATGTTAGATAACAGTACCTTATAGCTCTCCTGCAGAAGCTTGACTGTACAAACAAGAATGTGAGAGCTGTGAGGATGTTTTGCTGAGCAGGGGTTGGAAGATAAACTACTTGAATTATTTCAGCATAGAACATTGCTTGCTTGATTTTGGTTGTTTAATCCAAAACACTAGTTTAGCTAAAATCTGTAACCAGACTTCATCTTTAGAGCCTAGTGTTGTCCATACGTGCCTCTGGCATAATGTTGCACCCAATCAGTATTCCCCTTGTTCTGCAGAATTGGAGAACTATAGTTAACTCCTCAGTTCTTTTAGCATCTCCTTCCACTTTGAGGTACCAGTTTCCAAAGTTGCAGCCTCTAGCCTTGATAGCTTTGACCCATTCTCAGAAAACCTGAAAGTCATAGGTAACCAGCCCAACTGTTCCAGGTGCTTTAGAGGAAGTCTCAGCCCTGTGACATATAAATAACAGGGACACATTTCCATTCTTTGCAGTGGGGTTTGCTTGTTATTCTCCTCTTTTTTTGTGTTGGTTTTTTTTTTTTTTCCAAGTCTGCTTCATTCTGTGTGGGTGTTTCCACAGAAGGGTAATGCCATCCAAATAAGATAGGAGCTGCACTAGCCATGAACCAGGGATAGGGCACATAATTGTGTGTGCTCTGCATTAAGTTAGTGCATGCTTTCTAGTCTTCATTCTGAGACTTTGATCAGGGGTTACTTTCTGACTGGGCAGCTAACATCCAAAATTTCCCAGGCAGACAAGTTAAGTCTTACATTTACATCCAGACTAAATAGCTATGTGGAAAGAGGACAGATGCAGTAGGTCATACTCATGTAGGAGTTAACCCCCTTTATATGCTGGTGCACTTGGTCCATGCCTAAGCTGACGTACAGTGAAAAGAGAAAGGGACTGAAGAAAAGAAGATGGAGATGGGAACTGAGATCATTCATTGGCGTATCAAGTGTCAGGTCAGGAGTAGAGTCTTGCATAGGCTCCTGCAGCCCTTCTGGGTTGGCTCCGCCGTCCCACACTGCTAAACTGTGAGATACCATTTCAACCCCTAAGTGCCAGCAAGCTGTCTGTGTTTGTTGTATCTTACAGCTCAGCTTTGTCCTGTCAGCATGGCTGAGTGGTAATAGACTGTTGTATCTACCATAATGCCTTTCCTGGAGCCATTCCAAGCACCTTATACACCACATGGCCAAAGATCAGTTACAGATATACAGAGATTGGGTATTTAAACTTTAATACTACCAGAACGTGAACATTTTCCTAATACTTGTTCTCAAAAGTAAACTGGGTTTGAAAGAGGAAGGAGGAGAGAGAAAAAAGAAGGGGCTTCCTTGACTTTGTCAGGATACTTGTTCCAGAACTTGTGGACTGAATCAAGAGCCGTTTGAAATCCCAGAGTCCTCCTAGCCGAGATTATCTATACTGAGTCAGGCTTAACCTGAAACTAAGCAAAAATGCCCTCACTTACACAAAGGTTCCAAACTCTTCCTGTTCATTGCTTCCCTTTCCCAGTGGCTCTTTCGTGCCCACGTGCTTTGTACTTGCAGCTGATTTCTGTACTGATTGTGTTTGTGAGTGCTGCACTTTGCCAGCTTCTGGCAGAAAGATCTGGGGTTACCTAACTCTTCTAGGAATTGGTTAGTCCCTTGTCCCAAAGGGATTTAACAACTGACTGTTGCTTCTGGTCTGGGAAGGACATCCTGCGACCTTTGTTGGTAACGTTGGATGCCATGTAGAGGCATAGTATGCCAGAACAATTTCATACTAAGAGCATAACTACTTCAAGCAGAATTCAGAAGCTGTATATGGGCAGCCCCCAATTCATTATATCACATCTGTAAACATGTCTATCCCTATCAGGCAGGATAGCTACTCTGGTGAACATAAGAGAGGGACAGAAGTTGGCAAGAATATATTGATATTAGTGTCTAACATTCAGAAGCAAAACATTTGAAATGACATAATTTTCTATACAGAAACATCTATTAGATTTGAAACTGGAGAATTATTTCAAATCTTAGAATTTGCCAGAAAGCAGAAGTGTGGCACCAGTCTGTCTAGAAACTTATTCATAAACACTGCTGCAAACTCAACATAGTCTAGGTTAGGTGAATATAAGACAGTCTCTGTTCAGTTAGCTGGAGTCTGGACATAGACGTATAGGTGTTGGCTTAAATATATTTTCAAAACATGCACAAGAAAAGTTGTACGCTAATGATGAAAGCAGTGTGCATATCAAATTTAAAGTTAAATCTGTGATTTTATACACAAACCCATCTGACTATAAAAAAAAAGGGGGGACAATTAAGATGGTCTTTGGCTCTTCAGTGCCTAATGGTTTTGGGTATAGAAGGGAGAAAAGAGGACTGTCTTTTACAGGCAAGAAATACACCCTGAAGTTGTTTAATCCTATCTTTCTTCCCTTCCTCTGGGGAGCTTTTGTGCTACCTGTGACAACCAGTCATGTTTCACTGAAAGACATCACGGTAACAGCAGCACTCATGCAGGCTCCAAGTGAGCTCTCACATCTTGATGTCCAAACAGCAAAGCCCTTAGCTATGGAGCTAAAGGGGAAAAAAAGCCTTCTAACTTGGCAGTAGGATTAAGGTTTATCCCTTAATCCTTAATCCTAAAGCAGGCTTGCGGCAATTAGAGGTGAGATTCTCACACACTTCTCAAAAGCTACTGCTACATTTATTATACCCTAGTCATACGAGATTCAGTGAATTACAGAAAATGGCCTGGATGTTTTTGCGAAAATGACCATGAGCAAAATATTTACTTTTTTTTTTTTTTTTTGGTGCAGATAATGAAAAATTTACCAGCTTTACTTCTGTCTTTACCTTTTTATCCACCGACCACATCCTAAACACCTAAATGATTGGTATTCTTGGTCACTGGATTTCATCTTTGTGCAATTATTTCAGGCAATCTGTGTTTGTGGTGGGCACACAATTCCTCTGGCTGACTGAGTCATCATCTAGGAAAAATCTCCTTAGGAGGGTATCGTGGTCACTGCAGTAGGTTACTGAAAAGATTTTTAAACTCTTTAAATCGTATCGATAATTATATCGGACTGATCTTCTCTAGAGTCCACCCAGATAGCCGGCGCCTCCACTGCTTGGTTCCCCAAAAGCTATGGTTGACGGCTGAGAATCATTTAGGCCCACTGCTCATTTTCAGCAGTACATGTGGTATGCACTGGCATGTGCTGGTTCATATTTGACCTAGGGTTATGTGGCAGAAGCATGGAAGACTGCTGAAGAAAGTAAGCGTGCTACTGAATGCTTGCACAAGACCACTTCTGAGACCAAAATTTCCCTTTCAGATGACTCTCTTTAAAAGCGAGCAAATACTCTTGGCCAACAGTAAGGACAAAAGTAGGCTATGTAACCTGTTCTTTATGTGGACTCCACTGCATTTTTGTTAGGAGGTGTGGAAAGGGGAATGGCAAGTGCTTTCTAACTCTCCATGGGAGAGTTGTTACTCTAACTTCTTTCCTGGCTTGTGCACATTAAAAAGGAGACAGTCTTAATCTTCCTCTTCAGCTATACTTCAGGCCCTGCTTACTGACAGCCTCCGTGGATATCCTAAGGTGTACACAGCTGTGCCCAGATGGACAGGCAGTGCTACAACATCCACTCTCAGGTACTGTCGGTCCCCTTCCTTTTTTGCCGTACTAGTGAAGGTTTCTAGGCGATTTAAAACCAAGTTAACTGAGGCTTTTAAAAAGTTAGTACAACAGCGTAGGTCAGTTCCAGACAACTCAAAGCATCTGCATCGGTCTCCCTGATCCAGATGCGCACTTCCTGAGGAGGCTGAGACCAGAGCTAGAGTATTTGCATTCTGTATGCACTCACTCGCTGCCTTTAGATCTAGGTAGAATATCCACCCTGCACTGTAAAAGTGCTTTCCATTGCTCAGAAACATACCCTCCTTAGGACTTCCCACATCCCAAAAGCATTTTCTGCGTCTTTCCTCCCCTTCCTACTTTTCCCCTTCCTTTTACTGCTTTCCCCTTCTGACATCAACGCAGTAGAAGGAAACAAAATCTCCCATGCTGAGCTCTGGTTCTCTAAACTTCATTGCTCCAGCTTTCAATAATGAATGAAGCATTTACACATCGCTTCATCTCCATGTCCATGCACAGGCACATAACTGAATGGGTCGATCATCATTTTGTGGGAAGAATATTCTTCTCAAAGGGTTTTAGGTGCTAATGTACAATGGTGAAAGGTTGTATAAAATGCTACATGGAGGGATTCTGTTAAATTAAAGATCTTTGGTGTCCTCATGAGAGCAGTAAGAGGCATTACTTACTGCCAGCATCCTCCTCCTGCTCGTGGAGGGTCAAGAATCAGGGGAAAAAGTAGTAATTTATGCAGGAAAAAAAAATGAGGGAGCAAAGAGTTTACAAATGAAATCTTCCTTGTCACCAAACCAGAATGGAGGTGGAGTGTAACTGTTAAGAGGTTGTTAGAGACTTCTTTAACTTACAAGAACGTGGAAAAGCAGGTAAGCGTAAAAGCAAATGTGGCTAGAAATATTTCACCATTTTCTTATTTTCTAATAATAAAACTACATTTTAAAATCTAAAACCAACAATATTTTCTATTCTCCCACTTTAAACGTTTTGAGCTTTTGCTTGTGGTAAGTTGATACACATCTATTAAATTTCGACTTCCAAAGTACTTTCTATTTGTCAGTGTCTTTGGTGATGCTGTGATTTTGTCCAAACTAAAAACCAGCCATAGCATTTGGACAAATACAAGGAATGGAAATGTAAATGTCTGAAAGATAAAAGTAATTTAAAGCTATTTGTGCTAAGCGTATTACGGTGTCAACAAGAACCACTGTGATAGTTAACAAATAATAACAGGGAAACTTGGTGTTTTGTTTTCATGGTTCAAGCAAAGAGGAAAGTAAGAAGCAAACAAGATCTGGAATGACCTGCTGTATGTTTAGTTGTGTCTTTTTTAATAATCTACAACATTTTGTAGTCACAAAGACAAACATTATATAGGTTACTGTTTATAATGTCCCCTTTTAGCAGTGTGTGCTAGGTCAAAAAAGAAGGTAGAAAACACAATTATTTTCTAGTACTAGGAATTATTCTCTGTAGATGAAGTTAAAATCTCTTAACAAAATTCTGATACTCACTGTCTGCAATTTGCTTTTCTTTACAGCACATCCTAAATTCCTTAGCGAGACAAAATGTGAGGGAAATTTGAATGCCAGGACTTCAGAATTCAGCACTCTATCCTATATTCATAATCTCTTTTACTTTAAAGAATTGGATCTTGTCCCATAACCATGAATTGTCTTTAAAAAATGACAAGATTAGTATTTTAAGTTGCAAGCTATGTGTGTCTCCCACTTGGTCTTTGAGCCTCCAGGGTGAAAATTTGCAGACTTACCCTAGTAGTCGCAGTTGTTACAAGTTAAGGTTTTAGTATAATCAGATGACTTTGAGAACATCACCAAAAATGTTAGGTACAGTGAGATTGTGTCAGTTATGAGATTCGATGGTACTGTAATAACCTTGTACTTGCTATTTAGCAGATTAAGTCTCTAAAAAATGGCTGCTCTTTCACTTGGTATTTGCAATGGGAATATCATAGTGGTTTCTACTGACATACTTTTTCATTTCCCAGAAATCCTTTTGTATGATAGCAACAAGCATAAGAGGATTCTAGTTCAAGTGCAATATTCTGCACAGAATTTTGTACTTGTGCTTTAAAGAAGCAGTGTGCTTAAATCAATACAATAGTTAGCGGGGTTTACCTCTTTTTAATTACAGGCTGAAAGCTCAACTTTTTTCCTCTCTGAAGTAGGATTTATTTTGCAGACTTTAGATGGCCAATGGGGGCTTTGGTTCCACAAGGATTTACACTTACCAGTTGTTAAGCAGACTGTGCTGGAGGTCACAAAAACTCTTCCAGTGGGTTGTCATTTCATTTCAATAAATGCTTTTATAAAAGCAGAGGAAGATGGTTGCAAACTTAGTTGGAAGGTTCTTCTAAACTACAGTACACAACCAACCAGTTTAAGGCTAACAGTTTGCTCTGTTCTTTACCACACTCAGTAAAAAAGACCTTTCTTGCTTTGAAGAGCTTTTTGTCTCAGATAAAGAGAGAGACAGGCAGACAGCATAATGCAAGGAAAATCCAGAGTGGGAATAAATTAATAAATTAATTCATCAGTGGGCTGCATAAATTATGTTATGCACCTTTTTGTGTAACTTAGGAATTTACAGTTCAGAAAATGTAGTCTTTCACACATGAAATCTTGCAGCACAGTTTCAGGCTACCAAGTTTTTTCTTTTCTTTCACTGTTAGCGTTGTTCCTGCCTATACATTCAAAACTATTTTACAACCCTTTCAAGAACAACTTCACATTGCAGGGTTAATCTGAGGCTCAAGGAGCCCCAAAAGAGGTGCCCCTTTTAAAAATTCATGGCTGTTAGGCACTTCCATGTGACAGCAATCTGAATTCCAAATAGCACGATTGCCTGCACAAGGAAGAGCACCGTTGGCCTGCTCTGTTGAGATGACTGGATGACTGCGCTTTTCTTTGGTAATCCAAACTGTTTAAACCTGTCTGGGTAACTGATTAAGGAATTAAGCTAATACACCAGCATTATCAGTTCCATGAGGCAAATTAAATAGCTAAGCCAAGATTTTCACACGTACCTAGTGGGATTTTGGTGCCGCCCTTAAGGTACATAAAGGAGGGTTACTTTTCAGGTTGTAGGAGGTACTCGCATCTCTCGGGGACCCATCTTCTGACCAGCCAGCCTATCAGATGATGCCTGTTAGATGTCAGAGAAAGGATAAATCCCAAATCACTGGTAATTTTTAGTGTGACGTTAGTCTTTCATTCTGCAACTGTTAAAAACATGCTCTACAACTTACTGCACAGATCACCAACTACATTAATGCTTACTATTTTCACTTTTTTCACATAGATTCGTGATGTTACATCAACAGCTAGTACTTGTCTTCGGAATATTGCTAGCTAGTGATGTATGTGCATTTAGACACTGTTATTCAGAAGCCCAAGTCTCCCTATATTATTCCTGCAACCTCACAGATATTCCGCTTGTGCCAAAGGATACGGTGAAACTTGTGCTAACTTCCAACTATATCAGACAAGTGACTGCAACTTCGTTTCCACTGCTGGAGTACTTGTTGGTGTTGGAAATCGGAACGCAGTGTGTCTATCCTCTTACCATAGGAAAAGGAGCTTTCAGGAACCTGCCAAACCTCCGTGTCTTAGACTTGGGATTCAATCGGATTCTTCAGCTGGATCTTGATGCTTTTGTGGGCTTGCCAAGTCTGACTGTACTCCGTCTGTTTCAGAACTACCTTGGAGATTCCATCCTGGAGGAACGTTACTTTCAAGATTTAAGCTCGTTAGAAGAATTGGATCTTTCAGGGAACCAAATCACAAAACTTCAGCCACATCCCTTATTTTATAATCTAACAGTCTTGAAAACTGTGAACCTGAAATTCAACAAGGTAGCCAACCTGTGTGAAAGCAATCTTACCAGCTTCCGAGGAAAACACTTTTTCTTTTTTAGCCTTCGTTCTAATAATTTGTACAAGACAGATGAAATTACCTGGGCCAAATGCCCAAATCCTTTCAGAAATATTACATTTAACTCACTAGACCTTAGTGACAATGGCTGGAACATACAAAAAGTCCAATATTTCTTTACAGCCATTAAAGGGACTCAAATAAGTTCTTTAATATTTAGCTCTCATATAATGGGTTCGGGATTTGGCTTTAATAATGTAAAAAATCCAGGTAATGACACCTTTGCAGGACTAGCAAGAAGTAATCTTCATTCGCTTGATATTTCAAATGGTTACATTTTCTCTCTCAATTCTTTAATCTTTCGAAGTCTTGGTAATCTGGAATTGCTGAACCTTTTCAAAAACAAGATAAATCAAATCCAAAGGCAAGCATTTTTTGGCTTGGGAAACCTAAAAACTCTCAATCTCTCAAGTAATCTTTTAGGCGAGCTGTACGATTATACTTTTGAAGGTCTACATAGCATCATGTATATTGATTTACAGCAAAATCATATTGGGGCAATTGGTGAAAAATCATTCAGTAACTTAGTAAGTCTGAAAACAATTGATCTCCGAGACAACGCCATTAAAAAACTCCCTTCATTTCCACATCTGACCTCTGCCTTTTTAGGTGACAATAAGCTAATGTCTGTAGTTGGCACAGCAATAGCAGCAACATACCTTGAATTAGAAAGAAATTGGTTGGCAAACCTTGGTGACCTGTATATTCTTTTCCAAGTTCCAGATGTGCAGTACATCTTCTTAAAACAGAATCACTTCTCTTACTGTGTGAAAAGTCATAATGTTACAGAAAACAATCAGTTAATCTATATGGATCTAGGTGAAAATATGTTACAGCTTGTGTGGGAGAGACATTTATGTTTGGATGTGTTCAGGGCACTGTCCAAACTTCAGGTTCTACATCTGAATAACAACTACCTTAGTGCACTTCCACAAGAGATTTTTAGAGGTCTAACATCTCTAAAAAGGCTTAATTTAGCTTCCAACCTACTGTCTCATCTTTCTCCTGGGCTTTTTCCACGAAGCCTAACAAATCTAAACTTATCTGGAAACCAGCTTTTTTCCCCTCAGCCGGAAGTCTTTATGACTTTGAGTATTCTGGATATAACACATAATAAGTACGTCTGTGATTGTACTTTAAAGAGCCTACTAGTGTGGCTAAATGAAACCAATGTAACCCTAGCTGGTTCACAATCTGACAGGTACTGCGTATACCCATCTGCATTTGCAGGGGTACCGCTGTCGTCTCTGACATATGACGGTTGCGATGAAGATGAACTCCAGCAGGAACTCAGGTTCTCAGTATTCGTCTTCACCTCTATCACTCTTCTAATATTTCTGATGGCAGTTATCATTTTTACTCGCTGTCGGGGGATTTGTTTTGTCTGGTATAAAACTATCACAAAAAAAATTATAGACAGCCATCCACAAGTAGCAGATAAAAGCAAATACAGATATGATGCGTATTTGTGCTACAGCAAAAATGACTTTGAATGGGTCCAGAATTCTTTGCTAAAGCACCTGGATTCACAGTATTTTGATAAAAACAGATTTGCCTTGTGCTTTGAGGAAAGAGATTTCTTGCCTGGGGAAGAACATATCAACAATATTCATGATGCCATTTGGAACAGCAGGAAAACTATTTGCATTGTGACCAGGCAGTTTCTGAAAGATGGGTGGTGTGTGGAAGCCTTTAATTTTGCCCAGAGCAGGTACTTTTGCGATCTGAAAGATGTCCTCATTATGGTAGTGGTTGGGTCACTTTCTCAGTATCAACTGATGAAACACAAACCCATTCGAAACTTTTTACAAAGGAGTCGCTATTTGCGGTGGCCTGAAGATTATCAAGATATAGACTGGTTTTTAAATAACCTTTCTTGCCAAATTCTGAAGGAAAAAAAAGTGCGAAGGAAAGCCAGCGGTATAGAGCTGCAGACTGTAGCAACGCTCTCGCATTGATAGTGTGTGGGTTGCTGGCTTTCTAAATATCCCATTTCCAGCTGTGCCACGGCAGGAATAAACAGAAGTTTGCTTCATCTTTCCTTGAAAAAGCAGGTAGAAAGATAAATATTCCCGTGTAAATGATACTAAACACCGACAAGCTTGAAAGCAACCAGCAAATATACAAAAGTGCAATTATTTTATGGACCATGATGCACATTTTCAGAAGAATTAAATGAATCACAGATGCTTCACATCTTAGATGCTCAGCTTCAGACACCTTAGTCCTGATTTTCGGAGTACTACTTATTGACAGGTCTGGTTCAATTAGAGAAGGATGCCCATGGTTGTTTATTTAAGAAGAGCCCATGGTACGGTACGGGAGTGACCAAGTATGCTTTCATGTATGGCCTAGCCTGACCATCGGTTCATGGATTACTTACTCCTGTGTTTTCTGAACTGTGTAACTTTTCAGGCTCTGCTTCAAAGTAGAATCAGTGTTTTGCACCTTTATGCTTTAAATTGGTGTAACACAGATTTAATTTATTTGTTTTCTACTCAATTAGCCTCAGCTTCTCAACTGGAACGTACAAACTTTGAACTTCATTCATCCCTTTCTCCTCCACAACTTCTCTGCTTGGTGGTAAAATTACGGTCATCGGTCTGCTTCATTTGATGCTGTTTCAGCCTGGTGCTTTTTCAGTTGAGCTGCCTCCTGGCCTGCAGAGAGGAACAGGTAACCCGTTCAGATCTGAAGCCAGCCTGGGCTTGAAAAGCAAACAAGAAACTACCTCAGTAGCCGTGCAGGCTGTACACCGGTGACATGGCCAACAGCCCAGTGACTGCCAGACAGCTTTTGCGTTCTGGGAGTGGAAAGTACAAACGACTGGTGTGTAATTTGGGTTGTCCTCTGTACATCC
This sequence comes from Gorsachius magnificus, assembly GCA_034008185.1. Lineage (NCBI taxonomy): Eukaryota > Metazoa > Chordata > Aves > Pelecaniformes > Ardeidae > Gorsachius > Gorsachius magnificus. The sequence goes on along the minus strand of CM067083.1, from coordinate 8,889,309 downwards.
TCTGTCCTGATCAATCCTAAGGTGTTTTTTTGCTTCTGTTGAAATATTTTTCTGGAGTCATTAATGCTTGGTCCTCTCTTACCTCTCTAATTGTTTCACCACTGTTCTTTCAGGCATGTGTCTTCAGGGGGTTGTTCGGGGTCATTTTAATAAACGTCTGACTCAGTGTTCACTGTTATAGAACCTGCAGCTATTATTTCAATGGTGACATACTCCTTGAGTGTACTGTTCATCTCAGTTTATACATTTAATCAACAAAAGCTTATCAAAATAATTTCAGTATGGCCTCAGCGAGCTTTTTGCTGTCGTGAGGAATCAGGAATGGGAGGTTTTATAAGCTGTCTGTCTTGACCTTAGCTGCAAACAAATAATACCATCTTAACTATTTTGATGGAGATGAAAAAGTACAATCCACTTCACACAAATGCAGTTGTTTGAATATAGATGTGCCTGTGGCTGATGGAATTTACTGTCAGTGCACCGATATACACGATTTCTATTGATAAAATTCCTACAGTAAAATACTACTTCCTTCTCAATCAGTGTAGTCATTCCGGAACAGAAAAGAGCTAAAGCTTGGAAAATTTTCCAGGTGGCAGTGAGAACAGATGGGAAAAAGGACTGGACTCTGCTGATGCAGCCCCGGGTGTCGCTGTTGGCTCGGGTAAGAGCTGGGGCTTCCCAAAATCCTCCTGCCTCCATCCACTGCAGCTGCTGGCAGCAGGGACAAGATGCTGCTGCAGAGGGAGGTCTGAAAAAGAACCAGCACCCCTGGCTTCGCGGAGCTCCCCCGTGGGCTGGCAGAAAAGCCACCACCTGCATTTCAACTCTCTTACAGTTCTCTGAAAATGTCCAATCTTTTTCCTATTTTTTTCCCCAACCAGTGCAAATATTTATAGGTATCCTTTAAAGACAGAGGTCGTACCAGGGAGTATTTCCCACTAAAAATCACTGACAGGTAGCCAAAGCGGGAATTAATCCATACAACGAAGATCATGTGCAGGTCTAGGCTGTTAGCCTGCGGATCTGTGCATGGTGTAAGAGAGGGGACTTAAGCATACTTAAGAAATTATATTTAAATGAATGTCACAAAACATTTTTGGTCAAGTGTTAGTTGAGAGCCCTCTCCGGTTAGGACCTTACTGTGTACTTACAAGACACTCCTATCACTTCAGATACTTAAAACTTACTTCTGCTAACTGATGTATGCAGGAATGACAAGCAGATACAGAGATTACCGAGATGGCTTTAACCAAGGCTTTTCCATTTTGTTTGAAATGCTTCTGACTAATGCCACTGGTAGGAGGTGGCTACGTAAAACCTGCATTTATTTCAGTCTTTGGAAAGGTCTGACTTTTTACACAGAGGTTTTAATAAACCCTTTGGATGAAATTTTATTGTCTGCCTCTGTGCTTATATACCATTTTGGAAACTTAAAGAGATCAAACCTGTGTCAGGAGCAGCTGGGAAACTTCTTTCTACCACAGAGGCAGCTCAGAAACACATAAGTAGCCCAGCCCCCATCCGCCCCTTGCAAAGTCTCTTGCAAGGGGTCTAACAAAAGGCAGTAAAGGGATTTTTGGAGAACGTGCCACTGAACCATTCCTGATTGTGGAGTGATTTGCAGGCATATAAATAACTGCAGTGTGAAATTTTAAAGAGACCCAAAATAACTTTCTTTTTTTACTCACTGTGAAACCACTCCAAGCCTGAGACTCTCAGGACAAATGCGGTTGGTACACTCTGACCTATACAATGAAAAATTGACTTAAAATAGATCATAGGACCCTGATCAACACCTCTGTAGGGTCACCTCTTTAAATGACAAAGCCTGGGGAATTGTCGAGAAAGGGCTTGTGCAGACTTTATACTCCTCTGCTCAGCAAGAACCAGAAAAGCATCCTGTACAAAAATGGAGAATGACTATGCTTGATGAATTAAGGCCATAAATTGAGCCTCAACCTCATAACTATTGATCAGATTCCGTCAGGCTCTCTGGGAACATTACTGCTCTATTAGAATTTTATGGCTCTTTAGTTAAGGATACTCTCATCTGTTTTACTCACCCTCCTCAGTGAAAGACATTAACTTGTTGGAGAGTGTCCAGAATAGGGTGTGAAGTGTGACACTGGCTCTAAAGCAAGCTATTAAGACGGAAGCTGGTGAATTTATTTGCAGTAGCAGCACAGGGAATATTCAGAGGACAGTGACTCAGAGCCACATGGTATCAGCTCAGATATTTAATAGTAAAGCCCACCCCCACCATTGCAACATATATGATAAACATTAACCGGTCAAGCAGGCGGTGTTTTTTGACAGTAACAGCTAGCCAACCTGTCAGAGTCCAAAGATTACATGGGCTCCCACTCAAAATCAAGGCATTCAGGACCAGCACTCAGATTCTACAAACATATTCCAATGGAGGGTAACAGAAGCCAACAATGATAAGCCCACATATTATTTCAGATTTTACATGATTGTTATTTCACATACAGTAAAATCAGGCTTCTCCTCCCCCTCCCATCCAGCATGCACACTAGTCTCAGCAAAGTGTTGTACAGTTATATTTGCTAATCCCAATTGCTAATCCTTCCTCAGGGAGACTGTTCAGCATACTGGTAGGTCTATCACCTTGTTAATTTACAGTTAGTGTCTCTCATTGGTCCCACCCCAATAGCTCTACTACCTCTGTGGAGAATGCTAGCATAGATAAGATACAGAGAGTTCAATCTCTTGAGTGGGACATTCCTCCACATGTTGCACAGAATCACTCTGCCTTTCTTTTCCTTGTGTCACATCATTAACTCAAGCTCATTTGCTGACTTCTGGGTCTTTTTCAGCATGACAGCTCTCCTACTTCTCACTGCCAGCGACCATCTGGGTTTCAGATTATTGCATCCTACCTTCTCAATTTCATGTGGTGCTGATTATTTTACAATGTCTTTAACATGTTCTCTTCTCGCTGGAGCTGTGAATAGCAGTAGTCTAGTTAACTCACAAAGCAAGGCCCATACCTGGTGAAACACTTACAGATGAAGAGCAATACACAACTGAGTGGCAGCACTGAGTGGTGAAGATGCTGCAAATGGAGCAGAAGGAGCACAAGCAAATCTCTGGGAGATCAGCAAAGTTAGGAAGGATCTAAGGTGGTCCAAGCATCTTGCCATCGGAAGGGGATTTGCATTCTATGACAAGGGGAAACTAGAAGGAAGCAAAGACAGACAAGGAACAAGATACATCTTTAGGGTCTGACTCTACAAACATGATCAAAAATAATGCCCTATTACTGGAAGCAGATTAACTTAAAATAGGACCAGCACTTGCAAATAGTTGCAAGGTTTCTTTCCACTCTACAGTAGTGACAACAGCAAGCATGCAGTTGTGTGAAATAAGGCTTCCAAAATCAGAAGAGTCATGTAAAAAACCCCAAACATTAGAAAACGATTACAAACATCTGGTATTTGATCCTGTAAGACCACATTTTTATACTTTCTTCATGATCATAAGAAGGTAGATATTCATGCAGTCCATGAATACAACAGCCAAGGCTTTAAGAAATAATCCAAGTATTTCAGAACTTCTGCTTAACTGTGAAGTACGGCTAAATTAGCCAGGCCTTGAGTAAAAAATAGCTTTAGGAAGAAGGTGAAGAAAAGACAGGCTGGCCTTTCCACCTTCCAAGTCCACTCTGGGTGGTGGTCTTACATCACATATATCCTCCTTCGTTCCTGCAAGATTTTGTAGCTGTTGTTGATCAGCAAAATTACAGCCTTGGCTGGAATGAAATAACCTGAAGGAGAGGTGATGATATGAAGACTTCCTGTAGAGACAAATTTACATCAGTAGTCCTTACAAAGCCTCTTCTGGTGGTTATTCCATTAGGTTGCTTGTCAGTCTCTGAGAAGGTATCAAATACCTCTGGGATGCCAAACTGCTCGTTCTGTTTTGGGGTATGAGCACTTTTTTATACATAGGTTTTAGTTACCTGTTTTCTGTTCTGTCCCTCACGAAGATGAACTGAGCATCTTGGTCTTCAGTTTCACTGTGCTGCTCCTGGCAGCCATCAAAGATTCCACATCCCTGGAACAGAACTGCAGGTGCTGCTCCACCAGTATTTCCTTCAACTAAACAAAAGCTGCAAAAGCAAAGTTTAAAAGCTGAGATTTACCCAGGTGGCCACTGTGAGCACAGACTCAAACCACAGGGAATGCTGGATGCCAGGCAGGTACCAGAAATTTTAAATTCAGCCTTGTTAGTCAACCTTGTATCGCATCCAGACATTATTGTTGGGCCAGTCCAACTCCTGCATGATTCTGTCTTGCTGTCTACACAGATTGACAGGAGGCTTCTCTTCCCTTTCTAACCTTACCTTTGCTTTCTGTATTGTGTACATACAGTGTAGTGTGTGCCAAAAATAATCTACATTTCCTTTCCCGATATGCAAAGGTCAGTATATAGGTATGACATGAGTTATTTCATAGCGCAAAGACTATCTATTCATAGCAGCTTCTGTTTGCTTCAGACACGCGGTTTTCCTTCCTTTTAGATAGCCTATTGTTTGTCTTTTCCATTTGTATTAAAAATAAAATCTTTTAAAACCGCAAGTAAGAGGGAAAAATATATTTCTTCTGAAACTAACAATTCTCCAAACAGGAAGGTTAGCTTTTTCCTGTTTAGACATTATGTTCAAAGAAAGGAAGTCAGGATTTTCAATAATAATAATTACATGGTATGTAAACATCACTAAGTATCAAAGAAGGTTTCAGTCTTTATTTAGCGTACCCCAAATGCTACACTGCTATTTAGAGTATCTTCATCTTTAACAATTTCACCAGCCTTTTGGAAAAATGGATTTATGAGCAGTCCTTGCACTGGGTTGATCACCTGTACACTCGCTTCTTGCAGGCTTCCAGAGTATCAGAACAGCGTTATCAGGCTGCCTCAAACCTGCCTGGAGAGCAGTGATGGAGAGCAGTGGGGCAAATGGAGAAACCTCGTAAAAAACAACAGTTTGATGTGGCAGGGTTTTTTGCATCAGGATGTTTCCAGGCCGTGTAACCTTTTCATGTTGCCACTCTAAGCTAAAAACTTCAAGTCATGTCTGTTGATTCTGTCCCTACAAGTTGAATTGGCAATGGAATTTCAGCATTGTGCTTAGATGCAGTATCAAAGCACAGATGCTTAGCACACATGACACCTTGTAATAGTGAAGCTGGAAGTGCTTGGTAATGATTTTAGTATCTTCTCTTTGAAGATAGAGGAACTGAGGTAGAATGAAGTTACGTACCTCTTGTCACAGGCAGCGTTGGGAAGAGAACTCAGCTTTGACAAAGGATAAGCTATTAAGTCTGTTTGCTCTGCTTTGTAGGAATTCTACAACATGCATTTTTATTACCTTGGAAACTAAAGTCTTCTACTTATCCACAGAACTAATTAACAGTGTAAGGTCTCCACTTCATGTGCCGCCAGCTTGCCTGCATGAGGCAGAACTAGTTTTACAGGGAGCAGAAGGTAGCTGAAGATTCAGTGAGAGCTGCCAGTGATTTTGGGACAATCTGGGCCTATTCTGGATAGGAATCTGGGCATTTCAGTGGGAGTTGCTAACACTTTTCAGGTAGCCACATGGACTGGTACTTCTGATGAGGGCTTGCAAATTAAGAAAAATGGGAAAAACAGTGAAGGACATGTGGCCAAGTCCAGATGAAGAAGTACCTGTGTGAATGCCAGCAACAGAGTAGGGAGAACAGGGAGAAAAGCAAAGTATTTTTAAAGACATGAACTCTCTTTTGAGAACTCCAAGATACTAAAGTTCCATCAATGATCAGGAAAGAGTTTTGGAATGAGCCATTTGGATATGTCACTTCAAAACAATGGAGCCTAAGAATTTAATGTGAATAAGGAAAAAAAAGGGTAAGAGAATTAACACTAGCAAGTACAAGAAATACACAAACACATTCTGACTATAATCTCCTTTTTCCAAAGTCCCAATGTTCTTGAATTTGCTTCTACAGCTGCTCATCAGAAAGGAAAACCCCAGGCCCATGCACCCAGGCTTCCTTTTGAGGTGGTGAGAAATGCCAGGGTGAATCAGTCACTTTGTTCTAGGAGTGTTAGCACCCGCAGCCCTCCTGACACAAGCACTCCACACTCCTGAACAGCAGGCCTTGAATTTCTCACTCTTTTCCTAGGGAGAACAGCCTTCAAGCTGCAAAGCCAGTGCATTCCGACTGCTCTTGTTGGAAGCATCTTGCAATTTTCAGTATCAGCTTCTTTAATTTCAAACTTTAACTGCTTTGTAACTCCTTTTGATAACCTTCCTAGTTCCACATGGTCATGGACCATCTTTTGTTGAAAATGGATTTGTACGCACTCAGGAAAGGACCGTCCTGTGCTGTAAGCAAGGACTGACAGCAGCTGACACATACACTACCTGGCAGGGATGTGTGTGCAATTAAATACAAGTTAGGAAAGACCTACAGACCATGTACCTAGGTATGTCTACCATACTCACAACCCCGATTTCTAAGAAAACTCATGGATTAATCACAGCCCTTACTCATGTCTCTGAAGTCTGGTCCACACTTTTCCTGCCAGCTCTGCTTTCAGCTGCAGCAGCCAGTGCTGCTCCCAACAGACTTCATGACACAGGGGGAAATACAAGCTTGTGTGGAGCAAAGAGATGTCCAGAACACACAGCACCTTTACAAAAATCCCTTGATACTCTTCAGGGACAGGTCTGGCAAGAGGAAAATGTAGGCTGTCAGTTAACAAAGCTGGTTGACCTGGTATTTCACTCAGTTCTGTCTTGACGATTCTTTATCAGGATTAATTTGGAATGTGACTTGATGGAGAACAGACTCTAGCTGGGAATGACAGAGCTTGGTTAGTTTTAAATAATGAAGGAGTTTCTTCTTTTTTGTTCCTAAAACTTGAGACAGGCTTTAGAAAAGCCCCATTAGTTTTCCGCCCTGTTTTCCATTTTTGTGCAATTCTCCTAGCCTAGGTTCTGGCTGAAGATGGAAACAAATCACTTCATGAAAGAAAAGCCAGCTTGCAAAAGATCTGTAGTCTGATTTGAAAGACCTGAAGAACCCAGAGAAGCAAAAGAACGACCAACAACAATGGCTGCAAGAAAATTGTATCTGAAGCTAGCAGCAGTTTCCAGGGTGAAGATAGAGGAGCTGCATTAGTAGCACTGTCCCTGCCAACTCACCCTCTATTCAATATTGTAGATGCAGGGACTAAATGAAAGGTAAAGAATGGTATGAGAGGCCAATAACCTGAAATAAAGGAGACAAATTCAACTTTTAAGGAATCTTGTGCAAGTCACCCTCCTCGTGCCTCACTACCTCATCTTTTTCATGGGAAGACTAGCACTAGCCCTCTAGGCTAAAGATGCTGTAATTCTGAATACATTAAAACAGGCATTTAAACACCATGCTGATGGAGCAATGTAAACACAGAAGACAGATAAGGGCTTAACTTTTTTTGACTTACTCTCCTCTTAAGAGAGGAATCCGTAGGCTTGTCCTACGACCAGAGATGCACACTGGCACTTGTCTTCACACCCAGAACTTTCACCGAGGACAGACGTTATTTCAGTTTTCTGTTAAAACTGGAAAATCTTTCCTATTTAGCATGACTTCTGAAATGAAAATAATGTAGTTCACTAGAAAGTAGGAACCCACTCCCCCTGGGTGTTCTTCCTTTTGAGTATTTGCTCATACTTCTGTGGTCGTTTTTGCTAACAGTGTCCTTTTCATCAGTGTTCTTCTCTGAAGAGACTCATTCATAATATTCTCATTTGGATATATACACATTTGGTCCCTTGACACTTCAGAAATCCGCAGTTCCATTCATACCCTAGCACACACATCAGAAGGCTGTTTAAAAAGCCCCAGGAAGTTTTCTCAGACGTGCTATTTTAGGAGAGTTGGACTGGGTCTTGGAATTTTACAATATTCAGAGGATTTGGCACAGTGACTATTTCCACACCAGGACACGTGTGCCATCAGAACATGTACTGTACACCTCCTGAGAGAGGAATAAGCTACCTGCAAGCTAAGAGATAAAGAGGAAGGCCTATAAAATGCTTGAGAGTAGCTCTAGTAAATAATTTGGGGAAGACTGACCCGGTCGGCTGACAGCCCCAACCCTGAAAAAAGAGGCAGGCCAGGCTGCGGCTGGCCAACTGCAACGCGCACACTGGGGACCCCTCCGCTGCTCCCCTACCTGTACCGTGCCCTGCGAGGAGGAAGGGCCAGCGCACACAGAAAACATTAGCCTGTCTGAGGATGGGTTATAACATAAATTGGCATTAGCTGAAGGGATGGAACTACACTATCTGATCTGTGTTACAGCACTATAAAGCACGTAGCTATGAAGCCTACCTGATACTTCCTCTGCGCAACTTCACTACGTCAGCGTACATGTTACAGTCCTAAAATTGTCAGAAGATAAAAGGGCTGCCCAGTCATACAAAGCCTGAGGAAGAAGAACAAACAAGATGCTGCAGTTTTCTACCTGGGTCCAGCATACTTTCTGGCAGCTGTCAAAGGCACCAGAGAGGCACCTTTTTAGCAGAAGTGCCCAGGGACAGTCCGTCTTGCTGATACTGTGGAGTTGCCAAACTTAAGAAGCTACTTAAAATAAAAATTGTAAAGAACAGAGTGAGGAGGGGCAGTGGCCACTCTACCAGCTTTATTCTTCTCATTCAACAGGCAACCTGTGACACCTGCTTAGACACCACTGACTGACTTGAGGGAGCAGGGACACTGTTCTTAGGAAATGATCATTTCTGCTGCTCAATTACTCTCCACAGGCTCCTTACAGGGTCCATGGTTTAGGAAGGATCCCCTGACTCACCTCAGGTTTCCCCATACTCAGTATTTGCAAGCCCTTAGGAAGGAGGCCTGGCACTATAATTTAGGGACTTACCAGGAACATCTGCAGAAAAATATTTTACCAAGTAGGTAGCTGCAAGTAACCACTATGGCTGGGCTGTTCCACCTTCTCCATTTTCAGAGAAAGGTGGTATTTCTCATATGTCTGTTCTCCTATGGCAGCAGGCTTTATCAAGAAACTGGCCCATGCTTCACATACATGAGACACAGCAACGGGTGATGAAATCCACCAGACCTACACCTTGCAGAAGCACAAGGCCTCACCCTTCATTCTGCCACGCTGTAGATTTTGCTGCTTCTCAGATGACCTCAGAATACAGAGTTTTTAACTTAAAAACTTACTGCTCTCTGACCTTGGCTTTAGCCCCTTGAAGGAAGAAACTTAGCAGGAGACACTCCGGAAGGATACAGCTTGTTCTTCACATATAGAAGCAGCAGCTTTTCTTTCAGTGACCCTTTGGTAGCCCCTACACTCAGGTTGGAGCTCTCCCCATATCCTGTTGACTGTATTTCACTGGTGTGACAAAGCAGCGCATCCTGCCTGAACCTATGAACCTTTGGCCAGACCCTCATCTTCAGAGCTCCAGGATACATGCATTAATAATGCCTGATGAGCTATCACGATGTGCTTGATGCCTTAGTCACTGAAATTTGGCTTTGCAAAATATGATTCTGTTCTCCTGAGACACGTATCTGAAGCCAGAATCTTCACTGAAAGCTGCTACGCCACCAGAACACCATCCACAGCAAAACCAGCAGAGATTTTAGACAGAAGCTGTTGGATTTATTCTGACTTCCTGCAAAGGCCAGAGATGTACCAAGCCTCAGTTTTCAAAATAGCTTCTGGGATCAATGCAAACCTTTGTCACAAGTGGCTCAAGGTGCGAGTCTCAGGCTTGCCTCCCACAGAGATCCAGATTTTTGTCAGACTGGTAACTGTTTATGCAGTAGTAAATATTTTCATACTCCATCTACTTATACTTTCATGTCACTTCAGATTTATTTGTTTGGGTTTTTTTTTAAATGAAAGATACCAAGAAGGCTATATAATTCTGTGTGTCACCTCACAGTTTGGTAGAGAAAGCGTGACCTAGGAGGGTAAGAGCCTGAGAAGTGAGATGTGATTGCTTTAGCAGGAAGGTTAATTAAATACAATTCCTCAAGACCTAATCCCTCCTGCCTAGCTCCCACTTGCCTTTTGTAACTGCTCTGCAGGTTTCCATCTACCCACTGAGAAGTGATTGAAGGGGATAATGTCTGCAGCCTGCCTGCCCTATATCCACTGACTTTGAGGAGGATGGGAAAAACATCTTTGAACAATTTTTTCTTAAGTATCAATACACTTAATAGAAATAAACTTAATTGGCAAGATGGTGACTGATTAATAGGTGGTTTGGCTTTGATGAGTCATATGAGATGAGAGCCTGAGAAATATCTAGACGGTTGTAAGCTGGATGAACTGGGGAGAAGTCTTACACAATTATGTTGTGGTAAAAGAAGAACCAGGGACCACAAGGCAGAAGAAAACAAAAGGGCTTGAAAATCAGAGAAAAGTAGAGAAAAACAAAAAATGCAGAGAAAAACAAATGGGCTTTTTACATTTTAAGCAATCTAAGATCTGACCCAGTTTCATCAACAGAAAGATACCCAGGGAGTTCCATAAGTCTTTTATTTAAAAAAAAAAAAAAAAAAAAAGGCATTTGTACTACATCTCGAGTAGATTAATGCCACAGCAAGAAGTATAATCTTTGTTTTCCAAAATTTCAGCCCTTCTTGAGAAATTTTTAAAACAGTGTTAGATCTTGATGGGGAGAATCAGACGATCTCAGCCCTGGCCCAGCTTCTGACTTAGAGCATCCAAAATGATCAAGGTTATTCTCCTGCAGATTTTTCCTTAAGCATTTTTAAAATATGTATCTGTCTGATGAATTCCACATCTAAAAAGGAGAAGTCACAGAAAGAGACCACCATGGTGACTCACTGCTCTCAAATCTCCCTTGCAAAAAAGATGTCTCTATCCCTTCCCAAAATATGAGTCACAATTTTCTGATGTGGGCCGGAAATCTGCCCTCCAATTCTCAGAAAATGGTGTTTATAGCATTGCAGTATCTAATGATTCAGGAATTGCAAGGCCACTTTGAGAACCAGAAAAGGATGCTACACCCAGGTTACAAGCAAATAGCATGACCACTGGAGAGAAGACATCCTTGTGGATGAACATGGGGATGAGAAAACAAAGATGCAAGGATTGCTCTCAATAAGGCACAATCTCTGTGTTTTCCCTGTGATAACCACACACTTCCACAGCCATAACAGGAATTCATATGGTAACAAAAGCTTATAAGAAAAAAAGCTTATTTAAAAAAATCCCCAGGTTTTGATACCTCCAGGAACTTCCTCAAAAGGTGTCTTAGCAAATAGGTGGTTCTGTTTCGTCAGTAAATCAGAGCATCAAGCACACAGGAGAATCAACTACCCAGGAACTCAGGACTCAGCAGGAGTCATGAGCAACATCTGCCCTGGTACATTACCTTCTCCATTAGCCCTCTGAAATTAGATTTGACTTTGCAAAAAGAAGTGTGCAGGTACCCTTGTCAGCTCCAGAGGCATGAGACAGGAATGGCACTTTAATGACCCACTTAAAAGTAATGAAACAGCCATTTATCCTAATTGGAGGAACACTAATTATATCAGAAAGTGGTGCACTCTTAGATGGCAGAGTGCAAATGCTATCTAATCAAACTTAATGAATGGGTAAAGTATCCCGACAGAGCATCTGTGCATCACTCATGCATTCCTGCAAACAGAAAAATTAGCCTGTAGGGAGCTGATCTGAAAATGGAGGTTTTAAAATGGAAGGTTAATTATGGTAGTTGAATACATGTGCTTTACCTAAAAACAAGTTTGCATCATGGGCTTCAAGGGATGCTTTCCTTTTGAAAGAAATGAAGGTGGTTGAAGGGTGGCTGGAACGTGGGGGAACACCACCCAGCGTGGAGGGCCTTTGGTGGTTACCGGCAACATGTGAGGGACTCCCTGTCTTCATTCACGGGACAGAAGGAGGAGGTTCAGAACAGCCTCTGAGTAAAGCCTCCACTGACGCTAAGCCACTGCTGCTAAGCCACAGGGGTAAATCTTATGCTGAAATGTCTTTGTTTTCTCTCTAATTGGCTCCCAGCGAGCAGAAGAGAGGGGCCTTTGGCACTGCTGCTGGGAGGGAAAGGTCAATTCCAGCGTCTTCCCAGCCAGTCTGGAGTGCAGCAGAAGCAAAGTGTGCAGCCCTGGGCTGGCATGAAGCTCCTCACATCCTTCAGTGTCAGTCCTGAAGGACAACAACAGGGCCGCTTGAGCCAGGCCCTCGATGAGATCCCGTTTGCTCTGCATCAGCCAGACCGGTGGTTGGGATGCAAGGGCTGGGAAGGGACATGAAACAAGGATCAGTGAACAGGTCCCAGAGAGCGCGTTGGAGCCCAGCACTCCTGGAAGAGCAGATTATTATTACAGCTGGTGGGGAGGGGTCTTGCCTTCAGCAATCACATGGATATACTAATGCGTTTGTATGAAAGTGAGCTGGGCTTTCTATGAGCTGTTCATTGATGAGATCCCAACACCTCTGAAAAAAGGAATTAAAACTTTCCCACCTCTTTAAAAAAAAACCTCTAATGAGGAATGACAGTGAATTGACAAAATTGAAACCTCTGCCCATGAAAAAAAGCCATCAAAACTTGCTCCTGTGAGCAAGGTACAATGTTAAAGTCAGAAAACATTTACCCTCAAACCGCATTAGTCAGAGCCTTAAAATATTAGCAGAATTGGCTGCATGGAAGCCATGCGAACAGCGCTAGTTTTATATGCTGAAGATGCCAAGTAAACACACAAGTCTTGACCAAACAAGTGCTGCACTGACAGCTCAGCTAAAAAAAAAACAACAAAAAAAAAAAGCCATAGGGGATGTAATAAAACTCCAAGCAAAATGTGTTCCCAGCCAAAAAACCAAAACAAACCCCAACAACTCAGGATAAAAAGACATTCACGGCCTCTGAATGCTTACTGAGATTAGACATAAAAGCCTCTTCAACTTATCTTAGAGTTGTACTTCCCTCTTAATGTCAAAGGGTACCCTGCCGCATAGGGAGATGTTTATACCCTCTCATGGGAAGCCAGAGGCTTCAGATAAGGGAGTGTCTTTGGAAGAAGAGAGCTTTAAAGGCTTGGGAAGATAGCCTTTATTATCAGCCAACCCTCTATTAGGTTGGTGAGATTCCTGTTTGATTTGGCTGCAGTCTCTAGCCTCAAGTTCCTGCTCTAGCTTTTAAAATAGAACAAGATCTCCCTGCAGCTGAAAAGGGGCAAAGGGTGGAACGTGTAAATAGCAATTAAAACAAAAATCTTGTTTTTTAAAAAAACCCTCCCCTAAAAGATACTCTGTGCTCTTCCCCAGTGGCCAAGGTTGGCAGGCTGACAAAGCCGAACATACCACACAAACCAGTTCAAGTTAAATGTAACTTGCCCAGCTATTTCAAACTGTGGACGACAACACAATCCTGACATCACCATCACCCTTCCTTGCTGTCATGATTAGAGGCAATTCAGCCAAAAGGAAAGACATACTTCTGGACTGGGCTTCATGAGTGCTGGGGGCTGTCCTGGTTCCCCCACCAACCTGCTAGGTAATTACCTTGGGACACCTCTGTTGCTTTACCTTTCTGAAGTATTTTTGAGACCTATAAATAAGAAGTTCTGGATTAGATATTACTATATATTCTTACTATCTGTAATTTTTGTTCCATATAGGTTGGTAAGACTTAGATAGAAAAAAGAAAACAGCTAAGCAAACCAAACTTGGTTGGGGAACAAGAACCCCTCATATCCTTCCTTAACATCACGGAGCAGCCCTGTCAGGCTCGTGCTTCGCAGGAGCTGAGCACGCTCGGCTCCCATTTACCATTCATGTTCTGTGACCTTACCTCATCTGTTTCTCAGTTTTTCACTGTACTGTTATAAATCATGACTTTCTTGCCTCTCAGCATTTCAATCAATATATAAAATGTCAGATCAGATAACTGGTACTCTCTCAATGCACACTAATGTAATTTCATAATGTGATTTCATTTTTCAGAAAAAGAACCAGAGAAGCTATTACTGGAACAGGAAGTACTGGGTGATCGATCAAGGACACTTTAAAGGCAAAATTCTTTGAGTTTCAAGTACCAGTTTTGAGCTTTGGATTATACATGAGTGCCTTTTGTGACCTCCACTACATTTGCACATGCTACAAACCAAAGCTATTTCCAGAAGCCAAGCACATCTACAACTGACCTAGGACAAAGTGGGTTCACAGGATGGGTAAGTGCCAGTACCCTGGGAGATCAGTTAAGTCATGGAAGTCTTTCAGCATCTATAATTACTTTTTATATAGCATTAGTATCATGTGGAAGAAGTCACACTCCAGCCCAGTGGTTTCTGTCACATTTCCAAGTGGTATCTGGCAGATGGGATGAATCTAAGCTAACATGTATCTCCAAGTATGACAACACTGGATAGAAATCTTGAAGAACTGCAAGGTGTAAGGCGTGAAATGGAATCAACTACAGAATTTTGGGGAACAATGAAAGAATACATACAGGAGAAAAAAAAACAACTCCAAAATTAATGATATTGGTTTGAATCTGTGCTCCAGCAGAAGATAAATCCAAAGACACAGTCAAGCCCAGTCTCAGCCCTGCTGGCTCTGGAATCAAAACTGTGCAATGACAGGATGAAGTTCTGCTCACATCTCTGCACATCTCCTCTCCATTTGTTCATGGCCGTATCATCCCATCTGTGTTAGGAGACGATGAGATTTTCCAGTTTGGGTTTTTTGGTGGGTTGCCTTCAGTAACCAGGTAGTCCCTTTCAGGAGCAGATTAGGAATGCCTGGGTGAACTGTTGATAACTTGTGCTATACAACAGCAATCTGCAGTTTCAGAGTACTTTGTAAACTTCTCTCAGTTCTCTGAATTATCAGCATTATCCTCCCTGCTGTTCAGACTTGAGAGGACAAAGAAACTAAATAGTACAAGTAATTGGAAAAGCCAGGGTCTGGGCCAGAATCACAGTCCTTATGTTTCTTGCTTTAACCACCTCTTGGACCATCCAAAATCTTTTGAGAGAATAGTTTAATTTTTGCTCAACTTAAGTCACTGAGCTCAGTTTTTGCCCAAGGACTGGGTGGACACACGTAACACCTGGTGGGAAATACAAGCAATTTTCTGTGATGGCAGTTTCACTGTACAGTCTTGATGACCTGCCTCTTTTCAACTTGTAAATGCTTTTGCTTCATAGGAGGGAGGTTTGGTTTAGATTTTAAAAAGTCATTGCATTGCAGTTATTCTTATCATGCCCCTAATTTCCAAGTACCTTTGCTAAGCAAAATATCATAAACAGTTTTTGTGTGAAACATGGAAATAAGCAAAGAAGCAGAACTAAATATTACTGGGATAGACCAGTTTGAAATTAGGAGAGAAGGAAATTGGAAACAGAAACTAAGGCATGCAGCAAGGCAAATTGGCACAACACTGTATGAACCTCTTGATGAGAATCAAACCCACCCAAATAACCTCACTGAAACCACAAAGCGATCTCTGATTTTTTTAAGCACTGACAGGCTGTGGGGATGCCAGCACTTGAAAGAAGACGTAACTTTTCCTAAAATAAAAGAAGGAAAGAAGGTGAAGGATTCTGGACATCCAGGCATCTCCACATAGAAAGCTCATCAATATGGGAGAAAGGCAGGCATTTTTCTTCAAATCCTATGGCACTAAAATCAAGAGGAATTCAGACTTCATTGGAGCTGGATTTCATTCCGTGGTCTCCGTTTGCGGGGACTGGTGTTGCCATGCTGTTAGGCACACATGGCATGGCTGAGAAGTCTGGGCAGATACTGATTTTAATTGATTTACCTGAAAAAGTCAGCATAGAAGGTGACTTTACCTTGAGGTCACAGAGATAAACCAGATACCTTGGATGCTGTTACACAGAGACAACTTAATGTCAGTGCGTGCCTTAAAGCAGTGAAGGTTATGTGGGCAATTTGACACAGGCATACCTGACATTCTTCCCAAATTGGAGTGAAAAGACCAGCCTGTGATTTATACAAAGGGGAGACAAAGCTGCACAAAGGCCAGGGGCAGGAAAGAGATCAAAGTTCTTAAACAGAACAAGCTATCCTTATCAGATCGAGGCTTTTTTTCATTTCAGGAAACGTTTCAAATATTAATTTCCAGAAAAAAATCTTACTGCAGAATCATCTTCCTAAAAAACGAAACCTGGATTAAAGAAGCTTCAGGTTTCTTGCCTTTTTTGTTTGGTTGATTTCCTTTATCACTTTTCCCCCTCTTTCACTTTTTCAGTGGCAAAATGGAAAGATTCAGGGAGAGAAAAAAAGAGAAATGTCAAGCAGCCACAAAGAAACCTGGACAATTTCTATACAAATGCTGGTGAGATATTTTGAATTAATAAGGTGTTTATGCTGTATATAAAGGCCTTCAAAATTAAAACATTTTAAAAGATCATTTTTCTACCGTCATTACTTCACAAGCCCTAAAATAACACTCGAAGTTTTACAAAGCATTTCTGACATTTCAAGATTTTCCAAACTGCACTTGAATAAAATTGTAGTAATAACAGTTAAACCAAACAGTAATCCTGGAGGTTTGAATCTCTGGATTCAGGTATTGCTCAGCGTCAGTTTGAAAACACAGTGCATAACATGATTCCTTATTTCTTATTCTCTCTCCAGCTTCTCTTTTTAAAGACAACATTTACAGGAGTACAGGGCTTACTGTTTCTTACTCCTGCCTGGTGTCCTCTGCGGAATGGCAAGCAGAACAAAACCAGCACTTGCTGCTGCCAGTCCATGGCCAGACACAGCTAAAGACAGTAATTTCCAGGGCTGATAAACAGGGATCATGTCTTTAAATGGCTAAACTTCTTGTATTTGTGCTTTCCTTAAGAATTTTCTAGTTCAGCCACATTCTAAGGTTTTCACTTAAAGCTCAGGCCTCCCAAATATTGAGATTTCTGACAACTCCACGCTCATTCCAGGACTGTGATTCTGTTAATTCTCTCCAGGCTGCTGGAAAGAAAAAAGACACACTCGTTTTCATCTCTCATGCAGCTGATATCCGAGAAGAGAATCTCAGTGAGGCCCTAAGGGCAACAAGGACTTTGATTTACTCCAGAAACTGCTTTCTTAGATAAGTTGCTCTCTTGGCAAAATTTCGAACGAATTCTTGAACTATAAAGACTCGGGGACGGCTTTGACCTCCTGCCTCACTTGAACAAATATTGTTTGCACTGTATTTTGTGTGACACAACCCCCCAGCAACAAGAGTTAAGATTTCCTGACAGCATGTCAGTATGTTGCATGTTTAAAGCCTTCATTGTTCATAATACCAATAATTATTAAACAAGTACAATATTGAAGAATTATTTCAAATCCTCATTAACTTCAGTACCAACAGGAAGAGGAAACTAGGGCAGGAAAACCCTGCAATTACTGTTACGCGTTCCTAGTAACATCAGTCACACCGCATCAGTACACTGTCTTCCTTGTTCTTCATCTCTCTTCAGCTCGGATATCCTCTGGCAGAGCCAGCTCAGAGAACAAAAGCTGGATTAGACATTTGTATGAATAAGAATAGTATCTAATATTACACTAGCTGATGAAAAATGTCCAAAGATATCAACTGTCATGCTTCAAGGGGATAAACTGATCCCCAGCTGAGGTCAAGAAAAAATAAGCTTCCCCACCCTCACCCACACAACACTTCAGTGTAATTCCAATGGGAACACAATGAGCTTTTCAACCTTTTTTTGAAACAGCCACAACTGGAAGCACTGGAAAGAAAACACTTGACCAGACAACTCACTCGCCTCAAAAATTCCGATAGCAGTACAAAAAAAAAGACAGGATAGCAATCCAGACCACGGCAATAAAGGAATGTTGGCTTTCCTCTTGAAATGCCAGCAGATGAGGCACATATGGCTGTGTGCTGCAATTCATGCCAACACATTAACGAGTGTCTTTTAAGGTACTAGAGTTACTTCATAGCATATTGTCTGCATATCCACCAAGGACCCGTACTACAGCTCTGCACTCGCTGTTTAATTCTCATTGTTCTAATCACTGGTCCTGCAAGGTCAAACTGCCTCCGTTAAGTCTGGCACTTCTTCTTAACTCTACTCTAATGCATTGAAGTCCACTGCTCAGCAAGATGTTAATACTCTCAGAAGCACATGTACAACTCGGGCTCATCTAGTCTATGTCTACATATGTCCCTTTTATACCTTGTTCAGTCAATATTAAATACACCTCTGAGTAGCTAGTTCTGTCTCTGCTTTATTTACCAGGCAGAAGGAGGACTTATCTGGCTGCCAGTCCTGTAGATTTAACCCATCATCTAAGAATTAGGCTTGTCTTTTTATTTCATACATATTTTTTAATAAGAATAATCATGCAATCACAGTGGAGACATAGTTTATGAGATGGTGCCTTCTCCTGGAGCTGTGCAAATTCTGGAGTAGCCACTATGTATATTAACTACCTGGCTCTCCCTAATTCCTGTATCTATTTCTCTCTGTAATATCCTTGCCTTACAGAGCTGCCCTTATTTTTTTCTGTAAATCCTGGAACATCCACAAAAGGCTGCAGAAGCAATACAGGACTGAAAGTGCTGGACAACCAAACTATCTGCCTTATTTTGGCATTCTTTTCACTGCTTCCCTAGCTGTAATATTGCAGAAATGAAGCAGATACCATGTAGTGCCTGGCAGTCTTCCCTCTTGAAGGTCAACATTCATTGGGGTAAGTATTTTAGTAGAGAAAGGGCAGGTGGGAGAAGATATAGAGATAGAAGAACGAATATAAAAAGGCTTTCTAAGGAAGCTCTGAAATGTATCCTCATGGAGCTCTGATTCTAGACTCATGTAGTATCTTTTTGTGAGGTTTTTCCTTGTCCATTGTCAAGAGAATGGGTACATCTGGGCTGTGCCTGGTGTGGTCCTACGAGAATGCAGCAGCCACAGTCATACATAGATTAATACTCAGCTTCTATCGTGGCTGAAGCTAGATCCATTTATTGATCTGAAAACTAGATCAGCGCCTTAAATTGGTATTGAAACTAAATGGGAAGCAGCAGAGAGCAGGCTTTAGATACCCACTGTGGCCTGAAGCATGGAGAAGGCAGGCAGGTAATCACACGCTGACCCCGTTGAAATCTCTGCATCATCTTCAACTCCAGCTTTAGATACAACAAACCACAGTAACACAATCTGGAGGTGATGAACGAATTGGCAAAATGAGGCCAGATGCTGTGTAAGGGAAGAAAGGCCAAACTTTCTTAGAAAGCTGGAAGTGAAAGATTACATTTTTAGAAACTAACGTAAACCTGAGCTTCCTCAAGTAAAGTATGCCGATGTGTCTCAAAGCTTCAGCTGGCCTGAACACCACAAGTAAACACTGTAAGAATCAGATTTTTTAATTTTTTTTTTAACAGCCTCAACCTTTATAACCAGATCTAACCTTTAAAGAAATCTGGGTTTATGCCTGCTTATTTATTTTATATTTTTATACATACACTTACCATATGTATATGATGCTAGAACTTTACCAGAAAAACTGTTTCACACTGGAAATTACCACTTCATTTCTTCTTACAAGAAAGGATGACTGTAAATTCTAGGGTCAGAGAGGGTTCTAAATCAAATTATGGCTCCTATGTGTAAGTACAAAGGCGTGCAAGAAAACTGCTGATCTGTAAGAACAAGAGTAGATCACCCATATTTCCTAGCCTCTGTATTTACATACTGGAAGACTCTGAACTGGAAATCCAGTATTTTAGTTTACAAAAAGCATGCAAGATTGATAACTTTCTTATTAATATGCACATTGCACACAAAGAAGTATTACCAGGTGTCCTGGTGAGCGCTGTCTGCTGCCACAGACTAAACCCCATGCCTTTTCCTGTTAAAACCTATACGAACAAACAAATAGGAACAACAGATTAATCAACTGAGTTAAGTTTTCCCAAGCCAGCACACAGCTGATGGCTGACTGTTAGCAAGAAGATGAACTATAGTTAAAGCATCAGCATGGGAAGCCAAGAGACAAGAGCTGGGCTCAGAGCACTGGGCCCAGAGACTACCATAACCACTGGTTCTACCCTATCATGAGATAGGTAACCAGTTACCCAGAAAAGGAGGTGCTCTGTCCCTAAAAGGCAGCTACTAAAGAGTAGTGCATAGGATGGCTTCCAACAGAAGTCAACATTGGCTTATGGCCTAATTTCCTGTTGCACATTAGTTAACAGGAAAGCAAGAGACCATACTGCATTGTTAGCCAAAAAGACATTGCAACCTCTGGAAACCTTCAGATGGTGATGTTCCAAGTTTTGTACAATTCACTGCTCCTAAATTAGGATCTTGGTCTCTCTGGACAGTCATTGGGTAGAGACATGGGTGCTTCCAGAAGGTTGGACCTGGACTGGATGTCTGAAGAAGACAGTGGGAGTGTGTCTCAGAGTGCTATTACGCAGTCAGTAGCTTCCTGTCCCACATTTAATCTGGAGGTTTTCTGCAGTGAGAACGGAGGGATTTCAGGCAAGACACCACAGCCCAGGACGCGTGTGCTTTTTTTTCGTGGCAGCAGTCAGCTCTAGGTGCTGGCATACTTACTGTCTGCTGCATCCCTACTCAGGCAGCCTGGAGCTCTCTCATCAAACTTTACTGAACTAGCTCAGTATATGGCAAAACTTGGTAGCTGGGAGCCAAATTCTCAGTTCAGATCATCAATTACAGATCAGGCACTGTCCTACAGAGAAGGGATGGAAGAGATTGAGTGAGTCTTTTGTCACAGTTCCAGTTTGTCTTCCCCATTTCCCCTCCTGCTGTAGGAGAGGTTACAAACAAGAGTTGCACCTAGTTCAATACGCTGAGATATGACTTCAGATCCTCTGAAGCAAAACCAAACCCATCTGAAAGCTCCGATAGCTTTGAGGAAATCTGCATTCAGACAGGCACACCTAAATGTAAAAACATGAAGAGGCTGTGGCTTCCTCGCTGTCTGGGTTTCCTAAGGAAGGGCGGACCCATTTCCAGATAGCATGGACATGGGTGGAGGGAAGGGGGAAGACACTAACAGCAACAATATCTGACATGAATCTCTGCTCTCCTAATCTTAAAGTACAACAACGCGAAACCAGAGCAAGTGTGAAAGCTGAAGACTCCAGCAGGGTTTCACATCAATCAGGCTTTTCAGGCTAAAGCGTATCAAAAACCAGGAGTGAGACAGCAAATGTTAGATGTCAGGATGATTTCTGAGCTCTTGCATAGTCAGAAGACAAAACAGGTTTAAATCCACAGCCCTTAGATTTACAGTCCACCTCAGAAGCTCACACCGCCCCTGCCCCGTTCCCAGTCCCCAGGTGGCAAGGGAGGTTACAATACAAACAATAGCTATCCTTGGGGCAAGGCCACTGAAATAAAGGAATTGCGCCAGCTCTCCTCCACTGACAAGGGGCTCCAACAAGGCTGTACACAAGCAGCAGGGGCTCCTTCCTCTGCAGGGCCTCTTTGCATGCAGCAGCGACTGCATGGATTTGAGGAACGCAAGCACCGGGAGGGAGCCACTCTCGGTGGCCCAAAGGAGGGGGAATAGCTTGCAGAGTAGCACAATGACAATGGAAAAAAGGCAAATTTAGACCCAATATCAGAAAGATAAATTGCTGAGAGTTCTTATGACTGGAGACTAATCCTTGGGGATTGCATGGCCCAGTGCCCCCCAGCTGCATAGGCCATCACACCTGCTCTGCTGCTGGAGATCAATCACTCCCTCCTGGTCAGAGAACAAGGCAAGATAGAATAGTGGGTCTTATTCAAGCTCTGTGTCTGGGAACATACGCTTAAAAAGCAGGCACAAAATGGCGTAATCGCAGCCCCTTCGAACTGGCTGGCCCCTTGCAGTACGATAACCAGCTCTCGTCCTTTAGGATGCATGTGCAGACACTGCAAGGAAACCAGAGCTGAGCTGGAAAGGAGAATTTGAAGACAGAACAGAGGTTATCCTGAAAGGAGGGTTGTGAAAAAGGCAAGCTAGACGTGAGGCCTGTGTATACAGACTCGCTAGCGATGAAGTATATTGGGCTTCTGGTTTACTATTATAGGTCAAGTGTTTTGTCTTCCCCCCCGCCCCCGATTTGTTTCAAGCAGTTTTAAAGCTAACTGCAGGTACTGTGCATCATTTATGCATCCAGGCCTAGCATTTAGAATTCATTAATTTAAAGGCATCATGAAATACAATCATGAAGTACTGAAAATGGGAAACGAAAACAGAGTTTATATGTCCCTACTGTGCCGGACCATTTATAAAAATACTGAAGTAATGATGATGACATTAAACATCAGTTTATAATAATAGGAGTTTAAGAGTGGGGCATATTATTCTAGATTTTATATATTTAAAATAAATATTGATTTAAACATAAAGAGCATAGTGTTTCTTAGAGAGCACCAAACCAGAAACAGATCAGGCCACTTTTTACACTTAACCAGGGTGAAGTGAAAAATTCAACAATCAGTTTGAACGTAACTTCTTAGCTACAAAAATCCAAGTATGTATTTGGAACACCAAAGAATGCAAGCGCATACACACAGCTTCAGCTACACGTACACAGCATCACAAGGATCTTCATTCACCTTTTGCATTCTGAAACATCTATACTGGTCAAAGTTATCAGCTTCTATAGCCAGGGGACAGAGAGAAGTACAGATTTCAACCTCCCATTGCCCACAGCAAACCAGGATCTGGCAAAAGCCAAACAGGCACGCTCACACTCTGCTTTTACAGAGGGTCTCAGTTTTGAGCTGCTCACACAGGAGGCAGTTCAGTCTCCACCCAAAGTCCTGACTGGCGACAGCCAAATTTGCTGCACTGATGTACCTGTCAACCTGTGTAACAGAGGCCAAGTGGAGCAAATCAAAGTTATAGCACTAGAAACTGGATGGACTAAGTTACTGGTCATCTTGAGCAAGTACCAACGTTTATTGCAGGTTCATGGAATGTGTCTTTTTCAAACACCACTGATTTTAAATGCACAGAAGTTTACAATTCCCTAATTAAACATCATTCACCTTTTAGATGTCATTGCTTGCAACTCTGTCTCATGCTTATTACTCTGAGATCATAAAAGTTATTGTAGTCTCAAATACTGTGGTTTACCCACATTTTCAAGACATTCACTCCCTTTGTATTGTGTACAAGAGTATTTCAATGCAAATAAGGATTTGGGGTACGTCCCTCTCCCCCCCCTACTCCGTCTTAACTAGACATATCCAAGTTATCCAGTGCACCTACCGAGCTGTCTCAAATTCTTGTGTATGGGCTTGAGTATCTTGCAGTTAAAATAAATTAGTTCAAGTCCCATGTTGCTTCTCAGCTGCAAATGATGAAAAAGCCACGCTGAGTAACACTTGAATGATAGCCTTCATTCTGACACCTTATTTCGGCAAGGTATCTTTCCCCAGTGCCATTATTTCACATAGTCAAACTTCTCTGGAAAGTGATACCGTCTAGAGATATCAGAGTACAGTTTCTTGAATTCTCATTCAACAACAGCGTGTCGTTCACCTGGGACACATTAAGCTCGGTGGTTTAAAACACCCTCATAGAATTGAGAAAGTAGCAGAGCTTACCTCCTGGCAAGCCCCTGTAATCCTAGCATTTTTCAGCTTTATGTTGTTTTGCTTAATACTTCCTGAATTACTTCTCCTAAATTTCTTTGTGTGAAGATAACGCTACAGAAAAGAAGATGAGAGTAAGTCATTATCTGTCATTTATAACACAAAATTCGTAATGCCCATCTTTGCGAAGATTATGGTCTTTCAGTGCTCTGCCAAGTAAAACACCTCCATCATGTAACTACCTACTGCTAGAAGTATTCAAAGTAGTGTCAGTGTAACACGGTACACTATTTCTGTCCTATTTAGTAGTGTAATACTGCTGTGAAGTGTTAAAAAGCTGACATAGTATATTCCCCAAATGTAAATAAACCTGCTCTAATAAGAATCAAAGAGATTATGCTACACAGCTATGCAGGCTTTATTTCAAAAACTCGAGAGAAATGGGAATCAACACAAAAGGAGAGGAAGGCCTGCTACCTGCAGTTTTATGGATACATGAAATACAGGGAAAATTGGTTACCTTTAGTGTATATCAATGTCAAAATGAGCTATGTTTAGCACTTAACAGATTCAGTACTCTGTCAGGAAAGAAATCAAGCTGTTAGGGCACCTAACAAAAGCCCAAAATTTTAGGGTGAGGTGAGACAGAACCCTAACTAAGAACACAGAATAGAAGAAAGGGTGAATAAGGGTCTTGGACAGCTTAGCTGCTGTGACAGCCACGAGTTCAAGCTCTGTCGGATTGAAAAGAGCATCTATTAGGAAAAAGGTTTGCTGTTCAGCCACGCCGTATCAGATCAGTTGGAAAATATTTGGGGCAATGCTACCATATATTATAAAATGGATATTTAAAACATACATTTTAAAAACATAGGTTTAAAAATATATATTTAAACAGACTATTTTTAGTCTATAGCCTATATATCTTTATAAGAAATGAGAGAAGGAGAGTATCTAACCTTGTACTGCAGAATGGCACCAAACCCATCTTCCTGTGCTGTCACTCTCTTCAGCACCGAGTTCACATGCCTTCAGTTGCCTATTTCAGTTCATTTTTACCTGGACTGTAAGGACATCCATGGGTTCTGCTTTTGCACATAAACATCTCTCTCCAACAATGGATTTAGGACCAAACACTAAAGCGTACTAGGAATTTTTATGAGAGCCAAGAACTCAGCAGTGGTGCTACCTCTCTTTCTTGCACCAACACAGTAACTCCAGTAACTCCAATTAACTTAACTTTTGATTTATACCATTAAAGCGAGAGCTGAATTATTGTCCCAGCACGCAACACACGGAAGGGTTATTTTTATTACAAAACAAAGAACTTCACGGCTGAGGGAGGGGGAGAAGAGGGGGCTGATGCCGTTCTTGCCCCTCTGCTCTCCCCACGCTGCAGGTACCTGGCTGCTCCTCTGTCAGCTCCGACACGCTGCCGATACAGCAAGGAGATTTCAGGCGACCTGAAAATTATGTCAAACATATGTAAACTCTGTAATAATCTCAGTACACCACCCATCTTAAAATTTAAACTATGGCATTCCCATTATTGAATAATATTTAAAAAACACGACTGGATGCAGAAGGCACAGCTTAGGTAAAGGTTTTAAGGGCCTGACATTACTCAGTTTATATTTTAGTCGTGCTGTTTTCTGAGGATCAGGGCACTGTAATATAGCCAGCATTACTAAAAGGTCAGTTATGAATAACCTGCTCCTTTCCTAAGCCATGGAGAAACGTGCTAGAATTGCTATTAAGATAAATCTACAGACAATTTTGGTTAAGGCTTTACAAGGGTTTAAGAAAGTTTATTTAGGCCTCAAAGCAAAGCCATCCATCTGCTCTAAAGACTCCTTGCTGGAAGAGTCCAACTTTAACACCACCGTCATTCTGGCCAGCCCGCAGCAAGACAGAAAGTGTTACCCCTGCTGCTTTTAAGAAGACAAATCAGCTCCAATTTTATTTAACTGGGAACTAGACTCAACATATATTTTTTACTAAGAGAATTGAAAGAGAAGCAACAAACAGCTGTTCCTCTAGAATATGTCTATCCATGTGCAGGTAAAGTGGCATTTATCAAAACCTACAAAATGGAATCCAAACCCAAGTTGGACATATTACCTTTAATACATTACAGGAGTCAACCGAAAATTACGTGTCTCCAGGAAGCACCTGAGTCCGTGCAGCTTTCTAAAGTGGAGACCTTAGGAAAAACACTCTGAATACAAGCTGCCAAGTAAATGGAAACAGCAAAGTCAAGAGTCCTTGGTGTGTAAGACTGCTCAGTACTCAGAAGTTATAGCATGGTAGGTACCTAAATACTGCAGCCACTCTAAGCTGTGTACAATCTATTTTACAGGCTCTCTAGACCTCAGACATCTTATTCTGATAAAGTGAGTGAACCGGTGAGATATATGGAGGCAGAATGACTGATGGCAGGCCAATACTACGTATAGAATAAACAGTCAAAGGATAAAAACATTTAAACAAGGGTAGTTCTGAGATAGTGACACTGGATCCAAATCCAGGAGTCTGTAGAGATCTGTTATGAACTCAGAGAAGCTACTGCCTTTCTTCCAGCCTCTCTTTACTTATATAGACTGAGCTTTTTTTTTAAAGCCAAGCGTTGTTCCACACTGTGGGAATATGCAATACTTAGTAGGATGGTGTCCCAACTCACCATCGTAAATCAAATGCTGGATGTATAGGCACTTCAAATATTATTGGCAGAAGTAAAATTTAATATAGCTTGCCAGCATGTGGAAAAAATTTAAGGTCCGATTCAATGAAGTCAGTGTGATTTTGGCCTGAATCACCCATCTGCTACCTATATTAAGTAGTATAACATTCTCTATATAAATAAAATATATTCAATTTTGATCACGTTTGACATTTCTTACAGCGCTAAAATTGTCATTTATCAACCTGTATTTTTAGAGCTCTCTTGGACTGACTGCCAGGGCTCCATCTGGCAAAATTAGAGGTGTTCCTAATCCAAAGCATTTCAAAGCAGTTCTCCCACATTAGCTGAAAAAGATCAAATTAAAGTGATTGCAGATGATTGTAAAAAGATGGATTTAAATTTTCTTAAAAAATGCAAACAATGAAGTAGTAACTTAAAAAACCTCTTTATGTTACTATACCAGCTCCCTACCCATCTATCAATCCTTTGTATGAGGTAGCTGCATTCAGAGTGATTATACCTTGAGCCTGGTGTAATATTTTAAAGGACTTAACTGTAAATTATCATTTTTTGTTAAACTAATCACTGTATTACCCACACTATAACTGTGATTGTAACCTGAAAAACACAGACCCTAAGGATGATACAGACAACTAAGGTCTTTAATATGTTAATTTTTTTTTCCCCTGGGTAAGGTGAACTTGAGAGAGTTGGTCTCAGATACAAGTCCCACTCCCAGGAAAATTCTGGTTTGTATTCTTTATTCCTGAAGAAAGCATACTAGCAACTTCAGAGCCACCATCTTCCTACACAAAGTCTCTCTTTCCTCCCTTAGATAATCACTTTAAAGCCCCACTGCATGTACAGGTTACAGTAAAGTCTTTCCTAGACTTTGGAATGGCAGAAAGCTCATCTGTCATGATCCAAGCTACATGTGTCATCACTGCCATAACAATTACCAAATACCCTGCTCAATTTGGTAAACACCCCAGCATGGATCATCCACAGGAATAAAGCTCTACGTCCTCTAAAGCCAGGACCGTGCCACTTCACGGAGGAAGCACCAGCCAGCACCAGTGGTAGGGCCATTGCCCCAAGTGGGCAGCCTACCAGAGAAGCACCACGCTCAGCCAGCATGGCGTGCACACATCCAGATTCAAGGAGGGACCTCAGGGACAGCAGATGAGTTAATGGTAATTAGAGTATTCTAGGCTCATCAGCTTCCCTTGGGACTTGGCAACCACTGGCAAGTCTTAGAGAGATGTCTCGGTAGGATGTATGTAATGGTCCTTGGTAAGATTTCCTGGAGTGGAACAGGATCCCTCCTCTCCTTGCTTGCTCCTAGTAGCCTGTAAAAACTTAATTATTAATACTTTTTTTTTTTTTTTCCTCTCCTGAGTTTTCTGGGGATAGAGCAATGCATCAGCCTTCAGCTGTCACTGGAACCAACTCCTATTCTCTTCCACGCTCCAGAAGTTTTATTGGCTTGGATTTTAAGAGTCTATGCGTGAACTGACATAGATGCAGCGCACACACACACACATGGTGCTACACCCCTAAATACTAAACTTATCTATTTCAATGATTGCTTCTTGTCCAGCTAAGTGATTTGGAAAGAATAAAGCAGTTAGCAGGGAGGCAATGGCAAAGTCACAAAAGGCAAATACAACAGCAATATGGTTCGCTAGCCAAGTACATTAGATTATTTTAATCTTTTCTAAGAGTACATTACATCACAACTCCTTATCTGACCCATTTTTTTCACTGTATCAACCTTGAAGAACATATAAATCATAATGAAAATACAACATTCATCTCTATCGCTTACCTCACCATTATAAAAGAATTATTAATATAAGCAGTCGAAAGGGGTTTCCTTATGCAGAATGCAGGTGTGGAAAAATGGCTTAGAAAAAAACCCCTGCTTTTGAGCTCATCAGCATCAAATGTCCCACGTTCTGTAGATGCATTAGCTGGGGACCTCCCCTAAGGCCCATGTCTCAAAGGCACAGTGGTGAAGGACACCTGATGTGACAGGCACTACGTAAGCATTACACACTGCTTTGGCAAGGTCTGACGGCAGGTCAATTAAACTATCATAACACTGGTTTTTGATTTCAGGACGATTTATTGCTTAGTATGTAACATACACCCCTCGCAGAAACTACACTCCAGCAGGTGCAGTGGTCAGGAAGAAAGCTGGACAACAGCAACAGCCCACTTCATTTCTTATCCCTTTTAATTTCTTTAGATTGCTAGCACTGAGAGTCTTAGCTCTTTATAACTAATGGCCTCTATGGTGTACAGAAAATCCTTGAGTTGCTCTCGTTACAAACATTTAGAAAGGATCTGGCTCTAAATTGAGTTATGAGTTTTAAAAGAACTGTAAGTGAGTTTTATTTTATATCTAAGAAAGAGCTCTCTTAAACCACGTAAAACTATTCTAGCTTTCTTCCGTAGATTTCAACCTCTTACGCTGTTCCAGTCACGGGATACATGAGCACTAACATCACTACTCCCAGACGAACCAAAGTGGTCTGCTGTAGGACACCAATCTTCTGCGTCCCTTCAACAGGAACATTAGAACAGAAAAAGCCAGGCTTTTCCTCCCGTGATTCGTAACACACCAAGTACATGATACCACATCAGTCCATGAAATCTATCTTCTGTTATCTGTGTGTAGTAAATCAACATAATCAGCATAACCAAACGGTTATACGAAGAGAGATTTGTCATTAAGGTGCATAGCAATTATGAAACAGTAGACAGTGCCAGCTCTCAAATCCACTCTCCCTGAATGATGAGACCCGCAAGTATTCCCATGACCAACCCACAGCTGTCGTTTAACTAAACCCTGCAGTTACACAAATACAATGTCCGAAATCCCATGTCTTGGTTACATGGTTTACCTCAGTATTTGTAACTACATCTTGGAACTTCTCGGGGTAAGAAAGCTCAGAGCACAATATTTTAATTTATATATTTCAGCCTTCTGAATTGACTTAATCTGATACTACCAACAGTAAGTCTAGAACATGCGCATTAACTACTCCTTTCTCCACAGTGGATTTACTTCTAATTCCCATACTTTGTGGGAAAAAATTCAGTATCGCAAGGCACTTCATGCCCAATCCTGATTTTATATGCATACAGATGTCATACACCTGAATGATACTTTTCTTGTCATCACCCAGAAGTAAATAATGTTCACTCACTGTTGTTTCCACCTGTATTCTCTGGTATTTAATGGTAAAGTCTATGCAGTAACTGCCAGAAAGGGCAGTTTAAAAATGTTTTACTGCGCTATATACACAGATACGCAACGATAGCGGTGCAAGTGCTGTCGACCTCCAAGAGCTTTTCTTCATGTTTTGTTAGGATAAATGGTTAAAAATATTCCCCGAACAGACAATCCTGAAGGAACACAGTTATAGTCCTGCCCCTGTTTCACGGCGCGCACAAGCCTGCCAAGGCAGCAGTAGAATACAGGTAAACTTTGTACTTGAAAAACGTGGCAATCTCAGTCCACTGCAAACATTATCAATCTCACAAGCCCTGGCTTCAGAAAAGGGAGAGTTTCGTTGTAACGCTTTATTTCTTGAGATGGCTTGTAAAGAAAATTCAAACTCTAATGCCCTGCGACAAAAACTAAATTCAGCATAATCCAGCTTATGAGTTACAAAAAAACCCCCCAAAACATTCTGGACAACATCAGGTTTTACTACATATAATGGCTTTATGAAATGTATAAGTGTCACTTTTATAAAATACATTTTTTCATTCCAAACTGCAAATTATAATTCATATTTATTCAGGACTTTCCTTTTTAGTGTTTTAAACTTAACTTTTAAAAGAAAGAGACAGGATTACCAAATTAAAGATTTATTATAGCGTTTTTATTAACAAACTTTCATTGGAAAGTTCTGGGCGCATTAACATAGGAGGCACATTGGCTTCGATGTTTGGCATTTGACAGTCAACAGAATTGCACTTCACTGCGATAGCCTTGCTACAACAGTGTAAATTTTCACGGCAACCCTCGTAGCGAGCCTCTCTCACTGACCTATTCAGCAGATGTTTTTTATCATTTTGGTCAGTGTTCAAAACCCGGTCATTCTGCACAGAATGCTGATCTGTCTTGCTCTCGGCTTTCTTTTTTTGCTTTGACAGAGAGGCTTTCTTGCTTTCAACCCTGCTCGCTTCTGTACCACCCTTTTCGTCATACTTGTCTGTCTGCTGACAGAATCCCTTTTGGTTATTTGATACGCTGCTCTCACATTCAGAGCAACGCACTATTAGAGGTCCTGCGTTTCGGCAGAGAAACTGTGAGGAGCTCATCACCTTTGGAACAGTCCTTACGGTTTCCTCTGGGTTTTGATGAGCATGTGAATCTGTCCTATTTATTCTTTGAGGTGCCTGAAACTGTTGCACGGACTGGAGGAAAAAATTTTTGGGCAGAGAGTTCTGCGTAGTCGTTCTTTTGAGCCTTCCTTGAAGGCAACTGCAGTGGAGGACATGCTGGACCGGATGCACGTAACCCTCGGCAGCTTGCTGTAAAGCATTTATAGGAGCTACAGAGCTTTGGATCTGTACGGTTCCCGGCGAAGGAGAACACTGGTAACAGAAGGTGTCGCTTAACTGTTGACATGAGTGTGGATTCCACTTCACTGCCACTTGCTTATATGCGTCGGGACAGCTACACTGCCTGTTCTGAGAGAAAACTGGGCATATGGTGTGTTGGTCAAGAGACGCCTGCAGCATAGCTGAACTGGCAACATTTTTTATGCTTTTACTCACTTCGCTATTATAGGCTGAATGCATAGGCACACATGTGTTTTGGGGCCTGCTGCTGAAGAGCTCTGAGCAGATATGAGTTTCTTCATAAGTCACCTTCTCTGCAGGGTTACAGATCGCGGTTTGTGATGCCAGAGGCTCAAGCTCATAGTGCTCATGCTCCATCTCTGGTTTTTGACTTCTGGAGTCCAGTTGGTATTTGCTAACAGGATGTGATTTATTTTGACCTCTGCCTCCTTGGGCTCCTGAAAAGGTCTGAGAGAAGGCATTACACCGCAGTTTTTTTGGTAGTGGGATCTGGCCACAAGTGCCCTGGGGTCCAAGGCATCGGCACATGCACTGGAAGAAGAACGTTGCAAAAGCCCAACTAATGCACATAATAAGCATCATAAAAGTACCAAGCTGCGTGTACGCCAACACTGTAGAGGGCATCATCATTGCGCCAGCTACGAATGTAGTCAATGCAGCCATTGCAATAGCAGAACCCATACGACTTAAAGAAAAAATGACTTTTCCCTCTCGGTCAGGGTCAGGGGCTAAGCGATAAGCCACTCCATAATGAACAGCAAAGTCTACAGACAAGCCAACAGCCACCGAAATAGTGACAGATTCTAAGACATTTAGCTCCCATCCAAGAAGAACCAGTGAACCTACAGTGACAAAAATAGTTCCAGCTATTGAAACTATTGCATAAAGGCTTATAATTATATTCCAAGTTGTAAGCAGCATTACACTAAATGCAACAGCAACTGAAAGGCCCATGGCAATCAGAGTGCCATCAGAAAGACTGTCCTGAAGATCATAAAATTCGAGGTTACTCACAAACCAACCATTGCTAAGGCCTTCAGGAGCAGAACTAAGCTCACTTGAAATCCATGAGTCCACCTCTTTGTAGAACTGATGCATTTTCTCATAAGCCAGCGTGAAGAGGTAGGTGCTTTGGAACTCCAACACCACTGCCCTGATGGTGTCATTTAGGTCAAAGCGAGGCCCTGGGGTTTTACTATCTAAATGGTACCCTGTGCTTCTTTCTAGCTCCATTATAGCTCTCTTGATACATAATTCAAAAACTTCTTGTTTGTATGGAAAGCTCCAGTGGCTGCAGCAGGGGTAAAGAGATGGCTCATCGCAGTCTTGATTTTCCATCCACTGCTTAAATGTTTCAATGAAGCAGCTTGTGAAGTCTTGTTCTTCAGTCTGATAATAAAATGTTTGATTTCTTAACTTCTGACAGAAACGTAAAATCCAAACCTGTGAAGCTGGGCTAGCGATACTAAAACTGCTATCTAGCTGCAGCTTTCCTTTACTTTTAGGGTTTAAAGGGTCACCATTATCCTCAGGCGTGACACCCCAGATCACTGTAATTGGCATGTGGAGCTCTTCTCCATGGTGGACACGTTCAAACATAAAAAGCTTTTTGTATTCTGCATCGTATCGTTCAAATGGGTGAGAAGACCTAAATACCTGAAACTCAGAGAGCTCCAATGATGGCAATTTCATCTTTGGATTTACACAAACGATGTATGCTCCACCGATTGTTAAGGCAAGGAACCAGAAAAGCCAAATATATCGAAATTTGATAACAATGCATGGCAAAACTTTTTCAAAAAATATCCTGGATGCTTCTGAGACTGCAAAAATAATCTTGTGGAACATTTGGCACAACACTGTCCAGCAGTTTTTGTTGTTGTATACCCTTTGCTGAGGTTTCTTAAAGCAACTGAAAATATTGAGAAGATATCGTTCATGTAATACAACTACAGCAGGCAGCCATGTAACCATCAGAACATAATTCACCAAAATGGCAGTGCCGGCATAAACACCAAAACACCTGATTGCTGTGATATTGCTGACATAATTAGCATAGAAGGCAGCAGCGGTAGTAAAACTCGTGACAAACATGGAAAGAGCAGCGTGCTGCAACGTGATGCTCACTGTCTCAGAGGTTCCAGCATGAGGTTTATCAAATTTTGTGTAGTTCCAAACGTCACATAAAACAAAAGCATCATCTGCTCCAATCCCAACAAGAATAATCAATGCTGTAAGATTCATGAATGGGAAGAACTCAAAATTAAATACTACCCGATAAAGAAAGTAAGAAATAATCAAGGAACTAATTATTGCAAACATAGTCATCAGTGTGATAAACATGGACTTCGTGTATACACACATAACTAATAAAACAATTACAATGGCTATGGCAGGATACACAGTATCCATCAACAGGTAATCTTGAAACAATCTATGCTTTATTCCAAACTCAATCCCTGTGACGGTTGTTACACCATCGGAAGCGTTCCAGTTCTCAAAGTTATCTAGGTAAATACTCATCATGCTTTCCCCTTTCTCAGTCGGAGAGAAGAGCATGCTGTATTTTAAAGCTGGTAAGACATAGTCAGCTGTCTTTGGGCTTAGAAAATCCTTGTCCACTAGATAGTGAAGGATCTGGTAAACAGCGTTGTACTTGGTACATTTGCGAGGCACGTTTGTACACTTGAGTTGGTCCTTCCTTTTGGCATTCATATCCCAGCAGTCCGGCCCCAGGGTTCCGTTGTAGTAGTATTTGGCACATGTGCGAAGCAGCTTTAGGGTGTGAGACACATCC
Organism: Gorsachius magnificus; assembly: GCA_034008185.1. Taxonomy (NCBI): domain Eukaryota; kingdom Metazoa; phylum Chordata; class Aves; order Pelecaniformes; family Ardeidae; genus Gorsachius; species Gorsachius magnificus. The sequence continues at coordinate 8,855,606 of CM067083.1, read as the reverse complement.
CGTTCTACAATTTTTTGACACGATGACCTGTTGTTTAGAATAGCGATATAGTTGCCCAGTGTCCAGCTGGGACAGCACGAAGCAGCAGTGGCTCTCTGGCAGAGGTCACCAAACTGGGAATGGGATCTAATCTGTATAAAGACAGACAGGGCAAAAAATCCAGTTTAAAGTAATAGCCTGAATTATTAGAAATGTTCAACCACAAAAAAAATCCCAAAGTGACGAAAATTCAGCTTAAGGTCCTTTTGCATTAACATTTTAAATCCTTATTTCCACGCACATTGGTTTTGACCAGTATCCTCTTACATGCAGCAGACTAAACCAGCAGTAACTCAGTATACTGACTTGTCACAGCAGCATAAAATTGGCAGAAGCATTAAGAATATTGTAATTCTATTGTTTGAAGATGCACTGAGGTGGGGTTTTTTCCCCCCCAGACTGAGGACTGTTAACTCTCTTCTATTATCTCATGCTATACTCCTGAAAATAAACAACCAGCCATACATCAGTGAAGTTTCATTCTGCTTGGAATCACATACTGAAGTTCCTAGGAGAGGCAGTGACTTACCATCCAGAAAGAAAGGATGTGACAGCTTTACGATGCCTTCCATCAGCTGACCTCTCTTCTACAACCCTCACTTTATGAGTCTGGTTTAGCTCTTGTACAGCTGAGAGACATTTTCCCAACCAGGTCAGCCTGCCGCCCAGGCACCGTGTGTCCCTAAGTCATGCAGGATTTTCAAGGCACAAGGACAAGGTAATTCTGCTGTGGCATGAAGCACCCCAAAATAAGCCCTGCTGCAGAGAGACAACTGTCATGTCTCTGAATGCTGCAACCACCGCGGGACAAAGTCCCAATAGTTGACTTGGGAGTGGAGTGGAGGGAGATGCTGCAGCAGCAGCAAGGCCAGAGAAGTCACGGGGGCAAGCAGGCGCCCGTGGCAAGTGCAGAAAGGGCACAGAACATGGGGGAGGACTGCTGCTGTCAGCCCAAGGGACTGCCCAGGGCCTAGAAACTCCTACCAGAGCTTTACAGAAATGACAGCAGTTTTAAAATTTTGTTTAAGGACTCTCCTTAGCTAAATGAGTGTTAATCCCTTATGTGGATGCTCTTCATTCACTTCAAGAATATTCCAGATTTAGCTGAAGCCAGTAAGAGCATGACTTTGCTAAATCAGCATAAGGCACTTCTAGGCAAAACTGAAAGTATCTGTAAAACAGACCTGATACTCCTAAGTAACAAGGTTAGATCCGGGAAATTTTCTCAAGCTGGGAAAACTCAATCTTGATAGGACAGAGGGTATGTACGTCTTAAAAGCCAGAACTTCTGGCTTGTTATATGTGACAAATTCAAATTAATCCTTCAAATAGTTAGATCTATGTAAAACTTCAGTCTCAGTCAAGTCACATAGAATGAAGACATATTAATACAGGCACATTAACAAAGCCACATGCTTAAGAGTTTACAGGATTGAGCTCTGAAACTGTTATCCATGTATTTTTTAAATTCAGGTTATCTGAAATATACCTCGTTGCTGCCTTTTTTTTTTTTTAAGCAAAATTGCACGGGTTTATTATTAGCAATCTGTTATAATGCAGACAAAAACCTGCACTCGAGGATTCTCATGGCAGTTATAAAAGCTCTAATACGGACTTCATTTTGTCAACCAGTTTCTTAACAATAACAAACCAGCATTCCAAAAACCCAGGATAATTCACATTTGATTATTTCCAGATAAAAACACTCACATAGGCAAACTCAGGAAAAACTGAACAACCTACTAAATAAAAGGAAGCACTGGAATAGTGTATCTGTATTTTTCATGGCACATCTCCAGGTTAATCCTATGAGGATACAACAGGCAAATTGGGAGGAAAGGATTGTATTGTCTTCTCTATGTATTTAAGTTCAAGATGGGACAATGAGGTTTATACGCTGTTCTTCAACACTTGCTGCAGGCCATAAACATTCACTGGTAAAGTAACTGTTGCCAAAGATAAAGTAACATGAGCTGGCAGCTGGAAATTAGAAATTAAAATACAAAATTTAGCTGGGGATAGCTCATTAAAATACTAAGTAAAATGTTAATATATTGTAGCATTGGGCTTTGCTGGTGATCCAAAGGGACTGAAAAGCCCACTTTGCTGTTGCCAGACTTGGTCTGTCTCTGGCAACATTTTCATTTATTTTGGAACAAGTAAGGAAACAAAGCTGTGCAACCTGCACACATGCTCTATGTGTGGACAGATCTGCCCAAATGGACCTAGACAGTGACAGAATCACAAATACAAGGGTTTGGGGGAGCAGTCTGAGATCATTTACAGTCTTTGAAGTTTATAAAATAACTGTTTACATTTATAGGGAAAGCATTCTGCAATTAACAGGTGAAAAAAGGGTTCTTCTTATCCAAGTAATAAAAAAATTAGAACACCTCCTACAGCTATTTTGTATATAAAGTCTCCATGAAGATTATAGGACTACCATATGCTGCGCAGCTGCAGGATGGAGCCCCTAAGTGTCAGTAAAACATATAGTTAAAGTAGTTACGAGCAGATGGGAATACAATTAACGCATAGGGGATATACTGTTAGTTCATACCAAAGCAAATACTAGTTGGTGCAGAAATCCTGCTTATCATCAGAAAAACACGTCAATTCTAAGGTTTGCATTTCCAAAAAATAGCGTCTGATTTTCCCGTCTTTGAATACAGAAAGCTTTGCCGCTTATTTCAACAGAACTGTGGCCCTAAGCAAGCATGAATTCAACAACAAAAATAACTACAGCCAGAAGAGTCTGTAAGACCAGAAGGTCACCGGAGTCATCAATTTCTTCTGATAGCCGTGGCGCAAGTTAGCATCCTCTCTAGGGACAGGCTGCTAGCAGAACTTTGCATTCAGAAATGGGGCATGATGCAGCACCTGATGAGTTCTAAAAATTGTTAGAAGTGCTTAGAAATTGTTAGAAAGTGTTAAATTGTTTAAACTTGTTATCTGGAAGCAACGAGCTTTTTAAAAAAATAATGAAAAAAGCTTCAGCCCTTTCTGAGCCCATTTTTATTATAAATTTATATACATAGACCAGCAATAATTGCAAAACCTAACCATATAAATTTGTTTTGTCTACCAACTAGCTAAAAAAATCAATGCTGCTATCATGATGCACTGTTGTTCTGCTCAGCTGAGATGTTCAATTACTATATTCTTAAGTAAATACCTAAATTGCCAAAAAGATCCATAGAAACATTATCTGCAACAACGTTCTCTATGGGTCTGTGGGTGTAGCTGAAGTAGCCAACATTTAATTTTATGAAGTGTTCTTATTTCAAAGGAAGAGCTATTTTTATACAAGATGTGTGGTGCTTGTTTTTTGAAGTAGTTTCAGCCTTCCCTCAGAAAGTGAAGCAGTATTTGAAATGATACATTATTATAAAAGCGTGCATATAGGGAGGAAAAAAAGAAAAATTCCTCAGGAGTGACCTGCAACCAATGCAGGAGTAATGTAACCATTACAAAGATTATTACTCTTCAGAAGCAATTAACTGTCTTTATTCTGTTATACAGAAATTTATCTTTTTTTTTTTTTTTTTTATTCAGACTGCATTGCTTTGCAATGATCTATACCCCCTGGGATTTGCCTGCATCAGCTGTCTATGTGACTGAACTTCCACAGTTAAATGCACAGATTAGCATCTCCTCCCTAACTCCCAATTTTTACCCTTGTAAAAGGTTGTCCTCCACAGTATCTCCTGATTGAACTGGCGATAGGATTATTCCCTAGCTCAGTTCATTCAAAACTCAGCTGGGTTACTTTAAATACTGTACTTTGCTCACCTGGCTCATTCTGATTGAAAGAGATAAAGGGTTATGAGCCATCCTGTCGGTGCAATAATCTCTGATGGGGAAATAAGGAACATTTCATGAGCACGTGAGGACAAAACCCACTTACACCAACAGAGGCCAACCAGGACAAAATGCCTGTCAGCAGGCTGCCCAGGGAGATTAATTACACAATGTTTCAACTACAGCTCCACATTTTAAGCAAGCAAATGCCAGTTGTTAAGCAAAAAATAGTTTGGGAATTTGCTAAATTAATACAGTTGTCTAAAAGGCAGTGATAAACATTATTTCATAATAATGAAAATATTCCTCATTACATAAATGTGGTATAATACGAAGTTAATTGTTTATGATTATTTTTGTTTTGGAGGAGAAAAAATTGGAAATAAACAGATCATTATTAATAGAAGAAAAATATATTGCTTTATTTCCATACAAAGTGACTAGTACACAAAAATTTATGGTTACTCAGCAGTTCAAAGGAGTTCACTCCAGCAAGTGACAGGCTTATATTGCACCAACTGAATGCTGATTTTGTTTTAGCCTTTGTCAGTTAACTTCCATCAGTTGAAAACAGACACTGATGTCAATCAGAATGCTAAATTATCTTCTAACACATGTAAAAGAAGCTATAGTAGCCTCTGAAGCTGGTTATTACAATGGTTATTTTGACTAGGCAAGGTACTGAGTACAAGGAAAGTAAAGAAAAATTACAACGGGGACAGACAAGGCCAAAATGTCTTCTCTCATTTTCTCAGTTTTAAAGAGAAAAATTAGTATTACTCTGAAAGTATCACTACCCACATCTAATTAATTGGGCTATATTTCTAGCTACCGTATATATGTTCCTTTGATGTCCAGCTGCCATCTCTTTTGACCTTAAAAAAAAAAAATTCACCTGGGTGACCCACTGGGTGTCAGATAAAACTCCACATACTATGAGGATGCAGCTAGTTCACTTGAAGGTGAAAAGGCAAGAAAAATTAATTACTTTTGAGGATGCAGCTAGTTCACTTGAAGGTGAAAAGGCAAGAAAAATTAATTACTTTCTGGGAAACAAGAACAAAAATCCATGGAATAAAATTCTAAGAGGAAACATGCAGCAAAAGTTAAGATCGTCCTTTCTGCAAAGAAACTTCTGAAGCAACTCTCCTCTACCCCATTCTGAATGGTATTAGTAGCAAAACCAAATAAATTCTCCTTTATAATGTGATTTACAATTGAAAGTTGTTTTTTATCCTCGTCTGCATGCTGGCTGACCATTTGAAAACTGAAACATTTCAAAATTCTAAACATTGATGTGAATAATGTGAAGTCCTCTCATATGCTACTGGATGGCAATGGGCAACAAACCAAAGTTTCGAATACATGCTTCATATCTGCAAGTTAAATTAAATGCCATCTTTACTTACCCTCAAGTTATCTACATTGCACATTGACTTAATTGCATTCAAATTCCATAAATTCTCTCCTTCTGTTGATGTAAACACCACTCGTGAATAGCGATCACCTGAAATTACAGGAGGGGGGTTTTATAGATTGTTTGGGTGTGTCTGGTATCAAAGACTGACGCAAAATCCCACCATTCAGATGACACAGATGAAATCTTTGTCAGGTCATGGGAATCCACCTCCTTTTCAAGATGAGCTATTTATCTGTAAGACTCAGTCCACATGAAAGTTTCAGTTTCCTTAATGTGCTTATAGTAAATATGACATCTTCAATACTATATACCACTTAGAGGCTCTACAGACTTCTATTCAAGCAAACTATCTTCTGAAATATGACAAATAAAAATCAAAAGATCTAATCAGCAAACTATGAAATTCTTGGCACAGCATAATGGCAGTACACAGATAATAGTAATCAAAGGCTGATTTAGTAAGTCATGTGGGAATATAAATAATAATTATAAAGCTGTTTCTACAAGAATGTTTTTGCTTTAGAAGCAAATAACTGCCGTGGAAATTGTGATATCCTTAAGGCCATTTTTAAGAGTTCTACAGTTTAGATACATGCATCTTAAATTACAAATTAAATCACATTTATTAGACGACATCTTTTAGGAAAGGAAATAATTACTTAGTGGCAGTGAGATCTTTATGCATAGCTAACAAGGGAAACAGATACAAACCCAAATATACAGTATTGCGTAACACAATATGGTACATTGTGTTAAGAAACTTTATCGTGATAATTACAATATTCCAGAAACTAAAAGGCTGAATTTTTCCCACTGCTCTGAATATGCAGAGTTTTTGCCTTTCACAAGACTGTAATGAAAAGACTCAAGGGTAGTGCTTTATGACCAAGGAAACTGAAATCTGCAGACCCTGGAGGAGACAAAGATACCAGGAGCGACAAAAATGGGTCAAGAGGAAATCAACTGTTTTCTTTACGTAACGGACTGGCCAACTTTCCCACAGAAGTGCAATTCCTTCATGACTGCCACAACTGAGACTACGCAGAAACAGTAGTGGAAAGAACGAGAGTGAGACTATGCAGAAACAGCGCGCAGTATAAGAGGAGTTAATTCTGTTTCAAGTTGCAGTTAATGCTCAGTAGGGTTTTGCGTACGTTTCCTTTTCCTTACACAAGATCTGCTCCATCTAATTTGGTTCTGCTCACAGGAGCAGAGATGACGACCTTGCTCATATCCTCTCACTTAGATTTAGGACCATACCGTAATCACAAAAAAATCCCTCGAACACATAAATCTGTTTTTCACCCCGGTTTTTACTGGTCATCACTCTCTCAGATCAAGTAATATAAACAAATAATATCACAGTTATGTTTTTGTGCTCTATTATCAGTCCTCACATATTGAAGTAGCTGCAAGCGAGCCCAGGTCATTATATGAATAAAGGCAAGAGCTACATCTGCTAATTCATGCTCTCTGCCAGAACAAAACTTATCAAAGTTTTGCAGTATGCCTTGTAAAAAGTCAGTAAAGACTTCTTTGTCTTTTTTGTCCTATAGTTCAACTTACACAGCTTCATAAACCTTCAGTACTTTAAGGTGCTTGGTGGTGTTTTGTTTTGTTTCTTTGAGGGGGGTGTTTTGTTTGGGTTTTTTTTTGAGTGTGTATAGGGGTTTTTTGTGGTGTTTTTTTTTTTTCCTAAAGAAACCCCTAAAATCTACACAAAATATGACCTGTGAGTGTCTTTTAGGACATACACAAGAGAAGTATTTTGTTTTAGGTTTTTTAGAGTTAAGTTAATGGTACCGACAAAACCAAACCTCTTCCCTAGTATGAATTAAGTGCTACCTCTATAATCATACACAAAACACTGCTTTTACAATGATCGGCATTACCAATAACTAATAAAAGTATTTGCAGGAAATGGAACCACTGAAAAGAAGCACTCTAAGTAAATACAGTTGCTTCCTAGGAAGAACCAATAGCACACAACATTTCAGCCCAATTTCTTCAGACTTCTGCACAGAAAAAAGGTGCTTATCATGAATATACTAAGCAAAAACCGTTTTCCTAATTAGGCAAACAATATACAGAAAAGCTCAGAAAACATTCAACTGGCAGAAGGTTTTAGCCTTCTTTACACCCTTTCTCCACTTACTTGGAATATCGCAGAAAAAGGTATCCTTGTGGAAGTTCCAGTCCGCTTGCCTCTTCTCTCTTTCATAGTGATCATCTGACCATCTGTCATCTTGATGACTAAACCAAAATAGTTATACCTTAACTTAGCAAAGTGATTATTAATAAAAGGAGCGTCCAAACAAGTCACACGTCTTAACAACTCTTACATAAGAGAAAACATATTTTTACCAATGTGACTTTGGTCTAAAAAAACTGAAACATTCATTGAATTTTTTGCTTACATTAGAGACTTCAAAGGAAATGACATTGAGCCCAGTACTGAAAATATTCATAAATTAAAATTCTACCCTTTTTTAAAGGGCTTGCAATGGGAAATATCTAACTCCACGTGAAAGGCCTTGAGAATTGTAGATGATCAGATTCAGTATTTATTGAAATTGGTAGCAGTATATATATTAATTTCAGAGGGTATTGGAGCAAGCACCATGACATATAAAAAACCCCCAGTAAAATAAAACGCATTTTTAATACAAATTCTTACCTTTTAGCTTGCTCATCTGCATATTTGAAAGGATAATTTGCAAGTGTTGCTTTGTACCCTGTGTTTTTCACCATATTGTTCCATGTGACCAATCTCTGTCCTATGGCCGTCCCTCTTGGTTCAAAACCCTAAGAGCATCACATCACAAAATTCCATTAATACTTTTCATTCTTGAGGTCAAATGGGAAAGTGGAAATATAATCAAAGTGATGGATAGTTTTCATTATGAAGCATAGTTACTCGAGGCATCTACTTTTAAAGGTAAAATGCTTTATGACAGGTCAGACAAAATAATGACTAACTGTATAGTGACAAGGGATTAAGAATTCTTGCACGTACTACTTCTCTCCCTGAGCAGCGATGATGATTTAGTCTATCAAACGTTCAGCACTTAGTTTTCAGAGCAAAGGCATTCTACAAAGTCCTCTTCTGTATCTCAATTATCATTTTTTACTGATTAAAAACACTCAAGTATATCTTTTCTATTTCTCCAAGAATAAGGCAAATCTTTAAATAATTTTGAAAGTTACTTTGAAACAATTTTAATAACTTGGCTGTTTTCAAGAAATATCCATTACATATGGATATATATAATACATGCTACTATAATATAAATAATAATATTTTATAAGAACAGGATATTTTTATTTGAGGATAATAATTAACTACAATATTTTCAATGAAAGTCCTGAAAGCTACTCATAGGTAAGACAGCTCATGAAAAGTAAGAAATGAGTATTTAATAGAATCTAATAAAAATTACTTCCAGACCTTCAATATGGATATCATTTCATCCCCAGAAGGCACTTAGAATTCCCTTTCCTTTAACAGATCCTAGCCCACACTCTGAAACCTGATTTAGAACGTATGGTCTTTGTTGTACTGTGCTATACATCTAAAACTGGGATGAATTTACATTATTCACTGTATAGCAGTTCTACTGAAGGACATACGAGCTTTCAATAGCAAAATGCAGAAGTAATTTAAACTAGCAGATAACACTCTCTGATGGCAACTGCACCTTTGTATCACTATTAGCTGCTCCAATGTCAAGATTTAATACATTTTTTTTTTCATTAGAGGAATTATAAGGCTCTTTAAAACTTCATTTCTTTCATGGATTCATTAGATATAACTTGCTTCTGCAAGCTTACTACCAGTTGAATCTCTCTGGAAATTGATTTCCAAACAGATTCACAGTACAGGGAACCTTTTCAGGCATACTAAGAGTCAGTTTTTTTCTCTGGGCAGATCTCAGTTTAAGAGGAATGTACCAACTGCTGTACCTGCATCTGCTGTTTACTGGTATCACCGAAAAAAACCAGCAAACAAAAAAAATAGTTATTTGACAGTACAACTGATTAATATTTACCTACCAGCAATGGATCAGAGAAATCTGGAAGATCTGGAACTAATATCCCAACCAGTGCACACACCACTATTAACACCGTACACATGCCCAGGACCACCACGGGCCAGTCGGCTATCAGGGCAGCATAGCTACACGGAGAGGAGCAGAGAAAAAGAACTTACAGAAAGAAAAGTTACACAAAAAATTAATCCATACTTCTCTAAAGAACCACGTTGAAACTCTGACCCATTTTCATTGTTTTACTTACATGAAACTAAGCTAGCTATCACACACGGATGGAAACCATTTGGAAACAGTTTATTTCTACGCTTTCTTTTTTTAAAGTAAGAAAAGAGAGAAACAAAAACGCTTCCTATCAAATCTCCTTACTGAAAATTTCTGTTCTTATATAGAAAAGCTTTTCATATCAGACTATTATTCCCGCCCCGCCGTCCCCCAGGATTCTGACAAAAATACAGGCTTCTCCTTAAATTGTCTTTGTGCTGCCACAGAGGTGATTAACTATGGACTACTGAAATAGGTATTTCTGTTGTTTAATACATGCACTGCATTTAAAACTGCCATAGCAATAATTTACATAGAATGTTTTTACATTAAAAATGCAAAAAAAAAAAAAGTATGTGAAGTGAAAACTGTTGTTTAAGATTATTTTTTTTTTAATATAAGTACTTTTTCCTTAACTTCATACTTTTGGCATACAAGTTATCCATAGTTGGACACCACTAGAAAACAGATGCTTTGTTAAAAATGTAATGATAGAAAACACTGAAGTTTCTTCTTTGAAAGCTTAACCTTTCTTAAGAAAAATTATCAAAGAGAAGGAAAATAAATTTTAAAGTAGAACCCAAAAGAAAACATTTCCTCTGTATTTAAAAGTCAATTAAAAAAAATACTCAAACCCTATATACCAATGTTCCATAAAATCTGTTGCAAATTCAAAAGTGCAATGGAGTTGCAACATAGAACAGAATCATAGAATGTTTTGGGTTGGAAGGGACCCCTAGAGGTCATCTAGTCCAACCCCAACATGACACATAAAATAATCAGCATTAATTGCTTAGTATTCTAGTATAACACATACCCTTGGATTTTAACTCCTGGTTCATTCTAAATTTTAAGAGTCCAAGAATTTTTATATGCAAATCTAGTTTTAATCATTTTCATAAAATATTTTTATTTTTGTTAAATTGACAGAAAAGTATGAGAAAATAAAATGAAACCCAGAAATTTTAATTTCTTAATAGTTTTTCTTCCGGTAAAGACTTGAATTTGTAGAGTTTATGTTTCAAGGGCAACATTGTCTAATCTTGGGAGCAGAGTACAGAAGTCCCACAAAGTTTAGAAGGCCTTAGAAAAATAATTACTGGGTATGAATCTTTCTATACCAATAGACTCTGTACACACCAAATGCTGATCAAGAAGACCTATACTCTTATTTCCTCCTCAACTTACATGCAACGTAACATGGTATTTTATAGTAGAGCGCTTCTATACTTATTTCTACTGTCTTAAAAGGTTATGATTCTTTTTCAGTTTCAGAGCAACCCATTATCTAATCACAGTTTAATTATTGGCTCTAGAGAAGTTTTCTGTCCCATTGCTAAGAAGGGAGGTAATGCCTCCAGCAACACTTTCCCCAGTTTTCTAACTGTAAAATCAATGTCAGTGACTGAGCTTATTGCTGACTTTCCATAGCATGTGGAAATAGGTATGGTCTAGGGGTCTACATACAGCTTTAAGGAGCAACAAAATCCAAAGCACTGGGTGTATCTCAATTTCCCATTAGGTAAATGTGGAATAATTCTTACATTCTCACACAAGAGGTTAATTAGCAAAAGCTTGAAAAGCAATCTGAAGGGTAAGTTTTTATTAAAGTGAATCACAAAGGGGCAGCTTGCCAAATAAGCAATTGTACAAAGTAGAAGTGAAGGAAAGTAAATGACCTAATAGAATTTTCCTATTTATAGGACTAAATGTTTTCATAAACACCAAGTGCTAGATTGACTAGCTATTATAGACATTTGCTCTGAAGTCATAAAAATTTTCCTATTCATCACTAAGTGCCAGATTTAGCACTTTGACATGTTATCTCTACACTTCCATTCTCAGCTGAGCAGCTCTTAAACTGGTTAAATTCTTTCAGTCACTAGCTTTAAAAGAAACTGTCCTAGGTGAACCGTTTAACATGTTAATAAGCCACATAGAGAAGAAGGTAAGAGTTTGTTTACACGTGGAAATTTGTCCTGGTTTTTGTATTACATAGTGAAATTCAGATAAGCAAAGCTGACCTGGGCTAGCACATCAAAAAGGAATAACCACACTATATTTTAATTTTATTTGTCAGAGCATCACTTGCTGCCTCAATCCCAACCCAACATAACTGGCTAAACAGATGGCAGTAAATTTATTTTTCACCCATTAAAAAGCCATAAAAAGAGTTCAATTACTTGTTACTTTCTCTGTGCCACCACCCTGACTTAGATTCTGTGTAAATGACCGTTTGCCTGACAGTGTCCGAGCCCAAGAGGAAAACATTTAAATCAATTCCTCAGTCAAGGAATCACTTGCATTCAGAAAGCACATCCTTAGTGCTAAGCACATACTTTAGTACTTTCTTAAAACCCTTATTTTTGAGGCCTAATTAAAACTATAGTTGTTCAATGACCTGGTGTATGGCTACGCTGATACACTGCTGATTCTTTTTTTTTTTATCCAAACTAAGCACTAAATGATGAATCCGCAGTAACTATGACACTGACTGAAATCTCTTTTTTTATGCCAGTTCACCCCCTGCTTTCAATCTAGTGGTTAGAATGGTGACACTGCTGTAAGATGCCTTGTACCATGAAGATGCATATAGTTTTCATTAATCTCTTTCTAATCTTTTTTGTCTGCTGTTTTTCAGACACCTGAAAAAGGTTTGAGGTTTTTGGTGGGGGTTTTTTTCATGTTTCAAACAATTAAAAAATGCTTAGGAGAGACAGTAAGTAATTCAATCTATAGTTATCTCACACATTTAACACCACTAAAGACTGGTTGCAAGCAATTTGCCCCAATGTGATCTAAGACTTCAGACACTTTCTTAAAAAAGGAGGCGGGGGGGGGGGGGCGGGCGATAGAAAAGATTGTGGTCCACTTTTCCTTCTCATTTTAAGCTATAGTGTTAACATATGGATAGTTTTAAACTTTTCAATTCAGCACCTATATGCATACTCAGGTTAAACCACTTCCCAGTCTCATACAGAGACAGAAACAGATCATATATAGCTTTGGTATCATAGAGAGGTCGCTATGAGCAATAAATATTTGTGTGACTGAAATCATACTAACAAACAGATTTATGTAACTCAAACCAGATATTTAACAAACAGGGTTGTTCTTTACTACAGGCAAATCATAACAGTTTTAGGGAAGTTGCTGTGTTGTTTTCTCTGACCCTGCCATTCTTCAGAGCGTATGTAGTCCAAACATAGTGTTCTTGACTGTGTGGGTTCTCTGGTTTTAGGAAGAAAGAGAGATCATTACGATGAAATTTCTGAACTTTTCTGTCAGGCTGTTTTATCATTATTGATGATACAACCAAGCTGCTTCTCAGAATAACCCTTAATCAAAAAGGTACCAAGTCACAGCGTTTTTATGCTTGCGCAGGAAGTGTATATACTCACAAAGAGAATGCCATGGACTGTAGTAAAAAAATACCATAAATATTTGCCAAAAAGGAACATTGAAATCTGCATAGATTTTAAAATTCTGGCCCGGCACACTGTCTCCAAAAGCCTCTCCAAAAGAAGCTATTTACAGAAAGACTGCTTCACAGGAGTACAAGAGTTTGGCCACCATCTGTGGTCTATCCCCTTCCTGCTCCGGCAGGATTCACAGATGTGTGATTAGGGACATTAAAGAGCTTGTCCCTGGCTCCTCCTTTCAGTGTTTACTTAGGGACCCATCGTAGATCAATTCTTCTAAATGTTGTTTGAACTTGCTGATGCTATCCGCCTCCACAATCTCCCGTGGCAGTTTCAAAAATTCACTCCCTGTTGCATAAAGAAATACCTTTTTTTGGTTTTTAAAATCTATTTTAATTTCTTTGCCTACTATTTTCCTCGAATGCTCCTTATTCTTGCATTGTGTGAGGAATAACAGTTTTGCCATCACCTTATCTACTGCCTTTCTGATTCTGCAAACCTCGCATGCGACAGTGTTAGACCTTACCTTTTTGGTAACTTGAATGGTCTGGCTGGCCTGGAAGGAGACAAAAAAAAGAGAGTAATTGAAAATATATGAAATATACATGCATGTGCCAATTTGTTTAATTCTTCCCATGCATGGATAAGCAGCTAAATTATAAAGATCAGATATTTTAGAACATGAATTATTTTAAAAGGTACACAATCATATTCAATTGGGTCTCTGCAAACAAGTAATTCAGAGAATAATTACAGCTACAGACAGCTGGGTTTTCAAAAGTGAAATTTTATGCAGCTGATTTTTGGGATTACTATTTAAGAGGCTTTTCTGGTTTTCAACAAGAGACCAAACAAACTAACACGATAAAAATTCAGTACCATTGAAAACCATGACGAAGTTTGCATATGATGGGAACGGACAACCAAAATACCATGTTCTGATATTGCAATTCACAAGCCTTCTTAATTGTCCTTCATAATTCCACTACAAAAAATTATTTTTGGACATAAACTCTGTCTTGTCATAATGCAGGAAACAGAATGACAAAAGGTACGCGTATAAAATAACTTTTCTATGCAAGTTTTTGTTATTTGTTAAAAATCTAATACAAACATTACTATTATGAGGCGATCGCAAACCCAAGTGCAAATTATTCATACCTGCCGCTGTTCAGGGAGCACTTCGTTTTGTTAGCTATTGGATAAGTAAGTTCCACATAAACTTCACTTAAAATTCCCATGAAGAATCTGTAAGTCCTTTCAAGAATTCCCTGCCTATGCCTGTGGCATATGATCACTCCAATGACATAACCATACTATGACTTCAGTTAAGTTATGGGCTTGGTTTACCATCATGGACATCCTTAATATTGCTTCTTTAAAAAGGTATCAAAGACAATTAAGAAACAGCTGCTTGCATAAAACAGATCACTTAGTATTTCTACAGTGAGGTCTCCAAAAAAGTAAAGACTTGCATACTTTCACGCCACCGGATTAACAAAATTTTAAAGCTTAATTCAGTGCTCAAGAATGATATTTGCTGTCCTTCAGAGGATAACCTTCACCACACTGGGTTGAAATTCCAGTCCTGGGGAACCAAAATGTTTTGGCATCATCATTTCACGGTAGCTGCAGCCATGCCCATACTAGGTGACAGTATTGCTTAGACTGTATCTATTTCTAACTCTGAGCAATTATAAAGGTAAAGGGGAAATAATCCATATAAAACTGAGCCTCAGAAGCACCATGCTGTTATACCAAACAAAAAGTATAAGCCAATGCAAAGCAGCTCTTAACGCAGGAACAGACCACTTCAGACATCTATAAAAAGCACTGCTAACTAACATGATCGCAAAAGGGTGATGAAAATGTAACTGACAGCATAGAGAAATACAAATGTGACCATTCCTATTATCCCCTTCCTCGGCAGGGAGGATGGAAGAACAAATTAAACCAGCAAAGCTAAACACTGATGCTAAGCCCTCTTTTACTCTTCATCTTCAATCGTGATGTGTCACAAGCAATACAGCACATAAATGTAACTATGATGGAACATTCAATCGAGAAATATAAAGCTAATACATTTATTTCCTCAAGAAATAGAAATCCCTTTTAATTTAAATGTTGTAAGAAATAAGAATTGTATGAAAGCAAATTTCTATCAGCTGTAAATCACTGCTCTCTGGAAATGCTCCAACCCGACAAAGCAGTAGAGCTGCTAACTGGGACATGCCCGTAGGTAAAAACTGTTCTTTGAAGCCATGAGGAAGCTGAAGAAAAGAAGGAAAAAAGCAGAGTAACCAACCTGCAGTTGCAGTAACCAAAAAGCAAAGTAACCAACCTGCAGTTGCAGTAACTCAAGGATTAAGGAAATGTGCAGACAAGGATCTTCTGTTAAATCCAGGCACAAAAATTAAGATTAAATTTGTGAAATGTCACCAACCTTCAATCTGTAGTCCAAGATGCACAAATCTGACTTTCGGAGGTACTGAACATACTCAATTTCACAATAAATGCCAAGAACTTCTGGTACCACCACAAGAACAACAGATGGCAGCCAAAATGTACAGAAACCCAAATAAACTGAGTTCTGAAATGATTTTCAACAGTAAGTTGCCTGAGGCTGAAAAGAAGGTGTGGCAGGCTCAGGGGACTTCTCACCATCCTACCCACAGCCTCAACCACAAACCCAACTTTTCTCAGCTAAGGCTAGACCGGACGAGTAGAAACTAGGTACTGAAGTCAGAACTCACTAAACTTGAATCTGAAGTTAGTAGTAGCAGGACTCTGTATGAAGAGAAATGCTTCAACAGACAAAGCCCTTTCATGGACTAATTCAGCACCGACGCAGAGCGCAAAGCGAACGCGTGCTTCCCTGCTTGTACAAAAAAGGGGACAAAGCTGGAGTCAGGTAACAGATTTTTGTAATTGCAGCATACCCTCTTGGGTTTACAGATTAGAGAGAAATATATACAGACATAATTATTGTTAATATGGTGATTCAAACAGGAATTTCTAGCTTTTATTTGTAAAGATCTGGGTTCCCCTATATGCTCAGACCCTTGTGAATGCAACTCCTGTTTTCATCTGTGTCATAACGGACCCTACCGTGAGCACCAACACCATACAACTACTTGGCACAACCACCAGCCATCCAAGGACACCAACTAGCACAAACTTTGTAATTATGCTGACTTGTATACAGGTTTATGTGACAACTCCAGTTTATATTGGCAGATACAATCACCCTCCGTATCCTTGGACTTCGTCAATTTTAGTACCCACATTTACAACAAAGTTAATCAACAAGGTTGAAAAAACAATCGGGTGCTTTAGTTGAGAATTAACTCCTGTAGAGGCAACGAGGCTGCAGCACTGCTATCCAGACCATCATACACCATGCTGTACCATCGTTACCATGATCTCCAGGCCTCTATAAAGGGTTAACTGGTTCATCCAGAGAGCCATGTCCGCATCACTATGCAATCCCTGCAAATACAAGGGTTTGCTCAGACAGTGACGTACAGAACCTCATCTGAGGTCCTCAAAAAGCTGGCAAGACAAACATTTGTCGGGAAGGGACCAACATGTAATTGATAACACTCTGGGGATGATGCAGGCCCTCTCTCAATGTATCTTCTTGTATATTCACTCTTTCCACAGCTCTCCCAGCCCCTTCTGCATGCAAAATCTTAGTAGGTGGGCATGTTTTAAATCTCTCTCTTCAAGCTTTATTCTGTCTTTCAATTATGTCTCTAACTACATGGCAAAACATTTTCTCAATAGAATGTAAAATTTGTTTTAGATAGAGCTTTCAAAAACTAACTTTGCCTAATTGGTTTACACAAAAGGGGTAAAAATACCAATGCAATCACTCCTCATCTTCCCCCTTTCCCATCAAAACCAAACTACATTTCCCTCTGTTTCCTCCACCTGCAAAATATATTCAGTGTTGAACAAATGATGATGATTAAGTTCTTCAAAGTTAGGGAGGGTTAAAGGTCACACCTGCTATCAAACTGTTTTGTTTTGAAAAGCATGCATTAAAAAACCTGTGTACGCCCGGGTGAATTCCAGCAGTGTAACCAATCCCTTGCAGCTGCTGTGATGGCTCTATTATATCGGTCAAAAGTTATCCCTGAAAACTATGCCCAAAAAATTCTTTAGTTATGCTCTAAAATATAGAAATGCATGGAAAAACCAGATCTTTCCCACTTAATTAATGCTGCTGTGTCTTATTTTTGAAGTATTATACTTCTATTTAGCCAGTTTAAATAACACCACTGACCTCCAAAAAAAAAAGTCTAGACAAAAAAAAAATATCCTCATCAATTTTCATGAGAAAGAAATGGCGAATTCCATAATTGTGCTGGGCCAAAAGCCAAGGGGATCTGTGTATTAAATTACCTGCGTACTTAGTTCTCACAAGTTTGATAGTGGAAAGTGACAATCACAGTTGTTTGTGATGGGACTAGCACAACCAAGTTATTGTATAAATTACAGTCCCTGATTAAAGTCTAATACGTACTATGCCATGGGGGGAGAAAGGAAGGGAGAAGAAAAGGACAGGTCCTACTCCACCACTATTTACTGCAAGTTTCAGCCCCTATTTAACAGAAGCTTTGCTTCATCCTGTCCTTTCCTAATGGCAAGCTGAGACTAAGCATCATACAGTTAGGAACTACATAAAGAAAGGATAACTAGATTGGTTAAAAACCCCAGAAGTTTCTCAACATGCAATTTATTTTGTTGACTAGCGTCCTTCTGTGCAACATGGCGAAAAGGAGCGATGTTTAAAAAGCATTGCTATAATATCTGAAAGTTTATTGTAGGAAATAACAAGAGTATCAGGAGGATGGATCAGGGTACTTGTTTGGACTGGGCTACTACAGCTCTAATACCTCTCCAGCCTAAATAAGCACTTAACCCCAGCATTTCTAACAATATTCTGAACAGGGGAGTAATAGAAAACATTGGTGCCTTTGTGTACGTACTAACTGGAATAGAGGCAGTCACACACATAAAAACTACTATTGTGTTACATATTTTTCAGTCTGAGAAAGAGGACTATCGGTGTTCTAGCTTCCCAAAGGAGAGTACACCGTGCCATTCGGCCGTATCCTGCCTTCAGGTCCTCAATGCAGCCAAAGTTCCCTTTCAATTACAGCGGTGAATGAATTTTCTCACGAAAGGTAATAGATTGGCATGGGTATAAGAAAGAGGGGAGTTTGGTCCTAATTTCAAGAACCAAAACAAAGGCCAAGCTTTAGGAAATCATAAACATTATTAAATCTAGTTCTATAACCTTCATTTTACCTGGACATTATATGGCACAAAGCAATGTTTCACAAGCATGTTCCTCACCATGGGACCGTTCCAAATGAATTTAACACTTAATAATAAAATTATGGACAGTTTACTGCTTTTGCAGTCTGTTTTGTTCATCAAATGCATTTCAGGGGAATATAAACCTGAACGTGTCACAGGACAATAAAAATACCTAGATATTCCAAGACATACTTTTGCAGTCTTTTTTCACAAACTTCAGCTGTGAGAAAGGTATCAATTTAAGTGACCCCTTTGCCTCACACCACACAGAATCAATGCCAGCTGCTTCCCGAGCGGGTGCAAGAAACCCTGCAGAAGGTAGTAATGAAATAGAAAATTAGGAAAACAGGCTGTGTTTTGAAGCATATTCTGAAGAGCGTTTTCTACCTGTTGTGGAACAACCAACATTTTAAAAAAGTGTTAGCAGCTATCAATAACCTAAAAGGTTGAAAGAGATACTAATAAGATTTTGAACAGAAACATTGCTGCCTGCATTGATAGTAACTTGGTTTTGGTCACTTAAAAAGCACCAATACATTCCAAAACATATGTTTGTACTAACTTATCCAAACAATACCTTCCTAAAACATTTTAAATTCCTATTATAATTCTGGATATTGTTCTGGCTACATTTGATTTCTGATTTATTTCATGCCACTAAGATACAATTAATTTCTATTTCACAGAGTGCAGATGTAAAGACCGGAATCAGATGTAGAAGGACTTTTCCCCCTTTTTCTTTGGAGGAACAACCAACCTTTGAGCTAAAATTAATGCTTGTGGGGCTACCACCCTGACGTGGGGCAGCACAGAGGCACTGCCCAGGATTGTTGCACCCTGCTCCTGGGTATAGGGAAACAACTAACAGCATCACGGATAACTCTGAAACTGCCAGTACAGGTGCTTTCTCCTCCGTTTTGTTCCTGGGAGATAGCAGCTAAGAGAGGTAAAACTGCACTCCCAGCAGAAATATCCAGCTGATTCTGGTGCTTTGATGCAGCTGAGCCAGTTTCCAGTGTTGGCTGAAAGGGACCATCTCCCCACTGGAACCAACACTACGTGAGGAAGCACTGCTCTTCTTCACACCATTGCCTGCCAGTAAGCAGTTTATCATGAACCCCCAGCTGAATGGACTAGAAGCATCTCAAAATATGCACCAGTCTTTGTCACCACTTTTTCTACTTCATCACAGGAACTGGTCTCAGATGAAAAAGTATCGACTGCTGATAAATGGCATCCCTTAGCAAACCCAGCTGAGATCCATGCTCGGCGATGTTTGAATACAGACAGTGACAGCCAACCATAATTTTAGGGCTCAAACCCGGGCGCAAGTGTAACACAGAAATGGCCATCGACAGAAACCTGACCAACTAGGAAAAGCCCAATTTTCCAAACAATAGTTCAGAGAAAACTAACTGGTCAGGCAACTGGTCTCCATTTTAGCACTGAGCTGCACAAAATTTTGAAAATAAACGTATAGTTTACAGCTATTTATCATAAAGTAGTTGTTACAGGGCTGTAAATGATCACTAATACTACTGCAGATAACACAGCAGCAGAAGGGATCATCGCAGCAGAACAGGATCCAGAATAAATGAAAATTGTAGACATTGCAGGAGATCTGGAACACCTTCAGTTTCTGGCAGCATGGACAAAACACTGACTGTTTCACTCAATCCTAATTTTCCTTTCCTCACACAGGTATTCATAAGAGGGATGTATTATTTCTCTTGCTACAAATATCATCACATCCATAAAAAGACATAGCACATTTGTGATATAGTATACTCTTTAGGACACAAACCATGTCTTCTTTCTGAAACACCTTGTATACCACAGGTGTCTAAACACAGCAATACCAATTAAAAAAAAAAAAAACCCATTAAAAAGCCAATAGCAGAAAAACAAATTTTGCACTCTTGCCTTTCACTTAAAGATTCATTCGAGTCAAAAATTTTAAGTTACAATAAATAGCTGTACCTACTGGGCAAAAAAAAAAAAAAAAAAAAAAAAAAAGATAAAGACTCCCCTGTCCAAGGATTATGAGGTGTTTAACCTCAATGCTTTACTTTGCCAGAGGGAAGCTATTCCCTTTGTTGGTAGATCTGGTTACAAGAAGCGATAAAACATAGCTTTTTGTCATTATTACGCTCAAGGATAAGCTAAATCCCTGCAGGATAGAACGAGATATGCATCACATCGTACATCTTCCATTAGAACATACAATACAAACTAAATCCCAGCAGAGGAAGAAAATCCTCCTGTTTTCAGAATGTCATTGACCCATAAGAACAATTTGAATTGCTCTTAAATATCAAGCTAGCTTTTGCTGCTGTATCAGGTATAACACCTATGTGCTTTATCGTTTTCACAATCACTCAGACAACAAATCCAACAGACTAAGTTGCCAAAAAACTTTTTACAAGCCTCCCAATTTAATTTTTTGCTATGATGTGTAGAGTTTTTCTTGATTCTAATCATGAACTCTCTCTAGATGTTTTCTAAACACGTGGTGTTTACCGTATTTGTCTGCACTTAGCTTTACTTATTTACATCTATAAAGGAAGGACAGGACAACCCACAGCAGAAGGATGTTGTAAAGATGACAGATCATTTTCTGGTAAGTTACTTTTTTTAAGGTTTTATTGAAAGCAGGAAAAAATGCAGAGAATTTTCTTGTTCTCCCCCACATAAAATGTCAAGGAACGATCCAGAAGGATTTTATTTTTTTATCTCTAGATTATCAGGGTGAGATGATCTGAAACTAACTGCTATTTAATCCCATTAAAAAGTGTGAAATCTCACTGTTGCAGCTTTGCTTAACCTTATACTTACGAATTATTTCTGCTAAGATTATTCTTACGCATAAGATTAAGAAAAATAAGTCTTTGTCATAGAGAGACCAAAAATCAATGCTATTTGGCAACTGTATTACAGATATCAATTCACAGTTTTATAGTTAAGATACCAAGCTTTATAAAGGTTCTTGTCTGCTCTTCTTGTATTTTTACCCACCTCTTCAGTTCCAACTGAGGATCTCCTCTATGTTCACAGCAAATACAAGCAAATAGCACTGCCCTTCTGCATGGAAAGCAATTGTAAAGGAAGGTGTTAACAATTAAATCATCGTCCAAGTGATTCTTACTCTATCTGATTTAAATTTAGCGTAAAAGTGTATGCTTTACTGACCTAGAGCACGCACACTGGGTAAAACCAGATTCCTTGAACATCGGTGGCAAACCCTGTATACTTTAACTAAGCCAAGGTTTCGCCCGTTGTCTTTCTGTTATGAAATCAATATTAAACTTTATTAACCTACTTTGAAAAAGTAACAGGTAGTTTTGACATCGCCCACTCACAAACTTCGGCTTATGCCAACATAAAACTGTAAAATATGTTTCCATCAAGTCAACAGCGATGGGAAAGAGTCAATATTGACAACCTATACATATGTATTTTCATTTGGAAGTTATTTTGATAAGTTTAGTATCAGGGCTGGAGGGAATGTCTTATGAGGAGCAGCTAAGGATTTAGGCTTATCTAGTTTGGAGAAAAGGAGGCTGAAGGGAGACCTCATGGCTCTCTACAGCTTCCCGAGGAGGGGAAGAGAAGAGGGAGGTGCTGAGCTCTTCTCCCTAGGATCCAATCACAGGATGCGTGGGAATGGTTCAAAGCTGGGCCAGGGGAGGTTTAGACTGGATATTAGGAAGCATTTCTTTACTGAAAGGGTGGTCAAACACTGGAACAAGCTTCCTAGAGAGGCGGTTGATGCCCCAAGCCTCTCAGTGTTTAAGAGGCATTTGGGGCAATACCCTTAATAATGCACTTTAACTTGGTCAGCCCTGAATTGGTCAGGCAGTTGGACTGGATGATCGTTGTAGGTCCCTTCCAACTGAAATAGCCTATTCTGTTCTATTCCAGGATGATTCATTATATGCTAAAATTAAAACTTCTATAGATGTATAGCATATAGATGATTTGAAATTGAAATGCTCCCATAAACACCTCCAAGATTTGGGGGTTGTTTTTTTACTCCCACTCCTTTTCCTTGCCGCTCCATATGGATGGTATATGTGCAGGAGCCCTGGACTTACTTATGAAGTCTTCAGTTTAAGGTTCCTTAGAAACTCATTTTTGCAATACTGACTTTAACACCTTCCCTCTTTTATCTTCAACAACTGACTAAATACTATCAACTACTAGGAAAGCTAGCTCTTTTCCTTAATAACGTCTACTTGGTTCACTTGTGTTGAACAGGAAGCAAATAATCCTCTCTTTAGGAAAATCTGACAGTGTATGAAGGAGCCAAGTAATATACACCCTAAAAATATTTTTCTTTTCTTCTTTCCCTAAACTTTTCTCTAATGAGTGTAGCCGCATTTAAACACAGTTCTCAAACTGTCAATAAGAAAATTGCCATCAAACATACTTAAACTGGATTGTCCCAGCTTTAAATGGCAAAGTTTATACATAATTTAAAGTATATTCTTCTCCAAAAGGTTTAACTGAAGATATATATATACATATTCCTTTAACTTCTGAAGCACCAAGGGCAGGACCACATATAGTACTGCTTGGCAAGTTAAATGAAAGTTCTGAACAATTCAAGACAATAAAAAAGGCTTCGTAAAATACCATCATGAATCATTATTTGAAAACAAGCCAGCAGCTAATCTGGAGCAGACTAATATTATTTCAAGATCCTTCACAAGTCTAAAACCATTAGTCTTTTTCCTTCTCTTGGTAATTACAGTTAAATTAATAGATATGTTCTGGGATTTAAATGATGACTAGAGTAGTTTTCAGCATTTTTACTGGCAAAAAGTTTCTTCCTTAGAAATATTTTATTTCAAAGCTGGTTTTATTACACTTCCCAGTTGAATGGAGCAATGCAAGGTCATGGTCACATCTTGTGGTTCCCTGACAGACAGGAAATTAACGTGACCCAAGAAATCACAACATACACACAAGAAAAACTCCATCCCACAATACCAAAGAGAATGAGAGAGATGTACAAGAGCATCTATTTTTATCAAGGGATTTCTCCACAAAGGCTGAAATCCATGTTCTTATAGGCATTAACGACTGACATTAAGCATATGTAAGTTTGACTCTGGAGCAGGGAGGCTTCAGACTGTTGTATAGCACACTTCAACTGGTACATGCTTCAGTCTTCCTTCCTGTGCAGATGTCGGAATTTGTGAATGCAAGTCACCACAGGCGTAATTTTGGCTTTCAGAAAACCTCCTCTGACCAGAGAGCTTTTTTCAAGACTACAACTCCTTACAATTTCTCCAAAAATTAATTAAAGAGACTGCAGGGACAAATGCTGGGTTTTAATTTTTCTACATATTTAATCTATTGCAGCAAATGAAAATACTGTTACTTAAGCAATTTCGTTCTAAATGTAGTGACGTATTTCACTTTGAACATACAATTCAGCGTTGAGCTGCTGTTCCGATGTCTATGAATTTAGTCACTTAGGATATCATAATTTTTTTAAATGATGTAAAACAAGTGTATATTTAACACAATTAAAATATTTAAAAGTATTTAGTAAGCAATTACACAAAGAAGGCTCTTTAGCTCATGCTGACATAGATGAAATACCATATACATGTAATACGACATCACCTTCTGTACCTCCTGAGATTAAATTTCTTTGTTTGTTCAGTAAAAAGCAAGCAAAAGAGGTAATATTTACCGAACATTTAAAGGTTGTCAGTACTGTAGCTAAGACGCCAAAAAACCACTGAAAGATTAAATGGCCTATAAACCAGATTTAATATAATCAAAACTGTTCAGCCAAAAGTTAGTAAAACTTCATCCACTTGACTGAATGAACTAAACAGCCTATAAACTGGAAACGTAATGCAAGAATTTTGCAGAAAGGGATCCCATTAATGTCATAGAAAATACTGGAAAAGTGAAAGAAATTATGCATGTAAGCTTCTCTAGTCCAGTACATTCATCTATTTATGATTTTATTAAAAAAATAACTTCCAAATAGAGGGGTCAGGCTTTCTGAAATATTATAATGATTTCTACCTGTAACTTCCCTTACCTGTACTGCTCTGTTAGTGGTACCATCTCATTTCTATTTTGCATTGATAGTTAAAGCTTTAAGAGATTTCTTTATTCAGCAGATATCCTAGGCAGAAATCTCATAGCAATTTTAGGGTAGCAAAATTAATGCCAAATTGCTCAGGTGCCCTCCGTATTTCCCCCTTTCATTGTGTTTGGGTTTTTGTGTTCTGCTTTTCAAAAAACCACTGACTACCGAAAAGCACGCACATCAATTATTACTTACTAGGAGATGAAGAAAACATTGAAATATCATCAGAGAGGAAGGACAACTGATTTTTGGAAGGAGTTAGAGACAACTATGGCAACTTTCAAAGAGCTTTCCGAAGTCCATGTTCCTCATTCTGCACTTTCCTCCCATCATAAGGAAGACTGAAAACTTTTAAGTAGTAGGAATACCCAAATCTTTCAAATCCTGTCTCTTTAAGACTCTTGAAAATCAGATACTTGCCACATTTAGTTCAGACTTTTGCTCTTTGTTGTCTAGTGTTGTCTTGTTTCACATTTGAATCTTATCACAACCTACTATTAAAGTGCATGAGAACAACTCTACATGGTCAAAGCTCTTTTGGCTGTTCTGCCATGTGTTTTTTTTCTAAATACGTGTACATAAATGCTCAGCTTTTAAAGTAGTCTCAAAAACCACACCAATTAGTCCTTTTCAGGAAAGAACACAGCTGATGCTGGTTTTCCAGTCAATTTAGTACAAAAGAAAGGACCCATGTTTTTTACCATTTCCCTCACATTATCAGCTTTATGTCTTCCGAAGACTGCAGTTCAAAGGCCCAGCAGATTGTTAGTTAAGTACTAGCGCTTCTGTTGTTCAAGGAAAGGTGAGGGATACAGGGCACGGGAAATTCATCTTCAAGCACACACAGAACCTGGAGTTTGTAAGTGGCAGAGACTAAAGGTCAAAATAGGGCCAGGCTGGTACTCAGCTGCACTCAGACCAGAGCAAGAACCTTCACAATCCCTTTTTGCTATTGCAGAAATGCTTGCTTCAAAGCAATCTGAAGTCTAGACAAATACTAATGCATAATCAGTACATTTAAAAGCCTACCCTTGGACTACCTAATGAATGAGTTTTGGGGTTTTTTTTAGTACACTTTTTTTTCCTGTACATGTTATTTTTAATTTGGCCAGTCACTGAATTATAAATGGCATTTTTTATTTGTATTCCAGTCTCTGTGTCAGTCCTTTGCTTTCAGCTCTGCAAGACTAACAGAAGTGCAGCATGTTGTTCGCATAGCTGACGATGCACAATTATCATCATGGGAAGAGTAAATGAATTAATAAAACCAGCATGAATCTCTTAAGGTATCGCACTCAGGAATAATGTAAGACTAAAATGAGTAAAATGAGAAAGCACAGCCCAAATTATCGACTGCCATGAAAAGTTATTTCAGAGAAAGGAAAAGAACCAGTTCATTTGGTCACAGGGAGAGCTCTTCCTCCACATGTGCACAACAGAGAATCCCACATTTGGACTCAGATTCAGAAGGATGCACGAGACTGCGACACATTCCCTTTCCTCTCCTCAACTACATCAAAATCCCTAAGTATGCCACCAGGCTGTTAATGCTGCGGCACGAAAGGGAGCATCTAGTTTGTGCTTCCCATGTGCCTCCAGCCTCTTCATTCCGGGAAACCACTGGATACAGAATTCCTATTTTAGCATGGAATAAATTGCTTAAATGAGAATAGAGTCAGAGTTCATATGGTTTCCATACAAATTACCAACACGCAGGAACTGTTGAGCTACAGCACAAATCAAGATATTTGCAACATCCTGAACACTGAATGAAATGATGGTAACAGCTTTTGCCTTTTAGCTGCTGAAGGTTGATAAAAAGTTTCAGAAACAACCTTCAGAAATCTGACCTAGAGATCTTTAACAAAAATCCTTTATTTTTTATCTTCCTAGAGGAAGGGAATAAGTCTCTTATTAATCTCTAACACAGTATAAGTGTATTTTGTACATATGACATCAGTACACATTTTATATAAAAAGTGAAAACAAAAGTATCTTTTAATGCACCAAATACAGCAGAAGGTAACTATTAAAAATGGAAAATATTTAGATAGGTGGAAAATACTTTGTTTAAAAAAAATCCATGTAGGAATTCTTGTGAACAGTTAATGTTGCTGAAATGAGAATATTTTAAAATGTTGTATACACATGTATACATATAATCAGCTCTGCAAGCCACGCAGAAAGTACTAGATAACAATTATCCTTTTCCTGGAATCAAGCAGGGAGCTGTTTCATAACAAAGTCTTGTTATTAAGATTGGTATTTGGCAAACATTCCCTTGCTTTTTGAAAAAACAAGAGCTTTTTATTTCTTTCTGGTTCTAATCTTTAGGCCAAGTAACTAGGAGGAAAATATAAAATGGGTAAGAGGCAGCTATAATGTTCTATCCTCACTTCATAGCTTTTTCATTTTTATAGATCTCCTTTTTATAGTATTAATTAAAAGCGTAAGTATCTTCAATACTGTTTAAACAGTGTGTGGCACAGAACACCCTGAGATAGAGCAGAACTCAGAATGCCCTGAGATAGAGCAGAACTCAGAATCCCAGAATCATCACATTAATCTGCAAT
Source organism: Gorsachius magnificus (assembly GCA_034008185.1). Classification (NCBI taxonomy): domain Eukaryota; kingdom Metazoa; phylum Chordata; class Aves; order Pelecaniformes; family Ardeidae; genus Gorsachius; species Gorsachius magnificus. Next base: position 8,828,595 of record CM067083.1, on the reverse strand, counting down.
GCCAAAACAGTTCAAAAGAAGGCTTAAATCTAACTGAAAGGAAGATGTACAGTAAGTCTGAAGATATTAATGCTTTACCAGTTTCCTAACTCTGAGGTACTATGGATTTTGCCTTGCTTAGAATATAAATTGGTGTAGCAAGCGAAAACTGAATCCAGCAATTCAAACAAACTAAGCTTTGGGAGCTAAAACCTCCAAACCTGGCTGGTGGGGGATGAGAAGCGATTTACACATATCCATATATACACATACATGATTCGGTGAGGCTTTAAACTGATTTTATTTTCATATTCTAGCTTGAGATGACTGCATGATCATGGAAAGATCATCCCACATGACCTTTTATCCTGTCTTTTTTGCCAGAGAGAATTCAGATGCTTTTCAGAGCAGTTCTCTACTTATCTGCTTTAGCCAAAATCATTAACAGTATACTCTTGAAATTTAAATAATGGTAGGTGATATAGTGCTGCTCTACACCGAGTGAATAGTACTTATATGAATGTATTGGTTCAATATTGCAGAAGTGCAAGCACTACACGCATTGGCAGTTTGGAGCAGTTTCCTTATCAGCAGTACTATCTGTTCTTTTGCAGCTCCCTGACCTCTTCTCCCCTACCTTTTGTCTCCAAGCCCACAGACTTAAGTTTTCTAAACTGTATCACCAAAGAAAGATTCCAAAAGAGTCGGCATAAATATTAGCAAGGATACAGGTAGCTTTTAGTTGGTGTTTTCCCATTAAAAGGTGCACGTACATGTCTAAGAGAAGCAACTCAATTTGGCACCAGAGACAACAGCCATGCACAGCACTGTTACCCCACACTTCCCACAACCCTGAGACAATTTACGGAATGATCCCTGCACATTCTTCCTATTCTGCTACTATTTACATGCATACATTCCTATATAAATAATAGAGTTTGAAAAATACCAGGAACGATTTAAAGAGTTTTCTGGTTTTCCTTTTCTTTACTGTAGTGTTTAGTTCTGCTAGAATATGCAACCCTTCATTATTTATTTTACCCTCCTTTCATCCCACTAAACATGCTGCTGGGCTGCATAGTTTTACTCTTCCCTAGTGACTCCTAACTCACAGCTTCCAGTTGTCAAGCATCAGTCTTCACGCTTCTTCCACTTACTCAGATTAACAGCATTCTTTGGTTCCTCTTCCTCATTTCTACTCTCTACTCGCTGAATGTTGCTGATGATTACAGAAGCAGATGGTAGCAAAGGAGGGGCAATAACTACCCACCTTCTCAGTGGCTCTAAAGCCCACAGGTTCCTTGAGATACATAAATTAATTCAGTCTAAAAGGGTTACTTCAACATCAGTGGCAGGGTGGAACAAAACAAAAAATCTTCCAGTAGTACCTGAAAAGAATAACTAATCATACCATGCTCCAAAAAGGTTAAGTTTAGAAACAGTTTGTCAGAAAGCAAATCAAGTCCACGGACAATTGCATTCTGATATGGAGAGAGGCATCTGGAATTTCCCAGGGAGTGTTTGTGTGGTCAAGATATTACGCCCACTAAGAAAAGAGGTATGAACACATTTGAATTAATTACATCTTAAATACGTGCACAAAATAACACAAAAAACTTGTGTTCAAGATCTTCCAACCTCAGAAAAATATCTAAAAATCAGAATCATTACAACCAATAGTTGACCTATTTTACCTACTTTTACAACAGAATTTTTTGCCAGAATCTCGCTGTAAACCACCAACCACTAAAAATGTTTTATTTTATGCTACAAGACTTTTTCACCAATCTAAAAAAAATAATAAAATTAACAGTTGCTCAGACATTCAAGTTATGGTGTATAGATGACATTTCCATGTAATTTAATTTAAATTTCAAAGCTGAACACACTATAAAATTCCAGATCCAGCCAGCTTTATGAGGACAGGACAAGTGTGGCATTATTTCAATCTGTCTTCTTTATACACTCCAATCTCCAATGATATACCAGAGCCACATTCCTTTAATATTAGGTCACTGACAAATGTTAAGCCTTGGGCTTCAAAACCTGACAAAACCTGTCCTGCTGAAACAATTGGTTACCTGCCCAGAGCTGTAAGCATTAGTGATACAGTTTGCAAAAAGTGCTCGCCCCCCTTTATCTAATCACATCTTCCCCCCACCTTAAACTTAAAACTGTAACAATATTTGAATGAGTTTCTTAAAAACACAAAGAACCAAAAAGAAAGCTAGTTTGACTACACACTATATTTAATTAATGTATCATAGGAGAACCTACATTTTAAATAACCGTGTTAAAACATGCACATGTTATAAAGCTGGATGATTTCCAATTAGCCTTGGAAGAAAAATATCTGGAGAAGATCATGTTGTGCAGATTATAGGCTCAAGATATAATCAAATTAGAGTATGGAACAGAGATAATGTAAAAATATCACACACTTAAGTGTCACTCTTCTGGGTACAGAAAGATATGTGAGCATGTAAAAAATGAATATGCATTTATTACCAATTCTCTTTAGCACTGCAAAGTAACTACCAGTGAGACAGTTTGCTTCTTCCTGAGCACGTATCTGTCCAGCTGCAAGGTTGCATCCAGTTGCTCCCTGGTTTTACCATCTACCAACATGTCTTCATTGACAATGGCCTCTCGGTGTGATAAACTAGATTTACGATGCAAGGGGAAACTAAGAATTAGGTACACATCGTAGACTATTGAGAGAGAAAAGATGTCTTTGGTTCCATGCTAATAGCACAAGTGATAAAGTCAGATATATGCACGGTTTATTAATGCAGCCACAGCCAGTTTAAGGAGTTAAAATGCATACGAGAAGCTCAACTTTCCCAACATGGCATGGACCTCAGCCCTATTTACCCCATGTTTAGAGCTAAAAGAACAGGTCACAGCAACCAGAAGCTAGGTGGCTTTTAGAAGATGGACTCATTTGATTTGCTGACATATAAGGCACATTACGAGTATCTTCTTGCTGAGAAGATTCCAGTAGAAAGAAATCCAGAAATGAAACTGTAACCAATTGGTAGGGATATGTACAGTATGTTAACACATATAGTTGAGTTAATGAGTACAGGTGCTTTAAAGGTCAGGTTGTATCCTTATTTTGACTGCTAACAGCAAGATGAACATTTTCCATAAATCATTACTTATAATTTATGTACATTTATGTACAAATGTACACCATAGTGACGAAGTACAAGATGAAAAAAAGCATCTTGGTTCAAGACCCCAGTCAGAGCAAAGTCTTTGTATTTGTGAATTGCTATGGAAAACATTATTTTACCATATCTGGAAGAACTTTTCACCATTTTCTAGACTAGGAACAGAAACGCAGATCATGGATCACATTTGTTCCCTTCTTTAAGACTATGTAATACAGATCAAGTTTAAAAGTCCTGCTGCACAGGCAGAAAAACAGTGAAATTAGTGCACCCATTTTGACAGTTTGAAAAGTACGACTGTGATTCTGTTATGGCTCAGCCTCCTGCATACAAAATTACATAAAAATTTTCATCTTTATTTAACATTTAAACAAGTATGGGGTGGAAAAAACATGTCTGATTGTATACAGTTCCAACAACTAAGATTTTTTCCATTTGTAAGAGGAATAACTGGCAGGGAAAAGCTGATTTGCACTTTGTATTATTATCCTTATTTTCATCTGCTTTCACCTTAAGGAAAAAAGCTTTATTCACTTCAACTTTTTCCACATTACATATTTGTCCCAGTCTGATAGTCTCAGAAGTTTAAAATTAGTTCATACATTTCATCAAGACAAAATCATTATAACTGTCTGAGAAATACTTGTAGCTCCAAGTTTTCGAGCAAGGATGCAGATGTTGGACAACAGAGAGAAGGGTAGCTTTTATTACCCCAGTGAAAATTGATCCAGTTTGGCTCAGGAAAAAATAACCTTGCAAGAAAAAAAATAACCTTGCATAAAGGCTTAGAAGTATCTTACTGCAATGGGGAATTTAATTTTCAAAACTGCATCTTGGACTGACTGATTTTGCCCAGGACCAGCAGGCTGTAGACTTTCCTCTTGACTGTTGCTCCTTGTAGCTGGGACTACTGTCACTGGAACTCCAAAGCTAATAGATACAAAGAGGCAAAGGTTCGCATGAAGCAGAGAATAGAAAGGATTAAAACCTGGAACAATCCAAAATTCCTCAATCCAAGCACAACTTTGAAGTTTAGCAGATACATAGACTGAAAGGCACGGGGGCAAATCACTGAACCAGCTGACCTGACAAAGAAAAACCACCCAGTACACTGGGCTGAAAGTATTTTTCAATGCATCTTTTTGAGGAAATATGGGGTTTGATTAGACTATGCAGACATAGCAGTTCTTTCACTGTTTTCTTAGCTCTCTCTGTATTGGTTTGTTTTACAAAATATAGGTGTACACTGTGTCTTGTAAAAGAGTTAATGAGCTTCCAAACAATTCCCAAGAAGAAGAAAACCAGCCTTTTTTTTTTTTCCCCAGAAGGAACTAATTCACTTCAGGAATATTAATGTAGCACAGCAAAACTAGTTTACTGATTCAGTTTCTTCTGAAAAAAAAGTAAGTTGGTAACACATCAAAGATTAACTTGTAAAAATATTAGGGAAGAAATTTGGTTTGTCTTCCTTTTTGATCTGCTTTTATAGGAAAATGAAACAGTAATGGAAAATATTACCCATACTGAAAACTAAGAAATAATGCAATCTGCTTACCTTATCCTGGCTATATGTTGCTGCACAGGCTGATGCTGAAAATGGTCAGGCCACTGATGGTGAAGGCAGAAGGATGGGGAGGGCTGAAGACAGCAGGCAGGCTCATATATGGGGGGGTGTTTTTGGCAAATAGATGCTGAATACTCAGTATGTGGCTGCATGCAGCACGAAGTCATAGGAGATGGCGCTGAGCTGCCAACCACTGAATGACAGTCTTGCTTGTTATTATGGCTACTTAAAGAATGATGGTACGGACAAGGGTGGCAGCACTGCGACAACATCTGCTGAGTTCTTTGGTTGTCTAAAGGCAGAAAGGATGGTTTGATTGTACCGTTAAGTTGCAGGCAGCCATTTGGACTCGCTTTTGTTCTCGGTGTTTCCTTGGATGGGAGTTGCTGGACCGCGACATCTCCATCATTAGCTGCAACAATACCTGGGCCAGTAGCATTTGATAAGATGCTGCCATTGCTCAGAACCACAGAGTCACTGACGTTGCTCATAGCCATGCTCCAAGTTATTGATGGATACGTGATGTTCCTGAAGAAACATAAAGCAAAGTTTACAGAGCTGTGGTGTTTTCAGATGCTCAGAAATAATTTTAAACGAGTAAAGCTCCTCTCTCATCTTCATCTTTCACAACACAGGGAAATGGAGTCACACAAATGCTGTCAGGAACGTTTTGAAGAACTTTTCACTTGTTCAACAAAAAGTTAAAGTGAAGTTACATAAATGCTAAGCGATTAAACCAAAATATAAGTCAAATGAATGGACATTTGTGAGACTCTTGATCACAGCCAAAAAGCAAATGGTTGAGATGCAGGGGAACAAGATCATTTTGCATGAGTCTAAGTAACAGCCACTACTTATGAAAACAGATTTCGGTATAAACTGTGTAACCATCCACACCTTGCACTGCAATTTGCTTGTGTGCTTCGAAAGCCAGCAGGAGACAGGAATGCACAGTAGAGATTGTTTAATAATCATTAATGTGCTGGTTTCAGTAACCTCCTTTCCCATCTCAAATTTCTATTGAAAACCAGGGGTATTAAAATTATAAAATCTTTTAAAGATGCCGTATTTAAATAAATCAAGACACTTCAGCAAACATCTGTCAAAATTTCTGGATGGTAGACCAGGTCTTTAGCAGAAGCTCAAAATGAACTGTTATGAAGACTAAAAAGATATAACAACATGTTTTTCCCAAGCTTAAAAAAACCCAATAAAAACCAAAAACTAAAACCACTCCCGAGATTTAATCCATGTTGATTGAGAAGATCACCCTCCCAAGTGGTGTGGATTCCAAATGCTATTAAGAAATGCACTGTGCTGTAAATAAAAAATATTTAAAATTTTCTTCTAGAGTCCTGTCTTTCAAATAAAGTGTAAATAAGTAAAAACTACTAATGCTGGGAAGGTGACTGAGGAGCTTGGCTCAAAATCAAAACTTGTCCAAAGTGCTCACAGCAGCCAGTTTCCCCCAGTGCTAATGATAACTGTGTTTTAATAAGATTCGAAAAGAATTTGGACATTATTATTTTGATAAATAACATGAAAGGTCAAACATCACACCTAGATAAGAATTTGTTACCCAAGTTATGTGGCAGGGGGAGGGAGGACGAGAAAGGAGAAAAAGAAAGAACGAACACTAATTATGTACTATTTAGAATAACTCAACACACGGTTAAAAGCCAGAAACAGTTGATTACCACTGCTTTGGCTAACTTAATGTTACCTTTTTAATACTGAATTTAAATCAACAACATTCCAAGTCCAAATTACAAGGCTTTCATTACAGACACTGAACTCTGCAGAAAGACACAACACACAGATTAAGACAGATAGGCGAGGAAGTGTCTAATTCATTTTCTTCCCCAATACCTTTGCTGAGCACTCAGAGAGCTAAGCCTGCCCAGCCAGCTGAGCTATTTAATTGCCTGAATGCTAATTCTGAGCAGAAAGTGCTTTGCAGAGTGGAATGCTACCCCCAGCAGCCCCGCCCCCCCCCCCCCCCCAAGCATCTCCCCTAGACATAGCTAAATCCTTCACTTCTAAAACAAAAATTAATCCTCTGCTATTTGTTCTAGACCATGTGCAGAGCCAGATGCCCTGGGAAATCACTTCCATTTAGACAACCGCTCAGAACAGGAGAATATGCTGCTCGATGAGCATATTTTTTTCCAGCCTCCAATTCCACACATTCCTGTCGGGTACCCCCTCCCCTGGCCCAGGCAACTTAAGCCCATGGAGGACTTTCCACTGAGCACAGAGAGTAAATTCAAGTGGCTGGCTAAACTCTGTTTCAGTCTGAAGAGACATATTAGTTATGTGAAATACTGCTGTGTTTGAACAGTCTGGTTTTCCCATGCACTGTAGGCAGCTTCAAAGCCTCCTGAAGTGGACAGAGCAAGAGCTGGACATCAAGGCAGAGAGCTCCTCTTGAGTCGTCTGGCAGCACTGTAGGAATTTCTGGCTGCTTATTTTCACATTCACTTATAGAAGAGACAGGCTGCACGGTGATGTTGTTACATTTCTGTTTCTAAGTTAGACACATCCATATCATCACTTGAAACTGCTGTACACAGATCAAAGTTACTGTTCCACAGACTACTATTATAACTGAAAATAAAGTATGGAGATACAGCAAATACCTAGCCCTTCAAGAAGACAGATGTACCATCCTTTTTGCTTCAAACCCAAGACATCTGCAGCATGTAGCAATTGAGATAACGCAACGTAATTTTTAGTAGCTGTTTCAAATCACTTTATAAAGGAAACCACGCATTTACACGCAAGGCACATGTGTGCCAGACAGAGCTGCAAGCTAACTCTCATCCGTGGAAGCTGGGCAATCCCAGCACAGACACACAGGCTTCAGTGTGCCTGTGCCGCTCATGAACATCAACACAGGAATTATAACTTTTGTTCCAGACAGCCCAGCAGCCTCTGTTTAATGTGATCAAAGATAAAATGCCTTCTTTTCAACAGATGTAATATTTACCTGCATGCCTTTCAGTTTAAACACGATCTTCAGGAAGACTCTTTAGAAACCAGTAAATTCAAAGAAAATCCAAAGGTCATCATCATGAGTACCACAACATATAATTCTGCCTTTGTTCTCCTTTTGAACAGGCTATTCATGAACTATCTCAAGCTACACAAATTTTAACAGATCAAGCTGATTCTTTCTTCCTTCCTACGCCTTGAGAAACTACTGAGTTCTGTCCATTTTCATGGAGTCTTTGAGTAAGGCAATGGAAGCACCTGCTTACCTTGAAGCTCTTTCAATGCCATATTAAAGTAAGCAAGACTACTTTGCATGCTTAAGGTAGCCATCTGATTATTTTATTCAATCATGGTTAGGAAGAACTGGGACTCAAACCAACTCTCTAGAATACGAGTTGGGCTGTATTTTTCATTTGGTTTGTTAGCTTTTCTTTTTTTAAAAAAAATGCAGGATGGTTGATGTCACTTGACAAGTCTAATGTTATCGAAGTCTGGTTTCACTCACGTTTGAGGGTATGAAAAATTACGTACTATGGTACTTTGTACATGTCACATTCTATACAAGCGACTGCAATTCCACTGACAGCAAAACTTCACCTGCAGCTCTTGCACCAAAATATACTTAGAATATATTCTTATCTCTCTGTATTTCATCTTCCCTACCACAACTCCAGTGACTAGGAACTTAACTGTGAGATGTAATGGCCCAAGTAAACGATTGATAATCTCTCCTTTAGAGGATGTGCAAACAGGCAAGTTAAATGCGACAAGTAAAAGCACAGAAAGATTGTAATAACGTATGGACCCGGGAAAACAAAGAACCTGTTCATCATGGGAAAAAAAAAAAAACCAACACCTAAACCCAAGTATTTTTCAAAACGCAGTCTTTGAGATTTCTGAATTCTTTCAATGCCAAAAGTTTATTTTTGCTGAGTTCCTCAGAATGCTTTTGGATTTAGTATTCTCCAGAGTGGGATTTTTCAGACTTACTCCAACTTAGGTCTGATGGTTTTGAAGCAATGAACAGGTATTCTGAATAATAAGGTTGTAAATAACAGACAGCCCTACAGAAGATTAAATACAATTAGAAAAAGTATTAACCTACACGTTTAATACATCACACACAGCTATCCACTTCTCTAGCTGGAAACACAGTATTTTAAACATTAACATCTATTTAGAAATTATGCCAGCTGGACTGCTAAGGAAAGAAAACTAGAATTATCTTTAATTACCACACACTTGATAACAGTAACCGCTAAGAAAGCATTTTAGCCATGCAGTTCAAAACAACAGCTTGGAAGAGTGTCATATCTGGAAAGTACCACCGTCTGTAGAGGCAATGTTACTTAGTGACAGTTTTATGAAGTAATCCCTCTATTATTTGTGGAGCTAACAATGAACACAGCTTACCCAGCTGACATCTGCCATCTGCATTGCAAGCCCTTCAGGAAATAAAGTAATGCTGTACCACACTGAAACTATGTAGGATTTGGTGTTCCCTAACTAGTGTGTTCTTTTTAGACTTGGATTAAGTTCACCTGTTCCTTTGGCTGTAACTGAAAGAATTTTTCTTTGCTTTAAAGTTTCTTTAAAAAAAAAAAACCAGACTTAAAAAAACATTGGTTCAACAAATCCCATCTGGACTCATAATGGCTGCAATTGAGAATGACAGAAGTGCAAATTCAAGAGGGAATGATGTAGTGGAAATTTAGTATAACCTAGTATATTAGTACAGATAATTTATAGATCTTTAGAAGATGACAGAACATAGCTAAGTGTTGAGGGTTGTTTTAACCATATAAAAAAAAAAAATCCCCAAAATCTGTACCTTGCACTAAAATAAGTTGGTTAAAAGACTTTACATTTTTCATTTAAGGTAGGACAACACTCACATTTATTTAAAAGTTACCTAAAGCCTTTCAGCTGTAGTCAGCATCGTGCCACTCAGCCAGCTGAACCAGTCCAGGTTTTGAGGACCTTGCAGACCTCTCAGCTACAAAGCATCATGGTGCCAAGATGAACATGAAGTCTGAAGTAACAAAAATGCCTTTTCATGTCAAAAGTTCATCTAAACCAGTTGGATTCTAAGAGCAGTGCATTCTTGAAATAAGCAACATTTAACAATCCCAGTGCTACCTATTAAGTCTCCTTCCAGATGAAGTATTATAATGGACTTCTAGTCCCTTAAGACGCTAAAGTTTTTTAATGTGGCAAATGGCTTACACGGTCTCAATCTGTAAACTCAGTTAAACCCTCTCCAGACTTGGTTTGCTGTGCCAGCCAGTGCACAGACACTCTTAAAGAGGATTTTTTCTCCTCCTTCATATCACCAAAATTCTTTGCATCTTTGCTTTTTCTCAGTGCTCACAGGAGTAACAGGTGGTGCCTGGTGTCTGATATTGGGTTTTATGGGAGACGTCTAGTTATCTATCACTGAAATGGTCTTTAGCAAGTCAAGCAGCTTTTTAATGTTTTATGGTTGTTGATCTCCATTTTGGCTCTCAGCTAGACATTTTTCAAATTCTCTAGCTCTTACTCTTATGCGTTCATATGTGCTGCCTGGATTCTCTCAATACCCCGATTCTTGCTTTTCCATTTCAGCTGTTAACCACTAGGTCTTCCCTGAAAAGCTTTCACTGTACAAGACATAGATGCTTACTAGAACAAGCCTTCCCTGTCTTTTCCACTTCTTTTTCAAGTATTTAAAATGTATCTTAAAAGTATATGCTTCCATCTTCAAGAAGACCATCCAATGTCATTTTATCAGCACACCAGTTTAAGTGATACACTTATTAATGCAACTGCTTCACTTTGAGGATTGATAGAATGTAGTTCCTATTTTTAAGAAATGTCATTAGGGTCATTTATTTTCTGCACAGCCCACAAACACCCGTTTTGTCAACTAATGTCTCCCCATTAACAAGCAGATTTCCAGCAATCTAAGTACTTTTACCATACAGTAGTAGTTAGAAGACTATTATGAAGCAGAAGAGATTTTCAGAAGGGAAATTTCCCCCCCCTCCATTTTGTAGGAAGTGTTTCTAAAGCCACTAGGCCCTTCCATCCCTCTCCACAGAGCAAGAGGCTGAGAAGCTGTCCCGTCCTGAACCTGAGACACCGTGAGTTCCTCTCCTGCATCGGAGGCTGGCTTAGAAATCACAATTCCCCTGACAGGGAGCTTCCAGGTGTCACCATGCCAGGACCACAGCTCATGCTATGGTTGGGCATTTGCAAACCAGTGTTGCCAAAGTTGGCACACGAACTGACCCACCAGCGACAGCGGTGGGGTGGGGGAGCCGGGAGAGATGGTGAATGGTGGGAAAAAGAATATTCTCCAGAACTTCAGAAATAGATTTTGCTTTGCTTTTAAGCTAAAGTTACTTCTCCTGGCACAGTGAAACAACAGCAGACCATTTACAGAAAACATTTGCTGGGCTTTGACTGAAGAAATCAACTCCAGTGCTTTAAGTACAAAGTATTTTTTTAAAGTCAGAATTCATTATAAATATAACTAAACTACACAGAGAAACAACACCAAGCAGCCCTCAAAATTCTCTTCTAGAAGTTTCGTATAATCCTAAAATTTTATTTAAAAATAACTTAAGCATATATACATATGGGAAGTAGGAAAACGATGTATTAAGAAAATCAAAAAAAGCTTCAAATCCTCTGAGTTTTGGGAAGAGGTACAGCTACAAGCAGAAACGATTGGAACAAAACATACTACTTCAAGAAAAAAAACCGTGCATAGTTCTGGATAGCAGGTATACCTCAGCACAGTTGAAGAGCATGGAAAGCTGCTAAAAAAACCCAAAAAATCCTACTGCTTACAACTGCGACACCATCACCACACTAAATCTTATTTACACAACTTACTGACTTTCTATTACCATATGAAAGACATTTACTTTTTTGTAATTGCAAATATTCTGATCTAAAATAGCTCTGATCCTGCTGGGGGGGGGGGGGAAGACCAAAATACATCTCAACTCACATTGAAAGTTTACTCCATCACGCCATGGGATTAACATTTAAATTATTACAGCTGTGAAAGGCAACACTCTTTAGGACACAGCTCCAGCTATGCCTCCCATCATCCTGACTATATTCGTGTTACCTAAGAGGCTAAGACACCTCTCCACCACCTGTTTAGCAGCAGATTTTTTGTTTTCTGTCCAAATTTAAAAGCTATGCTTAAACATCTTTAAGGAATCTGTTGCTAATAATAGCAAATTTTCTTCATCTTTTAATAGAATCACTAACATAATTTTACAACTACTGTATATTAAACAAGCAAAACACTCGGTGAGAACGCCCGGGCACATCGAGCAGGTATACACCAGCAGTCACACCTATTTGATAAGCACAGAGCATTCTTTGCATTTAGCTATGGAAAACACAGCAAAAGTTTCACACTAGCAGCCCAACAAGCATTTTCTTCGAAAACTAAACACGCGAGGACCAATTCCCCCCCGCGCCCCTCGTTTTGCAAGCGTACGTCGCTTCGAAGCCCCCCGTTTGCTGAGCCACGCTCTGAAGGCCAAGCCATGCACCCCAAATAGCCCCCCTAGAAGAGCCCATGGGTTGAAGTAGCCGGACCTCCAGTCGGAGGGTGGTTTTCCTTCTCACCAGCTCTTCAGCGCTAGCAAGGTCCTGTTCCAAGCTCCCGTCCAGCATTTCTACCCCGCTGTAGTCTTTTACAAGCCCGGGAGCCTACTTGCCTTAGGAAGCCGCATTTCAGTGTAAGTAAACTGAAGGTACCCAACAGTCGCAGTCAAACCCACCTCCTCCTGAAAGCCCGAGTTGTTTCGGCTGTAACCTAAGCTACGCTACGGGAACGCAGGTTTGAAGCAATGCAACGTAACACGCTGCTCGACAACTTACCAGCCCCAAGCCGGAGATCAGCGGTACGGGGGAAAGAAGTGTCGTGTGTCCCCCACCCCCCCCCCCCACCCCTCCTTGATGCAGGTATTCCCCCGCCGCCCCCCGGGAGCCGGGCCCGCTTCGCCGCTCGCCCCAACAATGGCCCCGAGCGGGGAGCGCCGAGCCCAGCCCAGGGGAGCCGGGGCCGCCCCTCCCCGCGGCAGGTCGGGGATCCGGCAGCGACCCGCCGGCTCCTCCCTGCTGCTGCTGCGGGAGCCCCGGGGGCCGCTCCCCGCCCTGGCTTCCAGCCCGCTTTGATCGGCTTTTTGGTTAAGGCTGATCTGGAGATCAGAGCCGCGCTCGGCAGCTTTCGCCTGCCCCGCGCCCACCGGTCGGGTTCCGGCCTCGGCAGGGGTGCTCAGGCGGGGAGCAGAAGGGGCATCGCCTTGCCACCGGCACTTTGGAAATAGAAAGAGCCGAGGAAGGCTGAACGCCGAAAGCAGAGACCGAGGATCAGCAGGAGTGTCCCTCAAACTCACTTCAGTCCTCAGCAGTTCCCGGCAAACCCCCTTGTCCGCCAGCCCCAAGCTCCTGACTTCATCTTTTTCTTACAAAATATCTCTGCATGGCTGCAAGCCGCTGATGACACGTCTCCAACAACAAAAACCCCACATGACTTGGAAAAACAGGGCTTTCGCCCCACCAGATTTTAGGATATTTGTACCTAAAACACCTTTTTCTTAAGCTTCCTTCACACCTGAGGACCTGGTAGTCCAAAAGCGAACATCTCCGCGTACTCCTCAGATACATTTTTTTAAAAGACTTTATAAATACAAACTGAATTATTACAGACTTATTAATTCAAAAAGCTGAAAACCCCACAAGCAGAGAAGACAGCCTGGTCACAAGCCAAAATGAAAAAAACCAGAGATTGCCAAATTCTGGGGATATTTAAACTCCCAATTCTAGGACCTCAAGAATAAAGCAGCAGGTCGTGTTTAGGAGCAGCTCAGTGTTAAGGTGGGGAACGCTGTACTCACTCCGTCTGCAGAACTGTATTACACAGAACTTTTTAAAATACTACTATGGGAAACGCCACAAGCTGCTCTCACCCTGCTCTACCAGGGTATGCTCAAGCACGCTATGGAACCTCACATGCTCATAAACCTCACATTTTGGGAGGTGATTCCTGGTTTTTCCTCAGCTCCGGCCATCTCAGATGCCTTGGAATTGGCATCCTCCTGGGGCAGATCTTATACACCAGCCCCTGCCACTCCAAAGCAGGTCACAATCCACCTGGGACTGACTCTTTAAAAGAGAGAAATAGAAGAGCTCTGATTTCAGGGTCAAATTGATCTGGTTGTAGCAAAAGGAATTTCTCATCCCCACCCAGCTTTACTCTTTGTAAAGCAAAAAAAAAAAAAAAAAAAAATCTTACCAAAGGAAACACTGGGGCTCAGTTTCCCTCAGTGTGACCTTAGAATTATGCGTCCTAACTCTTGGCCCAAGTTTTTACGCAAGGCAGCTCTTCCTGCTCATTGGATCTGGTCTTTAACAGGTGGTGAGAGATTCTGCTGCTTCCCCACTTCCAAGGGGAAACTTTTTTTTTTAAAAACAAGGGTTCCTTGCCTTTCTCACTTAGCTTCAACTGGAAAATTTCACTGGCATCAGCTGCCCTGTCTCCACCTCCCCCCACATCATCAGCATCCTATCTAGAACATCATTTTTCTAACATTGATGGATTGTCTAACAGAAAACTTGCCTTCCATCCAACGTAGAGCTGTTCAGTGCTAAAAATCCAGGACAGCTCTTGTACAAGGAACTCAGATATAGTTATACAAAAAATAGCAATACTACAAAGCAGGTAACTTTAAGCCGTAATTCAAAGTGGAAGTAGGACTACAATATGGTATTCACTTTCTGAATTATCTGAAACGCGTAATATATGCCCAGAAGCATCACAAGAATAATCTCAAAACTACTTTTCCAAAGTCACAAAACTCTAGGTGTTTTTGAAAAACCTATCTACTAATAAAAGTATTTCTTAAATGTGTAAATATTGCTGCATATCGGGTTCACTGCAGCTACTGTATCACTTATATTTGCTATCCACCTCAAAGAAGTGACAAAAGGCATGTAATATTTGCTCACTGCTTTGATATCTAGGAGGAAAAGTACTATAAAAATCTAAAGGATTACAATCTATTAAAACTCTTAGATTATACGCACTGCACAAAATAGTGTTACTATATCTTAGCACATCAACTTACTGCAGCTACTTCGTTCCCAAGGATGACAGTAAAATGAATGTATAATATTCACAGGTTACACTTAATGATTCTTGTGCAAATGGGATTCAAATACTGTATCATATATTTGAATTACAGACTTGTAGTCAGTTATTGCCTTTATAGTAGCTGAAAAGCAAACTCAGCACCGTGAGCACTGAGAACCCTTCCCCCTGCTACGCTCTTATCCTCACCGAGCCTTAATTGTCCAACATCCCCCCGGCACACTCCTAGTTTTGACATCTCCATCACACACCTTTTAACATCCCCTTCTGCACTACATTCAACTTGCGATGTTGCTACTTACCCCACTGTTCATCTCCAGCCACATCAGACAAACACCGACTTCTTCATTTGTAAGCGATTAAGACAGACAACCGAGCTCTGCAGCACGTGGGGTGCAGGTACAGGAAAATTGGGGGAAGGTGGAAAAGGATGGAAGAATTTAGACCAATTCAAGGCAGATGAGGGATGTCAAATTTGGTCTGTGGAGGCCTCAAGAAGATAAATGAGTTAACACTCAGCTCTATCCGCCTCCTGGAAATGCATACAGGCAGAGAATCTGCAGGACATGCGTACTACTTATCCAGCCTTGGTTTAAGTCAATACAATCCTCGATCCACCAGGAAGTTCCATCTACTTATGGATTTATCAATACATTTTTACAAGCGACAATTTCTATCATAAATAAAATGAACTCTCAAAGCTTCACTCTATATTAAAGAGAAAATGAGCAGAATAAAATTTGGCTATTATATCATCTTGAAGACTATTATTTTTAGATTTCACATATTATTAAGATTATTATTTTTAGATTTCATGGATTATTAATTTTGGGATTTGAACTTCAAACCCTTGAAGACAGACATGCTGCTCCAGGCAAACAAAAGTTTGCAGGTTCTGATCAAAGAAAAATCCTTTAAAGAAACAGGCCAACCATCTCTTATAACTTATCACAATAAGCAGCTTTTTTAACTGAGATTTCAAAGTAACATTTTTCACAGTATGCTTAACTAATAAAGTCAAGCAGTAGTAAAAATACTACTACAGTTCCCAGAATTCTATCCTTAAGAAAAAAAAAAATACTGTTACAATCAGAACCATTTCGGAGATTCAAATAAGTTTAATTTATATAAGAAGATAAGCCTAGAAAACTGAAGCTTGTATTTGTGTTTACAAAGTACAGCTGACATACTGTGTTGTAGTGTATGAAGTTTGACCGTTCTCTCTCTTCAAACAAGATCTAAGGAGTTGCAAATCCTGGCCATGACCCTTTCATAGCCTCTCCTGAGGCTAAATTGAAGGCACCAGGCAATGCCATCAAGCACCAGCCACTTCTGCTGGCTTCAGCTGCCCACCACCAAGAGCTGCTACTGAGCTACCAGCCTTCCAACACTGTGGCTGCAGCTATTCACTGCACCTTTTCATGCCCAGATGCCTTCGCATGCCTCTCAGAGCTTAATGTGACATTAATCATAGATTCTTCTTGTCAGAGCAGTGTCTTTTGACAAGACAGAGATTCAAAAGCTGAAGGACTTTGAGTGTTGGATGTTAATAGTAGAGCTGGCGGCCTTTTTGGGTGCTCTGGCAACAAGGCGATGCTGAAGGACTGTGCAAGTGCTCAGGGAAAAAGCAGAGGCTTTTGAAATCCTTGAAGACCAGACAGAGGGCACCAGAGGTGCTGTGGAAATTCTGCTGAGGTGCTAATGAACTGGGGAGAAAAAGGGAATATGGAATAGAAGCAGAACGCTAATTAAAGGTTAAAATGACAGAATGAGTTCTGTACGTGGCACATGTACGCTGCAAGCATTTTATTATAGCTACATTGAATTTTTATTACAATTCCTAACCACCTACAGAATTTCCTGACTGGTGTTTTTTCTTGGACACAATATTCTCTATTGCATCTTAGACGCTATAGCACAGTACTTGCAGTAGGCAATTTACCAAACGCCATTTAAAACAAATAACGTAGTGGGAGAAAAATGGTAGGGAACCAACCATTTCTTTACTACTTTTCATACTAAAGTATATTTTCATGCAACACTTGAGATAATACTGTCATAGTGGCAGCTACTTTAATTTCTCGGAGGCACACAGGGCACATATTAGGATCTTCCAGATTATGGCAGTCCACGGGACATGCCAGGAACGCAAGATGGAGAAGCTTAACTGGACTAAGTCAGATTGATCCATCAGAAATTACTAGACCAACACTGACTGTGCCACACCTGACAATTTTGCAGAGATATCCAAGTGCCTGCACGGTGGACCCAAGAGCTCTTGTGTTCAGAAATACAAGGTGAAGACATAAACTGACTTATCAGAGACTGCAGCCACACAATTGTAGTCGTCTCCTCCTAGACCTAAACTGAGCCTGAAAATAGAACAGCAGTGTTCATCAGGCATCACCCCTGAGATGGAAACTCAATATTGGCATTCTGGAGCCTCTGAAGAGAGAGTGGACTTAACTCACAACCTGCGTTACCCTTCCAGAGATGAAAGAGAATATTGTAAGAGATAAACACAAAAGCACCCAGCAATGAAAAAACCCATACTCAATCTGTGGATTTATGTCTTTGAGATACAGGATCAAGAAAAGGAAGTGAATGAAATACAAGGTATTAAATGTAAAAACTTACATCCTCTTACATTGGTATTCTTCTATACACTTCCCCCTCCCCTACATGAAGGAGACAAACCTTCAAATAAATATAGGTCATAATAAAAGCAAAATTGATTCGGTATCATCATATACCTATGGCTGAAGCCTTAAGTATTGAGCCTTCCATTTTCAGACTGCTACCTCCATGAGGGTGAAACATTGTCTGATCAATAGATGTCATGAAGTAAATTGGCTATCTTTCTCTAGTTTCCACTCATCCAGCCTTCATCACAAAATCCTTCATAACTGATATCCTCAAGAAAGGCTGAGAATTAAGCAAGTACAGAGGCTGAAAAAAATCTTTAAGCCTTGCAAAGCAGTCTTCTAGCAACAGAGGAAATGTTAGACATGATTGCTGATCGTGCTCTATTTGTCTTTTTAGATAAACAAAGGACTTCTGGCTTGTAATTGGGAAATTTAAACTCTGCACACTACACTCAAAACCAGATACCAACACTTTTTTTAATATTCTGGAAAGTGGACATTTAAGGTCACATCATCTTAAATAACACTGAAAGTCAAAGCACAAAAATAAATTCCTGGGGGCAAAGAGGGTCTTTTATTGTCCATTAAGTGCCTAGAACAATGTGCTCTCAGTCCCTAGTGTAATTAAATAGTCGGTTCAGTATGATATTGCAGACAAATACAGCAGGATTCTAGACTATTTCCTTTATTGATTTTTTTAAAAAGCTCTCAAAGTATGATAGTGACATTTTCCAGTTCCCCCCCCCCCAACTGAAACAAGACACTCTAGCAGTATTCCTCTAACTTTTTCTCATTGAGATCCGGAGGTTTTAAACTAGGTCATGTGAAGGTTGAGTTTTATGAAATATAAGACTGTCTCATTTTATCTACTTACAGAACAACATTGATTTAATGATTTTTCAGTGAAGATCTGATAGAGATAAATCTTTTATTTCGCATGTTTCCAAATCACATGTACTCTGAATTGAAATGCATATCTGAGGCTCCACAGTAACTCAAGTCCCACATGACACAAGTCCTGAAAATCTAAGTTTAAAAAAATCCCCACATTGGAAGCAGTTATTTACATTTCTAAAATAAAAAAGTTGTGTATTAATCATGAAAAACAAAAAATCACATTTAACAGTCTGCAAAAATGCTTTAATATGGAAAGTTTGTAAGAATTTTATTAGCATCTCAAATAATTTTCAGATACTAATATGAAGAAAACTTGTCAAAAGCACAAATAAATCTGGAATTGAATATCTATACTTCTGATTTTTCTACAGCTCACAATGTTTTGAAGGAATTTTCGATAGCTTGTCTTCAGTTGTAAGTTTTATTCTCTAAACAGTGTTCCAGTAATTTACATTAAAATGCAGCTGCATAAACATGTTTACACACAGTTACATTTTCTCATTCACATTCCTTTCTCACAGGTGTACCTTTTCCACTATGAGCTAACTACACTTACATGTATCTTATGTAAGTGCACACATGTATAATGTCACTTGTAAAATAGTCCAGACCGACCAGAGGGAAAACCAGAATGCTTTATCTGAACGTAAACTAAACAAGTGACATAAAAAGCAGTAATTCTATCACTTGTACGACGACAGTATTTAAATTACCACCACTATGCTGATGTTACAGTGAAAGTGACTATTGCAGTATAATTTTTTCCAAGTGACAGGAGAATTTTATTAATAGTTACAGTAATTACTATATCAACTTGTCTATAATCAAAGAAATAACAAAGAACTGCATTTCTTCCATCATTTGGAGGCATTCATACAGCAACAGTCCAGAAAACAGAAATAGTGGTAGTTGTGTTTCGGCTAGAGAAGCAAAGGAAAAGTCACTTTTTCAGATTCACATTCCTAGTTCAGGAAACAGCACAGTCTTGAAATGTAAGGGATTCTTTTCAAACACTAAGGTATCAATTACTTTTAAGCTAAGTAACATTGTTTTGCACTTAATTTCAGGGAAAGTAAAAATGTAACATCAATATTTATTGCAACTACATAAATATGGCCATAAAATGTGTGCAATATAAACACATGCAAAATAAACATTTATGTTGCAGGTATCAGAAAATTATTCATTTTGTTGTTCATTTCATTCACTTTCACGGCTGACCAAAGTAGGTGGTTCTCACTATTCATTTAAGAGCAAATTAGGTGACAACTGTAGTTCTGAAACATTTCTTCTACCTATTGCAAGTTCAACCTTCAACCTAGCGTTCTGTTCCCTTGGCTTAGTAAAAGCAACAGGAGAGAAAACCCCTACCAGCTTCTTAACTATTCATTTTTCTAAAGGATTTTCAAAATCAACTGCTTAAAGCTTCAAAATGCATGAAAGGGCTCCCTGCCTTTTGTGCACAGCCCACATCACACCTTCACCTTTCCTTATTCGGAAAGAGAAATATGCACCAAAGTTGACCTCAGAAAAAAGCTGTCTTGAGAAAAAAAAAAAAGATCCAAGTGTTTGGAGTAAACAGCTATTGCTAGAGCCCATAGAGGAGCTCTTATTTGATGTGGGCTTTACTGACACGCTAACGAAGGCCTGACAGGCAAGGCAGGAGAAAATGCTATTTGAGCACAAACTCGCTGTTTGCTCACTAGGCTGCTTGCCTGCCAGAGGGTTACCCAAACACAGCTCCCGCAATGGGAAGTCAATCTTTTCTAGCTGTCTCGTAGCAAACAGATGAGAGCCTGGGAATTTCTCATACCTTCAGATAAATCAAGAACCAGACTTTTCAGAGGACCAACCTCCATAGCTTTAGAAGGAGATGGGACCCTCTGATTTCACACCATTTGGACTGAACTGCAGTTACTGCCTATCACACGCAAGCCACGTAATATCTAAAGCTGCTCACTGAACATGCCTGCTTTACCTGCTACTCTAAGTCAAAAACCTTGAGACAAGTCTAAACCATGAAACACCTATGTAACATTCCCCTACACGGTGGGGTTTTTTTTTGTTTTGGGTGGTGGGGTTTTTTTTTTTGGTTTTTTGTTTGTTTGGGATTTTTTAATGCTATCTCTAATCTCTATCCTTTTTATATTATCCCTAGGGATACTGAGGTGAGTCTTCTTCCAAAAACTAATTTGGTGTTTTCTGCAGTGCACACGGGTTCCCTGGAGCCACACAATTCTGAGCTGTATTCTTGTCCGTTCAAAGCTGCAACTATATACCCTCCTGATCAATTCTCAAATCAAAAAAATCCTTTGGAAAAGCACAGGGTATGCAGAAATTGTATTACAGTTGTATTACAGACCCAGATATATTATTTCTCTGCATGAGGTCCATTTAACAAACCAAATTTTTATATTGAATGTGTCCAGTATTGACCAAATGTCTAAGATTATGTACTTAAAGGCTTTTCAAACCTGATGTTACCTCTTGAAGTTTACATTCAATAACTACAGCTGGATAGCTATTTAAAGATCGAATGCAAGATCAGACTTCAATTAGATTACTTCTGCTACAGTCTCTGTGATGTATGTAGCCAATTCAGTTAGACAATATTGCTTTTTCCAATTACTACAGGCTATCCATTTTATATGTACTATACGTGCTTCTAGGAGATTCATCGGAATAGCATTTGGTTCTCTACTGGTTACATCAATTATAGTATCAGATTAACTCTCTTCACATAAGAATTAAGGAATCTGAAAAGGATCAGGTGCTGAAATGTATGTAGGAGTACAATTTCTTTCCCTACGCAGGAATTGTGGATAATGAAGCACTCCAGAACTCAAACAGCAGGACCAATACCAGTCTCCTGCACAGTAAACCAGGGTATGGGAATTGAAAGAACACCAGTCACTTCTGGTCATTACAGAGTACAACCGTGGAGATTTTTTTTTATATCCTGGCAAAGAAGAGTGTGGGGGTGTATGCCAGCAGTACCACAGCTGTACAAAGTCAGCACCAGTAAACCACCTCCGTACTGGACCCGGAGACAGGCATACAGCAGCTGCTGAAGGCTTCTGGCAGCCCTGCGGCAGCAGCAGCAGCTGCACAGCCGTTCCCTGGCGAGCAGAAAAGTTGAGGCCCTTTGCAACTCCCTCCCTTTCAGCTCTCTTAATTGGGCCATGTACCTGTTCCAGGGCATGGGCAGTACTAATTTTAATAAAGCTAAATTTTAATAAAGCTAAGAAATCAGTTTACTACCAAGCCATTGAACCTTTACAGCAGTGTTCAGATATTAAAACCTGAATATTTTTTTTTTTTTTTTACAATTTTCAATCTTATTTAACAGCCTTGTTTAGTCTACAGTATTTAACGGTCACCAGCCAGATACTATTTTTATATGAGCAACGCATGCATAAGATACTGACCTTCCCAGCAAGAACTCAAAGCCCAAGCAGCTATTGAAAGCCAAGAGACCAGCTGCAGAAAGATCACTCCATTTGTCAGAAGATACGCATCTTTGCATATACCCTTTCCAAAACAACTTATGTATAAATCTACCAGGAAAAAAAAAAAAAAAAAATCTTTCCAAGAGTTTGCTTCAGAGACAAAGATAAGAAAAAAAATAACCTAACCTTGAGGAAAGCCTCCCAATCAATTTTGGATGACTTGATCTTCATGCTTGCATGACATATCCACTGCATTTTTATTTTTTTTTTACTCACAATGAGCAAAAACATAGCACATGGATCTGCTCGTAGTACTCAAAGCCGAATACATACAAAGTTATTGCTAGGCATTAGAAAAGGCTGTAATAGCATCTGCCAGCATTCTTCCCACCTTTCAAGTACAACCAAGTGCAAGATGTCAGGCGGGACCAGCAGTATTTGTGCATGGAGAGTGAAAACAGGTGACCCTGAGCTCCTTGATTACTGGCATATTATAAAACAGGGTTGAGAGCATGCTGAGCCTTTTAAAGGGAAGGGGGCAGGGAAGAATGGAGAAAAAGGAACCTGGAATGCTCGGCCCAAGGTCAAAGGACAAGGAATTTCAAAGCTAGGTGATAATTTTAAGAGGCAAGCGTCTATCACACAAACTTGTGCTAAGACACTCACCCACACACTTCTTCCTCACAGATTAGTTTTAATCTGAATAGATTTTCTAAATTCAACTCACCTCACCTGCACAAGCTTGTTTGCTGGCATAAGGATGGCAATCACAACAGCCTAGAATAGCCAGCAGGAGCAGGGAGATGCACTTCTTTCAGTGGCACTGACAATTTAGGTTCACTTAGGAGAATGCATGCATATAATGTGTATATTATAGTACCTACTGTAAAAGCAATAGCCTTTAGAGTTGATACTTAGCACTAAATAGAAACTTAAAAAAATTTTGCTTAAGTAGTGTGTAGTACACAGTAACTAAAAAGCGTAAATGCAAATTGAAGGGACCAGCATGACACAATTTCTGGTTTTAAGTTTTCTATAAAACACTTTTTGCTGAACTAGTTTCAGATTCTCACAAAATAACAAAGCAGAAACAAAGGGCTGTGCTTGAAACGCTTACAAACTGAAATTCCAGTCCCCTACATACAGGAATTTCTTTCATTAGGACAAGATGGAGAAGAACTCAGTGATTAGCATTCTAATTCAATACTAAGACATAGTTGGGTACACTTGGTAAAGCCACTGAAGGCATTTTCCCAGGTTTCTGGCTTTCTTGTTGAATGACTGCACTTTTTCTTTCAGAGCTAAACAAGTCAACAGTTCACCAACATCATTATCTTCCATGCCTTTCTTCACGAGCTGCATCACCAGTCTACTTGCATGGCTACTGTAAACACTGAGCAGAAGCATCGATACTCTGCAGATTACCAGTCAGAGCATGACTGAAACAGTCAGGCTTCTTGTGCCTAGAACACATCAAAAAGATACCAGCCATCATGAGCTGGTTTGCAAGGCCACAGGTAAACACACAAGCGACAGCAAACAAAGCTGTTTTCCATTAAAGGGGCATGGGCAAAACACATGTGTCTGCCTTCAGATGGAGGTAATTCATGAAAAATTGTGCTACATATTACTGAATTCTGCAGAATACTTAGCAAGAGCCTCACAGACTTCAAAAATAAAAGAACAGTCAGGTCCTGTTAAATTCACTACACTCACCCCCCTTACATTTAAAGATGGAAAGAAATACTTCCCTGAGGGAAGGGGGGCCCAGCTCATAATTTCTGGATTAAACCCATTACTATTAGCTGCAGAATGAAATTATTAGTGACAGGTTCACTGAATTTCCTCTTTACAGAGGTCACTAAAGCTTCCTAGAAACCTAAAACTGCCACTGTAAATTTAGCTAATAACAAATGAGTTTTTTAAACCATCAAAATTAGAGGTAAACATAATAAAGAACTTGGTTTAATACCTTAATGTAGTTATGCACTGAAGTACAATGCATTTGCATTTTCTTCACTTTGAAGTTATAAACTGAGAAATACACAAGTGCTGGCATGCACTACTATTACATCAACATCTTATATCCACAGATGTAGAATTTCTATTGATTTTCAATACGCTCATTTCTCTTAAAACTGTAACACAAATCAAGAATAATTTCTCTGGAAGTACACAAACCGTAGCTTGATCAGGACATTTAAAATAAGATTAAATGGAGGCTTAAAACAGGATTAAACAGAAGCTTTCACCATGCAAAATTCTGTTGTGAAATGAATCGATTTTGGAAATATCAAGGATCTGGAAAAAACAAGAAACCACATGCACAAAACTCTTACTTTCATTCCGTGTTTAGTACTGCCATTTTAAAGCTTCGCTCAATTATTTACAAAGGACCTTTAGACAGAAATTGTTCAATCCACCACTTTATAGGCTATGCTTAGTTCTGTTTAAGCTTCCAAGGCTGCTAATAAACTGCATACTGTTTCATGTAATACATATACAGTTCTTGAAGTACAGCCTGCTTCCCCCCTCCCAGGTAAGCGACCTCACCACTGGTTTACAAAATCCCGTTTCTCTCACTTGTGCTCTCCCTCACTCCTGTCTTGTAAATTTTGTGTGCCTCGTTGTACAAAGGATGCCCTTGATCCCACTCTAGTAAACATTTGAGTAGTTAAGTAGGTAAGTCTCTGCTACTTGGTGAGAAACCTGAGCTTGAAATCCTTCGGAAGGAGTTCAGCATAAAATCCACATCTTTTTCTTGGAGTTGTCATACAGTTGCCCAGCAATTATATCAAGGTATTGCAAGGCATTCAGTTCCACTGCAGTGGAACTTAAGACTATTGGAGCTTAGGAACATTGGTAGAAAGAGCACCGGGCACAGCCTCTGCTCTACAACACATCAGTATGCCTTGATGCTTGGACTACAAGGGGTCTGGGGTGTTGCGCTGGTTAATACCAAGCTCCCCACTCCTCCCCCCATGCAATGAGGGCCTTCATCCCTGCTGTCCCTCCAAAGTGCTGATAGGCTTTGTCAGAAAACCTTCTAGAAGTAATGACACTATCCTAGCTAAAAGCATTTTAGAATCCCCATTTTTAAACATCTTTAAATCTGCTGTTTCATAAGGAACTGATGGGTAAAATGGTGCTATAGCTGAATTACTGGGGAAGAAATGCAACTCCCCACAAAATGGTCATGGTAAGTCTCACACTAAAATGAGCATCACCTCACTGCCACAACTAAGCCACATTCATTAGTATTTAACAGGAACTCACTGAAGTTCTCATAGTTCCACAAGCCTTAAATGGATTAAAAACATACACTGTAATGACTTATTTTACCCATAGAAAGCTATTATGTAAAGATACTTGAATCCCACTGACCCCCATCATGAGTTCCGTGGAACTACGACCAAAATTCAACAGTTGTCACACAGACCCCGAATCTGAAGTAGACTGATACTAACTTGCCATTAAGAGACTAAACTACCATAGATTGCAGATTTCATGGTATAAATTCAGTTTACTATACAGTTCCTTTGCAATTTCTTTTTTCTGCTTAGTATTTTAAGGGGTTTATGTTTTAACAACACAACTCATGCAATAACTAGACATACCTAGTAACAGACAATGATGCAAAAAGCTGGAAAAGTACTTGATTAACCAACTGGGAGATTCAATATCACTTTTTGTGCAGGGCACATCTGCTTCTGAACAAAGCAGGCAAACAACCTCTTCTCTGCTGTGCCAGTTTCTCCATCATTGCGGTACAGAGGAAGATCACAGTGTTCAATTACCTCCTGGCACTGGGTTTAGCTCTTCAGATGTCTAGGTTGAAGTAGTGACCTTCCTGAAATAAGAATTTCTTTGAATTGCTCCACTTCGCAGAGTTTGCAGAGCACTCTCATCAGCGAGATTTAGCCATGAGAGGACAGGCACTTAAGACTGAAGTATTTGGTCATCCCACAAATGAAACTTCAAAATAATAAATATCCATATAAGTGGGTAACCAAAATACTGAGAAATTTGTAAGAAAACTCAGGCATTGAAGTCCTGGAGTGGTCTCAATTGCTGTCTCTCCAAATACTACTCCACTATATTTCACTAATACTAAAATGTTTCACTCTAGTTCCAAAGTTCTGTGGTCCTAGCTACCCCTGCAGCAACTGGCACCTAAATCTGAAGAGCAGCTTCTGGCTAGTCTTCAAGACACTAGGTGATCTGAAATTCAGCAAACTGTCAGGGGCTGCACTGAATTATCTACCATCTGGAAACCATAAAAATAAAAATTATATGAAGGGTAATGAAAAAAATACCATAAAAACATGATGGTGATGGTAAAGTTTGACAACCTTCCAAGAGAACTAACTGGAAACCTGCCTTTTCTGATGACCCATACAACTTTGAGCAAGCTGAGTGAGAGCTAAGAGCCCTGAGGCATCAGATGAGGCTACCCAGCAGGGTCTCCTACCTGTGGAGATAAAGTCTATTTCCTTCTACAAAGAAATCCAGAATTTTTTGTTTTAACTTTTAAATTGGCTCAAAAAAACCCCAAACAAAACCAACCCCAAATTTCAAAACACTGAAATTCTTTGCAAAAGTACAGTTCCCTTTCTCCAGCCAACTCTGCATGGTCTTTCTGAAAAACATAGCACTGTTCAAAATTAAGTTAAAGGATTATTTGGAGTTGTCTTGCACAAACACAAGCCAAATATCAGCTTAAGTTACTATAATGGTCTTTACATAGGCTCATAAGTCACACGGCAAAGTTTGGCAGAAACAGACTTCAGTCTTTAGAACATATACATTTAGGTATTTAAACATAGTGCCAAAAATCTCCCAAAGATAAGTCAAGCACACCAGGAAAAGTGGTTTTAATATCCGAAGAGTTACTCAATCTGAACTGAATTTATCAAGATAAAGAATATTTTTTTTTGCTATTCTGAGGACAGACGAAATCTTTCTGCTCAATATCTACCAGCTGGTGCAAACAACAGATGCTGGAAATTCTCTAAGAGGTTCCACAGAAAATCTTTTATAGAGCAAAATATTTTGCAACACCAGGGTTTCTATAATAAAACCAATTTCTATGCCACAGTCTTAATTTCAGTCTACTTCATATATTCATTTAACCTTACAGCCTCTTAAGCTTTACATTCAAAAACTCCTCATACCAGCAGTAGTCTTCCATAAAAAGACTTGTTCACAGTTAACAGCGCTAGTCTTTGCTCAATGAAACACTAGTTCCTGCCACCCATCAGAAAGTAACTGAACAACACCACACTCCCATCTGACAGAAAAAGCAAAAAACCTGAACAAGAACTAAAAAGGCTACCTTTTTAAAACTGAGCCTTCTTGTCTGTGAAACCGGGTAGTTTCTTCTACATAGAAGAGTTCCACTTATTTCAAAAAGTAAAATCATAAACTTTCACCATTTTACTAAAAACCTTTTCTTTTCTCCACCCGCAGGTTAAGCCAAATGTGTCTCAGCACTGGATCCCAAACTTTAATTTCCTTCTACTTCTGCTATTGTTATGCCAGCGCTTCTAAATATTTACCCTTCCCAGATTCCTAAAATGGAAGGAGCCAGGGCTCTTTTGTAGTGCAGATGATTTGCACAGACCCCAAGTAGCAGAGAAATTCTCACGCTTTCATGGGAAGGAACTGGATTTGGGCGACACTTTGTTCATGACAGGGTAAAGTAATCTTTAATAAATTTAAATTGAAGGGTCTTTCTAACACTGAGGGATTATGTATACTTTCCTCATGTAAAATGATAAACATTAAAGGTATTGATAAACATTCCTTAGAGAACTGTAGATTTACATTTTTCACGAAGTGTACATGTGATTAAATTGCATCTATATCTGGAAACATTTAGCACTAAGCAGTTGAGAAGTTATTTTACTATATACACTACTTGAATTTATCTTCCAAAAAATTAAACTGTCATTATAGATATGGATTCAGTAAAAGTAAACGCTTAATCAAAAAACCTGAGGAAAGACACAAAATGCAAGCATTAAGCAAGATGAAAAAGGAAAACAAGTGCCAGTGTCATGGCTAGCGAGTATTTTGGAGTCTCTGCAGGGACAGCTTAGCCACTGCTGCCAGAGGAGGAAGCCACCTTGGTCTTCGCTGGCATCACAAGCATTCAAAGTGATCTACAAGAGAAATGCTCCATATCCTATTTATTTATTAAACCAAACCCATTGTATAACAAGTGAAGCTACAGTAAATCTAAGAGAGATGCGAACATAGTAATCCAAGACAAAAGCACTGTTCCTTTTCTTCTTTTTGTAAGCACACACTGAGTTAGATTCTCCTACTTAGCAGAAATCTGTTGCTAAGGCATTTATTCCTCCAAAACAGACAGAAGACTAATTAAAACCTGCTAAACCCATTGATCACGCCATCTTAGCTGAAGCTGTGAATAAAGTATCAATATACTATGGTATTCTTTATTTTAAAGTTGTCAAATTATGCACTCTAATCAGCACTGAGCCTCTTTTGTTATCATAGCAAACATTTCTTTGTGTGTGTATGCCATCAGATAAAGTTGGATTTTCCCCCCCTTAGGGCTGCTGAAACCTTGGGGGATAAGAGTCTAAACGAGATCATTGTCCCCATGTATTCCAAAATACCTTAAGAATCTGTACAAGTATATGTAGTAATTGACAGAGGAATATAATGAAACTTAAAATAAAAACAGTTTTCTGCACAGTGGGGAGCTACAGTTCCTCAATATCCAACTCCGAACTCCACACAAGCAAACCAGGAACAAGGAAAGAAAGCAGAGGCTGCCAAAAATCTGCTTTTTCAGTAAAGCAGCAAAATAATTATGAACAAGTCATAATTTCTACAAAATCAGGAAAAAAACAACTTCAAAGGTATGGTTGTTACTACTGAACCCATTTCGCACCACTCTGCCAGTCTATCAATAGCAGCTTCTCCTTAATGCTCCAGGCACAGCACCACTTCTCTTTCTTTATATGCACCTTTGCTTCTTTCTCGTCCTCTGCTTCTATTTTTACATTTATCACCTCTGTTCCTGATTTTCCCAATTACAAAATCTTCTGAATCAGCAGAACCAGAAACTCGGAAGACTAATTTCTAGAAGCAGCAGTCTAGATAAGAAAGGGGAAGTCTCTGCATCTGTCCTGCAGGCAATCTTACTGTGTAGAATACCTATCTGCATAAACACTATATATCATTGCAAGAAGTTCAGATGTGCAGGACAGTTTTAACACATAACCAAGAAGTTTCCTGGGGCACACAGGTTCTACAGACTCCATTAACCAGTTTTGCTTTTCAATCATTGCAGTGACCTGCACTGCACTTGCACCTTCCACAACACTCAAGTTGCAGGCACCATAAAGCTCACTGATGAAGCACGTTTCAAGTTTTCCAATTTTGGCTAAGATTATTTCAAAGCTTTTTATCCTCCTAAGGGGAACAGCTGGAAGACGAAATCAGAAATTTTGTTCATGAGATTAGTTAGAGACTGTAATATTCAAAGTTGTCATTAAAATGATCTTGTTTTTACAGACAGACTTCACCAAGAAAATATTTCAGAAAATCCTTTCTAAATGATTCTTACTCAACTGTTAAGTTACAATACAGTTACATTTCACCAATCCCAGGTCAAGCCAGTCAACTACTTGAAACTGTCAAAAGACAGAAACACTAGCTATTCTTCATCAAAGCCCCTATCTTCCTAAAAGAAAATACTGAAAACCAGTGCTAGAACTTTAAACCCTTGAAAACAGAACTTTAAAATTTGCCAGTGGATACTGGCAAATTGTAGGTACTTTTCTTAGATTTTTTTTTTATACCTGTAAAAGCTGCTTTAGAAGTCATAAAAAGAATTCTTTACCATTTAAAACACATAGCTGAACAGTTAGAAGCCTGCCCTATGCGCTTACTGAAGGGATAAAGGCACATTACCCAACCCCATCTGCAATGGGATCTGTGATCAGTCGAGAGCACCAGAATTCAAAACTGACTGATAATCACAAAACACTTTAAATGCTGTATCTCCTCTCATCACCTAAACCCAACAAGTATCACGAGTCTGGTTTACAAAGCAGGTAAGCCAAGGTGTGTTGTACATCACTAACTATAATTCGGAAATACTTCTTACCTACTTTAATGTGTTTCTAACAGTATTTAAGAAACCATTTTAAGACTGACCTTACATTCTCTTAACTAGAAAAAGGAGAAAAACCCTAAATACCGTCAACATCTGTACTATATATAGCATATACAGTAGAGTGATATATTTCCTATGGCCTGGTTCTGGGATGTAAATACAACACATTGGTTAACTTGTATTTGCCTGAAATCAGAAATGAAGACATTGTTATCTTCCAGTCACTGAAGAATGATGACAGATAAGTGAAAGAAAACTGTTAGGGAGGGGGGGGGAAAAAAAAAAAAAAAGTCGAATATGAACTCTCAATTTACCTCGTTCATGAGCAAGCTATAGAAGGTAGCTTTTCTTATTAAAACTATCTGGAGAAAACAAACATGCTTCCCAATAGCATTACTGGATTTTGTGATTTTTCTAAACTGATAACAAAAATACTAACCCCGCTATAATGAATACGATGACTTTTCAGGATTATAATGTGACTTCAGTATTATTAGGCTTAACAGATACTGAACAATGGAAAAGATTTACAAAGGTAAGTTCAATCACAATAAATAATCTACTTTTTGTATTAAGTAACAGCTGCTGGCTTCAAAACTAGTAATCATCAGCAAGTTTTAAAAAGCTGAAAAAAATCTGAACCTTTCATAATCTAACTGCAGTAACCAATGGTTAAATAGTACTGAAGACTGGATCAAACTTTTTTAAAACTCTGTCATATCAAATTCTGTGCTTTCCAATTGACCTGGTTTAAAAGGGTATACTTTAACCAAATCTGACTTAAAAGCAGAGAGATAAGGCAGCTAGCTAAACTGGAAAACTGTAACAGTGTCAAAGTTAGGTGGATATGCGTCAAAGAAATACGGTGCTAATGCTGAATAGCAAGGTAAGCATGCCTACCTTAAACTAAAAAGCAGTTTTAAAGAGCTGTAGTTTTAAAAAACAGCCAAGGTTAATTTGCATAGTAAGGAACAGTCTTAAAGCAGGAAATGTTTATATATATAGTTAACAGTACAGTATATACTATAAGTAACATCCAGACTCCAGGCCACAGATACAAGTCTTTCACAACAGTTGATGTCTGATATTCTCAGGAATCTTGCCCTTTCTAATGCAGACTGCATGATATCAACTCTGGAGAGAGGAGGCAAAATGGAACAGGAGGAGAAAAGGCACCTGCAAAGAGATAGCCCAGTTCCAGACAGGATGATGCCACTCTGAAAGGTGCTACATAAGGAGAAAAGCAATTTGAAATAGCTTTTTGTGTTACTCTTCAAGATAAGATTTAAATTATGCTGAAAATAATTTTCACAGGGAAACTGAAGAAAAAAGAAATCTCAAACTAGATTAAAAAAGAGAACGTGTTCACAAGAAGGGATGCAACTACTTACTGCACTTTTCTTCCGTCCATCACCACAAAACATGACACTATGTCCAGGTTTCCTACAGTTTAAATTTTAATCAATGCTTTAATTGTCACTAAAACAGGTAGATGATGTCACTTTCTGGTCCTGGATTAGTTACCTTGAACACAAATGAGCTGACAACTGTAACAGAAGCCTTCCCAACACAGAAGAACTAAAATCACGAACTTCCCACAGCTGGCACAAAGCAATCCCTTCCTTCCTTACCCAGCCAACAGTGCGACTCACAAGAAACAGCTGACTGCACACAGAATGAAGTCTCCACTGGAAACCAGGCTCATGTGTTACATTTGACGTACTTCAGGCAAGTGAAAAAACTTCATTACAACATTCCAAACAGGTTTCCAGGAACAGCAGCACAGTGAGTTAGGGGGCTAAAGGAAAAGGAGTTGTCAGTTGTAACTGCATCAGAAAGAAAAACAGGAACACATTTCCTGGGGTTTTTTAAATTACACTTCAAGAGCTATTGTTACTAATAGCTGCTCCAAGCTGTAAAAACTGCAACCTCGGAGGGCAAAAGTCAAAGAAACCCTACTGATTTTCCCCGGATTACTCACAAAATTAATAAAATCATTTAGGAGCCAGCCTTGAGGTTATCAGAAATCTCTCGTCACATGCCCACAGTATACTTCTGCAGCATTTCTGTTTATAACTGCTTAATGAACTGCAGTACTGAAGCCGAAATCCTCTTGCCTGCTAGTAGGTCATGTTGGAATGCAATTTAGGTATTTACATACTTTGCCTTTCCAATAGCAGTTAGGAAAAAATGAAGCAGATAAGTCTTTAGCGGTTTTTTCAGTACATGGGTCTAAAATATCCTTATAAAAGTCTATTTACCGCTGAAAAAATAAATATAAAAACTTATATACCAATATTATTACTGATAATATAAGCAAATTATCTTAATTATTCATGATATAATCAAACAGAGCATTGCCTTACAGGGCCATTGAAAGTGTTCCTTTTTAAAAATATTTTTAAAGCAATAGTCTCAAGCAGGTAGAAAAAAATCCAATGAGAGTTCCATAGTCGAATTGTGCACTGCTATTTTGACACAAAAAGTCCTAAATATCAACAGAACTTAATGGAGGCTGTGCTGCAAACTGATTCTCATCAAGGAAGGAATCATAGGGGTTTAGCTACAGGCATGTCTTCACTACACTATGTTCAGGCACTTAGAGGGCTTTTGCCCAACCACTGCCACTATTTGTGCACAAGTATCTCATACTCTGAGCACCTGGTTCAATGAAGTTCCCCACATGCCTACCTATGCAGAATAAAACAGACAGACACAGAGTTGGATACCACCTTTCAGCATCCAAAACACGGCTTGCCAGCCAGAAGCTCTGACATCGTTTGTGAATTTGTGACTGGAGGTCAGCAGGAGACAAGCCAGAACCGGTATGCCAACTACAGGATAACCTCTCAAGAAGGCCACAAGAATAAGTTGGAACCAGGTAGAGATCAGACAAATAAAAATGAATATACACGACAAAACACGACCTCAATTTGCCCTTAACATGAAGGGCTCAGTCAAACACCCAGCACTGCTGGAAGTCATGTGCATTTGAGAGTGTTACGCATTTGAAAGTAAATCCTTTCTTTTGGCCTTTTGGATGAGTGTTCTGAGCAGAAATAGAAAGGACTTGAAGAGAGTGAATCGGCCTAGAAACCAGAGTAACATTGCTGGAGAGCAGATCATCAGGTTGGAACACAAGAATCTGGCCAAGACATGGGCTGGGAATAACAACAGTAAAAAACCCGAACCTTTCCTCCCTCCTTAAAAGGAAAAGCCAAGAAGCAGCATAAATCCCCAAAGCAGCCTGTCACAGGTGAGAAGTTGGCTTAACTTTATTATCAATTTGAGACAAAACACAGTATTTGTGGAAGGATTTTACTGTTTCAATCACCACAGTCATTGAAGATTTAAGATTATCAGACATTCATTGTCACAGCTTGGAAGAATGTTTTGCAATATTTGACTTCCCTTCCTACATCCCAGGCAATCCAAAATGGATTCCAAGCAAGCAGAAAAATTAAGGGTCTTTAGCCAGTTACATCTGTTTTACTTGAAAAGTTAGAAGCAGAAAAAATCCAGCACATTAAGTGACAGAGGTAGCACAGAGACTGATGCTAATACACATACAGTTTCCGAAAGGGAATATTAAGTCTGAGTACGGAGCAAGGTTGTGTGTCTCAACTGCTGTACATGGAAGTTCATCCTGAGAAGGGTTAACATGGCAAAACACTGACCATTTCAACATCCCAAACCGTGCATCTTTTTTCTGCACATTAGAAAGAGCCTGAAAGCGCTGAAACATTTTAAGTCATAAATCTAATGTATGACACGCAGTTTTAAGAAATCCCATGACACCGCTGTTATCTGCTATCTAGGCACTGCTGATTCACTGTTTGCACACATGTGTTGAAAAGACCTCTGTCACATGGAACATTCTGCATCCAAGTTCAGCATCCTGTTTGTGTTAGCGTGAACTTTTGCCCACTCTTGACTGATTACGCTTTTTGCACAGGAAAAGCTTAAGATGAGTTTTAGAAATTTCTTGTCAGGGCAGATTCTCCTTTTCCCTTCCCCTCATACAACCCACTGTACTGGGGCAGGGGAAAGAGAAGAGACACAAAGCTTTTAATAAACTCTCAGAACAGAGAAACATGGGTGCATATAATTTTGGTAAGTCAAATTACCAGTTATCTACGCACCTTGTCCCCAAAAATGTAAAACCAAAGGGTATCTGTTGCTACTCCTGTATTGTTACACCACCTGGCTAAGAGAGCTGCACACCCTGCCTTGGAATCAACTCATTGATTTCAGTTCACTCCTAACAGCAGCTCTTGGCTCCACTCTTCTATTTGTAGCACGTTCTCTCTGTCATCAGTAACATGAACTGAATTTGCCATCTGAAACAGGCTGGCAACAGCAGTTTGCCCGCCTGCAGAACGTCGCTGCCTTCAGCTACCTTCAACTTTTGACAACTGTTCAGTACAGATGTTCTCGTATCTGGACATTGCTTTATGAGTTTGAACAGCAAAGTGTCAGCTTCATCACCTAACTAACGGGACAGATGTACACTGGCTGGTGATATTGACTGCAATAGGGATGAAGCAGACATGTCGTGTAGGTTATGACAGAAAACCGCTGTCTTGGAGAAGTCGCCTGAAGTGGTAAGACGCGAGGATAGTTTCAATTACCTGGAAGTGACAGTCATATCAACTTTCTCATCTGTCAATCTTGACAAGACGACAAGAAGTTCTCTATGAAAAGCAGATTTCTGTCCTGGAACTACTGGGATTGGCATCACAGAAATGTAAGGTAGAAATGGACATTTTCCTTTCCTGAAAGCCTTATGGCTGGTAGCATCTGGAGGCATCCTTTAGCTTTCTTACAGAGTTTTCGTAGACTTCCATTGTTTTTGAGCAGTGACTACCTGGGATGCCAGAAGCAGCATAGCTCTTCTCTGAAGAGAAGAGAGTTTAGACTTGTAGACATTCTCTGGTCAACGAAGTATGCGAGTTCACCTAAACCGGTCATATTGATGGTGTTTCAACAGAATAGTCCCATATTCTTTTGCTATTTTTGAGCCAACCCATAGAGATACGAGTAACTTCACTCTACTGTTATCCAGGGAGTCCAACTACTAATAGCCCAACATCTTCATAAGTTCTCAAAATTTTCCTGGAAACCCCTCTAATCAAATAGGCAATACTGTTTTTTTTCCTTTTGTGCTGCTTCACCAGTAACCCTCTATTTTAATTTGTCTAATACAATTTTAAAAAAATCTAACTTCTGCTTTTCCTGGATGATGACTTCTTGCCAGATCTATGCTCAACTTGGGACTTTTAGACCAAGATGCAATTTTTACGTAACAAGATTAGCAGGCATATCATATCCCCCTTTCCCTAAAAGGGAACCGGTATGGATTTATTATTTCATCTACAGTATCTTCAAGGAAAAATGTTCAAGTCCCTTACATAAAAAAGCAAAGATGACAACAGCATCTACACTCTGTCTTTAACTTTAGACATTACCAACAAAACAGAGCTATTATAAATATTTAAATAGCTACTTGTTGGTAATTCTGAGCATTAAAAATAGGGAAATTTTTAAATGGCTTTTTAACATGAAAGTAAAGCTTGAGAAATTATGATACACCAAAACACTAAACATACTGCATGCAAAATGGTTCAGAAAATAACAATAAAGCTTAGAGATTAGGAGTGAGAAATGAAGTTCTCCAACATGCTAGTTGAAGCCAGCTTCAGGCACTATCCACTAAAAAAAAAAGTTCTCACAACTTCTTCACTGCTTATATAAATTGAGTGGATAGCTTAATTTCAGAACTGATGGTCTTAAAGAGTCAAGAATTTCTAGGCACACAGGAGCCTGTTTCCATTGCAGTTAACCACCAAGATTTTTTTTTTTTTTTTTTTTTAAATAGAAATCTCATTTCTCCACAGTAAAAAGCTTTTACTCAGTAGAAGCCTCAAGAGTGATGGGAAGAGAGCAGACTTACTTTCAAGAATGCCCTGAAGTTACTTCAGCATACCCTGAAGATTACTACTGGGTCAGAAGACTCCCAAGCATACTCCAATCAAGGCCTCTACTATGCATGTTGCATGAGGTGCAGAAAGCTACATGAATTAGCAGTCCGAGGAACTGTAAGCATCATGCTGATCTTGCCTACTACATGAATATAAAGAACCTTACTCAGGACTCAAAATGTAATCAAATCTGTAAAATTTAAATAATCAAAAGGTAAATATTTGTGTTCCAGCTGATGGCAGATTTCTAATACCCTTAAACCCTGATTTATGTCCGGAATACGATCTCACTTTTATATGTTCTTTACCTGAGGTGGAAAATTAACTAGTACAAACTATTCATGCTCATTTGCCAAGATCACATCTCTGCAAAGAATACTTAAGAGAGAGATCAGAACAAAGTTTCTCATTATCAGAATATCATGCCACTTAACGCTAAGTTACTTTTTTCTAAGAAATCCAATTTTTCTTAAAGTTTGGAGGAGACTTAAAAAGCAGCAGTTGTACCTGGATTGAAAATAAACAGTGTCTGAACCGATTAGCCTCACAAGGGCAGGAAGGAATCTCACTGTAAATTTCTAAGTGGAGCTCTGCTTGGAATTTCAACAAGGTATTAAGCATAGACCACTTCAAAGTGGGACATGTCTATACTGATCACTGGAACATACAGTATTGCAGAAGAGGGAAGTCAGTACTTCAAACAGCATTTGAATAAAATATGGATTTTTTTTTTTTAAAATCTGTACTCTACAAGAAACAAAACAACAGACTGGCAGAATGTTTGAGCAGGTCTGCTTTTAATTTTTTTTTTCCAGTTAACATTATTTATGCCTATATACAAGTATTTCTTTGCAAGCAGCAAAACTTAGTTGTTGCCTCCAACTACCTTAACGTAATTAGAATGGTTTTAAACATTAGTTATGCCATGGTTCCTAATCTTTCTGTGCAGACTGCAGGGTACTGCAGATACAGTTTGCCTTCTCTCTAGCTGACCTTAGGCAGTACTGCACCTGAACTAGTCCTGGCTAAATTCAGAAGTGTGTGTGTTTAATGTCTCTCCTCCAGCTCACGTCATGCATGATACTACTTTTGTTGATATATCATGTGTGCCAACATCTCAGCTTCTTTATTCTGTCTGCTTATTTTCTGCTTTCAAACTCCAAGCTTTTGCAGACAATTAAGAGAAAATAGCGCTCTGTGCCATACATATATTACATTGCCTGGATTGCCCTGAACATGGATCATTCCTAATAAACTCTTCCTTCATGTACACCGACTCCCTCAGAAGATTTCCAAGTCAGAGCTCCTCTCCACAAAAGCTAAGCTGTCAATAGATTAATTTTATCCAGTTTGTCTGGTGCAGAAGTGGAACTTGCACTATTCTTTCCCTTCAGTCTGCAAGCACAAGTGAAACAAGTGTTTAAATCGCAGTATCAGAAAAAAGAATTGGTTGCTGGGCTTCAAGTTAGCTACTGTTTTGCAATATCAGCTAACACAAGCAGTGGGGCAACTGACCAGACTTTTTTAGGGGGAAAGGGGGAAATTCACTTGTCTTTATCCTAAAATAGAATTCCTCCTTTTCAGTTCGTTGCTTTTTTTTTTTTTTCCCCTCTCTGAATTTATGATGACTATATCTCAATGCCAAAACAGATAGATTTGCATTGAAAATACATTCTGTGGACTGAGGTTTACAGGCTCAGTGAATTGAAACTTTGCCTGACATGACATCAGCCAGTTGTGAATAGATTCTAGGTGTGCTGTCAGAAGTGGGAGTACAAGCTAAAAGCCCTGGCTCCTTCTCTGGACACCTAGACAGAAGGTAATATTTCACTTGTAGGATGGGATACACAGAATTGAAAATAATACACCTGTCTTTCACAACAGAAAGCAATTTTGATAGATGAACAAACAGGCAGTGTCTTCAAATTACCGCAACAAAATTCAGGGTGGTTTTTTGGTTTTGTTTGTTTTTAAAATACAAACATATACAGTCTTTTTCAGTCATATTTTTTTCAATGAGCTTCAGAAAAAATATGCCACAATCTGCAGATTTGCAAATTGAGAACATATGCTAGCATTATACATACCACAATAAAAAGAGAATGCCGCCTGTTCAGCTGAACATCTCTTCCTGCACATGTACACAGATGGAAGCAGCTGTTGCCACTAAATATCTCTGAGCTGAAAAGCATTAGAGAAACTCCGCTCCCTTCCCCAGGCAGGACATGCTTTTACAGACTGGGTAGAAAGGGTAGAAAGTAAATGCAAGTAGTGAGGTGGTCTGTCATTCCCACCGCTCCCCCACTCCCTGCAACAAGCTATGAGAAGATAGTCATACAGCTTTGAGAAATTAAAAGAGGAATACAAATATAACTGTCTCCTGTAGTGTTGCTGCTTAGCTTAACCATTAAGTGCACACTTTCATTTTACAGCACAAGCAAAAAGTAGGCTTGGGCTAAACCATCAAAACATGCAATTTGCCCATCAGGTCACTACAAGAATAGGCAAAAAAGTAGCGCCTGCAACACTGGCTTATACTGAAAAAACAAGGAGGTGGAAGGATGAGGTAATAGAAAGAGGGAAAGCAGTTTATCACTCCACGCACCCTTCCCTTGGAGAGGACTTTGAGCACTCAGGAACAGCAGAGGACTATGTTCCTACTCATGACCTTTCCTTGAAAAAGTGCAGTACAAAGTCTCGAAAAGTAACAGCAAAGTCAGGGTGGAGGCAGAAAACTTGCATTCCAGCACTCCCACTCCTAGCTTAAAACTTCGAGGCAGACCGATTGCTACTTCACAGTCTTCTGATTTGCTCTACTTTCCACAAGCCAAGAATGCTTAAGACATTTTAACTTAATTTCTGCTTAATGTCTCAGGTTAATGACATTAAAATTTTGTTTCTGGAATCTTTAACGTCATCAATGGCAGTAGTGGACCATCAAAAGGGAGTGTTCAGTAAGAAAAAGAAAACTAAGAATCTCCTTGTTCCAGAAGGTGAGCCAGAAGTCCTTTTTCTTGAGGATTCAAGACACGGGTTAGTTTGTTTGCATGTTTTTAGATTGATGTACACCTATAGTAAAAGAAATTACCTGTAAATCAGGACAGAAATTACACACCTCTCCAACATTTACCAAGTTATGAGAAACCATTAGCAACGGTACTGAAGCGTACTTATTTATAGATTAGAAAAGGCATTACTGCCTTCTGTAGCTGATGAAGTAATTTCTCTTGTAGAAACTAGCTACAATATTATACACTGCTGTATATACAACTGTAGGTATTTATATTTCTGACTGAAATATAGGAATGACTGTGCTGAATCAATCCACAAGATAATCTGAAAGTGACAAGATACCTGATTCTTCAGCGAAAAGCACATGCCTGTCACAAGTTGGACAACTCTACGGAGAACATTTTCCCTAGAAGCTGAGCTTCATAACAATGGAAGATTTTACTGTTTGAGTAAAGTTTCACATTTGGAGTCCACGATATATTTTTAAGATAAGTTTGAGATATGGCAGAGGCCCTATCTCTACAACATCAATTCTGGAATCATATAGCCAAATTTTCTGATTCCAAACAAACTATGTCTCTTAAAATCCATCTCATACTTCCAAGAACTGCAATTTTTGCATTACTATGCAGAGAGTAAATTTGTAGAAGCAGTTAGTGTTGGAGACTGTTTTCCCTACCATAGCACTGCTCTGCAATTAAATGATTAAAACTGCCATGGCATACACAAAGAACACACAGTATATCAACACAGATGGGTACAGTCAGGCTCTCTGGTTTCAGTGCTTGATCATCCTCACAGTAAAAAAAGGGGTTTTCTTATGTTTAAATGGAGTTTCTTGTATTTCAATTGGTGCCCATTGCCTCTTGTCCTTTCACTGGACTGGGATGCAAACAGCAAGAGAGCCACAAGTGAAGGCTGCAGCTCAGAAAAAGCTGTCAACACAAAAAGCTATCAGACCAGCGAGAGAAAAGATTTCCAATCTGTAGGTACTACTGTATTGTTTCACTTGGAAATGCAGAAGCTAAATATTTCTAGCCTACTATTCAGTCACTGTCCCTTTAAAGATGTTAACTGGGTAATGTGAACATGGGAAGCAGGAAAGCTCATGCATGCAAGTTTTATTTGCAAGTTCACTCTATGTTCTGTCACCTAAAACACCCATACGTTTTCCATTTCTATAGAGAAACCATGCCAGTATCTTCACCCAGACAGCTGTATTTTTCCTTTTGTTAAATGAAAAAAGGTTTAATTCTAAATTTCAAGTAAGTGTTCCTACATTCACCTCCAGACTTCACTTCATCACTTACCCAAGCAACAGAGGAAACAGAAGGAAAAAAACCCCAACTTAGCAAATCCATGAATCACACAAATTATTTCGCTTCCAGGGTCATGATCAACATATAAGTTAGGCATTGATACAATCTTAAAGGGACACCCTCCTGTACTGCAGGACTCATCCTGCACAGCTTCTACCCAACTTCCATCCCACCTGCCAAGGTACAAGGACATTCATTAAGTTTCAACCTCTGCAGCAGGATGTGCTTATGCTTGCAGCATATTTAAACTCATTTAATTGTTCTACCTGCTTTGTAACAGAGTCATTACCCAATCAGATATGACAATTGTTAAAAGAAAAATAATGAATATAATGAAAAGATTCAATAAAAAGAATCTTCATTTACTTAATTGCCTTTTAAATCCAATTAATCCAACTCTTCTGCTTCCAGTTCATTAGAGATATTAACAGCTCATATGATCAGCGCTTTATTTAGAGAGTCAACTACTGTACTGGCAAAATGCATGTTGAATGCAACTGCCACTTGAGACCTCCTTCCTTGTTCTTGATTGATTTCTCAGGTCCTTCTCTCAAAGCAAAGTTCTTGTCAGTGTTGCAGCATCCTTCTCTAAGCCCTTGCTTTTATTCTTCTCTGTCAGCATCAAGAAACTGATTCCCAATCACAGAATTTCCATCTAGCCTCCATCCTTACTCTCCCTAGTAAAACAATACTCTTGCAATTCTAACTACAATACTTTCCCAGAAGGCAAAGGGAAAAAAACCCCATGTATATCAAAAGACACTGAAGTTACAGAAATCACTTACTTTGCAAAGAAAAGGAGTGTACCATTCTAAAAACTATATGGAGCGTAACTGCACAAAGAAGTTAACCAGAATTGGGACTTTCTGTCCTCATTGTTTCAAAGAGTTAAGTACTCTCACACATTCATGAGACCTGTATGTTATATTCCCACCTTGCATTGTTTCCCCCTCAGCTGCCTGCATCTCATGCATTTACATACAGCACCTTAATTTTCTTCCCCACACCTCATGTCCTTGCAGCTGGATGAAGCCACCAAATGTTTGGCGCATGGAAATCACAAAGCAGGAGAAAGAGAGCAAAGCCTTCTTACAGCCAGATGTTGTTGGTCTTACTGGAGCTCCGCGCTCAAGAGTCTCATCAGAAAGAATATTGTTCCCAGTTGCAGCCTAACAGTGGAGAGAAATACAACAGAAGTAAAGCCAGTTGTCTGTTCATGACAAGAGGACATCCCATAAAAATCTAAATTTGGCACCTTGATATCTTTGAAATCAAAAAGCCTTTAGAATTCACTGCCACATGACACTAAACACGAATACAGCAAGATTTAGTGCACTGCAAATTTTTATGGTTGACAAGAACATTTAGCTGCTCATACTATTAATGTCAACAGAAAGACTATTGGGAGAGAGATAAAAATCTGATGTTTCAGATGTTAAGCTTTTCATGTCTCTGGCTCAAACCATAACAAATAACTTCACCTTCTCTAAGGTGGTAAGATTCCCTACAACAAGATTCCAGCTCCATGTCTGCCCCACCAGCCCCAGTGCTCTTCATCCCCTGAACTAAGTTGCTTCTAATCTCAAAGATCACAGAAAACCATTCTCCCCTGGACCCCCTCCCAAGTACTAGGTTGTATTTCTCCCTCATTGGCAAGCTGAGCTGACTGAAAGGTGGGCCTGACGCATGCCAGAGATGGTGCAGAGAGAAGTCTATCGCACTGGCTTAGCTGCCGTGTGCAGCTTCACCCCCAGAACAGGAAGTGCTTAACTGCTTGCTAAGCATCTGGCTTAATGCTGTCTTTGAAAATGGCATTTTAAAGGTGAGAGTCTCTCCATTTATTCTAAAGGGAGCCTGGGTGACTAGCACTGACTAGGTCCTTAACCATTTAAATAGCTAAACTTATCTATGATGAGCTCTCATAAAATATTAGGCCGAGGCTGCCCCAGCAAATGGATTCTCCCAACTAACCTACCACAGTACTTTCTGCCAACCCTGAAGCTTCTGGCAGTAGTTGACACTAGAAATGACACAGTAAGCAGCCAGATTACAAGTCAACACAGCCATTTCTATAGTCTTTAAATACCTCTCAGATCTTATTTTCTGTTGCTACTTCTCCCCAGACATCCCATATACTTTCTTCGTTCTTCCTAAACTTGCTTTTTCTCCAGCTTTTTAATGGTGCACCCTCTTTCTCCCCACTTACTCTATTCCTCTGTGTTTGCAAAAGCACCGCTCCTCCTACACATACCCAGCATTCTGACAGGCCATGTTCAAATCAGGCTTTAACTTCTTTCAGCCTGCTCACTGCTATTAATACTCACTCCTCTGCCACCTCTATCGCATCTCTACTCAAAATACCAGAAGATTAAAACAAAGTAGTAAATAAATTGGTATAGCAAAGGGGTATTGGACAGCTCTCCCCTTATTAATAAGGCTTTTCATGCCCTAGGGTAGATCTGAGGATTCTTTTCATGTTAGTACCAGCACCAAGTTAATATTTACTTTCAGTATCAAGATTATGGTGCTACCAAACAGTAATAAGTCTCAATTAAATATTCTCAAGAAATTAAGTTCTAAAATTAATCTTTTAAAAAGATATTTTTTAAAAACCTCTAATGACTATTTGAATGGGGGAAGATATAAAAAAAAAAATGTATCTGCCTAAGCAGTTTCAAAGCACAGTATCAATTATATACGAGTTTCTAGCATTTCATGATCACAAAATGAAGTTATCTTCCTCACACTGAATTATGATAAACTATGCAGTCCTTCAGTATTCAAATCCTTCTCATGTGTTGAACAACACACAACCAGTGCTACCAAAAATCTTCAGCTCAGGCAAGGTATCTTTGGTTTAACCACAGGAGATAATAAAAATCTTTATTGTGATCTCGTGGTCAGATAACTATTACATGGCCCACAAAAAGAACTTAAATAAATATGAAATGGCATTGGATTTCTAACCTGTAGCTAAAGGTACCAAAGTAAACATGCATTTGCAGCTATTCCATTATTTCCATTCGCAGAACATGAAGGGGTAAGTACAGTGTTTTCAGCACTGCAAACACGTGAGAAATGGGCCGTTCCTTTAATTCAGTCTCAGAACTACAGCTACTCCCTATAAGCTTTAACAGACGGGACAATTCAACTAGAACATCCCAATAGTGAAATCACAAAAGAAACATCCCAGGGACAGAATATGGGAGAAAAGAAAAGGCATACTGCCTTTCAGACTCTTCCCAGAAGACCAGCAACTTTGCATTATTGCACATTTGTAAAAACATTTATTCAGGCATTCAAATAAAATTTCCATTACATGCACAGAACACAGTCTCCTAAGACGACAGAGGACCACTTTACTACTTTGGGCAAAATTTATGCTGTTAAATATGGTATTTCTGTTCAAAACTTACTAAAGTTAGTTACAGAATCTTTAGGAAGCCACTGAAAAAAGTATATATTGTACATGAGATGCTGTAAATTGAAATAATAGAACAGACACGATAGGACAAAAGGAAATGGCCTCAAGTTGTGCCGGGGAGGTTTAGATTAGACATTAGGAAAAATTTCTTCACTGAATGGGTTATCAGGCACTGGAATGGGATGCCCAGGGAAGCGGTCAAGTCCCCATGCCTGGAGGTAGTTGAAAGACGGGTAGACGAGGTGCTTAGAGACATGGTTTACTAGTGTACAGGTATGGTTGGACTCAATGATCTCAAAGGTCTTTTCCAACCAAATGATTCTATGACACCCAACAACATAATAGTTGCAAAAGATACAGCCATAATTTGCTTAAGTTCAGCTTGGCTATACACATTCTACATAAGAACATGATTCCTAAAAAGTCAATTTATAAAATCAAGTACAGACATATCAATTGCAAAATCAGAATGAAACTCTCAAAAGCTACCCAGACTTTCAGCCACTCTCACTGCTGCTTGCTTGTGAGAAGTGGATTTCTGTAGGAACACTTTGTTATTGTAGCTAAATCGCTGGGTAACTAAGGTTATACTGTGCAGATGAACCCATCAAAATCCACACCTGTTCAGACAGACAAGAAAATTCAGTAATTCTATCCAAGCAGTATTTTTTTGCTAGAAGTGCTCGTTTGCCCTAGCTCAAATTTCTATCAAATTCTACTAACCTAAATGAAGTAATCTGTTCTTTTTCTAATTGCCACTTAACTCCAAATCACCAACAAGGAAAAAAAACAAACAACAAACCAAACCCAAACACCAAAACCTAGGATTACTCTGGTAGACACTACTATTGGCACTATGTGTACCCAGGACAAGCAGCAAGGACAAGAAACCAGTTTGGACATGATGAAGCCCTGAATATCCAGTCCTTGGATCCCCTCCTGACCCCTGATCACCCAGAACATTTCAACAACTTCCGCAGGTTTTCCATGAGACATTATTGTGACTACAGCACAATACAGAATAAGCAATCTTCATCTTACAG
Source organism: Gorsachius magnificus (assembly GCA_034008185.1). Taxonomy (NCBI): domain Eukaryota; kingdom Metazoa; phylum Chordata; class Aves; order Pelecaniformes; family Ardeidae; genus Gorsachius; species Gorsachius magnificus. The sequence continues at coordinate 8,783,801 of CM067083.1, read as the reverse complement.
CACTTAACACTCTCCACCTTCTCCCATTAATGTAGAGCTACGGATTAATATTTCACTTGTCAAAGATGAAGTCCACACACTAATTTTTGTATCAGATTTTATTGCCTTCCTCTCCCAAGACCAACTCAAATATTTTTCCCCAAAAGTATTTTTAAAATTACATCTTGTAAGTTCTTTCCCTTAAAAGCAGAATCCCATCTAGTGCAAGTTCAAAATAATTAAAACCCATCTAAAGAGCACACTGATTCCTTGGGTAGTTGATTCTTTATTAATAGAAGTATTAAAGCTCAAATTTTCTCTCTTCTCAAGTAACCCAAACAGCTCTGTAAGAAAGCAGCAAGCTGTAGCAGATAATGTCATTTCACCAGTGCAAATTTTACCATAACTACCTTCTACTGCTTCTCCCCTCTCAGTTTTTCTGTTTTGTAACACTCTGGAAACCAAACATCTTGCTCTGAAACAGCTTTGAAAGACTGGCCTATGGCCAACTTGCAACTGATACTACAGTTTAAATACCTTCCCAGCAAAGTTGCACAAACGTCAAAATACTCTGGGATCAGTCATTAAAATGTTTTTGTTTCAGTTACAACACTAATGAAAACCAAATGTCTAAATTTATTTTAGCTAGTTTAATGGTCTAGGGACTTTGCTTAAGAGAAAGGTCTGAATCAATCCTCATTTACCCAACTGAATAGATTAGTCAGTACAACATTGTACAGAGATATGGATAATACTTTAAAAAGATTTAATTATAAGAGTATCAGCCACAGATTTAATTACAGAGGCCCAATTAATTGCTTCAATTTGATTCGTCTTCTCTAAAGTGTCAATTACACTACACACAAAACTATGCACTTGTTAGCTGCAAGTTTACAAAGTTCAATTTGCAAACAGATTTAAGACCCAAAACTAATGCTACACTACAGGATAAATTACTGCAAACTGGACATTTTTACTATCCAAATAAGGTACACAACAACAGACCCTGCCTGAAGGCTTAAGCCTTCCAAAGTGGCTGCTTGTAAAAGATTTCACTGTTAAGCAAGTGCATCTTTAATTTAATACACCTCACATTCAGCAAACATAGGGATATTCTGGGTGGGAATCATAGAATACCAAGTAAAATGCTTCATACAAAGCTGTCTTTCAGCCAAGAGCCATGACATTCTGCTTCTGGTTTTGTACAGGCTTAGCAATCCATAATGAACATTTACCCCTAAATTTGTTTTAGAACACTTTGTACATACTTCTCCATAGCAAAGAATATAAAAATTCTACTAAAACAAAAATCAACACAGGCTGACACAAATATCTACATTTTCAATGACAACACTGTTGACCATCATCTGTATCTCAAGATATTTAGAGCATGCACCACCTGTCTCCAACTAGCACTCAAACTGTTCAACCACACAATTAATGACAGCTGCTAAAAAGTCTAAAATATCAGGGAAAAGAAATAAAAGTTTAACAGCTATGTAGGATTAAGGCAAGCCAGAGTCTTTTGCTAAGTATGAGTCATTATAATACATACAATACTCTAGTAACATATATTCGCATTTCACAGCATTCTCTTCAAGACCATTATAACTCAGTTTCTTTGTCTGCAAGAACGCTGTAGCCTGTGTGTAACAACTGTTCCTAAGACAGGAGAGCAAGTTGTCTGTGCGCTTCCAGAGTTGTACATGCTTAAGACATCCCTAGCAGACACTCTCCAGTACTCATCCCCAACATGTACATCCATGCTATTTATCCAGGAACATCTAAAACAGATCAAATAACCTGCTTGAGAGGTGATACCAAGTGCACAAATTCCAACCCCAAAGGAAAAGTTGAGATTCAGTCATATAAAAAAAAAAATCAATTCTTTATTCCCTAAAAATATGTAAAAACTGATATACAGCAAGAAATTAAAAGGTTGTGGATCATTGATCACCCAGGAAGTAGGCTTTAAAACACCAATTCTAAACACATTGCCACTTGATTTAAAAGTGCAAAGTTTACTTACGAACACTGACATTCCTGCCATGCTTTCAAAAATATGTAGAATTCTGTGTAGACATCCTTCTTTCTAGCACATCAAGACACTGAAAAGAGTAACTTCTAAAATGCTTATTTCAGAGTTTCATAAAAACATGACATGCTTACAGTAAATCAATTAAGTTCAAATATTTAAGAGGTTCTTTTTACAGAAATTAGACAACAGAATTCTAGAACTAAATAGCTGATGTTTTTTCTGTTAATCCCAAAAGGAAGAGAAAGGAATACTACAGGGAAATGGGATACTTTAAACTACTACACTTATGTTTCACAAAAATAATTCCCAACATAAAAGGCATCCAAGGCCTTGGGTCTCTGCCTTCATCACAACTTTGATGGACATCACATCAAGAGCACCAGCAAAGAATTCTTTCTCAAAGTTTCAGCTACAGTCCCCCTAAAAGCAACAGCGAACATGATTAAATAGTTCAGCTATTTAAATGTGAATGAAAGAGTATGTTAAGAATGATTGTATTCCTCTCTTGTAAATCTACACGCTCACTCTTCACCACTTTAAGAATCAAGATACAGCATTTGCCCACATAAGCAAAATAACTATATAAGAGAGGAGACTGAGCAGTATGACTTCAACCACACCCTTCAAGAAACTAACTATAAAAATACCATTTCTCAGCATGAATTTTCTCAAAACTTGGCAGCCTTACAGAACAGTCACATACATAGCTCTAGCCAGCAAAGAGGTCCTCTTTTGAAATGTCAAATAGATACAAGAATGCCTTCATTTATTAAACTGAGCATACCCACCTATCTTAATTTATCTCAGGCATTCAGCACAGAAGATTAATAAAGAGCATGTGGATCAAACAAGCAGTACTCCCACAGATCAAAAATAACAAATCTCTGCAAGAACACGGTTGGAGAGAAGTTCCTGCTATCAAGTACTGTTAGCACAAAGCAGCATAGAAGTGCAAATCATGAGCTCTCGTATCCCATCTGCACACAAGGGAAACTTAAGTTTTAAACCTAACCTATGGTTTGGAACAAACTTCTCAAAAGTGAATCTGCTAAACAGTAATACACATTCATTCCTCTCTCATAGGAAAATGATCACATCAAAAGCAGATTATGGAGAAACAACAATACTGAAGAATTAAGTCTCAAATTCAGAATATTAAGACTGATTTTTATGGCTCATAGAGCAAGCTTCAGTTTCTTGCATGAGATGGGGAATCTTATGTAAACACTCTGAGGAAAAGAAACAGATAAATATTAAGTCTTCTCCCATGAAGGAGAACCTAATACTTCCCATAGATTGAGTATTCTCACTTTAATGCCTCATTTACTTGGTTGTTTAGTTCAAAATACCCCTCATATCACATGAGCTGTTCCAGAACAGTAACAAAGAGGCAAGTACAGCTTAAGAACAAGGAGGCTGCTCAGCTTCCTTCATATTGACACACTCACAGGAGCAGTCAGCACTTTTGGAATAAGAGAACAACATTCTTGAGTTAGGTGGTTTGTTCCCCTCCTCCCCCCCCCCCCCCTGCAACTGAGGCATTTTCTCACTGTGCATTAAGGGTTAATCTGGAAACATTTAGTAGAGATTGCTCCGTGAATACTTAGGATCTTGATGGCTGGTAGCATCAACTTTGGAAGCTAGCTGTTGGGTCGGGCCAAGAGGATTGATGGAAAATGAGGTAATGCAACAGATGTATATAGCACTTCGGGTTTTCTTCCCCTGTCACTAGCCCAAGTGGCTTTTCTATCTACAGCACAGTTTCCAAGTATGGAAAATAGACATATGGGATGATTAGAAAAAAATACAAGGTGGCTTTTACTTCGAAATCTACTTGGAAAGTAGGCTTGAACTGCCAGAAAAGCAGACTAATCCAAGAGCATTTGGTCACTGGTGATTACCAGCAGAGACACAGTTTGGTATTGTTAAGACAACACCTAATATAATGAAATAAGCATAGACTGCAAAAGGTATTCATCCCTTAAGCACTGCCATTTTATAACATCCTGCTGAATTTGCACATTGTGGTATATGGGCTGTAAGAGAGCCAGCAAGGGGAGCCACACCAGATCAGCCCTCAAAACCCAAAGCTATAAATCTGGTTTTTAGCAATTACAGTGACTATTCTCACAGCTTCATTTAATCCTAGGCACATGATACCAGCCTCTTCAAATCCATGCCAACTTTCTTCCTAAAGAAGTTGAACTTGCATCGAAGAAAAGTAGACTACAGCTTGCCTTGCTGTTCTGTGAGATAAGGGTTCCCTCCCTGACACACACTCATGACTGGATGTTTGGCTATGAGGAAGGATGCAACTAAACTCTATCTCCCAAACAGGTGCAGAGAGTAGAGAATATGTGTTTCAGATTCTGAATGGAAAATGAAGATGTTTAATGGTGGTGGCTGCTAAGTGGTATTCATCTTGCATGAAATCATTTGAGGTATTTTGCAATACATCTATAATAGAAGAGCTCTTTCATTGCTTTTAACAGGCATAGTGTATAACACATCTCTGTACCTATCACTTCACAAAGACACCTCTCTGGCTATTGCTATGGATACCAAACCCATAGAACATCTTGTCACCTCCTTTTGGAAACTCAGCTCAGATGTACTGCACTAAAATTAGCACACCGAGGGTGTTTTGTTTACACATTTTAAAAATACACAAGACACTACTTTGTAGAGACATTTCAGGTTTGTGGAACACACAAGGTATAAGACTATCACACTTCTGTCAAAATACCTTTAATAAGCTTTACATGTGAGAACTTTAAAACCAGGTTGACAGTAGAGCTAGTACGGGAAGTGATTGATACATAGCACTGTGCTGCACAGGCAGAAGATCTTCAGATAGAAGATCATGCCTAGGCCTCTCCCCCACTCAAGAAACACACCTTTGATTATGAAATGGAAGGGGACAGAGCTATTGTGGCTGTGGAATTCCAGAATTAAGTTTATCTTAACATGTACACAAGGCTCAATTTTACCAAAAAGCCTACTGCTAATTGTCTTTTGCCCCATTAAAAAGTGGTCATCTATCTTTTAGAGAGCTGCTTCTTTAACAGGTGTTTTGCTCCTTACTCATCTTTCACTTTCCACACGAGGACATTCACCTTTTCACTCTTCTCCACTACATTCATTGCCTCTTGACTTTTGGCTTCTCTTACCAAAAAACTAATTATGTGTCCTGCAGCAGTTGTTCACCTTGCACAGCTTAGAATGAGATGTGAGCAGTATTTAGTCTACTTGTATCTTCACTATAACAGAGATAGGGTTCATTTTCTTCAGCTTTCAAACATGTCTGCCCATGCCTCTTCCAGTGTGACCTGGGAAAGCAGCAAGTTAATGTTTGACTTCAGGTTTAATTGTGTACTTTTTCTAGTGGTTACTTAGCAGAGTCTGGCGTGCTGTGCAGATAGTTTGCACAGGCTTAAAAGTCAGCAGTCTATTTCTGCATCAAGATTTGAGGGATTACATAAACACATTCATCTTTGTAATCCTTATTTTGGAAGAGGAGAAAAGTAACTGAGTAGTCAAGGAAGGAGCAAAGCAGATAGTTTAGAAGGCAGAGAACTGACCAGGAACATACTTCAAGTGTACTACGTAAGTAGACTCTCTGGACATTTGATTGATGCATGCAGGAGTTTTATGGTTTAATTTCCTTGTTATGCCAGCTCTTCGCCAGGCAAAATTCACAATCCTCTTTTCTCAGATCACAGGAGGTCTAGGATCTTTCCTTGCTTCATGAAGATACAAGATACAGCAGGTTTTGCAATGGCAATGCTGCATTCCTCAGTTCCTGGGCACCACAATAATGCATACACATTGTCTACCTAGTTAAATGCCGATCGACAGGACTCCAAAATCCTGCAGGGCACACAAAATCAGCAAGCTTGTTTTACTGCAGAGAGGAAAAAAGCAAACTGAACAACAAGCTAGTGCAAAGTAAAGATATATACATGAACATCTCTGCATTAACTCATTCCAAAGTGAACTTAATCCATTTTCAAAGCAACAGTAGAATTTACATACACAGACCAGTTAACTCCCAATGAGAACAGCATAATTTGGATGCAGAACATTCGTTTGAAAATAGCTAGCATGAACCTTCTCTACCTCATTCCTCTGTAAACAAACATTAAGAACCTGACATATCCATGGCAACTTGTGCTGTGGAAACCAAAATTCAACATAACCTTTTAAAAAGTGATGCCAGTTCTTTCACAAAGAATTCACTGAAGGAACTATAAACCCTGTAGGGTGACACTGTAATAATAAATTTAAATGTAAACGTCAGTGGAGGCCCAGCTTAAAACCCACACCTGCAGAAAGAAGCCCACAGGGATTTCAGTCTGATGCTACCAGTTTTAAAAAAAGGTATTTCATTACCCTGAAGACCCCACACGCCCTTTCACTCTTCAACACTGCTGGTTTGTCGAACCAGAATGAAGTCATACTATAGCATGGCCCCAGCCTCCTAAGGAACTTTAATTAAAAAAATAAATCCATAGGATAGTTCTATTGCTGTAACAATGCTAGAAGCCAAATCAGTTTATACTGATGCAGTCTCCTCACTTAGAAAAGCTAGGTAGTAAACAGAACTGGGATTCCAGTAAAATTTAAACTCTGCAAGCTTTCTGTACCCTTATAAATCATGAATGGAGCCAAACAACCATACCATATGTCTGAAGTCTGAGAAAGAAGCTATCTTCAACAGTAGCAAGGAAGAAAAAAAAAGCAAAGAAAGAAAACAAGAGACTGCATTTTCCATATACGAAGACTAGGGAAAATATCACAGTAAATTCTACTGTGATAGGTATTTTTAACCTACCAGAATTTTAAATAGTTGTTCTTTAACCTGAAGATACTGTACCAGAAGTAGTCAAACACAACCTAAGAATCCATGAGTGAAAACCTTGGGCTTACATACTAACTTTTAATGCAGAAAGATATACGTGTCAGAGTTTTCATCTCTGTAGCTACCGACAAAAATTAATCCTTACAGTGCTACGTTCTGCGTGTGGAAAACAGGGCCAGGAATTAAACATGCCCTTCAGCAAATCATAATTCAACACCATATCTAAGATGAAGATGCTGACAGTTCTGTCTCACAGGCTCAAGTTCCTGCTACCAGACTACACTGCCTCTTATTCATGCATCTTAATTGCTAGTTTTAGGAAAAAGGGCATGCAAGATAAAGGCTGGTATCTGCTAATGAGGGAATATTTTATTTTATATCTTAACTCTAACTCAGAGTAAGGAGCAAAGCAGTTTGAAATCTCAGAATCTGGTACCAAACTTATCATGGGGGTTGAAGAGCCTAATTTCTCCCTTGTCCCCAAAGCAATTTTACACAAAGCTGGGGAAGAAAGATGATTCTGGAAGTTCATAGCCACCAGCGTACACTTAGTGTATCAACTGGAAGATATTTACAGTCATGAAATGGAAGTGAGCCAGAAGATTTAGAAAATTATTTCCCCCTCTCTCCCCCAATGCAGTATTACTTTTCTTTGAAGAGCAATGAGTGGAAATGAGGGAGTACAGATGTGCGATTTTGATAGCAAGACCCATTAGCACAAAATGAGAAAGTGATTAGCAGGGGCCCAATGCTATTAACCACACTGATACCTTTTTAATTTGTATGCCCTGGCTTTCTAGAAACTCTTATAGGATCTTCTAATACTATAAAATAATGGTTGGAAAGGAGCTCAATAAATGAGCTAATATACCCTCTCAGGACCGGAGGAGAAAAGCATGGTCTAGACATAGTTAATCTGTGCCTTACAATGCACTCTAAAAATGGAAATACCAGTCTTCTCAAGCAATCTGTTCCAGTGGTTCACAATTTTTTTCTAGTGTCCATTTACACCCTCTTTGCTGCAGTTTAAGCACACTGATGACAGAACCACCAGTAGAGTGGCTAGAGTGAAAAATGTTCTCTCTCTTCTTGTTTCTATCTCACCTGAAGACAATTCTTCCTTCTCCCTGTAGTCTTCTGTTCTTCAAGGGAAAGAGGTCTAAATCTCTGTGTGTAAAATAATTACATTTTCAAGACTTTGTTCTCTCTACTCTCCTCTGTACTCTCTCAAAGTACTCTAGCTTTTCCTGAGGTGAAATGCCTAAGCCTAGAAAGGACTGTCACATGATTTACAGAAAGTTATCCTGGTTTTGTATCACAGTACATCCAACTTGTTTGCAACATCTGTATTAACAGAATCACATCCAGTTTGTTAACTACAACATCCCCAGATCCTTTGCACAAAACACATTTACTCCTCCATTGTCTATTTGTACAGAGATGATCAATAAACGGAGGATCTTCGGTCTTATCCAAAAGGCATATTCTTCCCCAGACGGCTTTTCCACTTTCTCCAAATCATTCTGAACCCTAACCACATTTTCCAACGCACTTGCAGCAATTCCTAGCTTGGTACCATCTGCTGCTAATATCGCATAGCCTTAATGTTTCACTTAAGTCAAAATTAGTGACAGAACCCTGCAGAGACCATTCAGTCTAGACATCCCCTGGTCTGACAGTGATCCACAAAACTATTTAAGGTTTTTCACCAACTTCACGGTATTTAGAGAAACATTTCCTTGCTTTTCATAGAGACAAAATCATTAGAATAGCTCACTAAACTAAGAACATATTTGTTCCTCCCAAACAAGACTGGATACCATGTCATGAAAGGAGATTTGGCTGACTGTGAATTTTGTTTTGAGAAAATCCACATTTATGTTTATTTAACAACTTTCTACCCTTTCCTTGAAGGGCTTACCAAATAGCTCATATTTGTTGCAAGGTTTTCACAAGTGGTCTCTAGTTCTCTAGTGGTTCCTTTCCACCTGCCCCTCAGATACAGGTACTGGCTTGGCTTCTCTCCCCTCTTTAAAGAGCTTTATCTGCCAACATGGAAACTGACAACAGTTCTGAGACCAGGAACCAGGTGAAGCAAAATAACCTTGTTTGAATTTCACCTGCTTTTCAAATTAGCACTTTTGTAAGTGTTCTTCATTATGTTCTTTATTGAAGGAAAGTTCCTACACCTCTGTTTCTGGGGTCAGGTATAATTGCAGCTTATCCTACAATAAAGATAAATCTGAAGCACCAAGTGCACTAAACATACAGTTTTCTCAGCATCATGTTACATTTCTTTACTCAGTAGCAGGCCAACCCCTTGCTCTTCTTATCACCATATAAACTATTCTAGAAGTACACTATCTTAATTGCAGTAAGCATAAGAGGATGCCCTTAGTATCAAACATGCCTGAACAGATACAGAAGAACTGGCCCTGTTAAAAAAAGAAAAAACACTCACTAGACAGGAACACACTAATGTAAACAGGTAACTTATACATGTTGTACAGTATAATGCCTTTGTATCATGCATTTCCATTATTTAATCATATTTACCTTTTAATCTTTATTCTAAAATTGTTTAACATAACTTTGTCTCAGTGTCAGAACTCTCAGCCAATACCTGCTCTTAACCAAATTTATAGAAAGAAATCCATACTTTCATTAAAGTATGAAAACAGAAATTTTAAATATTTTTCTGACAAAAGGTTCATCCAAATCTTTTCAAAAAAGGCGGCAACCCACTGATTTCTTAGAATATTTTTACCACTCAGTTGTCTACACCCTAATTTAGTACACACCCAGCAGCATCTCACATTCAAGTTATCAATAGGCCAGTTTGGTAAACTGTGAAAACAAAGTCTTATGTTACAGATGGAAACAATCTAACTGATCACCAAATGCCTCATTAGTGCTAAATGAGGTCTTTGCCTCTTGTTCTGGTTGAGCTGTACCAATCATGCTGCTGTACATCTGACCACGTGCTGAACTCATTCACCTTCCTAACCAGAAAGCTCACCTAAGCCAGCAGTTTTCTGCCCGCTTAGGAGACTGTATAGTCTTATGCCATGAACACATAAGGAGAAAGCAAGACCACGTTACTGGGCTTGCATGCGGTGGCAGGAGGTTCTGATTCATATGTCCCAGCAAGTGCTGTCATCCCAACCTAGAACATTACCCACAATAAGAGCACAGCTGCTGCACACAGCAGCCACATCCATAACTAAAACTACTTGGTGGTGTTAATTATAGACTCTCAGGCAGCTAGGCTACAGAAGTCTAAATTCACTGAGAGAAGGTGACTGTGAGAAAGAAAAATTTAAGCAGTGGAACAAAATTGCTACATCAGTTCTACTACCCTCACCTGCCCTTCTCCATGCAATAACCACAAGTGCTTTTTTATGCACGTTTTATTACATTAAGTAGTAAATAATGGAAGACTACCCAGAAGCAGCTTACACGTAAGATACAACTACATCTTATTAAGAGCTACCAAATACTTACTTTGTTCAATCTTTTCACTTACTGTATTTCTGTTTTCTACTTTGCCCCAGTCATTCTGCTTAGAGCTGTAATACAATGGAGAAAATTCCTAACAAAAATATGAATACATTGCCAGTAAAGGCAAGCAAGATACCACAGAACATCCTCTTAACAGGGCTGACAAAAGAACTGGCACGAAGCCTTGAAGAGCGAAGCAGTATAATCATTTTGGGATATTATTCAGACCCACTACTACCAGCTTACTAAATTTTAACTTGGAACCTCTGACAACAAGGCAGTGACCACCAGACCCTTCCCTGAAATGGAAAGGGCAATACTGAAAGGTAAGGTAGGCCAGAGGGAGCTCTGTTAATTACTGTTGGGCCTCAAAAGTAGGAAGAAGCCTCAGTGTCTCATAATCCCATTATTACAGCTTCAGTTTGTGGCTTCTACAGATTTAGCAGCCTAAGTTCTAAATGCAGCAAGGAACTCTGAACAGTATATTCAAGTCACCTTTGAAGGTTAAAGGAAAAGATGCCAATTTAAGAAAAAACAAAAATATGTTTGGCTTAAGCAAACAGATGCTAGTTTGTCCTGCATAGATAGCAAAAAAAGATTAGAAATTCATATATTTCTGAAAATCAATAACCTCTTTATTGTACATGTTATCAGTAAAGCCGTGACAAAGAGAAGTTAAAGAGCTTTGCAAAGTAACAGATCTTGGAAATCTATGAAGAGAGGGACAAGCCCCCCCCAATCCATCCACCACCATACATCAGTGATCAAAACCTATTTGCAAAAAAATAATTTAAAAAGCTCTCAATTTCCCCAGAAAGCAGTTTGGTTTGCAGAACTCAACCATATCCAAGGCAATAACAAACAGCCATGTGACCCTCTCGTGGAAAGGCCATTAAAAAAAAAAATACATCTGGAGTTTGTGTTGGCCAGGCAAATCAATATACTTACTCATAACTCAACAGCACTACTTACAAAGCAAGTAATTGTTTTCCCACTCATGCCATCTCTACCGTTTTTTAACAGAGAACAAGTTGCCAAAGTACTGAGTTTGCAGCGGATCATAAACTGGCTTTGCTTGACAGCAGATTAAGCAGAAAAAACCCCACACTTTACTGATACAACAGTTAAGCAGTTACACACAAAAAAAGCCAGTTAACAGTTCAGTCAACCATAACGCTACTTTCTTCAGCTGTCTTAATAATAAATGTTATTACACAATGAAACATTTGCAAATACTGTACTCCAAAAACCTTTATACAAGTCTTGCTTTTTCATTTCATAGTTTCACCATCAAAGAATATACATGACAACTAATTCAGGCCCACAAAATTTCTAGGACTATCCAGGAACTTAGACTTTATTGTCGCAGAAGGGAGTTCTGAACTATATTAGGGATCTCATTTTTAGTTTTAATAATGATTTTGGTTTTAATTCTATTATGTTTTTAATTTCTATCATGTTTTTATAACAGTATCAGCATGCCATACATTTCACATGATTTAACTTCAAAGGGTTAAGATTAAGTTACTGAATCCTTGCAATACCTGCTGTAGTTTTTTATGGTATTAAAGACACTACCAACAGTAAGTGAGAACATATGTTTAAGACTAGGGTAAAGTTTATTCCAAGAGGCAAAAATTCCCTTCAGCTTTATATAATCATTTTGAACAGCATATGTATTAAAGAAAATATTTTAACTCACTTACATATTCAAACTATGTGGCATAGTACTCTGTAATTTTCTAAGCCCAAAACATTGTTAACTGCAGCAATCTTTAATTACTTAGTTCTCAAAATCCCCCTCTTCCTTCCTCCCACCCAAAGATATCTCCACACCACCTAGTTTTTATGCAACTTCAAGAACTGCTGCCCAACAAGGGTGTTTCAATATTAAATATTTTTACCTTTAGAAATGGATCCTATCATCTATATTGCTGAGCATAGCAACTACTTTGACCTAACAGAAAGGGGAGAAAATTCCCAAGAATAACTTTGAAGTTCACTTCAAGTCTAGAAGCATCTTCAGTCCAAGTCTACAGGTATCAAGTACCCACCATGCCCTGCAATTAATAGGAAAGCGCAAAACTTAGAAGACCACAGATGAGGCCTCACAAAAAACCCAAACCCTGAAAACCCCAGCTTTAATTCTAGCACTACCCCAAAGCACAAGTGTAATCTGAGCTGTATCATTCCAATCACATTCCAGGTAGAATGGATTTTGTGTTTACAAAATGTGTCTTCTCAAATCTCACTATTGATGCTCCATTCTGTATATAAATATTTAATCACAGACAAGCACTTCACAAAAGGCAGGTTGAACATGTATTAGTGGTAAATGCATCTTCCCTAAGCTAAAAACACAGAAAAAATCTTATGTTACACATACAATTAAATATGGCATTTGTAAAGCAGCCCTAAAGAGATGCACGTTGAAAGAACCAGTTTCCTAAGTTAGTCATTTTACATCTGAAATATTTTTAAAGCATACGCATTGATCAGACAGGTACAAGTCACAGGAAGATGATGCTGCTGTACTTAAACATTCAAACCTGAAACAATGCTCATCGATACTCTCTTCAAAGACTCAGGAAAAGAGCAAATGCAATACTTTTGAAAAGCAAGCCACGAGCACAGTATTAGCTGTGGCAGTAAAACTTACTGCCTTTGAGATTTACTCCTCACTACAGATCCAACAGGCATGCAATATCACATGCAAGGATGGCAATAGCATAGAGAAATACCAAGAAGTCTAAAACAAGGCTGTTTACAGCCCTGGACCAACCTTGGTTATATAAAGACAGAAGATAAAGAATTAAAGCTCTACAGGGGGATGACATTCTTGACAATCCAGGAATAATAATAGTTTAATTTCTACATGCTGTGGTTCTGCACAAGAAAGCACTATTGCTGAGCATGCACACTTCACCCGGGAACATAAGTGTTTTCAGCTGACAAGGGAAACATTTCCTCCAAAAAAACCCAGAGCTATCTCCTTCCCATTTTATCTGCATGTCAAGTTCATTAGCAAGGAGAGACTATAAAAGACTGAAACACAATATCCATCTGATTATAGTCATGGCTTAATTTAGTCATTTTTATTAATTTGTGCTACGTAGCACAAGAAATATGTTGTACTACAGACAGCACAAGAATGGTTTTATCATGCTGCGTTTGTCTGTTACTACAAAACCAACAATGCTATAGATTAAGATACACAGCAAGATCTTTCTTCAGAGACTTGAATGCAGAAAGCTAACATTACTTCCAGCCATAGGTTGACTATACCAACCCACCAGAACACAAGTTTTTCACCTCTATCATAGAGGATAAAGATGAGGGGAGGCATAAGAACAAAGAGGGCAGAAAGCCTGTTTCATTCACAGCTGCCATAAGCTGAGCATGCTGTGACCACCACTCTGGGCTCTGCACCACTGAGGACACCCAGTGTGGCACTCCACAACATCCCTCTTGAGGATACCTGTAGAGCTCCTCTCATTTTGGGCCGCATGCCTTAAGCTGTCTCCATACCACAAGTCCCTCAGTTCCCCACCTCAGCACTTGGGTTTCCTCTTGCAGGGATGGGCTCCGCATGCCCCTATTCTCATCTCCATCCACACACTCCGAGACCATGCACTAGTGGTTCTTCGGGTGCCTGTCACTCCTTTCAGATGTATTTCTACTTAATTTCAAGTGGCACTTTCCTGCTTATATACCAACCAACTCCTCCCTCTGTCTCTCCTCAATACCACCTTCCCTCCCTAGAAAACTTTATTCTTGCAATGTCTATGCTACTCTACATCACCACTAGCAACCTTTAGTCTCCCATGGCCCTGGCTTGACTCCATTTCCCAACACCTCTTCCCTTGCTTTTCTTTGCCACCCTTAACTGGCCCGATTGCTTCCATTTCTAGATGTTTTCCTTCCCAGTTCACCATCTGACACCGGTTCTCCTTCCCCACAACTCTTCCAGCCAGATTTATTTCTGTTAATATTGCATGCTGGAGAATCTCCCACGGAGCAATTTAAACTGCTAATAATAAGCAAAGAATGAAGGTCAGCTTAAAAAAAAACAAAACAAAAACACAACACACCTTTCACCTTTTAAAATTGCTTCACACAGCTCAGGGCTTCCCAACCAAGGAATCCTCTCTGCTATTCTAGCTTTCACCAACTCAGCTGGACTGTGGTTCTTGATGCCCAGCACATTTCTCAGAAGCTCTTGACTTGTTGGATTTCATGCTCCAAAAATTATGTGACAGAAAATTCACACTTTGACTACTGCAAGCCTAAAAAAAAAAATATCAGAATTTAGATGGAAATTTCATGTGGTGGTTCTATTAACATCAAGACAGATGCAACAATAGCATTAGTGTATCACATCTCAGTAAGAGATCCCCTTAAAAAGGGTAAGTTACTGTAACAGGGCTCTCATTTTTACAGTAAAGCTAGAAAGTATTTTGTTTACAAGAAAACATTGATCTGTTAATAGTTATTTGTAGAAAAACTTCAAACAAGCAGTTGTTACAAGCTTTGACTATTTTAGCATTACAGTCTCACTGAATGTATGATTTGGAGGCTACAATCCACTCTTACACTAAAGTGAAAGCAACCTGCTTTCTTAGGGCAGACAAGCAACCTCTTTTTTTTTTTTCTTTTTAATATAGGAACGTTTTCACACCTTTCCATGGTGTTTAATTTTTGCTGGACTTCACAGCAAAGCCCAGCTGACTTTGTAAAAACTGCTCACAGGAAGTCACACCAAACTCAGAAATACCATATGGTCCCTGAAGAAGATAGCCATGGTTACCAAACCAAATTAATGCCATTGATCACTTTAAAGAGGGATAGTTGTAAGCTTCCTAATTATCTAAGGTGCTTATTATGCATTTCAAAGTTTAAAAGTAATTCTATACTCCTATCAAAGTTAATAAATCAATCATCTCTGTTAAAGGCTTAGAGGGAAAGTAAAGCTTACTGCTCAAATCTACGGTCAACATATGAGAAACATTACTATGAAAGCCACTCAAAAAGCCTCCTCATGGGAAAGGGTAACATTATGAGAACTAAGTGTTTTCACATGTTCTTTTTACCTTTGTTCTTTTATAGTCTTATTTTTCACCTCTTCTATAGCAAGATTTTTTTTTTTGGAGGCTACTAATCCGAATTCCATCTCTTTCTTCTCAAGGCCCCTTGGGACCTCTCTCCCCCACCAACATCTTTTGTTCCTGCTACAGTAATTCCCTGATCAGTCAAAAATAGCTTCACATGGCATTCTTCAACAGGCGGGAATCTGCAATGGTAGCAGATTTGGAAAGAAGGGGTGCGGAAAAAAATCATCTGAAGGGAAAACCCCTGCTTTCTCAGCAATGTTGTAAGCCTGTCTGCTAAAAAACAGAGAACAAGCTTCATCCTGAAGTCATGCCTCTCGTGCATTACTGAGCAAGAGAAGGCAATCAAATTGAAGCAAGGGTACTGCTCTATACACAGTAAAGCCCAGCCACTACCACTCTCTCCCAGGTTCCATGAAGGCAAACAGTCACCACTGAGGCCTTAACGCATTATACAACCCACAAACAACTTTAATTCTGCTACAATCAGTCCAAAAGCAGGTTAAAAAAATGGAAAACCCAATCCTTGCAGTTTATTCCCTACATCCCAAAAATGGGGGAAAAAAAAAAACCTTCCTGAGTTATACTACAAAGTCTCAAATCCAGTCTTCCGTATTTTGCATCACTATAGCATCAGGTCCCAAATTCAACATCCATCTGCTTTTAACTGATGCACGCATTTAAGCTTCTAATCTCAAAATAACTGTGTCTTCAAACTACGCTATTATGTTACTACAGGATATTACTCACTTTGCTGTAAAGGAAGAAATAAATCCTTCTGCAGAATTTGATTTGCCTTTCTATTTAATGACTTCCAAAATATTTTATACTACATGGTGTAGTTCAACCATGCTATTCCTGAACAGAACACTAGTGTCAAAGGCTGTTGTGTTTTGTTACTTCAAGCTTAACATTTAAAGATAATTACTTAAGAAAAAAAAAGCCCATGGGTGTTTGTTTGCCTTTTTAATTTGTACCTCACTTGTACATTCAGCAATCAGCACAGCAGCATCCCAATTCTAGCTGCAGTTTCTGGGAGCTACTGAAAAACTAAAGAAACACAAGTCATTTATTTTACAGAGTAAGAGGTAAATCTATATAAAACAAATACAACTTGTTTATAAACCTTGTAACATACTGTGAATGTTTATAAGCATTATTATTTGTTAGAGTCAACAACTTAGTGATTGCAATTGTAAGTATTTGCCACAAGAGTCTATAAATGCTGATGTTTTAAGTATTTCTATTTTCCTAACACACATTTCCCCACTCCAAAGATTGGTACCCCCCTTGGTCCCTGGACAATCTCTTCCACCTCCATCACTGTGGGCTGTTTGCTTCAAGGCTCTTATCTCTTTGCCCAGTCAAGAAATCCCATCTTCCTCCCAGTCCCTACCTGTCCCAACTGCTTTCTTGCACCTTTATTCCCCTACAATTCCACCAGTCAACACTTCCAAAGATGAGCCCATTTATAAGCCCATTGACAATTTGGATGCCTTATCCTAAGCGTTGTTACTATTTTACAGGCTGGTCTAAGCCAGATAGTCTATAACAAGCTACTTGCAATTCTGATCAGACAGGTTTTGTTCATTTATAATACACATACACTACAGACACACTTTGAGTAACTACAGCTCTTCATCCCACTCCTGAAGAGAGTCGGCTCTCATTTGCTGGCATAAAACATGAACCATCAACTATTCTGCAAAATCATATTTTTCAGTCTTATCCAGAGGCTGAGAAAACAGGTGGAGTGTCCTATTGCCTTCCTCACAGAAGTGTTTTCAATTAAACTTCTGATATCCTCTCCTCCTCTACTAGAAAAAAGATGGGAAGAAACTACCAGGTGAGCTGTCCTTCATGTGGGAACTAACCCACTCTGTAAGCAGAGTACAGCAATAACTAGTTGCAATGGTTGCAGACGCCATCACTGACAACATGATAACTGGTTACTTACACTGGATCCAGAAACTGAAGGGGCTCATGAGGTACATACCTCTGGACAGACCTCTGCCTTAATGGTGTTTCCAATACATCTCCAGCATTTGCCACCACCACTGGAAGCAATGCTTATAAGCAGCTTATCAGAATACCGGTTGTGCAGACCGGAGTTACTGTATCTTAATTTCCCATGAGAAAGGGTGCCATACAAGCACCTTTTAGGTTTCTAAAGTGCTTGTAGACCTTACGTTCTCACCGAGTCTTTGCTCCTAACAAATACACCAGGCAACTACAAGCAGCGTATGCCCAAACAAAGGCCAGAAGCACACGAAAGGCTGATCGTATTTCAGGCCATAATGAAAGAAAAAAATTAGGTGACTGAACACCTTTTTTTTTTTTCCCCTTAAAAAAAAAAAAGGCCCCAGCCCTCACTAAAGTAAACACAAAAATTCAGAAGTGAACGCAAAAAAAGTAATTTGTTTTCACACAGTGTTTTCAAATAAGGCTCAGACGACACAAGGGCATCGGTGGCTGCCCAACGGCTGAGAGGGCAACCGTGACCGCTGCCCACCTCCGCCCCAACGGGAGCCTCCCCCCCGGCGGGGACGCCGGTACCCGCGGGCAGGGGGCCCGGGGGCGCGCCCCACCGGCGGGGGCCCCCCCGCCACAGCTGAGCGCGGCGGCCCCCCCCGCCGCGGGGGCCGCACCCTCAGCGCGGCGGGGAGAGACCCCCCGCAGGGCCCGCCCGCCCCGGCGGGCTCCTCTCACCTCACGACCGGGGGCGGGCGGGGAAAGCCACTGGCCCGCCCGGCGGCGCGTACCTGGCGGCTGCCGGCGGCGGCGGGGCCCCGGAGGCGGCTGCCCGTGTTGTGGCCCGGGTGGCGGGGGCCCCCGACGGCGGCGTCTCCACCGTGGCGCAGTTACCATGGGACGGACGCCCTCTCCCTCCGGAAGTCACCGCCGGGAGGGCGGGGAAGGGGCGGGGAGAGGCGCCATCTTGAGCGCGGCGTCCGGCTCGGCGCCTGCCTTCCACCATCTTGAGCGTGGCGGGGCCGCAGGGCGGCGAGGTGGTCGGAGGGGCTGTCCCAGTCCCCGTCCTCCCCCCGGGGTGGGTCCCTGGGCCCAAGGCCCGTGAGCTGGCAGGGGGTATGTTGAGGAGGTGCTACAAACGGAGGTTTTCAAAAACTCTCGGAAGAACGGTGGCCTAATACACCCAGTTCTAAAAAGAGATGTAAGCAGGTGGGAAGTGGTATGTGGGGTTGAAACGATTCTCTTCGGTGTAAGAAAATTATAATAAAGAAAAGAAAATGAGCATAATGCTACCAGCAGAAAAGCCAGTGCGTTTTTTCTGGAGGAATTAAGCAAAGAAACTATAAACCTGGTGCTGTCGGCCGCTGCCCTGTACCTTGCGGTGGTTGCAGAGGGTCTCTGGCCCCACGGCGAGGCAGGGAACATGGCGGAAAGGCCAGGAGCAGCGGGGAGGAGAGGAGCCGGACGAGGGGCCCAGGCTGCCTCCTCAGCCTCGGCCACGGCTCCAGCAGCCAGGGCCACCCCGGGCACAGCGTGGGCCACCGTGGCCAGTTTCACCCCAGGCTGTAACATCGGTCCCTTCTTGGGGCCCACAGCGTCGCTGTGCACGCAACAGACCATCCTTGATCTTTCAGAAAAAATGTTAATACTGAATGCAAAATTACATACAGAAAAAAATTTAATCTATATGGGTAAACCCAGTGCTGGGATGCTAGGGAAAGCTTGCTACAGCCATAACTGTGCCGTCTTGTGCATATGCTTTAATTACATGATTGCATACCATTTTGTCCCAAAGGACCTCTCATTTAGCGCACAGTTGTGTCGTTGCTCGGAGACACAGAATTTCCTAACCTTTGAGTTCTTCCTTCTGCAGTTGGAATAAAAGTACGTCTTTGTAATTTTTAAGACCAGAATAAAACATTGGATAATCTGTAGCGATCCTTTGCATATGACAGGCTGTTACACTTTCATCCCATCGCGAGGGTAATTGGTTCGCTACAAGTCGCTCTGGAGCATGTGAAACACCCCGGGTCAGGCAGTTGATGGTTCGAGAGTTTGCAGCCAGAGGAGAGGCACCGACTCCCTTCCTCCGTCTCTGTTCTTCCTCTGGAGTTCACTCAACATGGTTTTTATTAAAGGCTCGTTATAACCTTGAGTTCTGACTCAGACCTCATCCTTAACACCAGAAGTGTGTCTCCTGCATCAGCCCCAGAGTTTGTGTTTGGTCAGACGGGTTGGATCAGAGCATGAAATGCCGTGGACGTTGATGTTTTTAACTCTGTCAAGTCTGGCTCTAGAGCTGCTCTCAGGAAGCGCCACTGTGAATGGGAGAGAGCATATGAATTTTAGAGATTTCTTCTCTGCGAAGTAGCATAAGCAAGTGGAAGAGGAAAAGCTCTGGCCCCTCGAGCTGCAGAGGGACTTTGCCACCAGGCCTGGTCGCTTAATACATTCTGCCGCTTCATGTCTAATTGTGCTGATTTCTTCTATCAGCTCAAGCAACTACTGAGTCATGTAATATAGTACCTCTAATTCCTGTGACACCTTCCCTCTTTTCACAAAATATACCTACAGGGTATCATTCGTGCTTCAGTGGTCCTCCAGTGAAGTACACTAACCTCGAGAAATTTAAATACCTGTTTTTTTCCACGCCACAGCTCCTGTCTTTCACTGCCATCTAGTGTTCACGCGTGGAAGAGATGCTGTAACTAATGGAATTTCTCATCAAATCGATTTGCCGTAATTAACACATTTTGGAAATGGATAGATGGCACTGACAGGATGTATCTTTGTAAACTAATAAAATATTTATATATATAAAATCTAGAGATATATCTATTCATATTTTTATTTTATGGCATTAAATTCTGACACAGATCTCTTACATTATTTAAAATCAATAGCACTCACAAATCAAACAGATATATATCAGTTATTTAATTCTGGCTATGCTGTTCTCTGTAACTAATTAGATTTCTTCAGAAAATAGTGGACACAAAAAAAAAAATAGAAAGTACTGAAATAATCTATCACCCTGCTTCATTTTCAGCCCTCCTGAAAAGAGGTAGGCATCGAGATCAGAGCCCAATCAAAATTTTACTTGCAAAGTAAAAATTTACTTGCAAAAAAAAAAATTGCAAAAATTGGAGTGACAGATCTTTCAATCCATCTACACAAAGGAGTGAGATGGATTTTGAAACGAGGAGGAGAGAAAAAATGAGGGATTATCCAGAAATCATCTGTCTTCAGTTTCTTATCTTTTCTCCCTTGATGTCTGTCTTTACAGTGACATCTTACTCTCATCCCCAGTCCATGATCAGCAGTTAAACAGTTCATAACCATTGAAACACCTTTGTCTGTCTTCTACTATTAACACATAAACTTACTTAAGAGACAAACGTGAGGGACTTATTAAAATCTCCCCATATTTTTAGGAAAAAAGTGGTTAGCAGCCAGTACTGATAATTCCTCCTTGAAGATCTCAGATTCTAAGTTAAGATACAAATCCTGAGTAGCCAATACAATATAAGGAACATGAATACAGAATTTCATATGATAGTTTTGTGCATACTCAGATCCTTATATATATTTTTAACAAACTTTACCCTTCCTACCTGGTCATGAAAGAACTGGGAAGTCATTATTCTCTGAATTAGTCCAGCTAAAAAGCAAACAAAGCAAGGTGCTCGGCTGCTTTCATTCCAGTGAAAATTTAATTTAATTAGAGCAATTCCAGATCACACTTCTGGCAGCTGTGTTTATCAGACTTGCTTCAAAGGATAGGAATTAGCATTGACTGACATTAGCATCAAAGCTCATTTATTCACCCGCCCACATCCTACCAGCCCTTCTGAGTCTGTCTGTTTATTTAGCACTTTAATAACACCACAGTAAATAAGATTTCATTTCAGACCATGCATGGCTTTTGTCAAAGCATTTAGCGCAGACTTCTTACAATGTCACAGTAGAACCCCTCTTTGCAGGTTTGATGAAAGGTTTGATGATGAGCTCGCTGTTCTCCAGAAGAGGTATTTTAAATGCTTAACAAGGACATAGACTGGGATCCAGTATTACTTTTTCGTTCTTTTTTGTCAACAACTAGAAAATATCTGTCTTTCAGCAGGGGGAAAAGTGCCAGAAATGACCTGTCATGCCTTAAGCCGCAGAAGACTGCCCAAGTCCAAAGCCAGTTTGGTCACAAGGGGCTTGAACTTTGGGGTTTGGGGAGGCTGTGCCCTACCAAAGACTTAGCTCTCTCCTTCCTAGCTGCTTTGTCCTTGCCAGCTCACATGGAGGCACAATCACTGCCCTTTCACTCACAGCATACAACCTGTTATCATCTCTTCTGAACTAAAGGTAGGTTCTTGCTGGTAAAGACCATCTTCTATTTCATATTTTTGCAGCACCTGGCAAAAACAGGGCTGGATCCCCAATTAGAACCGCTGAAGCATGGGAATCGGATGGATGGATCATAACTCAGCTGCCTCTTTTGGAGGCGCATCTAGAACTGCTGCCACATCAGACCAGAGACGTCAGCAACAGGAATCTGCTGCTTGTCCTGCAACCTCAAGCCCTGGGGTGACAGAGAGAAGCAGTTAGGCTGGGGCCCCATGGGCTTGTTCGTCAATTATCAGTGGTAGTTTGCATGTAGTCGTGATTGCTCTTGGATGACAAAAGATGAGAAAATGATGCTGCAGAAAAAGTGCCTTTCAGTTACCTTCCAAAAAGAGGTAAAGCAAAAAAACAACTCCATTTGATTTTTCAACAAGTGGAACCCAATTGAGCTGATGGAGCAGGTTCACAGCAGGCACCCTTCACAGAAAGATTCCCTCCAGATCTCACCCTTTACACCCAACTTGCCAACACAGATATCATCAGGTACAAACTAGAAGCAGCAAAGAGAGGCAACCTGCCAAAACCCCAGTAGGGGTGAAATGGAGCCTCCTGTGTATCTTACTACACAGAAGTGGCTGATCTCAAGCCTTCTCTGTTGTTCTTTGCTTATTTATGAAATCAGGAGAAAGCCAGTTAAGAGCAGCAAAGGGACGGTGGGGGCATTTTCTGCCTTGCAGTGAAACATCAAAACTGATGATGGAAATGGTTGTTCCTTCCCAAAGGTTTATCGTGCTACATGCAGAACAGTAGTCTCCTCTAGACAGTGTTATTGGCATTGGCACTAGCTGAAAGAAAAAAATCAGAGCCCTCACTTAAAGACGTAATTCAGAATGTGAACAAGGAACGGCATAGCTGTAAGTTGTCTCTCCAGTGGGCTATGATTCTGAAGAGAAGTAAAATTTGAAAAAAAAACCCAAAACCAAAACAACAAAGAAAACAGATGAGGGAATGACTAATGGGAATAAATTCCACTGCTTTGACCACAGCATTACATTATCAAATCCCAGGACTTAATATGCAGCAGAATTATCATAAGACTGTTCTGTGTAATGGAAATAATCTAAGATTCAATATTTCATGCAGCAGTGCAGACAGGCCTGTAGGACCGTGCCATCTTAGCTGGAACATTTATTGATGCTGACCACCGGTGCATACAGCAGGAGTTGAAAGATGAAGAATTCAACTCTCCAATTGTGAAATTAGGAAGAAACAGAAATGCCAAGGAAACAAGACACTCGACAGCCTGTGAGAAAGTGATGGAAAATTCATGGCTTTCAATCACTTACAGCACTTGTTATGCAGAAATAGGCTGAGCTCCCAGTTTTGCTTGGAGGCTGTGTCACTTCCAATCTTCCCTGTGAGACTCAAGCATGGTTTATAGTGGCCATTTGCATGTAGATGGATGAAACGTCTGCTTTCAGTGACTGTACTTCTGAAACTTGGGGTTTACTAGTTGAGAAAGAAAACAGCTTTTTTGGGGGAATATTACTCTCGTAAAAAATCATCGTGCTCTAAACTGCTGCCATCAGTTTAACCTTTTATTTTTTTAAAGGAAAGAAGGTTAGCACACACAACAGCACAGCAGTGATTTGCATTTTCAACTGGCAGCCCAGCGACTGGAGAATTTTGTTTATTCCATTTAGCCAGCCAGAAACCACACAGGCCCATGCAAAACCGAAGTTTGGACATGCTTTTTCTCAGCTACAATGAAACTGTCAGGGAAAAGCATAATTTAGACATCTCTTCAAAAGTATTGTCCAGAAAACTCATCTTGCATAGTACTTTCCATAATCCAGTCTTCCAGATGTCCTTCTCACTTTCTTCCTGCATATAAGTAATCAAAAATGTGCAATGCAGAGTAGCTTAGGACAACAGTCAGTGTCTCATAAGGAGAAGCACATTAACTACAACAAGTATATTCTTCTTTTATTAGCTTATCTGATCTATAAAGCCAGTTCACCTTCTTACAAATAGTGACCAACATTTTAGTTTGCAAAAAAAATAGGAAACCTGGAAAGCAAGAATTAATAAAACCATGATTATTAGTGTTCAGCCACTTTGCTGAATATTTTAAAAGGTAAATTTTACGTGTTTTCAGTCAGCTAAAGATTTTGGGGTTTTTTTCCTTCTGCTACTCTGATGAACGAGAAAAAAAATCTGCAGCTTCCCAGAACAAAAGAGGACTTCACAGGCTGATTTAGGTGTACCAGGATATTGAATTGCACTGTACTGCCCCGAGCAGTAAGCTTTCCATATCCAGAAGTGATCAGCTAACAACAGATCCAAGATCCATGCATCAGAAAATAAGAGTTTCAGTTAAATGGGAACCAGATGACAGAGGCTCCAACTCAAATAAAGTAGTAGATGCCACATAGCCCATGTTCTTCTTCACAAAACTCCTTTTTCTCTTCAATGATTATGTTGGGTTTTTCCTCTACTGAACATTAAAATCATGCTGCACTGGGCAAAGGGAAGAGATGTTTAATGCCATGGCATGCTAATGATTCATGCATAGCCTATAAATTACTTTAATCAGAGATATATTGCAACAGCAACATTCAGTATTTAGTGGTTCAGACACATTTTGGGTCACATTCTGAAACTTCATTAATATTTGCAAAAGCACTTTGGGAGAAACCCACTGTATCCTTAACTGATCTGTCTTTGTCGTGATTTTGGCTAGAATAGAGTTCATTTTCTTCCTAGTAGCTGGCATAGCATTGCGTTTTGGATCTAGTATGAGAAGAATGTTGATATCACACTGATGTCTTAGTTGTTGCTGAGCAGTGCTTACACTAAGTCAAGGACTTTTCAGCTCCCCATGCTCTGCCAGGTGCACAAGAAGCTGGGAGGGGGCACAGCCAGGACAGCTGACCCCAACTGGCCAAAGGGCTGTTCCAGACCATATGATGTCGTGCTCAGTATATAAACTGGGGGAAGAAGAAGGAAGGGGGGGGATGTTCGGAGCGATGACATTTGTCTTCCCAAGTCACTGTTGTGCGTGATGGAGCCCTGCTTTCCTGGAGGTGGCCAAACACCTGCCTGCCCATGGGAAGCAGCAAATTAATTCCTTGATTTGCTTTGCTTTGCTTGCACGCACGGCTTTTGCTTTACCTATTAAACTGTCTTTATCTCAACCCATGAGTTTTCTCACTTTTACTCTTCTGATTCTCTCCCCCATCCCACCGCAGGGGAGCGAGCGAGCAGTCGTGTGAGGCTTAGTTGCTGGCTGGGTTTAAACCACAACAGTCTTCAATACCCTGTACCCCAAGGTGGCTTTTTTCACTCCAAGAGTCGCTGTCATTTCTCTCAGGGCTCTCTCCACCATCTCCATGTTCCTGAAGACAAAACAGTAAAACATTCATTAGATAAAAAGTAACTAATTTTGACATCTTCTGTTAGGAGCACTTAAAAACGATAGTTGTCCTGGTGCTTCTAGTTACCTTGAGCATAGAGGATCCATCACATATGGCTGACTTATGGCCATAGCTTATGTGGTCAAGTAATAGCAAGACATTGGCAATACCAGAAGCCACAGAAAATATTTAAAATAAATCTTGAAAAGTAACAATGTGGAAACACCAGCCACAAATCTGCTGTTGTATTTTAGAAATGGACCAGTTTTGCTTTAACAGCAAAAAGCTGCAAGAAGTCAGTGTTAGAGCAGGACGGGTGAGCTGCAGTCGCCTCTGGCTTGTGTTTCAAGCTGGGTCCCAACTGCAAAGCCTCCTCTGCTACCCTTTTGCTCTCAAGTTACTTCCTCCCCCACTCAAGGCTGATAAAACACAATTAAATAAGTTTGTGTATCAAAGGTTCAAATTTAAGACAGTTACAGAGAAATAATAATAGCATTTGATGAATGAGAATCAAACTCAAGTAGAAGATCTTGGAATATGCTACCAGGGCTGAGGCCCCTTTTTAAAATTCAGTTATAACACACCTAATATTAAGAAAGTCACATGTGTAAATCTATCAAACAAGAACTTGAAATACAGACTCAGACAGTTTCAACAACTTTTGGGGCCCCTTCTTTTATAGGCAGTCCTCAACAATGCAAAGCGAGCTTAAAATGATAAAGTTCATAAGCTTCTATTCCCCCATGTTTAAAGAAAATCCTGTCTTTTCTGTAGAATTTTATTGCTAGAAAACCTTGACTTCACCACAATTTTCATCCATTCTTAGTTACAAAATTTCACCTGTTTGATCTCTGCAGTGTTTCTTCAAGAAACACTGGGATATGTCTTTTATCAGCTGAACGTCCAGCAGAATAACCATGATCGCAGCTGTCAATAACCAGTCTCTCAGCATGACAAAGCAGGGCAGGTTATTTTCTTCCTGGCAGGAATTAGTAAAGGATAATTGGAGCTATGTTACATTATTCAGCTGGATTACCCAACAGCCAACAACACTAATAAAAACAGGAGTGTTGCAATAGGGCTACGCACTTCTAGAGATTTTCAGTGGTGACAGAAAAACATTTTAGGATTTGTTTTTTGGGAGGGGTTTTGTATCACCCCCATTCCCAAGAGTCCTTTGCAGTTAGACAAAATTTTCTAAGGTGCTCCTCTATTGCTTAAGATTTTTCCCTCAGGAGGTACACAATACCCTGACTTTGGCCCCAAAACTGGGGCCAATATTTGTCCCTAAAGCCTAGGCAAACACTGATTTCTGATTCTGCTACCAGAAGTGATACTGAAGTGAACAATCTGGCCACACATCTACATCACCTTTGCCATACACCTCCACCTCCTCAGTTTGGGGACTAAAACTCCTAAGGTTGTCATGACTTTTTGTTTGTTCACTTTCAAATATCATTTACAATCAAAATCCAGCTTAAATGTAGTCATTTCAGAACACACAGTACAGGAGGACTGGTGCATCTAATAGGAAACATAAACTAATAATCACGCTCAAAGGTCTACTAAAGCTTTCAAATAGCTTTAAGTAAAACAGCGAAAAAAGTATTACAGAGCCAAATTCGGTCCAACAGCAGATTGTTCAGGGCTGAAATCAGATTTAACATCTTTTGTGGCATAAAGCATAATAGCAGAGTTAAACAAAGCCTAATGAGGCACACCCTCTCCACTCTCCTAAGCAAGACACAGATCTTATTTACCTGCTTCTGTGTCCTGTAGTATTCCTCTACTGCGTATTTGTATCTGGTTCGTTGAGTCCAAATAGCGTGGCAAGTTTCCTTCCAAGGGATTTGTAAGATGAAAACACACAAAAGACAAATCAAATAACTGGAACATCTTCCTTTGACTAAAGGGCTTTTTGCAATAGGCATTTTACATGGTGGCAGAAAATTATATAGAGCAATCATACATATGGACATAAAGGATTAGCAGACAAGATGACACAGGACACAATTCATTTACTTTGTGAAAATCTTCTTGCTTGAGAAACCTCCTTCATAAGCCAGCCTCTAAAACTTTTTCCGAAGGTCTGGCCAGCATTTCTGGGATAGCCATACCTCACTTACTCCATTCCCTGCCTAAAAAATTTTTTCCATGCTATGTTTCAATTAAACTAATTCACCTTGGCTTAATTCATTACATGACCTCATTATTACCTCAGCACAATTACCTCTTCTACCTCCTTACATACGTCTGCCTTGCTCTGTATAGGGGATAAGAACATCTTTTATATTTTAGGCAGTTGCTGAAGAAAATGAACTCATTGCAACTGCTTTTGGGCCCCACCTTTTCAGATGCAGCACCACCCTGCCTATGGCAACCTGACAGACATCACCTGCAGTAAACCTTGGCCAACCCAGTCCTGCTGTCAGCTTTCTGAGACAATGTTCTTGGCAGCAGCCATTGCTATAACCCTTTTTCTTTTTCTTTACGGCCTCAGTTCCTGCCTCTGGGCCAGTTTCTCCTGCTTCACCCGTCCTTACACCCTCTCTACATTTGCACCATGCTCTCCCTTTAGTTATGCCTTCTCAGATGCTCCACTGCTTTTCGTAAAACTGCACCAGATTTAGCTCAAAACCAACTTACTTGCCACCTACTAATTAATATACTGTATTGTAGGTCACACTGGTTGCAATACAGTAATAAAGGTCACTGACACTTAGAAACTTTATTTTCAGTGGCTGATGATCTGTTGTTAGTGCTGGAGTATTTTGTCCCATGTGAGGAAGAAGAAGACTTCCAAATGTTTGAGAACATGGGTAGGAGTAAAATAATGCTTTTTTTCACTAATCCATGTTAAGACAATTCTTTGTTTGCCTCGTTGCTGTAAATCACAGAGGAATGACAGCATTTCAGAGTCTTGAGATCTGACAGAGTCACTGGTTCAGCTGTTGCTATCCCCCCAAACATTTGCCCAGGATCCAAATACACAAGCTGGAGAGAGGATTCCTGTGTGGAAAGGACATAAAGCAAGGCACAGAATTAGTTTTCTTTTTTTCCTAGCATGCTTAGACTTTTTGAAAAGACTACTTTAAAGTGAACTTAGTTAAAAGAAAGCTGAGTGGCTGAGCCAGTTCAAAGTTAGTTCAAAGTTAGGACACATGCTTTGGAGGTTTTTTCATTATATTTTTTCATTAAATCCCCTGCTAATGTTTAATAATGGAAAAGGGATGGTATATACTGTGATCATATAGCATTTTTGCCCTGTGACTCATGTCCCCTTATCAGTTGGAGAGAGGGGACTTTGGAGCCCTGCCTTTGGAGTCGGTCAGGATTGCAGGGCAAGGAAAGCTGGTGCCTGCTCAGTCAGGAGAGCCTGGAAACATGTGAATGAACATGACTGTTGGAAGACTCACTCAGCTGTCTTTGTAAATACCACACCTTTTATATTTCTGACTTCCTCCATTTTTAATATGATGTTTTGCTGCATGGAGATCTCTTGTCATACTTGTGATTTCTTGTAAACTTCCATGGCTAATCCTCCTGTACGCTGCTGCACTCCTAATCTGCAGTCCCATCATTCAGATGTTGTGTGCCTGGGGCACTGCTGTTATGATTTACAGAGGACTGTCATGGCTTAACCTCGGTTGGCAGCTCAGCACCATACAGCCACTCACTCCCTCCCCAACCCTGTGGGATGAGGGAGAGAACTGGAAGGGGAAAAATGCAAAAACTTGTGGGTTGAGATAAAGACAGTTTAGTTTAAAAGAGAGAGAGAGAGAAAAAAAAAGAAAACAACGAAGCAGAAAAAAAAAACTAAACCAAGAAAAACAAGTGATGCAAAACCCCCCAGTTGCTGAGCATCAACCGACCGATGCACAGCCAGTCCCTGAGCGAGGACAGCCCTCGTGAACCTCCGCCCCCCCATCCCTTTGGTCAGCTGGGGTCAGCTCTGTCCCCTCCCAACCTCTTGTGCACCCCAGCCTGCTCGCTGGCGGTGCAGCCTGGGGAGCAGAAAAGGTCTTGGTTTACTTTTCCAGCTGCAGAATGCCTCGTTTGCCGCCGTCCCCCTCCCCCCCCCTCCCTTCAACCACAAGGGGGCCAGCTGATGGGCTCAGCTTTGGCTAGCGGTGGGTCCGTCTTGGGGCCAGCTGGAATGGGCTCTGTCCAACATGGGGGCAGCTTCTGGTGGCTTCTCACAGAAGCCACCCCTGCAGTCTCCCCACTACCAAATCCTTGCCCCGTAAACTCAGTACATGGCCTCAGAGCAACCCTACACAGGCATGCACAGCATCACACCACTTTCTTCCTGAAGGGCAGACGCCTTGAGAAGGCTGCCAGGCCCTGGGACAGGGCAGCTGCTGGGGCACAGAGTAAGAGATTGTCAGTTTGTCAGTGCTCCTGCTCCACGGCCTTGGCAGAGACCTTTATGGAAGGGTACCTGGTCACAGAGCATGCATGGGCTCCTGGATGTCACCACCCAAGTAATTACAAAGATGTAATTTTCAGCATAACCTTATGTAAAAGATGTAACTTGTTACACCTCTTCCCATTTTAAAGCTGCAATACCGCTCCTGGGAGCGTACTGTTCGTGTTATGCAGCCATCTAGAGGGCCTACTGCCTGTACCAACTTCATGCCGTTGACCAGAAAACAGAACTGCAGGAAAATATAAGCTCTGCTGACCCTTAGTGGCCATAATTCCACTACAGTACTATGGGAATTTTTTTATAAATTCAAGAGTGCTCTTGTTCTGGTGCTGCTATGCAGTGCCTTACGTTTTTTGGGGGGGAAGGTGTTGACTATTGCTGAGGGCAAAAACTGGGGAAGTACTGTCAACAAAGAAGATGATCCAGGTTTCACAGAGGAGAAGGTACCTGACAAGATTTTTACAGCAATTCAACACAGCAAATGCAATCTTATATCAAGGGGCTATCAAAATTGACACTGTAAACTGAAGGTGAGTTTGGGAAAGACGGACAGAAAGATTGGAGGCATGAAACAAAATTATTAGAGACCACCACGTGGCTCTGACAGACAGATGTGATTCTTGGAGACACCAGGAGGTGCATGTCTGGTTCAGAGAGGGAAGACTTAACATGCTGTGCTTAGTGAGGCATCATCTAGAATATTAGACACAAGTCTGGCTTTCAAGGATCAGGAAACAGGAATTTGAATATGCAAATAAGGACTCAGGGTGATCAGGGGAACTGAAAGGCTATTTTATGAGAGGAACTGAAAGATTTATGGTAGCCACCACAAAGGTGTCCCAGTAAACATACTGAGAAAGAAGGATCCCTCCTCAGCCAGAGTAGTGTGACTTCCCTGATAAGCTCAGCTGAAACCTCTGCAATGGGGAGTCGTTGGCCAGACAGAAGAAATTCTAACAGGTCCAGGACAAAGAAAATGTCATCATGAACCGACCTTCCAGGAAAATAGGAGTCAGCAACAACTATTCTGGGAACTGATGTCTTGCGCCCACTTATATATCAACACCAAAAAGCTATAATAAGCAACTCGCTACCTACTCAAAATGAGCTTCTAAGCAAGAGCTCTTCTCTGCACAAGATGTCCCAGACAGACCGGATCACAGTCAGACTGTGATAAATGCTACAGAAACACAGACCAGAGTGATAGCATCTCACCCAAATGGTTCATGCTCTCGATACAAGCCAACTGACAGTAAACAGATGCTCCAAACCGCAGAAAAAGACAAGTAGAGCCAACCCTTCCAGGCTGACTCCACTACAAGGACACTATTTCCATAACTCTCAAAAGCACAGGCACATTGCATAAGCTCCTGACACTCCTCAGGTCACCCCAGCAGCAACAGTGGATCTCTGCCAGTCAATCCCACTGAATTGCTTTGGCCTCTGTCAGTACACCTCTGCCCTCACTGGAATTCAGTTGCCTTAAGATCTTGTGTGTTGCAGCAGTAACAAAAAGCCAACCTAGCATTTGGCTTCATCTGAACTTCAGAGCTACTGTGCGCTTCACAACTGGGCTTATTAAGCAACCAACCAACAGGAGACCACATCTGACATCCTTGTGCTTCTTCAAGCTATTTCTCTGTTGAAAACTTCTTCACTGAAACAGCAACCTCTATAAACTGCTTAATCTGTCTTTACTAAAACGTGAACTACTAGGCATGTCTGATGTAGGGGAAAGTGGAGCTGCACAAGAGATAATATCTTTTTTGCTTTAAAATTATACACCAGCTGCCCATGAGAACTAGGGGAAAACTGTTAAGATTTACTATGCTTTAAAAACATTAATGATTTAAGAAAGTCTGTGCTATCAGAGGATTTCTTACACCACGCATGCAACAAAAATTGCAAGAATGCCAACTTGCATTGATCTCAGGAAAAAGTACTGTGGCGTAAGATTTATGATTGAGTTAGGAATCTGACCAAAATCATCAGCCTAGATGGCATGAATCTGCAAGTCACAAAAGCATGAGATGAAAAATTTATTTGGGCTTCCCATCAGCTTTGATCTGATCTAAAGTCACAGTTTAGAGAAAAATCGTGGACTTTTCCTACAAGACCCAGCCCAGGGTAACATTCAGCCTTGCACTTTCCAAAGCTGTTGAAAACAAATGAGTATAGGACTTGCCACTCAGATGCCCACCATAATCTCAGTCTTCATTTTCATAAAGCCAAGTCTCTATTTGTTATGGCTTCAACAGAAAATTTCCAAATAGAAGCAGAAACAAGCAACATGTAGACATCTATATATCATCTGAAAATACATTTTTATGGCTTGAACTGTCCACTCATCCACCTTATCCCAATGATGTTATCCATAAGCATCATTGGTGGTTATTTCACCCCTTACTCAAGTCAAGTGTGCAAGTAAATAAGGAAAGTAATAAAGCATAGAAATCTAGGGGGTTTTCCCCGTCACTTAGAAGGTGGCATGAAAAGCAGCCTGCAAGGCACTAGGAAAAGTACAGTGAGATAGGTCTTTCACATACAAGGAGCTGCTCAGCTTTCTGACGTCTGAAGAAAAGCGTTCTAAGTAGCTCATCAGATGTTTTCAAACCAACACGAGGGAAATTGCGGGTCTTCAGGAGTTCCCAACACTAACCAGCAACTTTCTGTGACTTGGAAATCTGTTTCAGAGCTAACCTGTTTCAGCAGAGACTGCTGCTGAAAAGATTACTTTCTTTATGGAAGAAAGGAAAACAAAAATCCATTCCAGCAGCTACATCCTAAAATCATGAACACTCTCCAAATGTAATGACCTGTTTGGTTGGCTCCCTGGTTAAATGGGTGAATTTGATTTCAGACAAAAAAGCCCCTATGAAGTAGAGAAATTTTAGTTTCTGAATTGGGGAGGAAGGTTTGTCTTAAAGTTGATATCCAGGACATTGTCAAATTCCCAATGCTACGCTCAAATCACTCCAGTCTTCACATACCTATAACATTGTCTGATAGTATCAAAATTAAGTAGAAGATAGTTTTAGACAGCCAAACGATTCTTATTCTCTAAGGACTACATAGAAATTGAAATCCTTTAAATCAGTAGGAAGGAGGAAAAAGCTTATAGAATCACATTGTAGATACTTTTACTGAAGTCACAATATGCATGAATGGTATGCAATTGTATGCATGAATACACAATACACCTTTTCTGCAGTTTTTTTCAAAGTACCTCGCTGAGGGAAGATTTATTTCAGAAGTAAGACATCACAGTCCAATAGAGGCTATTTTTTTCTTCTAGAAACTTTGCTAAAGCCCAAGAGGCTAAAAGGCATTAGTGTGTATTTACACTCAAAATTGAAAGAGCCAACCATGTCTCCAAAAATGAAGAACCACGTTGCCTACAAATCTACTTGCCACCTGCTGGCAACATAGAGAAGTGGCCAGCAATCTGCACTTCCCAAATAGCCCCTTCACGTAGTACACAGAATATCTTACAATGTCACAGACCTTTGCAAGCACTAGGATTTTGTATAGGCAAATGTAATCATATATTTTTTTTTTTTTTTAACGTAAGTTTGGAAATTCCACTTCCTCTCTTCCTGCCCCATGACTTGAAGTACTCCATTGTAGCTACTACTTCCATATGCACCGAACTCACGTAACTGTCTTGCTCATTTAGGTTCTCCTTTGGGCATACTGCAAGGATAAAATATTCTATATAATTATTACATTTATTTTAAACTGGAGAAAGTAACATTCAAAATAGACTTTTTCTTGCTACCGTACTTAAGATTTTAAATGATGAAACAAAAACTGATGCATTACAATTGTTTATTTTAAATGGTATTCTGAAATTTGTGGTTATATACAAATTATCAAAACTATGAAGCTTAAGACTACATGGTGACTGCCTTCACAAAATAAGGCTGCTTGGTCAATCTCATCAGAGCTGATTCCATTGAAGTTTGATTATTCAGAATACAGGATGGCGTCAAGAAAGTTGTAATCCATGAAGGCACCAACGCCAGAGGAGGTAGGCCTTCCTATATAAAAAGCTGATCAAGGGCCCCCTCAGTTACCGTGTGACATTTGTTGAATTTGAGAGCATCACCAGCAGGGAAAGGTCTGAGCAAATCCAATGGTCGTTGTGGAAATGCTGCACTCAAAATCTGGAGACAGGTACCTACTACAGGGTCTTTTCCATGCCAGGCACAAGTCACTGTGCTTTA
The DNA here is from genome assembly GCA_034008185.1 of Gorsachius magnificus. NCBI lineage: Eukaryota > Metazoa > Chordata > Aves > Pelecaniformes > Ardeidae > Gorsachius > Gorsachius magnificus. Next base: position 8,749,937 of record CM067083.1, on the reverse strand, counting down.
TTCCTCACTCAATTGGGCCAGTTGGGGGGGGGGGGGTTGGAAAAAAAAAACCAAACCACCACAACAGGATTTATGTTAATACTGAAATTTCAGCGTAGATACGAAGCACAGAGATGGGACAAAACGTATCATGCCCCAGCCAACAAACAGAAACTTTTCATTTGTCTGAATTGACATGGAAAGCAGATGAATTACTGCTTCCTCTCATGTTCCCCCAATACTAAAGGTAGAGATATGCTTCATGAGTTTATTTTATATACAGATGATTAAAAACACATTTTAGTAATGCTTCCCATAAAAATCATACCAAGAGCACAGAACTGAAATCAGTGCAACAAAACTAAAATGACAGGAAGGAATATTTACAACCATATTGTATTGTACCAAAATGGCAAGATCAGAAATTTCTAAAGTGCAAAGTTGGCTATATTCTACACAGATAACAGGGATCTGTTTTCTTGCTTATACTATGAACCAATACCATCATTACAGATGCACCACATATTCATGCTGAACATTTAAGTGACCAAACGTCATCCTTAGGCTGACAGGCAAAACTCCTCTACCGAATCCAGTGGGAGGCAGACATCAGCATCCAAGGGCCAAATTTAGTCCCTCAGTTCTAGGAGTGTCACATGCTGGATGGAGATTAACTGTGGTAAACTCAGGAACAAGAAACGTGGAGGAAGTTTATTTAAATACATGGAGGAAGGTAGTTAAAAATCTTACAAAGAGCTTAAGGGTTTGTTTTATAGTAGACTAAAGACAATCACTGCATTTTTAAAAGCAGAAAATAAGAGGGCCCAGCACTCCATATTTTTTTTAGCTGCAGTTTTGTCCTAGTTCAGACTGGGCACAAATTTTTAAAGACTATTTACACCAACAAGATTTGCAGGTTTAGCCATGAGAGCCTATAAAACCAGAGAGAGGCCATAAAAACAGGCTCTTGCAGCATTAGAGTATTAAAAAGTCACCATTCAAAATACCTCAATCTTAAAAATTACTAAAGGAAATCATAATAGAAGGAACATGGCTGCTAGGTTTCCAGATTAACTGAAACTCCCAGTCAATTCACCCATATTCTTAAGCATATTGGACAGTTAATCTACATATTATTTACAATAATTCTTCCTACAACCCAACAAAACTGAAGAGAAAACTGCTCATTGACTCACACCTCTCTATACTTTGCAAACTAAACAGTCTCCAGTTTCTTATTTTTGGGCAAAACTATCCAATGTTTGCCATAGGATATTAACTACATGTAAACAAAATTTGTCTTGAAAAGCAACACATGTTAAGTGAATTAGTTTGCTCCATTAGTCTATTTTTAAACTACTACATCATATTTACTGAAACAGCTATGGCATAAGAGGCTACACAGCTAGGCTTAAGTAATGCCATAATTTGACACAATCCACTTGTTATGCCCCAAACTATTTACAGTGAACTTGACTCAAACAAACCACTTGGTTTGAGAAAGCGTCCAAAGAATTAAGAATCGCAAGTCCATAAAATAATCCTTCCTAAGAAGTTGCTTAGGAATGATTTAGTCATGATCTGTTCATTTTATTTTAAGATATTAATATACTGGAATACACCCATGGGCAAAAGCCTCACTGGAAATGAGTCCCAGCACCTACACATGCCTTAGTGAACAAGGGGAAGTCTGTGCCACAGTGTGTAGCAGATGGAAGGGAAAATGAGGGGAGGAGGGAAAACGGAATCTAGTCTGCAGAGAAAGAAAATTAATTAGGTCAGGACATGTACATATTAACACACACAGGCATCTGAAAAACAAGGAGTAACTACAAAATCGTGATTATGAAATGAAGTGCATCTTGATCCTTAAAGGGGGCAGGCTAAGCAAATGTAGATGACTACAGCTGAGGTAAGTTTTTAGGAAAATTAAAATCTGCAAAGGCAAAGTAGCTCCATGCTCCGTTCTGGCAAAATCTAAGCTGGTCTTTTAATAACGCAAGAAGTGTAAAAAGTCAGCTGATCAAGTTCTGAACAGATATAAGTAACTCTTCATAAAACACGCCCCAGGCCCCTACGCAGCACCAGAAGAAACGGACCACTTATAGATACAAATTCTTCTTGATACTTATTATCCTCTATGCACCTAAACCCTTGCAGAACAGAAACTTCCTCCAAAGCAATTCAGCTGATTTTATACTTATTTGTGTGTGCAGAGCTGGCTGAAAGAAAAATCCATCACTGCAAGCAACAAGTTCTGCTTTTGATTCACCCATGACAGCCAACGTTAAGATTCTCTTTGCCTTTTGCAGCAATAAATTCTGTCATTTGGTCCTGTATTTCAGGAAGAGTCTCGAGTTTCCTACTAACCTCCTCAACAGTTTTTGTTCCGCAGGCCCTCACGGAGCAACACACCTGCCCTCTAAGCTAAGGTACTCTAAGTCCCATGAAAGATTTCAAATGGAAGCACTGAATTACACCACAGTGGAAGATTAACCGATCCAAACTGTACAAAGTGAGGAATGCAATTACAGTATACATCATGCTAAGTGCATACACCATTGTGTTTTGTTGAAATGGGAACGTTTTCAGGCTGTTCAGTTTCTTTCTCAGGTAAAGTGCAGCAGCTGGTACCCAGAGATTGCAAGGCCCTCACTTTAACACATAAATTGTATTCTTTCGCATTTGCAGAAAATCAGAAAGCTATGTTTTTGTTGACACGGGTGCTTTGGAGTTCTCAGCACTAAAGAATGTTATCCCATTTTCCACAGTAAGCAGAAATGGAAGAAGCAAGTTCCACAAAATACTTTCTTTCTCAGTCCTGACCGGGCTTGGCTTTTGGCAAGTTCTCTTCATAAAGAGCTGATTTCAGTGCAGTACTGCAAAAGCTGAGAAATAGCACTGCTTGCATATGGAATACAGGGAATCTAGAGCTTGGTTTCCCAGTTGTGCCATCCTCCCTCCTCTCCTAACAGCTTCTGATAGACACTACCCAGCTTCTTAGTTACAATTCCATTACGTTATGCATGACAACTTCACGAATTCAAATGGAGCTTTTCTAGTGCCAGGAGATTTTAACTGTCTGCAGCTTTCAAACTTAGCAAATCTTTCAAAATTCAAAATCTTTGAATGAATGATACTGTGATGCATTACTTTTTCGCACTTCCATATTACTTGCTGTATCACTTTCATGTACACTTTGATACTAAAGGATTTTAATTTAAGGACAGACAAGCTAAAATACCTTACTACAAATTCTGATACAAGAACCCTAATCTATAGAGGAAAGAACAGAAGCTAATTGTTTCAGAATAATATAATTTGTGCTCCAGTTCTGCAGAACTTAAGGTTTTCCAAGTTCTGTGAAAGTCCTGTGAAATACCATAGGGGTGTTACAAACCAAACCCAGATTATCTTTGCTCACTACAATTAAGTGAATCGGAACATGACAGGGTGTTAAGCCTGAATGACAAAACCTGAATAAATATAACCATTCATGCAAACTTTTGTTTGCAAAATTCGACATTATATAGCATATAATTTAATGGAAAAATCCTCAAGTGTTACAGTCATGATACTTCCTTTGCTATTTGTGGGTAGAAACTAAGCCCACAAAAAGAAACTCTCTAGAGGCACAATAGGAACATTTAAGCCCACTCATTCCATGATATCCCACTAAACCCAAAAATAAGTCAGATATAAATAAACTCCGAGAAATCTACCACATTCTCAAGCAATATAGACGCATAATAACAAAAGTAAATTAAATTAGTCTTCTAAATTTAAAAAGAGAAGAATCAGGAAAAGGGAGATTTGAACTAAAGCCCCAGAGTCCAATTAATACAGTTTTAAAGTGAATTCAAAGCACTTGTGGCACTTAAGAAATCTGGCATCCACTGTCTTTTTGAGGTTTTATATCTGGTTCCTTCAGAGGTTTTACTTCTTCATCTGGTTTTGGTTTAGCCTGTGAACAACAAGAAAAAAAAAATTGAATACCACAAGTACAAACCACTGTGTCTGCACAGTATTTATGCACAGATAACTTTACATATTCTAATCTAACAGTCCCTTCTCTTTTCAAGGCTGAAGGCTTTGAGTGAGCCTCAAGCAAGGGGGGGAAGCCAAATGTTCTCTGTTTCAGCGTCTTTAAATTAATCCTTTTTTAAAGGAGACTCTTTCTATAGCATTCACTCCTGTAACATTTCAGCATCTTATACACATTAAAGAATTTCCTCCTATTCGGGACTTAGAAAAAAATTACTCCTAGTTTCCAGATGCTGACAGTGTGGCAGAGAGGTAACTTGTGCAGCGGAAATGTGAGCTCAGGTGGTAGCCTTGTGTCTACATCCTGCACTGAGCTGCGAGGCATTACAGAAGAGCAAAAGAGTAACTCTGTATTATACACAGAACAAAGCTAACGGGAAAGAACAGTACATAAGATTATCTTACAGTGTCATCCTTTGGCCTCTTGGTGAGATCAAATGCTGCAAGCGTTTCAGGAGTCCAGTGTGCGTTCAAGGCAGGAAATTCAAAAGGAACAGGCTCTACTAAGCCATAGTTTGCTTTCAGTTCCAGCTGGGGAGCCTCTGCTGGCACCTTCTGAAAATAGCTGTAACAGAATACAGCAATGTATTTAAAACACAATGCACTATCTCTGCAAGTCTCGTTTGCAATTCTAAAGAAAAACAGTCTGGGTTTTTACGGTGCCAATCATTGCTGCTCTCTTCCATTTCATTAAGGCACTGTCCAACATGCGTTCTGTCAGCAAGATTCACAAGAACAAAAGCAATTCCTTCTCGGTATTCATCCCCTAATAGCTAGGTAGGGTTCTTCCTACTTGATAACCATTATTCCTAGTGCTTCAATGAGAAGAGCACCTTTTGTCCAAAAATACCTTCAAAATCCAATGACCATTTAAAATACTTCCCCAGAAAGATGAAGAGGACAGTTCTTTTCCTAAATCAGTCTCAATGTGCCACAGTGCACAATAGCAATGACACTGCAACACCCACAAAGACTTTCTACAACGCAAAGCCTGAATGAGGGTATAGATCTACCCATGGCAAACCAACAAGAGCTGAAAACTGACAAATACTGACACACACTACCTTACGTCCTGTGCTGCAGCAGAGCTCTGCGGCAGGCACATCTCCCAAAACAGTCACTGGTTATCTGGTTTCTCTTTCAAAGTTTGTTTCTAGAGGGACATGGATTTGTTGAAATCTCCTGTATGCTGCTGTTGTAAGCTATGACGACAGTTATTGGAACCAAAGCAGAGTATTTCTTTTCCTATGTGCAGTTCAGCTTGATGTACTTGACAATCCTTTTTGTTTAGTCAATTTCCCTATTATGCAGGTCTTTAAATGTCATAAAAAGGGAAATAACAAACCTATTATTAAATAATAAATGACAAAAGGAGGGGAGATAGAAATGTCGAAAAGAATTCTAAAGCCAAACTCCTCTTGTTATTTTAAACTGCTTCCAAACTCTTTTTGGAAGGGGCATTAACTAAGAGAAAGCCCGATTCACGATATTAATTATACTTAGACTGGTAAAGCTCCTAGCACCCTAAGTATATTCTTCACTGAAGGCATGACTGTGGTTTGACTTCTCTGCCAGCAAAGCAGAATCAGCTACCTAGTCTTCTCCATTTCCCCTCTGTCCTCTTTTGCCTACTAGATCCCAGCAGCTGAGAAGAGGGCATTACAGCAACCCAGCAACCTCTGCAGGACTTTCTCTTATGCAGAAGGGAAAGGAACAAAGTGGATGAGGAATGAAGGAAAAAAACTGCTTAACCTCTCCACTATGTCAGTTCAACCTACCCTGCTGACCTGGCATAGAAAACAGAGAAGGTGATAGCACAGACCCATAGCAAATCTGCAATGAGAAAATTACAGAATTGCAAATTTCTTTTTAAGTTACATGCCATGTCCAAAAGAAATACAAGAACTGAGGAGTAAAATTTACCATGCCATCTGGAAAGAAAAGCAAATGAGGTTATTAACAGTTCATATAGAGTACTGTACCAACCACGAATTACTTACATGAATCCATTTTCCCTCTGGCATTTTTCTAGTGTGTTCTTAATCAAACTTCCTAATTTCCTAAAGAAGAGATGTCCAGAAGGTTTGGCAGTAGTCCCGGGCCCTTTGGTTTCCCCATATTCTTTGCACAATGCTTCAGCCTTGGCAAAAACTTTGCAAGAAAGAAATGTAATAAAAATCATTTACATAAGTCTAGTAAATCATGGTTCTGATCTACAGTGCTTCAGTTTTAGGAGATTCCAGATTCCATTCAGGCTTCTTGCTTCTTAGAAACAAAAATAAACTAGCTCAAAGGCAGTGCTTCCAGCGAAGATTTACAGCAAAAGTGACAAGGAACAGGAAACAAACAAACAAAAAACCCCAAACCAAAAATAAGATAGCTTTTTGGATAGGGAAGATGCAGGAAAGCAGTCTTACGTGTGGGGCAAAATGGAACAGTAAGCCTAAGAACTGTGCCACATGGTAGGGAAAAAGAGTGGATATGAAGATGTCCAGGCAGAGTTGATGCCAAAAAATAAACAACACTTAATATGGAATGGGAAAAGAAGCACTCTTCTCTGAACAGCAGGCATACTAAAACCCACTGTATTTGTTTTACTGCAAGTAACCCAACTTAGCTTTTCTTAATAAATTTTTATTTATTTTTAAAATTAATATGAAAAGGTTCCAATTTGATGATTTGAGCTTTTTTTATACACTGTGGTAAAGTTATGCAGTGCAGACCACTGGGGTAGCAATAGGTCTGAAGAGAGAAGGATGGGCAGAAGACCCTGAACTACTGCAAACTTCCCTTAATCTACCTTCCAAATGAATAGAAAGAAGTTATTGAAACCTGTTTAAAAACAAAAAAACAAACACGGTCTAGATTTACTATTTAACGTAAGACAGAGCAACCTCCACAGCAGAAAAGGCTACAGTAACTTAACATCCAGGAAACATGGCGACCAGACAATTGATTTTTACACTGTTTTGCAGGCAGTTCAAAGCCAGTCTTCAACAGACTGAGAAGCGAAGACCAATTTTTCTGCAGCACTGTTATGAAAGGCAGTCATTGATAAAACAAAAAAAGAATAGTTTCTCTATTCAAAAGCGTGCTGGATTTTCACCTGGTGACAGACAAAGCCTTAAGTTTATGGGAGACCAAATAAACACAATGCAGCAAAATAAAGCAGGCCTCATCAGGCCCTGTAATCTGGTCTCAGTCACACTTACATTTTTCTGATTCCTGCAGAGATCTGATTGCTTCTCCGCATTTATCACTCGCCAGTAAAGTCTGACCATGGTAACAGTATGCCTAATGGGAGAGGACAAAACCATTACCAACATCACTGGGCACTTCCTGCACCAACTCACTTCTGCTCTTCCTTACATCAGAGTTGCAGGTCTTTGAAGCTGCCATTCCCTGCAGATAGCTGACAATTTGGGAATGCAAGCCAAAGCAGCATTCACTGAACAATGCAGTTCAACACAAACACCGTGAGGTAGGTATGAAGCAAGCTGTCTCAGGTCTAGCCAAGGGTAACTTTGAGCTTCATGAAGGCTGTTTTACCAAAAGCACTAGTATATAGTCTAGTTCCAACCTCTCTCTCTCACTGTATTGATGTGCAGCATTAAGCCCCATCACAGAATGATGACGAACCCCAAACAAGTTTACAAAGCAAAGACTCTAAAAACAAAAACTACCTGAACACTCAAAAACCAAATCTGTGACAAACATCACTGAATCCCGAAGAGATGAGGTGTTTGGCCACTTGAGATATTTTGCCATAGTCCAAATAACTTTTCCACCCCAAAAAGTCCCATTCCTTCATGGTTAAGAATGTACTGTATTCCAGTGAGAACTGAGTGGCCTCTTTTCTATTATCAGGAGTTGCTGAGTTTAAATACTAAATACTATAGGTAAAGGAACAATCCCATGAACTAATGCCTACCTTGCATACCTTCCTTTAATGTATGTTCTCACAATACAGCAAATGTTACCTAAATCTACCACTGTCCGTATTACACACACACACACACACACACACACACACACAAAAAGTACCACATCTCTGACCCTCCCTCACCTCTCAAACTTGCAGCCTTTAGCTACAGGTTTAATGTAAGAAAACAACAATGGTGTTAAGTGCTTAGTTTGGGCCTTTTTTACAGTATGAAAGAGCCCAATTACAGGCTGTGGCAGGCTACAAGAAATAAACAGCAAATTGAGCAGCTGATGATCCCAAGAGTGCCACTACACTTGCTAAGAGATCAGTCATGCAAAAAGGGACAGCACTTGGAATGGTACCTAACATTATTTGTCCAGTTTCATTCAGGGCCTTCAAAAACATGATCAGCTCTGAATTATGCCTAGAATGAGATTGCAATGCAGGTAGCGGAAGACAAGTATTATGCTCAACCTGAATTGCTTCACTTAACGATAGGTGATCACAGTAAATTCCACGCTGCAGTAATTTCACTTGGCTCAACAAAAACACTTCAAATGCCGCTGACACTGCACAGTCTCTCTGCACAGCATGGACAGAAAGTCAGGGCAATACTTTGCCCCCATTCCCTATCGAGCCCTTAGACACCATTAAAAACTGTGACTGACGTCAGCCAAAGTACTTACATAGGCCATATAGAAACAGGTCTTCAAGTTTAAGTACTTCCTCCATTTACCTGCATAGGTTGGATCCAAACTGGATAATGTTTGATCTGTGAACGCATAGGTAAAGTTATTCTTTAAGACATTTCCAAAAAGAAAAATTCCTCACATACTCAAAGACCAGAATTCTTAAGCTTAGCAATAGATCTTAAATATAAAGTAGCTGCAAACACGTGACATAAGTTACTCCTGCAAAGGCACAGAGAAACTATGAGAAAAAAGAAAAATATGCAGTTCACCGAGCTATCATGCAGTTGTCCCTAGAATCCCTGCAACTGCTGTCCACTATGTTTGGAAGGCTCATTTTCCAAAATATTTTCAGGCAGCATTTCAAAGCTTGTTCCTAGTTTGATTTCAAGTAGTGACCTATAAAAGTCTACGTGTGTTACAATATTCCATCTCCTATACTGACTCCTGTATTTTTTCACTTTTCCCACTTGCCTCAGCAAGCCCACAGATCAGCTTACTCATCTGGAAGGATACACATAATTAAGCCCCTACACACTTTACAGTCTGCATCATAATCTGCTGCCCAAAGGCAGTTGAAACACACTCCATTTACCTCAGGCCATTTGTTTGCTGCTTTTACATGTTCTCAAGCCATTACTCTGTCTTCTGTTTCCCCCCACTAACATTTCCTACCATTAGCTACAGAAAAAGATTCCCACAAAACCAAAAGGCCTTATCAAAATATATCTGTTACAGTGGTAACTGAATCCTTGCATGCACTAAATAGAAGCTGAATATACAAAGCGTATCCACTGAGAAACAGTGTTAATATCGCAGCTGATGGGCGGGTGAAGTATGTCTGCTGGCAAGAACACATAAACTGGGTCACTAAGGATACAAAACAAGACACTTACCAGCTTTTTGGTAGAAGTTAGCTGTTTCATAAGCAAGAGCAGCTATTAGTCCTGGATTGTGTTTCAGCTCAATAGCCCGAGCAATTGTTACTGAAAAAAAATTCCACACCACAGTATTAAAGTTTAATTGAAAAGGTCACATCAAATCAGCAGAGGCATTTAGCACTTTAAAACCCCTGCATGAGCAGCAAACAAGTATTGTGCAGTCAAGCAAACTACAGAATAAAGACAGATTGTTTCTTGGATAGAATGATTCCAAATTAACAGAAAAGCTGAAGGACAGTTAGTCTGAAGACCAGCTAGTAAACAGAAGCTGCAAATATTTTAAAGTAAAGGAACTGGGAATTTGTGTTAGGCAAGCATGGTGGTGAAGAGATTGCATGAAAGGAAAAAAGAAGATGGAAGGAATGTCACATACAAGTTCTTCTAAAGTGGTTAAATTTGTAATATCAGACTGATTTTTGGCATTTTCCTCCTATAATTGTAACTTAAGTTTCTTTAAAATCAACCCGCCCCACTAAGCCACAGTACTTCAGGAGAAGAAAAAACTAGCATCGCAGCCAAGCAGACTTCATAAGACATCAAAGAAACCCACAAAGACTGTCATTTCCCATCCCCAACAAACATGTATATTTGAAGATACCTTCTTGAGCTTCAGCTTGGCACTGTATGATGTAAGAGTCTATAAGTCGAGCTTCTAAATCTCTTCCCTTTTCTACAGGTGTAATCAATTTTGGAATATGACTTTCCTAAGTACAAAGCAAGTCTCAAAGTTAGTTTAGGCCTAACACCACTGCTGCCAATGCAAAGCAAGTCTCTTATTCCTAAATGAACGGGACACTGAGTGAAGGTCCCAAGACTGCTAGCCGCCCTGCTGGATGTGCTACTGGGCAGACAGACTGGTAACTCTTCCACTGCCATTGGGAAAGAGTAGCAGGGATTGATATTCAACATATTAATACCCTTCTTTTTCCTGTATCATTCAACAGTCTGAGGTATTTGTTTATTCTGTAACCTCATCAGAAAAGCAAAGGCTTTCTGAAGACAAAAAGTGAAGTGCTTGGAGACAACTTAAAGAATGGACAGCAAAGACAGTTTTTCTACCTTCAAGTGTTTAAAAATCCCAGCTGCTATCTTCAGGCTTCTGTGAACGTCTTTTGCTTCATCTTCTGTTATACTAAGAATATAGAACAAATCAATGAAACTGTAGTTAGAAGGGACCTCTGTGTCATTTAGTCCAACCTCCTGCTTTGGAGCAGGACTATCAACAGCAGTAGGTCAGGTCAGTTATGGCTTTGCCTAGATGAATATTTAATCCTTCAAGAATGGAGAGCCCACTAACTCTTGAAGCAACCTGTCCCACTGCTGTGCTACCCTCATGATAAAGAAGGTTCTTACAGTGTCCAATCATTGAATAATCAAACAGAATTCACTTGAAAAAAAGAAACATAAGACCTTGTAATGACTTTCAAATAAAAGGTAGCCTCATTGTTAAAAGCCAAAGCTTTAGAAATCTACAGGGCTAAGAGTCAGCAGAGCTGTAATTTTGGGAATCTCAATTTTGTACCTGAACATTTAGAGCAGGATTGGCAAAGGGTTTATTCACAACTGACACTTTCTCTACACCAGAGTCACATGGTACCAGTACACTTTGTTCACAGATGCAAGAAGGGATTGAAGTGGACTTGGATGTTACAGCACGTGAGTGAAAGCAAACTGCCTCCTTGAACTCCTACTGTCTCAGCTGGACAACCACAGCAGTCAAAACTCAGAACCTACTAAATGTTTTGGTGGGATATTGCTGCAATGGAATTACTAAGAAAAACACTTACTCTTCTTTTCCAGCGAGTCTTGATGCATATTTTGTGTACCACAGAGCTACATTAAATCCCATGGAAACCAGTTCAAACACTGCATCCTGCTGGGCACTAAAAGGAAGACAGACAAGCCCCCCAGACAATGAAATGCTTTCCATTTTATTCTGACAAGCTCTCTCAGATGATAGTTCACATAGCCTACGTCAACATTTCTCTCCATAAAATATTTTTCATTTAAGAAGTCAACAATTTCCGATTCAGAACCTCCTACTTGCTGTACTGCCTGAAAGAAACTTCAATTTTTACTTACCCTCTTTAAGAGCTCACAATTATAATTTCCCATTCAGATGCCTACCCTTCTCATTTGGGAACTTTTATTTTAAAACAGTAACTTGAGATTTGTTTAGCTTTGGGTGTGGCTGACATTTTCCATCTTTTTTTTTTTTTTTTTTTTTTTTTAAATTGCACATTTTGTGGAAAGCCTTGCTCTGGAATGTCTACTTTAAAGTTGTAGCTGCTAAGTTAATAAGTCAGAGTCTATTACATCTCCCTCAAGTGAACATTATTGCAAGTATTTATGTAACTGCAGTCAAACAGCATGTGCAAACAGCAGGAAATTTCAGGAGCTGAAGACGTGGACTTTGAAAAGAATGAACATGCAATCACAAGCTCAGTATAGCTTAGGATGTAGCAATCTTTAAAAAGAAAGGTGTAGGAGTGGGAATAATAATGTTGGCACAGGAACAAGTGTGTATGACCATGAGAAAACCTGAAGAAAGTCCTAATCAACAGATTATCTTTCAAGAGGAATAAAAGCTTTGAGGAAATCGAGCGCTTCTTCTAGATAAACCTTGGCAAATTTGTAAGCATGGTTATACAACACAATTACCTACAACAGCAAGAGATGACTGAATAATCCAGAAGCTTACAGATCTATATTCCTACTTAAAGCAGAAGCTTTGTTTGTTTGCACCAGGAGCACATATACTAGGAGCTTCAGAGGACCAGAAGAAAATCAAATCTTCAGCAACATTTGTACTTGAAAGAAGTCAGAAGATACTGGTCAGCCAATAGTGCTAAATGAAAAACTTTTGAACTGCAGTAATCTATGTTATTATATTCAATTCACCAATACCCTCAAGGTTCATCTTTGTACTGCTCTAGCCAACTGTAGATATAGCTTGTAGATCAATTAAGACACAATGGAACCTTCTACCATTATCATGCGTTATCATGCCCTTACATAAAGGCAACACATGCTTCAGAACACCTAATGCAGTATAGCAATTATCAAAAATGCAAAGCAACAAGTTTTTGGAATCTACTTTGGGTTCAACATTTTGCTACTAACCCAGTTTTCCTTCACACCTGTGCTGGCACACGTGCATATACATAACAGGCCAGAAGAAAACAGCTGCATACCCTGTAATCATAAAAGCATACATACTTTGGAACTTGTCCTTGTAATGTGTCTGTCCACTTGAAATTCTGAATATATCTCAACTTGCATTCTTGGGAAGAGCCATCCGGTGAAAGTATAAAACCTATAGAATAAAAAAACCCATACCAACAGGCAATCTCAAAGTAAAAACCAGAAGCAAGTAATGAAGGAATGGGGATCAATGCGAATATGGATATAGGTAAAAGAATGTTTCTTGCTGTACCACTCAAAAACCCATGTTACTTCCTAAGTGTTACTTGTTCCTTTCACATGCAGAAGATTTTAGCAACCAAGCATGATGCTTTTCTGAAGAAACTCTCCCAATCTTGTCTGCAGCAACATGGACTGTTATCTTACCTTTATCTAGAGTGTTGCATTAGCTTACACCCCCCCAGGGACTGAGGGAACTACACCAACTTGAGCTGCTTCTTCCCCAGACTAAAGATCAAAGTTTCCAATTCCTGACTGCTAAGAGAGAGCTGTCAAAGTATTGGCAGGAGGAAGGTTTCAAGGGAATGCATCATCATAGGTGACCACCTACTGAAAATGTAGATACTTTGCTAATGAGAACCTATATATACACCTAAGACAAGCAGCAGCAGAAGCGTAAACTTGCAAGTCTATTATCTAGCATTAGACAAACCAGAAGTTCACACTAAAGAGCAACTCCTATCAACAACAAAAAAAAAATAGACTCAATTTATACTTAAGAACAATTCACCACAATCTAAGAGACAAATAAACATTTTCTTCTCCAGCAGGAAGCAGAATGAGGTTGAAAGCAAGAGGACAGGACTGCCAACACTCAGTACTGGCAGGGTCACAAAGGACACTGAAACTTGTAGAAAGGGCCTGGCAAGTACCCATGACTGGTATCAAGCGTAGAACCCAGGAAGATAATCTCCTTCCTGGGAAACGCAAAGCTTCTTTACAGAAGATCAGGACAACACGCATTCTGAGAAGTGTCATTAAAACTCAAATTATATACCTCTTGATGTATTAGCAGTATTGCTAATATATGTTCCTACCTTGCAAGAGTGAGAAGTACAGGTCAGTTGCATTCTTCATCATTTCTGGATTACAACCCAAGTCTGTGAACAGCTCCAATAGTCGCGTTCGAGATAACCTCAAATCACTATGAAGGGGGGTAAAAAAAAAGAAAAAATAAACATAAGAAATTCTACCCAAAAATGTACCATTAAGAAAGTACCCACTCATGTACACCACCACCCTTTTGGCTTAAGAAAGCGAAGCTAAGCATTTGATTTAGCTATCTAAAGGCAAGGAAACGTACTTTATGAGGAAGATGCCAATAAATACAGAAAAAAAATCTTTTTTTCTCCTCTGGATACACACGATTGACTCTGGTTTAAAATATAATCCATTTTGGACAACAATGGATAATCAGTACTCATTATCAATCTGTTGTTCTAACATACACTAAAATAACTATGCCTTTATCTACCAAGAGGTTGGGTACAGGGGGAGGGAAGAGAAGCAACAAGCAGGCACATTCTTCAGCATTAGAACAGAATAAGCATATGAAGAGATAAGAATAGATCTGCAAAATAAGCTGAGATCTCTTCTCATTATATTCCTATCTACAACAGAACATTCATGCCTTATTCACTTATGGAAATTACTTTAAGTAATCTCTTGCAGAAGAATGCACAGTCATCAGAGAGACAATGAAATGTTTAGTCTTTTGCCTCTGCATTATTATAATAGGCCTTGCTATACACTCAGAGACTTGAAAACCAGATAATTCATTCTTTGTAACTAAATGTTCAGTGTTATCAGTGTCTTACTGTCTCCCAGCCTACACGTTTCTAGTCATTTTCACAAGAAAAACTGAAGAGTAATCATTACTTTTAAGGACGTCCTCCAAACTGTGAGAGACAAAGTGGATTTAATCGTAAGTACACTTACTTGCAGACCTTTGTTGCAGCTGGAGTGGTAGCTACGCCGTAAAAATTGAATGAAACGGGAGCTGTAGCCTTCAAAGGGTTGCGATGAAACCAGTGCGTCATTTTCTTCCTGTAGTGTTGTTTGTGCCAAATCTAAGGTGTGGAAGGAAATGCACAGCTGTAGGAACAGGTACAACTCAGGTGTTAGACATGTCATGCTCCTCAGCTCAGAAAAATATATTCTAAATGTAAAGAATTAGGAAAGAAATTAATTTGCAAAGCTGTATATAACCACACAGAAAAAAAAAAAAAAAATTTTCCCATCTGAAACACTAAGTTTTCATAGGCCTTGTCTTCATCATCCACCTGCCTGGTTTGAGAATTTCGCTCTGTTGAAATACATATTTTTTCCCAAGGCAACTGTTTTAAGCAGGGCAAAAAGCTGTAATCATCCTTGTTCTGTATTACTGTATACTTTCTTATTCAAAAAACCACAACTGTTACCTCCTGCGCAAGGCTGAATATTTCCCATGCCATTTACAGGTATATCTCATTTTGTTGAGGTCATTATATTGTGTCAGGTTGACCTATTAGTAGCTTGTCTTGTGGCATCACTGCCACAGATGAAACTGTGATTACACAGTAACCCTTGCTGAAACCATGGATATATTTACATACAAACAACAGACCCGGAAACTGGGTAGAGCACAGCTAACCCTGACCATCTTTCCCCTTCTACCTCCATTTCAGAGAGCATACATAGCATAAGCATTCCAAAGAGATGTTTTTACAAGCTTTCAGCAGCAGTGCATGGCGGGAGGATGAAACAAGGGAGGCCTGTACAGGATACCAGGAGAAACTTCTTCACCCTGAGGACAGCCAAACTGAGGAACAAGCTGCCTGACGAGCTCCTCGGGGTCTCCTTCCTCAAAGGCTTTCAAGAGGTCACCGGGTAAAGCCCTGAGCCACCGGGCCTGGCCTCAGAGCTGGCCCCGCTCGGAGTGGGACCTGGGGCTGGGGACCCTCCCAGACCTCTGTCACCTCACCGGCCTTTCTGACTCTCATCCTTATAAAACACTTCGCAGCTTTGCTGAGGGGGGGGGGGGGGGGGGGGGGGGGGGAAAGGAGCTCTGCCAAGCAGCGAGACGCCCTGCCACCGCCCAGGTCTTCCTGACCGAGCAGGTGATGTTGTCATGTTGTCATGTCAGCGCCTATCGCGACACCGTCACCCTGCGCAGCAGCGCGCCTGCACGGAGGCGAGGAGCCGTCACACGGCCCCAAGGCAGGGGGCACTCTGACCGGTACTTAGCGGGAGATCTTCCGTGCCCAAACCGCCCTTACCCCCCGCGCCCGACAGAGCGGGGGCGCGGATTGCTCGGCGGGAGCCTGCCCAGTGCCCGCTCCCGCAGGCCCGCGCCGCCGCCCGGCCGCCAGCGGCACACACCGACCGCCGGCCGCCCCGCCCCGCGGCCCCTCTCGCAGCAGCGGTCGGCCCCCCGGCTCCCCGAGCCCCCCGGCCCGCCACTTCCGCCCGGCCCTGCCCCGGTTCCCGGCGGTGCGTCACACGTCCGCCGCCGCAGGCAGCGCCAGCGGAGACCCGATGTCATCATCCCGCGCCGTGCGGCGGCCCGACAGCATCGATCCCGCCGGTTATCCCCCCCCCCCAGCCCCCCGCCCGCGGGCCAGCGCCGGGCGCGCCGCCGCCGCCCCCACGGGTGACCCCGCAGAGGGGCGCCGCTGCTCACCTAAGGGAGCCTCCCGTGGCGGCACGGCCGGGAGCGGGGGGCAGCGGGGCAGCCCGCGGGGGCGCGCGGGGCCGCGCCGGGGCGGGCGCCGGGCGGGGGGGCTGGGCGGGCTGGGCCGGCGGCGGGGGGGTGGCGGGAGCGGCTGCCCGGCGCGGTGCCCCGGCCCGGGGTGAGCATGGTGCCCTAGTGCTGGGGCTATGTCGGAGGCGGCCCGGAGCCTCCTGCAGCGTTGGGGCGCCAGCTTCAGGAAGGGCACCGACTTCGACTCCTGGGGGCAGCTGGTGGAGGCGACGACGGTACCATGTGAGTGCGGGGGCGGGCGGCTCCCGCCGCTGCCCCGCCGGTCCCCGGCACGGGCGGGGGCCCCGGGGGGGGGGGGCGGCGGGGGGGGCAGGGCGGGGGGGCCCCTGCCGGGCCTAGGCCGCGGCCCCCTTCGCCCCTCAGGCCCCGCTGGCGGGTCCCCGGCCGCTCTGTAACGCGCGGGGTCGTGGATCGGGGCGTCCCCTCAGGCGGGGTGGGGGGGTCGCCCGAGCCCGCCGGGAGCCGCCCCGCCGAGCCCGCCGGTCGGTAGCGGGTACTCGGCCGGGCGCTGCCCCTCTCGCTGTGGGGGGGCGAGGCGGGAGCCGGGCCGCCCGTTTGCCGGCGGGGGGGGGGGCAGCCAGCTGGCGTGGAGCCGCAGGGCCCCCCCCGGTGATGGGCACCGGTGTCCCCGGGGTAATCCCGTCCCATCGCCCTGTGCCCCAGGGAGCCATGCTTGTGGGGCAGGGGGACCCCGCTGAGGCAAACAGGCTGCCGAAGCATCGGCCTTACCCCAAAAAAACCCATCAGGGTGAAAACTGGTGCATCGCGTGGTTGCGTGTTTCACCCCTGATGAAAGCGAGGTGGGAGAGCGGGGAAGCCGATGGTGGGAGGGCAGCGGCTGGCACAGCCCCAGTTAGCTTGGGTTGCACTGGGTGGGACCACACTGTCCATGAATCCCTTGGTATCCAACAGGTATTGGCACCGTTGATGCTATCCTTAGAAACACACCTGGCAGCCTTAATTGGACATTCTCCGCTCATACTCTCTTCACCGTGAAGATGAAAACTACTTCCTTGTGATAGAAGCATTGCAGGCTAAGTTTCTTGTGGTGAATTTTCTGGAAGAAGTCCAGAGGGTTTGCGCTTGGTCCCCAAGAGAAAGTCAGTTGAAAAGACATTCTCTGAGAGATCTCCTAGCGCTGTTCGGGTCTGTTCAAGTTATGGGCTATAAACCATGCTGGCTACCAGTTCAGTTGCCATTTGGAGTAACTAGGCTGCTGGCCGGTTACAGTGTTGTCTGAGATGCCATAGTCTCCTCATTTCATTCACTCACCAGGCAGGATGATGCAAGTGCAGTTATTTGCAGTTTGCTGATGGTTTTTAGAGTAGGGCAAGCTGTTACTACAAACCTTGGCATAGGGCTGAAAAGAAGTTCTCTTCTAGATCTGTATCTCAGAAGAAAAAAACATTGTCGGAAAGTAAAAGAAGATATTTTTAATAACTGCCCTTATGTGGACATCTATGAGGAGTCCAGTAGGATCCTAATGCTTCAAATCATCTTGGCAGTTGAGCAGTCAGTTTCATTTAATGACGTTTTTTCAGAATGAAAATGCTTCAGGCTTCTCATTCTGAGCTTGCTTCATTGAGAAGTAAGGTCACTAAATGTTTGCAGACAGCCCCGTTTGAGAGTCGAAGTATAATTTTTGTTCCCTTCAAGTGTCACTTGCGTCTGATGAGAACTGAGGTGATCCCAGTGCCCTTGCTTTTTTCTGTGTTTGGAGCAGTGTGATTTGTAAGAAAGCTCCTCTTGGGTGATGGTATTGTAAGCTCCTCTTGCAAGCCTTATCAGTGAGTTTCTACTGAATAGTCATCAGTAGATGAACTCTGTGGTTCCAGGAGGGAGAAGAAAGGGGAGAGAAGATCAAAGGATTACTGGGAGATATTTCCTAGGGAGGAGCAGAGCCTTCTTGGTGTGCGTATCTGCTTCTTGTAGGTACAGCAGGTAAATTAATAACAGTTTCAATCTGTAGGGTAGAAGCTGCAAATAAGAAGCACAGGGCAAGATACCTGTAGCTCTACAGAGACATAACAGCATGGCTTTATCCTGTTGCCTTCTCAAATGGCAACCTGAGATGGGATGAACAAGTGTGTTGCTGCGGTTGGCCAAGTGCTGCCAACATTGGCAAGGTCCATGCTAATCAACGTGGGGAGGCTGGGGAGAAGCTGGTTATGCTGAGCTTGCTGATGCTGAGGAAGACCTTCCCAAATCTAGGCTAGTTCATTCCATGGATTTAATGGCTGCTGGCGTAAAACACAATTATTTGCCTCCTGTGTCCAAGGGACCTACATCTGCTCAGGTCTTTATGTTACTCGTAGAAGCGCAGGAAGCGTGGTGCAAAGATTGGCCCTTGCTCGTTCAGGGGCTTAATAGCACAAGAGCTGCCAGCAGTGCCGTCCCTGTTGAACATGCCTGTCTGTGGAACTTGGTCTGATCCAGCTTTGAAGAAGCTTCAAGTGAGACGCCAGATGCATTTATTTGGATTAGGGCAGGGTGGTGGTTTTTTTTGTATTGGTGACAAATGGAAAGAGGGTTGTATTACTGATGCTTGTAGAAATGTTAATACTGTGATGCTGCCTGTTGTGGGTGGCATATTGCTGCTATGGTGATGTGTTTTCTTAAATTGTTTCTTCTAAATGCCCTTTCTTTATGTCCCTATATGTGTCATAGCAGCAGGGTGGTAGGGAATGAGTGTACAGTTGGGTTCAAGTGTGTTTGTGCTTTTTGTCTTTTCTCAACCACCACTTCCCCCCCTTTATGAAGGGGGGCAACGCCACTGAGCTGTGTGGTTACCTTGTCCTGTTTGGTTGTGTTTTCACTGGTGCGAGTTAAAAACTATGGCGACCTCAGTCCTTGTGTCTTTTTAATAGAACTTATTTTTAGGAAAAGCAGAGAAGTAAGAGTTCTGATTTTTGTTTCTCACGCAGGCTTTGATGGTAATCTGTTTTGGTGTACGCATCTTGGTGTACATATTTTAAGCCCCCCCAGGCTGAATTCCTTTAACAATGCAAACTTATGAGGTTCCAGAAGTGCACTGCAATGCCCCCAGCACTGCTGCTGTCCCTGGGTTTCCCCTCACCCCCCTGTTCCCCTTCCCCCTCTGCTTTTTTACAAACAATTATTTACAGGGAACGGCAACAATTGCCCAGAAGTTTTTCCTTGTTTAATGTTCTCCTTCCTCCCCGGATGGAAACTGTAACTCTTCCCATAGCTTCCCTCTAGCTTTCTTTCGCTTTCTCGAGCTGTTTGCTTACTGCTCCTTTCCAAACCCCTTGGTACTCCTCCTGTCTCCGTGGTGACAAGGGGTGAGGTCTTTGCTCTGCATGTGATGCTGACAGGCACAAATGTGAGCTGATACACCCCAGCAGCCTGGGCCAAGCCGCCCTGCGCCTGGCTTCCAGCCCTGGGAGAACGTGCGGCCGTCGCCTGGGGTGCCCACACCCGCACCTCCTGGCAATCTGACTCGCCTCAAACTCTCCCTGTGAAATGCATGTGGGCTTGTACCGCAGTCCGTCTTCACAGGGGGCACACTTTTTTATTAGAAAACACGGGGATAGGGAGAGGAAAACGGTCAGGGTTTATAAAAGGGGCTGTTGGCTAGAAGGATCTTCTTACCTGTTCTCCCTTCATGATATATGTGTAGTCTTTCCTGCCTAATGTAGCTGCATACTTTGTCCATCTTCTGGTTTGTTTTTTTTAAGTATGGCCTACCATGGTTATAGAAATCTTTGTTAAAACAAAAACTATTTGGAGCAGCAGTCTGTGGACCTTTTGGCTGACACATTTTCTGGAGACTGGGGCGTGTGTGTGTGTTTCTGTGTTGTGTTCCCACTCTACAATTTTCTTTCCCCCCCCGCTCCAGATTAGCAAGGCATCTACAGAAAGAGGCGCAGTCTCAGCACAACAACTCAGAATTCACGGAAGATCAAAAGGTGAGTATCACTGTTTGCTCGGTCAAGGAGCTTGACTGCAGACGTTGATGTGTACTATGGTTCTTTGTGTCTTGCAGACCAGAGCCTTATGAGATCTTTTTTCCTCCCTCAATATAGACAAACAGAAACAGCCCAGCATGGCTAAAACAGTTGCTGTCACTGGATGTGACGCATCGTCTGCTGCATAATATTGAATGTCACGTACACTGGCCAGAGTCCTTCATAACCTGGGTGTTTCTTTTTTTGGGTCACCTTTTGATAAGTTGCTTATAGAACTTCAGCACAATTTATGATGTGAAGTCTGAATACAAAACGTCTTGAACTGCAGACATTGAGGGGTGTGAGGGGGATGTTAGCTTAACATGTAACACCTGACTGGGAAGGCTCCTGGCAGAATGCTCCCTACTAGTCTCTTAGAATGTTATTTGTTTATAATTTTTCAAGATATCGAAATGATTTTACTCCCTCCCTCCGCTCAGCTGAAAAGGCTGTTTCTTGTCTCGGCATCATATTAATGCAATTCTCTGTGACAGGATTTAAGAGGAAAATGCTAGCTGAGGTCTCACAAGTTCAAGCATTTTTAGTAAAATAAAATCTTTTGAGATATGAGGCCTTGCTGAATTTTTGTGTCTTGTTTAAAGGCATGGGTTTTTTTCTTAGGAATACTAAATTAGGGAACCCCTGTATTTCCAGATTTCCAAGTCATAAGATCATTTGCTTCCCACCTGTGGTAGCAGGGTGATAGAGTAATGGGATCTGTGTTTGGAATTGTTGGTCCTGAAAACAGGTCCTGGCTACTGAAATTGGAGATGTGCTTGATGTGTTCGAAGAAACTCATTACAAAGAAATACACCTTTATGTAGAGTCTGACAGCGTTTGTAACTGTTTCCTCGACATGTACCAATAAGAAAAGCAAAGAGCTGGTCTTCCATGTTCACCTTCTGCAAAGAAGATGATAAGGCTCATGATCATCTTAAACTGAGTCACAGTCTTGGAGGAGGATTGGGTCCGCCTTTCCTGACCTGAAGGCTTAGGAGCCTTGTTAATGTTGGACAGCTGTTTACTCTTTGATTGCTTCTGCTCTCTGTCCCTGGTAGCTTTCTCCATCATTCTCAGCTATAGTCATCTTTGCTGTGTGTTTCCCCTCTGTGGATACTTTTGAAAATATGGTTACTTGATGAAGGCGAATCCGTTAATCTCACTTCTGGAGGCATCATCTGTGAGCATGGGAACCAGAACCACACAGGGCTTTGCTTCCAGATGTTCAGTGAATCTTGTGGAAAGGACCTTGGAACCAGATTGTGGAAGTGAGTGAGGTCAGCCACGAGGGAAGGCCTGGGGGGCTCAGGAAGCAGAGATAACTGACCTCAGATGTTAGATGTGCAGCTGCGATCATGTCTTAAGGCGACAGTCTTCTGAAAAGAAAAAATAAGGAGTGGCTGTTTTGAACCCTTGCAGAGCAATACCTGTTTCTGAAGCTGATCTATCTTACAAAAGAGGTTGACATTTATATCACTTGCTTTTTTTTTTGCACACCAGTAAGGGGCTGATGCACTGAAACTTTGAGCCTGGTTATCAAATGGCAGTGCCTATTTCATTAGCCACATACACAGCCAAATTCCCCAGCATTTTTCTGAGAGAACATTCTCTGTCCAAAAATAAGAGTCTTGCTATTGCTTTGAAAGAAGCGCTTAAAACTCTGTACAGCAAAATCTTCTAGTCTGATGTTAAGCTCCTGGCTGTTCTGGCCTTCCCTATTTCTGCAGGAGATCAGCCAGTATAATCGAGTGATCGTGACCAATTACTATCATCGTTAGTATCACTCACTTGGCGTGCAAGAGTAGAATTTAGTACATTTCTGGATTTTCAAGCAGTTTGGTTAAATAGAAGTGTATCTTCTTTCTTGCCACCCTTCAAAAAGTCTACATACCAAACCAGCTACTTTGCTCAACGAAGTTCCTGCCGATACATCCACCAGCATGCTATTTCCTCCTGGTTCCGGAGGGTCTCTTTGCCTAATATCTTGTCTTTCTGAGGTTTTGTATGTCATGCAAGAGCCACCTCTTTATTTTTCTGAACGTAGAACAGTGTGTAAACTTCAGGGTTTGCTTACCTGATATTACTGGCCAAGGCTGTGCACAGAATTTCATAGACTGGAGAAGGCAAGGCTATGAAGCTAATTCTGGTTTCTAGTTGCTTGACCTACCCTCATTCCAGTCTTTGTGTAGATTTACAGTTAGCTGTTCTCCAACAGATCATACGTACTTCCCAGGATTACTATGGGGCCATCATTGTTCCTTACTTGATATACTCTGTGGGGAAGATGGATTTCAGCAGTGATTCCTCTGTACCAAGGGAACACTACTAGCTTTACAGCTACAGGGAAAGGACAAGGCTAGGTTAAAATCCTCAGCCCCATCTGTCTGTATAAACTTTTACCATGTTTGGGTTTATTTCATGCATCACAGGTGGTGTTACAGTGCAGATAGGCCACGCCGTAATTGATGGTGTGTTACTTGCTAATGTAATCATACAATCTGTTAGTCTAACAATGCTTGACAGATACCACCAATTTCTTTCGTAGGCGTACTGTGAGCCAATTATCATTTATCTTATAATAAATGTATTGTTTATGGTAAGAATTCAGACTTTTAAATATTCATGTCTTGCCTTTTTGCTATTGATCTGAAAAGTCTGTTTTGAAACACTGTATGATACTTCCCTTGATAGAGCAGGCTAGTCTCCAGAATTTGCCATTCGTTCCTGGATTTTCAGCTTCTGGGGGGGTTGTTGTCTTATATGTACTACCACTGGACATAATTCTGGAGTTTTAGTCCTTAGTGAAGGCTCTGTCTTGTCTTGGATAATTTAGAGTGCTGGAATCTTCATTAATGATTGCGAATTTTGTTGAAGAATTTCTCTGCAGATAAATACTGTAAACAACAAATCATTGTGTTTAAATCTAGTCACCCTGCAACAGCTTTAATGAGGCTGTGCAACAGTTTCACCACCTAAAAGCTGCGTGTATGGAATATTAACAGATGCAGTTACTGGTGGATCTACCTCGGTCTTAACATCTGCATCCTGCTGCTCTTTGTTTTTACCTTCATTCTCTAAAAATCGCATCTTCATTCATGATCAACCACTGTGTTTTGCTATACGAGTTGTTCCAGTGAGGTTTGGCCATGGTTGCCAGCTTGCCTCCAGCTATAGTTACTCTCACCCGGTTCTCCGTGCAATAAATTTGACCTTTAAAGCCCTCTTCTAACCGCAGTTGTTGCTTCTCGTGTAACTGTTTTTGTGCTAGGCAGAGTTTTCGGCAGTGTTAGAAAATTGTGCTTTTTTTTTTTTTTTTTTAATTTTTTTTTATGGAATGGTAACTGGCTGAAATAAGAGCACTGTTGAAGAGTCTTAGCATGATTCATTAAACTACTGGTCTCTTAACAGCCTAGACCTCTCTTTAAAGCCAAACGCTGCTCTGGCTCTGTATTTATGCAAACATCTTTGACTGCGTTACAGTTAGCACAGTCATTACTCACACAACTGCACTGAAGAAACCTTGACTACGAGATCAACTGACTTTTTCCCTTTCTAATCATGAGTTTACATAAAACTGAATCTTAACTTTTTTAAACTAGCAAAGTTAATTATGGCTTCAGTCTTTCTAATGAGATGCAGAATGTTTTCCCTGCTGCAAAAATGAGCCTTTGCATGGGATAGTTGCAGCTGAAAATGATAGCAGTGTTTAGCTGCATTTTTAACTTTTGGGTTGGGTGTGGTCCCTTAAAAAAATAGTTATGAATAATGCCTGCTGGGAGCTTGCCATATTTCAATAGATTCCATATAAAACCTATTCTTTACTATTTTAAGACTCCCAAACTCTCTTCAGTTAATCTGTTTCTAGAGCCATTATTGCCCTTCAGCCCCCGGGAGCCAGAGGACACACATTTTGTGTTGCTGTTTGTCCTGTTAGGAGGTACCTACTTCAGGCACTTCTAAGAATACACACTTATGAATCTGCAGGATTGGGAACAGGGGTGTTGCTGAGCTTATCGGTGAATTGACAAAGGAGATGGGGGTTGAGCAGTGCTTCTCGAGACCTTACTTACCGTGTGGGCTCAATGCTCTGCATGTGAGACAGGGCAGGGAAGAGCCATGTGAAAATATGTTTACATGTTCTGATTCCATGGTGAGGCACGGATACTGCATGCTGGCACCCTGTGAACTCGTAGCCCTCTTTCTGTGGTGCAGTTGGAGGGGTTTTAATCTAACATGGGATGGGCATGCTCTTTGCTCAGCAGTCAACACCCAAACTATCAGAACAGCTGGGTTTTTGCAAATGTTAGAGCTGTAGTCAAACCTCAGAGATTTCCCCTCCCTTCCCTAGGGAACCTCTGGATTCCTTTCTTTTACCCATTACTTCACACCTTGCTCTTTAAGATTCTACCTTTGCAAATGTATCTTTCCAAATGTTCTCAAACATAAAAAGGAATTCCTGTTGTTACACTGTAGCTGGTTAGATGGATGTAGTCCATTCTCACCCTAGGGACTGAGAATCTGCTTCTGTAGTATTACCTGGTGTCCTCCCATCCAGCCTGAAGGTACCTGTAAATCCCCAACACCCATGTGTGGACTGTGGGTCTGAAAGTGTCAAAATTAATCCAGGACTGTATGTACTCCTTTCTTTTTCAAAAATCTGTGCTTTTCCAAGTTATGCTGGAGATCCGGCTATGGATCTCTGTTATGTAGCAGAATTTATTTCCGGGAGGTAGAAGATTGTTGACTGAACCTAGATTACAGAATGAACCTCGACAGAAATGGAGCTGTAATATTTTTACTCTGCCACGTTGCACGCAAGTGTGTTGTTCTATATTAAAATTCCCAAACAGCACACCGCTGCACATGCTGCATCCTAGGCAGGAGACAAAATTGTGTACTGTGCTAATAGGCATCACTTGCTACTTTCCTGGAAGGTGCATAAAAGAACTGAATTTTGTGTAAGACCTCCATGCAATGGACAGTAATATAAACTATGAGAATGCGAAGTCTGGGCTAATGCCACGTTGTAACAGAATGTTTAAGATGAGAGGAGATACCAGTTGGGGAAAAATGGCTTTGAAAGCTTTGATGAGCCTGCAGTGGCAGATGAAAATCAGGTACCTGAGGCTTTTACATGCTCCAGCTGTTGGCTCTGCCCTTGAGGTGTTGGTGTCTGATCTACTTATGATTCAGCTCCTGAACTCTTTCAGCTTTCAGTGTGGCATAAGGTGAACTGAAACTGGAGCCACTTAGCTTTTAGCCCAGCCTATTGAAACTCGTGGTGGCCCTGGAGCTGACTGAGAAGCAGTTCTGACTGCAGGAGAGTCAAGATAGATGACTGGGGAAGGTAGCTGTGAAAGCACACCCAGTTTTTATCTGCTGCTACAAACCTCTTGGAGCCCTAAAATGTAACCCTCCTTTAAAGGGAAGCTTTGGCTTCTGACTGATACCGCATAACTTGCCAGATGCCCATACTCTCAAAGCTATTTGATGTTAGAGTTGCACTCCAGGAAGTCCTTCCCTCCCCTTGCATCCAGCCTGGGGGGAGCTGTTTTTATATTGCCTGGTTTAAAAGGAGAGAATGAGTTACAGGTGTGTATTTCAACTTTTATCTTCCTTCTGAGGGGAATTCTTACTTTGAAAATAACCTGCTTTTCTTTATAGCTTTATAGGGCAAGAAAAATAGCAACAATTAATGTTCCACAGAGCATTTTTAATTATATTTGGCCCTTATCTCTGCAGATAGACGTAGTTTTTCTTCACTAAAGCCCTCTAGTTAATGAACAAACTTGTGATGGTCAAGCAAGGTAAAATACACCATGCAGTTATGTCCACTCGATGTCAGTTACGGAAGTCTGAATTCTGCTTGATTTTTTTCAACTGGTAGTAATAGAAACAAATGTGACTTGCTGGAGCTTCTTACTTTGTGAGACATAAAAG
Source organism: Gorsachius magnificus (assembly GCA_034008185.1). Classification (NCBI taxonomy): domain Eukaryota; kingdom Metazoa; phylum Chordata; class Aves; order Pelecaniformes; family Ardeidae; genus Gorsachius; species Gorsachius magnificus. The sequence continues at coordinate 8,723,505 of CM067083.1, read as the reverse complement.
CTTAAGCAGATCTGTCTTCAAAGACAGACTGCTAGTAATGGGCTATTTTGAAGCCCTTCCCTCTTCTACATTTTTAAATAAAAATGAGAAATAACTTCACAGTTCTGCTCAGGGGTATTTTAGATAGCTGGCAAGTTTGAATCAAATAATCTATTCCATGCCTCGCTCAGAGTTTAAATGTCTTAAAATTACAAAAATAGAAAGTTAGAAAAATAATCCGCCTTTGTACTTCCTCTCCCACCAAACCCCACAAAAGCGGACTGTGTTTTTTCAGTGCTGAGATACTGGGCTTCTGTAACTCCTGAGGAGGGCTGACTTGGTCTGTTGAGATTGTAAGCCTGACAGAGGAACTGTAGAAATTACTCCTAAAAGGGCAAATTAGAACAAATCCCTCAAGTTCTCAGAAGGTAATATACTGGTTGGTTTGGATTTTTTTTTTCTTTCTCTCCTCTGTCACTTCAGAGCAGTTGAGTTTATAAACAATTTATGATGTGGTAGGCATTATTGCAGTTTCTGCTGAGTGAATGACCCCCATCTGTGCTGATGAGCTGTGGGAGGGGAGTTAAGTGGCAGATGTCTGTTTCATCTGTTGTACTTTCAGAAAATCTTGTTTGTGTATAAAAAAAAAAAAGCTTTTGATGCTGAATGATCTGATACTGAATAATAGATCTGAAATATTTGCAAAAAAAAGCATTTATATTTTTAAAAAATTGAATATGGAAGAATACAATTTTCAGTACTAAATTAAGTTTGTTTTTTCTTTTCCTTTCAGAAAACCATAGCTAAAATTGCAACATGCTTGGAACTGAGAAGTGCAGCTTTACAGGTATAGCTCTTTTTCCTATGTGACTTCATACTTTAGTGGTGGGGAACTGTAGAGCTTTTTAAAGCTAGTTTAGTGTCTTCAGACATAGCCAAAACTTCCGAAAACAGAACAAACAAACCCTTGAGCACTTGGACGTTCCAGGTTGTCAACATGATGCCCCGGGTGGCTGCCTTAAAAAACGTTAAGTGCTTATATGAGCATGTATTAGGGTTTGTACAGGAATTTAACTGCAGGTCTTGTGTCTTTGGTTCTTTGCCCCATTTTCCTTCTTCAGAACTGATTAGTTTGTCTTCCTAACCTGTGTGCAAGGGTAGAAAGATTCCTGGAGTGACCCTTGCACTAATTCAGCCTCTTCACAAATCATTATAGAGCACAAGGAAGAATGTGTGTGTAGAATAAAAATTACTTTGTAGCAGTCATGAACACTGGCGGTGCTGTAGGCAAGTGTGTAAAAATAATGGTTGAGAAGCTTCTCTTCGGGCTTTTTTCTGGACTGAAGGTAGATGGCGTGGAAGTGAACTGCTTCTTCTCTCAGTACAATCATTATCCCCAAAACAAAAGGGAAGTGAGAGAAGTTTCCAAAAGAGCATGGATGGGGGAGGGATGAATCAACCGAAGCAAAGTTTGTGTGACTGGATCACTTCTTTAACAACAAAGAGTGGTGACAGGCAAATTTTGCATCAAGTTACTCACAGCAGTGCTCCCAAGTACTTCACGTGCCGTAAAAGGTGCAGCAGCTCCATTGGGCTGCCTTCAGTTGTCTGAGAGGTTGGGATACAGTGACAATTTAGGCAGCATGCTGGAGCTGGACTAATGAGGTGGGGGCTGACCAGTCTGAAGGCTGTGCAGCGTTTGGAGAATTACTTGGTTAGCTCTACCTCTCTTTCTATTTTGGTCTAACTTGGAGTGTTTGTTTGAACAGCATTGCATTGGTTCTGTGTCACTGTGATTCTGTGACAAGGGCAGGCATGTTCCATTGTGGGACAGCTTCATGGGTCAGGTCATATCTCAGAGCAACAGCAGAAGATGAATCAACATCATAACCTGCCACACTGAAGAGATGGTGTCTTGCACGAACAGCCTTCCTTGCTGTTGGCTCCTCAGCAGTAGCTCAAGGATTTTATAAGCTCGTGTGAGGGTACTAGAACTTCTCATCCACTTTGCTTTGGGGAGCATTTTACTTGCTGCCGTTTTGTTACGGTTCCTTAGCAGAGATTAAAGCAGTGTCATCATCTTTTCCCATTCCTCTAACAGTATGGGTATAGCTGCATTACTGTCCTTCTGTAGCCTTGCAGAAGGTCCCTGTTGACACTTGGGCAAAATCAAAAAGAAAAAACCCCACTGGGCCTTAAAGAAATGTTGAAAACAATAGGCAATCTTAGGAGATGCCAAGGGTGCAGTGATGCAATAGGTAAGACCCAGTCCTCTGCCTAAAAGAGGATGTCCCTTATCAATCCCCATATTTGCACCACTTTTCTTATGCCACTTCTCATCTCAGAATAGGCTAGTTCACCTTGCCGAACTGTTGGTGAACCACCTCAGAATAAAAAACTAAGAACTTTTCTGTCGAGTCAAACAGGCTTTCTGAGAAGCAGATGTGCTACAGCCAGATGAGGGAACTGCATCATCAGAGTTGGAGAAAGGAGATATGGGAATTCCTCTTCCATTTGCAGTGAGCTCTTAGCTGAGTGTTTTGTCAAGCTCATCCTGTATGCTGTAATTTCTGCCAGTGTTAACACTGCTGGCTGTGTGTCTTGAACTGCAAGTGCTCCTGTTTGGAGCATCGCTTTGCTGGTGCAGTCTTACAGCTGATCTCGCTTCAGAACAACTCGATTGGGGAAGAATTAGAACAAGTCACTCTGTCTTAATGTTCCTGTGTGTAGTAAGTATGAAAGACCAACTAGCTGCTTTAAAAATACTTATCTTTCATTAGAGCTTGGAACATGGGATAAGTTTATTCTCAGTAAATGAGAAGTAACATGCTTTTCACCTCACCTGTGAACCTAGCCGCTGTTGGGGAGAAATTGTTTGAGTTTTTTTAGGATGTAGCTCTGAAGTAACTTGGTACGCTTGAACATGAAGGAAGCACCTTGCATGCTTAATTTAAGATTTGGTAGCTCTGTCTGATGGGAAGGCGCATACTGAGTTCTAACTCTTTCTTTGTAATGTCCTAGTCCACCCAATCACAGGATGAATTCAAGCTTGAGGATCTGAAGAAGTTGGAACCAAGTAAGTAGTATCTTTGTACTTTAAGTGAGTGACACTTATCATTACAGTGGAAAACATGACAGCAGCATGAATACTGACTGACCACAGTGTGATTTGACAGCACTGCTGGTTTTAGGCCGTTCTTCCAAATATCTGATACCACGTAGACAAAACCTGATGTGTATTAAGGACTGTAATGTGGGTAACTTCAAAGTACAGTAGTCCTAACATTTCAGATAATGTACTCACCTTTATTCTCAAATAAGTAATTATTTGGGTTCTGCTAATTTTTGCACAAAATAGTAATTCCAGCTATCAGTAGTACAGTATAGAATCAGCTGGAAAATTTACCTGCACATTTCTTATTTGAACTGAATTTCAACACTTTGTGGTCTTCCTCCTTGCAGCATGAAATTTATTTTTCCTTCTGAAAATATTTAATTTGTGCTTATGGTAGCCAATCACCTGTCACCTACCACTGTAATGCTACCAGACTAACGAAATTGAGTCAAAGCAAGGATGTGAGTCAGTCGTTGAAGGGTTTTGTGTGATGTTGTTTTTTCCCAACTGATCCTGGGTTGGTTCTTGGTATGTCAATCCAGAAATAACTTTTTCATGTAGGAAGTATCTATTTATCTGCTACATTTTCCTTCCTGTAACACTGGCTGCTTTATACTCAAAGCATCCTTGTGATCAGAGCTTCCACATCTAAGCAATATTATCCTGAACGCTAATGTTTCTGCTATTCTTGGGGAACAGGAGATGTGAAAGAGCATCTCTCGTGCTGGCAAAAGCTGGTTTTATTTTGCTCCTGTCACAATTGTATCATTAAGAGGGCTGTTGGGGATAAATATGATGGGAAGGCAGGTGTTTCCACTTTACGAATAAGCTGAGCTGCTCTGCACTCCCATTCTCTAAGTAACCGGCACAGGATCCTACTGGGAAGCTTGTCAAGCACCAGGGTGTGGAATTGACCTTCCTAATGTATCTGCCAAAACATAGAGTCTGAATGCTTTTAAACTGTTCCCTGAAAATGGAAAGTGAAGGTACCTTACAAGACTGCTAGGTCTGTGAAGACCGTAACTCAGGAAAGGGTTTAACTATGTGTTGGAAGTATTAGGTCTGTCTTAATCTGCGCATTCCATGTCTGGCCTCCGCATCCTCTGATTTGGGATTATTTTGTATAGATACTCCTGCTCTCTGTTTACAAATGTTGTAATCATTTAATGACTCTGGATTTTAGACTCCGTTGCGCAAATGCCCTGTGAGTGACTGAATGATGGAAGAGGGAGAGGAATCATGTTTTAATTGACCAAACTCTTCTACAAATCAAAGAAAGGGACTGTTGAAGGGTTTAGTCAAAATTTACATTCTGACGACAGGTGTAAAGCTTCCCTTGAAATGCCTCCTTTTCTTAAAAGCCAAAATTTCAGTTACCATATGACAGTCCTGTTGCTTATCTTGCCCTCCCTCAGAGAACTGATTTTTAGTTGTCAAAAAACCGTTCAGTGGTGTGAAGCATGTTCAGCCCACGCTTCATACAAGCAACTATATTAAAACTGAGGGAGAGCGTGTGGCCATTGGTTTTCAAAGACACTGAGTTATTTTCCTTGGAGGAGAATGGGCGCTTCTACGACAACAATTGAACATTGATGTTCTTAATACTGCTGTCTGACTTGGATTGGTTTGGGCTCTTTCTCTCTGAATTGTGCCTTTGTTTTGTGGTTTTTAAGTATATCTTGAATAGAGTAAATCTTAATTGGGCCAACACCAGCCATTTCATAAAACACACCGTGAAGTGTTTTAATTTGTGTGTTGTCAATTTTCTCTTGTGTTCCACCAGAAAAAGCTAAAAAAAATCTGGGCTGGCAATGCACATAAGCAATTCCTTTGTTAGGTCAAGCCATTCTGTTAGGGTGGAATGAAAACAGCTATTCACACAATTTGGCTTGTTTTAATTACTTTTGTGCCTGAAGCTGTCAAAATGGCTGAGAAATTGGGTTTAGGTGTTGTTATAACAACCAAGGCCCTTAGATTTAACCTCCCCCCCCACCTTGTGTTGTGAAGTTCTAGGTTTTCCTACTGAAGCTTGCATTTCACGCTACTTGGAAAGTGAAACAGTTGGCCAGTTTTGTTTGTTTATAGGATTTGTCACTGAATCTTTTGTGCTAGAATAGTGCTACAGGAGGGTCCATAGATACAAATAGTTCTTTTGAGACTACACTGTGTGAAATCATTGCAAACACACTGGATCTCACAAATCCTTTTCTTGTGAAAGCTTATACCAGTGTTATAGTACACATTACACAGGGATAGGCTGGGACATCCCGTGTGCCTGTGTTCCTGTGTGATAATTCTAGCCACTAAGCAACTAGTTTCAAACTCTGTGTTGTATATATGAGAGACGTAGATACTGGGTTATACTGGGGAGCCTGATACCTGAATTATTGTGTTGTCTATTAATAAGAAAAAAAACAAAACAAAACAGTATAGGTATCTTTTGGACTTGATGATCTTAAAGGTCTTTTCCAACCTAAACAATTCTATGATTCTGTGATCGTAGGCTGTCACTAAAAATCCAAATGGACAGTGGCCTTTACCAAGTCAGTGTGTACTGGTCCTACTGTTCATGTTGGTAATTTCTTTTGAAATCTTTCAAGAGAGAACCAACTGCTGATAAAATGAATGTGATTTTGTCCAACGTCATGAAAGAAAAGGCAGCTTCTGCACGAGAGCCTGCAGAATGGTATTTTAAAAAGACCTCTGATGCAAGCGCAACATAAATGCAGGCCACGATGCTGGGATCTGCCCATCAGTTACACACATGGAGACCTTTCTGTAAATCGTGTTCTCAGCAGCAGCATTACAGAGGGGAAGGGCTCTTCCTTGCAGAGGCGATGTGTGTTTTTAAAAACAAAACAAAAAAGCGCGAACCTACCTCTTGAAGCTTGGGTATCTTATGCAGTAGTGCAAGGGAGATTCCTGTTCATTGTAACCTATTGGGTTTTATTTAAATCAACTGAAACTTGCACTTGTGATAGGTGTGAAGAGGATTTTCCTTTTCCTCAAAGGATGATTGTTGCGTTGCTGTTTATTTATTTGCTTTTTCTTAGTGACTTTGAGGAAGTATTTCACCGGGCTGAGTGCTGTAGATCCACTTCTTACCCCGTTGATGTCAAAAGGAGCGCTTTAGTAAATTGCCACGTTACAACTCTGCAAAATTATTTGCTGCCGGTGATGAGGCAGAGTTGAAGGCCTTTTAAAAACTTGACCCCACAGCTTTCCGCAGCAAAAGGCAAGAGACTCTGGATGGTGTTTCCAGAAGCATTTCTGAGCTACACATTCGGCATCACCGTTGTTACGAGCAGCTCCGGGGTGCCCGAAAGCCACGCACTGCCGGCGGCAGGCCCGGTACCCACACCCCTGTGCCTGCCGGTGGCTCTCTGGCTGGAGGTTGTAGGCTCAGCTCAGCCTCCAGGCAGCATCAAGATTTTAGGCGCTGTAAAAAGTGTTTGCCTTTTTCCTCTGCTCGTATCGGTGGAGTATTTCGTGCCCTCTAGTGATGGCTGAGCTGAATTACTAAAGGTTGGTTTTCTTTTCAGGGGATGTTCATTCACGTAGTGAGAGAAACTGGTTACTGGGAAGAGAGAGGAATCTAGTGCTTACCAACCTTTGGTAAGCTTGAAGAGAGGAGAACTACTGTAATTTCTATTGCTTCTGTATTGCACGTTGCCTATGATCTGTAAGACACCTCGCTTTACTGAGCTTTGTCTGCCTGGGGCAGTTTCACTTTTGGTCTCTGGTATGATGTGGCTCTCCAAGGGCTGGGGAATTCTGAGAGTGATAAAAATCCCCTGCTTTTCCTGAACCTCAGCTGCACTGGAAGGTGACTGTCTGCTATTAATCAGCTGCTTTTCTGTTGGGAAGTGGCTGTGATTCTTCGCCACCACGTTGAGATCTGTGTTACTGATCCCTCAGAGCAGAAGTCTTCAGAGAGAGAGAGACTTGGCATCAATTTTGTCTGTCACATCTCTGACTGAAGGCAAATTCAAGCTTTCTATGTATTTATGTATTGTATCCAGCTGGAATCAGGCAGTACTTAACCTCTCAGGTGGTGGTACAGAAATCAGAAAAAAAAAATCAGAATGAGCTAAGACTGGAAAGACTTTTGGGGTTCTTTATAATTTCCCTGAGGGATTCTTTATTCATTGTAGCATTCAGATGGTGTCTGGTAAGTCAATGATGGAGTCCATGCTGAGTGATGTGAATATGAAGGCAGACAGGGAAGCTCTCCTATGCTGGCTGAATTGTAGCGTGCAGAGGGGCCTGGCGGTGGTTCCTTAAACATAACTGGTATTTAAGTACCTCTGGGTATTTGTGCAATCTTAACAGTGTTCTACAACCGTTTTGTTCTCATTCAGTTGTCCTAAGGGGAGAGTTCTAAAATGTTCTCTGAGAGGGCTTATTGCACAGTGAGACTCAGAGAGAGGACTCAGTTTTTCTACCTCCTTTCCCCCTATCCAGTCTGGGATACTCATTGTCTGGTAGGAGACTGCCTCTCCTTGCAGGTGTTGTCTTGAAAATTTTTAGGCTCTTTTAGCCATCATGAAATGCTTATTTCTTTCACGTGCTTCTGGAAATTTTGCTTTTACTCATGAATGCTTTTGGAAATAACAGCTAAAGTTGTGATTACTGAAATGTAAGTTTCCAATACAAATGGCAAAGGCATTCTCCACCGAATGCTGGAGAGTTTAGTCTGTGTCTCTGGGGCTTGATGCTCAGATGCTGCACTGTACCTCTTTGGAATTTTGCCAATCTGCCCAGATATCTGAGGGCAGAAAAAAAAAAATTAACAAACAAAAAAAACCTACCACCACCACAAGAAAAAAACCAAACCCACACACAAGCACGAAGAAGTAGGAAATCTCAACTTGGCTACATGTTACCATCATGCTTGGACTCCTGCGGTAGGGCTGTCTAAATGTGCAGCCTATGTGTGTGCTGAAGTGTGTCAGTCCTGGAGACTTCAGTTGTTTGGAGCGGTTGCTGGTAACAGCACCACCCTCCTTTCAGTGACCACCGAAGATTGCTACTGTTACCCTGGGGGTCTGTAGCTGTTTCTCATGATGCTTTTGGTTATTGCCATGGTTATCTTCCCTGCCCGTGTAAATGTGGTGGAGATCAGGTGCTGGGATTGCAGTTAGCCTGTCTGAATGCTATAGTGATATAGCACTGACCAGGACTGTACTGGTATTTAAAATATGAGAGAATTTTTTTTTTGCCATGACCTGATTTTTTTTATATTATTGTGTGTCTGAAAATGTTGAGAGAGTAGACATAGCTGTGCAAAGTAGTGGAATTAATGCTTGTTTATGGATTATTTTTTTTTCTTCTTCTTCTTCCTGTCTGCAGTCTTAAAGAATATCCTCACTTACAATAAGGAGTTTCCCTTTGATGTTCAGCCTGTCCCACTCAGGTAAGAGAGAATTGGGTCACTTCGTGTACAGATATGTATCTGAAAGGGAGCATAGCCTGGGACCTGGTGTGTATCTGAGACACTAGAATTTCTAGAGCTACCTATTTGCTGCATTGCTTTGGGTAAACTGCTTAAAATAAAACCCTTTTGAACCTTTTGAATTCTGATTTTTCTAGGTACCACTAAAAACCAAGCCCATGCTTTTGGTAAAATCAGTAGTTGGTAGGCCCCTACATCTCTCTGTATTGTCTCTTGGTTTTAGGATGTGCTTTCTATGTGGGCTGAGCTCCTGCAACCTCTGTCAGGGTCTGTAATACAGTCAGTAGCTGATCAGAAGCATGAAATGACATTAAAGCATGTTGCCTCTGCTCTGTGCTCAGATGCTGACTTGTTACTTGAAAGATGGATGAATGATCTTTGGTCTCATTCTTCGTTTTCATGTGTTACAGGAAGATTTTAGCACCTGGAGAAGAGGAACACTTGGAGTTTGAGGAGGATGATGAGGAAGGAGGAGCTGGAGCAGGGTCTCCAGACTCTTTTCCTGCTAGAGTTCCAGGTAGGGGCACTAGCCTTGCCATGCCAGCCTAGGTAGCATGCATAAGTTCTGTCTCTGAGAAGCCCCTTTCCCCACCTGTGATTTGAAAAGTTTGGGTGAGGAGCAACAAGCTAATGTAAACTGTAATGCTGTGTTGAAGAACCACAAAGGTGGCCAGTGGAATTTTTTTTTTTCTTTCTCAGCAAACAGTATCTTACTGCAAAACAGTTGTATGGATAACCTATGAGGATGATACCTTCTGCCTCAAATAATTAGCATTTATTCCTTGTTCAAACTCAGTACTTTCATCCCATGCACTTTCTTAACTGCACTATGTGAAGTGTTTCAAAGGCATTCAAAAGTAAATTGTGGCAGTGTAAGGAGCATTACATCCTGCTAGAGATGTGGTAAGTTGTTGCTCGTTATTTTTGTGTTGCATCATCTGGCAAGACAACGGCTTAGACTAAACCCAAGCTCTGAGAGGACAGAGAAGGGAGTAGCTTTGGTTTTGATAGCTTAAGTCCTGGTCCATGTGAAAGTACTTGTAGAACTGGATATACCTGCATTTTTTAGAGAAGGTCTTCCTGTAACTTCAGCTTTTGACAGTTTACCAGGTGAAGGAGTAGGATGCTCCAACAGAGGTTCTTTTGGTTCCTGGTGTAGCTTCTTTGCAGAAGCAGCAGGTTTTGAGTTTCTGAGCAGGTTGGCAAACTTAGTATTTCAGGACACCTATAGTGGACATAAAAGCTGCGTATGTGCTTAAGAAAGAATCTAAGTTGATGATAGACAGGTTTGAGTTTACAGTTCAATCACTTTCAAAGAAGTAGGGTAGCCAAATCGGAAAGAGGAGCGGTTTGGGGCATGTACTTTCTTACAGAATCATTCCTCAGCAAACCCATGCTTTTAAGAGGAGGTGAGAGCAACTCCTGAACTTACTGATATTTTACATTGTCATCTACTTAATGAACAGCATATCTGATTTTTCTGAATTTTTTTGCATTAACGTAAACTTCCCCATAGCTACAATAATCTAAACCCCAAAGGTTGCTTGAACGCAGCTCTTGTTTCCCCATTGAATGTCGATTAGCATGGTGCTTCTTACCTGATTGGAGGTTGGTCTGTTGCTCTGTCTCTGGGTGAGGAGGCTTAAACAAAAGCAGTTTGCAGCCTTCTGAGGTGAGCCTTATAAAGTAAAGTGCACTTTCCATATTGAATTGGTAGAACTGTGTTGCACTCTTTGCTTCTATATGCCTTTAATCTGTAGCGCACAACTGTATTGTCTAACTGACCATGGTCTTGTCTTCTACATGCATGGCTTCATCGTTATCACATTGCACCATTCATCTAACCCAGGAGCCAACGAAGGTATGATAACCTTTTAGTATATACAGTTATTTCTTTGATCGTGTTCTTGTAGCTGTGGTGTTCTTCATTCAGCTCTTAGTTTCAACCCTCAAAATGCAATCTTTGGTAACAATCGTAGTACTAGGCATCTCTATTGATCTTCATTGGCCTTCAGTACCAGAAAAAGGGAAGGTGTTTGGTGACGTGCCTTACGTAGCTCTCCAGAAGTCCTACTGTGCTAATAAAGACATTCTGACTTGCTGTGTAGCCAAAGGTAGGTGTAGCTAGACTTTCTGTAGTGGAATACACATTTGATGGGAAATCTTACATGAACAGTACTTAATGTATTTAGACTTCTGTGCTGTATGGAGCTGAATTGACCAATGGCTTGCCGCCTCTAACGGCAGAGGTTTCCTGCCTTTCTCCTGGTTCTTTATTCCAGTGCTGTGCTGGCAACGGATTCTTCTGTGAACCATTTCCATTTGCAAACCCAGCAGGAGATTTGTCACTTTTTCTTCTTTCTCTGAATCGGGGTTTGGGAATGGAGAGACTGAACGCCTGTGTCTTGGTGGTAGTGAGCTGCTGGGTTGGCTCACCTGTGTGTATATGAAAAGCACTTGTAGGAGGACACTTATTTCATTTGCAGATGCTCCCTTCCCGCTCTGCTGATGATGCCCTGTGGTTGTGTCTGAAATGGCTGGCAGTTTTCTCATGAAAAGCCTCCGTGTGAGCCTGCTGAAGGCTAACGTGCCCAAGCCACGGTGGCAGACTGGCCCTAGTAAAGTTACACCTTAGAGAGGTTACTGTCAGCTCGTGGCTCCTGTGTGAAATGACGACAGAGGCTTCAGCGGAAGACCTGCTTGGGTGGTTGTGGCTCGTACGAGACTGGTTACAGTCAGCTGCTTAACTCCATCACTGGCTTGGCCGTTCCTCCTGCTGAGACAGAAAGGAAGCAGTGTTCCTTGGAGACTGTCTCTCCTACTGTTCTCTTACCTGCTGGAAGTGAGCTTGACTGTTCTGTTCATTGCAACTCTGCAATTTCACACATTCTGGAAAGCATTTTTCAAGAACAGAATAATTTTTCTTAAGCCACTATTTTTATAATAAGTGCCAGTCTGATGTACCTTTTAGGTGATTTTTGTGTCAAGTATCCCATGACTTAGTCCCTTTGAGTGATGGATAGGCAAACTGAAAGTTAAGAGTTGTTGTTGGCTCTTGTGGGGCATGCTGCTTCTAGGAGACAACTGAAAGGTGGCAGAGCAAAGTTTTGTGCCAAAGAGAAGATGGGCTTGCTTCTACCTTCATTTAGATTGAAATAAGTACTCTGTCTTTGAACATCTGTTCAAGAGAGACAGCAAGATTAACCAGAGTGTGTATGCTGCTTTGCAGAAATGGGTGCTCTCAAATAAGTTTGCTTTTTAACATTTCTCATGCTGTGGTCAGAAGCCTGTCCCATTACTTCAGAACAGTGGGTCGAATTCTGCCGTCATCTATTGTGAAGTGCCCACAGATGCGGTACCTTGGAGGTCATAAGTCTGCTAGCAGCCAAGATGGGAAATACAGAAATGTACTGCATCATAGGTGTGAATTCAAGTCTTGCTGAGGATCCTGAAAGAGGGACTGGGTGTATTTAGGAGTGCTCATGAAATCTTGCTGAAGCTGTGGCACTCTAGTTTTACCAGCAGCATACATGGTCCCCTCTTGCAACGCCAGCCTCTCTAATAGGACAAAAACTCCATAGTTCTCCAGCTTGTCAAGCAGATCAAGAGGGAAAAAAAGTATCAAGGAAAACCCGTATTGGACTTGCCAAAGGAAACTATTACTTTGTTTAGTTATCAAGCCTTGGGATAACATTTTTTTTAAATTAGAAAACCATAACTTTAAATCAAACTTGCTCATGAGTCTAAGCGTTTTCTGTCTCAGTGCTTATTCATCTAATAATGAGAGAGGCTTGAAGCCTGCCAGTTCTTGCTGAAATCAGCATGAAGAAACCTACTCCATTGTTGATGACAAATCTTATGGCTTTTAGTGAGTTTGAACAGTTTGGATTTCTTGCCAGCCACACTGTCTTCCTCAGCACTGTGAGGATTCACCTACATTGAACACAAAGTTTTGATGCTAAATGTGCTTGATTGCAAAGCTGGGAGCTCCTTCCTTAAGGCAGAAGGGAACTTGAGGGATGCAAACTCTTTTCTTTTTTTTTTTTTTTTTTTTAATCTCCTTCCTTTAAGTAGACACCAGTAGAACTTAGATAATTAAGAATCTCTCTTTTGGTTCCCTGGTGTCCAGTGGGATTTGCAACAGTGCCGTTTTCCTCCTTATTGTCCCAGCCTAAATGTTCAACGTGAAGCCAAGTCATATTCAGTGGGGTGGGACTCCTGATTAAGTGTCCGAACTTCCTGCAACTGCAGATGGAATCTGCCTTCTGAATTTAATCCTTAAAAATGATAAAAATTCAGTTCCATACGTGAGTGATTCTGCATGAGAGCAACACTTTAAACAAAGCTCCTCTCTGTTCTTACAACATTAGTTTTTTATGAATTCATTTGACTTGAGGCAGTCCTGGGTTTTTTTGGTGTGGGCTTTGAAATCTGTCAAATGATGTTGTGTATCTGTGGACACAGACTTCCCCATAGTGCTGTGTACTATCAGGATATGAATCCTTGGGCTTTGAACCCCCTACAGGGAACAGCATCTTCCATGAGAAATGATGGAATAAGCAAGGCCTCTGTTGTAAGATGACACAAAGGGTTAATAATATGCTTTACTCTTTCCAGGTACTTTATTACCCAGATTGCCATCTGAACCCGGGATGACATTACTCACCATCAACATAGAGAAAATTGGTCTGAAAGATGCTGGGCAGTGCATTGATCCTTACATCACAGTCAGTGTAAAGGGTAATGATTTCTGTTCCTGGCTCCTCATTTCTAGTTTGGAGAGAGTGCGTTTTCTGAAAGCTATATTGGTTTTTCAACCTGCTGGGAAAAATACGTGTTGGTTTTTGCATTTTCTGTTGTGGGCTTAAGGCTTCTGCTTTCATCAAGGGTGGGCAAATTCTGTCTTCGAGAGATACTGGGAGGTGAACCACTGCAGGAGACACGCTTACCTGTGTGCTCTGAGGTGCCTTCCCCATGCTGGGAGCCAAGAATCAGTGACTTGGCAGACTGTACTTCTCTATTCCAGCTTCTTCAGCCGACTCTAAAGTACAGATCTGTTTGGACTGCTCGTACTCCACAACACATACTGGTCTCTGGGCTTTCTGGAGATGGTGAACCACAGCCCACTGGCTCCATTCTTTCCCTGTCATTAAACTAATTTTTTAGTGAAATGAAGATCATCTTACTGAGGCTTAAGGTTTAGAGGAACGGGTATGAAGCTGGGAAGCAAAGCTTACGATTGAAATAAAATATAAGGTATGTTTTAGTCTTGGTGGGCTGGGCTGCCCCTGCCACTCTGAGAGGGTCCATGAGCCTGGAGGAACCTTCTCTCTGTCAGTCCAGGATAGGCAACATTAGGATTTCTTTCTGTTTCAGATGATGCATCTGCTTCTTCCTCATTTTGCATTTCTTAGCAGGAAGCCCCTGTAGTCAGAATTGCTTACCCTTAACCTGCCCTGCTCGACTTCTGCTTATCTTTTGAGGTGTGTGGGTTTTTTTGTTTATCATGTCAAAATTTGTAGCTGAGCCAACAGCCTCCACTTATTTTCAGTTGTGATGGAGACCTTGTATGTGTCCTCTTTGGATGTGCTAGCAGATACCAAACATAGGGATAAAATGGTTGTTAGATGTGTCTTCCACCAGACAAGTTCTTTGGCAGAAGTAAGGGTCACAGTGTTGAATGTCACTTGAATCCCAGTGGTGTTCCCCAGTGTTACCTGCCCAAACAGACAGATAGAAAGCTTTATCTAATCCTGCTTCCTGTGATGATTTTTCAAGGGTGAAACTTTCCACTTCTCTCTGGACCTTTGAGGCGTTCACCTGGTTGGGGCGGAAGCTGGAGCATGACTCTTGCCTTCCCCAGCTGATACAACTGCCTTTTTTGTGTTTTCAGTCTTGGACACGTGCAGTATTTCTTTGTTCATGGTGATGCCTTAGGTTTGCAGCATTATTTTTAGATTGTGTAATTATTCTTCAGGCTCCTTTTCTCTAGTCACTTGTGGATTTTTCTTTGCCTCTAGTATGCCAGAAAGCTGAGGGACGGGTGACTTCAGTGGTGGGGCTAGCTGGATAGATGTGGGTTTAATCAAATTTAATTCTTTCATGCTGAGTTTCTCTTGGCTGACTGGAAAGTACCAGCCCTAACGGGGTTCTAACATTGACTGGGTCCTGGAACTTATCAGAACTTCTTGTTCCTTGCCACTGAAGTGTTTGTCTTAACTTACTACATACCATTAAAACTGTTGCTTGCCTTCAGACCCAGCTCTCATTTCCTTTCTGGAGCTGAGGGAGGACTGTATGTTGCTAGGTTTGCTTTCCCAACAAGTCTTTCTGTTAACATGTGGCACTCTATTTGTGAGCTCCTATCAACGGTGGCTGCCAAGTAATGATGTAGAAAATAGGCTCATAAGTGTGTGTGTACGTGGGAGGGCTATTGCCTGGTCTGCTAATGGTGACTTTTTATCCTTTATTTCTCAAGATTCTTAGTGAGGAAAAGTAACTCTGAAAAGTCATTTTGTCCCTGTTAGGAGTCTCAAGAGGCTTAGTAGTTGTTTTCCTTGGTTCTATACCAGACTGCTGATCTGGAGGTTTGTTCCTGATGCAACATTGGTGGTCCCAGCCTGTTCCCTGGCTGAAGTGCATCAGCAGTGCCCCAGCCTCAGCCTGTACCCCAGGCACAATGCGTGTGCTATGTACTTGTAGTCTTGGCCACATCGTTGGCAACTTTGCTCCACCTGAGGGAAAGGGATCACTAATGAGAGGAGAAAGAGTAAGAGGACAAATGTACTCCTGTGAACAGCGGAGGCTTAGTGAGAAAGTGTTGTTTGTGGTGGCTTGTGCCTGAGCAGCACAACCAGTGGCTGGTGCTGACAGCTGGAGTCCAATCCATGGCCCCACCGTGCCTCTACCTGTAGAAAAAACAAGAGGAATGATGCACATTGAGTCTCAGCAGCAAAGCAGGGCGCACACAGCTTGTGTAAGCCGTGCCAGCTGTGCCCCGCAGACCCCGTGTGGAGGGGAGTCTTTGGTGTGTATCCCTTTCTGATGGTTCAGCTGGCAATCCTGAAGCCCTGCTGGAGTCCTGCTTGCAGAGGGAATGGAATCCTTTGGTGGCAGCGGAAAGAAATGTGCTCTTAAAAACAAAAAGCGGAATAATTCCAAATTCTCATCTTAAATATTGTTAGAACTTTACCTGCTTTCATGTTGTGATCAAAAAGAAAATTCACTGACTGTGAAGGGGCACAGTTGCCCCTTTTTTAAGTTTAGGGGAAAAATCCAGGTGTGCGTTAACTCTTTGTGGAATTTTTAGGAGTGATTGATTCATAAATCTCTTAAAGCAGGACCTTAAAGTCTGAGAAGCTTCTGCCATTCTCATGCTGTTTCTTTCCTGCAGATTTGAATGGGATAGATCTGACTCCTGTGCAAGATACTCCTGTGGCTTTGAGGAAGGAGGACACATATGTCCATTTTAATGTGGACATCGAGATTCAGAAACATGTTGAAAAACTAACAAAAGGTACGTAGTGTCAGAGACCTGCAGCAGGGCCCAGGAGCTTTTAAAGTCTAGACATTAGGCCGCTCCCGATCTAATAAACAGGCCGTGCCTGAGCTGCTGCTGCAGGGCTTAAGATCCAGACAAGCATAAAATTCGACCTTTGCATTCTGTCTCTTTTAAATTGGTCATTGGGATGACTTGCAGCCAAGGGAGGAAGGAAAAAAAGATAAAAATGCAGCAGTCTGCTCTGCTACGCAGGTATTGAGCTGCTTTATGACCTTCTTAGTCACTGGACAAACTGTTACCTGGATATGAATATTTGAGTGAAGTGTACAAGCTCTTGTGAGTGTGTTGAGCACGGTATAGCTTTTGAGTAAATAACAGAAGTGTTGGAGGTAATTCCATCCACTGCATGTAGAGCATCTTAATGGCAGATGTGTTTTCAGATAACTGTTGGCCATAATTGCTAACTTTTCTATTACACCATTTTCCACTCTAGGTGCAGCTATTTTCTTTGAATTCAAACACTACAAGCCTAAGAAAAGGTTTACTAGCACCAAGTGCTTTGCTTTCATGGAGATGGATGAAATTAAACCTGGGGCAATTGTTATAGAACTGTAAGTGACTTGCAATTATAAATACCAATGGCAGAGGAAATGAACTAGAGTTCAGTTACTGTGTGGTGTGTTGCATCAAGGGAGGTTTCTTGGGCTCGTTAGATTGATTTCCATAAAGAATATTCCGTTTTAATAAAGAAGGGAAGATAAAGTCCTTTTAGGCAAATAAAATGGCTAGAGACTCTTCTCAAAAACTAGACTATTTCCAAATAAAGTGTTGGTGTTTGTAAGTAAATTTTGTATGAAGTTAACAAATTGGGAGATTTTGACCTTAGCTTGAGTGTCAGATCAGCTATATTTAAAAAAAAAAAAAAAAATTCAACTCCCACACTCTTCTGGCTCAGAACTTCTGTAAATGAAAACTGATTTGAGACCTGGGATACTGATTTGCAATGGAATTTTATGAACATTTCAAAGCATTGTCCAAGTGGACAAAGAAATAGGTTAGTCAGTTATGCTGCAGTGATTATGATGCGCATCCTACTGGGAGGCTGAAGGTCTGAGTGAGGTTTCTGAACAGGTTTTTTTTTCAGGAAGAGGGTGAACCTCATAATTCTGGGCATCTCTAGGAAGAGTGCTTAGTCTGTGCCAGCTGGAGTACTTCTGAAGTACTGAAATGCTGAGTACTGAAGTAGGAGATACCACATTTCCTACAGTCCCGGAGTACTGTATCGTGAATTCTTCTTTCAAAAAGCTCACATTCATTTAAAAATTGAAATCTTTGTTTTGTTAAAATAATAATGCAGAGAAGATACCGGTTTGAGTTTCTTCCTGTAATCTATTCATTGTTGTTGCTTCCAGTCATCTTGTCAGATATATTTAAAAGAGGACGGTAATAAGATCTGAACAGGACAGGATTTCTGGTGTGCTTTCATCTTCCGATGCAGCCATGAGCACTTGGATTAACTTCCTTTCTTGTGGTTACAGGTACAAAAAACCCACTGACTTTAAAAGGAAGAAGTTGCAACTGTTGACCAAGAAACCACTTTACCTTCACCTCCATCAAACATTGCACAAGGAATGACCCTAGTTGTGAGACTTCTGTGAACTGAACCACAAGTCCTGGTAGCTGTGTGTAGTAGCCTTAGCCTTCGAGGGGCAGGAAAATGACTGTATTCACGCCAGTAGGTCAGACGGGACCATCACACACTGCACAGCACTACTTCAGGGTCAGAGGCAAGCCTACCATTCCACTGCAAGTCTTCTTCAGTACTTTTCAGATACAGGTTTTTCGGAGAGCCCTGAAATATATTGACTGCTTTTCCTAATTTTGCTGTTCATCACTTTTTATCTTAACTGTTATTATCCTTTTGCCTCAAACTCCACCCAAGGATGGAGACTGCCCCTTTGCCAAACCTGTAGCAATAAAGATGTGGCAGGCCTACTAACCTGTTTACACTGGCTGTGCTATTGTAGTTCCTCTCATCTGCATTTCGGAGTCCTCTGTAGCGGGCGGGGTGGCAGAAGGCCTGGAGAAGGACGAGGTGGGGCGGGAAGGAGCTTGAGGTACTGCAAGTGACTGAAAGTGCGAGGGAGGAGGATGCTGGGTCAAGTGGGGCGGCCACAGAAGAGCTCCTCGGTCAGCTCTTCTGCTTTGGTCAGGGCAGGAGGAGGACAACTGCAGATGAGAACGCTGAACTATGATTTTAACAGCCTTGCCTGATCCACCTGTACTGAGTTTTGGGTACAATGTGTGTTATGATCCTTTAAATCACCGTTACTTCCTAACAGAGCTAATTTTTCTCCATCTTGTCCCAGAGTGATCTGCCAAGGTGGGTGGGGGAGGGAGAGAGGCTTTCTGCGGGGCTCTGTCCTCGTGGCGGGGGGTGTTTCACCATTTCAGTGACAGCAGGACAGGCCCCTCAGCCTTCAGGTGTTGATTTTCCAGAGCTGTTGGTAAAGCAGCTCTGGCTAGCAGGCTGACCCACCTTTTACATGAAACTGCTGTTCTTACGGAAACTGATTGTATGCAGTTGTCTGCATATTTTGTGCAAGTCTGGAAACCTACTCTAAAAATTACCTTTTTATGTAAGTAGATAGGATTATCCTTTATTTTCTATATTTTTGATTTGGTGTGTGATAAGCTGCAGGACATTGGCTTATTTTATGACACACTTGCATTTACCTTTATACCTAATAAAGGGACAGAAGTAGAACCCAGTCAAATCTTTCATATGTTTGTGTGGATACTTAATATAATACTTTAAGGTTTGATATCATTCTTGCCTAACTAGTGCCTAAGTATTTTGTTATGCTAACAAAAGACCCAGCTCCCAGAATATTACCAATATTATTTTATGCAGTCTGGGTGCAGATCTATCACCAGTTCTTCTTCTGTCACCTGTTACACCATGCTTTAAAGGGAAGGATGTTACTTTTCTTCATATTTTTCTGTCTTGCAGCCAGGTGTTGAGCATTTTTGGCTTTACAATGTTGATTAGGATGAGCTGGTTTTGAATGTCCTAATCTTCTTGCCTTCCCTCTGTTCTGGCATAACTAGGGATGTTGTTACTTAAGTGTTACAACAAGAGTCAGCAATACTTCCTCAAATTCCACTATGGGTTGGGGCAGGTGGGGGGAAGTACAGTTGAATTTTCCTGTTTATGCGTCCTTAAAATACACCAGTGGTATTACATCTGATACATCGAATAGCAGGCCCTGAAAAGAGATCCCTGTGAGTTATGGAGGTACCTCTGAAGGCAGCATTCTGGATACTGGACAAAAAGAGGATACATACAGTCTTAAAAAATAAAATCATCCTTTGAACTGTGCAAAAGGATGGAGCAAAGCATCCGTCTATGGCTGCAAACAACTCCAAGTGTGGTCAATAGCTGTGTTACCTGCCAGTGGTCCCTGGCTGGCCGGGGTCTCTTTCTGACCACCTCAGCAGCTGTAGCAGGGAGCGTCCCTGCAGGGCGAGCAGCCCATCCCTGCGGCTCTGCCCCAGCTCTGCCATCCTCCCGTGCCTGCCAGTGTCCCTCAGGGCCTGGTGAAAGCACTGGGGACAGTCAGGTGTGTGCTGCCTGGGCCGTACCAGCACCCTCACCCTCCTCCTGGTGCTCCCAGGGGATGATTTCACCCAGCTTTCAATTGTTAAGGCTGATGGGGTGGGCCAGGGAGGTGGCAGGAAGTGTGGGGGAAGGAAAGAGCCAGAACTTGGAGAAATGGATGTTCATCAGTGCGTGTCATTAGCCACTACGCAAAGGGAACACTTCCACCTGAATTACAAACCCAGTCTTTCAGCTGCTTACCCAGCTTGTATCTGTCTGTAACTCCAGTTATATGAAATGTCAACCTTGTAGTATTTTTGTTAAATACACAAGTAGAGCTTCATATTTAACTAATTGTGAATTAACGGCTGTAGAGTGCGACATCCCACTTTTAAAGTTGCTTCTGTCCTTTGTGTTTTTTTCTGTGAACTGTCTTCCACTGAAAGGACTACTCCTCGCCACCACACAAGCTCTTGAGTTGTTTTATCCTTATCTGCTGTCTGGTCTTTCACCTTAAAGCTCAATACTTGTACTGTAAGAATGTAACACCTAGATGGCAAGCTTAACGGCTGCTTGTACTCTGGCAGTAAAGCTGTAATGGCCTTTCCTTAGTGCTTTTTTATTATATTCCTAATGGTTTTCTCTTCCCTTTTTTTTTTTTCCTCCCTAGAGCTTACTTTTTTTGAGAGCACTTTTGAAAAACTTCAGGGTCTAGAGAAGTGGTCTGCTATGCCAAATACAACATACTCATCCTTGTATTGACACTTATGCACAGGGACTTCTTTGAACATCTACAAGCACAGAGTGTGCTTTACAGAAAACTTTTTTTTTTTCTTTTTAATGTAAATGAAAAAGGCTATAAAAATGCTGCCACGGAAGCTGCATTGGTCTTAAATACAGAGTTAGATGAAAACTCAGCTCTCAAACCTTGCTTAATGCTGCAGGCCAGTCTTGAAAGCAGAAAGCGATTATGTAATTTCTTAAGTGTCTAGAATCCCAGAGCATCCACCTGTATTTCAAAACTAACCACACAACTCCATGAAGGTTTCCAGCTCTGTCCTGCCCTTCGGCTGAGGAGGGCTGTATCCCCATCACCTAACAGGCCAGCCTCGTTCAGTCTCTCATCTTGCAGCAGCAGCGCTTATTCAGCCTTGATTCAATTCCTCAACTTGGTCACAGCTGTAGCATTCTCTGGTTAAATTACTGAACAGATGTCTCTTCTGAACAAAAAATGGCACTGAAACAAAGCCTTCAGGGTTTAGCAAAAGGAATTTTGCTTTTTATTATCACTTTCCTTTGAATACAGTGTCATTTGTGCTTCTGATCTCTGACCAGACATTTTAAAAAAAAAAAAAAAAAAAAGAAAAAAACCCAAAAAACCACCTCACAGTCCTCATGTGAACCCCTGGCCTACAGTAACTGCAGCTTAATGATGTGATGGAGAAGGCAGGTAGGATAGCATTTTACTTAAAAATTATTTCCACAGGAAATGATTTGATTTACATTTTTCACGAAATTAGTTCATTCACCAACTGGTTACAGAGGCTACATTTAATTAAAACTAGCCACACAGGTACTTCCTTTCTATTGCACGTTTAGAGTAGGTTCAAGTCCATCACAAAAAGGTTCTTGCAGCCCAAGAGGATGGATGAGTTTAAGGGGATCATAAATGCACATAAGATGTCTGTAGCAATTGGATAAAAATTAATCCCGCAAAAGCTGAAATATACTGAAACGAGACAAATGGCTTCAAACAGAGAACCATTTCCTAAAATCCTGACCGCAGGAAGTGCGCTAGTCCATTCCGTTGAGCTGCTGACTGGAGGCTGTAGTGGTGGGGAGCGGGGCGGGGATCGGGCCAGGAGGACCCAGGGGCCGAAAAGGAGGGTGCCCACGTCCATAGCCTCTTGGATCTGGAGGCGGCGGCAGCGGGCCAGGAGGCATCTCTCTCATGCCCAAGGGCGGGCCAGGTAAGAAATCTCTTGCAGCAGGAGGTGGTAAGGGAGCACCACGAACTAGGAGGAAAGGAAAACACGGAATTAAATGACATCTTGCTTTAACCTCAGCGGCGAAGCTCCTGACTTGTTCCTCGTTTCTTTGGTTTTTTGGAGCAGGTCTGGGGTAGGTCACTGTCACACACAGACTTCGCAGGCTGTGAATTATATTCTAGTGACTTTTGGCTGCTGGTTTCCATTTTAGACTAAACAAGGAAAACCACCTCAGCATTAAGGAAGCTTGAAACATCCCACCTGCCCAGGCTCACTGAACAAGACAGCCAGGCCCCACGAAGCATGGGGAAAAGCTGCACGCTAATGGATGGCAGAGCTCAGTTCTGTAGCGGGTTCCCGAGAAGCACAATGGGAAAAGTTAAGTTTCAGCACACAGCAACACAACTGTACCTAGGGGCACAGGAAGAGGTCGAGGCCCAAAGTGCCCACGGAGAGGAGCTGGCGGCGGTCCATAGCGAACAGGCGGTGGAGGCGGAGGTCCCATCACTGGGGAGGGCATGATAGGTGTCCCAGGGAAAGAGGGCGGGCCTTTGGCACTAGCATTAGCCTGCGCAAGATGACGTTATACTTCAGTGTGCGATTCGCTGCATCAGAGAAGTACTGACACCGCTGAACACCTCAACCGCTCACCCAAGGGCCAAGAGGTGGAAGGAGGGGGGGAGGAAGAAAAAACAAACACACCCCAAAACACATTAACCAAGCAGAAAATAGGGAAAGTTACTGCACCATCATTGTCCTTTCACCCAGAACACTGCTTGCACTACCTAGGAGTGAATGCTTAGTGTACCTTCGGAGATGACAAGCTTGCTCTAGCTGAAGCTGCACTAAAGGAAAGTTCAATCCCTTTTGCAGTGTCCTCGGTGGACACCCCTTTGGTAAAGGGCTTGGCACCGTGAATTACATATGGAATTGCACTTAAATACCACAGGTAAGTCAGCTTCTTGGGATTATTGTTGTAGTCACTCCAAAGTGTTTGCCTGCAGTCCTTAACAAGAAAGATCTCATTTCCTCAATTCCATAAAAACCAGACAGCAACCGTTCATCATTAGAGAAACCTTTTGAGACAGAGGTATAAGCCCTTGGTTAGTTTCGCAGAGCATTTTGTTATTTGGTAGTTCAGAACACCAAGCCTGTTATTCCTCTCCATCAAAGCAGAGTAACACCATGTTCAGCCTCTGAATACTCACTGTAGCTGGTTCAATAGATGAAGGTGAGTCAGTAGTTACACAGGGGCCTTCAGACTCTTGGGGAGAGGGTTGCTTTTTTTTTTTTTTTTGACAGCAAGTAAGGATAGTGACAGGATATAGACAAGACAGAACATGATACAGTTAAAGCAGCAGCAGGAAGTACAGTAAATCACGTATTAGAAACGCTTCCTGAAGGTTGGGGTTTTTTCAGCTTACCACTCCATCCATTGCTGTGGAAGGGGAGGAGGTTCTTGGCCCACTACTGATCAGGGATGCTACAGCAGGCCCAAGATCTGTAAAGAGAGCCACGAATACATTTGTTACTGTGCTGTGGGATAAGGAACATGGTTTACCAAACTACATTTCTGAAGCGAAAGAGTAACTGGAGTCAGCTGCAGTTGGTTGCAGGCCACATAACTTACCAGGAACAGACATCCTTCCAGGTAACTCCGGTGGCCTTCGTGGAGCAGGCGGGCCATCTACCACTGCACCTTAAGGGAAAGAAGAACCCCAGAGATCCTAATCAACATGTGCCTGAGCTATTTCTAGATAAAAAACCCCCATCCATCTGTGTCTCAATAAAGCAGGTATCAATACTTACCACTAACCCTAGAACCAAGGTCAGACCTTAGCGTTCCTGGGTTTGTAGCATGAGAGAGTTATCATGGAGGGGGAGCTTCACTGCTTACCAAATTCACCCCTTGAGCCTTCCCTCCGAGGAGCAGAAAGGGGCCGTGCAGGAACTTCTACCATCTGTGTGGGTGATGGATTTCCTCCACTCACAGGTGATGGCCCAAAAGAGCCATCTCTGCTTAAAGGCCCTACACCAAGGAAGAAAAAAACCACTTGATTTACGTTTCTACAATTCATCATAGCCTTATTTTTTTAGGATATACTGACTCCAAGACCAAAGTATTGGGAGAAACAGCAGCATTTACCTCGTCGCGGTGGGACTGGGCGATCAGGTCTGCCTGGAGTTGGCTTTACAATTAATGGTCTTTGAAGCATGATGATTTTTTGGTTTACTTCCATTAATCTAATTTTAAAAAAATAAAGATTTTTTTTTTTATTCAAATAATACGTGAGTTCCATTTTTTATAATGTAACAGTATCATAGGCAAACTGCATTGTAAAATATTACAGCTTTCACCAAGAAATCTTAGTTTAATCACCATACTGATTTTAAGCTACTATTAAACTGTTAACTATGCACTGCATGTTCCGAGCAAGCAGGCTAACTGAGCACCTTGCATTGTTTGAGCTCATTCTCTCCCAGGCAACACAGAGTGTGTTCAAAGAGCAATAAAAATGGTCTGTACTGGACTTACTTTTGTCTCAGGTTGGCTGCTTCTCTTTTTTCTTCAGCCAGAGCTCTCTCGGCAGAGCGGGCAATAAGCTATTAGGGAAAATTTTGCCAACTGCATTAACTACACCGACCTGAAGTAAAATACAAACTGTTTGCATCAGAAAAGGAAGAACATTCTTACCCAATTGTCATGTGCCTTTTTCTCATGAGCAGCAATCTGAGAAGAAAAGAAGAGTCCTAGCTTATTTTTGTCCAACTACTAGTATGCAGTAAAAGGTGATGCAAGAACCATCAAGCAGGAAATTTACCTGGTTTTTGTAAGATCTTTCTGTTTTTTGCAATTCTTCTTCCATATCTTGGATCCTTTGCCTGTAGAAAAGGAAAAGGAGCGGAAGGACAGAGGTTTAAATTAATTTCCTTCAACAGCTGAAATAAAGGAAAACAACAATCTTCAGAAACTGAAGTTACTTGTAAACTTTCACTTCCTCAATGGCCAGCACAGCTTTTTCATCTGCAGCAGACAATTTCTGCTCCTTCTCCTGACGCTCATACTCTTCCTGGGTTAGTTTTCTGTATAGGGGGGGAAAAAAAAAAAACAAAGCACCATGTATTCCACCACCCAATATCTACTACAATTCACAGTCAAGGTAGTCCCCTGCTAACAACAATGGTATCAGAATCTATAATAATGTATAAGAATACAGAAAGAGAATAAAGAAAGATTTTTTTTAAAAAAAGAGACAGAAATACTGTCTTTTGAAACCAACAGACAAACCCTTTGGGTATAAAACCTGAAAATTAAGGACACAGAGTTGACTGGGAAGTTCTGCCAGTATCTAAAGATTTGTCAGAATTCAACAATTGCAGACAGTTCATCTCTTCAGATCCTGTAGTTCACTTTCCAATTCTACAAATGGTAATCCAGATTTACAAAGGTACAAACAAGGAAATATACAGAACTGACATCTAACCAAGGGAAATGAAGAAATGAATGTGTAGTGATAAAGGGGGAATTTAGGGCCCAGGTGACAAACACATTCAATAGTCATCAGCCATGTGGGAAGAAGCTTTTTTCCAAGTATCCTCCATGCCAATTTATTACCAATTTCCAAAGTCTTTTAATAACCTCATGGTTCACTATTTTTTTTAATTTTTGACATTTTTCTGGAAGTATTCAAGAGGTCCATACTGTGTTTCTAACTTACAAGTGCTATCCCACAAAACTGGAATCATTAAACTAGTAGTAAGTAGGATTACTGCCAATAGCCAGGTCAACATTACCCATGTACTTCACTACCTGTGGAAACAGTTTTCCAGAAAAAAATTGCACGAAGTCCTTCATTTGAATCAAGAAGTTAGTTACAGGCAGTGTAACTTCCTAGAAGTTTTGGAAGGAATAAAAATCCTTGAGAGGTCAAGAGCAAGTTTTCCTTGAAAGGTGGGCTATTCTTCACCTCTCCATTATGTGTTTACTATGCCTGAATCATGAAGTTATTATGTCAGGCAGTTTCACTGAGGTGCTGTATAGCTTCAATTCCTTAGCTTGTTCCAAACCTTTACTTCCCCCAGCCTACACACTTGAACCTTTGAAGTTTCAATTGCTTCTCCACCACAATTCCAGCTTTCCTAAAGCTTTTAGCTGAAAATGTCCTGGAACCTTTAAATTTTCCCCACAAAATTGAGATGGTATTACAGACATTTCAGCAAGTAAATAAATGAATAATAAATGAGGAATGAACACAGATACAGAACTAGTTCTTCACTGCTAGCAATTCATTCATCTCATCTACCACCATGAACTAACTCAACCTTAATTTAGCCCTTTGAGAATGCAAAAAAGCTTACAAGGCTAAGATCCTAAGTTTCTACACTATGAGAATTAGACTCGTTGAACACCGAGATCTGAGTAACTGAAACAAATCTTGATGACCAATGTATTCTCCTTGACATTTCTGGACAATGTGACATAGCAACCACAGAATTTACAGACCAAGCCACTCATTTTCCCTCTCCAGAAGTTGTGGGGGGTTTTTTCATTTTGGCTTTTTTATGGTAGAAGGCAGTATTGTGCATGCAAAGTTACAGTCTTTTTGGAATCTCTGGAATGGTAGTCATCACCTTTCACTCCAAATACAACTCGAAGTTATTTGACCCCACTGAGCAAAGAGCATCTGGATAGTGCATATGATAGAACATGCTATGTTGTGGAAGAGTAACAAAAGCCTTACTTCTGGAGTGCCATCTCCTTCTGCTGGTAAAGTTCACCAAGAATCTCCACTTTCTGCTGTAGTGTTTTGCATTCATTTTCCAGCCGAGCTTTTGCTGACTGGAGCGAACAGGAGTCATGTTCTAATTTTTTTATTTGCTCTGTTGGAGAAGCAAAGGTAGGTGAAGAAGTTGAAGAAGGTTGCAATGAGAACTGTTACGCCACTTAAACGCTCTGTTTCTTTTTAAACCACAAACATCATTTCATCCTAAGCAACTCTTGTGCTAAGCCTACCTTCCAGCTCTTGTCTTGCTGTTACTTCATCGCTCAGTTTGGATTGCAGAAGATTTCTGTCTTCTTCAACTATGGATAACATAGTTTTTACCTGAAAAGAGGAGCAGAAAGTTTATGATCCAAGGCATAGCAGTAATGTGGCTGCATTTATTAGGTATCTTGTGCAGCATACCCTGGAGACATCCATCATCTGCTTAATCTGAGTCTTCATCTTCTCATTCTCATTATCTAGAAGAGAAAGATATATTTGTTTTCCCTGTTTCTTAACCCCAATTCCCTGGACTCTACAGCTGTTAAAAATAACACTTTCTGCATTTTAATCTGAGATAGGTCTCCTCACATGGTCAAAAAAAGGCGGGGCGGGGGGGGGGAAGGTGGGGAAGAAAACACAATTGCAATTCCATGACCAGCACAACAGAACTAGGAGATGTATTCCAAAAGGCATTCAGAAGACTCCTTCTTGTCACATCTTCTAGCCACCACAGTAATATCAATACAAATGCGCTGTTATTGGACATACCACCTGAAATTCAAAAAGTGGGAATTTCCAGCCCATATATACCACATGGTTAGAAAAAAGGAAAATTTAAAAAGACTTCAAAACCAGAGATGTAGCAAATACATGTGCAACATCAGGAATGACAAACTTCCTGAATAGTTTTGAAAATGTCTATATCAGTCTTTCAGATTTAAAAGATGTGATTATGTAAATTATTTATCTAACCAGGAGGTAAGCACAATACTCATTAAAAATTCATATTAAAAATAAACGTAGCATAACAACAAAGCTGAGATTCTCAGCTTTTCGAATGTTCTTAATTGCTAACTATTCTATGCAATCTTTAAAACTGTGTCATTACACTTTTGATGTACATAAATGGTAATCTAAAAGCAATTATAGGCCCTTTTAATGGTCTCTCCCTTAATCACAGAATCACAGTTAGGAGATATTGTGTGTTGTCTGAGGATTAAAGCTGTCAGTCTCTCAACCCACAGGAACAGATTCCCTTTGTTCCCCGTATGACATGACATGACCGTACCACTGCATACACGTTAGCCGCTGGCCATATCAACCAGCAGGTAGGATTACTGTACCTGGCAACTCTCCGTTGGCCAGATCGTCTCCTGCACTCCACTCACGCCCTTCACCATCCTTCTTGGCCTCAGATGCCGAATCCATGTCAAGCTGCTTCAGCTGCATAATGCAGTTAGTTAAAACCTAGTAATGAAATCAAAGGTTCACTGAAGGAGAATCGCTCTGCATTTTTTAAGTATTCCAAAGTATTTTATGATGTGTAATCTTTAAAGCAAGCTTGTTATTAAGAACCTACTTCAATTTCATTTTCCTTGTAGGCGAGTGCTTCTTCTATGTCCTTCTGAGACTTCTGATACAGTTTGATCTGCTCACTGAGCTCAGTATGCCTCTCACTCCAACCTTCAGCTTCTTTTAGCAGCTGTATGAAGCACCAAGGCAAGATGATTACTTATTTTTAGTACAAGATATATGTAATTAAAGTCTATTTTACTACCAGCTCTGCTGGTAACTGGTCACCACAGATCGCAGATAAAGGGTAAACTTCACAGTTATCACACCCATCACCAGTCAATTGGCATAACTGGATGCTGGGAGATCTTTCCGCAATTTATATTAGGTGATTTTACAAATTTGACGTTTTCTCCGCTAATATGCCAACATCAGAATGAAACTGCTCACACACTTCAAAATATGAGGAATTGATTGCAGTCCAGAGGTAATCAAACCACATTCCTTAAAAAGCCTGCTACTTCATATATGGAGAAAGAAAACAGACAGATATTTACAATTATCTGTAAAAGAACTGTCATGGCATTTCAGGGCTAAAGGCTCTGCCCTTTTAGCTTAGCTTCAGAGTTGCTTTTCAGCAATTCTTTACCATGACTTCCTTCAGTCCTGACCCCAAGCAGCAATCTCTCGACCATGCAGTGACCACCACATCAGCACAGGCTTTCTGTGAAGTTGCTGACAAAAACTGAATCACTGGAACTGGCAAAGCCTTCATAGTGAAGACACATGGCTCACCTGCACAAACAGCCTGTGCAGGCAGGTGCAAGGGTTTAAAATTTTATCTTAATCATATGAAATACGGAATTCTGACATGTTAAGAAAACGGAGACACACTGAAGTTATGCTCAAGAAAACTAGGAATAAAGCCCAGATATTTCCTTCAAAAGAGAAACACAATTGCCTGGCCCAGGCATAACTTACTTGCTCCTTGCTCTTTTTCAGCCTAGCATTCTCTTCCTGCACATGATGAAGCTCAGATTTCACCTTTTCTTCACTTAGTTTAGCTTCATTAAGGGCTATCTGCACCTACATATGAAACAAAAACGAACAACAAGACAAAGTCAAACTGTAATGGACCGAGAGCTATGTATTAATGCAAAAGAAAAAGGTACATATGCACAAACAACCTGGAATCTGCCAAGCTAGCATTTTCAATAACATCCCAGATATGAATATTCCTCGTACAAGAACCTGTACCTGTGACTGTTAAGAGGGCATAGATAATGCTTTACCTCTGAGAGCTCTGCAGAATGCACACTGATAGCCTCTTGAAGTTTCTCCAAGGATTTCTGGGTTTCAGAGATCTATATAAGAAAAAGTGAGCAGTGACTTTGTATTAGCCTGGTACATGCCTTAGACCAAGTGTGTAATTACCTTACCTGTATATTTCAGAAGCATAAAAGGAAAGTCAAGACACCAACAAATTTCCATTTAGAGCAGTCATTAGACTAGCAGCAACACAGCGCTGCCTTATCAGCAAGGCAAGGAATAGAAACACACAGCACATTAGAATCAACTTCCCCCTGTGACTCTGCCTATCCATGGCTGCGGAAGTTCCCTGTACACCTGCACAGTCTAGAACGAAAGTACCACGTGCTGCTGTTGTTAGCAACAACCTTTGATCAAAACACCAAAGAACTTGTTGGCACTTACCATTACTACAGAAAATTAGGTTTTTTAAAAAAAAAAAAGTACCACCTCTAGACAACAAGAATGACAGGCAGCTTAAGAGAGCCTCACACTTCTTATAGAATTTTAGATGCTTCCTCTAAGTAGAAGAAAATGTCTCTTACCAACCTAAAACCTTCAGCCCATATTGTTAAAGAACTTCCTGACTCTGACTAGGAAGTATTAAGACTAGATCATGACCCAAATACATCCATTGGTGTGTGAAAGTGCATAACCACACAAGTTCATCAAGATCTTACCCAAAAAAAACCCAATAAACCACCAAACCCCAAAACAAAAACAACCAACCACCACCAAGCAATCAATACATTCTCCCTCTTGAGCTTGGGATGAACCTAAAATTACTTTTCAGCTCTCTTTTTCAGTTGGTTCATCTTGTTTGCTTTACCTCTATCTGTTTACCCATCAGGTTGTGACCAGCTTTTAGCACACATTAAGGACAATATAAGACATTAATGTGATTGCTCTTGCCTTGTTCTGCTTCTTTTCATTCTTTTTTCTCTCTGTTTCAAGCATTGTGTGCAGATTTTTCACTTTGTCATCTAGCTGACGATTTGCTTGTTCCAGTTCTTTGACAGTGTCCTAAAAAAAAAAAAAAAAAAAAAAAAAAAGTGTAAGAGACCAACTAAAGCAAGTTATTTTACTGATGTTTTTTGCTTTCAGTACAGAGACAGTTAACTGTTTCTTACCTTAAGCCCTGCAGTTTCATCGGAAAGAACATCTTTTTGTTCTTGTGCCACTTTCACAGATTCCTTTGCTTCCTTTATCTAAGCAGAGAAACAACCAAATAGAACTGAGGAAACTCTAAACATAATATTCAGTAAGGACAGAAAATAAAAATATAGTAGCTTTTGTATTGACTGTGTCATTAAACTAATAACAGAAAACTAGGAAGCAAAAGACAAGAACCTTGAACAATACCTTTTGATCATATTCTGACATCTTTTCTAAGATTTCTGTTTTTTCTTGTAGCAGGTTTTTAATCTTTTCAGCAAGCTGCTTTTCAGTCACTAGGAAGAAAAAGAAACCCTTACAGTAACTGTACTTCACACCCTGGGGGGAAGAAATCAGAGCTATCGTTACTACCACTTTAGGGAACATTCTCAAGTGAAGACAGTCAGCCCCTTCTGCAGGAGTCTAAGCATCTCCAGCTTTCATTTAAAGTTAGGATTGGAAACAATACAGTAAAGCACTGAATGCCGACACAAAGCATAGCGCTCTTGCATCCACCTCACAGAAGCTGGTCAGAGAATGCAGAGCAGAGCAAGGTGCTGGCTACACCCAGATGAGGTGTGTTCAAGGGAAGAATTGGCAGCGAGGATGTCAGAGCAAGTCTCAGTCCCACTGACACTCACGGAGACGCAACACCTTCCCTAACCACCACCTCTTCCTGCTGTACTGAAAAATGTTTGGTCAGCAAAGATAACAGGATGAAAGCTCTGAAAGACCTACTGGGAACAGAAAACAGACTGTCAGCTAGCATACAGCATCAGCAAGCCTCAAGGAACTGCACGGCTTTCTAACAGACACCATTGCTCACACACCTCAAAAGGGCTGTGATCGAGCAACAGTCCTTTAGGCATGTATTTTTTTTTTCTCATCAGCCCTCATGATTCAACAAAACTCATTAACATACTGAAAATTATTTTATTGCAAATTAATTTGAAGAAATAGCCAATTGTCATTCTTTTCAAGTCCTATACCACCCCTGTATTTGAACATCCCAAGCCCCATTTGCCTCACAGCAAACTGCAGCACAAACAGGAAGCACTGGTTGTTCCACCTGCACCCCACGGGGTGTAATGGCAACTGCTGCTCCTCCTCGCCCTCCCACGGGGGGGCTCCAGGGCCAGGGGGTCCCCAGCCCTGCTTGCCCTGGGGAAAGGAGAGCCAACAAGTGACTGCTGAGGTAGAAGGGGAGGGGGACGGAATCCCTGCATTAGCTTGGTCTCCCAATTTTACTACTGTGATGAAGACTGTCACTGTTAATATTCCTCGATAAAGACTTTCATAACAATGTGAACTTTGTCATGCTTGAAGAATATTTGTTTGCTCTTAGCTTTAGTAGTTTCCATATAGAATTACACAGAATAATATTTGGGGGGAAAAAACAAAAGGGCGTTAATCTGTGATCCTTTTTTTTTTTTTAAGGCAGGCTGCTAAGCAATTTCTACAACACCCATACCAATGTTTTTCCCCCTCCAACAGTATTTGTTTTGCAGCACAGAAATCTCCTTACAGACCCAAGATGGATTTTTTCAGCTCATCAATTCTGCATTAATTACATTGAAGGAAACTGCAGTGTAACTACAATGAAACTAGAGAGGAATGACAGGTAAGTAGCGTGGTTTGTGAAGGGGAAACAGGCAGAGAGTTCATGTGAAGACAATTCTTTCATATTTTTTAATTTCAGGAATTTCAGCAATTGCCCTACTTTGAATTCTATTTCCTCTCCATTCGGTACACTTTAATTTTATATCCTTGAAGCTCTAGAAACACCCTTGTAAAAAGCAATGTGCTAGCCCCAGGAGTACATGTGTATTTAGGTCTACATTTAGGTGGTCTCTCTGCAACTGCACAGCAGGCAGTTTCAGGCTCCCCTCAATCCAAAAAGGCAAGAGGAACTAGCCACCAATTTGTGAGAGAAGCAACAAGCAAAAGCAGATTCACTGCTAGTCAGAAAACCAAAACAAACTCTGCCCCACTACCATTGTACCATAAGCCAATGATGACATTTATGTGGAACAAGGCGGAGCTTTTCCTTGCCCTTTTCTTCAATTTGCAGGTGTGAGCTGCATTGCTTCTCCTAATCAAAGCATTATCGAAAGCAAAGTTTAAATCCTCTGATGCAAATAGGTATCATCCACCAGCCTAGCTTACACCATAACCCCAAACTTAGCATTCTCCTTAAAAGGCAGTGAAGATTGACTCTTAGTCCTCTGAAACAATCTTCAAAACTTTTACATGCCTAAGCATCAAGTACACCGAAAAGCACAGAGAAACTTACCTTGATATATTCTACTCTTTACCTACAGAAGAAAAAAAAAAAAAATTAGCTATAAAAGTGAAAAGTTTTGTTAGTTTTTCCTATAGAAAAAAGTCACCGCACATATGTGGACTAAAGCAGCATATGGAAAATACTTCTGTTGCTGCCAACAAGAGTGTTGAATAACACTACAAACAAGCTTAAGCTGTTTTCTAATAAAAGCTTCTAGGTTAATGCCCTGTCCAAGAGCCTTCGTAAACATCTGTTTACTCAGTCGCTAAAAGGATAGCAGTGACTGCCCACATCCAATTTGCAACAAAGAAAATTAAGCCATTTTGCAACAACAGTCAAGAACTTGCAAACAGAATAAACACTTGCATCCCAGTTCTGACCCATTTAAAGCAATGTATGTTTACGTGGCAGCTGCTCATTTTGAAACTAACACCGTTGAAGAGTTCCAGAAACTTTCTTTTTACCCTGTTGTATTAATGCTGTTTTGCATTTGAAACCAACCTAGTGTATTCAGTATCAAAACAAAGCAAGGAAAAAACTACCAGTGTTCTTACAGATAATATTTAGTTTTAACGTATTTGTGTCAAGCAAAGATAAAGCATTCCACAGACCTCCAGAGCATATCACCACTGAACTGGACAGCTGTAAAATAAACTGTCCTGCCTGATTTTCCTCTATTAGTTCCCAAGGAGATGCACTGCTATACTCAAGAGCTGGGATAGTATTTTCCTTGCACAGAAAGTTATCCGTGTAGGAAAGAGGAGGACAAATGCAGAGCGAGGGACAGAGTTGGGAAGGGGCTCTCCAGTGAGAATTAAGATTGGGTGTTTAGGGTCCTAAACGTAGCACCTACAAGCAGCTGGACAGTATGGCAAGGGAAGGATTAACTGCTTGTTTTCAAGACAGCAACTGGCTCAAGCACGTGGAAGGCTTCTAGTTTCAAAGACATGCTGACCCTTTCCTCGGCCTTCTTGATTTATATCATACTCCCTTATTTTGCTTTCAAAACTGCCCCTTACTAAAAAAAAATATCTCCAATTAATAGCTTAAAGGAAACACTTCTTCACATGAAGAAAATTACAACTTATTTTAGCTGCTAAGCCCAGCATTTAGTTCACATTAATGCTCTAAATGGAAAAAGTAAAAATGCGAAAGACTACATACTGCTTTGACGCCAGTAACGCTGGAACAGTTTAACCATACAAAAGACCGCTCAGTAAGTGAAATATCAGCAGGCTTGCAATGCACTAAGTATACTCACTGAAAGGCAGGTTCTCCAGAAAATTATAGCAAGTGTGGCAATTCCCACTAAGGCAGTGATAATAACAGGCTCCCATGGAAGTCCATGGAAATCAGGCCCAGGGCGAATTTCCTCAGGCAGGGTAGCAACCAACTGAAAACCAACAACATTAACAACTATGAATATGTTTTTATTAAATACTCAGGCAAAATAAGCAGTCTGCCAAATGCTTTTATTCCTGTCATAAAACCAGAGAACCATCTAGAGCTTTCTTGCAGTTTTTCTGTAAACCGAAAATGAAGAAAACCACAAAGCAGCCTGGTGCTTGCATTTCAACCCAAAAGTCTGAGTATCTGGAAGACACCTGGCAGTTAACAATCCGCTGGCAAAGAACAGCTACACCAAAATAAGCCAATACACACATTTTGCGTTACACAGCACTAGCAGTTATTTGATCCGTTTCCAAATAAAGCTATAAGGATGGAAAAAAACAGAAAAAAAACCCAAAACAAAACAGCTTTACATCGGGACATTCATAATGATCCAGTAAAAGCAGCTCAGATCTCTTCCCTGCTGCCACCCTGGTCACAGGGTCATGTATCATGTGTCTCGTCATATGCCTCTCTCAACTGCCTGAGAAAGGTGTGAATACCTGGTTCAGTCTGCAGGGCTGATACAGACGTGGTGCTCGGAAAATAAACTGTGTGAGCCACACAAACCCCCCTGCCTTCTCCCTGGCTGTAACTGGCAGACGCGTGAGATTAAAACGAGGGCACACACTTCCCCCTGCAAAGCCCAGCCGAGGGGCGAGCAAGTGCCTTCGCAGGCGCCCTCTCCTCACAGGCGCCCGGGAGCGGCGAGAGGCCGGGCGGCGATCCCTGCCCGTCCTGACGCCGGCAGACGCCTCCGCTCCCGCGGGATTGCCCCACATCGCGGGGTGGGGGCGAGGGAAAGCAGCTCCTTCAGGAAGGGAGAGGGGCAGGCGTACGGCAGGGGTGACCCCCTCCCTCAGGGACGCGGCGCGACATCCGCCTCGGCCCGCCTCCCTCGGGGCGCCCAGACCCCCGCTTGGGACCGGCGGAGCCTCTCTGCCGCTTATCACGGCCGCCCGCCCAACGGCCGTTAACGGCTCCCAACGGCTCCCAACGCGGGGGGCGGCCCCGCCCGGCGCGCGCGCCCCCCCCCCCCCCCCCGCCCGGCGCGGGCAGCCGGCCACCCGGCCCCCCCCCCCGGCCCCCCCGCCCGCGCCGCTTCGCCGAGGGCTCCCCGTGAGGCGGCAGCGCCCGCTTCCGCCTCGCGTCCGGCAGCGTGCCCGGCGCCCTCGACGGGGTCTGGAGGGAGAGGGAGACGGAGAGGAGCGTCACCTCACGGAGCGGCCGCGCCCGCCGCCGCCAGCAGGGCCTGCTGACGGGGGAGGGCCGCAGCGGGGAACTCTCGAGGGCACTGAAGACAGAGGCAAAAGCCGTTGGAAAAAGAGAGCGATATTCCACAGGCTGCTTTAGAAAAGGCACCGCAGAGAGGGACGCAGGTACACAAAGGCACTTTGCCAAGCCAGCCTCTCAGACAGAGGACATACAACTCCTTCAGCAGCAAGTCAACAACAAAAATAAAAATGCATGCGCTCTTGCAATTCCTAATCAGTAAGCCTACATCTAGTAAGTTTACAGCACTGTTAGTATGGCATAAGCTTTAAACCATCTTTACTTCCACCCTGATCTGAAGCCTGCCTCCTCTCACTGCTACTGTTGCCATGAGTTCAGGTTAACAGGCTCAAATAACCACCCACTCGGCCTCTTCCTACGTTGTGGAACAGCTTCCCTGACCCGTGGTCCTACAAGCACCTGCCCTAGTTCTTCTCAGCGCTTCTAGATTCCTCAGAGGAATTCCTAGCAAACAGCATTTAACCACCGCTAAGGAAGTAATGGAAGGTGGTCTAAAATATAACTGAACATCTGACTGCTTAACCACAGAAGTAATCCACCAGACATTTTAAAATTCATCAGGTATCTTTGCATTCCACCTGGAGTTTCCATCAGAACTTAGAAGCTGCTCAGAAGCGCTTGGCTATGGGGATGGTGCAGTACCTCAGTAGCATACAAAAACTAAGCAAGATGTGCCTGAATTTTTTCTAAATGCTCAGTGAAGATGGATTTATTAAGCGTAATCAGAGGTGAATGTAGAACAGCAAAGCTGAGCTTAGCACCAAGAATGGAGTCAAAGGTAGTTTCATGCCAAACAGAGCTGGGGAAGATGACAGTAATAGGATCCCTCCTTGGCATAATGACGAGCCAGCACAGGTCAGCACACTTGCTCCAGAGGGAGGAGGCCTCAGCAGAACAGAGTCAAACATTTCTGCTACTCCAACAAACACCTTAGCCAGAAATTATTGAACTGCTTGGGGGAAGCTACACTCAGTCTTTCCTGGAAAGTAATATAGCCCAGAGTCACAGGTTAAGGAGAGCGAAAAGAGAGAGCATGGGATTCTACAGCTTAACAGTTAGACTGTCAGTCCCACCACAAGGAGGAGGAAACCTGGGCTGACTATGCTTCCAGTGACTTCTGCTCTTTATCCACTACCATCCTGAGACGTGATCCACCAGCCTGAGCACAGAGCTCTGACTATGACACTTACAGGAGAACTTTCCTTATTTCTATAGCACAAAAAGGTAACAGAAAAAGCTCTCTGCTGAGATGAGTGGTAGTGAGACAATGCTGCCACTAGAGGGACTGTCACAGATTAGTGAAAGCCGTTAGGATTACAGCAACACACAAAGAAAATACTAGTGAAAAACCTTGGTATTTGCCTAAAACCCACTCAACCATGCTCCTCTTTAAGAGCAAAAGAACAAAATAACCCAATTCCAAAAGGTTACCTGCAGCAGTGTCTTCCCTGGCGCTCTGTCCTGAATCAATTGACCCAAAGGAAGTATCTTCCAGCAGCGATCCTCTTTCACTACCGTACCCTTCTTCAGCTTCTTTGTTATCCAAGAAGTTGGCCTCTTCATGCTCAGGTGGAACATTAACAGCCCTCTCCTCCTCCTCCTCCTCCGTAGGCTGTTCTGGCCTCTTATCTTCAAGCTGCTGAAATTCCCGATTGCTCTCATCAATGGCATTTGGGTTTCTGATGGAAACTCTGTCATATTCAGCCTTTTTTGCACCATCTGTGACAGACAGGGAGAAATGAATTAAGCACTGAGCTAATGTGTATTTCTTACCCACAGCTGTCTCCAGGGAAATACTGCTTTTGACAAAGCTTTCTCGACACCTTTGAAACACATCAGCTTGTGTATTGCTTCCAATATATTCTCAATCAACTTTCAGTAATATCTAATTAAAAGGTTATATCAAATTTATGCAGGGTATCAACCACTGACCTTGCAATGAAATACTGCAAGGTGAAATATTTTTGTTGTTCTTGACTTTACCAGAAATCACATACTCAACATCTACTACTGTAAAAGAAGCCTTGCTAAGAACACATCTTACCACCTTGCACATTGATTAGAAAAAAACAGCAAGTTTGCAGCAGACTCTACTGCTGGTTCTGCCCCCGTCAAAAGATCTGATTGTTCAGGATTTCTACTTACGCACTCTTTTATGAATGTGGGCAAAAATACGATAATAGGGTCACCTGAGATTTTAGGTGAATAGATTTAGTGCCTGAACTTTGCATTAATCACTGGATCTCTCATAATTAGGTGCTAGCTAGCTCAGAAAAAGAGACGGCTCTAAACCCTCCAGAAAATTCAGCACATTATGAATTTAAGTATATGAATCCCTATTTCTTGAGGAGGAGGTACAGACATGACCTGAATAGCTCTTTCTAGCCACATCAATGTACGGATCCCACTTACCTTACACAAAACCTGGCCCATAAGAACAGACATGCTGAGCTCAACATTTTCTCTCAGGGTTTGTCCCTGGGACACCCATCACAGTGCCAAAAATATGCATTAAAAATAAGCAAAATCCCAGCAGATTCCAAAGGGCCTCTTTCAATCCTGCTCCCTCACCCTCCTCCTAAAGCTTCTCTGGGTTACATAGTGTTGTCTGGGATAGGGTTTTACTTCTATTTCATCTGTTTATCACTGGTTTAAGATCCTACCTTGACCATGCAGCTGATCATCTTCCTGTTCTGGAATAGATGCGAGTGGGACACTCTCACTAGCAGATGAATATTTACTCCTTAAAGAATATATTAATTCTTGAATATCATCCATCAGCGCACTCTCCTCATCATACAAATCCATCTCCCTCACCACCTCCTCTTCATTTTCTGCCACTCTGGAATCCAGAACTTTTCCTACAGCATCCATAATGCTAGATTCTGAAAACTCAAGTATCTGGTCCAAAGCTTTTTCTATATCTTCGTTATTGTGGCTTGCCTTCCGAGCGAGCTCCATCTCTACCTTCATGTCATGAAACATGGCTTCTATCCTAACCACGTGTTGAAGCCCAAGGTACTTTTGCAGACGTACTACACGCTTTTCATCGAGAAAGTCTCTGATTATTGTGAGCCGCCTCACAGACTCGCTGAAGTCTGTTACAGTGTCATTTGTGGCTGCTGAGCTGTCAGCGGGGCTGGGGAAATGTGCAGGTTGCTGGTGGTCATTTCTTGTATACTCTAAATTTTGCACCCCTTTTGAGTCATCCTGTGAAACGCCCTCTGGGAAATGATCTTTCCTTTGATTAAAGTCATTGTCGTCTTCTGTGTCAGGAGACTGGAAATTCTGTTCTTCCACAGTCGACGGTTCCTCAGCCTCAGAAGACTCCTCATCATCTTCCATAACATGCTCTATTTCATCCAGTTTAGCATCTTCATTCACTGATACGCCAACCTCTTTGTTCCCAGTCTCAGTTGCATCTTGCATGCCGATCATTTTTTTAGCCTCCTTAGAAAATAAGTTCGTTTCCTTTTCTGTTTCATAAATAGGATTTACAGTTCCCGAAACAGCTTCACTTAGTACTTCTAATTCAGGGTTTGTACTTTTAACATTTAGCATATTGCCCTGTACATTTGCAGCCCTTGCTTGCGACAGCTTTGCACTTGCAGCATTCTCATCTTCCAGTAGCTCTTCTTCTACTTGTTTCAGGTCAGGGTTGTCTTCAGCATCTGGCTCCTCAGATTGCAATTCTGGTCTTAGTGTTCTTTCTTTAGCTAAATTTGCCCCAAGGTTTCTGACTGAATCAGCATCCTCAGTACGAGCAGTTCCTTGTGGAGTAAGATTCTCTGTATTAGTATTCTGTGTAGTGCTTTTTGATTTTTCTTCAGGGGAACTTTTCTCAACGCTTTCTTCAAATGCTGTCATCTTGCCAAGATTTCTTGAAAGCTCTTCTTTCATATCTGCCTCTGAATACTCAGTCTCATTTTCCCATAGCTTAGGTTGCTCGACAGCTACTCTATGGCTTGGATTTCCCTCCCCTGCAGGGGTTTCTTTCATGATTCCCCTTTTTATTTCAGGTTCTTTCATAAGAGAGAAGGGTTTTTGATTTTCGTGATCGGTCTCCCCTGTTAGTTTCAAATCTTCTTCATGTCTTTGAAGCTCTTTCTCCATAGGGGGAATTCCATGCTCCAGTTTCTCTTGTAAGAGGTCAGTATCTCCTAAGTGACTTTGAGATGCATTTTTTACCTCTTCCACTGGTTTGGCTGGAACATCAACAGAAGGCTTGTCCTCAGCTCTTCCTTTCTCCTTTGTTTTCTCCCATAGCTTTTTGTGCTTTAAATCACTTTCCAAGACCTCTTCCAAGGTGTCATCCTCAAACATTTTCTCCTCTTCGTGTATTTGAGCAAGAGGCACTCTTTCTGGACTTTTGTTGATATCACCAACAGGTGGCTTTAAAGCATCTTGCTTGCTTTTAACTGATGATTTGAACTCCAGATCATCTCTTGGACTAGGCAAAACATGAGGATCAGGCACAGCTGTACTCTTCAGCTCTTCAGTATGTGACTCAGTTCCACCAACCATGAGCTGCTCTTCAAACCGTTCAGTTGTGTTTATTTTTTCTTTTGAACCAAGATCACCTCTACCTACAGGTTCCTTTCTAAGGAGTTCTTTGGAGAGATCCTCAGGTTGTGTTGTTGCTGGTGCTTCTCTTTTACTAATTAGCATCACCTCATCCTGTTTCTCTTTTGTTTGCTGAGATTCAAACCTGTCCACACTTATACCATCACCCAACTTCTTGCTCTTACTGAAGGCATCCTTAAGAATGAATGCATCTGAATTGTGTTCTTCCTCATGGTCTCTTTGGTTATTTAGCTCTGTAGCACCCTTTGCATCTTCATCAAGTTCATGATTTTGTGACTCCATGTCATCATTTTCATCATCATCTAAATCTGGTGGGGATGCAATTTCTTCCTCTGCCGTAAAAGACAGCAAAGGGATTTCTTCAGACTGGTCTGCAAAGTCTGGCTCCTCCTCTGCATCATGAGCATTAATGCTCAAATCTTCATTAAAATCATCTTCCAGCGATGTAACAAGGCGAGTCACCTCATCATCTGATACAACAGCATCACCAGTTGAGCCAAATTTCGTTTTCAAGTCCACAGAGAGCTCTCTGTTTAAAAGTGTATAGGCATTGACTTCTTCACTCTCTTTGTCAAGTTGACTGGTTTCACCCTGAGGAATACTAGTGTTTTTGGTATTTTCACTTTCTAGCCCTTTTAGTTTCCCGTGTAGCGTGCCTTTCAAGTGCCCATGTGCAATTTGATCTCCCTGAGAGTTTTCTTCGTGACTATTGAGACTGGAGTCTCCCCCAGTATTTTCAGTTCCTTCTGTAAGAGAACTGTCTACTTCCTCTGTCATGGCGAGGGTTTCCTTGTCTTCTTCTGTGCTTAGCTCAAGATTGTCTATCTCCAAAGCATCAGGGGACATCACTGTATCGACCTGTTCAATCTCCTCATCCCTTTCAGTTCCTTCAGCTGGTTTTGTCCCTGGATCACTTGATTCAGTTTCCCCTTCATTTGCTGTTGTCTCTTGCAATGACTTCAAAAGCTCATCCACATTGTAATTATCAAAATCATCCCTTCCGCCATCAAAGCAAATAAAGTCTGTTTCCTGAAATGAAAAACAAGATGTAGTCACACATATTATTTTCTTTATCACAGTGATGAGACCAAATCCATTCAATTGGTCAGAGAGAGATGCAGCAGCAAAGTAAATTATATTAATCATGCAAAATCAATTAACCAAAACTCTCTTTGAAATCAGTGGAAGTTTTGCCCAAGGACTCTTAAAAACCTAAATGTGAAGCTCATGGGTGAGCTCTATCAAAGACCTCCTAGTGAGGAACAAACTGGAAGTCCGCAATGCACTTGACAGTATTATAATTTACTCATCACATACATCCTGAATTAAGAGCAAGTGTATTGCTGAATGCCAGCCAGGAGAAGAAAACAAGCATCACTAAGCTTGTTTGTCCCAGGCTCTTCTAGCTGATCTCTCCTCAAATGACCACTTCCTTTAAGCAGGAGCTGCCTGTCACACAATTTCTGAAAAATAAATTAAACAGCAGTGCAAGCCACTGAATACCATTTCATAAGGGTCTGAAGCTGCATGCACAAACAGGCCTTACTCACACAACTCTGGAGTTACTATTAGTGCAAGAAAGCCATTTATGTGTGTGAGGGTTGGAGGACCAATTCTAGAATCAAAGGTTATTGGGTTTTGTTTGTTTCTGATAATACATTAAACTTCTAAAGTTTGGGAAAAGAAATAATTCTGAATATATATCAAACAGCCTGTATGTGAGCCAGCTAGCAGCATTTCTAGAGCTCAATCCAAACAGATTTTGTTAGAAGAAAACCAGAATATTCAAGAAAAGAAAGATAAGTGCCCACGTTTTGGGCTGATGCTTACACACCCACCCACATACATATCTGCACAAACATTCCACGCCCCACCAACACATATGTGCTTACTAACAAAAGGTAACTAAGGATCAGTGATATTCCCATTCTCCTCCTCAGGGAGTTTCCTGAATGACAAGGTAAGAAACACTAAGCAGCCCAATTAAAATAAATAAATAAGACTTACATCTGTTGGTAACTCTAGCTCCTCATTGGAATAATTATGATTTATTTCAAGTAAATCCTTTGGAAAATATCCAAAATCACTCCCAACCTGTTGGAAAACAAACACAAGCAAACAAAAAGCAGTAAAGAAGCTTTTGAAATCATGTGACTACATTAAAATCCTAATTACAGACACTAGTAGCAAATGCGTCAAACTCTCAAGTATTTCTAGATGAAGTTTTAACACAGTGAATAGAAGAAAAAGATTTGCAATGCCTTGTTTATGCAGGAGTTTTCATTGAGGTTTTATACTTAGATTTCACAACACCTTTGTGAAGTTGCCAAGTTTTACTTTCCGTGTTTTAAAGCCTGACTTACAACAAATTGTCGGGAGAGCTGGGAGTGAAGCCCAAGCATTCTGGCTCCCATACTTTAACCGCTATTGTGCACTCTCACAGGCACCACATATGCCTCAAGTATTCTCTCAAGTAGTAAGCAGAAGAGGATCTTTGACTAATAAGACTTACATCCATGCAGAATATTATAGCCTGAAATACACTCACTTCATAGCTTAAGGGAAAAAAAAAATATATTTCTTAAAGCGGATTTTAGGAAAATGCAAAATTGTACCTGAGGTAATAATCTATTTTAAAACTTGTGTGGAAAATATATCCCTTCTGCAAATGCATTGCTGCTCTTCAGTGATTAACACCAGCAAAAATCAGTTGCAGATGGCTATTTTCAAACAAGCCACCGTGCTAAGCCAAGGCAAACAGTGGAAGACAAGAATCTCTCTTATCACTCACCGGATAAGATCTACACAGTAATGCTCTCGCTTGAGAGTTCTGACAAGGGCTGTCAAGAAGCCAATATGAATAGCATGCTATCACTGCACAGATTAGATAATCCAGGCAATTAGAGCCTGGTGGACACACCTAGAAAGGTACAGAGTTCCTAGACAACCAAAATATCCGGGGTGGGGAAGTGTTGGTCATTTCTCAATGTTTTGTTATAGGAGGAAGACAACAGTTGCCAATTTTCTTGAAAAGTTTATTTGGAAAGAGCACTCAGTTGAAGATCAAATTAAAAAGGAAGACAGTTATGTCAAAATAAGTAGGGATGCATAGATATATTTATAATTACATTGATACCACTGAAATAGGCTCACCTAACCTGAAGTTTTCTGGACTTACAATGGCGAAAAAAAGGGAAAATTGTATCCGGTAAATAGGCACCAATACATTATGGGGCTTCCTTTTTTTAACTTTTTCTCGTTCAAATCTTACCTTCCAGAGCTGAGATCTCTGAAGTTAGTTATACATATATAAAAAAATAAATCTACCACCTCCCTGCCTTTTGTAAACAGAGATACTCTCGTATGGAAAAAGAGAGAATGTATGCAAGTTTATTATTGGGCATGCAAAGTTAAACTAGGCAAGTCAAATCAAAAGCTTGTCCTTGTGCAGTGTGCTACAGTTTCATTCTAAATTGGCTTGTTTCTCTCTACAAGCTTCTGTTCCAGTTTTAAATGATCTTTCTAAAAACAAAAGCCAAAGCTTCAAAGTAGCCTCCTTACAGACTAATCTCCGTGACTACCATTAGAATTAGGCATCACAATTTGAAACTCGTTTAGTATAATCCAAGCTGCTGACCATACGAGTCCTCTGCAGTGACCCAGTTTGCCACTTACGTGGTTTACGAGCCATACGGGATCTGCATGCCTGAGATTTCATCTGCTCCTCTCCCTACAAATCCTTTCTTGTAAGGGAAAAAATGCCCCATTGTGCAAATAAAGGAAACAGCCTTCATTCTCTACAGACAGAGGAAAGGCATTATGAATGCCAAGTAAATACAGGAGAAAAAAGCGCATCCTTCAGTTCCACTCCCTTCCCAGCTAAAGTGCGTGGGTGGGCAAACAGCATAGCTGTGTGTACAGCATCTGTCCCCACCAGTGCCCACGTGTGGCAGCCAGCAGATTCACTGACCAAGAAACCAGCTTCTCGCACCACCTACCTCAGTGACAGAAAACAGACAGCTGGGAAACAAGATGTTCAAATGGTTTTAATCTCAAAGCCCACGTGCCAAAAGCACCGGCATTGCAGGTACCTAAAACTGCCGATTATCAGTCAAGGAAAGGAGTCGGTTTGGTCTGCCCTTTCTGAACGCTGGCATTGTTAAGATTCACAGAAACAATAGGAACAAATTCCCTGATCCTCCAAGTCATACTCTGTCTTACCTTAAATTTACCCCACCTGTCTTCCTGTCTACTACCCTATGTAAAAGATTTGAAAACAAACCAAAAGCCAACCAACCATGATCTGCAGCCAACTCCATTTCTTGTAACAGGAGGTCAGAAATAGTTTTCTCAACCTTGAGTCAAAGCAAAAAAACTTCAGCACTTTGCTGCAAGATAAAATAACAACCTTCTGCAGCAAAAATGTAAAGTGTCTTTGCTGAAACGTTTTGTTAAAAAGCAGCAGCTTTCACTTGAGTTATCTGAAGTAGTTTTGGAGTTCTGGACCCTGCTAAAGATGGGGGCAGAGTGCAGGAGAAATGCATAGGAGGAAAGTCTGGATAACACAACTTCACAGTGCAAACGATGCAAGGTGGAAGCTGAAGAAGAAAGTAGTTTTAGAGCAGGGCAGGCCGTATTGGCCAATGAGAGTACCAGATGTCCTCCACCTTTCAGCTTTGGGGGAAAAAAAAAATAAAAAAAAAATCAAGTATTTTCCTGGATCTGAGGTACTTGTGAAATTTGTAACAGAAAATCACTATTAAATAATGGTCATAGAATACTG
The DNA here is from genome assembly GCA_034008185.1 of Gorsachius magnificus. Classification (NCBI taxonomy): domain Eukaryota; kingdom Metazoa; phylum Chordata; class Aves; order Pelecaniformes; family Ardeidae; genus Gorsachius; species Gorsachius magnificus. Next base: position 8,678,792 of record CM067083.1, on the reverse strand, counting down.
TCCAAGCATTTGGATTTGCTATATTAATGAGGTTTAGACAGCTCTGCTAAAAACTACATGCCATATAATGTATAGAATATATATTGTAGCTGGGTTCCAGAATTTTTTCACATGCAAAATGCTCACTGAGCTCAATGGGAGTTCTGCAAGCACTAAAATAAGCAAGACTGGGATGATAAAGGATCTATTTTGTTAAAATACAGCATGTTTGCTGGCATGGGGCAAAAAATATCAACAATGGCTTGAAAAGAGCGGAGTGAATTAAGAAAGCAAAGGCAAATAAGGCCCAGACCCAATGCCTGTAGATTTTTCAACCTTGGTGAAAGGCTCCTTTCTTATCAGATCATTTCCCTTCAGGTCAAAAATACTACTGTAATTCTCACAGCTCCTCAAAATCAATTGCAGGATTAGAGCTTGTATTTACAACTTGTTTGAGATAAGCCCCAGGTTGCAGTAGTTGAAGCTTCTCATACACACATTCCCCTAACCTCTGTCCCAATCTAAAGATCACAAGGCCCGTTATCCCTCGATTTCATGGTTTCCATCATGCCCTGAGAAACACTTTCCCCAAAAACTTTGGGGAATGGAAAAAGCCAGTAGGGTAGATGCATGAGATTAAATGACATTCACAAGCACATGTAAAGTCCCGCAATGAGATCCCAAAAGGGCTGCGGCAGAAAGCAACATGCCTTCCATTGGAATTTCTTTGAACGCAGACCTCACTGGGTAGCCTGTTTTTAATTAGCGAGCAACAGCCTCCCCCTAGCTCCAAGCCTGCACACAGCAGGCACGGCTGGTCTGCATAAATCAAGTTGCCCAGCCAAATCTGGCATGGGAAGTCACACACTGCACGAGGAGAGACCCCGGCACTTATCTGCAAGTCAGGGACAGGGTCAGACGTGCCAGTGCCCTACTCAAAATGCAAGGGCAGGCACCTCTGACCCCACTGCAGCGTTCGCAAGCTGGTGGTCGTGGTACTACGACTCACGCAGAAGTGGTCAATCAAACAGGGGGAAAAAAAGAAATAAGGATTATAGCCACCAACTGAAAGGGATTAGTCTGTCATCAGGGCCCTACAAGGAACATAGAAAACAGTGTAACACAATTAAAAAATGGCAACAAATAAAAGTGGCGTTTTGCAATTCTTTTAGACCTGCCAACTTCAGCTTTCACTTGTTAAACTCAAAGCAAGCATCCTTTTAACTTGGAGGCACACCTAACTGTTGCACAAGCTTCCTATCAGTGCACAGTTAAACTGAATATTAACTCAGCAATTACCTTAAACCTGCTGTCTGATCTTGCTGCCCGCGTTACACCTTGTTAGAAGATGCAAAATTGGCCCCACGTTGCTACTCCACGTCTCAAGAACTGGCAGCCCTGGAAACCTGTACCGGCTAATTAACCAGATTATTTATGGTACAGTACATGTCAGAAGGGAATTACCAGCATGATACAATTATAAACTCTTCTTTAACCACGTGCTGCAGTTTTCTGCTCGCTTCTGTATCATTCTAATTGGATTCAGCTCCTGCTGAGAGCTTGGCTGCCCACACCCAGCCCGAACAGGTCAGAGAAAGTGACACATCCTGCTTTTCACTAAACCACTAGTCCCACAGTCAACACCCAGGTGTGGCTTCGAGCAGCCCAGACCACTGTCGCAGGCAAATGTCTATCTCTTGTACGAGGCCAGAGTAAGAAAGGAGGTGGAAGTAAACAATTCAGACACAAAAAGTCATGTAGGGGAAGCACGGGGAGGGGGCAACAGGGACTAGGTCTAAGCAACCCCCAGATTGCCAGAATTTTCAAGGGAAGACCACAAAACCTGCTCGTCCTCCAGCGTATCTCAGTTCTGTTGCTGTCAGGCAAAAAAGGTGTTTATTGTGAAAGCAGAGAGGAGTTTTGTACGAAATAACTGCAAGTATGGGGACTCTCCTTTCCCATTAACCCTCTCTCAATCGCCCAAAGAAGATGACGACTCAGCTGAGGCCACTACTCTGCAAGCTACTACAGAATATTACTAAAGCTGAGAGACAGACCTATTAAAAGTCAAATTTACCTTAATTCTTTTTAGTTTTACTACTTTTTTCTCCCCTCCAATTCTGCATGCAGCTTAGATAAAAAGGGGATGGCAGCAGCTGAATATTAAGAAGAGAAATATGATTAAAGCATGGGCATGGAACGATTTTTAGCAGGATTACACAGAGCGCAGGATGAGACCACGTCAGGGTAAACATGAGCGCAGGCTTAAGCTTCCCTAGATGGGAAGGGAGGCTCAGCTTCCAAGCAGCCTCAGGAGCCACGGCTTACAGCGCTGCAATGGGGGGGTTTCCAACACAAGGGCAGTTTTCTAACAGTTTTTAGCACACATCAGCATCGCCTATTTTTCACAGCACTTAATGCCTCAGGCTTGATCAAACCGCATCCCATTTCACACTGGTCTCAAGACAAAATGGCATTCATTATGTTATTTCGCTATGTCCAAAACCCTAAGTGTTCTTCAGTGAGGCAAAAGGAAGGAAAAATGATGACCGACAGAAAGCGCCAAGACGAGCAAATGGAACAACTGCTTTACAGTACTTACACTTCCAGCCCAGAGCTCGGTTGATTTTCCTATGAGTTTGTAATATACGTACACCGCTTCTCCCTTCTTAAAATTTACAAAGCGACAATCTGGACCTTTAAAATCCTGCGTCGCCTTCCCTCGGCACATCAACACTGTCCGAAGAAAGCAAAAAGCAGAGTATGACTTTAAAAATAATAATAAACCAGTTTCACGAAAAGGGTCTTTGCTAACTGGCAGAAAACAAGACCTCCCAGTGCATGGCAGCTTCCTATTTTCCAGAGCGGGTCAAGAAAGAACTTAACTGAAAGATAAGAGATTATTTTTAACGAGAAAAAAAAAAAAAAGCAAGCTCACTGATCAAGACAAGCGCTTGAGAATTACATTTCAGAAGTGCGCTATGAAGCTAATTATTAATATTAAATCAGACGGGCTGAAAGATGATGCCTGTGTCCTAGCGAAAGAGCCCTGAAATGACCCCACGCAGGACCACCCCCCAGAGAGCGCCTCTGTTCCAAGAAGGTTTTGCGCGGGGGGGGTGAAGAAACAGAAGGCGCTATGGGGACCCGAAAACTTGGTGAAAGGGAGAGGAACGCCGCGGGTCGGCGCCGCACTTCCATTTTCCCGATTCTCCACAATTTCCCTGCCAGAGCCGGGGGGGGCGCTTCGGGAAATGCCCCCGTCGGGCACGCGGCGTTTGCATCTTTTCCCAAAACAACTTCCCGGGGCGGGGGGGGCGGCCCTCCCGGCCGTGCCGACCACGGGGGACCGGGCAAGAACCGCCCGGGCCGCCCCGGCCCGGGGTCCCCCGCCGCCCCCTGCTCCCCCCCTCCCTCCCCGGGGCGCGGCGCCTCCCCGCCGCCCCCACTCACGGCTGCACTCGGGGTCGGCGCAGCGCTTGCGCTCGGCGAAGCGGCGGCCCAGGCCGGGCCCGGCGGTGGCGGCGCAGAGGAGGGAGGGCGGCGGGGGCAGGAGCAGCAGCAGCAGCAGGGCGAGGACAGCCGGGGGTCCGGCGGCGGGGCTGCGGCCATGTTGGCGGGCGCCGGCGGCGGGGAGGGAGCAGACACGTCACGGGGGAGGGACCCGCCCGGCCCCGCCGCCACGGCGGGAGGAGGAGGGCAGCGCCCGGACCCTCCTTCCCAGCGCCCGGACCCTCCTTCCTTCCTTCCTCCCTTCCCTCCTTCCCAGCGGCCCCGATCCGGCGGGGAGGGGACCCTCGGCCGCCCGCCATGCCGGCCCTTTCTCAGCCCCCCTCCCGGCGGGGGGGGGAGGCTCCTGCCACCTATTTCTGCTTTATTTCTCTAGCGCAGGGCCGCTGAGGTGACAAGAACAGCGCAGCGGCCTGACCACCGTGCAGAAAGGGTGTAGCTGCCCCCCCCCCCATACACCCCCCTAGGCACCGAGGGTAAGGATGCCCACCCGGCTGCCCTCCCCCCCGCCTTGCCCCCCGAGACGCGCACACCCCCGCTGGAGAGGAGCGATGGCCACCGGAGCCAGCGTGGGCTCCGCCCCGGGGGCCTCCCGAGGGTTTGAGGCGAAACCCGCGGTAACGGGGGGGAAGGGGGGGGTTGGGGCAGGAACCCCGAACGGCGGGCTCCCCGGCGGGCCCACGCGTGCCCCGCTGCGGCTTCAGCCGCTCCGTCTTAGCTATGAAGGCTTGCGAGCCCAAAGATGCGCTACTCACGCCCCTGCCCGCGCTTCTTTCTTAGCTCTTCTTCACACGCATCGCACTGACGTTGCTTGGGAGATCTAAAACGGTAGAGTAACAGCAGAAGTCACAGTGGTCGCGTACAGGAGAAGAAAAACGAATAAAAGTTCTTCTCCCTCCTCTTCTCAGACCCGTGCGATTCGTTCAGCGCAGCCCCCGACTGGACAAAGGGAATAAAAGATGCACCCGAGAAGGGATAGGTACTGTAATAGAGTCTTCTTGCTGTTTTATCAAATGGCCGAAAAGAAGGAAAAAAAAAAAAAAAAAAAATCACTTTCCAAAGGGCAAATCCTGAAGCTGCTCCCCAAATGAATAGGCACTTGGAAAAACCGATGGTCAAGGTGAAGGATTCTGCTTTTTTGTGCACATCAAAGGACAACTCCAGACAGCTGAGGGTTGGTTTTTTTCTTTTTTTTTTTTAAGAGCCCTTTTAAATGATCTATTTGCAAGCACTCCTAACTTATTTGAGGCTTGTTCTGCAGCTATGGTAGAAGCAGTTGATCCTACTTGCTCCACTTATTGCCACATTACTACCACAAGAGTTAGCAATCACTGCTGCTAACTGCATTAGAGGCACTGCTCGTTTCCCTATCATATCCTCATGATTATTGATTTTTGCTCTATATATTCATTTCCACAGCCCCATCGTACAGGGCCTGAGATCCAAGCTTAGTTGCTGCTATGTAATCTCTGAGAAATACGTAAGCACTTCATTTTCATCCCCCATCTGGAGCAGTTTAATATTTGAATCACATTATGAAAAAGCACCAAGACAGAAACAGATATCTTCCTTAGTGCTGCAGTGAATGGCTTTGGCACCTCTTTGCCAAATGCACCTTGGACATCCTGCCATTTCTTGCAGCCCAGTCCATCCCAAGATTAAGGAAACATCCACACGCTACAGGAATGCAATAATTCGTTCACCCCATGCCCACACATACTCTCCAGGCCCAGCGCAGCATCGCGGCTGTGCCATGCAGCATTGCTGACAGCTCCCCTGGGTATTTTGGTTGCATTTTTGTATTCCACATCTGTAAAATGAGGCGATACCTATTTGCCATGGCAGATATTGGCTGATAAAAAGCTCTAAGGAAGCCTAATTCATAAAACTTGGAGGTGAATTTTATCACAATTTACAACATGGCAGTAAATATATTCAAGTCACGTTTTGTGATGACTGCACGAATGAAAGCCAAGTCATTTTCTCCCTTGACATTAACATTTCTTGTGGCTTAATTCCCAGCCTGATCTTTACGTCCACTTGCTTGTGAAGACAGAGCTGTTTGGTGATTTCCCATCAGTACAAGGTTACCAAGCTTATCCTTATTAAAAGACAATAATAAAACATAACGGTGCCTGTAGCCATAAAGACAAGGGCAAGAAAGGGAGATGTGAAGAGAAACAAGATCACATATTTCTTGCATAAGTCACTGCCTTTGTTGTGCAATAACGAGTAGCTCGCAGTCAATACATATACGTGAGTGTACCACTGCAGCTGTCCAGCATTCCCTACATTCCCTACAATTTAAAGTATTTCATAGTAATAATGTACCCACTTATTAACATACCCAGCTTTCCCCCATGTGTGACATAAGAGAGAAATATTTTTCACTTAGCTCAATTTAGATATTTCAGACAACATTTCTTTCAGTTTTCAACCCCCAGTCTTGGAAACAGATGTATTCAACTATGAGAGTAGTGCTGCTGTACACGAGGACTCCAACATTTTGTAGGGGTCTACAGTTACAAAGCAGCCCTCCCATATCTGCTGTACAAAAGTATCTACCAAGTTAATAACTAATGCCCGTTAACAAGATCAGTTGGCTAAGTTTACATAAGAATCAGCAAAGACTCTCACTCATGTATGACACAGGCAGATAAAAATAACAAGCCAAATGTAAACGTCCTTCTAAACAAACGTGTGAACTTTAAGAAATAAAGTGGGGTAAGCCAGAGCATGAAATTTGGGTACTGAGGTAACAAAGGATCAGAAATGTTGTAGGAAGTGCCACCACACTTGGGGAACACCAATGACTGATGAGACACTCGTATGAGGTACAAATTATAAAGGACAAAGATTATGACACTGTTAAAGAAGTGGTGCTATATAACAGTTTATCGTCAAGTCACAGAATCGCAAGGGTTGGAAGGGACCTCGGGAGATCATCCAGTCCAACCCCCCCTGCTAAAGCAGGTTCTCCTAGAGCATGTTACACAGGACATTGTCCAGGTGGGCTTTGAATATCTCCAGAGAAGGAGACTCCACAACCCCCCTGGGCAGCCTGTTCCAGTGCTCTGTCTCCCTCAGAGTAAAGAAGTTTTTCCTCATATTCAACTGAAACCTCTTATGTTTCAGTTTGTACTCATTGCCCCTTGTCCTGTCGCTGGGCACCACTGAGAAGAGTCTGGCTCCATCCTCATGACATCCACCCTTAAGATATCTGTACGTGTTGATGAGGTCCCCTCTCAGTCTTTTCTCCAGGCTGAACAAGCCCAACTCTCTCAGCCTTTCCTCGTAGGGGAGATGCTCCAGTCCCTTTATCATCTTAGTTGCTCTCCTCTGGACTCTTTCTAGGAGTTCCTCATCTTTCTTGAACAAAGAAAGTAAGTCCAGTAAGTTAACTATCAATTAATGATACAGAATAATTCTGAACAGAAATGCTGGTCATGTATTGGAAGAGCACAGGATAAAAAAAAAAAAGGGAGGCTTCTGCTATCCCCACATGGATTTATTAAATATCATATTAAGGTACGATACTGAGGTTAAATGTTTAGACGCTACAACCAACTGTTCTGCCTTGTACAGTTCTTTTAACACTCATTATTGACCACAGTTGAATCAGATTAGATGAACCTACTAGATTAGATGAACCTTTAATCTGAGCCGGTTTATTATTTACTCACCCTCACGTGGCAGAGCTGTTCTGAAAAATTCTTACTCAAAAAACTGGACTTTACACATACCAAAATCCTCCATGGCAAAGTCAGTTGCCAAAAGTGATTTAAAGAAACAAGCTCCAGCACAAATTTGTATAAACCAGATTCTGTGGTTGAGGCAGACAGGCTAGAATCCAGGTACTCTGCGGGAACACAGGCAAGATTACTGCTCTACAATGCACAAGATTTTAATTCAGAATCCTTTTCTTCTGTCGAGCATGACATTCTAAATTACAAACAGAAAAGTACCAATACGGCTAATGGAAGAAGTGACAAGAGGACCTAGTTAACTATCACTTTTAGAGTAACCATTGCATTAGTCATGGTTGTAGCAACGCTGACTGTGCTGCGTGCAGACTCAAACAGCGCTCTGCCACGCTACTGAACACACCAGGCTCAGCCTCCCTGGCTCCTCCTGACCCCTCCTGCTTCACCCTTTGCTAGCGTTTCTCATTCCCCCACTTCCCCACGCAGATGCACGCCAGCACACCTCGCCTTCAACAGCTGAGCAGGCTTAGGAGCTGGCTCCCAGGCAGCCTATGGCCCTACCCTGGCAGGGGCTCAGGCCCTTTGCTACCCGCTGCACCATGACAAGTGCGCCTCTATCACCCTTACATCCTGCTGCCCTCAGCCCTGCTCCAGCCCACAGCTGCAGGCAGATCCGTGTTTTCCATCGATTTCAGATTTATTTCAGAGGGAAGCGAGCCCAGCTTTGCTAACCGCTGGGCTCACCCCCTAACCCGACAGCACCCGGCCAGCCTGGGCACGGGCCTGCTGGTGCCAGGGGCTGCTCCACAGCCTTGTGCCGCTTTCTGCCCAGCCCAGTCCCCGGAGCCCGCAGCCAAGGGGTGCTGAGTACCGAGGGTGGACGCCACTGATGTGCGGACACAGACTCCAGTCTGTAAGATTGTACAGTAGGTATGTTTATGCAGTGCTGGGCAGCGCGGGGGGCAGTCCCACCAAAGTCGTGCGGAACTCCACACGGCAGCTTGCCCTGTTTATATGCAGCAAAGTGTTACATACACACGAAGTTTCTCCAATATGCCTATACATAGGCATAACCTGTCCCTGCTTTGTATTAAAATTAGTTTCAAGAGGTCATTTCCATGAGTCGCTCCCAACTGCGCTTGCTCAGTGCCTCCTTGTGGTGGTCGTCAGGGGTCGTGGGGATGAAGGCTGATGGCTCCTCTTCGTCACCGCCAGTAACCCCTTGTTCTTGCGCAGAACATTCAGAAACATTCCAGGCCAGGTTGGACAGGGCTGTGAGCAACCTGATGTGGTTAGCGGTGTCCCTGCTCCTGCAGGGGGGTTGGACTGGATGACCTCTAGGGGTCCCTTCCAACCCAGAACATTCTGTGATTCTATTCAGTTGCTCCTTTGCTCTTGCCCAAACTGCAGGGTCGGTTTAAACCAGTTCTTAAGGCAAATTCCTGGTTCTTATCAAGAACTGCCCTCCTTAAGGAGCCGCAAATCTTCCTGCCTCAGTTAGTTCGCGCAATAGTTAGCAAAACACCTGAGCACTATCTATCGATTCTCTGGGCTGCACAGAAATCTAGACAATTATTACGCAGCATCTTATCTACCCAGATTCCCTTAACCCCTTCTCTCAACACCTTTTTTTTTTTTTTTAAGGCCGAAGCCACGCGCTATGAGGCGAGCTCCCCGCTCCGCGGCCCACAGGCCCGGCCCCGCTGTTCGCGGGCTCCCCCGCTCACGTGACCGCCCCCCTTCACCGCGCGGCGCGCGGGGAAAAGCGGCTCTTCCAACATGGCGACAGCGTCGCCCTTTTCAGTGCGCCGCGCAAGGCGTTTTCCCCCCCCCCCCATCCATCATGGGAGTCGCGCCATGTTTCTCAGGGCGCATGCGCCTCCCCGGGAGCCACCGCGCCAGTGGCGCCTGCGCGCTGTGAGCCCGGCCGTTCGCCAGCGTGAGGAGGCGGCCGCCGTTAAACCGAGCTCGGGCGAATCCCGCCTGGGCGCCTCTGTCGCGGAGCGGCCGGGTGGCGGAGTTCGCCTTGGCTGGGTTAGCTGGGAGCGGCCGGAGGCTCGTGAGGCCGCCCCGCCCTCCTCCCCCGCGGCACAAAGATGGCCGCTGGCATGTAAGTGCCTGCTAGCCGCGGGTGTGACGGGCTGCCTGCGGCGCCATGGACAGCTTCCTGGAGGAGGAGGCGGTGGCGGCGGCGGCAGCAGCAGCAGCAGCAGCAGCAGCGAAGAGCCCTGTGGGGCAGGTGGGGAGCGCCCTGCTGCCGGCCCTGCACCTGCCCTTCCCCGCCCCCCCCGCGGCTCCCGTGTTTCGCCGTCCCTCTTTTCCCCGCCCGGCCCGAGGGGGGAACGCCGCCCTCTGCCCCCGCTGTGCCCGGCACCGGTGAGCCTGGCCTGCCCCCGCCCTTCGCCGAGGAGGCGGCTGGGGTTCCCGGTGCCCTCGATGGTGCTGCTGCGGCGGGCGGGCAGCCCCGCCTGCCTGGCAGCCTGCGAGGCGCTTGGAGGCGGCCTGTACGCTGCTGGTAAAATAAGGGCTGAATAAGGAAGAAATTCTTTACAATGAGGGTGGGAAATCACTGGAACGGGTTGCCCAGAGAGGTGGTGGAGGCCCCATCCCTGGGAACATTCCAGGCCAGGTTGGACGGGGCTGTGAGCAACCTGATCTGGTTAGTGGTGTCCCTGCTCACTGCAGGGGGGTTGGACTAGATGACCTCTAGGGGTCCCTTCCAACCCAAAACATTCTATGATTCTACTGATGATAAAAGAGCATTGTGGATGCAGGTGACTGCAAAACCTCTGGGGATGTTTCTGTTTCAAAATCGCTTTGTAGTGAAACATTTCACATCACCTCTGTCTTTATGGGATGAATTCTAACTCGCAAAGTAGCTCTTGCCTGCAGTAGCCACGTCCTTGATATATTTAATCTTCTGGTGTTCACCATGGGTTTTATTTTCTTAGTACTTAGAGCCTTGGAGGTTAGAAATAGGTGTGAAGACTAGACCTATAGTTTTGTTAGAGCTTGTTTTATAGAATGCACTGTAATAAAACTGCCTCGAGCCAATGTTTGCATTGCTCCTTTGCCTATAGTGTTCAGGGAGGAGGTGGTTTGCTGAGCTCTGCATGTCCTTCACAGAAGGCTTGAGTGGTGTCACAGGGGTATGTTGGACTGTGGTATACAGCTAGTACATAGCCATGATTTTTAAACAAGTGTGGACATGAGGATTCAGTTTTGTGCTATAACAGGAATTGAACCATCACCCATGTAAAAAGATGTAAGTGGCCTCCTTCCAGACTTGTGCTCAGAAGAGAATAATTTCCTCTGTGTGTCTTTTGGTTTTAGTGGGAGTTGCTTAACCTTTGGTACTGGAATGGCCTGTTTGTATGCAAATCTTCAGTACAGCGGGGTCACAAATGTAGGTTATGATAAGTAAGGGAAGAGAGTGGTCCCCACATTAAACAAAACATTTCTGTGAAGTTATCAAAGCACCATGGTCTTCTGTTAGGGCAGTAGTGTGTAATAATTGGCTCTTAACTGCTTCAAGTGTCTGCAGCTGTGTGCTGCTTGTGGAAGATGCCATTTCATGTTCTATTTCCAGCTTTTGGCATAGTCTTGCTTTCCTGCAGACTAGTAGATGCATTTAACTTCAAAACCATTTAGCTTAAGATCACTTTCTGTAGTGTCTGAGAAAGTTCATATAAGAGAAATACGGAAATGGTAGGCACATTGTTACCTGAATAAGGGCTGTGATAATTGTCAACTTGGTTGATTTTTTTGGTTTGTTTGTTTAGCATCTTCCCGTGAACACAAATTAAACTTCAAGAAGAGCAAGGAAGTGTGTTTAAGTTATGTTCAGGATGCCATGCTACAAAAGCAGTGGAAAAGGGCTGCAGAGTTTCTGACCTTCTATACTGAGTCCCTGGAGAAAGACTTTTCTACAGAATACATGGGTCCATCAGAGGTAAGCCAATATCCCTTTCTGTTCTTTTGCAGTTGGAAAAAAAATACTTGCAAGAAGAATCTATAATACTTCCTGCACCTGGGTCGGGGTAACCCCCAGTATCAGTACAGGCTGGGGGAAGAAAAGATCAAGAGCAGCTCTGCCTAGAGGGACTTGGGGGTGCTGGTGGATGAAAAGCTGGACATGAGCTGGCAATGTGCAATGGCGGCCCAGAAGGCCAACCGTACCCTGGGCTGCATCAGGAGAAGCGTGGCCAGCAGGTCGAGGGAGGTGATTCTGCCCCTCTACTCTGCTCTGGTGAGACCTCACCTGGAGCCCTGCGTCCAGCTCTGGAGCCCTCAGCACAAGAAGGACATGGACCTGTTGGAGCGGGTCCAGAGGAAGGCTACTAAAATGATCTGAGGGCTTGAGCACCTCTCTTATGAGGACAGGCTGAGGGAGTTGGGGTTGTTCAGTCTGGAGAAGAGAAGGCTGCGGGGAGACCTGATTACGGCCTTTCAGTATCTAAAGGGGGCCTATAGGAAAGATGGGGAAAATCTTTTTAGTAGGGCCAGCTGTGAGGACAAGGGGTAATGGTTTTAAACTAAACCAGGGTAGGTTTAGACTGGATATAAGGAGGAAATTCTTTACAACGAGGTTGGTGAAACACTGGAACAGGTTGCCCAGAGAGGTGGTGGAGGCCCCATCCCTGGGAACATTCAAGGCCAGGTTGGATGGGGCTCTGAGCAACCTGATCTAGTTAGTGGTGTCCCTGCTCACTGCAGGGGGTTGGACTAGATGACCTCTGGGGGTCCCTTCCAACCCAAAACATTCTATGATTCTATGATACTTCAGGACCAACATTTGTTTTTAACTAATTGTAGACTCAATTTTTTTTTCTAAATTAAAAAAAGTATTAGAGGTTAAGACCTGAAAAGTTAGGCAACTTTTATAAGCTAAACTATTTAAAAAAAAAACACTGAAGCTTCCAAAACTAACTAAGCAACTATTCAGGTGCTGATGTAGAAACTCTTGGATGGCAGGCTGCAGGGAGTACACTAGACCTTGTCATTGGTAGTGCTCAAGGCAGCATGCTGACTTGCCAAAAGTCTGCCTCTGCTGTGAGTTTAACCAATCTTGCTGGAGCTTGAATTCTGCTGATATCTTGCTTTTAGGGGTGCTGAGAATCTGCAGTGCTGTCTGATGTTTTTTCCTGACAGAGTGCTCAGCACTCCTGAAGAGTTCTCTGGGCTTGCAGGCTGTTTTTTGAGGGGTTTTGTTGTTTGGTGGTTTTTTTTGTTAATGTAGTCTTCTGAAATGGAAAAGCAGTAAATGTGTCTGCCCTTGCTGGTATGCCATCAGTCAGAATCTGTTTGAAATTTAGTAGCTTATCTGGGTCCTTACCAGCTGCTCCAATACTTACAAAACTCCTTGCAGGTGTGGAGATAGAAGCAGGAGGGAAGGGATCAGAGTTGTTAAAGAAATGGAGTGCTTGAATATAGCCAGCCTGCTGGAATATTTAGTTACACTGTTTATGTAGACCTTGAAAACAAGTGCATGTAGATGGTAAGCTACATCTAGTTGGAAATAATCTTTATAACCAAGTTCAGAGAATTATGTATACCTTTTGTTTCAGTTGGAATGTATCAAAGGAAAACATAATTTTCAGTAGCTTTGAAACATCCTGTTTTCAGTAACAGAAGGTGAAACATGACACATGCAGGTTTCATGAGTTTTGCTGGAGTACTGTGTTTATAAGGAGCAGTTGTGAAGCACCAGCTGAATGATTGTAAAAATCCTACTAGATGAATAAGTAGGTAACTATAGCTGTAGACAACACCTAATGTTCCTTTTCTGTTTGCAATTCAGATGTTTTTTTCTTTGCTTTTTCAATGTTTTTGTTCATGTTATAGTAACTACAAGTTTATATACAGATAAGACTATATATAATGGTGACTGTCCCATTTTTTTGTACTGAAGTTATTTTTGAATCCCTTTCTCCCCATTAATAGATAATTTGGAGAATAGGAACCGAAATTCTGTGCCATCATTCCCATAGCAGCATGAAAGAATTCAACTCTTTCATAGAACAGATGAAAACTTTAGGAGTAAAAAGGTATTTGAAGGTGAGTGTACTTAATGCAATCTTGATGATTTAGTAAATGTTTACCTGAATGCTTACTTGAGTGTTAGTTTCTGCATTTCTCTCTTGAAGTGTATTACTGGTAATAGTGTCAAAAAAGATAGTAGATCTGAGTTACCAATTGCATGATAATTTAACCATTATCCTATACCTAACTGTGTCTCATTTGGTCTATATATTTGATCAGATGCGTATCATCAGTCCTTAAAGTGTCTAGATCCTTTAATTTTTTTAACTTGAAATGGTTACGTTCTTTTTCATACATGCCCCAGCAACCTCTAATTACATGCTAACACCTGCCAAGTTTTGTTTACAGTCCTTAATTTGGCTACTGTGCTTCTGACTAAACAGTTAAATTTTGCTGTTGTTACCCACCCACTTTGAGTAGCTAATCTGTATATAAAAGTGGGCCTTACACTGTGGACCCCTGTATCACCTAGCTGTAGTTTTTCTTTCCTGTAGTGACTCATTCAGACCTATATTGCTTTGGTTTCTTTGACTGTTTCTCACTTGTGATGCTGCTGCTTTCTTTCATTCTGTTGTATTTTTTCAAGGCCTTCAACAGAAGTTCTGTCCATGAGTTTACTAGAGCTAACTGAAGGTTTAGACTTTTATCCAGTGCCTTTATCCACCATGATAGGGTGGTAGGATATCCCTCTTTCAGGTGTTCTGCAATTGCGTAGCAAATGCAACTCAAGTGGATTTCCTCAGGTCACTTTCGGATCATCTTAAATAGGTACAGCACTTGTTAGTGACAGGCAGGCTTTTGAGACAACTGCTTTCTGCTGCCTTATAAGTACTACTGAGTGTCCACCACGTGATAGGTGACTTTCTGCCCCACAGATTAAGAGCTTCAGCCATTTCCCTTCCCAGGGATACATCTTTGTATGTCAGATATGCTTTTGATTAGTAATGCTTCTCCAGCATCTTCAGAAAGAAAAAAAATTACTGAGGTTCTTGTCTCATCTTCCTGCCCTCAGTGATCATAGAATCACAGAATGTTTTGGGTTGGAAGGGTCCCCTAGAGGTCATCTAGTCCAACCCCTCTGCAGTGAGCAGGGACACTGCTAACTAACTAGATCGGGTTGCTTGTATTCTCCCATTCTTGCATTTTCTTCAAAATTTCATGTAAAGATACTGTTTGGATGAAAGGATCTGTGTAAAATGCTCTTTAATTAAAGTACTTTACTAACCATGTTTGCAGTATTTTATATGCATGTCAGTAACGAGTCTCTCTTCTTTCCCTGCACATCTGTGTAGAACTTTGCTGTATTGCTGACATTCTCTCTGTGATGTGAAATGCTGTGGTATGGACTGTTTGAATTACAGGTTTGTTTAGAGCATGCCTTTCATCTCCTTTGTAATGGACTAATAGATGAAGCTTACCAAAACCTGTCCCTGGCAGAAAGCTGGAGGTTTGGAGAACAAACAGCCATTCAGGATAAAGAAATGAAACTGATTCAAGCTTACAGGGGACTGTTGGACTACTACAGCTGGTCTAAGCAGAAGACCATCCTGTTAGAGCATGGTAAGTCCCAGTGTTGTTTTTGTATTGAGCTGTGAACTTCAACTTGCTTGCTCGTGCGGACACCATGGTTTGCAATGACAGCTTTTCCATGCAGGCTGCTCTTCTGCCTTTATCTGCATATAAAGGCACCAAAGGGAAATCTGGACTTCAAAATTTGGTGGTTTGGATGGTATGTAGTTCTATATCAACAATGATGGTGGTGCCAAAATGACACACTGACCTGCATTTTTCTGAAGTGTCCTGAAATGCTATTCTGAAACTCTTTCTCTCAACAAATCATGTTTCTTCTATCTAGCCAGCATTACCTAAAATAATGATCAAAGGAGTGTGTTCACTTATAGCAGTAACTTAGTAGGCTCATAAGTGCTTGAGGGCTGCTAGAATTGTGTTAGCAAAAACCCCCAAAACTTGTATTTGAATTTCAGTTTCTTTAAAGGTTGGTCAACACAAGTTGATGCTTGCATTTGGTGTCTAATTCTGTATATACCTGCTGGCTGTGTGTTATCAGTTACCTTCGATCTCTGCTTGTTTCTGTGGAAGCTAAGTATTGAATTTGGTTTATGGACCTTGTGCTGGTAGCATCCTGTCTTGGAATACTACCTGTCATGCCCCATGAGTTGAAATTGGGTGATAATAAATGTGATTGAAGAGCAGTGTAAACTTCTTGTTTCAGTAGTGAGGGAACTGAGGCCTCTTAAAAGCTCTCTGACTGGAGTCCTTGCTTAGCAAAATGTGATCATCTCTTAGGTGCACCACCTTTTCAAGACCCCTTTTGATTAGCAGAGCTAACTTTGTGGCATTCTTTTGTGTTTTGGTAGGTCAGGATGGATTTGAAGACTTGTCTGTTGAACAGGAAATGCACAGTTGCTTTCGGAAGGCAGCAGTGAACTTAAAGGAGATAATTAAAATACCCGGAGTCTGGGATCTCTTTGTGAAATGCTATGTGGATGTAAGGGCATGTTTTACAAGTGTCTTCCTCTTGAGTTTCCCTGTCTAGTTTTCATGAAGATGTCTGTCTGCAGCTTTCTTATGTGTGTGGGTGACAACAAAGTATTTTAAAAGCAATGCATCTGTTACGTGTATCTTGCTGGCTTTGATTTAGAGCACAGTTTACTCCTCATAGAACTGCAGAGCCTGCACAGAGTACAAAAAGGACTTTATCTGTGCATTGACAAGAAAAAGAAATAGACAAACAGCTTGCATATTTTGTTTTCATGGTGCTATACAGAAATTGGAGCACAGCTGCTTTGTTTAAATTCCTGAAAGCAAGTTTTCTTTTTGGCAGAGCAGTGTTTTTCTGGATACACTAAATGTTAAAGACACTAAACATGCAGTCCGTCTGTTTTGTTTTGGGTTTTTTAAAATATGTGCTTAGAACTTGTAACTAAGAAATAAAGTTAATCTTAAAATCTCTTTGAAATTTACTTTGTGTAAAAGCTGATAAGCTCTGACTTCTCTAAGCAGATCTTAGGGAATTTTGCTTGGTGCTGACAGCTGCCAAATTCTCTTATTGAGTTCTCTCTTTAAAGACATGGCAGGCTCCTTCAATATCTCTTTCCAGTGAGCAAGTGCTGGTAATTATTGACAATTAAATAAGTGCTAAAGGAATTTTCTCCTGTAGCAGCTTCTATGTGTGAATTTTTATTTATTGGTGGTAAGAGTAGCCAGTAAAATGAAAATATGCTAGTGTTAGTCCTATCTAATGTGCTGCACTCTTAGATACAGACTGTGCTAGTGGATAGTTCTGTGGCAGCCCAAAATTAGTTGTACAAGTTTGATTGTTAATATGTGGCAAACTAATGACAGACTTAACTTCTCTTAGTTGTTGGAGTTCTATGGAGACCATAACGAAGCACGCCAAGTATTAAATGAATATGCCTACAACTCAAAGTTTCCTGCTAATCCCAATGCTCATGTTTACCTCTATCAGTTCCTGAAGAGACATGGTGAATCAAAGAAATCGCTCATATCTGCACTGAAGGTATGTATTAGAGTAGCTACTGTCTGTTGTTGTTCATGTTGTGTGGTAGTCTGACAATTTGGTTCAGTTGTACTCCTGTTACATTATTTACCCTGTTGTATTCTTTGTGGAAAGCAGAGGGTTAGAGGAAAGTCAGTGGGAGGGATGCTAATGGGTGGAGCATACAGCATCCTTTACTGTCTTTGAATTCAAGTCTGTTTTGCCTTTAAGTGATACATCATATGACTTTGGTAAGCAAGCTCAGAGAACATGTTTACATGGTTCCAGAAGTCTGTATCAGCAGTCTTGTATATAACATGAATTCATTTTTGTTACAGTTTGATCTTTCCAATATTGAAGAAATTATTAGATGCTTGCTCTTTCACATACTGATCCTGTCTAGCAATTAGTTTCTCTGCTTCTTTTCAGTGAGCCGTGCATTTAAGCTAAAATGGAAGTTAATTTCTGCTGGCTGTTGGCAGACAAGGCCTTGCTGTATTAAGCTTTTGTAGAGTTGCTTTTACATTCCTGCTTTCCTTGTCCTTACTCACTGATCTTGGTAGCGTCTTGCAGTGTTTTGCAATCTGTTTTGCCACTTGATGGCACTAATGTGCTTTTGTTAGGGCAGATGTCTTAAAACGGCTTCATAAAGTTTAGACGTTTAAACAGTAGCATATATGTATAAAATTCCATCTTCTCAGCACTTTTTAGCAGTGGCTGTATACACTAGTCTCTTCCAAGATAGTGACAAATCAAAGAACTGGTCTGATAGGTCCAGAAACCATGGTGCAATACACAGAGCAGTAGACAGGGGAGCTAGAAATGGCCTAGGAAGGAAATGATGGTACCTTCTAAAAAGGGGACACTGGATGTGGATTTGGGCTGCTCCTTGAGAATGTTGTATTTGTCACATGCAGTGTTTTTCAGCAGCTGTCAAGGTATTTCATCCATTGTGTCACAGAGTAGTGTCACAGATGTGCAAAATGGACCTAGATACTTGTTCTTTATATCAAGGTGCTAAGGTACCAAACTACTTAATTTTCATAATTAAGCCACCAAAAAGTCTGAAGCCTGTAATTCTCTTGATCAGATAGAAGTCTTCAAAACTTTTCACATTAAAATAATGTATCTGGTGTTCTTTTGGGTGTTTTTTTTTTTTCAGATCTTGCACGATATTGTTCCTTCTCATGAACTAATGATAGATTTTAATACGATGCTTCAGAAATCAAGTAAGTCTTTAAATATCTTTGTTCTTTTCCTTTATGTTAATCTAGAATCATATTCTGAAGTTATGCTGCAGCTGCCTTTCTGCTTTTTGAAGGAGTCATGTTTGTTAAGAAAAAAAACCACTCCAAAGCCATGATCTGATCACAGGAACCTTTAAGTTGGATGTGTGAACAGGTATTTACAAACTCTGTGAACAAAAGCTCTTCTTATTTTAAAGGCTGATCAAAGTAAACTGTTGTAAGGCACAGCCAGGATCTCAAAAATAACTCTTTAAAAAATATATTTTTTTAGGTACCCTAGTCTGAATGCCAGGGTCTCTATTCCCTTTTTGGGGTCTCAGATTTATTTTTTTTTTTATTTCTCTTCTGGAGGAATTGAGATGGATCTATGCCTTAGTTCATTGTTACTGATCAAAGAACAAAATCTGCCTCCTCTTCAAGGGAGTGAGATTTATCTTCAAGCTGGTAGAAAAGTTTTCCAATCTGGAGACTGGTTTTCTGTACTGATCAATTGCATTCCAAGCTGCATGTCATCTTGTGATGTGATATGTTCCAGCAAGTCAGCAGACTGGTGTAATGTCCTTGAATCAAGATTGTTCTCTCCTTCTGATTTCCTGCTTTGGGTGGTGGGGGGGAGCGGTGTGGAACCAACCTCCTGGCTGAAACCTCCCTTCTTCTGTTCGTTCATGACACATTTGCTAACTTTTTGTAGCTATTTAGGACACTGATTTTCTTTAAGAAATTTATACTGATAAACAACTTTTCCCACATTTACCTTCTGTGTTAGTTCAAGTGTTGTTTTAAGAACTCTGCTGCTACAGAACTGCTGATGTAAAATGTCTGGTTTATTCATATCAGTCCCAGATTCGATTTTGGGGTTTTTTTGGTGGCATCTCAGGATTTTAAGAGTTCCAGAAGCACTGTGTTCCCTTCCTATGGGAAGAACATGTGCCCATTGGAAGCACAGATTAGTGAGCTCTGGAAATAGTGACTATTGTAAGCAGGATGAGTGGAGGGACAGTGTCTCTGGTATGAGTTATGCTCTCGAGCCAGGATGTAAGTATTCTTTGTCTCTTGGAAGAGGTAGAAGGCAGTGGGGGGAACCCTCAGTAACAGGGGAAGTAGCAACATTTAGGTAGACAGGATGGAGAACTGTATTTCACTTGTTTACTAATGAGTTCAGTTTGATCTAAGTAATTAAAAAATAAGCCTAATCTTTTTCCAGAGAAAAGAAAAAAACGTCGACTGGGGCTAGAAGTCATTTTTTCAGCCTTGGATTATGCTGGCTGGAAGGAAAATGTAAAAGCATGGAGCTGTTTGGCAAGACAGGTGAAACAAATTGTAATGTAAGTATCTGATACATTTGGTTTTAGCATATTGTCTCAAGCCTTCACCTTTGGGCAGCTGACAAAGCAACACTGTGTAGCCTTTGCCTTTTGTGCTGGTGAAGGGAATTCTCTGACCTACCCTGAGTTCTGTGGCAGCACTTGGCTGCAGTGTGCTTTCATTGGGAGGAAAGAAGAAATTAATATTGAAGGGAATACGAAATTTCTGGTATTATCATCACCTGAAAAGAGTTTTAAAAGTTGCTCTTCTTTTTTAACCAGGTTGTATGCTTATGCAGAAAGAGTTATTCAGATGTTTGCGTAGCATTTGGTGCTTGTCACTAATCTCCCTCTTTTGGGGCAGGGGGTTTGAAAATTTCCAAGTTGTTGGGTCTTCTGCTCTGTTACTATGTGTGCATTATTTGAATCTGGTTTGAGGATTGCTGGGCTGCAACAGGGGCATGACTGGTACTGTACGGACTGGTGTGTTGTGTGATGGTGGTAGCTGTTGCAGCCAGTGTATTCTTAAATGCTGAGCCAATGTGCCTGGGGATTGATGTGTCCTCACCAACACTGACAAGATATGGCCTCTGACTTCGGAAGGAGCCATCTCAGGCAATCTGCGCCCAGGAGGCCTCTAAAGTCTAGACTTTATTTTACCCAACAGCCAGGATGTTGTTGTTTTTAAGCCCTATACATTTACAGTAAATTAATTCAGTACTTAATTTGTCCCATTTTGCAGTCTTATTGCCACCTCCACCTACACAGCATCTGCTGTTAAGGTCCAGAAGCTAGTGGATTAAAGCTAGGAGTGCTGTTGCATAGCGTTACTAAAAATGGTATGATACTCTAACTTTACGTACATTTTTATATTTGAAGACATAACTTCAGAGTATCTTGAAATACACTGGGCATCTTGATTGTTTTATGGGAATATCAGTTCTCTGTTGTAGGTAGTTTCTATTTCTGAGGTGCTTGGTTTAAGGTCTTTATTGCATAACAGTTATTGGGTTAAGTATTTGGCATAAGGTAGTCTTTGTGTATGCATAGAGTAACACAAGCTGCTTCTGAAAACAAACCAGCCCCTTCATACTACTAATTTGTTGACAAACTTGAAGAAACTTTATTACTGTTGACAAACTGGCATACAAGTCAAAGGCTTGCTTCATTTCACACCATAATCTGTGTTTTTGCCCAGTCTAAATAAGACTGCTAGAGTTTACCTCCTGCCTCACTGGTGTTGCCAGAGATTAAAAAAAAAAGTTGTTTTTGTTTAGATTAGTGTTTCAGTCTGCAGTGAAAGGTTGGTGTGCCTAGGCTGGCAATCTGAGACTTGTAGCAAGCTGATGATAAAGCTTATGGCCTCCTATCATCTTTTCATCCCAACTTAAGCTTTTCTGTAACTTATTTTACCTTTTTCCAGCTCTGAGAAGCATCTTGACTGGATCAAGCAAGAGTGGAACTCCAGAAAGGACTGGTGGCCAGCCTTCCATTTTAGTCGTTACTTGGCAAAAAAGAATTGGCAGGAAAATGCAAGCCTTTCATATGAAAAAGCTCTGGTGGCTGGAATCTTACTGGGAAGGGGTAATACTAAATGTTCTTTCCTTTTCACTACATAAACCAGAAATAATGTCTAGTTCTAGCCCTAATGAGTTGGTATGCAGCTGATCTACTCCCTGGAAGAAATGCAGTTTCTTTCTTCTAGGAAAGATTATCTTTGAAGGTGAACACAAGAAAAAAGTGTTTAAATTGGTTTGATATTTGACAGTGAGGCTTATTTTGCATAACTTGTCTTATCCTTGTTTAGAGTTCTGTTTTATCTGGCCTTGTTGAGCAGTCAAAATACTGTTTATCTTGTTGTTTAATCTTCAAACCACAATTTAAAAAATGCACAATGTGCTTCTGAGTGAACCTTGTGAGGACTGCAGGGAGTTTGCTTGCTGGATGCTAGTCTAGGCAGTGTCTCCAGCAAATACTGGGTATCAGCTGGTCCTTAAGAACCACAGGGGTGTTGTAATGCAGGAAAGAGGAGGAGGTTGGGTCTTGAGTGAAAAAAGTAAGAAGGTGAAGATCATGACCTCTTTAGTAGCATTCTTTGAAATGCTGCCAAAACCAAGTGGAGTATCAGGCCAAGAAGCAGCTGCTAAACTGAGAATGAGAATATGGTGTGGAGACTGTGGCTCATATACTGGTTTGGACTTTTGGTTGATAGGCAACTTGTTTGCTGTCAATATTTATATAACTTTATCTTCTGGACTTCATAAAATAATTTCTCATACTGAAAGTCTCTTGCTTTCGGTAATTTGTTATCAAATGTCTTCAAGCTTTTATTTCCAGATGGCTAATAAAATTCTTCCCACCTCTAACTCTCTAATGAAGTTTGTGTGCTTAGTGGTGTCAGTATGAGCCTCTATTTTTCCTTATACAACACAAGTTAATACACGAAATCAATGCTTCTTTACACTCTTGAAATTTTACTTTTTAATCTATTTGAAAAGTAAAAACAAAAGAGAAATATTTTGCAAGACACAGCATAGTTATGTACATGTGGAAAGTTTTATGGGTCAAATAAGGATAGATTATTTAATGCTGCAGTTATGTCTCTAATGGGCCTGTCTTGGATTATTTTATTACCTTTTATTGCTGAAAACTTAGATGTTTGCATGTTATTTAAACAGTGAAAGCATTTTGTATTTTGCTGGATTGTGGTATAACTTTACAATGCTTTTTCTTTTTTTTGCTTAGGTTGCAAGTACTTTAAATATGTATCACGCCAAGGCTGCAAAGCTCAGGTGAAAAGGTTTCGGATACTGAAGAAATTTGTGAATAAGCACAATCCTGTCTACCTGAGAATATCTGGTCTTTCAGATTCCTCTGTACAACTTTGATTAGAAGGCATCCTTCAGGTTCTTGCTGTGTTTTCTTTGGTTTTTTCCCCTCTCTGTGAAACTGACTTCTGTATTGGTGCTATTCTAAAATTTGTAGTCAGACCCTATTGACTCAGTACTAGACTTTTTTATATATGTCTGTAAAAACATTTTGGTTTGTATTTATTTTATAATAAAATGAATATAAATCAACTGATAAGGTTGAAGAACTTATTTAATATTAGTCCCATATTTCTGTGTGAAATGCAAACAGCACTGATTTCAAATACGTCTTGAAAAACATTTAATATTATGGTGTGGAATTTCTGTATCAATAGTATTGTAGGGTTGATCCTCCTTATGTTTAGATGCATAGATGGTGATTTAAATGACTGCTGGAATGTCGGTCAAAATCCTTTCAGGACTAGCAGTGGCATTCATAATAGGTGTAATAACCTAGGAACAGTACATGATGTAGTGTGAACATCCATTTTCAGCCTGTAAAGGTTACATAGCTCGCTGCTTGTAAGTAATCATTTCCTGAAGTATATGGAAAATAGAGAGGCATGTGTCACATTTTTTGCATTGTATATTGAGAAGAATTACAGGTTGTGAAGATCTACTGCAGCTTGTTCAAATAGATGATGTACGTCAACATATCCAAAGTCAGTTTTCCCACGTGTCATGCTTACCAGTTGTGTGCCCTGTTCAGGGGTTGTTTCACTTCATTGGTAGGAGAAGAGTGAAAGGTTGCCGCACCTGTGTGGCTACAGAGGAAAGCTAGTGTTGCAGTGCTTTGAAAGGGCAAAGGCATGGAACTGTGAAAACTTCTCTGCCTGGTGGAAGTGACTTTCTATAATCTTTTTGCAGTCTTGCCTGAGTTGAAATATGCACTCTTGCTGTACTTGCAAAGCAAATGTTAATGTGTTGTCACAAACTAGCATCCAGTTTGCTTGAAAACAACAACAAAATGGTTTCCAAATACTACTTCTGGTTTAATGACAGGTCTGTAGAACTCTTGTGGATGAACTGCTTGAACTACCTCTGGAAATGAAATAAAATATCTTTAATAGCATAATAGTATATGGTTAAATACAGCTGTGATTTTAAAAACTGAGTGCTTATCTGGGATTTTGGTCTGGGTGAATATGGGACTTGTGACACGTGACTTAAGGCAATGTGTCTTAAACATTAAGTGAGATACTTGCTGTAACTATGTTTTATAAAAAAAAAGCAGCAATTATCTTCTTTCCTGACCTGTGTGTTAGTTCAGTTCTGAATCCCTAAGAATGCTGCTTCCCTGTTCTGTAATAGTCTAGTTTTTTGTTGGAGGTCTTCAACTGAGTTTTGACTGTTTAAATTTAGGTTGTGAAGTTTCAAAATAGTCGTCCCCTGCATCCCTCCTGTAATGTGTCCCATGCCCCTTAGTCTGAAGAGTGCTCCAAATTGTTGCTCCCAGTGACTTAACTGGATGGGTTTCATGCCTGGACAATGGAGCTAAAGCTGTCCTGGGACAACCCTGGGAGGCAACCAGGCAGGGGTGTCCCTTCTCTGGGGTCCTTAATTTGGCTTTCTGCCTACTATTGTGCCCCTCTGCTCCTCTGGACTTGCAGAGATGGGCCTTTGATGGGCTGGTGACTGCCCTGTGATGGGCCTGGAAGCATCCCAGCAGGGTATTATCTGGGCTTCCCCCTTCCGTTGTGTGTCTGCTCCTTTGTGGGTGTGCAGGGGAGCTTTTATCATATAACCTAACACAGAATAGCATAAAAGTCGAATGCTAGAGCTCCTGCTGCTTCTTGAGAGCTCCCATACAATTTTCCTTCTGTCCCCTTAGCTGCCTGTGGGAGATGCATGTGCCTTGCAGCAGCTGAGAAACCATCTCTTTATTGAGGAAGAAGTTTGAAACAAAGCAGCAGAGATTGGGGTGGAGGCAAGAAGAGTGTGGTAAGGAGAATGAGAGGATAAAGAGGAGCTCGATGTCTTTGAGAAAAATTTGTTAATCCATTGTGCTCACAGCTTTCTCCTGTGACCTCTGGAAGCAGGATTGCTGCCAGGGATCATGTTCTCTCTTGGTGCTAGAACTACCATGCAGCAGTCAGCAAGTTGAAGAGCAGCACAGTCCCAGCTTTCACAAAACAATCTCAAGCATTGATCTTTCATGTCCTACAAGAAACTTGCTATTTCCTGACACCAAGGTACTTACAGCTGAGACAAATCTGCAGATCACAAGTTCTGAGTGCAATTTCCTGTGTAAGTTATTCAGTGCATACTGTGTTTTCAAGGTTCTGTGTTGTACCTCGAATATGGTAACTCCTAATGGACTGGAGTATTCTGCTTTGGTTCTGAATTCTCTGATCTGGGTTTGGTTTTCTTATGCCTTGACATCTTCATCCTATGTACAAAACTTCTGTGAGGTGGTTTTTTTTTTTCTTCTGTGAAACAAATAGCATAGCTCTTCTTCACTGATCTCCTTTATGCAGAGACAAGGAGCTTGTTCAGGGAATCCACATCTTCTGGTCCAGAGACCGACAGGCCCGTTGTCCTGTTCTTCCACCTCTTATTCTGTTATTTTTAATGTTAAAGCCTAACATAATGATATCAGAAAATTGCAATTCACTTCAGTTCTGTCCTCTTCTTTCCCTGTTGTTCCTTTCATGTTTTTGATGCTCTTGCTTGTGCTTTCCTATTTTAAGACTGTCTTTACTAAAGTTCAGGAAAAGCATGTTAATGAAGTGTCAGCTGCTTTTAAATGTGTGGACCCTGTGTGTTCTGACCCCCTTCCTCTTCCCACCGTGTTCTCTGTATTCTGAGCAGCTGGCTTATACTGGAAACTCGGACGGGACTTGCCTTAGCTTTCTGAGCGGTGTAAGGATATTGTCAGCACTGAACAGGTGCGTGTGTTACCATTGGAGTGCTCCCTGCAGAACTGGAGGATTTATGTGCCTTGTACTGGTTTGAATTTACAGTTCCTCAGGGCTTTCTGTAATTGGTGTTCTTATCTGTGATGGTAAATGGAAAGTTCTGCTAAGTCTTGTCTTGTTGCATTTAAGGAACAGCTGAGGTAGTCTGTTGGCTGAAGGAGGGGATAAAAAAAAAAGACTACTCACTAGAAGGAGTCCTTGGGTAATGTGAGCAGTAGCTTCTGTGGGAGGTTATGTGTTCTCTCCTTGTCAAATGTGAGTAAAGCTCTTCTAGCTTTTCTGCCCTCATCAGAGAGCAGCAAGGAGTGTTCTTGCCTCCTGGACTGAAGTATCCAGTAATTGGGGAGTGCAATTCTCTACACAGGTGAGTATTCTGAGTTTTTGTCTGCAAGTGGCCTATCCCTAGGAAAGGGAGAGAAGTGCTTATGTTCCATTAATGGGAAAGGGTTGAACTGGTGGATAATGTTAGTTACCCCAAAGAGCCCAGTAATGCTAAAGGAATTAAAACCCTAGGGAATCTGTAGACTGTAGTTACAAATTAAGAGTACGTGAATAACCTCACTTATTATCCTTGCTTTTTATTGTGCTTTCAAAATAAGTCAATTGCCAGGGGAAAATGAAGTGTAATGCCTTAATTTCAATGATTGTCTCCAATGTATGAGAGCACTAATTGAGATAAGCTGATACTTCAGCAGATTTAAATACTTGGATTTAAATTGCTTTATCTCATGACAGTGCTGAATCTTGTGATTGGTATACTTCCAGTTCACTGAAGTCTAAGGAGAGATGGTATTATTGGCAGGCTGTTGGACAATTGAGGTGCCACAAGTTAGTCACAGCAAAACAGGTGATGGTTAAAAACCCAGAGTTTTTAAACAGTCATTTCCCAATAAAGGCTCTGAGGGGACTTTTCCTGGCTGTCACATTATGCTGCTGGTTATATTGAGAAGCTAGGACTGGGAGCTTTGACTTCCCCCTGAGCCACATGCAGATAGACCCCAGGAGTAAATGGCAATGTGTGGGGAGAGGGGAAAAAGTTTTGGGTGAGTGGAGGTGTCCCTATACATGAGGTTCTCCCTTCAGCTTCCCTTTCCCCATGTTCTGCCTGTGTCCCGTGGAGGGAAAGTAGTAAGTAGGAAGTTGCTGGAAACAGCACAAAGGGTATCTGTGCATTGGTCATAATCTCCTAGGATCTGTGGGGAGGAGAAATAGCCAATTGCTTTTTTTTAATTGGCTCCTAGTGTTGCAGAAGAAATAGAACAGATTGCAAAGCCTTGCTCTCTAGTAAGCTTTCCTGTATGGAAATGTCTAGAGAGTGGGTGCATGCTAAAGCCTCTTCCTAACAGCATCAGACTGGCTGATTGCTCCTGCAGTGGCAGGGGAGAGCATAATTTACTGACTTACTCCTCTTCGCTGGATCACTTAGGCTTTTGGTGTGCTGCTGATCATCTGCAGCTGATGCTGTACTCCAGTAGCTGATGGGTGGGATCCTCTTGCAGGCTGCACTAGAGGGAAAAGTGGGCAAAAAAATCTTGTGCATCTTTAAATCAGTTTAACGTCAACTGAGATAAAACTAAAATCAATTAGCTTAAATACAGGGTTACCACAGAATATCAGTCAACATCAGGTTGTTTTGGTGCCTTAAATGTGTGTTCTCTTTTCACTCTCCTTGAACTTATACCTGGATTTGTGGGTAAGAACAATGTATCTGTAAAGCTTTTTGTCCTGAAATTACTTGTACCTATGGTTAACTGTTGCCTTAATTAGGTTGTATGTTATGGCTCCTATTCAGTCTTTGTGAAAGCAGACCCCAGTTTGGTGCATTTTTAAGAGCTGGGTAAAATAGTAGTTAGCAACTGAAAATTACTCTTTGTGTGTTTTTGTAAATGGGGAGAGATTGCCAGCTTCTGTATGTGGGTATCATATGCTGTATTTTGATCTGTTGTTCATATTTCTTGGTGAAGAATTTCTCAGCCAATTTGGACTAAGATGTAGGGATTAGATTTACGAGTGCTACAAGGGGCATGAGAAATGTCCAGAGGGGGAGGGTTCAGCTATGTGACGTGTGAAATAACTGGAGGGTTTCTTTCCTGCCAAGTAGTAAACTTCAGAGAGAAGAAGGGAGAGAGATTGTAAGCAAGCCTGAGTGAATGCTGAGCTCTCTGGATGGCAATTAATGAAACGGATATGATGAATGAACCATACCACAAAGAAGTCGAGGATGTCTATACATTTGACCTCAGGAAACCTACACTGAAGGAAGTGAATGTTTGGCCATGCACTGGCAGCAGCAGCTCTGGAGTTTCTTTTTCTTGCCCACATGTCTTTCTTTACCTCTCTTTGTTGTGCCTGATAGGTAGTCTGCTGGGGCATCCTCAGTGTCTGGATTACGGGCCGCCTTTCCAGCCCCCTTTTCACTTGGAGTTCTGTTCTGCCTATGAAAACTTTGGCTGTTGTGACCAGCAGAAGGACAACAGCATTGCAGCAAAATACTGGGACATCATGGATTATATTGATCCGCGGGGGCATAAGCTGTGTGGGACATATATCAAAGATATCCTGTGTCAGGTAGGGCATAAAAATACTATCTGTATTTTATGCTTTGGGCTGACTTTGGGGTCAATTGTGGTTCTGATAGCCTCTTATAGCTGGCTGTGTTGCTGTGAAAAGAGGTGTGGGAGCAGGGGAAAAGTGGGCTGACAGAGTAATGGTACCTAATCCTCAGCATGCGCTTTGCAAAGTGCTTTGTGTAAGGTACATCGCTTTGTGGTATCTGGCAACATATAATGACATTTCCTAGCAATGATGATTTATGAAAGTATTGCTCAACTCTGATTATAATGGGAATCCTGGCGTGCTGCTAATTTTTTTTCATAATGGAGAGAGTTATGGATCAATATACGTTTTCTGCTTGCAGTTACTAGGTGCTGGATTACTAATTGTACAGGATGAAATGATATGGAAATTATCAGACAAAGTGTTTGGGTCCCTGGACCCCATGAAGGATGTGTTTTGATTGTGTTGCTGCTGAAGATGCTCCAAATGGTGCAAAAGTAGAACAAAATCTAATGGGCAGTGATTTCACACAGCTGCTGTGCAAGGTCCTGAGGCTTCAGGCACTACATTTTCATCAGTGTTGTCTCCCCAGTGTCCTGGCTTATGGAAACAGACGTTATGCAGTGAGAAAAGACCAAAAGCACTGTTCTTCCTGAGCTCCCCTGCCTCCCTCTAATTAAAGGGCAGAACTGACCTGCCTTTTCAACAACTGTTAGTCATGCAGAGTTGGACTTACTGCATGCCAAAACACAAAGCAGCCAAAAGACACAGTCTTACTAAGAACATATAAAATACTTCTAGTTAATACTTCCTTAGCCCTAAAATATTATCTGTGTACAAAAATGTTTCCATTCATTTTGGATGCTGGCAGGATTCTGGCATCTGCTTGGGGTGGAGGACACATACCCTTATAGCACCAGGGCCAAAAGAAGTAGCATTAGTGTTTGTCATTTTACAGTTGTTAAACCAGAAAAAGATGTGTTACAGATCCGAGCAGAACCACCAGTGTTGGTATTATGAAGATTTTCTACATGTTGCAGGTAGAGAAAACACTATAAAAATGTGTTTGTTGCTTTATTGCTCATCCTGCAGGGCGTAATTTAATTTTGTATTTGTTGTAAGTGTTTATTGTAGCAAAAAAACCCCAAAACACCCTATATATCTTCTTACAGATTTTCAAAGTAGCACGCTATTACTCTTTTCATATCTTTCTAGAGTATGATTGCTGTTAAATCTTTGGGGAGGATCTTGTGATTGTGTTATGTATTGCTCTTCCTGTTCAAGTTGGTGACAACCATGGAAATAAGGTTGGGTTCTCTAGCATATATTATTTGGCTGTTGAATTAGTGGAGGAGCAAAGATCTACCAAATGATTTTGCTTTACTGATGTCACTTTGGATCAAATTGTTACTGATGATCTCATGTGGAAGGGATGGAAAATGACATCTCCATTCTACCACCTCCACAGTATCCTGATAATTTGTAGTCACTACCCGTGAAATGTTGACATGTGGTGCCACATCAAATACAAAAAGACAGATGCCTGTATGTGATCAGGATGTAATTGTGCCAAGTGCTTATTTCTGCTGTGTATGGCAGGACTTCAGATAAACTGCTGCCCAGTAACAAGTGCTTTTATTGATATTATTCGTGTGGAACTTGGGACACAAAGATTAGACTCAGAAGCAATGCTAGACAAAATAATATTATTAGCTTTTGTCTTTTGAACAAAACAGTTTTCTAGCAAGAGGTGTAGGTGATTATTGATCAACCTGAATTATTAGTAGCTGCTCTAATCTAGCAAAACCAGTTTTATTTCACATCTTTGGGGAAGATCAGAGTAGTAGCGATGTGTTGTAACAAAGCGTCTCATTCGGTCAGGTGTTCCTTCAGTGCCAAAACCAGCAGACAGTAAAACAAACAATTTTTTTCCCCCTAGCCTTGCTGGTGTGGTAATGAGTGATGTGCTGAGCGTTACACAGAAGAAGCTGGTTTTGGTGGCTGCAGCAGTCTCACTGGTCCCACAGAGCCCAAGAAGAATGCCATGGAGTGTACCTTACCTTGGCAGTGGAGCTGTGTGCTTCTTAACAGATAGAAGATGATTAGATGGGGTTGTGTTCTGGATCATGGATTTCCTGCTGTCGCTCTAAGCCAGACGCGTTTCTTTTGAAAACTAACAGGCTAGAAGAGGCATCTAAAGCAATCTGGCTCTGCTGGTAGAGCTGCTTCAGTTTGCATCTGGCACAATCTGGGTCTGGTTTTGCTAGCAACACTTGTTCTAAGCATTTGTAGGTTTAGTCTGACCCTCAGCTGAGCTGTTCTAGGCTTTAGCTTAAAAACTCGATATGAAACTCTGAAAACTTCCTGTAATGTTAAGGAGGTGGTGTGCAAGTTGCGTGGCTATAAAAATTCCCTGGATGCAGACCCTGCTACATGTGCTAGAACAGCTGTTTGGCTGCTGGCTGAGAAGATGTTTCTCAATTCAGAAAACTGCTACAGGAGAGGCTTAAAAGACTGAAAAGGCCAATTAAGCCTTGTTCAAGCTGATTGAAAGCCATGATACTAGCATGGGATAGGAGCTAGTCCAGGGAAAGCAACATACTTAAGCCAGTTTTAATCGAAGGCCTGACTTGATTGCTGAATGCATGCTCTTTTTGCAGAGAAAAAGTATTTTTGTATTACAAAACAGCAAAGCGTCAACTTGATCTTAGCAGCTTCTGCTTCTTCCGCTCCATAAAGTAGTGGGATCAATTGTATTGTTTCACGCATGCTTGAGCGAAGTAAAAGCAGGCAACCAACAGAGACTGCAAGGCCACCTAATCCTGGGAGTTTATGTAGATCCCGAGGAATGGCCTCCATCTCGTGCATCTTGCTGGGTCTGCGTGCTGCTAGCGCTGTTTGCCAGGCAAATGCTGTGTGGGAAGCCCAACAGCTGGAATAGCGTGGCAGCTGCTCAGGGGCTGTGCTTATTTAGGAGGATGAATTGTAGGAGACCCTTATGTTGCAGAATACTGGCAGAACAGAGTTGATGGAGCTCGGAGGCGGTTGACAATATGCCTTGTTTCAGAGGAAGCTGTTTTCTCTTCTCAGATTGCTGGTCTGGGAGCTGGACTCCATTCCCACTTATTGAGTGAATTTAAAAATGTTTTCAAAGGTCTTAACAAAGTAATTGGAACAAAATTGAGAGGAGCTTTAGACTGCAAGTGACTTGCGCACAATGGAGCGGTGAGCCAGCTGCAGCCGCATGTTAGCGGGAATGAGGGAGCTTCCCAGGACTCAAAATGCAACAGAGGTTAGGCTCTGTCTGCTTTCCCCCACCTTTCCTTGGTGGCATCTTAGCAGGCTGTCGCCTCTCCTTGTCTCCTAGTCACTTGAGATCAGCACCATATTTTGTGAAAACTGATATAACCAGAAACTCAACGCGTGCAGCAGTGTGCAAGTGTATACTGATGAAAGCAGAGAGAGTGAGCAATGCTTAACAGGCTCAGTAAGCATCAGGGGAAGAACATGCCAGACAAGTATTGGTGAATGCCTGCAACAAAGCTGCTCTCCTCCAAGAATGTGAGAGCAGAAAGACTCTTATCTGAAGCTTTGGCTTTTGGGGATGGCACTCGGGGCCTAATGGTGCCCTTCCTCATTCTGAGAAGACCTTAAACATGGGGAGAATGGTGTGGTTCTGCCTTCTAGGGCTGGGGTTAGGGACATGGTTTAGTGATGGGATGGCAGGGTTAGGTTAACGGTTGGACTTGATGATCTTAAAGGTCTTTTCCAACCTAAATGATTATATGACACGCCCAGGGGACTTGGCCTTCTTTTGCAGGCTTCTCATTCGGAAAGAGGGAGAGGTTCCTTACAGATGCGATGCTGAAGCAACAGAAACCAGCTCATTCTGGGTGGCTTGATCACCAAATGGCACCAATGAAAAGTGAGAAACTTACTACACCATCTGAGAGTTGACAGGGCTTTACTACTTCCAAGCCATAACTGTTCTTAGTATGGCCAAAAGCCCTCAGGCTCTTCTGTGAGCAAAGGAAGCAGTTTGTTATGCTAAGTTTGGAATGAGGGTCTGTAGCCCTCACATTAAATATCCTGGAAGGGCTGCTGCTTGCACAAAACCCCCAAAATGTCAGTGCTGGTATAACTGCCCCAGATTTGTTTAATGAAGCAAACTTGTTTATTGAGACAGAAAAAATACTAATGTAGTAGTTCTTCATTCTTCGACTATCTGTACTTACCTTCCTACATATGTGCTCAATTAAAAGCTCTGGATAGACTGTTTCAGGCTGCTGGCATGAAAATCAGTTAAATAATCTTCCTGAAGAATTTAGCTCATTCTGTTTTAACTTTGCAATTTTGTGCTGATTAAAATAGAGGTGGGATTTTAATGGAAATACTTTATAGAAGTTCTGGCCCAGAATTTTTGCAAGATGAGGAGTTTAAATTTAGGTTCAAATTCAAACACAATGCCTGATTTTCAGTATTTAACCTACATTTTGCACAGCTAAAAACTAATGATATGTGAAGGGACATAATTTTAGATACATAACACTTGAAGATGTAGCCTGCAATATTTTTTTTTCCTGAAGATCACCTATAGAGTCAATGGTAGCTACATGAATTGCATAAGATGATATTACTTATTTGAAACAGTTTTAAATCTCAGCTACAGCCTGCTTCAGTGATAACTCTGCATGCAAGAACATGATCAAAGTTGTACAGTATCAGACCAAAGATTAACTTAGCCTGTACTTTTAACCAATGTACATTTTTAGCACCTACAACTTCTTCTGGCAGAGTTTCACCTCCTTTTTTAACCTGGCTCCTGCTAGCTTTATCTAATGCTCCTTCATTTTTCTTCTGGGGGAAAGGGTTCAGCAAGTGATCCCCATGCATCTTCTCAATGTCACTTGTGGTATTTATAGACCTCTGTCAGGCTGTTACCCTACTCCAATCACCTCTCTGCAAAAGTACTCAGTCCCATCTTAATTAGCTGTTCAGTGTCTCTGACTGTCCTTGTGGATTTGTTCCCCTTTGTGTTGCTTTTGGGAAGGGGGACCAGAACTGCATATAGTGTTGAAGGTGTGGGTGAACCTGTACCTGGTTTGTTTTCTTTCTTTTTTTCCTAACACTTGATTAGACCTAGGTATGGGCTTAAGTGGCTTAACAAAGTAAAACCTTAAATATATCTAGAAAAGGCAGCGATGCCAGCTGATGTGAAGGATGTGTGCACATTTGGGACTGCTGGTCTGGAGAAGTACTGTGGATATCGTTAGCCTTCAGACAAAGGGATGCTGCAGTGAGGGAGTTAACAGATTCTTCTCTCAATCCATTCAGAACAGGTTACAAAGTACCTAGTTAAAAATCTAGCAGGGGAAGCTAAGTGGGATTTCTAAAAACAAAGGTAAGAAGAGATTGCAAAAAGAAATTGCCTGTCACTTCCTTAAAAACCTCTAGTCATGGAGAATCCACAGTACCCATAGACCTAGTTCTGTTGGGAATAATTTAGGTGCAGCTGATTGCTTTGGTAAAGGAAACTACTACTGACCTCTAAATCCCCTTTAGCAATATTCTGAGTGACTTTCTCCTATTTCACTTCAAGATTACTCATTATGTTTTCTGCCTTACTAATTTTTCATTTTATTAACTGGCTTGCTTCCATGGAGGTGTCTTGGCTTCTCCTGGATGCATCTACACAGCCACATATTTAGTTTCTTTTACTTTCTAGGAATGTTCTCCATATGCTGCACATCTCTATGATGCAGAAAACCCTCGGACACCTCTAAGAAACCTCCCAGGGCTTTGTTTTGACTACTGCTCTGAGTTTCACTTCAACTGCCGCTCTGCCATCAGCCTGCTGACGAGCGATAAGCATATCCAAGAATGCTGCGAGACAAACAAAACTCGCTTTTGCAACCTCCTTCACCTACATGATGAGGACTACTGCTTCCCCAATGTGCTGAAGAACACAGCCCTCAACCGCAATCTGGGCTCGGTGGTGGAGGACCGCAAAGGCTGCCTCCAGCTCTGTCTGACTGAGGTTGCCAATGGCCTGAGGAACCCGGTGCTCATGGTGCATGCAAATGACCATACCCACCGCATGTTCATAGCAGAGCAGGTGGGCGTGATCTGGGTCTACCTACCTGATGGCAGTCGGCTGGAGGAGCCCTTTCTGGATATTAAAAGTATAGTGCTGGCTACGCCATGGATAGGGGATGAGAGGGGCTTCCTGGGGATGGCTTTCCACCCCAAGTACAAGTACAATGGGAAATTTTATATCTATTACTCATACATGGATAAGAACCGGGTGGAAAAGATCAGGATCAGTGAATTGAAGGTTTTGGCATCTGATGTCAACAAAGCTGATCCGCTCTCGGAAAGGTAAAGTTCACATTGAATGCTATTGTATGCCACGACAAGAAATTATTTTTCTTTGTACCTCTCCTTCCCCCTTGCAGAAGCTGCACATTCCTGGTCACCCTGGTTCAGGTGTGTGACTGGGCTGCTATAAAGCTACTGAAGATGGGTTGGCTCAAGGTCACACAGCAAACTAAAAAGAAAATGAAAGGAGGACCCAGGATCTAGGCTTCCAGGTTGTCTTCTCTCTGTCTTGTACTCTTGCCTTCTAAAGAGCAGTAATAGCTTTAAGCCTTTTGTGGAATTAAAATCTGCCCTGAAAGTGTTTTGTACTGTAGGAAAACAGGGATGCTTCACTACAGTACTAGATGTTCACTTGATCCAGCATGTGTGCCCCTGCCCTGTCCCCCTGCTAAGAAAAAAAGCTAATTCTCTGTTATGGAGAAGAATTTGTTAGTAATGGAGTTACTTTCTTTAAAGTTTCACAATCACCATAACATGCTTCTGAAGCCCTCGAATTCACCAACCCATCTGCCACAAAGTTTAAAGGGCAACAAGTGTTTCCTGCAGACAAATACCTTATATATTTGTAGTCATGCTTTTCAGGTGAGCTGTGATACTCCTGTGCTCATGGTGATGGGTGAGCTCTGCAGCACAAGAGGTGTTAATACTGTGCAGGCCAAAACTGTAATGTGTGGGGCAGCCGTAGTGCCACATGGCTCATGGGAAGCACCCTTCCTCAAGGGATGCCATACAGAAAGGAGCTCTGCTGTAAGGTAGGCAGACAGCCTCATGCTGCAGGCTCACAGGAAATGGGTTGCAACTCAGCACCGTGTTTGACAAAGCTGATGGGTCTGTACAGCTGGGAAATCTTTCTCTTTTCTGTAAAAGAAGGGATGCAATATTTCTTCAGCCTGCCTGAATGCTCAGCCCTTTCCAATAGCTACATCTGGAGTTATTTCTCTTTCTTTAGGAATCTTTTGGAGCTTGAAGAACCAGCTGCAAATCATAACGGTGGGCAGTTGCTCTTTGGTGTGGATGGCTATATGTATCTATTCACAGGGGATGGAGGGAAAGCTGGAGACCCTTTTGGAAAATTTGGGAATGCTCAGAACAAGTAAGTAGGAGGGCAGGTGAAAGCTTTGACCTTGTTCACCAAAATACAAGGTTTGGAAATGAGACAATGTGGAAGAATAAAGAGTGCTTCCTAAAAGTGCTTGTACATCTGCAATCCTGTCCGATGCGGTATTTCAAAAATGAAAATTTTACGTTTTGAAAGCTGAGGGAACGCAAGTTGTTTTGAGAGGAGAGAGTCTTCTGTGACTTGAGCAGGTTGCAAGACATACCAGCCACTGGTTTATTTCTTTTGGACAGATAACTTTTCCTTTGGAAAGGGGGAAGGGGGAGAGAATTGTTTGTGGTTTTTGTTGGCTCTCATGCTAGGGTTTCTTTTTCTGTTGTTCTCTTTAGGAGTACTTTATTGGGGAAAGTCTTGAGGATTGATGTGGATGGAAAAAGCCCCGATGGAAAGCCTTACCGCATCCCTCCTGATAATCCATTTGTGTCTGATCCCAAGGCCTGCCCAGAGGTTTATGCTTATGGGGTCAGGAATATGTGGCGCTGTGCGGTTGACAGAGGGGACCCTGTCACAAGAGAAGGAAGAGGGAGGATATTCTGTGGGGATGTTGGGCAGAACAGGTTTGAAGAAATCGACATCATTGTTAAAGGAGGGAACTATGGCTGGAGAGCAAAGGAGGGATTTGAATGCTATGACACAAAGCTTTGCCACAATTCCTCTTTGGGTAAGGAAGAAGTTTCTTATAGAAAATTACTTTATTATACATGTGTGTTTAGTGGACTACAGCACTGTCTTTCCAGTGAAACTAAATAATCCAGTATTGTGTGTCAAATGGAGATTGTTTACTTCTTAAGAGCAGAAATCCCTTCTCCCCAGCCCTGCAGTGTTGAAGTGACACCCTGCTTACTTAGGGAACTCCCTGCCATACACTGCACTGGACAAGGTGTTTAGGGACAAGGCCTGTGCCTTTTGCAGACACTTTTCCAAGTGAAGTCAGAAGGCAATGGATTTGGTTTAAGTAGAACAGCAATACTGTGTCTTCTTCAGAAGCTCTGAGCTATGGCTAAGGAAAGTGGACTAGGCTGACACTGAAACAAATCCTATGGAAGAGGCAGTGTGTCCTAGTCAGTAGGGTGCTGCAGCAGAACACCTGAAACCTGTGCCCTGGGGCTGACTGGGTGTGATGGACAACTTGCTTCCTGCCTTTAGAAAAGAGTAGATATTGGTGGTCTTCATAAACCTCTTTGGAAAGCATGGTAGAGGAACTGGGTGGTATTACAGTGTTCCTTAAGCTGTTGGAAGAAAACACCTGGTCTCAAGTTCATGTAGATTTTCTGAAACATTTGTATGACCAGGCAAGTGTAGAGTATGTTATCAATGTTTCTCCTCTGCTATGCTGGTACCCACGTGGCTCTCAAGTTTTTTTTTGTTTGGTTGTTTTTTTGATAGCCCAATCCTCGATTAACAACAAAACTGAATTAGATTTTGCTGTTAATCTATGGCTTTTAATGAATTGCATTTGTGATCTTTATTCTCATCATTAAAGATTAAAGACAAGCTACTTGATCCAGGGGAAAAAAGTGAGGACAAGACTTAAAATTTTGTGGGATCTGATATTCAACCCAAAAAAGGGCTGAATTAAATTTTAACATTGCCAGAGGCAAAGCCTTTAATAAGTCTCATGACGTAAAATGGGATAGCACACTTAGGCATTATGAGAATGTCAGCAAACCTATCAAGATGTTAACTTGCAGTTGTTTGATTTTATTCCCTTATCTAAAACCACTGGAACTTGTAAAGACAATTCCTGCTAAAATGATGGGTGCAATCACAAATCTGTAAGATAATACTTCCTGCAAGCTGATACATTCCTGCATTGCTTGCTTGATGCAGAGGATCTTGGTCTGATGTGTTATGGAAGCTTATAATGTATAAGCCTTGATAAGCAACTACATGAGTGCTCCTTAATGCCTTTGGGTCTGTTCTGTCCTGGAATAAATAACTGAATTCCCACTGAAATGTAACTATGCTGTTTGTTCAGCTGTACTGGTCCCTCTAGTCATTTTTGTGCCTGTTGGTATCATTAAGCAATTGCTTTTTGATGCTCTCTGGATGTAAATTGTCTCACATTTTATTGCTCTGTGTTTAACAGATGACATTCTTCCAATATTTGCGTATGGCCGCAATGTGGGGAAGTCAGTCACTGGAGGTTATATATACAGAGGATGTGAATCACCCAACTTGAACGGCCTTTACATTTTTGGTGATTTCATGAATGGGTGAGACTAATTGTTTTCTCTTCAGCTCTCATTCTGTACCCACATTTGCTTTATCTGGGCAAATAAGCATATCGGACCATCCCAAAACCTTTTAAGCTGGAGTAAATAAGAATCTCAGATGTCTGTGTATTAGATTAAGTGCTCTGTTTGACTATTATAACGACATTTTGGTTGGAATCTAAACTTCTTCCAATCTAGAGTCCTTAGGATGGGTTTGCTTTCATTGAGGTCTAGTTTTCTAAAAGACAACCATTAAAGCTAGCCAATAGTCGGGGTCCTCACTGACTTTTTTTTCAGAAATGCATGACTTTGACAGGAACTAATCTTGAAAATGGAAACGTAAAACAGGGTTTTATTTTTCATCTAGTCGACTTATGGCTTTACAGGAAGATGAGGAAACAAATAAGTGGAAGAAGCAAGATATCTGCATTGGCAGCACAAGAACTTGTGCTTTCCCTGGGATGATCAGTTCTTACAGCAAATTCATAATCTCATTTGCTGAGGATGAAGCAGGTAGGTATTGTGCTAGCCATACCTTTATTGCAAAGAGGTCTCCTGCCCTGTGAGGCTACTGCAGATCGGCTTGATGGAGAGCTCAGGAGACAGATCCTCATGTGAACTTGCAGTCTGAAAGTTCCAGATTCTCTAAGGAGTTTGAACTCCTGTTTCAGCCTTCCCCTGTCCTTTTGTTGTGGTTTGTTTATGCGTTCTCATTAATGAAAAGACTGTATCAGTGCAGTTTGTTCTTTCATTGTAACAGTTTATCCTCACTTGAGTTCTTACAGCTTATCTGAATTTCCCCTGCTTCATTAGTATAAATTCCTCACTCTTATTCACAACAGCAGCACTTGACACTATGCAGTACAGACCAAGGCTTTTGGGGATGAGGGAAGACAGTAATTTTAAAATTTAGTGGAAATGTCTCAGTGCATAGGATTATTGCTGTGGTCATGATGATCAGATCTCTTACGAAGGTGAAAGTACCAATGCATACTTTGTTCACTTTTGTACAGTCTCCTGGCAGAGAGCTATGTAATACAAAAAGTGACTGCAAGGTTTTTTTGAGAACACTTGTGCTTTAGTGAGCTCTGATGCTTCACGATTCAGCAGAAGAGAGATTTGCTTGTAATGAAAAGATCCGAGCTCATCTAGCCAGGATATTCTGTCAAAGATGCAGGCTTTGTTGTTAAATACGCACATGTTTTAAATATTCTAATAACATGTGGAGTGAGTGGATGTTAAATGTCTCTTCTACTGGTTGTTCTTTTAGAAACCAATGTGGTGACTTCATGTAATTTGAAAGACAATGATTTTCCTCTTTTGCAAGCTATTATAATTTGCCTGGATATTGTTTTAGTTGGGTGCTGAAGGGAAGGCACAAGGAGTAGTTGGTCTCCTCAGCAAGCACACAGGAATAAGAAGCTTCTGGCTTCCATGGATTAGCCAATTTGGTGCTTGTTGGATTTTTTTGGTACAACTGAGATGGCTCAAAATTTGTTTTTTGTGGTCTTACCCTTTATTTGTAGCTTCTGGCTGCTTCTTTGGTACAAACAAGTTTAAAAAATACATGTTTATACAGAGGAAAGTAAACTTTTGGAGGGCCCCTGACATGAGGTAATGGACGTCCTGTTCAGGCACTGCGCTCAATTGAGAGAGCTGCTGGTTCTGTCTAGAACCCTGCTGCAACCAAGAGATCACTTGGGTGAGACCAAAGCCCACTTCTTGGAAGTAAGACATGACTGAGGGAGTGACTGAAGGGGTTTTCTTTTCTGACCATGTGAATTAGTGAAGAGCCAGGAAAGAGAGGGAAATGGAGGACAGGGATTTGGCTTGGGCACTTGAATCTGAGACTGATTTTCTTTTTTCACTTCCATTTAGGTGAACTGTATTTTATGTCTACTTCTTACCCCAGTGCCTATGCACCACATGGATCGCTCTACAAGTTTATTGACCCTTCAAGGTTAGTAATTAAAGATGTTTTCCCATGCCAAATTCTTCTATAATCACTACGTGATCTCCAGCTATCACAGTAGAAAGAATGCCAAGTGTTACTGATACATAATCTCACTCACCTCCACATCCAGTCCTTGGTTTTTGTTCACCCACCATACATCTGGTGCAACTTTAATCAGTTTTAGTGGATTTATTCCTCACTCATATCTGTGCACCCAGAAATAGACAGAGTTCAGATATCTTAAAAGTCTGGGACAATAAGGATCAAAATAATGTCTCCTTGGTTGCATATCTGAAGTATAGCACAATAGTGTTTTAAAAATGACAGTCTACATCCTTCAGGGTCATGACATCAAATACTGCAATGCACTTTAATATAAATAAATAAATTGCAGCCTACAGTTTAGTTTTCTTCACAAAGAAGAGTGAAACCTTCATGCAGTGTTCAAATAATAATTGGAGCCTGAACCTGAGTTTTTCCAAGAAAAATGTTTTTCCCCATTAAGCAGTTATCCCCGCTGAAGTCTGTTTTTACAATAATAAGCATGCTCATGTAACTTTCCCCTCCCAAGCTTTTGGCTCTTGCTAAAAAGCATTAAATGAGTTTCAGATCACAACAGCACTGTATCTATGGGGTGTCTGTGCTGTTGCTGAGATCTCGGACACTAGCAAAATGAAGAAAACAAGATATGTTTTCATGGAAAGTTAAATCCAAGGCTTAAATAGTTAATTCAAGCTCTGTGCCAATGTGATGGGAATAGGAGCTTTAGTCTTTTACTGGCTGTAACTCCTTGAGAAGACTCCTGCCTTTAACAGCTTATTGTTTGCCAGGAAGCCTTTGAACTGCATTAACTGTGGCTGACCAAAATGTAACATTTTCAACTAAAAAAAAATAAAATCGTGAGCTAGCATAAACATTGAGAGCTTGAGCATGCTCCATTTCACAAAAAAAGTCCTGCAGTCCCTATGCCACTCCTTAATGCCCCGTGAAGACTATCAGGATGATAAATCCTCTCCTCTTTCCCACTGCAAAAGGAGAAATGCAGCTTTCTGTTTCACAAGGAGCCTGCAGGAGCCTTTCCAGGAGGCTGCCTGCATGATGACTGGTGTGCAGTAATGCACCATGTTATGATGAGTCCATAGGGGGGAAGCAAGCCCCTGCCAGGACGTGATGGTTTCACTGCTCAAAAGGGCTTTCTGGAAAGAAGCCAGCTCTTCCCTGTGCTTCTGAAGCTTCATATCCATCACTTCTAGAGCAGGACCAGGCACTTATTCCCTTGGCTCTTTGGAATTTACTCTTGTATTTTCTGATTCCCCTTGTTTACCTTAGCCTGAATGCTGCTCTGCTCAGCTTTGCCCTTGTCTGTTTGCTTAAGTGCTTTGCAAGCTTGTCGGGTGTGCAAAGCACTGACTGCTCTGCTGGAGGCTGAGCTTGCTTGGCACTGGAGCAGAGTCCTAAAATCTCCAGATCCTGGGTTGTACTCTGGCCTCCTCCTGATTGTATCAGGAGTGGAGATTTTTCCTTTCTCCTTTGCATTTTAGTGCTGTTTATAGGATTCTTCCGTTTCTGACTCGCTGTAAGCGGTGGCTGGGATAATTGGCTCCTCTGATGCCTCGGTGCAGTCTCAGTTTGTCCAGCCCAGACGCTCCCTGCTTCCTGCCCGCACTTCAGCAAGCACGCTGGCAAGGGCAAGAAAGCCACAGAAACGCCTGCTTCAAAAGGTTGGCAGGGCCACTGCCATCTACCTAATGGCAACTCAAACTTCCCTAGGAATGTCCCAGGAAAACTGATGGCAGCAGTGCCCCATGTCCCCACTTCAGCTTGCCTTTCCAGCAGCGCTCTTGGAGACAGCAGAGTGGCTGGCGTCCCTGTGCCTGGATGGGCACCAAATCCCCTCAGTCGGGAGCAGAGGGAAGAGAGGTTAGAAGGTGCCTTAGAAGTTAGGAGAGGGGGGGAAACCTGTGCTCCCCACCCCCCAAAGAAACCCAAACCCACAAGCAATGCCAACAAACCTGCTTTAGTAACCTTGTTTGTTTGGTTTTAATTGAAAGGGTATGGAGGAAGCACTTGGCTGTTGCCCCTGTCTGAGGGAGAATGCTAATCACAAGAAAATGTGGTGCCTTAGGTCATGCTTTGCTCTGCTTTGTGCTGTCAAGCTGCCAAACTGGAGGAGCCTGTTCTTTTTTGTCCTACAGCAGTTCCCTTGGTGGGTAACAGAAAACACAGGTCTGTTGCTCTTCTTCATACCTCCCTTCCTGTCATTTAACATGTGACAGCTTTTACCTCAGGGAAAAGGTGCTTTTTTTGGGGGGGTGCTTTTGTACTATGAGAAGTTGTCAGGGAACAGCAGGAGAGGGACACAGATACATTTTCTTTGCAGTTGTTGCTTCCTCCCTCCTTGCCTGTTCCTTTCCTTTCTCACCCCTCTTGCTGCAGCATGGTGTTGTGTCCAAAGCAGCACGCTTTGAAGGTCACACTAACTTTTGTAGGGCTCTGTGGAAATATTCTGTTATGTGTGTAACAGATCCTTACGCTGCACCATGAGTGGAAAGCACTGACGCCTTCTGGCACTGGTGAGGCTGCACCTCAACTACTGTGTTCAGTTTTGGGCCCCTCTGTTCAAGAAGGACATTGAGGTGCTGGAGCATGTCCAGAGAAGGACAAGGAAGCTGGTGAGGGGTCTGGAGCACAAGTCATATGAGGAGTGGCTGAGGGAACTGGGGTTGTTCAGCCTG
Organism: Gorsachius magnificus; assembly: GCA_034008185.1. NCBI lineage: Eukaryota > Metazoa > Chordata > Aves > Pelecaniformes > Ardeidae > Gorsachius > Gorsachius magnificus. The sequence continues at coordinate 8,636,742 of CM067083.1, read as the reverse complement.
GAGAAGAGGAGGCTGAGGGGAGACCTTATCGCCCTCTACAACTGCCTGAAGGGAGGTTGTAGTGAGGTGGGTGTTGGTCTCTTCTCCCAAGTAATGGGTGATAGGACGAGAGGAATTGGCCTCAAATTGTGCCAGGGGAGGTTTCAATTAGATATTAGGAAAAATTACTTTACCAAAAGGTTTGTCAAGCATTGGAACAGGCTGCCCAGAGAGGTGGTGGAGTCCCCATCCCTGGAGGTATTTAAAAGACATCTAGATGTGGTGCTTAGGGACGTGGTTTAGTGGTGGACTTGGCAGTGCTAGGTTAACTGTTGGACTCGACGATCTTAAAGGTCTTTTTCCAACCTAAACGATTCTATGATTCTATGCGTCCTCAAGGATTCTAGAAACACCATTGTGCTGTACCTCCAGCAGCACAACATGTAGCTGAATACACCTAATCACCCTTGAATTCAGTGGTGGGCTACAAGTTCGTGCAGGCAGTCCAGCGTCCCACACACAAACAAACCAGCTATTGATGCTGGATAAAGACAGTCCAGACTGCCTGATGGCAGCAAGTTGACCAGAAGGGTGGTAGAAAAGAAGCTGCAGCCTTCCAGCTGCTATTGCTATTCAGACAGGGATTTTAAGGCTTGCAGTCCTGAATCAGGCTCTTAAATTCCACTTACGTTGTACTCCAGGTGCCTAAAGTGCTTTCATGCCTTTTCCAGCAGAGGCAAATGACAATGGGGGATTGATGTGTGCCTCTGGAATAAATAAGCTTCCTTAACAATCTCTGATATCTGCATATGGCTTTCTGTTTTTCAAGGAGAGCTCCACCAGGGAAGTGTAAATACAAGCCTGTTCCAGTGAAAACAAAGAGTAAACGCATACTGTTTGTTCCACATGCAAGTAAGTTGTTAGGCTTTAATTTTACTGAGAAGCAAAACACATAACCATCTTACAGGCACGTGATTGAAATCTTTAGCATTCTTAAAAACTAAAGTACTGAGCAGGAACAATCTTGAAGTTAGGTTATCACATTTAATGTGTGCTTCTGATATTTCTTTTTTTTTTTGGTAAGTGTTGCCATGTAATAGTGTAAATGGGCATCACAAGGGAACTGATGGCTTCAACTGAGGCAATGGATTTGGTCTGGGAAATTCTGCATGCCCATCCCTGGCTCTGTGACAAGCTCCTTGAATCAAATGATCCCCTCTCTGTAAATCTAGGGGAGCCAGTCTTCCTTTCTCCTGGCCTCTTTCTGTTTTGCATCCTGGGCAACTAGGGCAGGGGTTACATCTTATTATTGAATAGAAAGTGTTTAGCAAGTTGAGGTTATCTTGTCGGGGATTTCCAGACATTAGTGTAACATGAAAAATTCATATTGTTAACTCTGCCAACAAAGTGTGCAAGGTTTCATCATATTCTGCCTGGACTTACTTTCCTTAAATATATACTCATTGCTTCTAAACAACAAATCTTATTTCCAAGGAACCCAAGGCTCCTTTGATAGAAGAAAAGAGGTGTACATATAGTATATAGTTCTTCTTTTAGAATGTCAGCTATTGTTCTTAACTGTTGCTCTAATACAGGTTTATATCAGTCAAATCTCTGAATTAGCTTTTTGCCTTAATGCAGGGATGCTGAACCATGTTAATTACTTTCCTCAGAGACTGTCCTTGAGCTGCTTAATGAACCTTCAACAACAAGGCCTCAGAAAAAATCTTCTACCCCCACTGCAACCATCCCAACAGTTTCTTCTAAGAAAGCTAGAAAGACCTCATCCACCAAACCAAAAGCATCCACAGTGAAACCAGCTCTATCTAGTAAAAAGAGACAGAAAAGCAAAGCTGAGGCTAAACCTCGCAAGCCAAAACAGGAGGAGAAGGTTGCACACATTTCCAGAGCTACACCAGCACCACCTTTGCCAAAAAAGAAGAGTTCCCGTCTAACCAGAACAAAGAAGCTTCTTCCAAAGGAAGCAGCATCAGCTAAGGAAAAACGGGGGAAGAGGAGGAAGGAGAGTAGAGTAAGCAGCAGCTTTTGAAGCTTGGTGAAAAAGCAAGTCACTTAATAAGACAGTGAAGCAAATGTTTTGAATAGTGACCATAAATAAAAGAGAATCAGCTGACGACTTAGGCCAGTGCTGCCAGGTGTGCTTCCATTAATGTCAGTGTTAGCAGTCTCTATATATGTTCTATTAAACCTTCTAATATTAACTTGCTTTGCAAATCCTGCTGTGATGTCCTTTTCTGACATAGTAGCTGTGAGAGTCTCTGATGGACACTCACTGGTAAGATCTGGCTGTGTATAACTGTCTAATAAATCCAAGTGCCTCCAACTTTCGGGCCTTGCATCTTTTATCCGAGAATATGACACAGACATGTCAGTGACCTCACTTTTTTCTCTTTATTTTTTTGTCCTTTAATAAAGTGAAAAGTGTATTTTAAGAGTAGTTGTCTCTCAGACAATGAAATTAGTTTAGTGTTCTGTTTTTTTAAGCATTATTTTTTTTTTGAGGTATGGATCACCTGCAGGTTCCAAAGGATTCAGCAAGGGCTGGAAATGCTCAGCAAATCTGAAAACCAAACAAAATCAAAGCAACAGAACCTAAGCAACCCTCAAAAAATCCTCGTTACAGCTGAGCAACTGGATGGAACCCTCATCTGGCTTCCAACTGAACTGAGGTTGGATTCTGTCCACCTGGAGAGCAGTTCTGGGCTAGCAGGTAACCTCTCCCTGGATCAGCCTCTTCTTCCCTGGGAGCAGTGTGGGTTTAGAGCAGAACTGAACGGGGGGGCCTGGCCACAGCCTGGTGCTCCTTCTGACACAGTGTGCTGTGAAATTAATTTGCAAGGGGGTGCTGCAAGGAGAAGCAGGAGGGCGAGGGCCAGAGTCTTGCATCACCCATGGTGGAAGCAGGGCAGCAACCAACCTCAAATGTTCTTTTCCAGATTTTAAGTGGATTTTATTAAGGTGACTGGAAGAAGGGAAATGTTGTGCCCATTTTCAGAAAGGGTAGAAAGGAAGACCCTGGGAACTACCGAGCTGTTAGCCTCATCTCTGTGCCTGGAAAGATCATGGAACAGATCCTTCTAGAAGCTATGCTAAGGCACATGGAGGCCAGGGAGGTAATTTGAGGTGGATTTGATGGGTGGACTGTTCGGTGGATAAGGAATTGGCAGGATGGTCACATCCAGAGGTTGGTGGTCCGTACTGGGACCGGTGCTGTTTAATATATTTATCAATGACATAGACAGCGAGATAGAGTGCACCCTCAGCAAGTTTGCAGACGACACCAAGCTGAGTGGTGCGGTTGACACGCCAGAAGGATGGGATGCCATCCAAAGAGACCTGGACAGGTGGGCCTGTGTGAACCTCATGAGGTTCAACAAGGCCAAGTGCAGTACAGGCTGGGGGTAGAAAGGATCAAGAGCAGCTGGGCTGAGAGGGACTTGGGGGTACTGAGGGATGAAAAGCTGGACATGAGCCAGCAATGTGCAATGGCAGCCCAGAAGCCAGCCCTACCCTGGGCTGCATCAGGAGAAGCGTGGCCAGCAGGGCGAGAGAGGGGATTCTGCCCCTCTGCTCTGCTCTGGTGAGACCTCACCTGGAGCCCTGCGTCCAGCTCTGGAGCCCTCAGCACAAGGAGGACATGGACCTGTTGGAGCAGGTCCAGAGGAGGGCTACAAAAATGATCCGAGGGCTGGAGCACCTCTCCTATGAGGACAGGCTGAGAGAGTTGGGCTTGTTCAGCCTGGAGAAGAGAAGGCTGCGGGGAGACCTGATTACGGCCTTTCAGTACTTAAAGGGGGCCTATAGGAAAGATGGGGATAATCTTTTTAGTAGGGCCAGCTGTGACAGGACAAGGGGTAATGGTTTTAAACTGAAGCAGGGGAGGTTTAGACTGGATATAAGGAGGAAATTCTTTACAATGAGGGTGGTGAAACCCTGGCAGGGGTTGCCCAGAGAGGTGGTGGAGGCCCCATCCCTGGGGACATTCAAGGCCAGGTTGGATGGGGCTGTGAGCAACCTGATGTGGTTAGTGGTGTCCCTGCTCCAACCCAAAGCATTCTATGACGCTATGATTTATTGCCGTAGTGGAGCCATCACTTCGCAGGTTCAGCGTCACGTTTTGTCTCCTACCGCCACCTTCCGGACGCAGTGTTTCGGGCGGCAAAAAGCAGCACCCTGCTACCGCACCTCTGCCTTTCGGCCGGCGGGGAACGATCCAGGGCGGGACCCCGCCCCTCCACAGCCGCGGAGCGAAACTCCCCGCCTGGTCAGGGGAGGGGAGAAAAAAAGAAAATAATAAAGGAAGAGTGGAAAAGCTCGGGAGGCCCCAGCGAGGATCGAACTCGCGACCCCTGGTTTACAAGACCAGTGCTCTAACCACTGAGCTATGGAGCCACCTATCAGTTCCAGCCCTGCCGATGGCTCCTGTCCCTCTCCCCAGGCCGCCTCCCTGCGCTGCTCCCGCCCCGCCCGCCGCCTCCTGGGGGCACGGGAAGCGGGGGCTCCGCACCCCCGCTGCTGTATGAGCCTGACGGGGCGGGCCAGGCCTCTTCCCGGCGGCGAGTGGCCCCGGGCGGGGGCTGCGCGGTAGCCGCGGGTTTGCCCGCCGCACGCTAGGCCGCAGGCTGCGCCTCAGGCCTACGGCGGTGAAAATACGCCCGGCTCACGGCACCGCCCAGGCGGGCACCGGGCCCCGGCCGCCCCCCCCCGCCGTGTCCTGCCTGCTGCGGGCGCTGGGGCCTGCCCCGCCCTGGCCTCCCCCTCCCCCGCCCCCCGGCGAGCGCCCGCCCCTCCTCACCGCCCTGCGGGGAGGGCCCTGTAGGCCAGGGCTGGTAGACCCCGGCGGTCGGTCTGGGGGCCATTCGCCTGCGACACCCCCAGTTCAGAGTCAGGCTCCGAAATTGTCCCCCATACCCATTTCCTCCGTGGGAAAAGCTACCCACGGCAGAGTTGTGTGTGAATCTAAATCCCAACCCAGCCGGCATGGCATGCTCAGCTGTATGGCATCAGCTGAGGGTAGCCAAGGGGACGTCCCCTCCCCCCCTTTATCAGAGAGCAGGTGCATCTTCATTCATTTAGAATTAAACAACATTAAAGTGAGAATTGCAGTGGCAAATTGAGGCTTGCAAGAGGTTTGCTTCAGGGATCGTTTCCCAGGCCCCAGGCTGTCTAGCAGTGTCCTCTGTGCTGTGAAGGGAGGAGCAGTTGCTCCCCATGGTGGGAGATGAATCAAGATTTTGGAAGGTAAGGCTATACCACATAAGGTTTTGTGCAAACTGGGAAAAAAAAAAAAGTTTAAATGGAGAGAATATAATCAGGATGGTGTTGTAAATCTTCTCAGGTTTTGTGAAATAACTGTTACAAAAAAACAGGTTTTTGTTACCTTGCAAATAAACCACAAGCCTAGGTTCAACTAGGATACGACCCCAAAGACAAGATAGGCATCGTGTAGCCTTAATTTCTCTTTTTGCTTTTACAGAGCAAGGAAGTTTGAAACCATTGAAGGTTTTCTTCTTTTCTTTGCATAAAAGAGCCAGTCTGTCACATGCAGCCCTCCTTCATGAAAGTTTAGGTGAAGGTGAAAAGGTAACCTGTGGAGAGGAAATTGAGAGGCACTGCTATGGAGTAATAAATCTGAGCAGTCCTGCTGCACGCAGGAGTCACATTCTAGAAAAGCAGACATGATTTGCTGCGTGCAAGCCTCAAACTCTGTGTGATCAAAAGTAAAGCTCCTTGAAATGAGGACAGAAAAAGCTGCATTAAGGAGTTAAAGACCTTTCGTCCATCCCACACTCCACAAATCATGAACTAGGTCAACTTCTCCCCCCCTCCCTCTTTTTTATATTTCACCTTCTCTTTAAATGGGTATGATCTCTGTGGACAAACTAGACCGGTTCTGGTGAACTCTGTCTTGTTGTTTATGCAAGACACTAAAATCACTTTAAAATACCTGCTTTTGACCCATAATGTGTCAGCTGATAAAATTGTGAAGTTTCACATTTCTTTGAGGGTTGCTTTTCTTTGTTGAAGATAACGACTCTTTAGAGCTGGTAAAGCTCTTCCAAAGAGGGCTAAAATGTTTGTGGTGAGTGCTCTGCTAATCCCTCAGGGAACTGAAGTATAGCTTTAGCTTGTTTTATAACCTTGAAGTAGGTAGGAGCAGAACTGTCTTACACTTTTCCTGCTCTAAGACAAACCTACCTTCATCAGTCTAACAGAGCAGAGCAGCAGGGTGAGACGTATTCTGAGAACAGAACAGCATTTAAATGAAGTTTTTGGTGATAGTATGGCTACCTGTCACTATGGGTTTTTTTAACTAGGTGCAAAGTCTGTAACTGCTGTGGTTGCCCTGCTTCCAGATTCCTTTTGCTGCCTGCTTTGACGCTGCGAGGTGGGCTACACTTCAAATGCTGTGTAGCAGACGGTCTTAGTCAGACATCCTGGGTGGGATTCAAGATGTGTGATGGAAGTACCATGCTATCAGTAAGGCCTCTTGCTTCTGTTTGTAATGGAAATGAGACACTTCTAGGATGCAATTCATCTTACCTGAAGGTAAGCCTCTAAAATAAGCCATGTGAATGATGGTCTAGAAGTGCTTGTTTCTCTGTTGACTGTGAAGGCAGTCAATGCTGAAAACGTCAGCAGTTAAGTGCGACATATCCCGCTGGGCATGACAGGTTTGTACCAACCAAGTTCTGCCAGGGAGCAGATACCCTGCTGAGACCTGGCTGGGGAGGGATGCAGCAGCAGTACGTAGCTCCTGTCTGCAAGCTGCTATTGCTTTTAACTAGCCCATCCTCTCAGTCTCATTTGCACAGGAATGACCTTTAGTTTCATTTAATACTCTTTTGCTTTAGATGTTTAAACTAGAACAATTGTAGCTGGAAAACTCCCATCATAGGGCCAAGAGAATTTTTAGGGAGATGGCAAGATAAAGTATATGTCTAAAGAAGACTCTATGACTATTTCTGCAACTAGACACACAGATTTTGAAAATTAAGCATTTAGGAAATAAAAATGCGTCTAGCCTTCTGTTTATTGCTGTTGAAAGCCACTAGGTGGAACCTAAGTACTGCGTGAAAGGATGAGGAAAATGTTTTAACAGACTTCAAATGCTGAGAAGAGTGAATTTTTACCACATGGTTTTTTTAAAAAACTGTGGGACAGTTTACCTTTAAAGATGTGCGAAACATGTAAAGATCCACATTTATAAATGCTCTGTAAAATTTCTGCTGATTTGCAGTAAGATTAAACTTGTGTTGTGCATCCCCCTTGCTAAATCAGGGCTGTCCCAGGCATGCACTCTTTTCATCTGGTTCAGTGAATTAATGCTGATAAACGTGGAGGGCGAACAGCAGCTGCTTAGTAAAGGCCCTGTGAAAGCAAGAAGGCAGGCCCTTTGCAGACTGCCTTGCTGGTGTAACACATTTGGCTTTTTCTTTCATATAGAAGAGTTTTGTAAAAGACAGGCACTCCCAACATGGGGAGGAATGCTGAAGGTTATTGAGGGCAGCATGCAGAAAAGTTTCCCCTTACTGAAGAAACCTGTTAAGAAGGAGCAGGATTTGAAAGATATATCCTAGACCTTTTCTACATCAAGGACAGGCATCAAGCTAGACAATAGAGTGGCTAGTGTAAGAATAGATGTAGTTTTGCCTTCAGTCTGGACCAAGGCTGTTACTAAAAAATTACTTGGCTGTTCCTCATTAGCTCCCTGACTGTCCTTAACAGCCCCACTGAACAAATACGAGTTTAACTGTGTGTAAAGCTGGTGTCAGTTCGCAGATGTCAACCGTGTTGCTGTGAATTTACATCCGTCTTGTTAAAAGCAGTGAGCTAATCTCATGCATATTCCATATGATCTTATTGCCGTATCTTGCATTCAAATGCTAACAGAAGTGAACCAAAGGAGTGACTCTTCAGACAGCTGGTTCATGAAATATCCCTAGAAATTCTCTTATACTATAGCATTCTGTATTTCTAAACTCCTTTGCCTGGCTTGCTATCCAGTTCCCTGCTGAATTCAGTTTTACTGGTGTTTTGCAGGCTTCAGTTGCATGAACCAGCTACCAGCTTTGGGCGGCAGTGGTATGAAATAAATAGCAGTGACAGTTTTTTCTCTGCAGACGTGGTGTGTCTCCTAACAAGCAGTTGTGGCTTGCCTACCTTTCTCCTCTGCACATCTGATTTTCTGTGTCCCAGGGGCAGCCTAGTGCACCTGGGATTGTCTCAGCAGAAGTACAGATCAGCAAAACTGGCATGCTTGCCTTTCCCTGTCAGCCTCTGTAAGAAAGGACTTGCAGCATAGCTCCGGTCTTTCTATAAAATGGGGTGTTCTGGGGGTTTTAATTGCTTGACAGGCTCAGCACTGTTGGGTTTGTTTCTTCAAGAAACTCTGTAGTAACCTAAAGGTGCCTGAGTTTAATGTATTCATTTTAATTGGCAAGTGCTGATGAATTACTTTGTCTTGTACAAATGCAAGGGTTTTTTTGAGTAAAGTATTATTAAAATCAGGGGGACATTTCCTGATGAGCTTGGGTGGCTTTTGGAGCTGGTCCTTGGGGTATTTTAGGCATTGAAGGATCTCAGCACGTGGTTGAGGCCTGCCTTCTCTTCTGTGAAGTTTTAAGTCCTGTTTGATTGAGATATGCCTGAGGACAAGTCCTGTTGTTCTGCAGTTTTGACCCAATCAATCCTTTTAGAAAACATTGTTCTTCAAATTACACAGGAATGATCCACTTGTCCTTGAAACATTGGATACAAAAAATGAGCTAGAACTAGATAAAAAATTAGCAAAATTAACCTCCTGTGATTTTTCCACTAACAGTTACCTTGTGTAACAGAGGCTGGATGAGGTGCTGTGAAGGCTGTTTCCAGGTCTGAGCTTGTGTACTGCTTGCATCCCTACTTCACCGTAGCGTGAGATACTGGCGTGTACCCTTCCCTGTCTCTGATACTCTGCTTTCCATAGGAAAGAAGTTCAAGCATGGAACAGATATGGTGACCTTTCAAAATTACTTTGGTAGTCTCAATACTCTTCTTTTGGACAAACAGCCATTATCATATGCAAAAAAAAAAGAAATCTTGCCTTTCTAACAGCATTTTGTACAGCTCTGAAGAGGAGGCAGGGACTGATCTGTCTATGAAAATTCATTTATCTTTTTTTATTTTTTTTTCTCTTCAGAAAGGTGCCATAGCACACAAGGGAAATGTAAAGACAGCGATATACCATGCATCTCTACTTGCTTGTAGGCCAGCTCAGGTAATGGGTGTTGTGGTGCTCATCACTCATGTTTGAGCATCAGTACTTTTGCATGGAGAAGCCATTGCTCTTCTCAAGTCATACTTCAAAATAATGTTTCTGTCTCTGCCTCATTGTGCTCTCCTGTTGTGGAACACGATACAGTTACCTTTTTTTTTTTCTTGAAGTTAACAGGCATCTTACGCACTTTTCTTAACATGGGGGATCCAAGCAGAAGAGATGTTGTCTTCAAATGCTTTGTGATTTTCTTCCTGAAACAAGAAAGGAGTAATTCAATTTTGTTGGCTTCAGAGTTATTTCTCTGATCTGGGTCAGATTTGAAGCTATTTGCTATAATAAAGTGTTTCTGATTGTGATAATAAGGTAGCTGGTGATTCTTAGCATCTTTGAAAAATCAAGATGTTACCTGCTCGAAGCTAACCTGGCTGCAAGTGGAAGATGTTTTCATGAAAGTTGCGTAGTTTGAGAAAGAGCTAGAATTTTTCTTTTTTTCCTGCCCTGGATTAAAAAGAAGTTGTATCTATTTATGTTACTGTCAAAAAGATCTTTTCCTTGTCAAAAACATTTAGGAGGCCTGTGCCTTAGCCAAAGGACATAGTGTTCTTCAAAGTGCAGAAAAGGACTTGACCGTGCCTGGCCTTTGCCTTGAAGACAGAGATGCTCCTGGAGCCCAGCTGGGGAGGGACAGAGAGATCACCCAGTGCTTCATCTCTCAGGGAGAGCATGAGGTCTTCGCTTCCTGGAGCCACCAGTGGCATCAGCATCTTCCAGCAGGTGGGTGAAGAAAGTGCTGTAACATGTCTCACCATGCTCTGACCAGTGAAGCTGCATGCATTGTCCTCTGGCTGGGTGTGCTTTTCACCCTCTGAACCGTGTTGAACCTACCCAGAGCTCCCTGCAGATGAAGCTTGGCTGCACGGTGCCCCTCAGCCCTGGTCCACGTGTCAGCTATGCCAGCTGCCCAAAAGAGACAGCACGTTGAAAGCTGTGTGCTGCCATCACCCTGCTTCTTGTCCTTGCATGTCCCCTGTAGAAGTCCACAAGGCAGGAAATAGCTGACCCATAACTGTGCATGTGCTGATTTGTCTGTCACTAAATATGTATGTTTATGTCGATGTACGTATATACACGTGTATCTGTGCTTGTGCTGCTGCGCAGAGCATAGAGCAGCTATATTCTGTCTCTGAAGACACTAACCTGAAGGCCTCTGCTCAGTTGTTGGTTTTCAAAAAAAGTGCAGGAATGTAGGACTATCTTCAAGGCCGTTAATCCTCTCAAATTTGGCTGAAACCAGCTAGCAGATTTGAAAGGTACTTGGGAGTGGGGCTGGCAAGCAGTGTGGTTACATGAACCCTTTTCCAAGGAAAGCCAAGCCAAAAAATTTACTGATCACATTTTCCAAGCAAGCTTTTAAAATTCTTCAGAAAACAGACAATTCAGGAACGAGTGAGGCAGGAGATCCAGAGTCCCCATCCTTATTCCAATATGGACTCTGCTACTTGACCCTGTGCCCTGTTCCATATCTGCCCAGCACTTCCCTCCCAGCTTCCCCACGGGATGATGGATGCGTGCGTTTGTAGCATGCTCTATAAATGCAAAATCTTATTATTATCAGTGTAAAAATAGACTCAGAAGATTTCTAGTGGGCTGTAATGGAATAAAGTGTGGCAACAGGATGGCCCAAAACACACTGCCTCTGAAAAAAGATATGAACAGGTTTATTTTTCTGTTGCTGTTTTTAGACACAGGAAACAAAGCTTCTTCATAAGATTCAGAATCCTTGTTTTAAATAAACTTTTTGTGATGGTTTCTTCCAAGGAGTGGTAAAGCTATAGGAAATACTTTCCTTTGGAAGCTCAGGGGGAGGTAGGGAAATGAGAATACATTGCAGCATGGCCAGCACTGCTGTAGATGGGAGGCTTGTTATCTCAGCCATGGCCTGTTTGCAAGGGTTTGAATATTTGGCTCAACTGAGGATGCAGCTACCCAAGTGAGACACAAATGTGGGTCTGTTCTGGGCTTCAGTTACTGGGACAGGCAAAATAAAAGACCTGTCACAACTATCACGCACCTTGCTCAAGTGCTCACATTCTCTTTCCTGTGAAACACATCTGAGCCCCAAAGGCAGACAGTCTCTATGCTAATCAATGAATAAATTGTTCTCTGTTCTGGACCTCTCTTAAGGTAAACAGAAGAAAGGTGCATGTATAGTAAATAATACATAAACTGTGAAAAGCCAACTGTTGCTTAAGTGCTGGACACGATAACTGGAGCTGGGTGACTTGTAGTTTTTCCTCCCAGGAAAAGTAAATGAACTGACAATATGTTTTTGTTCCCAGCTTCGTTTCTGATTTTGCCATACGTTTCCTGCTAGAGACAACAGTTTGTGGGTTAGAGTCACAAAAGTGGTTGTGTGTTAGCCTTCTGTGCAGTTAGTTCAGAATATCCTGCCCCCATTTCCTTGTGTGCCTGGGGACAGTCATGCTCCAAGCTCCAGGTGTTCGGAGATCTGTCCTCACCACTCCGGGATGGGCAGCTTGGGACACTTCTGCTGAAGCAGAAACACACTCTGGAGGAGTGACTGGGACCAGGTGTTTCAGCCCCCAGGTAGGGTCAGTGGCCCCTGGACACCAAATGAGAATGGGAATTTAGAGATTCCCTTCTCTGTGTTTAGGGTTAAGCTGGATGGACTTGCAGGCCTATCAGTTGTTCTATGGATGCAATGTGTGGCTCAGCAGCTCTGCTCTTCTCTCCCAGGAGAATACATTCATCTTCCCAGTTATTGGACTGAACCAACATATGCCACAGAACAAACTGCAATGAAAAAACATTGGATGGAAGGTGTATGTATATTTTCCCACTTGCGAATTTTCATGTCATATTGAAGCCCTCATCTCTAATCCAGTCCCTTGTTTCCCATTGCTGGTTGAGGTTTTGAACATGGGTCTCACAGGTGGCTGCAGTTTTATGTACTCTGCTTTTGTTGCCTTCAGCTGCCAGACTGCTGAGGGTCCTATGTACACTCTGACCAAGTTACGAATATCTACAGTTTTTGAGGTGAACAAAAATAGCAACTAGTACATAGATGTGCTGCAGCCTCACTGCGTAAACTCTTAACAGCAGCTTTGTTTTAGGGTAGTAAACCAGCAGAGTATCCTTTCCTCAGATCTGGTTTCTGTTAGAAATGAGCCAGAAAAGAATCTGAGAAGTGACCTGTCCTGGATGCTGCGATTCTGCTCCCAGCTTTATGCTAGTAATTGGCAGAAGCCCGTCCTCCCAAAGTTGCTGCTGTAAAGCTTTCCTGAACCAAATTTTGGAAAAGTTTGAAGGCCAGCTTTTGAGTGTTCAGCTCCTCTTCTGACACTGTTTCCATCAGCCTGCCTACTGAGCATGGAAAATCTTACCTCCTTCAGTTTTTAGGCAGGTGCTACCATTTCAGAGTGTGCTTTTGGTGACAAAGTATTGCCAGGCTTTCAAAATGGTGAGTAATTGGCTGTTTCCAAGTCCTTCCTTTGGTTCTGAAGGACTAGGCTGTCTGCAGACCCTTGAACTTTCTTTTGAGTAAGCTTGAACCCCTAGTTCAGCTTTGTGATTGGGTTTGTGTCTCCTTTGCCATTTTTCCTGCTTTCGATTGGGTTGGGAGAACTGAGAGTGCAGCCTTCCTCAGGGTACTATCTGTTTTCTTTGGCTTTCCCAAATGTAACGTGTCATGCAGAGCTGAAAATGAATGGGAAGAGCATGAATGAAAATGTTTTGAATTCTGAGGATTTGGATTAAGCTTTGTGTAAAGCTTTTGGTTTGAGGCTTGTCTCTTTTAAACTAGCTCACTGTGTAATAGTGCAGATACAGCTACCAGTGAGGTCCCAGGTAGCTAATGAAGGCTAACACAGGTGATACTACATCCTTCAGACACTGGTATGCGATCTGCACTCTAATGGCTTTGACAAATCCCCTCAAGCAGAATTGTCAAGCTGACTCCATGATCAAATGTGCCCAAAAGCTTTAAAAGCACCACTAAGAATGTCAAACGGGACCGATGAGGTTAGATCGCATCTGCATGAGGGGGTAAATTGTTCTTGAGTGTAATTCACAAATCAGAACATTAGACTATTGTAATCAAACTCCAAATGAGCCTCTCTGTAGGGCATAAATATCAGCAGCTGCTCTTCATACATAACAGATCTCTTTCAAATCTTATACATGCCTATTAATTCCTCTCCTGACCAAAACTTACTCAGAAAGATGCCTCAACCTGCCATAGGGTAGAGAAGATATCTTAATTCACTTAGGTAACTGATATATCAATGCTTTTAGTGTATTGGGAAGTGCTCATCCCAATTTTCTTTGCTATTATGTGAGTAAATTTAGAAGTAATTTATTTGTAACCTCCAGGCAGGACTGGTTGAAGGGCAGTGGACTTACCAAGCCCACAATTTCTGCAACATGGAATGGAACTGATTCAACTACAGTGGAAAGACTGGGTTCAGTATTTCTGTGTAGTCAATAGTAGGAAGCTATCAGGGTCAGGATGCGGAGGCACTTCAGCCAAATAAATGATAATCAAATCAGTCTACAAGTTATGTTGGTAAATACAGGATTTACATGTCCAGCGGGATTAAAAGGATGTGATGAAGAGTTTGTATATGTGAATCTGAGGCTGTTTAGATCTCAAATCAGCAAAACATTTAAGTGGTGTCACTTTAAACGGTATTCAGAAGTGTGCTGAAATGTTTGGCTTGTGCCAAGTCTGTAGTTCTTTTCTGTGCCTTCTAGTATGTCTTCATTTGAGAGGTGTAGTGTCTCGCTGCTCTTCAGGAAGCCTTGTTGTTGTACTGGTTGTTTTTCTTTTTTTAATCTCTACAGTCATTCCCATTGAGAATGAGGAGAGGAGCAGGGAATCACTCCATTCACTGAAATACAGGCTGTGAAACAGAGCTGGGTCATCTGCTGTCACCCAGAGCATGACACCCAGTGTTTTTTTAAGACCACATTCCTTATCAGCAGGGCAATTCAAGTATAGATTACTTGGAATACCTTTTGTCTGGTATTTGTTAGGTCTTACAGTGGCTTTATACTTTCTGGGTGTCGTGGTTTAACCTGGCTGGCAACTAAGCACCACGCAGCCGCTCGCTCACTCCCCCCCTCCCTCAGTGGGATGGGGGAGAGAATCGGGAAGGAGAAAAAGGTTAGAGCCGAGGGCTGAGATAAAGACAGTTTAATAAGAGAAAATAATAATAATAGTAATAATGAGAATGATAACAAAATATACAGAATATACAAAACGAATGATGCACAATGCAATTGCTCACCACCCACCGACCGATGCCCAGCCCGTCCCGAGCAGCAATCACTCCCCGAGCCACGATCAATACCCGAGCAGCGATCACTCTCCCGCGACTGACCGACCCACCAACCCCCCCCCCCCCCTCCGAGCATGACGTTATATGGTATGGAATAGCTCTTTGGACAGTTTGGGTCCTAGCTGTGCTGTACTCCCAGCTTTTTATGCACCTGGCTGAGCAGGAGAAGCTCAAAAAGTCCTTGAACAGTCTGAGCACTGCTTGGCAACAACTAAAAACATCAGCGTGTTATCAACATTCTTCTAGCACTAAATCCAAAGCACAGCACTATGCTAGCTTCTGTGAAGAAAATTAACTCTATCCCAGCTGAAACCAGGACACTGGGCTATCAAATGTGTCTTACGTTACAAAGCAGGGAATAATTTAGCAGCTTATCTATGAAATGTTCTTAGTCTTCCACTTAGGACATTATTGGATTGTGGGATTGTGTTGTGGGTGTGTTTATGAGGCATTCTTGTTTTTCTGCTAGAATTTCCTCTGCACGGTGGAAAAGTTCTGTACCAGCATTCCAGAAAAATCACACAAAAGAAAGGATGAGATGTGTCTTACCTACAGAGGACCTAGCTCTGGTGAGCTTTCCACCAGTGCTAGCCTAGGCAAAAACTTACTGAAAATTACACTTACCTTTTGCTTAATTGGCTGTTCTTCCAGTGGAAGCAAGTGGGATAAATCTGGGTAGTACTGGATTGTTGTTTTCCTGTAAAAAAATACTAATTAACTTTTCATTTAGTTCTACAGCTGAAGCAGAATTGCTTCAAGGTTGAAGGCAGTAGTGCCCATTAATATGGTACAAGAGATTATGATTGGGAAATTTCTTTTTCAGACCATCCTGGGAAAAAAAAAAGGTCACATCTTAAAGTAAATAAAAATTGATCCATTCCTATTTATGGTAAATAAGTAAGTAGTATATGGAGGGAAAATCACTAAAATGACAAATGCTTTTAAAGATTGACTCTGCTATTGTGGTTTTATAGGATGAGTGAATGAAAGTTGTTTGGATTCTTCCCAGAATAAATATACACACTTTTACAATTCCATGGAGAACAGAAAAAGAAGCAGCAGTAATGTAGAAGCACTAGTTTAATCTCCAGTCTTCTAGATACTTTTGTGTTAGTCTGGAGTGCACATGGTCAGTCCTAAACCATTCTTATGCTGCATGTACATGTTTAACATTTGGAGTCCTTGAACATGTCTATGAAGCAAGAGTACAGAGACACATGTTGTTCTTAGTGCACTAAGCCGAGAAAGGCAAAGAAGCGTGGGTTTGCTTGTACCCACTCCCTTAGACCTGTAATTGGGCTGAAACTTCTCTATAAACAGAATTCTTGGTATATATTGTGGGATTTCTGGAAAATAGATAGTAATAAACACATCATTTTTTTATGGAAGATGGATAATTCAGTGCCTAAGGATGTGAACTGGAGAATAAATCAATCCAAAGAGACTTTCTGTTCTTTGGTGTTCATTTCTCCTTTTTCCTTCCCCAGTGAATGTTCCTCAGCAGTCCCAACAAAGGGATGCTTTTACAAATGTCTTGCTGAAAATCTCAGATCTGCTGTCTTTCCTCATGAGAATTCAAAATTGCAGACCAGAAGGTGGATCGTCGCAGCTCATGTGTAAAGCAGCAAGTAGCAAGTCAAGGTAATTTCAAGACTAAGTTGTTGTTTCTACTTGAACTGATGGTCACTTGTTCTAAATCACTTTGATGTGCTTAGTGAGAAGTAACAGCATATTGCTGTCTCCTCTGAACTCCTGAATTTACAGTGATAGTTGTACGACATGAATCTGGGTTTAAGCTAATCTCCAGTTACCTCTTCCGTTTTCATTTCACGCTTGCTTGCTCTGCAGTGGCCCCCTTTAGACTGCTAGTTCTATAAATCTTTGTCACAGAGGGTCACTGGGTTTGAGGGAAAGGAGAAAAAAATGTGAACAAAAAGACATCTAATATGCTTTCTTCACTAAATACTGTGTCAGAGGTAGGTGTGCTTACTCCAATCTGATTTAGCTAGTGCAGATGCCACTGCTAAATGCATAAACTAAATCCAGTCTAGTAGGGGGTTGTTAATTAGTTTGTTTACAGAAGCGCTTACAGAAACAATTTGGTTCAGCAGAGCTGATCAATCAAACTTCAGTTGAATAAACCCCAGAGTGACCCTTTTTACCTGACCTGCTGGGGGACAGGTTAGAAAATACTGATAACACCAGCTATTGGCTGCTGCAGTGTGCATTTAGTGTCCTCTGTGTGTGTTTGGGGGAGCAGGGAGGGACCACTTTTTCCACCTCAGTTGGAACAGCCTTCCTTCTACAAGTACACCTTTTCCAAGAGGGGAAAAAAAAAAAAAAACCAACATGAAAATTTACCAGTCTAATAAATGTGAAGATTATGTAGATTAAAATCCCAAAGCCTTTGGGCCCTGACCACACCGTTGTTTAAATGAATTGGCAGAGCCTGAAAACCTTTATCTCATCCCCCTGACCTAGGGTTATTCCCTGAAATGCCTTCTCTGGGTTCATTCTCCCAGTTCCTATTTTAGCATCTCTCTTGTGGTGCAGTAGAAGGAAGCTCGAAGCTTATGTTCTCTTTAAGCGTTTCTTGGAAAAGGAGCATCAATGAGATTGATATTCTTTCTGTGGATCAATGTGTTGTAGCCCAGGCTGGATTGACATGTAGATGTTATTCTGGTACACAGTACCCAAATGCAGCCTCAGAGGCTGGAATGGTGTTTGCAAGAGTGTATGTCCTCCTGTCTGTTTTGGATGCTGTGTCATCAGTTTTTCTCATGCTGGTGGGCACTGCCTGGTACAAGGAGTCCCAGATTTGTGGTATCAGTCCTCACCAGTGGAAGGCCACAGCTCTTTGTCCTTGAGGAAGCTTCTTCCTTAAGTGCTCCTTACGCTTGGATGTAGCTGTCAGACTTTGGATGATCACCTTATCTGACAGTGGCTGCCTTGGAGGTCCCTGTGGGTGTACCCTAGATCCTGGGTGCTCCTGTGACAGGCATAGGTGAAGACACTTTGTACTCTTGGCAACATGAGTTATGCTACATTGTAAATGTGGAATCTCTTACTCAATTAAAATGACAGTTTGAGCTTCTCAAAGCTCTTCTGGCTGATCATGAGTTCAGCTAGTCCCAGTATTAGACACAAAGCTATGGTACATCCAGTTGATGTACTTTGTGGAGAATGAGCAATTTACATAAGTTGCAGTTCAGAAAAGAAGTGAAAGATACAGTTTCTTTCTTCTAGGAGTGAATCAGAGCAAGTCGTCTACCATGTTTACACTGTGGAGCCCAGATCCTGCCTTATACTATACTGTTCTAGTCTATGCTAGATGACAATCTGAGCCTATGGCGGTCTAAGCCTATGATTTTAAATAACAATTTAAGCCATGTAATTCAGGATCTGGACATTCTTTTGAGGTGCTTGCATTTCAAACTAGACTGCTTATGTTTAACATCTTTTCTGTCTCTCATAGCTGCTCCTGGATGGAAAAATAATTTGTCTTGTGGGATGCTATTCAATAAAGATAATTCTTTATATCTGAATTTATAAGCTGTGATCAGTACCATTAGAGGAAACTGTAGGTGATCACATCAGCAAAATCTTCATCAAGCGCTCCCCTCTGGTTTTCATTTTCACCTCAGAAGCAGGGGGAAGAAATTGAGATCTTTTCAGAGCTCTAATCTGGGAAAAAAAAAATAAAAAATTTCTATGACCAGGTGAGCTGCCTAGTGGATGAGGGAAAGGCTGTGGAAGTTGTCTACCTGGACTTTAGCAAGGCCTTTGTCACTGTCTCCCACAGCATTCTCCTAGAGAAGCTGGCAGCTCATGGCTTAGACAGGTGTACTCTTCACTGGGTGAAAAACTGACTGGATGGCCGAGCCCAGAAAGTTGTGTTGAACAGAGTTAAATCCAGTTTGCGGCTACTCTCAAGTGGTGTTCCCCGAGGCTCATCTCTGGAGCCATTTCTGTTTAGTATCTTTATCAGTGATCTGTCTGAGGGGATCGACTGCACCCTCGGTAAGTTTGCAGATGACACCAAATTGGGCACGAGTGTTGATCTGCTCAAGGGTAGGGAGGCTCTGCAGAGGGACCTGGACAGGCTGGATCGATGGGCCAAAGTCAATAGTATGAGGTTCAACAAGGCCAAGTCCTGGGTCCTGTACTTGGGTCACAACAACCCCATGCAATGCTACAGGCTTGGGAAAGAGTGTCTGGAAAGCTGCCCAGGGGAAAAGGACCTGGTCGACAACTGACTGAATATGAGCCAGCAGTGTGCCCAGGTGGCCAAGGCGGCCAACAGCATCCTAGCTTGTATCAGGAATAGCATGGCCAGCAGGACCAGGGAAGTGATTGCCCCCTTGTGAGGCTGCACCTCAACTACTGTGTTCAGTTTTGGGCCCTTCAGTTCAAGAAGGACATTGAGGTGCTGGAGCATGTCCAGAGAAGGGCAAGGAAGCTGGTGAGGGGTCTGGAGCACAAGTCATATGAGGAGTGGCTGAGGGAACTGGGATTGTTTAGCCTGAAGAAGAGGAGGCTGAGGGGAGACCTTATCGCCCTCTACAACTACCTGAAGGGAGGTTGTAGTGAGGTGGGTGTTGTCTCTTCTCCCAAGTAATGGGTGATAGGACGAGAGGAATTGGCCTCAAATTGTGCCAGGGGAGGTTTCAATTAGATATTAGGAAAAATTACTTTACCAAAAGGTTTGTCAAGCATTGGAACAGGCTGCCCAGAAAGGTGGTGGAGTCCTCATCCCTGGCGGTGTTCAAAAACATGTGTAGATGCAGCACTTTGGAGCATGGTTTATTTAGTAGGTATGGTGTTGGGTTGACAGTTGGACTTGATGATCTTGGAAGTCTTTTCCAACATTAATGATTCTCTGATTCTAATTGTCCAATTAAATTATGAGATTTGAATTACGCACTGAGGTTGAAAATGTCCTTTTGTGCAGGAAAGGACATAATCTGAAACTGTCAGAGTTGGAAAATATAAAACTGCACGTATGATAATTTGTCCAAAGCTGCTATCAAAAGGAAAATAAGGGAGATGTCTTTGTCAGCCAAAATGTCACACCTTGCAGATTTAGAGCAGGATGAAGTGATTTGCCAACCTCCATACTACTCACAGGGGCCAAATAAGTCTTTTCCTTGTATAATCCCACCCACTTTTCTCTGACCCTCCAGCCCTCAGTCTAGGCAGCTGATAATGTATGGTGTCACTAATCCACTAGGTCACATACAGTATGAAGCTTAGCATTTTGCAGGTTGCTATCTGTCTTTGAAAAAAAGACCTTGACACAATGCACGAAGACTTTATTTGCCTTTTACTATTTATCTTCATCGTCCCACTGACTTTCATCAGTAGTTCTGCTGAATAATAGCAGAAAGAAAACATTATGGAAGTGTACCAGGGGACCCTATCTCAGAATTACTAGTTATACTACTTTAAAAGATACATCCTTCCGTTAATACAGGCTGTTTATCAAAGCATCTGTAGGCAAGAATTTCTTTGAAGCAGCTGCCTAGGGAAGGTGTTTTTATGAGCTTGGGGACAGAGGGAGTATAGTAGGTTGAGAGTGGACCTGGAGCCGTATGTAGGGGGTTTTAGCAGACGTTACATGGAGTTCGAGATCTTGGGAGGTGAGAATGTGGAGCACAGGGAGCATGTGAGCAATGTGTGAGACAGGTCATGTGAGAAGATTACAAGTATGTATTAGAGAAGTTGGAGAATTTATCTCAAGCTCTGCCAGGCTTTGTGCAACTGCCTACGTAACAGTAAAGAAAGTTCTGGTATCTGTTGAACTAATTTGCAAATAATCTGCATGAAAACTATATGAATTTAACATTGCTTGACAGCTCTAAAGAATGGAGTCACTTGCTCATGTATAAGGTCACAGCAGGTCACTTCTCACCCTCTTAAACCTGCCAGCCTAGTACAACAATGATTCGAGGAAAAGCATGGGAATGTCTTCTGGTGGGAACAGTGACTCTTCAATTGGTATGGCTCCTGCAGTTCTTGTGTCTGTTGCTGCATCTGCCAGCTTGAACAAAGTGTGATGGTCAATTTGTGATGTAGGAACTGGAAGGGAGCTCATACTACACTCAGTCTTTGAATGAGACAGCTTGTAACTTGTTTTGAGCAAGTGAGATTTCCAATTAGTAAACAATTCATGTGGGCTCATGTGGAGTGTAATGCAAGGAAGGAGGCATGCAGTCTCCCCGTAGGTCCTCCTGTTACATTCCTGTGTACTTGCCTTGCATTCAGCAGCAAGCCTAATGCCCCAGACACTGAAAGTTGTGTTGTACTTGAACATTAGTAAACCAATACAGCTTGATGCAGCTCCCAGCTGTTGGTAGGAATGGGAAGGAGTGACAGGAGTAGGAAGTGGAAGAGTTGGTTTTTGGCAGTAGCTGGTGGTTATGTTGGCTTAAAGTAGCCATGGAACCGCAGCTCATGGCTCTAAGCACTCACAGGTTTTAGTTGTAGCCATGCAATTATTACCTGTTTTTTCCAGATCTAACACAGTTAAATTTCTTTAAATTGAATGTCCTGCATTTTCGCTGCTTGTTTTGGAAACACATGTAATATGCTTCATGTACAGTGTACCTCAAATTATTGTTAAGCTCTCTCAGGCTCTTAATGTATTTGTATTTGGAGATCAAAGAGGACAAATCCCTGCCTGGAATGGATTTGACTTACTCCACTATGGTGGTGTGGTCATCTCCCTGCTGCCCTTTAATAGATCACAAAGGCCACCTGGAAGCAAGAGATATTGAACTCACCCATGGATACTAGTTTCTAGCTTTGTGCTGCAGCAGCTCAGCCTCTCAGTTTGCCTCTCCTTCATCCATTTCCTTTCCCCTCCTGTCTCTGTGGGCGTATGTTTTAGGCAGTAAGTCTCTCCCTTCACTCCACAGTAGACAAAATAGATATGTGAGAGATGTCACGTGTGGGATGGTTGCTTCAGGTACTACCAGGTATTCCTGTTCCTGGTACCAAGATACTCTTGTTGGTGTGATGGTTGACAAAGGGTAGTTAGGACCATGTATTGATGTGGTTCTGTTCACAGTCACTCTCCACTCAGCTTTGCTGTCTTTAAGTGAGAAGCGTGAGCTTGTCCCTTCCAGTGGGAGTCCTCTGTCTCTCCTGGTGTCAAAGGCAAGCTGTCTTCCTGAGCTTGGCGAATCATTAGGAGCTTTGGAGCTGCTCGCTTAGGCTGTCGGTGGTGCAGGTGGAAAGCAAAGAAAGGGAGAAGAGGGGGAGTAATGAGGAAAAGGCAGGCAGGCCCCATTCTCCTTCCATCTCCTGAATGAAGACAAGCTGTGTAGCAATGTTCCTCAGCTTTCCATGTGCACGGTAGGTATAATTGCAAGTCTTTGAGGAGTGTAGAATGAATGCTTCCATTGCACTATACACACAAACTGTTTGCTCTTGAGTAATTGATCTTGTTTCATGGTGTTTGTCAACAGTTGATGTTCTGTTGCTTTGCTATCTTGCCTGCTACAGGGGTGAGAAGGCATTAGCAAGGGGTTCTGTTTGCTTCCCTTAATGGCTGATTCTCTTGCTGTTGGCTAAGAAATCATTAAGCTTGTTCAGAAAGAGACTCTGCAGGTTTGTTTCTGAAAGCTTCGCAGAAATCTGTGGACAAATTGTCTGAGCCCAGGGCATTTCCAGATTGCATATCCTTAATTGTATTAAACACTTCAGAGCCATCTGATGGATTGTCTCACAGTTAAACCATCTGGTTTGGAAATTTAGGCAAGCCTTACTTTATGGAGAAACTCTGAGTCAATCACACTGGAGTGTCATTAGATGGCCCCTGGGCTGCTCTTTGATGGAGAAAGGCTAGTATAGCGTCACTGCTGATAGTATGCTGATTGAGAGAAACATAAGCTTTTAGGGGCTCATTAGTTTTGATTAATCAGGCTAAAAATACAGCTTTCTTGCCTTTGCAAAAAAACTAGTTACCCCCTCCCAAGTCCAAACCATAAAAATTGGCATTACTATTTTAATTGCTTTGTATTTGTTATTATAAATCTACAAAGCCCACTCCACTTTCAAAACAAATTCTTGTTGTCTTTTAAGTAGTTAAGACTTATTTACTTGATTAACACAGCACTTAGAAGCTTTGATGCACTTCCTCATGCAACATCCATGTGAGGTAGGGAATATGGTTACCCTCATAGTAGCAACAGGAGGATGTATGGAGAAGAAATAAGGTCATGTAGGATGTGACTTTCACTGAGGACTACACCAGCCGCATGAAAGCCACTTTAGTGCTGGTTTCGTGCCTGCTGGTTTCTGTGTGCTTACTCTCTTTCCCCAAGGCAGAGAAACTCTGTAAATAACTTGCTAAGAGATTCCCAGGGGGGAGATCAGGTGTCATGAGGCCCCTCTTGTTCCCAGGCCAAGTGTGCACACGTGGTCTGTGGTGGGCTCAGGAAAGCTCCTCTTCCAGTGGGGCGTTTATTAATGCCCTCTCATCATGTGGTCAGTGTGCCCTGTGCTGGCCAGCCCAGAGAGTTTGAGGGTGCTGGCTTTCCATGCAAGAAAGCTCAGCATTAGGTTTTAATTCTCTTTTGTAATGATCTGTATTCAGTGTTGGTGCGGGGAGGCAGGTTGACCAATACTGAAAAGGAAGAGAGGCATAGAGAAATGCTTTCAATTGCATACTGCAGCCACTGCAGACTCAGTTTTCATGATGATTTTGGCCAATAAACCAAGCATTTCTATTTAAAATCATTTGGAGACTAGAGATCTCTCTGTGTGCTTGAATCTGTCAATAATTAGGCCCAAGAATACATGATATTTCCCAGAAATGCTGTGGATCACAGAAGGCTCTATAGGCCTGAATCTCCAGATAGTCACTTTTAAATTTACAGGAGAAGCCTAAATTTGATTTGGTTTGAAATGAAATCCTGAACTCTCCATGTCCCCAAACCTGAATTGTAGCTGAAGATGTATCTGGAGGCCATCCCGTTCCTCCCAGTTCTAAGACATGCAGTAAGTGAGTCCAAACGAGAAATGAACTCTGCTAAGCTAGAACTTGTGCTCCACCATCAGACATACAGCAGTCAGCAGTGACAGAAGGGAATGCTTTTCTCCCCTCCGGGTTTATCAGAATCTTTCACGGGCAGGGCTGAGTTCAGCTTCCTGCTTCTGCTTCTGTATGTTCACCGTGTCATGGGACAAATGCTGAATTGCTATTTTTCTTCCCCTTTGCTCCCCTCTCTCTCCTTCTCTTACCTCTTCCCCAACTCTTCCCATTGAGGGCATATATTAATAGGGAAGAGCAGTTTCTTTTACGCAACCAATCTAATCTGTCACACATGGGCAGTCCTGCTATCAGTGCACTGTGCTTGGGTAAGATTAATTAATTGTAAGACGCAGTGGAGTTCTTCACTTGTTACCCCTTTAACCCTCTTCTTCTGATTAGGAAAAGTCCCAAAATGATTGCTCTGACTATCTGGGATGATCCCAAGATCAAAACTCAAATTTTGATCAGTTCTGTATGCTAAGAGAGGCTGATTGTCCCTGGTTTCCCAGGGGTAATTCAAAAGCAATGCTGTGAAAGTGAAATGACATTATTCTCAGCACAGGAAACACATGGACCTGTTGGAGTGGGTGGAGAGGAGGGCCACAAAAATGATCAGTGGGATGGAGCACCTCTCCTGTGAGGACAGGCTGAGAGAGTTGGGGATGTTCAGCCTGGAGAAGAGAAAGCTGCAGGGAGACCTGATTGCGGCCGTTCAGTACTTAAAGAGGGCCTACAGGAAAGATGGGGACAATCTTTTTTAGCAGGGCCAATTGTGACAGGACAAGGGGTAATGGCTTTAAACTAAAAGAGGGCAGATTTAGGCTAGATATAAGGAAGAAATTTTGTACAACGAGGGTGGTGAAACACTGGAACAGGTTGCCCAGAGAGGTGGTAGATGCCCCTTCCCTGGAAACATTCAAGGTCAGGTTGGATGGGGCTCTGAGCAACCTGATCCAGTTGAAGAAGTACCTGCTCATTGCAGGGGAGTTGGACTAGATGACCTTTAGAGGTCCCTTCCAACCCAAACTATTCTATGATTCTATTCAGTGCCAGAGCTGGGATAAACACGATGAGAAGCTGAGCCATTTCCCTTTTCCTTGTCCTTATTTAGGTGATGCAGCAAGCAATGCTAGCATGCAGCAGGGCTGCAATTTTGGGATGGTTTTGGTGTCTGGGTAAAAGAAGACTTTGTTGAGTGAAGAGATGCTGTTTTTTCTGCCCAGCCTCATTTCTGGCTCTCTTACAATCTGCTGTTATTTTCTGCTGTGGTTCAGAAGGTGCAGTTTCAGGAAGAGAGTACAACAGTGGCTTGAGGCCATCTCTGCTTCTATTCCTCAGCTTCTTAGCTGCTCAGGGGCCAGTTTAAATTAGAGCAACCCCTGTGGGTGCTCTTGCAGACGCTTTACCCAGCTGCTTCTGTTTCTGGAGCACAGAATGCCTCAGTCACACCCCACCCCTGACATTGCCCCTGTGCCAAGGACAGAGATGGTGGCACTGTACAAATGTATGCAGGCCCTGTGCTGCTCTGTAGCTGCTGCTACACACTGGAGCAGTGTATGAAGTGTGTTTCAGTTCTGTAAAATTCTTATATTATTTCATTGGGGTGTTGCAAGGGTTGGAGTCTATGAACTTTTGTGTTACAGAACCCAAATTTTAATACAAGGGAGGAAGTTTTGCTGTCTGTCCGGTGGTGGCAAAAAGCAGGGCGGAGGCTTTCCAGCTATACTTGAATGTCCTGTGAGTTTGTCCAGCTCAGCGTATAACTAAGGCCTCACTGTGTGTCCCAGTGCAGCAATACCAGTGGTGGGAAGCTGGAGAGAGGAATCAATGGATACATTGCTGAGCTGCCCACCCATTCCTCAGGTGTTTGAGCTGGAGAGCAAACAGGTTCTTCAAAGGTTTTCAGGAAAGTCAGCCAAAGGTTTTGTTTAAATGGACTATTTCCTTAAAAAAAATCTAGCATTTTGGTTGGTTTGGTTGGCTGTCAATAATTTTCTGGGGGCATTTTGTCAGAAAATATGGCATTGCTTTAAAAAAAAAAAAAAGTCTCTGAGTTGCGAAGAAAAGAAATAAAAAGGCCATTTTTTTGTGAAAGAACTGCACATGAAGCATTCTACCCAGGTCCTAAGATTGCTTCATTATTTGGGTGATTTATTTATAACTGGGCTTTCCTTCACTCAAGCCTGTATAGTTTTGTGCAATAAAAGGAATTTTCCATTACAGAGGCATGTAACAGGGTTTTGCACTTAATATTCATGCAGTGTTTTGTGGGTCTCTAAAACATCCTGTCTAAACATGAAGTATCAGCACTAACCTGGCTAAGACGCACATTGAGCCCCTCTCATTACATAGGTCTAGTTGTCTGCTGTGTGCCACAGGCATCAGGGAGTGTAAACTAATCTGTTGCAATCCCACAGCTGAGGGGTATCATGTAAAGGCACTTCAAGGTTGCCCTAGGTTTTCTGGTGGACTACAAGAGCAGCCTGCAAGATGAGCTGATGCTTCATATCACTTTTGGTTTTAATAGACTCATTGCTTTAGTGAGGCATGTACTGGCCATACCCAAACAGTGATATCCCCTTCCCAATGAAGATTAAGATAGCTGTGCCTCCCTTTGCCCCACGTAATTAGCACAGACCTTCCCCAGCACGCTAAGGACTGAGGTCTCTCCTGTGGCCCTCAAGCATATCATTCATGTCCTCCTCCACAGCAAAGCTGCTTTTCCAAGGTGTAAACACTATAGCAAAGGTTATGCACTACTTGAAACAGTTTTCCAGCAGCTACTGTGCTACTCTGATAGCCTCTCCATTTTCTTTTTATAATTTTGTTTGTATAAATACAATAAGCAGATAGATATATTGCTGGACTGGAAGGATAAAAACTTTTCATTTTCCACTTAGACCCACAAACAGGTTTTTTTATAGTCTTTTCCTATATTTTTGTTCCAAGTACTGAATTTTGTAGTTTTTTTCTTTACCTCATGAGGAGATTGCTGTTAAACTTATAATGCATTGTCTTGAACGAAAGAGGGAGGAAATGGCTTGCTGTCCTAAATATCAAGGGTCTTACTGCTTTCTCCCACAGAAATGAGCATGCAAGGGACTGAGAAGAGACTTGTTTAGAAATATTTTTTTCCCCATCCTTTGCCCAGGATAGTGTATCTCTCTTCTAGCCAAAGCGGGGAATTTCCTTCCAAAACTCTCATGCAGATCCCACAGGACTCTCAGCTGGCCTGTGCCCATCTGAAGGATGATGTGAGTTTTGGACCTGTTGCTGAATTCTTTGCTGTTCTATTCAGGTCCCGCTGAAGCCAGTGGTGGTGCCTTACAAAGGCATATATTTAGGTCAGATAATGATTTGGGGTGAACCAGCCCGGTCTTCTCTATTGCTTTCTGCAGATGTGTGTTTTCTGTGAACTTATGGAAGTTCAGGGAAGGCCATTCTAGTTTCTGAAGCATAACTCCCTGAAAGTCATTTGCACGATTTACTTTGTGGAAGAATGAGTGGTGAATCTTTTAAGTCTAGGTGTGCTATGAACTTTAAGAATCTCATGTATATTTTATAAAGCCAAGATTTAGCCTGTCCTTTCTCCCTCTGCCTTTTGCTCCTCTCATGCAGTGTAGAAGTTGAAGAGTTTGCTGTTTACCTGCTTGAATTTTAGTGCTGTTGTACACTCAGAAATCAATTCCTATATTGGTCGGTGCTAGAAAAGGGAGAAAGAATAGTTGTAGACACATCTTTTAGTCCTGACAGCCTATTCTGTGGGGTAGGCATCCTCGAGAGATGTACTTGAGGAGCTGTAATGGTATCAATAACTGTTAGAGGAAACCACCTCCCTCTTTCTTCATTGCAGCAGAAACAAGGAGCAGAAACCCCTGTCCCTGGGGCAGCCTGGGTTGTCACCATGCTGTCAGAGCAATTCAGAGCTCTAGGGCCACATCTCTACACATTCCAACTGCAAACTGGGTTTAAACAGGCATCTTGTCAGCTATGTCTGTCTGAAAAAAGACTGAGAAGTCCAGTACAGACCGATGCTGATAGCGCTTTAGCCATAGGGCTGTTTTGTACCAACTTAAAGCACAAAATGTCTTATTTTGCTTAGCAAGGTTGGAGAATTTGTCAGAAAATGAATCCTGCCTCTTTTACCTTAGTCTAGTGTAGGTAGGGGTCTAGTGAGAGACATATTCTTGAAAAGTGAGAGTTTTTCCTCTTTTGTTTTGTAGAGTGTGCCCTCCCAGTGTCTTAAAATAGATGGTAATGGGCTACTGATATGATCTTGTTTAAAAACTATTCATCTGGGACACAAATGAGATGAGAAAATAATGTTCTTTGGGTTTTTTGATTCCCCCTCCCCATCCCCCCCAGTCCTTAAAACACAGAGCATACTGTTGTCTTAATGCCAACAGGGAGAGGGAAGTGGTAAGAGATGTTCTTGCTGAACGTGTTTTTATCATCTGTACTTATAGTTAGTTTGCTCTCTGAGGTACTTGCTCATTAAGGGAACCTAGTAAGTGATAGTGAAAGAAAACCGATGTTAAGATGCACTGTTCTAGACAGCAACGGAGAGGTTTTCAGCTCTAGATCTCAGTGCAGTGGTAATTTAGGTAAATACAGGATTTGACAGCCTTGTTTGCATTCTTCCTGCTTTCTCATTATATATGGAGAAAGTGAATCCCTGGGAAAATAGTAATGGATGAAAAGAAGACTTCTGAGCCACATTGCTGTTATGTTGAGATCCTATTAGATCTTGCATGTTATATGGCTCCGGTGAAAAGCCTCGGGGCTGCTGTGCAAGCCCACGAATGGTGCCAGGGAACAGCAAGGGCAGGGGAGGCACGGTGACAAGGCTGGTAGATGCAAAAATCCTTACCAGCAAGGGTGCAGCCCTGCAACACTGGGGTGATGCAAGCTGAGAGAGCCAGTGATGGCAGCTGAGGTCAGGCAAGAGCACAGTCCAGTGAATGAGTGCAGCAATGAGGCAGGTCTGCAGGCCAAGCTGAGGAGTCAGCCAGTGAGTCAGGGCCAGGAATCAGGACAATAGGCAAATCTATAGTGGCAAGGCATGTCCAAGGTCAAGCTAGGAAATCAAGTCTATAGTGTAGTGTCAGGGTCCAGATCGGTGGGGCACGTGGCCAGGCATGGGCATGGCTGTGATGCAGTGCAGCTCTGGCAGGGCCAAGGGTGAAAGCCCTAGCTTAAAAGGGGCTCCTATGTGAAAGATGGTTTTTATTTCATGATGAGGCCAATACAGAGCTCCCGGAGAAAAGAGGGCCTTTTGGTTCTCTGTCCAAAAGCAAAGAAAAGGTAGGGGTGTGGGAAAAGGAGAGGCAGACAGACTTTCATGGAAGTATTTATTAAATTAGAAGAAAAGTAATTTCCTTACCCTCTCACCTATCTTCTCCATTTCACAATGCATGAATACTCCCCTGGTCTGACATCTCTTACTTGGCTGCCCACAAAACAAATATGGGCAGTAGTGCTACAGGAAAGCTTCTGTTTCCTTACACAGCTCCTGAAAATAGAGTTGTATTTGAGTACTGGGTACTTGTTTTATATTAGAAATGCAAAATCTCATGCCAACTCAGTGTTAAGACTGTATGTCTAAAATAGCTAAAGTTCTGGAAGTACAAAATTCAGGTTCCAGTTGTAGTTGTGACTCACAGTCCTGTTGCACATTGCAAGGTTTAGTATTTTCCCTTCCTGTTCAAGTGTATAAATGGATGGTAAAACATATGCCTATTTTGGGATTTCTTCCTCCAGTTCCCAGCAAAAGCCAGAAGTAGAATAGAAATTAGAAATAATTTTATTAAAATTAGAATGAATAGAAAAAACAACACTGACTATGTCTAAACTTTGGCATGCTTGGAGTCCAGATTGGAGCTTAGTTTGGCTGTGACCCAACATGAATGAATATGAACATCCTTTATATTACTTTGTTTTAGTTGTTCCTTATAATTAAAAAGCACTTAAATAAAAACATACTTTGAATGGCTATTTGGACCCATTTCTGGTAAGCCGTCAAGAAAAAGAAAATTACAACATTGGTCCAGTGAAAACATTTGTTTTAGTTTGTTCTGATTTTTTCATGACCCTTTTGTCACCATCAGCTGAGCTGTAATTTATCCTTGTTGTTGATGTTTTCAGGAGGCTTCAACCTATATTCCCCTTTTGTCCTAGCACAGTAAGTAGCTTATGTGAAACATATGTGAACAAGCATCATTGTACGTTGATTCTGTAAATTGCATGTATTAGTGCATATCAATTTTTTTGTTGCAAAGAGACAAGCCCGCTTTTTAAACTCAAACCTCCAAGTCAAAATTCCATTTAAGGACACTTTTCTTAGTCGTGATGGTGAAAATCTACAGACTACTACAGTCTACTGCAGACACACCTGCGGATGCTAGGTTTTATTCCTGGTGGAAGAAGTGAATTTCTTTAAAGGATGCCTTTGCTTTTGTCAGAAACTAATTTTGTCACACTCTTATAAAGTGTAAAGTACTGGAATATCAGAGCAGGTGTCAGACAAGGAGAAGAGAGCAGGCATCACCAGATGCTTTAAAGCAGAGGAATTTTCCTCTGGCAAGGAAGATATTCAACATGTTGAACACCATGATTTTTTTTCAACTGTTTACCTGACAGGAGGAGTTGCCTTATTAAAGGTCATATTTACTGCTACTCTTTCTGAATTATTTTTTGCTATGTACCCTTAGAAAAGTGACGTTTTTGGTCAGAGGGGTGCTCTTTATGAGTTTTTTTTAGCTGTTGCTTCAAAGAGCTTGAACTCTGCTCCCATTTACAGTGAGATAGCAATGGAAATCTTGCAAATTTACAGCAGAGGTTGACTCTGACCACTTCTGTAACCTGAACTATTCAGAGAGGAGATGCAATAGGATAAACTGTTTTATAGTTTGGGGGGGGGGGGTTGAAAGTACAAGTCTAAATCTGTTTTTAACACCTTTAAGTGGTCGGGTCCTCCTTTGTACACTTCTAGAATAGCCTCCCACAAAATTGGACAGCTCTATCTTAAGAAGAAACACCACTGACAGTTCTTTTCCTTACAGAATGATTTAAACCTGAAAGTGAGAGAAAACAGAAAAGACAAACTAGTGACAGAGATTTGTGTATGAAGAAAAGATCAAAAAAACCTTTAAATGTCTACCTATATTAAAAAAGAATAATGTTCTTATTCTATAGAATGCAGTAGTATGTAGAAGCTTATATAATTTCCTCAATTAGCTAGTCATAATGACATCAGGTTTCTGTTATCCCCTCAAGCAAAGAAGAGTTTCTTTGTTCAAGAGTCATTCATATGGGCTGGACATCCACAGCTTCTCCATTCCTCGGGATCCCTTTTCAGCAGCAGTTAAGGGAAGAAGCCACACAGGAACAGAAGGGAGACAGCACATGTTAGTTTACCAGGCCAACAAGGCAAAATACAGCTTCTGGAAGAGGTGCTGAATAGGGCAAATAGTTACTGGCAGTTTCACAGCCAATTTTCATGCTATTACGTGTATTGTGGAAGTACCTGGCATTTCCACCTGCGCTGGGACTCTTCTGAAAGATGCAATGTAAAGGAGGAGGAGAGCTTTGATTTCAAGGAATAGCAGGAACATTTTTGTTTCAAAGCATATGTTTTGTCTACCTCCTACCGAAGAAAAGGCTTACGATGTTGAAAAGATAGTTTGTCATATTAAATGACCTTGAGTAACGTAAAGGTTACTGTCCAGCAGCAGGTAGCTTGCATGGTATCTAATTGTGTTGTTGCCACATCAAGGGAAGTACTAGGTATCCTAAGAGGTGTGCCAGCTTGATGAGGCTGGGATACAGGCTCTGAGTTGAAAATGGATTAAGTCCAAAAGACAGTCTTAGCATTTTCCCCAGTACAGAGGAACATACACTGCAGCACTGTGGGATTTAGGGTCTGTCTGTCTGGGGGGCCCATCACAGGCAAGGAACAAGGCATGCCATGGATCAGAGAAGAGCATGACCTTGCTCTTGCAGACCCTTGTGCCTACCTGCATGTTCGCTTATTGGGCCTTCTTGAGAGCTGCCTGTTGTGTAGCCATGCTGCTGGGCTCCCGTGACTTCTGCCTGCCTTTGCCTGACTGCAGCCCTTTCTCTAGAGCAGCTCAGTCACTGACTATGTGCTAGGATCAAACCATGAAACATGCCTGTCCCCAGTGAACTGAAGCTCCCATTGTCATGGGATTTCTCAAGAGGATGAATATGACCTTCAGACTGAGTTTGACCAGGTCTACAAGTACTCACCCAGCTGAGCGCAGAGGTGTTCCTGCATAACGTTGGGATGCGCTCCAGACAAGTGCTGTTCCCTGTCCTTTTTCAGCTTAGCACTGTATCAGAGCACTGTGGCTTTTGCTGCAATTATTGACCCAATTTATTAAAATGTTAATAAGAGCTGCCTGCTGTGTGGACGAGTCAGGCAGTATCTGGAAAACATCTCACGAAGAGCCATTACAGTTCCCAGGGCATGCATAGGGTATTAGCAAGCACTTAACTGCACTCAGCCGGTCACATGGCTGCACCATCTGAGCTCAGTGGAGTAGGTAGATGGGTTTGCACTAGTGTTTGGGCATTCATATATCATCATGAGTTGTCCCAGTTCTCCACAGGAAAGGCAGTGCTCAGGGTGAACTCTGCTGGCCTGTCAGCGTAGAAGAGTGCGTGTTTTGTAACTCATTCCCTTTGGCCTTGCCCTGGATTTCACAGGTCTACCCTAACTGTCCATCTGATGATGTCTCTGATCTGCATAACTCTTACAAACCAGCTTGCTCCCTACTCCAACATGCATTTCCTTGACTAATACATATGCATGGCAAGGGACACATTAAAACAAAACAAGACCATCAGCTCTACCAAAACATAAGCTGCCTCCTATATTGTGGTTCTTCAGGAACAGGATGGAAGGACAAACCAGAGGAGGGAGAAGTTGTCACTAGTGAGAAAGGGCTTAGATGCTACAGCGATGACAGTAGCATAATAGCACTTCTGTGCCCTTGTCCTTCTCTACCCAAATTCTATCACGGACCATGCTGGTGTAGTTAAGCCAGTGTAAAGGCTGTTGTGGAGCCAGCACGCTAACATTGCTGTAGACCAAATGTCTCTCTGAGCCTGTGGAAAAGATACCTTGAATTACTCGGGTACAGTCTTCTCAGGAACTCTTAGGCCAGTCCACTGGTGCTTTGGGAAGGACTCAAGACGCTGAGAGCTGGTGCTGAGAGCAGCTTTTTCTTTATCTGGAGCATGAGCATGGAGCAGGTGGGAGGGAAGACCCTTGAGGGGAGGCATTTGTGTGAGGTGGTCACTGAATGTGTCCTTAAGTGTCTGGTATCTAGGATTTTTCTGGGGCTTGGAAGACTGTACTCCTTTCATTAAAAAGTTCTGAGAAGGCAGAATAGTTCATGCTGTCTGGGCACCTGCAAACTGAGGAATATCTTTCTACTTTTTCTTATGTTTTCTCCACCCTTGCTGGATTTGGAGATCACATTATTGGTAATAGTAGTGAAAGATTAAAATGGCCAAAGTACAACGTTGATAGTAGAAGAGAACCATGTGATTCATTAGAAATGCAAATGTAATCTTTAGAAGGCATAGAAGGGGATTCAACAACTTCTCACAGGAGAAGACATTTTGAGAGTGGTGTTTAAGAGTAATGGAATGAGACAAAGGAAAGGAAAACTTCATCTGAACAAGTAGGAAATTTGCATAGCTGTGAGATTCATTACACCAACAGATACTTTCCCAGGACACGAGGTAGAAGAATCCATTGCTTGGGTAATTGAAAACTGATGGGTGGATAAGCCCAGGGGAATGATTGTTCTTGTTAGACTGGGAGATGGACTTGGACTTTCCCATCTCTCATTTCAAGGACTGTATGTTTGAGTGAAGAGAGTAACAGGACTCCCTTTTTCTCTGCCAAAAGGTCTTGGCTGTCTTCTGTGGTTCTCACACCCACAGAATACCAGGGTCTTGCATGTGAAGGTACTTTGGTGGCTGCTTTTAACTTTTTTCTAAGTATTTAAAAATCTTTTAGGACAGTTATAAATCACCTGTGTGGGGGTGACTACATGGCATATTTAAAGTAAGTTTAGAAGTTGCTCTGAGCACCCAAGGTACTAAAGATGATAAGATTTTCATGTATACTGAGAAGTCTTACCTCATGTGGCTGTTTGAAAGGGGGTGATTTAGCATTTTGAGCAGCTTTCCTTGCATGAGCTGTGTCATGTGTTTTACAGGGGAGAGAGATGGAACTTTTTTATATTTGCAGATCTGTTGAATCTGGGATGAGTAACAAGGGGGTCTGGTCTCAGTTACTGTCTCAGATGGTGCCTTATGGTTGTAATTAGACAGAACATGGTGGCTTCTGATGATTTGCGGTGAGGGGCAGGGAGCAGAGGAAGAGGTTTTTAGCAAGTCGGTCTGCAGCCGGGATTTTCAGATCAGGATAGACCTTTTGAGGTGTCCCAAGCAGCATATAGTGTCTTTAGTGTAGATGCTCAGGAAACATAGTAAAAAAACCCTTTAGAATAAAAATGAAAGTAGATTAGGGGAGATGGAGAGAAGACTAAAATGTCTATTAACGTGTACTTGCCTCTGTGAAAATTTCTCTATATGTTCATTATTTCTTACTTCTCCTTTTTCATACTGAAGGCTAGAATTGCAAATGTGGGATCTAGAGCGAATCCTGTTTTTCCTAGGATTTCGGATCCAGGATAGCAGTTCAGACAATTTGAGAGGCAAGAAAGAATAGAGGGATTGCCAGCAAGCCATACTTTTTATATTTAGCACCCAAACAGACAACCAGTAGTCCCTTTGAAAGTGATACCTCTGTGCTTTGTTTTTTCTAAAGTGCTGTATAAGGGGTGCAGGGAAAATGGCCTGGGTTGCAGGAGTGAAGTGATATTCCAGTCCATGAATGCTGTTTGACATTCCTATGTGGTGGACATCAATGACACTGAAGACACATCTATTGAAAAACAAACACAAAGTCAACAAGTTTGTATTTGTTTTTTGAAACAAGGTGTTCACCTTTGTCTGATGCACTTTTTTCTGCAGTTTTACCTACCTGAATTTGTCATGCATGACTGTAACTTTTCCTGACAAGAGGCAATACTTCTTACTTGTATTTAGGTACCATTAGCTTAAGCTGTTGACATCTGGGCAGCTGAGTACAAGCGGAGTCATTTTAGTGGCATAGCTGCAGAATGGGGAGAGCTTCAAGAAACTTAAGCTGTCTGGCTTTTGCTGCAGATCAAGCCTGGAGCCGGAACTGCTCAGACATGGCAGTTATATTTCAGTGGAGATATATTATTTATGAATTCCTGGTTGTCACCGTATTTAAAAACATGTGAAATCTGTTGGTGTGCAGAAAATAAGTCTGGGAGAGGTCAGCCAAGATAGCAAAGTGTGCGAAAATCATGGCAGACATCCACTTAGTGCTGTAAATCAAGCACTTTCCCTGGTTTTCAGGCAGATACTTGATTCTGCTGGATTTGTCATATGATGGTCTCTTAATCAGATAGGAATTTGAGTCCGTCCTATGCTATTTTATTATTATTATTACTGTTGTTGTTGTTACTTATCATTATTAGGGGAAACATGTTTCTTAACAAATTGCTGAGGCAATTTGGATTGCTGTGTGTAGGGAAGAATCTTGGATGTCTGTAAATGAGCGGAGGTTGAGAGTTCACTCCGCTGAACAAACAGGCGTGTTTGTCTGAGGCTATTAAATTTAAATCACAGTTTATTACATTCCTTTGTGTAATAAACTGATCATCCAGTGAACTTATTGTATGTGGTCATGTACTCACTGGAGGGTAACAATCATTTGGCCAAATATAGTTTCAGATAAAACCAGTCCCAGAGTTTGGAGGTGTTCAGATGAAGCAGATTGATTTGGCTCATCATACTAGCAGAGAAACAGTTGTATAGTTGCCTGTAGTTTTGGTGAAGGAATCTGGCTCCCAGCTAAATGTAATATTTTGCATGTGCTTATTTTTAACACACTCTAAGGAACTCTGATGCAACTTTGAAAGTATTTCAGTAAATATTAGTTTTTAATATGGAACATCTGTGCACTATTATGACAAGGAATGTGACAGGCTTTATCTTGCTCTCTTTCAGTTCTCTTTCACCCCGTCCAAGCTGAACAGTATGGGTCTTTTTCAGTCTGTGCATGTACAAGACAGTCTGATTTTAGGCAGTAAATGGACATTAGGGTTTCATGAGTGCTTTAACCAGGGAGGAAGCCAGCACAGCTACTGAAAGAAACAGCTGGACCTCTCCCCATCATTCCTTCCCATACAGCCCCCTGCCTTGTGGCAGGGCAAGTGTGATGAACAGGTTTGTTTTAACCCAGTTCTTGCCTCTGGTTCCCCACATGCAGGCACAGCCACTTCTCTCAGCACAGAAGAAAGGGCGGCATGGGGGTGAGGATGGGTAGCTGGGGCAAGGGGGCACAGAGCTGTAAATATTGCCAGCTTAAAGCTCGAAGATTACTTCTGAGCTTTCTCTATAGTCAACAGGGAGTGAACAAGCAGATTTTAGCTGGCTAAATCCCTCTCTGGAAGGCACCTATCTCATGCCTAGTATCTTCCACATTATCTTTTAATTAGGATTCATGCTCAGAAGTTGAGAAACCAGAAAATGCTAACTAAGTACCAGCTAAGCTGAATCCTGTTTCACATCTGAGAGCCGATAAGACCATAGAAAAAGTTTAAGATAAATATGACCAGGACTATTGACCCAGCACCTTTCAATGGTACTGAACTTTGCTGAAAATCAAATGCAAACACAAACCAAACTTAAACCATTAATGCATTTAGGTAGTGTATTATCCTCCAAAGTGTTAGCAGCCTGAACTAAAACCACCAAGAAATTTAAAGCAGGCCTATGTCTTGGTGTGAAGGCCATGTATTACTTTAACAGATCAGGCATTTATTTATGCTTCTTATTGTTACATTAGGGTTTGTGAAATGAAATTGATTAATAAACTGTCACATTAATGTTTCCACTTAGCCCATTGCTGGCAACACCCGCCTTTCAACAGCAGTGTTAATGTTATAATGACATTGAACAGGCAGACAAAAATACTGTGCGTAAATTAGGCTTTTTATAACTTGCTGCTTATGTAGGATGGACTGGAGGTGAACTTTAAAACCTTTGTCTTTCTCTGACCCCAGTCACAAAAAAATAAAGCTATTTAAAAGATGAAATTTTGAAGATCCCAAGGGAAAATTTCTATCAGTATGACACATGCTAGGAATAATGCCTAGAACAAATGGTCTCTTAGATGAAGACTATACTGAAGTGAGGGAATAAATAAAAAGAACTGGAAATTTTGATATGTGATAAACAGTATGATTTACCTGCCTATCTGAGACCTCTTGGGAGAACTGTTCGTGAATTGGGATAAAAGGGAACATCACTTGCTCAGAGAAGTAAGACGTGACAAAAAAGAAGAGGTTTCCCCTTTTATCAATGGTATGTATACTTGCTTTGAAATCCAGAACATGAAAGGAGTCATACTCATGGGTATGGAAAGAGGGAATAACGTGGGCAACATAACAAACAACCTACTCCAGTTTTCCACACCAGGAAGATCAGATAAATGAAGATTTCTGGGGTTTTTTGAACAACGAGGAGAATCCTACGAAGCATAGAGTTGGTGGTAAGGGAATTTGAGGGAATCAGAGCTGTGTGTTGAGAAGGGGATGAAAGGAGAGTATGAGCCATCTATGTAATGAGGAAATAATGACACACTTAAAAGAAGGCGGCAATAATCTCTTTTCTAAATCAGTGGGCTTACTCTGCAATAAGAAAGATTTAGGACAGGTACTAGATAACCAAGAAAATGGAGCAAACAGAGATACTGCATGAAGAGCAGTGGACGTCACTGGAAGGCAATAAAGACTTAGACAAACATTTGTCAGAAAGGACAAAGGTACAGCTGATTCTTCCTTGGGGCAGAATGTGGATTATATGATATCTTGAGGTTGTTCCCAGCTGCATTTTTGTTGTGATTTTGTTACTAGTGTAGAACCTGCTATAAAATAAATGCATATTAGCCTGCATTAGCCGATTTGCAAACAACACTGTCTCCCTCTTCCACGGGGAAGACTGCTCTCTCAAGCAGTGCACTCTACTCTGCATGGTCATTTCCCCTAGGAAACGAAGGAGGGAAAAAACACCATGTGATAATAACCATCGTGCCAGCACTCAGTGCCCTACTCTATGGTACTTGGACATTAGATGTGTGAATACAGTATAGGAACCCGAAAATGACA
Source organism: Gorsachius magnificus (assembly GCA_034008185.1). Taxonomy (NCBI): domain Eukaryota; kingdom Metazoa; phylum Chordata; class Aves; order Pelecaniformes; family Ardeidae; genus Gorsachius; species Gorsachius magnificus. The sequence continues at coordinate 8,598,783 of CM067083.1, read as the reverse complement.
GAATTGCATACTGTTATCACCAAAAATAGTCAAGACATTGTCCTTCTGAAATAGCTAATTCTTTGGAACGGTAAAAGAAAACTAAATAAGAAGACTAAATTCAAGCAGTGAATCCATATCTGAACTTGCATTCAGGTGTTTTGGGCCCATCTGCCATGGAGAAGAAGAAAAGTCTTGACACTTACTGAAAGAAAATGTTGATGCATAAATGTAGATAGCTTCAAGGCTCTCATGCCTCCATGAGATGCTTTCATGAGATGGATCTTGAAATCTCTTTGCTATGGCAATATATGGAAGAAAAGAAAAAGCTCATTTCCCCTGCAGGATATTAGATACGAAGATAAAGACAGATCTGTAGAAAATCTACTATTCAATGCTTGAGTGGTGAGTAGAGAGCCGAGAAGATTATTTTGAGTAACATACTGTTTGTCCACTTCGAGCTAGGTCTTGTGTATAACCCCGAGAGCAGTCAATCTACCCATTTAGAATAAATTTCTTTTCATACACAGTTTGCTTGGGCAATGTAAGTTTTCTCCTTGGTATTGTTAGACAAGCAGTTCTTTTCTGCTGGGCACAAGGTCAGTTTTGACATGTTTTATAATCTGTAATATATGTGGAAAAAGATCTTAAATGTTTATTCTTTGAAATGATTGGGAGCATTCAGTGAACAGTTGCTGATTCAAGATTTCAAACTCAGTTAGAAATTACAAATTCAGAAATACTGAGTAAGAAACTGAGTAAGTAATAATTTCTTACTGAGTTTGAAATAATGAAAATATTTAATTACACTTAATTATTAAAATATTATAAGCATACGTGGCTAAGGACCGTGCCTGAGTAAAAGGTTATAGCTATCACGCCAGTGGAAGTTGAGGAATCGTTCAGCCTTGGAGGAACAGCTTTCTAGGTACGTGGTGTTGCAATGTGTGGAAAATGTGTGTGACAAAGCTTTTTGTTGAGTCCAGCTGGTGATTAGCATATGCCCTTTTGGATAACTGTGAATGCTGCTCTTTCTCATAACTGTCTAATTTTTAATTTTTTTTAACTGTCAGTTAGCTTAAGAATATCTTTGTAGGTATATCTTTAAGAGTGTCACAAGTTAATGATACAGTTTAAAACTTCATTTTTGTAGAACAAGGGGAATGGGGAAAAACTCATAAATCTAACAAGAAATCAATTTATAGCTATATGTGTTATGGGGAATAGCCTGATCCAGTGAAATAGCATACCCTGTAATCAGTGAGTCATATGTACTGGTAGAAACCATTTATAAAACAATGATCAAATAGAACAGTCCACATAAATACCAAAGACCAACCCATAACTCCCTCTAATAGCATTCACATCAGTTATAGGAGTGATTCAAACTTCATCTTTCGTTTCTGTGTTTCATTTAGTGCTTTTCACTTTCTCCACCAATGTGCTCATTTCTGGGTTTGGATGCCCCGAGGCTTTGGAGGTGTTCAGAATGAGACTGCCATGCAAAGGTTAGTCCGGACTCTCGGGATGCTGGTGACGCACGGCAGACAAAGCATCCTACCGCTGCGGGGATTTCCTGCTACAGAGAACTGCCTTCTGCAGCAAATGGTGCAGAGCTTTTATGATAGTGTCTGTGTGACCGTCGTCTCTCTGCTGCTGGCTGGTAACATAGCCAGGGAAAAGGTGGCTAGGTTCACATTCTTAATCAACTGATCTTTTTCTCAGGAATGAAGCTGTGGTCAAAGCTGGTAAGTTTTAAGAGTAATCTTCAGACTGTTACACATCATGTCAGTACACGGTCTGGAGTGCACTGGTGAATCATAGAGGAAACAAAAACTTTTCAAACCTTGTTTGCTACTGGGTTAGTGCTTTTTGGTTCTGCAGAACCGCAGTTTCTTGCAGACATCTCCATCTTCACTAAAGATCTCTGTTGTTCTTTAGTTACAGGGCAGTGCAAGAAGATTATTCTTCTGCCACATGCTTTGCATTTCTGGGGAAGTCCCATAGTTGTCTCTTTTCTCTCCCTCTTCCTCTTTTATTTCTGTATGTGCCCCAAAAGTAGTATATTCCATAAACAGTGAGTTTTCTGCTTTCACAGACCTACCTCTGCACTCATCTCCTATCTAAACTGCAGTTTGGTCACCCTGTCAGGGATACGAGTCATCACTAGCTAAAGCTGAACCTTTTTTATGAGGAGATTTTCATCTTCCGCCTGCAAGCTCTTAAGCCTGTGTCCTGCTTCGGGTTTGATCCCTGTGCAGGGCACTGCCCTTCCATTTGTTAGCTAGATTTGTAAGCAGAATGACTTCTGCTCAGACTGGGTGTGACCCAACATGACAGGTCTGTGTCTAAGCCTTGGTTCTGTCTGCGTGCAATTTCCAGTGCAGTCCTACGCAATCCCACAGCTCCTTATTTCTTGGTTACCAACATTCTCTAGCCCATTTTTTCCCCTGTTTTTTCCATTTAAGTTTAGTTGTGAATCAGACTTTTTCCCTTTGGCTATGTCACTTCTCTGTTTGTGTTTGTCCCTGCTCTGTCCATTTGGTTAAACATTAAATTGCTGCCTTCACTTTGAAGGCCCGTCCTAGCCTACTACCACACATCTTTCTTCTCTCATTTGTCATTGAGATGTCAGGATTGCTGTCCACTTAGGCTGGACTTCACTCCCCATGCTCATCTTGGTGTTTGGACTCATGCTAACTCTGATAATTGGGAGGAGCTCTCCATAAACATTTGTTACCTCCCTTCGTAATCTTCCTTAAAGCTTTCTTTGTTCATTGGTGTCTATAGTGGTCAAGCCAGGCCACTGGTGTCTTGTGGCAGCCTGCCACTATAAACAGTGTGGTCTCCTTTCTTTCCTCTCTTTAGTTTATATTCATTTGGTGTGTCCAGTTTAATTCTTTTTTGAGATGGGAACTATTTCTTCTGTACTTGTGTACGGCTTAGCACAGTGGGGTATGTCTGTGACTGAGGTTCATAGGCACGGTGGTAGTAGTGGTGTTAAAGAATAGTTTTGGTTGTTGCACTGCAAATCCTGGGACTTTTCAGGAGCAAATCCTTTCATGCCTTTACTCAGCCTTTCTCTGGTGAAAATCCAATAGATACCAGTAAGACTGTCTGGGTAAGGACTGAACAATAACTTCAGTTTCTTCCTTGAGTCTATTTATTTTCTTGGCATTTGTCTGCACTCTGTGGAGTGCTAGGCACCCTCAGCTCCTGTAGATTTAGTGTCTTACAAGATTTTTTTCCCCCCTTCCAACCTGACCTCACGATTGTTCAGGAGGGAAAATGGCACCAGAATAAAATATGAAATTCAAAGTCTTTGTATTATAATAGGATAGCATATAGTACCATTTATTTTAGCAAGGCTAAGAATCTGTAGAGTTTATTTCTGTCATTATTTATGTCATTTCTCCTGTTAAATATTCAGAGTGCTGAAATGCTGTATTAGGGCTGGGCACTGATGTTAAGTCTGTGCTCTGGTTCCTGGGGACCTGGGAAATCATTTGGAGGCTAACTGATAAGTGGGTATAGCAATGCTACAATCTGCTAATCCAAAAAGTCACTGCCAGGTTCTGCATTTGCATATGCAAGATGAGAATATAGATTTTTTTTTTTTTTTTCCAGAGAGAGGATGACGAGCAATGCAGTTTTCTCTTTTACTTCAATCACTAATCCAGAGTGATTGATTGTCCCATAGGACAGTTTCTTTCCACTTTCCCATCCTGCCCTTTCCTTCTTTTTTGCCAACACGAACAGCTGTTTGTCCTCCAAGCATATGGACTACGTGGAGTCTTTAGCTTAAGTGACTCATGAATACCTTTGAGGCCATGTGACTTCTTGCTTCATAGGAGCAATGTTGGATGGCAAGTATAGATTTTGAGGGAAGGGGCTTCTATACTTCTTGGCTCCTGGATCTGATCTAAAGCCTGTTTACTGTGCCTATAGGAAGAGACTTCTTGTTTTGGATAATCTTTCAGTCTGGCACTCTACATTGTGCTACCATTCTCAGGGCCTGATCCTGCAGGTTATGTTCAGCATCTCTTCTACTGACTGTTCACAGATGATTGAAGTTTGTGGAGGCGCTTCTCTGCCTCACAGACTCCTAATGAACAGCAGGTAGCTTCTTGTTGGTGGGGAATCTACACTTATGGTTTGAACCCATGGAGTTGAAAGTGGATGAAACTTTAAGAACCATTATAGTTAAATTGTGACATCCATTATATGTTTTTGTGTTTGTCTAGTGAAAATCTGGGACTCAGATACAATTAGCTGTGATACTTCAAAAAACTGTAAAGCTCTGGGGAATTTGAGCTTTGATGGTTAATATGGCTTCCTTCTTCCAGCATCTCCACACAACACATAAATGCTTGTTTGGCTACAGTAAGAACCCCAAAGCTTGTCTGTATCCTTCCAGTGTTCAGATCCATCCAGTCAGAGCTGAAGATAAATTCTGTAGCATCCTAAAAGTAAACAAGGAAAAAGGCATGTGTGCTTACTTCCATTTCTGTTTTTCTTTGGCAGCAAGTGGATTATGAAAGCCTTGTAATTACCAAAGAGAGGGTTGTTTCTATAGATAAGAGAAAAGCTGTGGAGGGAGAAGGCAGAGTAAGCTGTGTGTCTGGAACAGACACGGGCAGATGTGATGAGAGATTGTAAGATCAGTTCTGTTTTTCTAGAACTGTGCCTGCTTAGTGCTGGAGATGCTGTCAAGAGGCACCTGTGTGTTGTAAGCACAGGATTTTTGGAGGATCTTCTTTCTAGAAGGTGTGAAACTGGAGATGTTTTCGCAGCAGTAACTAGTGGATGTGTTGTGTGACATTGGTTCTGGAAGTAATGACTGATGAAGTGCCTGTGGAAGATAGAAATGGACATGACAGCAGGAACTGCTGGGGACTCAGGATTGATTATTAAAGAAATTGAATTCACACACTGTTTGTATATCATTGAAAATCTGTGTGGATTTTGTTTCCTTGGGAGGGAGTTACAGAGCCAGATCTCATAACTGAGATGTCTGTAAGCAGTGCATAAATCCATAGGATTTATCTAGAGAACTGCACGCTCTTGTTCTCTGCTTTTCTTTTTCATGATTTGGTTAACTTCAACCTGTGATTCATTTCATGCAGGAATTCCTCACCTACTGGTTTGGGGTATTTTGTCCCAACTCCAGACAAGATGTCAGTGAATGCTGACGGTTTTGTTTTCAGCCTAAAATGATGATGAAACTAAGAACAGGGCTGTCAGCTGAGGACATTTGTATCTCCGACAGCTGTGGTCAATGAACCAAGCTTGTGCAAACTCCGTGGTTAATCATTTGGGGGGAATCTGCACATCTTGTTTGCCTGAGTCAGCTACCTAAAGGATTTGCTAATAGCTAAAAGTTTGCCTGAATCATTGGGCTGCTGGGTGCAGTAAGCATCTGTTCACATCCTGCCTGCTGTAATTAAAGAGATAGAGATGTGCTATTTAAAAAAACCCAACAAAACAACAGAGGAGACAGGAGTGCATTGCTGGACTGAGGATAATCTTTTTTTTTCAATGTGTTAATATTGTCTCTTTTTTGTCCTAGTGTCAAGGCCATTAACTGTGACTGTCCATGATACATATAGCTGTGTTTGGGGGATTTTTAGCTCTGAAGATGCTTTTCCAGTTCTTAGTGAACAGAGGACAAATAATGTGATGGATAATAGTTCTGCCAGCAATGTAGGAACAGTGCCTGCCAAAGTGAATCGTGGACAGCAATGACCATGCCCCAGGAGGGACTCTTCAGTACTGAGGACCATCAACTTGGGGCACAGGTGAATGACATTCAAATTACAGCAGCTTTGTAGACTTCAGGTATCTTTAGGTTCATCAGTCATCTCTCTCTGCCTAAATGCCTTACCTGCAAACTAGGGATGATGGTATATCCCCAATCTCAAGATGTGATATATTTGGAGAGATTGCTGAGCTGCTTGGGTATTGCAGTACTGGGACTGTAGGTCAACAGATGGAACCTGCAGGGTAAAGTGGCCTTTTCTCTGACTGTATGTATAATAAGCAGTTATCTGTATATTAATGAAAGTTTCTGCCACTGATAAACTCAATTTATTGAGGAAAAAGCAGTTAAACCAGCTATATTATCTATTGTCTATTTGAGAACTTTAAAATTACACTTACCTCATAAGCTTAATACTGTTGGATAGCTCTGTGTTTCCATGGAAAGAAAATACCTTCCCTGAAGCATAAATGGCATGTTAAGCCTTCCAGAGCATAGTTCTTTCTGTTTATGTCTCCTTTCTGAAAGGAAACATGTTCATGAAGTCGGATTCTCAGTGTTGGTAGGATGCTAAGTTATTAAGAATATAGTGTTCTTGTAGCTTTGATAACCTAAGGATATGAGGCAGATAAAGTTTGATTAGGTCCACTGATCTAGCTAGAACTAAATAGATCCTGTAGAAGGCCTAAAGCTTTTCTGTTTTTTCTGGTCATTTGATCTTACATGGTCTACCCTGAGCTATTAAGAATAACCCTTGTCAGCTTTGAAAAAAATGTTTAACTACCCTCCAAACTTTTAAAAATCCAGTCGGGAATATTCTTACAATATTTTTAATTGTTTCTTTCCTACTGAGATATGAAAAATCAAAATTAATTTGGGCTCCCAGTTTTGTGCTACCTTGCCAATATTTTGCGGCGGCTGCATGTTGAGGCTGGCCAAAAGCACAAGCAGTATGACAGCCCGAGACTGGGGCCTGATCCAGTTGTTCTCAATAGAGAAATACATCCACAGCCTTCAGTGCATTTTGGATGAAGGCAATTTGCTTTCTTTTGAACTGATTCCAGAGCACGTGTGGGGAGTTAACTGAGACTAGAGGATGACACATTACCTAATCCAGTTACCATGTTGGTCTCTTGGGAGAGATGGCTCTTATGTGGAAATGATCTGCAGATTTCAGTTTGCCTCAACTGTGTCTTAGATGAAAAAATAGCTTAAACTGTGAGCGCGCACAGCTGGCAGATAATTGGCCGTGTGTGTGTGTATGTCTGAAGCTGAACTTTCGAACTCTCAAGCAGAAGCCTGCTACTTGCTAGCTGCAATCGGTACAGGCCTGTTGTGAATTTTGATAATGTGGACTACAAAGTAGTGGCACATCCCAAATCCTCCAATTAATGTCCCAAACCCTCCAAATAATAAACAGGCCTGAGAAAGAACCAACAGCGAGGAGGCTGGTTATATGTTGTGCTTCTGCATTAGACTGTTTAGCTTGGGAAAATCAGAGGCTTGGGGTGCTAGAAAGAAGAGGAAGCCAAAAAGGTGGCTTCCCAAAAAGAAGTGGTCTTGAAAAGAAGGGGACCTGGAAAGAAGGTGGTGAAGATCCTGGCTGAAGTACAGATCCTGGAAGTGGGGGTAGATACTGGAGATCAGAGAGCTACCCGGAGACAAATGCTTGGGGATGTGCATGGACCTTGGCCAGTTGTGCCTGAGGCTGGTGACTGCAAACAGCTGCACAGCAAGAACTAGAAGAACTTTCTGCCTAACTTCCTCAGGCTAGCAATGATCTTCGTCTTGGGCGGGGGGCAGTCAAGACTTAGTGAGTGTATAAAGCTTGGAGGAGAGCAAGTGAATGCATGTTTGATAATCAGGCAGGGTGAAACCTCTGATCTCTTTGGTTCTTAAATAAACCCCAGGATCCAGTTGACTACTTGTTGTGGCTTACTCTGTTTTGCCTGGGACAGTCTGCTATGCTACATCTGTAGTGGGAAAGAAGTGGTCCTCTCTCATGGAATGCGAAGTAAGGACAGGTGCCATTCAGGCTTGGCATCTTTTCTTGTCATTGTGATGTTTTTAAGAAATAAATTAATAAGGTTTATTTTAAAGTCTGGGCAACATGATTGACAGCCCAAAAGGCAACAGCCTCTGTTTTTCAAATAGTTACTATTTTAATTATCTCTCAGTGAAAGTCTAGCAAACTTTGTGGAGTTTACTTTCTGTTAGGACTGTTAACAAGGTGTTAACTGGTGCAAACAGTGTTCCTTGTAATGTAGACCTTTCAAAATGAGACAAGACACAGGATTCTCAAAGCTTTTGGAGAGCCATTCAGTATTGCTCATCTGGGAGGAATTTAAAGTGGGAAGCTGGAGAAGAGGCAAAGCAAGAGAATGTATTGAGGTAGCTTCTTCAAACTCTTTCAGTTTTTAGAGTAGAACTCTGATTTGCAAAATGTTGAGGATCTTTGGAAATGCTAGGTTGTACCTTAATGTGTGAAAAAAAAAAAAAGCCCAACTCTTCCTGTACATATGCAGTTTTCATAGCAACTTGGAATTCTTTTAAATCAATCCGTAACAAGTGCAAAACACAACCCACTCTGCTTGCTGAGTGGAAATACACTTACATACCATTTATCTGTATTTAAGCATGCCAGTAAGGCTGAAGCCAGAGCCTAGCTGATCTGTATTGGAACTGATCAGAAGACTGCTCAGATTCATTAAGTTACTGTACACAGATCAGTGGGACCACTGGGAAACAGGGAATAGCATTGGCAGTTTACTGCTCCCTTGGCTTTGCTTCAGCCAGGTTTGACCTGTCATTGCCTCTGTGTTACAATGGAGTGTTTCTCACAGGTGGCAGGTTTTGCTGGAATTGCCTTTTCCAAGCAATACTTCATCTGTAGCTGTGTATTTTGGACAGTAACGCACAGGGGAAAGTACTAAGGGCTGATTTTTAATGTTGGAATAAAGTTATCAAACACAGCTTTATGAGAGCTGCTAATTAGAGTTGAGATGCAGATGAAAACCCCTCTTGGATCTTGTGCAAGGTTGAATACCAAAGTGTAACATTGCTCGCAACCATCCCTCAGAGGTTTTGGCCTTTGTTGAAAGTTGCAGTGAAATAGGTTGCTGTTGCAGAAGATTAATATTGCTTAAAAATCACTTGCAGCACATTAATCTGCAGGTTTCGAAATTTTTGCAGAAGTGGATGTGCCACATATTTTCCCCATTCCCTCCCCGCTAAAAATGGAAGCAGAGAGATGGAGAAGTTCACTGGATTGCCCACATTTCTGCAGTCAGCCAGTGGCAAAGCCAGCAGGGTAATCCAAGAATCTTAGATTGTGGTGGGTCATTTGCTTCACCTATAATTTAAGAATCATAGAATCATAGAATGTTTTGGGTTGGAAGGGACCCCTAGAGGTCATCTAGTCCAACCCCCCTGCAGTGAGCAGGGACACCACTAACCAGATCAGGTTGCTCAGAGCCCCATCCAACCTGGCCTGGAATGTTCCCAGGGATGGGGCCTCCACCACCTCTCTGGGCAACCTGTTCCAGTGTTTCACCACCCTCATTGTAAAGAATTTCCTCCTTATATCCAGTCTAAACCTACCCTGGTTTAGTTTAAAACCATTACCCCTTGTCCTGTCACAGCTGGCCCTACTAAAAAGATTATCCCCATTTTTCCTATAGGCCCCCTTTAGGTACTGAAAGGCCATAATCAGGTCTCCCCGCAGCCTTCTCTTCTCCAGGCTGAACAACCCCAACACCCTCAGCCTGGCCTAATAAGTGCTCCAGCCCTCGGATCATTTTAGTAGCCCTCCTCTGGCCCCGCTCCAACAGTTCCATGTCCTTCTTGTGCTGAGGGCTCCAGAGCTGGACGCAGTACTCCAGGTGAGGTCTCACCAGAGTAGAGTAGAGGGGCAGAATCACCTCCCTCGACCTGCTGGCCACGCTTCTCCTGATGCAGCCCAGAGTACGGTTGGCCTTCTGGGCCGCCGGCACACATTGCCGGCTCATGTCCAGCTTTTCATCCACCAGCACGCCCAAGTCCCTCTCGGCAGGGCTGCTCTCGATCCTTTCTTCCCCCAGCCTGTACTGATACTGGGGGTTACCCCGACCAAGAAATAGAAGCCCTTTTTTGTAGGCTATTTTTCAACATCTCCCTTTTGATGGGACCTTCTTCAAACATCTCTCTTAGACCTCTTGTCTTCTTTAATTACTGCTTTTCTCTGAGTAATTTCAGGATCTGCAACTGGCTCAGTTATGTCTGTGCTTGAATCTCAGTGCTGTAATTCTGTCATTGATACAGCTACCTCTGTGCCCCGTGTCTTGCCTGGGATACTCCCTATTTTCTGCCCAAATGGCTGCTATGCACAGTGTAGATGACCTGAACAAGCGTTCTCAGTGATGCCCTAAGCTGCCAACTGTAACCGGCTCTGCTTGGAGCTCTGCGTTCATATTTGCTGTCCATGAGGCAGGTGGGTTTGCTTTCAAGACCAAACTCATGAGTGCTTTCAGAAGACAGTGTAGATGTGCGTTTCTGTTTCTCTCCTGTTAGCCTTATCCTTGACTTTCTAGACAAAAGAAATAAAGGAGCATTAATCCAGCTGATTTGCAAGAGAACGATTTGAGGCCTCTCTACAAACTGATAGGGAACAGGGATAATGGAAAGAGAATTAGGAAAATCTCTGGAGTGGGCAAGCACTTGGATGAAGAACATGACACAAAATGTGGCACTTCAGAGAAACATCAGTCTAGCTGGAATTTATTGGGGGAGTTCATCAATTATTAGTTTATTTCTGATCTTGTTTATCACTTTAATTAACAACTTTGGCATAAAAAATAGACTGTGTTAATGAAATTTCCGGATGACACTCCACTGGGAGGTAAGTCAGAACTTCAACCCACCCTAGAGGTGTAATTAAAAGCTCACCTGTCCTCTCTGAACACTTATTTGTATCTGTGCTTTTTTAAACTTCAGTGGTAAAAAAATATTTCTTGCGCACCTCCCCTTTTTCTTTCATTGGACATATTAAAGGTTTAGTTTGGCCTAACTACTTGAAAATTTAGCATTTTTTTAAGGTGTCTGTCAAGTTGGTATTCATTAATTTCCCCTGCCAAAACCCAAATGAATAATGTAACTTGAAGCAAAAGCTCCAAATGAGGGTTACAGATAATTATTCATGCTCAAGACTGGCTATGAATCATATCTACTGTGCAGTCTTAACTGCTTATGTAGCACCACCAGTTTCATACTGCTTTGTTTCTGATGTAAATAATTTTCAGTGATATAAAATGTGAGCAGGAACACATTTGCATTGAACACAGGTGACTATGAGTAAAAGAAAAGAAAACCTTTAAACCAAGAGTTATAGGGGCATCTAAGTGGCAATTAGAATACTTTAAAAATTCATTCAGATTTAGTGAAATATTGCTGGCAGTCATTCATAAAAGTAATTGCCCTGTGCACATGAAAAATTTAAATGTGGTAATTTAGTAATGAATCTGAGCTGTCAGAAGGCATTTTATGGATAATCAGACATTCCTGCAGGCATAGAAGTGACTGAAGAAAATTGAAAAATAACTTTGTGGAGGCGAGATGATATGAAATAAATTTTTTCTCTGGAAGCAAAGAACCCTATGATTTTTAGACATGTAGTACATGTAAATCAACAAGGGCAGCTGCTGGAAGCAAATAATCAATTGTGTCCTTATTACTGATTCAGATTAGTAATTTTAAGTAGCGATCTTTGAAAAGTGAGTACTTCTAGATTCCCAGATACTGCATGTGCAGATGCATCCCTAGAATAAGGGAGGGTATAGCTGGCTATGCGTTCTTGCAGGGCATATTTGGGACAGGCAAACTTGAGACATTTTGGAAGTTTAGCTGGAGCCACTGATGCGTAAGGGAAGTTACTACAAACCATTGCCTTTGGATGTGGTAGCTGTTCACTCCCACTCTGTGCAGGTGTTAATGACCTGAAAATGGACAAGAGGCTTGTAAACCTCTTTTACCCTAAGTCTCTAAATCACTCTGGGGAGAAGATCTGATGTGTCTCTCAGTTGTGTTGCTGTTGCTTTTGCTCTTGTATAAGTATTTCTGGTGGATTTTGAGACTGTAATGCTGTTTGGGAAGAAAATTTTTCCAAAGATCAGATCCAGTTGGGGTTGCTGCTCCGTTCAAATACCCTTTTGTCAGAGATGCTTTGCCAACTGATCTATTCATAAAGAAAATTTATGGGGTTTTTATCTTCTCTTATCTAACAGTGTTAGAATACTGTAAGGAGACACTCCTGTATTCTAATTCACAGAGTGATTGTTTAAAAATGCTGATCTTGGAAGCTATTTCGAGTATGAAAATAAATAGCATTAGATGTCAACTTTCCTTTTTGTTGGTTTTGCAGCTGGTATTCTTCTTGCTGATTTTTGTTGTTTTCTGAGTTTATTGAATGCTGAAAGGTTGAATTGAATGCTCAACTCGTATTTCTGGTCTGCTTTACTTTATGGTGTAACTGAAAGAAGTTCTCAGAAGAAAATAAAGATTTTTTTTTTTCAGAACTGAAAATAAAACATATTTCTGCTGATCTATGGATTTTTAAAAAACCCTATTTGTGCTCTCTCTTTTATTTGCTACAAAGCTTAAATATGGGCTTAGATCAACATGACATATTCTTTTCGGTGCTGTGAGAATGAATGTAACATCTTTTAGAAAATTTCTACCATAAAAAATCATAAGACATAATTAGCAAAATAATATCTCTCATGAGAAACAATGAGATGAAATATATCAGCTGGCAAGAAGTAGCTAGCTCCAGTGTTAAAGTTTTTCAATATTGACTCCTTTTCCCATAGATCACTTTAGAAGATAGATTGCTGCTTGGAAGGAGCCATGATATCGAGTCTATGTTCTTATTCTGCACACTGGAAAGGGGCCCTGCTCTTTTGTTCTGGCTATCTGGTAAGTCTCCCCACCCAAGGCAAGAAAATGGAAGATGCTGCTGAGAGAAAAGCACCTTGAAGATAATTCCCTTTCTTCCCGCAATGAGTTACCTAAATATTACTGCTGTAGTGTTTGGTTGTTCTAAGGTTTGCAGAGCTGTAAAACATTTGATCATCCCAGGGGTGGGGGAGGAGCTGAAGGACATCTCTTACTTTTGATGAAGCTCTGAGGAGAAAGAACAGTGTAACAGAAAGATTATTTGTAGAGGCTGCTTGCCAAATCAAAGCCCAAACTTTAATTACATCTGTGCACACAGTAGCCATGTTTAATAAAGATCTAAATGCAGTATCATCTTCCCATTTGACTTGTTAGCATTTTTCCTTTGTTCTGCAAAACCTGGCACCCGTTGATGTGATCGGCGATGAGTAAGAGCGTGGATTGAGGCTGAAAATCAGTGACATGAGCTTATTTAACATAACCTTTTTAAAACTGTCATAGTTCTATCTGCTTGTGAAGCTTTCGCTGATGGTTACAGATTGTTTTGTGCCCTAAGACTGACGCAGTCAGATGGGAAGACGGTACCTGAAGGGACTAGGGAGTGGGCGGAAGCTCTTTGGGGGTGTATGGGAATTGAAAGGTTGCTCTTGGTGTATTCTGTTGTGTTTGGGGTTTGATTTCCGTAGAGGCCTTCCATTTAGGCAGAATGATCAATGCTGGCACTTTGCTAAACCAATTGAACCTCATAAATAGCCTTGTCACTTCAGCAGAGACTCCAAGGAAGTCCAGCTGGGCTTGAATTCCTGTTTCTTTTATCTAGGTCAGAGTTGAAGCTCTTGCTCAGAGCACCATGTGATGCTTGCACTTTCCTGTCATTGCTGTTGCATTGCCCAAGACAGACTTTCCAGTTTCTAACCCCCAAATGCTGCAGAACAGTGGTGCCCTTTAGGATTTCTGTAAGGTTTGGCAGCAGCCTCTGGTCCTGCTTTCAGTCTGTGTACAGGGAGTTTAACAGAGAACTCCTTGCTACAGACTTAGGTCTTTCATTTTTTCACTTTTTTCTGTCAATATAAGATTGCCTCAGTGGGTGCCTCTTTGACCTCACATCTCGCCTCCTTCCTCACTATCCATTTTGATCTGGGCTGAAATCTAGTGCCAATTATTGATGCATTGCTATACTGAAAATGACTTGTGGCTCCCTGGATGGCAGCATTCACATTTGTGCTTAGGGCATGAATGGCTGGGTGCAGGTGTGCAGGTAAGAAGGATGGGGTGAGCGCCATACATTGCTGTCCTCTTTTGGACGCTGTGGCTAAATGGGGACCACAGAGAGCCATAAACCCCTGAGCCAAGTCCCCACCAAAGATTCCAGTCAATGTCTGAAGTTAAATGGTCTGCAGATTCACTTTCTTTTCTACGTTGGATGATAGCACTGTGCTCTTTTACAGCAGAAGGATGCACTTTCTGTCCCATGGGTGTTTGCTTTTCAGTCACTGTCTTCTGAAAAATTGGCAGTGTGTTATCAAGGATGCTGGCTTTCCTAAAGCTCACCAAGGTCTGGGTCTGTACCCTGATTTTTGTGAGCAAATAGTCAATGCAGTTTTTGAACTCAATTAGGAACTTTTATTCTGGAATAAGAGCCAAATGAATGCTGTTCAAAATTCGAAGCTGGTTTGTGTTGCTTTCCTCAGAGAAATGCATCTGTTCTGGGTTGGGGTTTTTTTGCCTCCGTTGGCACATTTATTTGTTTGTGTTGCATAGGGAACGGAGTATGTTATGAAGCTAAATCTTTCCTACCAAGCAGCAGCTCTGGCTCAGCTTTGGTGGTTATTTAAAATCTCAGAAGAGAATCATCAGCTGCTCCACTTGTACATTCAAACACACAAGGTGATATGCTAATTGGGCTTTCATTAGTGCCTGACTGACGTCACCAACAGAGTAGAAAGAAAGGGGGCTAAGCAGATGAAGTACTTTTCCACTGTTGAGCTGGTACTGACGCAGCTATGTACTATAGCTGCTTTTTTTTTTTTTTTTTTATTTGGAGCAGTTCTAATTTTCTGTGTGACTGCATCTGTGCACTGTAGCATTCAAATATTGCCCTGGTGTATTACGTTCAGAGCTGAGCTTTTTATGAAAAAGGGAAAGGGAACAGAGGCTGTGAAATTCCTTTTTTTTTTTTCTTTAGTGTTATTACTGTCTGGGATAGATTCAATTAGGTTAGACAAGTAAAATTTCATGATGCGACTCATCAGTGCTGTTCACATATGAGTACATATCTGCATATTTAGGCAGTCTGTCTCCTCTGAGAAACATAGATACCATGGATAATAAACAGCTGCATGTCATTTAATGAGCAACTGAAGAGGCACAGCCACTTTTTTTCCAGGAGGGTGTTTACCATGTGAGCTCAAGTAGAAATTGTAGCAGAACTGAAACAGAATCTGTTCTTTTTTCAGAGCTGGCAGTAGAAACCTTTGCAAACTGAGAAGCTTTTACATGGGTACAGAAAGCTGCTTCAGCAATATAGTACGCGAAGGATCTACACCACATCACAGGGTATATGCACCAGAAGTCCACAGAGCTGAGTTCGATTCCTATTTTCACCTCCAGAGGTGAACTACTTCATCTTTTGTGCCTCAGCTATCCCATCACTTGTACAATAGACTATATTTTGTAAAAATTTCAATTATGATAGTGACTAAATGTAGCCTGAGAAGGAGCAGATTTGCTTGATAGGAAGCCATTTTTACTAAGCAGTAAGTGGAATAAGTTGATACTGGCATTAATTAAATACAATGGCTATTGCAAGTGGATAGTTGTGAGTTTGAGAAATATTTTTGTCTTGTAATAAATTAACTCAAATGTAATAAAAAGGATAAAGACAGGAGGCAACTCAGATGTTGAAAAGGCCATAGCAATGCTATTAGGATTGTTTCTTTTCAGATCGGGAATTGAGAGTGCAGAACTATTTATTGCTTTAACTTCAGCAAAAAAGTAGTGACAGTAGGGACCTTGTTAAACTAGGACACATATTTCAGCGACTAGAAACCTATTGTTATCACAATTACAGAGATATAATCTTGGGCTTTAGTCCATACGTCTGTCTGAAAGAGAGCTATTAATGTCATTGGTTTGCATCCAGCTAGCAGACAAAGATACTTAACTAAACATTTTCTTTTTGCTTCTGTCATTAGCTGGGGTGCATAGACAAAATGGCTGGGACTATCTTGTTCCTTAGTTCAATTAATAGACCTATATTGTTTCTTGAGTATAAAAATCTGACAGCACAGGGTGAAAAATTATTCCAAAGCCTGTCGCTGGGATGAACAAATGAAATCCATTGTGAATTTAAATGGAGCCATGTATTATAACCTCCTGCCTTTCATTGGACCATGGATCTTTTTCCTGTGTAATGCTTATATTTTTTTGAAATGTGAGGACAAGGACAAATTCAAGGAGTTGTGGAATCCTTTGTCATGAGCTTCTATTATAGTTCATCCATCTTGCTGGGGGAGAGCTAGGTAAGGTCTCAATTGAGGAAGCGTGCACAATGGGGGTGCAATTTATAACTCCTTCCACTCTTCCAAGCAGACTGAAATCCCTGGGTAGTGACTGAAGAAACTGAGCCCAAGTACTCCACTCTGGTTATGCACAGTAGCAACAGCAGACAGTCGACTTGTAGGAATTGTGCATTTGCACCATTTCTGCCTAGTTGTTGTTCGTGAATTGCTTGATGATTGCTATCACCAGGGTACTTTAAGTCCCAGGAGTGTTGATTGTAAATATATACTGGTTTTTAGGACTGTAGTTTCAATTATCTGGGACCTGTGAAGGTAAACACTGCTCTATAACTGGAATATGTGGAAATAGATGTGCAGGAAATAAACCCAGCCAGTAGTGATGTCTTTTACTCTTTATAAATTGAGTTCTTCACGGGAGAAGCAAAAATTGCTGTTAATAAAGACAGTCTCACTTATTAATCTCTTTTTCTCATAAAAGTAGTAACTGTTGTCAAAAGGGTGGTCGTGGCCCAGAAGCAGTTTGTTTGCCCACCAGATGGAGCTAAAAAAATACGTCCAGGCTTGCTGAGCTCTAGTCAGTGCTCCAGGAGGTCGGAATCTGGGGTTCTGCAATACAGTTAATGCAAGGATTTATTGCCTGCAGCATCCTGCTCAGGGGTAAGGACCACCAGGCTGTGCTTTCCCAGGAGGTGCTGCAGTGACACAGAGGCTCAAGGTTCAGTGCCTGTGTTTGCCCTGCTATGCTTTAGTCCATCAGCATTTCCATTTCAGTTTATGGTTTTTCTTTCCTGGTAACACCATTATTAGCAGTGAAATTGGCTGAGGGAAGAAGCATGGGAGGTCCACTTAATACAGCAGAAGAGAGGTGCTGTGTCAAGGATGTTGGTAGCAATGAACCTTGCGGAGGGCCTTGAAAAGGCACCTTTGAAACTACCTTTGAAAAGGTAGTTTACAGAGACTTTGGCTTCCTTTGAGATGTGTTGTGTCTCCTCTGAGGTGGCAGCAAACCTTTCTGGTTGTCCTGTTGATGAGACACCATGGGAGCTAAACGTCACCCCCCCAAGACAAGCACCACCTTTTTATTTTAAAATGAAGCTGCTACTAATGCGTTATACCCCCAAGGGTTTGTAACTGTGGCAGGCCTTGCGTACTCTGCTGGGTGAGCGTCCCTAATGGCTGAAACCCAGGTATAAACACATGTAAGGAGGAGTTAATTTAAAATAAGACTAAATAATTGTGGGAAAGAAGGGCAAAGGTAGTTACACCATTCACCAAACACCCAGGTATTTAACTTCTTTAGCTCTTTTTTCCTTTAAAAGTTGTCTCAAGAATTTTTTTTTTTCATCAGTCGTATCATGATTGTTGGATACTTCAGATAGAAGGACAACAAGGCTTTTAAGGCCATGGGTTCTCACATTTTTCAGGGTTAAAATGGAGTGGAGAGAAAGATTTAAGTGGGAAAAAAATTTCTTTTTTTCTGATAAAAATTACTTGTCAAAGTAATTCTGACAAATCTGCTCATTAGTGAAGAAAATAATATGAATGGCTTAAACATTACAGATAAGGAAACATACCAAAGAATAAAGCAGCTTATGTACTGTTTTATAGGAGTTTTCATTGAGTATAATCAGGAGTAGAGTAATAGGAGGACTTAATTCACCTATGGTTGAGGTGAATTGAAGTAGGTGAATTAGGTTCTGGCTCCTAAAAACTCTTACTGCAGGAGAGCTTTTCTTGATGCTATTTTGAATTATATTCTCCTAAACAAGATAAAGACACACAGAGTGACATGAAGTGAGAGTAGCATAGTGGGGAGAGTCTTGAAGAGTAGCTATTTTGTGAGTTTCTGTCAAATGGAGAGGATGCAATGTGTGGATTCCTTGGGAGGGTGTAGTGCGTGTCGGCTCTTAGAGCAGTAATTTGTACAAGGAACTAGAAAATATGCCTATTGCATTTCTAGGCCATGCTTAGCCGGAAATGCTGCAAGCATTTGGATGAAAGGATTAACATTCAAAAGAATCTTGACAATTAGGAGAACTCATTTGAATTAAGTGGGATTCAGTTCAAGGACAGGTACAGAGTCCTATGGCGAGGTATAAATAATTTGTGAGATTAAAAGATGAGGAATGAAAGGCTAGCTGGCAGTCTCCCAAGAAAGTATGTGGGGTTATAGTGGATAACAAACACTAGTTGAGACCATCGTAGTGATGCAAGGAAGCATAAACAAGACCATACCATGCAAAACACTGGAAACAACCTTTGTGCTGTGTTTGGCACCGGTACAGCCACAGCTGGAGCATTTTGTCTCATTCCAGGCCCCACACGGAGACTTGGAGTGAATGGAGATCAGAGATCTGGAGAGCACAGGCAGTGAGCAGAGGTTGGAAGAATTAATCTGCTTAATCTAGAGACAAGATAACTGAGGAGCTGTGAGAGTTCATAAAATAAAATAAAATGGCTGCCTCAGAGGAGGTATGCTCCGTGTGTGGTAGTGATAGCACAAGAAGTAGTAGGCTTGAACGCCACTGGAGGGAAATCTGTATTAGACAGTGGGAATGGCTTTCTAACATCAGGGCTACATAAACTACTGACGTACAGGTTTTTAGGAACAGGGTAAACAAATTTCTGAGAAAAAATTAATGGGTACTATTGCTATTGGAGTGGGATAGAGAATGAGTAAGACTGCCCTTTATGGTCTTTTTAAACTTGTTTTCTATAGGTGTCCTATAAAAGAGCCATAGTAGACACCTGTCTGGGCACCATAGGCACACAAGAGCACCCAGTTCTTGTGTTTTGTTTTGGTCAAAACAGCAGTAGTGACCAGAAAAGGGGAAGCACATGCTTGTCCCTAAGCTGGTAGGAGACATTCAACCTTCGTGCAAAACTTACTGTAGTAAAGGGGTGGTGAGGAAAAGGAGAGCACAGGACTTTCTTCTGCTGATAGCTGGCCTGTGCAAGAGCCAAGTGATTCTGCCAGCCTCTTTGGTGGTGTAGTCATGGTTGGTTTTTTTTTTTTAAAAAAAGAGGATCTTAAATCCAGGTGTTGCTTTGCAGGGTCAGCTCCAAAGTTCTGCAGGGCACTGTGCATGTTGTGTGGCAAAGCAAGCCAAAAGCAAACTCCCAACATGCATTATATGAAAATTCAGGTCAAAAAAAGCTTCTGTGCTGGATTTGTAGATCCTGGAAAGGGAGGATCTTCTGCTTGAAATCACACAAAATCCCAAATAGGCCTAAATTCAGTATTGCTTTGGAAAAAACACACTCTTCTATGGTTATGCAATAGATACCACCTTGATTGTAATTACATGAATCAAAATTAGATTCTAATCAAATAGTTCCTTATGATCCTCGTAAGCAAGATGCTAACAACTCCAAAGCACTGACAAATGTAAATCGTAATCTAACTGATTATAATGACATATTCCAGCGTGACTATACCTTTTTTTACACATGATATGTTATACTTGGTTTCTGTGTAGAGAGCGTTGTGTCTGGTATGGGAGAAAATAGTTGGGAGTGCCAGCTCTGTGTATGGCTGGATCCTAAGAGTAGCTTTTTATTATGTGTGCTTTGGAAAGTCATTTGTTTTGGGAAAATGGGGTACAAACAGTAGAACCAGAATATTTATAACTAACTGGAAGTTGAGTATATTTAACAATCGTAATAGTCTGAGAAACTTGGATTAAAAATGCCATAGAAAAATAACTTGTTGAAGCTATAGAAGCTGGGTTTCTTCCTCTTTGTTCGTGGTGTAGCATCACGCTGCCTCAATTTTTCTGTATCCTGTGTCCCATGCCCCAGGGGAAAGAAAAATGAGAGTGGCTGTCTCAGGTAGATGGTCTGGTAAATGGAGAATGATTTCCGCTTAAAAAAAATAACTCTCGCCATGTTTCTTCAGATAGGGCCATCATCTTGGATTAGTCTTTTGTATTTCACACTGGCTTGCTAGCAGAAAACAACCCTTTTGCAGTGCAAAGGGAAGAAATACAGTTTGTTGGTTGTTTTTTTTTAAACTATAATATTTGTTTATGAAAAAACATTACCTACAGTGCTAAAAACATTGCCAAATAGCCATTTTGCATGTAATCAAATCACTCTTCTTCTGATGCTAGTCCATCAGTCTAAAGAATTACATTGGTTTTGATGGTGATGAGAAAAGAGTATGGAAGCAGAGGGCTCTGGTTTGTTTTGAAGGATGACTCTGTAAGAGTGAAGCTGTGAGTGTATCAGGGAGGCATGGAGAGATTTTGTATTTGGGTCCCATTACAATAAATTTTATAGCTTTTTGGTATTTCTCTGGTCAAGGAGGATATACTGCAAGAGAAGCTTTTCTTACGGTATTTCAGGAAATTGGCTTCTGGCATGGTAAGTCAATGGAAGTTGTACCGCTGACTTTGTGGGAGTGCTATTTACAGCCAGGATATGAAAGGCATAGAAGTGATGGGGAAAGGGCAGCATGGAGGCAGGAAAAAACCCCACCACATTTTATGAACCCCCAAACTGTTGTTTATAGTTTGCTCTCAGTTATGCCTGTATGCACCCATGATTTTCTGTGCTATTTTGTATGTCTGTATGACACAAAAGGCACAGTGTCAGGGAACACGGAGCTGTCTTACACACTGTGTACAGGAACTACTGTGCCTCAGCGTGTGAGAAGCAGAACTGCCTATCTTTCTGTAAGCTTTCATGGTCTTCCTTTGTATTTAAAATGCAGCCTGTGCTATCACAGTGAGATAATAGAGCTGCTAATTGCGTACATGTTCGTGTGGCTTGGAAATGATAATGAAACTGGAGTATCTCAAATGAAATGCAGCAAAGGATTTGAAATTTAAATTGGGAGGTGGAGAAAATGTGGTGGAGTGTGTTCCAAAACGGATGGCTTAAATGAGGAAGTGGTTAGAAGCTGGGACTGAAGCTCTGGAGAGCTGGTTTTGGGTCCTGGCTCTGCTGCACGCTGGCTGTGTGAACTTTGGCAAATTGCTTCCTAACTTGCATATGCATTTCATCCATCATTTTGACTTTATGCTCCTCAGAGTAGGGACTAAGTCCCACTGTGAGCATTTTGGTGTGGAGCACAGTGGGAGCTCTCCTCTCCTCATCTGAGGCCTCCGAGTGCAAAGATAGTTGGGAGGATAAATGATGACAATAATCAGAGTGTCTGAAATTCACTCAAGAACTCGTCCAACTGAGTGAGTGTTTGGAGCTATCTGGAAAGATGATGTGGAAAATAATTTTCCAGTGAATGAGACTTGTGTTTATCCTGTGCTATCTGACTAAGCAGCAAGAAGTTGGTGTTACCTGAAAGAAAAGGGTCAAAAGTGAGCAGTAGTGACTGGAGGGAAAAAGCATTGCCCATCCCTGTCTGCCCTCAGCAGCTTCCTGCGCTGGAGGTAAAAGTTATTTTCTCAATCTGTTATACTTGAGTTATCACAGAAGTCTGGTTGAATAAACACTGCAAATAGGCACAGTGTTTTCTACCTTTGAAGCTGGTTGGGGAAGGAAGAATAGGGCTGGCTACTTTGGTAGGGTGCAACCAAAGAGTGAATAACTGAGAGGGAAAGCTAAGAGGACATCCTTAGCCAAAACCTTGCTGTGTGCTAAGGCAATGCCAATGCAGTCCAGATAGACAACAAAGTAGTTCACATGAAATCTGCAATCACTTAAACATCATTGCTTCAAATTGCTTGTGCAAAAACACAAGATTGTTCCCACTCCAGAACATTGAGAAAATTTGGAGGACAGTATTAAATTTGCATCCAAATTCAGATGCTTAGATATTTTTGTTTCCTGTCCCTATCCAAGATCCTGAATGTGAACATCCATCAGATGCGTTATTTTAATGTAAGTATTTTGTCTTGTCAGCATATATAATCTCAGTCTTCATTCCCACAGCAGCATGGATGACTAAAGAGCCATGCTCTAACTAGACCTCTGTGGAATGTTTCATGGTTCTGAACGGCTTTTGAAAATCTCATCTGATAAAGTTTTTTCATTCTGTGTGGTATACAGAGATAAACAGAACTGGTGTCCTGGAAGTCTTCCACATACTGAAACAAGGATGGTGCAAATGTCTCCTATTCTGACACACAGAAGGATGGGAATACTTCTTTCCTGAATTTTGTGTATAGAAAATGTCTTTGAGATACATACTGCACACTTAAATTGGTGTGTAGTACACTGACTTTCCACAATACCAACACATGCAGAACACTTCATATGCCGTACCGCTACTTCTCAGGCATATTTGATTTGCAGAGATCTAGTTCTCTCTCACCTCTCAGATTAAGTGGCCAGTTCACAGTATCGCAGTTTATGCTGGATTAAGTAATCAGGCCAAGACCAAGCTCTTTCAGCACCAGAGACTGAAGATAATGGGGAAGAGAGTGATGCTGAAAACATCAGTTTTAACTACAGGAGGTAGGGACATGCTTGCATTCTTTGCCCAGAAAGACATTTTTTTTGGTTAGGTATATCAGGTAGCCTAAGACAGAAGATTTCTAATCACAAGGCTGATAGTAGTTTAGTCTTTGTCCATAAATCATCTGTATTCTCCCTCAAATTATTCTTGTCTTTTTCAAATGAGGAGTTAATATTAGTCTGGAAATAGTACATCTTTCTTTATGGATTATTAAGTTCTTTATGTATTACTGTACTTTGAGACTCTAGCTTGGTTAACTTGAGGTTGTCATGCAAGATTTATCAAGGAGGGGCATTGGATAAATCAGATGAGATTATCTAGTAATGTGCCTGATCCAATCCAACACAGGAAGGTAATAATTGATAATGTATATATTTTTTAGTGTCTCGTATTTGTTTGGAGCCAGTGTTATGACTTGGTATTACCCAGTCTAATTTCTAGATAAAGTTAATGAAGTTATTCAAATGAGACCCTGGAGGGTTAGCTAATGCAGAGGGACTCTGCTCACTCTTCTGTTTAGAGAAAAAAGCTCTTGATAAAATGTGTGAGCGTATTTTTAACAGGATCAGCCTCTGACACTGCTTGAAGTGGTGATGACCCTGTTGATCCTACATTAATGAAGAATTAAAGTAGCCTACTCTTGGATGAATAATTGAAATGAAAAAAGGGGATACAGCGGTGCTTTTGAGTCCTTGGGACATAACAGGTTGCTATTTCACAGAGAGATTAGTGAAGGCACTAATCCAAGCTGTAACTAAAATGTCCAAAAAAGACTGAGGCTTTGTAGAGAATCTGTGGCCTGTGAGGTTTCCTACATCCCCAATTTCTGTTATTCTGGGACCAAACAATCAAGGATGCTGTGATCACAATCTCTTTCTTTTGCTGCCACTTAGGCCCGCATGTTGTAGTCCTCCAAACATGCAGGGATTTACAGCATGTCCGTACTTGTCTTCCAGGTTGATTGGTGAGGTTTGTGTAAATTTATGATTAGAAATAGAGCTATTTAAAATTCCACACTGTCAATATGTGGTTACATTTATTTGACTGATTCTGTAATTAAATGGATTTACATGGATTACAGAGAAATTACTTTAAGAAGTGACAAGGAGATGGCTAGTTAAAGCTGAATTATATCACAAGCTTAGTGGTACGTTATGAGCTCCTCTGTGAAATTTAGTCACAGGTTAGGATTTAAAAAGTGGTGTTGACAGCAATTGGGTTCTTCTAGCAATTGTAACTGCGGAATGGTTTGCTCTTTAAAAATCTATCCTTGTTTAGGCATCTAGCTAAGAATTTGAGAGTCTTCAGCTGGGCACACATTTATGAAAATAAACAGTCAAAATTTAAGAAAATTAAGAAAGGTTAATTTTAAAAAGAAAAAGAGCGGAGCTTGGGATTAAAGAAGGCTCAAGAAAATAGGTAAAAGAGGGACAGAAACTGCCAAGTGAGCCAAGAGTGACCAGTGCTTTTAAGAGGCCTCTAGATTTTAAATCTAGATCTCTTAAAACTGAACTATAATGAATAGCAATGTATGTGGGTTTTAACTACATTTTCTAATTTTTTGAAGATAAAATGTGTGTACTGTTGATTAAATGGATTTAACTCCAGATAGACTTGGAATGACAAGTCCAATGAAATCCTACTTTATTTTTATCATATATGTGGCAAGTTGGTTCAGAGCGTATTTCTCCTTCCTGTCCCTGGGGAGCTGTCTGTTTAAGTACATGTGTTCTTTCTCCTAAGTATGCACTGAAATACATTTTTTTTTCAGCATGGGCACCTTTTCACAGTGGTGTTTTGATAAGATCAGTTTCACTGGCAAATCAGATTGGGGAAAATCATGATGTAGAGAAATTCTGCGATAGAAGACAGATCTGCAGTCAGATTAAGAGCTTGAGAAGCACTGCTGTTTACTGTACTGATAACCAAACAGCTTTTACTTCCCAAATTTAAACAAGGTAAGTATATTACAGCTGCACCTGCCTCAGAATATTATTTTTTTGCCAGCACGTGGACTAGAAACACAGTTTTGTAGGGCTGAAAACTAAAGTACTCTTATTATCAACGACTTGCATTTCATTATTGCATATTTATACTTTGACCCAATTTGCCATCTTATCAGAACAGCTGAAGGGCTAGAGTAAGGCAAGAGCACAGTTTAATCTGAAAATATGCCTTAAAATATTTTTGACTTTATAAACTGATCACCAGAAAGTCAATCTGGGCACTGATGTACTGGGGTGTGTCAGAAAAGCTCAGTTTGCACTTTGCTGTGGCTGAGGGAGATGCTGCTACTCGTGGTGCTTTCAGTTGTTTGTACAGCTTGTATGGTTTGTTCAGTTGTACACCTCAGGCCTGCCCCGACTACTACTGAGTGGGCAGGCAATCTAAATGGGAATTGCATATACCATACGTATTAGATTTTGTCCATGGTGAAATCTGGAAAAACAGTTCATAATGTGACCTACCACTTCATTATCTTCATTTTTCATCGTCAGCTTGAGGCATCTCAGTTCTGTGAGCCACCTAGAGTATGGACCAAGATTTAATACGTGTCCTTCTCTCATGGTTCTCCAAGCTGTGTTCTTCTGTTTTAATTAAATACTTAATTTACAACATTGAAAAATAATGATATCAAAAGAAAATAGGTTCCCTGGGGGTTCTTTCTGCTGCTGCCAAATGCTTTGTAAGCCATCACTAGGAGAGCAGTGCCAGGATGATGTATGGAGCTAATACATCAGCATGATGAGGTGGAGCTATAAAAGAGAGGGTTGGGTTTTTAAAAACATCTGTCATACTATGTTCTGATTTTTAAGTTAATTTCTTTGTGAAGACCTGGCCAGTGTGGTCAGATTTATACAGGGCAATTAGGAGTACAAAATATTTCAAGTGGTTGAGTTCATTAGTGTGATAGGTTCTTGTATAAATTTTTCCACAGCTATTGAGATGGCTTAGGATCCATTAGCTCCCTTCTCAGCAGTGGTAAAGGAATGCAGTTTTATAGACTTATATCATTGCACATAATTTTAAGCTCATAATAATTTGACTTATGAAAATGGTGCATAAACTCCTAAGTGCTTATGAAAATTTGATGATAATTCTCACTGAAAGTCAACAGGATTTAGAAATTCAAATGGCAAAGTAACTTCTGAAAACTACACACTACTTCATGTATTCAGGAAACTATGTCTTATTTGTCAACCTGGTTTCACACTAGGAAGATCAGAAGTTTTTTTTCTTGGAGCCCTCATCTGTTGCCAGGTTTCACACATGAGGATGAAATGTGAACATCCACTCCAAATTTGTTTTTTATTTTCAGTGAAGTCCTATTTTAGTCAAAGTAAGAAAGTCCAGTTTGGCCATGTATTTTCTCAGATCACAGTTTTTTTTCCAGACCAATGGGCCTCTGTCAATCATCCGAAATTTCTCAGCAATGACAGCACTCCTTTATCATTACTGTTGTAATCAAATGTAAACCACAATGTTCATTATGGCTTTAAGGACCAGCTGCAGACCACTTCTCATTACATCATGCAAGTCTAGTCTCAATTGTTTTGGCTGAGATTTTGTGGCTGTTTGTGAATGAAGAGCTTTCTTTGTGTCTTCGTACACCAGAGAGTGCCAAATGAAACACATGTATTACAGGAGGAGGGTCTGTAAGTGCACACACATGGAGAAGATTTTCTGAGCAAATGTTAGTGATGCCGACTCTGTGGTATGGTGGAAACCCATGGGAAGAAGGCTTCCAATAAGCAAATAATATAAAATACTCCTCTTGTTATTTATAGTGGAATTAATCAGTAAGGGGCTTTTCAAATTGAGGATGCCCTTTTCATGAGCTTTGAACCCAAATCCTGGAGCCTTAACAAACGTCACTGCAGGCAATAACAGCTTTGGAGTGTGAACATATCTACACAGTAGATAAGATTAACTGATTAATTTAAACTCATAAAACAAAG
Organism: Gorsachius magnificus; assembly: GCA_034008185.1. Taxonomy (NCBI): domain Eukaryota; kingdom Metazoa; phylum Chordata; class Aves; order Pelecaniformes; family Ardeidae; genus Gorsachius; species Gorsachius magnificus. The sequence goes on along the minus strand of CM067083.1, from coordinate 8,572,221 downwards.
GTTTTGTTACAGTAAAAACTTGTCATGGTTGATTTTTGAAGGTCACTTTCTGCTGTGCTAACAGAGAAGCCTTCCTTGTGAAAGGAAGGATCGTAACTGAACCAATGTGGAGAATATCTTTTTAGTAGGGCCAGCTGTGACAGGACAAGGGGTAATGGTTTTAAACTAAACCAGGGTAGGTTTAGACTAGATATAAGGAAGAAATTCTTTACAATGAGGGTGGTGAAACACTGGAACAGGTTGCCCAGAGAGGTAGTGGAGGCCCCATCCCTGGGAACATTCCAGGCCAGGTTGGATGGGGCTCTGAGCAACCTGATCTGGTTAGCAGTGTCCCTGCTCACTGCAGGGGGGTTGGACTAGATGACCTCTAGGGGTTCCTTCCAACCCAAAACATTCTATGATTCTATATACAGAGGCAAAAAGAAGCTGTATTGGGATTTGCTGAAGGTACCAGCAAACCCTTTAGAGAACATGCAAGATGGGCCCTTCTTCCCCATCTGATCGAACTGGTTTATCTCTCTGGGTATGTTTACACTTTGCTTTTTCTGCTGAAGTTGAACTATTGCTCAAAATAAACCTGAAATAACCAGTTAACCTGAAGTAGTTAAGTATTTCCAAAGCAAGTGGATATATTGTCTTTACTCTTCTGGGTGTAATACATGGACGATCTGAAACCACAGTCCTTTGTCCTGTCAGGTTGGGATGTACTGAATGAAAGGGAGAGAGCTGTCCACTGACGCACCAGGGCTTTGTTGGTACCTCTTTGTGTGTGTGCACAGGATTTATACACCAGGGGTTTTCCTCAGGTACTTTGCTCAGACTTCTCTTTGCATAGTTTGACTGTTTACAGGAATGCAGCCCTAGCTTGAAAGATATGAGAAAAAAGAGAAGACACTGGATGATCTGATGGCCTCATCTGGATCAGATCCCAGACACGAGCCATGAAGAGTTGGGGCACAGAAGTAGAGAAAATAATATTGGGGTTCTCTGGTGCTGAATAATGTCTCTTTGTGGTGATCACATTCATGCCCAGAACAGGTAAAAAGCTGAAGGGCTGTAGCAAAAGGATTGCTATTTATCATCTTAAAACCGTGTAAATAACAGATTTTCCTTATATTTGCCATATGATCTGACTACTCAGTTAAGGCCAAGTGACAATCCTGCATTTGTTAGGAGCAATTTCCTATGCGAAAGCCCAGAGCTGGTACCTAAACCCCATGTTAAAGTTCACTGCTAAAAGCATTATTCCTCTAACAATTTACAGCATGGGATGGCTTCACAACGTAGTGGCTCTATTTACAGTGTGTTACTCTGTCATACATGCTGCCAGCCATCTGTAAAGTGCACTGCAGCTTGTTATCACCTGCTTCTGGGCATTAAAAAGACTGATGGACCAGATTCTCCTTTACAGAAAAGCCCCTTTATGTCGCTCAGGCTGGTTAAAAGGGACTCTGAACTGCAAGTAACATAATCTATTCCTACTTTATGGTCCATCTGTACTTCAGTGTTGTGTAAGGGACCCCAGCAGAAATGAAGATGAGGTCATTGGGAATCTGGTGATGTTCAGCTGCTAGGTGGACAAAGGATCTCTAAAGAATAATAATAGTAACTCATTGGTCTTTCCACTACTATGAATGCCAGTCCTTAAATTTGTAACCTCTCTGTGATGCATCTTGCCTGACTTGCAGATGAGGAACACAGTACACAGAGGGAACAGGTGATTTGCCTGCAGTGTGGAGCAGAACCGGGGTCCTGTCAGCAGAACGAAGTGGAAAGATTCAATGCCATTCAGGACTAAGGTGCATGTGCAGAAAGCAGTTTGGGTTTTTTTCTCCTGAATTCCCTTCAGAGGGAAGTAAATCTGATCAGAGTGCACCATGGGGCCACCAGAGGACAGAACTGTGGAAAGGCACAGGACAGTCCATTTACCTGCCTCTTGCTGGTTCCCTGGCACTGCAGCCTGTGGTGACTTGGGAATGGAGGACGGTCTGTTGGACTGTCTGTTGGAGGACATGACTGTTGGCTCTGGAAATGGCAGGCTTCAGAAGCCAGACCTCCCAAGCAGAGGGGAGTGTAGATGCTGTCAGAAATTTGGGAAGGGGTAATGCCAGGAAACCAGGCTTTTGAAGGAAAATTACATGTCAGCTATGGCTGCTTTGGCAAAACAGGTCTATTTCTGCAAAAGATTAATTAGCTTGCTGAAATCTGATGAAATGAGATGTTGCTCGAATCGTCCTACTGGTGCTGCTCTCGGCACTCACTTCCTGGGCTTAATCACCTGAGAGTGCTGCTTCTCTGGGTCTCTCTCTCTCGCTTTTGGCTCCTACATGCACTAGGGGGGAATGCTTCAGCTGATAACTATTTTTTTTCTTCTTTATCTCTTTTATTAGGTTGTCTCTGCCTTGCCAAATTTTAGCACTCGCTGTTCGTTGCTCTCTCATATCCCTCAGCTGCAGGGAACTAAATCCACACTGTACTGAGACAGGAAGGTTGTAAATGAAAAGCATCGGCATAGCATTGGCTTGCCTGGAAATTGTCACATACCTTGGTAACTGTGGCTCTTGGGGAATGACAGAAATATAAGTGGTGTAAAAACATTTATAGTCAACCATGCACCCATATGGATTCTTCCCTGTGATGCTGCTGATAGACCATAGCATGCTCTGCAATGATTCACACAGGAGAACACGGTCAGGGGAGTTGGGAATTTTAATGTTGGCATTTTTGTTATTTGTTTGCAAGAAGCTGAATGCCAGATCTGAAGTGTCATGGGTCAGAGGGAGCTCACCCTGGCTGGCCACCCTTGCTGGGGAGTGCCTCCATGACCACGCTGCCCCTGTGCCACATTTCTGTTCTGCCCTGCCTGGGGTGCAAGTGTCCTGCGTCACAGCTCTGCTGTCAGGACTAAGGGCCTGGGGCCTGTGAGTATGGAGAAAAGCGGAGGACAGGGCAAACCAGTGAAGAGGAGTGCGTAGAATGAAGCCCCACCAAATGTCATTATTTTTGCTTTGACTTCTATTAGTGATGCAAGTTAAAGCTGTCTGTTCATACCACTCCTCTGTCCTCAAAAGTTTTAGCTTATGCCAAAGCTAGTGAGTGTTATTTTTCCTTTTTGCACTTGGAATGTTTTAATTAGTATGTTTATTGTCTCTTTATACTCAAACCCAAAGAGAGGTAGGAGAATATCTGTCTGGAAGCGTTCCTTTTTTGAAATAATAACATTCTTCTTCTGCAGCGTTGCCCATGGTGAACTCTATTAAGAATGGTATAGAATAAAACTTTTCATAACACTCATTGGGGGATACCTGTATCTCAGCAGCAGTTGAAGAGGCAAATCAAATGTTTGCAATGATTGGGAATGGAATAGAGAGCAAAATGGAAAATGTCACTATGCCACTGTATAGACCTATAATTCACACACACTTTGATTAACGTGTGTTCTTCCCTTCATTTCTAAAGGATATATTAAAGCTGGAAAAGGTTCAGAGAAGGGCAGCAAGTATGAAAGCGTTACCAAAGATATGGAGTAGCTTCTGTGCGAAGATTTACTCAGAAGACTCTGTCTTTTCTGCCTGGAAGAGAAGAGAGGTGGGTACACAATGTCTGTACCTCTGGGGCATCTGGGTAAGATGCCTGTTCCCTGCTGGCCATATGTGAAGCCAGAACCTGTCAGCCCTGGATGACTTGACTGATTTCTTTCTTCTCTCTGTCTGAGGTGCCATAGGAAACCCTGAAGATCAGCTTAGGTGCTGTAGCAGTTGGAGTACAATTCCTGTTTTTGCAGAACTCCTGTGAAAGTGCATGGCCTCCTACTGTTATAACTTGTTCTTTGGCTGCTTGGCCAGGAAGGTTATGAATATGAATTCAGAGGTGTCTGGAGGCAACATGACCATTTGCTTTTTTCCCCCTGCCAGTTCTTTTCCTTTTTTGTTTTAAATTGTGCTGATAAGTCCCCAGAAGGAATTATACCTGTGTGTGGCTAGTGTAAACAAAATGGAGGATCAGTGAGCTGGAACATAAGGTCAATGGAGACAGAGTTATCTTTTCTGCATCTTACAGATATTATTGCCTCTGGTTCACAAGGGAGATTAGTTGATGCTGTAATCAGCAGCAAGCTCCTCATTGCATTCTATTACCAGTCCTTCACAGCAAAGAATTTCTTGCTTATTTCTCTTTTTATTATTATCATCTGCATTTTTCAGCTTATAACTTGGGATATTTGAGTCTCCAAAGGTTCATGACTGCTTTTGCAGTGTGACCTGCCTCTCAGAAGTGCTGAGAATTAGCAGCTGCTGTTGTGTTCAGTGGGAAGTATTTCTTGAACTTCTTTCCGAAATTTCTTTCTGAAATGCGCCTCACTTCTGAAATGATGTTACTCTACAGACATTATGATGCCTTCTGTCACTGCAGCATGCTCTGTTTATTAAACAGCATTTTTCCCACAGGGAATGTAGGTAGCAGTTACCCACAAACCTGCATCTCACGGTGTAGCAAACACCATTCATTGCTTCTGTGGCCTGGTTCTAGGGTGCTGGTCTTGCATCTATTCAGGCAGATGTTACAAGCCTGAGAACTGTGTCTCAAATTTCCCTCAATTTGAAAGATACCTCTGTATTCTAGAGAAAGTAAAGGCAAACAGCCCTGTAAAAATAAATGGCATGGGAAAGGATGCATGCCCTTCCCTGTAGCAGCAGTTTTCTGTGGAGTACTGTATAGCTTGTGCAGGTAGGGTGAATCCAGCTCTCTTAGTCCACAGCCTTTGGGACAGTTACAGCAAAGATAGCGTCATGTCAGGATCCATCACAGGGGTCAGTGCTATGCTTGGACCTCCCTCCACTCCTCTATGGCCAAGTAAATGGGGAAGCATCTCAGAAAGCAAAGATTCCCACAAGACTGAAAGGCAGCTGGCCCCAGTGCTGTCCAACTGGTCCCTGTTGGTCTGAGTACCAGCACACCTTAGGGACACCCCATGCCTGCCCTCATGCCTTCCACCAGGCAGAAACAGCAGCCTGCACCATCCTGAACGTCCTTTATTTTGCTTTTGACAGAGCAGCCATCTCTCCTCCTGTCTGGAATAAATAGCTCTTGCCCTGATTAATAAATATCCAGTGAAGCCACCTGAACATCTAGGGGGAAAATCTTATTTACCCTTCCACTCCCCCGCCTGCATCCCTGCTGCTTAACAGCTTCACTGAGCTGTGTCCTGTCCTTCCCCTTCCCCATGAGTCTGTAACAGCTCTCCCTGGGTAGCTGCAAGCTGCTTTCTCTTCTTATCGGATGAATAAAACATCATGGTCTTACATCACGGTAAAACCTGCCTGGCTGCACTTTTTAAATTTTCTGTTTATTTATTTATCTACGGCATGCGGCACTAATATAATTTAAATGGTATATTAAAGACTGATGTTATGAAGTTAAAATTGTGGGGTTTTTTCCCCTTACTGACTGGCATCAGAGTAATACATTACAGCATGTATTTTATTATTGAGGATAATGCTGATGTAGAAGTTTCCTGACTCATCTTTCACCGTTTCTCTGACACTTAAGGAATTTGTTGCCTGCAGCCACCGTGATATATGTTACAAAATTATTGTTACAATGTATTAGATTATACAAATATGTTATTGTAAACCAGTGATATTTTTTCAGTCAATAACTTAACTCATGGTCTCTATCAGAGTGGGTTGGTCTGTGCTTTTAGGCTTTGAAATGCTGAACACTGTCATTCAAAAGGAGAGCATTTTCTTGAAAGAAACAAAAGTATCCTTAAGATGCTGAAGTGCCTTCCTCCTCTTCCCATTTGAGCTAATACGAAATTTTTGCATATAGGAAGAGAATAGGTAGGATGACAGGTGACTAGACAGACTTTTGCAGGCACCTAGTTTTATATCCATGAAAGACTATGAAGTTTCTTGAGGGGAAATATCTCATTTATGTCTCTGTGGAAACCTTTTCATCTCAGATGTGACAAATTAATCAGTGGCTTTCTCAGATGTGCTTGTTCCTGCCACCAAAGGTTCGTTGTGGAAAAGGTACTCTGACCCAAAAGCCTAGCCCATAGTTGAGAGCAGGATTATGAATTTGGTAGGTAGCTGAGACAAGTTTTAACAAGGGAGTATGGCTAATGTAAGGTGGAATCTCCTCTGGTTCCTGAATGCAGGAAGTATATATGCTGTTAATGGTTTGAGTTAGAGTATTTTGATCTTTGGCTGAAAAATTGACTTTTTTTGTGGAAATTTTCTCTCTTCTGCTCTCCAAATGTTATCACCATCTCCACCTGACTTCTCTTCATGTATGTCTAAGTCATGACAAAATGCAGAGGATGGGCTCCTGATCCCATGGAAATCAATGAAAACATCCTGTTGCCTGCAAGGATGCAGATATTTCACTCATACATATCTCTGTATCTTACACCAAGTGATCACATGCTTTGGTAAACCATTGCCTATAATTTGCTTGTCCCTGGATCTTTTCATGGCACCTTGTCATTCTCTCCCGCTTGATCAGCGCTAAAAGTAGGTTCATACATTTTATAGCATGTCCTGTGTCTTTTCAGGGACTTTCTAGTCCAGCTTTGACCCAGATAGTGTAAGATTTAGGTAGGAGATCCATTTTCAGAAGCAACCTCAATTAGTAAAGGTCCAGGTTACCCATCTTCCAACATGCGGAAAGGATGGATCCTACCCAGACACAGGGCTGGAGAAAATGTGGTGATGCTGTCCAGGTTTGGGTCTGATCACTTACTGTCTTCTAAAAGGTACTTTGTGCTGCTTTTGATACTGTCGAGTTATATATATGTGTGTGTGTGTATACATATGAGCGTGTATGTATACATGGTAAAAACCAGTTTTTGGCACTAAATATGTAAAGGTCATTTACCAAAAGGATGGTGTTACTTCTTTTGGAAATGCACACTTGAGCCAACTTATGTGGGACAAAGCAGGGCAGCTGGTGGCCAGGCTGAGCGGGGTCTTGCCTCGCTTCTAAGTCATTAGGGCTTGATAGCTCTGGAGGAAATATTCCCAGATCCCTGCACCAAAGTTATGGCAGAAGAAATCAGAGAATTGCCCTTTTTGCTGGGTGCAAGCCTTCTCTTTGTGTACGTATCAAGTTGTGGTTTTTATTGATGTTAGACTGTGAAAGCATTTGAACTGGCAGTGGTTTTTTGTAAGCTGTAAAGGTGTTTAAACTGAGGTCAAGAAAACAAGCGAAGTGCCATGATGGTTTTGTGGGGCCAGGCCCAATTTGATAGGAAGGATGAAATGACTAAGCATGTGCTAAGCTTTATTGCTACTCTGTGCATTATCATTTCAGTTGTGTCAGTGTTTCCGTTATAAATACCTCTTCTCAGGGGAAGTCAGCTGTACATCTCATTTGGGGCTGGAAAATTCCATTTAGAGAATGCTATTAATTATTTAAAAATACACATTTGCTTTTTAGGTCAAGATTTTCAAAGTAGTGATTTGCAATGCTCGCCATGAGACAGTTCAGAGAGGCCTGATTTTCAGGTGGTCGCTGGAGATAGGCAACTAATCAGAAAAATAATAATCCTGCCTCCCTGCCCATCCCATTTCCAGATGCACCTGCTCTAGTTAAGTTTCTGAAATATTCGTATCTGCGTTCTTTTTTTTTCTTTCTCTCTTATCTTTTGGCGATGACCAGAAGCTCTAGATGGGTGGTTTGATTTATTTCTCATGAAGAAATAAAAGGCCTAAGAGCAGAATGTGGCCTGGAGTAGTATCTATAACTTCTCATATAAAAAAGAGATGGAGTTCACTCTTGTGTCCCTGCTGCTGCCATTCTCCACCTCTGACTGACTGTCCTAAGGCGGTGCTATCTGTTTTATTAGATGTATTCATCCGCTGCTATGTACACTTGATGTGAGTTCTCTTGCAGAAGATCAGGGTCTCTCAAGCCACATGCAGGTTGGTCAAGGCTTGTGTTATTCTTCCCGTGCTGTGTGTATGTCCGTGTGCTTTCTCACAAATGGGTGACTGTCTGCAGACAGCATTGCCAGTGCTGAGGCTTTGTACCTTCTCACCCATTTAAGTTCCAGACCGAAAGGACAAGCCAAAGCCCAGAAGAAGGAAAGTGAATTGCATAAGCACTTGCTTCTGGCAGCACAGCAGGTAGCTGTGCAGTTGGCAGGCGTTGTTAAATACCAGTGTCTGGTGAAACCATTACAGCTGGTTAGGTTACCATGCCATATGTAACTGAAGAAACATTTTGCTGGCTGTTAGTGAGCAGGAAACCCCCTGGCAGACAGTGGCACTGTGGGATAAACTACAAAGAACCCAATGTAACTGATTTTATGACATGCGTTGCATATTTTTCCTGAGCAGCGGAGAAAGGCCATAACCTGAAACCATCAAAAGCAGCATATGCAGCGGCTCTTTATGTGTGGCAGAAGCAGATTAGCAGATGGCATTTTCTGTCCTTAGTCTATGAAGCACATTGAAAATTCAGGAACAGATTCATGTGCCTTTACAAAGACAATATTGTGGCTGGTAAAGAGTCCGTCTGTTTGCCCAAACTCAACAGCATTTGCTTAAAAGAAGGTGCTAGAAGAAGCCATTAGCCAATGTTATTCTGAGCAGATCCATACACGAGTTCAATATACTGGAATGAGAAAAAGGTGTTCTTGAGGGTAGCTGTAAAAGAAGTATATGCAGCTTGACAGACAACTCTGTAGGATGTTATTCTGCAGTGAGCTTTGAGACCAGAGTAGTGGTGTGCTCGCTTGTATATTCCATACTGTGAACTTGACGCCAAAGCACTGACACACAGCTGTCCCCCATTATTCTGGTTTTTATGGCTTTAACAGGCTGTTATAAAACCAGCAGTGAGATTTTGTCAATTCTGATAATAAAAATAACACATGCATTTTCACAGTGTGCTTTTCTTGTCTCCAGTGTGCATTCTGGAAATTTATCTATAGCAGTAGCATTTGAGAATTGTGGTCAGGGAGCATTTTGAGGCTACTGAAAATAAAAGATGATGGGTAATGTATGACGTTTTTCTTGGACAGTAGCTGAATTAGTTTTCTATCTTTTCCCAATCTAGAGGTTTCCTGTATTTCAAGATAATATAGAAAATGCACAGACAGAAAATGCACCATATTGCCCATGATGAGCACTGCGGTGCGTTTTCTTAAGCAATGTGTCAGTGAAGTGCAGTATATCACTCTTTGGGATGGTGAGGGGCTGATAGGCAAAACCTGTCTCAGCTAAAGAGCCAAGAGGAAGCTTGAACCAAGACAGGTGAGGCCAAGCCCGTGCATGAGGGAAGACGTTTAAAGTCTGCTCTGAGGAGATGGGAAAGCAAACTATAAGGATGCTCCGCTGTATGCTGGGATCAGGTCAATGTCCCAACAAGTCCTGAGATCAAGACCATCCCTTTCTTCTGTTCTTCGTACCTGTGAGCCTCTGCCATGCAAAATGGTGAAGAACACAGTATGAAATGCTGTTACATTTTATAACGTTGTTGCTATATAGACTGTTGTTAGAGTTTATTGTCTCAAACAGCAAAAACCTTTGAAGCAGAATCACGAAGCTAACACTATATAACCTCTTGACGGGTCTTACGAGCTTGTCTCCCTTAAATTTGAAAGAATGTTTCTTGTTTTGACTTGCAGTCCATACAGTGCACTTTTTTAGTTATTCCTGAGAATAATTATCTGTATTTAGGAGGTAACTCTGTGATATTCCTCTGAAATAGGAACTGATTTTGGAATTGGAATGATGGGTCTGTGAGATTTTGCTTCAAGGACATTCTAGGCTCATTTTTTTCCAGATGTAACCCAATGCACTTAGAGTTGGAAAAAATTAATTTTATCTTTAGTGCCTGAGGTTTGACTGGTCAATGCAGATTTCAAATTGCTTTACTCATGCAGATGTTCAGCAGGACTTGATGGCCTGAATTCTCCTCATTTTGATTTTTGTGAGTTGTTCGTCTGTTTTACTCAGCAAAATAATAAAAATAGTCAGCTACATGATGCTTTTTCTTCTGATGACCAGTTTGGGATTAGTCCCATACAATGATGTTAAGAGAAAGCATTTTTACACTATGAAGCGTATAAAGGGAAGAAGATATCTTGGTGGAGCTAGGCCCATGGTTTGCATTGAGAATTGTCAGCATCATAATGTATGCTTTATTGTGTAGATGAATGCATTATTTAAGACCGAAACATGTTTCTTGTGGTTTGAGGCTGCATTTATTTAAGTGGTGCTATTCATATTGCAACGTGTAAGAACCCAGAGAGAGGAGAGCCACACACTAGAAAGCAGAGGGTGGAAGCAGCACCAAGAGGGTCCTGTGCAGAAATTTAGTTTCAAAATTGAAGAGCTTTGCAGGCTGTTGTCCAGTAGGAAATACGTCAATAGAGCAGCTTTCTGAGACAAGCAGCAGATGGCAGCAGCACTAGAGACAGCCTGTGTTGGGCTGGGAGTGCTGTGCTGTGGAACATGTCTCCATGCTGTCACCTGCTGCAGAAAACCAACATCTCTGTGATGCTGGTAGAGATGTAGCTCCTGACAGAGACTTTTGCCTAAGCAAGGCAGCAGCAGAAGCAGTCGCTGGGTCTGTGTACTGATCTGGCTGTACAAACCAAGATGGCGAGCTAAACATGAAGTCGTTCTTACTCTCTTCCTGAGAAAGTAGTTGAGAGGTAATACTGTGTGGGATCAATGCCTGAAGCAGTCGAGTGGCTGTTGAAAGTTGATGAGTTTTGTGACCCTGAACAAGCCAAGACTGTGTGCAGATCAGGTAGGGTTTCTGTGGGTTTGATGTACCAGATGAAGGGGATAGGTAACTTCCCCAAAGAGCTGGGAGCTCTGGAATTGCCAATGATGGGCTTGCTATTTCGGTATACTAGAGAGGTTTTAAGGAGACAGAAAGGCAACCCTAAGGAAGTCTCTCCAGAGCGCAAGGTGGTCAGAGTACTCCAAGAAAGGCTAAAAACAACCACATACACAAGACCAAATGCTCAAGTGTAAGAGAAACTAATCTAGGAGTCAAGTGGGAATGGCAGGGTCCTGATCTTGTCGTTCAAGATGAAAACAGCACAAAGGGTAGGCAGAAAAATACCCAAACTGTGGGAAGTGGTGTGAGCAATGATACTGTTTATTTCAAATGCCAAGAGAATGCCCCAGGGAAGGCGGCACAAAGCACCAGGATATCTTCCAGTGACCATGGGCTGGCAAGGTGTGACCAAGTATGGTGGCCACCATATAGGATGGAGAAACAGCAGTGCTCCACAGAGCACCTCCCACAGAGACCTCTGTGGAGAGCATCCACAGAGGCTCCAGGAGGGAAGTCTGTTGGGAAGAGCTAAGGAAATCTTGTATTTGTGAAGTTTTGCAAGTCACTGAATCTATTCAGTGTCTCGTTTCCCTTCTCTTTAATGAAGGGAAAGATGCATGTTATTTTGGCATGTTCTTGTCACATGTTCTTGGTAGATATAATTTGAATCTTAAAAGATGAGTGTGAAGGGAAGGGAGATTTGAAAAACAAGCTGGGAATTAATTCTGGGTTCTGTTTCCGCTTCTGTTACTGGCTTTCTACGTGATGACGAATGAATAATTTCATATGTAATTTCCATAGAAATAGGAGAATCCAGACCCTCATTGCTCAGAACGGATGTGAAAATAATGCTGTCCTTCCATGTTATCTATTTAGCTTAGTCATGCCTCAGGGCAGACAGGGACCATCTTACAGAACATCTTTGTCAAGGGTACTCTTATTTGTTTTTATAGCGTCCTGGATGGGGTCTGGAGGCTGAAGAATATACTGCAATAAAAATAAACCTTTATTATTAATAAAAAGGGGTTCTGCTGCAGCCAAAGAATTCATTAGATTAAGGTGGTATTAGTTGTTGGGGGGTGTCTCTGTTTTATGTGCATTATTCATGTAGACCCCCTCCCCAGAAATACATGTTATTTATTCATAACTTTTCCCCAGAAGATTTCTCAAAGATTTGTTTTGCTGTCTCGTGATAAAATCTCAAGGTCATGGAAGAGATGCTTTTAGTAACGGTCTTACAGCTGGCATTGTGAAATTTTATTTCTTAGTGAGGCATTGCTAGTGGAAAGGCTGATAAATTTTAATTTCTATTTCATACCGCTACATTGGCTATAACTGTCTAATTGCACCTGCACAACACTGTTGACAAGCTTGTTTTGGATTAAAGGGAGCTGATGTCCTGATAGCTGCAGCGAAGGAGATACAAGCTGAACATGTAGTTTTCTTGTCCACTACACTGGGGAATGCAGACCAGCTGCCAAAAATTGCAAAGAAATCAGAACAGTTCAGCAGTCTGATCATGCTTCATGCACATTTTTCAGCTTTCAGGACAAAAGGGCCTGATCCCGTGGAAAGCAATAGGAGTGTGATGGAGCTGATGGCTGCATCAGAGGTGCCTGGGGAGGTGTTTAAAGGTATAACAGGTAAACCCAGAAAAAACAGACATGGAAAGCAAGAGAAAGTAAGTTTTCAATGGGAGGAGTGTGGCTAGTGGTGTGTTGGGAGGTGAGCAGCTCAAAGAACGTGAAAATGAGCTGCTAGTTGTGAGCTTTGTGACAGGGGGTGAGTGACTTCCGTGAGCTGTGTCAGCACAGCGCAAGTTGTGGGAGCTGCTGGGGGGCATTTCCAGGAGAGAAATTCCAGTGACCTGCATGTGTAGATGCTGTATCTTCCTAACAACAACAAACTCTTCCCCTCCCCCCCCTTTTTTCCCCCTTCTCCCCCCCTTTTCTTTTTCTCCTTAATTCCGTAATATGTAGAAAGCAATTAAGCTCCCTTGCAGAGGAGCACAGGACTTGGAGATGCAGGACTTTGGTTTTACTAGCTGTGATGAACTATTTGCTGAATGACCTGGGCCAAGTGATTTTTTTTTTTGTGTGTGTGCCCTATCTTGCTTATGGGGATAACAGCATCACTTTAGCTTTCCATAACAGGTTAAACATGAGTATTCGGGATATACTGTACTAGTGATAAGTAAGTTCTTTCCCAACAAACTTGAATTCTCTTAGTTTTTGACCATTCTTAATGGCCAAGAGGCTACCTGAGAAGAATTATGTAGCTGATTTACACCACTTGACAAATCACACTGTTTGGGTTTTCTGTTAATGAGAGAAAAAATGTCTCATAAAATATAGGTCTCATAATTCTGGTGCTTAGATAATCTCTTCTCTTGCTGTTCTTCAGCACAGTGTTGTAAACATAATTAGTTCCTCGCATTTTTCTCATTTAATTCACTCCTCACTGCATGCATCTTATCATGCATTAGAAGCAAGTTGAAACATTAATTAATTTGAGCCATTTCATAGAGCTGAAGGAACTCATTTAACTGTCTTATCACTTTGAATTCAAAGGCCAAGCACATAGTGCCTACTTGCTGCCTTCGTGTGAGAGCAGTCTCTGACAAAATTCTTCACCTAAAATGAACTTGCAGACATGTCATTTCTTGACTGGCATCTGCCATTTAATACCTAAATTTCCCATCTAGAAATGCAGAAGACTTCACTCTGTATCCTGTACTGTGTATGGATTAGCATCCATGTCTCTGGATTCTATTTACCGCTCCCTTAACACATTTTATAATTCACATATGGATATACTGATTTTGAAGAACAACCACCAAACCCCATATATTATCTTTTATTTTCATGTCTTTATGCAGTGCTGAGTATTTTCTCACAAGCATTCCTATGGACGAGCAAAGGGTTCCTGCTGTTCCTTACAAGACCTCATTTTAATCCTGCCTGCGTTATGGACAAAATCCTTGCTTCAGTCAGGAAAGCATCCTGCTGCTGCTATCGGCCTCCGTGCCAAACGCTAGGTTATAAGCAATCAATGCAGTATGGGAAACAGAGGTGTAATATGATTTTCAAAGGGTAACCAAGGCAAAGTTGACATCCTGCCATCTGGCATGTTAAGCTAGAAAACAGGCTCGGGCATCAGGCATTAGCACTGTGAAAACTTAAAAAGGAGGAGGGGAGACTTTGAAAGAGATCCAAATAAATCACAGAAAATCCGGATACCGATTCTTCTTTCTTTCTCCTGTTTCTTACTAGAACAACCTGATAAACATGTGCATGTTTAATACTTCACAGGTGGTAACCAACTTCGTTAGGTAGGGTAGGGAGGAAGCAGTGTTGCTACTTGTGCAGCTGGGACTTGATTTGATTTACCCTGATTTGCACTTGTGTAATGGAGCATGAATGCAAGGCACCTGATCTCCAAGTTTCCATTACAAGCCTAAAAATATAAGCTCTCTGTACGCAAGAGCTCTGGACAGGCTGAAGCTGTGGAGTTGGAAGTTGTGTTCTTTACGTATTTCAGGAGGTTCATTAGTGATTGTCATTAGTGAGAACTGTCTCATGACAGACAGGGAACCATGACTGTATCAGTCTTTAGCATTTGGTGGGTGGAGAAAGACTCTGGGTGCCTGCATAATGTGGGCTTATGAAGCTTTTTACTGTCCTCTAAAGGCTAAATAATTAGCAAAAACAAACATTAAAGAGCAGAGGAAACCGTACAGACAAGTTTTCCTGGAATACTTCACTAAATCAGAAGGAAACCAACCATTTCCACTGCCTTTGGTGTCTTCCTTTATGCCTGTGCCAGATGTTCTAGGGTGTGAGGCCTGAGCCCCTTTGGAGGGGATGGGAAGTGTCCTTCTGCATCTTGGATTGCGCCCTGGGTCTGCTGTGCACTGGAGGTTGCACAGATCTGAAGGCACGCTCTAGCTCGCCTGGCCTTCCTCCTGGTCTAAAACAAATGTACTCGTAGCCGGCTGTAAGAGCCATGCTAGTTTCCCAGTGTAACCTCTCCTCCTGTTTTTATACTATCATGAAGAGCAGCAAGGTGAAAGGCACCGGACACTTTTCCCACGTTAATATTACTTCAGTTGTCCAATTCTGTTTTTATCCATGGCCAGTTTCTCATGTCTGTTATATCTAACTCGACAAGTGCTGACATTCTTCTCTCATGCTTTGGACTGTGCTGCGAATGGATTTATGTAAGTGTCTCTCTCTCTTGCTCTCTGTGTCTTATTTTATGGCTTGATGGATGGGACAATTTCAGAATTATGGGATCCACAGTAATGCTGCTTTTAGTTGCCATTTTTGCCAAGTCTCCTTGACAAACTGCAGGTGAGTGCTTTGTAATCAAAATGGTTTGGAGATTTTGCTCAACGATCAATTTTAAATAATTTGATTATTGCTAAAAATTCTGTGAGACTCCAGTAAAGTAAAAGCAATGGAGAGTGTATCGTTATTGGAGTGGCTTTGTGTTTAGCATGACTTGCATAATACTTGACTATTCCTTTTCAAATATGGTTGTCTGAAAAATACTCTGGGGTAATTTCTGATTCCTCCTTTTGTGCTCTGGGAAATGAATAGAGATTTCTCTCTTGTGCCTTGTGCAAGTGCTTGGTGCACTGCTACCTGTGAGCTTGTTCTTTGGAAGCATTTTGGACCCAAGCATCAAATTTGTGATCTCTGCAGAAATTTACAGGGCCACTGAATTTTCCCCTGTTCTGAAAATTCTCATAGCTTGTGGCAAAAAAAAAAAAAACGGGGAAAAGGAGGGCTTTGGGGAAACGATGGGCCTTGCACTCATGAAATGTGAGCTTGGTTCCCATGTCAGCTGCAGTCTCCTTGTATGCTTTTGCTTAAGCGACCTCACCTTTATTTTTCTCAGTTGTCTCATCTTCAAATTGGAGATCTTAATGATCCCCTATTCTGTGAGAGGGTTTTAGTATTGCATTTGAATTCTTTATCATCTGCAAGGGGCTAATATTCCATAATATCAGTACAAGACAGCAACGTGCAACAGGCTCTATCAGGTGTAACACATGAACGGAAAATGTTTCTTGTACATGTGTAAGCCTCTTCCATGGTAAAAGGCAAAAAGTCCAAGGAAAATATTTGTTTCTGGTTACAGCTTACTCTACTTGCCAGCTTATTTTTACAGGTAACTTTTTGGATATATTTTTAGCTGCCAGTCTGGTCTGTAATTGCAACTGTTGTCCATGGGAAATTTGTTGTGAAGTACCAATATTAAACAACAGCAGATCCCTTCATGCTCACAGTGTCCTTCTTGCCTAATAAGAATAATGAGCTTCCCTTTACACACTGTGACCCACATCTGCAGGGCACTTCCATGTTTCTCTTCAGTTTTACTGTTAGTTGGCTGCCTGCACAATGGGAAGGGAATTTACTCTGAACAGGGCAGCTTAGTGCTGATATTAGGGCAGTGCCAGAATCCCCAGCCTATAGATGGATGCTCCCCAAGGATTTAGGTGGTCCTGCCTTGCTTAAAGGCTCTCAGGCTGCTCATGGCATCTACCTTCTGTGTCTCATTCATTTTGTTGTATTATTCACTGGTAGTTTTTTCCCTCCTTGGAGAGCAATCCTGAAGATACCTGCACTGAAAAGGGTAAGGTGTACATAAAGCATTTGGCCAGGGAGTTCCTAATGTGGCAGGCAACGTATAAGCCATCATGAAATCATCCTTCCATGATATTTTGTTCCTCTCCATGTTACTTTTTTCTGTCAAAATGAAATGTGGTGTCCTTCTAAAGTGGATCTAACACTGCAAACAAGGCCCAAACACCACAAAATGATCTCAGTTGATTCACACGTTACAGTCTCATTAGTGCAATCTAATGCAGCACTTGCATATGCTGAACATGTTTGCCAAAGATGGGTATTTACAGACCCATCCTACTTGCATCACTCCTCCTTTGTCTCTGCAATAAAATAAAATGCAATTACTTTAGCAGTCCCTGTATTCTGCAGAAGTCATTAGATGTTAACTAAAATAATTTCTTCTTTCCTCTCTTTAAAACAGATCTGGAATAGTTTTGCTAAGGGAAAAAGGTTTTTCCTCAGAGCTACAGGTTATGCCCAAATCAAAACACCAGATCTGAGAATCCTTAAACTTGGGTTCCAGTCTCAGTTTCTAATTTAAAGGATGGGACTGATACCTCTTTTGATGAGGAGAAACAGCAACTGCCTAGTCCAGAAACTGGGTATTGCTGAACTGTAGGAAAGACTGCATAGGGACATAGAGTTGAATTTTGCAGCTGAATCCTTCTTTATTCTTTATAAAGCTTATTAACTAATTTGATGACCAGCTTCTCAAAAATATTCCTTATTTGCTTTTGTACAGGACTTCATTTGGAACTGTGAATGTGCAGTAAAGAGCTTGACTGAGCCATTTGAGAAACCAGTAAGTCCTTTAATTTTATATTCCAAAGCTCACCTTTCCCTTCTCCTCTAAGACTAGAACTCCCATGTCAGCTGTTCAAATGAAGTTGAGTCAGGGAGATCTTTATGGGTGTGAATGACAGGTTTGGATCCTCAAACAGCTATGCAGGATTTGGAACACAGTTTAATCTGTTCATCAAGGACTCAGAATTTGACTTGTCTTATTTTCCTGGACTTTATTAAAAGAACTGGTGTAATTCCTCCCTCCATATCACCCCAGCCCATGTGAGGAGAAATTCAACTCTTGTGAATCCGTACAGTAAGAAGGGAGAAATGCTGATGTGTCAGTGCAAAATGAGGCCTGAAGAGCTTTGTCTGTGCTTTATGAAGGTAGCAGATACCTTCAGATGCAAGCATGGGGCCCAGTCTTGCACTTCTTTGGCATTCAACAACCGCCACTGTACTCTGGGAATAATTATACTGCACCTTTAAATGCAGGAAACCTTTCAGGCTGCCTTTGTGATAGCACTGATCAAGTGATAAATATTCCATGCCTGAAAATGTAGTAGGTGCTTCTCATTTGCCTTGCTTGCAGGAAGCAGATGGGGTAGTTAGTGTGGGTCTGGCATCTCTCTCTCCATCTCAGTCAGCACCTTGTAGTTTTCAACAGCTGCCAAAATAGTAAAATGCTTGGTTGGGAAGAGTGAAATAGATAGGGTTGAGAGGCTGTCAGAGGAGCCATCTATATGGCCATTAAATTAATTGGTCAAAGTGGCCATAAAACAACAGTAGGCACAGTCCCTGCTTCTAACGTACTTATGACCTGAACCAATGTTGTAAGTTCTCTGCTTGCAGCTGCAGTGCGTGGCCAGGCAGTTGCGTTGCTTCCACAGGTGGAGTTGGGCTGTTCTTTTAACACACCAAACGGCCTATCAGGGCCTCCAGCTTAATCATGGCAGGTCAAGCTGCACTACCTGAAGTCTGGTGTTTTGTTATCAGACAACCGAAGAAGGGCTTGTAAGCTAAAAGCTTGCGGTCAGTGAAGGAAATAGCATGTCTGAGGAAAGATCATTTCCTTCATTCACATTAACTTTGTCATCTTCAGTGCTGATTTTTATTTTTAAATTTTGTAGCGATGCATCTTCCATCATCAGAAGGCTGCGGGGAGACCTGGTTACGGCCTTTCAGTACCTAAAGGGGGCCTATAGGAAAGATGGGGAAAATCTTTTCAGTAGGGCCAGCTGTGTCAGGACAAGGGGTAATGGTTTTAAACTAAACCAGGGTAGGTTTAGACTAGATATAAGGAAGAAATTCTTTACAATGAAGGTGGTAAAACACTGGAACAGGTTGCCCAGAGAGGTAGTGGAGGCCCCATCCCTGGGAACATTCAAGGCCAGGCTGGATGGAGCTCTGAGCAACCTGATCTAGTTGGCGGTGTCCCTGCTCACTGCAGGGGGTTGGACGAGATGACCTAGGGGTCCCTTCCAACCCAAAACATTCTATGATTCTATGACTTACTCTGGTATCCTCCTTTAACTAGTAAGAAAGGACAAACTTCCTAGTGGTTGCCAGCTTTCATTGATTGCACTGTACCTGCTAGGACTTGCTGGTGTGCTGCCTTTAGCCAGGGCTGAAAGGGAAGCTCCCTGTGCCAAAGGGGGCTGTTGAACCAGGTGAATCCCACCTGCACCAGTACTGCAGAAGGGCAGAGCTAGAAACACATTCAGCACTTGTAAAACCTAAGTTAAGGAAGTGTATTTTGCAGTGGTTTTTGAATATGGTTCTGTTTCTTTTACTGGAGAGTTCCTGGGGTGGTATTATCTGAGACATACAGCTTCTGGAGTCACAGTGTGGTTTCAGGAATGGGATCAAGTGACCCACTGGGGAATGGGGCTGGCATTAGAGCTCAGTTTTCAAATACAATGAAGATAAGTACTTATATCAATGAAGATAATGCTTCCTGCTAGGCACTGAGTAAGAGCTGTCTTCCCTTCCCTGTGTTTAGCTTAGCTACTGACAGCTGATGGTGTTTGGCCCTCTGTACAATTAATCATCAGTTTATTATTATGATGTATAACAATTATGCTCTGGAAAATGGAAAAAAAATATGGAAATTATGGGAAAGTGCTATAAAAAGTTACCAATTAAAACTAAAAATCTAACATCAAATTTCTAAGGTTTACTCCTAAGATAAAAATGATTTCCAAACAATGAGCTCTTAATTTGTATCTCACATTGAGCAATGATACCATCCGAGAGGCTTGGAACATGAAAGGTAGGAACCGTAGTGCTTGGTCTTTTAAGGGGGTCAGATTTTCCCATTGGAACCTCAGTAAGTTCGTACCACAATGGGGCAGAGGATTTAGTCAGAGGCAGTGGAAGACCTCCTGAAAACATCTTGTGAAATCTCCAAGAATGGCTGTGTACTTCATACTTGGAGTTATGCCTGAGGGTAAGAAAAAGAAGTTTGCGTTGCAGCATGATTTTTTCAAAGTCTACATGTCTCCAAGAACAGGTTTAAGACTACAAGAATGTATTTGTAGTTATAGTAACGAGGCATCTGCATGAAATCCATGTGCAAGTTTTCAAAGAGGGCCCATGGTTTTGGGTGTGCTGCAGCTTTGTTTTTGACCCCTTGTCCAGTGTTGTGGGCTAAACAAAAAGGACAAGCACTGCAGTATTATTGTGCTGTTACAGAGGCATTTGGAGCAAAGCAATCCTGTTGTACTGCTGCAGTTACTTCCCTGTGAAGGGAAGAGGAGAAATCATCCCATCATCCACTTTTTCAAGTGGTCTAGAATAGATGTGTAAGTAGGTTCAATTTCTTCACAACCCTCTGCAAAATTTGAGAAATAACATGTATTAAAATGCTGATCCTGATGAAGTTTCATCTCATCCACCTGACTGACAGCTGATCAGAGAAAAAACATAGGAACTTTTCCCCGTGGCAAGAAATGACGGTAAGAAGATCCATAAAGGAGTTTTGCAATATATCATTCAGGTGTTGGATTTATTTTGCAGCCTTGTGAGAGGTTTTGCCTGAAGCACTGTGAGTTCAGTGGGTGGTAAAGTCCCACCATTTTACTTGGAGCTGGATGAAACACTTGTTGCAGGGCTCAGGGTGCTGTTTCTGCTAAGATGTAGTTATTGCACAAAACTAAAGCTTGCATGTATTCTCTTTAGTATAAAACTGGAAAGAATTCTATAAAAGTTTCTTTCCTTCCTCCCACTCTTTTTGTATCTGTAAGTTTCTCCATGCCAGCTAGCTTGGCAGGGGAAAGACCATGCTGAGAAAAGATCTCGGTACAGTTGGTAAGCTTTGCATCTGAGGTTTATTTAACAGCAGGTATTGCCTTACATGTACATAGAGAGTGAAAGGAGGCTGCCCTGTCCAGAACCCTGTGGAATATAAGACTTGGAATATAATATCACTTCAATGATAACGTCAAAGTGATCCACTGGTCAAAGAAGGGATTTGCTCGGGTTTGGTCATACCCCAGAGTACGCAGGCCAGTTCAGAGAATGAATTTCCTTGCTGTTTTCACTCCAGGCTTCGAGAAGGTCAGTCTCCTTTCTTGTCCTGTGAGCTTTGCATCTTTCATGCGTTTCCTTTATGGAAACGGCAGGCATGATGGAAATGGTGGGGAATTGTAGAGGAAGGTACAGGCCAAGAAAGTGGCAGCTGGGTGCTTGATATACACCCCTTGATGACCTGGGAAACGCTGTGGTGTCCTGGTTCTTAGGGAAGCATTTCCTTGTGGTTCTTAGAGGAAAGCTCCTCTTGCAGTCCTCACAGCGATGAGTCTTACTGGCGCTCATTATGTTTGGGTGCACAGGGGCAATCTTGGTGCTTTTTAATCGTGGCCTCACCTCAGAGGTGACTGATACCAACCTAGAAAAGGGCACTTGGAATTGATATGATAACATGCAGAAATTACTTTCTTCAGGTCCCTAACTAGAGAGATGAAGCTGGTAGAAAAGAGGCCGATCAGCCCAAGGTAAAGCAGGTCTTGTTTTACAGCGCAGACAGGAGATGCAGACGCAGGCCGTCGGGTGTGTAGGCAGCACTGAGTGTTCGCCTCACTGCCTGCTCAGAACGGGGGAGCATGTTTCCAAGCCAGATACTTCAAAAAATAACCTCAGTAGTTTCACTCTGGAAACCACCTGGGGCCAGGAAGTTGAAACCATTGACTGAACTAAAAAGTGTATACTTTTTAAATGTGTAGGTTAAATGCCTCAAAAAAGCTGGTGAAATCCACTGGGCAGATCACACATTTAAGACTGAAACTTGCAGCTTCTGATTTCTTGTCAGCATTTCCCAAAGCATGGTGGTTCAAGAAGTATTTGGGGCATGAACCTAAAACCATGCAGCCTAAAACAGCGTAGCTACCTTAGCTTGCCACTTGACTGATGATGGCCGTGAACAGTAGAGCTCATTTGATGCACTGCAAGGAGAGGAGTAGGCGGAACACACTGGCAACACCCCCGAGTCCTGCGTTTCTCCTGCTTTAATTTGTAAACCAGGATATTGGTACATCTGTGAAACAACTGAACGAAAATACAAGACGTAAGATAAACACAAGCTTTCTGTGGTACATCATACAAACGAGCTTAGAGAGGCATCCAAGTTGTCTTGAGCAAAAATACCTGGTGATTGCACAATATGACTCCTGCGTGGCCACATTAACTTACCCTTGGTGAAGTGCTTTGGATTGGTGTGGCGTTCTCTCACCTGTGCACGTCCTCTATAAAAAGGGAGAAAAGAGGAGTGTTGTGAGGTTGTGTTTTTGATGTCTCAGAGGATTTCAGTGGTAGAGTTAAAGACTTGCTAAGCTTTAGAAAGAAGGTGGTGTTTCAGCACTGATCTAAGCCAGTCTGAGACCATACTGCCCCTGAAAAGGGTGATCTTGGTCTTTATGAAGCAGTGTTACGCATTCCTACTATCTCCATTGGGTTGGAAGGGAAGACTGGGTTGGACTCATGTTGTGGGTAGATGTGACACTCCCTTTTGGCAGTTCTGCCTTTCCTGAGATCCTTGCTTTGGACATACCTTCCACTCATTTCACTGGGTGTTGAATCAGGTTCTTAGTCATGCCTGACTATACAAATTGAAAAAGTAGTGTTGCAGAAACAGAGACATGAGAAGGAAGCCATCTTTATCTGTGCTCAGAATCTAAGCAGTCTGGTCCTTTTCTGCATTAGTCTCTTCTAATGAAGATTATCCAGCATTTGGAGAACCCCCATCAAAAAAAAAAATAAAAATCCCCAAACCCCCAAACCAAAATAGCATAGAACAAATCTATCAACACTCTTCTTGGAGGAAGATAATAAAATTAGAATGTCCTTCTAAGTTCAACTAGACTTTCACTTAAACAGAAAAACTTTTCCCACATCAAGAACCTTCAGGGATTTAGTTAAAATCTGCTAAGATAAAATATATACCACATCTCACTCTCCTCAAAAAGCCTTATTATGTTCATTCTCATTAACTCCTTCCTCAGGGCATTTCATATGTCTGCAGAACATATTATGGCCATTTGGTTCTGAATGTTTTTGCAGGACCATCACTGAATTTAAGACAGAAAATGGCTAAAACTGTGAACAACATTTCAAAGGCTGTAACAAGAATGTTTCAGTAATAAATAAGTCAGCAGACAGAAATGTCTCACTAATTTGCTCTCAGGCCAGTCACAGTCAGAGCCTGAAGGAGAAGGTAAGACATATTTTATTTGATATATCCTGATATGGTGCTATCCAAGTGAAGCTCTGCCAACATTTTCACTTTAATTTTGCATTGCAGAACCGTTGTCTGACTGCCGTTCAGTCATTAATTTCTTTCCAATAGCTGCCTTTTCACCCTCAGAGGTCAAGTTGGAAAACTGGCATTGACTCAGCTCTATCCATCATTTTCATGTTATTTACCCTTGAATATCTGTGTGGTGTATCTGTGTATGTCCAGCTTTCTCAGCGGGTGAAGACTTTAATCATATTCATGAGGAAGCAGCATGATGATTCTTGTACCAAGAAAGTTCTTCTTGAAGGGTTAGGTAAAGCCTCTTCATAGATAAAAACAGAGGAAGAGTTAAAAGGCTTCATGCTTATTGACTCAGATGGCTTTTATATCTAAGTAAGAATCCTTTCATGTTGAAGTTTGATTCTCTTGCTTTCTCCTGCAAGGCTGAACATTTTATCTGTGAATTTTCTACTGGACAAAGGAATGGTGAGCTCCTGTTTCTCAGGAAAATGAGCTGCTAGTTTCATTATCATCAGCTCCGTACAAAATGGTTTGCCAGACGTTCCAAGCATGAAGTAAAGTCCCTCATGGGCCTGTGCTGCAGTCCTCACAGTGGGGAAGACAAGCTTTTGAAATAGTTTCAATTTTTATTCATTAGTGTGTATAAAAATAGGACATTTGATCCATCCAAAAGCAAACAGCCAGAGTATACTGTGTCACCCAGCAAAAGTACAGGACAAAAGGGCGGAGGCGCAAGGGAGCACAGCACCACCGCTTCAGAACACAGGTCACCCGCCCCAGTACCCTCTGCCAATGGCAGCCACTGGCAGGTACTTGGAGGACAGGCATGTGCAAGACCTTCCACCAACTTTTTTTTTTTTTTTTTTGGAGATCCTTTTTTTCCTTAGTAGATCTATTTTCTGAGTGTCTGATCTTCTCTTGGACTCCTCTAAACTGATTGCAACAATAACATCCTTTGGCAAGACATTCCACAGGCCGACTACCTGTTGCATGCAGAACTGTTTCCTTTTCCTTGAGGTTGGCTCCTTCTAGCTTCACTTTATGGCCTTAATTTTTGTATTGGAAGGGACAGTGCATAATGCCTGACTATCGTGTCCTTGCTACTCTTGATTTGTGGATCAGTATCATACCCTCACTAAAATAACCCCTTTCCATACTGAAAGGACCATATGGAAATTGCTCCTTGTATGGAAGTCGTTCTGTAGCTTTGGACATTGTAGTTGCCTTTATCCAAACATTTTTTCATTCTGATACAGCCTTTTTCATTTGAGGGAACAAGAGCCACACACTGTATTGAAGATGACGAAGAGCCATGGATAGTTTCATACAGTCACATAATTAGGTTTTATGTGTTGTTAATTTTTTCTTGATAATATGTATTCTTTTATTTTCTTCTATTTTAATTTTGCTATTTTGACTTCTAATGAGTTGACTTTTTAGTGGACCTAACTATCCTAATGCCAAAATGTTGTTCCTGGCTGTTAATTGAGAGGTTTGAGTCCATTGTTTCATATGTGAAGTTACAATTTTTTTTCTTCCTCCATGTGCGTTGTTACCTAAACTGTCATTCATCTGCCATTCTATTGCCCGGTCACCAAATCTTGTACAGCCTCTTAGCAATTCTTTCTAGTCTGCCCTCATTCTTACTGTCTTGAATAATTTTTTATCAGCAGCAAACTTTCTCACCTTTTGCCAGTTATTTATAAGCATATTGAATATCAGCACAGTTCCCTGAGGAAATCAGATGATGATGTCTCTCCACTGTGAAAACTTATCCTTTGTTTTTTGTCTTTTAACCAGTTATTTTTCCTTGAAAGGACTTACTCCATAGTCATGCAACATTTGCACAGATATGATTAAAAGGAGAAAAATCAAAGTAAATCATCACCAGAAGTAAAATTTTTGCAGATCAAAAAACTCCAAGCAGAGCCAAGCTGTGCCCAAACAATAAATGCAGTCGTGTAGCAGTTGTAATCAATGTCCTCCCAGCAGAATCATTTAAATCCACGCAGCCTCTATATGCTTATCCCAAAATGTAATGTGTCATCCAGTACTCCAGACAGGGCATCCACTGGGCCACAGAATGAACTGCCAAGCATCTGTAAAGGGACACAAATACCTAGTTTCAAAGGAAAAAAGTGTGTGGGGTTTGTTTGGTTTGTTTTGTTTTTAATTTCACAAAATTATCTCTTTGCTTTTGATCTCTCAGTATTATGCTGAAATGCTGAAGCCTGATCCTAAAACTGAAATCCCTGCCGAGAAGCAAAAATCATGCTGCCTGCTCTTGTATTGCACGGGGGGTGTTTCCCCATCACTTTCTGTCTCTTCCAGGGGTTTGTCCCCTAGCTACGTCCTTTCTTCTCTACCTATTCTAGCAACCAATTTCTTTCATGCTGATCAGAGAGGCTTCTTAATCCAGCCACTTCAGTAATGCAGATTAGGGTGTCACCCATGGAAAGAAGCATCAAACCAGCATGGTGGAGTGAACTGCAGTGGTGGCTAGGAGGAGCAGCCTGGGGTTAAGGGCCGAGCAGGGACAGGAGGAGATTTTTATACTGATTTTGCTGAAGAAGAGCAATTCCTATGTGTAAACTTTTAGTGTAATTGTGTCTAGACCATACATTGCTTAGAGTTTCTTAGCTGCCCAAGAAAACTTGGAGATTTGAGCCTGGAAAGGTATAGTTTCCAAGCTTTATCAGATGGTGAACCAAGGATGTTCCTTCTCCCTGAAAACCTCCCCTCCCTGTTAAACTGATTCCCTACTCAAGATGGCTCTTGTTTAGCAGAGTTGCTGTGTTCTTGCAGGTCTCTTGTTCTGGAGCTGCGGTGGGTAGAGCAGACAGTGGATGTGTGCTCTGATTTTGGCCAGGCTAGCAAGACACCTATGTGGCAGAGCTGGGAGTGGCAGTCAGGCTGCCTTGCTCTTTCCTCACATGCAGTCATGATGGCTATGGACACCAAGCACTCTCCACTCAGATAAAGCTCTGTAAATCTGCAAACAATTGGGAGCAGGATCCTCTAATGGAAAGCATCGGGCAACCTTAATTATAGGCATCAAAACAGGTGGCTCATGTCATAGCCACAAAATGGTTTTATTGTTAAAGCAGCTTGGTTGCACCAGGTTCTTGGTGCAAGGACCACTTTGCTATTTAGCACATTTCCAGGCAAATCTTCTCAGGTTTAGGACACCCAAAAGGCCAGCCAATAATTTTTTATGAATGGCTTTGCGTTCTTTCAGTCAGTGCATATCCCCACTGTTTGCAGAGCGATGTTGTATTTGTAGGCATCTCTGCTTAGAGGATCTGTTTGTTATTTATTATCTGAACACCTATTCAACAAACAGGCAATGAGTCAATGTCCTGGTTTCAGATTCTGTTAATGGATCAGGTCAGTTTTCTAGCAGAGCAAGTCGATGCATTTAAAAACAAGCAAAAAATGATTTGACAATGATGGGGATGTTCAGGAAATACATGTAACATTTTTTCTTCCAAACAATTTGATGCTGCCTGAACACCAACAGGTATTTCTGAGAACCAAAAGGAGAATGTCTAAAGGATCTTTGCCTTGTGCTGGGTTGAGTTTACTCATTAGAGCCATGTGAAATGCCCATCCTCACGCTGTCCCCTTCTCACCTGTCTGTGCTTGCTGGAAGGAGAGACTTCTGCCTTGCTTAGTCCCTATCCTGATCCCACTAAAATCATGACCATCGTGCAGCATTTCTTGAAATCAGTGGCTGTCCAGATGGAGCTACAAATAATAGCTGTGTCAGTCCATGGCCTCTTTTAGTTGTTATTTTGTTGGGGGAAGCACTAAAGTCTCAAAAATGTTGACTCTTATAAGAGGATGTACTGGGCATGATCTGTAATTGTGTGCAAGTGCTTCTACTGGCTTCAAGCATATTTTTGCAGGTGCCCCATCTGGGGAAAAAAATGGCCACGAATGAGACCCTAAATCATGTTAAATATTGCAGAGAGCATATCAATGAGGTATTTAAAGGTTTAAAAAAAAATCCCGGATTCTGAATTTACAAAACACCATTTCCTCCATCTGCACTCAGTGCTCATCATTTTGTTACAAAACCACTTCATTCCTTCATTGCTAATAGCTCTCTTTGAATGCTGAATTGCCTCATTAGGCTCTTTTATCCCGTGAATGAAATTCTTCCTCTGAGTCAAATAGGCAGTCCTTTATTTTTCCCATTGATTTTTAGTTAAATATATCAGACTGGTTCTAAGTAATCAATAAAGCAGCGTGGAAAGACTTCTGATCTTTGAAATTATGTGGCATAGACCTTTTTTTTTATAATGCCTCTCTTTTGAAATCTTGTGTTTAATGGAAGCTATTTGCCACCAGTTTAAGGATACGGCTACCCTGTTTGCTTTCAGCCAAAGACTTCCTCCTTTCCCTATAAGAGGGAATGACAATTCCAAAAGCCTGATTCCGACTGCAATGTAACTTGGCAGAGTCACCCGTCATGGGGGGGGGGGGGGGGGGCGGGTGTTACACTTGTGTCAAACGGCTGGAGGAGTTCACAAAGTTTGGACTGGCTTGCTGAATTAGCGTGTCAGTCAGTGGAGAAGTTAGAAAGCAAGCTCTGCCTTGTGCTTTGATGTGATAGCTCTTCTCAGTTGTTAATAGGAGCTAAATAACCACTGTTATGATGATATTGTTTGCTGTAAATTCGTCTCCCTAATTGATCTGTCGAGCATACTGCATGTTTCTAAACATGGGTATAGGTTGCTTCCTTCTGTCTCACTGGTTTAACAGTTTAAGTAAATGAATACAGATGTTTTATTGCTCCTTTAATGAGTGAGTGGAAAACCATGGATGATTTTCTCAGCCGTATCATCTCCCTGTAAAGTGCAATGTCTTTTGGGGCCTGAAAGTCTGGATTTGGTAATGAAATAGTTATAGGTTATTGGTTAAAATCCTGCCAAACGGGATCCAGAGGACTTTCTGATTTACTGCTCACAGCTCTAGGGAGAGGTGAGAGGTGCTCAGGTTATGGGTACGCCAGAAAATTGTTGCAAGGAAAGCTAAGGCCATCTTCAGTCCAGCGTGTGCTACCAGAGAAGAGCAGATGCTTTGCTCCGGGATGTAACTGGGAAGTTGCAGTCCTGCAGTGTGTTGATCACATTGCTTTGCATCAGTTTAGCTGTCAGGCTGCCAGAGGCCATGACACAAAACCCACCATCCAAAGGGCGCCTTTATTGAGAGCTGATCACAGAATCACACAGAATCACAGAATGGCAAGGGTTGGAAGGGACCTCGAGAGATCATCTAGTCCAACCCTCCCGCTAAAGCAGGTTCAGCCAGAGCAGGTTGCACAGGACATCGTCCAGGTGGGCTCTGAATATCGCCAGAGAAGGAGACTCCACAACCCCCCTGGGTAGCCTGTCCCAGTGCTCTGTCACCCTCAAAGAAGTTCTTCCTCACTTCAACTGAAACCTCTTATGTTTCAGTTTGTGCCCATTGCCCCTTGTCCTGTCGCTGGGCACCACTGAGAAGAGTCTGGCTCCATCCTCATGACATCCACCCTTGAGGTACGTGTTAGGCTGGACTAAGTATGGCCATATGGCAAATAAGTGGATGACAACTGCAGGCGTATTTGTCTATTGGGATAGATAGATAGGTAGTTTCAGCCAAAGTGATACTTTCTGAGAGTATGCAAAACCGTAAAAGACAAAGGCAAAATCCAAATAAGAGTTCTTTGTTTGGTAGGGAAGGAGATGTGTTTATGAGCATGATTATGACAGTCTCCTTGAAATCAGCCCCACACTAATGCAGAGAGCACAGCACGTTGTAGTGGGCAGCAAGGAGCTGATGCAGGCACTCTGTGTGTTGTCACTTGCCGTGAGCCACCAGTTCTGATGTATGGGTGGGCTGGGGTGAGTTAGTGGCTGATAACAAGTTAGGATGTCCTCCCCTTCAGATTTAGTTTCTGGATGTGTTTCTGACATGTTTGGTGATGCTCTAAGTTGCTTAACCCCTCTATGCTAAAGCTGACAGAGAGGTTGTAAGACTTCAGTTAATGTTTTGGCACTGATCTAGAGTTTCAAGTGGAGCTTGTCTGTACTGTCACTGAATAGAACTGTCAGCATTTTGTAGACCAGTGTTAGCTGTGGTATAACTCAGGGGCTACAGCTGCCTGACCTAAACACCTGTTATCATGCAGTTTTTAAGCTTGGGGAAGCAATTGGTGTCCTTAGATCTGATGATGTGCAACCCAACGGGGCCATAAGGCTGCTCTCAGGGGCCTGGTGCAGCTCCTTGAAGTGACGTTCTCTGTTCTTAATGAAAAGCCCTTCCATGAGAGCATTTTGCTTTTCCAGACCCAGGATTGATACTTCATGTATGAGTCAACAGCTGTTGAGCTGAACTCGAACCACGCCAGTCCGCGCCAGCAAGCTGGCGGCTAGCATTAATATCCCACAGGCAATGGAAACAGCAGCGTGTTGAAGAGCTGGCAAAAGTGGGTTGTCGCCGCTGTGCAGCACAAAATCCGAGGCCCGAGCTTAACTGTGTGCAGAAGTGGGTCTTTTTGAGAACACTGTAAACACTTGCAAGTGCGTATGGCCTCAGCGTGCTGGACATGTGAAATACCACACAATTAAAGTCAAGTGGATTCTTAATGGCTGTTATCCAGCACAAAAGCAAACCTTGGAGCTGGCTTCCCAGCTGACATAAAATAAAGCCAGGTGAGGCTATTGAGAGAAATGTGCATGGGACTCGGGGAATAAAATGCTGTCACTCAAATCCTGTCTTTGTGGGTGGGCATGTCGAAGGCAACCTGCTTCCCTCTCGTGGTCTTTGAGTAATGACCTCCACTTGCTGGTAGTGAGGTAGCAACACTGGAGTCAATTAAGCTATACCAGTTTATACCTGATGGGAATCAGTAAGATGGGGATTGGTATATATACTGCCTGCCTGGCAGGCATGAGAAGGGCTATTTGTGCCATTTACAAACATGTAGAATATGATTTGTATGAGTGTTCAGCATGATAACTTCCTCCTGTGTGTCAAAGCGTGATGGGCAGTGCCGAGGGAGTGCTGTAGAAGCAAAGCTGGGAGGTTGAGGCAATGTTGCTTGGGGAATGGAGGGCATGGGGAGAAGAGGGAAGGAATAGGAGCTACTTTTCAAAGCAAGGAGTAAACACGACTAACCTAAAAGAGAGGAAATACAGAGCAGTGAGTAAAAAGAATGAGGGTAAAGAAACAGATGTGACTGAGATGAGCCTGGTTTGATACTTGTGATTTTGCCACAATCACTAATTCCATTGTTGCACCTTCCTGCCATAAACATGCCTTAACATGCCTGGGGTGGAGACAGAAAGGGATGGGGTGGCTTCCTGAGATTGTATGTGAACACTCCTTCATTAACTTGTTTTTACAGTGAAGTAACCGTTGGAGCAAATTAAGAAAAGGCCTTCAAATCCAGCTTACCTCAGCATGGTTGTTTGGATGTCCTCTGAGGGGGCAGCAGAACAGCACTGGCATCCACATATCTCATGCAGAGGGGTTATTTCCAAGCTTGTCCCTCAGTTCTATATATGAGAGGTCACCCCTTAACAATTCTGTTAGAAATATTAACTTCCTACCAGATCCTGTGATGGAGAACTCAGAAGCGTCTCTTCATGGGAGAAGATGGCAGCATGACAAAGATGTCCTCCTCAGGCCACTTGAAACAGAAATAGGTGGTTTAGTCTGTTGATGTCAATCCAAATAACCATGTCAACGTTGTTCCCCATGTATCGAGGCTGTGTGTCTCTCTCTGCACTGTGGTATGAGTTGGGGCACCAGGTTTTTTTCTTGCAGCTATGTCTAGGGTGCTTAGGAGAGGCCAGATGTACAAGATGGTCCAGTGAAGAAAGTACCATAGTCTTAAAAGTTAGTAAGCTTCTTGGCATGGGTAGGCAGTGAGCAAGCATCTATACTGCCTATTGATAACCTTTACCATCCCTAGGCTGTGCTTATGTGACTGTCTTCCTGGATACTTTACAGTAGCCTGATGGCTGCTTTATTCCACAGTGCCTCTAGTTTTCCCTCAAATTCAGGATCCTTGGGAAATCTTCCCTGTAACCCTGGTTCCATCTTGATGGGGACAAGCAAAAGCAGGGAAGCTTGTAAAAGGAACCTGACTTCAGCAGAGAATCCCTCTGGACAAAAAGAACTGCCTGTAAGCAGGTGTAAGTGTGAAGGTATTGCAGCGTGGTTGCAACATGCAAAATGGAGCTGGTCCATTTTACTTACACTGTTAAAAACAGTGTAATGCTCTAGCACAGGGACTTACTTTGTAGGAACAGGATTTGCTAAAGTGATCCTCTTTCATGGTGGCATACTGAGTTGTGAGGCAATTGCAGTTATTTACACAAAGTGCACATAAATTTGCTCCCCTGACTGTAAACGGTAAACCATGTCTGTTAGCCTTATGGCCTGCTAATGAATCCTTTTAAAATACGTAGCTGGGCTGTGCTTTGAGAGTGCTAGTACTCACCTGACCAGAGTCTTTCCATATTCCAAGATCTCTCTTGTATTCCTCCTTTCCAGCCATTTGCAAAGCTGCTGCTTCGGCTCTTGTAAGCTGTCCCCTCCTGCCATGCACTTGCAGTCTGCTTCTCCGATTGCTTCTCTGACCTCTGCCTGGGTGATGCCAATTTAGAGCTGCAGCCCAATGCCCTTTTTTCAGTATAGATTGCTCCCTCTGCTTACCTACTGCGTGTCTTTCAGTAAAGTGCGTATGGCTCTTGGATACTGAGCATTTGTGGAACTTTTTGCAGTTTATTTTCATGAACAGTGGCTGACATAAGGAAATGGTATTGACTTGTAGTTTAGAAAATCTAGATTTGGTAGGAAGTTTTGGAGAGATCATCCTACCTGCTGTGCCTATGTCCGGGATCGCTAAACAAAACAGACTTCCCTCCTTTCAGACATCATATTGCTGCCACTTGTAAACCCTGTTGTAGAAGAACGACCCAGCTCCTTCTGGAGGTTTGCAGAGCTGGATTTATCGTCCCCTGCCTGTTTGCTGCAGTAGCATTCGAAATCTTTAGGGCTTATGTTCATATTAGCTCCTTGAATCCCAGAATGAATGTTTAGATGGTCAGTACTAGTATAAAAAAGTTGCTCCAAAGAGTAAGTAACAAAGTCACTGTTGTATAAAGAAATAAGTATCTTCTGTTTCACGTTGATCTTTGGGTTGTACTTATCATTACGGTGTCTGAGTCCCTGCCAGTAGTACATCAAATTGTGTGGGAGTAACATACCAGGTGATGTGTGGCTTGGCTCCATCTTTTTCCTCATGCATATGCAGAGAAGCACTTAGTGTTTGTTATGTAAATACAGCATATATATGATGATCTTTGAGAAGCAGTTTTGGTTTTGCATTTGGCTGAAAAAGTGGTGACATTTGCAGTTGTGTGGCCCATTTCTTGTGAACTCCAGTGTGAAATTTGTCCCTGTTGAATGAAGCTGACAAAAAACCTAAGCTACCAGATGAACTGGCTTTAGCCTTCTGTATATCCCATTAGCTCTCCTAGTTTTTAGGACCTGAACAGGGAGGCAAAGCCCCCTCCCACTTACTGTCCCCTGTGGACGTATTTAAGGGGAATGTTATTAAAAAGCATCTCTAGAAAACTTTCCACACCTTTACTTCTTCCTGCAAGCTTGGCCATGAGAGGGATTGAGCCAACTCAGCTTTCACCGTGCCCTTGCTAAGAGCTGTGCTTGCCAAGGAAGGACCCCACAGGATTTGACTGTTGTGGAGTAGATGCATTACTAGGAAAAAAGAGACAGCTTTTACTGGAGTGAGGCTGTATCTTAACTACTGCTCGGCCACTTGGGAAGTCTGTAAAAGCTTTCTGAAACTACCAGGCTCCTCCCAAAGCACCACTTGATCTAGTGCATTTTCAGACTCAAAGCTGAGCCTATAAAACTTATCCCTGTACAAAGACCACCCAACACTAGCAGGGTGTGCAAAGAAATTTCTGTTTATAGTTTAGTGCAAAGGTCAGATAGCTTTGCTATGGTTCAGGTTATCCACCCAGAGAAAGCATGCTCTTTTGCTAAGCATGGGATACATGAGTCATTTCTAGTACCCAGACCTCTAGACATAACATAAAATAGATGGCATGAAATAGCATTAAAGATATTAAAGATAGGAGGAAATTAAGTGTTTTCCCCCTTGCATTCTTGAGCTATAGGGTAATGGATTTCTAGTGCAAATGCAGCTACTAATGCACACATTAGAAGTGAAGGCAAACAGCAGAAACCTCAAACTTTGTAGTGTAAGATACAGAAAACTCAGTCCAGTAAAAGGCAACACAGAAGTGCTTTCGCAATACAAATTTGGTGGTTAATTTCCTAGCAGGGAATTAGTTTTTATCTACTTTTAAAAACTATGTTAGTAAACTGGGTTTATCTTAAGTTGCTTAGAATTTGTGACCCTGCCAGTATCTGGCATATTGCAGAATTTGTTTGAGAATGACGCATAAGGCCCCAAATCTGTATTTTTCCTTTTTCATATTTAAAAAAGTATTATTTAACAAAAAAATTCTTGCTCAACTTGTGCATTCCCAATTCAGGTCTTTTCTGTCATCCATCTTTGTTATGATCCTGTGGAATGGCTAAGGGATTTAGAATAGCAGGTCTCACACCCACCTAAACCAGAAGGAAATTCTTTATAGCTCCCTTTTTTTGAAAGGTGTAAATTCTGAACAGCGAATTCCCTCAAAACTGGGAATAAATGATTTGAAGGAGCGCCTCTCCTCATTAGAGACTGCACTTAAATATACTGGCTCCCCTGAATGCTTGGGAACACTTGGGTTTGGATTTCTTTTCTAGGACTTTTTCCACTTAGTAATTAATACTCCTCCTTATATAACACTTGTGACTGTGCAAAGGGATAAAAATGGGCAGTCTGCCCTGTTAAAAGGAGATGAATCTACAGTACCGCTGATGGACCTGCTTCCTGAAATTCTCTAGCGCAGAGGAGGTTAAAAGTTATATGTCAAATATAATACTCTCGGTCTGTTGCACTCGGTGACTGCAGCCAGTCTTTTAACTATTAAAGTAATAGAATTTAAGGCTATGTATTTTTAGCAGTTTTTATTGATGGCTTTCTTAAGCTTCTCTTCCAGAGGTTTTGTGATCATGAAGCAGGATGGAAGGCGTTTCTGCCTAACTGGTGTATCAAAGCTTAATTCTCATACGATCATGCACATGCATCCATTTAGGGCCAGCGCATCATTTCCAGTAACTAAAGATTGCCTG
This sequence comes from Gorsachius magnificus, assembly GCA_034008185.1. Taxonomy (NCBI): domain Eukaryota; kingdom Metazoa; phylum Chordata; class Aves; order Pelecaniformes; family Ardeidae; genus Gorsachius; species Gorsachius magnificus. The sequence goes on along the minus strand of CM067083.1, from coordinate 8,537,985 downwards.
ATTTCATGACTGCTCTGGAAGTCAGAAATGCTTCCTATTTGTTGGCCAGAGGAAACGAATATATTTCGTTTGAGCTGGATTTAGTCTTAGTATATGACTTATTGTAGCTCAAATATGTTTCTTATAATTTTGAAATCTGTGAAGTCATATCAATAACATAAATTAAAAGCTTCAAGTAATGTCTCAAATACATAGCTATTATTTTACATCTACAGGAAATGCTAAAGAAAGAAATGTAAAATAATTGAAAAGGAAAAGTCAGTTACCTGACTAACCATCAGCAACACAGAAAGTTTCCTTTCTTTGCCTAGTTGAAGGTAAAACCAGTCCATAATCTAGCTTGTTGAAATACTCAGTAATTTTGTTTTCTTTATTTTACTCTCTGAAAGTACACACCATTTATGTAGCACATTATGTAAAAGATACTGGGAATGAATTGAGACTTAGTAATCAACGCCACCCTTAATTTCCCCATCAGGAAATTAGTTGGGGCAGAGCTGGTATTGAAAGATGTGGGATGTCTGTATATCTGAAGTGGAGCACACTTGGTTGTTTCTGTCTTGGAAGAAAAACAGATTCCTGTTACTTGGAAGGGGCAACTGTGTGTATTCACTATTTTTCTCCTGGGCATCCAAATATCTTCATATGTGTTGGCAGCAGAATACTATGAATGTCTCTTTTGGAAACCTCTGGCAGAAATATCTGTTTTCCTTGCAGGTGACTGAGCCCAGGACCAGCATGAGGTCTTGGTCTCTTTGGCTGTGTATAAATTGAAGCATGACTCGAGTTGTGAGGCCTCTAGATGGTTAAGGTGGCGACTCTGGTTTTTCACATACACTCTTCTGGCCAAGGGGCATACATAGAGGTGTTCGCACTGCTGCAGCAGAGTGTGATTCCTGAAGGAGATGCAGTTAGTGGAGTGATTACACAGGGGAAGAAAATATCAGGACAGCACAAAAGGGAGGACAGGTAGAAAGACAACTGTGAGTTATACCTTTTACTAATGGAAAAAGGGAAGTTGTTCTAAGTGACTAAGAAATGAAATTCAGCCTGCGGTCACTGATGGCAAGTGGCCAGTCTGTAGCAGCTACTTTCTGTTGCTGTAGTACTGCAAATCAGCTTGCAGGAGATCTGTACTGCTGTGTGGAGTCAGACCTTCCCCCTGATGTATCTAGAGCTGGTGAGGCAGCGTGGATTTGGGACTGAATGTGGGACGGAGATGGAATCCCAGATCGGTCCAGCTTGCACCCCTACTTGCCTGTATGTGCTTAGGCTCCATCCTGTTCTCATTTATCCTTGGGTCATTATCCAGATGGCTCTGGTGCTCCACACTTTTTCTGACAGACCCATTTACTGCTAGGAACAAGAAAGAAACCATCCATTTATTGCACAAGGCAACTTTGCTTTGTATGCACAAAGTCATTTCACTGAGCTTCAGAGGATAATTTGACTTTTTTTTTTTTTTTTTTTTTAAAGGAGACCAGTGGCAGGGCTTTCTCCTCATAGGCTATCAGCAGCTCCTGCCAGGCTGGCACTGTATGCAGTCTCTAACCCCAGCCCCTTCCACTGTTTTGCATGGCATGTATAATGGATGGCATTGCCAGGACTAGTTTCCTGATGTTGTGTTAGTACTAAGGAAGAGACTGTCTTCTCCCATAGTTAACCTTACTGATTTTTAACCCAGCCATTAGTCTTCACAAATGATATTGTTTTCCCCTTTGGCATGAAGCAGGAAAGCCTGTTGAAAACCACAGCATCCGTTGTAAGGATGGGGCATATTCATCACTTAAGCCTGGGGCTCAGCTGCAAACACAAGTAGGACATCAGAAGCCAAAATATATTTGGCCAAACTTTTTTGTGTAATGGTTTCCTCAGAACTCCAAGCTGTAATCAAACATTTCATTAAAATGCCTTGGGAATACACAAGAAAGCTCTTGATTGTAATGTTTGCCTGGGGAGTTTCGTTTCAGTCTTCAGCCTAGATTGTCCTTAAAGCCTGTTGTACTGCATGAAAGGTAACGGAGTATCTCGAGGGAGAGTCACAGGCATTTCAGATTCATACCAGTGAGTTCCTGTACCTCCTGCCTAGAGGCTTCCAGCAGCCACAAATTGAGCTGGATAATACGGTCATTACTGCATCTCCTCTTCAACATGCTCACTGCAGCCAACATGAACTACTTGCCCTTGTGTTGGTTGTAGAGGCATTTCTGGTATGTGTCCTCAGAAGCAGGGAATGTATCTTGATGATTTTGGTAAGGAAATGGAAGCGCTGATGTCATTATTACTGTTCAGTTTAGCCAGAGTCCCCTTTGACCAGTCTATCCAACTGCCTGTTATACCAGCAATACCAGTCTGTCTAACAGTCCATCTAACAACCTCCCCACCACTGCGGTACCCAGCTTCTGTGAAGCCCTAAGAAGATACAGGGACTGGTTCTAGCTGATGCTCTCACCAGGGCAGCAGTGTTTTATGCTCGACTTCACCCAGACCTTGTTCATTTGCAGATAGCCAGTGCTTTTAGCACACGGTGGGAGGGGACGTGTTAAGCCGAAAAGCCAGAGCTCAGATGTGAGAGTAGCTCTCTGCATGCTCCCAGGCCCAGTTTTTTTCTTGCAGCACAAAGTGTCTCGCAAAGAGGGTGGTTCAGCTTTCTGCGACTTTATTAATTTGTTTATTAGCAGCCAGTTCTGGGTGAAGCATTCTAATGTAAGTTGATTAAATAATGGGATGCTGTTCCCCTCTTATCCCAGCCACGTGACAGGTTGGCTGTTTTCAAGTGACTTGTTCTTTCCCATTAACAAGCAGAATAATTCAAATGAATCGCTTCCAGAAACAGGAGAAACCAGAGTGTCCCCAATTATTCATGCTTCTGTTCCATCTGAGCATCGCTGCAGTGGGCATGCAGTTGTTCTAAACATAGGGTATGTTTTATGTCAGGACTGTTTTATCCTTGACAATCTGTCAATCGCTTGGAACAAAAACTGTTCCACCTTTCATTACTTTTCTAACAATAATCTCTTTTCTAGATCCATAGTTGTTCTTCATGGGTTATAAAGTCAGTATAATTTTGCTATATTGAAAAACACTGATACTGATTTATGTGGTTTCAGTTATGCAGTGTGTATTTTATTTTATGTCCAGTCTGGGAGTAGAAACCTCTCCGACCTGACTATGTGCTGTGCAACAGGACCCCTGCTTCTTTTCTCTTATTACTCCTATGGATAGAAGTATGTTTGCTTTCAGAAATGTTTCTGAAGCTTTGTTTTCTCTTGACACTCTCTGCCTTCTGCAATCACTTCATTGCCTTGTGGCACGCTAGGGCTAATTTCATGGCTTGTTCTGTGGTTGTGGAATATCTGCTGTTTCCCAGGATGTCTGTAAAACAATCTGACAAACCAGCCTGGTGCTTAGCACACCCCTCCCTCCCCCCATTTGCTTCATTGCATCAGATGGTTTTAGTAGCCTTTGAAACCCATTAACGTGCATCTCTCATATGAGCCCTATTTGTACCATGCCTGTGTATCCCATAATCATCATTAAATGCAATTTTAATTTTGCATTTTTAAATTGAAGTTGAAACGGGAGAGAGTAAAAGCACATCTGCACAGTACGTCGCGCTCCGTGTGCAGGGCACGGGCGTCCTCCACACTGCAGAGCCGCACTCAGCTGCGGGGCCCAAAGGCAGGGTCTGAGCCTGGCTGCTTTGGCAGGGACGGGTGTGCAGGGACAGCAGCTCTGTCCTGAGGAGTGATGCTGTCAGATGTGATGGCTGAGAGGGCGCTCCTTCTCTCAACTTGGAGATGGTGGTGAAAACCCCGCTCGCATGGCTCTTTACCAGTTTAGGCAACCCAGTTCCTATCTGCTGCTTGATCATCCCAAGGTAGTGCTGGCTGTGGCAGTGTGGGGTTAAAGGAAAATCCCTGTAAAACAACAGAGAAATGTTGGATCCTGGCCTTAAATGTTACTTACTGCCTAATACAATTTTTTATGGGCATTTGCTAAGTTTTAGTCTCAGTGAGGTATAAGAGGTCTGTTCAATGCGGCTTTGGAAAACATACTCGTGTACAGCTTTTTTTTCCTGGCAACTGTATGCCTTCTCCACAATGTAGTGCTTATCTCGTACAAGAAAATACCCTCTTTTCTTTGAAAGCACCATTTCCTTCCCCTTCCAGGTTCTTGAAGCATGGCACGGCATAAACCTGGTCTACTTAAGAGCATGTTACTGTCTTTGGGCCAAAATCTGTTGTGTTAAATAGAAGTAAAGCTGTCTCGGGCAGGCTTTTTACTGTAGTTGTGCTCCTCTATGTCATGGAGGCTGGATCCAGTCCTTTGCAGAAGGTCAGCTGAAGCCAGTGAATCCTGTGACAGCGATCTTTGCCTTGTAGGTTTGTGTGCATCCTAAACAGCCCATAGCTGAATTGGAAGCTGTGGACATGAGAGCCCTGGAAATCCTCTTTCTGCCTTTTAAAGTGTGTCTAGGCTGGGGGAGAAGATGTTTCGCAGCTGGCAAGGGCCGCTGCCTCATATTTTGATCCATGAGGACTGTGATAGTCTCCCATTTTATCTTTGATAGTGAACTAGCTGGTGTTTGTGTTATCGCCTGGGCCTTGGTTTAAGGAACATGCTAATCTCTGCATCTTATCTGTGTACTCTGGCAGGGGGAAGGTTCATGTGTACATTTTAAGTTGATGCCTTTCTGGTATCACCAGCTGTCTTTCATTTCTTGCATCAGAATAAGAAGGGAGATGAATTATTTAACTGAAAATGTCTCTGGATCACTTACTTGGCTGAGATTATTGATGCCATGACCCCTCGGGGAGGGAAAGCTTGAATAGTAGTGGCTGATAAATGTAAAGTATTTCTCTCTCATTCTCCCCTGCCACTTTCTCCTTTTTCCCTTCTCCACTAATGTATACAGACAGTTTTCTGAAATGCTCACTGTCACCTTTGTTGACAAGACCATCCAGAGGCACCAGCTAAGTTTCTGTATTTCTTGCGCCAGGTACCCCCTGAGAGCCCAAAGAGTTGAACAGGACACACATAGACACTGTGGGCCCAGAAAAAAAGGCAGCATCATTACAATTTTATAAATAAAACACTTGAATAATGTAGATATTTTGTAGTCTATCCTCGTTAATGTAAGGATTGCTGCTATCATCAGTCATTTATGTATTAGTCTGATAGCAATTAGGGAAATGTGGTATATATAGCAAGCTAAAAATTACACATCAGAAGCCATGGAGGTATCAGAAAAACAAAGGTTACATAAGAGATTTTGTCATACAACTTTCCAAAGGCTGTAATGCAATTCATGGTTGTAGCTCCAAACTCCATGAAGCTCCTGGCAAAAGGTCAGTTTTCTGCTCACAGTTAAGTGTTCATCTCTAGTAACGGAGCTGATCTGAGGTTACGAACTGCAGGATTTCTCATCTGAAATTCCAGGGAGGGAGGGATAAGGCATTCTGCTTGCAGTACTCTCTTAGCCAAAAAAAGAATCAAAATAATACTGGCTTTTGAGCTTCTTTTATTCATATTCTCCTTAGTTTTGGTTATGTTTCTTTCTAGGCTTGGAAGGCTTTGAATTTGGGATGCTGGCAGATATCCTTAGGAAATTTCAGTGGTATCTTAAGTATGCTTGAATCTCTTTCTTCCTCCTGTTATTTGTGACAGCTAGGGGTGCTATCAAGGATGGAAGTATTTTCAAGTATTCCAAGTCTGAGATGAGAAAGTTCTGATGCCTGTGTTCAGACTTTTTCTGGGCCAAACCCCTTTAAGCTCAAAAAGAGTATCCTATAAGAAGAGTTTTATATTTTCAGCACTTCTCCTTCCAGTACCACACAGCACCCAGTAATTCAAATTTTTCTTAAAAACAAAGAATGGGAAAGAAGAAAATGGCCTCATGTAGTGTGAATGAAATTTGACCATAGTGTGTTGCTGATTCCAAAGGGCTCCTGGTGTTTCCAGTGTTTTCTCCTGGGTATCTCTCTCCTGGCTACACAGCTCAGAATTGCAGCGGGAGGGCCAAATCCTGTGCTGCTAACCACCAAACTGCATGGGTGTAAGAAACGGAGAGGGAGTTACAGTCAAGCAAAGGAGTGAATTTCTATATGGATTTCTTCATTTCATTGACTATGCTTACAAGAAATGCAGTGCTGCCCATGCATCCTGTTGGCTGCAAATGCCAGTGTGAACCCAGACATCAGAAGCTCCTCGTACTTCCCAGCCCATTCCCTAAAAGCACCCCAAAAAGCCTACAAGGGCAATGCTCCGATTTTTCTCCCCCCAAAAGCCCAGGACTCACCTCCAGAGGGCACTGCACACTTGCTGTGCTGGTGGTCGCCAGCGAGCGATGTGCTGGAGGGAGCTGTTCGATGGGTATTTTGTTGCAATTAGGGGACATCAAAATATTTAAGTAATATTTTGACTGTCACTTCGATTGAAAAGCACGTGGGTTTAGGTATAGCTTGTATGCCCTTCGAACTAAAAAAATCCTTGCGGCAGCTGTCTTTGTTAACATGGGATTATTGTGCTTATAGAGTGCATGGGGAAAACATATATAAGCAGCAAAGGATCTAAGTCAGTCATGAAAAAACATCATTTTATAGAAATCTTGGGTCTTCTTGCCACTCTCCTAATTTGCAGCTGAACAGATGCTATACAAGCAAATATTCACACAGTAAAAATACACAAAAGCAGAATTCTAAGGAGTGGTACAATAGTGCTTACAGACACTGTGATAAACCCTCTCCTACCATTACTGAGAGACTCTCCTTGCCTTCCGTAAGTAGTGTCCAGAGCAGACAGAAGCACAGGGTGAGGGAATCAAGGCATGGAGAGGAAGAGGAGAAATCTGCGTGCTGGGGAAGGTGGATATGATTATAGCATTAGAAAGGTGCTGCTCCTTAGTGTTGCTTATAACACGGAAGCCTGTGACAGAGATGCTAATCTTATGGAATGACGAGTTTCAGGATGCCAGTTCTGTCATGAGTGCTACTGGGTTTTTTTGGCCTGCCCCAGTTTAAATGGCTGCAGAAGAGCACAGCAGGCTGAGGGACCACAGCAGCCGTGAGGCATGAAGTTGCCTGCTGCTCCGCTGCTGGCCATGTTCCTCGGCACTTGCACGGCAGAAATCCTCTCTGGCTTTGCGATCTCTTGGTGTTGCTCTCCTCTGCTTTGCTGAAACGAGCTGGGAGGATTTCCAGTCCAGCGCTGAATCATTGGCTTTTTACTGGAGTTGCCCCACTCTGCATACTGGAGTATGCCCTCCCGGCTGCCAGCTGCCCATGCCTGTTGGTGAAAGAATTGGCAGGACGGGTTGGCCCTGTCTCAGGATGTGCCCCCCCCCTCTGAGTGAGTAGCTTGCTGGGGTGCCGGAGGCAGTCGTCATGGCACTGCCTGCTGGATTTGCCACGCTGAGGCTGTATTAGCTGGAGGTGCAGCCTTGCTTGTGCAGGTGTAGCTTCCAGCATGCAGGCTGGCGCAGGTGCCCTTGTGCAAACACGGTGAGGCTGAGCTTGCAAGAGAGCTCTGAGGAAGTCCAATGCCAGGAGCTAAAAGCTGTTTTAGCCATAAGCAGCCTTGCAATTTGTTCCAGGCTATCTTGTTGGTGGAAGGGGCAACAAGCAGAGTTCAGAGAGGCTTCCAGCTTGGGCAGAGAGCTCCTCTTGCCACTGGCTCCAAAATAAAAACAACCTTGGGCAGGTCAGCTGAAGTAATAGGCAGGAGAGCACATTGCAGCCAGCCAGGGCACACGGTGGAGAAGCAGCCAAGAGGTCTCAGATGGCATGGGCACTGGGGTGGTCGTGCACAGCTTTTTTTCAACTGGAATTTGAGTTCTGTGGAAAATGGATGCTTCAGTAGTTGGTTTTGGTCTAATGGTTCAACAAAGAGTGAAGATACTGAAATTTATGATGAATTTATCAGATGGTCCAAACTGTGTTCATTCTGAAAGCCAAAGCGTTTTGTTTCAGCTTGATTTGATCACATCTGCTGGATCAATTGTAGTGCCTCAGGCTTCCCTTCTAATTCGTGTCTGGATTAATCTCCATGGTACACGGCAGCAGTTCAGCTGGGGAAGATATCCCACAGCATCTTCTCAGATTAAATCCAAGCAGAGAATGCAGAGAAAGGAAAGGGTAGGGGTAAAAAGAAATGAAGAATGTGAGATATCACTTCTCCTACACAGTGAGATAGCTGAGGCAGACAGAGATTAATGAAAAATTGACCTAAACCCAAGTGTTTTCAAATGGGTCAGCTGAAGTGTTTCAATTGGGTCAACAAGACCTGGAACATTTTGGTTTTCTGATTAAAATAAAATAAAAATGACTGCCTTTTCCTTCAGAAAGCATTGGCAGAAAATTCCCAACCAGCTCTGTCAGTAGCACAGAAGAGAAGTTTCTCTGAGCTGGTAGCAAATTTCCATACCCAGCCCCTGGTCTTCTAGATGAGGCCCCTCTTTTGCCTTCATAGTTAATTTGGCCTTCTCAGTGAAACCAATGGCTTGGGTATTGAGGGAGGCAAATACAGTGGGATCTTGAGATGTTTTAGCAATCTGGAGTATTCTCCCCTGCCATCTGGACTCCATCCTTTTTTTTTTTTCAGCTGAAAATACACATTTCCCCCACATCTGCAACAGCCCTGATTTTGCATTCTGGTCCAGTTTTGTTGCCTCTAGCCTCAAGATCATCCTTTGAATTAGGGGTCCCATCTGTTGTTACCCTGAGCAGCACAGAAATAGAAAATCCTGTGGGCAAATGGAGTGTTGCTTTGCAGGACCAGGCTGAGCTCTGCATCCAATTTAATGCTCAGTTTAAATTCTGTTGAATACATACCTTAGATCTTTGATTTTTGGAGGGCAATGTGCCAAGTAAATGGAGATCTGACAATTTTCAATTTTCCATTTTCTTAAAAATGAAACACGCTACTAATGAGTAAGCCAGGGGGATGGGTGGGGAGCAGGTTTGCTGAGAGGCAAGGACAGCTCTGAGCTCAAGGGTTGCCCATGCTTGTCAGGGCATCTCTTTCTTCTGGTGTTTGACATTTTGTACTCTTACTTGCAAAACTGGAACCCCAAGGAGGCTGTGTTTTTGGGCAGAACTGTGTCCAGCCAGGCACCGAGCTATCCTGTTTTATAAAACCCATCTGCAAACATTTGGCCTCTGGACAATTTCAAAGCTTCCTTGAGTAAATGTATGTGTATGAAATACTGTGTAAACAGTTCCTGAGCACAGTAAGTAGGAACGGCACAGCCTAGTGCCTATTTGATGGCACATTCTGTGAAGACATCTCACTTGTAAAACAGTAATACATCCATTAGCTCAAACATGTGACTCGGGGGTTAGGAAGAAGAAATTCCTTAACGTTCAAAATCCAAATCTTGATCTGAATGTTATAGCCTCCCCGTCTTCGGTAACAGCAGAAAAGACTCTTCATGTGGCTACTGTCCACATCTTTTTTGTTTTACTACACCCCAGTGGGATGTTCACAGCATCACTCTGCAGTTCAGTCCATTGCTAAATGGATGTGGACTGGGAAAGACAGCTGGCCAGACGGGGACACTAAAGGACTCATGATTGAGAAGCAATGGCTTTATCTTCCTTTTTGTTTGCCCAAGCCTATCTCCAGTTAAGAAGGTCTATTTCTTCCACATACCCAGATACCAAAACCTGCAAGAAGATCCTTTACCCAGTAGCACAGCGGTATCTCTGCTGAATAGTACAATATGCTTTGAGGATCCTGATTTTTCAGAATGAATGTTGATAAAAGGTGGGTCTGGGTAGTGAAGTCCAAGTATAATTCTTGATCGAAGTCCTTCATAGTCGCAGGCATTCAAACCCTGGGCTTTGGTATATGCCATTGTAAGAGACAAGAGCTAGCTGCAAAGTTCAGGTCAGGAATCTGACTCTGAATTTCAATGAGTTGCAGGGATTGTCCAAGCAAACGGCGGTTACTGCATGTACTGCTGAATTCAAATCGAGAGTCATTCTTCAGGGAAGGAGAAAGCACCAGACAGCTTGTCACTCACTGCATTTCTTTTGAATCAGAATAAAACTCTTCAAACTTTAAAAATAAAGCTGTGAAAAGCAGCTACATTTTATGTGGGCTTCGTACCACATAGAAATTCAGAAGAAAGCAAAGGGCAAAATTTTATCCCTGGAATCTGAATCAGATTAATTTTTTGCATTTGGCCTTGGCTCATATCTGAATGTAATTTTAGATGCAAAGTCCTCAAAGTCTAAAAACTCGAGTCTTCTGGCACCCTTTGATACTACCAGTGTGTGGTAGACTATTGCACCAATAGTATAAAAACTGTGAAAATAACTTATTTTGCTATTTACATTACTGTTCATTATGAACTTGATTTTCATAAAACCCTGGTGTCTCTGGCAGGAATGTGGCATACAAATGGTAAGAATGACCACTGATTGTGTTCTCCTTCTTGGGTTCCCATCCATCCTTACTGGACTGTAAAGAATTGAGAAGGTGAGGAAAACCTGGTCACTTACATGCTGGTTCAAGCTGCAGCATGAAATGCTGACCTTAATATTTCCAAGCTTGTATCCAGATTGCAGCAGGAGGAAGGATGATAGAGGTGAATATGCGTGTTTGACATACTTGATGTACTGGTGCAACCATGCAAACTTGATCACATCTGCTTGCTAACATTTGATTTCATTTTTCACTGCAGCTCAGAGACAAACACTGTGGCTGGCACTCTGTGATTTTATAACCACGAATAATGTTTGTAGGTACCAAGGAAGGGAGAACCAGATCTCTTTTTTTGGGTGTAAAAAGTTCCTCTTTGCAATGGAGAGTTTTCCTTCCCTTTGTGTACAGCACAATCTAGTGTGATTCTTGTCCTCTTCCACCGCACAAGGTGTGACTGGTGCCTGCAGGAAGGATGACAGAGGTGTTGGGTAGCTCTGTCACTTCTTTGCAATTCTGTATTCTTAAAGCATGGAAACGGGCCAGCTCTCTTGGCATGGCAGCGCTGTGAAGGTCAGAGCATGTTGTATTGGAAAGAGGCATCCTCCCTCCTACACTGGCTAGTAGAAATCCCAGGGAGGATTTTAAGCAAGGGTTTATTTGAAAACAGATGAAAGCAAGCAAATTAATCAGCTAGCAAAAGGAAAATGATGTTCTGGAAGGCTTAAGCTGTCTGAATCATGAGCCAGACCTGCAGCCAGAGGCAGTGGCAGGCTTGCCAGCATGAATACCCAAGAAAAATGTGGAGCAGGACACTCATGAAGTGAACAAGACACTGCAGCAGCCTGCTGCTCAGGTCTTGTGTTTGCAGTCAATAGTGAGAGGGAGGCAAGATGGACATGCTGCAGTTGACGTTCTGCAAATGCTTCCTCAGCAGTTACCGTGCACCTGAGAAAGAAGAAGAAACGCAAAAAAGAAAGCCCTTTTCTTATTAACAGTGTTCCTCCTCACTAAACCCCTCAATTTATGGCACTTCCAGAAAGAAATTGAAAATTATGCCAGTTTGGTGCTGCTGAGTGCCTCCAGTTTTAGTGCTGTGCTTTAGGGTGTGTGGTCATCCTAAGGGAGCTGCAGGGCTCTGCTCTATGTCGGGGCACCAGCATGGCACCAGCAGGGGCGGTGCTATCTGGCTGGGAAGACCTTTACTTTACCACTGAGTTGTAAGGTTCAGGCTGCCTTTCCCCTCTGCTTAATTTTTGTACTGGTGATTTATGAGGGACAGTAAGTGCAGCCAAGACTGGGTAAATCGATCTGTTCACATGGGAGGGAATACTGTAATATTCTGCCTTTTCTGGGAGAAAGAAACAAATTTCTCATCTCACAGTGTGGCTGCTGAGAGGAGACTGTGCTGGAGTCTCCCTGTCTTGGGAGTGGGTGAATTGGGATAAGACATAGGAGATATGTCAAAGAAGCCTTAGAAATATGAGTATGTATTAATTTCTCTGTTTTGGCTAACTGAAACATGTTAAATAGCTCCTCCCATCAGCTGGGAGAAACAAAGGAAAAATAAGAACGTGTATTTACAGTTTGTAATGAATTTTCTTAGACTCCATTTATTCCTGTTCTGAGTTTACTTCTTGTTAGTAGCCCCCTGGTAGGAAGGTCTGCTGGAAAGATACATTTGAACTTATTGTAGCAGGTGATCCACAAGAGATGAATTTTCAACTTGCAGTCCTGTAATGTTGCTGTGGAAGCGTAATACCAAAAGTCACACACAATTATTTAAACATTAAAAAACCCCACCCCATATGACATGGAGTTATCATTCCTAACACTGAGCTGCAGCAAATAATACTTTACCAAGGGTTTTTTTAACACAAACCATTTTAAATAACAAATGCCTTTGATAACATTTCCAACTGTTTGTTATCAGGAAATATGCAAGCAGAGAGGAGGAGATTCAGTGATTAAATGACATATTTCACGTTTTTCACCCACTGCAACTTGCATCCAGCTGCAGGCCTCAGTCTGAAGGCTGAGCTCAGTCGGCAGCAAGGGCCGGATGGGGAGCTCCTTACCAATCCCTAACCTGGTGTCACTGATGGCTACGAGGTCGTTGGTGAGAGCCACTGCTCTGTGGTGCCAGAGAGGTGCATCTTGTCCCTGAAGAACCTTGTTATTTTCCTTTACAAGAACAAATGACTTTGCTTTGCACAGGAAGCCATTTCCCACTGATGGTGCCCAGCATCGTTTTTTCCAGTGAGGGGTTGGCCATGCCCTTGGAGGACCAGCAAATTGCAGTTCAAAGGTTCAGAAGCAGCCACTGGGCAGACAGCTGCTTCCCTTAAAAGGTTACCAGCATGTATGGCTCACTAACACACCATCCTCCTGAGTACACCCTGAGAGAACATCCTCACCCAAGCCTTTATTGGAGATCATTCTCTCTATCCATCTATTAATAAGCAGGTGATGTCAGCCTGTTCCTCCTTTCTTCCTCCAGGCAAAATCTAGCCACAATAAGCAAATAATAGGTGAGATTTGGAGAGAGGATGCTGATGGTGTTGGAATGCAGGGTGAACCCAGGAACAGGCACTGCCACTGAGTCAGAAGATGACATCAACACTCCCACTCCGCTGACAGGTTTGCTATCTGCAAAAAAAATGGGCTTAGGCCTGTGCTCCTATTGTGTTACAGTTAATGCTGGCATTCACTGGCAAGCAGCGGCCACTGTTAGTTAATCTGATTGAACGTCATTTAATGGGATGGATAACAGCAATGTAAATTCTAAAGGGGTGATGCCATGCTCTGGTCTGGAAATGAAAGTGGGCGCAGGTCACAGCGGGGAGTCACCCTCTCCCTTCACCGCCTATCTGGGTGCGTGTCCTGGTTGGGGCAGGGCAGGACTGCAGATGCTGTGAGCGTCCTTTCTGGAGCAGAAGCAGCTTCTTGGCTGGGATTGAAATGTGAAACTGTCCTCCTGCCACTGTTCCTCTCCAGCTTTGCCTTTCTCTTAGATGTCAGGGAGGCTGTTCAAAGCATTGGGAGTAGGTGCAATGAAATGGTCTAAGGAGAAGACACACACTTGTGTGTCCTCTGTGCAGTGGCCCATCAGAGGATTTGCAGGGTAGAGAGTACAGTCCTGTTGGGGATTTTTCCATGTGCCTGTGAGATTGGAAGGATGGCTGCCGGGTGAGAAGCCCTCTTCCATGGGGCTTCCAGGTCCCTCTGCGGCAGATAGCAACATGCAGTGTAGCCCTCCCCTTCACTCCCCCTCCCCCCTAACACAGGTTTTTATGTAGTCCTTGTCTACTGAGTCACAACTACTGCACTTTTCTTGCAGTATAGTGATAGGAAATTTCTGGTGAGCAGAAGCAGTGGCTTGTCCTTGAAGACCTAGGAGTGGGTACACTTCCTTGAAACTACAGTGGGGCGCATCTTCCTGAGCTATGTGGAGAGTCCTTTTGCCTGATCTTGCTCACAAGTCTGTCTGATGGACCCCAGGTCCTTGTGACCTTACTTTGTTGTCTCCATTAGGTGTGTGGAATTAAATGGTGACCCCATCCATGCTGCATGTTACTGTTTACCTTGGGACAGAGGGTGATCTCAGCAGCTGTGGGCTGACAAACTCTAAAGTACTCTGGCAGTCACATGCAACAGCTCACTACAGAAATGTTTCTAGTGAGTATTCTGGTGAAAAGAGGCTTTGGGTTAGATTTTTCCATATCTGTGTCTGTAGTCCAAACCTTACAGCCTCAGCTGATGATGAGTTTGAAACAGAGATAAGTATGAGGTTAATCTGCTTTCACGATACAAGGTGGGAGAAGGGTCGAAGATCAAGAACCAGAGATTATTGAGCTGTTAAGATTTTCCTGCTTTATTCATTCTTCCACTACTAATCGATATGTTGGCTTTATAATTGCAAGAGCCAAGGATGAAGTTTTACTCTGCTCCATCCAAGAGTCTCCCACAAATCCCTGGTTGGGGTTGTTAGAATCTGCTATATTCTGCTTAGAAAAGCCACAATAAGGCTTATATTCCTCTTCACTTATGGGAGGCAAATGGAATCTGAAACTGTCCATGAATCACTTCTTACCATTTTTAAAAGACCTTTACAATTTACTTCCCCCACTCACAAACACAAAACCAAGTTTCCCCCAAGTATTTTCCAGTATCTGCAGATCGAATAAAGGAAAGTACTAGATGATGCGGATATAATCTCTTGAACATTAAACAAAAATCAGCAAGGCAAAGTCCAGACTAGGAATCCAGTAGCTTTAATAGCTGGCATAAGTCAGAATATCTCTGAGGAGAATGCTACTTTAGAAGGCTGAGCAGGTATTATAATGCCCTCCTCCTTTGCCCCCTTTCTATCTTGCTTTGGCTGTTGCAGAAGTTGTTTCAGTACCACTATTCATTCTGCATCATGCATTGCAATAGTGCAACACCACTCTGTTTAGATTCACAGCAGGTCCATGCTTGAATCCCAAAGAAGTCTGAAAACCATCCCTTGAAAACACATACACCAATACTGAGTTTTATATAACCCTCTTTTAGACACAAATAAAATCTGAGGCTACCGCTCTTTCAAAAGAAGTGCTCTTTCCCTAGAAAAAAAAAAAACCAACAACCTAAGGCAGCCTCTTCCAGACAATTATTTCCAGGCCACAAAGCAGGGGTGAATGATGTGAAATAATATTTCAGTAGCAGCCCTGAGTAGAAGGGTTGCATAACCAGAAACTGTCCTGTGTCAAATCTGAATGCATGTTACTAAGAAGACAGGGCATTTTTACTCCCAGCTAATGAGGGTAGTGTGGGGTTTGTGTTGGTTACTCATGCAGTCCATTCCGTTGTGGCGTGACTATTTACTCTTTTATAGGTGGCTGCACCTGTAAGCCAGTAATTACCTTGTTTGTAATGTTAAGCCAATGACTCAAACAGCTTACTTCAAGTTAGGATACATGGATTTAGCTGGACTCTGCCACTGGCTTGGTATGTGAACCCAGATAATCCATTAATTTTCATGCAGCTCGTTATTCTACATTTAATTTAGAAATTGTGACACCAATCTTTATAAATCCCTTGGTCATCTTTGACTAACTTTTGTGGTAGGAGGTCAATCCAAACACTTGTTAAAATAAGGAGGGTTTCTGTTACAGGGGCTCAGGAGTTCAAGGGAAAATAATTAGTTTCAGTTACATTATTGAGTCTGATAATTATGATCAAGCCTTAGTAGCTTCCAGTTTAGTAGCACATAATCTGTAGAAAGGTTCTCCTTGCCAGGTTTCCAATGGGTTTTATTTGGTATCATGACTGTGAACAGCAAAAAAAGCAAGACAACAACTTTATGTCCCCATTTCTCTGTTTCCAGGATGATTTAAAAGAATCTGAGGGAGCGTCAAAATTGACATCTGCACCCACATTTTAGTTTCTTCTTCCTTTGCTGCTCAGTGATGGTTCTAGTGATGATGTTCAGTCAACTGTGGTGTTAGTTGATTGAGATCTGTAATGGAAGTCCATACTTGCAGCTCTAAAAGCCAATGGTGTACGACCAGTACTTAGGTTTAGTGGATCCACAAGTAATTAGACTAAGCATGCTAAATGGCTAGGCCAAGTGGGGCAGAGACACCTAGCGTAAAGAGTATTTCAGTGTTCTTCATTTTTTATTGAAGTGCTCATAATGTCTTGCCAGATGCCTGGTGTAATATAAACAAAATGTCCCTGTTCTGAGGAGCTTTGTTTAAGAACACCTAGGAAAGGATAGGAAGAAATATGTATGTGTTATTAAGTACATATTCTTAAATACAGATAACTAAGTTCCCTGAAAGTCTGGCAAAGAGAGGTTTCCAGCGAGGTTTGAAAATGGGAAGTGTTCCTACACTGTGGGGTGAGGTGTTGAGCTCAGAGGTGAGGAACAAGGCAGTCACATGAAACAATACATAGGGTCTCTTGGTGAAGAGGCCAACAAGTACAGATGTGAGAACTTTTGTGTTTTGAGAGCAAAGATTTACTACGAATACAGTATTATCTTGAGCTATAGCCTCAAAATCAGTGTCTGTGACGCTGAGGGGTTCAAACCATCTCTCCTTCTAGGCAAACCCATTCCTGTTTACTTGTGAGATGCCTTTTCTGTTGCACAGGCTAGTGCATGTGTTATATATGAAGATACTGCTTCAGTAGGCAGGCTGAAAAATGCTACCTCGGACAATTTGTGAAATGAAGAAATACGCAGAAAGTGAGCCCTGCTTTTATCTTGTACACGTGGAGTTGAACAAAAATGGCTTCCTCAACCAGCAGCACGGTAGCTTTCATCCCCCTCTTCTAGCTGACATCTTCCATCGCTGGGCTGCTCTCCGCTTTGATCTGCTTTTTTTGTTTTCAAACAGCTTATTCTTTCATCAGGAAAGATCAGCTTCTCCTGTGGGCAGAACATCAGTAAACACACTAGAGAAAAATGGAAGAGATAATAACATGAATTTATCTTCCGAATAAGTTCCTGTTCCCAAAAACTAAGCAACATCTCTTTCTCCCCAACGAAATGTCGTTCTCTAATAACCATTTCATAGTAACAAGGCACTGAACAAAAGAATCTTATTAGCTTTAGGGTGTCGTACTATTCAGTCACTGTTCAAGGTGGAAGGATTTAGAGGATAAGGATCCTAGCTACTCCTTGTATTTTTAGCAGGAGCTAAACTGTTAAATGACAACATTTTAATATGTTTGTGCCTTATATTTCATTACAGTACAGTCAATTTGTCTGTTAGGAACTGGAACAAAGCAGCTTGAAGTCTGTGTGATTCTTTCAATTAACTTTAAAAAGCCTTCTTCCAGGCCTTTAAGTCAAGGTCAGTATTGGAGTTATTCCTTTAATCTATTCTCTAGTGAGATAGATTAAGAAGAGTGCATTACCTCCCTTTCTAGACGGGAGGACCAAGGAAGTTGCAGTCCTGTTTGACAGTGGTCAGTTAGATCAGCCGTAGCTCTGGGAGTACACCTCCTTCCATGGGTCCGCACCATCTCTTCGGACCCATAGCATGGTGGCTGAATCCTGAAGGGTCCTTATAAAGCTGCAGGCTCCACCGAGTCATAAATAAGATCCCATTTTAATTAAAACATTGATGTTATAAAATACACACAGCACAGTAACACATAATATTTAGGAAACTTTAGTCGGAATTACAGAAGAGTTTGTTATGCAGTATTTAAAAGCTGTGATATTTCACCCAGTTTGCTTCCAGTGTTGCTGGAGAGTCCCTTCTCCAAGAGCCCTTCCCTGGACCACATCCTACTTCTTGTGGCTATTTCCATAGCTGAGCTATGCAGCTATCTCACTGTGGAGCTTATCTTCTTTGCCATCAACGGGCATATCATGAACACCTCACTTATATTGTGGGCTCCCTTGCTTCATGAGTAGCCTTGTTAAACTCAAGTGAAGTTGGTTATCCTGTGGATGGTAGCCGAGATTAAATTTCTGTCTCAAAATTCATCACTCCTGCTTACAGACAGTATCCTTCCTTTTAGCTTTTATTTATTATTCTTTTAGTAAATGTATTATAGTGGAAGGAGTTATCATGACAGCTCTGGATAAAAGTGTCCTTGACATATAACCATTATCATTTCTTCTCCTTATCATATGGCAAAATGTATCTGGTTAATTTATGATTCATGCTGTGTAAAGGACTTGCCCATATTCTATAGAAATATTTGTGATTTTCCTCCTAGCTCTAGACATCTGTGAGCTGGCCAGTGTACCCATAAATAGTGGTCTCCAAGGGGATGTCCCGACTGCAGCTGGGGTTCATTCCCTCTAAATTCCCCTGCTGTATTCCTTCCCTCAGCATCACAGGTGTGATGGGAGCTGTGAAAACAGCCTGGAAATCAGCCCATCTTTCCTGCTTGTTCTCTCATTTGGTAAATGCGGAGACTGGGGTAGGGAGTTTTACTTATAATATGCCCTGGCAGCGGGTAAGGCTTAATAGGCTTTTTTTAGTCTCCAAAAATGATGATCCTCTGATTATTCCCATGTGTACTCTTATCTATTAAAGGATGATGCTTCTGCATACAATTCCAGCAAACCCAAGTCTTTCTTTGCAGGGAACACTCTGTTAATGTCTTTCTGCATGAGCTCCAAATACTTTGTTTTCATTATTTAAGCTCCTACTGACTATGGGGAAGATCAATAGCCAGTTGATAGTGGCTGTGGTTGTTATCACTTCGTGGCAGGTGATATAGTAGTAGCCTGCAAAGAGTATGTTCTCCTTCTACTTTAGACACATAGTTTATCCATAAAACTAACAGTTGCTTCACGTTCAATTTGTCATCCTTGCCCTTGAAAATAGAAGCTGATTTTTGAATACACCGCAGTGTGCAATATAATCCCTGTTCACTGCAGCAAAAGCTGATGAGTAACTGTGGGGTTGGAAGAGGAGAAGGACGTGGCTTCCAGTAAATAAGAGTGACTGGAGGCAGAAGCAGAGGTGGGTAGATGGGTAATGAGGAATGCCAGATACAAGAACTGGATGGGTTGTCACTGAGTTTTCCTCTTTGGCACTACCGATTAAATCCCTGGGTTGGACACCATGGGGGTGAGAAGCTGTACTTTTATTTCACGCTGAAGTTTCAGACTGTAGTGCTCTTCCTAGGAAATCTGTATTTCATTTCACTTGCTGTACAGCTATACTGGAGGTCTACTGTCAGAGGCAATCATTGACCAGCCAGGTTTCAGAAATCACACTATCATTTATTGCAATGTGTTGAACATCTTCCTTTGGAAAATACTTTTCATTTAAGGTGTCTAACCTTCAGAATTGCCGATTCCTTTGGAAATTTTGGCTTTAGTGGTGTGAGTCAGGCACTGCCCCCCTCTCCGTTCTCTAGGGAAATGGGACTCTGTCATCTCACTTGGTGCAGCTTGTATCCATCTGGCACTGGAACCATCTAAACCCAGTTAAAGAAGGCACAAAAAGGAAAAAGCAGAAAAAGTTGATTTGCTGAAATTGTACTACCTTTTGTTATCAGTCTGTGATCAATGCTGTGGTAATTGGTGACAACAGCTGAGGAAATGCTGGTTATTACAGGAGGTGAATGTCCCTATCTGTCATCTGAGTCCACCTTGCTTATCTTCAAATCAGAGCGTGGGGTCATTAAAGCAACTTAATACTATAGCATCGATGGAACAAGCAGTCTGCTAAGTTCTTGGATACCAGATGGTAAATGCAGCTTGAATTGGCAAATTGTTGCTCTTCTTCCTGCCATGCTAAGGCTTTTTATCTACAAGCATAATAAAAACAGAACAGAAAACCAAGGAGAAATTTCTTTAATCAAGCATGAGAGATTTGAAAGAAAATAACAGCAAGAAAAAACTTAAACAAAAGTACAAGAACAGATTCTGCTTCAGTGCTTTCTGATTTATTCCTCTTGCATGAGAGCTCTGAGGGCCAAAGCCTTCTGATTTTACTGTATAGAGAACCATAATGACCTCAGTAGGACTTTATTAATAAAATAAGGTACCACTGAGTGGTAAGTCTGTCCATCTTTATCATAGTGGCTTCTTTTACAAATATTTCTGAAATTCTGCAATTTTCCTAGAATAATGGGAAGGGATGAGGGTTTTAAAAAAGGTAGTATCAATAAAAAATAGCTGATGATCGGACCAGTCGTGTTGATGATTGGTCTATAAAAGTGAAACCTTTAAAATTTTGGAGTCGCCTCCAGATACAAGCTTTGTCACTCCAAACTAGACAATATGAGTCCTTGGCAGTATGCTTTAGAAGGCAGTCCTGTCCTGTTGGGGAATTCATAAGAGGGAAAGATAAATCTTTCCATCTCTAATTTAAAAAATCTAGGAATCCTTCTGGGGCCTCACAAAAATAAAGGAATTATAGTGCCTCTCCAGAGCACATAATGTGCCTTGAAATGCAATCATAAAAACCTCTGCAAATCTAAATCCCCAAAGCAATCAACATATTTTGGTAGAAATCTTGAGAGACTTAAGTTGCCTAGTCTTCACTATACAAACAAATAAATACCACTTGTCCTGTAATTTTCATCATGGGATATAAATGTGTTCTTTTTTATATGTTCTCAGAGATGAGGGCTCCAATTTCTATGAGTCTAGCATTTCTTTTTGGTGGTATCACTCATGGCCGCATCCTATAATGCATTTAGACATTGTGGGGAGCGCTTTAGTCCATGAACGATACCAGGGCAGTCTCTAACTTGGTCACGTTCAGATCTAAATGCAGAATCCAATTTCTTTGATTTGCTTTTTTTCAGTAACAAGTCTTCCCAACATATCAACACATTTCTTCCTGCATGAGTAGGGATATAGGTAAATGAAGTAATTAATAGAAATGGAGATACAAATGAATCGGGGAGGGGAAGATGAGGGCATCCATTGAACTGCCTTCTGTCTCTTGCGTTCTTGTAGCACACCCTGCACCCTGCCCTGAGACCCAAGACTTCATGCCTGGAGACCACAGTAATGGTTGTAGAGGCCAGAAGCCCACCTACCTCTGTGTCTCTTCTCTGACAACAGTGCCAAAGCAGATGCCTAAGGAAGAGTAAAGAAAAGGGCAAGCACCTAATGATATGTCTCCTACTCTCTAATGATTTGCAGGTCGGGGATTTCCTGAGCAAATGTATCATTGCCTTTGGAAAGTGGGCCATTTGCCCCAGACAAGTGGTTTGTGATGCGATTGTCCCATTCATTGAGCTGGCACCATTTAGAGAGCATTTTGATCAACCAGATTCTTGCCTCAAACTAGAGTGCTCATTTGAGTCCTGATTATTTATCGTTGTTGTGAGTTTTCCTGTTTGTGGCCTTCTCATTTAATGATGAGTGCTGCAGATGGCTTATAAATTGAGACATATTTTAAACTAAGTATGAAGCTGGTTGTGTAACCTCAGCTGCCTTGGGATTTGTATTGGGGGAAAAAAAAGAAAATAATTTCCCTGCAAGTACTCAACAGACAATCACTGCTCAGTGAATGAAGGCATGGATGTCATTTTACATCAGCTATACTTGCTTACATTCCTTGTGGCTGGAGGCAGAATTTAAGAAGCCATTGGATATGGCTGATAGAAGGAGGTAATAAAACAGCACGGAAGGAACAAAGAAATGCAAACTTAAACAGATAACAGCATCACTCTAAAATAGGCTCTTCCTAAGGTCTGTGTTTTTAGGGAAGAGGAATTGCTTACCTTCTGTATTGTATTTTCTGCTGCAAAGACAGCAGAGTTGTAGCTTAACACTCAAAAATCAAAGGAAAGTTTATGCTGTGAGATTCTCAGGATGTGATTTACCAGTGCATTTTCCCTGCTGTGCAGCTTCTTTCATGGCAGAGGGGACTTCGATGGGCAGAGGAAATATTTTTAAGAGCTGCTATGCAGCTCCTGACCTCCTTTGTAAAGATGCCTGGTTTGCTCCTCTGACTGCTGGTTCCTTGCTGGCGCTCACTAGTGGCGTTTGTGGTAAGACTTTTTACCGTCCACAAATGAGTAGAGGATCTGCATCATTCTGCCAAATGACGACCTGACTTCATGGGATGTCATCACGCTGTGGTTGTATTGCATGGTGGGAGGGAGTGGGAACAATACCAGCAAGGTCAATGAATTGCAGTCTGATGGAAAATGGGACAGACCTTCTTCTCAGTGACCCAGCAGCTCCTGCAATTGCATTTCACTTGCTGACCTGGCTTTCCATCAACTGTTAAACCAGATTGTGTTGTAACGCTGTAGCAGGCTTGGGCCTAAGTAGGAGAAGGCTGGGAGGAGGGCAGTTCTCAGAGCCGCTCCCCTGGTGTCACAGGTCAGATGTGTTCTTGGCTGGGAATGTTTTCTTCTATAATTTTTCAAGAGGTGGGCTGTGATTCTGGGCAAACTCCCTGTGAACCGTCGTGCATCTTCTCCTGTCTGGGCAGAATGAATTCTTTTGACCTTTGCTTTCTATAACAAAAACCCAGAATAATGTGTACTTTCAAAAAATCCTCAAAGGCTTTCAAGAAGAAAATTTGTCACTTACAGAAAGACAGTCAGGGTTAGCACTATGTGTGTAGTGTCATTTGAGAAGCTGTACGGTACCGCCTGGTCTCTAGCTGTCTCCCCAGAGGGGCGAAGACCTGTCATGGATCCTGTGCCGTGTCTCCTAGATCTGTGTGGAAGTCTCAGATGCTCCGGGACAGCCCAATGCAACTGAATCAGCGTGAGTGAAAATAGCCTTCAGCAACATCCACTTGTCCCAAGGTGGGACACGTACATGCCCATGCTTTACACGTGGTGGAAGGCGGTCAGATCCAGCAGTGGTGAGTGCAGTGTGAGGACCAAGGCAGTGGGGAAGCACAAAGCTTCCCCTGCCCAGTTCTGTGGCCCAGTTGCAGTAAGCCTGCAGAAGCCTGGCACAGGGCAGCCAGCAGCCCAGACCTAAATATGACACCAGTGAAAGTTTTACTTAAATAAGAACTGAACTAAAAAAGAAGTGTAAAGTCATTATGGCTTAGATCACTACAGCCTCATTCTTGAATATCCTCTGGCTGCCTTTTACTGTTTTGGCAGCACAAAGCTGCTGCAGCCGAGCAGAAGCAGCTGCACTAGGTTACAAATGTGTTTACGTTTCTGGAAGAAGCAGAGTACTGGTGAAGCAGTCTCATTCAGTGCTTTGTATTGATTTTCACCAATGCAAAGTGGGTGTAAAACTCTACCTGATCGATCCTGTCCTCTTTCTTGCTGCGCAGAGGGGAAGCACTCCAGGGAGGTTGGGGGTTTAACAGAGCTGCTTTAATGAAGCTGCTCAAAAAGAGTGTAAGTTGGCTCTCATCAGGCCTTTAGACTGACCCTCACATTCTCTTTCACAAGGCATGTGCTGTGGAGGATGGTGGAACCCCATATCCAAGGTGGCTTCTGACTGAGTACAGTTTACAAAAGCATTTCTGACTGGGTGACAAAACCCAGCCCCCTAAAACCCAACCAAATGCTGCCTGAGCAGAAAGAGGCGTTACAGCATGGGCTGATTTGTTTGCACATGGAGAACACAATGCTGGTGGCAGCTGCTTTCTCATCCTGGGAACCAATTTAGCATCCCCTCCCCCACATGACTCAGACAATAAATTACGCTTTAATCTAAATCTTGTACATTATTCCTACTATGATAGCTGGACAATTTTCCCATTTCTTTTTTCAGCATCTCCCTTGGATCCTCTTTATCAGCGATATTGTTTCATATTAAATAACTTATTGGGTTTACCAGGTAAGGCATTTATGCTCAGTATGAAAATGAGCAATACGCAGATCATAGAATCATAGAATCACTTTGGTTGGAAAAGACCTTTAAGATCACCGAGTCCAACCTTTAACCTAACCCTGCCATCCCACCACTAAACCATGTCCCTAAGCACCTCATCTATCCTTCTTCTAAATACCTCCAGGGATGAGGACTCGACCACCTCCCTGGGCAGCCCATTCCAGAGCCTGACAACCCTTTCGGTGAAGAAGTTTTTCCTAATGTCCAACCTAAACCTGTCCTGGCTCAACTTCAAGCCATTCCCCCTCGTCCTATCATCTGTTACCAGGGAGAAGAGGCCAACCCCCACCTCACTACAGCCTCCTTTCAGGCAGTTGTAGAGGGTGATGAGGTCTCCCCTCAGCCTCCTCTTCTCCAGACTAAATAACCCCAGTTCCCTCAGCCGCTCCTCGTATGACTTGTGTTCCAGACCCCTCACCAGCTTGGTTGCTCTCCTCTGAACAAGCAAAGCAGGTAGCCTAAGGTGCAGATTTACCTAAAGCAAAAAAACCCAAAGATGTGTATCCTAACTGGAGGGGATAATTTCCCGAATATTCTGCACATTCTTCACTCATCAGCTTTCAGTCAGCCAAACATGTGTTTGAAGCCCCTGTGAAAAACCATGCCGGACAGAGGGGACAGGGAAAGACAGGGAGGGAGTTTTCATCACCCACCGACTTGGGCCCACAGCCTAACTGTGGTACAAGTCTCTGCTGCAGTAAGATTATTTATGTACAGGAGCATGTCTTCATCAGGGGATCTTGCAGGTCTTGAATATCCTCTAGTATGCTGATCAAAGGATGCTACAGATCATGGAGCAGAAGGGTTGCCTTGAAGTCACTGAACTAAGTTAGACAAAACAAGAACTTGAATACCATATTTCTGCAATTCCAGTGAATTTTCTAAATTTTGAGCTATTCGTTGCTCTAGTGAGTCTGAAGAAAATTCCAGTTTGGACCAGAGTCCATCAAAGCAGGTCTGTACATTCATGCAAAAAGTTTGTATGAACAATAAACATTGCAATGAAAAACAGTGAAGGCAGAAAATTCTCGGTAAGCACTTGTGAAAGTGATAGCTTCTGCCAAATCCCAGTGATCTGAGGAGAAGCAGATGCTTTGATTCTCCACCAGGAGGCTATGAAATGAAATTTTGACTTGAGTCTGGCTGCCATTTGTCCGTGTTCACCTTAGCTGTTGTTGTATATTGTGTGATGATGATGCTCTTGGGGCATTCAGAACACCAGAGTCCCTCTCACAGGAGGCTCTGAAATGACTCAATTACAGTTAATGGGAAACCTAAACTATTAGGAATGTTGAAATGTTTAGTTTGGATCAGAAACTGTAGAAATATTTGTTCAGCATGCTGCATTCATGCACATTTCCATTTCCTGGTGTTATTTTCCTATTGTTGGCATTTGCGTTTAATACGATCATAAAGTTTCAAAGCTTGAATAAAGTGAGGTGAAAACAAATAAACAGAAATAAGAGCTGTTCACTGCCTGTCTTGGATCACTGGCTGGTAGGAGGTGCCACAGGACACAGTAGGTCACCTGTGTGTGACCACAGCAAGTGAAATGGGCATGGCACGGCAGCAGCGCTGACCGAGTAGTGCAAGTAGTGAAGTGGCCTTGTCAGTGTGAGCAATTCAGATTATTCCTGGATAGTTTATTGTCTTTTCGGCATTAATTTTAACCGAGGTAGACAAGAACACATATTTGTTCACAGTGCTTTTCATACTGCTGTGTATGATTCTCACTTTCAACTTGAGAGACAGATGTTGATTTACATGGCCACTTTATCACTGAGTTTTTCGTAGCACTTTCCAGGAAAATTTCATATTTGTGTTGCAAGAGAAAGAGCAGAGACTTGACTGAGGCCTGTTAAGGGTGAAAGTTAGAAATAAGAAGCCATAGGGGTTTTTTTTCCCTTTCCTTTTTTATGAATTCCTACACATTTATGTTGTTGTATGGGCTTCAGTAGAGATAGTCTTAATAAGCAGTTCCCAAAAGGAGGGTGACGCTTATCATGCCTAATTTCTCCATGAAGCTGTTGTTTCCCCTTCCTTTCTCTAACTCTGAGTCATCTTCAGCTGTCCCAGGGCTCTTCATGGGTCACCAGCAAATCCTTCCCTCTGGGGTCTCCCTCCCTTCACCCCATCCTACGTTTGAGTCTCTTTTCTCTGACGCACTCCCAGGTGACTCATTGCCGACTTGCAGTTATTCTGGTCGAGCTCCCTGGATGGGTGTCCGTTCCTCCCGCCATCCCTCTGGGCAGGTTTGCGGATAGCCCTGAGCTGCGGTGGGAGTCAGCCTGCTCCGGGACAGGAGAGCCTACGTTAGCAGCCAGCTCCCAATTGCAGCCTGCCAGTGCCCCATCGGGCAATGCGTGTGAGTAGGAGGGACTTCTGAGATGGATTGATTTATGTCCTGTGTTTTTAAATCAATTTGAATCCAGCTAGAGATTCTATACCGCAATTACCCTCTTCCTCCTTGCTGCTTATATAGCACACCTGCTTTTTATATTAAATTGCAAACTCTTGAGGGAGGCAAGTTCTTTTTTTAACTCGCTGTGTAGTGCCTAGTACATCTGGGGTTCTTTCATGGGGAATTTGTCTGCTACTGCAATTTAATGATTAAATAACAACGAAAGGAATCTCTGGGGCTAATGCATCTGCCTAAAATCTGGATTTTCACTTGGAATTATATTGCTTCGTGCCTAAACCCAGGCTTTGCTGTGCTTGTGCAATACCATTTCATGACAAGAAAACTGCACCGCAGCAAGCTAAGGGGTATTGATCACTCCAGAAATTTGAAGAAAAGCAGCAAAATTAGAAAAAATAGAATTCTTTTGTTTATTCCCAGCATTGAATGCAAAACGCTGAGTAAACAGTATGGGGGAGCTCTGGAAACATGAGTCAAAACACATCGTGCCCAGGGCTGTCCATATTAGTATCTGATGTGAACAGCACTGGGTCTAGAGAAGATACTTGGGTTTTTCTGCCTGACGATCTGAACGGACAGCGGTTGGTTGTCTTTTACAGCTGTCTGAGGCAAAAAGGGGGATGTCACCCAGTTTCATACTTACAGTGCTGAACATTGCTCCCTAGCATGGACACAGGCTTGGTCCTGTTCCTCCAGAGGTGGAAAGCTTAGGCACAGTTTTGTGGAGCGCAGAGCTCTCAGCTTGCTTTGCCTGCGACCGGCTGGTTAACGCTTTGCAGCCTTTATTGCCACAACAGCTTTTTTGTCTCTTAGTTTGGAAGCAAGTTATATACTTTATTTCAAGTAGTGAAAAATTAATGAACTTCATGGTAGTTACATGTGTAAATTCGTTGTTTTTTTTCTTTCTAAGTGTGAGATAATACCCAGTTTCTGGCTAAATTTTGTCTTCTCCCCTGCTGCTTCTCTTTCTCCATCTCTTGGGGGTTAAGAAAAGTGGCAAGACCTGAAAACGACTCAGCTTCAGTTTCTTGTTCTAAATGGGCGAGGTCCATGGCATATACTTGTGTGTTTCTCTCCCAGCTGCCTCAGTACGAACACACCAACGACCAGACTTCTGCAGGACTGTGCTGCAGTGGCAAAGTCTCCAGTGTTGGACATGGAGAAAGGCAGTAGTCTGCTAGTGGTTCCATGTCTGTTTTTCACATGCTTTCCTCTGTACCTGAGTAATGCTAGTTGAAGAACAGCCCATTAAGAAGAGGAGGATAGCAAGGAAACCCTCTTAAGGATGATACTGGGGAAGTATCAGACCTGCACCACCCACACTGTACACGTGTACACTATTTACAAAGCAGATATCACATGACCTGGGGAACAGAAGGACCAATTTGTTTATAGAGGCTGCATCATTTAATACATGCCACTGGAAAACTCACCTGAAATGGAGACAAAAGTTCATTCATATCTGTTGTAACCACCTTCAGGAAGAGTGGCTTTTCTTCTCTCTGAGAAGATGATATGCCCGCAGTGAGCAAGCGTCAGGGCTGTCACCTGTAAACTCCTCAGAGCCCATAGCAGGCTTCGACAGTATTTAATTTATTGGTCACTCTCTCTTTAGCAGCTGAAGGGAGGAAGATGTCAGGCATTTCCCAGTTTCACAGTTCATGGGTTGAACTTGTTTCCAAGGTAAATATTGGACAGCTTCTAGCTCTTTGTACCTTCCCATCTCTCTCCCTATGTCTTGAACTCCACAATAGTAAATCAGCTGGGGGTGGGGAAGGTGTTGTGAACTCCTTCACTTCAACACGCTGTGCTCTGAACCACTTACCTGGAGTCATGGGGCTTGGATGGGATCAGGTGCCTTGTGTGAATGAAGTTACTTTCAGTCCTAGATGCTTTCAGTACATTCCCACATTGGCCTTGTCCTATAAAATAGTCTTCAAGTTGCTCAGGGTACGTGATTTTGGGAGGTGAATTAATGGAATCCGGGGATTGTTTTCCAACCTCTGCTGTGTTGTAAGTTTGAAGAGTCACTTTCTTCTTTCTACCTTTTTCTTCTCTGAGTATTTCAGTGTTATCAGTAACACAGCTGTGCTAGCTTATAATAATTCTAGGTGTGGTGTTTTCAGAGTGGTTCTGTTGATTTCCTCAGTTCCCTGGCTCAACACCTTTGAGGGAGCATTGATGAAACTTTTTCCCACCATTTGGGCATAAAAGGTCCAGCTCAAGTGGGGTCTGGAGATAGCCGTGAAGTAATGGTCCATGTTTTCTGTCTTGGTCTCTGAGGGCTTGGCATTATCAACTTCAGCTGAGGTGAAACAGAACAATATAGTGGAGGATTTCACACCAAGTATTTTATGTCTTTCTTTCTCTGATGACACAAATTGTACTGGAGGTAAAGTGTGGAGCAGACACGTCAGATAACGTGTAGTAATGGGGTTAAGAAAGGAAATTCATGTGAGCAGCAGCACGCGCCCTCGGGAGCACTGCTGCACCGGGCATTGGCACACCCTTGCTTTCACTTGTCCTGCTGGAACAAGGAAAGCAAGGCACTCCATTAAATGAAGGTGACAATGTTTGCGAATAAAACCTTCCAAGCAGCCCAGAAAAAACACATCAGCAACAGTTGCTCTGAATGAATAATGTGGTCTGAATTTTGTGATTTTATGAAATGATTAAGTGACTTTGTTTCTTTCACTGAAATGAAACAATACATTTTCATTCCAGTCTTTTGTCTTTTAAACGTATGTTTTTTAATACTCTGAGTTGAGATAAATTTCCTTTGATTCCACAGAACAGATGATAAGAGAGAGAATTAAAAAAAATCCAAAGCCTTGTCATTAAAAGACTCAGGTGAATTAAACAAGAAATAAGGCTTAAATCAGCTGAATCAAATTACCTCATGGTTGTGAAATTACCTCTGAGTTATGAATCAGAGGATTTGGCTCCTGTTTCTCATGAACATTTATTTGTGGTTTTCAGCCCTAATAAGTTACTTTGCACTTGCTAATACTGCAGTTTCGCCTGAGTTTTGCAGATGAGCTCCTCTTCTTGTGAGGCAGGTACATAGGCTCTTCAGTTTACTGATGATTAAGCCAAGGCACAGAGTAGCTGAAGGTCACACGGAGGGTGAGACAGGGCAAATCCACTAAGCAAACGTAGGAGTTGGTGCCTTGTCTAACCTATAACAGCTTGACAAGCAAGTGAGCTCATTTCCATGGGGTCCTAAGTGTGGCTTGTAGGTCAGGTCGGTAGGTTTGTGTAATTTTTGAAAAGACTTGTCAGTAGATTTGGGTATAGTATGAGCACGTTGCTGGATTTGAACCCATTTCTTGATTCCAGCTAGGTTTCAGGCTTCAAAAGCAGCATCCAAAGTGACAGGATGTATTTTTATTTGCCTTAAAAAGAGCAGCCAGCATGACATCATCCCCTTCAATTAGGCAGGCACTGATCTCTGCTGTGGAGGGGGAGGGAATATGCTGCCCCCAAATCTGTTGCTCTAGAGCAGTCTGTGTGGATGTGAATAACATAAGTGATCAAAAGGGAAAGACCTGCAGTAGGAACCGAATAGTGGGGGTGCAGAAGGGAATTCCCTTGCTTTGGCTTTGCAGGGAAGAAAGCAGGGAAAGCTGCAGGAGTCATGAGAAACCACAGCGTGAAATACAGGGAACAAATGGTGGGTAGCTTTAACAACCATTTTAGCAGGGTCAGAGAAGAATAAAAGGACTTATTGAGTTCAGTTGCTGAGACAGAGTTCATGCAGTGCTCATTTGGCTGGCAGAATGGAAAATGGCAGCAATCCTGGGAGTTAAAGAACAACCCTTGGGCTGCAGACACATGATAATGTGCCAATGAAGAATACAGTGAATTAGGGATGGCAGAACAGAAGCAGCTCTACTTTGGTGTCATGTTTTGCCTTGTTCTTCATTCTGAATGTTCTAGTTGCTTTTGGAAACATCTAAAATTTGCTATAAAAATGTGGTAGTTCCCTCCTCATGGCCAAGTCACGCTTCTGTGGGAGCTGCCATACCTCTGTTGCATGAAAGCGTCTTGAAGGATAGTTACAAGATACAGAGGGAGATTGAGGTTCCATTCATATGAGAGTAGTTATTTCCAAGGCTACTGAAATATCTTCAAAGCAAGAAGCTGTTTCAGTTCAAAGAGTTATCCAACATTTGCTTATTTGTGCCACTGTTCATTCATTAAGTGACTGCCATCATGGTTTTTATTTAGGGCAGGAAATATTCTGGCATCACAGGGCCTGTGCAACAGTAGTGCCCTGTCTTACTGCCTGCTGTGTTTTTTCTTAAATTCTTCTTCACATAACATTGCTCGTGGCTGCAAATATGGGAGGAGCCATAGATTTGAGATCTTTTTTCTGTAGTGAACACCAGATTATCATGGCCATCCAGGGGCTCAAAGAAGATTGCCAGAAATCCATACAACTTTCCAGTAAGCTTCTCATTGTAGATGGTTGTAGCACGACCCCACTTGGCTTACACACCATGGTCCTCTTAACCCGGAGGCTGTCTCGCTGAGCTTCACTCAAGGAACCTGGACTGGAGGTGAGTCAGGGACGTGGAGCTGGAGCTGCATCATGGCAGTGTGTGGGAGCCCTGCCCTCTTCTGTCTGTGGCAAATGAACTTGGGATGGAGGCTCATCAGTAAGCACATATGTAGATGATAAATGATTGCTGGGATGTATGAAGGCAGCCTGACTTCTCTTTGGGAGGCTTTACTTTGCCTCCTCGTGAACATATTCAGTGCAAGTAAATTGTACTACCATAGTGTGTTTAGACTTGTTAGATCTGTCTGGACCTAAATCTAGCCAGCACTAGCCCAGTCCCCTTTCTGGGGAGCTGTACTTCTGCCATGTTTGTGGCGATGCTCTGGAAGAGGCCATGGGCTCTGTGTGTGTGTGTGTGTGTGTGTGTGTGTGAAAACTTCACAGCATCTTGGCAAGAACAGTTTACAGGGGAACTTACTTAATAAGCACCCCGAAACCTGGTCTGTCTGGGTAAAACCTGATTCTCTAGTGACAATAATTCTACTCTGAATATGGTAGGATGTTTTCCTATCCCCTGCTATGAACTGACCCTGCTTTCAGCTGTGTGGAAAATGTGTCAGCAAGGGCAGATGTTTGAATCTTGTTTCAGCTGCAGTGTCTTTAAAAAAGTGAAAATACCCAAATCTTAGTTACCTGAAGCCCCTGAGTTGGACCCATTCGAACTCTGTTCAGAATGAAAGCCTGAGATACTGGGAAAACTGGCCAGAGCCTTCCAGGCAAGAAGAGAAGAGGGCTGAAGAATAACAGGGTAACATACATGTAAAGGCACATTTGTATCCATGTTAGAGCAGAGGCTAAAGAAAGATCTCCAGTTACTTAAGCCAGTGATTATCAGCAGATGTCAGGTACCTCAAATATCTCTGGATAATCAAGGCTGTGTTTTGCTGTCATACCCAAGACAGGGAAATGGAGGCACTGAGGAGGTTGCTGTAGACAAAATAATTACCTTCCAGAGTTCAGGGAAGATGTGGCTTGACAGTCCTTAGTTTTACCTGCTGGCACACATGTGTGATATTGAATTATTGCATGTGGTGAGTGCGAGCTGTGTTCAGGCAAATTCTCACCAACCTTCCAAATGCAGGTTCATACAGATAGGTGTATACAGCATAATTTCCAACCAGATCCTAGGACTTAGTAGCTAGGCACCTCTCACTTCACCTGGCCTCTAAAAGAAGACCCGTGAGTCAGGTGTCTTGGCCTTTTTTTTTTTTTTTTTGTAAAAAGCAACTGTAGCAAACAGGCTGCCTTTCATCATTCACAAGTCAGATTATATCCTCCTTGTAGCATAGTGGGGCATTATAGCAAAGTCAATGAGGGCTTTCGTTGCTAACAATTAAACCAACCAAAGTTTGTCACCAGCTTTAATAAGAGCATCATAAGGTCAGTGTTGGGGGCATAATCAAAGCCTCCATGGGATCTGGCATATCATACTGAAGTTTTTTAGCATCTGCTAACCTTAATTGATTTGAACACAGGACAACAGATTGACTGGGATGTTCTGAGATGCCATATTGTCAAGCCCCACCAGTTTTCTGGACATTGCACTAGAAATGTCTCTTCTTGTTTGCACGTCTTTCATCATGAAAGACCAAGCTGTGTAGAAACATGCCAGCCAAGTTCAAGCTGTGATCTCTTCTGCCAGGCTAGTGCCCAGCAGTTCTATTAATTATGTCTATTCTGGCTAGGGAAAAAAGGGCCAAACAAATGAACTTAAACAGTGCATGGGGAGGGAGTAATTGTACAACCATTTCTTTAGTTCAGAGCCGTTCAGCTCCCTGACTTTAGTTGTGTGTTAGCAGATGTGGTTTTGTGAAATATCTGGTTACTGAACAGATGCAAGATACTTTAAAAAGTGTTTTAACAGCTTTTCCCCACAAGACATAGAGTTCTGCAGCAAACACAATTCCATATAAAACGGCTTATGTGGCAGATGGAAAGACTGAGGTGAAAAAGGGCATCTGTGGTGCTCTTCCATGAGTGGCAGGCTTTCTGGGACCTGTGGTCACCCAGGTCTGGCAGATTTTGTTCTCCACATCACCCTGAAAGGACCACCTCAATTCCCTTCCCTTTCCCAGCAGTGATCTTGCCTTCTAATTGTGCTTAGCTGCCTGTTAGATGAGAGCACGTAGCACCCAAATGCAATGCTGAGAAAGTCAATGGTGTTGTACGGCCACTGTATTTCCTATAAGCAATCCTATTGGTGAGAAGAGAGGCTTTAACAGCAGTTTTACTGAATGGATATTTTCAAAGTCATGAAGGGATCTTGAAAGGATTACAAACTGCATTTATAATATTGGGAACTGCCACTTTTTGGTCTAGGAATATCATCAGAAGTCTTGTAGGTTTTTGGTAAGATGCAGCTCTTCTATAGCATTCCAACAATATTAGCCCTAGCCAAGTCCGGAAGAAAATCACCAGCCAAACCACTTGGTAGATGAAATGTCAGGTAAGATTCAAATTTACCAGAGTTTCAGGTTCGATTTTTTGTTAGGCTTACAGCAAAGGACTGCAAAGCTCAGAATGAGTTACAGCATCGTGGTTTACACGGCCTCATCCATCCATGGAATTAAAAGCATTTTATGAAAGCTAATGCTGCCATTCCAATTACAAATGAAGAAGTGGAGGCATTAAGAAACTTGCCAAGGGTAACAAAACTAGCCACTGGGAAGAGCTGGAAACGGGGCCTGGAACCCAGGAGCTGGGCGTTACTCAATATCCTGGTCCATGTTACCTCCCACCAGTTCAGAGGTGAAATCCTAGCTCCTCTGAAGCCGTGGAGGTTTGACAGCTGACTTTAGTGAAGCCAAAATACAATCCCATGGGATTCTTCTGCCTTTGTTCAAATTATCCAAACTTCTCAAGACAGTCAATCTGTCTGGACTCTTTAAATGTCACAGAGGCTTTGCTCCTTCCTCTGTGCCGGGGCGTATTTCTTTCAGAAGAAATCCCAGGCTGGGCAGAGTGGTGCACTCCACCTCAGCTGTGATGTGGCCTGCAGGCTGTGCCCGCTCCACAGTCTAGACAGGAGCTGATTAACTCCATTACATACATTGCACAAAAACCCCCATATTAAACTTACGTAAATGTGTATATTTTTAAATGCATTAATTGCTTGATTTGTCATCTTGTAATTTTTTTTTTAAATATGAAACAAAACGAAGTGGGAATGAAATTAAGGAACGTTTCCATTGCTATATTGTGTCAATCAATGAGTATTACAGCAGATATGAATACCAAGGAAGTAAATACACAACCATGACTGGGGATGCAAATAAGCTTCTATTAACTGGGGGTTGGACTAGATGACCTCTAGGGGTCCCTTCCAACCCCAAACATTCTATGATTCTATGAACTGGAGCTCTAAAGATCAGAGCAGCCTGTATTTCTTGGACCATGTTCCACTTGCTTTATTCCTTGAGGATTATAACTGAAAGTATCAAAAGCAATGAAGATCTGGAAGCAACTATCTACTCATTTGTTTATTCACTGTAGGAATATGTTTGCATTAGGAACCCATCCAAAAGCAACTTCTTCTATTAAAAGGGAATGGGTCACAGCAGGACACTTAGAAATGGATTTCTTCAGTAGCAGGCTGCAAACACCCATTATTTCCAGTTATTTTCTAAATGAATGAGATTTTTACTTTCTCATGTATTACTTAAATAAAACACAAGCAAAAGAAGTCTTAAATATTGTGGAAAAAATCACAGACATGAACAGATATATTTTCATTAAATTTAAATATTAAGTGCTGTTAGACAAAGTTCCAAGTGAGCGCAGAAACTAAACAAGCTGCCTCCTGTATTTAAAGAGCAACAAGAAAGCAAGTTAGTCAAATAAGAGAAAAGTAATGCTTTGTACTTCCATGGCTCAAAGGGAAGAATGACCTTTCCAAGACTGTACAGAGCTGAAAGCCACCACCCTCATTCATCCTGAATCACAACTTGCTCTTAAATCCACACTTTTGAGCTTGGCGGAACTGTTCGTGAAGTTACATGTCCAGAACTTTGTGGGGGAGTGGGAGAGGGTTCTCAGCAAGACCATCCCTGAAGGGCATTTGGAATTCAGCTTTTGTGACTAGTTGAATTGAACACAGCCACGGCCTATGGAAAGGAAACGGGAACTGAGATGAGGTTTAAGTTGCCTGATGTGCAAGCTTGCCAGGGTTTTACTCATGTTGCTTTTTATTTCTTCCAGGTTAAAGCCAGCACATGGACAATTTGCATGAGCTGGCTGGTGGGAAGTACTGCGTAAAGTCATGATAAATTGATTGCGGGTTGGAGTCTGAAGGACTGGGGATTGGGTACAGCAACAGAGCAGGATCAGGATTTTGCTGTCTCTCTTTGAGACAGTTTTCCCTTTAAAGGTCATTTTGGCAAATTTATATTATGTATAATAGAGGTTTTCCATCCTGCAGTACTGAAAACGAATGTGCTAATCTGGAAGGTAATTCACAGTCTTTCAAGAGGATGCTTAAATCACGCAGTTGTTTTCGAAGCAGGGCTCTGCTCTGTGATATTTCCCATGTTGCTCAAAAATTCTTCAGAGACGATGTCATTCTCTGTTATATTCTCTGCACGTAGAGATTGATAGAAGCAGAAAAACAATAAGAGAAGGGCATTAGGAAAGTTTTGGATTTAAATTCTGTTTTAACTGTTGTTAGAAGGTTGTGTCAGGTCTTGTTTCCATATTCAACCGGCTTGCTTAAACAGAGTGAAATGTGCAGTTCCTCAAGTATTATATATACTCATCTCTTATTTGCTCTTTGGGAAAGATGTGGAATTCTTATGTGAATAACAGATAAGTGAGACCATATGTGGTATAATAGGTTGTATTCCTATTATGTTGCTCTTGGCACCTCTCATATCCTCTGAGTAAGTATAAAACTGTGTCTCCCTCTTCCCCCTCCTCACAAGAGCATACACTCAGTTCTGCATTTGCCATTGTGCTGACTTTATGTACCAAAAAAATCCAGTTCCAAGCCTATCCTCAAGAGTGTGTGTGTACCTCTTAAAAAGTGATTCATTTTAACATGGCTCACTAGGGTGTCTAGAGAAAGAGAGATGTCATGGTGTCCAGCCCTTTTGCTTGTTGGAAAGGCTAGGCATAAAATGCATTTGAGAAAGAGAAATGTGAGTGCATAAATCCAAATCTCTGTATATTTTTAACAACCTGCATTTTGAAGGAGTGTTAAGCTAGTGGGGTGGTTTTGGAGATGTTCAAGACCAGGTTGGACAGGGCTGTGAGCAACCTGATCTGGTTAGCAGTGTCCCTGCTCACTGCAGGGGGGTTGGACTAGATGACCTCTAGGGGTCTCTTCCAACCCAAAACATTCTACGATTCTATGATTTGTCTGAAACGATGCAGAGGGTTCCAGTTTAATTGGTGAAAATTCAGTACATTCAAGAAGAAGTTAACAGTAATACAAATAATAAAGTACAAATTCGCATGGGAGCAGAGGCATGAAACTGATGCACTGCATTGCAGGTAAAATCTTAAAGAAACTTGCATGTAACCAGAACTGGGAGCAGACTTTGAGGGCCACGACTGGGAAGTAATGTGTTGTTTTCCATCTTTCTCAATGAATCAAACAACGGTATCTTCTAATGGAACTTGGAAGAACTGAAACAGCCAAGCCCTAGGATGTAGGGTGCTGTCTTAGGGATTGCATCTAATCCACAGCCACTGAAAAATGCTATGATCTTCAGAAGACCTTACTGAAAAATTACGTTTGTTCTCCACACACATAATTTTTACTGGGAAGGAGGAGGTGGGGTGGGGTGGAAAGGAAGGGGGGAAATCTGGTTTCCATTGGAAATATTTTTAAATGGAAATTTCCAACCACTTCTATAGTTAACGAGGAAATAGAACATTTTTTTTGCAAAGATTTCATTGGGAAACAATTTCCTTTTTCATCAAAAAGCTTTCCAGCCCAATTTTGCCAAGCAACTTTAGTCGTCTCACATAGCGGCTGCTTGGAAGCTGATGGCACAGATGGGAAAGAGCACAAATCTGCCAGCCTCAAGAGTGTAAGTGTCCTGTAATGGGGGAGTTTCCCCAAATGCAGGGCAGTAGGGGATTAAGTGATGTTCAGAGCAGTTCTGATTACACTCATCGGAGGGCAGTGGTGCACACACAGAGTGACCTACTCTGTGCTCTATCAAAGGGTTGCACAACTTATTGTACATGGCAGAAAGATCGTTTCATGCACCAGTGAAATGCAGTCTGTTGTGGGTTGGAAAATAGCAATGGCTGGACCTCAAAAAAGGCTTACATTCAGTTTGGGATACCATAGAAAAGTCAACATTTGCTAACAGTTACCAGCCTGTTGGTGTCTGAGACACCACATTTTCCATTTATACTCAGAGCAGGAAGTAACTGTGGTCTTTTCATATACCACTGTGGTAATTTTTCTGGCAAATGTTCACTTTTTAATGATGACCACTATATTTTCCATTGTATGTGCTAGTGCTCTGTTTACAGCTTTAAGGCAGTTGCGATGCTCCATGCTAATCATTCATCCATATGGATATACATGTAACGTACACTTCTTCAAACACTTGGGAGAATACTCACACAGAAAACACACAGAGGCACAAGAGAAAAACCACCCCTCCCAGTCCTCCTGCAGTCCCTGACTATACATCTTCCATCTTCTAAGTTTGCTGATACGTACTTTGTTCTAAATTATCCTCATGGCTCGGAAAAGGTCAGGCCAAGTCAAGATAAAACCAGCTGATAGCCGTTCCCTTCCTTGCAGGACAGCTCTTTCTTCCTTGAAAAGAGCCTGTCTGTGCTGTTCAGTGGTTTT
This sequence comes from Gorsachius magnificus, assembly GCA_034008185.1. Lineage (NCBI taxonomy): Eukaryota > Metazoa > Chordata > Aves > Pelecaniformes > Ardeidae > Gorsachius > Gorsachius magnificus. Next base: position 8,500,472 of record CM067083.1, on the reverse strand, counting down.
GAGGTCTGCTGCATCTGCAGATGAAACCTTGGCTTCAGCCAGCGGAGCTGAGTTTCAGACATCGCAGCAGAGCAGTGCTGCAGGCCACCGCTGCTGGCCGAGTCACTGCGCCAGAAGGGCACAGCTCTGCCCATTCGATCACTTACAAGGGGTTTTTATGTCAAAGCCTTGTGTACAGCCACAAGCCAAGGCCACTTATTTGACCTTGGGCATCTCGGTTTTGACATAATTTGTAAGCACTTTTAGAAGCACAGTGAATAGGATCAGGGAGGATTTAGCTATAGCTATTTTCATTTTTGCCTGCTACAAATGCTGCGATCCATCAGCTCAGCTGGGGCAAAGGACCTCGCTGCCAACTCACAGGTGTTTCTGTTGCTCAGCAGAATACAACTGTGTTTCCTTTCTTGTAAATGAATTAAGGCCAGATTTTACCAGTCCTCTGGCAAGGAAGGAAGCAGAAATTTTTCCCTTCCTAGGGGTTGGAAGGAATCTTAAAGTGGAGGCTATGTTCTGTCCATGTGACTGCTACATTGATGTGGGTTTTAGGGGAGAAGTGTTTGCAGAGAAACTCAAACTCCTGCCTGGAGGGAGAGCCTTTCTTCCTATGTGAGAGCAAACTCCACCAGTGACTGCTCCTTAACACAGACACAGTGAGGGCTTTAACCACTTCGCCCAGTGGAGATGTATTCCCAGTAAAACCACCAGTACTGCAGTCTATTTTAGGCTGCCCAGGGATGTGTGACCCATCCTTTATGCGCAAGCAGATGAGTTGGTGTGGCAGGAGGTCACCTTGACTGAATGCGTAGCCCCTCACTGAGCTTAGTGAACAAAAAAAGTGCTGAGGAGAGGTGGAAGAGGGGACAGGATGTTGAGGAGGAATATAGAAGTATCTCCTGGGCTTCCAGGGATGGAAGCAGGCAGTCCCAGCCTCACCTGGAGTTAGAACTGGTGAGGAGTATGAGGGCCGACAAGGGCGTTTCTATCAGTACGTCAGCAGCAGAGGGAGAGCTCTTGCTGAGTGGGTTGGGTGGTACTGTGAAGGACACTGGAAAGACTAAGGGACTCGGTACGTCCTTTGTCTCAGCCTTTCCTGGCAAGGTCTGTTCTTGGGCCTCCCAGGTCTCTGCATAGCGGCTCAGGCCCGAGGGAGCTCCAGCACTCCTGGCCCCTCAGTGCTCATGAGATGCAGCCCTGGAGAGGAGCCTCGCTTGAGCTGCTCATGGGCTTGATGTATCTCAAGACACAGCGGTGGCCAGACCTGTCATGAGGACCGACACAACACAAACTGTGTTGGGCGATAGCCTCATCCAGTGAAAGGGAAGCGCCTTTTATCCTCCCAACAAGTGGGAAGAGTTTGTCCAGTGCTTCAGAGAGTAACAGATTTATCTTTGGGTGATGGTTAGATTATCACAACCCAGCAGCTGTCTCTCGCTGGGCAGGTTGACAAGGACTACTCACCCCTCTGGGCAAATACAGAAGGGCCAGATTCCACCTGGCTTGGTATTTTGCAGTCACAGGGAAATCAGCAGGGAGCTTGTATGGCTCACACAAGAGGCAGGCAGGACTCTGCCTTGGGGCTCTTGCAAATGCAGGGTCGGTCTTCTGAAATTACGGAAGTTGCATCTATTTTATGGCATTTGAAGGACCTGACCTGTTATATTTATTTTGCAGATGGCTTCTTTGACCTGCTGCTGTTTCTATTTTTTTTAATGAGGTTCTCAAGAAACATTTATCTATTAAATCAGGTCATTAAAAAAATTACATTTCCTTCCTGAAGCCCATTGTGGTTTTCTGTCTGAGAAAACTGGGACATACAACTATCATTTCCCATGTGTATGATCACAGAACAGTATCAGCAGAGACCAGGGTCATTTTTATAAAGTGAATGTTGTCCCCCCCATTTCAAGGTGCTAAATAAACGATGGGTTTCCATAACCACAGAACAAACCAAGGTCTTGTCAAACAAAATATTTACAGTAGAAAAAAAGAAGAGGTTTAGGGTTGGGTTTTTTTTCCTTCAGTTTTCGGGTTTTTTTTTTTTCCAGTTTTACCAAATTACCCATTATTTGCCTGACTGTAATTGTATTTGGAGCCCAAATCTAGGTCATATGGAGTACTTGTCTGCATGAGATCAGAAGCAAGGTGTCAGCTTTCCAGTAGATGGACTCCAGAAGATCTTGGGAAGTCTTGGAGGCCTTGCAGCACACTCATAAGCTGACCGCATCCAGGAACAGCACTGGCTGCTGAGGGAACTACCAGGGAAAAGCCCATGTCTATGTTGTAAATGTTTTTAACACCCGGGACAGGGAAGCTGTGGACAAACTGCCCTTTGAGGGTGTTCCTGAGTCTGTTCTGAATCAGAGATCATGTTTGAGAAAGCTAGTTGCAGAGGCTGAAAGCCTAGCAGGGAATATTTTAACAGCCTAGCCAGCTATGTTCCGCTTCTCCAGATCGCTTCTAGGCACTGAGCCATTCACTCATGTAGACTTTATCATTTTTATTGCCTGCAACACTGAGGCACCAAAGATTGATCTTACCAAGTGCTGAATATGCTCAAATTCCATTGCACTGCCTTCTCTAGGGGTGATGAGTCTTCAGTGTCTTACTGGCTCCAGCACTAACATGCTCTGAAATGAGAATGCTGGACTTAGACGCACTTTATACTTAGGGCATCATTGTGGCTTGAAGTCCCACCCTGTGTGACTGCCGAGGATAACAGTGGCATTGGGTTTGACTGTGGTGGTGGAAGTCCTATTACTCTGCTATTCTGAGAACTGAGCTTCACCCTTCTCCTCTTCTGAAGTGGGTGCTGGGATGCAAACATGGTCCTTTCGCAAGAGATGCCTGGTAAGAATCCTGCTGGAAGCACACAGAAGTATGCACATGGTCCTTAGATAGGTGAACAAAATCTTGGGATTAAATTCTGAGTCTTCCCCTTTCATAGGCCCAAGAGTCTGTTGATTCATCCTAAATATCATGAGTGTGTGTCTGGAGAGACAAAAGGACTGAAGGCAGCTTTCAGAGCAGTATAACAAATCTGAGCTCAAAATTTCCCCTGAAGCCACTGTGTTTAAAACTGAGCAAAACAATTCCTCTTGAAGAAGAGTCATTGTGGGAGTGAGTAGCTTTTGCACACCTCGTGGAGGGCCTTACCTGACAGTGTAGGGCACACTTTGTAGGCTGCTGCAGTCCTCTTGTTCCCACCAAGAGATTATTGTGATCTGAATCGTTGAGGATGCTTAACAAGCTGAATCACCAATACCCTGTGGTGAATCTTCTGCTTCATACTGCTGGAAGCACAGAAACAGATGTCCTGGACCTTCTTGGCTCCGTTCCTCTGATGCTTGCAGCAAACTTCACAGGTGACTGCATCTTAGCATCACCCACTGTGTGGATGAGATCTCCATTGGTGACTATTTGTTCTGTTTTGACTGAGACCAACAAGCGTAGATGCAGATCCAGTACAAAATGACCAGCAAAAGGAGGCACATACCACAATCCTGTTCAAATTAAAGTCATTCTTCCATGCAGCAACAGGTTGTGAAGCAAGGGGCAGTAGCTCTGTGGCTTAGCCCTTTCACATTTTCCCCTTTGTATGTTTACAAGAGACAAATCAATAGAGAATTTGCAAAGCTGTGAGGAGGCTGTAAAATTTTACAGCCATGACCACAATACATACGAGTGGCAGAAGCACTGGTGAATTATGCAGGTTATGCCAAACAAGCAGTGATAAAACTTTTATAGCCCCATCCCATATTTTGTACGTGTCACATCTTGGCCTGGCTTTATTAGGTTTGGGTTTTTAACTTTTTATTGAAACTAATTTGTTGCTATGGAGACAACTGTATCCATTAAACTGGGCGGAGCTTACTGACACTCTTAAGGCTAAGATGAGTTCATCATTTGATTTTAATGGTGCATTGTAAGAGTTGCTGCAGCTTTGCCTTTTTGTTGTGGTTTCATCCATCCCTCCCATGCCCCTTTTGTTTTTCCCACCTACGGGCTGTCTCCAGGGGTATGGATGTAGTGAGCTCTTCTGAGCAGGAGCTTGCTTTCTTTACACCATCTTTTAAACAGTCTCAAATGTGCTTCTGAATTAATCCCAAATTATAGCAATTTAGTTGTAAGGAAGCTTCGTTTTTCCTCATTTTCTGTGGTCTAAAGAAAGGCACAAAAAAGTAAAATGATTTCTGTGGAATTGAGCAGCAGTAGAGAGGGATTTTGTACTGTGACAGATACCAATAGATCGATAGGTATTTATAGATAGATTTTTATATATATATATATATTCTTTCCCCCTCCCATCCTCCCAGCTCTTATAATGCTGTGATTTACAGATTTTCTAGTTGGGAAGGACAGCAGTTTACCCTATAGTTACTTCCATTTTCTTTTTGGTGTAAAAACTTTTGCAGTACTAAGTCTAGAGGATCTTCTAAGAGATAAACTGAGAGTGAACTCAAGGTTAAATTGCAATTTTTAAGACATGTGATTTGAACCTGAATTTCTTAGTACAATGGCAGCCAGGCTGAATGTGGATTTTGGAAGGACAGATATATTCCTTTTGGGGATTATACTGGAGTCAATTCCTTGTTTGCCAAAGATAAGTCTGAAATGATGGCAAACATTGAGTCTCACTCTTTAAACATCTGAGAGTGTGTGCTATACATAGAAACTGGGGGCTGGGGGAGAGGGATTACTTTAAAAGGGGGTGAGCTGTCATTGACAATACAAAAGCAACATGTATTTATCAAATGTCTATACTCTAGAGGGATAAAATTATACAGAGATATTTTTCTCCCATTTGTAGAGGTGATCATTTGGGAGGAGGAACATAAGGACTGTTAAACAGCATTCAGCAGTGTAAACCTGTGGCCCAACCGAGGATTTTATGAAAGGTGAATAGTTGCATTAAAGTCAACAGTATTTTTAGTTGTGTATAAAGAAAAGCTTTTAGATATGTTTTCATATTTGCAGTGAGTTGGTTGACTTCGATTTAAAGTGGAGATTCACCAGGTTTAAGATACAGCATCTAACTTGTGGTTCCCTAGCGTTCCATGCACAACTTTCAGGGCATGATTTAGAGGCACGTGATGTAACTGACTGATTTGGGAACAGTTTGTGCTCTTGCTGTTGTTATCATACGTGTCGCGGTGGGTCCAAGGACCCCTCCTCCATCCTTGCACAGAGCACTGACTCAGTGAGCATCAGCCCAAATGTCTGGTATTTATGAAGCACCTCCTGTCCCAGTGCGTGCTTTTCCCCAGGGACAAAGCGCCGTCGGTGTGGTTAGGATGGCAGGGGCGGCAGCCAGGTGGGCCAGCACAGCCTGCCCTCGCAAATGAGAGATGGGAAGTAGAAAAAACACAGGTTGATGCACTAACGTCAGCCTCTAGATGAAGATCTGTGGTACATTTTCTGCCCACACAGTGCTGGGTTTCATCCAGACCCTTCCCTCCCTTCCCTCCTGCCAAGCTGATCACTCTATGTACAGCTTGTAAATGTTTTGAAATTGTGAATGATATGTTTGTGAATAACCGTGAACGTTTTCATGGATACGTCTTAAAAAATTTCCACACATGGTTTGGTGGTTAGGCTGTGATTTATCAAATACTTGAACTTTCGAGGGATCTTTTCATACACAGCAAATCAGAATATTGCTGTGAAAAAAATTCCTAACCCTCTAGTATTTCTACATTGTTCCTTCCAGATGGATGGAGTAGATTTTCTTATCTTTTGGAGCAGAGAAATTCCAAGGCTGATGAAACAAATATTTAGGCTTGTAATATGTTGTCTGCAGGTCATTGGGATTTATTTCCTTGGATGTTTGCTGGATTGAATGTTAAATGTGCATCAAAATACCTCTTGAGGAATGGGCAATGCCAAGAGAGGTTGCTTGAAGCAGAGCAGCTCATGGGGGAGCTTGGTGGTGGGCCCAGGGGGTGCCCCACGCTCTGCGGGCAGCAAGTGTGGTCGCTCTCGGTCATCCCCCACTGGGAAGCTCTTGGGAACTCTGGGTAAGGAACCAGCACCAGAGTGCACAGCGCCAAACGCAGTTCCTCTCACCAGCCCATTTGCAGACATTTCGTCAGTGCTGTAGCGTTGACGTGCTGACACACCAGACAAGCTGAATGCCTGCGTTTCAGCACTCTCTTATCTGTCTTCTCTCCCAGGGAGTGTTTTCCCTGTTGTTTCCAGCCCTGCCCTCCTGGTGGGACATGGCTGCTGTGTAGGGGTGTGGTGGTGGAGACTTGTGATGTTAAGTTTGCCGTTTTTCGGGGGGGGGGGAGGAGTTGTGCTGAAGACCCAGAGCAGAGCTCCATGGATGCTGCTCCAGCCTTTCCCGCTGCTGCTCCCCGAGACCCCTGGAGCTGCACGTTAATGGGGGAAATGGTGGTGCTGGGGATCCCCCTGTCATCCTCCCCAGTGCCATCCTCAGTCAGGCTGGGCACCTGGGCACCAAGCGATTACACAGCTCTGGAAGGAGACATACCCTGCCACGCAGGGGCTTGTGAGGCAAGGAGCAGACACGTGGCTCCAGGCCATCTCCAGGTGCCCAACATGACCTACGTTTACCATTCGGAAAATCCCACCACTTGTTTTATGGTTTTAAAGGCTGTTTTCACTGGCTCGCTGTTTTAAACAGCTCTACTTGGAGTCCCTAGTTTAAAGGCGTTTGGTTGGGCACTGTCACTGCTCCTGGTGGGAGCAGACAGCAACCCCTGACCATCAGCCAGCTTTGCTGGGGTGTCGCAGTCAATAGATACCCTGGGAGCTGCAGACCAAGGCTCAGACTGAGGGATGAGAGGAACCAATGGAGTTTCTTCTTTATTTATTTTGAAATTAAAAAAAAAAAAAAGGGTGAGAAAAAATGAATTACCGCATTTCTCAAGTCTCGTTTAAACACGAGCTACTTATCCAAGCATCATTGCCTGTAAACAGATCCTAGGTCTCCTCTTTTAATAATATCTAACTTGTCAGGGTGACAGCTGGTAAATAGCAGAACTAAGCTGCCTGCTGCAAGGAAAAGAAAGGAAGAAAAGAAAATACCTCAACTTCTCAAAACCACTTAAGTTTTTCCTTTATGAAATACAATGATAAATATAGTTCAGCTAGCACCCTGCTGGTGTTATCATGTCTGAGAGCTATGGCAAGCTTTCAAACAAAGCCAGCAAAACCTATACTTAGAAGCAATCGTCAGATTTTTCATGCAAAGCACAGAAATGAAATGGGAGTGATAACAAAAGGGGGGAAGATGGTGGCTCGCCTACGTGTGTCTGCCAACCCAGCTGCTGTGTCAGACTTTCCTGTGAAAACCCTTCAAATCGTGATTTCCAGGAATGCAGCTGTGCCTGCGCCTCCCCATGCACCATCACGGGTGCATGCCCTCATGTGTCTGACCTTTTCAGAAGTGTGTTGACATGTTCAGAAATAAACTTTGCGATGTAAAGATAACATATTGGATTGGGAGGGGACGGGAATAAACAAATCAGCCCCAAGAGAACAGGTCCTTTAAAAGCCATGGTGAGCACTTGCAGGGGTCTGGATGTGTGCTCAGGTCTGGCAGCTGCCACCGGCATCCTGCTTCTCTTGTGTCTGCAGGGCCTTTTTGGTGCTGATCACTGCAGGATCGAAGCACCCCACGTGTGTTCATCGGCGTATCCTCATGTCGCCTCTCGTGGGGTGGGTGTGTGGAAACAGAGAGAGGGGGAAATGAGCTCACCTCCCACTCCTCTCACCCTAGCCGAGCCTCCACACGGAGAGATGGAGTGATTGCCCAGCCTCAGCTGGGAGAGCGCCACATCTCCTGAGCCCTGGCATGGGGCTTCGCGCCCGGGCCCCCCTTCCTCGGCCAGGTCTTTGCAAGCTGTGTGGTTTTTAAAGCCTCGGAGGCTGCAGATTTCCCCTTCGCTGTCCGTGTCAAAAGTAAAGGTAGCACAACGCCTTTTCTGAATGGCTGGCACCTTGTCACAGGCGTTCTATCGGTGTTCATCAAGCTGGCATTGTGAGGAGAGATAAGCTTCTCTATCAGTTCAAAATAGCACCAGGACAAATAAAAATCTTCCACTGTAAAATGGAGTTTGTTATTTCCCTGGACCAGCTGGGTGAAGGCCTTGTTGGGAGCCTGGTGCCCTCGGCAGGTGCCTTGGAGATAGTCCCAAATGCCCCCGTTTGGGAAGGACTCGAGGTCTGTCCATGGTGTCCACCTGCACATCGCCACGGACTGCGTGTCAGCAGTGGCTGGTGCCGCATCTGGTCTAACCTGTACAGTCACGATTCCTTCATGTATCTTCTGGACTTTGCCCTGGCTTCATCAGGCAGGGAGGTAAGGTTGCCAGGAGGTTAGAGCACCGCACAAGTGCTCAGAGGGTAAATTCCTGCCATGCCACTGACTTCTGGTGCTACTGCGGCTAAACCATGGAAAACACGGTCTTGCAACCCTTTTAATAATGCAAGTTGTTTTTAATCCTCAGAACATGTCTTATGATTTAAATGGGAGTCGTTCTATTCAGTGCTTCCAAAGACCGGCAGCTTTTGTTTTGCTCCAGAGATATAAACCTAAGTCCATGAGGACGGGTGTTTAAACTCTGACTGGGTTTGGTTGGGGAGGGGTGGTTGCTTATGTTGGTTTTTTTTAATTAAAAATCTTGCAAACTTGCTTACGTGTGACAAAATGGTGTGACTGAGACTACTTCTGTAAAATGAAAAAAACTGTATGGTCATGTCTGGTCATCTTGGGCAACTACAGAAACGGGTAATTCTTGTCATGGGCATTCATATCTGCTTAGTCATTTACTGAAAAACTTTGATTTTTCCTGTCAGACAAGTGGGAAGCCACTGATCTGAGCCAACAGTTGTGTGGGTTTCTCCATGTGACAGCAATTTTTTTTATTTCACTTTTAACTCATTGAATAGAAAGTTCTTCTAGCAAATCCCTAAATGATACACCTAAGCAATGTTTAACTAAGTTTTCTCTGCATTTTTTTATTATCTTTCCTCCTTTTGGAGCAGATGTAATTTGATTCTCACTGCTATTTTGAGAGAGATTCTCGGTGCTCTTTAATCAAGAGCAAGAAAATGGAGAAGTGCCAGAGAAGCACATGAAGAGTAGGAGAAACTGGACAGAGCAAAGTATAAATGCTGTCCCATTTTAAGAATTACCATGGACTGCAAAGCAGCCAATGAACATTTTCTAATGTGAGCTCTGCTATCCTAGATTTGCAGACGATTTATCCAGAACAGTGGCTTTTTTGGTAATTTTCTGACCCGGCTCACCGAAGGCTAAGCTGTGAATACCACACCTTGCTTGACTGCTTTCTTTAATGTTTTCTGCTGTCTTAGCTAACTGTTGTTATTTCTGTCACCCGTCGTTCATTGATCACTGAGTCAGAGAATGATTCAAATGTTATTTGAACAACGATGTTTGAAGATTGTTTATCAGTGACTCCATGTCTGTCTGTGGGAGGCACATTTTGCAATATGCCCTTCACATTTTTTCCCTCTGATAATCTGGAGACCTGGTGGTGTTACAGGTCTGCCGGCTCGCCTCACTTCAGCCTGAGTCAACTTCTCCGGGGATCCTACTCTTTTCTGAGCTCACCCAGTGAGATGCACCAGCAGAAGGTTAATGTTGCTGAGCTCTGGCACCAGTGTACTTGCCTTTGCTTAACTACATAGCAAGTGTGATGATCCCTGCCTTCAGGAGCTGATAGTTGAGACAGGTCCTACCTCCTTGCAGAGAGGGGGAGAACAGGAATGGGGGAGAGCAGCACACTGCCAGCCCACAGGAATGGCAGTGGAAGAGGCAGTGTCTTTTTCGTTGTCCTCATTCTGTTGTGAAGTGGTCCTGAGAGACATCAGCCTTGGAGAAGAAGCCCACAGCAGCTTTTCTCCTGCTCCTGGGGCTTTTGCCAGCTGCTAGTTTAGCTGAGCCAGGGCCCTGAAGTGTTGATTTTTGTCTCAGGAGGGTGAAGGGCTATGTTCACCTTTTCAGTGAAGGGCATGGCCGGAGGTATTTTCTGTGCACTGTCACTAGAAAGCCACACCATCAATCAGGCTGTGCTTTGCAAGGTCTACAAAAGAAGAGCCTGGTGTGTACAGCTCTCTTCACTCTCCCACACAGACGTTGGGTCATGCCAGTCCATGTAACCCAATAGTTACCCCATGGGTAAGTGGTATCAGTATCGTATTCCGTAGGAGAATGATCTGACCTTTCTTGTTTATACGGTAAGTGTGTCCAGGAGGCTTCTTTGTCAGCCCGGTAGTCCCAGCTGCCAGCTCGCAGTGTGTCTTGTCAGCTCCAAAGCTCTTGCCAGGGCTTTGAAGTTAACAAAGAGTTATTTGGAGTTATTTGGAGTCACAGGGTTTTATTTCATAGAGAAACCCTGTGCATGGCTCAAATAAAAATGTTCTCCTGAGTCAGAATCCGCACATTCAGCAGTGCTGGAGGGGTGGTGGGCTGTAACAGTACATGCAGGTCAGTTTGTTTCTGTCTCCAAAACCCAATGAAGATGAGCTGGTCTTGATAATTAAGGACAGGCCATAGGAGGTTGATGATGGAAAAAATCAGCAAGAGCTCAGAGGGTTTTATTTTAGTCCTTGCTCAGTTGTGGAGCATGAGGGTAATAACAGCCTTTGTATGGGACCAACCCTCTCATCCAGCTGAGACAGTAGGACCTTTTTGGGTTTAACACTGGTAAAATATTTGAGTGATATCTCCTGTCCTCTGAAGAGAGGCTCTGTTGGCCCAGGTTTTCCCACACTGCCCTGACGTCTGATCCCATGGCTCACTATGGTAGGTGAGTAACTAAAAGAGAGGAACTGAAGTTCTTCAGAACATTCTCAGTCCATCTCTGCTCAGTTAACAAATGTGGGCGCCTAACCAGTAGATCTTTCTAGTTTCCAGTGTGCTAACATGGTATTTTTCTTCATAAAATATCTAAGAAAAAAACATCTGGCTTAATGTTACACAAGCGAATATGTTTATGAGACAGAACAATATAATTCATCTATCAAGCAGATTTTTTTCTTACAATTACAGAAGCATCTTAAAGCCCTTAACTTGTTTAAGGTGCCTGAGTGATGTCTATTAGCTTCCTGCACGTTGTCAGAGTCTTCCCTAAACTGATAAGAGTCACAAAGAGAAGGGAGAATCCCCATTGTACAGCATAAAAATGAAGTGATTCACTCCAAGTCACAGATGAGGTCTGTGGTAAAGCTGGGAACAAAACTCTAATCCTCCTCAAGTCTCAGGCTCTTCCCTGCAAATACTCCCTCACTTTGTTATGCTTTATTTCATCCATAACAATAAAATAATGCAGACTGTGCTAAGGGGGTCCTTTCATGCTTTTGGTGCTGATGGCCAAATGAGACATGAATGTATCTGGACAATAATTGCAACTGGTTAATTATGGCTACAGCGTACCTGACATCGCTTCTGTTATTCTGATGCCTACACGGCTTCGTTCAGGGGTAGACCATGCTGGTGTAAAACACCTCCCAGGATCCACCGCTCACTTGTGATTGCACGAATGTGCATCTGTGTTTTCCACAAAGCAAAGCAAAAGGTAGATGTTTCTGCAAGAAGCAAACCCATGATCTCATGGGCTGGTTTGGGTCAGGCTGTCCCTGGACCTGAGCAGCTGTAGGAACAAATTTCTTTCTTTTGTGGGTGCCCTGCCATGGGGCCTCAGGCAGGGCTGGGCTGCCAAAAGGGTGGGAGGGAAGAGAGGCATGGCTTTTTTTGTGTGCACCCAGGCCATCAAAACCACCTGGCCAAGGAGGCAACACATGAGAACCTTTAAAGGGCACAGAAATTGTGTCCTTTCTGTCTGCTCATTGCTTGGCTCCTCAAAATAGTCCTGTGTCTTACCCAGGGCCTTCCAGGAAAAGGTTCTCCGTCTCAAACCAATATTTTGGATTGTCATTCTCATTTCACTCCAGGACTAACCTGACACCTTTCGATTTATTTTTCCCTATACAGCAAGCATGAGGCCAGCCTTAACAAGCCCAACAGACAGTGGTGCTGGTAGTTGCTGGAGGTGGAGAAGACATAGGCTGCAGTCCATGCCCTCAGGAGCCCAAACTGAGGAGCTGACCTGGGTTTCTCAGGTGGGTGTTAACCTTTGCCAGACTTTGGGCTATTCTCGGAAGAAACCATCCTTGGTTTTGGCTGTTTTGCTTTATTTGTCAGACACTTACTTAGTCCAGTCCACTGTGAGTTTCTCAGTAAGTTTTCTTGCAGAGGCCTTTACTGGTTCTTTGGGCAACATTGTAAGGGAGGAGCATGAAGACTGAATTACTGCAGAAACAAGGTTTAATTAACAAGTGTGAAAAGTGAGTCAGGCTCTCTCTATGAAACCTTTCTTGATACAATTAGATAAAAAGAAGGTAGGTAGCACTCAGCTTTCAAGATTTCTTTATCTTTGGTAGCTCTCATGGTCTTCCTCCAAGGCCCAGACTTCTGGCACAAACCTCAGCAATTTTAATTGATAGATGCAGATAGTACTGACAGATACACAGGTGTAGGTTGATGTATAGCTGATATTGGCATTCACGTGGAGTGACTGGGACACTCAACTTTTGTCTTTGCAAGCTTTCCCCAGCAAGTGCCAAGAGAATCTCTGTATTCCCACTGGCGTTCAGCACCAGGCGTTGCTGAGAAATTAAATACACCGAGCAGCAGAAGTCAGCAATGGACGGCAGGCGGGGGTGGTGGAGGGTGACAGACCCACTCAAAAGGGTAAGGGGGAGTTTTGAGAAGATGCTTCCAATTAGGGTTAAGTTTTCAAGGGTTTGGCCCTCAGATAAAGAACTTTGTGGAAACAGTCCCTTTTTAAAAAGAGCTGCACGTCCACTGAAAGCAGTGACTGATGGTTGTTAAGCACATCTGGAGCCCTAATCTTTCATTCAGGCCACACTTTCTGTCTAGCTAAGGAAAATAAATCGCATACTCTTATTTCTCTCTCCTCCTCAAACACTCAGTGATTTGAAAGCTGCAAATGTTGAAGTAGCAGAAGGAAATATTTTCTTCCACACAAGGCATAATTCCCCTGTGAAATGCAAGAATTTAGCAGGGTTCAGGGAGGGAAGAGAATTTTATGGTTGGGCCTTAGAGGAATTAAGCAGCCAGCTGTAAAGGAAAGTCATGGGTTTGATGTCTGAGTTTCTCAGTCCTTTTGAACATCACATGCTGTCTGGAGAACAACACCATCCGTATATTTTTTAGATGTTTTATTTATTCCTTTGGTTGTAATGATTGGATATGAATATAATGTCACTTACAAAGAACAGATCCCAGAAAGAAATGTGTGCAGTAGACACGTGCTTCTATTGTTTTCTCTTTGGACAGGAGGAAGTAGAACCATGAGATTGCAAAAGAGGGGTCATATCCCTACATACTTTTGTCTGTGTAAATATGGCTAAGATTATGTTCATGTTCCCCACAGATAGGCTTTAAGTGCCCTGAAGCCCCTATGTTAAATGCAGTACCAGATCAAGGCTGCTGAAGATGATCTCTCACTGTGTCAGAACTGAATGTTTTGTAAACTCTGAGAGAAATACCATTTTATCATACTTCAGGATTATGTTCTGGGAGGGGATAATGTCTACGGTACTCCTCTAATTGTACTACTATTTTTTTTTCCCCTAGAGACAGTGAATGTCTTTTGTAAGGGCCAGTGGTTTTCCTTCTGTGGTGTGATATACCTTTCATCTTTAGGAACCTCTGCTAGCTCACCATCATGGCTCATTATTTCAGTTAATCACTGATGATTGCAATACTCACAAAAATGATAATATTTATTCTCACTTTCAAACAAGGATGAGCCAACACACTCATTCTGGTTTTAAGTGACTCCAGTAGAACTGGCGTGTCAGATTATGCTTTCCTACCCACATTGATAGGGTGTATGTGTAGTAGTACATCTGTTACAAAGAAGATGCTCAGTGATTCCATGCAAAAAGGCTTGAGTCAGTTCTCAGAAGTCTTTTATCTGTCAATCAGATGTGGAGATGATACAAGCTTCTCCACATGACCACCCACAGCATCTCAACCCCACCCAGGCAGGGCTGATTTAAGGAGTACTTCTACACTTTATTGCCTCTTTGTGCTCATTTTAATTTCTCTGTTGGGACTCCTTGAGGACCAGCCCAGATCTTTGCAATGATTTTAATAGGTCCTTGTGTTGTGCACTAAGTAACTTCAGAAAAATATAAAAAAAAAAAAATCTATTTTTTGCTGTTTGGCTCCTGAGTGCACTAATGGGCCTTAATGGCCTGGCCCTGACCAACCTCACCTGGGGTCTCCAACCACACCCATGGGCCCCAGGGCTCTATTTAAGTTCAGCCCTGGGGCTTTGATTTTTCCTTGCCAGAGCTATGCTAGAGGATTGTTGATCTACAGCTGCGGCTGTAGAGTACCTTGCTCTAAACCTCATCCTGCAGGCTGGATTGACTGCCCAACTTTGCCTTGGACCTACCTCAATGCTGTGTTATTGCCTTATGGTCTGGACTCCTGGTTGGACCTGGCTGCCGTCTCCAGGTCTGTCCTTGGTACTGCGGGATGATGGGCCCTGGTTGGGAGGTCCCTCCTGGCTCCCTGTCCCTCAGGAAGCAGCCCTCCTCTTTCTGCTCCCTGACATTTGCAGACCAGCCCACACTTCCGATGTGAAAAGACTACAGATGATTTTATCTAGTTCACCCATTTGTCTTTACGTGAATGCAGCCTCTCTAGAGTACAATGTGGCTGCCTGGCAGAAAATCAGCCTACAAAGCCCAATGCAAAAGAATATGCGAAGGGTTTTTCACCAAAGAACCTGAGGAAATTTCCCCTCTCTTCTCAAAGCCTGTGTGCAATGCAAATCTAGTCTTGGGATCTCATCCAATGTGGTAGACTGTCTAATACTCAATTTGTTTGCTTCTTTGTTGTGACAAGTCGGAGTCTAGCAGTTAATGAGCTTGTTAGCTGCCTCACTGTGTTGGAGGCCCTGTATTTTTGAGAAAAGTCACTGAGTTAACTTTTGAGGTGTCATTCCAACAAGTCTGAAGTGTTTCCTATCTCTCATTGTGTTTGCCTCTGTGGCCAAGTGACCAGGAAATCAGAAAACATTCAGTTCACAAAATGATGTATTTTGCACTGCCTGGACCAGGTTTTCCTTGATGGGAGGTGCTTCCACAGCTAAGCAAGACATGGGGCAGCTCAAGCAGGAGGGAAAACATTCCCGTTTTGCTCCAGAGACCCTCCCAGCAAAGCAGTCCTTTGCAAGGTGCATGAGGGGCCACCGAAACTTGCAGTCATGTCTCCTCATGGTAAGTGCTTGACACTTTCGGTGTGCTGCTTACTTCTGCTGCAGCCTTCCTGTGTGTTGCTCCCCTGGGTGGACATGCTTAATGATGATGGAGTGTGGGACAACAAGTGGTTTGACTCTTGGTGCTGTGTTTGATGAAATAGGGTACGAGTTGCTAAATTCCTAAGCTCTCTGTATCAGGGATGCTTAGGGATCTACCTGTAGCTGGAGTGGAAATAAAGATGTAGGTGGCTTAAATGTCAGAGAAGCTCCCAAACAAAATGCAGGGCGAGGGTGTCAGGCTGCCCCCTTTTTACAGTTCCATCCTTTCCTAGATGTTTGTGGATGGCCTCAGGTAGCCCACAGTGATTTTCATCAGTTACTGCTGAGTTCAGATACTGCAATACTGCCTTTTTCTCGGGTAGTTCGTTGCTTGCACTTTTCTATTGCTGTCATGACTATTTATAAGGAGTTTCTGCTTTACTTGCTTGCAACATCAAGGTGAACTTAGTGCGTCTCTGGCAGCTGCGAATGTGGCAACAGAAATGAGTATTTAAAACCAGTGCATTGTGCGTTTGCAGGCCCTCCGTGGCTCATTCCCTCTACTGTCAAATTAATTGATGTTATATCGTTGCTACTTAAGCTTAGTATCAGCACAGATTTTGAACTGGACCTTAATGTCCTTGTGAACATTAACAAAGGATAGCAGCCTGCTCTCAGGTGAACAAATATGTATGCTGCATCTATAAAGATTTTTTTATTTCATCTATTAAGTAGGGAGTTTCAAAAAGTACCACCACCAGAGCCTTTTCTGTTCCCACTGATTTAAACTGGAATGTGCTCAGATACTCTAGTAATGAGTAACAGCATAAATTCTTTAGTCAGACAGATAATTACTCTTTCAGACAAAGAAGCTGTGGGCTTTTATTTATGTCTATAGACTGTAATCTCTTCCACGCTGAGACTTTCTGGGTGTCTAAAAGGTATCCAGTCCACTGCTAGCTCCCTAGGGTGGTACACCATTAACTCCAGGCCATGCCTGGACCATATGGGCAGTGTCTCTAATACTGATTCTGTTTTGGTTTAGGTAGGCTTGGGTGTCAGTGTTGACATACTCTGTTGCAGCAGGATGCTGTATGCTCTACAAGTTGCTTCTCCCATCTGAGGAATATGTTGCTGGTTGTTAAAATTATAGCGTCTCCTGATACGGCAGCAAGCACCTGGAATAAGTAAATATTGAAGGATACTATAGTGATGGAAATTTGGTTTCATACCAAGAGAAAGCGTGTTTCAAAGTCAAGTGCCCTCAGTAATACATGAGTCCCTCCAGTCTGGTGTGTGCTTGCCCTTGGGACCAGGAGCAACCCAGTGCGGTGTAGCTGTTGCAAAGCACCGGGCTCTCCTTATGCTTGAGCTCGGCATCCCAGAAAGTAACTGTGTTCTGGAAGGAAAGCAGTGTGAAGTTCTTGCAGGAATAAACTCGCTATGGCTGAAAGTGAGAAAATAAGAACTTTGAACTGATATACAGCAGAAAATTGCTAAAATCGCCACCTAATGCACAGTGCTGCCATCAAAATTGTAACCTAGGTCAAAATCTCATATTATTTTCCCCTTCCTACCTTGTCCTAATGTCTAAGGTTTGGGATTTTTTTTTTTATTTGAGGGGTAGGGAAGGCCATCACAAATACAGTAATTTTCAAAAAAATTTCCTTTTCTTCTCTCTTTAAATTCAAATTCTTTGAAGTTCTTATGGGGAAAATTTCAGCGATATAAACTGGGGGGGGGTGGGGGTGGGGTGGAAATGAGAAAATGGAAAAAGGAGAAAAACTTGGTAGGCATATGATAAGACAAATGCCTGAAAAATGCATCCCAGGCAGTCAAAAGCAAGGGTAGCACATGTAGGTTCATTTAGTCAGCTGCACTATAATTTGAAATTCCTTTAGAAGGAAGAGCCTCAGCACAGTGGGAGACCCTCAAAGCAGCTTCTTGAATTAAAAGAGGGTTTCAATAACTGGAAGATTATGTGATATTTGTAAGCAAGGCTTTGTGACATAGGGTGTGAAAATTTATTAGAATTTTCAGTGATGAAATAGTCCTTTTGTGTCTTGAGAGTGACATTTCTTTCCCATCATCTCACCATTATGAATACAGGGAAGAAAATATTTTTCTGGCTGAATATCACACACGTGTTTTAGCCAAAAGGTTTCTTTCTAAGAGATTTTTGAGGCACTCAAAGCCAGCTTTTGTGCTTACTGCCTTGCCTCGTGTGGGTGTAAACGTGGTGTTACTGCATAAAAGGGAGCAGCATCGCATGAATGTTACCGTGTATCTTCTAATCCCATTTGCCTCACCCTTACTGTCCATGTATGATCTTGTGTTTGTTTTGTTGATGGCACTGTGGGAATAAGGTTTTTCATTTTTTCCAAAGAGAAGAGTAAACATATTTGTTTAATTTTCATGTGAAAGTTGAATATTCATCAAAACACTTCCTTTTGGATGTGTTTGCATACCCATTCCTCCAAGCAACTATACAAAAAGCCATTACAAAAGGCAAAAGCAAAATGTTACTTTTGGCCTCTCCTAGAAATCTGTAGTCTGATTTTTTTTTTTCAAAATTAAAAGGTAATTGGAGCTGACACATTTCACTTCCAATGAAATGGTGTTTCCTGATCCTGCACCAGAAAGCTCTAACCAGTACTAATTGGGAGGCTCTGTTTGCATGCATGGGCAGGATAGACTGGCTTCACTGGATGAAATCATTGACCTGTGTTTTCCTGGGAGTTGGACTTGATCAGCGATCTTTCCTGGGCTTGAAGTCTATTAAAAAGATGTCTTTCCCTTGACTCAACGGTAACTTCAATCAGAGAATTATAGAATCATAGAATGTTTTGGGTTGGAAGGGACCTCTAGGTCATCTAGTCCAACACCCCTGCAGTGAGCAGGGACACTGCTAACCAGATCAGGTTGCTCAGAGCCCCATCCAACCTGGCCTTGAATGTTTCCAGGGTTGGGACCTCCACCACCTCTCTGGGCAACCCATTCCAGTGTTTCACCACCCTCGTTGTAAAGAATTTCTTCCTTATATCCAGTCTAAACCTACCCTGGTTTAGTTTAAAACCATTACCCCTTGTCCTGTCACAGCTGGCCCTACTGAAAAGATTTTCCCCATCTTTCCCATAGGCCCCCTTTAGGTACTGAAAGGCCACAATCGGGTCTCCCCGCAGCCTTCTCTTCTCCAGGCTGAACACCCCCAGCTCTCTCAGCCTGTCCTCATAAAAAAAACTTCTTTTTTTAAGAATCGAAGCTTGGCAAATTGCTTTCGGTCTTAACATAGAAACAAACATTTTATAGTCACTTTCTGCTGCCTGTCCATGTTGGGAATCGCCTGTCTCTGGCAAGCATGCTTCCTGCAATGAGCTATAAGCCACTCTGGCTCCCTTGCAGAGAGGTGAAGATATCAAAAACATCATATCTGTGACAGTCATAGCATCTCTGGGAGGAGAAGGGTCAGGGAGGAAGAGCAAGCTGCCATGCTGGGCACCTCTTTGCTGTAATCTCTGCAGAATCTTCCCAAGTGTTAGAGCTGCAGAGCAGGCAGAATTACTCTTGCATCCTGTGCTGATCACCTGAAGGTTTCCAGTGATAGTTGTGGTGGAAAGGATTGTTTGGGTTTTTTTCCTTTAAGATTGTACTTACAGCTGGCTTGTGTTTGCAAAGTGGTGAGGGAAATAGTTTCACATGTTCTTGCTCCGCAGTGACTTGCCATTTAGAGAGCAGAACGTGAGTTCTGTCTGGTATTTTATTACAAGCGCTAAAAGAGCTTCAGGGCCGTGCAAAGAAGATAATTCACTGCCAAGCTGATGCACAGGCCTTAACAGGGAGGAGGTCTGTGCTTCTCAGCTATTCTCACAGTAATTCCTGCATGAAGGAGAAAAGCATTAACCCCATTTCACAGCAAGGGGAAACAGACCAAGCTCTGTGTAGAGCACCTCGCTCCCACCAAAATCAGGTGGGCTGGTCAGGCACCCATAATACCTTCAGGAGGTGAGCAATAAGCAATATGCCTAGAGGTAGTCTGTGATGGAGCAGAATGCTGACCTAACATAACCTCAGCCTCATCTTCACTTTTTTCTCCTCAGTTGCCCCTATGGAAATTGCATTCCCCAAACCGTCCCTGGACTTTAGTACTGCTCGCACAATTACCTGCATGAACTTCTGGACTAGGTTGAACATGCATTAATGAGACCAGTCCTCTGCTCTGTTCAGGAAGGAGCAGGAGCTCTCCAGGGCTCTCCACTGGTTGCCTGCAAACCCAGCACTGTGGCGGGGTCACAGCACCAAGCCAGGGATAGTCTGTGAGCAGAAAAGTAGGGTAAGCAATTCCAACAATCCATGTTTCCATTTTATTGGGAAATTTGGCTTTCACGCTTCTTTTGTCATCTAGTACCATTTTTTTTTTTGTGCTTTAACTTGAGGCTAGATTCTCAGCACAATCCAGCTGAAGGGAAACAGCTGTTGGCTGAAGTCCTCTGGAAAGCTCTCTCTTAGCTCAAATCTGACCATTCTTGGCATGAGCTCCTGCAGACAACAGGTGACTCATTTTGCTTTGGAAAGTGCAGCTGTATCCTCTGCTGTCTCCTCAAATGCTATAGGAAATTCACAGAGCAATTTCAGCTTTGCCTCTTTGGCTAATTGAAGAGAAGCTCCATGCTTACCCTTTGCAACAGGGCCAAGCCAATCCGGAATACACATTTGATCTAGATTATCCCTTTACTTTTTGGTTTAAAGTAGCACACAAATAGAGCAAATAAACAAGGCTTGCCTCCCTGCTGAGAGATTTAGTGTGCGAGCCATGGGCACTTTAAAGGAATACTGATGGCTACTGTAAATGAATTGGTAAAAAGAGTCAAATGCCTCCACTAAATTAGACTCCTGTTGAGTGACTGTTGAAATGCTCAACCAATTTACAATCCAGACCTACCTGAAACACTAAGGAATTAGTGAAGAAAGCTTGGGTATTTTTTTGTATCCCCAGTTGCCCTACCTCCCACATAGCGATGTCCGTCACTGGAGGCAAACAGGACAAGCTTTTATTTATACTGATTTACAGCAGCATTTTCCAAAGTGGCTTTCTGAAATTGTAAACAAAATGTTCACACAGTAAGAGGCAGGGAATGCCAATATATTAAAATCAATGTATTAAATTGTGTGCTATCCTGAGAGTACTTTTGGCCAAGGGATGGAAGTGACCTGCGTTTGGCTGAACAGGGATTGATTCTATCCTCTCTTGTTATTTACGCCAACACAAATGTGTAGCATCTTTGACGTCAGTCTACAGAGAACAGGCATGAGTACAAGGGCAATTGAGCCTGTAAGGTTTCCAGGGCTACCTCAGGGCTTCACCTCCTAAAATAGACCATCTGCAGAAATGCTGGGTCTCTGTGTGAAGTCTCTGGCTCCCATGACAGCATGGTCCTGAAAGGAGGGAGGAAAGAGCAAGGGAACTTGTCTCAGGCCTATCTTGAATAAAAGTCACGATTGCAGATGAGCTGAGTTTATTCCACCCCCACCCCCCAAAAAAGTTCCTCTTTTTGGTTACATTTTTCAGTTGGAAGAGTCTGGTGGAGTATTTGTGTTGTCTTTCTGCCTTGGCTGTGCAAATTGGGGCGGGGAAAGTCTTAGTAAACTAATAAGTATCCAAGAACTGGAAGAAAATAGGTTGGGTTGTCAAAGTCTTTTTAATCTCTTCTGAAAAATATTTCCTCTAGGAACACTTTCCTGTTTAGAACAGGTACCTAAAAAAAAAAAACCCCAAACCTGCAGAGGTGACTTGTCTTTTGCTGCCACTGCAAAACCTTTTCTTAAATCTGATTACCTGTATCCCCAAATCCCCACTTATACAGGTAGTACCTCTTGCTGGGACTCTGCTGCTGCAGTCACTAAGCCCATGCTCCATGCTGACCATGCCCTGGCTGTTCCTGCTCCCTGATGGTGCTCAGTGCTTTCACCCTCCAGAGCCCCCAAAGGCACAGGTTTGAAGCCAGAGTTCAAACCCATCTGCCAGAGAGAAAGGGAATGTGTATCAAAAGCAGCCCAGGAGTTGCACTGCTCCACTGTTTCCCATAGCTCCATGGGTGTCACCGCTGTTGGTGCGGGTAAAAGCTGAAGGGCAGCCTTCTCTGTGTCCCTGGCACTCTGTGCTGTGCAAGGTCCCAGCCTGTGGAGCAGACTTTGGTTGCTGGCATGGCAGGCTTTGCAGACAGTCTGCCTGGAAAAAAGGAGACCGAGGGGAGACCTTATCGCTCTCTACAACCGCCTGACAGGAGGCTGTAGCGAGGTGGGTGTTGGTCTCTTCTCCCTGGTAACGGGCCATAGGACAAAGGGAGATGGCCTCAAGTTGCACCAGGGGAGGTTTAAGTTGGACACTAGGAAAAATTTCTTCACAGAAAGGGTTGTCAGGCTCTGGAATGGGCTGCCCAGGGAAGTGGTGGAGTCCCCATCCCTGGAGGTATTTAAAAGACAGGTGGACTTAGGGACATGGTTTAGTGGTGGGATGGCAGGTTTAGGGTAACGATTGGACTTGATCTTAAAGGTCTTTTCCAACCTAAACAACTCTGTGATTCTATACTGGGGCTGGTAGCTGGAGGGGTATGCTGCTGGTCTGAGAGGGAATAGAGGAGTTTTGACTTGTAGTGTTGGCTTCTTGTGGTGTTCTCTGCTGCTTTTCTGAGCACAGAATCAGATCTGGTTTCAGGGTGGTGAAGGGGTTGTGGCACAGCTCTGTCCTGAGTGGGCAGTGGGTGATAAGATGGTGGTCTGGGCTGTGCCTCCCCAGTCACTGTGCTGGGTTCCTGTTGTGGGGAGGCTCTGGTCTCCTTGGGTCCTGCTTGTCTCTCCCCGATGGGGCTCTTTAACCCAGGAGAACAGCAAAGCCTAGCCTGTGCTATACAGTGGGCCCAGGGCCTTTGCTCTCACCTCAGTCAGTGCTGGGGTGGAGAGCAAATGAGTTAATTGCCTATTGCTGTGAAATGAAGGCCTGCTGCTAAGGATGGGCTCCTCTCCCAGCTGTGTCATGGTCTTGCTCGCTAATGCAAGCTGGAGCACACTGGTGTATGTACACAGGCCATGAGCTTATTTCTCCACCGGGTTTCTGTGCAGCAGCACACAAATTCCAGAATGACTCGATATTTCTCAACATATGGGCCTTACAGTAGCCACCCAGCCCTGTGATCTGTGTAACCCTCATCTGGTGCAAGCTGGTGGAATAGTGGTATTTCTCCTGTTTCACCAGGGGCTACTCTGAGCTGTGCCTTGAGTGGTTTTGGGGTCCATCAGAGCCCCAGCTGCCCTCTAAAGGACAAATAGCCCTTTAGTGCTGGAGTGCAAACAGCAGCTGGTTTGCAGTGTGGGTGTCCCACCTCAGTAGGAAAGGGAGATGAGGTCACCCCCCTCCCACCAAGTCCTTACTGGATATACAACCTCCCACTCAGTGCAGGTCTCAGCACACGTGGAACATTCATTTTGCTCGTTTGGCCAACTGTGTGAGTTTTTCTGAAGACTAAAATTAGGAGATCAAAATATCTCTAGGGAAAGACTGGTGCTCCTAAAACTGGATGCTGTGAAATGCTGCTCAAAGAATTCACTGGTTTGGGAGCTCAGCTGCATGGGTCCTCAGCTGTCTGTCCCAGTGGCACTTTTACAGGCAGCAAAGCTACAGCACTGACCCTACTGATTAACCAGACAAGTCCTCCGTTCTTGTTCCTCTCCCTTCAGACTTCCTCTCCCGTTCCACCCCCCTTTTAGCTTGAGGTAATTAAAAATAAAAAATGCTGGGTTCTGCTTTATCACAGTCCTCTGGGAAGCATGTAGGGGGGACCATATAAGTTTCATCAGTACCTTTAGAGTAGGGCCCTTGCTAATGACTGGCCTCGGGTGGGTGGTGACAAGGCAAATAAATAACAACACTCGATGGAAAATTCCACAGATGAACCGAAATGGTTTCTGAAATTCCTTTCGAAGTGAGAAAACAACTGTACCTCAGCAGAGAGCTTGCAGTGAGGGGATCCATCATGCATAAAGGAGTAGAGAGCAAAGGGAACATCTGTGAGTGCTTAATTCAGATGCTGAGGATCCAGAAAACTTGGTGAGCAAGATTGTATTTCATATGATCTGGAAGTGTACCAAAGAGTAATGGAACTACATAGGAAGCAAAAGTTATGCTGTATGTGGTTGCTTACCCTTTATGGCACCTGAATTTCCTGGGTAACTCAACTCATCATGAAATGTCAGCATCAGAAATGAGATACGCTTGCATACGAGTTCTGGCTTATGCTGTTATTGCCAAATGTTATGTGGATGCTGCAGATGAGAAAAACCTATTTTCCGTACAAAGAAATATTCACCATGAATGAAATGCATTTGTTTTTTCGAAACATGATTAGCGATCCACCAGAGCTTTCTTCAGTTTTGTGTCCATCTGGGGATTGCCACCTACATCCTCGCTTTTTCATTATATGAGGAAATAACAGATTTCATGTGGTGAGAAATGAAATTACCTCATAGGCCTTCTCTGACACGTGGCAGATCGTACCTTCTCCCTCAGTGACACAGTGAGTCACTTGGGAGTAAACTTGGCTGGCTTGTAATGAAATGAGCAGGGAAGCACGCTTTCTCTCTTTTTTTTTTTTTTTAAGCAGTCTAAAAATGGGCTCAAATTAAAAAAAAAATAAAATGAGTTCAGCTGTTTGCATCATGGCTTGTTCCTATTCCATGACTGTTCTAGCAAATTCAGCTGGCAGCTCCCAGCCCTGCTCGCTGACCGGTGCTTTACATCAGCCCCACTCCTGCCGGAGCTGGTGCTGGGTTGTACAGGGCGAGGGACGGCTCGCTGGGCTGGGGAGGCTTGCGAGCAAGGCCTGCCTGTAAATCTGGGCTTACCCCGTGAAACTTCTGGAAGTTGCAGCTGAGCAATGGGGAAACTGAACCAATCCCACAGACCTTCCGAAGTGCTTAAACACCAGACTCGCCATGGTTTCAGTTCACTTTCCTGCTCATTTTGAATAGCTATATTGAAAAAGCTCACCAAAAAGTGCTGATATGAAAGCAATCGTAAAAATCATTGGCACTGCATTTACGATTTCTGCCCTTGTGCCCATAGTCCCAAACTGTACTCACACAGGATGGGTAATTCCAAGAAGATCCCTGTGGCCATGATTTCAAGTCCCTCCTGCTGAAAAGCCCATGAATGTGGTTAAGGTGCTCTAAAACACCTCCAGCCCAGCACATCTTCACTGTGATGTTTGTCAGGGGTTTGGAGCCTGCTCTGCGTGATGTGTGAGAGCTCTAGAAAATAGAATTATAAATTTAGGTGTCCAGATGTCCACTTCACTTTATTTTCTAGGCTTGATTTGGTTGTAGAATCCTTTGGAAATCCTTAGGCATGAAGATGTCTAGTATCTAGACCCCCAGCCCAGCTCCCTGATCTCCACTGGCACATTTGACATGAAGTCGATAAAATAAAGAAAAAAAAAAGAGAAGAAAAATACTTTCATAAAGTTCTTGCATACTCTAAGGCAAAGAATTTTGATCAATGAAGACTAATGCTTCTTAACACGGGCTAGGTGCTATAGTCTGTTTTGCTTTTGCTGTCTGATCTTGGGCAAATCGCTTCCATGTAACTGGGCCTCTTTCATATCCTCCTGTAAAAGAGAGGGATGCTGAGCATCACATGTAAGGAGGCGCTCAGATGTCATGGGATTCAAAGCCTTAAGAAAGTTTCTTGGGGAGGAGAGGGTAAAGATAGCAGATTCAGCAATGCTCAGATATGTGTGTTTTCTAAGTTTGTTGGGTGTTTTGTTTAGAAAAAGCTTTTGTAAAGATTCAAGGAAAACAATCTGCTTAGAATTCCAAACCAAAATATTTTTATTTTTTAGTTGGAAATATCTTGTTTTGCAATATTCTTCAATGTGAGTTAGATACTAAAAAATATTTTTAAATGGCTGGAATGAAAGCTTTTTTTTGTTTGAACTTAAATATGTTTCACTTAAACTTCTTCAACATCTTTTAAAACACAGCTAGATTTTTTTTTTCCAGTTGGAGCTGAAATGCCATTTTGTCACATCTTTCATGAACTAAGAAATCTGTTATTGCTACAGCTCTATCCATAAACTCACTAGAAATATACACTTGCTGTACCAAAAGAATATTAAATTTACTGTAGAAATTGGGCACTTTGACTTATCTGGTCAACCCTATATAAAGCACGTATAAAACTGAAATCAGACACTTTACCCGCTGGACGCCTGGTAAGATTGATATGTGCAATCTACAGTTTAAGAGGCGAGGTAAACCTGAGATTGTGACTGCAATTTCCTGTCAATTAAAATATGATGCTTTGTTGTGAATGATTAATGACCGGGAAGCTCTCACCACCTCTGTTTGCAGGGCTGGGTTTGGCCCTCATGTTTCTCCCCAGGACTGAGCGCTGGACACAGTTGGTTTTGATAAGCCCTGAAATTCCCAAGCTGCTTTTCTTTTCTGCAGAGTGATGCTATCATGATTTATGAAAAAAACCAGCTCCTGGAGTTTGTTTTGGTTGGCATGCAGACAAAAGACTCCAAACCCATTTTTTAATAGCGAAAGGTTAGGTGGGAGGCTTTATGCTGTGCTTCTTGAGTGGAAAACTTTGCAGCTAAATGGAGAATAATATTTTTCCATCTAAACCGACCTTTCTGCTCTGTTATCTTGGGCGCTTTTAGACTGTGCCTAACTTCCACTGGCTTACAGTTGTCCTTTATCACTTGCAAAGGAGACAAATGTGCTAAGGACCTTGTCAAAGAAAGATACCTTTTCCTCTTTGAAATCAGATGGGTCTGTGCTCTGGCCTGACTTCCAGCACCACCTGTGCTGCTGCCGTGTCTGTGTTGCCCCTTCATCAGCACCGTCTCATTTGGGCATGCTGTGTCCACCTGCTTTGTGTTTCCTGAAGGCACTTGGGGCAAATTTCTCCTCGTCGGCATCTCTGCCATGTTTTGCTTGGTTTGTTCCTTGCTTTTGGCAGAATAGGGACATTTAGCTGCTTGTCTCGGGGGAGGGAGTTGCAGGAATAAGCAAACTTGTGATGCTCTGAAAGGGAAGATGCCTTGTGTGGTTTTGAGGAATGGACATTTTGAAAATAATGTTGTTCATAAAAATAATGGAAACAGCAGTAAAATAGTGGAAGGAATTCTAAAGAAAACTAATAATAAGGACTTGCTGGAGCAGATTTTTTTTTAAAGTGGACTGGATCTTTCTCCCAAGTCTGAGCTCTTGGTAATGCCACAAGTAACAAGTATTTCTAACCATCCAGTGGCAGAGGCACATGGCTCTAACTGTTCTGCATTACAAACCCCATACAGACTGTGGGGCGATACCCCTCATGCTGTAACAAGGTAAGCTTATCAGTAGGGTGGGGGTTGTTTTGTTTGGGTTTTTTTTTCAGTGGCAATATTAACTATTCAAAGACAGGCCTTTTATTCACATCAGGAAGTGGAATTAATTAAAACAAAAACTTTATACAAAATGGTCCATTACAGAAAATGGTTCTGGGAAGACTGGGTGGGTGTCTCCCATCTCCGCTCAGGGCTGCAGGCTGGTGGGAGGCTGCACCCTGGGAGCTCCCAGAGCAGGGGGTCACCCGGCCAGAGGCACCCGACCCCAGAGCCCTGGGCTCTGAAGCGTCAAGTCACAAAGAAGACTCCAGAACTAGGATTTACCCTTTGACAGAAATTTCAAAATGCTGGGCTTTTCTGTTTAGTGGCTATTTTTAACCAAAGTAAAAACAAATTTAAAGAATGCATGAAACGTCTACAAAGTGGAATTGCCACGAAACTCTGGAAAATGCCAGGTGGAGATTGTGCCATCTCCAAGGTTAAGAACTGCCCCTGTGACCCTGGGATGTAATTACCATTCTGTGTGTGCCTGTACGGGAGCTTCAGGTTAAATATTCTGAAATTGTGTGTGTCATAGCCACCCCGAGTGGTGTGCTTACAGCAGCAAATGGGAGCTGGATGTAGCATGAGGGACCCTGGGAGCGTCTGGGGGATCCAGGCTTGTTGGGGTGTTTTGGGGTACAATTTAAGGAAGAGGAAGGCTGCTGATGTCTCCTCGTCCTGCTTGCTTTTGGGGAAGCAACCTTTGGAGTGAACCATCTTCTGAAAAATGCTCAGGAATTGCCTTCAAGCAGTCCAGACAAAGCCAGCTGTCAACTGAATAATGTGGATGATGAGGGTCCTGTTCTCCAGCTTTGATTTAGCAGTAATGCAATACCCTTCTTGACTGACAGTGCTCAACCCTGAGCTGTGTGTTTGACCACAGCCCAAAGCAAGAGCCATTCATCAGCTGAGTTGACGGTAGTGTTTTGCTTTGGAGCAGTGGCGTGGTGGGGAAGCAAATCCCCCACTCGCTGCTGCGTTGGTTGGGTTCGTAGAGCAGTTTTGGTGTGTGTGAACAAGAGTTATGGGAGGAAACAGAAGCTCTGCAGCTCCTGGCATCAATTTTCCCATCCTCTGAAAGCAATTCATCAATGTTAACTGAAGTGGTCTGCATTTCATGGCAAATCACATCCTATTATTTTGAATTTAGCAATCCACAGTGCTTTGTTACTCTCAGCAGAAGATGGGATAAAAATCAATCTATCTCTTCCAGTGGTGTATTAAGGCTGAGCAGAGGAGAGGGATGATGGAAATCTTGTGGGCTTAGCTGTAGACATCTGGTAGAAATGGCTGGGGTATCCCACGGAGAAGAAGGCATTCCTGCCCAAACCCAGATGAATGCTTGTGGCCAATTTCCTTTAAGTTTCTTTGCAGTTCCCACCATCCATGATAGTAACTGTGCTCGCGGTTGTATAAGAACTTTATAAACTCCATAAAGCATCATTGAAATAATTCATTTGTGGATCACCACCAGGTGAAAACTCTTAATCAATTTGTCCATTTTTGGAAGTTTCCAAACAGCTTTTTCCTTCTTATTTTCCCAGCACGACTCACTTTTATGAAACCTGCTCAAGAGCCTCTGACTTTTAGGCTGGAAACAGAAATAAATACGTGAAGTATGACTTTCATTTGGATTGCATCTCAGCAGGCAGTTCGGTTCTATAAGGTTAACCTGACCTGGGTTGTTCCAGCAGGCAGAAATGGGTTTTTTTTGGTAAAGAGATGTTAATCAACCTGTGTCAGCTTTCCAGATTAGAAGCTGACTTCTTTCAGCCTTCTGCAATGTATGGTTCATAGATGGAGAGCTTGATTCTTTATCTTTTGTATATCTGGCCAGCTCTTATTTACAACAGTGTAAACTGAGAGTGATTCACATTAAGCTAATATAGTTTCAATGACGTGATAGCGGTTTGAAATGGGGAGCCTGAGATATATCACTTAGTGGAGATTTACATAATGTTTGGAAATCACTTAAGGTTTGGTTTCTTAAGGTTAGCAATGTGCATTGCCTTTATGAAAAAAGACATTCCACCTTTTGGAGTTAATTTGCATCTCCCTTTTCAACATGTTTCTCTTAGCTATTGATCAAAATATTTGCACTGTCCATGTAAATACTCCAACAGGGCCAAATTTTTCCCCAGTGCATTTTTTCCTCACTGGCTCCTTTGGAACAGTGTCAGGAATGAACTTGTTTCATTGTTTGTTTCCAGTTATTTCTGGATTACGCATACGATCCCCACAGAGCTTTTCTTAATTTTTCTCATAGGTAAAATAATTTTCTTGCTTGCTGTTATACACTGTGCTATTTGCCTCACTTTTTTTTGAAATGATTTTGCTGGCTTTCACACATTTTATACAGTTGTTACCCTGCTATTAGAGCTTACTTGCTTTAACAAAGCAAATGGCTTGCAAAGCATTCTGCAAAATTGTACCAGCACTCAGTATAACACTGTTAAACTTGCCTAACAACTCTTCCACTGATGAGCTTCACTGGTTTTCTCTGGGCTTCTCATATTGATGCTCTGGTAGGCTGTATAGCGTGCTGGGGCCACTGGCCCACGCGGCATTTCTGTTGGCCTTGTAGATTTATTCTGTGGATCACCGGTCTGCGTAGCAATATGTATAAGTGTTTCTGTACCTTCTGCTAATATATATGGAGAATTGTTTTTCTTCTTCTGGCTATATGAAAAAAATAGACAGTACTCTTGGTTCCCGGTGTCCTTCCTTAGCCCTGTCACGCTGAAGACTTTGGCTTGCCTGCCTCTGCTCTGGTCCTTTCTTCTCATAGCTTCTAAGCAGTGCAGTATTTTTGAGGTGCATGCTTGGGTCCAGAGGACATTTGGGTGTGTATCTTTTTCAGTCTTCTCTTTTCCTTTCCCTTGGCAGACCTGTGATCAGTTGAAGTCAAAATAGCCAGCTGAATGGCCACAAAATTCCCCAGTTGTGAGCAATGACCAGCCCCATTCCTGCTTAGGAATATCTTTTCCCTGGAGGGAGTTACTGTGGGAATGAACTGACACTTGTTTGGATCACAGGTATCAGAGTCAGGCACTGTGGAAACCCTAGGCCCTTTTGGTAGAGGTTTTCTGGTGTGATTTGAACCCTGAGGCAAGCCATTGCATAGCTCCAGAGATGCCAGGATGCCTGGGAATTCTGGCCAAGGTGGGCAGGGTACCTGGTGCCTCTCGTGTCTGTTCCTGGGACAGAGCTGGTGGTTCCCTTCTCCATGCACCAGGAGTGAACCTCTGAGCAGCCCAGCCCTTTGTTTCAGCCGAAGCTGCTGTAGCTCTGGAGATGGCTGTTGAGATGGAATTAGGAGGCCAGGGAAGGATGTGCAGCACCTGCATCATGTTACCCCAAGACAATGTGGAAAGCCTCTGGGGAGGTTTTCACAGTGTGGCTGGACAAAGTAATGGATGACCTGGTCTAGCGCTGGTGGTAGATGGTGTTGCTCCAAGTATGGGGCTGGACTAGAGACCACCAAAAGTCCCCTCTGACTGACATTTCTATGGAAAACCAAACAGACAATTAGCCAATGTTGCAAATAAATAAATAAATAAAAATTTAACAGAAAAGCTACAGTGTGAAGTAAAACAGAACCATGAAGGAAGAAATGAGATGAGGGAATGTCAAGATGTTTGGCAATCAATTCTAATGATGGATTTAAGCAGAAAAGAAAGTGACCAAAGGCCTTTGAGCATCTTAAGGGAAATAAGTTATTTATTGAAGTTGATGTTAATGGGACTCTACAGCAAGATTACAGCAGCATCTGTTGAAAGCTGCAATGACAGACTTGGTAGTGAAACAATAGCTAGAGAGGTGAAGGAGAAACAGAAATGTATTACAGCTGGGGCAGTTGTAGGATGAATTGGGTGAAACACAGTGAGAAGGTTGTAAAGCTATAGCTCTTCTCCAACAGTGATGTCTCACTTTCAAAGACCTGTGTCTTTGAAGACAAATTGTTTTGGCTAAGGAGTCCTGGAAACATTGCTGTACAATTGACATAAAGGCAAATCCCCATTGCTGTGCCCCCCAAACATACTCTGTAGACTGGCTCTGGGGAGGTGGCATCCCGCTCTGCAGCAGAGGGTGGTGACCTGAAGTGCAGGCTGGCTTGTGGTGCCAGCATGTAACGTCCTGTGGGTCAATGCCTGTGGGCACTGATTGTCTTCCAAGGACAGAAAACACTTTCCTGAGCGCTATAGTTGGGAAGAGTGGAGCAAATGTTCAACAATTATGGGTGAGCGAGGGGGAGAGAGAGCGTGGCTCTTCCTCTTCCACTTGTGGGCAGAGGGTGGAGTCATTCAGGATGCATTCTTGATGTTATTTTGGACCCTGAGAAAGCTGGGTTTCTCTTCTCTTCCTCTTTTATTTATTTACTTATTTTTCGTTGCCACATAGGAACCTTGGGGAGGGTAGGCTTCTTGAAGCCCAACCCTAGGAGCTGTTGAGTGAAAATTATGTAAATCCTGAGAACGTTGTATGTATGACAGAAGCTGTTCAACAATGATCTCTGGTACGACAAGGATTCATTAAATGTAACTGCTTGGGATCCAAGAAGGGCAAAACAACAGGTGGAGGCGCTTCAAAAAGCAGCTGGAATGTGGCAGCCGATGTCACCCGAGCCTCATTTGCTCCAATAATGAGGCGCGCAGTGATACAAAACCAACATGGCATTTACAGTTATGGCATGATAAATGTTCTCCTGCGCTTAACAGCGTATCACATAGTTTTTATGCCTGTACATGGAGATTAAAATAATTTGATACGAGACCTCATTTTTGCTCATCCCGGTAATGGCCAGGAAGTCTTTGTAATTTGGTCAAGTGCATAAGTGAGCCAGCCGTCTGATGAAGCCCCTGAAGTTGCTGTCATTTGCTCAGCTGCCCACTGTGATGAAATGATTGGGCGTAGCTATGGACACAGCATGGCAGAACAAGGATCCATGTGCACTGCAGGAAGCACAGTACTTTTTGGTTTCTTGAAGCAGAGAGACAATCTCCTCCTGGCCAGCTGGCAGGCAAAGGAAACCATATGAGGCTTGTGTCCTACAACAGCCATGGGCAGGTGTATCGCTTCCAGGAGATGGCCTCGATTATTCCATTACAGGAACAACAAAATGAATTATCCAAAAGCCTGGTGTCCAGGAGACAGGGAGCAATGCCTGTCTTATAGCATGTCCTCCAAAGCTAATGCTTGGGCCTGATGACGGGTGTACCATCTGTGACCAGAGACTAACTGAGCTTTTCTGAGATTATTTCCACGAGGAGTTTGTCTCTAGCACATTGTTCTATGAAGATACACTTGGAAACATAAATAGTTTTAAACTTATCACAGACTTTGGAGGGAAAAAGCACCTGGGCTTCACAGTGGAGCAAGAAATAATGTAAGGATGCTGATTGTTTCATTCTGACCTGAAACAATTCAGTTTAATTCAGTGCCTGGCTGAGTCTTAAACTAGGCACACATTAGGTACTGTGGTTATGGTGAAAATAAACTCTTCTGGTGAAAATACAAGGGGACATACTGTTTCACAGGCTGCCTCAAAATGTTAACATTTGCGTTTGCTCCACCTGACCTTAAAACGTAAAGGGTCTTTGCAGCAGAGAAGAATTGTGCAAGAGGAGTAGAAGACCCACGATAGGTATTGTCCACAGTGCTGGCTGGCTGGCACTGTAGCAGTTGTGTGTAGAAGTAAGGTTTTCAATTTCCAGAAGTTAAGATAACTCCATTAAAAAAAATAATTAATTCCCATGTCCTGGAGCTAAAGCAGCTGATTTGTCAGATTAATCCACAAACCGCTCTAGTGCTGGTGGGTCCATTTGCCCCAATACTTATTGCATCTAAGCTTTCAGGACACTATGATCAGAACCACAAATGGAATAGAAAAGGAGTAAGTCTGTGGTGAATTCAGAGCTGGGGAAAAAGCAAGCGGGCACGAAATATCTGTGGTTTGACATAGCAAAGGACAGTCTTTGCTCGGGGATATTCAAGTTGAGCATATTGATTTCTGAAGTAATTAGCACATGGTTCTTCATGATCCATTTACCCTTTCTACCAATGTATGTTCAGACAATGACAGTCCAAAACCAGGACTGCTCTTGCTTTTACCGTGGCAAAGATTTCAGGGAGAACAAAGGTTATCACACCAATTTCAGGCAACACAGCTAAATTAATAAGCATCCTATAAAAAATTAATTTCTCTCTTTTGGAAGGAGAGCTGGAATTTAAGGAGAATACGTTGAACTGAAGCGTGAAGGTGATCTATGGCCAGAGAACACAACTGGTATATGAAGCTAATTGTTCCACCATTTTGAACAGGCCCAAACGAGAACATTGATTAGAGGAATCTTATCCTTGAAACTTAAAATTGTCTTCAGTATGGCACAGGCTTGGAACCCCAAGAGAAAAGGCCAATGAAAGATTTATCCTAAAATAAAGGTTTGGGGTGACATCTTGTTGTGACTATGGAGTCAGTGGTCTATAGTAATATTGAAAAATGTATTTCATTTCATTTAACAGTAACATGGTCTTCCATTGGCCAGGCTTTATTGAAATTTCACTGAAGTAAATTGAATTCATTGTCTTAATGGGCCCTCTTAAATGTTTTGGGTAAAATTATCTGAAGTTTATATAGAGAAGAACAAAGAAATGAATAACTTTTAAGATGTTTTGTTAAAGAGTGTCTATGTTTTCAGGTTTCTGTAGCATACTCTGGTGCAAATAAAATGTCAGACATAATTTACACAGGAGAGGAGATCTGACATCTGTGAAAGGCTCTGTACCCAGAAAACAAGTTGTAAGACCAATAGGTTGTACTCTTTGAAACTATATTTATAATTGCTTTTTCCTGTGGCATGGGAGAAAGCAGACTGTGAAGGTACAAGGTCATCCTCCTCCTGTTTCTTGTGTACATCAGCAGTTGTCTTCCAGCAGAGAGATTTTAAGATTCAGCTGGGTCCTGCCCTCCAAACAGACTCAGATTCAGGCTTCTTTCAGTCCTTAGCTTTGATTTTTACTTAGGCAGACATTATTGCAATGGGAGAAGTTAAACAGGAGCAAATCCTCTTATTTTCCATGGCTTTTTTTTCCTTTCAGCCAGCTGTAGACTGTGAGTAACCTAGTATATGAACCAAGAAAAGGAAGGGAGAGGGGTTAGGGAAGGAGGAGAAATAGCATAATGAGTCACCCTGTCCACTATCTGCCTGAAGATCTATATTCTGCTCCCTTCTTAAATATAGAAATGATTTCATTCAATTATTAACTCTTGCCAACTAAACATTTGGTATGAAGGGGGCTCTTGGATGCTGATTCATAGTGATGGTTCTCTAAAGGAAAACTGGAGCAATCATGTATAATCTCTGCAATAAATCTTGACTAAAGCAGAAGATATGTATTTAAAAATGCGTTTATTCAGTGCCTGTCTCTTCTGTGTCCGTTAAACTGTGAGCAACACTAATGACAACTGATAGGTGCTTTTCCACAGAGATTGTCTTGTGGGCTCCAGATTGCACTCAGCTGATGGGTTTTAAAGGATAACAGGAACTTTTTTTTAACCTGTGGAAGCTTTCTACCACCCACATAATCTCAGGGTGGTTTAATAGTCCATGTTTGGAGGCTCACGCTGTGCCAACTGCTCCTGGAAGGTCACCATACCCACACTGACTATCTATGATTTCAAGTGGTGTCTCACCTAGGCAAAGGGGTAATAACTTAATCTTGAAATCAGAGACATAACCCAAAGGTACCTAACACCAGGTTTTCATTCCAATGCGAGACACTAGCTCATCTCTGTAAGTCAGTAAGCAGAAGCACATACTCACTGCATCTGCCTTGCAAGGATGCCACGCTGTCAAATGTTTCATTACCTGTGTGCTGAGGTGTTGAGGATGCTGCTGTGTCAGTAAGGTGATGTAAGGAAGTCAGTGAGACTTTGCTTTTAGTGATTTATGCTTCTTCACCATGAGATATTTTGACAGGAATAGTTTGAGGGCTGCATCAGAAGTTTTAGGATGGGAAATGGTGCTGGGGAAGGCACTGTCATCTGAAGAGTAAATTAATGCAGAGACATAAATTTGAACCAATAAGTAGGTTAGCACGTTAAAGAAGAATTTCAAACATCTGAGCTGCCCTAAATCATCATGGGAAGAGTTTTGATACTCCAGGAAATTTCCCTACTTATTTTAGGATCTGCAAGCTAGGTGGGAGTCAATAGTAGAAAATATTTTATTCTTCCATGGGAAACAGATGACTTGGCATCTGCCCATCTTATATCTGTGATGGTGGTTGAATGTAGATACTCATTTAATGCTCTCCTTCCAGACTGATTGAGTTCTTGGTCGCAGGGACCTTAGGTGCTGAAATTGGAAATCAAACAATACATCCTGCACGCAGAGGCACTGTGGAAAAATATGCTTGCACTTTGAAAAATGTATGTTACTCTCTTTTTTTGCCTTGGACAGGCCAATGATACGTGTTTCATCTTGGTTTTCAAAAATTGTTAGCATTTGTTTCCCATTGCTTGCAAAGCTTCACTGACAAGCGCAACTTTCTCCTTTTGTAGTGAACCTGTTTCATATTTCCAGGATCAACCTTCTCACTGTTTTTTTCAGGAGCTAAAATGCCATAAGGAAAGGGAGGGGAGTAATAGTTCTGGTTCCACACAGCTCTTGTTTGAGGGAACTTCTACCATCCAACTGGCCAAGTTAATCCAGGCCCTTTGTTCATAATCTGCTTTAGTCTTTTGAGTTTAGCCTTAATTGCTGGTTTGGGTTTGTTACTTCTGTGCTGGAGTGGTGGTGCAGCAGACCATAGCCTAGAGGAGACCCCCAGACCCCTTTCTTCTCGTGGCTCGTAACTTCCTGCAGCTTAAACTAGGTGTGAGCAAAAGCCATGGTAATATTTGAATCCTCAGGTCTGAAAGAGTTTGCCTCAGATTCAGAGGTCTCCATCCCTTGAATCAAATGCAAGAAGAGGCAGGCATTGCAGGAGCATGGAGGCCATGCCTGCTTCGCTCATTTTCCTGGCTGTTTACCTGCCTTATCTTTGCTGAGGGTTTTTGTTTGCCATCGTGGACTGTGACTGAAAGCTGTTGGACCGTGTCAATCCAATTTGTTCCTGTTGTGTGAGAAGAGGGCCCAAAACCTTCTGGAAGTTGGAGTGGTGCAGTGCATGGGGTCAATCTGCCACTGATTCCTGGGTGAGGGGGCTGTGAAGGAAGAGACTTTGCTTTCTCCCTCTAATGCTGTTCTGTGTAAAGGGGGGAAATCCCCACAGAGAGACAAGGGAGAAGAAAGATAGCGAATGGACATAAATACAGCCAGAAATTCACAGACCTCAGATGAATGCCCAAACCAAGCTGCAGTGTGCAAGGGTGTGCTCAGCAAAGAACTGAGCTGAGGGTGGAGGGAGTGGAGGGACGCCATGCTCCAGAAAGAAGGCTTTACATCTTCTTTTCCCCAAACTCAGGCAGAAAAGCAAGAGAAGGCTGGAGTTTATTTACCTTCTTGGCTATTTTGAGGACAAGACTTCACTGCCTAAACCCATTCTTTCCTGCAAATGTACCAGAAACTAATCTATTTCTCGAAAGCCATTTGAGTGAGTGCATGGAGAAGGGGGAAGCATGTGATCATTTCCTCACCTAACCAGTAGCATTGACTTATCAAGTATGTCTTGATAAGTTAATATGGACAACAGCTATAGACGACTACTGTCATTTGCACTGCAACTGCCTGCTATAAAAGAGTATTCTCAGGCAGAGACATGAAGCCAAAAGTAATTTGATCTTTGCAAGCATCTGGTTTGGACCATTATTGTTGATTAAATTTATTAACAACCACTGGGGAGCATACAACACACACTTTGGACTTACCTTTGGTGGGAAGGAGTGCTTTGGCAAAGCTGCGTCTGAACTTGAAGCAGGAAAATGAAAAAAAAAATATAAATCTCGATACTATTGGCGGCTTAGGATTCACAAACAGTTTGCAACAAACCGTGGAAGCATTGAAGCTTTTTTTAGTAAGGGAGGCAGAGAAAACAGTTTCAACGCGGAAGTTTCACAGCCAGAACTTGATTTTTATCATGTTGTGGTTGTACACAGGGAGGAGCTGAAGACAGGAAAAGTACTGACCCTGGAGAGGGTAATCATGAACTGTGAATGATCAGTGCAGCCTGATTCATCTACAGCATTTATGTCTATCTATGGAAAGATATAAGGACATCAAATGCTACACTCACCCAATAATGCCAATTATTTGTTAAGGAGCAGATTCGTCACCATCGTTATTATTAGTACTACATTAGAAAAGCAATGTCCCAAATGAGATCAGGGTTTCCTTATCAAGATGAAACATGTATCATTGGCCTGCCCAAGGTAAAAGGCAACAGGGTAACATGTTTTTCAAAGTTCAACCATATTTTTCTGCGGTCTTGGTACAAATACAGAGTAAATCCTTGCCCGCTCAGACAAGGCCGAATCAGCTCTAGTTATACATGTGTGCTTATAAAGATCAGTTGTGTGTGTCCCTTGATGGGAGTCTTCTCCCAGCCCTGGCCGACAAAGGCAAGGTTACTGGCAAAGCTGTCCAGTTATGTTGTGGAGGTTACACAAATATAAGTCCCGCTTCATGTAGAAGCTATTACTTTGATGCCAAGTCCAAAGAGGAAGACCTTAGGCCTCCAAACTCACAACCTGAGCAGACCAAGTGGGAAGGTCTCGACCTTCAAAAGTGCAGAACCCGATTTGCTTCAGGCCATGCAGTGGCTGTGGGGTGCAGCGAGGACCTCCTCAGGACCCGTGCCCTGGGACGCACTATCTCTCATTCACGAGCAAGCACGGTTTCTTCCCCTGGCGCTGCGGGGACAGGCCGAGGGGACAGCACTGCACCACCTCCAAGGTCTGCGATGGAGAGGGAGACCGGGGCCCCTGCTGCACTCGAGGCATTGCAGAGCACGCCTGGCATTCAGCAGGTGCTTGGCATATTCCAGTCACTGTGTGAACATTAAGGGAATATTCTTTGCTGTGCCATGGTGAAGTGAGGGGGATAACAGCACTAATACAGCTGATCCCTGTTTTTCTAGCCTGCATGTTTTCCTTTATATTTGGCCTTTACTGACGGTGGAATCAGTCACAAGGATGTTTTCGTTTGTCTTGTCATTTCCCATCTAATGGCATTTTTAAGAGATTTGTTAAATGGAACAAGGTTGCCTGCTACTTGTGGCATGCTTTGTTCTTTTTTTCTTTACTTTTTAGGCCTGTTTGGTGTTTGGCTCTGGGTAATGCCAGTTTTGATTGCTCTCCTGAGTCGCTTGGTGGAAGATTTGAGATGTTGCTGGCTGTTAAGCTGTTTGCCAGTCGCATTTGGTTGTGTAATTGCCCTGTGCCTCAGTTTCCAAATTACTTCTGGGTTGCGTAGCATCTCTGACATATTCAAAACGTTTGCAAAGAAACAAGAAATTGGATATCCCATACTCCAAACTGGCTTATCTGAGTGCTTAGGCAATGTGAATATGGGCACTTTGATTACCTCATCCCCTTTTAAAAGAAGGTGACCTGTGGAGAGATCAGAGGGATGTGCGGTTTGGAGCCCAGCCTCAGGCAGCCCTGCATCTGCCATCTGGAACTGGCACCAGGGCTTGCTGCCTCCCCTCTGCCCACGGAGCCTGGGTGGGTCCCCAGCACTGCACCATGCATGCACCTCCCCTGTGCCGTAGCATCTGGGGCCAAAAGGGGTTTTCGATAGTATCCTGAGAGTGGATAGGGCCAGGGACACTGTGTTCCCATCTGTATTAGTTCTTCTAGAGAGAGTGACATTTAAAAATCAACCTGTGGAATAAACTCACAAGATAAAGTGATGAATGAAGGGCCCACACCATCCTTTCTCTGTGCAGTTGCAATTCCCAGTGCATGCAGCGAGGATGGGAAGGACTCGAAGGCTGGTTTGTAAGAGGGGCAGGGTGTTCTCCAGCTACCCCGGTAAAGCACACGCCTGGAGCTGTGCCCTTCCCGATGACTTTTCTGCTGCTTGGTGGCATCAGCCTGAGTGTTTCCCCCCAGGGAAGGCAATACATTTGTATGGCATACTAAAGAAGGTGAAACTTGCTTCTTGTAGGTAATCTTGTGCTGTAAAATCCGGGAGAACTTAGCTCAAATGTTTCGCCTGCCCTGCAGTAAATGGTATACAGGCAGTTTCTACAGCTAAGGCATTGCTAACCTGGCAGAGCCATTACTGCGTTACTGAGCATGAAGTTATTCTCCGTATGCGTGTACTCGGTTAGCATGTCCCCTAATTTATTATCTGCTAGGGTAAGCTAGTCAAATTACAAGGACATCACTATGAAAGCAGCAACATCATCAGCGAGGTTATGTGTCCTTGGTCCTGCAACCAAGTTCAAGTTAACAAGTTGCTCGGGCTGAGCTGCGTATTCTGGTTCTCTGTGTGTGACTGGCTTAACTGCCTAATCACCAGGCTACTGCTTTCTGTGTGCTGTATGTCTGCTCAAGGCTGCTGCTGCAGAAAGGGCAGACAGACATTCTGGGCCCATTTCAGCACTGACTGCCAGCCTGCCTGTCCTTGTGGAGTCCTGCTGTTGTACAGTCCTTTTATTAATCTCATAGTCTATATGATCTTCTGAAGACTGTGACTGTCTTCTTTGTTTGCTTGCTTGCTTTTTCTGTAGACAAGCAAACCCCTTCTTATATTCCCCCAAATCCTCTCCTAAATTCCTTACTTTCAAACCAGAGGGAGAATGAACTGTCTTGGGATTCAGAAATAGTTTGAATGGGGATTTCAGGTTGGCCCATTAAAGACATGGAAGAATCCCCAGATGAGGGTTGGAATGGAGCCTCCATTTCTCCAGTGCGACTGAAGTTTAGGTCTAGAGTTTTGTCCTAAGTCCTGCTCTTCCCCTCTTAGGTGGCACAGACCTGGTAAGTGCAAATGTGCTTTTTTACCTTTTGAAGGAAACAGGAGTGCTTGGTTTGTGTCAGAGGGCAATGGACAGTGTTGTGTTGCTCAGATCCCACTGATCTGCAGGGAAGTTGTACATTTGATGCAGCAGAGCCTGTAACTCGTCACGCTCGCACACATGAGCCCAAGTGGCTGAGGTGAAGCCTGCGAAGATGTAGATGGCAAAAGATTCGTTAAAGTATCACATGGCAAGCGTGTATTATGTGTCTTGCTGTTCTGCTGGTGAAGGAGGCCAAATGATGAAGTCCTGAGGGATCAGTTACTGCATGTGTAACCCTTCTGCCAAGGCATGACTGGCAGCAACAGGAGCCACATTCAGATTTTACCCCATCTAGAGACCCTCTGCTCAGTGGGCTGATTTTCCTGGCACAAAAAATTGCCTGAAGAAGCAGAATTTTGTAAAGGCAGGGAAATAAGTGTCCAAATGTACTGTGCCTTGTTCCTTTTTTCCTAAAGAATGTCTAAATTAAAAAATGTAAAAGGCGGCCTCCTTAAAAATGTAAAACAAGGCCCTCCTTCTCCTTCTTCCCCCCCTCCCACAGGCTGTCTATCACTTCTGCGCCCTTGTTCTGGAGGTAGTTGGGAGACCTCTTGCTTTCCCCGCACCTCGGAGAAGCTGGATGAATCAAGCAGAGCTGACCAGCTCAGGCTTCTTTACGCTACACCAACTGCAAACTGATCTCTACTTCAGGACAAGGCACTTTGTAAAAAAAAATTGCCCCCCAAATGCAGTAAGAAAATGTATATAAAATAAACGTCTCACAAGCCTTTGCTTTATTTTCCTCCATTCCAAAATTGAGAGGTTGCTTTTTCTCCAGGCCTGCTGCAGTTGGTTGGGTTGAACATGGCCCACCATGAGAAGGCAGCCTCTGCCCTGCGGTGAAGGAAGTTGCAAAGCACCCATACAGACTCTCTGTCGCAAGAGGCAGATGATGGAGGCCACCAAGCAAA
Source organism: Gorsachius magnificus (assembly GCA_034008185.1). Taxonomy (NCBI): domain Eukaryota; kingdom Metazoa; phylum Chordata; class Aves; order Pelecaniformes; family Ardeidae; genus Gorsachius; species Gorsachius magnificus. Next base: position 8,459,798 of record CM067083.1, on the reverse strand, counting down.
AAGATGCCCAGAACGGTGCCAGAAACAAAACCAAAGATGATGCCCTTCAGGAAGAAGGCTTTGCTAGGTTTTGGTCTGGGGTGTGCTTGAAGGAGAGAGAAGTAAGAGTGAGAACAGAAAAATAAGGAAAATAGGCAGAAACAGCTATGAAACACTGATGGCAAGAAACAGAGAAAAAGCCTAAAAGTAGTTTTCGGCAGCAGGTTCCCTCTGGCGCATGGGGAAGCAGGACACTGCATGTTGTCCCCAAGTTCTCCAAAGGTTTTCAGTTTTGCTTCATACCTGGGATGACTTGCTTGGTGTTTGCATGCAGGTGGGTAATGTGTCCTCCTGATGTTCAGAACAGTCACAACATGAGCGGGGTGAGAAGGGGGAGAGGCAGAGGGACGCCAAGGTCAGGCTGTCAGAGCAGAGCTCAGCCAAGCTGAATCAGAAAGGAAAGGGAAATGGGGCAGTGAGGGGAGAAAGGCACAGGGGCTGGGAGAAAAAACGGGAGATGGAAGACTGTGGGTAGGAGGTGTGGGGACGGCTTTTGAGGGCTTTTTGGGACCCCAGTGACAAGCCCGGCTGGCTCTGCCAGCTCCACGGGCAGGGTGAGGCAGGCTCAGCGTCAGCAGCAGGCGCAGAGTTAGGCCCTGGCTTCCATTTTATTTGAAGCACTGATGGTTCAGGGCTGTTTTAAAGGCAAGCAGGTCTTTAATGCCTACATTTTATTGCTGTCCTTTTTCATTTTTCAGCGATGAAGAGAAACTTTATCTGGGAAATGAGCGTACCTAAAATCGGCCTTCAATTGCCCTGTGCATGACTGTGCTGTGTGAGTGCCCCGCGTCAGGCACTCGGCAATACCTCCTGCCTGTATGAGATAAAGTTTGGCAGCAGTGTTTTGGCTGGGTCAGGAATGCAACCCTGCAGGCATTAAACATCCTGGAAGCTTGATTAACGCCGAAGGGAACACTGAGGTGCTTTAGCTCACCGCCTTTTTCACTTCTGCTGCATCAAATGCAGGGAAACATGCCGTGAATGCACAAAGAATATTTAATATGGATGATGTAATACTGTGATGTTGCTTCGGTGGCTCTCCGGTGTTATTCAACGCTTCTTCCTCAGCAGAACGATGTGAGTGAAATGAGATTTTATTAAAGCAAGGAGCTCAGTGTATTGTTAAGCATTCAGAGCGATGTCTCCATTTCCTTTCTAAGGCTGTGGTGCTGAAAGCACATCCCATTTCAAAAGAGAATGTTTAACTACAAATGTAATTTGTGAGAAAATAATCTTTTTTTTTTTTTTGTCTTTTTGAAATCTGCTGAAAGCATGCATATTAGCAGAGCAGCCTTTCTTGCAGGGTTTTAATTTTCTTTTTCTTCCAAAGGTGCTGCATAAGAAAGTTGTTCGAGTGATTTCTCCCCAGCTATTCTGCTGAGTGATTGATTCCTAATTACCCTCAGCGTTTGAAAGGTGAATGGTACTCTTATATAATCAACATTAATAATTCAGCTTGGTCCAAGAAAGCTTATTGCAGCTAGTTCTTTGATGCCAGAAAACCTCTACTAAAGCATTCATTCTCAATTTAATTCATAAGCTCCTAATAAAGCCAGTCCAGCCAAAGTATTTTAACTTGGCTCCTACAGTTAAAAACATAGCTGAAATTGTTTCAGGTGGGCTGTGGTAAATAGCTATTGTAAATTTTAGTAGACTTTTACTTTTCCACTCTGTTTCTGATCCTCAGGATCATCGGTCTTTGGGTTAATAGAAGATTCCCTAGAAATTATGTGTTTGCAAACACACTTTCTCCTTCCTTTCTTTCTGTATGCCTTCTTTCTTTCTAACTGCCCTCCCTGGTGGAAATGCTGCTATATGAAGTGATTAGCATAAATGGAGGCGAACAGCAATGATGTCCTTTATAACACAAGTGTGAAAAGTCGCACAAGATTTCCAGAGTGCCTTCCCATCACATTGAGCCACCACAACCTACTGTGACAGAGTCAACACAGTTACTGGAAGATAATGATCTTGTGCTTTTTTACTGATGGTAATAAGAGGAAGAATGCATCAACAGACTGGTCCTATCAAACCTGCATGTAGAGAAACTCCAAAGAAATAGAAATATTTTACTAGCCTCCACCATTTTATGATAGAGAAGACTTTCCATAGGAATGAGTTTTATCAGGTCTGATGGTGACATGCAGCAATGTAGATGTTTACCTCAGCACAGTCCATGCAATCTGGGAGGAACAGAGATCCTCCAAAAGCAATTATTTCTTGACACCGCTGTGCTTTCTAAGAGCAGCTACTAGAGGCGGGTGAAAGGATTTCTGTCAATCACATGTCAAAGTTTTCATGTTTAAATTTATTTGCTTCTATGCTAGCTAATTTCAAAGGGATGAAGGCGGACATTTGTCTTCTGGGGGCAAAGGAGAGTGCTGGTGATGTGGCAGGAAGGTGGAGGTACAAAATGACGTTGGCAGGCTGGAGTCCTTGAAGGTCCAACTGGTCATTTGCGGCTGGGAGCATATGCCACACGTATGTGTGTTAGAGATTCTTACTGTCTAGAGAAAGAAAAACAGCTCCCTCCTTTTATAATTATTACTGAGGTTTTCAAAAGTTGGAAGAGTCAAGGGAGGTATTTGCCGTTTGAGCACCTGCAAAAATAAGTCACTCCAACTCCAACATAAACAACGAAAAAAACATTGCAGGGAGCATTTTTTAAAGGAAAACAAAAAAGGTGCTTCTGCTTGAAATGCCTAATCCTGTGAATGTGTTTGTGGGAGTGCCATCATTTCTTAAAGGTATCCTAAAGCTCAGCTGTTCAAAGCATTTTTACCTTACCTGTGGCAAATGAGAGTTCTGGTGAATATTTCTTCATTTCAGTTTCAAGACTCAGAATAACATATTCACTCATAGTGGTTGAGAGAAGTAATTTCTAACAGAAACACCATCTTTGCATTTCTCAGCTTTTCCGTCTCTCAGATGGGCATAATACTTACAAACCCCCTAGGTGCACCAGAAGGATCACTGGGTTGTGAAGTGCTTTGATACATCAGGATGTGAGATGCTGAAGAAGAAGTAAATACTCTGATTTTTCTTTTTAACACGTGTAATATGTCCACGGGCATTATTGCTTCAGTGTTAGCATGATTTCTTGGGAGTCTGACAGTGCTTAAAAAAAGGTAAAGGTAGTGGTTTTTTCAGACTTGATGGTTTGCCTACCTTCAAAAATTTGTGATTGTGTGTCTCAGGATTGAAAAGCATTTGACCGATACTGAGGAAATTGTACTTTTGTCCAAAGAGGGAAAATGATCCATGGAAATTATCATTGCTGGTAACACAGAGGCAAAAGTAGCATAACAGTATCCTAGAGAGGACAGCAGCCAGCCAGCACTTGGGTTTCCAGCTGACGTAAACCTGCATGGCTTGGCACAGACCAGGTGCTCCTGGAGTCCGTGGGGTGGTGGCCCATCTTCCGCAGACGGGTTGACCCCGTATATTGAGCACTGCTGGTTTAACTCTGCCAGGTTCTGAAGTGGATGGGTTTCCCAGCTGAGCCGTTTACTTCAGCCGCTTGGAAGTGGCTGTGGCTGCTTGTGTAGTCCCTGGTGAGGTGGAAACCAGCTGAGAAAAGGCTGGACCTAGAGCCTCCACCTCACCGGCGGCTGGCACCACTCTCCCTGCCCCAGGAGGGAACTTCTAACATAGCCAGGGTGGGATGGTCTTGTACAGCTTTTCATAGTTCATCTTGCACAGAAGGAAGGGCCGCGGGTTATTTTGAGACAAGGGAGTCCTGTCTGCTCCAGATGATGAGACTCGCCTGGCCCAACTACTTTTATTTTTTTTCTTTTTATTGCAACAGTTGTTACTAAGGTTTTGGGAGTTCATTAAGTATGTTGTAGCAGTCCAGGTATTAAATATTACTGTGATTTTTTTGGCCTTTAAAGAGTCTAGAAAACTTCTTTGGACAAAATGTTTATTGTAGGCTATTTAATGGAGTTCATTTCACATTTGTCTATTCAGCATTATGCTTCATTAGCTGCAGGCTTGTTGTATGATGACGTGTAATCAATCAATCAATCATGTACCATTTGTGGTTATTATGGACATAAAGCCAGATTTCTTTGTTTTAATGTCCAGACTGGTATGCATTTTTTCTTGTGCTTTTCCAGCGCTGAACCATAGATAAGACCAGTCGTTAGTCTCCGAGATATCTGTCTGCTCAGGAAACTGTGCGAAGAAAACAAACTGCCTCCTTAATTAGAAGGCTGTGGCTGCTCCTGATTTGAATGACTAAATATCTTTTTTCTCTCAAATTAATATGTTATTACTCACATGAGAAGTCTGATTGTTGTCAGCAGGAATTACTAATTAGTGCTGTGTGGGAGGACCCACTAGAAAAACCTGTGGTTATTGCTGGTTATCTTTGCGAAGGAGTAGTCTTCTTGGAGGTTTGGTGGCCTTGAGGGCCGCCGCGTAGAAAGGGTGCAGTGTGATTTGGAGCCCTGTCAATGGAGCCCCGAATCCACTGCGCATTTGAAGGGATAGCATTCTAAGCCCTTTTTTAAAGAAGAAATGTTAAGTCATTCCTTATAGCTACTTCTCGCGAATGATTTATAAACATTATGGCTGTTGGGAAAAGAACCGTGCAGCATAGGTTTTAGGAGGGATGATAAGGTTATGTGGAGAAAAGATGTAAATTAGGAAAATTGCCATTACTCCAAGAAATCCCTTCAACCCATGAAAGACTTGAGATTTCTACCTATTCCTTCCCACTGTGAATTTATTTCTCTGGATGCATGACATTTTTGAGGGTTGGAAAATATGAGTGCGGATTGGGAAGGAAGCTGTGGAGTTCCCTGCAACAGTCAAAACCAAAGGTAATTGTTAGCTCTGCAGGAACATGAGCTAATCTGGAGCCCATGCTTCATACCAGTTCTTACTGGTCAAGAGCAGCTGTGAATACACAGAAAATGATACAGTGCAGCAGCCAGCATCCTAGCTATACGGGTAGTTAAAATCAGCTCAGAGCTTCTCTTCTTCCATGAGGCTTCATTCTTAGCACTGCTCTTTGCAATCTTGTGACTTTCTCTTTGTGTCAGATAACAGTTAATTATTTTTTTAAATCCAAGTGGAGATGCACTGAGTCCTCACTACTCAAGAGTCATATGATGTTGAGCAAAATGCCAACGATTTTGCTGCTGAAGAATGGGGCTGTGAAATACAGCATTATCATCTGAAGCAAATAGCCCAACTGGTTTTCTATTTGTGTCTATTTACACATGACCTCTTTTGACTTTGAAATGTAGTTGAAAAAGGAAATTCATTTGCTATTATTTGAATTTCAGTCATGCCTACAGAGAGAGAGAAGAGTCCCTTTGGGATGAACCCGTAAGCAGTCACTACCTAAAAAATAAAATAGAAATAATGGTGAAGTTGAGTGGGAACAGGTGGATAGATGGAGTTTCCCAAGGTCATAGGAAAGAGGTAAGATAAGCAAGGGCTCCTGAGTTATGCTTGGTAGAATAGCTGCTAGGCCATCATGCCTCCTTAACGCCAGAGTCACCTTTTCTGCAGCCAAGTCTTCGGCTCTCCTAGCCTGTGGAGGCAAGCTTCTGCTCCAAATCGGATGGCAAGGACTTGAGTAGGGGTTTCACACATGTAAGGGTAACATCCCATGCAGTGGTCTTCGGACACACTGGTCCTTGATCCAAGTAGCACCCAGTTTAGCAATGCTTCAGCCATTTGGTGTGTTTGTACCACACTGGTGAGCACGACACAGGACTATCTCATAAATCTGGAGTGGGGCGGGAGGGGACACAACATGGGATGTTGATTTACACTTCGATTCAGGATCCCTGGTTTCTTTCGTTTTAATTCTGGTGTGGTATTTACACCCGTGAGTAGGTGGAAATGGCAGTTCCTTGTGTTAAGCAGCAGCTTAAACCTGCTAGTTTTGATAAGTCATTGGTGTCCACAGTGACAGATAGATGTAGAGGTAATCCTAGCACTGGCTTCCATTGGCTATCCATCTGGATAAGGGAAATGCTCCATTTTGTCCATAGTTACATGATTTAACGCAAGAACTCTGTTATTCAAAGAGCAACCATTGCTCCATCTGGACAAAAAAATAGGCAAATACTGTCTCCAGTAGTAGCATGGGCATGGTCAGGAGACCAGAAGAAGAAGAGTTAGGATGAAGGGACATCTGTGTATGCTCACACAGATATGTGCTCACACACCATTTTTCCCAACATTTGGCCAACTCTGTGGATGTGAGCTGACCACAAGTGAATGGGACAAAGTTTTTGGCTCTCCCTGTGTGTGTTTTGCTCAGCTCAGCTCCACTGGAAAAGCTTCCAAGAGCTATTTGCTGCTAATCATTCTCAAGCAAGGAATGAATAGAAAAGTATCTTACTAGAATGATTTACTGTTCATCACGCATAATAAATGGAGTTATTCACTGGCAGTCACACATCTCTGGCTAATCCTTTTGAAGGTCACTTGTACCAGTCACCAGTCTCTTGACACAGCTACTGCAGTAGGGAGCAATGTGTTGAGGATAGGGAATTGTTTAAAAAAGTGGGATCAGGTCCATCAACTGGTCTGGGTTTGTTCTTCACCCTGATTCCTACACCTCACATCACCGAGGACTAGTAAAGGGAAGGCCAGAAACAGATGAAAATGTAAGAACACTGAATTATTAAATCATCTCAGCCCAAAAGAAAAGAGCTGTCAATGTTAATTGGTCTTTAGGGAAGTTGGAGCAGAACAGTTTGTTCTGGGATGTCCTCTCATGCCCACATATTACACTAACCAGGTTGCAGGGGATCTGCAACAGCTTCCTCTTGGTGCAAAGCCATCTGACTGGAGGAGAACTGGATTGCAACACATCATTAGCATTTTTATTATGTGCTACTTCAAGTTCTTCAAAAAGCCCCCTGATCTGAGCTTTGTGTTGTAATTTCCTTCCTCTGTTCCAGAGTCAGACAACACCAGAAGAGAACAGCATTGTGACCTCACCCATAAGAAACATTCAAGGAAATTAGGCCATCATCATGACCTGGAAGATATACTTGGGCACTGCTCACTCCCTAGGACTAAAAGAAACTTTAAGGGTGTTACTACCCACCTCTCACAGCTACAGCAGAGTCTGCTGGTGACTCTGTTCCCTGCCTGAGCGGGTCTGAGCACCACGGAAAGTGCTAAATGTCTACAGATCATTTGCAATGTACTAAATATATACTTTGTGTTTCAACCTAAGGGAACCCAGACTCTTATCACCCACCCAAGGGCATACTGCATGCCGAGGAGTAGCTGAGGTCCTCAAGCACAGGGCTGAGACCTGTGGATAGCAACACCAGTGAGTAACACGTGTCCCAGCCTGACAAAATTTTTCCCTGCTGAGGGGTCTGTGAGTAATCTGGTGTAGACAGGTATGGAGCTGCTGGAAAAGGCAATATTTCTTTCCCATTTCCCATAGGTGTGAGGTGATCATACCACCTTGTCGTGGTTTAACCCAGCTGGCAACTAAGCACCACGCAGCCTGTCGCTCGCTCCCCCCTCCCTCAGTGGGATGGGGGAGAGAATTGGGAAGAAAAAAAATATTAGAGCCATGGGCTGAGATAGAGACAGTTTAATAAGAGAAAATAATAATAATAGTAATAATGAGAATGGTAAGAGAATATATAGAATATACAAAATGAATGATGCACAATGCAATTGCTCACCACCTGCTGACCGATGCCCAGCCTGTCCTGAGCAGCGATCACTCCCCAAGCTGTACTCACTCTCCCCCCAACCGACTGACTAACCCCCCCCGCGCATGATGTTCTATGGTATGGAACAGCTTTTGGTCAGTTTGGGTTAGCTGTCCTAGCTGTGCTCCCTCCCAGCTTGTTATGCACCTGGCCGAGCAGGAGAAGCTCAAAAAGTCCTTGAGTAGTCTGAGCACTACTTGGCAACAACTAAAAACATCAGTGTGTTATCAACATTATTCTAGTATTAAATCCAAAACACAGCACTATGCTAGCTACTATGAAGAAAATTAACTCTATCCCAACTGAAACCAGGACACACCTGAGAGGCAGGAAGTGATTAGGGAGAAACTGAGAAACTTGCTGTCCCAGTCTTTCTTTCTGCCTCCCTTCGTCACTTCAGATAATCACTCATTTTTGGTTCATTGCTCCTGGGCCTTGGTCTGGCATCTTTGGTGTGCCTGCAAAGGCCACAGACCTGAGTGACTGTCTTGTTGCCATGGTTAGGGCTCAGCCTTCTTCCACCTTCTGCCAGCTGGGCCAGGTATTGATCCCATTACTCTGAAAGATGCTGATCTTAAAGTTACCGAATATTCCTGTTTGACAGCAGGCTGCTGTTTAGATATACTGACAAGGAGAACTGCATAAATGGTACCTATTTACAGCACTCACAGTGCCTCAGTCTTTGTACAGCTTCATTGATAGCACTGCTGCTGTCTGTGGGTCCAGAAGCTCAGCCTGTTCACAAGGCTGAGCCTAAAGCCCTGGGACTCCAGGAATCGCTGTAGTGACTGCTTGGTTTTGCTCCGGATTCAGAGCAAATCTTGGTGAGTGCAGACTGCTGTTATACTTCAGAAATAAAATACAGGGGTATTGGCTGATGCATCTTAGGGAGGAGGAATGTGTGAGTCTACCTGGAGAGAAATAAAAAAAATGTACACACAAGGAACATAATTCTTGCAGAGGCTGTGCTTAATCCACACAATTGCTCTCTTCTGTGGGCTCAAAAGTCAGCCCCCATGGTATCTCCTCTCTTGGAAAAGTTTCCCCAGATATATCCTGTGGAGATTTCAGGCGTGGGCCACACCATGGTGGTTGCTGACTTGCCCACCTCCAGTCCTGTCTCCGGGAGTGTGTCTGTTTGCTGTACTGGTGTGTCCAAAATGCAGACAAATTTCAGAGGGCCAATGTTGCTGCTCTGCAGCAAAGCCAGCTGAGGATTTATTTTTGGCAGGCTGTTAATAAATAAAAGGACATTGAAAATACAGGTCACAGAGTACAGCAGTATCCACTCCTGCTCTTCTCTGCTGGGCTCAATGGAGTGACACTAATCCAGCCTCTTTCTCCTTTCTCTGCAGCCTTCCATTTCAGAACCAGTTTTGCATGCATTCAGGTTGTAGGGATATGAGAGTTCGGTTTGTTTGCTTGGCAGCTCTGAAACCTGAGCCCCTCTTCAGAACCAGAACCGAAACCTCCTTCTCTGTTTCCTCCCACAGATTCCTGTTTTCGGCTGTGGGGAACAAACCCATGTGCACATTTTAATTTGTTTTCTTTTTTTGCTCACAAAAGAGACACCTTCCCTGCCCTGAAAGTCCCAATGATACTAAAAACAACCAAGGAGCTCAATGACGTGAGTCCTGCTGCACACACCGATGTTGAGTACGATGTCAGTCAAGCTGATCTCTGCAGCTGTGCTTCAGAGGCTTAGCTTGTTGTTATCAGGGTCCAGCAGGCAAAACGGCGCCCTGAACTTGGCTGCTGCTCAGCTCCAGCTCTAAACCCCTCTTTCTCACCTACCTCCAAATTAAAGCAATGCAAGCCCCATGCTAGTTAGGAGTGCAGGTGGGTGTAACCTGTGAGTGGAGAGATGAGAAGTTTGGAAGTAGGCTAGACTGTTTCTTCTTACACCTAATTGTCCTCTGGAAGTGCCCTCGTCGTGTTAAGTCACATCACTGTTGCTCAGCTTTCCCACGGCACCTGGCATATCCTTCTGCTTCAGTGGCACTGTCCTTTCATCCTCTCCCCTTGGAGCACCATGCTACTTCATTTGCCATCATAAATTCATCTAGTTGTGCCACTGGTGGGTTTCCCTTGTCAGGTCATACCAGCTTTCCTCATATATCCTTGATTATCCTTGTTACACTGCTGGGGCTTGCTTTCTTTTCAGACCTTTGGCCAGTTGGTGTCCCTGTGATGCTCTGATGGAAGGGAAAAGGGCACTGCAGATGTAGAAATGGGGCTGCTTTGCCCATCTTTTCCTTCTTCCCAACATCTGCTCAACCTCAGCCAGCCAGACTGGCCCAGATGTCTCCCCTTCTTCTGGTCGTTTCCTCTCCCTCTTAAAATCCCTTTTCACATGGTATTTCATTTATGATAAGATGAGCGCAAGCGGAAGGAAAGCATAGGACAAAGGGACAGAGAGAGGGAGAAAGTAATTGTAACCTGCCACAGCAGTGACAGATAGCAAAACCAAGTAGAGTCAGGCTTACAGTGCAGCGAATTATTCTGCCAGTAAAGATATGAGAGCAATTAATATCTTTTTTTGCCCCAGGGTTTATTTCTCCATATTTATAATACCATTACCGAGAGACAACTTCGCAGAACAACTGCTTGCTTCATTTCAGAAGCAAGGAATGGTGGGTTGCTCCACAGAGGAGGAAGGATTCTGAAGTGGAATATGAAAAAAAAATGTGGTTTTTAGCCTGAGTAGAGGAAAAATGTGATTGAAAGAGTCTGAAGTGGACACAATAACAAATTCAAGATAATGATGTTGAAAGGCACTGTTTCTCCTTGTGATTTCCATAATGATGGAAGCGAATCTGTGCCCAGTCCTGGAATCTCTTACTTAGAAATGTTCTAAATCATCCATTACCAACAATATTCCTGTTTTTTCTTATTTTAACAAGGTGTCTCCCACTGAATGGTCAGGTTTTGTTTTACTTCCTTCTTTCCATTCACAGCAGAGTGGTCTAGATTTTCCATGCATTAAATTTTCCGTGGGAAAACTATTACTTACTTAAGCTCATTAAAGAAATTCCTCTGCAAATTTCAGGGTGGTAACCAAGAGCCTCTGACTTCTATTTTGAACAGGGAGGAGTCAAGAGTATTCCAGATATTCCTCAGCCTCCAGGCAGGATAAAGCACCAGATTAACAATGTACTGGGGATGCTAATGGAGAAGCTGGAGATTGAAGACAAGCCTTGAGCTCATTTCTAACACTGTCTGGGCATTTATAAAACACTTTGTGCAAATTTGAATTCCTCTAGCATGTTGTAGCTGGTGTTTTTCTAACTAAAGACTGGGTCTGTTGACCACATGAGGCCATGGGGCAGCTGGACCACCCATGACTCTGTGTCATTTTCAGTCATTTTATTATTTACCAGAGGGTAAATTTTACCATACTAGCATGTAGAAAGTTCATTCTTCTCCAGACAATTTTACAACTGTCTCTTTACAGAAATGGTACTCACTCTCAAGTCATTTGTTCAGACTTTACGTGATGCTGTAAGAGAAGGAATTTTATCAGTTCAACTGTGCAGAGGCTGATAACCCCCTCCAAGTCAGCACAAACCCATTTGTAAATTAGCATGGGCTATGTAAAAAAACAAAGAGCAATAATGAATTATGGGAAAACAAGTCCTACCAGATGTCTCCTGTGCTGTGGAGAGGATGCCTGTCTACCCCAGATTTTCAAGTGCATGTCCAATTTGGTGCTTTTCTTAGGTATCTAGGCTGAAACTTCATTTTTGCAAATGCTGAGCCTCAGAAACTCTCATAGACTGCTGGTGGACTTGAAGACCAGGCAGACCATATTGGGGAATGAGGTACTCTTTTCTCAACACTTTCCAAAGTTATGACATTTGGTTTTAACGCTCAAGCTTTTAAGTAGTTTTCATGAAAGTGTGCAAGAGACCACCCAGGATAGCCACCAGCCCTGTGGTTAGGAAACTCATCTGGTTCTTCTGGTGTGACTCTTTTTCTCTGTTTCTGGTTTTGAGAAGAAATTCAGCCTGAAGCTGGAAGAATTTCATCAAGTACTGTTGTGACTAACAGCATTGCATACCAAACATCGACATGAGAAAGGGCATGTCAAGTTGTAATGATGGTGATGAGATCAATATGTTGCTTTTTCTGCAGAGATTGCAGAAGCCTTACCAACAGTAGTTGAAGCATCGTAATTCTGCTGGAAGAGACAATATTAAACGTTCTTGCACCCATATTATAGATCAGGAAATTTGCTGCCAGATGTGAGTGACCTGATTTTTGGAAACACTTGATTCTGGAAATCAAGCCACCTGCAAGATGACCAAATTCATACAATGAATCAACAGTGCAGAGGAGAGAAAGTTAATCCCTGTGGTCTGAGATGTGGCAGCCAGGCTGAGCTTCCTCTCTATGCGCGTGCTGCTCCTCGATGGAGGAACGGGAAGAGGAATTAATGTTAACGTTATGCTCAAGTGCAGCTTTACGATCTATAGTCCCCTATAGTGGGAGAAACCAAATAGCATGGACCATTACCAGGATCTGTAAGGAGCAGTTGTGCGTTGTGATGGAGATGAGCTGGATGGGTCCCTGCATTGCTCTTCTCTTTCTCTGCCTTCCCTGCCCATAAATCATTCCTGCACACATTTTATGCCTACCCAACACATACAGAAATAATTAAAAAGCTTTGGAGAGGAAGTGTTTCCCATGATAAACCAATTCTCTCTTGGTACTTAAGCACTGTGGAAAATTGACAACAAATTGCCTCTGGCAGGATTAGGGGTCCCCGGTGAGGGATTGTGTGGAATCTCAAGAGACACCTGACGCACCTGCAGCGCTCCCCCCGCACGCCTGCCTCTCGCCTCTCGCCCCCCACCGGCTGGCCGGGCTGCCCGACCGCCTGCTTTCTCGTGCGAAGCAGCGTGAAGGCAGCTTTGCAAAACAGAACGATTGTCGTGCGAGGCTGGAAGGGCCGGCCGTGCACCAGCCAGTGGCAGAGCAGGGTCATCGCTGGCTGTGCCGGCGCATGGTGAGGTGCTGGCCAGCATTGCTGGGCAGGAGTAGTGCTTTTGCAGTCTAACTAAAAAAATCCCATCAAGTTGTATTTTCTACACCTGTATCAGTGGCAAATCTTCCTTTTTTTTTTTACTTTCTAGGTCAGGGTGTTGGGAATCCGGAGGTGACCGTACATGAAAACGAATGAGACCGTGTGCAGGGAGAGCAGCTATGTTCATCACGGTACTAGCCTTATGTACTTCTGTTCAGGCTTATTTAACCATCACTGCTGAATTTTGGTTTTTAAGCCTTTTTTCCCCTTCTCTCCTCAAACACTGAGCTCTTCTAGAGCAGAACCCCACTGCTGGTGCTGGGTACACCTCTTTTATGCAGTGAGACAGGCTGTAACAAAATTTATTAGACTGCATTATAGAGTGTTTCATTCCCTTGGTAGTTTTGAGTTCATATAACCAAGCAAGAGCTAGAAGGCAGTGGCACTATCTACAGCTTAATGGCAGCCACCTGAACCCACTAATCACTAGCCACATGGGGTTGGCAGGGAAATAAAGGCTCATCACCAGTCCATGCCACAGCTGTGGTGAGCCAAGGTGTTTTAGGTCAGCAGTGCTAGAAAATGCTGGCTAGCTCAGCCCAGACTTTGCAGCATTTTGGCATTGCAGTTTGTGACCAAAGGCAGTGAGAAGTCTGATCTGGCTAAGGCTTACTGCTGGTAGCAAGTAAGTTTCTGCATGTTTTGGGCTTTTTACGATCCTGAAAGTTTGCAAACCTGCTGGTTTATGCTTGGAAAGAAACCCAGCAAAACACCTCTGTCCTCTGCGGTGGTAATCTCAAACCAATCTCTGGTCATTTTGGATGGGTTTTACCTCTGTGTCTGCAGCTGAAGAGGTCCTTGAATGCTGTTGTGGCTGAGGGAGGGCAGTCAGTGTTGTTGGGGGGGCTGGGGGGGTTGTGGGTTCTTTCCTGTAGTCCATTTGGGCTTGGTGAGCAAAGCTGGGTCTGGCAGCCTGGAAGCAGTTATTGTGTGTGATGGCTTTGAGCTATGAGGCCCTATTACTGACCATTTTCTACTTGTATTATAATTTTTAGAGGTTTAAAGCTTTAAAAGCTTAAGGCTTGTTGCTGTTATATTTAACTGGACACGTGGCTAATGTCTTACAAAGATGGGGGACAAAATTACATCTATAGAGACTTCACCTGCTGAGCCTGTATTTTAGATGTTTAGTGTAAACTACTGGGGCATGTGCAGCCAAATCTGAACCTTTGTTTTCTTTCAACATTGTGCCAAACTAATGCATTTGAGTCTGCTATGTATGAGCTGTGGTGGCTTACTTCTGCTAAACAGATTTTTGTTTTGCTTTCCTTGCTCTGTAATGCTTCTGTCTTGTTTTATGGGCAAACTAAAGTCACCTTGGGTGTAGACAACCCAGTATGTGTAGGATTGGAGTTGTCAAATCTGCCAGGTTTTCCTGGGATTGGTTATCACCTGGTTTTAAAGTCTGTTAGAGAGAGAGGCTAATAATAATTTGTTTTTTTTAAAGCTGTCCTTACTAACCAGAGGCTTTTGCTACCACCTGTGAGAGCTGGAGAGGCCCTGGTTGCAGTAGAAGATTCTCTGAGTATCTCAAGTTTGTGATTCCTCCATGATCCCCAACCCTTATTTAATTAATAATAATAATTAAAAAAAAATAATCTTGCAAGCTATCAGTGGAGTGGATTAAATGTGGTGTTTGGGCATTATGGCTTTGTTTGCTGGTGTCTAACTGGATATGGATACTAAATGTATTGTTTCCTTAATGGAGATGGTGTCCTATCATTGATGGATTTTTCTGGGGCCTGATAAGGGTTGAGCTCACTCTGCCTTTAGCTCAGTGAAGGCTAAGTATTGCTTCCTCTCTTCCCTCCCTTCAATACAGCTTTTTCTTTGAGAAGCTTAGTATTTCTGGGAGCATCTCACTTGGTTATAAATATTGAAGGGGTTCAGGACTGACTGTGGGAAACATGAAATCGGTTCAAGATGGACTCAGTGAAAATATACAGAAGTTGAAAATGTGGGAGATAACAAAGATTAAAAGTGATATTAAGGTGCTATTGAGTGCCAATTAGAGATGATATCCGAGGGTAATTTGTACCATTGATATCTCATGCGTTGCTTAAGTCCCAGCAGAAATACTCTGGCCTCTGTAATGAGGAGCTGGATCTGCTGGTGTCGGCCCCTGTGAAGTGTCTGTGAAGAGGAGGAAAGCTCTGTGGAGAAATCTGCTTTAAGTTAACTGGAAAACATGTTAGGGTGCTTTGAAGCTCTTGTCAGATCTTGGATCCCCTTAGTCCCTGTTGAGGAGTGATCTAAGGAAGCCTTAATGAGGGAGGGGTCTTGCCCTTGGCAGGGGGAAATGCTTCATGTTAGATTTTTTTTTTTAAGTAAATCCAGTGATGCTTGTAACCCTCCATCCCTATAGGCATCTACTGGGAATTGTCTATGAGTGTGTTTCTGGGACGAAACCCTTCAACAGGGAGGAGGAAAGCTGCTAGTATCTGTGCATGAAAAGGGAAGGAATGGGGAGCTGAGATGAGTAGGAGACATGACAGGTGTGGAATGTGCTGATGGATCTGTGTGCAGTTTAACAAAAAAACCCACCAAACAAACTTGCAAAAATTCAGACAAGGGCCACAAACCCAGGGTTGGGGTTAGAGAGGATGCCTTCTTGTGGTGAAATCCTGGAGCTCAGCCCTGGCGAGAGGGTTAGAGGAGGGGGAAGAGAAGTCTGAGGACAGTGATGGGTGCTAACTGGGGAGAAAGCAGTGAGGAAAAGGTAGAACAAGGGTCAGCACCTGGAAGCCAAATTCAGCAAACCTGAAGTCTACATAAGGCACAAAGAAGTAACAAAGCAATCAGCCACTGGGATGAGCTGCCGTGGAAATTGTGGACATTTAATTTGTTTTTCAAATAATGAGTACCTGCCAGGCTGGAGGATGAATTTTAGCCTAATCTGCCTTTGGAGATCAAAACTGGCATGTCTGTTGGTGAAGTCTGAGAATTTGTTGTATGCTTGAGGCAAATGCCATGAGCTGATAGCACAGCTGGGTTATTACAAGCAGTTATTCCATCACAACATGTCGTCTCTGTTCTGCCATTTGTGTGGGGTGGCAGCTCTTACCCCAGAGCCTGGTTCATGCTAGCAGGATGTTTAAGGGCCATGGAGTGGGATTTCTTCGACAGGAGAAAACGCTGCTGTGATTTTAAATCCCACTGCCCTTTGTGTCGGCTGGGCAATACCATTTGTACTGACACCAAATGAAGCTTTAGTGAGTTCAGTAAATAATGCCAAAAAATCTGTCATTATGAATTACAAGCTTATGGCTTTATGGTCAAATTTTCAATTAGAACAACATAGGTTTTTGAGAGTGTTTTGCATCTGAAAGTCCTTGTGTCTGGAGGAGGGGAAGATGAAGATGTGGACCAGGACAGCCCAAGCATTCAGGTGAATTCATCATGTAGTTCTTGCTTCTATTCCCAAAAGAGAAATTGGAAACTTGAAAAATTTTAACATTTGCAGAGTGTTTCTGGTTTTATTTTTCTTGCTTTGAAATTAAATGTTTGCTACAATTTAAAAGAATCTTTAGTAAAACTTTCATTTTGAGGTTTTGTAAACCCTTCATTTAACTGGAGATCAGGATTTCTGTTTTAATAGCTTAATCTGAGAAAAGAATTAGACTGTTGGTTGGGGGAGTGTATCTGTGTCTTGAGAACGGAGAAATCATGTTTTTGAACTGCTCTCTCTCCAGTTATTTCAATTGCTGGCAAATTCTACAATTTTTTTTTCTCAAGGATTTTTTTTTAAATATAACTATTACTGTGGGAAGGGGCTGATAAGAAGGAAATTTGCATTGGCATAGACTACTTCTGACTCTGTAGTGCTGAAAAGTTACTTTGCAGGACTTTGTTGCATTTTCAAAAAACTGGAATGAAATATGGTCAAAGCACTCATATGTTTTGCTCTCCAAATGGGTTTACTTGAATTCTAACTTCTTTTTTCCCCTTATTTAATCAGAAAAGAGGTGATAAAGAACAACTTGGAGTATACCAAAACCTGTCACACTGCACAGTCTGTAAAAAGCATAAACAAGAAGGCAATTAAGGTCTGGTAGCCCTGGCTTTTTAAGAGTAGTTTGTCAGGAAGGCTTATTTAGATAGAGAACACAGGGTTTGCGGTGTTGAATTCAAATGTCTTCGGTGCCATCTGTGATGATTCAATCTCAGTAGGCTGCTGCTCTTTAAGAGTATTAAGTTTGGGCCGTGCCCTTTTGATTATGTCCCTTGTTTATGGCAGCCGCAGAGTTGATCAAGGTTGTACGAAGCCCGTAGGTGGATTTGAACAGTGGGAGTCTCGTGGCCTTTCAGAAGGCTGGCTGCCCTTCACGCAGGACTCTGAGAAAAGGAAGACCACGTAGGTGAGCAGTAGCCCTGGAGAATAGGGTCTGTGCGTGTCAAGCTCTGGCTTTAGATGAAATATCCTCCTCCTTTTGTTAAAGTTCCCTTGCTCGGTGCGGGCTTCATCAGCAAGGAAACTGCCCACCATAAACCTCATGTAATCCTAATTTCAGGTGGTGGCAGGTGGTGAAACAAATGATGGTGCTAGTGGAGACAACAAATAGCCTTGCTGTCCCCTGGCATGGTTTGGTGGCGGGGAGTTAGCCCTCGGTCAAGAGGAATTAAATTAGATTGTAAAATACTGAAGCAAATAAACTGGATTTACAGACCCTTTCCTGTGCCTTACAGTGCATTTGCCCCTCAGGCCCCCTGGGCACCCATCAGCAGTCCATTGTGCCTTCACAGGCCATTAGCTGCCCAGAAATCCCCGGCCTCAGGTTGTCCTTTCCTGGTATAGCAAAGAACATCTGTAAGCCCAGGCTGACCTTAAATCACAACTGGAAAGTTCATCACCACTTAAAACCAGCCACAAGGGCTGGGTGATGGATCTGTCCTCTGCTACCAAGCTAACGCCAGGGCTCTCTGTCCTTAGCGTTTCCATTAGTGCCGTGGCGGGCGTTGTGTAACGAGACGCTAACGCACTACTAGAAATTACAAGAGGGTGGTAACTCTGCTGGGTGGAAAAACATGTCATTAAAAAAGGCTGACAGCAACCAGTGACAAACCACAGCAGGCGGTGTATTTAGCAACCTGGGCTCCCCACTGTGCAAAGAGGTTAAGAGGAAGGAAAGAGATCATTCATAAAAGAGCAAGAAGGTCTTGCTTGCTGGGAAGTCATTTCTGTCATGCTGCTTCACGCAGACCATGCTAGGGAGCAAACCCAAACCACAATGGAAACAACAAATAAGCGTGTATGACTCGGCAGACCAGGTAGTAATTACTCTCTGTTCCTCTCCCCCTTAGCTGTATTTCTGAGGAACATGCACATCTAGTAAAACTTTAATAATGTTATTTTTACTAGTTAACTCTATTAAGTGCCAATGATATACATTGAATGGTGGGGTTTTTTTTCTATTACTCCATTTCTTTGAGCAGGGATTGAAGCTTTTTGTAGCAAGGCCATAGTCATCAATGATACATGAAATCAGGGCATAAACTGATGGTACAGCTGGGGTTGTTCAGCCTGGAGAAGAGGAGGCTGAGGGGAGACCTTATCGCCCTCTACAACTACCTGAAAGGAGGCTGTAGCGAGGTGGGGGTTGGCCTCTTCTCCCTGGTAATGGACGATAGGACGAGGGGGAATGGTTTGAAGTTGCGCCAGGGCAGGTTTAGGCTAGACATTAGGAAAAACTTCTTCACCGAAAGGGTTGTCAGGCTCTGGAATGGGCTGCCCAGGGAGGTGGTCGAGTCCTCATCCCTGGAGGTCTTTAAAAGAAGGATAGATGAGGTGCTTAGGGACATGGTTTAGTGGTGGGTTGGCAGGGTTAGGTTAAAGGTTGGACTCGATGATCTTAATTAAAGGTCTTTTCCAACCAAAGTGATTCTATGAAACCTGGAAGGACACCTCTTCAATCCCATTGCTGTACCTGCTTTTTCTCTTCCCTACAAGGTTTGTCTCTGAAGTCACAGCTTTGTCTCCTATTCTGAAAGCTATCCATTTGTGGTTAGGCTCATTCATACCCTACGCTTTTGGTAAAATGGGTGCTGTGGGTGTTGAGTGGCTTGGAGGTGACACAAGCTCCAGGCTTACTAAAGCAACTCTGGTGGTGGCTGTAGCATTTGAGGCTCAAACCTGTAATTGTCATGGCTGGAGCCCAGCTCTGGAGTGCTCTGTGCAGGGAGGGTGGTTAGAAATGTCTCTTTCAGGATGCATGTTATGATTTTTGTCTTGAACCACCTGTTGAATGGTGCGTTGGGATGAGTCAGAGTCATGTACTGAGTGAGTTCCCTGTGTGGGTTTCTCTGTGGCGTGGGGTGAACGGGGCAGGACATTACAGGGCAAAAAAACCCCTACAACACCCACCAGATGGCTCTTGAAGATACTTCAAAGAGCAAGTAAGGAAGCGGCATGTTGCTTAGCAAAAAGTTGAAAGTGTGGTAGGATGCTTCTGTTCAGGTGAAGAAAAAGTCATCGCAGTTGTAAAGGAAGAGGCTTGCGTTGAATACTTGCAATTCTGCCCTCTGCATGTGTGCTGGTTGGTTAAAGTCTCTCCTTAACAGTTGTGGAAAGACTTTGGGGAGGCAGCAGCCAGCCCCAGTAGTGGTGTGCCTCCACGGTACGGACCTATTTGCCTGTATTTGTGGATCAGGCTTCTTTTGTGTTATCCTAATTCTCAGTTTTCCTACCACAGTTAGCATCTTTATTTCTGCTTCCAGTGCCCTTGTGGTTTGTGGTTGGTTTTTTTTCCCCCCCTTGGTCCTGCTCTGAGTTCACTCCCTTGAAACAGAGATTTGTCCTTGGATATTGCTTGACCTGCTTTGCCAAGGTGTTTATCTTCTGCAATGCAGATACCGAACTTCTCAGTTTGATGTTTCCCCAGGCAGTTTGTTGGCTGAGGCAGTGTGTGGGGAGGATCCTTGGGGAAGTGCATTTGCCTTCCCCGATCCCTCCAGAAATTTGGAGAGAAAGTCAGGAGGTGCAGAAAATCAGACTAGGAGGTGTGTGGAGAGGGGAGACACAAGTCCTGCACTAGCAACAGGCACTGCGGCTGCCTGCCGCTTCGTGAGACTTGACATGAATTCAAGTGGATATTTATTACTGGTGAAAAGAAAGCCAAAAAGGATGTGCTTTTTCTGCTCGCAGGGTGAAAAATTCCACGACGACTTAGAAGAAACTGAATCATTTGCATCCAGTGGTGGCTTTGAACTGGAAGGGGAGCCTCTTATTTCATGGGGTTTGGCTGTGAAAGCACCTTGTAGCCAGCAGTCAACTCCTCGCAGGAGCCTTTGGCTGTACACCACAGCTATAACCCCCTGCTTCACAATATCATTTCTCCTCATGGAGAAAGGTTACAGTGAAATGATAGCAAATGATATGGCCTGCCTGCAGATTATTGGTTTGAGGGGCGGCTGTTTCCATTCCAGTTGCTGCTCCATCACTCGGCACTCACGTTGCATAATTCCTGTTTCATTTACTGCTGCTTATGACAGGGGAGCTCGGACCAGCAGCCAAGGTCGGTGCCAAGAGCACCTAATCAAATCCAGTCATGCAGGTCCTTGTCCGTGGGCTGGGCAAACCGCAGAGTGTTTCAGGGCTGCAGCAAAACTGGACTCGTTCTCTTCCTCCTGGCTTTAATAGCAGCCAGAAGAAATGGGTCTGCAGATGCATTGCCTCTGCTGGTACACCCCCTCACCCCACCTCTTCTTAGAGGACATTAATGGTGATGGCCCAAGCACATCATCTATGCTGTGAGGTTGTTTTTTCCCAACTATTGCCCCCCAATAGTGTGTGCGGTCAGTGAGGGGCTGCTGGGGCTCGACACCTGGGCAGCCTGCTGCAGGCGAGACTTTCTTGGAGAGCTCTATTGACCAGAGAAAGGAAAAGGATGTTCTTTCTTTTCCAAGTCTTGAAGGGCTTTGGTGGCAGAGACAAATTAAATACACGGTTCTGAGTTTATCTTATTCCTTTAGAATGTGTGTTTACATTATCCTAAAGGCATATTTTGAGGCAAGGAAGGATGGCTCTGGGTGTTACTGCTTAGGAGACCCCCCCTAACTCAAGTCAATGGTAGAGAATAGCTATGAAAACATAAGTGGTGTGAGGCTTCAGGTGCGTTTTGCTCTAGCTCTTGTTTGCTTCCAAGCAGTCACTTGGCTGCACATGCTTTTTCTTTCTAGACCTGTGTTTGGAAGAGGAAAGTGTCCTTGCCCTCACAGCAGACACCGAGCATCAGTCAGAAGCCTTGCTGCATGTACCCCCCTCCCTGCTTGGTGCCCTCAAAGAAGCTGGGGGAGATATGGAGGTGGAGTCTGAAATGGGAGAGGTAACGTCAGGTCCCCAAACACTGTGAGCGCGTGTCTGGTGTAGGAGGAGAGTCTCTGATGAGGTCAAGTTGCTGCTATGCCTTTGCAGGGCAGTAGAACTGGCCTGTGTTTGGGTTAGTCCTCTGCCCCCAGGACGATAGGCAGTAAGGAAAACTGGCAAGGTTGTTTCTCAAATGCTCTAGGCATGTGCTTCACCTAATGAAATGCCCACAAAAGACCTACAAAAAGGCAGAGAGGAGTAGCTGTCAACTTCAGAGGGCTTTTGCTCAGGTCTGACTTCATCAGAGCTTCATCAAGTCTGTTTTGGCATGCCCAGAAGAACCCTTTCGGGGGGGGGAAAAAAAGGTAAAATTAGCTTGTTTTGGTTAAAATCAAAATGGACTACAGGGGATCGTGCCTTTCCCTATCTAACACCACTGTGGGATGGAAAGGTTTGCAGGCTTTCCCTGGGACAAAGAGAAAAAGAGAAAACAGGCCTGGGGAGAAGAGAGTGAAAGTCACATGGAAAAGAAGAGGAGGAAGAGAGAAAAAGTTTTGGGGGATGGAAGAGTGAAAAGGTGGAGGAAGGTGCGGCAGGTCAGGAAGCCCAGGTGTGTACCAGGCTGTGCTGCCCATCTTTCCCCAGTCTCAGCTCTGCTCTCAGTCCATGCAACTGGCTGGCGAGGGATGGCGCTGTGCAGGGTTTGGGAAGAACTGCGTGGCGGCTCCCCATCGAGCCCTGCTGCGTGGCACGGGGGCCCTGTGCATCTCTGCACGCGCCCAGGTCTCCAAGGGGATGAGGCACCAGAGCCAGCTCGTAGGCAATGCCAGCAAGAGGTGTCTCTTCTGGGCCACAAACTCCTTGTAAACTGGGGTTCCCAAAGAAAGGGCAACAAAATCCGGCCTCTTCCCACCTCTAGGCTTTACCAGTGCTTCCTGGCTCTGTTGTTGCAGGTGCTGCTGCACTCTCAGTGAACCGCTGTGACTGCTGGGCCCCCACGCTTGATGCCCACAATAAAAGGATCTTTTCTCTCTTCTGACCATGTCTGCCTTGGGATATGCTGGAGTGAGGAGGTGTTGTTTTGTGATGGCTGCTCAGGGAGGAGTTTGGGATGGTCCCTTGTCCCTGCATCCTTTCTAGTGGACATCAGGGCTGAGTGGGGGTGCTTCAGGAGTGAAACCAAAGCACAGAGTCCCACGGGAGGGTGGAGGCTGGAAGGGATCTGTGGAGGTCATCTGGCTCAAGCCCTCTGCTCTAGCAGGCTCCCCTGGAGCAGGTTGCCCAGGTCCATGTCCTGGTGAGTTCTGCTGCCAAGAGCAGTGCCATGAGGTCAGAGTGAGGGTAAGAGGCAGGCAGGGCAAGGTGGCCAGGAAGGGCTAAAGGTTCTTATGCAGGGGGAGAATCGGAAGGGGAAAAGGGAGAAAACTCATGGGTTCATGTAAAAACATTTTTCTAATTAAAAAAAAAATTGTCAGAAAAAAATAACAGAGAAAAGAGAGGAAAGTAAAGCCCAAGAAAAACAAGTGATGCAAAAGAAAGCAGTTGCTGAGCACCAACCAACCAATGCCCAGCCAGTCCCCAAGCAAGGGCAGCCCTGGCCAACCTCCATCCTCCCAGATTCATTGCTGAGCACGGCATGGTATGGTGTGGGACATCCCTCTGGTCAGCTGGGGTCAGAAGTTCCCACTGTGTCCCCTCCCAGCATCTTGTGGCCCCCCCGACTGCTTGCTGGTGAGCAGCCTGAGGAGCAGAAAAGCCCTTGGTGCTGTGAAAGCGCTGCTCAGCAAGAATGAACACATCCCTGGCTTATCAAGGCTGTTCTCAGCACAGGAGCAAAGCGTAGCCCCAAAGAAGCTGCTCTGAAGAGATGCCATGATGCAGCTCATCATATGGTGATGTTTTGGGACTAGTGTTGCTCCATCTTCAAACTCTCCCGGCCTTCACTAGGTCACGGCAGCACTTGAGGCTGTTCTAGGTTCTGGCAGTCCTCCTGGGGTGTGGTGGTCCTAGAAAGACCAGCCTTGTGACAACCCAGGCCCTGCAGCCCTGGGGGAAAGGCTGGGCCGAATAAGAGGTACCCTTAGTGCAAGAGGATGCGCTGAGATCAGGTGGCAGAGGAGGAGACTGAAGAACAGTGAAGCAAAGTGGAGATGCACGAGTCCCTCATGGGCCCCATTGGGGTGAAGCCCCAGTGCTGAGGGAGCTGGCAGAGAGGCTTGCGAGGCCACTCCAAAAGGGAGGTGTGCCTGAGGGCTGGGAGAGAGCAAACCCCTCGTGGGCTGAGGAGCAGTGCAGTGGAAGGAAAACGGGCTGAGCAGCTGGGCCCAGAGCGTGGTGACCACTGGCACCAAGTCTGGTTGGAGGCCAGGAACCAGCGGTGAAGCCCAAGGCAAGGGGCACTGCCTGCAGGTGGAGGGAGGTGGTCCTTCCCCTCGTCTGTGTCCTCCTGCTCTGGGCTCCCCAGTGCAAGGCAGCCATGGTCCTGCCAGAGAGAACCCCCACCTCAGAAGGATCTGTAGGAGCTGAGCCACCTCCATGCCATGAGTGTCTGACTTACATTCTTTGGTTGGCCCCTGATACTTTCTGAGAGGGAGTGAATCTCCCTCTTAGCACATCTCTTTTAGCTGGTCATTGCTCTGTTTCTCTGCAGAGTGTTTTGGAAAGAGGATATGTCTGTGTATCTGAGCCCATCAGTGCAGCAATGATGAGCAGCCAGCAGAAGCCTTCACAAAGCCATAATCTTTCTCCTTCCACGTTTTGCTCATCAGGTGAAAGCCAGCTCCTCGGGGCTTTGTGGCATTTGTGAGTCCCCTTCAAGTTCATGGCTTTAGCTGGCAGTCTTGGAGACTTGATGCTCCTCAAAATTTCACCTTGTATCAATCCCCATAGATGGGAACTGATCTGTGGCAAATGCTGGGTGCCACCGAGCAGAGCAATGTGTGCGACAGACTGGAGATGAAAAGGGATGCGCCCGACTCTTGACTCTGCTTGTGACGCATGTTTTGCCTAACCACAACTGCTTTGTTCTCTGGGCCACTTGCAGTTTTAACCCAGTCTGTTCACAGCCTCTTCTGCTGATGTATCCTTCTGAACGCTGTTGTCTGTGCCCTGCCCCAGCCTTAGCTGCTTTTCACCCTCTTGCCTCTCTCCAAATGCTGGCAAGAAGAATTTGGTGGTGAGAAGGGCACCAGGGCAGAGCTAGGAGCTGCAGAGTTGTGTGTGACAAGGCCATGTGTGTTGGCTGCCCTAAGTGTTTTCCTAAGGAAGGTGCCAAATAGAGGATAAATCCTTGTTGGCTGGTGCTGCTCCCTGGGAAGAGCAGCTCTCGGGTCTGTTTTGGTAAGCTGGGCAAGTGGCAGTGATTTGAGAAAGGGTGTCTCTGTCGCAAAAGTATGGTGCCCCAGCAGTGGGTCATCATATGCCCTAGCCCCTTTTGCTCCAATCTATTTCCCTGGATGCAGACATATTGCCTCTCTCCCCCTGCTACCCATCATCATCTCCACATCATCTCTTTTCAAGCTGTTGTGATGAGGGCTTCTTGAGCAAACTCCTCTTTTGGCCTTTCCTATCCTTCCGGCATTGCAGCTCCACAGCACCCCTGCAAGCACCCACTGGGAGCACCTGGGAGTGACAAACTGCTGCTGTGTGGGGCTGGTCAGGAAGAGAATGATGCCCACCAGGAAGGAGGAATGATAAAAGGGTTGAAAGAAATGGCTTGCTTAGGTGGGCGAGTGTGTCAGGGCTTGGGAGTTGAAACAAAATCCATCCTTCACATAGGGATCCTCTTATCTTCAGAACAGTATTCTGGGATACAGTGGTTTGTTCTACATGAGTGGAGGATGCTTTGACTTCACCAAATTCATTTGGACTTCTGTAGAAGGAGCAGAACATCCATGACCTTGGGTCGCATGCATGTGACTGTGCTACAGCAGCAGTGTTGCTCGTGTTTGAAGATCACAGCTTCAGAGTGCCAGGCACTGCAGGGTGAACACCATCCCCTCTCCTCCAAGCAAAATGCTACAGGAAAAAAACAGCTGTCACAGCTGGCAGCCGCTGGAGAGCTGTCTACAGACTACATGTGAAGGAGAAGCAACCAACCTGTTGGCCTCGTTTTGTAGCACAGTTTACCAGGTGTTGGAGCAGTGATGTGCACACATGGTATCTTGCCTCCAACAGAAACCACACCTGGTGCCTGGAGCAAGGCGTAAAAGGTGTAATTGCCAGACTTGCTATTCATAGAAAGTATGGTAATCCCATACGTGATGATGCTCGAAAATATTTCTACACACGAGATGCTTATGACCTTGTGTCTGCAGACAGGGTTTTATGCTTTAAGGCATATTTTCTGTTGAAGATACATACTTCTAGAGAAAGAACTTGGCATGTGTTTTAAAGCCGTAAACATAAGAGCTCTCAGGCAAAGTACATGAGCCTGTGTCGTCTGCCTCAGCATTCATATCTCCTTCATCTGTTTCGTGTTGCCAAATTAGTTTGTTGCCTTTTGCTGTCAGTGGAGATAAACCGGTGCTAATTTAGCCCACAATATTTTTTTTTTCCAGTCTGTGCTATGGAGCCAAATGCTCTGCTGAGATAAATCAGCACCCACCTTAGTCATTGACCAGGGCAGCTGTGGAATAAGCCGGCTGCTGCTGTGCCGGGGAATTATGGCTATCCTGCACCCATGCCATGTTTGGCCTGCAAAATTAGAAAATGAGGCATGAGATCAGCAGCTGCTACAATTGTTGCTCATTCTGCTGACAACAGTGTTGTATGACATTAGTGTAGGTGTTTCCTGCAGCCCAGTGTGAGAACCGGCCGGCCGGTTTCCATTCTGGTTAACATTTGGGGTTGGGATTACATAGAACTGCAGAAGCAGCACAGTGAGGTGTAACCTTGTGTCTGGGCTCCTGCACAGCCTCAAAGAAAAGTAAGGTGCTTTTCAAAGAAACAAAAAAACATTAAAAAAAAAAAAAACCAAACGAAAAAAACCCAACAAAACCCAAGCTTGCATATGCTGCCTTCGTGTCTCCACGCAGGAGCAAGGCACAGGTTTGGTTAATTGTCAAATCCAATTGGAAAAAAATATTTCTTAATATGAAATTTCTTTGCTGTGGATTAATATTTCAGTCCAGCCACTTTTCTTCAGCTGAGCGTGTACTGTGAAGGAAGACCCCCAAGAGGGGGAGAATAATTTCCATCCCTCTAGGGAGATGGTGAAAGGTAGACCCAGATCTCTTGAATTCTGTTTTCTTGCTCTTTCTGTTTTCATATTTTCTGACACTTCCCAATGGTTATCACCCAGTCGTGCCGTTTCAACAGAGCTAGAATAAAAAAGGAGATGGGGAAAGTGTTAAAGATGCCAGGTGGAGTCATCCATGTCCTCCTTTTAGATGCAGTTCGTAGATAGTGTAGGAAGAAATGTTTCTCCTCCTTCCAGTTTTAGGCTGTTGATGTCTCTTGCCTGTGGGTATAACGGGCTGGCTGGGACCAGGTGAGCCTGGGGAGGAGGCGATTGCTCTCACAGCCAGGTACGAATGTGTTTAGCTGCAAGAGCAATGGGCTCTGTGCCTGCCGCGGTTTCTGCTCAAAACACGGCTGGTTTATCAGCTCTGCTTCCAGTGCAGTTCAAATGAAAACCGTGTAGTCAGGAACGAGCATCAGCTCCGACACATCTTGTGTCTGACAGGTTTCAGCAGTGGGTGTGGGAACTGGGATGAGGTTCCTGACAGTGGGGTTTCCCCCAGTATGGAAATACACATGGAGTGACCGTACGCTCCCCCTGAGGTGGCTGTTGCTGGCATCCCAGGGAGGGGGACCGAATTATGGCTGTGTGGCACTTTTGTGGGACCAGTTATTTATTAAAACAAAAGAAAAAAGGGATGGGGGGTGGGAAGCCCAACGCAAACAAACTGGGGGGAGTGGAAAGCAATTTCAGGTCAGCCTGGTGACTTTGCTAGTCAAATGTGGCCAGCTGTTTGTGTGAAGTTTCTCTTGGGAAAGGTGAAGCTTTTTACTTCAGACTTCTAAGCAAAACTTTTTTGTTTCTCAGTGGCTTTTTTTCAGGAGTTGAACTAATTTCAATTACAAATGTAAAAAGGAAAAAGAAAAAAAAGAGGGCTGGTGGGGATGGAGAAGAATGAAAACAAATGCCGAACTTGAAGCCGAGTGGGTGTGAGGGGTGGGGACGGGCTGGTGACAGTGATGATATTTTAGGTCAGGAGTGGTGTAAGTTGGGGTCTTTCCCTCAGGTTTGTTTATTTTCTGGCTTTTCCACCAAATTGAAAAAATGCCTTATTTTTCATGAGTCTAAACTGTAGCAATCTTGGTTCAGCAATGATCTGTACAAGCTAGTGTTTGTCAGAGGGAAATGAGAAAAGTTGTGACATCCCTGACTTATGCTAGGGTTCACCTGACCTCCAGCATGGAAGATGATGGATGTTTCTTCCCGTAGTTTCTTGGAGATGAATTTTCCACCACCTGCCTCTCATATCTGATGAGGTCTCTGATGTGATATAAGAACGTGGCTTTTTCAGGCTCTTAATGAAATGTTCAAACTGGGCAAATATTGCTGTTTATGAGCAGCTAATTTTAATTTCATATATATATAAATACACAAATTATATAGAAATAATACATTAATATACAATTATTACTGAATTATAGTTTTTTAATTAATATAGTAATAAATTTATATATGTGTGTATATATATAAATAATGTTCCCCTCCCAGGCATGGGAAACTACTGCTTTTGCTTTTGGTTCATTCTGAATGTATGGCAGAGTCTTCCAGGAGTTACTGAGGTGGTTACTCCTCAGATCAGTAAACAGATAAATGGATCCTGTCCTCTTTGCTCTCGTATTTTTAAAATTGATTTGCAAAATTCCACTTTCTAATCTGCCCCCTTAATCCGAGCTCATCACTCTGCTTCAGGCTGGCTCCTGATTCTTTGAATGATCAAGTAGGCTTCCTCTCTTTGTTCCCCTGCTAAAAATACAAACTGTTTGACAAAGCTGCAATTAATATTTTCCTGTCATCATGTCCTTTTCTTGATCAAGCGTGGGTATTCAGATGTGAAGAAGGTGTTGCTTCATGATTTTACCCTTTTAGTTTGGTGGCAGTTGGGCAGGGGAAAAAAAAAAAGTCTCCAAAAGGGAAAAACTCAATAGTGGCATAATGTTAGCAAGCCTTTTAATTTGATAATCTGGTTTTGGTTCGTTGGTGTTGTTTTTTTTTTTTAAATGAGAAATCTGAACTTCTGGAGGCTTTTATTTCAGAGGATGACGAAAATTAGCCCTCTGAGAAAAGATGCCTCCTCAGTGTAGCTCTTTAATTTGCCTGTCTGAGCCCTTTAATAATGTTACTGCATCATAATTGGAAGTCACTTGAAGGAAGACTAGGTTTTGATTGTGATTGATTTAATAGATCCTCATTATAGCTGGTGTTGAGAAACCTATCTTGCCCTGGAATAAAGTTATTAATAGGCTCTGCTGTATATTGCTGATCCTTGCCTGTGTGGAGCTACAGCCCTCGTACTTTAATTTAGCCCCCTTGTATCTTGTGGTGATTTATTCTGCAAATTGGGTGCCGTCGTGGAGGAAACGGCAATAGTTACTTCTGTGGGACATCTTCGTAGGGCACAGGAGCCACTGCTGCTCTACCTACAACCCCGCCACCATGGTGGGGCTCCAGGGGTCTGGTGGGCCTGGGGGCTGCAGCCTGGAGGAGGATTTGCTTAACTGGGGCGAACCAAATTATGGTCATGCTGATGTGTGGTGCAGCCAGGGCCCTCTGCTTTCCAGCTGTGTTTAGCTGATATTCCCTCCCTCTCTAGGCCTTTTTGCATTTTTAACGTGCCTGTTGATTTCCCTGGGACAACTTCCACCAGTGGCAAAGAAGTTGGGTCTAAATCAACGTAGAAAGGGTCAGAATTTGGACTTCTCTCTCTATATAGAAAGAAAGTAGTAGTTACTCAGCTTCTCTTTCTTCACATCCTACTGGAGCACAAAACATTCCTGCTCACTGGCTCAGTTAAGCTGCAGACTAACGTTGAACTGCATTAATTTTAGTTTATAACTGGAGTCTGAATACTGGCCAGAGCCATAATGTGCTCCCTCTGACAGGCTCAAATTTTGAAACGTAAGACCAAGGGATCTTTTCAGCATCCCCATTACTGATGCAAGAGCAATGGCTATTAAAATGTCAATCAGTTTCTTTTAATTATGCCTGTAGCAACCTGGGAGAGCTACTGATTTCATTTTAAGACTGCTGGCAGTTTTTGACAGGTTAGAAAGAAGCCTGGGCTGGCAGGATGCCTGGCCTGCGAAAGCACCAAGGTGAGGGCAAGCTTGTTGGAATAGAACTGACCCTCATACCCTGCTGGAGCTTATTGCCCCTGGCCCGAACTAGGAGTGCCAATTACCAGAACTGACGCGGTCTAATTGTAAAGACTTGTGCTAACCTTTTGTTATCATGCAGTGACGGGTATGACCCAATTCCCCCTCTGCTTGGGGCGACCGAACGCGCTACCCACTTCATCCAGCAGCTGACATCGGGGATACCACCCGTGCAGCTGCGGAGCAGCCCTGGGCATGAGACCTGGCTACCCGTGCTTTCCCTCACGTAACACGGGACGTGCCGTTCCAGCGATGTAAAATGCAGCCTGATCTCCCGAGCGTGGTGTTCATCCGCTAGCTGCTGTAACATCTTGCTGAAACTCGTTATATTTTATTTTCCAAGCAAGTGAGCTTTGAGTTTCTGATGATGTAAGAGAGCAAAGAAGTTGTGGGAGGATCCTGGCTCTTACCTCCAGAAAGCATTAAGGAGCACGTCCTGGTCCACGGGAGCCTTACCACTGACTTCAGCGGGTGTAAGATTCAGCTCTGTGCCTAAGCTCTGACGCACTTTGTGCTGGCAGACGCAGAGAGATTTCCCTCACGCATGTGACGAATTTACACTGCTTGGCTACACATCACTTGTACTCATTCCTCTTCCAGCTGTCCCAGGGCTCT
Organism: Gorsachius magnificus; assembly: GCA_034008185.1. Taxonomy (NCBI): domain Eukaryota; kingdom Metazoa; phylum Chordata; class Aves; order Pelecaniformes; family Ardeidae; genus Gorsachius; species Gorsachius magnificus. Next base: position 8,429,656 of record CM067083.1, on the reverse strand, counting down.
CGTGCTGTGCCAGCGGTACCAGCTCTTCGGCACACTTCTCCATTGTCCCTTTTGAGGGACTCGCATCTGTCTCCTCCGCTTTTGTGTTAGCTCTTGTCTCATTTGTCATGGCAGTCAATGAAAAATGCAAAGTGCTGAGTCATGGGGTAACGATAACAAAAATGTCATTTGTGCTGGACAAATTAACACTGTGTTGCCTATAGTGTGATGACTGACCTCCTGTTCAAAGGTCTGTCAAAGATGGTAAGTGTTCTGCACGCTGATGTTGTCTCCTTCCCCTAAAGCGTGCCCTGCAGCATCAGCTGAGTGCCTGCGTGCCCGAGGTGGGCATAGCCAGCTAGCGTGGGAGCTGGGGCAGTGCCTGGCTCCTTGGGGCTTGCTGCTGTGGCACTTGCTCAGCCCCTATGGATGGGTCTTGGCCACTTTGGCTGTGTCTGTGCTGCCCTCCTCTGCCTCTGTCCTGGGGGGGCATCTTGGTGGTATCTGCTGCCCTGGAGTTGAGTTGCAGGGGGAATTGCAGGACTTTGTGCTCATCCTTCTGGGTGGGTGCAGGGGGATGGTGGAAAGATGCTGCAAGATTACCAGCAGTGTTATGGTTTGTTTTCTGTGAAAAGCATGGCTGGCTTTAGATGCTTGCCACCAGCTTGGTGCAGATGCAGAGTGTCTCAAAACATTGATCTCTGTGTCCTTGGGGGGTGGTGTCACCTCTAGTCCAGCCTGTTCCCTGGTACTAGATAATCGGGTGACTTGTGATGGAGAGGTGATTTTACAGCTAGAGGGCCAGAATAGCTCAGACATGGACCATCCTATACTTGCATAGCTTCAGCAGAAGTCCAGCTGCTTGCTTGGAGCCACAGTGAATCACGCACCCCCCCCCATTGCATCTGTGTGACCCCACAGACATGGGTGTCCATGGGGACACTTGGGATGTGAGGGTGTGAGGCTGTAGAGGGCAAGGGCAAGGGAGCAGGGAAGGTTGGGACATGAGTGCTAGGGGTTTGTTGCAAGCGGTCAGGGAGCAAGTGGAGATGGGGGACAGACAGGACTAGGGTGACGTGTGGCACTGCTGAGGGGAGCCCAACCTCGGACATGGTGCAGGGGTTGGTGTGCGGGGCTGGAGCTGGCAGACCTTGCCCAGGCCCAGGAAATGAAGGTCAGGCATAGTTGATTAGACCTTGAAAGTGGGGGGGTAGGGGTGTGTGTGTGTGTGAAAAACTAATGCATGAAAGAGCCATTGCTGGTGTCAATCGCTGTAAAAAGGAGCAGGCTGTGACTACTCGGTCACCTTCATCAGGTTCAGGTGCAGAGAGCACTTGGTGGGTTTGCTCTCTCCATCTGTGCTGGGAAACCAGGATGGCACTTGAAGCTCATGCAAACAGTAAACATGGCAATGCCCCATGCAGGTATTCATACAGAGCAAAAAAACATTAGAAAGAAGCTTCTGCAAATGGTCTGAGTGCCAAAATATTTACATGAACGAGCAGAGGTTTAAGGCAGACTGAAACGAAGAGCTTGTTCCTCTCGCCTGACTCATGAAACGGTTCTCTAACGGGAGTGCTTTTATACTGTATGTTTGTCAGCAACAAAACTAAAATCTCTAGCTTCTAGTTAGGCAAGAAGTCAAAATCTTTCTGCTTTTCCAAGCTTTAACCTACTTTGCCAGAGACACCCTTCACGTGCTGGGTCACCACCATGTTCTGTGCAAGCACTTGAGCTTCAGGAGCATCCTCTGTTCCCAGAAGCCTTTAAGGATGTAAAATCCCTGAAGGTCTTTTGGTCAAACTTCTTTATTCTGTTTTCCTTTTTTTTTTTTTGTACAGGCTTACTTTGTGGTTATGGGCTGTGACTTTCAGCATGGCTGTGCCCTGGATTGCCCAGTGCTGGGGGGAGGTTTTCTACATGAATTGCTCTGTATAAGTAAACCCATGACAACAGTGATGAAAAATGCAGGCTTTTGCTGTAAATGTGCATCAGCTACTTCTTATTCTTAAAGAATTCTTCCACCAAATTGCCATTCCTTTCTCATTGCTCTGTTGTCTGACAGCAATATTTTTTTATAGAGACAAAAAGATGTGTACAAAAAAGCAATAACTGTATAGGATTCTAAAAGTCTGTTGAGCAATTGCCCCCTGGAAAGAACAGCTTTACAGTGTATGCACATGAGTTTTAACTCTTGGCTGCCGTTTAAACTGAGCTACTGGATCTGGTGTCACTCTGGGTTTTTTTCGCCTGGTTCTAGGATGCTGAAGATCTGCTTTTATCTCCCCATGGTGTCTATTAGTGCAAGCCGCTTCATTGCGCTGCAGTGCCCTAGAGCAAGAGGGGAAGGCTGGGGATGGGAGGGTGCTAAGGCTGAGGCTCGAAATCAAGGTTGTGTCGGTAGCACCTCTGGGCTGAGGGCGCTAGATGTGGAGCAGGGTCCTGGTGAGAAGTGAAATACCCAGCACTCAAAAAGGGTCTCCGTGACCGTAGGCTGAGTGAGGGGGAAGCAGCCCCAGCCAGGCCAGACCTTGTCTGACAGGCCTGGCACATGGCAAGCGGCTGGGTGAGGGTTTGGTATTACCTGCAGCTGTCCGTGCACATAGCACACAGTGATCTTTCACTGCCGAGGGTCTGAGACTACTTTATGGGTGCTTGGCAAGAGGTGTTTATGCCTTGGCTCCTGGCCTTGCCTTGGTTCAGCATTCTTCATTAGCCCTGTCTCAGCACCCGGTGGATGCTATCGCACTGCACGGTTCCTCCGTTCACGCTGCTGCAAGATTTACTTGCTCTCCAGCTGCTGTTAATAACAATGCAGTTTGTCATGTGCTGTTTAATTAGCATGGAGCATGAATCACAATAAAGGAGAGGAAGAGAACCGACGTAAATGCCAGTTGATATACCAACAACGTGGCTGCGAACATAAACTACCTCCGTGTGCTAGCCACACAACACCGCGGTCCCTATTAACGTAATGTATGGCTGAATAAGCATGGGGAGGAGAGCAAGGCTGCACTGATGCTGCCTTTTCCCTGCGGCACAAAAAGCGATGGATTAGCTGACCTTGGAGGGACAGCTTTTTCCTCCCCTCTTCAGACTTGACACCTGCACAGCATTTGATACCTGTTCTCACAAAAGAGCAATTAATCCCTGCAAGGGGCCTTGCAGCACATCCAGGGTTTGCATGTCCATTCTGGTTTCTAAGCTCAGCTTTGATACCATTGAGCTATGGCACAGCACAGGGCAACTCCCTACTAATTTTTTTACTGGTCACAAAGGCATTTTTGTGAATTCTTATATCTGATATTAATAAAACCGTGTTGATGCAAAACTCAGCTAAAGCAGGATTAAAAGGGGAGAGACCACAGCCACACGGAGGGAGAAGCAGTGGGTGAAAAATCACTTCTCTAGTTACAACTTACAGCCCATGTAAGTAAACTCAGTGAAAAGGAAACTCTGAGCCATGTGAAGAGCCATCAGTGGAATGGGGTATAAACCACTGAGTCTGCAATAATACTGGTGATTTACTAGTGATTGCCAGCTCGAACCTGCTCAAGAACAGGCTTCATGAAAACCAAAACTAACAAAATAAAAAAAAAAAAGCGTGGAGGCTGTCAGTGTCCAGCTGCCCCACAGCTCTTAGGTGCTCTAAAGCCTGCCAAAATCTACCCACGAAGTTGCTCAGTTAAGCACCACCCTTCCCTCATCCGCTTTGCTGCTGCAAGGCATTGATGCCTCTTCGTTAAACGTGATGGAGCCAGGGCTGCCACGCTTGCTGCGAGCCTGGAGCATCGCTGGATGTGCCGATGGGGCCTCGGTGGCTGCAGCAGTCGTGCAAGTGGCTGTGGGCACAGCTGGTGAGTTCTGGTTGGCAATGGGAGTCCGGCAGAGTGGGGTTATTCCTCTGACGGGGTGAGGGTCGGCAGGATTTGGCAAATGCCATTCCCAAGAGGCCCTTACAAAAGTTAATGCTTTGCTAGGCAGATGTTTATGCTGGGCATTGTAGAACACTGGAAAAACATCAAACCCAAACCAAAATATCTCTTTTTGTCATCAAAATTACATTCCCACCTTTTGTTATTGTCTTTTGCGTGGCTGTGCCAAGAGCTGCTCCGTGACTCACGCCTGTCCCATTGGGAACAGTGTAAGCGAATACGTGACGTCTGACAAAGCCATCATGAGAAGGCACGTATGGGCAGCGTTGTGATAAGCAGTGTGGTGACCCCGGTCTCTTACGTTGGTTCCAGTTTGCCATTCCCTGTTAGAGGCTAGCTCCAGGTTGTCCCCGAATTCATGGTAGTCCCTCTGGAGCGGGAGTCCATCTGTAAATCCTCCTGGGGTGTTTTAGCACCTGCAGATGGCTTAAGAGAAGAGTCCAATAGGGATATACATTACTGTGGGAAAAGTTATGAGACAAAATTAGTGCTACTGTTAGGCATCCCAGAAGAGTTTCACAAATCCAAATGACCATCTTCCCACTCTGCAGGCTTGCTTTATCTTGTGGTTGCAGGCGTGGTAAGTGAGATGTGCTCTGTATTTACAGCGGTTGTGGCCACTCTGCCGTCTTTGATGCTACAATTAAGGCTTGAAAGCTGCATAACTTACTGATGTATCTCATGAACAGCACATCTGCTAAGAGAGTCTTGTTCTTAAGCTGAAAATGTAAAGAGAGGTACGTGGATGTGGACAGGGTTGAGCGTAGACCCTGTCTATGAGCATAGCTATATGTCTTCACTCATTAGCTGGGGCTTTGCATCAAGCAGGCAATCTTCAGCTTAAAGACTACTGAAGTCACTGCTGTGTTCCTTATATTCCTCCTCTCCCAGGTTTTCTCTTCAAGCAGGTATTCAGAGGCTGAAGAAGGTGCTTAAAAAATTCCATGCTGATGGGGTTGTAGCTGCAGCAGGCGGCTTCAAAGGGAGGCTTTGGGCCACTCATCCAGGAGGTGCAGCCAACCCTGCCCAGATAGGCAGGAGAGGGATCATGGAGCTACCACTCTGCTTCTGCACTGATGGCCTCAGGAGGGCAGCTGGTGTCCCTGTAAAAAACCTGGGACCTCTGTAGGGGCAACACTGTTGGGACTGGTGGTGCCTCAGCCACCAAGACCTGGAGGCACAGCATTTTCCTCGCCCTGTTGTAGCCAGCCCTGTTGCCTGATTCACCTGTGGTGCCCATGGCTATCATGGCTATGCTACCTGCAGAGCTGCCAGCATGGCTCACGCGGGCACGTGGGTGGCAGGGCATGGTGGTGAGGAAAACTGACGTCCCTCCTGCCCCTCAAGGTGGTGGTGATAAGAGAGAGCTCGTCTCCTTTATCTCTCTGCCACCTTCCCAGCAGCACTGCCTTTTTTAAAAATAGTTTAAACCAGTTTATAGTCTGCATAAAAAAGAAATGGGAAATACTGTGAATTCAGGGGCCATAATCTTACACGTTTCTATGAGTTTATGAACGTATCTGTGAAAGCACCCATCCTACAGTGAGTCAAAGACTGTCCTCTCCTCCTGGGTGATTTCTTATAGGATAACAGATTTCACTGGGAGGTGTCTTGGGGGCAGCAGTGCCTCTGAAGTAAGTCCTCTCTTGACTTCTTGGGCAACTCTCCTCTCAAAACAAACAAAAAACCCCTATCATTTTCCTTCATGTTATAGAGAGGCGAGGGGAAAGGATTAGATCCCCAGCAATTTTTGGGGATGCTGGAACCATACAAAAAGGCAGCACTTATCCTTCCTTAACGGTTACTTCAGTGCTAGCCTTACGCAAGTGTGACTGCTCTTGAAGACAGCAGATCACATTTTTACAGCAATACCATCAAATTTAAAATTAATGGTGTTGAATCTTGTGTTGAACTTAAGAGCTCAGGCTTATTTTGTTTTTATGTAGCTTTTTGCTTTTTATGATTTCATGGATCATACAGCAAATTTAGTTTGACTACCTAGTAAATATAAGTAGGCCTGTAGGAATTGTGCTGTTCGGCTGTGTTGAGTGTATTTCAGAGACACTTTTGAAAATAATCTGCTTTGGCGTAACGTGGTTCCTGCTGACATCAACAGCAGAAGCCCCCTCTGGATTTCAGTAGCAGAGGGAAAGGGGCACGTCAGTGCTTTCGCAAATACTGCCTTTAAAACATTGACAGAGAATAAATATCCACAAATAGTCTTGAACTAAAGCTTTCCCAACGTTTGTGCCATGACTACATTGCAGCTCATTTGCAAGGACTGGCAGCAAAGTGCTCTCATTCTCCAGACTGTTTTCCTTAAGTGTTGTAGATATTTTTTTCTTTTTTTTTCCCCCTACCTTAACCCGTATCTTGTTCTTTCTTCAAGCCAAGCACAGTTTTTTTCACACCATGCGCCTGTCATACTGGTTGGGTGACTTTTTGTTGTTTGTATTTGCTCGGATAGTTTCACTGAGGGGTTGAATAGCTGACACCTAATGCACAGCGCTGTCTTGCCAGGTGTTGCACAATAAATGTAAATACGGCTCAGAGGTCAAAGTGAAGTGACGTGCTAGTGGCTTACATTGATAGACCTTAGGAGGTATGTGGCATGTGTTACAACTCTCCAGAAACCTTTACTTCTACTTTATGAATAATGGTAGAAATAATTTGAGAGATTTCCTCTCCCTTCCCAAGTTAGACTAATCTCATTTCTTCAGACAGAAGACTGCAGATCTGGGCATCAGGTTTTAAAGGGGAGTTTATGTAGATTTGGGGGATACTTCTGAGTTAAGACAAAGGTCTTTTTTATTTTATCCTGCAGAAATATTGGCACCAGCCTTAAAAGGACCTTTCCCCTTGCTCAGAATTTGCATGTAGAAAAGCAGCCTAACTTTTTTGCATTGCTGGTCTGGCTGGCCCAGTGTGGGCAGAGGGGTCTCACTGCCCAATGCGGCCACTGCTTGGAGCACATCAGACCTATGCTGAGTGTCGGGTGGAAGCACTGCCATGGAGGCGGTGTTTCGTCAGACTGGCCTTCCAGGACCAGGTTCGTAATCTTTGCTTGTGATGTGCTTGTGGTAATGGTTATCTTTTGGTCCGGGCCGTTCTCTGGGTGAAATCCTGCGCTGCCCAACCTGAGAGGATGCACCCTTTAGGTACCCCAAGATGGACAGCCCCATGGTGCTGTACAGTCTGTGGTGTTATGTGGTCTATACTGTTGTGCAAACTTGGAGCTTTTGCTCGTGCCCAGGCACACGTTCGCTAGAGCAGGGTGGCAGAGGAGGCCAGACTGAGGGCACTGTAGATGGATGGGAACTGGCTCTGTTTCTCCAGCTGATGTGGCTGCAAGTGAATGTGGGAGCTATCCCCTGCGGGGACCATATAGCCCAACATTTGGTTTCTGACAGCTGCAATAGGAGAACCTGTTTAGGGAGAACAAGAGTTGGGCTGCTGTTCATGTTCCCACCCTTGCACCCTCCCAATGCTCGCAACTGTTGGGTTACAGCTACTGAGTCTACTGATCCCTTTAGGACTTACTACTGGTTTCTTGGTTCTGTGAAGCAAACCTCAGACATCGTTTTGCAGTCATGCCTTGAGTAGCTCGTCTTGAGCTCTCTGACAGAAGCCAGAGCCACGCATTTGCATTCAGAGCTTGCATCTTATTCTTGTTAAATGTAGCCTCACAGCAAGTGTTATTGGCGTTAACAATCCACTTCTTTCTCCCGCGGTAGGTTGCTGAGAGGTCCTCCTGCTGGTCTTTCAAGAGAAATAGAAGAGATTAAAATTTAAGTATTTTAAAATAGCAAAGCCTTGTAATATATGGGAGGTGGAAGCATTATTGCTTTGGTCTGGGAAGTGACAAGGGGTGAGACAAGTGTTACTTGCAAGCACTTGTGAAGAGGGAACTGGCATAGTTCCTGCTGTTCCATTGCTCCTGCTGTTCGTATCTCCTGGGTGGTGAATAAAACTGCTTACAAATATTTGTCTCCCTTCTGCCACATTCCCACCTTCTGCACACATTTCTGGGGCTCTTCCCTCCTCTCCCAAGAGGGTCCACAAGCCATCCCAGGAGGCTGTTGCAACCCACTGCGTGCAGAGCTTGGGGCAGCCTCTGGGAGCAGCACTGCTTAAAATGCTGGCTAAAGTGTTTATGGGAGCAGAGGGGTGCAATTTGCTTATACGTTTAGCATCCAAGACAAAGTTTTGTGTGAAAAAACATGTAAGAAGAAGCATTTGTGCAGGACTTAAGGGCTGGCGGCTCCTCATGGACCTCGGGCTTGAGCACTGGTTTGGTGTTCCTGGAGGGGCAGAGCTGGGGTGCGTAACTCAAGTTTAAAGCAGACTAGGAGAGACTTACCTGTGACTTGGGCTGTGTTAAAGACTCTTCAGAGTTCAAACAGTAGGTTAAGATGTGTGCACAGATACAGCCTTTCTACACGTTTTTCTTGTCAAATCAACAGGAATCAGAAATAGTAACATGTCCGTCTTGTAATTCTTGGATATTTGTTTCTTGAATCGTCTTTATTCAGGCCTGACTGGAAGGACCCTTTTAGGCTCCCTTTGACTCTGGCTGGTTTTAGATTACCTTTGTAATGCTCCCTCTGTGCAATGGGGACTAGAGGATGCATGGGATTTATGAAGGTGCTGGAAGCCCCATTGTGCACACATGGATAAATGTGTAGTGAAAGCCCACCAGAAGCTCCAAAAGCTCGTAATTGAAGCGGATAACACTGGGAATCCTGTTACCCTTCCCTGGCTGAGAGCGAGCAGTGATGTCAGCATACGTAAGGAGGTCTGTGACAAAGCTGCGGCTTAGCCATAGTTATCCTGAGCCTCATCTTCGTTTGGAGAAGAAGGATTATTTTTCAAATTGGCAGCCTTTCTGCCTGCGACAACTAACTCCATGGGGTGTCTGTTTGGGCTCTCACATCCTGGACGACTACCATCTAACGAGTCCTGCTTGAGTTAGTCTGTCTAAAGGGAGTACAGGAGGGTTTTTCATCAGCACTCCTTAGCAGATTAAGTTTTCTGCTCACAGGGTGAGCTGCTGTTGCTGATCAAGTGCTAAAGAGAAGAAATATGCTAAGGAAAGAGGGAATGGGGAAAGGGAGAGGAAAATGACTTCCAAAACACCTACTAAAAACAAATTACAAAATCTTTTTTTTTCTGCCCCATAGAATCCACTTCCACTGGAAGCAATGATAAGGGACTAGTTATTCATGGCCTTGTCCAAGCCTTATTTCATCCCCTACGTGGTATGGTTATGTGTGTCAAAATATATGCCTGATTAGTGTCTGTGTTCAAACTAGAACTTGGAATAGTCTTTTATTTGAAAATTTATTTGAAAAAAGTTAGCTGCTGTCAGTTCTGTTTTCTTTCCTGAATCTCAAGACAGTGGTAAAGTTGACACAAAGCATCACTGAACAATATACTGATTTATATTGGTGGAAAATATAGCCCTAAGCATTTATCGTACTGAGTATACTGAAATACAATACAAGGCAAGCTAACTGACACTGTTTTCAGGAATATTAATGAGGAGACGGCACCAGAAGGGTAAACAGAAACACATAGTGTAGGATTTCCCACCCTGGAAACAAGAATCATCACTTGCTGATGGTCCACAGAGTTGGCTGAGCCTTTTGGGTTGGCTCAGCTCCTTGTCTCCAGCTGCTAAACGACATTCAAAACAGATTAAAAGGACATTGGAGATGCTCCTTATGTTACTCTTCCATATAAACAATGGCTTTTCCAGTTTGCTGGTGAGAAGCTGCAGATGACACAAAGATTGGTAGAGGGGGAAGTGATGGAGCTCTGGAGAAAGGTGATGCTTGTTTGCAGGGGACTCAAACTTCAAAATCGGGTTTTGTTGTAGGTTGGTGGAGTTGGAATGCTCCGATTTGGAATGAAATTCATAGCTTTTTACACTTCCCATTCAGGAAGTCAGAGGTGAAGACTCCTGGAAGCCCCATGGCTCCCATTTCTACCATACTGTGCCTGGTTTCTATTGCAACTTTGTTGAAATTGAACTGTTTTCCCAAAACATTTGGGTTAGGGAAACTCCAAGGGAAATTCCAGTTCAACACTTTTTTCCTGACTAGCACTGGTAAATTATGCTGAAGATTTTTCAGCTACACTGAGCAGTGTGAATTTATTTTTTAGTGTGCCCCAATCAAACAAATTTTTTTCCAGCCATTGCAAAGTAAGGAACACAGGAAAATGCTGACAAGCCTTATACAGTGAATAACAATATTGTGGAAAGTAGCAACCCTTAAAAGGATTTAGGGGTAAGTGAGCACAAGCTCCACTCTGATAATGTGGCAGAAAGTTGAGTGAGGCTCTTAAGCTTACAGACAGGGAGGTTAAATTGTGGAGAGTGGTGACTTATGATACCGGTGGGTACAACAGTGGAACAGTCTGTCCGATTCTGTTGATCTCATTTAAAGACAATATGTGGAAAAAAATGTCTAGGAAATGATTCTTGGATTTGGGGAAAATGCTGTCCGAAGAGAGTTTGAAGAACTCATCACACTTTTCTCATCAGAAAATAAGATTAAGAGGTTCCTTGGTTATGATGTATAAACCAAATACATGGGGAATACAGCAGGTATTGAATCTAAACGGGTGTTGAATTTAGTAGAAAAAACCTGTAACAGAAACCATCAACTGAGATCCAAGGCCATTTAAACTAAAAGTTAAGAAAATGTTTTTACTGGTCTGTCTTGATCAGCCACTGGGACAACTGCTAATGGCAGCAGTGGATTCTCATCTCTGGAGGTCTTCATAACAAGACGGGCTGTCTTTTAGGAAACAAATATATACCAGTTGTTCATATGGATTAGTGGCTTCAGCAGAAGAATGAATATCTGAATCTGAAAGAGCTGTGTTAGTTTACAAGCTAGTTTAAATGATCAGATGATTTCATTAGTCTTAAATTCTAACAGTTATGAGACGGGATCATGAACGGTAGAGGAAGTGTCCAAGGCACCATTCCAGCTTGTCATGACATGGCTTGCCATTACAATAGCAGATAGCCATCGCACTGGAAAATAGAACAATAGGAAAATAATATAAAATCTTTGCCTAAGAGCAAAGACTGGGGAACAATGCCCTGACTTTAGAGTCCTGTTCCCTTTGAAGGTTCATGGAAGGTGGGACCCAAGCTCTCACCTGTCCTGGGAGAGGGGTGCGGACACCCGAGGGGTTGCAGCATTGTCCCTGTGATGCAGAGCCTGGTGTTGCCTGGTGCTGAGCAGCCTCGTGTCAGTGTCACAAGGGGGAGGGGGCCACTTCTAAAGCTGTGGAATGTGCCTTATTTTTGTGTAGCCTTGGTACACACCAGGCATGCTTCTGCTGGTAAGCCTCTGATCACTAGCTTCCATCGCTGCTGGAGAAACAGCAAGCAGAGAGACAAATCAAGGATAGACGGTAACGGGTGATAAGAGATGTAGCTACTCTGACCTTGAGACTTGCAAATGTGCCAGAAAAGTGCTTCTGCCTCTTGGGGAAAGAACATAGATGGCATTGTTTTATGTCTCTTGATAACTTGCCAATGAGTTTTATTAACACTAGTCTCACAACGAGGTCAATCAATCAATCAGTTTCCGTATTTGCAGCATATATACAAGAAATGCCTTAAAGCACTTTCCAAAAATACAGATGTCCCTGTGAAATCTTTAAATAAACAGGAGGGCTGGAGAGGGAGGAATCAATACAGGTTTTATATATGTATTGATATTTCATATTATATATTATCTGTAAATGGGTAGTCAGATTTTATATAATATCTTGTATATAACTTCATAACATGCGTTTGTGATGCAGTCCTCTACTTGCCCTTTCTTTTCCATCTGCTAAAAGGTCATTGTGTAAATGCTGGACTGCACAAATTGCACTTCCTCCTGGCTGGAGGAAAGCAGTGGAGCTCTTTCTTCTCAAAGCTCCTGATAATGATGGAGTAAAAGAGCTATTAAGTCTTCAAAAATACTAGTCAAATGGACAAACTGAGTCGTTGGATAATATGGGGTAGAAACCTTTAGATTCAAATTATCTGTACAGTGGTACTATGGTGGGTCTTTAACTAAGACAACAGTATTTAGGGAAATCAGCCAACTGGGACTTGCATTAATTCAGATTCTTAAAGAAATGGTGAACTATCCTACAGGAGCGAAGCAAGAAACCAAAGGAAGAGCATTGGATTCAGACATGGTATGACTCTCTTTCTTGTGAGGTCTTGGTAACATCTATCATTGTGCATATCCAGATTTCTGAAAGAGGCAGGAGATGATAATTGAGCCATATGTAATAGTAGCAGGGAGTTGAATAATAAGTTCTATGCTCAGTCAAGCATTGCTTAGTTTCTGTCTGAGTTTCATTTCCAGCAATTGCTAGACAGTCAAGATTGAACTCCAGACAAGCAGAGGTAGGACCTGGATTGCATCAAGAATTATGTGTTAGTCATGAGAATTACAGCGTGATCTATTATTAGAGCATCAGAAAATAGCTCTGTGAAGTAAGGGAGAGGCTGAAAAGCATAGAAACAAGACCTGAAGGGATCTCACCATGTCAAAATTAAAGGAAAATAGCAATCTCCCCTCATGGCGAATAAATGCTGCCTCACACATAAGAAGGCTGCCCTATGTCTAGATGTTTCTGGGTCGCCTGCCTCCTTCTGAGGGTGTGTTGGCCCTCAGCTTCCTCCCCTTTGCAAGTGAGTTGGATGTGGGGGCACAGCTCTCCAGCCCTGGCGTGAGCCCTTGGAGGAAACCCCGCTCTAATCCAGACAGCTCTGTCTGCAGCCCTCAGCTCCCTTTGCTTGGGAGTACTTCCTTAGCCCCTGCTTTCATAGAATCATAGAATGTTTTGGGGCTGGAAGGGACCTTTAGAGATCATCTAGCCCAACCCAACTGCAGCGAGCAGGGACATCTTCAATTGGATCAGATTGCTCAGAGCCCCATCCAACCTGGCCTTGAATGTTTCCAGGAATGAGGCCTCCACCACCTCTCTGGGCAACCCGTTCCAGTGTTTCACGACCCTAATTGTAAAGAATTTCTTCCTTATACGTAGTCTAAATCTATCCTGTTTTAGTTTAAAACCATTACCTCTTGTCCTGTCCTCTTTCCCTTGGTCCTGCCTGACCAGGTGCCCTGTTGATTCAGGGCCAGATCCTGACCCCTGGGCTTGACTTTCTAGCTTGACCTTGGAATGGTCTTGTCACTATGGACTGGCTTGGTGGTCTGGACTCTCTGCAGACTGTGGTTAAAACTTCTGGCTAATAGCTAGCAGGGACTGGAGTCCCAGGCATGTTGTCCTGGTGCTGTTGGCCTCAGAGAATGTGTGGCTCACTGCATGTAGAGGATCCTCCAGCCCAGTGCCATGTACAACAGTGGTGATGCATCAGGACACATCGGACTCACACCAGCTCTGCCAACACTTGTGCTTGCACAGCTCAGCACAGACTGCCTCCAGAGCTCCTTCCCAATTTATCACACTCATGGTCTGTACCTCTCCAAAACTCACTTCCACTTCTAACGTGAAACGTTTTGGTGGGGTTTAGTTCAGGCCTGCAGCATCACTGTTGAGTTCCTTGTCCTCGGAGGCCGGACAGAAAACCTTAACTTTGGGTTAAGCGTCTTTGATTGTTACCAGGCAGGAGATTCCAAAACTGAAGGTTGACCTGGCACAGTGAACTTCTGCAGTCTACCTTTGCAATTTGGAAGAGTGCACTCAGTTGTGGAGATATGTGCTTGTGTTTCGAGATGTTGGTCTGGGTTGGTTTGGTTTGTTTTTTTAAAAAGTAGAAATGGCTATGGAAATACGGTCCTTTCTTGCTTATAGGGCCTTATAAATTGATTTTTGACAACTTTTGCCTTGGAATGGACCATGTCAAGAGTTTATGTGACTGAAAACCTCTCAATCCATATTGCACCAGTCAGTAGCAACGATGAATTAAATAAAAAAGGTAATTTTCTAAAGCTATGATACAAATTGCACTGAAGTCATTAAAAAGTCCCATTGATTTCAAAGGGCTTTGGCTTAGTTCCAATACTTCTTATTTAAATAACTATCTAAATGGCCTGATTTTCACGAATATAGGGAATACAGCTGCTCCAGAGGGCTTCACTTGGCTTTGATCAGGCTCTAATTAGTTGTACTTGTTTAAAATGTTTCTAAAAAGTTTGAAAATTTGATAGTTTTTTTCTCCTCACAGTCAACAAACTCAATAATTCCTGGAGGGGTATGGCTTAAACTTTCCCCAGAGCTCAACCTTTTATATAAAATAACTTTAGACAAAATATTATTATAAAATACAACTTTGAGTATGAAAAATCAGTAGCATGGTAGAGAGACTGTTCTGTAATCATAGAAAAAGGCCAAGGGTTTTGATGTCTTGGGCTTGTAGGGACAAAATTCTGGGGCAAAGAGTGTTGGAGGGTGTCATCCAACAAATGTGTACCATGTCAGAAATCAGAGATGGGAATGACTAGAGATTGGGAAAGAAGCATTGGATCCCCCTTTCCTACAAGTGGCAGCTGTGTGGGAGACAGTAACTCTAGTGATGGATGTTTTTAGCCTTCTACTTAGCCAGTAGGTGCAGGATGTGAATGATGATATTTCTGAAAAAGACTGGTAATATAATATCCTAAGCTGACTGGAGAGCTGAGGTTTGTTATTGAAAGACTCAAATGAGAATGCTGAAACTGTTTTCTGAACATTGGAAAGCTGAGATGCCAGAGGGGAAGTGATAGCAGTGACATTTTGGTGAAATGTTCATCAGCTATTGTCATACTTTATTAAAATCAATGAATTAAATAACCTCAATAATTATGCCAGTAATTAGCAGCCTATGAATGTGTAAATCTCATTCTTAAAGAAGGTCACCTGGGAAGTGTTTCCTATTCTGCTACCAAAATGTGTGTAGTTTTTCTATAAATTATTTTGCCTTTTCTACAACTGAAATTATCCGTTGGTTAAATGATTATAATATAAAACCCAGGCCTTTAGCTCACAGGGATATATTATTAGCAGCCATACTGTAGTTCCTACTAAGAGCTCAACGTTTTTCTTACATAAGTACAAGATGTTATTACTGGGTTTTTTTTAATTACTTTATAGGCCTACATGGTATTTCAAATTATTACCACATCTTAAGGTTGATGTAGCCAGAACATCATGTGTGGTGTGGAAGCGGTGGTAAGCATGGCTTTGTCTATATTTCTTCCCTATCTAGTGCAAAAGCAAGAAGAAAGCTCTGATTGATGCATATGACTATGGGGAAAGACAAAGGGGAAATATCCAGCCTGGTTAAGTGCAAACTAGAAATATCAAACCAGACAGCTAGCTAAGCAGACAGCCAGATAAAAAAGATAGGGATGACCACAGAAATGCACTGAGAATTATATTTAGCTCAACTGGGGAAAAGCCCTGAAAAAGCAGTGTCCCTTCTGAAGATCCCTGACTGTGTAAGAAGTAGCATGAGATAAAGGATAGGAAGGTACACCTGGCCACTGTCGCCTGGTTTACTCTCCTAGTGAAAATTCAGGGCATAAAGATAACCTTGAAATGAATACTTGTGCTTTTCTGCTGTAATAACAATGAGTGGAAGTAATAACAAGTGTCAGAAGGGGAAAAGGTTGGTTCTTTAAATGGTCAAGCCAGGCTGTAGCTGTGACCACGAGGGACCAGCCAGAAGGGTTGCGAGCGACAGTGAATGCTTCTTCCCCAGAGACCAATGTCACTGCAGAGCCGTGCCGTTAGCCCAGTGCCGATAACCCGTCGGCAACCCACCCTGAACCCCTGCGCAGCAGCACATTGAAGCTCAATGTTGTTTGCTGGCATAGCATGAGAAATAATTTCTGAGCCCCCTGAAGATCAAGCATATTATTCTGTGAAACAATTTGTTCTCCTTGAATGAAAGAGACAAAATTCCAGCATTCATCATTTCCACTATTGTAAACTCCAGCGAAGCTATAGATGTTTCAAATTTACATGAATGTAAAAGAGGGAAAGATTCAGACCACGAACCTCACATTTTTGGCTCACAGACTTTGAGCTTGTTAAGAAGGCGCAGATGCAATGACTGATAAAACCGAAGCCTACGCTTTCTTGCTTTGCTGTGCAGGAGAGGAAGTGGGTTTTCATCTAAAATGCGATACCACAAAGAACTAACTTTTTCCATGTCTGAGTTATACAATGTTCTTTGTAGCTAGATTCTTGGCACCCGTCAAAATATGACTAATAAAAAGGCTGCACTTGAAGAGAGATGTGCAGGATCCAGCTACTAAACTGAAGTCACCTTCATCTTAGTGTGGGCATTCATTGTCAGAGTGCTTCTGGGTTTCTTCATATGAACGGTTGCTCATCCTCTCTACCTGGCTTTAACTGCTGATGAGGTGCGGTAGCAAGATGCTACTACGACCTGAATCCATGGGGTACCTGTCTGCTGCTGTAAATGTCCATACTTCATTGCTCCTGTTCACCCCAATGGAAGGGTTGGTCATGACTGATGGCCTCTCTTTTTGGGAGCACTTGGGAAGTCTTATGGGATGAAGCTTTTGGATTTAAAGAGAAAGTGGATGCTGTGCCAGATGTTTTTGCTACAAGCCTCTACCTGAAGATAGTAGTGTACAGAGGAAAATTTCCCAGGGAGTATGGACTCCGAGATGTGGGCAAAGGTTTTCTTTCTGTCCTTTGGCTTCAGGAAAGGTTTGGGGGTACATGCAATTTGGGAAGGGAACCATAGAACAGGGATTGCTGGGGGCTTTCTCATAGCATTCCAAACCAGCGTGTTTCACCTTGACTCTTTATAGCAATCCCTGACTGCCGTACGTTCATAGAATCATAGAATAGAATCACTTTGGTTGGAAAAGACCTTTAAGATCATTGAGTCCAACCTTTAACCTAACCCTGCCACCCCACCACTAAACCATGTCCCTAAGCACCTCATCTATCCTTCTTTTAAATACCTCCAGGGATGGGGACTCAACCACCTCCCTGGGCAGCCCATTCCAGAGCCTGACAACCCTTTCAGTGAAGAAGTTTTTCCTAATGTCCAACCTAAACCTGCCCTGGTGCAACTTCCTGCTTCTCATCCTCCTCGAGTGATGTCCTCTCTCCACATATTGTGATGGACTGAAGAAATTGTGTTCTTTCAGCTTCTGGTCCAGCATGGTAACTTATAGGGGCCGTGACTAAACTGTGGGGCAGAAATGGTGCCCCAAACAAAGGCAGGTGCCCAGTGAACCTGGCTGGACCATGCTGAAGCTGGCTTCTGGCCTACACGATTAGTTTTCTTTCATGTGCGAAGCAGGCTGTTGAGAGGGGGAAGGAGAGAAAATCCTATGTACCTGGGCCCCTTCCAGCATGGAGGTGGGTCATACGTAGTCCTGCAAACTCCCAGGTCCCACAGTTGAGATGAGGCCAAAGCGTAGCAAATAATTAAGTCTTCAATTTAGTTTTATTTAGTTACTGAAAACCTATTATGTCTAATTTTAATTGCAGTAAGGCCTCATTGCACTAATCTGAAAGGGGTAAAGGTACCTCTTAATGGTATAAATTAGTTTCAATTTTAAAGAACTGCTTTAATTCACTCTTCAGTGATGAAGAGTGAAGAATAATTGCATTGGCTTCTTGTTATCACTGCTTGATGCATTCAGACCATCTATGCTGGTGTATCTTGGCAGTGGCTGGAGAGCATTAGTGCACACAGCAGAGCTGTGGAGCTGAGCTGAGGTTTCCAGAGGGTACCAGAGTTAGGGTTTTGTCTCTGAACATTGTTTAAATTATCTTTTAATTGATGTTTTAAAAGAGAAAGTTTAGAAAGATGCAAATGGAAACTTTGTAAAAGCAAAAATCCCCTGAAGACCCACATGCTGTTTCTCAGGATGCCGAGATAGTTTCATGCTCTTACACCAGCCTGCTGAAACAAGGCATTTTAAGAGCTCTCTCCCAGTTTCCCTTGACTACCCCAGGTCTTACAGGGGTCTGGTGATGTTTGGTATTTCAGAGTGCTTGAAGGTCCCTGATGAAAGGCGCTGTATAAATGTACCTTTTTTACACAGAAGGAACACAGTCTGCTAGGACTCTGTGTGTGTGTGTGTATATATCGATAAATCTATTTTATTCCCATGCCCTGGGTGCCCATCTAGGGTGTAACAGAAAACTATTTTCCCTCTGTGCCACTGGGCAGGACTGGGAGAGTAGGTAGAGACACATTGCTGCAGCTGTCTGTATAATGCAAATTGCAAAAAACTTCTTTACAAAGAGCCCAAAACCCCCCTCTTCCAGGTGCAGGGTTTGTGCATATAGGTGACTTCCCATGGTAGAGCAAGGTGAAAATGAAGGACTGCTGGTGGCTGACTCGCAGGAGGCTGGTACCTGATCTACTCCCTTATGATGTGCTGCTATCTGCTTCCTCTTTGTCTCAGTGCTGGGGTGACCCCCCCCCGCCTTGCACGGTGGTGTCTCTGTGTGTCCCTAGCTGGTGCTGCCATATATCCAGGGGGTTCTTCCAGCTGTGTGAAAAAATGGGTGGAAACAGCCCATATTTGAGACCTACAGTGCTAGCCGAAAACAGCCCAATGGAGTGACCACCACTGGCCAGACAGCCTCAGAGTGTGCATCAGACCTTCACGTGTCAGAGAATGGTCACGAGGTGACGAGGAAAGGCAAAGCAGCAGGGGACGGGTTAATGGTTTGGATGCCTTTTTCTTCAGTTTCAAACTTCCATAATCAGGAGGCCTAAGGCTTCCTAAATGTCTGCTGATATTTGGCTTTGAGGAATTCGGGGTAGTGGGATGCATCAGCTGAGGACTAGGTTTCTTCCCATTGCTCTAGGGTGAGTGTGCCCAAACAACCATGGAAATGTATGTTCTAAGGGCATAAAAGTTGTGGAATACAGCTACATGCAAGAACTTTCTCATCAGACTCTTCTCTCTGTCCCCTGGATTTCAGATGACTATGTAGTAGATAAGAGCGTAGGAAAGAAGCCATCAGGCCTGGATTATCTTCTTGCAGGGAAAGAGTGAACACAGATTTAGGAGGTAGACTACACCCTGCACTATGATTAACCACATCAGTGGGTGAAAAGTCCCCTTGCTTACATTACCAGCAAGATCATGCTTAGCATCCGAGTTGATAAAGCACGTTTCACTAAGCGTGTTTTCTGTTTCAGTCTTTACAAAGGATGCTGGGCCTTGACTACACTGCTGGAGAAGTCCCATCCTGCTGCTGCCGCTGTAGTCCTTAGGCCCTTTCAAAGCGGGGTCGGAAGCACAGCATGGGCCCGAGTCTCCTGGGAGTGGGTCCGGTGCTGGATCACAGGTTTTCCAAAGTCCCTTGGCTTTGGGTTGATCTGATAATTTGTGCTGTTTGCTAACTTTTGACTCCTTGATCCTAAACACAGTAGTCCTTATAACGTCTTGCATGTGTAATGTGCTTGTCCATAGAGTGCAGGAATTGTCTTTTTCTGCACTGGCAAGCAGCCTTCCCTTAGGATGGAGGGACTGTTGTCTAACAGCCCATAGGCATGCGTACAGCAGCTGGAAAAGAAGTAAATAAGGAACAGGAAGCAAAGCTTTTCTCAAGAACTGAAGAGGCAGGACTATTATTTAACACTTAGGGATGCTCTCTGTCCTTCAGGATGCTCCCGTGGGGTCTTCTGAAGCCTTTCTGTTCATTTTAACAAAGGCTGGATGGGATCTGATGCAGCAAGGCCCCAAGAGACTTGAGAAAGGCCACCCAGGCATGTCAAGGGGGAGATTGCAAACTGCCATTTTTAGCTGCAGCGCCTGATTTCTTTCAAGCTGGCACCACACCTGTATGATGGAAAGAGAATCAGCCAGGCAGCTGGACTCATGCTGCCTCCTGATACATCAATACATTTTGTTAGAGACAGTCAGTCACTTATAATCCTTACGCGACAGCTGCAGTTTCTCCCCTCAGCTTTGCACACTGGGCCATTATAAATAGATTGTCATATTCCTTGCAGCACTAAATTGCTTTCTGCATTCCCCATCCCTGGGTGGACTGATTGACTTGGGAATCCTGCCATTTTGGTAGCCTTCCAGAAAAAGTGATTACTTATTTTTGCATCTGTTGCCAAATCTGTATAAGTATGTTACCATTAAAAAGTCAGTATTTAACCACAATTACCATAAAGGGGTATTTGATATGACAGTTGTTTCCTGCTGTGTTATGTTTCTCTGTACACAAACAGCAAATGGATGGTTTTAATTGTGGGGGGGAGGGGGGCTTCCTAGCGATATCTGCTTTGAACACAAAATGCATTCTTGCTGCTTTAACCCATACAGTGATTAAGGATTTACAAGTGCAGCCCACACAAAAAAAGAAAAAACCCAACCAAACCAGGAGTATACCTGTTGTAGGGAGCCCACAAGCACAGAGAAATATTTGGGTGTATCGAATGACACCACCTGCAAGTAAACGTTAACTGCCTAAGGGCGATGCTGGAAGCAGAGCAGTCGTGTGGCTGTGGGATACTTTACTGGAAGAATAACAATATTCATAGCATTTGCCTGTCCTATGGCCTAATACAGAAATGTATGCGTGCAGTGCGCCGGGCACTCCGGAATTGGGGATATGTCTCTGCATATAATGAGGTCTATTGCCGTAATGACCTGATCCAACCTTGGTGAGTCAGTGAAAAACTTCCCATTGAGGTGAATGGGCTTTGGATCATACCGTAACCCTTTAAAAATCTTCCAAGACAACGTGCCTCATGTCCAGCCCTGCAAAATAGGGCACTTTGTGCTGCATGGTCCTTAATGAGGCAATGTCTGTTGCATTTTAATAGCATCCTCTTAGGCATTGGCCCAGATCAGAGCTCCTTTGGTGGCTGTTTAGACACTTGACATTGAGTGCTCATTGATTAAAACCCAAACACAACCTCTGAAGCAGGGACAAGGCCATCCTGACCAGTCTCCAGACTGATGTCCCCTCCATGCTTGTTCTTTCCCTCTCTCTGTCTAGTCCCACGAACAGTGAATTTTTTACTTCATGGTGACAGCTCCAAGGAGAGACAGGAAGAGCTGTTCTTGTCTCCATTTCCCTTCTTCACCAACTTTCTTCCTAATCTGGACTGCACTTGGACAATTAAATGCCCCATGAGAAGGTAGGAGATGGGCTGAGAAAGGTGCTGAATCTCCCCTTCCCAGTCAGCCGCTATAAAAATGCAGTTAATATACAGAGGTTAGGGGGGAGGTGCCATGCCTACAGTTTCATTTTTGAGAGATGGTGACAGTAGGAGAGGGCAGACATGCCTGCTGGAGTCATCCCTCAAGGAGAG
Source organism: Gorsachius magnificus (assembly GCA_034008185.1). Lineage (NCBI taxonomy): Eukaryota > Metazoa > Chordata > Aves > Pelecaniformes > Ardeidae > Gorsachius > Gorsachius magnificus. The sequence goes on along the minus strand of CM067083.1, from coordinate 8,408,434 downwards.
TGGAATGTGGAGGAGACGTGAGTTATCGCTGAGGCTTAGGGTGGATATTATCAGGTTCCCCTAGGGCAGCTCTCATTGTGCAGAGGCTTTCTGATGGACCTGATAAACTTGCGGTCCAACAGGGATCTCATGAACATATGTCCCTCCAGGGCTTAGTGGCAGGTAGAGGCTCCATTTTGGGTCACGGCTTTAAGCTTGGATGCTTCACCTCTGCTGAAATGCTTTATTAAAATGAAACCTGAACCCAGAGACCTCAAAGTGCTTTTTGGAATGGGAAAATATAATTATTTCATAGTTTTAGATGCGGGCAGGATTTCTAAAGATAGCCATATATCTAGCATCAGGAGGATGACTTCTGTGTGTTTTCCCCCCAGTGATTAAACAGGTAGGTGCTTGAGGGTTTCAGTGAAGATTAACCTGAATCCCACTGAGTATTTATCTGTACCTTGAAGTATCTGAGTAATCTGAAAATACAGCCTCGGGGGATTTGCCCAGAGCCTGACAGAAGGCAGGGCTCGGATCTGATACCAGAATTTGGCTTTCCTGGGCTGCTGCTCGCTCCATGGGCGCTGAGCGGCTTCTCTGCTGCTTCTCTTGCCCACTCTTTTGTGAGGGGTCCTGTTTGGTATGTGTTTTGGTACTGGATTACAGACAACAGGTTTATACTGTGTGACAGAAGGTAGAGGAATAAGGGGCAGAAACCATTCACAGTAGATACTTACAAAGAAGTTGTCTTGGTCTAACCCAGCCGGCATCTGAGCATCATACAGCCGAAACCAGGACAGAAGTATAGATATACAAAATTCTACTGCTTTGATATAAATAAGAATTTAAAGTTACTTAATAGGCTGTCTAATACCATTTTACATCTGGCCTGTGGAGTGTTTTAGCAGGCTCAGTCTATTTAGATTGAACAGATACTTACTGCATACTAATCAGAATACTTACTGATTTAGCACATTTAATGTTTTTCATCTAGCTAATAGGAATCTCTTTCATTGTTCTTTCCCTCCATAAATACATTTCCTAATGTCCAGTGCTCTTTTTTAATATTCAAGTCCTCTCTCCTGAATCTGAAGAGCAAGATTAAATAGGATGCTTACGATATCACATATAAATAAATAGCTCCACACCATTAAAAGCAGCTGGATAGTAAGTACTGTAAAATCAGCATCTTTCTCTACTTTCAACCAGAGCATAAATGAGCTTCATCACTTGGTGTACAATGAAATCCAGGCCTGGGATAATGTAAGTGTGGAGATCCTAGAGTTTGTTCCAAAACTGAGAAAAAGAAAAGATCACAAACTGTTACATATATACTGTATTTTTCCTGCACTACCTTATTGCCGAGCTGCAGCACCTTATCAGCACTCCCTTCTGTTGATCCCTATTGCCAGACACCTACAAAATGCCTGCAAAGCTTTCGACATGAAGTAGGAAAGATGATGCCTGTCTCCAAGTTATGAAAATTGTTTACAATCCAAATATTTGAAGATGTTGCTAGTTATATGGTAACCAGAACCTGTGTAACTCAATGCTTTAATTAAAGGTTTCTGTTGACTGAAGCATGGATGATAGCTGATTTGAAGGCTATTGCTGCAGCTAGGTTTTATCTACCTCTAAAGCCGACACCAGAAAATATGTAATTCAGAGCAAATATAAATTAAAAAAAAGCGAGTTGCTGGCTGGTTGCTGTGCAAATGCAATCAGCTATTGGTAGTCTGGCGTGATGGGAGGAGTACCTCTGATGGGGAGAACTGCACCCTCCAAGAAAGCCTGCTGCTTGCATTTTCTTTTATTTTGTGACTCTCAATGGTTTTAATCTCTCCTGGGACTCTCTGTCCACAGAAAATGCCATCTGAACAACTTTCTGTGGGCTCTTCATGGTTTCTGACTGCCTCTGTGGTTTGGCCAACATTGTTGCTGGTGGTATTTGATTTGGAGACTTGATTATTTGTGTTAGTGAGAATCAACAAGGGCAAGCAGGTACTGAAGGACTTGGGTTGGCAGTGCAAGGGAATGAGCTCAAACCTTACCATCTTTCTTGTTCCCAATAAATGTGAGCAGAAATCTTCCCTGAGGGGGGGTTTAAGAAGGCATCAGCTGCTCTGGAGATGTATCCAAACCTCTGGAGCTTTTGAGGTTTGCCCATCACTTCTTACGATCAGGAAAGAAATGCATGACTCTGTGAGGAAGGTATTTTAAGCTTATTTTCCTTAATCTTCTGGGTTCTGTGGTTGTGACTCCCCTGAGGTCACACAGATATTTTTAAATGAATTCTTACTGCTTGAATAACAGGGAAATAACGTCTTGGTTTTCAACTTCTGTATTCTCCAGCTTCATAACTTTGCGCACCCCTCGAGTGAAGCTGAAGTCATCAGGCTGTTTCAAGAGTCCTTTTGTATTTACATTAATAACAAATCTTCCCCCTCGAAGAACATTTGCCATACTTCAAATGTTTATTGTTCAGCTGGGCCAGCTAACAGCTGTATTGAGCAAAGCCCCATGTGACAACCAGCGCATTCCTGGGTGATTATAGTATACTGCCAACGATTGTTTAATGTGTACGTTGCGGTAGTATCCACATGGCCCAGAGCACAGCTAAGGGGAAAAAGAAAAAAAAAAAAAAGCCCTTGCAACCCAAGTATGAAATTGTTACACAGGAATATAAAAAGCAAGGAAGAGGTTGTTGCATGCCTGATAAAACGTCTTCTGTCCCCCCTTGCACTGAATTTGTACCTGTTTTGTGACAGGAGAGCGCTCAGCTTGTGTACGCGCCTGCCACGGCGTGGAGGCTTTGGGGCTATTTTCCCCAGAGATGGCTCAGAGCTTTTCTCCGAACCACACTTGCCTCAGAAAATGGAGTCTGCCAAAATTGGCACATGTTGGGGGAGCGCCAGCATGCAGGGGGTGGCAGGAGGGGATGTGTGGTCGCTTCAACATCCTCAGTTTGTTCTGATCGATGCCAGACTGCTTGATGAGACCAAGGCGTTTCATTTCAACCTGCAATGCTCCTATTGCTTTTCACTCGGTCTATTTACGTTGAAGGGAATGTTAATATTAAAACTCATCAAAGGCAGGAGTGCTTTATATCGTGATCTTGTTGTAGAAGTGAGGTATTTCCACACTTCTGACTGATTTCTTCTAAAATAATTTCTAGCTAGCAGGAAAACTTAAAATTTGGACTTTTTCTGTTTATTATGATACAAACTAGGAAACTCTGAAGGTGATTACAGCTTCCTACCGAATTTGAATGTGTTCTTGTGGCCACACTGTTTCTTGCTCTAACCTGTGCCAGATGCCAACAACTGAAAAAACACATTTCCAGACCAAAAAAACTTAGGAGGGTTTTATTTACTGGATTAATTTATAACCCTTTCTAACATTTTTGTTATAAATAACACAGTGGAGCTCCCACAGAAGGTGTTGGGTCTTGCAAGAGGGAGGGGAGTGTTTCTGAGGTTGTTTAGCCTGGAGAAGAGGAGCCTGAGGGGAGACCTTATCGCTGCCTACAGCTGCCTGACAGGAGGGGGTAGTGAGGTGGGGGTTGGTCTCTTCTCCCAGGTAACGGGCAATAGGATGAAGGGAGATGGCCTCAAGTTGTGCCAGGGCAGGTTTAGGTTGGACATTAGGAAAAATTTCTTCACTGAAAGGTTTGCCAAGCATTGGAACGGGCTGCCCAGGAAGGTGGTCGAATCCCCATCCCTGGAGGTATTTAAAAGATGGGCAGACGAGGTGCTTAGGGACATGGTTTCGTGGTGGGATGGTTGGACTTGAAGATCTTAAAGGTCTTTTCCAACCTAAATGATTCTGTGAATGTGAGCCTCCCGCAGCTGTCCTCATGCCCTGAGCACTACCGGCACCCCTGAGCAAGCCCTGCACAACCCACCTGCGCCCACGCGAGGGTCCCGGTCCCGCTTTGGGCCTTTAAAAAAATGCTTATTTTTTTTCCCCATTTCAGTGCATCTATTTCCCCTTCTCACTCCTTCCATGTGTAAGCAGGGGCGTACGACCGCTGCATATGACCCCCAGGGAAGCATCACCTGGGTGCTTTTCCAATGGGACTGCGCACATGGCAGGGCACAGCCAGACAAGCCTGGGTGCTCAGCTGTGATCTCGTAGCAAGCAGCAGAGGAGCATCAGCTGGGGTGGAGGAAGGTACGGTTTGTCTCTTCATTTCTTCCTCATTAACTGCCTCTGTCATGGCAAAGAGGAAGGCATCGGAGCAGGCTGGTTCTCAACTTTCCTAATAATAGAAATTTTTTAGATCATCCATGGTGTTTAGATTGCTGCCCAACCATGAGCTACTGTCTTACCGATGTCATCCAACAGGCACACAGGGAAGAATGAATTACCGCAACTTGTCCATAAAAATAGTTTTAGCGCTTGGGATTGTTTCAAACATGTTCCATTCAGATGGATTTTTGTGCTAAGAACAATGTTTCTTCCTTAGCCTCAAATCTTCTAAAACCAAAGAACGGGCTGTGTAGCTATTGATTGTCTTTTAGCAGTTCCTGAATACAAAGGAAATTACACTCAGACTGGCCTTTTAAATCAGTTCAGAAATCTCGTCTGGACTTGTCTTGTACGAGAGCCCTCCGCTTTGCTAGCCCTCTGCGGCGTCCAAGCTGGCTGTTCGCCTCAGCTAGACAAATAGTAATCTCAAATGTGGATTAAACCGACAATTGGCTTCTTTAAAAAAGTCTTTTTTTTTTTTAATGGCTGTATAAGAACTAATGTTTCCAGCAAATCCGCAGAATGTTACAGGAAAATTGGATCTGAAATTAGCTCCTTCCGATTAACTTCCATGCAGTGGGCTATCGCGGTGCCACCTAGATTTTTCCTGTTAATAAGGCTGATTTAAGGGGTGGAATAACGATAGTCTTGCAAAATGTCTGCTTTTGCAAGATTTTCAGTGTAATTTTGATGACTCAATATTAGCAGATATGATTCTTTAGAATTAAGCATGGTCAGTGACTGCTACCATATCTCTGTAGGGTATTAAAGATTTTAAACATTTTCATGCTAATATTTTTGTTAGGAAATGAAAAATAAGGCTCTGGAGGCTGTCACACTGCAGAAGTTTGGTGCAAGCTTTGGTTTCCTTTTTTTTTCCTGGTGCTACTTGCTACAAACCAAAATGCTACTTAAAAGAATGTTTTAGTTCATTTAACGTTAAAAAAGGTTTCCATTTGGACAGAATAATTTCTCCAAACCCTAGATTACACTGTGCCTAATCAACTCAAAGAACTGGTTTTGTCTGGGAGCAGTTACCTCAAGTCAGGTTCTTTGGGACTCATTTTCACCACTGAGAAACTGGGAACTGAGCTGTTAATCTCGGTGCAGCCCAGCTCCCTGAGCCCGAGGGGAATAAAAAAATCAAACCAGCTGAACACAAAAATTCACTTTGTGTACAGCTCTTGGACTCTTAGCTGCTAGTACTTTGCCAAGAAAGGGCTCTGGATGTCTCCTCACTACTTTGATTTAAGTGGAGGGCTTTTTAATGCCTCTTATTTTTTTTTTCTTTTCTTTTTTTTTGGCCTGAAGTGGTGAGTTTGGAGGACATCTTCTCTGGGACACGTGGGAACGAGATACAATTTTCCCCTGATTTATTTTCCTTTCCTGTTACTATCAAGGCTTAATTAGCTCAGAAGGATCCAAGGGGTAGCCCTCTGTGTTGCCCAGTCAGGCAGGATGCAGCCTGTAACGGCAGGGAGGTGGCTGCTGGTGTAACTGGTGTTTTCTGGTGCAGAGCAGGGAGACAAGAGATGGAAATGGCTGAAAGCTGAAAACGAATCTCTGAGCCCTTTGAAAGTTTGGGGAGAGGATTTCAGGCCCTTCCCCGACTGTGAGGTGGTTTTGATATAAATGAGTCCATCAGGCCTTTGGGTGAGTGAGAAAATGCTGCTACTTGGAGCAATTGCAATGGAGCCATGGGGTGCCACGGCTCCCAGCCCCAGGGAAGGGAGCAGGGATGCTCCCGCCAGTGCCTGATGTCCGGCGGGATGCCCAGGCACCTCCTCCCCAAGGCTGCTACAGGGGAGGCAGAGCTGCAGCAGAGTCTCAGCTCTGCACTGGACCTTGCCCCACGGATACTGTAGCCTCTGTATATTTTCTTTCTGTAATATTTAGGGGGAAGTGTGGTGTGCCGATGGGAACCAGCTGAAAATGAGGTGGCTAATCTGCTCGGACCTGCAGTATATTTCAACTCTGACCTTTGATATCTTGCGCTGCCTCTCTCTCGTGTCTTCCTTTATCAGAGACTTCCAGTCTCATGGAAATTTTAAGACATGGGCTGTGGGCCTTGGGCAAATATTCACTGGAGATTAGGAGGAGACTTTAATGAATGCAGCACAGCAGAAGCACTCTCATGACAGTGGCTTTTGAAAAACCTTTCCCAGGGCAATTGCAGCAAATCTGGGCCACGCCATGATTTCATTCACTTGAGATGCCGGCTGCCAGGCATGTTGTTCCATGTGGATTTTCTTTTGCATTTCACCCGCTCAAAATGTCCGCTCTGAGACTGCTGGGGGCTTGAAATGAATTTGGGAACGCGTCCAAAAAATGGTGGGTGGGTGCGTGCGTTTTATGGGTGAAGGTTAGCAGATGAAAAATCCCTGTCAAATGAGGGGATACGAAGAAAAGACAACCCCAGTGCATACCCCAGCCAGAGCCAGGGCAGAAGGAGGGAGGGAGGATTCGTTTCCATGGGGTGCGTCAAGATGCTGACCCAGATTCGTGATGCCGCAGTGGCGGGTTTTACGCAGCGCTGACTGCGCATGCAGCAGCTCGGCAGGAAACAGCTTGTGCAGCGCCAACATTTCTTCACATCCCTTCCAGGGTGGGGAACAGGCTACCTGGAAGTCCCTGAAGCTTGATGGCTGGATTGGGAATTGCCTCCCCTCTCCCTCCCTTTTCCCTGCTATAATTACTAAAACTTGGTGGAAAATCTGAGCGGTGGGATCTGGCTTCTGGGTTGGGGGCATCTTTGAGGCCAGCCCTGCTGTGAGTGGGTGATTGCACCAGGTAACCCCCAGAGATCTCACCTGAAGCGCCAAAATTAGTGGGGTTGTAGCAGTGGGATGGTGGGATCAGTCTCAGGCCCCCAGGAACGTACGTGCTAGCGCAGAGCTGGCTGCAGGTGTGTCTGACTGCCCATGAACTGGCTCCTTCAGAGTTCATCGCTTTTGCCTGCATCTTAAGTAGTTGCTAAATGACCAATAAATGATTGCTGCTTAACCTTAGTGTTTCCCCACCATCAGCCATGTAAAACTGTCAGTATTATTTTGTGCCTGATACAGTTCTGTTAGAGGAAATGGTGCTATTCAGGGACCCACATGATGCAGAATTTGGTCTGACCTAGAGCTTATTTAATAAAAGCTTTGTCTGTTGAGTGTTAGCTTCCTCTTTCTGCTCAAGTTACAGGACCACAACCTCCTTTCTTTTTCACTTATCTTCAGAGATCCAAGCACAGACCTGTAGGAAGCACCAGAGAAAAGAGGAAGGCTGGACTTGCTGCCAAGGCAAGTCTAAGGTCTAACTCAGGCCTACTGAGACCCATTTCCACTGTCATGGACTTAGGCTTCCTGTTTTTATCCCCTTTTCTTCCTCTAGAAAGTGGGAATGATTGTACTTGCCTATCTTATTGAAGTATTAAATAGCTCAAGGAGGCTTAGAAAGAGCTTGGAGAGTGGCAGACAAAGTACAAAATGTGGCAGCATTTTGCGTAGTCCTCAAGGAGATTGCATTCGCTCCATCACACAACAAGGCCACCAGAAGGTCACAGCAATTTGGGTTCTTGCTCAGCCCTCCTCCCCAGGATTTGGAGGGAGACTCAGCCTGACGTCAGCAGTTTGCAAGCCCTTGGGTCTGCAGACCTGACTGCACGCAGCTGTGGGACAGCAACTGTTGGGATATTTCAGGGTTTTTTTCAGTTTCCGTTTCTGTTGAGGTAGCATGGGAAGAAACGGCAGTGTGGCTCCTTGTAGTTGAGCACAGAAACGTCACTGCTCCTCCCGTTCTATCTAGCAAACGAGTCCTGACTGGTGTTGTCCTAAGTGAAAATTTTTTCTCTTTATGTCCCATGAGGAGTTGCAAGGGAAAGTTTCCTGCAGATACGCTTCTGTAGCAGCTCGGCCAAGGAGGAGTCAGGTCCCTTGTGTGAGGCAGCTTCAGGCTGGCAGCAGGGACCTCGGTTTTGGTACCATGCTGGCCCTCGCCTCCATGCATGAGAATGCATCGCTTTAACCCTTTGGAAGGGAGGAGGCAGCTCTCCTCACTGCTGAAGGCCAACACGTTACTGCTGCGTGGTGCCAGTCGCGTGTCTGCCCTCAAACATGCTCAGCGTGGCTGCCAGCATTGATTTCATTGAAGGGAAGCCCTCAGTTTATCGGGCCAAGCTCTTTTTTTTTGTGCAAGATCTGCTTGGCACAGGGGAGAGGGACATTTTTCAGGGACTGCAGCTATCCCTGAGGTTTGCTGGCAGTTTTTAAAGCTGCCACAGTCTGTGAATGACCATGGCGTTCGCTTGGTGAGCATAGCTACCAGGTCACCCAGGAGGGAGTTGATCACCCCAGGCCTTGGAGGGCTGCTGGGCTGCTCCTTCCAGCCAGCCCAGGGGGATGAGGGAACAATCCTACCAGCGCTGTGCTGGTTAAGGCCATGTCTCCGTAGCAGAGCACTTTGTGTTGTCCTCATGGTCAGGATACATCCCCTTTGTCTGGCTCGGGCTGCGGAAGGGTTGGGAGCATTGGGAAGAACCAGGTCTGATACATGTAATTCTCCTGCTTGCTGCCTCTTCAATCTGATCTTCCCCCTGCCCCTGGTAGGACAATAAATGCCAACTGAGGCTTGCCTAATTCTTCCCTATGTTCCTCAGCCTATACTTCTTTCCTTATCTGAGTGGCCAAAAAGAACCCCTGCCTCCTCTCCTTTCCAAATGTTGTTCATGTAAGATTGGCCTCACAGTACCCGTGTGGGAGAAAAAAGTGCTTAGCTTGAGTTTTGTCCATGACAAAAGGGACTGAACTGCAATGAGAGGGGGATTTCCAGAGGCGGGCTTCATCTGCAGCTACTGGGGATTTTCCAAAACGGAAGCCTCATGTGGACTTCATGGCATCTCTGGGGTTAGGTTGCATTGCATGGCCCATGTATCATGAAGTATTGCAGGAAAAAGTTAGTGGTTTGGATTCAGAGGTGCGTAATTGCATAAAGACATGACTAGAGTATACGGGGAATGTTTTTTCTTTCTTTCTCTTCTGCAATAGATTTCTTCCTTTTATTGCCCTCTTATTTTGACGTGCTTGCTCGTGACTGCAGGATGCTGGTTGGAAGGGGTGGGACTGAAGCACTGGTGTAGAAAAGCCACATGTAAAAATAGAGACCTTGATATGGATAAATAGAAAGGGGTCAAATCCTCACCAGAAGATAAATGGGTGCAGAGCCCTCATGCAGCCATCCCTGTTTATGCTGCTCTAAAGACCTGCCTTGGAGAAAGTCAGCTGAGCTAGGGAGCTAACGTACTTGCTAGGGAAAGTATGATGAGAGATAAGTCTGTGTGTCCCTGCCACCTCCCACTTGCTTTCTTGACTAGCTGGACTCTTTCTCTGGGGTGGAGGACGTGTGATGGACTGGGAGGTTGTTCCCCTCCAAAGGTGAATCTTCCCCGAGGTGACTGTTCAGGCCAGGGCAGCTCAGGCACGGGGAGTCCCACGACCATGAGTGCATCGGGGAGGTGTTGCGGCAGTGGCAGGGGTTTTTATTCTGCTGGGGTTCTGAATAGAAGGGGGATGATGTGGCAAGAGCCTGTGTGATGCAAGCACCGCACATCTCTTGCATGTCTGGTGCATGAGGTATGAGGAAGCATGGGGAAAATTCTTGAATCTCCCAGGTAAGAATGGACTGTGGCAGTGTTTGCAGGTAAAGCTTGCTCCTCCGGGTGACTGGGAGCCCTTGTCATACTTTCTGATTTATGTTAGCTGTAGCTGAAAGCCTGGGCGGGACAGAGGTGCCACCTGGACCTTGCACTGGGGAGCTCTGCGAGTCTGAAAAGTCCGCGTTGGCCAGCTGCACCCGGGAGGTGGAGGGAGATTTGGAGGAGTGTGTGAAATGAGTGTTTGTCCATTTTGAGCTTTGAGCACTCAAGGAAACTGCAATTAAAAAAAAGAACAAAAACCTCAGCCTTCCACCCTGTTAGTTCCTGTGCATCCATGCATGTGTATCTATATATAGTTATTTTAGAAGGCTGTTCAGTCATCTCCCATTCTCCATCTCTCATTCATTCAGCAGGGCACTGCTTCCCCTGGCCATACCGGTAAGTAGGAGAATGGTAATGCAGGTCACACCTTAGGGCTAACAAAAGTGTCATTTGGAAGTCAGGATTATAGCCAGGCTTTTGACATAGTGATCGCCCAGCGTGACACTTAGTAGAATTTTCTTTTTGCTTTGTTCCTGCATGATGTTCAGTTCTTCCATTCAGCTGGAGACTGGTGGCAAATCTGTAGTATCTTCAGTAGAGCCAGGGTGTTTATCACTGCCAGACCTGGAATACAGATTCTTGAATGCTGTGCAGCACTAACGCCCCATTGAATCTTCCTTGGAATTATTTTCCAGGTGTTTTCTTCTCAGAATACACATATCCTGAGTGTATATTAATGGTTCATATAAGCTGGAGGCGATGGCTCTGTCGTCAGCTTCAGCAGGCAAGCCTGAATCAGCAGTGGGATAGACTGGTGCTGTTGAGCCCATCACTGCTGGCGGCAGATCTGGCCCATCCATGGCAGTGAACATAGCTGGGGAGGGGGAAACTCTTCCCTGGGGTCAGGGTCACCCAGCAAGGCTCAGTGCCCTGAGAATAACAGGAGAGTTGAGCAGTATCGGAGCGGGTCACTTGTTCCACTGAGGCAACAAAATGTTAAGCCTTTGGTCCATCAGAAATGCTGGAGGCATGTGCTTATGTGGAGCAAAGCCTTCAATCAGTAGGTTGTTATTACTGGGTCTGGTAGCAATGGCAAATTATCTGCCCTTCTTTGGGATTAGTATAGAGATTTCTTGATAGCTTCCATGATCCCTTTATAATTAAGGCCCTAAGCCTGAAGTGGCATAAAAAGGCAAAACTCCCTTGGTGTCATTGGAGCTGTTCTGACCAATGTGACAGGGGACATTGGCCTTGTTGTTACCATTGGCCTCAGTTACTCATTTTTTTGGGTTTCCACTCAGAATTATTCATACCAGTTTTACAAATGGGATACGTTGGTGACTAAACTGGGTTGGATGAATCTAACATAGTGCATTTTCTCTTATGCTAACATGAGTAGTTGTTATTTTTAACGTCCTGATTTATGAAAATACAAATATTGGGGAAGGATAAGTATTTCACTATATATGAAGATCTCTCCCTGTAATATCACATCAACTTTCAGGCAGCCGATGATGCTTGCTATTTTGCATGCAGCTACGTAGAATTGGATTTAATGCTCCACAGGGCTATGCAAAATGATGCACCAAGGGAACTGGGAGGCAAAAAAGATGTTAAATGCACTGTCATATTTAGCTACCGATGTCGGTGCAGAAAGGGACAGTCTGAGACATTTGGCAACACTTGCCCACAGCTGTCCTAAGAAATACTGTCCCTGGTCTTCCTACTGTGCTGTGGGTGTGCAGTACTGCATTACTGATGGGTTATCATGCTCTGACTCGGCAGGACCTGGAATACCAGTGCCTGGCTTTACACCCTCGGTGGTAACTGCTCTCTGGTATGCGTTCGAGTCTGAGCGCCTGCAAGGCTGGAAAAAAGACCATCGGCATAGAAGAAGTGTATGAGTCCTTTGTTCTTCTGCCAACAAAGAGGTATCTTCAGAGGAAAAACAAAAAATAAACTGGCTAATTTTGTCAAGTAGATCTGAGCTGAAAAGTTGAGAGACTTTCTATCCTGCCTGTGAATTTATATTTATGCATAGCGTGCACTCAGAGCCTTTCTCTAAGCAGCAGGCTCAAGGGGTTACGGAGCTGCGGTGCTGCACCACCAGAAAGATGTTTTGCAGCCCGAGGAGTCTTGTTCTTGAAATCTCTTGAGTCCCAGGGGGGACAGCAGTGTCCGTAGGGTATGGCCATGTTTTATAGCGCATCCACCTGACTGCCGTTGGAGTGTGGCACTGTGAAACCCTTGAGTACAGATGATACCCTGTGTTGGTGGTGACATCTGAGCAAAACCCCTCTTCCCCTGCCCTGCACGGGTTACGTATAATACTATTGGAAAAGAAAATCCTCTCTCTGTGACCTGGCAGGGTGTGAGCTGCGTGCAGGTTTGAGGGTAGTCGCTGAAAGCATTCACTTCTTTTTTTATATCCTGCGCCACTTTTCCAGTGTAATTACTACCTCTGTGTCAGTTTTGATTTCTAAATGGTTAAAAGCTCATGAATCATCTTTTGTTTCCCTTTTCCATAGCTTGATAACAAATGTTTTTCCCTTAAAGTGTTTCCTGTACTGGGAACGTCTGACCATGACTGATCAGCTCCAGTCATCGCCATAATGAACGATGGCAAATTGTGCAACAATGTCCCTTGATGAAGATGAGTGAACTCATCATTGGGACCCCGAACATGACTCTTCTCCCAGGCATTTTTTTCATTAGCAGGGGAATAAAGTCACAGAGCAGCAGGAAGGCTCCCGTAATGGGAAAAAATCAAACCAAAAGATTACGGAATGTGAGATTATCACAGCCCTTTTCACTCAGCTACCTAGCACGTGAATTGGGGAAGTTAGGTCACCAAATTGTTATGGTGCTTCTTGCTGTGTGGGAGTATCCCAGAAAAATTAGGAGGCAGCAAATGTGTGAGGAGTAATAACACTCTGTTTTACAGAAGGCATAATTAACACTCCTTTCAGGGAGTCTGGAGGTCAAGAGGCAAGTGGGATTAAGAGAGTGAATGAAACACTTAGAGGGCTATGAGACTGCTCCTAACAACTCTATTAGCAGAAATCAAAAGCACTAACGAGTCTCGCCTTCAGGAGCATTTGCCAAGGCTTGGATCTTGTAGCTGTTCCTTGGTTGTCCACTGAGGGGTTCATTCAATCTTCTACTGAATCTCTTTGCTCTCAGAGGCTCGGTATCAGAGTAGGTGGGTCACTGGGATTGTCCGCAACCCCAATTTTTTTTTTTGCATAGCATGGAGGGAATCACCAAAAGCATTTTGCATGTGTGTAAATACACCTATGAGCACTAAGTAAATTGAAACTATTTAATATGCATAGTTTTTCTGACCGCACTGTTTCATGGCTGAAAAGTCTGAAGGCATGACACTGTCAAGGAGAAAAGTTGCGTTTATCACCTTTTTGCTTGCAGGCTCCATTCTATATACTGACCTCAGCAAATGTAGCTTTGAAGACAGCAGTATCAAGGAAAAAATCAAAGCCTCCCAGCTGCTTACCCATGCATGTTCCCAAATCCTACACTGAGCTAGGTTTGTATTTTGCAAATCCTTTCCTTTATAATGGGCTGAACAAGCAATAAGGTTAAAACAACCTCCTTTTCCCTTCCTCCCCCTGCTCCCTCTCCAAATCTGCGCTGTGTAAGATCCTCACACCAAAGTCTGCAGTTTAAGCTAAAATTTCTGAGCTCTTCCTGATACCCAGATTTCCTTGGAATGGCCTAGTGGAATGTGTATGTTCCAAGCCTCTGAGCGGTGGCTTGTGGTCCTTGCTGTTCCCTGGCAGACCTGGATGCGGGACATCGATCCAGCTGGGATGACAGAATGCTTGGAAGCCCCCATTGCTCTCCTGAGCCCAAGCTGAAGTTTTGCTTATGCAAAGTTTGCCAGAAAAAAGTTAGTCATGAATGAAATATCCATAAGATCACACAACTGTCATCCTAAGCTTTTTTTCATCTATTTTGACAGGATGTATAATTTTATAATACAATGCAGTCTTTTAAGGAATTCTGTGGATGAGAGATGACTTATATTTGCAGTGATTAATGGAATATGAAGAGACCTGTTGTTTATTGTCCATCATGGCAGTTGCATACATCCTTCGCCTGATGAAGCAATTCCTTATTTGTGTATTGAGCACTAATCGTTTTTGTGCGCTTTGTTAAACGCAGAGGACGTTGCTCACTCCTCATAGCATTTACAATTAGCACTAATCACAGGCAGTGGATTCAGACGTAGGTGGTATCTAAATCAAAAGCCAAAGGGGTGCTGATTTCGTTACACCTATAGGCAGGAATGTCACTATTTCCTTCATCAGGAGCAGTTCATCCCTGCCACGGGCGCCCTGTGCTATCCCAGCCCCTCCTGGGAATGAAGGTGCGATTTGGGTGTTGGGAAGGGGCCAGACAGTGGACAGGACAAAAACCGGGATGTCTGGGAACTGCAGGACCCCTCTTCTCTTCTGGTCTTGACGCCCTGACAAGAGAGCGGTGGGAAGACGAGGGCAGAGGAGAAGCAGTGCTCGGGCTGTGCTTGGGATTAGAAATGTGTTCCCTGGCAGGGAAAGCTTTGGTGATTCATTATCAGAGCCTGCATGGGTCTGAAACAATTTTGCTGCACATTTCTCAGTCCCTGTTCTGCTCCTCCTGCAGATAACTAGGCGACAGGCAAAGACTCTTTGGAGAAAAAAAAATATGTTAGAAGTAAGCAACAGCATCACAGGAGCAGCTGGCAGAGCTGCTGCAGATAAGGGCTTGTGATGATTTCCATTACCTTGTTGTTTGAGTGCTTACAGTTCAGTCATTAAAATTAGTTTGGAGCTAAAATCTGACATTGAGTTGCTCATCTCTAACACTGAATGCGCACAAGGTACCTTTTTTTTAGCCTAAGTTCCCTATTCTTGGTAAAATTTACAGTAAACAGATTTGCCCCTGTCCGTTAGCTGCAGGCAGAGGCTCACACACACCATTTGCAGGTATGGGGCACAGAGCTACAAGGGAAATTATCCAGGTGTGGACCCAGAGCTTGTCCTCTGTCCTTCAAAACGGGCAGGTTAACGTATGGCTGAGCATATAACATATCCCACAGCCTCTCTGTGCCCGCCAGTGAGAACAGCACACAAGCACGCAGCACTGGCGTACTCAGCTGTGCTTACTGGTGGTGCTGGGCACGTGGCTGGGCTGAGTTGCGACATTTGCTGGCCCCTGTTTGGCCATGATGCCAGAAAGAATTTTATTTATTTATTTTTTGAAAGATAATGCAAACCACAAGTTTCGGTCCTTTACATTTTTGTTTCTAGAACCTGTTTAGTTGATGATCTGTGCCCTTAAAAGGGTAATAAAACTCTAGTTCCCATCCCTTCCTATCCTCCGACTGCCCTGGGCAGTGCTGCTACTGCTAATAGCTTCTGAATCGTGATGTAAGGCTGCCCGTGTGGGCAGGGAAGCACATCTTCAGGAACGCAACAGGAAAAGTCCCTTTGGAGTGCTTATTTCTGAAGAGGTCATTCTGCACTGTAGGAAGTAAAGAAATAGAGAAGATAAATCTTCCTGAGTATGTGTTGTGGCTGTACAGACACAGGGGGATCTGGTAGCCGCTAATGTCAGCGCATACGTCTACTGCAATGCCTCTGGAAATACCTCTTGGAAAGAGTGTGCTTCCATAGTGATTTTCTGTGATGTTTCTGAAGCACCGTGCGTGCCTGACCGCTGCTTATTGGGTGGATTTTCCCTGGCCAAGCAGTGAAGCAGAACGGGGCCGGGATGCGGAGGGGAACCAGGATATCTTACACCAGATGAAGGCTGTAATCCCCTCTTCGGGAAGGGGAAGAGCCGACAGGGATCAGGGAGATGGTGAGAGAGAGTTTTTCTCTCACAGGGCAAGTTCAGGGATGGTAACGGCCCCTTGCTGAACATTAATCCCATAATGGCCATAGGGCTCAGCAGATGGCCGTCTGTTGCCCCACCTGAAGACCGTAATCTACTCACAGCTCCCACAGGGGCTGCGTGACCATGACTTAATCAACGCTCATCGTAAAAGAATCTTTCACTTCATTATATCATCACTTTTATCACATTATATCATCGCTCCTTCGATTAAAACTGTGAGTAATTACTCGCGCTGTTGACTTTGGCATCTCCTCTTAGATCTCTAGCGATAAGCAGTGGACAGGGGGGTGACTCAGAGCACTGGAGTGATCCGGGGGTGGCATCTAATTTAGGCAACGATGGCTGGGTGCCTCATCCAGGTGGTTTGGGTGCCTCACCCGGATGGCATGGCTGCCGAGAAAGGAAGGGGACTAAAATCCTGAATGAAGTCCCTTGATAGGACTCAGAGCAGACCTATGTGATACCTGGAGTGGCAGTGTTTGCCGTAGTACTGCTGTGTCTGACAGGGAAAAAAAAAGCTGTTATTTACTTTTCTTGCTGGCCAGATGGGATTAGTCATATTTGAAAACTACTTTAATCAGACTAAATGTAAATGCACTCACCGGGCTAGGAAAAATCCTTTTCTTTTTTTGAGGAAATCCGCTCGATTTGCCTGATGCAGCAAGAATGATTGGCACAGCTCAGAAATATTTGCACAATGTTCTGTCCTGGTGTACAGGTGATTGTTTTACTTGGCTTTGCTATCAAAACCTTTCTCTTCTGCTAGGTTACAGCCACTTACACTGGCTTCCGCAGCATTTTAAGGCTGAGTCACGACCTCATAAATAACATACAAAGTCCTGCAAGTTTACCGTATCTTTATTATTAGATCTCTGTAATTAATGGCCTTATTTTGGAGGAGAAGGAGGGGAAGCAGTGTTCTTATTGTATGGTTATGAAAGCAAAATTAAGCAGGGCTTTAGGAAAAAGAGCAGAACTGCAAAGAGTCTGGGTCCATTCTCGTGGCTTCCACCCTTAAGATATTTGTATGTATTGATGAGGTCCCCTCTCAGTCTTGTCTTCTTCAGGCTGAACAAGTCCAACTCTGTCAGCTTTTCCTCTTAGGGGAGATGCTCCAGTCCCTTTATCATCCTAGTTGCTCTCCTCTGGACTCTCTCTAGGAGTTCCTCATCTTTCTTGAACTGGGGAGCCCAGAGCTGGACACAGTACTCCAGGTGGGGTCTCACCAGGGCAGAGTAGAGGGGGAGGAGAACCTCCCTCGACCTGCTGGCCACACTCCTCTTAATGCACCCCAGGACACCATTGGCCTTCTTGGCAACAGGGGCACACTGCTGGCTCATGGTCAGCTTGTCATCCACCAGGATTATTTATGCCATCAGCCCGTCTCGGTGTGTTGCTGCTGATGTGGGATTCACATAGAACTGAAATTCTGATGCGTGTCCTGGCACGCTCTTACTGGTTTGATTTTGGGGCTGAGAGACATCTGCCCTGGATTCTTCCTTCTGTGTCCGCTCCCCACCCTTCTATGCCCTAAACAACCTGGTTTTAAGTTACCTGGGATCTCTAAGCCCCTGTGCACCCCCCCGCCCTTTGGACAGGATCTTATCACTCAGATGGTCACTTCAGAGGTGGTAGGGCCACTTTTGGGTATGGCACCGTCTGACTAGCTTGCAAAGTGCCAGGTCCTCTTTTCCTCGTCTCATGCAGGTGGCACGGAGGACCGGTCCACATGCTGACAATGCTCTGAGGACACGCAAGGTCCACTGCTATCAGCTTGCTCTAAACTGTTCTCTGGTGGTGAGGAAGGAGGCCAACCTGGGGGTTGGTGCAGTTGTTGCCATGTGAGTGACATGGGCAACACTGACCCAGCTGTGGAGGACCAGCACTACCACTTTTTTTGTCTGTACTGACTCTTTCCCAAGAGAGCTCAGAGGATGAGTTACAGGGATCACCTGCAAAAGGCCACTGTGGTGAAGCGATGGAGCAATACGGTGTTGCGTGCTACTGATCCTTATAGTAGCAACAGCCCACACATCCCTCAATACCACATGCACTGTTTGAGGCGCTGCTTTGATAAAACGAAGTGGGCTGTGATTAAAGCTTGCCCATCCAGTTCCTAATATCTGCAGTTTGCTGCTGAATGGAGAAACGAGAGCTGAGCTGACAAAAACCACCAGCAGACACTGAAGTGAAGCTGCAGCTGTGCTCCTTGAGAGACTACCACAGGCAGAGCCAAGCCGCGTAACCCAAAACTGTGGTGTCACCATCTCACTAAGAGATGTCTTTCCAACACATCACACCTGCTGCAGGGCAGAGAGCTGCTGGGCTCTGGCCACTGCTTGCTGGTAGGGATTTTATAGCCAGCTCAGGAGCAGCCATGTGGCTGCCTAGTGAGAACGGGATACTTATAAAGACCAAAGGAGCTCATTAGAGGTCAGGAGAACTACAGGAACTGGACTGGAGTAAGGAAAAGGACTGGTCAGCTGTTGGCTGCATGCCGAATTGCTTTCAGCAGATAGCTGAGGGGCAAAATGTTTATTGGTCCAACCAACAAATTAATCTCTCAAGGAGGTATCTAAGTAGATGGTAGGTGTGGTGATAATCCTCAGTGGGCTGGGGCAGCAAGCCCGCAGTGTGTAATCTCCACGGCTGACATCTGTTGTGCGAGTCCCTGCACTGCGGTTTCACAATCCCATCAGCTGCAGGATTATCAGTGTGGGAAAACAGAAGTTGTAAGAAATGCCTGAGACACTGATATTAACGTTAAATAGATTTGGCTTTATTTTTTGTAACCTGCTATATAAGAGAAGGGCATCGTGATTTCCTATTGGGAGTAGCCAGCCTAGCCCAAGCGTGGGTGATCTACCTTCTAAGCAAGAATAAGCATTTTGCACAAGATCTGTATTTACGGCCAAATACCGCTTGTTGCCCTCTCACAAGTGGGCACGAGGGAGCCAGCTTCCTCTTCTCCCTCAATTACATCATGTTGTTTTTCTTCTACCAAGAGTGGTAGAAGTCCCTTAGGAAGTCCCTCAATCCCATGAGTCAACTGAGCAGGATTTGCCTTAAAATTTTTATCAGTTGAAAGCATTGATTATAGTGATTAGCTAATTATACTGTCCCACTGCTTTCATCTGAGTGACCCGCACTGATTTATGTGGTAAGAGCATAGTCTGCCTGCTTCAAGTTTGATTGCAAGCATGAACCACAGTGACAGGCTCACCCGGTAAGAGGGGAATCAATCTGTAGTTTCCTCCTACCATCTTTAACCCTCGGTGTCCTTCCCTCATCTCCCGGTGGTTTTAATATATTCACCTCACAAAGGAAGAGGGGACTCCTGACCCACGGCGAGAGAACATGCTGTTCCCCTTCGAGCAACATCTTTTTAGAAGCTCAACAAGGCCAGTGCATCGGGCTAAGCTAAAAGTAGTGGTGACCTCCTGAGGAAAGAACTTGGTACCAGCAACCTGCGAGCTGGTGCCCCCCATCGCCTTGCCTCACCTGCAGGGATTAGCGGGGGCTTGGCCTCCTGCACCTCCTCTAGGAAATCCCAGCAGCCCCCAGCGTCATGGTCAGCAGGCCAAAATTAAGGGGGATCACAGGCGTGTTGGGGGACCCAGGTGGCAGCTGTGAGAGCAGAAGGAAGCGAGGAGTGGTTTTCTGGTGGGAGGGAGGCTCTGTGGAGGCAGGAGATGCTTTTGATTAAACTGTCATCCCTTTCAAAGGGAAAATCTCTACAATGAAAGCTGCATAAACCCTCATTGGCCTTTGGTACAACAGACTGGCAAGGGAAGCACCCGCTGTAGTTAAACTGGTTTGTCGTAGCAGCCTAAGGAAAACGTGAGCGTAATTATTGCTCACTGCCTCGGGGAAGCGGAGGAGGGGGGAAAACAATCTCCTCCTGTCACCCAGAGCACTTTGCTCCTTCACTAGTGAGATGAAAATTTGCAGCCCATTAACACGAATTCCACTTTCCCCGTTGCCTGACTTTGCCTGCATGAGGGTGACTGCTGGTCACTCAGCAGTGGTGGGAGGCGTGGGGTTTGTGAAGCAGGGTGAGAGCCCTGGGCAGAGGGTGTGAAGGAGCCTCTGTTGTACCTGCTCGCCCCGCACTGGTGATAAAGCAAGCTGTGGCTTGCGCTGTGGTAGTCATAAGTAGAACAAGGTCAACTGCCTATTTCAGTCAACGTGACAGAAATAGAGTTGATCTCAATAAGATCCCAGCTCTTTCTTCCTGTTAACTTCTCAGTTCCAATTTTAGGATTGCTGTAATCAAGATGAGGAAGAGGCCATTTATCCCATGGAGGGGAAGTTGCTTGAAGCCCAGGCAGGAGGAGAGGAGTCACTTGAAAATGTACTTTAAGAAATGAGTGTCTGGCCCACAGAGAGGGTCGGTGTGGTTCAGGAGTTGTTCCTATCCAGTCATCGGTGTGGCCACGCAGAAGGTACATGGGTCAGAAGAGGACGTGTTCTCCTTCCCTCCTGGCAGCGGCCGCACCAAAGGAGGGAGGTGGTTGGGCTGAACCATCTAGTCTGGCTGAGGAAAAGTTTCCAGGTTTGCAAGTCTGCACATCCATTAAACTGTTAAAACTCTGGCTTTGCGCAGAGCCTCCCCTGCCTGCTGCCAAAGAATATTGATGCTCTTTTCATTGGAAGCGAGATGCTGACAGCTCTGTCTAATACAGACGGAAATGGGGTGGAGTGGAGACTGGCACTGAATGTTGATCTAAATGAGCAGCAACTTATGATACAAAGCCTCCGCCGTAAACAAATTAGTTAGGATGTTCTCTTAGGACAAACATTCGGAGTGGTTTTATGATAGTTCTATTAGTTTCCCCTGAAACACCTGTGAATGCCAGAGCGAAGGGCTGCTGATGGCTGACTTTACCTTGCAGCCTGCCTGTGTGTGTCCTCCGTCCCCTCGTCTCCCCTGGGTTGGAGGGAGGGCTGGGAGCCTGGGGTCCTTCTCCCTGGTTAAGCAGGCGAGTGAGGAGCTGTGTTGTTGAGGCCCCTGAGAAAGTTTGGTGCAGGCTCAGGTGGTCTTCGAGCAAAGGAGCAGAGCCGGTGGTTTCCCCACATGGGTGGTGCTTTGCCAGTGAAGCTCTTCTGCTCTGTGCCCCTGGGCAGGGGCAGAGCTGCCCACCCCGGTGGCTGCTCACTGCTGCCCCTCTGCTGTTTTGGCACAAGTGCTGGTGCAAATTCAAGAACTGACCTGGTGCAAGAGGAGGTAGAAGAAGGGGGATCCATGCCTCTTCTGCTGGTTCCTGTCTCCGTGGGATGATCTCCCCATGCCACATGTCTGCACGCGTGGAGGGACCAGCGCAGAGCGGGCAGTGAGGCAGGAGCAGCAGCTGGAGGTGATGCAGGCACAAAATGCTGGGTTAAAAAGTTGCTTGCAGGCTAGCACCAGTTATCTGGGCTGCAGTTTGTCCCCCGGTAGGCAGGTAGCTCATGGCAGTGAGTGGGGCTGGTAGGATCTCAGATGTGTTACAAAGGCACGTCTGCTGTCTAGTAGTGGGGCTTCATCTGGCCATGCAGCGTTGCACTTTTTCACACCCCTGACCTTCAGAGCCTGGCCAGCGTTTGCAGCTGAGCAGGGCCAAAACTGGAGTCCAGGTCTGATGTGGAAGCTTGTTCTGGAAGACGAGAACCTTCTCACGTAAGACAGGAACTGCCCTTCCCGAAGAGGGGCTGTACGGAGGCTGCTGCTGAGGCAGCTACAGCGGTGGTTGAAACAATCATCTCCAAAGATCGGTTCTGGTACGCTTCCAAGGGCGAATAAGCTATAAAGGTCATGTTCCTGTCCTGCTTCCCCTTTTCTTTATGGGCGTGGAGGGAGAAATATGCAAGGCAGAGTATTCTCACTCTTGTGGCTCAGGAGGGAGGAGCCACATTGGGCCGTCAAAGAAAAACCAGAAGGGAGAGCACACAAAAGGCAAGAGCTGTCACTTCTGGCAGGCAGGCAGCCGCCCTCCCCACCACGAGGAGGAAAGGGCTTGGCCTTACCTGGCTTTGCAAAGGGGCACCAGGGCTCCGGTTTGCCTGGGAGCACACCTACAGCATCTCTTAGCTGGGGTCCTGGAAGGACCCTCAAAAGCCCCCAGTCCGGTGGCGTCAGGTGTGATGTGCCCTTGCCTACCCCGTGCACATCTGCCTGCAGTTCCCAGGCTGCCGGGACAGGACAATCGGATATTTGCCTCTGGGAAGGAGACCTTGTGCACCAAAAGGCAGAGTTTGCTCTCACTGAATCGATAGAATGGTTTGGGTGTGATGGAGAGTGGGATGGGGCCTAGCTGGCTGTCAATAGGGCTTCAGCTTTCTCACCTCACAGTTATTGTCAGGGCAGCAACTATTCATGCACTTATTTTCCAATAGAGCTGATTTGAATAATTCACCTTCCCTGATCTCTTTTTGAAGCCAGGAGGGCCTAGCCTTTATGACCCCAACCTGCTGAACAGAGCCATAGGAGTGACTCCAGCTGGACTTTCTCCAGTCCTCTTGCTTCCCAGCTCTGCTCCCCGTCACCGGTGTCTTCCCCTTTGGCTCTCCTAAGGAGAGACAGAGCAAAGGATCACACCCAATCTCTAAGAAAAGGAAGTAAGACCGTGCCTGGCCTGAACACGATTTATAAATAAAGACCTTCAGAAAGCAGTTCCCTTTTTCTTTTCACACTCTCTTACTCCTTCCCTCCCTGACCCTCATGTCCCCTCCTGCACAGCACAGATGTCGCTTCCTCTTGACGTGCTCCTGGCATTGCTTCATGCTGGTGGTGTGGGGGTTCCAGAAGCACACCTGAAGACTCCTGGTGACCAGGGTCCTTTCTGCTCCCTATGGTATATGTACTCTGGGGAGGTCAGTCGCTGCTTAAACAGGGAAAACATAATGATAAAATGACTGTTAAAAATAAATAAATAAATAAATAAATAAAAAATCTGTGTCTGTCCTGATGAGGTTCCTGGCCAGGCTGCAGCCAGAGATGGTTGGAGAAGCTGAAATACAAATGAGCAAGTTGGACCCAGGCAGGTGTGAAAAACTAAGTGACTTTACTGAAGCAAATTCCTATTTAATCATTCCTTTGTTGCTTTAATGGTGGCATATACTGCCAGGTAAGTGGAAATATGTTTGTTTTGAAGCCCTGGGTAAATGTCCTGTAGGGGAATTAAAATGTCGATCTGTAGCTGCATTTGTTTAATGAAATTGTATAAACAAGGCTGTAAGTACAGATCATCTTCTCACTTGAGCGCCGTGTCTTAAAGGTGTCGAATCACTTCCCGCTCCTCCCAGTGCACAGCCGTCCCCACACTCCGCTGGCAGAAGGGTCACGGGGCTGCTCATGGGGCTTCTGGAGGCAAATTCCCCCTGGTTAGCTTGTCCCCTACTTCAGCTGCTGTTCCCGTCCCACCTGCAGCAGCTCAGGGTGCTTGCAGGGTGGTCTCGAGCCGAGACCTGCCACCAAGCACCAAGAAGGCAAGGATGTCTGCAAGGGCTGCAGGGTGAGCATCCGACCACAGCCCCACAGCAGCAGCCGAAAGCTAAACTGGAGCAGGCATGGAGGTCAGCAGATATGGGTTGACTTCACCTGTCTGACCGCCTGTGTTGTCACTTTGTTTAAGCGATGCTGCTCACCACCATGACCTCCTTGCTCGAATGGTCCCATAGGGTGCCCCAGTGAAGGGACACCTGGCATCGCCCGTAGCTTACCAAACCCACGCAGGCTGCTCACTGTGCAGCAAAAGCATCCTCGTGGAGTTACAGTGCCATAGCTATTGCACTTTAATTTCTCACCTAGGTCATTTTATAGCAGCTTCCCCACAGGGGACAAGCCATGACAAGCAAGCAGGAGTACAAGGATACATCTTTCTGCTTACTACTGGATCTCATTTTCCTTATAAACTCATTTGGTGCACAGTTTTAAACCCACCCCCTTAGAAGATGAACTGTTTGTCTAAATGGGGTTATGTTTCTTCTCGTACTAGAGGACCAGTTAAGAGGGAAGTTTGTATTTTACTGAGGAAGGTGCCTTGCAAACAGACTTCAAAAGAAGAAAAAAAGAGAAAAAGGCAGTACCCTTTTCTTGCAAAAGGCTAACAGAAACTAAATTGAGTGGTTTCTCAGCTTTGCCGGTGTTGTGAACTGTCACTCCTAATGAGGACAAACAAAGGCACGATGCAGTGCATTAAAACCTATCAACAACCAGAGAGTGCTTAAAAAACCCAAATGGGTGGATTCCAGTAGTGAACACGCAGAAGTTTGGTCTGGCCCCAGGGAGATCTGCTTTTAGCCAGTTCATGCGATACCTGCTGAAGTGCAAGATACTGGTTTGCAATTTAAATACCGTGCTGGTTAGCACCTTTGCTCTCCCCGGGTTTCCCTGTTTTCTGCTCCACGGTGTAAGCTGTTGTGTAGCTTTGGGCAAGTCATTCAACCTCTTGCTTCCCATTTCTGCTGGTAAAACTGTGAACTTTCTTTGCTCTGTTTAAATCCCAGTCTCAGGAGGGACAGGCAACTGTCCTTTATTGTCTTTACGCAGCCTGTTACGGTGAACACCTAACTTTGGTTGTTACTCTGCTCCTAGAACTGAAATAACACTACCAGCTCCTAGAACTGAAATAACACTACCACTGAGAGGGCAGTGCTGGCAGCAGCGGACACAGGAGTGCCTGGTCCTGCCGTCGTACAGAGCACAGGGCATGCGGTGGTCACAGAGGAGGGACATGCCGTCTCGTACATCAGGTCAAATCCTTTCCTCACACATAATTTCAGAGGAGAACTGAATGTTAAGGGGGGGGATGGGGCAGCAGACCTTCCTCTCCACTTAGA
Organism: Gorsachius magnificus; assembly: GCA_034008185.1. Taxonomy (NCBI): domain Eukaryota; kingdom Metazoa; phylum Chordata; class Aves; order Pelecaniformes; family Ardeidae; genus Gorsachius; species Gorsachius magnificus. The sequence goes on along the minus strand of CM067083.1, from coordinate 8,383,800 downwards.
TGCAGGGTGGATGCTGTACATGGCTGTGTTGGCGAAGGTAGGGTTTTTTTTTTTTTCAGTGCCAAACAAAAGAAAAGGTCCCTGATTGTAGAGCGGAAGATAAGAATGGTTTGACGTGGAAGAAATCTTTCAATAACAAGGGACTCTTTAGTTTGAGAGCACTTAAGGGATGTCTGTGTTGTTGGCGAGAATTTTGATGGCTTCTTTTTCACATCTGTTCAATATTCAGCATGTGTTTTTAGCAATCTTTACCCTTTTTGTGAGGTTGAACGGGTTTGATTGGATTTTACGCAATTAGTATACTGTGAGAGTTTGCAAGGATTTGCTTCAATTCCGAGATGATTTCTCTTTGTCTGCTTGTGGTTTTCTACAAATATCTAAGCAAGTGCACCATGATGGCAAAAGCATTTGAGGAAAATGAATGTCAAAATCCCGTGTGCTGCTACTGCTGGAAGTGGGAGTTTAACTAAGGTCTGCCAGCTTTTGTAGTAAGAATTCTTGTATGCTTTTCAGAAAATAGATGTTTAGTTGTTAGGGAATAGATAAGCCGTGTCTCTTATGGGTGTTGAATTGCAGAAAGCAAAAGCATTTAGAAAGCTGTTCATTGAATATGCTCAGAAAAAAAAATCACAGTGGGTTGTGGTTTCTAAGAGTAGGAAAAAGGCCAATCTCATGTCATAGGCTAATAAAATATATTAGGGATGAAGTCAGTAGAAGTTCTGTAGGAAATCCTCTGAAACCAGGGAGGAATAGCAACTTACAGTCGACATTCTTAGAAAAATATAAAGTTGAGTCAAATACAAAACAAAATTACATTTGGCCTCCCTTTGTATTGTAAGAAAACTTGGAAAAGGCTGAGTATCCTTCGGAAGGGAGCAGTGCTTGCTGCAGGTAAGCTCTGCAGGGCTCTTCTGCGAGGTGAGCTCCTCCATAAACAAGTCACGAAACATTTCCTCGGTTCACGTTGTTAGTACTGACATATTTGGTCAGAAAGTAAAAGACAGTTAAATCAATGATTCCAAGTGTTTTCTAGCAGATGTTTGCTTTAGGACACATCTAGCTTTGGGGGGATGCCCAAACACAGAAACACCATTTCCAGCTCCCCTGGTTGGAAGGACCATTTCAGGCGGTGAATTGAGCACAAGCCCACGGAGAGCTCCTTCCCCAAGCCGTAGTGTGGCTTGAAAGGACAGTTTTGAGGGAAGCATAAACTAACCCTCCTCTCTGGGTGAGCCCGGTGCCAATGGCAGCAAACCACAGACAAAGAAAGCAGGAAAAAGACGGAGTGGTGTCTCACGCCAGTGCACCTCTGGGGAATTCAACCACGTTTGTGGCGAGAGTCTGAGATCGGTGCATTTCTCCATTGATCTGCTCGCTCTCTTTTTGGGGAGGGCAACTACTAATACAGTAATTACAGGCCAGTATTAGAAGCCCAACATGCCTTTATGCTAGGTATCACGGTGACTTTCATTTTATAAGCCTTCAGAAGGCAATACCTCCAGACTGCAGTCCTTGCCAGTGTGAGGATGAAGCCACTCCATGACTTACTTGCTCAAAGTCTTGGCCCACGTGTTTGCTCTCAGTGGGAGCAGATTGCTGGAGGTGAAGCTGTTGCATGCAAGAACCTCGCCCCAGCTCCCCTTTCCTCTCCAGCATCCAGGAGAACTGGTGCCCTGCTGCGGCATCGCAAGACTGGAAACCAAAAGCCTGAATTTGTGCTGGGTGAGTCACTGTCCTGCAAGGAATGTTTAGGGAAATGCAACTGGTTGTTTAAGGGAAACACAACTGATTGTTTAAGGGATGGCTGGGAGGAGAATGACTCGACTCGCTGGTTAAGTTAGAACTATTCATCAAAAAAAGCAACTATTCAGCGCTTCTGAAATCTCACTACCTGTTTTCATGAAGTTTTTTCTACTCTGAATTGCTGAATGCTGATATTACTGCATTTTACACTATTTTTGGTAATAGTCCCCGTTGGATTGGTAGTCATAGCTTGAAAATCCCAGCTGAAAAATGAATTCTCCACGTTCCCCCCAGAATCAAAATCTTTGGAGGCTAATTTAGGTTCAGGGTTAGCATACCGACAACATCTTATTTGCTCTAACTTCACCCTTCATCCTTTAGCTCAAAGGGTTCGTGTTCCTGGTTGGAGGTGAAATCCTCAGGCACTCCCCCTGTCAGGGAGGGTATGGTGGGATGCATCGTTGTGGTGATGCCACTTTCCCTTGTCTCTGACGTGATGGATTGATACGTGATGAGATGTGGTTGCTGAGCTGGGAAATGCTAAAATGGATTGCACAGTGGGGAAGAAAGGGGTGCAAAAATCTCCTGCTGCTGCCAGGATCCTAGTGTTTGATGAGTTGATCCATATGGCTTGAAAATCAATTTTCACCTTTTACCTGGTAGTGCACACGTAGCGAGGGTGAGAGCTCATCATTTCACCCGTACCAAGGCCTGACAGAAAGGATTAAAGGGATTTATACTTCTCCTCATAACTGGTCCCTAAAATCTTGTCTTTGAGCCTGTATGGCTTTTCCTTTTTACGCTGGAAGAGTCCAGTCTACTTGGAACACTCGTGATCTTTGCCAGACAAGGGTGGACTGGTGGTATGCCAGAAGCTGGATTTGCTCTGGATTTGCGTAATGTGGAGCAACCGGATCCATCTTTAACATGGAGGTCAGGCAGGCGGAGACCCACAGGCCCTCGCCAGCTCCGAGCTGCCTGCGGGGGAACGTCTTCTGCCCTCTGTGGGATTGATAGCTGCCATTCAGGGAAGTTACTGGTTTTCTACTCGAAGCATCTACTCCTGCAGGCTTATTTTTGTCAGGGTTGTTTGGAAAAGCATCTAAGGGAGAGCCCTCCTTGACTTGACGCCACTTAGACATCATCGAGCAGCTTGTTGCGGCACCTGGGGAGGGCACCCCGAAACTCCAGGGGCGGGGGGGCCTTTGCTCTCCCTGCCCAGCTTCGAAGGCGGTCGGTGGTCTCACTGGCCCTTTCCCGCGGGCTCCGTAAATAATCAGCTCAGCCTATGGAAGTGATGCGTTGGGCCTACGGGTGCCCGCCATCCCTCGCAGCTGGCTTGCCGCCTTCGACAGGGAGTTTGGGGAAGGGGGGGGGGGGGTTGGGGGGGTGGCACATCCCTCTGAGGGGCAGCTCCTTGACGCGGCAGCCCCGGGGTTACCGGGATGTTCGTGGCTTTCCCTGATGACGGGGCTGATTCGGGACGTTCAATTACTAATTTTTTTGTTTGCACAGTTTCCCCTCAGCGGGAGGCACCGCCAAGGCCGGTTTGCCACCCAGGCGCTTCCCGGCCCCCAGCAGCGCCGGTGCCGCAGCCGTCCCCCCGCCCCCCACACCCACGCCGCCTGCGCGCACCCACTCCGTCCTGGGGGGGCCTCCGCCTGTCAGCGGCCCGCAGCTGCTGCCCCGGGGCGCGCGCCGCCGCCGCGCCGTCCCCATTGGCTGCCGATGACATCACCGCCCCGGCGCCCGGCGGGCCGGCCACGCCTCTGGCCCCGCCCCACCGCCCGCCGCCGCGCCGCCATTGGCCGGCGGGGCCGCCCATCGTCGCCCGCCCCGCCCCCGCCGAGCCGTACATTTACGCGGTAGCAAAAGAGAAAGTAACGAGGATGGTGCGGCGCGGGCCCCGGGGGCGCGGGGGCCGCCCCCCCCCCGGCGGGGGGGAGCCCCGGCACGCCGTGGCGGGGGGGGAGCACCGGCCCGGCACGGTCCGCAGCGCGGGTGGCGGCGTCCCCGGGTCTCTGTGCGCCGGGGTAAAACTTCAGCTTCTCGCTTCTCCCGTGCGCCTGTCTTGTTTCCCCGCTCCCTGGCTGGAGGAGCCGGGCTATCGCCTCGCTGACCTAGGTGTTTGGGGGGGTGTGTGGGTGTGTTTGGCTTTTTTCTTTTATTTTCTTTTCTTTTTTTTTTAATTGCATCGGGCCAAGGCGCTCGGCGCTTGTTTATCCTTTTTCTAAAGAGCGAAAAGGGCGAGGAGGGGAGGTTTGGGAAAACAAGAGTAGGCTGGAACACCTCCCCGGTGAGCCGCCGCCGGGGCCGCTCCGCCCGGCCCCGGGACCTCCGCCGCCAGCGGGCGGGTGTGTCGCGGCACCTTCTCCTCGCTCCAGAGGTGCCCGCGGGTTTGCTCCCGTCGCTGCTGAGGGGGGGGGAAAAAGCGTTTTTGCGGGCCGCCCCGGTAGGAGGTCTCGCTATTCGGGATGGGGCATCTCCGTGCCGCTTACCAACGGGCCCGGTGCAAAGCTGGGTGGGGAGGCGAACCGGTGCTGCAAGCGCTGACTGGGTTTTGGGGATTTGGTGGAGTTCGTGAAGTTGCTGCTAGGATGTGTTCCCCAGTGAGAGCCGCAACCGCTCTGAAAGTTGCAGGGGACGGGGAGGCACTCTCTGGGCTTTCTTAGGCTGCTTTGCTCCTGTTGTTTTCCTTCCCTCCCGAGTGGAAGGGGGGAGTTCCTAATCTTGTGTCGTGTCTCTCGGCGAGCCAAAGGTTGGGCAGGCCGTGACCTTGGCTGGGGCAGAGGGGACCCCTCTTTCTAGAAGCTGTGAAGCAGTGCTGGGGAGGAGGGAACTACTGCTCCGGGGCTGCTGGAGAACAGCAGCCTTCCCAGGCCTGGAGCTAGGGACTTAATTGGGGCTGGATTGACCTCTCTAACAGCAGGATGGAAGTGCAAGGCACACGCTTACTTTTTGTAAAGATCTCCAGGACCTAATTTTCCTGTCTAATCCTGTGTAGGCTTTTTTGTTTAGCTTTATCTGTTCAAGTTTGTAACTGTCTCAGAGAATTTATTCACAAGCTAATTCTATTCTAGCTTGCTGAAAAAGTTGCATATCACCACTGACACATTCAGCTCCTGCGTGTTCCTCGTAGTAGCAGAGTCAGCCCAGTAGTTGCTTCCCTTGCTGTAAGCAACGGGAACAAGAGAATGTGCCTCTCTGTTGTTATCAGTTGCATGCCTTGCATCCTGGGGTTTCAGAATAGCTCAGCACCATCTGCATGTAGACAAATGCCTCCTCCTGGGTGTAGCTGCACAGTCCAGGCTAGTCGCATGTATTCTGCATGCCATGTGCACGTGTGCAGATAGCTGAAGTATTTGCTGCAGGATTGGAAAAGGTTCTTTAGCAGCTACTGTGAGCTGATAACTGTCAGAAGGGGTTGTTACCTGTGGGTGATGGGTGTTAGCAAAGTGAGTTGTCATATCTGTGGGCTTATGTGATTTCATGTCCTGTTTTCATCACCTTTTCCTTCTTCCCATTCCCCCTCCCTTTTTTTCTCTTGCAGGGTGATCTTGAGTTCTTCTTAATTTGCTAGTGCTCAGCCTCCTCATGCCTCCATCTCCTTTAGACGACAGGGTAGTAGTGGCACTTTCGAGGCCAGTGAGACCTCAGGATCTCAACCTAGATTTAGACTCTAGCTATCTTGAATCTGCCTCTTCTGCCGGTGAGAGCCACTCCAGTCTGCTCGGCGCAGCTGTCGTGTCCCTAAAGACTGCTAATCTCACGTATATGCCCTCATCTAACGGCTCTGCACGCTCCCTGAGTTGTGGATGCAGCAGTGCCAGTTGCTGCACTGTGGCAACGTACGACAAGGACACTCAGGCCCAAACTCAAGCGAGCACCAGCAACGCCAACGCCGGAGCCTCCACTGCCTGCCCTGCCAACCAAATGGTCAACAGCAATGAGAACGCCGGCAGCTTGAGCCCCCTGGGCGGAGTGGGGAGCCCCGTCTCAGGCACCACCAAGCAACTCGCTAGCATCAAAATCATTTACCCCAACGATCTGGCAAAGAAGATGACCAAATGCAGCAAGAGCCACCAACAGAACCAAGGGCCTGTAATCATTGACTGCAGGCCGTTCATGGAGTATAATAAGAGCCACATTCAAGGGGCTGTCCACATTAACTGCTCTGATAAGATCAGCCGGAGAAGGCTCCAGCAGGGCAAGATCACAGTCTTGGACTTGATCTCCTGCCGGGAAGGCAAGGACTCCTTCAAGAGGATCTTTTCCAAAGAAATCATAGTTTATGATGAGAATACCAATGAGCCAAGCAGAGTAATGCCTTCCCAGCCACTCCACATAGTGCTGGAGTCACTCAAACGAGAAGGCAAGGAACCCCTAGTCCTCAAAGGTAATGCTCCTCTTTGCCCACGTGTAACCTCATGGTTTGCTTTGCAGCATGTGTATTCTGCCATCAGCCTTGCTGATGGTTGAACTTTCAAAGCATTTGTTTGTTTCTCAGAAGGCCTGTGTGCCTTGAGTCGCTAATGGCAAAGCAAGTGTCTTCCATGAACGTAGTAAGGAGATGCTTGCTTTTCTCTGACTGTTGTCCTTGAGTAGCGGAGAGGGTGGGAAGTGGAAGGAGGAGGAAACGTGCTTCCTGGTGTCTGTCTGTGCAGACAAAGAATTTCCCCCAGTGCTTGCTCTGCGTATTTATAGCCCAAAGGGCAGAGGTCCAGGAGGGCATACTTCTCTTTTAGCCTGTCAGACTGACCTTTACTTAGCAGCCTTATTTTTGTCTGTATTAAACTGAACTCATAGGTGCTGGAGATAGGCAGTGGAAGGAGGGAGGCCAGTTGGGCTGAGGTGTTGCGTCATGGACCAGACAGCAAAAATTGAGGAGCCGTCAAGCCTTGTTCTGGTGGTATGGGGTCAGAATAATGGACAGAGGCAGATACTTTGTCTAAAAAGTGATCTGAAAGTGCTGTGTTTACATGTATGCATGCTGGTATATGGTTTTCCTGTAAAGGCTCCTGTTTTAATGCGGTGTTTGGTCTGTCTCTTAATGCTCTGGGGGAAACAAGCTCAACCAATTAAGGCAGCATCCAAGGACACTTCCCTTTCTTCACTCAATTCCATAGCTCCTATTTATAACAATGCTGCCCTCTAGATTGAATCTCCTTTCCCATGGGTGTTGATGCCATTCAGAGGCATATGGCTTGGCAGAGACTGGCTGTGGCACAGAGAAGCTATGGAAAGTTTTGTTGCTTAGCTCATACTGTATGTATTTAATTCACTTCATTTTTTCTTTACAGCTTGCTACTTCTAACATGCACAACATGGCAGGAAAATGGACTGGGCTGATAGTTTATCCCCTTCCCTCTGTTTCGTTTCAGAGCTTTATAGGAGCTAAGGGTCCTGAGAGATACTCTTCTGTGGGTGTATCTTGTGGAAGCTTAAAGTTGTGCTGAACTTTCTTCTTGCTCCCAGCAAGTGTATGGCCATGCTACGTTTACTTTGACACTTGCTACAGTTTCCCAGTATGCTTTTATTGAGTCTTTGGGTCATGGTGGTGCCCTTCACTTGTTTGGGGAAAAAAAAAAAAAAGAGGTGCTTTGGAGGGTGAGGTTACCACTGAAGTCCTGTGTTTCTGGCAGTAGTCATTCTGTTGTACAGCTCTTGCAACCAGATATGTGGTTCTGGTCTGCAAGCCTTCCTATCCTTAGAGAAGTGGGGTGCTGGAGGCATCATTTCACTGTGTTTCTCTGAAAACACTGAAGCTCCTGTGAACCTCAAATGAGCGGTTTTTCAGTACCTGAAATAAGAGGCCCTGGCTGAGAGCCACAGAGCTGTAGTTGGGCAGCACTGAGTTGCTGGGTCCCATGGGCAGGTTGTGGGCAGCCCCTTCTCCCACCTTCCAGTGCTGGTTGCTGTGCTGGGTTTAACTGAATGCTTGTAGGATTGCTTGGGCTATTTGTTCAGCCACTGAGAAATGCTAGCACCTGCCTCGAGGACTTGCTTAGCAGAAATACGCTCCCCAAACTCTTCTGCCAACAGATCTGGAAGTGTACTAGAATTTAGAGGAAGCCCAAATCCTTTGCATTTTGGATGTGGTGATCGTCTGGGCCAGAGCAGACCTTACCTGGGGAAGCGTGTAGCGAGGAGCTCCCCCCATCACCTTAACTCCCCTCCCCTCCCGTCCTTTGAAGTGGGGCTGGAAATAAAGTGGAATGGCATCAAGCATACAATAAAGCAGCATTTAGGAAGGCTGTGGTTAAGTTTCTGAGCCCGAGGAGCAGTGCTGGAAGCCCTCGTTATTTAGTTTCACTTGTCAGATAGCGTTTTTTCCATCATGTTTCAGCAGCTCAGGGGCTGGCCTGCACACACCCCTGGGTTCAGGCACCGAAAGGAAACTGGGGGTAGCTGGGGAGCCCTCTTTGCTGCCATTTGTTATTTTGAGCAATTTCTCTTGCTCTCTGCAATCCGGTCCTAATTTATGGCTGGCCCATCTGATCCCCTGTGTTGTGTTTGCAAACACTGGTTGCTAGCCTGGCCGTCCAAGTTTATGTCCCCCTGATCCGGTGCCACCTTCTCCATGTTTGGTGCTGCCTGTCAGCCCACGGTCCCGTTGCCGTTTTCGTGGCGTGGTGTCGTGTTGTGGGGCGAATCTGATTGGCAAAGCTGAGGGTTGAGTTACAGCTTTGGCTTACAGCGCACTGGGGTAGCAACGTGGCCCTGCCTGTATTTAGGTTTTAGGTGCCTGAGTCTTTTTAAGCAGCAGGGAAACTGTGCTGTTTCCAAAGGCCAGGCTGTGATCTATAGATAAATGTATGTATGGGGCTCCATATTAGGCTCAAGTTAAAAAGAGGTGGCCTGATTTATTTTTAATGTAGCAGAGCAATATATAAACTCGTGCCGTGATGAGAGTGTTGGGGTTTTATGTATGCTGTGTTATGGGGGGATTTTAAGACCTCTGTTCCTCCCCTCCTATCCATACTTCTCTTTGCCGCTTCCTTTAACATGGAGCATTTTTTTTTGTCATAAATATAACATTTGCATAACTTTGACTTAAGCTCTTTAGAAGCAAAGATTTGCTTATTTTTTTGTTCATGAGACACAACAGCACTTGAGACAGGCATAACCCCCTATTTTTACAAAAAGGAAAAAAGAGAAAAGAATCATACTTCTCAGTGCTGCTACATGGGCTCTAGCAGCCTAAGCTCAGGGCTGAAGCTGCTGCTCAGTCTGTTTGTACACAAAATAAGAAGTCATGTTTCCCCCCCTGTACCCACACCCCTTCTTATTAGACCACAGTATTTCATGTGTACTGAAACCTAAAGGCCTCCCTTTTTGTGGATGCGTGGGGTTTTTTGGTTTGTTTGGTAATTTGTGGTTTTGGGTTTTGTTTTTTTTTTTTTTTTTTTTCCTTAGTATTGGGAAGGAGAGGATGAAAAGACAGTGATGTGAGCCCAGTGTCCGTTCTGCTTGAGGCCAGCGGCAAAACTGTTGCTAAATTTGGGGAGGGGGAGCATGGCGGTGGAGCCCCAGGCTGGCTCAGCAGCCCTGGCCCTCTTTGGCAGGGTTGTGCCCCTGTCTCTCCTGCAGATGCCCTGGTGAGGCATCTCTGCTTTCCCTAAGCGCCTCAGCTCATAGCAAAAATGGCCTGGAGTCTTGGGGGTTTGTGTGCTTGAGTTTGCTACTGGGACCTAAAAATAGGAAGTGGGGAAATTCATTTGCATTCAGATGAAAAGTATTATTTTACTCAGAATAAAACATTTAGGTTTGGAGTTGAGCGTCTCTTTTTTTCCAAGCTAAATTAAATCTGCAAATGAAACAAAAAATGAAAAACTGAAACATCTGTGCCAACACATTTCAACAGCCTTTAACACGACAGGAGTTGCCTTTGTCTCCCTGGCTGGTGTCTAGCAGTATTGTCTTCATCCTGCCCTTCCTCCTCTGCCTTCAAGCCCCACCAGTGGGAGCCTTGTGGACCCGCTGAAGTCTTGTGCTTAGTTTTTAAAGGCTTCTGTGTTTGACTGCAGGGAAACACCAAATTCAAAAGCAGAGGTGCAAAACGTAATTTGGTGAATAATCTTTTTTTCTGCTGCACGCTGTAAACTGATGGCTGAGCTGCTGCAAGGGGCATGGGGAGGAACCAGCTGATGGTGATAACAACTGGTTGCTTCCCTGTTCTTGTTCCTGGTCCGAGGAGCTTATTTATGCTCTGGCTTTCAGTATTCTCATTGCTCATCTAACAGGGAAATAAATGAAGTGACTTGCTCTCGTTATAGTGGGGAGTACAAGACCTGCCAGCAAACCACTTCATGCTTTCTGCTGTGGTCTAAGAATAGCTTCAGAGCTCTTACCCCACTGAAGCTGTATATCAGTGAAGTTGTCTCGGTCCCTCTGTAGTTGAAACATCTATAAAAGGAATGAGTACCTAATTTGCGTTGTCCCATGTTCATGTAAAACACTATGATCAACTGCCTTTGGAATAACTGACCTGGTCATAATCTGTTGCAAGTGCATTATTAATTATGTAATTTAACAGTGCCAGTGTTGCTTTAAACCCTAATTGGATTACCCTGCACAAGTGTATTTGAGACTAAAACTTGACGCAATGGTCAACAAATCCAGCTGACCAACAAAACACGTGCCTGGCACTTACTTCCACCAGAGATCTCCACTGAATAATTATTAGGTCATGGTTGTAATAGGGAAATGTGTATTTTTAAGTGTTAAGTAATGAGTGTGAAGCGTCCAATGTGTTTAAAATGTGTGTTCCCTCTGGGCTGCAGAGGAAATCTGGCCCCATCAGTCACTGGGGGGGAAAAAACTTCTGCTGGCTCTGTTAAGGCTGAGATTTCACCTTCAGTTTTCAGACTCTGGTTGCTGGAGCTTAAAAAAGCATCTCCTTCTCCACTGGAATAGATAGTCTTATTGACCAAAACACTTGAAAATCGGCTTTGTGTGCCTTTTGCGTATAGATAAATTGGGGCAATAGGGTGGTTGGAGACTGTAGTCTTTTCTGTACTTCGAGGGGATGCTTCTGCAGAGGAGTGTACCTCTCAACTTTGCCCATTCAACAGTCATGGAAAGTGTAGCATTTCCTCCCGGATAAAAGCATCTGAGAATTCAAAGTGCTGGCTTGCACAGTGCCTGTCACGTTTTAACTGTCCTTGGGGGGAAGAGAGCAATGACACTGCCTTGGAAAGAGAGGAACAGGAAGGAGGTTTTTGTTTTTTGGTTTTTGGGTTGTTTTTTTTTTTTTTTTTATATCTAGCTTCTCATACACTTGGAAACCAAATTAAGAGTCAAGAAGCAAACTGTTACGTTAGGCAAATATCTCTGATGCTTGTAAAGAAAAATCTGGCTCCAGCTCTGTTTAAACTGGGGGAACATCCCTTGCAGTGCTCCTGGCAGGTAGGTGTTGGGTTATAATTAGCCAAATGCCTCGTGTACAGCCCTTACCCTGTTGGAGGGGAGACGCTCTACTAGTAAAATCTTTATAAAGTTGCTTGCTGGTGTGTCTTCTGGCTTTTTATTCTTAAGGTGAGCACAGCATTTTTGTGAGGCTCTGGGTGTAAGAGTAGCTGTATTTCAGGTTTGAGTGGTGTCTGGATGTTAACTAATACAGATAAACTTTTTTTTTTTAGGACCTATACATGGGCTGTTTTCCTTCCAAAGCAGCAGCCAACTTTTTTACTATGCTTAGGAACACAAAAGTTTTTAGTGATACATTTTAGTGTTTTTACGATACATGTGAAGTGGAAGATCAGCCACTTATCTTTAGGTTATGGCTCTTTCTTTGCTCTGTGAAAAGCCACATTATGATTAGGTTTTTTATTTATGCAAGCAACTCTGAAGTGAAGAAATACCATAAATAGGAGCAGCATGCACAGAGTCTTAACATTTGTCTATTTTGCATGTTTACCAGCCAACCAGGAGGGAAATACTTCTCAAATATTCAGCATGGGCTTGCGGGGCTATAGAAGTCACGCTGTTTAAAGAAATAGATTATGGTAATCTATGAAGATGACCTAATGCATTGTCCCTTTGCGCAGAAGATAAGATTATGTGTGGATCCTTGGCCTTGTTGGGAAGTCTCTGGTGGGCTTGGGAGATCGCTGGCTACAGAAATCACAAGGCTGACCCGAATTATTGTGAGCAGTTGTTTGCCTGGAGCTTTTTTATTAGGTGATCGCCTGAATATGTCTTCAGTGTTTTTTAAACATCTGTGTACTGTAGAAGGTGAACTTTTTTTTGAGGTTCTTGTTATCACAAAGGTGTTGGGTAAGCCAGGGCTTACCGAAGGATATCATGGATGTTGCCTTTCCCCTCCTCCCCTAAAAGTAAGAGCTGGCAGAGTCCTGTTGAGAGGAGGCTGGGTAAAAGTGCTGTCTTGAGCATTGCACTTGCTTCAGCTGGCAGCTCTTTTGGGTGGCTGCCTTTCACCTGGTCTTGATCTGATGCATGTTGATGGTTTGTGGTGGTAAAGCTCACATGTGCACCGGTGCCTTTGGGTTTGGCCACCGGTCCTGGCCGGTATACCCTGTGTGGAGGCAGAATGGGGGGCTGCTGTGAGCAGGAGGCATGGAGGGGCTCAGCGGGGTTATTTCTGCAGCTGGAAAGTCCTGGGGTGCTCGTGGTTTCTGTGCCGGGTGGCTGATGGATGCTCTGTGCTCCAGTAGTGAAGCTGCAGGGTTGTGTGGTGGTTTTGTTATTTGTTTTTTCTTGTCTTGTGACTTTTTAGTACAGGAAACTCTTTGCTTCAGTTAATATCTCTGATTAAGGCAACCTCACATTTGGAAGCATCTCTGCCAACTGGAGGCTAGTTTTGGCGTGTCCTCCCATGCTCTGAAAGATGTTGGTTCCCCAGGAACACATGTCCCTCCAAGAAGGTGGTCTCTGGCTTTGTGGCGGACCTGCATTGGAGGGCTTGAAGGAAAAGAGGGGGGAGGTGGGAGAAGTGACTTCTCTCTGTGGTGCAGAAAGGGGGTAACGTGGCCAGAGGGATAACTCTGTGCCTAGATAGCAGGGCAGTTGTGGGGCCAGGGGAGCTCTGGCCAACCCCGTGCAATGGTCATTTTCCCGCTCCATGACTAAGCACACACAACAGACTTGCTGTGAGGCCTTGGACAAGTCACTTTAATCTGTCTGGGTTTTCTTTTTCTGTTCTCTGCACTGTTTTTAACACTGAGCTCATCTCTCTTGTTGCCATCAGTGTTAAGTGTGGCTGGCCTGGGTTTATCCATTGTCACAGTGGTGCCCTGGAACAACGCAGCTGCCTGTTGCAGAAAGTTGGAGAGAGGCTTGCAAGCACCCCCTTCCCTTCCTCTCTTAAAAGTATGTCTCTGCTGAAGTGATAAACTGTAGGCACTAATTTGCCTGGAGGGGGTTTTTGTTCTTTTAAAAATTTAACATTCGTTTTCATGTCTTTCTCTGCTTGGGTGAGCAGGTTACCTCTTTTCTAAAGGAAAGCTCCATTCCCAGTGAAGAGACCAAGATCCAGAAGGGGCCCAAGCTTATGATCTCCTGGCCCTTGTTTTTAGGGGTGCCCCTAGCAGCATGTCCCTGGGGAGTACATGCAGAGAGACCTGAGCCAGCAAGTCTGCAGGGAGCAACTGGGACCTTGTAGGTCTGGGTGCCGCCTAGTCCCTCATGTCCTGGAGAAATGAGCCTCCCATTGCTGCTGCTTGAGGCAGCGCTAGCCTTGGCTAGCTCAACTGCACCCACAGCTCCCTTGGCTGGGGTCCAGCCAGCTCATGTGTCCATGCACTGGGCTACTGTCCCCACCAGAGGGGTCTGGGGTTAGCGCAGTCGGGGTGACCATAAATCTGTCATCACCTTCTGCTGCGGGGATGTGAATGTGCTCAGTGGGTGGGAGAGCTTGGGAGCCAGTAGGGTTAGATGCTGCTGTGCATGTATGCACCGCTCTGTTGCCAAGATAATGGCTTTCAAGGAGGAAACTGGAAAAAATAAATTAAAATTAAGTGATGTGACATGTTGGTTCCAACTCTTTTACTATGTTCTAGCTTTAGAAAGCCTACAGTGTGCCTGGGTTAATTCCCACTTGATTCACTGCAGCAGAGATTAACCGCTTCTAATTGAAGGTAATAAAAAGAAGAACAAATGTTATTCCTTGTCCACATGTGAATTATCATATATATGTATATATATTTTTACAATGGCTTAGAGATTTGGAAAAAGAAAACAACTTGCAAGCTTCTGTCACATGAGGCAAATTGGTTGTCTCCAGTTTATTATGGCAAAGTGTGATACTAAGCTGTATGTAAGCAGTTGACCAATAATGTTTTAAAGCAAAAGCTGTTGTTAGAGCAGTTGACCTGTACTGTGTTGGTGATGGGCTCTAATTCTTTTTGGCCTCTGCTAAGATAATGGGAGTCTGTCTGCTCAGGTGATGGAAAATTAAGAATAAGCCTTTTGTCACCTCTTAGAATTTGCGTGTGTATTTTAGATACAAAACCACTTTTGAATCTTTGGTTCATATGTGCTTGTGTTAGTCCTGTAAGGCAGCATGACATCTCTGTTGAGGGATAACACAGTGCTTATGCTTCCTGGGACACCTTAGTGTTAATTCACCTGTGGAGACAAAGAGGTTTTGATCTGGCTGAAGAGATTCCTTGTTTGATTGCTATTTAGCTCTGGATTCTGTAAATATGTCTGTCTTTTTTTTTTTTTTTTTTTTTCTCTCTTCTTCTTCCCTTCACTCTGGAGTACATGGATGCAAACTGGGTCAACTTTCTCTTGCCCTTTGGTGCTTTTTAGGATCTAGCCTTGTCTCCCTGACCATTAGGATTGGGATTTAAGTGCCAACAGGGCTGGCCCTAAAGTGTTTGTCAGTGTGGGGGCTGCCTTGCACCATCCTAGTTCCTGTAGTTTGCTGCTTTTATTATTGGACAGTGTGGCACCAGGATATCCCAAGACAGCACCCTTCATTTTCTCTGGGTTTTCTCCATCTGCTTTGAAATGCCTTGCTGGAAAGGGTCAAATCAGAGCCAGATATTATTATTATTTCTAGCCAAAAGGATAGAAACTCTTCACTTTAAAAAGGGTTTAGATCTAGCAGGAATGGATGGCACTCCCAAACGCTGGTGTGGTATATCAGCACCTTGTTTTCATATTAATTAATGCAAATGTTGCTGGTGTTTCTGATGTGGTGGAGCAGTCGTTTGGACTGGAAAAGAGCCTGCATTCATCTTTGGGAGAAACAGAGCAGCCTGCTTTGTTCTTAGAAAGAAGCTGTCCTGAAGAGGTTGCCCTTAAAAGGGTAAAGTGAATAAGTAGATGGCTGAACCATGAAAATGTCAGTGTTCTCAAGAACATGTGAATTAAACAGAAATGTCCACTCCTACGCATCCAGGATTACAGATGTCTGACACAGTGCTGGGACCCTTCTTCTTCAGACGTGCTGAGCCAAAGCCCTCTGCATTGCACTCGTGTGTGATCGCACCGGCTGCTGGCTGCTTCCAGGCCAGTTGCTGGAGGGATGCACACGGTGATGGGCAGGGAGATAATTCATAATAGGTTAAACAAAAAAAAACCACACCAAAAAACCCCAAACAAAAAAAAAAAAAAATCAACCCTGGTGTTTTGGGCAAATCTGGTCTGTTCTACCTCTGTCTGTGAAAACAGACTTGTAGCTCTTTGTCAATATAAAACCATTTGTGGTATCTTTATTGCATTAAAATAGTTTCTGTTCCCTCCCCCCCCTCACTTCCTCTGCCTCCTTTGTACATAGCTTTAGCATTTCTTGATGACCTTTTTGTTAATATGATTTCCAGTGGGAGCATTTCACAGTAGAAGTATGTATTCCTTCAGGGTTTATGCTGACATTTCCAGTGATTATTTAATTGGACTTCATGTTAGCCTACATCCCCACGGGAATGCATACTTTTGCTATGAGAAGTTGTAATGTGTCTAATTTTGAGTTTCTGCTATAAATGCTTGCCCTCCAGGGAGGGTAAGTCCAATCTTTGTCTGTCGCTGCACTATCGTCACCGTAGTGTGCTTGGGATGTGAAGTTTCTTGTCTTGTTCCTAATTACATTATTGCATGGCTTAATCCTTGTACCAGAATTGACAGCAGGCCTTTTCCTCTTTCACCTTCCCGACCGCTCCCTAAGGATAACTCAGTGCTTTGAAGGATGCTGTCATGTGGTTTATTTTCCTGCGAATACTCTTTTTTTTTTTTTTTTTTTTTCTCCTCTTGTTTCAAATGGGCAGACTCTGCACTCACTCAGCAGAGGGGGATTTCCAGTTATAAGCTGGAACCACTGTCTTGAATTCAGAGATGCGGTCCAGAAGTATCCACAGCGGCTTCTGGACAGGCTGGCATGTAGTCCAGAAGTTAGTGGCATCTCTTGGAAAAGCTGGCGAATAAGGTAGGGAAGGGATGGTGGGTAGCCTGGGGCCAACTCTTAGGGTCCGAGGTAAAACTAAGCTTAAGCCCCCCAAAAAAATCATCCCAAACTGAAATCCCAAGAAAGGTTCCCTAGCAGCAGGTTAAAAAAAACCAACCAACCGAAAAAAAAAAAAACCCCAAACAAACCCCCACCAAACTATTGTTTGTTTCTAATCAGAGCTACTTTGGATGATCTAGTGATCCTCAGAAGAAAAGCGAAGGGGTGAGAGCTGATGGTGGAAAGAAGCAAGTCACAGGCTGTGGTGTGGTAGGCGTTGGGGGTGATGGCATGGTTGAGCACGGGTGGCGGTGGGGCAGGAGGAGCCGAGGGCAGAGCTGGCATCTCTGGCACAGCCCAGCAGGGGGAAGGGTCTTTTGGTGCCCTCTCTCCTGCCTCCCTGGGACATGTCCCTAGGGCAGCCGGTCATGCTGTGCCTGGATGTCACAGTACAAAATAAAAAGTCGATGAGACCGGGGAAGGCGAAGGCCAGTGGGAGAGGATGTGCTGTGGCAAGGGGCGTGGGCTGTAGCAAGATGAAATTAGAAATAACATGCAAATGTGTGCACACGTGCCTCAATGCTGAGGGGAGACCTTTCCTCTCTATCCAGTGTCTCACTCTTGACTTCTGCAGGGACCTCAAAGCAGTTGTGTCAAGGATGTGCTTGTAACTCCTCTAGGCCAGAATTTGTGTACAAACTGACCTCTCAGGATAGTTCCCACATGGAAAAAAACTGACCTTGCAAGTTCTCTGGAATGCAGGGTTTTGCCTTTTTTTTTTTTTTTTTTTTTGAAGTGCTGTTGGCAGCTCGATTAGAGGGAGAGACGAGATTAGATTGAGTGTGTCGAGGTGGAAGCTGTTCTTTGTGAACTATGTTTACTTTTTTATGTTTGTTTAAAGCTTAATCTTTTGTGGTAAGGCTGATGCTGAATGCTGTGTGGTCAACTGGGGAAAGAAACCCTACGATGGGTCTTCTGAATCTCCTGTGGACAGGTGAGAAAATACACTTGCAGGACCAGAAAGTCAGACCTAGTCTACTTGCTGGTAGCAGTAGAAGTTGAAAAACCTTCAGTTATGCCTTTTGATTTTTGGAAAATGGGGGAAATGTGGGTTGTTGAGGTAAATGTGGATACTTCTGTTGTAAAAGGATGAATTTTTTTTTTTATTCACCACCCCCCCCCCCCCCTTCTTTAACAGCAGGAATGGAAATATGTAAAGCAGTCCTGGTGTCACTGTGGTCCCCTTGTGCTGCAGAAGGGCGAGTTCCCCTCTGTTGTGGGCTTGACCTCGCATAAATCTCCCTCCAGTGTTTTAAAAACAAACAAACAAGAAAAACAAACTAGAATGTCCTTGAAATTAAAGGAGCAACTCCTAGTGTCACCTGGGTGAGTGTGGTCTGATAGGTCTCTACCCCTTTTGACAGAAGGGAGTTGTCTTCCTCAGCTTCCTGCTGTGTGGGCCAAACAGAGTATTTTCAACCGTGTCGGGCTTTCTACAGCAGTGAGGGCAAGCCCTGAGCGCTGCTCAGCAGCAGCTGTGGTGAGGAGAAGGACATCTGTCTTGGACAGTAGGAACACTCCTACAGTGACCTGCTTGGATTAACCCTGTTGCTCTAGAAGAGGTGTGGGAAGCACAGTTCTTCGCCACGGTGAGCAGAGCCCTGCTTGGACAAGGAAAGTTGGCTGTCTTTTGTAGTTCAGGAAATTTGGGCATCCCTTCTTTCAGTACCTCAGGATGAACAGAGAACGATCGCCAGTATGCACTGTGAACCATCTTTGCCATGGCTAAAGTGGTGCCAGCAACAGCTGTGGGAAAGTGTGATGGCCACATCTTCCACCACGAGGTGCTTTTAGCTCTGGTGCTCTACGGGTGCACCCCCGGTGCCTCCATGTCCTCCCTGCCTAGCGCCTTTGGTACCCAGTAGACCTAGCCCTGCTTGAGGCTAAGGGAGTACTGCAAAAGAAATATGGAGAGGTGGGTGGTGTTCTCCTGCTTTTACTCTTTCCCTGTCATCTGGTGGTGTTGGAGACAAGGTAGGTGGGCCTTCACTTTGGTTATGGCCCGGATACAAGATCCTTTGTGCACAGCCATAAGCTTCTGCAGACATGGCTGTGTTGGTCAGTGGTGTGAAGAGATGGTCTGGGTGGTTGTCCACATCCTGGGAGTGGATTTGGTCTATACTGGCTGAATTCTGCTTCAACCTGTACAACTCCCCCCCCCCTTTTTTTTTCCTGTATGGAAGCAAGCAGGCTGATCGGATTTGCTGCTAAAAGCGAACCTCTGTGGGCTGGGGGGGGTGGTGTCCCTTGGAGTGCTTCTGCGTTGGAGTTCTCAGGTTCCCCTTGCATGGGAAAGGACTCCTACCGTAGGCCTGTGACTGTGGGAGAAGCCACTGCCTCCAAAGAAGCCCAGACAGCTTCAGCCCTCTGTAAACCTGTCCTGGGAAGGTCAGCACAAGGGAAGTGGTGCTGCCTACCTGCTGAAGCTAGTGGGACCGCAGCGTGAGCCAAAGGGTAGGAATATGTGACTATGAGGGGGGAAAAAAAAAAAAGATAAACAAGCATAGCGCTCAAAGAAAATTGCATCATCCCCCTCGAGCATGGTGCTACACTCCACAGCGTGCCCCGCTGTGGTACAGGAGCAGCCCAAACACCAGCAGTAAAGTGGGGGTGGCTCAGCACCCGCGTGCCGCCCTGCAGCAGCACCTCTAGGCACTGCTGGTGGCATGGTACAGGGGTGGCCCTGGTACCCTGACCCCCCCGCCTGGGTGGGGAAGGGGTGCAGCACCAGGTGGGTGAAGCAGCTGGCAGTACCTGACCTCTATTTTTACATGCCAGAGTCAAGTTTGCTTAACCTTGAGGCATCCTGCACTTTGAATCAACTTGACACAAAGTCATCTGTCCATTAATAACACAGGAGCAGTTTAATTGTTGTCTTAGTGGAAAAATACATGAGACTGTCATCAGCTGTTGCTTCTGGCAGTGCTTTTCTGCAGTAATGTAAATAAATGAGGTCACAGGTTTAAAGGAACAGGCTGTACTTGCACAAATTCAAAGCGTCATCTTAAACAGATATGCACCAATTGTCTGAATATCTCTGTCCTGTGCCCCAAATGATAGCTGTAACATTTTGACCTTAAACACTCAAACGCAGCTGCAGGGGCTTGGTTTGCTGTGTCTGTACTGACAGGGCACATGCTGAGTGGGTGTTTTAAAACTTGGCTTCGTTCCCAAGCGAGTTAAGCTTTTGGTGGCCGGAGCCCTGGTATTGCTGAATCTTCTGCTGCTCCTCCCGCCCGAGAGCCCAGCGACTGAAGAAGAGGGGAAGTTACAGACTGAACATCTCTTCTGCTGATACTGCACAGCGACCTGGGATTTCTGCTCTTGCTGCGCATGTGCATGTGTGTGTTGGCTTTATTTTTGAGATGGCTTTGTGGTATTGTAATCGAGGATGAGCGGATCCAGAAATCCGCCTGGACAGCTTTGAAAGCTGTATAAAAGGTCTGTTTGTCTCCCTGGGACCACGTGTTCTGTCTAAATGTGGATCCCGCATCTGCAGTCTGTCATGTATAAAAATATGTTCCTGTTTGTAATCGTAGTGGGAACACCCAGTACCTGCCACGCTCAGAACAAAGTATGGCCATGCCGATGAGGTAATGCAAAGGTATTGCTTTATGGTGAGCGTTTTTCATGGTAACCACTGCTCTGTAAGCTCCCTCACTAAAGGGGGAAGAAGGTCACTTCCTCCCTTTACTGTGGGGTAAGAGCCTGTTTCCAGATAGGAAACGTATTGCAAATCTACCAAAAAATACTGTAAACCCACATCCTAGTCTGTATAGTTGCACAGCCATAGAGCAGCAGTGATGGGGCCAAAGAAGACACAGAGAAGGAGGGCAGGTGTTCCTGTGCTACTTGTACTTTAATGCTCAGTCTTCTCTTAAAAAAATCACTTGTACAAAATGTGTGCAGGTAAGGTTTGTTTCCTCTTGCTTTCCTTGTAGATGATTTTTTCTATTGCAAGGTCATGGTCCCTTGTAAAAGCTGGTTGCCTAGTTCCTGCCACACCTTTTGTGCCCGTTTTGCATTGTATTTGCCCTCTTCTGATGGCAAATGACAGACACCATGTTTGGCATGTGTTTTTTTTTTTATGCGAGCACCATGCTGCTTGTCTTTTTTTACTTGTTCAGATCTGCTCTGGCTCCTGTGCAGCTGCTCACCTGGCCTCATAGCGCTGGTGCAAGCCCCGGGCTTCTGGGTGGCTTCGGAGCTTGAAAATCTGTGTGCAGCTGCTGCCCAGGCGCTGCTTGGCAGGGGATTTTGAGGAGCATTAAGTGAGATGTTTATGGGCAGATGGCTGCAAAAAACTTGAACAAACAAGTATGAATAGCTGGAGCATGTATGGTGCTGACTTGAGACTTCCTAAAAGTTTTGAGGTCTTGGACAATCCAAAGTCTGTTGTCGCTCACTAACTGTTCTGGCAGGGCAGGAAGATGTCATGCAGTGATAACTGCAAAAATATCTGGCTCTTGCATCAGTGGCGAGCAAGAGGCCTCCAACTGCTGCTGTGTTTCACAGGATAGCAGTAAAGGCCGTCTGCCATGAAGGGTCCTGCTTCACTGATTCATTTCCTTATAGAAGAAATACCTTGGGTTCCTCAGCGTGCTGGGCATCCTTGTGTGTCCATCTTCATTCGGATTTGGGTCGGTTCAGTCCCCTCTGAAAGCCTGCCCGGCAGCTGTTCTGGAGCAGAGTGTGCACAAGAGGACTTGGGCTGTTGTCAGTGTCCATGGCATGGGCTGCATCAAACTGGCCGGGCGATTCAGGCTTTTTGCCTTCCTTTGGTTATTAAAGCTATGTGGTATGTATAAATGTCGTGGTTTAACCCGGCTGGCAACTAAGCACCACGCAGCCGCTCGTTCACTCCCCCCCTTCCTCAGTGGGAAGGGAAGAAAATAAAAGGTTAGAGCCATGGGCTGAGATAAAGACAGTTTAATAAGAGAAAATAATAATAATAGTAATAATGAGAACGGTAACAATATACAGAATATACAAAACGAATGATGCACAATGCAATTGCTCACCGCCTGTCCCGAGCCGTGATCACTCTCCCCGCGACCGACCGACTAAGCCCCCCCCGAGCATGACATTCTATGGTATGGAATAGCTCTTTGGTCAGTTTGGGTTAGCTGTCCTAGCTGTGCTCCCTCCCAGCTAGTTATGCACCTGGCTGAGCAGGAGAAGCTCAAAAAGTCCTTGAGTAGTCTGAGCACTACTAGGCAACAACTAAAAACATCAGTGTGTTATCAACATTCTTGTAGTACTAAATCCAAAACACAGCACTATGCCAGCTACTATGAAGAAAATTAACTTTATCCCAGCCGAAACCAGGACAATAAAGCTCAAAAGAGGTGAGGTTACAAGCATGGCGTTCTATAGAAGTGAACATTGGTGGCTTATCTAGCTGCTGGCATTTTGGTTTGTCACTGAAGGTGGCTCCTTGTTCAGTCTGCACTGCTGTGCATGCTAATGGTCTGTCCTGGTGGATATATTGCATTGCCCCTCTGCTTAGGCTGCCTGTATATGATGAAGGCTTTTTGCAGGTTGCAAACAGCAGCTGAAAAGCTGCCTTTAAAAAGCACTTTACTTTTGTGCTAGTGAGGGGTTTCTGCCAGGTTGTGCTTCTCCTCCACATCCCTGTTAGTGCCCTCTGTAATGCTTCCTTCATGCCCCGTGTTTGGGAATGCTTCAGCAGCTTCAACTGCAAAACAGCTTCTGTTACAACCGCAAGTGGAGTCTCTGCATCCATGCCTTGAGCTTGCTCGTGATCTGGAGTTGCTGTCAGTAGCAGTCATATGTTTTGGTCCTTGTTGAGTTTAACGAATTAACTCTTAGACCAGGCTTGCAGTAGCTATGTGTTGGTCCTCCTCTCCGGGTACAGCCTCTTCTCTCCCACTTCCTCTCCCCCACCACACGAAGATTTTAAATGCTGAAATAGCAGCTGTTTGACAAAGGAATACAGACGTGCCTGTATACCCTGTACATTGTATTTACTTTCATGTGGAAAGTCCATCCTACTTCAGCTCTTTCTGACTGGTTGTAATGAACTTTGCATGGACTTTTTTGGGGAAGTAGTCTCAAACTTTAGAAAAAACTGGGCATCACGCATGCATGAGCTCCACTTAAATTACACTAGTGCTTCATAAATCAGCTATGAGCAAGGGTCGTGTGTGGTGAGCGTGGGGGGAGTGGATTAAGGGAACAGCACTCGTGAGGTCTCTGGATCCTGTTTTGGGACCTGCATGACTTGTATGGCAGTGCAGGTCCAAGCTAAGCTCTTCCTCTTGGCTTTAGAGTTCAGCTTCCCTCCATGACTGCATCTTGCTGCATCCTTTCTGGGTACCAGTGTTCTTGTCCAGTCCTCCCTTGCTCGTGTGTCTGAGCCAGCTCAGGTTAGCAATCCTCTCCCCAGTAATGTGTTGTTTCAGGGACATTTGCTTTGAGAGTTGCTCGGGTATGGTACTTTAAATATTGCTTGAACTGACTTTTTTTAACTCTGTACCCACATGAGGGAAGAGAACAAGGAGAAGGGGGGATGTGGACTGACATTGGGAAAGGTGACCTCTTCACTGGAACATGTCAAAAAAGAAATTGTGGGTGAAGCTATTGTATGTTTGGCTGCTCCACTTGTTTGGGCATCTTCCGCATGGTATATCTGGGATCGCCTTCCCATCCTCTGGCCTGGTGCTCCTGCTGGAGTGGTGGGGATTGCCCTGCACCTCTTGCTCTTTTCTGGGTACAGTGATAACAGAGGGGCTCTGCATAACATAATGGTCTCTTGTCGTCTTCTCCTCATTCTCATCTGCTGGACTGAAGCTCGCAGTGAGGATGAGTTGGTAACAGGAGTAATAGTGTCTTCTGGCCAACAGGGCAAGTGGAGGCCCCAAAAGGAGGGCATAGATAGTGAGGAAAGAGCTTGCTTGAGCCTCTCCAAATCTCTCTTGTATTTTACAAGGCGGCTGTTGAAGCAGGATGGTGTCTGCCACACCAGCAGTGTCCGCACCTGAGTGCTGAAGCAATGGGATCCTACCTCCGCCTATGGCTGCTTACTCCCAGGAGGCTGCAGGAGAGGTGGAAAATGAGCATTGACTCATGGAGTCACTAACGCAGCTTATTCTTCAGGGGTTTTCTTGGGAATCCCAGCATGCTCAGGTTACTGTTCAAACAGCAGTATTTAAGCTGAATGGATTGCTTGCCTATGCAGAAGGATGGGGATGGGGGTTTAGGGCTTATTTGGACCAGGCTCTACGCTGGGGCTGTTGGTTTGGATGAGACTTCAAACATCTTCAGCTTGGGGACCTTGTTTGTTTTCCTGAGCCGACTAAGAAGACTTTTCAGACCCTGTCAAGGCCAGGTGTTGCAGTTGGCAGTCAAGCTCAGATTTTTGTCCTTGCTTTCCCTTCCATCCTGCTCCCCTCTTATCACAACTTTGTGAGTAGAGATCTTTAAGGCAGATCTGTTTGCTCTGTGTCCTGTAAACACTGAAGACAAGCATGCTTGGGGGGGGGGGGGGGGAAGTACTCTGGTTTGTGGACGATTCAAGGATTTCTGGGAAAGTGAGTTACTAGCGGCACGTGAAGAACAGAAGTCTGGATGTTAAAAAGGGCACTTGTATTAGAGGAGCTCGGATTGTTGTGACCTGGTCTGCGTACCTTCAGCCCATCACATACTGCATTGGGCACCAAGATGGGCCCTGGAGGGGTCCCACCGTGCGGGTAGAGGCGTGTGGGCATTTGGAGTTGCAGCACTTGAGATGCAGGCTTGGAAGCCCTTTGCTGTATCTAATCTAGAGCTGGTGTGGCAGCGTGTTTTGCTCTGGTTTAAAAATTTCCTTTGCCAGATCACTGTCAAAGAGCATGGAAAAGACAATAGACAAATAACCTCTTTTTTTTCTTTTTAAAAAAAAAAAAAAAAAACAAACAAAAAAAGATTAGTGGGATGGTGACATTCAGCATTTATTTTGGCTAGTGTAGTTCTTTCTAGTAACTTCAGCATAGCTCTCCCCCCTCCTGGGTGTGTGTGGGTGGTGGTTTGTTTTTTTTTTTTTTTTTGGCTTGCATTTAACAAAGTGCAATTGAATCGGAACACTTGGCCTGTCTCAGTGCGGTGCATGACTCCAAGTATCCTGGTACAACGTAAACGTGTGCTTTTGCAGGCGAGGTTGGGGGGGGGGTGTGATATATCATTGCATTTCTCCTCTTTCCGGCTTTTTCTTTTGGAGGAGCCACCTGTTAGCATTACATCAGCGGCTCCCAGGAACGCTGCCTCCTACCAAAGGCCTTACACAAAGTAGTTCTTCTTGTATTGTTTGCGCTCAAAGAGCTGATGTCATGCCAGCTGATGTCATTGTGTGCTTTGTGTAATCGCTATGGAAACCGGGCAGGTGGGGAGCCTGGGGCTGATGTAATTGCCGAATGAGGTGCAGAAAGAAGGTCTGCTTTTCTCACTCCAGTTCTGTGGAGCCGCCTTCCTGAGGGGGGGAAAAAAAACGGGGGGGGGGGGAATGCTGCTGGAATAAGCCAGCAAAATGTGCAGTAGAGCCAGAGGAGGCACAAGCCAAAAAAAAATTACTCCTCCCTCCCCCTTCGAATCCATTTCCCAATCCATATTAATGTCCTAAAAATAACTCTTGCTAGATATTTTCAGGCAATTGGGGCAGAAAAAGGAGAACTGTTCGCCACATGTTAAGTGGGCACCTCGGTTGCAGCTAGGTTACAAGGAGTGGTGTTTTCTTTCGTTTGGCCGCACAAATGCATATGTACCGCTCCCCAGAGCGATGCTGGTGTGACCTGCACCCACCCCTCCTCGGGGGTGTCAGGTGGGGGGGATGCCCTGCGGGGCTGCCTCTGGCAGGCAAATCTGCTGTGGACAGGTAAAGCTTGTTCAGCCTGGAGAAGAGAAGGCTGCCGGGAGACCTGATTGCAGCCTTTCAGTACTTAAAGGGGGCCTATAGGAAAGATGGGGAAAATCTTTTTAGTAGGGACAGCTGTGACAGGACAAGGGGTAATGGCTTTAAACTAAACCAGTGTGTGCTTCTAGCCTGTTTGCTCATAGTTTTGGTGATGTTTTCCTTCTTGGGAAAATGCCTTTTGTCTTCCCCCCTGCTTTTGCCTCCTCCTACGGGGCTCGCAGGTGAGGCAGTCCCAGAGCACTGAAGTTGCAGAGGTGTGCTTGTCTGTGAGCCTGTTCCTTGGCACCATCAGCCTCATGGAGAGGAGGACAATGCGTGCTGCTGATTCATGCCACCCTCGCCGTTGGTGGCCATGCCCACCATTGGTCACCATGACAGTGGTGGTGGGGACATTGGAGCCAGCTCCAGTCCTGGTGGCCCCAGTGTGCGCTCCAAAGAAAGGTGGGTTCAAAGCATTGCCAACCTCAGGGTGTCTAACCAAAGTATCTGCTTGGTCTCTCTTCCCAGGAGGACTCAGCGGTTTCAAGCAGAACCATGAAAACCTCTGTGATAACTCCCTCCAGCTGCAAGAGTGCCCGGAGGGGGGAGGAGGGGGCGGCGCATCTGCTGTGCCCCCCACGCTACCTCAGTCCATCCCCACCACGCCGGACATCGAGAACGCTGAGCTCACCCCCATCCTGCCCTTCCTCTTCCTTGGAAACGAGCACGATGCTCAGGACTTGGAGAAAATGCAGAGGATGAACATAGGCTATGTAATCAATGTGACCACCCACCTGCCCCTGTACCATTACGAGAAAGGCATGTTCAACTACAAGCGGCTCCCAGCCACTGACAGCAACAAGCAGAATCTCAGGCAGTATTTTGAAGAGGCTTTTGAGTTCATTGGTAATTACCCTTGACTAGAAATACTCTTGTTTTTCGGGGTTTTTTTTACCTGTTGTAAGAATCTAGACTGAGTTTTATGCTTCGCTAGCTACCCTGAAGGCTGTGTAAGGCCGTATTTACTCTTGTTTAGGTTGTCAGAAATGCTGAGCACCTCATGCTTCTACTCATTCTCATCTCTGGCATATCCAGTTCAGTAGCCCAGGGGTACAATTTCTATCCATTGATAGTGATGCCTACCTCCAGGCTTCCAAATTCAGGAATCCCCAGAAAACTGAGACTTTTGTCATCCACTCTTCTTGATACCTTTGCATTCCAAGTTTCCATGATGGCTTCCAGCCAATTTTTCATAGTAACTATTCTTAATGATGGCTGAGTCTTTCCTAACTTAACTTTGTGAGAAAACTGGCAAACTTTCATGCTTCCCTTGTTCTACATTGAGGTTTATACAGAGTATATGTGCGGATGAGTGGATTGGGATGAAAGCTTGTATTAATAAGCCTCTAAACTTTTTAGGCTGTGTGAGAGCATTAACCACAGACATCCAGCTTGTTGGGGAGGTTGCTGAAGAAGTGACCCAGCAATGTTACCCACGTTGCTCTGAACCTCTCTACCATCCACACACAACAACCCTCAGCCAAGTTCAGGGGTACATTCAGCTCTGGTTGGTCATCTAGGCTAAAGCCAGATGGTATCTTCAAGCAAGATGGGCCAGTGAGGACATTAGCACCTGATCCTGAAAGCTTTTGTGGACCTTCCCTTGCCCCTCTAAATGTCTCTGTGGGCACAGCTTTTACAGCATAGTGAATGTCTACTTGTGCTTCCTCAGCACAAGTACGTGTCCTGAGAGGTTTTCTTGGCTATGCTGGGGGGACCACTGACACATAATTTTATTTTCTTGTGCTGAGGCTGGGCTAATCTCTTTACCAGTGCTTCAGGCTCCGTGGTGGAGGACTTGACGAACGAAGTGTGCTTCTGTGCTGTGTCACAGTTTAGGCCCTTAGCTGTCCCCCTGCTGAAGTGGGTGCAGAGCAATCTTCCTCCCTGCCCTCAAAACATCAGTGTTTATGGCCCTGTAGTCAGGGTGTGGGTACACGGCTCCTGAAACTCAAGCCTTCTTGTGCTGGCTCTGTGGAGGTGCTCTGGGGCTTGGCAAGGATTGGGCCCCAGTTGTGGGACTGGGGCCTGGGGTAGTAGGTCCAAGCTCAGCATGTTTTTCTGAGCCCACCTCCCCCTGCCGTATGCCTGGGCAGAGGCTCGCTGCTCTGAAGCCGACTGTGTGTCAGCCTGCTCCGGCTCTGTTTTGGTTGACGGGGTCGTTGTGTGCTGGTGCATGCAGCTTGTAGCTGTGCTACTTTGGTGAAGGTGAATGGGCAAATTGCTGCTGCTGCTGCAGTTCAGATGGTGTGCTGCATTAGAGTTCAAGTCTTACCACTGAGAGCTTCCACCAGGAGCCCTTGGGCTTGGCTTCCACAGCGTAGAGGAGCAAAGGATCTCTGCTTAAACCCAAATTTTCCCTAGTGTTCCTAACCCAACCCTGGCTCTACCAGTAGTGCTGTCAGCTCCCCAGACTGATTACTATGTGCATGGGAAGGTGAACACCCATTTTTGGGTGAAGGGAAGCCCTCTCTGAAGGCAGGGGAGAAGGAACCTTGCTTCGATCCTTTGGGAAGAAAAGTTGGGTCAAGAAATCCAGTAAAACCTTAAACTTTGAATTCAACAAGATGGAGAGATGCAATGGTCTAACTGCAAAGCTCTGTTGAGGTCCCCTGAGGTTTGGAGGGAGACTTCTGCACCCAGCATCCCTATGAGCTGCAGGATTAGACCTCTCCGAACTACTGAAAGCTAGTGCAGAGAAAGCGGCCTTGCTCTGAAAAGGTTTGGAAAGTGTTTCAGACTCCATTTTACTTTCTTTTTTAATAAATGCAGCTTGAGGGTCTGTCTTTGCTTTTAATAAACAAATATTTCTCCATTGGGAGTTTTTCTCCGTAGCAAATTTAGCCAGCTGGGGAAGTAACTACTCAAAGCTTTCCCTTCCTCAGGGTAAACTTTAAATTGCATTTGAGAAGATTTGGAAATGTTTAAACAGCAGCTTATTGGCCTCTCTTTCTTTAAATATGTCTTGAAAAAAACACAACCAAACCCAGGTTTAGCTAAGACTAAAGCCATAGGAAGTGAAATCATCAAAAACTCTCTGGGAAAGCGTGTCAAAATGTGTTAGAGTTTCAGCTTTCTGAAACACTAACTGGCAAAAATGTCCAGAGGGAAGCTGGCTTCATCTATGCTTTCACAATACAGGTTGAGCATGTGGGGTAGGATGAACTGCACTCTTAGTGGGGTTGGACTCATGCCAAAACTGGGAAACTAAATTCATGCTCCTCCTGTGGGTTAAAACAGAAGAAATAGGTTGAAGTATCACATCTTGAAAGTTTTATCTCCTGTTTTAAAAGCAAGCTGTGGGAGATGAGGATGGTATGGTAGTGACTCCCCTCTGGTGTCCTATTAGCATGTGGTTCCAGGGGCTGTGTCCTCCCTAAATCCTGCCCAGGTTGCATCCCTCTAAGTGCTGTATCTTTGTGGCGACTGAGTGTGTGTGTGATTGACTGTCATTCCCCTCCCTCCCCACCACTCCTGGTGAGAAGCGTGGGGTGGGGTGGGGTGGGGGGGTAGCATTCAGCTGAATGCAATGCTGTGCTCAAATCATGGAGAGATGGGGATGGCAAATCCCTTTTTCACACTGCTGAAGGTGACCAAGTTGAAGCAGGCAGAGCTTGGCATGCAGGAAGTGAGGAGGCAGAATTTGGGGTCTCTTACTGCTGGAGTCTTGCTGGGGTATCAACTGGATCCAGCTCTTGCAGAGGCACCGCAGCGGAGTGCCATATTTAAGCTCATTTCAAGAGCAGCTTTGTAAAAGCCTCAAAGATCAGAATCATAGAATCGTTTAGGTTAGAAAAGACCTTTAAGATCATCAAGTCCAACCGTTAACCTAACCCTGCCATCCCACCACTAAACCATGGCCCTAAGCACCTTGTCTGCCCGTCTTTTAAATACCTCCAGGGATGGGGACTCCACCACTTCCCTGGGCAGCCCATTCCAGAGCCTGACAACCTTTTCTGTGAAGAAATTTTTCCTGATGTCCAACCTAAACCTGCCCTGGTGCAACTTCAGACCATTTCCTCTCATAGGGCTTTGAAACAGATGTACTGCTACAAATTGAATCTGAAAATACCTGGTTTTTTGAAAAGGTGGTGTCCTGCTTTGAAAGACAGGGAGGTTGAGGTGCCGTTGTAACATGGCAGCATTGCAATGGAGGTGGAGATGGAGCCCGAGTTGCCTCGTCACGGGTCTTGACCTCCTAAACAAACGCTCCCTGGCAGTGCACGTGAGCAGCACGGCAGCATCTCTCAGTGTGCAGTTTGTCTAATAAAGAAATAAAAGTGAGCGTGAGGGTTTTCAGTGTGAGACTGGCCTGTGTGTTTCCCACTCAGTAACTCGGAAACCCTGAAGGAAGATGGACTGGAGGGGGAGGGGAGGAGATGCTGCTGTGCTTGTAATCAAATAAAGGGATTCTTCACATTAAGTTACTCTTAATTGCAGTGAGCATTTTCTAATATACAAACTGGAAAAAATCTTACTTTATTCTGTCTTTCTCCTTTCCAGAGGAAGCTCATCAGTGTGGAAAAGGTCTCCTCATCCACTGCCAGGCTGGTGTCTCCCGATCTGCCACCATAGTTATCGCGTACTTAATGAAGCACACACGCATGACCATGACGGATGCCTATAAATTCGTAAAAGGCAAACGACCAATCATTTCCCCTAACCTTAACTTTATGGGGCAGTTACTGGAGTTCGAAGAAGATCTAAACAACGGCGTTACACCGCGAATCCTCACACCAAAGCTGATCGGCGTGGAGACTGTCGTGTGACAGCAAAGCTGCGAGGAGGTGGTCGATGAAGGGGTTAACCTGATTTGGGGCAGCGACGGGTGGGTTGTGGGTTTTTCTTTTTAGCTTTCAAGGGGGGTTTTGTGGCAAACCTTTTGTGAATAAAAACCTTTTTTTGTAAGGAAAGGTTTTTAAAAGAGATCCAAGAACTTCGCCGTGTTTGGGATGCTGTTGTGATTTCCTTCCCAGGCGCTGGCAGAGCAGGGAGGCTTCAGAACAAAAGGAGAACTTTTTAAAATCAAAACAAGAAGAAGAAATACTGGGCTTTTTTTTTTTTTCTTTTTATTTTTCCCTCCTCTCCAGCTATTTGTAGAGTTTATGGCTAAGTAGTCTGTGCAGGTTCATAGACTGAAGAAACCTAAATTGAAGATGAAACACAAACAACCAAAACAAAGCAGGAAAAAAACCTCCCTGAAACATAAGGGCCTTCGTTCTGCAAAGGCTTTGCTAAAGATAACCTAGCTAAATGCTCACCGATGCAAAGGAAATCGGAGCAGCTTAAAAAGGCTGCAAGGTACTTTTCACACTCCTGACTCGAGAAGAAGAAAAAAAAAAGTTTATTTAGCGTGTTTCATGTTCCAGTTCTATTTTTCTATTTTGGGGTGTAAGGTTTTAACAGTAAGGGACTTTGATCATTCTATGCCATATGCCTTCACTGGCTTCTTGTGCAATAATAATTTGGGGTTTGTTTTGAGTGTTCAAACCGATTAGAGTTGGCTGCCTGCTAATAATAAGATAATAATTTTTAAAGTCTAATAGTGCAACGGCAGCCGGCTTGGTTCAGAAAGGATAAACGAGAGCAATTATTTCGTTCCTTTATATGATTTTGATCCTGGTTACAGTGCCATAAACCTTGTTACATATGTATATCAGAATGTACAAAAATTGAGAACGAGCAAAGTTTATTTAAAAATATTTTTCGCACAAAATACTGGTGTGTTTCAGTTGTCTATGTAAAAAAAAATTTGATTATAAAACAAAAAATCTTTTGGAAAATGTGTGTCCTTTTATTTCTTTAGCAATTTTCTATTTTCTTTCTACGGGATGGGTTTTTGTTCTGGTCTTTTTGTTTTGGGTTGTTGTTGTTGTTGTGGTATACATCTCCCTTTGACAAAACTCGTATCTCTTGTTTGGCATCTCCTCTTCAGCGTTTCATTCCTGGCCTCTGCTGGTAGAACATGCTTTCTTTATTTTTTACTGTACTCTGGCATTCTTCAATTTCTGTAACCAGCTTTCTCTCTCCTGGAAGTACATCAGTTTTGGAGTTGTTCAGCTGAATTAGCACTGCTGGCGAGGGCTCTTTGGGACAGACCTGTTATTTCTACAGCTCAGTAGCCATTTGGAAAAATGAGAAATAAACATTCTCTGCTGATTCCTTTTCAGTGCTTCCTGCGATTAGCTTATCTTCAGTGTTATAAAACTGTCCAGTTTCTAGAAACATGTCGGTCTCTTGTGTGCTTTTCCCTGGCCTCTCTATAGCCCACTCCTTTAAGCAGTTCCACAATTCCCGGAAATCCTTTTCCTGGGATCTTCCCCTCTCTCTTGGCCAGCTTTCCTTCATCCCCCTCCTTTTCCAGCTGTGTCCGTGTTAAGTGTGGTGTGTGTTGTAGGGCTGATGTTTTGGCCTGACGGTGTCCCTTGGGTGGCTGACTTGTGCTTGCTTTGTTTGTATTTACCTTTTCTTTTTTTTTTTTTTTTTTTTTAATGATGTGGTATAACTGGAACTCTTCTGGACTGTTGCCAACTCCATAAAGTTTAATTTGTATGAGCCTAAAATGAGGTAGAAAACATTTCTCGTATGATTCTGTTGTGCAAACTAATATATCCCAGGAAGCCTGGTAGCAGCCAAGGTTTTTCCTAGATGAAAACCTAGATGGACTGAACCAAGGTAAAAACAGGACCTGTTGGAAAGCTTATGTATAGTCACATTAGACATGTATATTTTTTGTGGACATTTTACTTAAAACGTTGTTACTATACAGATATTTTCTTGAAACTTATCCCTTTATTAAATTATTTTTCTACTGGACTTGATTTTTTTTTTTTTATTATTTTCTATGATCAATATTGGTCCTTTTGCCAAGGCACCCTTGGCAGCCAGGGTTGCCCAAGTGACAAAACCTCTCAGACTGTGACTGCTCCTGGGGCTAAGGAGCGAGCAGCTGGACAGAGGAGTCACTGTTTGCTGGTTGGGAGCCTTCGTGCTCCAGGAGGAAGGAGATCCCTTAGCAGCGATGGTCTCCCTCACTTCTCCCCTTTCCTTGCATTTGGACTCAATGTCTTCCAGCTGTTCTCCATGAACTGCAGGTGCAGGTCGTTTGGTAGCAGGGAGGAGGTTAGAAAACACCTTTGTTTCTTGCCAGAGAAGCAAAAGCAGCAGTAAGGCTGAGGGCTGGCTGAAAAGTTGGCCCTTACAGCTCATGTTAGTGGCCATAAGTGCTGTGTAACAACACCAGTGCTGCGCGAGGGACATGGGTTATTTGGCAAGGGGAGCGTGTGAGTTGCCTACCTGGCACGCAGCCCTCCTAAGTGTGAGGGGAAGGAGGACTAAATTCAAAATGGGTCTTTCCCGTTACTGCTGTTTGCTTGTGCCTGTGCTAAATGGCCCAGCGTGCACACCTCCAGCCAAGGGAAGGACCTGCCATGCTGACGTGACTCGCAGCATCCTCTCTGCTTTGGCCTCGGCTGCCACACGCTGCCTTGGATCAGGATCACGTTCGCAGCCACGTAAGTGCTTGTGTTTGGTTCTTATTTAAGCTAAAGAATAGCCGTCATGGCCCCGAGTAAGTTGCTGGCAGTGGAGGATCCAATGCATTCGCCTTGGTAAGGCTGAGCAGCGCTGCTGTGTGCACGAATGTGGAGTTTGGGGGGGGCTTGCTCCTTGCCGCAGAAACCCTGTCAGCCTTTGTGCTCCTCATGGTGAGAAGTAGCACCTGGTTTTGGTCTCTGGTGTGATGAACTTGGAACTGATGGGGCAGGGCAATGGGAGGTTGTGAGCAAGCGGAGTTTGCTGTGGGTCTGTTGGTAGTGGAGGCAGCCTGGGTCAAACCCCTCCTTTGTGTGGACCCATTCCTTTGGAGGGGCTGGAGCAGTCCTGGAGGAGAGGAGCTCAGGAGGGTTTTGTCCCACTGAAAGCAATGCTGGGAAACAGCAGCCTGGGAAATGCTTCACTGGGGGACAGGCTGGGGAGAAATGCTGATTTTTTTTTTCAGACAGAATTTATTGAAGTTAGTGAATGGTTGCTTGACTTCTTTATGCCTGAGGGTGAGAGAAATTGAGTTAGGGTTTGTATGAGTGTTGGAGCCCTGCATGCGTGTTGGAGGTGCCTCCTGTTCTGGTACTAAATCAATGTACTGCTAACATGTGCCTGCGTATCAGTAGAAAGCCCCTGTCTGAGCATCACACACTCCTAGGCAGGGGGGCAAAAAATAAATAGGTTTGCCATTATTTCTAGGAGAAAACAAGGCTGAAGGGGTGGGGGCCACAGTGGCGATGGAGTTTTAAGCAGACATCAGTGTTGCTTTGCTACAGAAACGTCCAGAAAGGTTATTTCTGACTGTAAGGTCAGAATTGAGGCTTGATCACTGCTCACCTGCTCTTACCGCTGGCTGCGGCACGCTCCCAGCCTCTCTGAGATGGGGCACAGTTTAAAAAAAAAACAAACCACAGATTGGGAAAAATAATTCAGTCGCCTTTGACCTGCAGGTGGGTGTCAGCAAGGACAGGACCTGCTTTTCCCCACTCTGTCAGCATTGCATGCGTGTCTGCGAGGTATGCTAGAATAGGTATGGTCCTGGAAAATTGATTACCCCATCACAGAATCACAGAATGGCAAGGGTTGGAAGGGACCTCAGAAGATCATCTAGTCCAGCCCTCCTGCTAAAATTCGGGAGCACAGGGTAGCCTCTGAGTGCTTGTTTCCTTAGAGCATCACTGTTGAGCCCTACGTCGTGTGAGTGGGTCCCTGAGACCCGACTGGCAAAGCAAGGCAGGGTGTTCGGAGCGAGTGTCGCTTCTGGTGTGAACTTGCTTCCTCTTTATAAACAAGGAACTCTACTGAATGGTGAACTATCAGTGTGTGAGTGTTAAGACCTGCTGTAAATCTCTATTAACGCTAAAACTGTTCAATTCATTGACCTTGCAAGCTATCCCAATTTTAAGGTTGGACTTCCAGAGCCAAAGAGATTGTTTAATGTTCCGTGCTAGGTATCTCATATACTTTATTCTTCTGGGCCACACCGGGGACTGAACCGAATCCCCCTTTTTGTCTTAGCGGTTGATTTTCTGAGGCTTGCCATGACTTTACCATTCACAAATGTGCTAACGTCCTTTGGGGAAAGACAAATCAAAGGTCCCTCTCCTACCCGCTTGACAGATGTGGGCTAGGAGCGTTTCAAGATGAAGCAGTCTCGTAGGAAGCACGCTGTTACCTTATGGTCACCAGGTCTGCTGGCAGCTCGTTGCAGGGAGGTGTGTTCAGAAGCACACACAGGAGCTGACGAGACTGAGATAGGAGCCGCAAGGGGTGTGGGAAAGCACAGAGCAGACTGGGAGCGTTGTGGCCTCAGGTCCTGCTCAACCGTGGTGGAGCTGGCTCCTGGGGCATACGCTACCAGCAGCAGGAAAGCCTCTGGGACCCAAAGGTACCAATTCAGAAGAGAGGACAAAAATCAAGCGTGCTCTCCCTTGACTGAGTTAAGGAGGTAAAGCAAGATCAGACATGGCTGATGGCTGTCTCGTTAGCAGGTATCTGCTTTCCCCGTGGCACGTGTGCCTGCTGCTCCTGTAGGTACCACAGGGGAGGTTACTGGTGAGCTGGTTTCAAATGGTGTGAGCACAGCCTGACATCCATAGACAATAATAAGAGCCATTGGCTTTCCCCCAAGCATGGTGCTGTTGGCAGGAAAGGGAGGTGGTTCAAGCTGTGCTGTGTTCCCAGGAGCAGTCCTGGGTGCTGCCGGCCCCTGGCATCCTCCCACTGCTGGGTGCAATATTAATCTCTCTGCTCAATTATGTGCCCCTTTGCTGAGGGGTTTCTTTCTTCTGCCATCTCCAACTCCCTCTGTTGGACTTTTGTCCCAGTGGAGCATGAGATGGAAGAGCAGGCTCCTCTCTTGTCTTGCTTCTGCATCTTTTCCAATGCTGTCATTCCTCAGACTAGAGGAAAGCAATTTAAACCCAGACATTTTCAAGGTGTACTGCAGCGAGATGAATGTTTTCAGCCACCCTGATGGGCTCCTGTTTTGATTTGGGTATTATCCAGGCAGCATCTCTCCTAGAGAGGCCAGAGCCCAAAACCACCTCCTGCAGCAATTCCTCCTTGTAAGCTTGCAACCACTGCGTTACTAGAAACAAGGGATGCTGGTGGGATGACAAAATTGCATACTGCATTCACCTGCAGAGTAGCACCCATTCTCTAGTTGGTGCTGCCCAGGGTGGGGATGCCTGTCAGGTGTGCAATGAGCTGTAGTGGGACTCAGCCAGTCTGCAGCCAGAAAGCCTGCTGGTGGCTCGGTGACTGAGCTGCTCTTTTACATCTTTATGGAGCCAGTATCTCGGAGTATGAAGAGATATGGTCCCGTGCCTCAGAAGCTGTCTGAGCTCCTGTCAAATTTGGCTGCGTCCAGTCTGGCTTAAATCCTCTGCCATGAGATGCCCATCTGTCAGGCTTGTTCCTGGGCTGTGACTTGAGTTTGTCAGAGCGGGCACCAAGCCCGTGAGCTCCTGCCTCAGGGCTGGGCTCGCTTCAGTGATGAGGAAAAATAACCTGAAGTTTTATTCCTGGGGATAATAATTGCTCTATCTGGGAAGCGGAGAGTTCAGCACAGTAGAGAAACACTTAGAAAAACTTAACATGAATCAGGGAGTGAAGTTAAAACATGTAACAAGCTATTTCTGATAGATAAAAGCACTAAACCAGAGGTTAAAGGTAATTTTACTCATATGCCTTGTCTTCACACTCCTGTACCTTAGCTTCTTTGATTGTCTATATATAAGAGGTGACATTGGAGAGCATGGATTTATCATGAAGATTTATTTGTCATGGAGAGATGAAGGAGCTGTCTGGCATTCAGGGGTTTTGTATCAAGTTGCACTCCTGGCAGATGCCAGTGGAGCATTTAAAGAAGATCACATTGTAGAGCAGGACAGTAAGTTGCTATAAGGATGGACAGAGGTTTGTCTGCGTTGCAGGGACTCTGACTAGAGCTCCACTGGATTTCTAAGATCTCTCTCTGGCCCAGGACGCATGCAGGTACAAAATCCAGAGGCATAAGGCCCCAGCTTCCCCAAGGATGTGCTCTGGTCATTTGTTAAAATCCATTGGGATGGTGGAAGAGGATGCTGGCATCAAAAACCATGAGATACTGGCAGCTGGGCTGAGGAGCTTGCCTGAAGCCGTTTACATTTTCAGAGGTCTGAACAAGGTCTGACAGCCCCAAACAAAGCTCTGCCCTGCCAGCATCCATCTGAAAGCTCTTTTCAAGGCACCTAGTTTCGGTGCGGTGCCGTGCATCTGCCTCGCGTTGCTTTGCTCTGTCTTGTAATAGTCCAACACCTGGGACCAAGCTGTTGCAGTTACTGGCAGTAGCTGGCAGGGATTTGTTTCCAGCAGGAAGCAAACGGGTGCTGAGGAGGAGCATGCTAACAGTTTGTGCTCCTTCTTCAAATCCTCCTTGGTTTTTGGCTGCGCTTCTTGAGCGGCGAGGGCTGCGGTGACCATCGGGTCATGGTGTGGAGCCCAGTTCTGCTTCAGCTGTTGATCCCGCTGGAGTGTGACCTATGGAGAAACCCTTCTGGGCTGGGGGTCTGTGAC
The DNA here is from genome assembly GCA_034008185.1 of Gorsachius magnificus. Taxonomy (NCBI): domain Eukaryota; kingdom Metazoa; phylum Chordata; class Aves; order Pelecaniformes; family Ardeidae; genus Gorsachius; species Gorsachius magnificus. The sequence goes on along the minus strand of CM067083.1, from coordinate 8,347,042 downwards.
CGTGCCCGAAAGGGAAACTCAAGTGCACTAGGTGGGCTGTTTGCTGCCGGCTGGCTTGGCTGAACTCCTGCCCGTGTAGCATCAATAAAAATCTCAGAAAGCTTGAAACGAGAGCCCAGTTCCTACTCTGAATTTTTGATGCGTACGTTGAGGATTTGGTCATGAACGTGTAACCTTTGTTAGGGAATGTGGGCAGATAAAATGCTCTATAGGGCTCTATAGGATCTGTGTGAAACATAGTATGTTGGCTATAAGACAGGATTGGGTTTCTTTGGGAGTCCCTGAGTATCACCCATGCTTGTAAATAACACCATGGGCGCAGGAGGCGAGACCTCATCCTTTAGATGGGTGTTGTCCTTCCCATATTGCAGCTGGGGCAGATGAGGGGGATGTCCATGGTCACCGAGAGGAGTGAGGAACAGAGATGAGGAGTTAGAACTGCTCTTCTTGCTTTACTAATGCCAAAAAACCATGTCTTAAAACTTCACCTGGTTGCTGATAAATGTGATGATTAGCTACAGCTTCAGATGCTGAGGCCTTTCTCCTTGAAGCCGGAGCAAATTAGGTCCTCGTTGTGTCTGGCTGCCAATGCCAGAGCAATTTTAGCTTCAACGAAGTGACGCTGAAGTTCTATTAGTGCTGTTCAGTAAACCCCTTTCTACTGCCATGTGAGCATTAGCAAACGGTCCTCTGCACCTCAGCTCTAAAGGAAGAGCAATGCATACGTATGGCAGTTTACTGTCCTATATTTAACAAAGTCACGATTACATGGAGATATAGAAGGAGCTGATAAGCCGTTGGAGTACTCTGTAGAGAAATGACACCAAAATAGTTGTAGTGTTGTTTCTAATTGCAATGGATGAGCAGCCTGGCTCATTAATCCTCCCTATCAGCAGCACATAGCCTGTCTGCACCAGAATAGCCCTGATCTCAGCAAACCTGCATCCAGCCCTGGCCTTCTCTTTTCGACGTATTTGGAAAAGACAAGCTTCCAGCACGACCCCGAAGGGACTTCCACTTGGCCAGGCTGCCTTTCCATGGCAGAGATGACCCAGGTCGTGAGGGGCTCTGTGGCATTTTGGGAGACTACTGGGGTGCGTGTGGGTGTCTGCGCAACCCCGGCTTTAGGCTGAGCAAGAGCTCTGGTTTGGCAGGTCCTGCAGCGTAGGCGGTCGCACCGGTGAGCGGTGAACCATCACAGCAGCGCCTGTCATCGCTTGGGGGATAGTGGGGCTGCTGCCCATGCCGGCGACCATCAGCCGTGCTGCACGAGCAGCTGTGCGGTGGGAACCACGCTCCCTGGCACCACCAGCCCCGGACACCGCTATGGCCTTGGCTTTAAAGCCAGAGGACATAATTCAGAGGGAGCTGTTGGTCAAAGGGCCCGTGCTGCCGTGCTTCTCCCTTCTCTTTTTCTCCTCTCTTCTTGGGCACCTGCACAAAGCCTTTGCAGGGGCTCTAATGAGCGCTGTTAACAAGCCAAGCGTGTGTTTTCTTGCTGTCCTCAGTGGCTTCAGTCTAAGTTGTGTTTGCAGAAATTTTCTCTCGAGAGACGGTGCGAGCTCCTCTTGAAAACTGCACCTGAGTCTCCAAGAGCACTCGGTAGTGTTGCAATCATCCTGAAACCCTCGCAGCAGGAGCCTGCAGTCAGGTACTACATGGACGAGAAAGCAGAGGCTGGGATCAGACGGTGACTTGGGAAAGGTTCCCGCTTGGGGCAGAGGCTGCGCGGTGCCTGGTGAGATGCGGAGTGCTGCCTACCTGGTGGTACAGGATGGAGGAAAGTTGTGCAAGGACCGGGACCGTGGCAACAGGGCAAGCATGGGTGCAATGGTACTGCTGCTCTGGCTGCTAAATGGGGATTTAGTCTTCTGCACCCATCTGGCATGCCGGTCACTGAGTATTGCGCAGGCAGGAGATTTGGTTCTGGGACAGGCTAATGCCTGTTGAAAGCAAGGAATGTTTTCCTCATCTATTTTCTTCAGTTCTTCTAATTGTGCATATCTTCTTGGCTTTGAAGATGGAAGGGCTAGCCAGCAGCACCCCCCGGCATGGTGGGAGTGTGTGCAGCCAGCTGCAGCCACTTGGTCAGGACCAGCCCGCTTCAAGACAGGCTTCTGCAGAGCTGAGCCCTTTCCCACTCACCACCTTGCAAAGAGCTGCCTCTCGGAAGCTGTTCGATCCAGGGTAAATGTCCCTCCCAGCTGAATTCCTGGGATGACTGGGCTGGATATGGCTAGATAAAGCACTGGGGAATGAAGTAAATAAACTCCTGCTACCTTTGCCTTGCTTTCGCTAGGATGACCGCACGTTGTACACGAGGAAGCAGAGGAACCATGACTTAATGCACTCTGTCAGAGTAAGGGTCATGTATGGAGAAACTGGGCAAAAGGATTTCTGGATCACCCAAAGATCCCAAGGAAATATACTATAGTATTTTTGCTTCTTTACCCTCTCCTGTTCTATGTTTCTGTCTGCCAGGTGCCTTCAGTAGTGCTCCAGGCACACTATCTACACCCACAGAATAATGATGGTTTGCCTTTTAAAATTCTTCTTTCTGTTTCAGCTGGAGATGGTACTTCCCTTTGCTTCTTTCTTCACCTTTAAGGTGGAAAAAATTCAGGCTTTTAATGATTGGAGGGGGGAAAAATACCTGCAGAGCCACCTTGCTGGTGGTACCATGTGTGGCAGATGCTAAGAAGCAGAGGATGGCGCACACAGGGAAAACTGGGCGCAGAAGTGAGAGTCCCTCCAGGCCTGGGTTTGAGGGACAATGCTGGATCTCTGCTGAGATGGGGAGGAATTGGGAACGCCACCTCTGGCAGTCGGTAGCTGGACCTCTTGAGACAAGCTGCTAGCCAGGGAAAGAAATGAGTCCTGGGAGCTGGGCTGGAGCAAAACAGTAATTTTGCTTCACACATTTCTTTATGATATCGTTGATCAGGTTCAGAGAGATGGAAACGGTGACCCAGATAGAAAGGGAGTTTCTACACGGCCAGAAGTCCACCTTGGTCCCCGCTCTGGGTTGAGATAGGATAGCTGCAGAACGCAGCGGAGACATTGTGTGCCTGTCCAAGGGTTTGAGATCCTCCTGGAGTCCTCAGCTTCCCAGGCAGGGCCTGGGGCTAGCTGCATCCAGGTGACGGAAAGCCAGTTGTGTCCAACCAGCATCCTAATGCTGGGACACCAGGCTGGACGTCCGGCTCTGCCCACCCAAGAACCATTTTGGTTTCCCTGAAGCCCTTGTGCCATGAAGGTGACATTTTCTTGCCTCACAGAGGGGACTTGGGTGCCCTATCATCACCTGGCTGGCTCTGTTAACGTTGTGGTTTCCTTGCACTTATCATGAGTAGGCTTGGGTTTCAGTTCCTTACAACTTTGCTGAACTCGAGTTATTTGGGGCTAAAATTTTCCATGCAGGGTGGGTGTCAAGGCCAAGCACCCCTATGCGCTCACGTGAAGCTGATTTACTCTATTTCCATTGGGTTCTTGGGTAATTCTCTTTTAACTTGAACTGATGAGAATTTTTTGAAAAAGGTGGTTTGAGTTTATTCACTAGGAAAATGAAAATAATTTAATTTTCACTCGGAAAATGATTCATTTCATTAACAGCAAGGCATTACATGGAACACATAATTCTAATAAGGGTTTTGTTTAGAAAATAATCGGAAAGAAACCCTTTTGATAAGGTCAGAGCCTGTCACTTCAACCTTTTTAGTGATGAAACTGTTCAATTGCTCCCCCTCCCCTCCAAAAAAGGACTTCATCTTCTGAATGCATATCTAAAACAAAATAAAGTTGCTGTTGGAAAGAAGTGCTTTTACTTTTGTAACAACTTTTTGGTCATCTGCAAACGAACCGTTTTTTAAATGGCTCTGTGCAGGCAGTTTTTTAAATGATGGTGTTTCTTCCAATAAGGAATGTCAGCCTTTCCTAGTGGGCCCCTCACTACAAGAAAGACATTTCATTGCTGGAACATGTCCAGAGGAGAGCCAAAAAGCTGGTGAGGGGTCTGGAACACAAGTCATATGAGGAATGGCTGAGGGAACTGGGGGTGTTCGGCCTGGAGAAGAGGAGGCTGAGGGGAGACCTCATCACCCTCTACAACTGCCTGACAGGAGGGGGGAGCAAGGTGGGGGTCGTCCTCTTCTCCCTGGGAACAGACGATGGGATGAGGGGAAATGGTCTGAAGTTGCGCCAGGGCAGATTTAGGTTGGACATTAGGAAAAATTTCTTCACAGAAAGGGTTGTCAGGCTCTGGAATGGGCTGCCCAGGGAGGTGGTGGAGTCCCCATCCCTGGAGGTATTTAAAAGAAGGATGGACAAGGTGCTTAGGGCCATGGTTTAGTGGTGGGATGGCAGGGTTAGGTTAAAGGTTGGACTTGATGATCTTAAAGGCCTTTTCCAACCAAAGTGATTCTATGATTCTAGTGGGTAATAATCCCAAATAGTAAATGTGAGCAGAGAGAGAAGCTTTGCCTGACTGCCCCATTTGTTTTACAGACTTGGAAGCACCCTGAGGCTGTGGAGGTGCCTCCGCAGGGGCTGGTGAGGGTCACTGGTGGGACCGCTGGTGCATGGCGCCTGCCTCCATTGTCTGCATCATGAGTGTGACCCGGATCTGTTAACGATGTCAGAGTGGTGTGATGACATCCTGAAATGTGGCTGCTGCTCTTCCAAGGGTGTCTGAGAGTTCACTTGCGGTTGGAGCCAGGTAGGAGAAGGGTCCAACCTAGCCTTGGTGGGAGAGAGAAAACAGAAAGAGGCTCCTGTGCCGTGTTTGTATTGTTTCCAGGCAGTTTGTTCTGTGGCATAGAGTAGAATCATGTTTTCGGTTGGAAGGGACCTTTAGAGGTCATCTAGTCCAACCCCCCTGCAGTGAGCAGGGACACTGCTAACCAGATCAGGTTGCTCACAGCCCGTCCAACCTGGCCTTGAATGTTCCCAGGGATGGGGCCTCCACCACCTCTCTGGGCAACCCGTTCCAGTGTTTCACCACCCTCATTGTAAAGAATTTCTTCCTTATATCCAGTCTAAACCTACCCTGCTTCAGTTTAAAACCATTACCCTTTGCCCTGTCACAGCTGTCCCTACTAAAAAGATTTTCCCCATCTTTCCTATAGGCCCCCTTTAGGTACTGAAAGGCCACAATGAGGTCTCCCCGCAGCCTTCTCTTCTCCAGGCTGAACAAGCCCAACTCTCTCAGCCTGGCCTCATAAGAGAGGTGCTCCAGCCCTCGGATCATTTTAGTAGCCCTCCTTTGGACCCGCTCCAACAGTTATGTGTCCTCTTGTGCTGAGCATGGACTCCTAGTCATGGTACTGCTAAACCAGGCTTTATGGGGCTATGGCTGAGGAAGGAAAATGTTCGTGTCAACGGCTGACAGCATTTGCGAGACCACTGTGTCTTGCCTGGAGAGTAGGTGCTGACAATGTATTTGTTCTACCCAGACTACATGGTTGTAAAGGGGGGCCAAACAGGCACGTATCCCTGAACTGGGTCTTAATGTGAAGGTGAAATTCTCTTTATAGAAAATAATGATGTATTCTTACATTCATGAGAGGTCTTAAAAAATACTGATTTACAGAGGCTCCCCAGAGTTTCAAGCTTTCCCAAACTATTCCTTCAGTCTCTTCAGCCTGCCAGACTTGGAAGTGAAGCTTTCCTTCTAGGTGGTAGTTTCTAACAACATAGTATCTGCTGTAATTCCTTTTCTTCCTTCCTAATGCTTGTTTGCCTGATCCCCTATGGAGCACTCAGACTAGAAGCACTCAGCTATGTTTACTGGGAAAAACCTTCACTTGATATCCTGATAATAGTAGGACAAGGCCTTACAGAAGTTTTAAGTTGTAGTCTTGGGATGTGTAGCTCCTCCTTTACTGTTGACTCTGGGTATGTGTTTGAGCTGGGTGTTCGGTGTTGGATCTCCATGTGAGGGTGCAGTCCAGCTGGGACCCTTGGAAACATCAAGCCAACATCAAGAGCAAACCATGCTGCCAAGGGTGGTGCAGTGGCTGTAGGAATGCTGTGTTCCCATGCTGAGGGATGCAAGCTCCTGGAGCACATCCCGACCCAGGGCTGGCCACTAGCCCGGACAGGGGTTACAGCAGGGGCTGATCTCCCTGATCTGGGATCTCACCTGACAGCTGTGTTGGGGGAGGTTTCCTTGTTTCTGATCCTCTTTTTGGGCAGGCAGACATTTATGTGCTGAAGCATGATTTAATTCTCACCTTCGGCTTTCTCGCCTGTAAAATGAGGGGAGGAATTGCTTACATCTTGGGGCTCAGCGCTCCTCTCAGAAAGCGGATGGAAGAAGTTAAGTTGAAGGTCCTCAAAGAGAAGCTATGGCCTAAGGATCACATGCCGGCATGCTTCTTTGGGTTCACTCTGAAAGCACTTGAAAAGCACTTGACGCTGCATGTGGTAATGGGATAGGAATGCTTATTAACAAAAGCAGGAACATTAATATGTTTGTGAAACAGTATTATGCAACTCAAGTCAATATAGTGTTTTGAATTGCCAAAGAGCAATTCAAGAAGTAGGGAGTACCAAAGTTCGTAAGCTTGAAAGCCAAGGGCCTCATGTTGCCCATGATTGACATCTTCAGCTCCGCTTTCCTAGTGCTCGGCTGTGCCAACAGCCTTGTGCCTCAAGTGCCGTGCTTGCTGTGCGCTTGAGCAAAAGCATATTTTTCCTATTTTTCCTATACTAGTAAGAAATCAAGGTATGCCTGAATACCAGGCTAGAGATAAAGGCAACACATGGCCTTTATAATGCAGAGCACTTAATTCATCTTGGGGGAAAAACGTTCCTGTCGTCTTTTCAGCTGTATGATCCCCATGCCTTTGTGCATAATTATCCTGGGCCATTCAGAGATGTAGCAAAAGGGTTTAGGTATTCACTAGGGATGATTACCGCTAAATTAAAGGTGGCTTGGTGTTTAGCATAGTCAAGAAAATCGTGAAAGGAAGAAAGCAACATGTTGAAGTTGGTTTCTTGGTGCTAAAAGAGAGCAAGCAGTAAAAGCTGGTACTAAGACCTGCAATACAATATAAGAAAATTAGCTGAAAATGGGCTGAAAAGAACAAAATGGTTCATAATTATGATGAAACCAGTCCTGTAGAGAAGCTGCCATCTAAGGTTGAGTTAAAAGCAAGCAAAGTATGCCAAGAAAGGGATTTTAATATCTTGATAATTCAGATACCTATTCCTTAGTTGATAATTTACCTCTTATTTCTTTAAAAAGCATCTGCATGTTTTTTGTAGGACAGCTACCAGGGGCATTTGCTTCATTTCATACAGATAATTCCACTGATAAGGTGAAAGGTATCATTCAAAATAATTTTCCAGCAACGTTTCTCTATTAAAATGTAAATTTCAGAATTTTATGTCTTGTTTGCACAGTTTTGGTTTTGCGTGGATGAAACTAGGATTGCCTGCTCTGAAATATTTTATAGAAGTTTATAGCATTTTTTTTGAAAGTTGCTCACAAAATTTTTACAGACCTGTGGTCACAGCATTAATAATCAGATTTCCTCAAAAGCGTCCTTGCAATTAGCAGTTTGAGTAAATTCTTTAAGAAAGCAAAAGGCTCTCAGTCTTTGTGCCACAGCATTTTCTACATTATTTTTGAACAGTGGCCTCAGGAAAGGTGTATGGGGTTTCTTGGAAGACCCGGTTAGAACCTGACCCAATATTCAGCGTGGCGTAGCCGAGCAAACACAAGTTCAGAAACCAGGAAAGTGGGGCTGGTGACCCAGCGAAGGGAGCATGGGCATCCTCGTCTCCCCAAGAGAGAGGATTTCTCACCCCAGCGAGACTCAGGGGTGGGATGTGATGCAGCTAGAGAGACAGTTGGGTGCTTCTACATTTACAGCTCCATGTCCTCTACCAAAGTCCAGGTGACTGATGAGTTTGCAAACCTCCTTTCAAGCATCTTATTTTCCCTTTTACTGCCTTGGGGCTGAAGTCCCCAAAGCTTCAAAGTTCCTCTCTCAAACGGCTGATCTTAAAAGCCTTGTGAACACCACCTGAAGTTGAAGCTCACGCTCTCGGGGAGTCAGAGGCTTTGATGCTCCTTCCACACCTATAGTTCCTGGCGCTCCTCTCCCAAGATTCTGGTTGTGTTCTGTAAATGGAACCCTAGATATAATTTGTAAAGAAAAATACCATTCTTTTTTTTCCCCTACATCATCCCCCTTCATATTATCTTTTGAACGCTGAATTACCCTGTTCCAGAGAGAATGCAATATTTCTCAGAATAGATGGTCCTTTTTCTTCCTTATCAGTCCCACTCTAACCCAGAAAATAAATCAGTGAAAGTTCAAATTCCAGTCTATCAAAACCACAATGTTGGAGCGATTACAAAATAAGTCTGCCTCTCTGTATCCATGCTTTTAAAATTACTCACTGATTTTGGCAGCTCAAGCCAAAAGCTGTGTACCTATTTGAAAGTGGCTACTTACAAATCCAGATTTTCAAGCTTCGTCATGTTTAGTACCAGTTTTTTGGATTGCAGTGATCATTGGTTCCTCTTACAAGTTGACCCATCTCAATCCACCGACAGCGTATTTTTCCCATTACTGGTAGTTCATGCTCTTTATTTTGCTCTTGCTCAGCTTTGCTCCTTCATCATCTTCTCCTTAACTGACCCCTGGGGTTGGATGCTACAGAAATAACCTTCCACAAACAACTAGCCAGCCTGCTTTCTGTCATCCTAACCACATACTAGCTGGTGGATTGACTAATTTTACTTCAAGCTTATTCAGTAATCCTTTAAAGGTTTTCTTTTTGAATGCAAATAAGGGGATAAATAGTTAATGTAATTATTTTATTAGTATACTTGACATAATTTTTTTACCTTAATTACGTTGAGGTTTTTATATCCTTACTGCATTACAATCCTGATAGTAACACTGGATTTTGAAATGTCAATGAACAACTTAAATTAACTTCCAAGTTGGAAAGAAGTAAACCTCCTTCCTTGCTTCTAAGCTACTCTGACCTGACAAATGCAATTTCTGAAATGCCGTGTTCCTGTGATCTCCTCCCGTCCTAATGGGCAGCATGGTCTACTGAGAAACTTGAGAAAGTAATTTGGCTTTGAGTTTGAGCATTAACTCTGTAGCTTCTGGTGATCAGGTGGCTTTGGCAGAAGGGTGACGGGGTAAGTCCTTCTGCATTGTCAGGTCACTTATCAAATCCAGTCCAGCCAGGTAGTTTCCAAAAGCTGAGAGATACCTATGGCATGTCTGAAATGCATCGGTTAATTGTGATTTTGGCATCAGTACCTCCAGTTGTAGGCTGGAACCTGCAGTCCTCCATTAAACCTGCTCTTTTTAATTTTTTTTTTTTTTTTTTTTTTTGTTAAGCAATTTAATGAGGGGGTAAAGGCATTGCTGTTCTTGGTCAGGGAATCTGAGCTACTTTTCCTTTTTATTTATTTTAGAGTAATATAGTGCTACTGCCAGCCTGGATGAAGTTCTTTGGCACTAACACTCTCACCTTCAGTGATTACTTGCAGTCTATGAATGTTACTTAAAAATAACAAACAAAATACTTAAAAATAACAAACAGATGCCAGAACCTATAGAAGCCTTTTCATAAATCCTGAAACAAACTCGAGCCGTAGTAATTGCCTCCAGGCAGGGCTGAATAGTGTTTCTGAGTGGCATAACATTTGGGGTGAGAAAGGGTTGAATTTAGTATCTTGAATGAAATTCAGTAAGTCCTCTCTCCACATCTGTCCCTGGTTGATGAGGAAGGAGGGGACTTGGTTAAGAGGCCATAGGTTAGGACTGGGCTTGCACAAGAAATAGCATTTTCTAACTGACTGGAAAGGGTGGAAATAGGCAGTTGGGAATGAGAATTTCCATCAGAGGAAACGCTGGGTTGATGCAAGTGTTATGCAGCGTTTAAAAAGGGACTTGGAAATGATCTTGAGTCTGGGACATCTGCACCTTGCCCAAAAATGTCTGTGTCAAAAACTGATAACTTTTCTAGTTCATCCTAATGTAACGGTGAGATCCTGACGTTCCCAATGCTTTCCCTTGGAAAGGGAGGTGCTCAGGGAGGGTGAGATACCGCTTCATGCACGTGTGAAGTCTGTGTTGCCATGTGCTTTGCCTCCTGTCCCTGTGGCAAGTTTGCCAAGTCTCCTGACTTGAACTTCGGTGACACAAGGATGGTGAGATGTGGCTCCCATGCTGCCTCTGATCGCAGGGTGGGGGGCTGCGTGCCCCAAGCCTACAGGCTGGGGGGCCCAAGGGCATGCAGGAATCCAGCCTTTCGTTATAAAACTGGCATGAGCTTGGAGTGAAGATGAAATTAAAAGGGAACTAAAATTCATAAAATGCTGGACGTCATGTAAAAGTAAATAGCCAGCGACTGGTGTGAAGTACAGTCTCATTTCACGTTGCTAGAAGTGGCTAAAGCAGCAGCTGTGGTGAAACATAGTTTTCTTAGAGCTATGTGAGAGAAAGGTGTGGGCTGCTCAGAACTGTCTGGGTTTGGGGTTTTGATTATACACCAGTGCCCTGTTTTCAGAAAACAAGGATCTGGCTTCCTCAGGAGGGTCCTCAAAATGACTCATTCTCTTCCAAAATGTGGGGGGTTTGGCCATGGCTAGGTAGAGCTGAGAGCATTGGTCATATTCCTGCAAGTTCTCATGATCCTGAATCCATGTTTTCCCCAGCTTTGTGGAGACCAAACGGGTAAAGATGCAGACATGCATGCTCCCCTAAGCTTATTCTGTGTTTTCCTGGAGGGTTACAACAGAGCATGACCACAGAGCGAGGAGTCCTCACCTTCCTCTTCCCCTTTCCTTGGAGGGAGGAGGTCTTGCTGTTTGTGGCAGCAGGGCAGTGCTGTTGCCAACTGAAGTGCCGTGGTTGCCCCTGGCTCCCCAGCGTGAGCACACTGATGTCTCTGTCATGTGAAAGTGCTGCTCTGCGCAGGACCCGTCAGGACTGATGGTATGGACCATTTCCCACCACTGGGTAGGGTGAGACAGATGCTGTGGGAAGGATCTCCATGTGCTGGAGATGGCTAGAACAAAATTTGGGTGGTTGGTGGCTCTTCGCTGAAGAGGCAGGGAGACTCTCCTACTGAACACAGAGTGATGGGGCAGTAAGGTCAGGACATTACCTTTTTCTTTCCACAACATAGTTGGTAGCAAATTTTCCAAGGCCAAGAACACTTAGAAACTTACTGGTAAATACTTCTGTTTAGGCTTGTTTAGTAGATGTTTTTGTTCAGTTCCTTCTTGCTACCTGTAGTCCTAAAGACTTGGAGGGCCCAGTTAAGGAGGAACAAGACATTTGTGGATGCTGGGACTTTTTCATAACATGATGGTGTACTTGTGGAGCAATAACTTTGAACAGAGTGGCTGTTGCCATTTGGCCTTGACAATTATGTGCCTGTATATGAAAAGAGCAGCATTCCTAGGGAAAGAGAACCAAGAGAATTGGGAGTTGTTAAGAAGAACCCCAAAGCCAGCAACCAACAGATGAGATCATGAAGTCTGAGGGTAATGTGGTTCCTGGGAAAGATTCAGCAACTAATTAATTTTCTTTTTCTGCTTATGCAGACGCTCTTTCGGGTACTGCCAGTGGGTGATTAAAGCACATCCATTGCTTCATGAAGTGGAAGCTTACCAAGTCCTTGCGTACGGCTCAGTTCATCTGATGTGTGTTGGGGTATGTGGGGCTCGGCGCGTGTGTATTCCTGCTGATCAGGGGACCCTACGCTTTGTGCATTCAGGCTCCCTCACCTCCCCAAAGGCATGCTCTCGTTATTTGCTCTTGTTTAAAAGTACACTCTTGGAGTGGGTAAGGAGGCAGCAGCGAGAAAGCAGTGACTGAATTACCCAATGCCTCTGAAGTGTTTGTGGGTAGAGGGAAAGATGGAAAAGTGGAGGGGATAATGACTGTGCTGTCTTTCCAAGAGCAGAGAACGCATGAGGATGTACAGAAAGACTGACTTGACACTAAGACATTACGTGCTGATCTTTGAGCTTCAACCATAGAGAAAAAGAGGGATGATGCCCCCAAATAACAGTCACTGGCATAATTTAATTTCATAGTGACCACTAAAATGTAGCACAGCAAAAAGGGCTGGGCCTCTGCATGTGACTGTGCATAGACATCTGGTTACACACAGTAGATACCAAAGAGCAAAGGCAGTAGATACCAAAGAGCAAAGGCAATAAATACCTCTAGGGGTCTGTGTGTGGTTTTGTGTATAGTAGTAAATAGTCTGCTGTTGTCTTGCAGAAAATTAATGAAATCTGAGTAGTGAGAAATCAGGGTTATGTTTTGGTTGGCAAGCAGCAGTGTGCTGATTTTCCTCTCCTCCCCCTACCCCGTGCAAATTATGAGGTGTGTGGATCAGTGACATAAGAGAGTAAGGTTTTTCTGGTTTACTTACACAGAATCTAGTCCAAGTAAATCTACTGAGGGGATACGGTTTTTCCTAGCATTAAATCACACCCCATTACAGCAGCAACTCTCGAGCCTTTCCAGTAGGCAAAGATCCCTTTCCTACCTAGCCATTGAAAAGGGCGGTCTCAGCCCCATCTGCCCCCAGCCCTGTTAATGAGTCCCAGGAGAAGAATGTATGCATTTTATATGTGATTAGTAAATTCCATGGAGAGACAGTCCTAATATTGCTTCAGGCAGCTCTTAAAAAATGCTGCTGCAAATAAATACAGATGCCTTTTATATTTTTATTTTTTTTAATGGAAAAGCTGTTCATCCGTGAGTTGTGAACAGGCCCTATCACCACCACCTGGTGAGAAAGGGACACAACCCTGCTCCTCAGACCTCGTTAGTTGTCAAAGTAGCTGCATCTTGACAAACTATTTTAGTTTAAGATTTTGACCTCCTTAGGAAGGACTTAGTCAACCTGACTGGGTTACCCTAGATGCCACCTGCATAAAGGATCTCCATGTATTTCATAGAATCACTTTGGTTGGAAAAGACCTTTAAGATCACTGAGTCCAACCTTTACCCTAACCCTGCCATCCCACCACTAAACCATGTCACTAAGCACCTCATCTATCCTTCTTTCAAATCCCTCCAGGGATGACGACTCCACCACCTCTCTGGGCAGCCCATTCCAGAGCCTGACAACCCTTTCGGTGAGGAAGTTTTTCCTAATGTCTAGCCTAAACCTGCCCTGGCGCAGCTTCAAGCCATTCCCCCTCGTCCTATCGTCTGTTACCAGGGAGAAGAGGCCGACCCCCACCTCACTACAGCCTCCTTTCAGGTAGTTGTAGAGGGCGATCAGGTCTCCCCTCAGCCTCCTCTTCTCCAGACTAAACAACCCCAGTTCCCTCAGCCGTTGCTCGTATGACTTGTGCTCCAGACCCCTCCCCAGCTTGGTTGCTCTCCTCTGGACATGTTCCAGCAAGGCAACATCTTTCTTGTAGTGAGGGCTCCATGTCAATGGAGCTGCCAGCCAGCTCTCCCAAGCCATTGGAGACCTCCTCTGGGGCAAGGCACATCTCAGAAACCTAAACCAAAGGTTTTTCTCTGACACAGATGAAAGCTGTCGCTTGTGGCCCTCTAGATGAATGGGAAATACCTAAGGAGAGGGACTGGATTTTAAGATTAAACATAAGAGCACCCTAGAGAAACACAGATTTGCTGGAGATGGGGTCTGTGGCGGTAGCTTGGCCATGTGGTATATGTCCCGTGGCACAAAAAAAAAGCACTGCTGTTTCTGGATCTGTGCGTGAAATAATAAAAGGTGATGTGATGTGCAGCGAACAGCGTGGCAGTGCCCCACGTCCCCCAGCAGAACCTGTGCTCTCCCAGGGAAGCGGGGGAAAATAACAGGAGGGCTTGGGGCGCTGCCTCCATCCCGCAGCAAGGGAGGTGATCCAAGGGGTGCAATGCTGACCACCAAGGAAGGAAAGACAGAAAGGTATTAATTAACCCAGGAGCTGTTTAAAACAAAGCCCTGTCGCTCGTTCCAGCCTTGAGCATGGCAGGCTGTGACGAAGCAGTCACCTGCATCCACTGTTCTCCCAGGGCCAGGAGGGGAGGAAGGACAAAATTTGTGGTGCTGCGTGGGGGAAGCGTAGGTAAGAGCAGGCGCTTGAGACTAAGCAAACCTGCCATGGGGCGTCACACCGATGCGCGCGGGTGCATCCCAGGGAACATTTATCTGGCAGCTTCAGATTTGACTTGCGGAGGTGCACCTGAACACAAAGCTGAGGTAGGTCAGTGCACGGTACGTCCCGCTCCTCCTGGGGAGGAGATGAAGCGTGTGCACCTGCTTGTGTCTCTGGCTCTCCGGCATTGTCTGCCTGTTTACAAACTGTGTGCTCCGTGGGTTTGTGTGCATTAATATTTGGTAGCTTACATAAATAGGCTTGCTGCTGACGTGCAAGCAGCAGTGGGCTCCAGCTTTCCTCACCGTGACTGCTCTGCTAGCGGAAATAGAAAACAGTTTTTAAGTCCTTCTGACTTTGAACGCTGCACTGCAAGCCAATCTTTTCTATTAAAAATAGCATTTCCTTCCAGAGTCTCTTTTGGAGTGGCTCTGTATCTCCGCTTTCCCTTCCTCTTCTGTGCTTAAAGTCTGTGCTTAAATAAAGACTGATTAATTAATCAGACTTTTCTCTGCATAAATGATGAAGATTTCTGGCAAGCAATCTGATACTGCTATCTTCATGCTGTCCATTGAAATTTCGGGAAAGCAAAGTACTTGCAAATGACTAACAGTGGTGCAAGACAGTGGTTAGGAGCAGGGGAAATGATGTGTAAAATATTAAACAGGTACTTTATTTGAACTAATCTCATGATGACTTTTTTTTTTAAAAAAACTAAATAATGATGTGGTTGCTTGACCTAATGCGAATCAATCACTTTCCTCCTTTTTCCACCTGTGCACCAGCAAGGCCAGCACATGGTGTTATACCTGACCACAGCAATACAAAAAATTTTAATTGTGAAACTGGATTTTTTTTTTTATTTAGTCATTTATATATTTTTGCCACTTTGAGAGCATGCAGCCTTTGGGTGGTCCCCAAGGTGGGGTGCCAGACTGTGCCATAGCTGACCAGCCCAATAGCAGGTTTTTGGTGCCCAAAGGGTAGAGCATCATGCGGGTAATCCCATGGGGGAGGCTCTAACTATTTCAGGAGCTGAACATGGGGATGGGTGACCCCACAGCTGGGCAGGGCTAAGGCTGTGCACAGAGCAATTGCCCTCTCTGACTTCTAGTTAACTTCTGGGTGGAAGTTGGAGCCGTGGCTGACCTGCAATGGCAACTGGCTGGAATGGGGGGCCACCTCCTCTTAGGAGAATGTGTGATGAGGCAAGGAGATGACCTGTTCAGCAAGAATGGATACAGTGGTATGTCATGGAAGGCATCGTCCGGTCAGGGAGTCCACCCCGAGGAGGAGAAAGGAGCCAGGAGATACCCAAATTATCGCTCCCACAAACCTTTGCCCAGTCAAAGGTAAGGCTCACATGTGAAACTGCACTGCAGACCTGAGCCTGGTTTTGAATCACACAGAGGCCACGTGAGGTTTTTACAGGGACTTTGCACCATTTCAGTTTTATTTATGACTTTTGGGGGTGTCTTTTTTTGGTTGGTTTTGTTTTGGTTTGTTTTTTTTTTTAACTTCCATATAGATTGGAATTTGTGTCTGAAGCTTTTGGAGCTCATTCCTTTTGAAAGCTCTGCCTAGGAAGATAAAGAGGAGGTATTGTTTTGATACCTCAGTAACAAACAAGATCCTCTATCAGTGTGACTTATTAAAAAAATAAGACCCCGGCCTGGTGTCAGGAAGTGCATTCTGTGTTCTCATCTCTGTACTGACATGTTAGGCAGCCTTGCTAATAATTTTGTCTCCCCCTGCCTCTTCTTTCTTGCTTGTAGATTGAGGCTGATGCTGCTTGCCTCCCTTTGTAACACACACTAAAACCCACGGAAAAAGATTGCTGTGGATGATCAAAGGGAAGTCTGATTGCACGGTTCAATATATCAAAAATGTGTTTTATTACATGAGTTCTACTACTGGAATGCTTGAATTTACATTTACAGTGGTATGAGTCTGGCTGAAAGCTCACTGACGTCAATGCAAGGCTTTATGTTGATTTCAAAGGACATTAAATGAAGCTTTATATAAAGATGCATGCTTTTTTTTTTTTCCTGACTGCAGTATTTGCCATTTGCCCAAAATGGCACTTAATTCACTTGAACTATCAGAGGATATACGACGGATATAAAATATGGCAGTGGCTGTTCTGGTTTTGCAGCAAGAACAGGGGGAGGAACACCACATCGCGGATCTCATCATCATCTTTTGTAATATGGGGCCTCAAGGTCTATTAGAACACACTATAGCACTTCCCTCATCTCCCAAACACAGCAGCAGCACCGCTATAAAACATGGACTGGAATTCCAAGCTTCTCACAAGATTCTCCTGCTTCAGACTACAGAGATGTCTGCTGGGCCTTTCATGGCAAATCACTCAAAGTGATTGAATGGCAGGCATTCAACATGCTAAGAAACAGCATGCTCGGGCACATAAAATACATAGTTACATCCATTTTTTTAAAAGAAAAAACCCACGATGGGTGGCCTTGAATTAATAGGGCAAGAAGAGATCAGCAGCCACTTATGCACTCTGTCCCTTCCCTTTTGTTTGCACTGTCCAAGGAGTCATCTACGCAGTAGGCTAGGGGTGGACATGAACCCTCTACCCTTGACATTCAGACTGTCCATATGCGACCTACAGCAGCAGCGAGTCGTATGCCCATCAGTGAACTACCCCTCTTAAAAAGGGTGCCTTTAAAGACTCCCGTCCACACATAGAAATAAAGCAATTAGAGTCTTTTAGACTCTTTCATTTTTCCTGCCAGTCAAGCTGTGATTTTTAAGATCTCCCATTATCGCTTTAGACACAAGTAATAATCCTGACAATTTTTTTAACTGATTACAATTATATGATAGCTTTAGTCTCTTACTTTCTGCAGTGGCTCAAAGACATATGCTCAGCTGAGTGTTTTGGGCAGAGAATCAGACCCAAAGAAGTGCAAACCGTGGCTGAGACACAAGGCTGCCACGGACAAAGAGATATGGACAAATCCATAGCAGTGGAATGGCAACATTGTCTTGGCAATGCCCTTGTGGCACTTGTGAAGGATGGATGCTCACCTACTGGTTTTCTTTCTGTATGTTTTCTGGCTCTGGGCTCTAAACCTGATTCCAGGCATTGCCTGGCTGGAGTTGCTAAGTGTATCCTCCCTCCAGTGCCCCTTTCTCAGAGCTGGTCCACCTGCAGAGGACTGGTGATAACCTTTTTCCTCCTGCAAGGTAGTTTATTCATCCTTCCTTAGAATAACCAGTTATCTACAGTAGAAATTACAGATAAGATTTGATAAAGCTCTGCAGTGTTTTCTCAGGCTCCAAAATCAAATTACTCTTTTTCATCATCACACAGAGGAATATAATAGAGACAATAATAAATGCATTTGCCAGCCTAAGTCACTTCAGAAGTCGGACTGTAATCTTATGGGCTGTTCTAGAGCTTTTTTTCTGTATCTCATGCTTGTCCTTCAGAAAATAGCATGGTCTTTCTTTCCATCTCTCTGCCAGCCCTCTTCTTACCTCTGATTTTTTGCTAGTCTGGTGCTTAAATAGGACAACGCTTTCTATGAAAATTTGTCTTCCTGTGGTCTTTATCATGACCCGCTTTGCGGTTGACGTTTTAAGGTGACTGCTCCTTCCAAGATATTTCTGTTTGAGTATTTCATGCTTGACTTTGAATGACTTACTGGCTCTACAGTCATTGAGGCAGTCAACGATAAAAGAGTTTTGCAATAACTTCTCTGTGAGAGTCCTTGAGTTGTACAAACATTTAGGGGCAAACTAAGGGTGTTTTGTACTTCGATAACTCATGCATCAGACAGCCTTAGGCATTTTGATACGTGTTGTTCATTCTGCCTTACAACACCTTCTAGTTGTGTTTCAGAGACGACTAAAGCGAGACACAAAGTGTTAATGGCTGAGTTGGGAAAATGCTAGGAGTGATTGATACAGCCAGCAGGAGGCTTCTGGAGTTCTCCCACAGCCTCTTTATCACAACTCGAGTTTAGGGTGCCCTAATTCCCACCAACAGGTAGCAGTTCTTCCTCTGCTGTTTGCTGCGGGGGAAGAAATTAACATCTTGCAGCAGGATGAGCTCAGCTGGCTGGAGGGCTCATCAGAACTGGGAAGGTGGCAGAGTGTCAATCCCAGCAACTCTGGGCTTGCCTTTAGCTCTCAGAAATGCCCAGAGTGTGTTTTAGGTCTCGGATGAGCTTTAGGGGTCTCCTTAGGTACTCAAGAAAAGAAAGTATCAAATCTTAGAGGTTATTGAGGGAGCAGAGCCTGAGTTTGGCAGACTGGAATGATAGAGCCAGTTTGGGCTTTGACATGCTGGATTCCCTCTGGAGGAAAGGAGATGTCCTAGCATAAACCAACGCCTGGCTAAAGGACAGAAAGAAGGAATTTTTATTGCCAGCATTTCCCTGATGTTACCATTTCTGCTGGATTGTAAGTGTGACCAGGCTACAAGAAACAGGGTAATATATAGCCTGGCTTTCAGGTGCACAGCTTGTTGTTCCCATGCTCCCCAGTTGCCAAAAGATCTTAGTCCTTAAAAATCACTTTCCTGGCAAAAATCCACAATCAAAGTGGGATGTCTCCCTCTTTATGCTTTGTCCATCAAGACAGAGGAAAGTGGGAGGGTTTCAGAGCTCAGAATGGGTCTACCAGCTTAGATGCTCTATGACACCCTTACAGGGAGCACTGGGGATGTGGGCAGCGGCTGTTTCGGTAGTTAAAACCTGCAAGAGCCGGGGGAATGGGTAGCAGCGCTGCCACAGGCACCCAGCTTCATGGCATGGTGGTGTGAGGGAGCAGGACAGGACAGCTCAGAGGGTGCTGAGGTTAACTCTGATGGGGTTCGTGGCATGGTCCAGCTGCTGGCCATGGACCACAGTCTTGCTTGTGAGGGCCTCAGCCACACGGCTGCCTCCTGCCTTCAGAGGGAGCAGCCCATTGTGCTTTCAAAAATCTGCCCCACTTGCTCTCAAAACATATAGAAGACCAGTAGAAAGGCTGTTTTTATGATGTGTGTCAGCTCACCTCTTTCTTTTGCCCCAGCCTTTTCAGATGTTGTTGCTGAGGTGGAGTTGAGCCAAGTATTGAATTCTAATGCTGGTATCTGCTGCTTCCAAGAAACTACTCCTTCAGCAGTCAGCATAACAGATGTATAAAGATATATCCACATGGAGCTACTGTGAGGTCATGGGATAGCACAGAAACCTCAAAATGGATTAGAAGCAAATATTTTTGTGAATTATCTTGATTTCCATTTTTAAATTTCAGGGTTACAAGCAGAATTGTTTGGAGAATACATAGGGATGTAAGTGGTTCGCTCTCGCGTTGCAAAGGTCACAACAATTCCCCAGAATTAACTATAACACAAAGTCCACTTTAGAGTTGATCTGGAGCATAGCTTTCAGATGATGATTTGTTTGTGGGGGTTTTTTTTCCCCCCTTTGATGTAAGATTCCCAGTGAGGGAAGATCCGTTGCAAGCTATGGGATACATAATCCCAGTGATCAGTTATTCCACTCTATTATATTCCACAATATTGTGTTTTATTTCTAGGATGAATTTGCCTCGCTTCATCTTCCATCGGTTGATTCCTGCTGTATTTGTGGTTGTTCAATGTAAGAGCCATTAGTTATGGTAATTGTGGAAGTTGGTGATTAAACTGTGATGAAAACTTTTGTAATGTTCTTTTCCATAAATTAAGTAGACTGAATTGTGTACATCCCTCATTCTTTAACTGTTTTCATTACTCACTGATCCCTTTACAGTTTTTCAGCCACTTTCTAGGCATGTGGATACCAGAATGGAGCACAGCAGTAGTTGTAACAGAGCCAAATGAGAAGTTGTTTGGTTTCTTGATATTCCCCTGTTTGCATGCTTTAAATATACTGATCCCAGTAAGTCGCAGTGGATAATTGCCATAAACACAAGCCTTGTTTAAAAGTGGCTGGCTCCCTGGCGAGCGTGGCCTGGGTTCCTCCCTCAGGGCTATGGAGCCACTTGGTCGGCTCTCCTGGAGCGGGAGCTGTTTTCTTGTTTTGAGCTCACCAACAATTTGGGCCACCAAGCGCCAATGCCTGTCCTACTTATTTACTACTCTTTAGGTCTCTCTGTGGTTTGTAACCCTGGATCAAGAGTGATTTTGCTTGTGCTGCGAGGCCACTGACAAAAAGTAGTAACTAAGACCAGGTGAGGACTGGTTCCTCCAAAACCCATCTGTGTTTGGAAACAATCCCTTATCTATTACTGCAGCTGAAGATCTGACCGCTGTCCCGGTTGAGAGTCACTTGGCATGTGCCACATGTATTTGTATTGTCGTTCTTTGGTCCAAAAGGCAAGTTATTGCAGAAGGGTAAAATCTGTATTATTTCTGTTATGAAGTCCCACAACAGTCATCCTCTTGGCTTGGCCAAAATGGGGCTTCTCTGGGATAATATACATGTTCATGTACTCTCCTGGAGCTTACCCAACATTCCAATGTTTAAAGATTCAGCTTTGGTGATCTAAACACCATCTTGGATGACTTTTTTTAAAATCTGAATCTGCATTAGCTTTCATTAAACCTCCTCCTGTTATTTTTATAACACAGGGTATTTCATCACCGTACGGTACGAGCTGATGCTCTTTTCCCTATTACTGTAGCACAGAAATGTCTGTCGCCTACTACTGTATTTTCTTCATTACTACTGATAACTCCAGTGTTTCTGTATTGTTTGCTTTTCTTAGCAGCCTCCAAAAACCCAGCTCCTCTTTATTTAGTGCTAAATTCAGTTTCTTTTTTCAATCATCTATTATTTTCGATTTAAATTTGTATTATCAGTTAACAACTTCCACACTTGGCCATGTGTTATAGCTTGGGGTTTTGGTGTTGTTTCAAGTGTACAGTTGCTCACTTCTCCTCTTTAAGCCAAGGGCTTTTAAAAGCATTGAATGCTTTTTTTTTGGTTGGTTGGTTTGTTTTGGAATGTGGAATTTTCGTTTCTCGTTATTTAGTAGAATGCTCTTTAAATAATGATAACTCCTGGTTTTATGTGTCTCTTTTTCCATCTCAAATATTTTTAGCTGTGTGAAACGGCAGGAAGTGGAGTGAGATCGGTGGTTTGGGCTGTGCAGTTGTGATCTTCAAAATGAATAGCCAAAGCACTCGCACGTACCAAAGCCTAACCGCTTGGTTTCTGTTTTGGTTTTGTGTTTCCTTGTTATCTGTCAGATCAAGTTAAGATACAGGCTTTCTGAGTCAGGAAATGGTTGCAATTGTTGTTGATAAATTAAAAAAATATGGGCGTATTTTGGAGGTGTCAAACTGCCAGAACTAAAACAAGATCCTTGCGCTGAAATCCTGGTTGGAATGCTGACTGAGAAAGCTGTATTGGAGAGGGGTGCTTCAGGAGCTCGTCGCCTCGTTTGCTCACACGATTTGAAAGTCTGTAGGAGATAATGAGTCATTAATCTGTCCTGTTTGGTGGTTGGTTTTTTTTTTTAGAGCATTGACTCATATATTTGTATTTGCTGCCGGGATGTTGATGACAACATAGCACTGTATTTGACAGAAAAAGCTGCTACCTCCAATTAAAACCTCTCTGTATACACAGTTGTAGCCAAGAACAGATTTTAGTGGTTTCCCCAGGCTGTCTCAAATTTTTTCTCTTTCTTTATTCCTTACTTTCTTTCTAATAACCTGTTTCTGTCTTGTGATATTTACATGCTGTCCCCAGTAACATCTATAATTTATAAGCCTTGCTTCCAGTGCACTGAGAGATCAAAATGATGTCCAAAGAGCATGATGCAGTCAGCACAGCTTTGATATTACTTTATTTTTAGTTGTTCTCCCTACACAGAGCAGAATGACATTTTCTGTCAGCTCTTGCTACCACATTTCTAGCCTGCATTGCCTGAGGCCTAAATGATTACAAATCTGTATTTTTGAGGTGGACTGTTCACTGAGGCCTATCTCCTTAAGATTTCACCAAGACATTAGCAGCAATCACTCCTGAAAGCTCTTTCTTCCCCCTAAATATTTTAGCTGCAGATTAAGACAACAGTTCCACTTCAGCCTTTTTGCATCTTTTTCAAGACATGCGAGATGAGGTTGCCTTAAAAGCAACAGAGCAAATAGTAGTGAAAGAAATATTCACTTCTTTCTTTCTTTCTGATATTAGTTCCAGTTAGCAGCTCACTAGGTCTCAGTGCGTGCTTTTCTCAGCAGGGTTTTTAAGAGAGAAGAGAAATGTCACCAGCAGGGAAGCAGAGTCACTGACTTTAGACAGCAGATGAATGGCAGAACTGGAAATAGAGCCAAGTTTTCTAATCCCAGTGTCTAAAATGCTGCTTGATGCCTTACATTGATTTAGCAGGCTAAAAGGTGTTTTTCTAACCTAATATATGTCCAACAAGTTTTGTACCTTCAGCTCCTCGTTGCCCTACCGAGAGCTGCTCTCCCGAGAGCTACAGGGAGGGAAAGGACCAGCCACCGCAGGGTGTGCTTGGCTGCAGGGAAAGTTGGGATGCAAAACGCTATCTGCCCCCTCCTAACCTTTCCAAAAATTGCGTTGTGTGATATTTCCACAACTCCCAGTCCCCGATCATTGGTGAGTTTGTTGTATGTGCAGGAATTGAATGAGGAGGTGAGGCTGCTGAAGGACAACCTCTATCATGGGACGCTGCAAGTATGATTTCCGTGGAAAGGGTTGGGGTCGGTTTGTGTATTTCTATTCTTACCTTCTGTATGAAACCTAATCCAAAGTACTTCAGTAACAGATGGAACAGCCAGAAGATTTCTTTGAAACTTTCATGAGATCAGGTGTTTTTTATAGATAAAACACCTTCCGACTTTATTGGAAATCAGAAGTCCCAATGGTAATGCCATGCACTCTGAATTCCCAGGGGAGTATTTTTAGGCCTGCTATTAACACTGCAAGCTTTAGCCTGTCAGCTCTCCAGCAGGCATTTAAGCTTTTCTGAAAACTGGTTGTGTGTTGGCTTTGCAAGCCCGGTGATGTACTTGGCTTGGTGTGCCCAGCTCCTGGGACAGATGGCCAAGCGTGCCCCAGCACAGCTCCTCCAGGCACCCTTGCTGCGTGCAATGCCAAGCTCCGCTCTGTCTCCTCTAACGCAACCTGCTGGACAAAGCCAAAGTTGGTAGGTGACTCAAAATACTCAATAAAAATGTCCTGGCCTTTACTAGGCATCTCGTACCCAGCCAAGGGCAGGCGGGTTGGAGAGGGCAGGAGATGTGTGGCTTTGGGAGGTGATTTGGAAGCTGAAAGCAGAGGGTCCATCAAGAGGAGAAAACATTTCGGGGGGAGCCAGGAGGAAAATGGAAAGGAGAGAGAAAGAGAGAGGAACAGGTATTTGAGCCTGAATTTGAAGTAGAAAAAGAAATAGGGTGGAGTGGTGCTGGGAGGATCCAGAGAAGGGTAAAAAGATTCACTGTGGGCAAGGAGGGTATAGAGAGGAGGGGATTTTACATTAGAAGAGGACTAAAAGCAAGAAAAAGGGAAAAGTCTATGAAAAGGAAAAGCAGCAAGATTTCTCTTCTAGGCCAGAGATGTGAGACTGAGTTGGTGCATAGCCTCTTTAGTATTTGACTACTTGGGAAACCAAGAATTTGTTATATTTGTTTTTCAGACACTGTCCATTGCAGGGCACTTCCTGCTAAAGGAGGGACTCACAGCCAAGATTTTTGGGTAATCAAATAAAAAAACGGGATCAGGCTGCATGTGTATGATGTAATATCCACGAGTACATAAAATACAATACAAATATGTAGAGGGCATAAAGGCTCCTGCAATGGGTCATTACCCCGTCAGTAAGGCCCATCATTTTAGAGAGTCTTCAGTACCCTCACCTGCCTTTTGCAGGGCCTGCATCCATGGCATATGGGAAATCTCTGTGCATGATTCAGCTATCTGTAGTCCCTATGTAACATATGCCTAAGAAAGACTTTCTTGGAAAACAGAGTGCGTTTGGCACGCTGTTTAGACCATCAATATATCAGGGCAAGTATATAAAGATATGGACTCTAGCCAGGAAGATAAAGATATAAAGACACAGAATAATGCAACCAAATCCCATCGAAACTTTCCAGTACTGTGTCAGTATAAATGTCTGCTTTCCCCAGGTAGAGAATCGGCTTTGAAGGATGCGTCCCATGAAGGGGTAATGCTCTTGCAAGCTCTTGGAGTTAAGAAGGCATTAAAACCTCAGCCAAAATGCAAAGTTGTATTACATAAGGTTTGGAAAAGTGCAGATTGCCTCTCCTCAGCTAATCTGTTGTAACCATCTGCTGGCTTGCCGTTGTCTCACAGCAAATACAAGCTGGTTTAAGTTAGTTTAGTGAGGGTTTGGGGAGGTGTGTTGTTTTGGTTTGTTTTTTAAGGGAGGTTTATACTCCTTCAGTCACTGTTTGAGGTGAGAGCGTGCCCAAGGAAAGTTACTGCCGATCGGTTAGCATGCTGTACCACTTGTGTTGGAGCCCGCAGGCTGCTGGGAGCAGTTCATCAGGCATAAAATAATCCCTATTTTAGTGGATTATAAACTCCAAAATGTGACAATAATGATATGTAACACAACATTCTGGTTTTGTTTCTCTGGCGGAAAAAAAAAAAAATAATCCAGTGGAGGTAATTGTTGCTCAGCCTTTAATGACTCTTCGTGTGAAGACAAATCAGTCCATTAGTGTGGGTGGCTTCTCAGCCAATGCGCCCAGCTGGGTGCGGGGGACAGGTTTGCTTTCCCAGCCCAGCCACTATACACGCGGTGGCAAATGTCCTTCTCCTGGGAGTGCTTGTAGGAGGGTACTGACCTGTGGCTCGGAGCAGCAATTCAGGGAATGGGTGCCCTGACCATTGTTCATGGGTATTTCTGCTCTAAATGATGGTATGAACATGGTTAAAGCTCCATGGAGAAATTGCCTTTTTTTTTTTCCCTTTTTTATTTAAATCACATAGGAGGAGGAGTCAGAACCATGTGAGCAGGCAGATGAGATGATAATCAGATTGAGTAAATAGTTCAAGTCCTTCATTTTCTGTTCATGTTGTTCTTGGGACTATCTCACTGCATGGTTTTATCCACATAAATAATACAAGCTTTGGCCTTGCAAACAGGCTTGCTGTGAACGTGGCACTCCCTGGAAGTGTAGGGTTTTACATAAAATCATTTTACCACACTGCTGTGCCTTCAATTCTGTTTGCACAAGTTCCACCAAGTTTCCTCAACTGGATGTGCCTGTTCCTGGCTCGCTTTCTCTGCCAGCACTTGGAGGGAAGCTGCTGCTGCCCAGTCCACAGAACCAGTTATTTGGCAGCCAGCAAGCCAGCTGCAGCAAGAAACTTCATAAATGTCATTAATTTGGAGGCCTGCTCTGCAGCTACAAGTCACTCCAGTTATGTAGGTCCTGCACCTATTTATAACCTCGCAATCTGTCGCTGGGGGCTTTGTGCAATTCTTTGCTACGTGCCACATGGGTTGTAATGTAATAGCTGGGTATATTATAAGATTTCCTCTACCACTTTTTAGAAGCAGCAGGTGCAATGTCAGCAGACAGCTCTGACAACAAAGCGCAGGTAAGGTGGGAGCTGCTTCGCTTAACACTCCCTCCTGGGCGCAAGCTGGCTCCGCAATGTCATCTGACGTTCTTAATGTCAGATTCTTAATGGGCAGTGGTTCGTTACCTGCTCATCTGTGTCAATGCACTCTCCAATGGAATTGAATACAAAACATGAAATATATTGATGGGAAGGTGTCACTTTTGCAGTAATGAATAGTTGCAATGTTCCCGTATAGTTATTCCGTGCAAAACCTTGGGAGGAGATGTAATGTCTTCCTACCCAGAGCATGGCAGCGCTGGGTGCTGTGTGGATGAGCCCCCCCCCATCCCAAGAAACCCCACAGTCTGAGATTAAATGGTCCAAGACATGCAGGAGATGACAAGGACCTAACGAACTAGTGCTAGTCAGCACCACAAACAATGGGGATGCTTTGTAGATGCTTATAGGAGTTTCTCAAAAAAAAAAAAAAGCAATGTTTTTCCCAAGACACTCTAGCCTACAGGGAGTACACTAGGGGCTTTGGAAGTGAAACCTCCAAATAAAATCAGTCTTGAGAAAAAACACAGACACTTTGCTTATTGAGGTTCTTGGTTTTGTCTTCTGCCAAACCCAGACACAGGTGAGATTAGTGGTTGGAGAAATGAGGTCTTTTGGTTCTGCCTGCAAGAGGAAACTGAGTGGAGGGAGAAAGAAAAGGTTGTGATCTGGCCACTTAAGGGAAATTCTCTGTTGCCTGCAGTGATATGCTCCTTTAGTCCTCGACTGCTTCTTTGGTATAGTGTCTGTGGATTCGAAGCTGAACAAACACCCCATGTGTGGGCTTGCACAGTCCAGCCAGATGCCTTCACAGCTGCTTCATAGCGATGGAGATGGTTAAAAGCGTTTACTTGGAATGCCAATATTTCATATGTTTCTTGGGTGAAACGTACCATATAAACAGGTTAGAAAATGCTCAGATTTTGTGGGGGGGTAGATTCCCCAAATGCTAAGGGTTCACCCACCTCTCATTCATTGGGATACGTGGTGCAGAGCACTGTGCTCCGAGTGATGCTAATTATGCCCATCAAAGCTCTGCATGGCTCCTGCAGGCTCATTCTGCTGCTCTTGCAGTCAGTGGGAGCGCTGGCTGGTACTGCTAGAATGAGAACCCCTCTGGTCTGGGGAACGGCCCAACTCGGACCCACCTCTCACATTGAAGGTAGACCCCAGTATGCAGTGCCCTGAGAAGGGGAATATATTGCACCTATTATTGGTAGTGACCTGAAGGGATGCCAGCTTACGGGATATCCCCCATGCAAACCCTGGAGGGTAAAGAGAAGGCTATTTTGTGTGGCGCTGGCTGAGGGACAGCTGCAGCTCCCTGTGCCTGCCATATTACCCTAGAAAACATTCTCAAAAAAAAGCATCCAAAACAACACTTTTTGACTTCTCTTTTTATAAGCCAAAGCTTATAAATGAAAAGGCTGAGTGTAAATTCAAGGGAGAGCAAAGACTTCTGTGAAGACTGGTGAAGGTATTTTGCGGCAAGGACCTGGTGGGGAAGGCACTGAGACTGGGATGTGGTGGTGGGAGGAGGACAATGCCACAGGAACGGTGAACTTGGAGGAAAAGGAGGGGCTTGGGAGGGAGCCAAGTGCACTGGGGGAAAACTGAGACTGGAAAAAGAGCAAAGATAAGCAAGGAGTCAGCAAGTGAGAGGCAGAGGGTAAAGAGACCTGCTCTAGAAAGAGGCCGGGGAAGAACAGGGCAGAAGGACTTGAGCACTGAAGTGTGTCCTCCATGGGGTCCAAAATGGGGCTGAGCCTTTGTCCTCTGCTGTCAGAAAGCACCTGCAGAACCTAACGTGAAGACCTGGGCCTCGGCATCCTCTGGTAGCTGAACATCGCAGGGTGACCCACCGGTGCCCCTCTGCAGCTGAAGGGCAGAGATCTCCTTGGGTGCTTGCATCCTCCAAAACCTCTCTGAAGAGACCTGGTGCAGGGCAGCACAGGCGAACAGTCACAGTATTTGGTAGTTGAGCTATGGGGCCCGTGGTGCGTGGAAGAGGAAGGTTTGCCTCAATAGCTCCTTATTGAACAAAACAGAGGCTAGGAAAAAAAAAAAGCATGGCTTCATATAATTAAAGACTCTCTTACAGTAGACAAGATTTCCTTAATTATTCCGTCTAAACAACTTTCCGAGTGCCTGACTTTTTAGCCTCAGTGCCTTTTGGTAGGTATTTGGAGATGTAATGTAGCTGTGAAATGCCAAACAGCAGAAGAGGACAATAAGTTTGTCCACCTTGTAAAGTGTTTATGGGATTCACAAAAGGATCTCCAGCTGGTAATCCTGTGTCTTGGCCTTTGAACCCCCTGCTGTTTATTTTCTAGCACGATGCAATTCCATTTCAAAAAGGGTTTCTGGCTCTGGGGAAGCCCAGACTTTAAACCAGGCAGAAAAATTTTTGCCCCCCTCTCCCATGACATCTTTTCCAAGTGAATGTTTCTATACTTTGGCTTTTCAAAACAGACAAAGGAATTGGTGAAAATGTACTGCTTATTGGGGGTATGATGTCATTTGCATTGTGTCATAAGATGTCATAAAGGGCAGTAATTCATGGGATCCTGCCTGGTGCTACAATGACATGAATTCCTCCTGTCTGCAAAACGTGTCTGGGTGTGATATAGCTGTTTCAGTGCTGGATGCCATGGAAAGGGGGCAGGGGGAAAAGTTTTAACAAGCTTTAACACTGTTTTTATGCTCAGCTTTGGCATTCTAATTTTTTTTCTTTATCTGCCGGCACCTGAACATTTTGTCCTTTAGAAAATGGGGAAAAACTGTCCCTGGGGCTGAACACTGAGGCACGGGTGTGGAGGAGGGATGTGGTTTGCTGTGTGCAGATGCTGACTGTGAATTTTGGGGGAGGGGAATGGATTTTGATGAAGACTGGCTGCCTGGAGCAAAGGAGAGGTGGTTTGGCCCAGCACGCGTGCTTGTGTATTTAATCAGCATTACAGAGAGATCGAACAGAGATCCTTACAGGATGCTGCTCAGCCAAGCGTCCACCCACCAGGGGATGCCCATGGTGAGGTTATGCTGCAGGCAGGACAATAGAAACCATGCCCTGCAATCCCACCCCTGCCCACGCTGCCACCCACGGGCCTGACGCAAGAAACCTTCTCGGCCATCCAAATAACCGCCATGGCTAAAGGGGGCTGCATTGTTTCCAAAAACTGGATGAAACACCCTTATTTTTACACGGGGTGATTTACACGAAGATCATCATGTAATCCCGCAGCTGTTAAGTTCCCTACAAGGAGAGCAGCCACACGCACATCAGCTCCCAGGCTACAGGGTCCTGTGCATGATAGTTTCCATAAGCTGTCATCTGAGGGGGAGGCGAGGGTTCAACAGCGACAACTGGGAACAAGGGCCGGGTGGATAGAGGCAAATCTTGCTGTTTTCCTTAGCTGGATCCACTGACCGCCGGACACCAGCAGCACTGAGCACATGATTCAGTGCTTTTTGCTGCGGGTTTGAATTATGCTGTCCAGTTGTTTCCATGCCCAGGATAGAGCAATACTAAAGAACTGCATTGAAATGAGCAGGCATTAAGCCTGTGTGTTTGTCTTGAACTTAGTCTGAAATCCTAGGCAATGCAACAAAGCTAGTCTTTTATAGATGGTTCCGGGTGTCCTTTCAGTACTGGTTTCTAAGCCTGATAATTGTAATTGGAATTACGGGTATGGCTAGAAATCCTATGGGTAGGTTTATTGCTACCCCGTAATTCCTAAACACAAAAATGAAGGGCATAACAAATAAAACTAGACGGGTGCCTGGTCTGATCCAGGATGGCTGCTCTTACAGTCATTCTCTGCCTCGGTTTCCTTTCCTGGGAAATGGGGCTAATGGCTGCATCTACTCTGCAGCTGAGGACATGGCTCTGGCCACCCCCTGTGTTGCAGGAGGCTCCTGGGACTGGCTAACCCAGGCCTGCAATCCTTGTCCCAGGTCCAGGGTTGTCCCAGGACCTGCTCGTCCTCTGTCCTTTGGTGTGGACCAGATCAGAGTTGCTTTAGGAAATGCACTGGGGCTCACCAAAGAAGGCCCCAAGAAAGACCTATCATGGTCTGGGCACATCTGGAGTCCCTGTCTGCCCCTGGAAATGTCAGGCTCATCCTAAACCAGGTCCAGCTCGTAGAATGACAGCTCTCCTGATCTCAGAGCCACCCTGGGCTCATCTACCTGTGACGACATAAGCGGTGCTATTTCCTCTGGAAGATGCTTTAGGTTTTCATGAAAATGTGAGATTTGGGTTTCCAGATCCCCCTAGAAGACAGACAATCCTGAAACAAGGGGCTGTGGCACCTACAAGGAGCTGTAAAGACTCCTCTTTTCCCTCCTCCAAAAGAAACAACACAGATAATGTTGTACTTAGGAATACAGAAAGTATCACTCCCTCTCCTCAGTGGCCATATCACAGTAGGAATCATGACAAGGAGACGCATATGGGGGACACAGATTATCCACATCAAAACCATTTTGCTTTCTGGGGATCCAGTTTCACTGAAAGACATACACTTTTATTTAGAATGCAACCACGCCATGGACTTGGCATGAATTTTGTTTCCTTGCTGTTCCAGCTA
Organism: Gorsachius magnificus; assembly: GCA_034008185.1. Classification (NCBI taxonomy): domain Eukaryota; kingdom Metazoa; phylum Chordata; class Aves; order Pelecaniformes; family Ardeidae; genus Gorsachius; species Gorsachius magnificus. Next base: position 8,316,749 of record CM067083.1, on the reverse strand, counting down.
ATACTCAAAGTAGGCTGACTTGCCCATTCTCATCAGGGTTTACAGTCCCCATGTATCTCCAGTGCTCAGGTGACTTCTCTTTCCTCTTTTTATCCCAGCGAGATCTGATTGTATCAAATCCTGCCACATAGCTCAGAAAATGCTTTGCTGATCTCATACTCGGGGTGGCAGGAATCAAAGTATTTAAAGTTGAAAGGAAGAAGAAATGTCCTTAACAAGTCTGGGGGGAAGAGACTTCCTGATGGCCAGCCCTTCCCAAGCAGATGGGTCAGCCTGTGTAGCCTGCCACAAGCCATTGCATTCAAAACCAGGAGTCAGAAGAGCTCTTCTTCACCCCAAAGGGCAGAAAGTCTTCCTGTAGGAGCTGCAGCTCACATATCTCTGGTTTGTGTGTCTGTTTTATGGGGAAGCAGTCCCAGGTTGCACTGTCCTTTATACACGGGCCTCGGAAGGGTGCAAGGCAGCAGTGTCACTGTGGTGGCTGAAGGATGAAGGACGTATCTCGCCATGGGAGGAATGTGGGGCTGCGGCTCCTTTTCCTGGCTAAGGAGGCAACGGCTGTGACGGGTGCCAGAGGCTGGGTTCAGAGTAGAGGTCTGCTCTCAGCACCCTGTTATTTTTCCTTGCAAGAGCATAACTCATTCCTGGAGGCACCTCTTTGTGTCTAAGTAACGCTTACAAAGTTTGCTTACAGGGATGAAGTAAATGAAAGACCCCTCTCAGTTTTCTGTATGACCTGCTGGCTTATGTCTAGCCTTACATGCTAATCCCAAGGCGAAATATAAAGGGAAAAGCACAGATGATCTCTGAATTATACAGATAACAACAATGGCCACGTTGCACCAATCTTACTTGAAGGAAAGCCAGATTTGTGCCTCTCACTAAGCTGTGACAAGTGCCCCCCTCTGCCTCTTGTGAGACTTCTGGAAAGGTTTGTCCTTCCTGTAGAAAGGAAAATGTTCTACTTAAAACTGACAGATTTTGTGTAATTTTCCCTTAGGCTTGATTTTTTTTTTTGCTCTGGGATTTTTAAAATATGCTTTTCATTAAAAAGAAAGCCTTATGTCCGGTCAGTCCTGATTAAGGGTTCAAAGGCGATCCAAAGTCAGGTCTGGTTCTTCCATGCCGTGCTGCTCTAGCCCTTCCCACCACATTTTACTGTCTAAAAGAGAACTCTCTGTCTTTTCTTTCTCTTGCCCTTCTGGTGTTAGGAGGGTGGCAAGGTAGCCCTAGATGGGGCACTTGGAGTTGAGTGGGATCAGTGTTCAGAGCCTGCATTAGGAGAGTGCCTGTCCAAATCCTATCGAAGGGATGACCTTCAACGTAGCATCGAACTTCAGCTGAAATGCAGGCCTGACATTGTGTCAGAGTACAGTAGCATAAATAAGATGTTGGCCATGGATCTCCTGATGACAGATGTAAGTGCAAGTATAAAGTGTGCTTTCTAAAAATAATGTACATGTAGAAGGTGCTGGAAGCGCTGGCTATCAGAGGGGCTTATAAGTAGGCCATAGATGACCGAAAGAATAAAATAGCAACATTCATTGTGAAAGTCCAACGTTTTAGGGCACCTGCGCGCTCCGGGTCAGCTAGGGGTGAAGTGGCACTTGTATGCGATAGTTCTTTCTGCAAAGGCATGATACGGGATGGAAAATCAGGCTGGAGTTACAACTGAAGTGCACACAGCTTATCCATTTAATGAAGATGAGGCACTGTCATTTCCCCCCCGCCCTTTAATTCCCTATAAAGGAGGCAGAGTTTTCCCAAGACTTCCTCCTTTCTTTTCTACTGTCTGCTGTTTTGAAATAGTTCTTCATTTGCTGCAGATCTGTTTCTTCTTTGGGTAGTGCCGTAGATGCATTTTCCCAGTGATTAATCTGATGGAAGACGTGACAAACCATTTATCTCAAAAGTGTACGCCTCCTCTTTAGAGCCAAATCCCGCTGCTTTCAATCGCTAGTTCTTTATTGCTTCCATGTTCCTCTTGGTTTTGGTGATAGCACTGGTAGAGTAAGGTACTAATCAGGCTGGGCAATTAGTGACGAGACCCGGCCGTCAGTGGGTACCCTGTCAGTTGCCAGCATGAGGGTCTGCCCTCATGGCAGAATTGGTCCTGATATGACAAACGCGGATCAGAAAGATAGCATGAGTGTGCCTTACGTAGCCTGAGAGTTTGAAGGATCTGGCCTTGGTTAGACCAAACCTCTCAGTTAAAAGCAACACAGAGAAAGCGAAAATAAAAGCTGAAGCAGACTAAGAACTGAACAGAGAGTCTGCTAGTATTTCATATGTATTTTTATTTTACAGTAGAGGTATGAATTCACCCTTTAAAATGTTCTCCAATAACACCTCCGTGTTCCCCAACAATCTTTTCATGTTGAGTATTTGAAAAATTTATTTGGCCCGTGTTTTGTGCCTTATACTTTTCTGTAGTACTTACTGAACTGACACGTAATGCATAGACCTACCACTGGAATGAATGAACATGTTCCAGTGGGTAATTATCATTGCCATCTCCCATTATTTTAACTGTAAGAAACTGGATTTTTTCCCCCTTTTTCATTCCCCATTTTACTTTGCACCTGTACTTAGATGTTGTCCATAGGTGCAAGGGTTTTTCCATTCCCCCTCACACCTCCAGTGAGACCTTCAATTAGTAAGAAACTCTAACCAATTTTCTACCTGCTTGTATTGCTTGTTTCATAGAGCAAGAGTTGCAGCATTTTCCTCAGCAAGAAGGGGCTAAAGTACTTATTAAAATAGGAAATCATGCATTATTTAAAATCGTAGAGCTTAGCAGAAAATAGGAGCTACCTTTTGGGCCTGGAAATGCTTTAAGAACATTCTTGTAATATGCGTGTTGTATAGAAAGAAAACATGAATGGAGGTTTCTTTAATGAACTCAGGGATTTCTAGATCAAATATAGTTGCTTGACAAGTAGGCAAATAGGTTTTATTTTTTGTAATCACTAAGTCTTAAAATGCGATGTGATCAACAGCGCTACAGTTACTGAGGGCTGAGTAAGAATAAACAGACAGTGAGTTGCTTTTTTTAGGGCCCAGCAGCCCGTAGATTAACTCTTTTGGTGCCTTTCTGCCATACATTTGCTCAACGTAAATGATGGCAATGTAGCTGAAGGATTTCTGGGTTGATGCATGGTGATCGTAGTCTGGGGATCATAGTGTGTCATCCGTTTGCTTCCAGCCCCCCCCCCCCCCATCTCACTGTCAAGGAAGAACATCTGGATCCCTTCATAGTGGCCCAGTGAGTCTGCAGCTGCTGTGTTTGTACATACAAGGGTGATGAACTTGGAAGTCTTCATTTTTCTAATGATCGATTCTGCCTGGCTCTGAAGCTCTTTCTGTATATGAGAGGAGACAGACATGTTGGGTTATGCATGTAGAGATACCTGTCTCTCTCTCTGCATATAGTATATACATAAGATGGGACTCTCTTGTTTTTACTACATCCCAGGTAAATATAATATGAACAGATCAGATGCTTGGCTCGATAGCAGCATCCTTTTAAAGAATGCCCACTCTGTTTTCCTTATGAATGATCTATCAAAGGCAGAATCGGGCTCATGCTGTGCTATCTGTATTTCCAATGGCCCTTGAAGCAGTTCTTCCAGAGCGCCGCCTGGAGTAGTCACTCATGAGTAAGAGAAGGCAAGCCATTGGGCATTGTTATCCTTTTCTTTCATTAGCAGAGATTTGCCATTTCTGTGCACATCCCAAGTCACAACCAGTTCTTCTGGTTGCCAGAATGGGCAAATGACTGCCTGGACTGTTGCCACTAATGTTACAGTTGAGCCACCTGGATAGTTGATGTTTCTCTGTGGAACATCCAGCTGCCATAAGGCAGGTCATCTTCTCTACAACACCCTTTGCAGACCTCTGCAGGCTTAAAGTATGTTCCAGGGCACTACTTGGCTGATGTAGCAGCAACATACTGTTAGGGTCCTAGGAAAAAAAAAGGAATAAAAGGAAGTGTAAGTAACTGCTGAACTGAGGAAAAAATGGGGTGACCTTTTTCAGCAATCTGCAGATTGGTATTGGGGAAGATCCTGACAGTGGAGATTTTTTGTTTTCTGTTTGCAATTGTGAGACAGTAACTTCATCATCATCACTTTAACTACTACAGTTGTTCTTTGAAAAATAAAGAAGTGGTGCTTAGTGTTTCAGCTGTGGGGAGTGGTGGTTTTCATATACAGCATGGCCAAAATTTCCCTAGATGAGTCTTTAAACCCATCTCATAATAGTTCTATCTAATAAGTGACTGGAGCTCTCCATCAGCATGAACGACATTGGAATTTCTGGAGAAGTATAAAAGATGGCAACGCTAATTCTTTGCCCCAGGCACCGAATGATCCACTGTGATTTTGCAACATGACCAAAAATGAGCAATCTGAATTTTCTTGAGCTTCCTCAGTTGTGTGTTTAGCCAGTGAAATAAGAAGTGATACAAAGTGATGGCCATGTGGGCTGGAGTGCAGCATCCCAGAGGTTGAACACCACCAGCCAAATCCAGGGCCACTCATTTCCTCTCCAGGAGCTGTTGAAACACTGGGCTTCGTGGCTACCCCTGTGTGAGCAGAGAGCTGAGGATAAACTTTCCTTTCTCCAGAATTCAGATGTAACGAATTAAGGTGAAGCATCTCTTCATGCAGTAGTGTGGCAGCCTCCCAGATTTCTTCATCAGTAAATGAACTAAGTCTCCCTGAGACTCTCCGTCCTGAGGCCATATCACCTCTTAGAAAGAAGGAGAGGGAACAGCAGATGTAAACTGCACAGTTTAGCACTGACTCGCTGTTCCAGACTTTTCTCTGTTGGTTTATTTTAAAGCAAGGGGAGGAGGAGGGAGGACAGGGAGAGGAAGTTGAGATGAAGAATTGTCCTTCAGACTGTTGGAGAGCTGCAAGGTTTGCATCTCCTATTTAGGTTCAGACACTGCTCTTGCCTCTGCCCTGCGGGTCCGTGGTTGGTGTCACAGAGAAAGAGAGCACCTGGGAGGGCCTCTGCTGTTGGGTTTTGCCGTCTGGAGGAGCGTGCACCCCTACATTTCTCTACTACTCAGCTTTCAGATTGTTTTAAATAGTTTTGAGCTATCAAATTATATAGTAGTATTGAAGCTGATACTTTGATCTTCAGGGAAGTGGTGCCAAGCCATCCCTGGAGTATTTTTACAGCGGGAAAACTCTAGTTTAGGAAAATGTCACAGCAGGCTATCAGTTCTGGCATGAAACTGCTAGCAGGTGGATTTTGTGATGGGAAGTGATAAGTGGGTTTTGCTGGCTCACTGGCGCAGCTGACTTGTTCTCTCACTTACATAAAAGAGAAGCAGGACCTGCCCTCAGGCTGGAGTGAGAATTTGGTCTTGGCACGGGGTGGAGAACATGTAACAGGAACAACAAAGCCTGAAGTGAAGCCTCAGGCTGAGGTTTTACACAGTATATATCTAGAGAAGCTAGGGCAATGTTATTTTAGCTTTCTAGGCCTGATCCTCAGCCAGTGTGACTGATTTCAGTGCAGCTGTTACAGAAATCGTAAGAAAGGAGGTGGAAGGGACTCTGAAATGCCATGTTCTGCCACAACCGGGGATTAGCTTTTATAGACCATCCTTGAAAAACAGCTCTCTGACTTGCTCTTGAATTCTGATGCAGCCTCCTGCTGCCAGCCTTGCAATGCTGCATTGCCCTTGGCTTTGGAGGTTTTTTTCTCTCTCCTTGCAGTGCCTGGCCTGGCCAGGGAAAATGGTTTTCCTCTCCCTCTTTCCAGTGATTCGTTACCTTCAGATGGCTTTCATCCTGGCTCCTTTCATTTTTGGGGAGGCTTTGGGGTTTTTTTGGGTTTGGTGTTTTGGTTTTTTTTTGCTTTCTCCAACTGGGCCAATGTTAATATATGTGGAATTAAGAGAGATAGTTTGTGTGCAAACAGTGTTGGCACCTTTTACTGGAGGATCTTGCAAAAGTGGCAAGATTTTTGAGTGGGGAAAGAATGAATAACAGCCTTGACTTGGGAAGAAAAGCAAACCAGCTCTGGCTCCGTCCTGCAGAAACTCTTGGCTAGGCTGTAGTATACTGACTCCAGTCTTTCTGGTCAGAGTAAAGTGATGTTTGGAGCCACAGATCTTATCTACAGCTATGCCTTTAAAACAAACAAACAAAAAAAGGAATTGTTAGAATATTGTGTTTAATTGGGTATAAGTGCTTTACTGTTTATCTGTCTCTGTTTCCTCTGTTCCTTAGGCATCCTTCTAAATTATAAAGCAGGGATTCCCCCAGAGCTATAATTTAATTTGACCTTCTAGTGCAGGAACTTTAAAGCGATACTGCATTTCAAATATGAACACACTGCCTTCAGCACTGCCCCGAACCGACGGGAGGCTGTGGTGGGAGCACTTTCAGACCCTCCCTGCCCAGCAGCTGGGGTGTCTGTCCTGTCCCCCAACCCAACCGTGGGGTCAGTTCTGCAAGAGCAACTGCTGTTATCTCACTGCTGTCTTCTCACTGCTGTTATCACCCGCTCCATCTCCCATAGCAGCTTTATCGAAGCACTGGCAGGGCTTTCAATGTGGATGCAGGTGAGGGGGGGGGGGCGGCTGGCTCCTGACTACCTGCCCTGCTTCTTCCACCACCCAGGGCCTCCTTTGGGCTCTTCTATAAACAACTGATCGTTTCAGACGTATGCACCAAATGCTTTTAGCAATATATTAAAATGATTGTGCCTAATCTTATACCTGACACGTACGTAGTTCTTCACACATTTGAAAGCAAGGCTATTAATTAGTTCTCACAGCTCTAGCTGTGAAAGATGATCGCTTTGCTGTTGAAAAGAGCACACTGAATTAAATAAACTGTGAGACAAAGCAAGGGCATTTTTCCTACAGGCTTTTGAAAATATAGATAAGTTGTGACATTTCCTATTTCATGAGGGAATTTGAGGTCCGAGAGGTCGAGAAAGCCTGTAGGTACTGAAGTCCCATTCACCTTCTGTTGTAGGTGCCAAATCCACACTGGAGGTCTCTGCACAATTGTGCTCTGCCAGAGTCTAATGTTGCTTTCACACCAATTTATGTTTGAAAATATCTCTAGCAGAATAATCTGATGCATAACTAGATGAACAACTCTGTTTTTAATAAAAATTCCTCTTGAGTCTTTGCTTGGTCCCTATGCACCATACATATAATAACATCTTTGGGATTGGTTTTTAATTTGCTTTCTTTTAACTTGTTCACAACAATCCAGTGAGGGAAAAGTGAGAATTAAGTTGGTAGTCCCAAAACATCAGTAAGGCTGACTACGTGAAGCAAGTCGTAGGGACAGACTGTAGCTCGGCCTTTCTGGATGAATGAAAGGATGGTTGAGGGGAAGGTGGAAGAACCATCCATTGCCTTGCTCCTCTGTGCAAAGTGACAGGCATTCCCCCTCCGGTGCGCTCTGTCTGTGCAGACTGCTTCAGGGTGTACAGCAAGAGCCTTGAATTCACATGTGGATGCATGGAGGATAGTGTCTTACACCCATGGCAAGTGAAATGGTGGGAGTGAGGAAAGGTAGACCTGCCGCCATGGTTTTACCATTCTGGCCCATGTTTCCATAGCAAGCGTGAACATATGGGATGAAGCTCAACCCACATTAGGCCAGTAATTCCAGCCTGCTGGATGAAATCCTGCACCTGGGCATAGTGGCTTTGCCCTTTTACTCGCTTGCTTTAGCTTCAGCACTGCAAATTCATTGAGCCTGTTGGCATCACTCTTGATTTATGCCAGTACTCCAGGAGACAGCTTGCAAGGCACACACAGGGTGAATTCTGATCTGCTCTTGAGTGTTGAGGTGCTGCTTCCCCACCACTGTCGTAGACACCATTTAGATGCAAAACCAGCACAAAGGTGCTGGTAGAAGATTTCCCTCCAGCTCTGGGCAACGGTGGTGGCCATCACACTGCTGCAAATCCTTGCAGTGGAGCAATTGCATTGGAAAGAAGAGGTCAAATGGCATAACTCATAGAAGTTTTGTTCAGCAAATGGAGGGTAAGTCAGACCCGTGTCTTCCAAAATTTCCCAGAAGTGTGAGGAGCCCAAGGGCAGAGAACCTTAAACAGGTTCCCATGCTACAGCTGAGAGGTGTCACCAGTGTCCTGCTGGGAGGCTTCCTGACACCTAGGTCCTGACAGCTTGAGGAAGCGGGTGGAAGCTGTATAAGCAGGGGGAAAAATGAGTCACATTTTTATTCAGATGACTGCAGTGATCACATTAATGGTGTGTTTGGTTTATGATCACACAAGCACTGTGTGTTTGGCTTAACAGTCGTTTATATCTTGTAGGGTTGATTTCAAAATCAGGTTATATTTGTTTTCCATTAGGGCAATATATAGTGTTTATTCTGCTTAATCAGGTGGCAGAAGGAGGGCGTAGGTTTGTTCCATTCACTCAACTTTAAAAATGTGTGAATGATGCGTGGTTGAGTCGGCGGGTGATGCATCTTTCCTGGTCTTCGATGCATTAATTTACTCATTTATGTTTTTTGGCTGGAGCTGGGCTGAACAAAGTAGGTGAACCAAGAGAGATGACAGGTAGAGCTCTGTCAGCACGTGGGGTGTTTTGCCTTTCCTACAAAACCGTGACCTCACTAAAAAGCAGACTTCAGTGTGATCACAGGTCTCTTCACCTGGCACATCCATGGGTTAATCCTTTGGACAGGTTAACCCTTTTGTGTGCACATGCAGGCTATGCAGCTGAGAAATGGGAGTAAGCACAGAATTACCTCCAAATTAGAGAAGAAATATTTCCTGCCTATTCGTAGCCATGATTATGCTAAAAGTTGCGCTGTCTTCAAGAAATGGAGGCTAAATGAGGGTTCCCATCTCCTGTAGAAACAATGTTTGCATTGGAAGGACACATGCTTGAATTTATTTGATTATTCCCCTATTTAAAGTCAAATATTTTCCAATAACCTCTACCCTAAATAAGACAGGTTCACAGAGCAATAGAATTCCTTTAAAACTAATTTCTTTGGGATTAATTACAATTCTCTCCTTGAGAAGTACATGGCTGGAGTAGCACATTGCCTAACCAAGTAATTCAAATTACTGACTGAAAAAGTCACAATGCCAAAATCGTAGAATCATAGAATGTTTTGGGTTGGAAGGGACCCCCAGAGGGCATCTAGCCCAACCCCCCTTCAGGGAGCAGGGACACCACTAACCAGATCAGGTTGCTCACAGCCCCGTCCAGCCTGGCCTGGAATGTTCCCAGGGATGGGGCCTCCACCACCTCTCTGGGCAACCTGTTGCAGTGTTTCACCACCCTCATTGTAAAGAATTTCCTCCTTATATCCAGTCTAAACCTACCCTGCTTCAGTTTAAAACCATTAATTACCCCTTGTCCTGTTACAGCTGGCCCTACTAAAAAAGATTTTCCCCATCTTTCCTACAGGCCCCCTTTAGGTACTGAAAGGCCACAATGAGGTCTGCCCGCAGCCTTCTCTTCTCCAGGCTGAACAAGCCCAACTCCCTCAGCCTGTCCTCATAGGAGAGGTGCTCCAGCCCTCGGATCATTTTAGTAGCCCTCCTCTGGCCCCGTTCCAACAGTTCCATGTCCTCCTTGTGCTGAGGGCTCCAGAGCTGGACGCAGGGCTCCAGGTGAGGTCTCACCAGAGCAGAGTAGAGGGGCAGAATCCCCTCCCTCGACCTGCTGGCCACGCTTCTCCTGATGCAGCCCAGGGTACGGTTGGCTTCTGGGCTGCCAGTGCACATTGCCAGCTCATTTCTAGCTTTTCATCCACCAGTACCCCCAAGTCCCTCTCGGCAGGGCTGCTCTCGATCCTTTCTTCCCCCAGCCTGTACTGATACTGGGGGTTACCCTGACCCAGGTGCATGACCTTGCACTTGGCCTTGTTGAACCGCATGAGGTTCACAGAGGCCCACCTCTCCAGCCTGTCCAGGTCTCTTTGGATGACATCCCATCCTTCTGGTGTGTCAACCGCACCACTCAGCTTGTTGTCATCCGCAAACTTGCTGAGGGTGCACTCGATCTCGCTGTCTATGTCATTGATAAATATATTAAACAGCACCGGTCCCAGTACGGACCCCTGAGGGACACCACTCGTCACCAGTCTCCATCCGGACATGGAGCTGTTGACCACTACCCTCTGGATGCGACCATCCTACCAATTCCTTATTCACCGAACAGTCCACCCATCAAATACATAGCTTGCCAATTTAGAGAGAAGGATGTTGCAGGGGACCATGTCAAAGGCTTTGCAGAAGTCCACATAGATGATGTCCGTTGGTTTTCCCTTGTCCACTGTTGTTGTCACACCATCATAGAAAGCCACTAGGTTCATCAGGCAGGACTTGCCCTTGGTGAAGCCCTGCTGGCTGTCTCGAATCACCTCCCTGGCCTCCATGTGCCTTAGCATAGCTTCTAGGAGGATCTTGATCTTCTTCTAGGAGGTTCCATGATCTTCCCAGGCACAGAGGTGAGGCTGACAGGTCGGTGGTTCCTGGGGTCTTCCTTTCTACCCTTTTTGAAAATGGGCACAATGTTTCCCTTCTTCCAGTCCCCAGGGACTTCATCTGACTGCCATGACTTTTCAAATATCATGGAGAGTGGCTTGATGCCCAAATGAATGCCCAAAAACATTCACTGCTTGGACCAAAAAAGAGAAAAGCTGTGTCTCCATTTCAGTTGCCTGTTGCTGTACCATATACGAAGGTGACCCTCCACAGCCTTTTTCCCAGGTTTTATATTGGAGCAAGGAAAGCTGAAAGGGATTTGTGCCAGGGGGAGAGGATTTCGGCCAGCTTCAGCCCCTGGCGAGTTACCTGTTCCCAGAACTGCTGGCACTGCACCTTCCACCTGGGGGCCTGGCAGCCGGTGCGTAATTGTCACCCGCCGTCAGCAAACCTCCAACATGCCTTTGACCTAGAAAGATAAAAATGCCTTGATGGCAATAACAGAGCTTTTGTGAGATGACAGACTGTGCCATGAGCAACAGCCAGTCTTGGTGGGGACCTGAATCAGGAACCATGTCGGGTCTTTTGGCACCACTGAAAGGAGAATTGTGAGGTATGTGGTGGCTCTATATCCAGTGTTGATCCTTGACCTTGCCAAGCTCTTCTCCCTGCCTGTGCCCCTCTTCCAAAATTGAGGTAGGTATGAAGATAAAAATAGTGCTTGGACAAGATCTGGCCAAAGCCAAATGCCTCTTTGTAAAGGTCCCTGTTAATTCCTAAGAGATGTCCTGTGGAACATCATACTGACCTAAATGGCCTGCCTGGCAGATCTTCTCATCAGGTTGAAGCTAGTGGTTGTCTAGAAAAATTTGGAAGGAGATCATGCTGAGCCCTGAAAAACAAATCTGATTTCTCATCAATCAATTAGTACCTATCAGGAAGAAGGGCAATACCCCCAGGCCTCCAGGGTATTTCGTTCTCACTAGGTTACTCTAAGTGGCTAATGCTTCCTCCCAAGGCTTATCTTTGCATTTAAAATGGCATCTCTGCTGCTGTCAGTAGAGGAGACGAGGGTGCCACCTTCTTCAGATACCTACGAAAAGCTGGTAGAAAAAATGGCTTCTACTTTACTTCAGCAGAGATGTTCCTAAAGCATTTCCTTAGTAACTGCATGGAGGTACACGTAAACTAGAAAATCAATTCTCTGTCAGTGCACTGCTGATAATGCACAGGCACAGGTGAAGGGGGGAGGTCTCCACTGAAGAGATGATCATTGATCTTAGTGTAGGTTTTCATAATAGTGTTATAAAAAGCTAAGTGGAAAAATTACTATTAAGATCAGAGGCATCTTAACATCGATGTATTTTTCAAGACCCAGTGAGACCTTTACATATCCTCAGATGCCTTGATATATCTGCACCTTCCTGGTGATAAAATTTTTTCCTTCCGAACTATCAATCCCTTTTCCTGTACCTCCTCCCTTGTGCAGCAGAGAGCGCCAACAAGCGACATGGCTTTCAGACATTGCCTGAAAGATATGTTGAAGATGAAGGATGTGAGCACCTCTTAGCCTGGAGAAAGTCTCTTTGGACTCAGGCCTTGGTGTGGTTAAGTGAGAGCAGCCCCAGCTGAAGGCAGGGCTGCTCTGTGCATCCACTGCCTTTGGCTCCTGGCGAAGGCTGGGTGAGCTGCCCCCATGCAGCTGTGGTGTTTGAGGTAGAGTCATCCTACACACAAAGCCTACAGAATAGTGTGCAGAAGGAGCAGGAAATGTCAAGTTTTTCATATGCAAAGAATAAAGAGAACTTCTGCCTGAAAGGTGTGTTTTGGGAGAGGAAGAACAGCAAATCAAGTGATAGCCAAAGTAAGCTTTCCTTCTCCCAAGGCTGTGGTCAGCCTGGAGTTGGATCAGACAGAGAAACTGTGAGTGTGTTTCATCCATCGTACACATCAGCTTCAGAAAAGTCATCTTCCAGCCATCTTCCCTTGCAAAAACTGGAGAAGGTTATCTTCCTCTGCATAAAGATGTCTCCAGTAAACAAATATTTTCCAGAGGAACTCTTCTACCAGGGGATGGGGGAAAGTCACACCCTTCAATCCATGTCTCCTCCCACCCTATTTTTTTTCCTGTTTGTTTTCCCTTTTGTTTCATTCAACCTCAAATTTCTCTGCCCTTTCTCCCTCACGAGCTTTTGAAAAAATATGTTGGTATAGGAAATCAGGCTTAAGGGAGAGTGCTGTCTACCAGTTCTTCTTATTGTCTTTTCACAGTCACTTCTGGATCGATGCATGCTATCAACTAGATTTGATAGAAAGATACAAGTCACCAAAGTGTTTCCCCAAATACAGTAAGTTTCATGAGAAATGGAAGCTGGGGAAAAGCTAATGAAGAAAAGAAAGGTGTTGGATGTTTTGCCATTTTGCTTGTAGCAGCCAATTGGCCGGTCAACACCCAAAATGCATGTCCTTTGAAACTGTGACCTGTATTGTCCCATTTGCTTAGGACTGATTTTAAATAATTTTAATTTTTTTTTTCACCAGAGAGCTATATGACAGAGGAAACTGGACTTCTGCTCTAGCCTCTCTGCTCTTTCTTTTGCCCCCATCCTCTTTATCTAGTGAGGATATCCAGTGTAGCCCTATATCTAGTACCTAATTTGACTTCTCCAAATACAATTTTCATATGCTTTTTGAGCTCTGAGCTGAGATTGCCAGAAAGTTTGCCATTGGCCTGGTTTCGGCTGAGAGAGAGTTAATAGGATTAAACCACAACGGAGGTGATGACTGTAAAAGGAGCAACAGGAGCTGGGCTGAGCTGTCCGCTCTTTTCTTCTGGAACTTTTGGTTCTTAAGTGTTTCTTGGTAGTGTTAGGAAGTCAAAGGCTGGAGAATTGCTATGTAATACATTTTGAAAATGCCATATGTCATTTGTATGGTTTTTTAAAAAACATTTTCTTCTTGTTGTAAATAAAAGGAAAGGGAATTTTGGAATAAAACCCATTTCAGACTGAAAATTCTGAACATTTCACTAAGGAAATATAAAGTGCAGATGTTTTAAGGAAAATATGTAAAGACATTTTTCCGGTAAATAATTCAGCAAAATCAATTTGACTTCATGCAGAATTGCTAAACTTGCTTTTTTTCCCCCAAAACAAATCCATAGAAAAAAATATTTCCCCCAAGCTCTTATCACAAAAAATGTCTTTGGTCACATACGAACCTGCCACTCATTTCCCTAATGGTACTCTTTATATATGGCCATATTTTCTAGTTGATGAGTTAATCATAAGACTAGAAGCCAAGAGCTCACAAGTGCTCGTCCTTTTCTGACGTTAATCTTTGTGTTGAGCTAGGTATGGCACTTGCATGTAGTCACTCACAAACCTCTGAGGGTTTGTCTGGATTTATTCAGTAGGGTGAAGATGCCTGTTGGTGAGTGTGACTTAAAATCACCATCTAAGAGCACAAATGTAACTGTAACCATGAGCCAGCAGTGTGCCCTTGTTGCTAAGAAAGCCAATGGCATCCTGGGGTGCATTGAGAGGAGTGTGGCCAGCAGGGCGAGGGAGGTTCTCCTCCCCCTCTACTCTGCCCTGGTGAGACCCCACCTGGAGCATTGTGTCTAGTTCTGGGCTCCCTGGTTCAAGAAAGATGAGGAACTCCTAGAAAGAGTCCAGAGGAGGGCTGAAAAGATGATGAGGGGACTGGAGCATCTCCCCTATGAGGAAAGGCTGAGGGAGCTGGGCTTGTTCAGCCTGAAGAAGAGCAGACTGAGAGAGGATCTCATACATACTTACGAATATCTTAAGAGTGGATGTCACGAGGATGGAGCCAGACTCTTCTCAGTGGTGCCCAGTGACAGGACAAGGGGCAATGGGCACAAACTGAAACATAAGAGGTTTCAGTTGAATATGAGGAAAAACTTCTTTACTGTGAGGGTGACGGAGCACTGGAACAGGCTGCCCATGGGGGTTGTGGAGTTTCCTTCTCTGGAGATATTCAAAGCCTGCCTGGACGATGTCCTGTGCAACCTGCTCTGGGTGACCCTGCTTTAGCAGGGGGGTTGGACTGGATGATCTCCCGAGGTCCCTTCCAACCCTTGCCGTTCTGTGATTCTGTGGTTTTCAGTAACACTTGTGAATTTTTGGAAATATTGCTCTTGTAGTCAAGAGAACTCGGGCTTTGGTACTGAGTGGGGATACATTCTATTTGCCGCTCTGCCCAGATTTCCTTTGTGATTTTAACAGGTCACTCAAGATTTGAGTGCTTCAGGCACTTCAGATATTCTTCTTTATGTTTTTTCTTGAGGACTGTCTAAAGCATTTATTGCATGGTGATGATAAGACACTACCAGTTTTTCCTTCCCTTTGAGTCCCAAACACGGGTGAGCTGTGCTGAAAAGCTGGTAGTGCAGGATCTTTCTTTTGTATGAACTGTAAATTCGTTAGGCAAACACATACTGAGTAGTGCAGGTTGCTCTTTCTGCTCTTCCAGTCTCAGCTCTTGCCCTGACCTGCCAGAAGAGGAGACCACACCTGAAGCGGAGGTCTGCAAGTGGGAGGTTGTGGCACATATTTCCAAAGATGTGTTGGAAGGAGCAGAACACAGCACAATGTTGGAACAAACAGCATGTTTGCAGCTGGCAAGGCTCACTGAAATACAGCATGAGATCACTGTTTTCATCCTTTTTTAGGATAAATCTTCTGCGGTCACTCCGAAACCAGTCAATCTTATGAGTCCCAAACTTACAGTCTCATCATAGCCTGGAAACAACACCGTGCGATCCAGATGACCGATGCACATCAGATGATGTTGGTAAGGGTAGATCATACCCAACTCATAGTCTGAGTATTTTTCATCAGGATTTTTTTTTTTTGACAAAATGGTGTGAGTAATGCAAGAATCATCCCCGTGTCAAACAGAAATGGTGAAAAGCTGATTTTCCAGGTGTAGCTGGTGATACTGAAAGGAGCAGTAAATTTCCTCAGCTGAAGAAATGGAAAAGCTCTTTTCATAAAGCAGCTGGGGAGGGCCGGGGACCTTGTTACCACAGACGGACATACTGGAGACCTTCCCTTAAAGCTCAAGCATTTGAGAGAGACACATGTATACAAAGAGGTGAGATCAAGTCACAGCTGGAAATGTTGTGTAAGTCAAGGTGTCTGCATTTAATCGGAGGGATTTCAGACCAATCTGTAAAATAGAGTAAAGCTCTAGGGGATGTGCCTTAGAGAGGTGAAGCAGGATTTTCAATCGACTAGACTTCTCTAAGAAAAGGATGAAAGCCCAGTTGTCGATGGCTTTGTTTTTCTAGATAACGCATCTGAGTTCTGAGGGCTTTTATAGTTTAGCAGGTAAAGGGGAGGACATCCAATGAGTGCATACTGAAATTAAAAGCAAACGGGAAAACAAACACAAACAGGAAAATAAACACAATCTCTGTGTTTATTTTTCTCATATCTGTATATATGTCTCAGTGCTCTGGAGCACTTTCTGAACATAAACTGGCTGGATGGACCCCCTTGATGGGGAAACTCCAGTAGTGAAAGACGTATTCTATCTTTACCAAGGGCTTTATCTTGTTCGTTCATGTAGTAAGGAAGTACTTAAGAAGGAAGACAGTTAAGTGTTGAAATCATATGGCCTGAGTTGTTAAAAGGGTCAGAGCAGATAGCTATAGCAGTCATCTTTGGCATCAAATATACACAGAAGGCTTTCTTCAACAATATTTTAAATTCCCTGTTGACTAAGCTCTCCACAGCTCTCCAGGCACATCACTGTTGTCTGTATTGATCTGTGGAGCTCAGCAGTAGTTTATTCCAGGACTTATTTCTCTTGCTCCGTTAAGAAGTGTTGATTCATCTTTTTGCTGCAAAAGTGACTAATAACAAATGCTTTCCAGGAACCAGCCCTGATAAAACAGCCATAGACATGTAGCTCAGATTCAATTAAACTGATAGGGCACACAGTTCAGCTCCAATTTAATTATTTCTCATTTTATGTAAATGAGATTTCTTATCGCAGTGAAACAAATTATTATTATTTTCTCATGGCAGTGCCTCATCTGCATGCTTTACTGCTTATTCTGCCCTTAGTTTAACCTAAAAGCAAAACAAAAGATTCCTCAAAATTCAGAGGCTGAATTGAAGAGCTAATCTGTCATTAGTATTCTGGAACAGTACATTCCTTTGTGATCTGGTTGTGCTTCGCCCTCATATAACACTCCCTGATTAAGGCTGTGTGTTTGACAAAACAGATTAAGCGTGACATCTGCCAGAAACACAACCCTGGAGGCAAACACCCCAACCTCTTAGGAAATTTTCATCTGAAATTCTGCGTTTGGCTGAACTTGAAGCTAACTTAGGATCTTGCTGCTTAAACACTTTCTGATGCGTACTTCTGGGATGAAAAGATCCGCCTTCTCAATCTACCACCACCCTCCCTCCCTCCCTCCTACTATGAATAACAGTCAGCCCATTTGGCCATAACATCGTAATCACAGACACCAAGCTGCGGAAGTTATTCATGCCTCTCTTTTTCTCTGGCACTCAAATACAATGAATTTATCTTTGCAGAATCCCTGTAACTTGGAGGTGTCAGGGCAGCTTCCTACAGATAGAGCTCTGGAGCCCACCAAGAGTGAAGGAATTGCTGCAAGGCACAGGCAATGCCTATGGTCAGGAATTAAATTCAGTTGTCTTGCATCTTAACCCAGTGCCTAAGCCACAAATCTGTTTCCTTCTTCGTGTAGATTCAGGATACAATGCTGTGTGGCCTGCTATCCCCTGAGCTGACTAACAGAACAGGGAAGATATTTCTTTACCAGCCATGCATGTGAAGTCCTGTAAATTTGGTGCAGCTTATTTTACTTTGAGAAAAAGTTAATGGAAGAAATTGTGTGCAGTCAGTGAAAAAAAAATGCTATCACTGCCACATACCTGCGTGAGACTACCACTGGGAAAGACAAAATCGTGCTGGGGCTTTACCTGCCTATCCAGCCCTTGCAAAAATGTGAAGTTTTTACTGATGTTAAATTCAGCAAAGCAAGCAAGATGCCATTTTTATCATTAGTAATACCCTTATTCTTCTCCTGTTGGAAAGCAGAGACGTACAAATAGACAACTCTCTCTTCAAGCCGCATTGACCGGCATAATAGCTGTGAAAATTAGAATGCTTTTAAAATACACAATTCGAGTGTGTGCTTTCACACAGAAAGAATGAATCAGCCTTTCCCTTCCCGGGCTTTCATTCTGCAATAATTCTTCACGCTTCCTCACACTGAGCCATGAATGTTGAAGTTCATCCCAGAGTAGTTTTCCAACCAATGGGAACGGCTTAACGAAGCACTGTCAGCCCCAGTGCCGGTCCACACCGCTTATGTTTGTCACCGGATTCCTTGCTGGTTTAGCAGCATGGAAACAAATGTTCTCAGGAGCTAGTGCTGTCTGTGCTGCCCATCTCCTGGAGGCTACTGGGAAGAAAAAGCTTGGTTTTGTCCAGGCAGGCCCAACATTTTAGACAATCTAATTCAATCGTAGAAGCATGCACATACACTCAGGGATGCAACAAGTTACTTGGGAAGTAGGGATTCCCTCTACAACTGCCTGACAGGAGGCTGTAGCGAGGTGGGGGTCGGCCTCTTCTCCCTGGGAACAGACAATAGGACAAGGGGAAATGGTCTTAAGTTACGACAGGGCAGGTTTAGGTTGGACATTAGGAAAAATTTCTTCACAGAAAGGGTTGTCAGGCTCTGGAATGGGCTGCCCAGGGAGGTGCTTGAGTCCCCATCCCTGGAGGTACTTAAAAGAAGGATGGACGAGGTGCTTAGGGCCATGGTTTAGTGGTGGGATGGCAGGGTTAGGTTAACGGTTGGACTTGATGATCTTAAAGGCCTTTTCCAACCTAGACGAATCTATGATTCTATAATTCTAGGGACTGTACTGACCCCACACCCAGCCCCGGTGAAGCCAGAAAGCTCCAGCCAGGCATGGGCCAGCATGTGCCTGAGCCAGTGGGGATGGGATGGGGCTGCCAACTGAAGGGGAGCAGGGAGAATGGCCCTGCCTCTTGACTTTGGCCTTTTATCAGTGCTGTTCACTTCAGCATCTGCCTACTTCTTACACAAAGACAATAGCCATCTCCCTTAGGGGTTTCATGGAGTTCGGGCCATTCCCTCTTTTTTTTTTTTTTTTTCTTGGTCAAAGATCTGCTAGGATGAGTATTTTTTCTTCTCTGGCAGGAAGGAAGAACGGGTTGGACTAGATTTAATTTCTCCCTCTTGCAGTCAATGGCACAAGGTCTTTCAGCTTTGAGCAGGAGTCCTTGATTAAGGAAAGCGTGTGGGAAGATGAAGGTGTTGCAAAGGCTGTTCAAGATGAGCCATGACCCAATTCACCAGTGCCCCTCTGCGAGGCTGCTCTTTGTGTGAAACGCCTCCCCCTCCCCTGGCCATGGCTACTGCAGTCAGCTCTGACTGATGGGCACACTGATGCCGAAGGCAAGAGCTGTCCTGATGGTTCATAAGCCAAATCACAACTCCCTCTTGGTTTTATAATAAGAATTGAGGTTTCTAACTGTGCAGGGCACGTGTTTGGGAGCTAGCAGAGGATGCTCGGGAGGGTTCATCTCCCACGCTCCTGGTTCACTAGAAATAACCCCGGGGCTCAGGTCAGCGAAGAAGGGACTGAACAGAGCCAGAAACGCTCTGATGGCACGTGGTCCCCGAGGACTGCAGGCAGCTGTGTGATCCCAGCCTGATCATAGGGCAGCCACTCATCTTTCACCTTAAAAACTGCAGCCTGCCCGCTGACGACTTGCCAGGAAAACAGCAACAGCCCCGGTGAACGGGAACTGCTGAAGGGTCTTTTGAGAGAGCAAGGTGCTGGGGTGGCTTTTGAACAGCAATGCATATGCTCCAGATGGCACCTATAGTTTATATTTCTGGGGGTCCATCCTGATTTGAGCGTTTTTCTTGTTTTACCTACTCAGCTTTGTGCTGCAATGTTCTGCCTGCGTCGTTTCTTAGCCTTGTTCAGCCGACATGGTTGGTTGGGACAGTACTGCTAAAGCCTCAGCCCCCTCGTTACACATGTGAAACAGACTGTTTATTCCCTGGTAAAGCTTTTCTTTCAGACACCATACTATTTCCTTTCACCAGACCATGCCATAAACCATAACCCCATGGTGAAAGCATGATCCCCGTGCAAAGTCCCTGTGCCAGGAAGGTTGCAGGAAAACCCACGTGAGATAGGTGTGTGCAAAGGGACGAGGCGTGCGCGCCACGCGGTGGCAGGCTGCTTGCCAGTGAGGTGCCAGCTCATGCCATGGCAGCAGTGAGTGCAAACACAAGGGTTGGAGATGGGGAGTGGGAAATGTGGGTGCTGGTGTCCCCCCACTTCCCCAGGCAGAGAGGGAGGTGTGGGAGAAAGCAGGGAGCCACTGCCGGTCTTCGGGGTGGGGAGCCCCTGCGGGCTGTGGCCGGAGCAAGACAGAATTTGGTCTGACAGAAGGATAAGGGAAATGAGGAGCGACATTTACACCAGCTGCTAATCTTGCTGTCAGAAGCCTTTTTTTTTTTTTTCAAGACGCTCGATGAAAATACTTCTGTGTAATTTGCATTTGTATCCTTTGTGTTCTATAAAAAATAACTCATTTGCATATAGAGAGGAGACACTTCTTATACACAGTTGTCTACTCGGCGTACGATCTGCAAAGCGAATATGATGTTTTTCTGCTTCTGAGAGGTTTTATTCACAAATACAGAAAGGAAAGTAAAAAAAAAAGTTGGGAAAAATTGCATCTCCATTATGAATATTACCTTTCTGGTTGTTGAGTTTTGAACATAAGACAACCTACGTCGAAGCTCACTGTCTCAAAAGCAGCAACAACAGCGACTACTCTTGTTTCCTGCAGTTTGAGTTTATTATCTTTCATTCTTTCTTTGGAAGTAAAATTAAACTGTTTATTTTCGCTCCCACAGTACTGCAAGTTTGCCAAAGTGTAGACAACTTGCTATCTAAACTTCGTTCAAATAAACACAGTCCAGCTTTTTTTACCCCTTAAAACCCTCTTGCTGATACGCTGCAGAAAAATTTCCAAAGCTCCAAATGACAAAATGAGGAAAATGATGTGCATGTTATTTCCTCGCTTGTATCCCAGTGTTGTCTTTATCTGTAGGATTTGCAAGCAAATTGACTTTCAGTCCTATGCTTTTCTGATGTCTTTTCTGCAGCTGACGAGAGATTTGCAAGCAAATAGACCTTTTTCAAAATTTAAAGCAGATTTGCCGTTTCACAGTTTGTATCTCTTTTGCACAAATACATTTTTTTTATAAGGCTTATAGGAAGCATTATCTGACAGTCCCACTGGCCAAATTCCTAAAGCTTTTATTTGTTTCCCATTGATTCAAAAGCATCTATAGCCTTCCCAGCTCTCCTCCTCCCCAGAAGCCTCGCTGGGCTCATTTCATATGCATTTATGATACCTTTATCATGTAAACAGAATTTTTGAAGGTGAGTGAAGAGTATTTAAATCAAATTATTTTTCCCATGGGAGTCACTGCACTATTACCATTAGGGCTGTTGTCACAGTTAAGTTTACCATATACTTCGTGGTGGGAAACCCTACATTCATTTGCTTATAACTGCCAGACTTCAGCAGGTTGGGATAAAATCATCCCCGCCAGGAATCTGCGTTTTAACTTCATGTCACTCCTTTGTTCCATCCATCACGTTCAGTGAAGGACATATCAGCTCTTTGCAAAATGTGGGGTGTAATTAAAAGCTGTATGATAATGAACTTGCAGAAAGGAGCAAAATGAAGTTTGAATGGCCAATTTATTCCTAGTACCTCCTACCGTTAGAGCACTTGCCTCTGAAGCTCAGTTTTCGAGGGGCTTTTTTGAATACCGTTGACATTAGACTGACTTAAAACAAGTTGCAGGGATATGGCAATTTTCCAGGATCCTTTTTACCAAGAGTTAGGCTCAGACCACCAGCTCACCACCCACCAAACACTGGATAGCTATGCTTGCAGACAGCACCTCCTTCAGCGTAACTGGTAAGGGGAGAGATTTTCTTGTCCTCTGCAACCCCCCAGCAGTGAAATTGCAGAGCAGCGACCCAAGGCCTCCAGAACAAAATCATCTGGAGGCAAGGGGTACAGCTCCTGCCGGGGGGCATCTCACCTCTTCCTTCCCTCTGAAAGCCCCGCTTCTCCCCGCTCTGCCAATTACATCCATTTCGCTGTGGATCCTTATCACGCCTGACAGCACCGGCGGGATGTACAGATAACGCAGGGTTGGTATCGCACATGCGCCTAATCTCAGCGAGGTGATCAGTCTCACACCACTCACCGCAGAACTGTCAGTGCCCGCAAAGGGGAAATGAGGAGATTTATAAGCCAACGGGAGGGCACTGTCACACTGAGGTTGTGCATCCGTGGCTGGAGGGGGAAAATGAAGCAATCTCTAAGGAAAGCTTCAAAGGCTGTAGGGAAGGCTAGGGAAAATGCTTCTGCTTGGAAATTTTCACGGGAGGTCTCATTCTGGGACAAAACGCAGTTCTCCTTTTCTTCTGAATTCATCTTTATAGACAGCCCCTGTCTCTGCCCCAGTGCCACAGCCCTGTGCTAGATGTGCTGTGTTGGTTTTTCCTCATAAAAGAGGAGGCAGAGGTTTCCAGACAGGGCAGATTTGCTGAGTAATGTGCAGGTGGATCCTGCCCACCCCCACCATGACACCATCCCACTACCCCCAGCACAACCCCTGAGCATCCCCATCGCCGCCTGGCCCAGCCTCAGGCAGCTTAGAGAAAGAGATTGCAGGGAGCTTACTGAGCAGCACAGAGGTGCAAGAGGGGTGGAAAAACCTGACTCTGTGCAAAGTTTGTCCCTTGCTGCAATAGCTCTGCCCAGGAAAAATATCAGGAATTCATACCAGTTTCTGCGCGGATCAGTCTTGAGAATTTGAATTGAAATTTATGAAAGCTGAAGTCAGAGAAATGAGTTTGACCCGACACTCTGACCTGAGCACAGAGCGACTTCTGGGTCGCTTTGCTGGAGTACGGCAGCAGATACAGAAATCTGACATTGCGAACCCAGTGTGCGCATTGATAACCTCCGAGGGATCTTTATGAGCAACAGAATAAATGGCCATGCAAGTACCAGCCATGGGCAATCGATACCCAAAGCTGAGCGCTGGCTTAGTTGTAGCCAGACTGCACCTGGATGCCTGCCTTCCCCAGGCAGATTGGCACAGGGCTAGCCAATCTCTCCCCATCTA
The DNA here is from genome assembly GCA_034008185.1 of Gorsachius magnificus. Lineage (NCBI taxonomy): Eukaryota > Metazoa > Chordata > Aves > Pelecaniformes > Ardeidae > Gorsachius > Gorsachius magnificus. The sequence continues at coordinate 8,294,014 of CM067083.1, read as the reverse complement.
GGGGGGGGAGTATATTAGGCAGCTCCGAGTGTGGGTTCTTATTCAAACCTGTTAATGACCCCATGCTGTTCTGCTGCTCTCCCTTCGTTCTCCTCTGGCGCTTGGGTTATCCTGCCCTTCCTTGCTGAGCCATCGATCCTGCAGCGTGCACACATCTTCTTCATACAGTAAGCAATACTTTGCCCCTCATTTGTGGTAATTTGAAATGGAAGGAATTGGTGTGTGAATTCCCCATTAGAGAGATTAAAAAAAAAAAAAAGAAAAGGAGTATGTGGTTCTGCAAATATTATCCTATATGATTTAAAAGTTTCATGTCCAGCCCTGCTAGGGTTGCAGGCTCCTGGCACTTAGGTTGCCTGTTGTAGATTTTAGTAAGGCAATAGGTGTTTTGATACTTTTTATGTTTGTAAAGTTGGTAAAATTAGACTCCAGAGCTACTTGGATGTGATTAGAGAGTATCACTTGTTGTCTTAGAGACTGAGCAATCTTTTTGTTTCCAAGGGTGTTTTCCTGCTAAGCACTAGAAAAGAGAATGGGGGGTATTTGTGATTTTTTTCCCCATATTGTTGTTACCTACTGTTCATATGCTTTCTCAAGCCAAGTAGAACCTCTTTCTCAATGAGCACGTCTTGGGCACTGAACCTCCCCACCATCAGCAGTGGTGCAGTGCCTCCAGTGTAGTATGGTCGTGGTCCTCCATCTCGTTGGAAGGATCTTCCTCTGGATGTGCCAAACTCAGCCCAGCAGGAGCTTGCAAAAACACTGAAGAAGAAACACGTAGGAAGGTTCTGTGATAATTCCAGCTGTGATTATAACTGGGGGAGTAAATTGCACATTGGGTACAAGTTTTTAATAAAATGGGCGTGAGTGGCAAATTAGAATGACCTCTTCTGACGAGGAATGAGCCTTGCAGGCTAATAAAACAAATGCAGTAGGAAAAACAGATTGCAGAAGGATGAAAGATAGCTCTGGAGCCCTCTCCCTTTAACTTCTGTCCCCCTGATCTCTGCAGAACAGCTATAATGGAAGCAACACCCACATATGTCAGGGCTGAATTTGTCCCCAGGGTAAGTCAGGTCAGTGATGGGGAGGGCAATGTGTTCAGTGATGTGCCAGACTGCTCTCCACCTCTGGCTTTGCCATATTCAACAACAGCAGCACATGACTGATGGTGCCCATATCAGCATGAGAACTCAGCTAATGGTGGGAGGAAATGGATTTAAAATAATTTGTTCGAAGAAAGGTAATTAATGTGCCACCCACTTTATTTGCTTCCCATGAAACTCTTCTGCAAGAGCTGTCAGACAAGGTTTTCCACCAACGTGGTTTGGTAGGCTTTCAAAAAGCATCTCCTCCTTTGAGAAAGCAAATGTGAGGCTGGTGAGAAACAGCTGCCATTGGGAAGCATCGTAACTGCTGAAAGATGAAATGCGTGAAAGGATGGCTGTACACTGAAAACATGGTTTGCTGAAAATAGTCGAGGCTGTTCTGGTTACCTGCACACACTTTCCGGCTCACTGTATCTGTTCAGGGTACCTTTGGGGACCTGTGGCAGAGTCCAAGTGCTTGTCTGTGCTGGCCTGTTGCTATAGAACGAAATCAGGAAAACTTCAAACTGGGCCAGTAACCACATACACTGTTTCATGACCCCCTGGCTGTGGTTTTCAGTCCTGCCAAGACAAAACCATGTCCTTTCTAATGGGAGAAATTGTCCCTAGGCACCATTCTGTGACAGTGATCATGCTTCTGGATGGAGATAATTTAAATACAAATATTTTTGTTTCCCAAGTGCTCTGTTTAACTGTGGTGCCTCCTTGCCAGGGCAGAACTTGACTTTGCAAAGTCAGTTTTGCTGCTTTTCACTGGTCCTTTAATTGCTGCTGTACCTGCAGAAGCCAAACACACCTGTACACAGGCTTTACTCCATCTAACACAGATAACCTATATATGTAAGGGTATTACTTGATATTTCAGGGACCAGTGTATATAGCTTTTTGGGAGAGACGCAACTGGAGGACAAAAATGGGCATATAAGAAAATGTTCCAATTTTACCCTTACAAGGGGTGAACAGAGCAGATGTTTACATCTGGAGGTCAAGCTACAAGTACAGTAATTCTCCAGCTGAGAAATAGCTAACATTCTTTCAGAGACCAGGAGAATAGCTTGTAAATCAGATTTTTCAGAGTGACTTCACTAGTCAACACTAAGCAGAAATGCAATGGCTGCCATTAAACGGGCATTAAAACCGTGCCATTCTTCTTGGGGATGCTTTTCTGAGCGAGATGCACTAATACGGCCAACAGAGCAACCAAACTAAATTAGGCAATTTCCCTTCTATTCAGTAAGCGAGAGAAAGGGAAGGAGGGAGAACAGAAGCCTTAAAAATAACCCCCCACTGTAAACAACGTTCAAAATGAATGTTATAGGTTTTATTATTATTTTAACTGCCTAATTCCTTCCCTTTGTGAACAAAAGCAAAGAAAATACTTAACATAGACAGAATTCTCTTTCCCTGCCTTTTGCTTTTTGTACATAAAAGGAAACCAGTGCTCTGAAGTAGTTGTATTTTTGACATTTGACTAAGCAGCCAGAGATGCTAAGAAAAATACATACAGGATTTTATGGCTAGCCTTTCCCTAATGTGGTGTGTGAGGAATAAGAGATGGGGCAAGCCAGCAAAGCAAGCAAAAAAAAAAAAAAAGATCCAAACCTCCTGCACGTTGCTGTAAGCACATCTCTCTGCTGGTGCTGTAGGCACCCTGCGCTTGCAGCCCTGGGTCTGACCCACCTCATGTCACTGCAGAGGGACCGGAGCAGCAGCTTTGGGGAACCCACAGGCTTGGCTGGGTGGGGGGGAATAGGGGGAAAAGCAGTTAATTATTCAAATGGCAGAACGAGCCCTTGGAAATCAACAGGCAGCGATCTTGACTGAGGAGGTTGAAGCAGGGGATGCAGGGGGAAAGGACGGATCGAAAGGTCCTTGGGGGTGATGAGAGCGCAGCTGCCACATTCCCCTCTCCCCCTCAGATGTCACTTGGAGGCAAGCAGGGCACACTGCACCCACTGGACAGCCAGGCACGTGCTATCTGTGCTTGGTGACCGCTCTGGGCACCGCTCATGCCCAGCGCAGCCTGCCTGCTCCCCCAGCCTGCCTCCCCTCCCCACTGCCCACGGTTCCTCCTTGCTTCAGCAATGGAATATGGCCCACATCCCCCAACCTCTGTGTGCCTGGCTCAGAGGACAGGGTGGAAAATAGGTTTGTCCATGGCTATGTGAGACACTGGATATGGCCACTGGTATTTCCTTACTGTTGCTCTGGGTCAGGGGTTTGATGGAGCCTCCTGCCCACTGCCAGGTAGCACCGGTGGGCAACACTGTGGCTTGGAGGTCGTTTGATGTGTGCTGTGCCTCGTGTGCCGGAAGGCACTTCCCCCCCTGCCCAACTCTGCAAAGCGGGTGAGGGCAGCCCCCGGGCTTGTTCACAGCCGGGCGCTTGGCAAATAGAAAGGATCTCATTGGACCTCATTGCAGCAAACACTGAAATCCTCTCTTTTTGGTAAAACACTTTCTCATGAACTTCACCTCAAGTGTAGGGTTAGGTCCCTTCAAAAGTATTAAATTAAAGAATTGAAGTATTTGAAAAACTGAACAAGGAACTTTACCAGAATAAAAAAAAGAAATTCCACTTCACACTTAGTTTGAGTTATAATGTCTCTTTTCTGTTTTTCATTAATCCTTTTTTTTTTTTTCCCACTGGTGTTTTTCATGTGGACTTAAAGAAATACTGTGGTTATCTATGCATCCCACAAAGTCAGTTTATATTTATTCACTCTGCTTCCTCCCTCATCCTTTCTAGCAGAAACAGCACAGTAGCCACAGGGGAGAAAATTAGCCAGGCAAATTCTCCGTCTGTCTCTTTTTCTATTTCCCGGGACTATTTAACTGTGCATATTTTGGTGGGTATTGGTGGGTCATTTTTGCATGATGCAATTTAAAACAAAACAACCCAAACCTACAGCTTCATCTACACAGCTAACCAGATGGCCTTAACAAGGCTCACCTTGAGTGTAGCTTCATTGGGTTGCGTGCCACGATTTGCTTTGTCTGAGGGAAGACACTGAAGGTTTTGATGTTTTTTCCTTATGGTGTTTGAATGCCTGAGTCTGCCCATTAGAGGTAGCCTAAGTGGTCTTGGGGAATGGGCCCTATGGCTCCTGGAGAAGCATGCTGCCAGGACTGCTCTTCCAAACATGGTGGCTGAGGACAGTGGAAGGGAAAGCTTGTGCCTCTGTGTGGGTTTATATAAACCTATGGATGCATCAACTTCCCTTAAGCAAGGCACCAAGGATTAGGGATATGACCAAAGGAAGGGAACAGATGGGGCAGAGGAACACGAGCAGACCCATTACTTTGCCCTGCAGAGCAGCAAGAGCAGATTGTGATGGGGAATAGGGACAGCAGGGAGTGGTGCTGGGCATTATGCAGAGCTTCCAGATGATCGTGTCATAGAAGAAAGATAGGAGCACCGTGGGGAGCCTGAGTAGACGGCCGGTCACACAAAACAAGCACGAAGAGGCTAAGATCATCTAGACAGAGGAGGACAGAAATTGGTGAGAGAAAAACCAGAGATTTAACAGAAATTGTGGACAGGTCAGGAAAATGCAGCGTGAGGAGAAGGCAGAGGTCTGAGATACCATGAGCATGAAGAAAATAAGGGATAGGGGTGAAAATACCCCCCAAGTTGCAGGGTCTGTAAGGCTGCAGGACCCTTGGGTTTTGGTGGTATTATTCTGTGATGACTCTTATTCACTTCGTTATGAATTAGTATGATGTATTTCCTCTCCACAAATACTAGTCCGAGGTTTTGACTTGGACACCCTTTGCACGGTGTTCCCACATGGGGCTATGAGGGAAACCTTCGGAGTTTTGATTGGGCTGCTATTTCCATCGCCCAGTTCATCCATTTCACCTCTTCTCCCTTGGCTCTCATTGCCAAGGTCACGACAAGATTGCCAAGCCTGAAGCCAAACATCCGGTATCTATTCCAACTCAAAGCTCTTAGCTCCTCTGAGTCAGTGTGCTCGTGTCAAGAATAACCCAAAAGAGATATGGAAACCCCAAAGTCATGGCCATAAATCACACTTATCCTAATGCCATTTTCATCTCTGAGAGTGGCTTGCCCTTTGTGTCATGTCCTGCCAACATTCCCAACTGTTGGCCATTTGTTCGCGAAGGGGAATGCAAAGTACACGCTCTCGAGAACCATCCAATACCAGAGGTATTATATGTTCATACGGACAAGCTGGAACAACTCATCTCTACCACTTCATCCCTGGGAAAGAAAACGAGCCTGAAACTGCATGAAAGGAGTTGCAGTTTGTTGGGGCATGCCACTTGAAATTTTACTCATGCTTAATGCTAAATACTTTCTCTGGTTGTAGTTGCAGCATATTGCAGAGCCAGTTAGTTTGTCCACTGTGAGTGATGCTCATAAATTTAGCCTGTTTTTCTCTGGTTGAGCTGTGCATTATATGGTCTGGGTTTCTTCAAATGTATTTGTTATTCATAAGGATTCTCAGAATAGTTTGGACCAACACTTTGCAGCTTGCAACATGTTCAGGCCGATGACTTGCAATCCGCTTTCCATGCTTCATGATTTGTCTTCCAAGTCAAATGCTATTACCTCTGTTTGCCAGTGAATGACAAACTTTATAAATAGAAGAGTAATGACCATTGAATAATGATTTTGTTTTGTATGAGTTTTTGGCAGAAGTTCATATAGATTTGGGGATTGTAGAATATTTTCATTAATATCTTGTTTTCCTCATAGCACTGAGACAAGTTCTGGTGTAAATTTGCAAAGCCAGCTGTCTTCAATCAGCTTGTCCCTGGAGTGTATTGTAATAGCGATGTATTGAATTATGACAAGTTGTCTTGGCCCATGCCAGCTCCATGTTAATCACTCTTAATGTTTTATGTTCCAAAAGCTGAAAATATGTCAAAGGACAGAGCAAACTAAGACTTTCTGTATACGTTGCCAACTTGAGAGATCAGTTTTGCTCCCCTTGAATCTGAAAGTAAACTTCCCAAATTGTTGATGCTCTTTCTTAGCTTACTGTTGTCTTGAAGGTGTTGTGGCACCTCATGACTTGAAGGGTTGTTTTTCTGTTTTAAGACATCAGCAAACACATTCCCAGTGCCATAACCCAGGCCAAATCCAGGCTATGCTAGGGGATTCATACCACTCCTTTACCCTGACTTGCAGCAATGTGTTTGAGTGTCACTTCACTCCAGCCTCTTTCAGTCCTTGTGACTCTGCAGGCACAGAGCTATACATTTTAAAATACTTCAAAGCTGGCATGAGAGACTTAATTTAGATGGATATTGGGTGTTGTCATCAGATTCCCTGGTGCAGTCACTCCTCCCAGAGACATCGTAGTTCTCTTCCCACCCACTGAAGGAAGAGGTGCATTTCCATGTTTGTGGTTCCTGTGTTCCTGGGAAGCTCCAGTAAGAGATGACCCCCATTAAGAGTTAAGGGAAAGGGAAGAAAAGACAGGAATACAGCTCATTTCCCATAGCTGCGGCCCTCTATATGTCTGTCTTTCTATGTGCTTTCTATATGAACCCAAGGGCAGAAGTCTTTAGTCAGAAATAATGTTTTCTCTGGTGTGGCTGTTACTCCGATTATTAAATTGATAGTGGCATGTAGCAAAAGCAATGGAAGAAAACTATGCAGAGGTAACCAGAACTCTACGCTTCAGTGGCATCAGATATTAAATGAACTAATTGCTTGGGTTGAAAGATACTCTGTCTTTTCCTAATATTTTAATGATATAAACTATCTGTACCAATACTGAAATCCAAAATGACTTAGGCTTTTCTTCAGAGCAGTTGCTGTACTTGTAGCAAGTTCTTCTTTACTACCTTCTCCAACATTGCTATGGTGGCAGTATGTATTTTGGTTTTGTGTCAGGAATGGCAAAATCCAACAGGTATATATGGGCTGGGGCACGTGAATAAATGAATAGCAGGTAAGCTACAAGGGGAACATACCACATCAACAAATTTGCATTAGGTAGGTGCGTGTCTGCCCTTCCCTTAATCATGATGCTGTAAATCCACAAACGTCACTACCTACAAGAGTATGTGCCATGATGTGGCAAGCCCTTCTTCCCAAAACTTAGTCAGCTTTACTGGGCTGAAGAAAAATAGTTCCTTCTGCCAAAGTAACTGACAACACCTTTCTTATTCCAAGACCTTCTCTTTGTTTCACCTGCTGTGCCATGAATGTTACTTGCATTGCTGTGGTACCTGGGGGCCCTAGCTTTCAGCACAGGCGCCCAGTGAAGGGCACGCTGCTCACACGTGAGGAAGGCAGAGTGAATCCCATCACAGCACCATGCCTGAAGCTGTAAGCCCTGCTGTCAGGACACAAACTAGTACCTCTGCAAAATGTTGCGCACACCCCCAGAGGAGGGAACCAGCTTGGGTCTGGTCTAATGCGGGGTTCTCAGCATCCTGGTCCTCTGTGGGGCATCAGCATTGTAAGAAATTTATGAACGTTATAGGACAAAATGTGAGAGACGCGGAGCAATTTCCTCTCTTCCCGGTACCACCTAAGTAAGCTTAAGCAAATCTTTCCTGCTCACGATGCTTCGTGTGCCCTGTCCTTAAAATGGGGGTTGAGGTAACAAAGACCTTTTGTGGAGTCCTTGGAGATGTGCTGGTATTTGCTGTCAATGCATTGACTGAGGTTTTATAACACGGGGAGCTGGCAGCGTTAATGCTAGATTGGCCTGAACTTTTACATGCATTGCTCCTGACCCCAGCAACGTCCCTCGCTGCACCTCCGTGTTTATTCTTCTGCTAGAGTAATGCAAAATTTCAGGATGGCTGTCAGATCAAAGTTTGCTGGTTAGGTTGCCTTACCCAGTCACTAAAGGCATTACTTCCAAGGACACAATTTTCTGAAGTCCTGGGAAATCACAGTAATTTTTTCTTTGAACATACTGCAGTCGGAGAATGGTAGTCCTTTTCATTAAGAGCCTTCAGTGATGCTGATAGTAGTGCCAGCACCCCTACAATTCATTCATTTTTAAAACGAAAATAGTTTCATTTTTCTATTTAAAATTATTTTAAAGTGGAGGAACCTTCCACAAGATAAAATACAGGCATTTCATTGTCCAGGTGCTGCAGTAAGGATAAAATAAAATTAATAATAGATATGCAAGTACTGCAATATTACACAATGTAGATTCACAAGATTTTTCCATATATTTTGAAATGACCCATTTCTTTGCATGATTCATGAACCAGCTGTCTAAGAATATAATTGGGTCATATTAGAATTAATGGCAGGTATTTTGGTGAGTAACGTCTGCATTTATTCTACAGTTTGCTTGTTGCATGGCTAACAGTCTTTTGCTGTGTTGGTACAATATGGTGTCATAAGAAAGGAAGGATGGTAACACGAGTGGAAAGGAGTGAAGTAACTTGGATAAAGCAGGAGAGATCTCACTGTGGGACTTTCATCCGGCCTCAGATTTTTTCAAGGCTTAGAAGCATCATCTAGTTTCTGTTTCGTATAGGTATTTAAAACCTACAGTCAAACGAATCAGTTATAACCCCTGCTTTCTGCTGGGAGTCAATCTGAAAATACAAGTTTTTCCTGATTTTGACTAGCAGTGTCCCCCTGCCCTTCTCTGGCATCTTGTATCCAGCCACTTCTGGGCTGGAAAAAGCTCAGAGCTGTATCTAATTTTTACTGGTCAAAAGTGTTTCATTTGTTTTTGTCAAATTACCATTTTCCCTGGATAAGAGCATACCTTTCTCTGCTCAGAAATCTCCCAAAGCAGAAGATTTCCAAAACATTTTGATTTTCTACTGAAACCTCACACGCACTTAGTGTGTGACATGCTCTTCCATGTCTGTCGCTAGTTCCTTATAAATATATTCTTCCACTTCTCAGAATGAGCTTGGAAGGAGGGAGAGGAGGAACATGGCATGTGCCTGTAAGTGCAAAGGAAGATATTCTCCAAGCAATCTTTGTGTCAGCGGAGATGATAAGACCTCTGTGGGTCCCAGGGAAAAGTTTGCAGGGAGAGGAAGAGGGAGTGAGGAAAAGAGAAACCATCCTTCATCTGGACCCATTGCTAGAACTGGGAGTAAATGTCAACTTGTTAAGGTGCCTAGCCTGGATTGAAAATCTGGATTTGGACATGGTGAGCTGATTATTCAGCTCCGGTCTGCTGTGCGTGGCAAATGGTCTTCACCTTGTGCTCGAACAAGCTTTCCAAGGCAATCTGCTTGCTGGCAGTCGGCCTCCCAGAACCATCGTAAATGGGCCTGAGTTGTCATTGTGAATCAGGATAAAAGTCACCCGGCTCCTGTGCAGAAAACGGAGAGGTTCATTTTGTCCTGATGCATGTGTTGAGCTTTTTTTGGGATAGGGCTCAAAGTAGCTTTATACTTCAGATCATTCATTATGCAGCAAACCAAATGGGCAGGGATTACGTAAACACCCACCCCCACCCATTATCTTTTCCCATCTTCTTCTATCCCTTCAGAAGAAATAGTGCAGAATTAATTATCATTCCTTTGTAAAGATATCTGAGAACATCATGTGGAACCTCCTCCTGCACAGCTTGGTTTCTAGTCAAATGTGATTATGTAAAAACGTAATTCTGTTGTTTTAACTTTGATTGATTCAGACACACTAGGCTTACAGCAATTAAGCTAATATAATGAACAAATCATCAGCGGTTATGTGGCAAGCTAACAAGCTAGAGCCAAAACATTAAACTGCAAGTACGTAATACTGAACTTTCTGCTGGGATTGTTTAAGGACCTCCTGGTTTAAAATCCTGTGCAGAACCAGGCCTCTAATGTGTGCCCACGTAACCAATTCAATTCGTGTCTCTTCATTCATTGCCACCATGCTGTCTCTCACCTTTGACTGCCAAGACAGAAGAGCAGCCCTACCTTGAGATGCCTTTCCTTCAGTGTTTTTCAGAGAGAACGTGGTACCCCGCCGAGAGATCATGGTACCCCCACATGATAGGGAACGGGCAGGTTGCACACTGCCTCTCCTGCCTTCCCATCCACATCATCGCTGCCTCTGGCTTGTGCAAATCAATACCCAGTTAGAACACCCCCAGGGGCACAATTCATTGACAGCACCTCTCTCATGAGGACAGACTCAGAGAGTTGGGGATGTTCAGCCTGGAGAAGAGAAGGCTGCGGGGAGACCTGATTGCAGCCTTTTGGTACTTAAAGGGGGCCTATAGGAAAGATGGGGACAATCTTTTTAGTAGGGCCAGCTGTGACAGGACAAGGGGTAATGGTTTCAAACTGAAGCAGGGTAGGTTTAGACTGGATATAAGGAAGAAATTCTTTACAACGAGGGTGGTGAAACACTGGAATGAGTTGTCCATAGAGGTGGTGGAGGCCCCATCCCTGGGAACATTCCAGGCCAGGCTGGACGGGGCTGTGAGCAACCTGATCTGGTTAGTGGTGTCCCTGCTCCCTGAGGGGGGGTTGGACTAGATGACCTCTAGGGGTCCCTTCCAACCCAAAACATTCTATGATTCTATGAACGCTTGGGGATAGCTGGGCCTGAGGCTCCACTGTAGAAATGGGCACGAAATGCTAAGCCTATAAGTTTTGGCCTTTTGCCTTCACATCAAGGCAGTCAAGCACAGACACATTTGTATAAAACAAAACTAGGTAGAAATGCAGGTTCCTAAATTATAACCTAGGCTTTTCCCAGCAACCACCTGGAGATACTTCCTAAAGGTATACTCTGTTGGTGTAACTTTAGATGCTAGTGGACATGGTTATTAACTTTGGATGCAGCCATGGGAAGTTTTCTCTCCTGGCCTGCTAACAAAGGTATTTTGTCATATCCATGTATACATCAGCTGATCTTGACAAATGAATCACCTCAACAAACGGAGACAGTGTCAAGTTTGGATCTCTGAATTTCATATTTCAGACTTGCTAGATGTTAGAAAAATACAGATGACAGCTGTAGATCAGAGCTCTTCAGCTTCACCTTCTCTGGGTGCTTCCCTGGCAACTACTGATTTTGTATGTCTACCTGATTGCTCACCAGTCCTCTCTAGATCCCCTTCAGAAATCTGCAGAGTTTTGCTCAGACTTTATCTATTCAGCTGTCCCCTTCCACCAGCTTCCTTTCATTTCTTGCTGGTTCACACCATTTTACAGATGGTGGTGAAAGTTATTTTGAGGATCCGCCGGAGTGGATTTCTGCCTTTGGCTCCTCACTTCCAAAGGTGCACTGGGGACACCCGAATGGAGCCAAAATGTATCATATATCTCTGCCCATCTCCATTCCAGAAAAAGCCATGCACTGGTCTCAGGTACTCGCTAAAACTGGCTTCTGTCCCTGAACACTTTAATCTCTAATGTGGTTTAGGGTAAAATAAAACAACAGTGGCAGGTCATTTGAATAAAACGTTTGAACTAGTGAGGAGTCCTTACTGTCAGAGGCACTTCGGTAAGGTTAGAGATTTCCCTTGTCAGGCTGGTTTTGACCGTAGTTTGTCTGGCAAGCTGAATCTCTGAAAGTGTGATGGGGCCCCCATCCTGTCCCACCTCAGCCCTCGGCTCAGCTGGCGCCTTGCCATATCTGGCTGTACTTGAGAATAAGCGGATTTGTATTGGAAGATGCAGAGAACTCTGAAAGTTGTTGAATAACACCTTCATGCCTGATCGGTTTTATTTTCATTTTTAATAAAGTGTAACAGTTGGTGAACAATAAAATTATTGCCTGCAATTGCCACAGACTACACACAAGAATCAATGCCAGAGTCCTCAACCGTGAACTTCTTTGCCCTGTCCCATTAGCCACTTTTGGGGAAAAGCTGTGACTTTGATAAACAGCAGTGATACTTCTGGAGTTGATGGCTTTGTGTCATTGCCCTAGATTCATGGGGCCACCGCACATGAAAGTTTAATGATCGCATAAATTTCAGGTGCTCTCTCTCCCCTGCTGCAGAATACCATCAAATAAATTTATCTCAATGCTCTACTGCCTCCATAGGCACGCTGCAGGCTTCTCCATGCTGGTTATTTTTTTCTCTCTTTTAATGCTTCGTTTAAATCACTGCTCACACCCACAGCTGAGAGAAAGAGGTCATGCATCCAAGCACAAGTAACAAATGGGGTTTGCTTTTAAAGGACACCATAGCTTCTCGCTTACTGGGAGCATGTTGTGGCATTAAACTGCTCCAGTGAAGGCACCCAATGCCAAGCTGCAGAAAGACTGCTTTGGCACGGATGAGCAGGAACTCAGAAGTCCTTCCTTCACTCTCGTCACCTGGCTGCCGTCAGTTCAACAACCTGCTTAAAAGACATCAGCAGAGGACGTGAGGACCTGCTTAGTCACTTTTGGTGGAAAATGCATTAAAGCCTAATTTAGACAAAACCCAGTGGTCAAATTGACCTATTTCATGGTCAGTATTTAGGTTTGTGTGTGCAGTATCAATGTTTCCCAGGCCTCACTTCATCTGTTCTGCCAGGTTTGGCTGACCACTCTTTCCCTGGGCTGAAGCCTCAGCCCTAACACAGAACATAGCAGGAGACTCCCTCTTTCAGCACTTACTCTGATAGAAAACTGCACTAAGCTTGCCTTAGTTTGCAAGATAAAACCTGACACCCACGAAAACATCAGCGGTTTGTATGGCCTTCCTTATACCAAAAACAGAGCACCCCACTAATGCGCCCTGCTCCCTGGCTTGCCATCTGCAGCCAACGCCTGTGGAGGGGAGCACCCTGATGGATGTAATCACCTCCGAGGAGCCCTTCTGGGTCCCCAGAGGCATGTGCAGACAGATCTAATGGGGAAAATTAGCGTCTAAGACCGCAATTAAGCCCCCAGCATGCAAGAAGGTTTTGAAGAGCCCTGGTTGTTGTTGGAAGGCTAGGAGAAACACTGTAGTTGTGGCTAATGGGCAACCTACTCTCCTCTTCCATAGCCAGAAAACAGGTTTGCTGCAAAAAGAAAACACTGCCTGTAAATACAGCAGCACTAGTGACAGGTTCAGGAAGCAGAATTCCTTCTTCTCCCAAGGTCGGGATGCCCTGGAGCATGACAGGAGGGAGGTGGTGGCAGAAGACCAAGGTCTGATCAGCTCTACCTGTAATGGCTGCTGCTTGCAGCTCTCATGGTCTTGGAGCACTGGGGACGTCAGCACGATATCCTCCTCTGCTGTGGGACCACAGCTCCGGTAAAACAGAATTGCCAGTAGTTTCTTTCTTACGATCATCTAGGACCAGGTTATCCGGGAAGGTGAAAGTGGGCAGTACGATACCCCCCCTTCTCTTCAAGAGAGGGACGTGTAAGAACAAAACGTCTTCAAAGGGCACCTGAATGCCTGTATTGGAAGGGAACTGCAGGGAACAGAAATTAAAATCACAGAAACAGGGAGAGCAGATGAGAATTTGATGGACAAATCCCATTTCTAGGACAAAGAAATGCATCAAAAAATTACCATCTGTGCAGGAGTTTCTAACATTTGTTTTGCTGTGAAAGAAGGCAAAGTGACTTCCACCTTTTAAAAAACCCAACCCAATAATAAAAAAATCCCACTGTGCCTTTCACATTACAAACATTTTTAATAGCTTTTACATAACCTCCAGATTTGGCCCATTCAGGGAAGGTAGCCAGGCACGAACTGTGCTCACTGGATTGATGAACTGTAGAAAAAGCTCGTGAGACATTTCCACTCCTAATTGGTTGCAGAAAGCTTCTGTGACATGTGTCACCGTCCACCTTGAAGAGAGCTTGGCCCACGGGGGATGGGGACCGGCATACTGCACAGCCCCTCGGAAAATCGGTTTGCCTGGGAATGCACAAAATCCTCAGCCCTCGCTGTGTGCTGCTCTCCCGCTTCGCCTTTTTGCTTCCAAAGTGCTTTGTAAGAGGAGACTGGAAGAAGGGCATAGCATCTCAAATATCGCTAATACCTGGTGAATTATTCACAGTGTTATGGAGCGAAAGGCTTTTTCCCCATTCTGGCTATATAATTATCTTAAAGGATTTTCACCAAGTTCTGCGCTGGCTGTTACAGGGAAGCTGCTCTGATCTCAGCATGCAGCTGCCACTTCAGCATCCCTCTTGATTTGAGCGGATCTTGGGCCGACATTGAGAAATATGGGGATGCATCTGTCAGTGATAGCGCCTGCATGTTTCTCTGTGACTGATCTGTATACTTTTTCACCCGTCCAAATTTTGCAAAATTCATTTTAACACTTCAGCTGGATAATTTTCCTTTCACATCATATCAAATTGTTGATTTGATATGATGTGAAAGGAAATGGCAGCCTTTTCCCATTGGTACTGGTAAAAGTCATGGTGATTCCCCTCAGAAGCCCCCACCATTTGTGACCCCGCTGAGGAGCGGCGAGGGGAAAAGTAGATTTTCTGCTTCCCCTCACCACTCTGCTTTTCATTCCTCCCTTGCGTTGGGCAGTGTTGATGGCATATCGCTGCCCGGTGCTCCTATGCATCTGCAAGCTGCAGAGGAGCAGCTTCAGGTGCCAGTCCTGCCTGTTGCCTTCTTGCAGAAAGGCAGAAGCGAGATGGGGCAGAAGTGAGGGAGTCTGCTCTGTGCTCAGCCTTGCAGGATCTCAGTGGTACGTGCTTTCCTCTTTCTGAGTGCCAAGATCCAGGTTGAGAGAAAGGAGAGCTGAAACCAAGACAGAAACCCAACAAATCTAAACTCCCTCTTCTGCACTTGGCAAAGGCTTTGTGACAGAGGGAGGAAAATAAAAGAAACAAATATGGGGAAGGATTGCTCTTTTCTGTCTTTGTTTTTACTCTCTCTTTGTCTTTTACTTTGCTTCTGTGCCTGCCTGCTATAGTGATTGTTTTTATCACGCCCACAGAAGCAGGTTTTGGACAGAAGCTCTGCACAGCTCCTGCTTCATGTCAAGTTACTAGCGTATAGTGTGAGCAAAGCCACCGAGCTTACAAAGGCATGGCCGTGGCTGTCCTGCATTTGTCTAACACAGTAAGATCATGGTGGACTTCATAAGGAAGTTCCTGACAGATCGTGGTCCCAATCAGGATCAGTTTGCTGCAGTAATCCCCAAGCATTGACATGCATCGCCAGGGCTTCAGGGAGTCTGCAGACGTGTGATATCCAAGACCACCTTGCCATCAGCCAGTCCTCCTCTGGGAGTTAGGCACAGAAAACGCACCCTTTCTGCAGGTCCGCACACCTCCAGTGCAAGTCAAGTCCCGTTCTCCACATCTGATGGATTTCACCCATCGCACCGTACAACGTGGACCCTGTGCTCAACAGGGTGAAGGGTTGTGTCACACACCCATGCCCCAAAAGATACTTGGAAAATGAAAGGCAACTTTTGCTTATCTTGTTATTGAAGGAAAATAATCTGCATGCTGACATTTTTCCTAGTGTTGTAACCATGTGACATAGGAAGGAACAGACAGGTTCCACTAGAAAAACTCATATTTTTTTTATATTTTCTGATCATTCAGATTGTTGGAGGGACCAGGGAAGCTTCAGCAAGGCTCTGAGGTGGTGATGCTAGCTACAGCCCACTCCAGTGATAGGTATTTTCTTCCTCCAGTGACAGAGTTTACCATCCCCAGGTTCCAGAGATCTGCTTGGTCCTCCCTCCTGGCTTCCCACCAAGCAGCTCTCCTCAAACCTACTTCCAAAGCATCAGGTCTCAGAGTTGGCTCCTTGAAGAAGATCAGTCTGTGCAAACAAGCCTTTGCCAGGCAGTCTTAACATATTGGGAATGTGTGGATCAACAGACTTTTCTAGAACTGATGTCCTTTATTTTACTCTTAAGGGGGGGCAGGGGGACTGCCTTTTAGAGTCTAAAACTTGCAAGTAACAGCTCTGGAAAGCTTGCCTTTTGCTGTTGCTGGGTTGGAGAAGGATTTTGAGGCTCAGTCCCAGGCACCAAAGGGCTAGACCTAACCTTTCACAACATTGTGCCCAAATACATAGTATCTTCCTTCCAGATTTTACATTTAGCTGCTTTTCTTGTCAGCCTGTACTAGATTGGCTGCCTTCAGAAGACTACATATTTTAAGTAAATCCTGCCTTCCTAAAGAAACAGTGAGCAAGCGTGGCCCATGTGCTTTGGACTTATGGTCCCAGGGACCAAGGATCTTCCTCCTGGCTCTGGTACTCAAGCTAGCTCAGTAGCTAGCTCAAGCTGGCATGAATGGGAGATGACCTCAAGAGTCATCTAAGGAGCTGGCCAAGGAGCACATGAAGATATTTCTTGGAATTCAATTCTGCATTGGTTTTATGGAAATATTCTAAAATAACTTTGGTTTTGTTATGATCTGCTCCCCCTTTCCGAAGGGCTTGTAACAGTTAGTACCTCATTAAAGCTAGAAGCTGATAGAGCTTTCAAGTAATTACTAGTGACAACTCTAAATAGATAAAATAGAATTTGGTTTCCAACGCTGAATGTTTTCTTTGAAGAGGATTGCTAAGCAGTTCCTTTGCAGCTTTCTCATCTGAGCTGTAGAAAACCTTCTCCTTTAAAGCAAGCCCCAGTTAGTGTGTAGCTAATGTTTAACTCAAGATGTGCTTTATATTTAAAGGCATTAGCCTGGGAGGTATGCACTGCCCGAGGAAAGGAGAGTGATGTAACTACTGATAGATGCATGGGAGAGAAAGCCGATGAAGAGCCCGAAAGAATGAATCATGCAAACATTGCCTCATTGTTCAAGACTGCTCATTTCTAAGGCGTTGTAGGATAACTGGAAGGGTATTGCAAGAGGGCAGGTATTGCACACACTGGGGAACTGGAGCATGATTTGGGGATTGCAAGTGAATGGTAGCTGCTTCCGAAGGCTCTCCCTCAGTAATGTACCGCTAGTATTTTAAGAAATGCCTTCCTTAAAAATGTCCTTGTAAACTCTGAGCTCTGTGAACAGAGGGATACGAAAATTTGTTAATTTGTGCCTTGACTTTTACATGAAAGTGCTTTTAACTCCTCTTCCTTAAGGAAAAAAGATAGCACGAGTTAGCAAACAACTTATACCACATCTTGCAGCAGGGCTTAGCAGCTGCATATAGGGGAAAAGAAAAAGATTTTGATAGGAAATAAGGAGTTTAATTGTCTGGATTGTGCTTGTGCAGTGAATCCTCTGGAAATCCTTCATATGACCTGTGGGACAAGCCAGGACATCCCAAACCAAGGCGGGCACTGGGCACTGCTGTGGGATCTGCAGGGGAACCGTCTTTGGAAGAGAGGTCAGCAGGGACCAGTGATGCCATGAAAATGCCCTCAGCTGGGCAGGCCTATTAAGGAGATCTTCTCAGGTATCCCCTTCCAGCACATCTCTATTTTTCTTTTAACCTTCACTTTCTGACACTCTTAACTTGTTTGCATCAGTGTGTATGTTAATATGATACACGGAGCCCCCAAACAGCTGTAAAGTTCATATAGGGAAGAGAAGAATGGGGAGTACAAGGTCTTATCTTCTTCCTTGGGGGAATCTCCAAGTCACCTTGCAGGCTGTGAAACAGAGTTCTGGCAAAGGAGTGAAAAAGCCAGAGAAATCAGAGCTGCTGACTGACTGCATAGCTGATGTGGGACTTGAGGCTTATAAAGCTTTCTCTCTCCACAATATGTCCTGCCAGGATGTTGTGAGATGGATGGGACCCACAAAATGTTATATGTGTTTGTCTCAGGAGGCAATACTGAGCTGTTTCCCAACAGATGGTGACTGCTTCACGGATGTAACTTGTCAAATGGACTCAAGCATCAAATGAGAGTTAGGAAAGGGAAAAAGTGAGAGGAAAGGTCTAGTTAACTTCTGCCTCTCCCAACCTTGTACATGAATTAAGCATGGGGTACAAAATGACCTTAAGCAGTGTTACGGGACATGTGCTGACGCAGAAAGTACTCATGTTCCTCGGAAGACCAGCTGCACTACTAGCCTGCCCGTGTGTAAACTTTAAATAGGGATTACTGGGGTCTAAGTCCTAGCAAGAAACACAGAGGATGTCTTTTCCTCATACTCATTAAACTTCCAGGAGATATTGAAATGCAAAGTTACACGCTCCAAGCAGCCTGGGCAGACAGAGAAACTGTGTCTGTGTTAATGAAGGTAGACCTGTAAGGTTTGCTGCATTTATGGCTTTGACCATCCAGACTGGTTATTACTCCCTATATGGAGAAGAAAACACAAAATAGACAGCTTTATTCATTTCATTGATAAATGAAATGGTTTTGGGTGGGAATTATTAGTGCTTGGGCCAGAGCAAGGAGGGAATGTCTTTAATCTTGTAGAAGTGAAGGAGTAAAATTTTCTAATGATGTTCTTATAGTACGCTGCAGGGACGTGCTGGAAGCAACCCAGAATCAAATAGGTTTCTTCAATGTATCAGTTTTCCCATTTGCCCCAATCCATCACTCCAGATTTAGCACCGGTGTAGTGAGGACTTGTGAAGCTTTTTACTCTGGTAATGCGGCAAGAAAACAAATGCTTTCCTGACTATTGTGCGTCAGCTAGGAAAATGTGAATAATTCAGAGTTTGGTTTCTCTTTTTCCTCTCTCCTCCATTCTTACCCACCTTTATTTACATGGTTTCTCTGATTCCCACACTGGGGGATGTGTATTTTTACACATGCAGTTTGTATCATGAATTTTTGGCCAAAAGGAAGGTTTCCATGGTCCCCTCAGATAACCTTTGAAAGAAGCCTCTAGTGTAGCCTTCAGATAAGGGTGAGGCACCTTGGCTTTCCTAAGGGATGCTACGGTGACTAGTTGCCTGCTGGTAGAAGCAAAGCTCTAGGAAGAGGAGAGGACCTTTCTAAAACCTTGACCTGTCAGCCCTCAGCCATGGCATCAACTGCCCTGGTCATCTTCTGGGTCTCCTGAGATGTTTCTCATTTTCTCTCTTACCTTCCTGGTCTCTTGTTTTTTTTTTTTTTCTACATAGTTTCTTTGAATCTGACTCAGGGGCGCCTGGGGTTGAAATATATTCAAAATTAGTATTGGTGGCTGAGACTTCCTGTCGTCTTGGGTTTTTTTTTTAAATTCTCTCAGGTAATTGCCTCATTCAAATCCTGAAGGGCCGATCCACCTCTAGGTTAGACAATTAACTGCACGTATCTCCAGGCTCTTTGCCTGACTTTAGCCATTTAGCCAAAGACTTTAACCCATTCTGTCCATTGAGACCAATTGCTTATAAAAAGATGGAGAAACTGAAGGATGCACAGCAAGCTTACAGAAATAGCACAGAATCTTCTCAGGTTCTCCATACAGTGAGCAAATATTTACATGGTGTCAGAGTTTTCTCCTTTCCTCTCATGCTGCTGGTAGCCTGGCCATTTTACTCTGAACAGCAGGGTGAAATAGTGGAGGAGTGGGAATCTGGATGTACTTAGTTTAACTGTACCAACTGGGACCTCTTCAAGGATTCATCTGTTTAAGATGCAAGAGTATCCAGCGGGAATTAGGATGACATAGAGATTTCTGTCTTTGCATATTCAGCTTGAGATATCCTACAGAAGTCAGCTTTTTAAAGGTCCCTAATCTTTTCCCATCTGCCAAATGAGCTCCATAGAGAAGTCTCTGTCTGGACCCCAAAATCACTGTGGGGAGCACAGACCACCATAGCACATCACACAGCCTGTATATATCCAGACCTTTCCCTTCACGACATCTTGCCAATATCATAAAAGTTTCTTTTTTTTTTAATCCAGAGGCTCCAGGCTGATTTTTAACACAGATGTGTTAAAATCTTGTAGAAATTGCCTGGGAGTTTTTGATCCTTTTTATTAAAAAAGGTAAACAAACCCTGGGAGATGTAAGTCAGGTAGTGTCATGAGTGTCTATTTAATAACAGGGTTTGTGAGGTTGTAATTCCCGTGGTACCGCCCGGCTTCTGCTTGCTATAGGTGGTTAATTATAGCATCCACAAGCCTCCCAGCAGTGGCGCAGAGGGACACAGTGCGGCCTTTTTCTGTCAGACTTTTCCCCCCTCAGCCTCCACTCCCCCTCCTCCCTGGAAGATAAAGAAGCAAATCCCAATTTAGTCATCAAGGTCTGAGACAGGCAGTGAATAATTCAATTCCTCATCTTCACACATGGACTCAGCTGTACCAACAAACTCAGCTGTTTCTGCAGAGTGCGCAAATACATTTCCCAATGTTTTTTAGGCATGGGATATATTGCTGTAGTTGAAAAACATAAGATGCAAAGAGAGAGGGGTCGCAAATCCTTTGCTGGTGAAGCGGCTGGGTGGAAAGCCAGTGAGCTCTAGCTGCCAGACATGGGACTGGGGCACCGTGAGACACCGAACCAATCGACCGGTGAATCATGCTAGGAGGAGCTCTGAGCCGAGAGGCACGTATGGGACTGGGGGAAACGGTGACATTTGCCTCCTACAGCTCTTCTTGACACCCTGTTCAATGCGTCTGCTTTGCAAAAGCCACCAGACCCCAAAAGGTATGAAATTAGTCAGGTTCATGACACAAACGCATAGCTCCAAGAGCCTGCTGGCCACAATAGACATGCAGAGGTTTCGGTACACGTGTGAATGCTGCTGGACCCCTGAGTCAACTTGGCTGCAAAGCACAGTCAGGATGATCTTTATTTTCATTAAAGAAGATGAGCCTTAGTATACAGAGTCTGGCTGATCAGCAAGGGCAGTCGTGTTGTAACTTGGCAGCCTGCTGGTGTATCCACCTTTGAAGGTGGATGACCGCAGAAATGCCTTGGCACTTCCCCCTGCCTTAGGGAGGTGGGCTTTGGGCAGAAATGTCCTATTGGTGGAGTTCAGTTCATTCCTGTCTGCAGCGTTATCTGGGATGCATGAAAGTACACGAATTTGGCTCTAACATGGGCTTTGACGACCCTTTTGTCTATTCATTGCAATTCATCTGTTGTACACTAGTATGTGTATCCTGATGCTGGCTACATTTACCAGAGAGTAAGTACTGTGAATTACTTTCCACCTCCTGCAAAGAAAACTGCAATATTAATTGAGGGCACCATCCTGTGTGAAATCATAAATGAGCCGTAAGGAATGACCATCCCATGGGTATCAGTCAAACAGTGGAGTTAAAATTTACACAGGCTAAGTACACAACTGCAGGCTCTGCTGGGATTAACTTGCCAGCTCTTGTGGGTTTTAAATTTAATCTTTATTCTGGATGCTGCAAGATTCCTTCTTGGCTTGAGTTCTGGAGAACAATGTAACCAGAAAGGCAAGATGAGCCAAGGTGTTTGATGCAAAGGGGAGATGGTGTCTCCCTCTACTTATTTTATTTTAAGAAGTAGGAATTGGTTCTGATTATCAACCCACCCTGTGGGTCTTGCTGCATGGATTTGGAAAAAAACTCATGCATTGGATGCATTATCAAAATGGTTCCTTGTGCGGTCTTTCATTGCCTGTTACAAAACGTGTCAACTCATTGACTGGCACACACCAAGAGAGAAGCTGGGTGTCAACAATGTTGGCTTAGAAGATCAGGAAGCTTCAATTAAAAGAGTTTATTTGCAGCATACAAACATGCAAGAACAAATTTCTAAGTAGTAGTAAACTAAACGGACAATTGGTCACACCCAGAAATAAATCCCATGACTAAACAATGCAGTACAATACGATGATGAAGGTGGCTCTGCAGGAGAGCTATGCGCCAGATCGCCTGCTTCCATTAGCCTCAGACTGGACCTGTCGTGACATCTGGTGGGATGACGCTGTCAGGCAGTCACAGCTCAGAGCTGGTTCCTCTGCCTGTGTCATTGCTGTGGGGCAGATGTGTCCCACGGCGTCATTGCAGCTGTCCTGGTTCCAGCACGTACAGCCTGTCTGCACCCAGCTGTAGGGTTGATGAGCTTCATAGCAGATCCCATGGTTGGGCCCTTCAGCACCCAGCAGTAGGGGACCCCTGGGAGCACATCACACCTCCCTCCCTGCCTGCACAGCTTGGTTCCATTCCAAAGAAACCAGGGAAATCCAAAACATGGAGTCAGGCTGCCACCAGCCCCTCCTTGGGCCTTGTCACCAGCCCCACGGGTACCACCCACGCGTATCTCAGGGTGTCTCCCTGAGGTGGGACAGCATTTTCTCCCTCGCTGCACTTCTGCAGGGAATCCTTTGTGCCTGGCTGAAAAGTGCTCAGAGGACAAGTCCTCTGAAGGTGCAAAACAGGAGTTACCAGTTGATGCTGAGACGGGTTAGTGTCCCAGGATGTAAAGGTCTGGGACAGGTGCGCACTTGAAATCTCCTGTGCTCTGTTAAATTGCTCTGAGCTTTGGGGGCTGAGAAACTGGGCTGGCTCTCTCCTGAGAAGCGTTTCACATTAGTGTCCCGTAATCACTGCGGAAATAAAACTAGGTGTTTGCATAAGGCTGAGGCCATGGGTGCGTGAATGGGTTAACCCACAGCAGCTCAAGTTGTTCCAGTTTCCAAAAAGCTGTGAATACATATATTCAATTGCAAGGAGCCATTAAGCCCACCCAGCCAGGATTTACTCCTGGCTTCTTCGTGGGCCCTTTTCTCATATGATGAAACAACTCACCTTTTGATACACAGCCTGCTCCCTTCTCACACCTCGGAGTGAGGAGCCTACTTATTGCGCCACTCCTGCTGCCATGCACTTTGCTCCGAGGTTTTACCTTGAGTTCAGTGTCTCCCTGTGTGTGGCCAGAGCCTTTGCTACATATTGTGAGCATAAATGTAAAAGCCACCCATCTAGCCGAGAAGCAAATGTCATCTGCTGTTACACGTTCCTTGCAAAAAACAAGACAGAGTCATGTTGCCTGGCGTCTCCCTCTGAAATAAGTGTGTTTAGCACAGTCTTTCTTCTCCTCTCTCCTCAAATTGAAGGTTTTCCCTTTGCATGTGCATAGGGACAGGTAACAGATGCGAGTGGGGACTCACATCAGTGCTGGGTTACATTTGGGCAAGGTCTTCCTCCTCTTTATGGCCCAGGAGGACAGGGAAACAAAGGAACCTGACAGTCATTCACTTACTCTTGGACCCCCTCAAGTTCTGTGGGCCAAATTTGTCCCTTCTTGCCTCAGTTTCCCCGCAGGTGGGAGGGCTGAGCTACCGCATGCGAGTGGCAGCCTCCCCCCACATCCCTTGGCGAGCGCTCCCACTGCTGCAGCTCCCACCCCTGCCCAGCCCTGCTGCTTCCCCGTGCCTTGCAGGGATCTGCTAATAGCAATGAGAAAGTTCCTGGTCCAACCCCAAACACTTATTCCCAGGTAATTATTTAGCACCATATCAGCACTTTGCAGCCCTGATTTTCCTGACTGAGAGACAACTAATTAAAGGAACAGGCACGGCATGGATTTATTGCCAAATGGGTAAAACTTAATAAACAGCAATGACATATTGGTTCATTAGTATCTCCTTCTGCTATGTTTCTCTTTTCTTCCCTGAAACAAGATGGGATGGGCAAGAAAGCCTGAAAGCACCTGGAGAGGAAGGCATTAATACTGAAGGCATTCCTCTTCCAGAGGAGAGCCACAAAACTGGTGAGGGGTCTGGAGCACAAGTCTTATGAGAAGCAGCTGAGGGAACTGGGGTTGTTTAGTCTGGAGAAAAGGAGGCTGAGGGGAGCTCTTATTGCCCTCTGCAACTGCCTGACAGGAGGCTGTAGCGAGGTGGGGGTCGGCCTCTTCTCCCTGGGAACGGGCGATAGGATGAGGGGGAATGGTCTGAAGTTGTGCCAGGGCAGGTTTAGGTTGGACATTAGGAAAAATTTCTTCACAGAAAGGGTTGTCAGGCTCTGGAATGGGCTGCCCAGGGAGGTGGTCGAGTCCCCATCCCTGGAGGTATTTAAAAGAAGGATGGACAAGGTGCTTAGGGCCATGGTTTAGTGGTGGGATGGCAGGGTCAGGTTAACGGTTGGACTTGATGATCTTAAAGGTCTTTTCTAACCTAGATGATTCTATGATTCTGTGAAACTTCAAAACAGGCAGGATACTTGCTCTGTAGAGGTAGCTACCTTGAACCAAGGAGGTGCAGTAGCATCCCACTGATGTGGCTCTCAAAGACGCTCAGCCCTGGCCCAGAGGCAGTGGTACCAGGCAGATGTGGCCATTGTCTTCCCTACTTCTTTCCGCATCCTCTGCCCACCCCTCCCAGGAAAGAGATGGTTTTTAGTCCTGGAGCCAGCAGGGAATATAGATAGATGGAAATTGCCCCCACTGGAGAGTGGGGTGTGAGCCCTCCCCACACAGCAGGCTGGCTGGAGCCAGTGACCCGCTTGGCTGACTTTGCTCTGGGTGAAAGCTAGCTGGGGCAGGCAGGGGAGGGATCTTTTCCCACACAGGGTGCTGCCCTGAATTTTTTTCCCCTTCCCTCATCCCAGCTGTCATCACCTTCCTCTGCAAAAGATGAACATCTTGTTGTAAGGAGGATTTTGCCCCCTCCCCCACTAGCGGGCAGGATTGCTGGGTCTTTTCCAAAGGCTCCTGTGCCACATCTGCTCCCTTGGAGGATATTCATCCTTGGGTCAGAGTGCCTCTCCTGCCAGATTACCTATGGAAAGCTGGGATTCCTGATCTCTTCATGAGGCTGAAGTCTCCTTTCTGAACGGTCATAAGCCCCACGTTTGGGGAGCCCAGAGTTGTCCCTGCCCACCCAAACCTGTCTCTCTGAATCATAGTTTCTGTTGGGAACATGAAAAATGTCAAGAGTTCTCAGAGACTGATCTTCAAAATCAGAGGAGGAGTGGCTGGCTAGCTCAGAGAGCCCCAAGATGAGCTTGCAGACTCATCTGAAAGGCAAATTTTCAGTGTGAGAGGGATCTCAGTTCATATCTCTCTCCTTCTAGCTGGTGGGCTCAAGTCAGACAACAGGAATACTGGTGTCTGAAGGAGGCAGCCATCCCAGAGACCTTCGACCAACCTTCACCCCAAGCGGTCTATCCCGGGGCTTCTCTAGCCCCATGTCATGGGTACGTGGTTATGCTTGCCATGTCCTTCTGACCTGATAGATATTTTAGTCTCTTCAAGGTAGAGCTGCTTCTACGGGAGGAAACTGGTTTGAACAGTTTCCTTGTCTCTGGTGTTAATGCCCTCCTTTTCGGGTGGGATACTGCTTTCATGCTTTGTTGCCCATCCCATAGAAAGGAAAGCCACTCTTGTTTCAGGGAGGAAAAAAGAAAAAGGATTCTTAGTCCTCTGGAGGAGAAAAGGCTGCAAATGCTGACTGGAGGCAGGTCATTCCTTCAGCTGCACAGCAGGTTCCTCCTGCAGGTGCGTTTGCAAGAACAGGCGGTGTATGTGCAGAGATCATACAGAAAGAGGGAGAGAGACCACCCAGTGCCTTTCGCAGAGGTCACACAGCCTAACACAGTTACACGGACACAGTAGTGCGGGGAAGCTGTGTTTTTCTATAGGTAAAGACCTATAGAGGGTCCTATAGTGGGAGAGGGAGGCTAGGGCGTCATTTTGTTCCTAAGTTGTCCAACACCTGCAATGCTGTCAGAGAGGTGCCATGAAAGCATGCTCCTCATGGGGAGGGAAGACACAAACCATAGGTATAATCAGGGGAAAAACCCGAGGTAGAGCAGGATAGCTGTTTGGAGGGGGAAGTCAGCTGGATCTTATTGTAAGGATCACAGCTTAGAGGTAGGTGGGTCCTAAACAAAACACCTGGGAGAAGATTGATGCTATATGAGGATGGTTAGGTACTACTGCTTTTATTTCACTGCTAGAGGATCTTCAGGCTGCTGAGCTTTAAAGAGCTGGTCTTGTCTGTCTTCTGTTGGAGAAGCTGCTCCCAGTTGTAGAGTTTGGAGCACCTTTATCAGGTTTGGCTTTTAGTGGAGGAGTTGGGCTTTGGGTTGGAATACAATGTAATCTCTCAGACAAGGCAATCTGCTTTATTTTATAGACAACAATTGGGTTATCTTCTCTTTTCTTAGGGAAATAAATGGATATTATGTTACTTCAGACCAAAAAAGTGTTAACTTGACCCCTATGCTGAAAAGATATTGGGGGGTGGGAGGGAGGAAATGGCTGCTACTAAGCCAAGCTCTCAAATGAAGATAATGGTGGGATCTACCTGTATGGGTCAGTAGGGTACCCTTGTGGTCCTCTCTGGCTGGTTAACAGTAACCAGATCTTGGAGCTCAAGGTAAGCTAAGCTCTTTAGTTTGTGTTATGGAGGGCATCAGAGTAGGTTATGATGGCTTATAGTAATGCTCCTCTTGAAATTTGGTCTCACAATTGCTAATTATTAGATGGTCTTGGGCAGAATTAAAAAGGCTGTGTTATTTTCAAGCCCCCCCCCCCCAGAAACAGAGTAAAGGAACATAAGACTTGTGAGAAATTGAGCAAAACAGTTGACACCTCTAATGTGCTTGTACTCATACTCTCCATTCACAAGAAAGTCTGAAAAAAATAGAAATGCATACTACCATTAGTCTTCACTTGGGCTTTTTTCAAGGATACCAGATTTCTAGGACAGAGACAGAAAACCTTTAGAGAAACCATTTGGCTGCCACTAATGAAGCTCTTAAAACAAAATCATTAAAAATAAAACTAAGGCAGGTGAAAGAGTTAAAAATTGACACCAACAGTGAGCGTGGCAAACATGGTAGTCTAGGGTTTCTGGAGCACTAATACTTGCCTGTTGGCCTTTCTCACTGGACCATAACCTGCTCCTTGAGTTATTCTGTACAATGTGTTAATGCTTTCCTGAGGAGAAAAGTATGTGAGCGCCACTTAAAAATTAAATGAAATTTAAACTTAAATTTAAAAATTGCAGAGAGGACCTATGCAGGATAGAAGGTGATCTTCCTCTGTGGGGAATCCTCAGCAGGTGGAGCACATCATACACCACCTGAGAAAGAGGTAAGCACTCATGTTTGGGCCAGTTCCCAGTTTCTTGGTATTTCAGGTGGTGACTTGTGCCAGAGCAAAGCCTGACCAACCATGATGATGCTGTTGCTGCATTGAGCGATGCTATACAGTGCACGAGCAATGCGCGTCCTCTAATTACAGTTCAGGGATCAGAAAGACAATTTCCCATGTGTATTCACACAGGCCTCACTTGCTGTGTAATACAGCAGCTCTTCAGGGAAGATTGTTTCAGTGATTGTTTTCCACCAGTGCCCATGTGCTTAAGTTATCGGGTAATAAATAATTTGAATGAACAATACTACAAGTATCAGAAATCTAAAGTCAAGTGGAGGCCAAGAAAAGAAGCTGTGAACTGGTATCGCTTGTCCCTGGAAATGGGGAATGCTAGGGAGAGATACAAAACCATCTACAGAAATCCTAGTTTACTCCAAGGAAATTTTTTTTAATCTTTTTGTGGACTTGAAGATGTATGAACAACAAGATGAAAATGAGTTTTGAAGTATTATGAGTATGCAGTACTTACTGCTCTGTGCCGAGACATTATTCTGAAAGGAGAGCAGAAATCTGATCAAATCGATGTAATTATTTCCCAATTATTTTTTTTTTAATAATGTTCTCTTCAAATAGTAGAATTGTGCAGTTATGCTCAGGGACTGTATTGGCTAAACTTTTAACAAATATTACCACCTGCTGGGCATGCCACAGCAATGCAGCTTCTAACCATTTATTCCAGCAAGTAATGAAGCTACTCCCTGCCTGAGCAAGGCATTAGGTCTCCTGGCTTGGAAACTTTTCTGATTTTCTACCAAATATAGACTCCTTGGCTGGATCACTCCAGGGAGAACTGGAGATTTGCATCTTTGGGTGAATTTAGTACTGAGCGACCTTGGTTTGGGTTTTGGTTTTCGTGCTTGGAAACCCTGGCTGTGTAGGACTCGCACAAAAGGTGTTTATCACTTATGTCTCGGTACATTTTGCTGTTTAAAAATGTATGCAATACGTGGCACCTCAGGTGTTGAGCCAAGAGCTGATCCCACAGCCTGTCTTGATTGTACAGAGCTGTTGTCTTGCCCTACTGGAGCTGCTTGGGGTGCAGTGGGAGGGTAAGCTTCTGCCATGGGACACCTACCATTGGTCCAGTCACATATGGTCAAGCTTGGCCACTGGTCAGGGCTGGTTAAAAACCACATTAAAATTCAGTTCTTTTCATTCTCCTCCCTCCACTAGGCTAGAATTGGGGGAAATATTGTACTTTTCAGGCTGCTTTTGCAACTACGGCTGCGAGACTGGGATGCAGAGATTAAGTATTCCTTTATAAATGTCCCAGAGGCTTTCAGTCCTCTTGTGGACGTCTGATTTCTCAGTTTCTGGTTGTTGAACAAACAGGATATTGGCACTTTGAGCGTTCCCTCCACAAAGCAGAGCTGGCTGGCACCCATGACTCTGCAGTCGTTATCAGTTTATAAATAATTCTTTATATTGTGGTTGACTTCCCCAGCTTTTTTTGTATTGCAGCTTGGTCTGGACTGATCTAAGGCCAAGCCAAAAGGCTGGTGAGAGGAACAGCTGTACTCCCCCTTGGACTAAAGGGAGTTGCTGAATGCTCTTTTGTTTAGTGATATTCACAATAATAGAGTCTGGTGCTCGAAAGATAGACCTACAAGACCTGGTTGACCAAGAGAGGCTTTGCTGGGGCAAGCAGATGCCAGGATGCTCTGTGATATCTATTTTTATGGAATAGCAGCAGCCTACAGCTAAGAGAGGATAAGGTGGGAAAAGCAAGGCAAAAGCTTCAGGGCAATGGTCTGACAGTGTGTGTGTGTCGTGTCTTTTTCTCTTTCATTTGATTCTTGATTTGTCAAACATCAGGCCTTCATACTTACTTGGAAGCAGCAATGTCTGCGTGCAAGGAGACGGTATTTCCAAATCTAATGTTATTGTCCTGATTGGAAGAGTCCCCGCAGTGTTTTGAGCTTAGGGCGACTGCTGGCTCCAGGAGTGATAGGAGAGGGCAGCAAGAAACTGGTCAGGGCTCCAGCAGGTCTGGAAGCCCCTGACCTCTGTGCTGCTCCAGGTACTTGGTTTCTGCCTTTCCTCAGCACATTCTTCCTTGTGCAGTGATTTTATTTTTTTTTTTTTTTTTTGCGTGACTGCATTGCCTGCGGTGATCGGTGTTTACCAGCAGCTACACCGCAACGGTACAGACAGAAAGGATGGGATCTTCTGTATGAACATCTGTCTTCTAAGGAACAGTGCCTCTGGCAAGAGTATCAAGCCTATTTCAGGGATATTGCATTTTTTTCTTCTCTTTTTCCATCAATAATTTGGTTTGCTTTTTTTAAAAATCATAGCTAACTTTAAAAGATACGTAGGAGGCTTTCATGGTTTTATAAGGATACTAGCTGAAAGCAAGTTTTAGAGCACTTGAGAGCCTTATCTTCCACAACTGTATGAAGCCTCACAGGGCTACTCAAACTCATGGGCTCCTCATATTTAGGCAGAGCAGAAATGGCTGCTGGGCCAAACCAATACTTCACAGAGCAATTGCATATATTTCTTCCTTATCCTCAAAGATTGTCTTACCTGACCTGAAGAGCCCAGGCCAAGCAACCACCCCACCATGCAGGGCTCCTTCCCAGTGTGCCCACCCAGCATCAGGTTGATTATGTTTGGCAACCCAAATGGCTATAAACCCCCTCCAGGAGTAGAAGAGGTGTGATGGGCAACAAAGCTGCCAAATTTGGAGGTTGACGTCTGGGAGCCTTGAGGAGCTATATTATTTATGTGGTTTGGATCTGAGTAAATTAATTTTGAACATTTCTATTGTGCTGGGGACACTGTTCCCTGTGAAGGAGCCAGGTGGTGTGGCCTCAAGCCTGCCTGTCCTTCCTGTGCTCAGCAGTGGTCCTCCACCCTTGTCCCTCAGCAGCCTGGAAAATCCCTCCTGGCCTGGTGGAGCAATCCTGCTTCTTAGTGCCATCCTGTCCTCCTCTGTCACCAAATTATAACATATTTTTCCACCTCTAGAGGACACTGTGGCCTGCCATATGCTCGCTCCTCTGCAGTGCTCCGGAGACAGCAGCCCTGTTCAGTGGATGCCTGGCAGAGGTGGCACAAGCTGGTGGTGGTCCCATCATGTCAAGGTTGGGAAGGGGCTGGATGGCTGTTCAGGCTTGAGTGGCTCTGCCACCAGCTGCCAAGTGTCGGGGGCACTTGGCCTTCTTCGCCTGCTCTGTCCATCGTCCTACAAACCCATGAGGCTCTTCTGGCTTCTGGGGCTGGCCAGGATAAGGCAGGGACTCAGAAATGCTTTGTAGGTGTGGGAGGATGTTTTCTTGCTCTTAGCATACATCTTTCCAGAGTTTCTCTAGATTTTGCCTTTCCAGTCCACTGTGGGGATTTGCTTCCTTCTGGGTCTCCAGTTCTGATCTCACTGCTGTTTCCCCCAGGCCCCCCTCCTATGCCTGCAATAGCTGGCAGACAGGGAGCTCTCAGGCTGAACACAAGCCCAGGGAGCTCTTATTTTTTACTGTAGGACTGCACTGGTTTTCATCTGCTTACTTGTGTGTTCACAAGCCTTGGTGACTTAGACTTGGTTGTTTTGTTTGTTTTTGTCATTGTGTGTGTGTGTCCCATCCCCCCGCCCTGTTGGCTCATTCTGGTATTTTGCATTACAGTAGGGGAACTTCTTAAAGTTTGCTAAAAAGATGCCTTTTGGTGTTCAAAGGAGTTATGGAGTACATGAGTGTCATGGTTTAACCCCAGCTGGCAATTAAGCACCACACAGCTACTCGCTCCCCCCCTCCCTCAGTGGGATAGGGGAGAGACTCGGGGGGGGGGGGGGGGGGGGGAAAAGCCATGAGTTGAGATAAAGACAGTTTAATAGGTAAAGCAAAACCTGCACACGCAAGGAAAGCAAGGAATTTGTTCACTGCTTCCCATCGGCAGGGAGGTGCTAAGCCGTCTCCAGGAAAGCAGGGCTCCATCACATGTAACGGTGACTTGGGAAGACAAACACCATCACTCCCAAACGTCCCCCTGTTTCCTCCTTCTTCCCCCATCTTATATACTGAGCATGACGTCATATGGTCTGGAATAGCCCTGTGGCCAGTTGGGGTCCGCTGTCCTGGCTGTGCCCCCTCCCAGCTTCTTGTGCACCTGGTGGAGTTGAGAAGTCCTTGACTAGTCTAGGCACTGCTCAGCAACAACTAAAACATCAATGCGTTATCAGCATTATTCTAATACTAAATCCAAAATGCAGTGCTATGCAAGCCACTATGAAGAAAATCAACTCTATCCCAGCTGAAACCAGGACCATGAGCAGAACAAATTTTAGAAAGTAGTGGTGGTTGATCAGGAGGTGGTTGTTTACCTGGAAGTAGACAGGTGTGTGATCATAAAGCAGTAATGCTGCTAGGGTGCTGGGGGAGATGCAGCACAGCTCCAAGTTGTTTACACCATAGGTGCCCTGGAGCCACATTGCTCCTACTTGCAAGCTCCTTCCATATCGCATGCAATAGCTTGTATCACCAGACTCCTGTGAACCACTTGTCAGCAGAGCCAACCTGTGATGTTCTGCACCGGGCATGTAGGGGTGCAGCTGGGGAGGTCTCTCTGTCATGATGATAACCACCATGACAGTTTTGGATGTAACAGTGGTCCTCTCTCAGCATGTCTAGAAGTAATGTTAGATGCCCTGTACTGGCAAGACTGATGTTTTAAAGTCTTGTGGTCCTCCTTGTAGGTGAAGAAATATCCTGGCTTTGAGGACAGGCTGAGAGAGTTGGGGATCTTCAGCCTGGAGAAGAGAAGGCTGCGGGCAGACCTGATTGCGGCCTTTCAGTACTTAAAGGGGGCCTGTAGGAAAGATGGGGAAAATCTTTTTAGTAGGGCCAGCTGTCACAAGACAAGGGGTAATGGTTTTAAACTGAAGCAGGGTAGGTTTAGACTGGATATAAGGAAGAAATTCTTTACAATGAGGGTGGTGAAACACTGGAACGGGTTGCCCAGAGAGGTGGTGGAGGCCCCATCCCTGGAAACATTCAAGGCCAGGTTGATGGGGCTGTGAGCAACCTGATCTGGTTAGCGGTGTCCCTGCTCACTGCAGGGGGGTTGGGCTAGATGCCCTCTAGGGGTCCCTTCCAACCCAAAACATTCTATGATTCTATGATTCAAAGCTAACAGTGCAGTAAGGTTATTTCATTTTAATTGAATTAGACACAAGGCCATTTTGGGGGAGAAGGATTTCTGTTCTATACCAAAGTTTGGCTATGGTTTCTGCATCTGTGGATGAGTTCTTCCCACAAACTCTATCCTTGCCACAAAGTGCATCTCTAGCTTTAACTAAAATCCAAACTATTTCAGGACTTTTCCAGAGTTTCACAGTGAGCTCACAAATCCATTGGAACCTGCCATTGAAAGCAAAACCAGGCAAGAGATACCAAAGAATGACTCATGATAGAACCCCAAGTTGCTACTGAATCTGGGGTTCAGCCTGTTGCTGGTGATAGACCGTGGGTTGCACAGCAGAAAAGCAGATTGAGGGGGGAGTTGTGTGCAGGGGGGATGATTTTTTTTTTTTTTACATGCAAAGAAGGATGCAAATTTTTGTCAAATTATCTAGCTTTGATTTTTGAAACTGGGGGTAGGGGGCAGAAAGAAATGGCTTCCTGTGCAAAACAGCCTTTTATAATTGCCAAAGTTGGGCACACCCTTGGTTTCCAAGCATTTTGTGAGGAGCAGCAGTGTAAAAACTGTGCAGGTGGTAAACCTGGGCACAAAACGAGTGGTGAAGGCAGAAGCAGATTGTGTTGCTCCTGCTTTGACACCGCAGAAACCATCTGCAGAAGTCCTATGGAGCAGGAGGGGATGGGGTCACTGTTTCCTACCAAATGCAGGCACTTGGATGCATTAGTGTCCCATCGTTGGTATGTCCAATTTTCCAATGCTGCTTTGCCACCCTGTGCCTGTGATCCGCCTCCCCTCCACCAGGGAGGTGGACATGGCGTGGTGGCAGCGGCGTGACCTTTCCCACAAACACTTTTCCCGCAGCCCTCGGGACATCTGCTGGCCCTGGAGAGTCTTGAAACAATGTGGGTTTCCTGGCCATCTATGTGGGGTTTTTTTCCTCTTAAAGGAAAATATATGCTAGAATATCTGCACTCTTTTCCAGCTGCTTTGTCCCAGTGTTAGCACGGCTGTGTGATGTCTGCAAGGGAGCCTGGAATGATGGAAAGTCATGGTGAAAATAAGGTGCTTTAGAGGGAGCTATGTAGGGACAAGCTGTCTTGCTTCAGAGCAATGCCCTGTGTAGTGGGAGGTTTCTGCACAGCAGGAGTTTACCCGGCCGTGCTTCTCGCACAAATTGGGCAGGTTTCTCTCAACAGTGGCTCTCCTCGGGGGTTTTTAAGCCCCTTCCCTCGCCAGTCTCCGCACTTGTACCATACCCCAATACCTCTTGTAGTCTGACCTGCTGCAGACCATTGCCTTCCACCCACATCTTTTCCTGAGCTCAACAACTTATTTGATTAAACCGTATCTCCGAGACAGACATCTGTTTTGAAAACTGTACTGGCAGAGATGTTGCTTTGCTTGTTAGCCTGTGTCCATCACGGGATACCCTGTGTGGGCCTGATTTCAGTGCCATGGGTAATTTTTCTACTGACTTTCATCACATTTTTGAGAAAATTTTCCTCCTGTGAAGATACACATATTCTATAATCCAGTCTCTTCTTACTGAGCTAAGCAAATCAAACGCTTTAAATTCCACTACAAGGCAGCTTCTGCAGCTGCTGAATCACATTTGTGGGTTGTGTGTTTTTTTTTTTGTTACACCCTCTCCAATTTTTCAATATCCTTTTTACAAATGTAAACCAGGACTGGACAAAATATTTCAATATTTGGTCTTGCCAAAACAACGTGTACGGAGTTAATCGTGGTAGGGTGTTTTTTAATTGTTTTAAAAACTCATGGTCTATGAATGGTAACATTTAGCATTCTTTCTTAATATGGTTCCTTCTGCTACCTCAAATATACTGACTAAATCCTTTCCCCTAAAACATTACTGTCTGAGGTTTGATTAAAGCTGTGAAGCATTCGTGTGTGAAAGTGGTTCTGGTAAGTGATTGTTCATGGGAGCTGGGAATTATCACTGTTTACATTTTTTAAATTTCCCCAGAAGGTTTGATGTGTACTATGGAGAACTCGATTTTCTACAGGAGCCAGCTGAGTCAAGTGGCTGGAGGGGGGAGGAGGAGGGGTGGCAGGGTGATGGTTTAGGGTAGCTTTCTCTAAAAACTGCAAGAGGGAATATTTTTAAAAGCAGGCAATTGTCCATGTGCTGGTGCTCCCTGATACGAACAGATGGAGGTCAAAACCCAACCGCGCTCTTTCTTTGTGGCTGCCGTCTCGCAGGACATCCTCTGGCTGGTGTTTGATTGACTGGGAAGAAGCAGGGTTTCATGTTCGCTACTACAAGCTCATTCATTTGGTAACACTATCTGTGATCCTCTTTGAAATCCCCAAAGCAACTGTTAATAGCTGGGTCCCAGGAAAAGCGATACGGCAGGACCAGCCCGTGGGGAGGCCAGTTGCCTAGCATTGAGCTCCATGTTGTGAAACAGTTGGCCGAGCCATCAGACTTGCTCAGCTAAATGAATTAAGTAATCGCACAGCCCTGCAGAGAATATTAGTGAGGAATTTCCATATTGCAGCTCTTGATATTCCCGCCTCGCAGCCCTGTTACCACAAATACAAGGCTTTGGCTGAGCAGGCAGTAATTTGATATTAAATGAGGTTCTTATTAAGCAGATGCAATGAAATAGGACAGAGTTTTATGTTGCATTAGTCAACTAAATGCTTTTTATTAGCATTCATTAGGATGAGGGATAACTGAGTGCAGGGTATTCTTTAGCCAAAGCTTGACCCTTCAGAGGGAGGGTAATTAAGCAGCTAAGAGCTTGGGAATAGGAGCTAGGCCACACACAGCAAACATACAGCAACTCGTGCTCTCCCCCTTCTGGGAACCGCGTCTGCAAAAGAGGTCGTGAGGAAACTTGGGGGATGGCCCACTCTGCCTGGGGATGAAACTCTTCCTTGTCTCATTCTCCAGGTGTTAATTTGACAAATCACAAAGGCCTCTTGGAAAGTAAACCATTTGCGCAGGCACGCGTTGCTCTTTCTTTTGGACTGAGTGTATCGGGCTGTCGGCTGTGGAAATAATGTTTGGTTTGGGGTTTTTTGTTAGGATTTTTTTTTTTTTTTGGCTCATGTTGCTTCTTGGGAAAGATGGTATAAAAGGAGATAAGAGCTCTGACTCTTAATGTTGATCTGTTAACAAATGTGCACAAATGTACATGTTTGTCAATGTTGGCTCCACCAAGGTGGCAATGACCATGTCGGTAGCTTCCCCACAGGGATGCCCCTGCTCCATCAGGGAAATGGAGCTAAGAGCTGGTGGAAAAGCCACTCAGAAATCAGAAGTGCTTCTCTGCCAACCCACATTGGTTTTATAACACAGCCCCCAGCTACTGGTACCCAGCTTGCTTTTGTCCTGTTTAGGTTTCTCTGCATTAAGCTTTGTCTCCATTTCTCCTTAGCCAGTGTACTACATTCAATGAATTGTTCCGCCTCCTTGCTGCGTGCTTTTATCCTTCATATTAGACACCCTAGATCCTATACCCATGAGATACTTTATGGATTTGTGTCAAGCTGGGGTTTTTTGTCTTGGTTTTCTATCCTCTGGCAGGATTCAGCAAAAAGGAGAGTGATAATTTTATGAGAATTCCCAATGCTTGGTGTGCATGTGAATTTGTGGTGGGTGGCTTGCGTCTTGTTTGCAGCAAACCAAGAACTCATGCCCTCTGGCCTGGACTTGCTCTGGTCCTCTTGAATTTGAAAACATCCCCAAAGCCTAATTGTTTTGGAGGGGATAGAATTCATCCAATACTGAGGCCTTGGCAAAGCTTCTCTCCTAAATAAATGTGGTGATAAGTGGCTGGTTTAAGTTCTTGTGAGTCCCGATGAAGATTCAGGGGTACATACTTGCAGCAGTCCTCTGTCTAGACCATTCCCTAGCTCTGTGAAGCCAGTCCACAAGCAGACATCAGGGTCTTCTGTTTCTCCAAAACTGAAGTGTGGTTTCCACACTATGAAGTGAGACTGGAGGTCCAGGTCGGGGATCTGGGTAAGTTCCTCTTTTTAAAAAAAAAAAAAAAAAAGGAGGATGAAGGTTTTGAGTAGAGCAAGGGCACAAGTGCAGCCCTGTGCTACCAAGCTGTCAGTTCTGCCTGTAATGCTGGTCCTTGCAACAGCAGCCACGAGGCAGCTGTTATTGTGGGGGAGGAGAGGAATAAGGGGGAAGAAATCATTCAGCAGGAGGTGCCGTTCTGGTTGGAGTTGGAGGAACCTATTCTTTTTCCCAACTCTGGGAAAGGAAATGTCTTGATTTAGAGGATGAAAGAGGGCTGCACCTGCAGTGGGGATGTGACAGGTTGCATGGGGTCAAAACAAAAAAAAAACCCTCTGCAACCTTGGATTGGCATCTGAAAATGCTTTATTTTGCACTACTGCTGCTCATACCCCCTTGCAGTTGCCAGGGGCTGGCAGAGGTAGCTGCATGCATCCTGCCAGCCAACGTGTCCGAACCTGGAGGTAGACCTTGGCTCTGCCACTGCAGCCATCGTGCTGCTTGGACCTCCAGCCATGTGTGTAGGACTGGCTGTGTCTTTGACAACATAAATGTAGACATAGAACTGGGCACACAGATATTTGAAGACTATTTCCTTGAGGGAAAATGTTTCGGTTTTTTTTTTTCTTCTGTTCTAATTCACTAACAAAAATCAAACACAACTGTACTCACGGGGGCAGCTTGGAGTGTGCACAAAGATCTAAGGTATGTGTGAGAGGGGCAATGAACCAAGTCCAAGCACTGAAAACTAAATCTTCAGGGGTCAAATACTAAAACCATACAGTTTCAGCTGCAAGGGGTGTTTTGGATTGAGGTATTTTTTTTAATTTTGGCAGATGCCAGAAGCAGTCCGGTATTTCCTCTTTATCCCTGTTCGGCACTTGATCTTCCAACAAGCCCTGGCTTGATAAAGTCTCCTAGTACAGCAATTGTCTTTTCTGTGTTAATTTAATCCAGCAGAAAGGTTTTCCTGTTGGATATTCTTGTTTGAGCTGCACTCCTTGGCTTCTTGTTGGTCACAGGTGGTCAGGTGTTTTTTTTCTTTTGGTCAATATAACTCATAATCGGAGGAAGTGCTTGAAGCCACTGAGCCTTCCCGAAGGGGAAGGGGCAGAAAGGTAGCAGATAAACCAGGACGGAGAATCTTGAAAAACAAACTGGAAAAATCTCATTTTCTTTATTGGGCCATGAAGCTTTTCTAGGTGATGAGTATTCCTATGAAACCTGGTCATATGTTCACTTTGTTTATCTTATGGTTAATTAAAAGAGGAAAGTTTCAATGCAACATTTATTTGTGCGCAACTCTCTTTGTGATTGTATCTGCCTGAGGCCTCTGATTCGCTGTGATCTTTGTGTTCATTGCTTATAAAATGTATTGATCTCACAGCATCCATGGGCAGAGCATTTTCAAGTGTTATCATGGCTAATGGCACAGAGCAGAAACATATTTGGAAAGCCCTGTGGACATGGTTCTCATCAGAAACTTGTGTGACCTGTTTCATTGGGTCCAGTGCTGCAAGGGTCCCTATCAAGCTTTTAAATAAATAAATAAATAAAACTTAAATCCCATCTTTCTTAAAATACGTCCCTGCTGGCATGAATACTCCAGAGTGAGAGGTTAAAGCTTGTTTTCCCCAGTTATCTATGCCAATAAATAGTTGCCTTCTGAAAGTTCATGGAGATCAAGCACCAAAGGGCCAGGAGAACATCTGAACTGAATTCACTCTTGAAGGTTGAATGGTTATCCATGGAAATAAGTTTGCGGTATTTGCCCAGCTCCTGAAAAAAAAAAAAGCTGCCTTAAATTCATCACTAATTTGCTTTTTAATATTTCTCTTTCTGTATGTGATTTCCCTAATGCCTTTCTCCTTGGTACCACTCCTAAAAGTTTATCCTCTTCTATGACAGTGGTGCTAAAATACCGAGGTGACAAAACTGGACAGCCCTTGATTTTCCACTTTCAAGTGCTCTCTGTGGGTAGCGAACACCACAGGCTACACTGTTTTGATAGCTGCTAGGTCGCATTACCTGTCTATACCATAGCATTGTAGTAGTAACCTGGCAGGTCAGCTATTTCAATGCTATTTCCCTTCGCTACCTGGCACCGGCCATACAGCATTTTTATATACTGAATTATTTATGGACTCATAATTATTTAGCATCAATATGTCAATGTTACAATGCCCTTGTTGGCCATAAAGGAGCAAAATCTTTCTTTAATTAAAATTACATGGTCCGTGTCAACTTTCCTTGGACCCAACCTTTTAAAACTGAGTTGGGAGTTTGAATTCCAAACCAAATACCTGTGTGTTAAGCAAAGACTAAATACAGAGCTTTCTTTCAGTGAGACTGGTCTTGGAAGCCAATAATTTTATGTGTTTTAGGGAGGTTTATGTTATACTGGGGAGTTTACAATGGACTTCATTGAACTGTAGACCACAGTGGCAGTATTTTTTTTATAAGCAGCTTCTAATAAGGAAGCAGCGTATAATTCAGACTGTCAGTGTTCCTGTCTAAAGACAAAAGCTTTCGATGCCTCAATGATGGTTTGAAAAACTGCTGAATCTTGAGAGCAAGCTGGTAATGAAGGTCGTAGATGAGTTTGTTTTAAATAATGCACAGCTGTCTTTTTTTGAAAAAATATTGCATCATTTGGCATTGTAGAAATATACTGAACCACCATATAATTTAATTACGTGACCACCCTGCAAGTTCCATGAGCCAAACTCAATCCTGGCATAAGCGGGTGCAAATCCCTCTGGGAATTGCACCCGCTTACGCCAAAGCTAAATTTGATCCAGTGTTTTTTTCCCCCTTCTACCCGAGAGCTTGAAGGTATGGAGATCCACTTCATACTATGCCATACTTGGAGTTATTGGCTTTTTTTTTGATGCTGAACTGCCTTTTGTTATAGTTTTCGGGAGAAAAACAAACAAACAAAAATGTCTCTTGAATGCAGTATATAAAGGTGGTAGTTAAGTACTTAAGGTTATCATAACCAGAAAGCAAACTCCATCATTTCC
Organism: Gorsachius magnificus; assembly: GCA_034008185.1. Taxonomy (NCBI): domain Eukaryota; kingdom Metazoa; phylum Chordata; class Aves; order Pelecaniformes; family Ardeidae; genus Gorsachius; species Gorsachius magnificus. The sequence continues at coordinate 8,254,943 of CM067083.1, read as the reverse complement.
TAAGTCCCATCTTTCATGGAAAGAACATCCAGTAGAGACAGAGATGGCCCTTTGTAGAGAGGGACCAGGACAGATCAAACATCTATTATATGTTTAACAAGACTGCTCACTTGATGACACTCCTGTGATACATAGCTTTCTGTCTGACACTTAGAGAAGTAATTAAGTCTGTATTTGTTTAGTATCTTTGCTTTATTCAAGGTGTGAGGCTGCCACTCTCGCTTGCAATTTGCCTTCACTTCTTGAGCAGTCTTCTTTGACAGGAGAAAAATAATTCCCTAAGAAACTTCCCACGTGTTCCGTGCATGTGCCATGCAGCTGCTCCACTGATTTATTTTTTTTTTCCCCCTACCTTGTTATGCCAGCAGGTTGACTGAACTTTTAAGACTTCTCTTAAAAAAAAAAAAAAAAAAAAAATTCTAGAGGGCTTCTTTCTACATGGAGAAAGAGACATCTCTGAATGAATAAGAAAAATCTTTGGGAGATGGGTCTGCTGAAGTGGAATGCTCTTAACAGCTTTCTTTTAAACTAAAACCATCTACCTACCTAAGGCTAACCGCTTGCTGTACGCATGTGAATGTGTGCAGTCCCACAGGGCCCAGAGGTGGCATGGAGCAGTGTAGAAGGTGCAGAGGAGTTGCTGCAGGACTTAGTCTTGCAGGACTACCTGGATAGCTTTGGCTTACTCTGATCAGCCACAGCGAGGCAGCATGTGTATGCCAGGCAGAAGGACATCTCCCTGGCTTTCTTATTTCCAAAACTTTATTGTAAACACTTGACTGAGATGGAAATCCAGCAAGATTTTACATATGATGTCTTCTGAGAGCAACAGCTATTGTCAGGAGAAGCCTTGCTCTTTCCAAACACTGAGAAACAAGAATCACTACTGAGTACAGAGGCAATGAAAGGCAAAAAACCACATCAAACAAGCACCCAAGGTTTATAAAATAGGCACATAGTCATGACCTTCCTACAGTTGTGCAGACATGTGCACGCACGCATCAGCCCTTGACTTCAACGAGAGTAGCTCACATGTGTCTCTGGACAGATCTTGTCCCTAAAGTGATTTATGTCCAAAGGAAACTTGGGCTCTGATTCAGGTTCAAATCAGGTTCAGCATGGAAAATCCTGAACTTGGAGCCAGACCCTAAAGCAGCCCTTCAAAGAGGCAAACAAACAGACCAGACCAGCTTTTCTCCCTAGCTGGAACACTAGCCTCATGCTTGGGTGTAGCAGAGCCCTCTGCCTCCCTTCTAACTGAAAAACAATTATTTTTAAAGGGATCTTTATTCCACCCAGGAGAATACAGTGCAGGCAATTGGCTAGTGATGGTGCCTTGGAGCTCAGCCACCTGGGGAAAGTGTGAGACTGTGCATGGAGGCAAAAGGAGAAGGCAGCCAGTGATAGAGGGACCCTTCTGCTGCAAGAGCCTGGGAGATTCATCCCAGAGACTCCCAGAGGCTTAAATCTCCTCTGCTTAAAGGGGCTGATACCATGTTGTTTTTACTGAATAGGCTGCTGTTGCTGATTAATTTGGGGGTTTTTTTTGTTTGTTTTGTTTTGCTATTTTTAACACAAGTAGAATGTCATCATGCACTTATTTCAGGCTTGCCTGTCCTGCTGACAGTGAGGAATGAACTCCTTCGATGATTGCGCATGACTGGGCAAAGAATGGGCTTTGGGAAAAAAAGGTCAAACAAATGTGACCTGTCCTTTTCCTGACAAAACAGCGAAGGTGCTTAGATTAGATTTATCTGCTGCTCTTCCTAGAGCGTGTTGCTCGCTCTTGGTGAAAACTGTTGAGTAACCCAATTAAAATGCAGTATGCTATTACAACTAAGAGCATCCAGTTAAAATTCATCCTACTGCAAACCTCAGCCCAATTAGTTTAGGAATGGTCCAGCTAAATTAATTATATGCTGTAGGACAGCCAGTTGCCTGTTACTGAGGAGTCAGTCTTCTACTCGGGTTCACTGGTACCTTCACCTTTGGTTTGAAGCCCACCCTACTCCAGCACAGCAACCAGGCTGACATCTGCCTCGGGATATCAGCAACCACAATCTCATTTTGGAAAATACCTTTTTGTACTTATCTTGCAAGACTTTCATTCAACTGTTTGTTGTTTTTTGGTTTTTTTTTTTTTTTTTTTTACTTTGGCTTATGGACACTGTTCAGACTGAAAAATACTTTTGGAAACCTAACCAAAAAGACCTGTTGTCTTGCCAGATTTGGATTTCTAACCAAATGCAGATGTCTGTCTCCTTTGGAAGCATATCCCTCCTGTGCTTCTGAACATAGGTGGGGTCAATCTATCTAATGATTTCCAAATATTTGCACTCCTCAAAACTGACTTGTTTTTGAAATAGAGCAACCACCTGCAACACCTTTTTGACAAGACTTGAAGGATTTCTGATAGCTGAACTGTGCTTTTCCCAGCTGCCTATAAGTGCTGTGGAGCAAATCATTGTTAAAAATCACTCTCAAACATATTCATGTTTTCTAAAAGGTACTCATTCCATCTGTGAGAAGTATATGAGCAGCTTGACTATATGTTGCTCCCAAATTTTCAATGTTCCTCTCACAGAGGCACTTTACATCACCTGATTTGATGGGTTTCCATGTTTCTATACTTTTATTTTAGTGAAAATCTGAGCACCACCTATTATGCAGGCATGCATCCAGGTGTATCCTAAATAGCTGGAATTTTAAATCTTGCCATTATCTTACTCTATACTTCCTCAATTTCAAGGGGTGGGTGACCATTAAGAATTACGTTGAAGCAAGTTTACTTTTGCTCTCTCTTTCAGGATTTTTTTTTTCCTCCTCCCACTCTGCAAATAAAGCCCAGGAGTTTAATGAGAGAAAGCAAGCATAGAAGTATATATTCTGTGCCATCCTATGCCATAGCAGCATTGTCATCTGTCCTGAGAAAGGGCTATCTATTGCTGCATCTCCACAGGCCCCCCTCTGCTCACTTTCCTCCGCTGAGGACCAACGCAGTCGTGCTGCTTGCTGCGTCCTGGCTTGGGCCAGAGTTATGGCCTTTCCATTCACCTCTCTGCAACTTCTGCACTTAAGAAAATTACTTTCACAGATTTACAACTGACTCTGTATACCAACCCTGATTACTCGCTGTCACGAAGTAGGTGAAGATGTGAGATCAGGGAGAAAGGTAAATCCCAGTTAATACTAAAAACTTAAGAGAAATAAGTGATGGTTTGAAAACATGCTTGTTTCTTGCTGATTTACTGTCTGGCCTCATTATCACCATGGTATTTCCTTTTTCTGTTTCCTGTTTTGAGCCTTGCTTGTCGCATCATTTTTGAATCAACACCCCAGGTTTTTGGGGGTCAAGGTGCTGAGTTAACACAGCACCTCTCGGAGCATTCAGAAAAATAATTCAGACATCAGAATTTCCCATTCGTTTTTCAGATTCAGGCCAACTGACCTGACTGCAGTATCTCTGCTTCAGAGTCTGAAGGCGACAGTCGGGGAAAGCTCATTTTCTCCCCAGCTCAGGCAGGGGCCTTTCTTCAGAGAGACACTGCAAGCAGGGTGCTAATGAGGGCTGGCTGTGTGGGATTGATTTGTGATGTTGGCATCCACCCATCAGGAATGATGACAGATCCATAGCTTGTTTTATTTTAGCCATTAACAGGGAGAGCAGCTTCTTTAAATAGCCCTATAGTAGCAAGTAAAACTATTACCTAAATCAAAAGCAATTGCCTAAGTGTTTCTCTATTTATACAGCTGGAATACTTTAACTTAGTATCAGTGCTGCATAGCCATATAATTAGCAAACTATCTTCTAACAGATATGTTAGAGGGAATGACTTGGTAAAAATATTAAGGAAAACTCAAACTGCTGAGTTGTACAAGGTCTTCATTAACTTCTTTGGGTTTAGCTCTCAGTGTCTTCAGCTGAAAAATGTTTGTTGCCATGATTGTGCTGATTATCCTGGGACCTTGTCTATGGGCTGCTGTGGTTGGAGTCACCTAAAAATTGGAGTTCTACTGAGGCTGATGCCATTCAAAGTTGTAAGGAGGTGCTGTCCTTACTCCAAACTGCTTGTAGTCCAAATATTTTGAATGGGAATGAGAGGTAAAGGGACCTTCTGCAGGTAATATTCAGTGAAAAGCAGAGCTGGGATGAAAGCTGTAGCCTCCTGACTCCATCTGGTGTCCTACCTGTTTGCATAGTCAGCTCTTAAGGCAGTGTACGGACTCCCTTTCTCGAGGACTACTGCAAGGAAGGGCAAGTGTTCAAATAAAAATTATGTGTTCCCATTTAAGAGTTGGGGGAAGAGGAGAAATGAAGTAGGGCATTTGTAACTCATCCCTGGGAAGCCCTGGGCAACATAGAGAAAAGGGATCTAGAAGCTGGTTCTAGACTTTATTGCAAGATGCCCTTGGCCAGGCGCTGCCTGAGCAGTTCAGGGGGGCTCGACCTGCAAATTGGTTCATAAAGCAGAAGAGGTTTTCAAAAGCACCAAGAGGCACTTAAGCAGTTACCTCTCAGCAACACCTTTGAAAATCTCTCTTAGAAAAGCCGTAACTTCACAAAGGCACGAGGTGAGTTTCAGTTTGGAGCCTGCCCCCCTGTTCAGCAGCAAAGGGTGTTTGCTAAAAAGCCACCCACCATTTCAGACACGACGCTGCAACCTCTCAACTCAATGAATAACGTTTAACAGCATGAATTTTATTATTTTGGCTTTGAAGGTCCCCCAAGGCTCCAAGTTCATAGGCAAAACCTCCCAAAATACCCAGAAAAAGTGCAAAACCAGAATTATCTTTGCATCCAGTACACCCCTGAAATTTACTGGCTGTTTATATTGCTAACTGCTACTGCTGGGAGGAGTCCCATAAATAACCTTGACAATGTATGGGTTTTAGGGAGAAAAGCGTTGCGTGAATAACGATCCATTTGTAGCCCAGAGGCTATGTGAGATCTCTGCTTGCTATTCCTTACTGTGTTTATTCAGGAGAAACTACCTCCACGAAGTGGGTAAAAGAAAGCAGGGTATGTTCTCCTTAACGTTGAGATGAGGGGTCATCAAGCTTTTTATTGTGTAGACAAGGGCTGAATGTAAATGAATCTTCCAGGCCAGCAAACTTCAGTCCCCAAACCTGGAAGATTATTTGCGGCACATGTGTCACTTTGGAGGAATACAGGCGAGAGACACCAATTTCTCCATATACAGTAGATCCTTCACTCCAGCAGCCCACATGCTTTCCTGAAATAGTCCCATGTGGGTTTCATTATAATTCTTCTGGTTAAAGACTAGCTTGTCAACATGACCAGGCCACCTCAAACAGATCCTACGGTATTTTTTTTCCGGTAAGAGAGGCCGCCAAGGGAGGAAAGAAGATGATACAGAGGAGTATTATGTCCTTTTGAGGTTTGTTTGCTGCACCTCTGAGTAGAGAGACAACTTTGAGTTAAAATAACACACAGATGGAAAATTGAAGGATTCTCTACTGAACTCACCTATTTTTTCAACTGCTTTTTTAAAAACATGAAGTCCATGTTCTTGTTTGCTCCCTTGATTCAATATCCAGTCTTTTTTAGTACAACTTCATTCATCTCAGTTTCTCCAAACCATGCAACTTTTTTTATCAGGCACAAATACTTTTTTTTTAAATCTTCTTAGCAAATTAATTGGCAATGTGGTACAGCAAGCTTTTCTACTTCTGAAGTCTCAGGCTCTACAAGCATGATCTCAGTAAATGTTAAAGTGGGATAACTGACTTGAACATGCTGTCATGCAACGAGCAAGTACCCATATCGCCATGATATCTCTCTTGGTTTTTAATTTGTTCCCTTTGCATTGAGGTTTAAATGCAGACGTTTACAGATGGTTCCCAGGGCTATCCTTCATTAATGAATTATTTTTATATAGAAAATTCACTCTGAAACATTTTTTCTGATAAAACTGCTCCCTCTAACTACAAGCATGTAATATGATGGCTTACAAGAGCTGAGCCCAGCAGTGTGTTTATCTCTTTTTCTTCCAAGTGCCTCTGGTGGTCTCCTGCCCCATTCCATATGCCTGTTTGTGGAGATGGACTCAAGGAGTCCAACCTGCCTGGTAGATTAGAGTGACTTCAGTCACAGGCAACCTTTGATTTTCCAGATCCAATATCAGCCAACTTTTCATCTCTTGGAATACTGCAATCGGAGAGAAGCACTTGTTCATTAATTCCTGCAAAGTGCTAACAGGAGCAGTGACTGCCCAAAAGGGCAGGGGGACCTTTCACATTGCTACAGCTATGCAGTCAACTTTGACTGACAAGAGGAGAGGGGTATGTGAATGGAAACAAAACACATTTGACCATAATTAACCTTCTGGCTTTGTTATAATGTCTGGAACACCTGCAAAACTGCCTGCTAAATTCTGGTTGCATGCTCTCCCTTTTTGTGCAGATGGCAAAGGTTAGGGCAGAGCACAGCTGGAGGTCTCCAGCAGAAGCTGCCTTGGTGCTGTGGGTAGCCAGTAAACAGCCCAAAATGGACAGCTTACTGGCCGTGGGCACTCTGACCTCCGTATCATATTGCACAAGACAGGGCTGGGGGTCCCAAAGTGTAGATACTGTTCCTGCTCTGCCATTAAATGTTGAGCAACCACCGGCAAGCCATCACGCGCTGGCCTGTCTTGGTTCAGGGCTTGGGGTGCTACTGAAACAGGAGTCATTATCACAGCCCAAGCTCTCAATTTGTACAGAGCCTGGGAAGCTGGATGTTGGATGTCTTTGCATCCTAGCTCCTATTTTAAGTTACTTCCTTTTTATAGCATAATTTCCAGGTGGGGGGATGTATTTCTGTACATTGAGTCTCCTGTTTTCCTTCCTCGATAAGAGCTTTAAATAGCATGTAAGAATTGTCAGTGGGTAGCGCTTTTAATTATTTAGAAATTATTTTCTACATACGGAACTTGTGACCATGGAGCACCCCTCTGGGCCATAGGCTGAGCTGGGTGGTGAGGCTCAGTGACAGCCCCACAGTGACACCCCCCCCAATCCCCTTGGCATCACTTTGTTCTCCTGCTGCTTTCCCAAGCTGGAGGGAGTTGTCTTCAAGGGTGCTCTCGTGGGTGAGACCAAGCAAACCTGAGCTGCAGGCTGGGACCACAAACTCCTTGTGTGGATAATGGTGATCTCTGTGCCCTATCCCCTGTCTTCAAAACATTAAAAAGAACATCCCCACCCCCCCCCAAAAAAAAGCACTGGGAATTTACAGGAGCTGTGTTAGAGTAAAAGAGAATCCGTATGTTTGGATTAAGCCCTCTCTTTCCTCCCCTCTTGAAAGGGAGAGCCTGCAGTGTGTTATGTCAGCCTAGATTTCAATACCTTCATGTCTTTACAAAGAAACAGAAGGCTGCAATGAAAAATATGCTGGGCTCTAATTTTGGCCTGATGCAGACCATATCATCTCACTTGGGCTGTTGAGAAGATGGTATGTTTTGGCTTGGATATACGCCACGTCTCATTGTTGCTCCCATCAATCAATCTGGTTTGCAATCATCATCACCTTTCCTCTCAAGGAATGATTTTTATCTAATGACACGGTTATCCAAGGCCCATCTCCTCTTCTGCCATGGCCATCTAGAGCCCCAAGTAAACAATGTATTTTTCTCTTTTTTTACTGTTACCCAAATCTCCCTCTTCTTTTTCCCTCTTTCATTGCAAATAGGACAAGCAGCAGTGCCATTTCAGAACATCTTTATTCTGCTGTAGTAATCAGGTACTTTGGACACAGGTGTCTTTATTTCGTCACTTTTTTAAGCTATGTTCCACACTGCATGCTGGTCCAAGGGCTGGTGTTCATTGTTGAGAGACTTTTTTTTTTTTTTTTTGGACAAGCATTTCCTTTTTCAGCTTTCAACAAAGATGTCACAGATATCATACATGTTTCTGTGTATCTTTGTTTCCAGCTGTGTGTTGGTTACCCACTTGACTGGCTATACTTCAACCCAAAGGTAGTTAATTTTACAGAAACATCATTTTTGAAGTTGGCATGGAAAGCAGCCCTGAACTTAAAGTCTATGCTGGGAACACATTCCCATGGTTGCCTTTTCTTTTCTTTTTTTTGCCAAAGACAACTATGAGATCTGTACCTGCAGTGCTTTATATTTTTTTCCCCTCTCTTTGCAGCTCCACAATGATACTTTTGTGGGGAAAAAAAAATTTTGGTAAGAATAGCTCTCCTGAACATTTTAATTAGAAATGTCATTTTCCCTGACAAGTACTAATGAAGCAGATTAAGCATGATCAGTTGCCAGAAAAGCACTGGAGATGAGATAGTGGTTGTTCTTTGCACAGGTGGCACGCCAGAAGACCTCCTCTGCCAAGCAAAGTAGGTTATATACAGCTGCAGACCTACAAAGCTGGAGGTTGGCTCTTGATGGTGCATAAAAGAGCTCAAGTTATATGTAATTTATTTGGCTTGTGGGCTTGAATAATTTTGCATTGGTAGAGCAGAGAAGCTGTATATATGCTTTGCATTTGGTATGGGGGTTGTGTATATATTGTGCACATGTGAATTGTGGCAAACAGAAGGACACTGGGTGTCTTTGCATTAGTTGTAGTTACTTGTCTTTCTGTGAACTACAGGTTCATAAACCAGAGGTGAAAAAGTCCTGGTATGTGCGGGTGTCTGGGAGCCATAAAGCAGCTTTTCTATCCTGATCCCATTCCCTCTCTTTTTGCTGCCAGCCAAGGACATAACCATCCACTACCCTCTAATGTGTCAGTCAATAGTATGAGTCAGGGTGGGGGAAGAGAAATTGGTTGCAAGCCCAAGCCCTGTGCTATAAGCCCTTTCATTTCACATCTTCTGAACCGCCAGCTGACCCTACGTGCCCTGGCATTCCCAGAAGGTCAAGTTAGTCTTCCATGAGACCAAAGTGATGATCATCATCAGCTGAAAAGGACAGGGAAAAGCCCTACTCCAAAGCCAGGATGATCCTGAGTGGGATGAGAACATAGAGGTATCCCCCTTGGAAAGCCGAGCCAAGCTCATCATGTACCCATGCAGGTTCCACAGCAGACCATGAAGAGGATGGTGATGGCAGCCTTTGGGAATTAGCGTCCCCCAACCATTGGCCACCTGTGACAAGTCAGGCTTCCTTGTGAGCAAGGCCATAAGGAAGGCTACCACCTCTTGCCCTTGTGAGTTGTGGAGATAGGAGCAGTCATCCCCTGCTTTGCACCTGCAGGGCTCCTCTATCCCATCGGGCATGTAATGGCCCCAGGCCCTGTTTTTTTGCATGAGTGGGAAGGCAGCTTGTTCCTTGTGGACCGCAGTGGCTGTTTTGCCCAGCAGAAGGCTGTGGACAGCCCATCTCTGGGCACAGGCTGCAGAGAAGGAGCTTTGTCCCTCTGGTCAGCCTTACCTGGCTCCATAGGGTGAGGGTGCTGTGACGCTGTACCCAGGGCACTGCAAGTGCTTTGATCAGACCCCAGGCAGTAGGGTGCCGGTGGGGAGGTCTCCTGGCAGGCTCCATGCAGACAGGGCCACTTCTCCTCTCCCCACCATGCTGCCAGCAGCCCCACAGTATTACTGGCTTTGATTTAATGTCAGTGAGGATGAGTCAAGTCCTGGATGCCATTATGGATCTGTGGTGTCTGCATGGGTTGTGTCTTGTAGCAGAGACATGTCGTGTGATTTTATTCAGACTGAGGATGGCTCTACCCTCAGGCTCTCAGTCTTCTTAGTGCTGCACGTAGAAACTTTCTTCTTTCCTTTGCAGCTAAGAAAACAGCTGCAGGAATCAAATTCTACCAACCAAATTTCTGATTCCAAAATATCTTTAATCCATGACACTATATAAAGAAAATGCATTCCTATTTAGATTATTTGTCATTGGAAGGGAAAGGTGAAGGGGTTTATTGTGGATTTTCTTGGGTGGTTTTTTTTTTTTAAGGTAAGAGGAATTAATGTTATAGAAACTTTCTATAAAGAACAGGAAAAAAGATTGAGACTGGAAAATGCCAATTGCTGAACCAGGACAGGGGATATGGGAGGGAAAAACTGCAAATATAGTACTCTACTTATTTCTTTGAAGTCTGACAAGTATCTGTGACAAAGAATGAACACAGGAAAATATTTCGGTTGTATTAAACTAGCCATGCAAGAAAAGAAATGCAGCAGACAATTCTTACTGCTTGGAACATAGAAGAACTGCCAAAGTCAGCAAGCCAAGCAAGGTACATAAATTCTGCGGGGAGCTGAACAATTCGTTTATAGTTGCACTAATAAGCCCTAGGTAGGGTCGTATTTCCTGAGCGTGCATGTGCAGATCTTGTAGGTGACGTGGTTTTTCCTTTGAGCTGGGCAGAGAGCAGTTTTCCTGGCCCGCAAAATTTTAAGATTTCAAAACACGTTCCTTTTCCACCCAGGGAAGAAAGCTGTAACTTTTCCACATGCTTTGTTAAGCAGAAGAAAGAGGGAGATAGAGGCAGAGAGAAAGGAAAGAGAGAAAAATGCTCTCAGATACCCCCTCTTTCTTGGGGCTGCCAACAGCATGATGGTACAGCTTGCACCTGCAGGGCCTCAGAGCTGCCCCTTCCCTGCCTTTCTCCCATCATTCATGGGATCTGCCCCAAAAAGCTGTGTTGGTTCTTCATAAGTAAGTTTCCTGTTGAAGTGGGGTTTAAAGGGGGACCCTCCTGTCCCTGGTTAGTGCCCCAAACCTCAGGTCTCTGACTTGCTGTTTCCATCATGGAATTAAGAAGCTTTTGCTGCCCAAATTGTAGTTGAAACTGGTGTGCTTATGCAAAAAAGTTAAGGTTTCAATCATTTGGCTTTTTTCAAAAAAAAAAAAAAAAAAAACTTAAAAAAAATTGTCTTTTGAAATAAATATCTGGACCTGTTCAATTTTTTTTTTTCATGTGTTTTACTCCATACCTTTTCTTGAGTGGCCCATATGAGAACAGGAGACTCCAACTGCGTGGACCACTTTGAGCAAGAGCAGCTGTTTAGTGGAAGGAGGCATGGACAGGTCATAAATTAATTCTTGTCATGTTGATGTGGTTCTACCTTTCATGACCCTTCAGCCAAGCTTGCTTTCGTGCTGTATCACAATACACAACAAAACACCCCTCTTCCTTCCTCTTTTTCACGAGCATTAAATCTCACCCTCTGGTGGCCAAGTGCAGAAACCAGTCTGACTTAGGTGAAGGGCTGGGGGGAGCTGCTTTCCTGGAATGGGAGCAGGCAGTCTGGCGTCACATTGGTTCCGGTGATACCTTACCGTCCTCTGGTTTCTTCCAAGGCTGTTGCTATGACCTGTCGTACTTGCTGCTGGGCCCTTACTTCTCAGAGCCGTTGGCTTTCTTTTAGTCATAGATGTACCTTCTGTGCAGGGCATGACATCAGCTGAAGCCTGGGGGGGGGTGGTCATGGGCTGGTGAGCAGACCCAGGGAACACCTCTGTTTTGCCAGTCTCTGTATGACTTTTTGCCCCCATCTCAAGGTTTTTTTCTCATGTCATCTCCTTGCGTTCTCTCTCTTTACTGTTTTTTGTGGGGGTTTTTTGTTTGGTTGGTTTTTTTTACTGTGGAGACAGCGAATGGGAAACACTGGAGGTGATGAATATCTACAGCTCCATTACCGGCCATTTTTCAATTTCAGTGCAGGCGATTGCGTAGCCATGGTTGAAAGAGGCAATGATCTGAGTAGCTTTGTAGCTTGCTTATCCCACTTTATATCCTGTTACATGATCCTGCTGCAATATTCTTCCCCCATCTTCCTTATTCTCCAAGTGCTCTCCGAAATGACTCTTATCAGAGAAGACTCTGGAAGAAGGGAAAGAGCATCTGCCTGAAGTGCAGCCTGGGTGGTGACACTGGGGCTTGCACAAGAGTAATGGGATCAGTAGAAAATTGTTGGAATTATAGGCCAGGCTTTCAAGCATGTCTTACAAGTGATTTCTGCTGGTCAGGAGGAGGGAGGACTACAAGAGGAATGATTAGCTAGGGGGACAGGGTCTTTGAAGGCTGGTCTTAATGGATGGTTTAAGGTTTTAATTTGGATGCTGAGGATTTGCTTCAGAGAAGAATTACAACTGACATTAACTGGGAGACCAACAGGGTGTTTGGTATGGCTCATTTTGGGGAGTTACTGAGGAGTTTTATTTAAGGATGTAAATACAGAAAAGTGTCAAGAATGGAGACATTTGCCATAGGCTCCTCGTATAAATATTTGCGCTGAGAGGATGACCTTCCCTAGCTGCTGTGTAATTGATGACACCCACTGCTGCAAGAGCACTGCGCTAGGTGATTTTGGCACTGGGCTGGGGCTACGAATGCTGTTTATTCTGCTTGCACTGACCTGGTAGCAAAGACCAGGGAGGTACCCTCAGGACCAGGGCTGTTGGACAGGATGCCAAAGCAGGCTGGGCTGTGCGAGCCTCCAAAGGGAGATTTAACTAGGGACGCTTGGGTCACGTGCTGCTTGTTGCTGATAACTGCATGTGGCTCAGGCATCCTCTTCAGGCATGTCTCAGGGCATTTCACGGCGCCACGCCTGGGTTTGGTGCTGCCCTGGGTGCAGAGGGCATGGCCAGAGAGGCGCGTGTGCAGGCGACGTGCTCTACTCTGCACCGTCTCTGTTTGCCTATGGATGCTCTCATCAGTATCAGCAGCTGGCTCGCAGTGCTGGGAGATCCCAAAAGGCAGCATAGACAATGACAGAAGAGTTTTTGGAGGGAGAGGAGACTCTGTCTTATGCAGAAACCAGGTGATTCACGATTGTCTGACGCAAAGACTGGCACAAGGTTGAGACCTGGGGCATGACCAGGCATGTGTGTGTGAGAGCAAGTGGTTTGGCGGCGCAGCACTGGCCTCGCGCCCCTGCTGCAAGTGAGGCTTCAGGCAAGGATCGATCATGCTGGTGGGGAGAAAAGCACCTGAATATGAGCCAGCAGTGTGCTCAGGTGGCCAAGAAAGCCAACAGCATCCTGGCTTGTATCAGGAATAGTGTGGCCAGCAAGAGCAGGTAAGTGATCGTGCCCCTCATTACAAGAAAGACGTTGCATTGCTGGAGCGTGTCCAGAGGATGACAACGAAGCTGGTGAGGCGTCTGGAGCACAAATCTGATGAGGAGCAGCTGAGGGAATTGGTGGTGTTCAGCCTGGGGAAGAGGAGGCTGAGGGGAGACCTTATCGCCCTCTACAACTGCCTGACAGGACGCTGTAGTGAGGTGGGGGTTGGCCTCTTCTCCCTGGTAACAGGCAATAGGACGAGGGGACATGGCCTCAAGTTGCACCAGGGCAGTTTTAGGTTGGACATTAGGAAATATTTTTCACCAAAATGGTTGTTAAGCATTGGAATGGGCTGCCCAGGGAAGAGGTTGATTCCCCATCCTTGGAGGTATTTAAAAGCCAGGCAGATGAGGTGCTTAGGGACATGGTTTAGTGGTGGGATGGCAGGGTCAGGTTAACGGTTGGACTTGATGATCTTAAAGGTCTTTTCCACCCTAAACGATTCTATGATTCGACGACATCCTGGTGCCGTCAGCCCACAGTCAAACCCGAGTGGCTTTGCAAGCAGCCAAGGGGCCCGGCAGCGAGGACGCAGTGTGCAGGGCAAGCAGCAAACGAAGCAGCTGGGGCGCAGTGGCTGCTGCTCTCATTTCTCTGCCGAATATGAAAGTTGAACCATAATCCTCATGTGACGCATGACCATGAGACTCCGGCTGTCACAGCATTTGCGGTGCAGATGGGGGCAGTTGTTACGTACTAAAACTTCCTTGAATTCCCTTGTGCTCTGTTTCTATTAATGATGTTTCATAAACAGATTTGTGTTAAGGTTTTCATTCTAGTTAGCTTAAACTTTGTTGTTTTCTTTTAAACTCTGTTTCACATTATCATTTGAGTAAATAAAGGGTTACATTCGGAAGCACCTGAGCTTCTATGGTGAAGGGCCATAACTGAGAGGAGGACTCCCTGGCTTTTTCTGCATGGTGGTCAGACGCACAGCGGCTTACCTGATTTTGTCAGCAGATGGCCACAAAATGAGATGAGCTTTGCACACAGCACATTTTACAATGTCGTCCTCTGGGCATAAATTACCACCCTCCAAACTACCGACTGAAAGTCAGCGGGTCCTTTTGGCGACAAATTAATTCTCTCAAAGCTAGTCTGACAGCCAGCCTGAAAACTGCCACAAGCTGCCTCCTGGCTTTCCTCGGAAGGCTGAAGAAGTCAAATAACATGAACTAACATTCTGTAGCTGCCGCATTTAAAAAAAAAAATAAATAAATAAATAACCCCCCAACTTTTCTAGCAGAGCTTGCAAAGGCTGCTTACTCATCACGTTTAATCCTCTTAAAAATGTGTCTCAAATAAAAGCAGAAGCATCCAATACTCATGACATTGCATGATTCTTCCACTGAGTAATTTGTATCTTTGCCTACTCCAGGAAAGACAGATTTAAGTCATGACTTGCATTCTTCTTTTTTTTCTACTTCTGCAGAAATAAAATGAATAATTCATTGTTCAGAGGTATGAAGCTAACATGACTAATCATCTGACATTGAAATTTATTTTTTTTTTCCCCAAAGACTTGGCTAGTCTGTGCTCAAGAATATCGTATGGATGAGATGATCATTTCTGACTCAGTCCATCCAGGTTTTCAATTGTGGTGCTGTAAACACAGGCAGAACTCTGATGAGCAAATTGGCAGGAAAAAGCCAGACTGTCTGAAAGGAAGCAAAATTGAGGAGGACAAGCATTAGGCTTTGAAAGAGACTCAGGCACGTGCAGTGTGACTTGTTCCAAATGCATTTCATAACAGTTTTATTACTCACCTAAATCAGGAGACATGTGAGTGACTCTAGCCAAACTGTAACTCCCCAGCCTTTTTTTTTTTTCTGTTACCTGTAAGAGTAAAACCTGTGTATTATTAGTGTAATAAATCATAGGTGCTTCCATCAGACTTCTAAGTATTAATCCTTTTTCTGTATATTCCTTTGGGAACCTACGTTGATCTGATGCCATGTAACAAAATTACTATTTACTGGGCAAGCAACTGGCATAAGCCTGAAAAGAGGGCATGGTATTGAATGTAAAAGGAGGTGATTATTACTCTTTGCCATATTTAGTGCTGAACTCTGATGGCTGTGTATAGGGTGCCTGCACAGCCTTTGGATGTAAGTGCCTTTGTGCCTTAGCTGTTTCTTTCTCTTGATCCTATGGGCCCCCAAGTGTTACACCTAGAGGAGGAAGGCACATAGTTGCTCAAGTATGAAAAAGCAGTCACAACGGACTAATGTAGGTAGTAGCCAACACACCATGTTTCTTCTCTTTCTGCCTCATAGATGGAAGATCTTGCCTCTCCTCTTGTTTGTGTCTGATAAAGGCAGGCTTTTGCTGAGGTGGGTCATCCTTTGACAAGGTGTCTGGATCTGTTCATCCAGTTTCTATACCTGACAGTGCTGCCAGCAGAGTCCGTCCAAATATCCTGTATTGCTTCAGTGGATGGTGTAGGATTTCTGGAATACCTGAAGCTGTACAGAACAGCCAGTCCCATCCTGAGCACTTTCAGAGCAGCCAAAGGGCCAGTAATTGCTTCATTTTCCTGCTCCAGCAACCTCTGCTGTAATGCTTTAATGAAGGGCCAGCTGTGGAAATTAGATTTTTTTGACAAATGGTGCCATTCGTCATTTTGTTTCTCAGCAACTGGTTACGTGGGTGTCTTCTTTCCCCTAAACTTTTCCACTGGTGCAGGCTTTGCCAGGGCATGGGAAGGTGCTCTTGGCTTTGTGTCAGAAGTGTGAGCAAGGAAGTTTCTCCATGGATTTTTTTTTTTTTTTTTTCTTGTGTCTGAGCCTCTTAATATTTAGATGCATCAGTCTTTCATTCGTCATCTGCTTCATGGCAAAGTCTGGAAATATGTTAAAGCAAACTGTAATATTTTCTGAGAAATTAGTAATTCTGGAATGAATGTGACAAATTTCATCTTGTGTTTGGCTGAACTCCGCCTGAGTGACTAACTGCTCTGGGAGAACTTTCCAATTGTCCCTCTTGAAAGTCAACCTCTTTGAATTAATTCAGCATCCTCTATTTTAATTAAGTATGTGACAGCTTATCGTTAGTGTGACAGGGAGATAAGAGGCTGTTTGTTTTCCTTTCAGTATTATACAAACAAGCTAATTATGACTCATGCACAAGACGTGCCCTCAGTGCATGATAAGGGACATGAATGATAAAGCATTGACTGGGCTATGTGCAATCTTCTCTTCTGGGTTAAGCAAGCAGGGACTGAGTAAACAGAACATAACGCTTTTTCTTCCTCTATCATCTTAACAGTTCCTCCCTTCCAAGGAAAGCAGTGTTCTTTCAAATCTTATTTTATGCTGAAATAAAGATGAAAGAAAAAACTAAGTCCTCTGTGCAGTAGGCATCGCAAGCCCAATCTGATATCTCATCCTGACTCTGCCTTTTTACAGATTCCTTGTTTTCAGCTTATTTGCAGCATGATTCCTTCCTGTCCCCAGTACTAAGATTTACTTGGCTGCGTTTGGAACAAATGGGTACTCGTTTTGTCCTACCACCCTGAAGCATGCTGCCATGGCTCTTTCTAATGGGCCAGAAGCTGAGTCTTTCCTGCTAAACCTTTGTAAAAGAGAAAACAACAGGACATACAATACGCAGAATAACTTGTCAGCCACAGAAGAAGCATATGTTTTCTCTTCTGGAAAAAGCGTTGTTACTTGGTGCTAATTTCTTTGCTTTTTCTTGTATCTGTTGGACAACCGCTTTGACCATGGCAATCCATGTAAGATAACAAATCCACTGCAGGGCATCTGAGTATATGGAAGAAAAATAACATAGGAACTTGCAGAAAGAACAACCAGGTGCAGATAGAGCTGAAGCAGAAATATTGGTGACAGATGTTCTTCCTGGCTTGCTGGAGGAGTACGCACCAGACAGCATCTTCATCATGCTGCATGACATCTCCTGCTTTGGAGAAGTGAGACGTTACATGATGACTTTTACAACTGTGTAACGCTGCCAGAGGAGGTGAAGTGCTGCAGCACCTTTGCCTGTAAACACCTTCTCTGTAGCACCACTGATTGGCAGGGGGACCATAAAGAAAGGGAAGGCTCTTTGGAGAAAACGTGCACCAGAAGATTATGCCGTTGACTTGTGAAGCTTGGCAGCTACCCTCCTTATAAACACCTTCTCGACTGGGCGGTCAATTGTAAATAATGAAGGAACTGAAAGTGATTTGACCAGAGCAGAAGATGAGACAGATGTCCACACCTGCAGAAAAAGAACTCTTGCTACTACACATGATGTTGTGCAGGGTGGGCTTTGTCTTCCTAAAGAGTTAGGGCTTGTTGCATTTCTCTGTACTTTCATTAGCAAATAATGTAGATGCCTTAAGGAAAGGGTAACATGCACCTTCCCAAATTCACAAACCTTTCTTCCTCACCTCCAAATCTCTTCAGAGGAGAAGCCAAGAGAAGGCAGCCCTAAGCTTTAAGAAACTTGCTGCTATAACTGCCATAGGGTTTTCATTCCCCATAAAGCTATTGCAAGATAGGTGCACACATCCTTCGGTGGGTAACCTAAGCTGCTGCTGAAGTACAAAACATAGATTTATTTTTGGTATAAGAAAGAAGATTCTGACTTTGCAGCTTGAAAGTTAGCCTTTATGAGCATTTGTATGATATGACCCTCTTTTTCTGTGCATATTATTATCAGGTGAAATAAGGTTTTCAAAGCATAATATAAATAAATATTTGCATTAACAATCAAGAGGCAGGGCTTTGGGCTACATACAGTTTCCCTTCTTAGCTCAGAATTCCTCTTGTGCTGTTGGAAAATCTTTGCGCTGATGATCGCTCCTGGGATCCTGCAGGGAGGTGACTGCAGAATGGGTGCAAAAACCATCAAGATTAAATTGGTAAAAGCCAGCAAAATAAAAGAGCGAGCAACATGGCTCAGGCTGCCTTCACTTAGAGCTGGAGCTGAGAACCAAACAAGAAGCTGATGCTTCCACCTCTTCCTATTGCTATTTCAGAACAGGAAAGCCTTTATCAGTGTGCAATCCTTTGCAGATCAGCCTCCATCACAAAGACTGGTTGGAGTTTTCATTTTTCATTGGGATTTTCCCTTTTTAATGAATTTTCAGGTTTTAAAATTAATAAGAAAGAATTCTTCATGCACCTCAAAATAAGGCATAGGGTGTTGTAGGCATTCTTGCTCTGCTCAGCAACGCTATTTGAACATCCAGCAGGAGTTTTTAAAAGGAAAGATTAACAGGAGTTGTGAGGAATTGACACAACATTTCATGAATGCCAGAGAAAAACATGGAATATCTTGTCACCAGCTTCGGACAATTTTGCAAAATTGCTACTCTTCTCCATGCCAAGCAACCACCCATAAGGTAAAAAACTGTTCGGTTGATAAAGAAGGAAAAACAATTTTCCTTGCTCCAAAACAAAAGCATTGCAATAACCAAAATATCGCCATTTCACCTCACTGTTAAAAAGGTCACAGTTTTGGCTGGAGGCCATGTTGCAAAGTGATCTGCTTTGTCACTTGAATAGGTTGGCTTAGATCATGAAAAATCCTAAACTAAGAGAGAAAAAGGGAGAGCACATTACAACCTGGGAAAGGAACAGAGATTTAATAATACTCATTCCTGTTTGTACAGTGTTAAGGCAAGAAAGAGAAAACAAAGCCCCTTGCAGGATCCCCATGCAAGCTTGGAAGGCGTTTCCATGAGGCTGGTTGCTTTCTTCTGTTGTGCTGGTCCTGACCAGCGTGAACTGTGCGGTGAGGACATTGTGCCCGCTTGCCAAGAATAACAGAATGGATGTGCAACACCATGCTAAAATTTACACCAGGCTGACGGACACATTCATACTCAGCTGGTTGCTCCTCAGGGGCTTGATCTGAACACTGGCTATGCAGTTAAGTTGTTCTCACTGTTTTATAAAAAAAAAAAAAAACAAAACAAAAAAAAAACACCACCAAAAAAACCCCCACCAAACCAAAAAAAAAAAAAAAAAACGCAAGAACCCCTAAAAGGGGGGAATTTTGTTATGGGGAAGGGGTGTGGCTGAGGGAAGAGGAAAGCGTTATGTCTGCGTGCAGGTTGGAAACCACTGGGGTTTGCATTGCAGATGGCTTCATACGTGGCTTTCGGTGGTGGGGGTCTGCAGGGACTGGGTGGTGACTGAGCTGGGTGGCCCCAGACTTGCCAGGGAAGCTGCATGGACCTCTGCTCAGCTCCACCTTTGAGGGAAAGGGAAAGAGAAGCTGCGTATCTTCTGATGAGGAAAAGCACGCCAGAGGGAGAGTGACCCAAATCTCCTGTGCTGGGCAGGGGACGAAGGCCAGGTGGGTGCTCAAAGCTGCTCAGGGCAGATGAGGAGGGTGCAGTGTCTTCCAGACAGCGTCTTCATATGTGAAGACTATGTCGGGGAACAACAAAAAAGCAAATTATGATCAGCCTGAGAGAAGTGCTGAGAAGAATTGAAACTGGGAGGAAGGAGGAGGGTTTGTGCCGTAGTGGTTGTGCCAGGCTCCTGGTGCTCTGGTTCCATTAATGCCGTTTTCTCTTGAGCCACCGGCACTTGTTGTCTTAAGAAAACCTGTACTTGAAAGGGGTCTCCAAAGCACCAGAACGGAGGGGAGCAACCATGGAATGTACTGGGACTGGGGACAATGTGGCCCATCCAGCTGGGAGCTGTCAGGTGGGGGAGAGGAGAAAAGGGCAGACCTGCACGTGAGGGGAAGAGAGAAAGAATAGACCAAGAGCTTGGGGCTGCAGATGGGAGAACTAGTAATGATAGTGAGATTTGAAGGCGTAAGTCATTCTGATGCCAACTAGTTTTTAAAGGACATTGCATTTCTCTTGGATGCATTCATTCACGTATCTTGTTTTCATAGGGATGTCCCAGCTCTTCTGTAGTACAAGCAGATCTGGGAAATTGGGTTTTTTCAGCAGGTAAAGAGACCTTTCATGGATTTTATCTGTGTGTCTTTCTTCAGGGAAAAGATGAGCTTTTTTCCTTTTTAAATTCCTCCCCTGAAATGTACTAAGCTTCTCCTCCTGCTCTCTAGGCAGCTGCCCCTTGGGATAGGAAAAGGAAATTAAACAGCTAATGGTTATGCTTTAATTAGGCTTTATTGGAGTTAGCACAGCTTATGCTCTGCATATGTGCTGCAGAGAGTTAGATACTTAAAAAATCCTGTCTTTGCTATTATGAGTTTATGAGAAAGGAAGCCCAAGGAAGATCAATACATCCTCTGTGTAGATTACAAATGGTTCATGACGTATGTCCACAGGAGCTGTTTTTAGTGAGGGTAGTCTAGTTATTATGGATTTGACATGAACTTGGCCTGGTGCCCTGAGGGAATGCAATGTAGGCATAATTTGGTCTTCCTGTAATTGTCTATTTAACTTGGCAATCCAGAGTAATTTTTTCCTGTGAAATGAGACCGAGACGTCACTAAAGCGGCGGTCAGATTAATTAATGAGACATAATAATACTCCTAATAAAAGCTCATGAGCTGAGTCCTCTTCCCTCCCCTTTCCTCTCCTCCCCTGCTGTCCTCTCTGTGCTGAGAATGCAGCTTCCCAGGAATCCATGAGTCACACTTCGTAAAGGAGTTTCTTCTTTAGTTGACGCAAACAATACGGCTGAGAAAAATAGTAAGTGCAGAACCATCTGTTTGATGAAGTCCTTGACATTTTATTTCATTTCCCCCTATTGCATATTAAAGGAAGTAAATAGAAAAACATTGGCTAATTATACCACTGTTTACTGATTGCTGGGGCGGCTTTTATTGTGTTTATCAGAAGCGCTAGCCTGTCCCGCAGCTTCAGCATCCTCCTTTGCTTTGGGCGAGGCGAGCACAGCAGCAGCCACAGTGCTCCATGAGGCTTTTGAGCCCTACATCTCCCAGCGGCTCAGCCAGGGGTGGAAATGTGCCGCCTCTGTGCAGGGGAGAAAGCTGGGAAAAGTGGTGGGTCTGCATGGGTTTGGGGTAACGTGCTGAGCTCATGGCAGAGCCTGAAGCTGAGGCTGAAACCCTGCACCTGAGGTTGGGCATTGGGAGGGAATACTTGCCATTTCCTTTTGTGGGGCCCGGATTTCTCACTCGGTGTCTTGGCTTTGCGTTTGGGCTCGTTAAAGCTCGATGGGGAGGCCGAATGGCAGTGCTCTGCGGTGACTTTGATAGCGTGAGCAGCAGCTGCCCTCCGCCCTTTTGAAAGAAATCTCCTGAACAGGGCGCTCTCACTATCTCCTTCCCAATGTGCTGGACCGTGTGCTTGTTTCCCCACCTGGTTACCCTTGTGTAGGTATAATTTTATGGCTTAAAAGTGGTCTCTGGATGGTACAAGGGACGAACAGTAAAATGCAGAGCCTCATCCCTCCCTCTGTTTGGGATTTGGATTTGGCTAATGGTCAGAGCAAGCCAATGCTATTTGAAAACAAGTTGGTGGCCAAAGGCCAGTTATATTAGGCAGCTATTTCCTTTGCAAAATTTCAGCTATTGGCACTCGTTAAAAGTTACAGTAATGAATCAAATGGCTGTGAACTGAAGTAGTTTTTCTCCCACCGCACCATGTAAGGCCAGCATGAGAGGAACTTGGCCTAGCCCATTACTAGGAAGGGAAAGGTCTGCAACAACAAGGAGGACACGGTGACCTTATCTAAGGATGAGGACGCTAGGAAATTCAGAAACACCAGCTTGCCTTTGGATGGGAGTTCAGTGCTGATGAAAGAATCTATTTCTGGTTATTTCCTTGGTTACAAAAGACTTGATGAATTTTCCAGTCCACCGTTTGGACAGATTTAAGTGATTTTATTACTTATACTTCCATGAAGATTCTATCAGTAGCTCTGGTCGTCCTGATGGGCTGGGTGTTTTGACTCTTCTCTCTAACATCAGCTCATTTGGACAGGTTTATGTTCCCTGCACCGTAAAACCTCTCAGTTCAGAACACAAATAGTGGAAGATATATTTCTCCATGGCTCTAACCCACGGTAACACGTATGCTAACTTGGCTCCAAGGGGTGCACATCACATGTTGGCGTGTGCTCTCAGACGTTATCATGAAAGGAGTTATTTTAAAGCTAGAGGAAGATGGCTGTCTGATTGTGAAGGAGATACCCTGGGTTCACACCACCACTTGAAGTACCCACCACGTGCAAACCATTCACTAGAGCAGGCCCCAAATGGCAAGAGTCATCTTCCAGACTCCAGGGTAACAAATCTGGGAAAGGTCAAAACCAACGCACTGGCTGGGATCCATTGATTACACTGAACGTTGACGACACGAAATAACGTCGCTTATATGGATAACTTCATAGAGCAGTTTTATCTTCTGACAAGTGGAAGTGTGCAGTACAGAGAAGCCTCTATTGGCTCCCAGTTTGTGTTATTTAGAGAAGTCTTGGTGTTTGCAGCAATGGTCTTAGCTGGTAGATAAAAGTGCACGCGTGTTTCCTTCCTCATGATATCTCTCATTCTGTCTGGTGGTCTTTTGTGTCTTTCTGTCTGTAAATCCATTTTTGAAATGTGATTGTACATAAAGGAGAAGCAATAGTTAGCTTCTGGTTTGTTATGGCTGCTTTGGAATTTTTTTGGAGGACTTTTTTATTATGCTAATAATATTCTATTGATTCAGAGGAAGGAAAAGAGATCTTTCTTGGAATTATATGTAAGGTCCAATAGCCCCCACTATGTTTTCTACTTGATTTCTGCAGCGATTTAGAATCAAAATGGGGGATATAGGATGCCATAATTTCATCCTATACTTCTCATATGTAAGAATCTTGATCCAAAATAGATAAATCTTGTGTATTCAAAGAACTTCCAGTTTCCATCCTATAAAAGTATGGGCTAGGGCTGCATCAGTATATTGTGGTAGAGAATGGTCAGGCAGTAAGTCCCAAAACAGCCTTTTTTAATAAAAACATTAATAATGAAGCTGTGGAACGTTTCTTTCCACATGGTTTGCAAAAAAAGGGAATGGATTCCAGTCACTAAAATGTCACAAGTTTATTTTGCTTTATTCTGACTCAGACCACTTCTCACTCCATAAAAATGGCTGTGTAAGGTGTATTTGTGTGTAATGTCCTCGCTAAACCTTCATAAATGACGTCAAACACACAGACTTCTCTTTGCGGACACCCTCAGCAAGGGGAAGTAAGCAATCGCCGACAGATCTGGCAGAGCCCATCTGACCGGCGTTGTCAGTTGCAGACCATTGCTGCAATGCCTTCTGAAGCACGAGCACTGGAAAGAGCATGCTGGATGGGTGCCACCTCGTTGGGGCGACGCCGAGCTCGGAGAGCTCCAGGACAGACCGAGGATGCATCCCACCCCAGCACACCACCCTCCTCAGAGGGATTTTTTACTCCTTTCTGCTCTCAACCTGATCGTTTCCCTACATCTGGTGGTGTGCCATGACTGCTCCTGGGACGACTCCTACTGAGCAGCAGAGGCTGGAAGACACTGAAGAGACCATGAACCTGCGCTACTGCAAGAGCATGTTGTGCCTTAAGGGCTTGTTCAAAATTTAAATCTCTTATCTTCAAATCGGACCTATGGCATGTTGGAGGTGGATTGACATGAAACTCAGAGCCTGGAGATAACCTTTGAGAGCCACCTTCTAGGCTCATCAGTATAGAATATTTGCAGCCAGCCCAGATTTGGTTTCAGTTGTGCTGGGAACTTGTACCACTGCCTAAACTGGGGAAATTCCAAGCACATTAATGGTTTGGATTTGTTTCTTTAAGTCTCAAGGACTTTTCACTTGTATATATAAACATTTGTGACAAATCCAAGACCTTGTTCCAACATGTTCAAATGCATCCAAAGGTGTGATAAAAAGGTGAATGAGGAGCTCACCATGACCAGAGCGAGCTGTCCCCTGCTCTGCTTTTTGGAGCGATGTTTTCCTACTGCGTGCACCTGGGGCTGAGGGCTTTGTGCTGGCAGTGGAGGAGACAGCTGATCCCTTCTCTTTGTCATCCATCCCTTCTTATTTTATTTACAGGAACAGCTGTGTACCTGTGGCTGCCTAGTGGCTTAGTCGGAGGCAAGGTTTTGCAGATAGAACCAGAAGCACAAGGTGCACCCCCTGGGTCATGGGCCAGGCAGAGCCGAAAGGGCTGCAGGAGAGGTGAGGGAGAAATGCTGACAGGTTCCCTGCTAGCTGATTAGTAGCACCGGCGTGCCTTCAGAGGAGCTCAGCGTCCGCTCCCGTCCCCAGCAGAGGAGATCCACTGTTGCTCCCAGCAGGAGGAGGAGGAGGAAGGAAGAGAGCTTTATTCAGTCACGGTAACTCCTCAGGCGTTCTGCAGACCAGCTGGATCCCGCTCGCTGACAGACAAGGGCTAGATCGTTCCTGGAAAAAAACACTTCAGGTGCATGGGCTTGACTTGGATGCATTGGTGTAGTTCCTGGGTTTGACGTTGCCCTGTTTGCAAGCTAACATAAGCAAACACGTTCTTTTGATCTTCCACGCAGCTTTGCGGTACTACACTTGCAGCTCCATGCTTTCTTTCACAGATGTCAGATTCAGCTGCCGCATGGGATCTGCAAGAGAAACTGGTTTGTGTGGTTTTAAAGGAAAATTACCCAATTATAGTTTGATGGAGTTAATGTGGAGATGGTGACCTTTACATTCAAAGTTGTTATGCTGCAAATGTTCCAAATACATTATGTGCTCTGCTAACGCCGCTGACAGGTTCTGCATGATTAATAGTGTTTATAAAGCGTGTACAAGAGTTTGGGAAGCCTAGGATAGAAGAACTGGTAGGTGATTTATTTTGCACTAAACATGATAAATACACGGTTGGACTCAGAGTATTTTTTTTCTTTCTAGAAATGACTTAATGATGGAAGAGAAAAATCACTAATTCATTGAATGAGCTGTTTAATTTTTCTTGTAAGAAAAATAAAAACAAAGCACATTGGTAGTGGTTGGTCCAATATGTACACTCAGATTGATCATTTTTAAAGGAAGACTGATGTTTTTAATACATGCTTTTTACTTTCAGACTGGCCTGGTTCCTGCCTCTCTGGAAGGCTGTAGGAACTATTCTATCAACTGCAGCAGGTTGTGGTATTGCCAGGGGCCACACGCAGCTTGGAGGAAATTTCAGGGTGAAGCCTGACATGTAGGTAACGGAGGCAGGTGTTTAAATAGGGAAAAAGGTATAAGGTTTCCCTTTTGTGCTACTGTGAGGATGATGTGGGAGACGTTATTCAACAAAACATATAGGCAAACGCAAGTTGCCCCTGCCTATTCAAGAGACAGCTTGGAAAGACCCTTTTTCAGCTTGGTTTTGTAACGCATCCTTATGGCTTGCTCTTGAGCTGTTTTCCACACTCACAGCGTGTCTGTGTACAGGATTTTCCTCTTCTCCACCTGGTGCCGTGTCAGGGCTCTCAGCCCTCCCATGCATGCCATGCTGTCCTGCATCATGACTCCCATTTAAAACCCTGCCTGACTCTGAGGGTTACTGGGGAGCCATTCCTTGTTTCCAGAGGCTTAAGCTGAGCAGAAGTCATCCCTCTCGTGCAGACCAGTGCAGATGGGGAGAGGGGCTCTGGGTGCCCATGCAGGTGTGCCCACTGAGCTCCACGCGGAGGTCTGCTGCTTGGAGGGACGGACACACTGACTTGCTAGTTGGACTCTAGATTGTGATAATGTAACGTTTATAGCCACAAACTTTCAGACAAAGAAGGGGGATTATTTCTACATCACCTTGTGGCTCATGCTGCACCAGCGCAGACACACTTAACTGAAGCCACTGATTTCTTATTCGCGAGATAAGGACGTGAGTAACACTGAAGCTCCTTTATACCATTCTGGCAAGGCAAAAGCACTTAGAAAGGAGCAAATTTTTTTTACGCTCACCTCATAGCCTCTTAGGGCTGTTGGAGTAGAACAAGGAGGGGTTTATGTAAATGAGTAGGGTATGAGCGTTGATCTTGTACCTTTCATTCTGACACACACATTAAAAATAATAATAATACACAAATGTTTTATGCTCCAGCTTTTCACTGAGCCAGAACTTGCAAGAAGTACTCAATACTTTCACCGTTAGCTCTGCATTAACTGCCATACCTATTTTTAGAAGGCTCAGGGGAAAAACAAAAACATTTATAAAGGCATTCTAATTTTTAACATAAGCTCAGGCTTTGATTGTAAAATGTATCTCATTTGGTCATCTTGGTTTTTAAACTTCATACCATTCCCTAAATTCATCACTCGCTGCAGCTGCTCAGCACTTAGCACCTGTACATTTACCCCTGTGAGACTCCAGACTGAACCAGAAGATTTTATAGGCGTTGAGGCTAATGGCTAAACTTTCAAGATTTGTTTTTCAAATAAATGCTCTTTTTTCCACATTATACTTTCAGCAGGCTGGAATAGTTAGAGGTTGCTTATGAGAAACCCACCATAAGGCCCTTTAACGTGGGGATCTAAAGAGAACCAGATTGAATTCCCTTTACAGAGTGAGAGTTTTTAAAGAACAAACATTTAATGAGTATCTCGTTTCTGCATTAAACACTGAGGGTCTTTTAAGCACAGGTTTCGACTGATCTTAATGAAGAAAAGCGAGGGAGGGGTTCCTCTGTATTTCATGCTGTACTATGAGAAACTGGAAATCTAATTCGTCTCTGATTCTTTTTTTATTTTTGTGGACATTTGAATTTTATGTTTTTCCTGTCTATATATTATTTTATAAACCCTCTCATCCTTGGTAATCTGGGACTGTTTAGATTCTCTTCTCTCACACACACAGATATTCTGCTTATGCTTGAGTGTACGGTGGAGCCCTTGGTTCCTACTGGTCTTTGCTTTACTGATAATAGAGTGGCAGAAATGAGTCTGAAATGTTTTCCCTTCCAAACGTTAGGAGTAGTTGAAGCGTCAATCTGGAGCGAAAGCTCTGTTGAGCTGATCTCTCCGAAGAGCTGGATCCCAAATGCCCATATAGGACAAACCATGAGCGGACTCTTGGCCTCCAAGGCTGCTTTCATTCTTCTTGGCTCTGTGCCTTGGCAGTTTAGTGAAGGAGGAGGGAGGGAAGAAACATGGTTGAGGCTTCCCTGGGTCTCTGAACATGAGCAAGGGGAGCCTAAATCTCACAGCCGAATGGCTGAAATCTGGCAATATGGGACCTGCACATACTTGAGTCTTTCTAGCGTTCAGCACCTGCCTCAAGGTAATCACACATTTATTTGAGGTGGGACTCTAAGCTAAGACTAAGGAGCCCAAACATGTTACAGATGGACTTCCACAGGGGCAACTGTATAGGGTAGATGTTTTCCAGCTAACCAAAACCCTCCTCGTGGGAAAAATAACACATCAGAAATAAACAAAATTAGAGCTATTAACTATTCAGGCTTCTGGGTAAGATGCAGGTATGGCTTTGGTATCCATCCAATTTTAAACACCCATGCTTTATCCATAATGTAAGCAGTGGCAATATTTTTTCACCAATTATGTGACGTTTGTTTTGCCCAGATCTGCTCAAACCTGTCGTATATCGGTAACAGCGTTCAGTGAGTTTCCCGGTCTTGTTTGACTAAAATCTTATATAAGATAACAACTAAATGACTGAAGAGACGTATGCATATAGTACCTTTCAAATGTTACTATATGTAGCTGAAATAAACGGCAATTTCTCTATAATGCAAATATTTTATCTACTATGTTCTATTATTTACAGCCTTTCTCCCCTGTGGTTTCTGTAGCAACCTCATATTTCATCTGTATATGCCTTTTTCTGCAGTGCTTATGAAATATTGGGGTATTGATTGTTTATCATCTTAGCTCCTTCATGCATTTGAGCCAGAACGATAAACAGCACCAACGTTTTTAATCATTGTTCAGAGATTGTTAGATGACTTCATCATGAATCACTGCAACTGAAGGGAGCATGAGGGAAGAGGAAACTATTATTAGGCAATATATTATCAAATGAACTGTAACAATTTCCAAGATCTCTTCAGAGAATATTCCGCGTGAACAGTGTTTTCCTTGCAAAGAATTACGATAAGCATTTAATTTTAATTTTTTTTTTTTTGTGATCACACATCATTGTTAGAATTCTCCAAGGAAAATTTTTTAGTCCTTATTCTTGGTACAGCTGAGAATCTGCTCTCTCATGTTTCCTTCAAGGGGCAAAGCAACTCTGCCTGTCTTGATGTGATGATGAGATGAGGCCCTACTCTAAATTCACCCTGTTTCAGACTTATAAGCACAATTGTGCAATATAATTATATTTGAGTTTCCCTCTTACCTTTCAGAACTTCTGCTGCCCTCCAAAAGAAATACCTTAACTGTCTTCCCCACAGAAAACCATACATGTTTTGGCTTCCTCTATGCATAGAAAGTGCCTAGCATATTTTTTGAAAGTAAGTGCAGGTTAGGGACTTGTGTGTAAGATTAGATAACAAGATTTACTGCCTCCCCATGGGAATTAATTGAAGAATGTTCCATAACAAGTGCATTAGTCATCATTAGCCCCACCTCAACCCCGGCAGTAATTATTGCTTCTTTTCTTGAGTATTTGTGTTTTCCTAATTGATGTGCACATTGAAAGTCTTTGCAATAACACTGAATTCTTTGCAGGATGGTTAATTTACTGATATTGCATATCCTGTAACAGACTTTTCTCAACTGCTGCCCACATGGGAACTCACCTGGAAATATTTTTAACCCTTCCTTAGGGTGGACTATTCATTCATGACTGCTATAAGAAGATTTCTGTGACACAAGGAAAAGCACTTTTTCTGGTGCAGTGCAAAGGAAAAATCCAGTGGGTTGTGTGGCAGCTCAGAGAGAGGCAGTTTTTATGGGATATAAAGGCCTACTAGGAAGATGTCTTGGATCCTTACTCAAGTTGAAAGCATCTTCTTGCATACTGAGAACCAAAAATCCCCAGTCATTGGATCAAGGGCAGGGAAGATACAAAGGATTTTGCAGGGCTGGTTTGGGGTTTGGTTTTTTGGGGTTTTTTTTTGTTAAGATCAGGTTTGATACCAATGAAGCCAACTGGATGTACATCAGTGCAGATCTGGTGCAAATGGGAGTTCAACAGAAGTGTCTGCCTCCTGAGGCATCCGTGTTCCTTGTGGAATTAGCCAATACTTTCAGAGAGAAATCTGCTGTTACTGTGCATGGAGAAAAAAGACAAAAGACAGCTGCCAAAAGCTGTGAAATCCTATCCCACGCTTCCCCATACCCTGCTTCTAAAAGATCTGTTAAAGACACTGTTTTAGGAGAAACAGCAAACATTCACTTTTTTTTTTTTTTCCTCCTGTCTGTGACAACAAACTTTTCCAGGGCAAGACCTGGATCCTCTTTGACCTCTCCCATCTCCAGATTCCACATTTCAGCGGTGTTTTGAATTTAGGATCTGAATGTTTTTATTCCCCCCCTCCATACACACACACACCAGAATCCACTTTTAAATGCAGACCTAGCATTTGGTTCCATTTTCAATCAGTAGAAATGAGAGTTTAAATCTTTATTTTTGGCTTCTGGCTAGTCTCTCTCATCTCCCCTCTTTATTTTATGGAGACCCTAGATTGTGCATGCAAGTGAGTGCGTTGCATGTACCCCCCCACCCCCTTCTCTCTCTGTTGGCTCTGATTTTTAAAATTATATGCTAAGTACTAAAGTACCCAAGGGCCTTACAGAAGGTAGTAATTCAAGGTCGAGCTGCTTCGGATCAGGACACTGGCTTAAGCAAAGAATTCATGTACGGCACGTGAAGGACACACTGTGAATTGTGCCAAGAGCTGTTTCTCTTAAGGGAAGACTTTGTGACTTGCAATTATACGTGAGTTAATGTCACGGTGCAAACTCAGCCTCCACCTGCAGTGCTGGCAGGTTGTTGGGATCCTCAGTATTGCAGCCCGGTGTTAAATGGTGTCCGCGTGCTATTGCCAGGCTACTGACTTAATTCAACCACTCATCTGCCTTGATGCTGGAGGTACCATCCTGCCAGTGTCCTCTGGGAATCAGAGTGGGAAATATCCCCATATCCTCAATCATCTGTCTCCTGCTTTGCCTTGTTCTCCTGCTGCCCCTTGACTTTGTGGGTTTCCTTTGACAAAGGTGTTTTCCCTGCTCATTTCTTCTCCCCTGTCCTGTCGCCTCAGACTGGGAAGCCTGCAGAGCGGAGGGTCTGGGATGCTGCAGGTCCCGCCTCAGGTCACCCTCTGAACGCTACTGCCACACAAATAAATACTGGCTAGTTGACACAGAGTTTTTAAAAAAGCATTTGATGGCTCATCTTAACTCCAGATGTGACTGGGCAGCTGCTTCGCTGCCTCGTCTCTGTACAAATTCTGCTGACTGCACCACAGAACGGCTCCCGTGCCTCTACACCAAAGCTGTCACAGCTCTACTCGCTCCTTCCCAAAACAAAACCAGGTAACAGTTTGGACCAACCTAGGCATTAAAGCACCCACTCTGGGCTCTGGAGCACTACTTTGACTACAGGCAGTTATCTGAAGGAGACATGTATCCTACAGAAGTCTGGGCATCTCGTTCCTCTTAGCCGATAAATTAGGTTTGTGCCTTGGAAACTTTGAACTGCCCCACAAGCAGGGATTTTAGTTTAATTGAAGTTGTTGATGGAATGAACGTTGCTGCTTTTGATGGGTTTGGGGTTTTTTGGTGGTTTTACCTGTGTAGGGCAGGCTGTCTCATCTTCTCTGGGTGTCAGCCTTTGCTGGGACAGATTAGCACCCTTCTCCCTTTGACTTTTATGGTGAATTAATTATTGGGCCATTCAGAGTAAGAAAAGCTAAGGAAAGGGTGTGTCATAATCTCTGTGAAATGAGTCCTGCCTCTGTTCTGCCATGGTTGGCAATCTACCAAAGGGAGGTTAATTATTGCTTCTTTTTTTTACTCTCGTATTCAGGTGGATGAGCGACACCCACCCGAGGCTGAGGTAACTCAAATATTGCTATGGTACGCAAACTCAGATATACCTCTTGCAAGCAGCAGAACTTTGTAGACACCGTATCTTTTTACTGCTGTTTTCTAGATTAGAGAGGTTAACGGGCTTTCAGACTGCAGTATACCCTTGTATTTATCTACTCTGAGCTATTTTGTTACAAAAGCCATAGATTTAATCCAGTGATTCTTTGCCCAACAAATTGTTTTCAGACTAGGGCATATCTCTTTAGAAATACACTTGCTCTTCAGTTAGAGACTCCAGCAAATGGAGAATTCACCACAGCCCAGAGTAATCTGTTCCAAGTGACTTATTCGCACTCTTATAAGCTTACAGTCTATCTCCTGTTGAAACATTTGCTGATTCCCAGATTCCAACCGCTGGATCTTCTGCTTTCAGCTACCGATGGAGGGACTCTTGTATTAGCTCTCTTCTCTTCACAGAGGTGCCTGGGGACACAGCAGCAAGTTGCCTCTTAGCTGCTTCTTTCCCGTGCCCCACATACAGACTTCTTTCAGGTTCTCATGGTAAAGGTAAGGTCAAATTGCTGTGACCGCATTGCAGATGGATATGGCCACGTCAGCCTTTCAGCCTGGTGGTCTGGACAGGGCATAGCCCATGATACGCTGCATATGGGCCTGAAAAGCTGGGAAACGCATGGCCTGCGCTGAGTCCTGTGTCTCTGTCGCTGCATTAATGGCCCAAATTAGGGCCAGTAGGTTTGCAAGAAGTGCCTTTACTGGAAGGGGAAATACAGCATCATTCTGGCGACTCTTTGAATCCTCGCTGTAGTGTCAAGAGGCTTTGTAAAGGATGGACACCTTCCCTCTTTGCTGCAGGCAGGCAGGACTGAAGCTGGACTGCAGCAATGCCCATCCTTCCCAGCTTACAGGTGCCCCTCTGCTGCTTTGGTAAATCAGAGGGAGCAGCAGCACTGGGAAGGGGACCCCCTCTGCTAAATGAAGGGGATGAGAGGGAGGGCTTTCCTGCAGCACCTTTGCTAAGCTTTGCTGGTGTGAAAGCAAGGGGTGAAAGAAGAGGAGGACCCTTGAGGAGCCATATCCTGGTCTCAGCTTCTCTGCGGGGAACAGAAAAAATGGGATGAGGACCTCTGTGCCTAGGAGGTGACCAGTGGGCTGGCTGCTCTTTGAAACATAGCAGTGATGTAGCACAGCATGGGTCAGGAGAAAATCAAATTGGTGCGATGAGAAGGGGAGGAAGAAATTAAGTGGGTTGTGCGTCAGCAAGTGGGTGCAGAGTGTGGAGCCAGAGGACAGGGTGTGAGACTGGAAAGACAAGGGCTGAAGGTCTTGGAGAAAGGGGGTACTAACAGGGAAGGAGGGAAAGCAGATGGAAAGAAGGAAAGGGAAAGCCTACGCGACTGCTGAGACCACTGTGAGGTTCAGCAGATGGTGCTGCAGCCTTGGGATGCTCGGCAGGGAGGCGGGGGCTGCCCCTGCTCCTCTGCAGCGGTGGTGGGGGCTGAGCTGTGTGGGCTGGGGGCAGCTGAGGGCTGGCAGGGCTCAGCCTCTGCTGGTGGGGGGGCTCCACTCCTCTGCCCTGCACTGGAGCGGGATGGGGGGGTTCGGCCTCCCTTCCGCAGTTTCTTTTAACTGCAAAGCTACCTACCACCATCTCCTGCATAACCAATGGCACGTTACCAGAAAAATATCCTTCTATAGGGGTTTTTCCCCTCCCAGCTAAGCTGCTACATGTGTTTGTTTTTTCCCTGGAAGTACCTGCATTTTGGGGATGGGTGAAGTGATCATAGTATAAAGCCTAGCCTTCCCTTTACAATTCTTTGGCAATCCTCAAGATAAAAGGCGGCGTGTATGAGTAAAATGAATATGAAAGCTTGCTTTCTGCATGGGCTGTCAGCTAGCTGCAGCGTGTGTAAAGGCACAATTTCTCTTGCTGTCTCATTTTGACATTAAGCACAGATAGACTCTGCTTTGAGGACTTATAGAGAGCTGTTAGCTGATCTGGCATTTTTAATTCCTCCTGAGCGCCAAGAACCCTGTCCCAAGTTGCTTAAGATAACCAGATGTTTAAGTGACCTAAACACTTTTATAAGTGGTACTGTAGTTTGTTCAGAGCTGCACAACGTTCTGGGTGTCCTTTATGCTGCTTTGGCTCATTTCCCCAGAGATTTCCCCCCAACTTCAAAAAAAGTCTGGCCCATTGCTATTTTGAAATTTAAGTTTTATTCCTCAGCCTAATAAATGATTGACCGATTTGATTGACAGTAGTTTATTTTCCAGTCAGCACTTCCTAGCTCTCTTGTATGCAACTTGACAGCATGCACTTCTTGATAAAAAGTTTTGGGCAAAGCTAAATAAGAAGGGGAAAGAAGGAGGGAGGGAGGGAGGGCAAGGCACTTGCAAAGTGCTGGAAGATTTGGAGGAATTCCTCTGCAGGGAAAAACAACAAAGGAAGGTACCAGGAAACCAAGTATTAATTTCCCGCACCACCATTAGCCTGACACCTGTTAGCCCTGACCATTACCCAGAGCTGAGGGGGAAAAGGCTAATCTCTACCACATTTATATCAACAAACTCGAACAAAAAAGCTGCCTAATTATCCCATTGAACCTGTGTCAGCTTTAAGGCCGGCTCGGTTTCCCAGGCTGGACGCCTGCCAGGACCAGCAAGCTGGGGTTCATAAGCTGCATGCTAATGACAATGTCCTTTCATTCCAGCAGCGGCATAATTGCCAAAAGCAGTTTACAGGCTCATTATTTTTATAGTCATATTTCAGATGATGAAGTCAAAGGTCAGCCCAGGGTTTGCTTGGTAATGTGTTGGAAATAGTTTGTTTAGCAGAGATTGCATCTCAGTGATAATGGTGGGGCACTTAAAATAGCTGCCTGTTTTTCACGGGCTGTAAGGGGAGGATGGCTGAGGAAGGAAGCAAAAATGACGAAGATGGACTGAATATGGCTAAATGTTTAGTGGCTCTGCTATGCCTATTTTGTTTCTGCTGTTGCTGCTTCTCAGTAGTCAGCCTGACTTAGTGATATGATGTCCAAAGACACGGGATTCATTTGCTTATGGTAGAGAAAATTTGAAGTCCAGGTCTCATAGTTTACATAAGATATAAAGTTAAATTCATAGATTTTGGTCCAAAGATTGATTTATCCCAAGCATTTCAGCTGAAAGGAGTGAGGGGAACGGTCGTTGCAGTGTTTTAGTTTCCTTTATTGCAGGATCCTGACATTTGGGATTGAATTTGCCTGTATCCAAAACTCAGAGATGATTTGGATTCTTTGCTCCCATTTGGTCAGTGATTATACTGGTTTCAGTGGCAGACGTCAGGTTTGGACCGGTGCTTTCCCACAATGGCACTGACTGCTCAAGTCAATCGTCTTCATTCAAAACAAAGTTAACGCAATCTCCTCTGGCCATCCTTGGACTGGCAATAAATCACACTTACCAAGTACGTGTTTTAAAAAAAAATAAACTCCCAGCTCTCTTTCTTAATTTATTTAAAAAAAAAAAAGGCAGCCAAAAAAAGGAGGAATTTCAGGTCTTCAATTTTTTGACTAGTGAGAAAATTTGGCAGTGATAGCTTTAGGGAGAAGCAGTGAGGAAAACAGGCAAGCTAACTCTCAGTTTGTCTCCAGATACCTTTGGAGGAGTGCACAAGGTCTGAATTAAGGGCACGCTGGCATTTCTGACTGTTTCTGCCAGGTTCCCCTTGCTAAGCTGCATTCTGCTCGAGCAAGAAACCCAAGCAGACCACCTCCCATGCTCCAGAGGACATGCCCTGGGACAGCTGGGACAGAGGGCACGTCATGCCCATGGTGCTCCTGGCCCACGGGCAGCAACCATGAATTGTTGTTGAATAGGGAGAACCATATATTCGCACGATACTAAAGCCTGCAGCCTACGTCCTGCGTGTGCGTGCAATAAAAGTGAATCCTTTAAATGCTTGTGTTAGTGCACCAGCCCGAAGGAGCATCACAGGCCTTGGTTTTGCTATAATACTCTTTGGCTGCAGGGGCTGGCTACTGAGGTGTAGATTTATGTGCAAAGGAGTAAGGATACAATTAACAATGACGCATGGAGAAAAATCACTGCTGGTTGGCATTAGTTTGATGGTTAATGCAAATTTATTATTTTTTTTTTCTAACTTGCTTTCTCCCCATCCGTGCTGGAGCCATGTCATCCTAGGCTCTGGAAGAAAGAAAGTAAGACCTACATATTTTTCTGTTTCCATGGTTTCTATGGCTGTCAGTCTGGCACCAGTACACAGTTCCCAGAGAACATCACACTGCCGCTCTCCGGGTGGGTATGTAATGGCAAAGGAAGTGAGCACAGAGAGAAAGAGCTAAGCTGAGTGCACAAATAGAACACCACGAGGAAAAATAGGCACTATTTTTGGCCCTTACAACCCATCCTTCCATCCTTTAATATGGCAATTTCCCCATGGACCAAATCACCCCTATCCAGCAAGCTCTCATGCAGAAACTTCAGATTGAAAAGACCTCCGTATCTGTCTGAAATGGGAATCCAAATGTTGTCACTTGCCTCTGTCTCAAATACCAAACCCTTGTGCTTGCAGAAATCACTGAAGATTATTTCCTATTCCAAGGAAAGCACAAGCAAAATGAAAAATGGTTGAAGGCAGAAATCACATATTCAAACCCAAGTATGTGATGCGAAAGTTAAAGGAAGGGCACAGAAAAAGTGTTACTAAAATACCTCTCCCAGCTTCACCGTGTGCATTAAAAAAGCAAACAAAAATGGCATCTCTCTTTAAACTACGGTTGAATTATAGTTACTATAGTAAAACTACAGGAGCTTGGTGCATTATATAATAATAAAAAATGCCAGTTTATTAAGTCAAACAGTAAAACTATAGTCAGTCTCTGCTCTAATACAGTAATGTGGCAAACCACGCTGACGGCGTCTTTATAGTTTCTTTAGCAGCTGCAGTTAGTTACAGCAGTTTTACTATCTACGTTTCAATATACTCTTCTGATTAAAAGTCCTCGTAGGTTTTTTTATTAGATTTTCTGTCTACATATGTTTGATTCACCAAGACGTTGTGAAATAGAGAAAGTTGCTTTGAAAGTTCCCTTGATGTCTTGAATTTTTTGTAAAATATAGAAATAGAATAGTATGACGGGAGGAAGTGAAAATCGTCTTGAACCTCCGCTGTAGCATATCAAATTGTGGGGGCAACTTATCCGTGGTAGATACCATGCCTGTGGTAGAAAACAGTTATCTTCAAAGGCAGCTGCATCTGGTCACTGGGAGGCAAGGGAGCCAGACTAGCCTTGGCTGGGGCCAGTTGGCTAATTCTTGTATTTTGGTGTCGCAACTTGCATAGTCCTGCAAGTGTCATAAGAAGATATGGAGCAATTCAGTTGGGATTAATGGCTAGAAACCTCTACTGACTTCTCTGCCAGGACAGTTGACTTATGTTTGAGCTGAACATGGTATTCTGGCTCAAAAACTGGAAGCATGGGTTAGCCGGGGAGGTAAGGGGCCAAAAATATCTAGACTTTTTAGATCCCTTGGCTACAGAATAGGAGAGTCCAGTGAAGATTGATCATCTCTTCCAAAGTCAGTATGTGGACCTCAGCGCTCCACTGTCTGTATTTCAGGTAAGGCCTTGAAAAGGGGGAGCCAGTGGGCATTAGGAACCTATTACTGTGCTTCTTACTAAATTATAATTTTCCTGCCTTTCACCAAAGTTTCCCTTCTCTTGGTTGCTGGCTGGCTTTCCTCATCCATCAACACACTTGGTGTTCTTGTTAAAGTGTGCCATGCTAAAGTAGCTCTTCTCTGCTTTAAAAAAAAAAAAAAAAAAAAAAGTCTTGCCTTCAGAGAAGCAAGTGGAAAATATCCCATTGATGGCATTGGGCAGGGAAAGAAATGGGCCGATTATCAGCTTGTAAAGGTGTTGTCTTGTGAAGTAGCCGTGACAGTTAGTGAAGCTGCCTGGGATTCATGGAGGTTGCCGTGGTTGGGGGATGCAGAAGGGACTCCACAACAACATGAAGTCGTATCTTGGAAGCGGGGTTTATCATGCAGGGATACCACCCAACCACCCAACTTCCATTTATTTCACACCCCATGGGACAGCATAAAAACCCAGGGGCAGATGTCACTCACCTTTCTCCTTCACCACTTCTTCTGGCTGGAATACAGAGACCATTCTTGACTGTGTGTAGCTCAGGCAAATGCAGGCGTGCCAAGCTTATAGCCTTCTGCTTGATCCATAGGGATTGCACCCCTTCCTCAGTGCCTAGCACAGAACAGCAATTATGGGGCCCTCCTCTATTTTGCATTTCCCTCTTCGTCAACGATGCTCCCCCAGGATGGCTGGAAGGTGATGAGACACCTTCAGTGTCTGTCAACCCTCCACTGATAGACAGTGCAAGTGATGTGGGGAGCTGTTTTGAGGAGCCAAGGTATGGACAATAAATTTCAGCAGACACAAAAACCTGAAAGCCATCCACCTGGAGGAGGGGGCAACAGCCAAACTGAAAGCTTTCAGGGTGTTCTGGTTCTAAGAGGCTATCAATTCAGCATTACCAGAAACACCAGTTGTACAGTTTAGATACTCATTTGTTTCAAATCATAGAGAGCCATTTCAGGGACCTCTGTGCCTTTCTTTGTTACCTTTCCTCTGGGGACCTTCTGGGTTTGGTAAAAATAATAAACAAGGGGTTTTTATGGGTCATGCTATAGCTTTAGAAAAGTCAAGATGTGTTTTCTAGCACCAGTTTTGTGTGACAAAAATGAGGGATCAAAGAATTTTTCCCTTGTTCTGTGTCAGAATAACTTAGATGAAGGAAAAAATCTCATTTACATCCTTTTTTTCTGCCTCACTGCAAAGCTTCTGACCCCCAGTCTGTTGTCCCATCTGCATTGCTGCTTCAGGCTTGAAAAAAACAGTATGTGCTGCTTTTGGTCTACTTTTAACAGAGACACAGAGCGCCAGTGGAGGTCCTGTCACATGTTTTCTGCAGATAGACAGCAAGGGACATGAGGACAATGTAGGATGCTTCCCTTT
The DNA here is from genome assembly GCA_034008185.1 of Gorsachius magnificus. NCBI lineage: Eukaryota > Metazoa > Chordata > Aves > Pelecaniformes > Ardeidae > Gorsachius > Gorsachius magnificus. The sequence continues at coordinate 8,216,953 of CM067083.1, read as the reverse complement.
ACCTGCAGTGCAAGCTCTGATAAGATTTTTTTTTAATTATTTTTCCTATACTTTAATTAAAACATTATTTTCACTTAGAAATTAACTGATTTTTTTTTAAAGAGCTATTTTTTCATTTTCATCTGAAAGAACACTAATCGTGCATCTGTGTTCAAGCCAAACATTTTCCAGTTTTGGAGCCATTTTGTGTCATTGCAGCATGGCTTTTAGTTGTGCCATATGTCAGACCTTAATGCAAATAATGAAAACACAGGGAATTCTTAAGTCCAACAAACCAACCCCATCCTAGGCCAGCTCAGAGCGAAGGCTAAGCCCACTCACAGACATAGGCACAAAAAAAGCCTGGTTTCTTTTAGACTGACAGGCAAACTTAGGCTGGAGGTCTTCTCTGGATCATCTATTAAAATTTCACCAAACCAGGCTCTTAGGAGATTTCTTATAGGCTGGCAATGTCCCAGGAACTTCTCTTGAGGTTATGGTGGTGGTTTGGGAAAATTGCAGTAACCACCTTAAACTAAACTTTCCAGGGACGGAGAATCTGATTTACTATGTAGAGGGTTTAAACAGGCTAAGGTGTGACTAAAACTCATCTGGGTGCTCCAGACAGTGGTGATAATACAAGAAAACGTTGCTGCCAGGTTTTATGTGAAGTGAATGTGCTATATGTCCCCCTTCCTCTCCATCACTGAGGAATGTTTACAAGTGTCTCATGTAAAAGCAAACTCCCAAAGCTTATCTGCAACTGAATCTTTTGTTTGCAACTGTTTAAAACGGAGGGGGAGTCCTGTGCATTGACACCAGTAAAACCACTAGATAAACAAACCTTTATTTCCTACATTTCCTTAAGACTTCAGATCCTGCCTTATTTTTTTTTCTTCCTCCTAATGCTCCGCTCATTAACAGGTTCATTTGATTCTTTCCTTGGGAATTCACCAGAGTTTGCCCTCAATCTCAGGGCAAATAGTTTATAAGTGACCTGCCGGATGGTGTTCGTTAACTGCTTCAGTCCCAACGGGACACTGATATACCCTTAATTAGGATGTGAAGGGAAAAGCCTCCAAGTGTTCCAAGATGACTTGAGAAAGTTAGCTGAGAAAGCCTAGCTGTTCATCTTCCGAGGTTCAAGGCAAAAGTGGAAAGGGAGCGGGAAAAAAATCCCACATTAGGAGTGAAAAGGAAAAGCAGAAACATTAGGACGGCTGTTACGCAGCCTGTCATGTTTTATCTGTTGGTCATTTATTTTTATAATGTTAAATGAAGAGTTGAACTCTCCTAAGAATTATATTAGGGTGTAGTGTGAAAGCGCTTTCATGTCTGTCCTGTTCCCCTTCAGGTACAGATACCTGATAGATGAGGAGAGCAGGGCAGCTACGCTCCTCGCCTTGGGGCAAGCACTTGTTAATTCAGACTCCGGTCCTCTGGAAAGACAAATGCCATGTGGTGCCTTACGCGGTCGGTAGGGTACCAGTCTGCCAAACCAGCTGCAGTCCGGCGAGGCACAAGAGTTCAAACCCTAATACTCCTTTCCTGTGAAAGGCTGGAGAATTGGGTTGGAGGAATTTGACTTTGGAGCCAGAGTTTAAGAAAATGAGCCCGTTCAGTGCCTTTAGGCACCTTAAGGAGTCCTCCACTCCCACAGAAGCGCTTTCCTGAACTGCGTTTGTTGTTCTGGCCATCGGTGACATTGTGTGTCTCTCTTGAGCTTGTTACATTTGGTTGAGATTTAACACACTACTGTGTAATAATAATAATCCTGTAATGTAATAACATCAGGGTTATTCCCCATAACACAGAACAGATGGTGGCACCCTGGAAATGGTGCTGTATCAAGCAGTTCTGCGAGGGATTGATTTTTCTTCTACCCTTTCTTCTTATTGAGAAATTTTCTTCACCTTCCAGTACTTTCTGAAGGGCGTGATTTGATTGATTGAGGTCCTGTTTATGTATTTTCCATGGACCAGTGGGTACATTTTTCAGCCCTCCCTGAAGGAGAGATGGATGGGGATGCTCTCCTGCTCCCGATTACCGGGCTGCAGAGCCATGGTCCCTCCTACCCCTTGCTCCAGCCAGGGGATTTGCAAACACGCAGTTCAGAGGGTCCAGCCAACAACTGTACCATGCAAGGCACCACACTGCTCAGCCCCACAAGATAGGGGCGTTTGGGGCTTAAACAGGAGCCCAAATAGAATTGACAAATATATGTGCCTGGGACTATGGGTTGCCAAAGGTGCCTGTGAAATGGGGCAGATTTACAGCTTCCAGGACCTCTCTGAAGGTTTCTTATGCTCCTCAGTGCTTATTGGGGAGGGGCCCCCCAGTTAGCGCTCCACAAAAAGGTCAGGAAGCAGGGTAGTCTTGTGGGCATGGGGCTCTGCAGGGTCTATTTCTTACTGGCTTTGTCATTATTCCGTGGATAACATTGCTTTACTCTTGGCACCTGAAGTATCTGAGTCCCTAGCCTGCACAGCGTGCCTTTAGCACACCTTTAAGCAACCACATTCTGCCCAAGCCCTGTTCAAGTGGCCCTGAAGTCCTCCTGCAGATCTGAGCCACATGGAGCTCAACCATGAAGGTCTGCTAAGCTGGGAGAATCGGTATACTTTAGCATCATCTGTTCAATTCTGTCCAGCATTAAGCTTTGCAGATGTAATCCTAAAATACTAACACTGGGCTGGGCTGAATCATCTTTTTTTAGGGCTTTTCACGTGTTTCCCAAATGTTAATTTACCTTCCTAGCTACCCTTGTACCCAGCACATTTCTAAAGGCTTGTCCTGGTTGCTTGTGTGTTTTACAGCCATGCCACAGACCTGACTGCATACTACGCATTAGTTTTGAGGATAACTTAACATATATTTGATCTGCTTGCTCCCTGTTGTCACTATTGCAAGTTTCCCAGAGAGGAAGAAGTAGCCCACCCTATAACCTCTGCACCTTCAACCTCTCCAGTTATTACTAATGGTCCTCGTTCTCCTTCTCCTTCCTCTACTTGAGCCTGGTCTTCCCGGATGAGAATGACTTCCCTTCCACCCCCACCTCTTTTATTATTTCCAAGACACGCTATGCATGAAACTGCAAACACCTGGCAGACATTCCAGGGAGCGATCTGTAGTGCGTCTCCTGCACTGCACAGGCATCTGAGCTGAACCTCGTTTTAGGGATCCCAGAGGTCCTCTCAATCAATAATCCATGTATTTTTATGAGAGCTGGATTACAGGGATTTGCAAAGGGGGTGATTAAGTAATGCTTCAAAGAGCAGTTACTACTAACACCTGCAGCATTAATAGGGATCTATTAATAGAAAGTGCACGATTTAGGAATAATCCCTTATTCATAGAAATGCCCCCTGATTTATGCCCTTCGAAATAGACAATACTTTCCATATATCCAACTGGATTTAGATAGATGTGACTTCAACATCTGGCTGAGTGATGACATCTCAACTATGCAGACGTCATGCAGGGGGCCCAGAACAGTTAGCTAGAAAAGGGATAATAATCATGCTCCTTACATTGCTCACCACCTGCATGTTCACGCTGTGTGGAAATGGTTTCCTGTGCTGATCTATCTCAGGTGGTTATCTGCAGGTTCCCCACCGAGACAGTCAGAGCACTGTCAATCACTGCCTGGGCACCAGGGAAACCAGTATTAACTCTTTTGCTGATGTGATGAGGTTGGACACAGACTCAATGTCTGGGGCACAGCCTATCCTACCACGCTCCTGGAAATGTAAGGCTGTTGGGTTTCCCCCCCCCCCCCCCAAAAAAAAGACTGTGAACTTAAGATAGTATGCATATAGAGATCTTTTTTTAGAACAAGAAAAGAGCTCTCCAAATGGTAGATCTCTCAAGCTACTACTAACATCTTGCACTTAGCCAGTACCTCTCCCTAGCTCAGTGCTGCCATCTGAGGCATGCAGAGCCATCGGAGGGTTGAATTCATCCATTGCTTCTGGTCTGTACTGGGGTTTGTCCCTGTTCCTCTCAGTAATTTTGCTTTTCATTAAGGTGACTCTGCTCTGCTGGCTTGCTCTGTGTTGCACAAGTTAAATGGGACCAGGGAACCGATCCATATAGAAGGTTTGCAACTTTTCTGAAGGCAAAATATTAGCACTGCAAACAAATAACTGGGCTAGATTCAGCCCAGCTGAGTCCAAAATGTTTGCCAGCCTCCATGAGCAAGGTGCTCTGGGTTCCTGTGGATTTTGACATTGGGACTCTTCTCCTAGCTCAAGAAATAGTCTCTCCCACTCCTGTTTGGACTTGCACTTTTCACTTCAGTAGGCTTGCTCTGGATTTCTGCCATCATCCCTGAGAGCAGACTGGATACTCGGCAGCTCCTGGACAGCTTAATTAAGGGCTGGAACTCAGCATAAATCCATGCAGAACTCTTTATTGTTTGCTTTTGTTTTGCTTTCAAGGCAGAGATCATGATGACAGGTCACTCCTGGGTACTCTATAAATTATCTAGGGGGAGAAAGTAATTTTTCAATGACATGTAGCTGTTACTCCAAACCAAACTTTGATATACTTCTGGGTAAAGTCTGTTGGGAATGTCCAGGCATTTCCAAATCCTGCCGGTTTTTTTGTCTGTTTGAGTGGGAAGCAGTTTTGTTTTGTTTCGTGACATTCCCCACTCCAGCGTACTGCACAGGTCCTGCACCATTCCAGTGCTGCCTTTCTCCACCTTCAGCGCTCTCAGAAATGCTGAATTTAGCCTGGCTGTGTCTAAATGCAGTCAGTGTCAGGGATGGGTGAAGGTTCACACTGATTCCTGCTGAACCCAAAATACTTCTGCTGCTGCTGCTAACCTAGAAGCCCCACTTTTAGGTTAGCATGTGAATAGCCACCATGAATAGTTCCTGTCACCAGAGACCCTGTGCACATACAAAGGCAGAGCTTCTCTGGGGGCATATGGACCCGATGTCCAGATCCTAACCATCAAAAAAAAAACCAAAAAAACCCCTATGCTGGTGTGAAAATGAGGGTGTGATTTGGGGGCTAAAATGAAAATGAGATAGTCTGTGTATATCCGTCCTGGTGGAGGCATTTAATTAAAAAGTGACCTTGTAATGGTGATGCAGTCAAGTTTAAATGTAGGCAAAGCAAGCTTACTTGTTTCTCATCACCTGCTTTGGACACAAAGTGATAAAGCTTCTCCACTTCTTCCTCCCCTATGCCTCACAGCACTGCACACTTAGACACTAATGCTACCTGTGGAAGGCCACTCCACCATTTATTCTACCATGAATAGTTGTTTTGAATGGGAGACAATTAAAAAGTCCTGTTTATTAGTAAAAACTTTCTGACAAATATGATAGTACATAAAATAATGGTGTGAAAGACCCTTGGAAAAGACCTGGTCTTTCTCCTGTGCCCAGAAAGCTCAAGCATACCTATACTTAAATGAAGTTAAATGACTTCTGTCATTTAACCCATCACTTTGTGAGTAGGATGTATCTCAGATTCTACAGAGGGGCTGTAAGGTGCAAGGAGACCCAGGATGGATTAAGTTAGCATGAAATGTATGTAATCGTGAGATCAGGATCCTTTAACGTGCAAGGAATGTGCAATGAAGTAATACAGAAGAAAGCTACTCCTCTTCTTCAATACACATCCTGCTGTATTTTCCAAAAAGAAGGGAAGAATTAGAGAGTAAGGAAAAGCTACCCTTGCCCTCTGGAATGCAGAACATAGGCTAATAATTTATATCTTCGTCAAACAGAATTTGCTGGTGGCTGCTGAGATGGCTTTTTTGGTGAGGTTTTTTAAATATGGGTTGACTTTCTGTTCCTGCTGGACTGTGTTCTTAGCAAGTCACTTGTTGGTACTTTAAGAACTTCTAAAATTCTACTTTTGCAAATCAGGTAAATCGTAAGGAAATTTTGTTGGGTTGTAGGTTTTAAAAATCCTTTAATGGTTTTGGTTTTTTCTTTCTTTCTTTTTTTTTTTTTTTTTAAATGACTGGCGTCCAGACTCCGCATTCCCTGCAGGTCATGAGACATGCAGTGTGTTTAGCAGTGATGCCTGCTGGAGGAGTTTCCGTCTGCTGCTTGTCATTATAAGTGATGTGCTGCTAGGCAGAAAGCTACAATTTGGCTGGTTCATGTTTGTCACTGCCTTCAAGAGGGAACCTCTTATCTAGAAGCTAGGGAAAGAGCTTTCCAAATTCACTGTCTTATGCAAGCCAACTAGAGCTTATCGCTCCCCATGTGTCTTGCTCTGTCTGTGGACCCCATCCATTTCAGGCTCTGAGCTCTTCTTTCATGGAAACCATTAAAAAATTCTCTTTTTGACTAAAAACAAAAAATAAATCTGTTTTTTGGTGTGGGAAAGAGGGACCTATCTTTTTCACTCTGCTTTTTACTAGACCTGTCAGGTTCCAAAAGACTGAGAAATTACTGTTAGGAAAACCTTAGGATGAATAAGATGGTAATTTCCCCTGCTATTTCCTACCCTTCCTTTAGGTGGGACAGAAATGTGGGCATGCTAAGGAAAAAATGCCCAAGAGGGATGAGTCTTGGGTGCAGAGTTTTTAATGAACCTATTTTTAAACAAAAGCTGTCTGGAAGGTGGGAGCAGGTTCCCCAGTGGTACAGCCAGCATCTCGCAGGCGGGAGGTGGATCTGCAGCCAGCCAAACACCCCCCGGACAGCCATGCCCTGAACGCAGGAGGTGGGAGAACAGCAAAGGCAGCAGTCTCAGCCCCCGGGCGAAGGAAAGCTGCTCTGTCCTGCACTTGGGTAATCGATTCTCCTTACCTGAGCCAAACCCTCCCCCCAAAAAACATGCATAAATGGAGAGGAAACAGGATCCAGCCCTCCCAAGGGGCAGCAGGTATCCTTGTAAAACAGGGTCTTTATGGGATGAAGGAAAAGAAAGTTGCAGGGACCCCATCTGTGCAATAAAATATTTAAATATACTCTGGGACAGCATCAATAACTATTCATTTAAGCCAGGCTTGCTGCTGTTTTCCTTTTTATTAATATTACCCAGTATTAAAAAGACTAAAAGTTAGTAATCCAGCCAGCTTGTCTGGCTTTCTACCCAAGTCAGCCATCAATCACCCTACTCCACCAGTTTGTGCCTTGGTTTACCTGCCCACAGGCAGGACAGAAACCTCGTCTGAGAAGCAGTGACTGTGGAAAAGGGCTTTGGATAGTTGGACATTGCACATTGGAAGGACACTAGGAAATTACTTAAAAGCATGGAGTCAGTAGAGGTACGCTGATTAAGGCAAGCTGAAGTTCTGCTCTTTTTGATCATTACTTCAATTACATTACACCCATTTAGACTGGATTTTCACCTTATCTTTACTGTTGTTAATAGACCAGAGCCTACCCTGCTGTAAAGAAGCATAGCTCTGTTGGCTTTCTTGGATCAGTTGAAGACCCTGCCAGAGTAAATGAGAACAAGGCTCCAGCCTCTTGTAGGATGAAGGCAAAAGGTGTATTACAAATTATATGATTGCTCCAAGGGAAATGTGTCTTGGCTTGGAAGACACCATTGCTAGCTAGGGACATGTTTCCAGGAAAACATCTCACATTAGATCAGTTTATATCTTCGAGACTCCTGAATGCACTTCATTTTGTTCACTTTCTCAGCATGCGAGCGCAGCCTTTCCACTTAAAACAGCCATTTTTTTCTTGCACCCGCTTTGTTTTAAAACCTGTTTTTTCTGGGAGAGAAGACAGAAGGTCAAATAACATGGTATTTCCTATAATTCAAAGTTTAAATGGAAGTTGAAACATCTGCAGAGCAGATCAACACCAGCATTTGCAGCTCAAGTCACGTGCATTTAAGAGAGACACCACCAAAGAAGTGTTGTGCTCACTCTTCAGCTCCTTTTTGGATGATTGTGACCTCTCAAAAATTCATCCTAAATTCAGTTTTAATCTGTTTAATGACTGCTTCAAGAGACAGCTGACTAAGGTTACAGGCACATCACCCAATGGGGGTTCCTTTTTATGATCTTTGCACAGCAAGGTGTTGCTGCAGAGCCCAGGACAAGGGAAGGGTCCAAATTACAACATTAGACTTTGAATTTCAAATATCTTGAAGCTTGGAGGGGGTCAGTTCTGGGTCTTCATTCACCTCCTCCTCTCTTCAGAGCTCCTAACAAATTTTAGGCTCTTTGCTCAGGTGCTGTAGGCTTTTACTGAAACATCGAGGACTCCAAGGACAGAGGACTGATGTTACTCTGCGCACAAGGTTTCCAAGAGCATCATAACATGAGGAGGTCTTTTTGTTAAGGAGCACAGGTTGCCTGAACTAAAGATACCCTTGCCAGCTGTTACTGGTGTGTCATCTGCACAAGACAGAAGGGGATTCTGCTCACTGAGCCGAGATACACACAGCTGCCAGCACCTCCTCTTCTTCCTCATCCTATTCCTTCAATTTAAGTCAAGGCTCCCAAGTCCCATGCTTTTTTATGTATGCATACATAGCCTTCCATTTGCAGTTCTCCTGTCTGGAATACATCAGTCTTAGAATTGTTACGCCAGATATGGGTGAGATAAATACAGTCATCGTAAAGTTAAACCAGGTTTCTGCCAGCTTTCACGGCGCAGGTGAGCATGAGAATGGCTCAGTTGGACCCCGAAGTTAAACTAAGAAAAAGTTTATTGGTTTCATTCTCACTTTTTATCCGAAGAAATATTTCCTAAATTAAAATAAGTTATATTGCTAAGCTCTGTAGCATATAAAATAGACTTGGACAACAGCATCTAGTAATACTGCATGTTTATAAATTTACTCAACCACGCACTGAGCCATGTCCCGTCTAAATTAAAAAAAAATGTTACGCAGTTGCTTGCTAACCCCTAATGCATTTTTATTTTAGGCAACCCAACCTATTTCTTTGGCTGCTGCTGGATGAAATGAGATCACTGTTGGCTGCAGATGCATACTAGAGTAGGACTGTTGAAGAGTGTCTGCTGATAGTAAGGCTATCTATTCACAGCTGATAATATGAGTTAGCACTTCTGTAGCACTTTTGTGCACGTTTTCAAATCACTTCACACGCAAGTAACACTTTTCAATCCCCTCACCATACCAGGGAGATCTGAAAGAAACCTTATTCGCATCACCCATGTAATAGGCCACATGGTCAGTGAAGAAGCCAAGGAGAAAATTCCCTGACTTTGACTGGACAACACCATTAATTTTAAGCTTTTATTGCGACGCTTCCAAACCATCTCCAACATTTTCACGGTATTTTATTTTATAACATTTTGCACAGATCTGTCTGCTAGAATAGAAAACACTTTAAGAGATTCAGTACAGTGGAAAGTTATGTTCCACCCACAGCACATTAATCAGTGTGTTTATTTAAACCTAAATGCTTGAAATGTGCTTGCCTTATCAAAAGTGTGCTGACTACACTAACAAATGCCTTCTTCTGGAAACACAGCTCCGTCAGGCCCATATGACCTGCCAGCACTGTCCAGTCTTTGTACTAATTATGGGCTCCTCCCTAGGGTTTGGAAGTTGCTTTTGGTTTGCTTCAGGATCCAACATTTCAGATGCTAAACCAAACCACCTGTGCCTGCAAAATGGATAGAGATCTCAGGCAAACTGGTCATCTTTCATGATCTTTCCATTCCTTCCGCTTTGGCCAGAAATACAAAGCCATTAGTCTCTCCTGTGCTATCACAGTGCCTCTCGTCCTGGAAGAACAGAGGTGTTCGAGCCTTGAAGGATGTACTGAGGGAAAAATGCAATTGAAAACTTGTTTTCTTTTTAATTAGCTTCAGAAACCACTTGAGCTCTGTCAAAATTGCACAGAATAATTTTATTTTGCTTAATCTGCTTTCCTGAGCCTGTGGCATATGGGTAAGGACTGCTACCTTCATAAGCTGATAGAAGGAACCTGATGCTGTTCCCCATTTCTGTGGGTATGCTGTCAGAAAAGTAGAGCTAATTGGGTTGGTTTGGGGGTTTTTTGGGGTTTTGTTTGGTGTTTTTTTTTCAGAAGTGGCGATGTGCCTAAAGCAGAACTTTGCAGGAATATGCTGCTCTTGACAGAGGTGTAATTGGAAATAATTCTTAGGAACAGGGTGGAATTTTTACCTTGATTCACTCACAGAGCGACGGGCATCCTTCCGTTTCCCGTACGCTCAGTGTGAGCTCTGGCACGTCAGCCTCTCTCATCCCTGTGCCTTACTAACTGACCTGCTGCTCCTTGCCTTCTGCTTCCTACGCAAAGGCTTGAATGCCTTTGTCTCCTATTCCACAGTAAGATTAAACCTCCTAGATTGGGAAAAACACTTGTTACCTAATGCCACTTTAGTGAGCAGCACAAGACCTTCTAGCCAGCCAGAGACCTTAAGTCCCAGCTCTTTCACAGCATGCCCAGTATGCCCAGTAGGACCACGGGGTTCAGCAAGTGTGGCTTACAGCATCATTGTGTTTGCCTCAACACCACAGCATTCATGCCTTTGCTCTCTAAGCACATCAGCATCGTGGAAAATTTTCTTTGCGCTCCCAGCACACTGCTGCAGCAAAGAACGGGATTTCTGGCCCACAACCAATGTTTTTCTCATGAAAAGTGCTAAGGGATCATTAGGGTCCACCCAGACCAGACAAAACTCTCGTTTTTAAGGTTTCATCTGAAACACCCACCCACTGTGAAGTGAACGGGACTGAATTTATCTTGAGGAAGATAAAGGCTGAGTCAGCCCAGCTGGGACTTGGACCTGTGGTTAGAGAAAAGTTAGGCACACCACATTTGAAGGTTAAACCACTAAGACATCCCCACGAGCTAAGGTAAACATACCATCATTTACCCTTCCTATCTTTTGCTTGCCAAGCTATGTATTATGTGCATAGCAAAATATGCATATAACTCAACTGCTGGAACAAACATGGGAGACTCAAAAAAAGCCAAAGTACACTCTAGCTGGCTACGTGTATACCAGAACTGCAGCCTTATTCTCATAAAAGGGAAAGCAACGCAGCCTCAGTTTCCTAGAAGAGTCTTCCACCACTTCTTGAGTTTGGGCCCCTGCTCCAAACCTGTTCTTTGGGTAGAGCAGACTCCTTTCACCTCGGCAGTGCCACAGCATAACACAAGCTGCTTCTTTGTCTGAACCGTCTGATGGGGAAGACAAATAAGGGCTGGGAAGATTGTTCTGAAGGGAATACAAGTCAGCTACATTTAAGCCTGCAGAAGAGAAGCTGTTCAGGCTTAGTGCCTAACATAGTAACAGGAGGAGAAACCGGGTCAGGAGCCATTGCCCTCCAGAAGCTCGATCCTCCTACTGAAGTCAAGAGGGAAATTATCATTGACTGCAGTGGGACAGGAACGAAGCCTCTGGGAGAGAAAAGGAGAAGTACCTTTAGTAGGGCTGGCTTAGAAAAGCCTCCACCTCCTGCTTTCTCCATGTTGTTTCTCAAAGCAGCGCTCCCCGACAGCAGCTGTGTTTGCTCTGCTGAGACTCACCCATCCAGAGTAATTCACCTTGATCTCATCACTGAGGAACTGATGGGAAAAAGAGGTCAGGCAGCGAGAACCATGAAAAGAAACAGTATCCGCAGATGGAACTGCGTTCCCATATTTTCCTTCTGATACCCAGATCTTTCAGCTTTCATTCGGGAGCCAGTGTTGGCAATGTTCTGGTGCTGCACGCTTTGCGTGCTCACCTTTACCCCCAGCCTCCTCGCCCCCTCCATCCGCTGCGCAATGTTGCCTTACCTAATTTATTGTCTGTGCATCAGATTCAAAATGCTTTGGCTCAAGTATATCAAACATGTGCTGGATAATTTAATTCTGGTTTAACACTAAAAACAAAACAGTCTTTATTTTTAGGCAAATTATTAAGTTTCAGGCTTTGTTTTGTTTTTACAAGGCATTAATATCCATTAAAACAGAGTATATTTTCCAAGTGCATGGTTTCCTCTCCAAAAATGATTTCTTCTTTGACCATGTGTTTAAGAAAAGTCTGTAGCTCCAGCTCTACTCACAGGATCCTTTCTCTTTAAATGTACATCAATATGTTTGCCTTGGCTGTAGAGACCAGGCAGTATACAAAACATATTCTATACCCCGTGCTTTGCCAGGTGAACTTCAGCAAGTTCATCCCTTACCCTAGGCTTCATTTTTCTGAATGTGAAATGGAAAAAAGCTATCCAAGCTCATAACAGAGCCACCTGAAAGCGCTGGGTTAGGGCGTTAGAGCGCATGTTATCCCCAGTCCTCTCCCATGTCATGAGCTGCAATGCAGCGTGCACAAGAGCTTGCGTGGTGTTTCAAGGTACATGTATGCTTCATGAATGATGTAGCCTCTCCCGACAAGCCCCACATTTTGTCTATCATATGCTGGCATGAAGCAGGAGAGCATGGAGACAGGATTCATTCCTGGTTTTACAGAAAGCCTGTCTCAAAAGCCGGGCCATTGCCCCATCTTCCCATCCCTGAGCACGCAGATGGTGTTGCACAGGGATGCCAGCTCCTCGCATGCGTGGGGTAGGGAGATCCTTCAGGACAGGGCAAGAGATGAGTGGATGCAGATGGACAAGCTGTCCCACTCATTATTGCTCTTGTGTGTCCTTCAGGCTTTTTTTGAGGAGGGGGTGGGTACAGCAGTGCCTGAAAGTGCTGGGTTAGGGTGCTGGAATGCACATTATAGAATCATAGAATGTTTTGGGTTGGAAGGGACCCCTAGAGGTCATCTAGTCCAACCCCCCCACAGTGAGCAGGGACACCACTAACCAGATCAGGTTGCTCACAGCCCCGTCCAACCTGGCCTTGAATGTTCCCAGGGATGGGGCCTCCACCACCTCTCTGGGCAACCTGTTCCAGTGTTTCATCACCCTCGTTGTAAAGAATTGCTTCCTTATATCCAGTCTAAACCTACCCTGCTTTAGTTTAAAACCATTACCCCTTGTCCTGTCACAGCTGGCCCTACTAAAAAGATTGTCCCCATCTTTCCCATAGGCCCCCTTTAGGTACTGAAAGGCCGCAATGAGGTCTGCCCGCAGCCTTCTCTTCTCCAGGCTGAACAACCCCACTCTCCCAGCCTGGCCTCACAGGAGAGGTGCTCCAGCCCTCGGATCATTTTAGTAGCCCTCCTCTGGCCCCGCTCCAACAGGTCGATGTCCTTCTTGTGCTGAGGGCTCCAGAGCTGGACGCAGGGCTCCAGGGGAGGTCTCCCCAGAGCAGAGCAGAGGGGCAGAATCCCCTCCCTCGCCCTGCTGGCCACGCTTCTCCTGATGCAGCCCAGGGTAGGGGTGGCCTTCCAACCGATTATCCCCAGTCCTCTCCCATGTCACGAGCTGCAATGCAACACGCACGAGAGCTTGCCTGGTGTTTCAAGGTACAGGTTTGCTTCCTGATCAGGCCTGACCCACCACCTCCAGGCAGCGGCGTGCCTGCGGTTGGGTCCTGCTCTTGGGTCCCGCCCTTCGCCACCCTCTGGTTACGAAAGCCACCAGCTTCGCTATCCCACACGGTGCTGAGCTGTTCACGTGCAGCAGACTGCGGAGAGCTGTCGGCGGGGGGAGAGGCCATCCTGGGCAGCCTCTGCCAAGCAAATGTGTTGCCCAGCTGGCAGCTGCTGGGAGGTCGGGTTGCAAAATCACCTGCTCTGGCTGAAAATACAGGAACTCGCCTGTCAGCCACTGCCCGGTAATTACTCCAGCCTCGTTTGCAGCTTCCCTGGCTGCATCCTAATTGAGCTTTAACAGGTTTTGTCCTGGGTGTTTGAAAAATAGGCTTATCTCAGTTAAGAGTCAAGCCAATTAACATAGCACCTGGGACAATTAATAACAGCAAATGCTTTCGGCTCTGTTGCAAAGTCTGGCAGTGCAGGTCACCCAGCCGTACTCACACCTATGGCACACACCTCGGCAGGAGCCTGACACCACCTTGCTCCACCAGAAGGCGGCTGCAAGGGGCAGCTCCAACCCAGGTCACCAAATGCAGCCATGAGATAGAGCAGGCATTCCTTGTGCGGTTCTCAGGTGCAGCCCCCAAAGCCTCCGGCCCTCAGCAAAACCAAACTGAGCAAACGCAACACTGAAAGTTGCCTCCATCATATTGCTTTAACCTTTCTTTAACTCTAGTTCTCTTCAAAAAACCACGACCTAGGACACTTGTGCAGTCAGCGTAAAATGGGAGAGGGGTACTCTCCTCATTGCTTACTACTAATAAGAAAACGATTTCCTAAGTATGAAAAGCATTAGTCTCCACATAATGTTTCTTTTATGCAAGTGCCTGTGATTGCAAGGGAACTATGGTATAATGCTAACACAGAAGCAATGAGCAGAACAAACCTTTAGAATAATAGCTCCAAAGACTTTTCATGGCTTGCTGTAAAGTGTTTATTAATTTGGTTAAGAGATGGCCTTGTGCCATACCCTGAATCTGACTATGTCTAAGAATTCCTTTGGATCCTTCCTGGAAATATTTACCATTCCTGTTACATTATAATGTAACCCAAAAAACAGATCAAAAGATGGGCATTTTCAGAGGAGAAAATACTAGCTGAGACTGCTGTCTTCCTTCCTTAGCCATAGCCATGTACAGCAGACTTAACTCTGGCCTTCAAGTTGCAGTTGGGACTTTGTTTTTTCTGGAATAGTTTGCAATCTGAAAAGACATCCAATTTGCTAAGCGGAGGCTGTTTGTAACTGTGGGAAGCAAAACTCATCTCTCCACTGAGGCCGATTCTTCTGTGCCTTCACTCTAACCACTTCTTGGTTTGCTGTTATTTTTAATTGCAGTGTAGCTAAAATAAATAAAATGGTCCCCTACAATAGAAAAAAGAACAGCTTTGACCTCCAAAACGGAGGTGGCTATTGTCGTTGTAATTTGCTGGTCTATGGGAAGCTGAGATGACAGTTCTGGCCCAACCCAAATCCTCTTGACGCCTTTTGACCAGAAGATCCCCCTTCTCTGCCTACCTATGCCTGCTCATAACCAGACGTCTCAAATGCGAGCACACCAGTAAGAGCTGCCTTAAATGCAATGCTTCTGTGAACAAATTCATAGCATCAAGCCACTTGGATAACTTAGACCAAACCCATCAATCTATGAACTATCATCCTCCCAAAAGAGACCGCACAGAAAACATTAAGTATTCAGCAATACATCAGCAAAGCTAAAACTGTTTCCGTGTAATAACATGAATCACTGTTTGGCCATACACTCCAGTGTCTGATACTTTCCTAAGAAGCTTGTTGAAGTATCGTGGTATTTACAGCACTGGGAGATACAACTGGGTTTGTACCGTGGCTATCAGATGATAAATGGTTAACTATAACCTTGCAGAGCTGTGCACCGTAGCAGTACTATATGTTGACTTCTATGTTGGCACTTTTTCCAGGCGATTACCAAAGGCTGAGTGAAATCTTGCAAAGCTAGGTACCAGGAGAGCCTGAATAACAGTATGGCATCGGTGTTTCTGCAGAGAAACACATATCCCTCTCCTAAATCCAGATTTCTGCATGCTGGTTTGCTTTGAATCAGAAATGTGACCACAAAGGCCTGGCAGGCGGTGCTGGTGTTTTTTCCATACTGCCACTATTCATTGAACCTTTATTTGTTATCTGGTTTGCTTATGGTTTGTTGCAGTAAGAGCTAACCCCTACTACTTGTCTTAGGAAGGTGGGAGCATCTCACCTTTATGTTTTACTGAGTTGATCCTCGCATGCATCCAAACTTATATTAAGTCAAGATCTTGGCTACTTTTTTATTAGTGTTGGTTTTGTCATTACTGATAGGATCGCTGAAAAACAAGGCAGAGTTAAATGACCACTGAGGAATGGTTTCTTTTTCTTAATATAACACCGTTCTACAGGGACTTGGAAAAGGATTTAGATGAGTCGTGTACGGTAACGCAGAGCACCTTCCAAACACAGTACTTTGGTGAAAGTTGTTCATTACTTGTTTAATAAAGATCATGTGCCCTGTTATAAGCATCAAAACTGCAGTCCATTAATCTTGGGAGAAATTTTCCCTCCAGTTCAGATCTTGACTTGAGGTGGAGGGAAGGGGGGCAGGGAATGGCCATTGAGGGTTTTTTCCACTTTGAGGAGAATGGCATGTTCCTCGGGGAGACAGTAAATTGAAATTAAGGCTGTTTCAGTTGGCCTACAGGATATGCCTGCAAATGTAGACATATCGAAATGGTGAAAAAGTCTGTCTGTGCCCATTCATATAACGTGAATGGGTTGTAATGTTCTCCAGCCCTTGGGAACGGTGGCTAGATTGAGGAAAGAAGGCAGGAAGAATGAGATGGATTTGACATAAGTATATTTAAGTGCATTGAAGGCTTTCTCTCCTCCCTGTGGTTTAATGGAATATTCCACTGGGGTCTACAAGGAAGAAAGAGAGTGAATCCCTACAGCTTTCCTTTTTAAGGATAACAAATCTTAAAACAGGTGTGAGCACAGAAAGATCCTCTTACTTGTTGTTTTTAAGTCCTTCTCAGCCAGCCGGCACTCAGTGTGTGTATTATTATCATTCCACAGAGTGAGCGCTGGGGAGGGGGGACCAGGAGGGGAAGAAGAGCTGGAAAAAATAAATGACTGCAAATGAATAATATGAACTAAGTATGCCGGTCATGCTCTATGAAATTTATTATACTGTGGTTACCAAGAAGACATATTAGCCAGAGTAAAAAGAACAGAAAATAAAAGGTTGCAGTGTAGGGAAATACCTTCTTGCCTCTTGGCAACGTGCGAAACATGGGAATAAGTGTGACGGGAGCTCAGGCTGCTGAAGAGCTTCCCTAGCTGAGGGGGCAGGCTTAGGCTGTCTGAGCACGGAAAGGTGTGCTCTGAATTTGCTTTCAGTAAAATAACGTGTGTGTGTGTGTGTGGGCAGGGGAGTCCCTTAGCTGTTTGGTCTGTGGCCAGCGAAGTGGTGGCTTTCCCCCATAAGCGCTGATCCTGGCACTGCCACCTCCAGGTGGGGCAGAGGAGAGGTGGCAGCACTCTCTCAGCCTGCATTTTCACAAGCCGCTAGTGAAGTCCTCCAGGTCGTCCCACCAGGAGGACCCAAAACGGCATGCTCATTGAGCAGGACCTGCTTGCCAGGACTCTCGCTTGCTGTGCACCCTGCTGGGGATTTCAGAGCAAATGCCTGAATGTGGATTCCTGCTTAGAAAGAGGGGCTAAGCACCAGCTGGCACCTCTCCCTCTTCTTTCATGCTCCCTGCCCACCTCCTCCCGGGAAGACTTGGGCAGACGGAGCAAGCTCCGGTGGTCGCTTTGAGGGTCCTAGCAAGGCTTACAAGTCTTTCCTGCCTGTGGGAGGGGGTCGCCTGAAGTCAGGACAAACACCTTAAGGGGTATTAAAAGCACAGTAGGTCTAACTGAGTCTCTGGGTGTTCAGAAACGTCTGCTGGGAGATTTTGCCACAGTTCTCATAATCCTGGTGAGGACTAAAGAGTCAGTGATTTTAAGGAAAGTGATCAGCCGAACCACAAGAGTTCACAATATGGTAACTCTTAATAAACAGGAAATAAAATTAACTTTCTTACTCCCATTCCAAAGTGTTTACTAAAAGGAGGAGAATATGCTCCAAACTTCAGAGCAGGCGGCCCCAAGTGGTTGGACCTTTGAAACTTGGAAGGGAACTTTACAACCTTTGCCCATATGTTTCTGCCCCCCTTCAAAAGTCTGGCAGCTTTGCAGAGGTTTCCCCTTATAGTTGTGAATTTCACATGGAAATGTAATGGTTTCATCAGGAGGTTTGCATTTCAGCTGTAATAAAAGAAGAGATAGGAATCAAAGACTGTTGTTCCAAGAGAGTGGAGTCTGCAGTGTATAATTACAAGTCCCTCGGCCAAGGGCAGATGCTTGAACTATTTCAATTCTTTTATTACTCTCTAGAACACAGCCAGTGAAATGTTGCTAATGTACAAGGCTGCAGTTGCCTCTCTTGTTTTCCCTTCTCTTTTTTTCCATTTGTTCGCCTCTTGGACAGGCAGGGAGAAAGCAATGCTCTTTCCCTGGATATAGCCCAGCAACACTATTTTTCAGTGAAAGGAATTTTCGCCTCTGGAAAGTTAACACCATTTTAATCCCAAGTAAGATTTCACGCATTTGCCATGAGCTACCTGTGAAGCCTTTTTGGCTCTGAACGAGGGGGACCACCGTAATTACCTTCAGTCAGGCTGGAGTGCAAACCCCAGAAAATATGTCACAGAAGCTAAAAACATCAGGTTTTTGGATGCGACGCTCTTTTATTGCACATAATCTCTGCTTAATTAGTTGGTCTCTGCGCTACCGTTGACACAAATGTAAAACAGTTCGCCCGTTTAAATTTCATTGTTGTTGACACAAGTGGGAAGGGTATTCTGAGTCTGGGTTTCTAATGAGGATTTGTCTTAGGCCAGCTCAAGTGGACCTGGATTTCATTTCTCTGGTTTGCTTCAACAGTTGTCTCCATTACATGCTATAATCCCCGCATGTAGCTTTTTCAACCTGGCATAAGGACAATAGGTAATTCAAATATCTATATTGTCCCCGCACCTTATAATGGTATTACAATGACAATTTTATTACTCCCATAAAATTTTTGCAACTTCCCCACAGCACATTGTAATTTCACCAATGGTTGTAAAAGGTCTTAAATTATATTTGTGCAAAATTGAGATGAATGGGTTTTAGTATTAATGCATTTCTCATTGTGTAATAGGAATTTTTGTCCCTTTCCTTTTGCCAAGTGCAGAGAAAAAGCAACTCAGTTCAACTATTTGTCAACTCCCATTAGAAACATTTAATACTAATAAAATTTATGGATTTAGTTTCCAAAGGATACTGCCAGTGAAGTTCATGATTACTAAATCAGTACTTAAATACAACCATTGTTCACCTTATAAATTTATATATGTTGTTTGACATGCATTAAGTGCAGCTTTGGAGGCTGAGTCAGCCATGGAGGAGCTTTTTGTTTAATTCAAGCTTATAAAAGAACAGAAAACTTATTACCAACAAAGCAGCAACAATATGTAAAACGTTCCATACATGTTGCCCAGGAATGGTGGGCAAAATACATCCTGAATCAAAGAGCAGGTGGAGCTTGCTCTGTTCCTCTAGGCATGGGGTTGCAAATTAAGCTGTAGGTAATGAGAGTGAGTGGAGTTTCATGAAGTTTGCAGCGCCGCCACTTCCTGCTTTTAGAGAAATCAGCCTATGGAAGGATAAAATACTGAGGTGCGAAGTGCTGGCGTCCTTGCGAACGCAGTTACCAGCTTGGAGTTTCAGCCTGCCTGATCAGTTATCTGCATTAAACAGTCTTGTTGAATTGAACACGCAGCGAGGTCCTAAGCAGTGAAGTGCGAAGGTACAGTTTGAGTTGGCTGGAGGCCATGCAGCTGTGATGAAACAGAAGGGGAAAAAAAGATGGCATCAAGGGAAGGGTAAATTCTACTCTTGACATCTTCAGCACTGAAAAAATATTGCAGAGGGGGAAAGGAAGAAAGATGAACATCTTGATTTTTATTACACATAAACGCAGCACCATTTCAGAAGCAAGAGTATGAAAACAAGTTTCTGTTCATGCTCTATTTTTGCTTCTCATTTTAGTCCTTTCTGGAGTCTCTAAATTCAGGCAAATCCACCTGCAAGCCACTAATGAATTTATCATTCAAAGTAGAGTCAAAGAAAATTGACTCAAGACTTTGACAGAAAAAGAATTGGCTCGGGCAGGACAGAAGACTGCTAAAAATACAGAGAGAGCAGCGCCAATCTTATTTGCAAGAGAATCTTCTGCAGACTTTTTGTGTTTTCAATTTTGACTACATTTGTTCAGCTGGCTGCAGCTTTTGATTTCTGGATGTTTTGATTTTCTTTTATTATTATTTTGGATAATAATTCCAACTTTTCTGGCTAGGATGCTCCATTTTATTTTTTTTTTCTTTTTGTTCCGCACATGAGGAAAAAAATAATTGATGCTGTAACTCCCTGAGGCTCACTGAGCGCCTGGGAGAAAAATGGCAACAGCATTTCATCTGAAAAAATGTTGCTTGAATGAAAAACAAAAAGCTGAAGCCACATGTTTGGAGCAAATGTGCTTTAACTAATGGATCCCAGCGTATTATTAACTCACAGTAACTCATAAATATGACAAGTGTTTTTTTCATTTTACACCAGCGTCCAATTAGAGCCAAATGACGAACCGTCATCCGCGGCTGAGCTGGTGTCCCCAAAGGGTACTTATCTCCTGAAGGATTGTCCACAGGCATGAGCCCGGGCGGGGAGGTGAGCGGGGAAGAGGGTGGCAGGAGCAAGCTGTGAACATGAGGAGACATTACAGCAGGGCTCTTGCGCGCGAGGCGAGGAGCAGAACGTCGTCCATCACAAGTCCTGGAACTGGGACCTGTGGCCATAAAGCTGACAACAAGGAGGAGAAAATAAGGCTTGTGGGGCTGCGGTGGGAGCTGGGAAGGGCGGGAGGGGAAGGGCTGAAGAAGGAATTATAGAAGGAGAATTTCCTGACAAATTAGTTTGTATTTTCTGTTTTCACTCCCGACACGCGGAAGGAAATGCTCTGTGTTTTCTTAAGGAAGTGCAAATTTCTCCACTTCATCCATTTTAAATCCTCGCCCTTAGGCCTTTTGTACTGAAGCATAAAGTTTGGAGGCCTTAAATGGTCATAAAGTTTCCCTGTAGAATTTGGCCTCAGAAACCTACTAACAATTCTGGAGGGCTAAAAAGGAAAACCATTTTACAGCAATTTGGCAACATCCATTTATAGTGGGGTTCATATGGAGCATCAATTTATTCTCATGGTTTCTTTACCATATTTGATGAAATATAAGATGCAATTGGAACAAGCGGCTAAAGAAAAAAGGCCATAAACTTTGAAATGGTGTTGTAAAACACACAGTGTGTTAACGTGAAATAAGTTACAGACTTAAAAGAATTTACAATGGCTTGCTCATATAATAGTAATACAATAGGCTTGCAAGTTGCAGATGTTTTCTGGTAAATCTGGTATTTTAATACACGTTCCTCTTCAGTGAAACTGTGAGATTTGGATCTGGGTAATAATAACTCAGTGACACTGGAAAGCAGAATTGAAGGAAAACTAGTAAAAGGGGGAGGGGGAGAAATCGAACAAAAATAGAAAGCTCAGCAGTTGTCCTCTTAAGAGATACTCCAATTTATTTCTGTGTGGAAAAAGAGTTAAGATTGCAAGTCAGTCGAACAATCAGGTTTCTTCTGCTTTCTCCAGCTCACTCAGTAGCCCTCGTCCTGCCAGTGGGATGTGTGTTTCCCGGGACTCTCCACCCCTAGGATGGGGAGGGAAGTTCGGTGTGAATACAGCAGGGAAGAGGGAGCAGCTGGGAGAGGAGGCAGACCTTCAGCCCCTGTCCCAGCATATATTCCTCTCCCACACAGGTCCCGTTTGTGGCACAGGTCCACAGGAACCAAATCCTCTTGCAAATTGCCAGGGGCCACCTCCATCTCCAGGGGCAATTCCCAAACCCACAGAACTCTTTTTGCCCAAGTCACTGCAATTTTTATCTATATTTGGGGTCTCCAATGAAAGCATGACCACGGCCTTACACCATATCACTATATAGCAACAATGATTTAAATTTAAATCTGCAGAGCTGTGGCATGAAGAAAAAATAGCAGCAACTCATCATCAGCTGTCCTAAGTCAGCCTCCCAGACCAGCACGTGGCCTTAATGCTCCCACCACTCCGTGGAGTAGCTGGGACCTTTGCAACTCCATGCCTAGAAGAATCAATCCCAGCACTCAGTGCTGGAGCTCGTTTTCATCCTGCCAGCGGGCAGATCATGCTGAGGATAAGGCCAATTTACAATTGGCAAGGGTTACAGGAGGGCTTACAAGCGCTGTGACTGATGGCATCCTTTTCCCAGCAATGCTGGTTTAGAGCAGAAAGGTAATATTTAGCTATTCGCTTCCTTAGAAAACACTCAGCCCGGTGTTTGCATACAATAAGTTGGCAGAGAGGAGGACATGGAGCAAAGCCATCAGCCCTCAGTAACCACCAGATTCACTTGCTTTCCCTCACTGAGGGCTGTATTCTCCCTCACCTGCTGGGCACATGGTGGAAAGTTCATCCTCCTGTGTAGATCTCTTCCACGGGGGAGCAGAGAACATGTTCTGCCACCATGCCAGTGTGCAACCAGCCAAAGGGCTCCTTCACACCGGCTGTGAGTGCAACGTGGCCTCTGCTGTAACAACTAGGCAGCAGCAGCCATGTGCAGCATTCCGCCCAAGTACAGTTAACCCAGAGACCTCTCCTTTGCATAGGAGCCAGGCCCGTGCAAAGAGTTCCCATTTCTGTGCTCTCCCTGCTGCCTTTGTCCATGTAGGTCCCACACGCTGGAGCTTGAGGTCCCCAAAGTGGGGAGTGTCCCACTTCTGGGCATATTTACACTTTTTACTAACAGAATGGGGATGTACTGTTTTAAAAAAAAAAAAAAAAAAAAAAAGAGTACTTAGTTCTTTGCTGACATTTCAAAATTTCTCATCAGTTCTTCCCTCTCACTTCGCCTGGGTGTAGTACAGATGCAACGTATATTGAGCAATGTGGGTGCATCAAAGGGAGAGAGAACGAGAGAGAGGAGGGTCATTGCACCCATTTTTCAGAGGGGAAGCAGGCAGGCTCCTTCCATCCTAACTCTAGTGGTTGTAGAGCACCTTGCTCATATTTCCTCTACCATCAGTAGAGGCGCTCTGAGAATGCGGTTCCCCTCACCCCATCTTCCATTGGCAACAGCGTGAGATTTCCAGTGTGACCAGGACAGTTCTCATCCAATAACATGAGTTCTGCTCCTAGGACTTGTTCCTGTTACATAAAGATCAGGAGAACCAGCTGGAAGCAAAACCAGGGCAGCTCCTTGCCTTCTTCCTCGAGGACAAAGGAACCTTTTGATGGAGAAAAGGAGATCAGTGTAGTTGTCTCAGCTCCACCAGTCTAGGTACCAGCCTGAAAGTCATCAGGCTTTTATTAATGACTGCAGTCTGGGCTTTTGGGTAGCCATGGATGGCACCTTCTCTCTGGGCCATATTGGGTGACTTATTGCTACAAAGATGACAAGGCAAGGAGGCTTAGGCCACTGTTTTACATAATAGCTCTATTGAGTCTGTTTTCTTATAAAAGGAAACCCTTACATACTGCAGAAAAACTACTTTTTCAAGTAGAAAGAAAATACCGGAAGCTGCTGAAATTAAAATGTGGAGGAAAACGTCCTCCACTATTTTCTTTGACCACACTGTTTTGCTTTTTAATAGATGTTTGGAAATGTTCTGTTTCTAGAGTGAACATTCATATGAATCTGCTACCGGAAACAAATGTCACAGAAAATCTACCACAGGATTAGAGAAGTCAGGAAAAGGGAAATCAGTCAAGTCAATATTGATAGGGACAAATCTTTGTTTAGTTTAGCTCTATGTCCCACAAAGAAGGGGAAGGGAGGAGGCAGTGTCAGGGAGGCGCAGAGAGAGAGGGAGCCTTTCTGCACGCAAGTTTTGCCTTTATGGGTAAGGATTTCCAGGATTCAAGTTCCCATCCTGGTTCCTGAAAGGGGGAGAAGGAAAAAAAAGAAATGCGATCCATGAACATCTTCTCACAAACACTCTGAAAGGCAACCACCCGCTGGAGTCATGTGCTGTGTGCATTTGGGCGCGTTAAGTAATCTCAGCCACCTAATTGCCTTGCAAATGCCCTTTTGCGTGGGTTGGGGGCTGCGGGGGAGGAATACCAGAAGGGACCTCATGCAGCAGGGCAGGGCAAGCCTTAGTGCCACAAGACTGCGCCTGACTTGCGCTGGTGGGATGAGATGAGAATCGGGCATTGCATTTGAGCCTACCACATCAGTATTATACGTATTGTGTGTGCACGCTCTGCTTTTCACACTCTCTCAATAATCTCATTCAAGCACATGTGCGTTCTATTCAACAGAGACCTATTTTTTTCCCCTTGTATAGTTCAGGCCTGAGGTCACCTACAATATGAGACAATGCCAGTACAATATTTCTTTGTATCAGACTTGCCAAAACACCACAACTCTCCACTGTGTTTAAAAAAGAAAAAAAATAAAGAAACCACAAGGAATTTTTATTTTCTACAACCCCAATCAGAAGGCAGAAGAAGCTGCCAAATTATATGATAGAAACTCCTACGCACAGAGCCCAGTAGAGTTGTAAACTGAACTTCTGTAGCTTTTTAATTGTAAATCCAGATGCTTTTATCCGCAATTCTTTTCAATGACCTTTCACTTGAAAGTCAATTTGTCAGTCTACTTAGGGTGTCTGAAGAAATCATCAAAGCCACAACATCAAGTCATTCTGAAGATGCTGTTCCTCGCACAACTGCAAAATTGCTACACTTGTTTCCTGAGCCGGGGTGCTCGCATCTTGCTCCCAACGGCAGGACTTGAACATGCTCCTCGCCCCAGCCCACAGCAGCAGCACAGAGCCTTGCCCTTTGCAATCCAACGAGAGGAAGAAGGAGGGAAGGAAAATAGCTGGGGGGAAGCACAAAATCCAAGCCATTTCTAGTTGTTACGCCTGACCGCCATTGAGGGAATCCCCTTAGATAAATCTGGTCCTTTGCACAGTTGAACAGCTTGGGTTATTCTGAAGGCAAACGCAGCTTGGATGCGATGGAAATCATGAAATAGCTTCGATGCTGCTACAGCGCAGATGTATCTGGCCTCTGGCTACAGGTACGGGTGCACAGCACGGTGCTGGGCTTGGTGCCCCCAGCTGAGGGCTGGCGCTGAGCTCCCCACCCAGGTGGGCGCAGCAGCACGAGGGATACTTGTGTCTGCACACAGACCCAGTCGCTGCAGCTCTCGCTGGCAGAGAAACCACAGAAACATCCATTTGGAAAAAGAATTCAAGAGCTCAGATATGTTTCCTCCACCTCTTGGGCCTGAAAAACAGGCCTGAGAATTTCCGAAGTTCAGGCTCAGTTGTATTTCTGGTGCTTTCTAAGTTTGGATGAGCCAGAAATATGTGAAAGTAATATTTGGTGAGGGTTGGATTTTCTTGTTTGTTTTTGTGGCCAATACAGGACCTGCCAAACTGTGAGGATATAAAAAAGAACAAGGGAAGTTGCATGCTGTGGGAGGGTGTTTTAATGTGTGGTTTCTAACATGGAGGAAATTTACATTTAAGTTTTGAGAAAAAGTTTCTGGCTGGTTCTAATTATCACCTACCAGTTGATTCCATCAATCCTAAGGGTGGTTATGCTCCCAAGTGTTGATTAATTTTACTGTTATTAATTCCTATTTATTTTAAGTGCTGACAATGTAATCAGCCCGATGAAGAAAACAGAACTAAAACTGCTGCACTGCTGGGGTCACAGGCTACAGGATAGGAATCAGCAAACAGATGATCTGAGTGGGCTTGAAAAAAGTGCTGATATTTTCAGAAGAAATTTCCCTCTTCCCCTTTTTTAGCCAGCAATGGAGGGGGGAGCACATATAACTGGTGGGAGCAGCTGGTCGTGAGTCATGAGGAGAGAGGACTCAGGGACACAGAGAAAGGAGCAGGAGGCGTTAAAGGGCGAGCAAAGCTGGCTGGAAGTCTCCAAATGAAGAAGATCAGGGGGGAGAGAATAAAAAATTAGAGGGTCAGCTAGCGCAGAGCTGCCCGGGGTGAGGGCTACCAGGGCCATGCGTTTCTGGCTGGGAGGAGAGCAACAGTTGATGTTTGGAAAATACAATGTCTGTGTCTTTGGACTGACTAATTCTCCAGTCATTAATTTAAATATTTAACACTGGGTGGGAAGAAGGCCAGAGAAGATGACAGTTATCCCCAGAGATGCAAAAATCAGTCAGGGTAGAGCTGGACCTGCCCTTAGTTATCATCCAAACCTTAGATGGAATAGAATGAAAAACTTTTCAAGTTTGAAAACGAAAAGAAAAAAACTGGGTGAGTTTGGAAGCAGAAATACAGGAGTATCATGAGGAAATCTGTTCTTCTATTACTGGCTCAGTCAAAAACAAGCAGTATTGGAAAGTTCATGAGAGAGTCTGTGTTTGTGTGAGTCTAGCCTGATTTCTACAAGAAAAAGGGGTCAAAAGTTTATCCGAAGTTTAACCAGTATCTGAACTCTCCGATGCTGAGCTGAACCTCTAACTCAAATCACTCCTCCAAATGTGATGCTATTTAGATCCACTTTTTCAGTTAACCCACTTCATGCTCAGTTATTAGGCCATCTTCACCCTGTCTGCTCTTGCTTACTAACATGTGTCTTTGGATTTAATATTCCTACTGTGGGGATGCAGAAATTGAGGCTAAAGTCGTCATGAACGGCATTAAACTATGCCCTCCTCCCACTTGCTTCCCTTGTATTCTCGGCGCCTTGGCATGAACATTAAACCATTTTATATGTCCTTTACACTCAGTTACGTGGCTCAGCAGGGGAGATGTGGGCTGGACGGCTGCGATCACCCAGGCTGCTGGGGCTACTGCTTTCCCTGCCAGACCATCGATCTCAACGCCGTGTGGTGCTTCCCCGCTTTGCCGGTGCTTTTGCCTTCGGGGCAGGGGAGGGGGTGCTGCGTGTGTCTCTCCACTCCAAGAAAAGTCCAGCATGGGAAAGCTTTGGTCCATGGTGTCACTGCGGTACAAGCACATGTGCATGGTGCCTAGCAAATATGCCAGGGTCTAAATACGGGAGGAAGTGTGGAGTCCCAGGGGCATGGGGAGATTGCTGCTTTTACCTCCAAGTGGCTCCGTTGACACCCATAGGTCCTGTCTAGAGCGTTTCTGTATTATCTGTACATCACCAGCATAAGGAGAGCAAGAAATTCCATCTCTTGCACGTCTTGGTGCAGATGCAGTTTGAAATAGCAGAGCCATGTTTCAAACCAGGCGGATCAGCCTAAGAAGCAAAGTAAGTTCTTCTTGCAAAGCAATGCCCATAGAGCTTTGTCAGCTCTAGGGACTTTAGGCAGCAGTTATATCTGTTGAGGTGCTGCTTCTTCACAGCCCTGAGCCACATATTCTGCAGAAATAATCTGGTGGGGTTCTACATAGCCATGAGATAAAAAGCAGATCCTTGAAATTATTTAAGCTGTGAGGAAGTAAAACCTGAAAAGGTAACTTGGAGGCTGTATAAATTTAGGATCCCAAACTCACTTCAGAATTTAATCCCTAGACATAACCTGTAGATTGATGATTGTTGTCTTAAAAGCAGAGAGGCTCTGAAATTTATTCAGTCAGATACTGGAAGGGTATCCCCTTATAAAAAAACTTCTCAGGTTCCCCCAGGCATTTGCCTTTTCCCAACTGACTTTTCTGTTTCAATAGCAAGAAGAGATGCAACTTATAGAGAGATACCACTTCTCTTCTGTCAAATACTGCACATTCCAGAGTGCTTGCTCATGCTACATACTTCCCTATGGAGCTGCTGCCTAACTTTCCCAAAGCCGATATTAATATCACAGACCATTATAATACAGTTATTTTCATGGAAGCCTGGGAGGAAGTCACGTGGCATTAATTGGTCCCTGGTGCCCATCAGGTCTCCATTTAGTTTGTTGTTTTTACTCGCATAAGCAGCAATGAATTGAAAAGCTGAGGAAGTAGCAGTGATTGTCTTAAATGAGTATTTTTTTAGTACCTGTTTTGTTAATGAATCATTGTTCCTCTTAATTGGATGAACATGTTTATTAGGCAATGCAGGACACTGGCACACACATTTTCCACCAACCAAACTGAGTTTTCACACCTTCTCCCCACCTGCAAGGGCTGGACTGCCCTGGGTACTGGTGAGAGTGTATTCTGTCTGATGCCTTTGGGCCAGGCATTATCCCAGCTCCATGTCAGGATGGAGCATGGTGTGGTGGTTGTACAGTCATCTTCCTCTGTCTATGTGACAGATTTACCTGGCAGAAAGGGACCTGGGGGTACTGGTTGACAGCCAGCTGAATATGAGCCAGCAGTGTGCCCAGGTGGCCAAGAAGGCCAACAGCATCCTGGCTTGTATCAGGAATAGTGTGGCCAGCAGGAGTAGGGAAGTCATCCTTCCTGGTGAGGCCACACCTTGAATGCTGTTTTGGGCCCCTCACCACAGGAAAGATGTTGCATTGCTGGAACACATCCAGAGGAGAGCAACAAAGATGGTGAGGGGTCTGGAGCACAAGTCTGATGAGGAGCGGCTGAGGGAATTGGTGTTGTTCAGCCTGGAGAAGAGGAGGCTGAGGGGAGACCTTATCGCCCTCTACAACTGCCTGACAGGAGGCTGTAGTGAGGTGGGTGTTGGTCTCTTCTCCCAGGTAACAGGTGATAGGACAAGGGGACATGGCCTCAAGTTGCACCAGGGCAGTTTTAGGTTGGACATTAGGAAAAATTTTTTCACCGAAAGGTTTGTCAAGCATTGGAAGGGGCTGCCCAGGGCGGTGGTCGAGTCCCCACCCTTGGAGGTATTTAAAAGACGGGCAGACGAGGTGCTTAGGGTCATGGTTTAGTGGTGGGATGGCAGTGTTGGGTTAACGGTTGGACTTGATGATCTTAAAGGTCTTTTCCAACCTAAACGATTCTATGATTCTATGATTCTATGTGCTTTGCTGAGAAACTCAAAACAGTAGCAACACACACACACACACACACACACACACACACAAGACCACCAGAAAGGTCCTTCTTGCCAAATACTTCTGCTCCTGTCACCTGCCAGTTCAAAGCAAATACAGCTCCTCAGTTGGTGCTGCCTCCTATTAACCATATGTGCCTGAGTTTGAGACAGCTAAAGCCAAGAGTGTCAAACTGGTCTGGGTATAAACTTGTCAGTGCATGCACGTGTGTGTCCACTGGCAAACAGGGCTCTCTCTGTCTGACGACGTGCAACATCAGTGCAGCAGAGAGGCGGGGAAGGGCACGGTCCTGCAGACAAAGGACAGCACTGAGAGCCCAAAGAGCTGGAGTCTCCTTGGTGATGTGTAACTTCTACAAGAATTAGCAAACTCCCCTAATACTGCTGTCTAATTTGCAGTGCTCTAAGGATGTGTTTATAGCTCCTTTGTTAGAGCTGGTTAAAAAACCCAAACATTCCTGTCAAAAATTTTTTTGAACAGAAGATTGTATGTTCACTTTTTTTTGCCACAGTGTGTACTTTCTGCCAATTTTTTTAACTTTTCACTGAAGACCTGGAAATTCTCAAAACCAGGAGGTTTTGCCTGGGGTAGAGTTAATTTTCTTCATAGTAGCCAGCATGGGGTTATGCTTTGGATTTGTGCTGGAAACAGCATTGATAACACAGGGATGGTTTCGTTACTGCTGAGCAGAGCTTACACAGAGTCAAGGTCTTTTCTGCTTCTCACCCAACCCCACCAGCGAGTGGGCTGGGGGGGCACAAGGAGCTGGGAGGGGCAGAGCCAGGACGGCTGGCCCCAACTGACCAAAGGGGTATCCCATGACATATGGCATCATGCTTAGCTCATAAAGCTGGGGGAAGGAGAAGGAAGGGGAGAACATTCAGAGTGATGGCGTCTATCTTCCCAAGTAACTGTTATGCGTGACGGAGCCCTGCTTTCCTGGAGATGGCTGAGCACCTGCCTGCCCATGGGAAGTAGGGAATTAATTCCTTGTTTTGCTTTGCTCAAGTGCATGGCTTTTGCTTTGGCTGTTAGACTGTCTTTCTCTCATCCCATGAGTTTTCTCACTTTTACTCTTCCGATTCTCTCCCCAACCCCTGCTGCAGGGGGGGAAAAGAGAGCGAGCGGCTGCATGGTGCTGAGTTGCGAGCTGGGGTTAAACCAAGAGAGAGAGAAAATTCGTGCAGGTTAGGAGTGTAGGACAGCCAATGTCAGTCAGTTGGGAATGTGCTCAGCTATTCACACACATGGATACCTGAGGCAACTAATCCCCACAAGGTGTCATAGAAACATTTCCCAATTGACACTTTCCTATCCTCTCCCCCCCCCCCCCCCCCAAAGTTTTCAAGTTTGGAGATACTTTGGATGAAAACCCAAGTTTTCAAACATCTATGAGAAAGAAAACATTTTTCCACAGTTTTTAATGGAAAAATGGTATTTGCGTATTTTTTGGTATTTCTGTATTTTTGTGCCTAAATTTCTTAGCCTACAATCAATGAGAAAGAAAACCTCTGGAGGAGAGAGTAAAAGACTGTATCCCTCTAATCCACTGAGTTTAAAAACTATCCTGATGTTTTTGAACACTGACATTGTGTGCTAACACTGACAGTTTAGCAAGAGCATCCAACTTTTTCCATGGTCAGTTCAGCTGCTTCCAAAGCTCTCCTGTTGCCAAAATCTTCAGCTTCTCTTTTGCCCATCAGAAAACGGCTCCAGTCTCATCCTCGACAGAGCTTGCGAACCACGATCATGCCTAATTGATACAAAAAATCTTAGTAGTATCAAGAACTGAGTAGCACTGCCGACGGAAATGTTTTCAGCAGGTTGACACTTCATCAAGCAATGCTATCGAGCAGTATCAGGGCCTCTGGAAGGATGCAGATTATCCATGCCCCAGTCTTCCTGCCTTCTCCCAAAGCCCTGCCTGTTGGGTGACCAAGGAATCCATTTGAAGCAGAAAGACCTCACAAAAGAAAAGGCTGAGGTTTTTTTATCTGAAATCAGCCATTTCAGTCCAATTCCATTCTGTAAAGAACTGAAAGGCTTTTTTGTTTTTATTCCAAAGCCAAATGAAAACAATTTTTGAACTTCAACAGTTGTTGCAAAATGGAATTGTCATCTTGTGGACAGCACCACTGAGCATATGGTGTTACTGTCAAATAAATCTCATTTAATATCAAAATGAATAACATTGCACTGATTGCATTCTTCAGTGTATTTTTAACTCACTCAAGCCCTATCTTTCCTCATCTAAATAGACCTTTCAGAGACTCCAGGAGTTTTGCTGCAGAAATAAGCCCATTTTGCTATGCAATGTATTTCTCTATGTAAGCTATCCATTTTGCTATGACATTTGGTTTGCTTTGCAAGAACCACCACAACAGGAAAAAGTCTGTTTGCTTCTTCTTCCTGGGAGCATTGGAAGAAAGCTTGTTCATCAAACTTTAACAAGTGATAGTTCCGTTTTGCTGGTCCAAGCAATTTGGATAATCTGGAGAAATATTCTTAATTGTTTCCTAAGGGTCTTAATCATGTCAGAGCAACCCTGCATTGTTAGAGTGCATGTAGATATATGCTAATGAAATATCCCTAGATATCCAACCACAGTTGACCATCTGTGGCAATTTATGCCTTCACTTCTGCAAATTTCTTACCAATTTGACATTCCTTGTAGGGTCTCAAATCTAAGCTAAAAAAACTTGTTTTTACGTATTTGAACTCACGTACTCAGGTGTCTGTGAGGTACAGACGTGTAACTATGTCCATTACACCCAAAGGAAGCTGAGATTCAGGGGTGTAAAAACACACATCCTCGAGTATTTTTGTGCAAAGACCCTTAATGTCAAACCATGTTTGAGGAGCTGGACTAAAAGAAGTCCTCAAAGTTACTGAGAAAATCTGGAGCAAAATAAGGAAATGACCTCGGGTTTCTCAGCACCCAGCTCAGGTGAGGCAAATACCTACATCAGCTGTACTTTCCCTATGAAGGTCCTAAGTATGTCCGGCTGTCAAGGAAGCTCTGGGGCCGAAGAGCACCTGCCCCCTGCGTTTCTTTATTTTGAGAGAGATAGGATAATTGTTCTGCAGTTTGTTTGCATTCAGTTTTATTTTGAAACTTTTCTGTTCTTTCTGAAATAGGAACTGCACGCATACAGATCAGGCTGAACAAGTCATTTCAGCTCCCTCTGTCTCAATTTCCCTTTCTGTACAGTGAGAATGATGAAACTTTTATAAAAGTATTGAGTACCTATGGACAGAAAGAGCAGTTCTGTCACATGTTAGCTGACACATCTCAGTACAGATTGCATGGGGGTGTCTGTGTCTGTGTTCGTGTCAAAAGTTACAGGACAATTAGTACTCACAAGCTAGCATCATGTTTGAAGGGCTACATCTTTGGTATTAACAGGCATGGCTCCATCCATGAAGCTGGACCAATTAACAAGGAGAAGACCTATGGCTCTAGCAAGGAGCAAAGGCAGGCACAGCACTTCCCAGGGTTTTATGCTGACTTGAGCTCCTTTTGTCCAACACTTGACAAGGGGCCCAAATTAAACAGGAGACCAGAGGGCAAAGGGCAAAAGAATGATACTAATTCACAAACAGCCTCATAAAACTATTCTTGTTGGCCCTTTAAAAAGTTTTAGCTGTCTGCCAAAGTAACTACACATGGATGAGGTCACCATGAGCAGTCAGCAAGTCTTGCTATGCAAGAGAAAGATCTGTTCACGTTTTGCTTAAATCAATAGAGGGATAAATACAGCAGAGGGGATCACAGTCTGGCTAGCTGGCCACTATCCACCTTTTTCCTTATCGGGCAGCCACCAGAAGCGGACAAATTTGTGCTTCAGTCTTAACTTAATGGTGTCCATAGGTTAAAAAAATACGTGATCCAGAGGTTGTTTCCATAAGACACTGATTCCCAATTCAGCAAAGCACTTCAGGATGTGAAAGTATCATTGGTTCCATTTGTCCTTACCTGCTGCTTCATACAGAAAGGACCTACCTTGCACCCAGGAAGAAAAGCCTTTTGTACTCCTGTGGGTCAGGGTGCTCTCAGTGTTTTCTTCGCATAAACTGTCTCACGAAGTAAATAAAAAGGATTGCTGAAGAACACCACCTGCTTTTCTGTTTTCAGTGAGAAAAAAAAATCACTTTTCTCCTCACAGCTTTTTGAATCTCATAAATACATCATTTGCATACCAGATTACTGTTCAGTTCCAGAACATATTTTATTCAAGTATATCTTAGACTTCCATTTTTGTCTTTTGTCAAAACTTCCCTGTCCCATATTTATCAAACAAAGCTTAACTAACAGCTCGTTTTCTGTTTGTTTGGTGTGGTGTGGGTTTTTGCCAACCACAAATATTATTTATTTATTTATTTGGTTTGGCAAATGGTAGGGCTTTTTTCTCACATAATTTTCTTTGCAGTTCTCTCTCACTCTTGCTAAATACATCACCCCATTAAGCAATGAAGCCTGCTCCCTCTGTATATCCCCCCCCCCAAGGATCACTTCATTTATCACAAAGATTCAGCAGTGAAGCAGTTATAATTTTATTTTGTTGCTTTTATTGCAGGATTAATAAGGATAGTTTTATGAGGTTGTTTGTGAATTAGCATCTATAATTTTCCCTTTGCCCTCTGATCTCTCTGTCTGAGACCCTTGGCAGAAGCAGAACAAAATGAGTGCAACTGAACTGTAAACCATGAGAAATGCTGTGCCTGGTTTTCTTTTTTTTTTTTGCTCAACAGCTGGAAAAAAGAGGGCAACTTCAGTGGTGGTGCTAAGCTTATTAATGCCAGGTGAGGATTTCAACCAGATGAGATAATTAGCGTACATATGCTCTGAAGCAAATAGAGAAAACCAGATTAACCAAGCTCTTCAGAAGTGCTGGTCCAGTTAAACAGGGTTAATCTGAGCTTTGAATGCTCAAGTTTTGATGTTGGAAACCCATTTCATTGAGCAAGTGGCTCCAAGAGGGCCAGAACTGATGGAGTCGGGTCTAAGTCCTTGCCAGTGCAAATTTTCTGAAGGCAACAAGGGCTCAGCTCATTAGTCTTTTTCTCAGTAAGAACATTAGCATGGTGTCTGCAGGTATTTTGTCTCTTTTAAACGTCCTGCCCACTCCAGTCTAGTTGAGTTGAACTGCCAGGTTCAAAAATAATTGAGGGAAGGGACAAATACTCACTCATACACTCACACACACAGAGAACACGATTGCATCAACTCCATTTCCTTAAGAAGTAAGACTAAAACTGAAGTAAGTGTTTACACAAAACAGCAAAGGAAAGCAGCCAAGGCTTTGGAAGGCTTTCAGCCAGATTCTTGTCTTCTGTACACCAGTGTGGAGGGCATTGGAGCAGTACCAAGTTGCACCAATTTGGGGCATCTGGCCCTTATTCTTGACTAGTCCATTGTATATCCAGTCTTTGCAAAATGAAAATGTCAGGTTTTTGAGACCAGGATCAAAGATGTGTTGGAAAGAAAGTTTGCTAGGGAATTGAAAACCCACAAGGGATAGAGCATGAAGGCTAAATAATATTATTTTAAAGTAATGGCTACAACATTTTCAGGAAGCTTGCTTTCCCTGGATACATCCTATTTTAAGGCATCACTGTTCAGTCTCATAAAGAACGCTATTGCTGACAAAATAACCTCCAGTTCTTCTTGCCGTTTCAATTACTGCATTGATCAATTTGAAATGTCTGTTTGCTTGACACGACTGTGAGTGTAAATTATCTGAAATGCAATAAGGCATTGCAAGATGATTTGAACCACTTTTTACATCTTTCTTCCTTTCTTCAGAATGATGATGGTGAGCCAAAAAAGAAAATGAAACCTGATTTAGGGAAGCACCTACAACAGTTATGGCCTGCATTGATTCAACGTCCTAAATAAAATTACTATGTTATGTTTCATTTAACGACAAAACCAAAAAAAAAAAAGGAACCACCAAGTAAGTTCCGCTGACCACAGTTTATTAGGCAGTCTTTGTTCCCATGTGATCTGTCTGCGAGGCCTTTGCAAGCTGCTGAAATTCTGTAGATATAACTGTGTCTCTGTCCTGGAGCAAACCATTGTCAGACAGGAACCCAAGACATTGGTCAAAGTTACATTTATTTCTACATTTCATGTGTACTGGAATATGGCTGACCAAGAAGTGCTGGGAATGTCACCTTCTGAGAAGCAATTTCGTACTCTACAAAATAGTTTTGATTCAGCCAAGCTTCAGGAAAACCTGTAAAATAGAGCTGACATCAGCTCAAAAATCCAGGATCCCTGCACCCTTAGGCTTTTGGAGAAGTTCAGGCAAGGAGCCTAACTTGGCCACTCTCTTGGCTGCTTGATAACAGCAAATTCATGCTGAAGGTGCCTCTAGGAATCATAGAATCGTTTAGGTTGGAAAAGACCTTTAAGATCACCAGGTCCAACTGAAACTTCATAATGTGGCTAACTGGTATCATTTGAAGTGTTCCTCCTCCTGCAAATGATGCCACCAGCCTGATGGAGCATGAAGCAGCCCTACTGCTGCTCAACTCTCTCTTCATTGCAGTTTCCTCATGAATCCAAATACACCTCTGGCATTTCCCACAAGGGCACCTTGTTATCCACAGAAATGAAAATGTATGTATGTATGTATGTAAAGGTGATACTGAGAAACTCCTTGTGCAGACTGTCTCCTGACTTTCAGAACATTTTCAAACCCTCTGTCACAGTTGCTAGAAGAAAATGAAGCTGTATGGTTAGGAAAATTGTCTGAAAAGATGCAACAGTTGGCTTCTTTCCTCAGATCCAGAATGTACTATGTGTTCCTTGGATGATGGACAACATGCGGGGTAGTTCCAGATAAGGTATCCAATAACTCTATTTTGTGTCCCCACTTTTCTTGCCCTTGTTCCAGAGAAAACTGGACAAGTGCCTGAGAAATAATTTTATTGTGAGGAGAGTTATTATGAAAACGTACTCTGCTATTTTTCATTGACCTCTAAAATGAACTCCCTAATTAAGTGCAAATGGGAAACTGACTTGGAGCAGGTTGTCTCTAATCTTGGGCAAGACAGACACAGTAAAGTTTATGAACTTGATAGACTGAACCTGCCAAAAGTCGATTTTGCATTTCTTCCATACACTGCAGTAAATATTATAACATGTTGCTAAAATTATGAAAAAGGGGTTCCTTAATCTTTTAAAAAAAAAAAAAAAAAGGAAAAGCAGATGATATTCCACATGATAAACATTTGTGCAGATTAATTTTTATGAGTAGTTTTTATTTTCTTCTTAAAGAATCTTTTCTTCTTACTGAGTTGCAACATAATTGTAAGAAATTGCACTCACATTAAAAAAAATTGTATTCCTATGTGTGATGGAACTTATTTCTACTGAACTTGCATATAGGGAAACTATGTTAAAAGAGAAGAAGAAGAGACTAAAGTTATTTTGGTAAACTGCATTATGCAAATTTCAGTTCTTGTTGGAAGTCTTTTGGTAAAGTTATAGGAAAATAAAGAGTATGTTACAAATGAGTGTCTATATGCATGCAGATAGAGCTACCAGAGATTTGCCACTTCAGAAATTATACATGACACTGGCTTACATGGATGTCCTAGGCCAATAGGAAATGATATAAGAATAAAGAACGCATCATATGGGTTCACTCCTTCTACACGGTCTGGACAATGACAGTCCAGTATCAGAGACCCGCTTGAAGTACAAGGTTGCAAGCTAGACTTGAGGATACCCTAAGAGGTAGGGTAGATAGCCCTACAGGGTGCCATGCCTCCATGACGTCCTGTTGGGTGCCCTGCACCCATGGTAGGCACCACAGCAGTGGCCAGATGCTGGAGCCCCTGCAGCTCAGTCTCGGTTGCTGTTCTGTTTGCCCTGCCTTGCTTCCTCTACTATTTTTTTTTTTTTATTGGCCATAATCTTGTGCCTTACCCTTGTTTTGTGGCCTTGATCTCAAGACTAGATCCACTCTTGTGATCTCCACAAATGCTCCTTCTGCTCATGTGCTTCACAAGGGAGAGGGCACTGCCAAGGCAGAT
This sequence comes from Gorsachius magnificus, assembly GCA_034008185.1. Taxonomy (NCBI): domain Eukaryota; kingdom Metazoa; phylum Chordata; class Aves; order Pelecaniformes; family Ardeidae; genus Gorsachius; species Gorsachius magnificus. Next base: position 8,180,369 of record CM067083.1, on the reverse strand, counting down.
CTGAAGTCAGGCCAGTGGACCAGAGACGGTTTCTTTTACTACTGGACTGTAGGACATTAAGAGTAATGGAAAACAAGAGGACTCCAAATACAACTGTGAAAGCTAAGATAATTGACATACAGGCCATAGAATGAGTTTAGCTTCTGTCTGAAAATTTTCAGGGTTTTTTTTTCCAACCCTCTGGCTACAGCTATGTGACTGCGTTTCTGTTATTTCCCACAGTGGCAAAAACCAGCAGTAGCTCTGCTGATATCAGTGTGAACTTGACGGAAGATCAGACTCAGACCCAAGCAATTTATTCATCTGCTTTATCCAAAAATATATAGTCATTACAATCTGAAATGTGTTTTGTACCTATTCACATACATTCAAATGCTGTTAAGTAATAGATATGAAGACTCTTCACCAACCCTCGTAACACATCTGCTGGAAAGATCACTTTTCATCAGAAAGGAGCACTTTCTTTATGAGTGACTAACTCCTTTGAAATATTTTTTATTTCCCGAGGATGTATTTTTCCCTAGAAAAAAAAATTACTCTAGCCCCACAGGTATCTCTTAATAAGAGCTTCTTTTGGCTCCTTGACTTTACCCTTCATTAGTGACTAGCATATTACTGTCTGGCTTCTTGGTCATAAAAACAAAGGGCCACTTTCCTCTTTTGAGCCTGCAAGTAGAGACAAGCTAGAAAGTAGAGTTACAAATGCATGAGGAAACTAATGCTTCTCTCATTACAACAGACTGTTGTGGTAAATGACTTGATTTACATCAATGCAAGTGAAATGAAAAAGATCTGCAGTATTGTCTTATGAAGAAATAGGGAAAGAAATGTCAAGTGACATGAGAAAGGTCATTAAAGCAGATTCTGGGGTTAGAATTAGCTCACACTTCTGCACTGCAGTGCATATAAATATTTGTTGCATCTGTCTTTGCACTCAAGTGTCAAGAAGCATCCAAATATGAATACGTATTGTTTGTAGCGTATTTAAGGACTGTGGGGATGATTTCAGAGTGTTCTGAATACAAGGGGAGCAGGACTTTTTCTCTAACACAGATTTACTACCTGCCGTTTGGCAAAAAAAAGTAACTTTCCATTTTTAGCACTCTCTCTTGCAAAATGCTGAATGGCCTCAATTCTCCTGATGCCTAGAACCTTGTACCATGTGGCCCTAACTATGGTCATATGATGTACATAAACCAAATGGTACCTCACAAGTATACAGATGGTACTGCCACTGAAAGTCAATAGTGGCCACACACATGCAGGCATGAGAAGATACTGCTATAGAAGCTGCATACAGAAACTGTATCTAAATTTTACTGTGCTACAAAACTGCTCCTTAAAACCACTTTCAATAACAAATGTAATCATTTAGTCTAGCAGATCAAAACATGACATGGAAGTCCATCTGTGCTATTCAAAGCCCTCATGCTGCCAAACATCTTAAATCTAATGTAATTTGTTTTACGTGTACTTATTAGCACCTAATTCTGGGTTACATCACTAAAATCTTTCTTAGAACATTGGCATTTTCCCAGTAAGTCTATTTTGGCTTGATTTGTCTTGACTTTGTCTTGATTTTGGCTCTATCATGATCTTTCCCTCTGGATTTAATATAAAGGGGTTCCTGACATTTATAGAACAAACACCTGCTGAAATCCCTTGGGCATTTTGAGTCCAAGAAGAACAATAAAAAAGGCTTATCTTGAATGTAAGTTTTGGTAAACTGATTTCTTGTAATAGGCAGGAGTGCATCATGGTTCTGAATTGGGGTTGTTCCCTAGAGTGAGCCCTGAATGTCAGGTGTCATGAGAGCATGAGAACCTTACCTAATAAACAGAGATCCCTGTGACAGTCTCTCCACCGATTTTTTTTCACCTCATAAATATGTCACTTTAGCTCCATGCTATTTTTGAGAAATTTTCCACCAGCTCTGATGAAATGGAGCTATCCTGGAAGTACTTAAAGACAGAGCTAGGCTTCCATTTATGCTTTTGCTGGAGAGAAGAAATATTAATAAAAAAAATCAGGTTCCATTTTGGGCTCAGATATATTGGACTATCACGTTCCATCTTCATTTCATCCTGAAGAGGCTGACTCCATGGTCAAGTACTGCCATGTGGGGGAGGCAGTTCAATTAGAGTTTGTCTCTGAGCTTTCAGAGCTGCAAATGCTTTTGAGAAACAGTAAGCAGTGGAACAGAAGAGACTACAAATCTATTTCAGGCTCTGTTACAGATTTCCTGTGTTGCTCTATAGGCAATCTTTTAGGTACAGACTTACAAAAGTCACCGGTTAGATATTTGGCAAATTGATTCTGGAAGAGTGTTGGTTTGTGTGACATCCAACTGCTAATGTTGCACGTATTCAGTACACGGCTCTTACAGAATTCTGTAGCATGCCCTATAAATACTAGCTTTGAATATCAAGTAAATATCTTTTCAATCTTTTTTTCTGTATATGTGATCTTTCTTTCACATCATAATAAAGATGAAGTTGATACCGAATATGCAGACATTCTTCAGAGCAGGACAGAGATTACTGAAAGACTTCCAAACAGGAAGGGCTGATAAGTGTGGAACTGTTCAGTTTAGAGGAGGAGGCTAATACAGGAAACACAAAGAAGAATTTTAAAAACTAATAGAAGGAATAAAGAATGCTGCTTTACACTTCAAAAGGGCCAATGGATCATGTTCTGGCAATTAGATGGACTACTGGGCTAAATGAACTTCTCCTTGAATCCCACTGGGCAATTCCTACAGCAGACACGGAAATGTGATGTGTGATGCAGGCCAAACTGAGGTCCTGCAAATGTGTTCTCAGTCATTACTCATCTTAAGGGAGTGCAATGCACTCTTAAAGATTTGTAAAGTGCTTGAGATTCTCTTATACAGGGTGTGAAAAATCATAAGTGTGTGTGAGTGCATGTGTGTCTGCACATGCTTCCTTGAGAGGGTTTTAATTTATGGACAGAGACGTTTGCACACAAATAAACACAGCCATACATAGTTTCATGTCCTCTTGAATTAACCCATCTGGCCAGACCTCAGTGTCATGGGCTGGATTCATTCAGATAAGGAAAGAGGAAAAGAGAAGGATTAGCAAAGCAAAATGGAAAGTACAAGTGAACTCAGGGACGCTGAAGGCATCTGGATGTAGTCTATAGAAAATGTATTTTATATGTCAGTTTTTGTCCCAGTATCTGTCTACCTAGCACAACTCTTGACACAGTTCTAGTCACAGCAGACCCTATATGGGCTTTCTCTATATATGGGCTATATATATATGGGCTCTATACCATATGATGTGGAAGCTTGCACACCCTAACAAGTAGTCCCCATGGCAGCTATTTTCTATTCTCTTTGCCTCGTTTTCAGTACGATCACCGCAACAGCAGTTATGCTCAAGATTATATGACATGTTGTGTTACAGCTTGATCATGTCGTGTTTCTGTCACACCTTGACATTGGCTTCAAATTCAGTGATCTTCTGTGTAAAATCAAAGGGATGAGTTATAAAATTAGGTCCTTCCTATGTAAGTAAATTATAACTAGAGGATATTGATTTAAAAAATGGGAATGTAAAGTTCTTTTAAATATTGCTAGCATTGGAGTTTAGCCCTATGATTAAAGAACACTTGACAAGGCTGTTTCTATGCTTAAAACAAGCAAGTGAGGTAATATTTCACCAGCGTTTATTTAGCATCATATTCAGTCTGATCAAGTTTAGTGAAGGAGATAAATACAGAGTCTAATTGTTCAAATATTAACCAGCTGGTACACAGGCAGCCTTTTCATTGCTGCTTAAATAGCAAAATTGTGACTCCTTTTACTCACAGGAGAACACAGTAGCTCACAGAAACATCATCACTGAAGACAGCTTACTAACTGTCTGCCAAGGGAATTCACCCTAACCCCTAGGAGTTTTCAGTGCCTATGTTGTTATTATCAGCAAGCTGTAGAAAAGGATCAAAAAGAATATGTGTGCCTAGAAATTGGAAAAGGACTTAAAACTCACTCAGCAGCTGCTGAAGACCAGACCTGCCATCAGAAGTTTGCAGATACGAAAGCTTCCTCACCCTATTTTTCACCCCAAATTTTTCTTTTATATGAAATAAATGCATAGATCCAAGCAATACAGAGTTGAAAAGTGATGCTTGCACCTTACTCGGAAACTTGAAGAATTTCTTCTGTATCCTTCCCCTTCCCTTTCTGCTAGATTTATCATGGTCTCTGGCTTCTGAGCATGGTGAAATTCAACTTTGTTGATCATGACTTTAATGCTGAAGTCTCCATCCCACTCAGCAGGGCTCCTGCTAGCTTCAGCAGCGTGGTATCAGGGCTCCAGTGATCTCTTCTTAAAAAACATTTTTGATATGGGCTAATCTGTTATCCTCTACTTTCCCCTCTTAGTGGCTATTACAGTAAAAGAAGTTAAGAGTAAGGACAATATTTTTAAGGGAAGCAGGGTATTTTTTGTTTCACTTTTTGGTACATAAAAACTTGGGAGTGTGGGAGTGTGACCTGCTTGATTTCCAAGTACTCAAACCATCTGCCAAGATCTGAGCAGGCTTTATCAGGAAGATGGCTCAGTTCTCTGCCTGTGCCTGACTAGCCCAAAGGGCTTTTCTCTAGCCCAGATCAAGATCTGCAATCACTTATAGAGCTATTCAGGAAATTGGATTTCTTTCCCTCTGAAAAAAATAGAGGCATTTTTTTAATTTCAATAAAATCATTCGCAACAAAGAACAGAAAATGCAGCCTATGAAAACCTACTGTTTCAATTACTGAAAACAAAACAAAACAAAAACTTCCCCAAAGCCATAAACATATCCCACTTACTAGTGACCTCAAGTAGTGTTCCTAAGACTGAGTTTGTTTGTTTTATAGTTCCTTTTTACTGAAATTATTCAACTAGTTTTTAATGAGCAGGGCCTTGGACCTTCTGTTGTTGAAGGCAACAGGAGATCTGGCACAGGACCAGTCCTGCAATGATCAAAATGAGGACTTCCCCAGATGATCTCTTGTGGAGGAATTCTCTATACAAAAGTTACAGGAGAGAACTGAAATAGAGCATAATGGAGAAAACATCCAGAAATCATTGAATAGCAGGCAGCAGGTTTTCTTAGCATAGGCATCTGTACATTAACAGTGATACAGCTTAAACAAAGCTTGCAAGGACCCTCTCCTGTTACACGCATCCGGGGCTTCAAACAGTGCAGATAAAGATGCGATACCTATTCCTTTCCACAGCACCCCGGACAAACAGTGCTGATCTTCCCCAGAGTGCATCAATATTGACCTGTTCCTCTGAAACCACTAATCCTTGACTACTTCTGAATGAAACAGAATATTAAAAGAGATTTCCTCCTGAGCCCAGTAAAGAGCTTGAAATTCTTCCAGCTCTGCTAGCCTGCTAATCCTTAAATTATGTATGTTTTTTTAATCTGGTCTAAGTGGGTGTCTCTGCTTTTAGTCACTGACAGATGTGCCTTAATTTTGGTGACTGTTATCCTGGAATTTCTTCAGCTGTACAGTGAAGGGCAAGCTACCTCTCTAGGCTCATCATATGACCATCATAAAAAAAAAAGACAACTGACTTAGATTTTAAAAAAATGGGTGCTTAGGAACAGTTCTCAAGGCTAGGGTGTGCAAAAAGACCTTCCAAAGATTTAGACTTCTAATGGCAATAGTCCTCTGAGTTTTTTAGAAGATATCGGCCCTGAGCTTTATTTAGGCTCAAGCTTAATGATCTGCCTATGGCTTGCAGGACCAATACTGGGAGCCGGCAGGCATTCAGTCCATTGGAAAATTGGGCCAGCTATCTAAATCCAGCCTTCAGAAACCTAATCTTAGCCAGAAGTTTGCACCATTTGTCAGCACACAACTCTTCCTTCTCCCCTCAGAGGTTTTCCAGATTGCATGTATCACATTTCATTGGGGACTCCTCTTATTTTTTGAGTAGCCTTATGCTATTTTTTTTGGTTGGTTGTTTTTGTTTTTGGCCAGCTCTGTCAAGAGATTTCATAAGGTAACTTCATTAAACTTAAGGAAGTTACCACACTGACAGTTTGCAGTGTGTTGTGAAAGGTGTAGTGACTTGGAAAGTCTGACTCGTTGTCAAAATGAAATGTGCTAGTGCTGTGTGTAAAAACCCACTGGTCCCTCAGGGAAAACAATGAAAATATTCAGCAAAGACACAAGCCTGCCTTTGTGTTGTGTGTTTTCTGTTCTCTTCTATCTTTTTGCTGTGGAGGCCCTCTGACAGAAAATTAAGGCTTTAGTTTTTTATTTCCTTGGTAAAGCAGGGTGCAGAACTTGTCACAATAACAAATCAGCCAAACATGGGAGTGTAACTGCTAAAAGCAGTTAAACTTCTCTCATTTGCAGGGAATCTGAGGTATCTAAAGGAGTTGTGTTGCACAGCAGCTGCCTTTGCAGAGTCCAGACACTGGTGCATGCATTGACTCACACCAGGACTGTGATATGCTCCTAGCAATTCCCAGGATGTCTGGAACTAAAGAACATAGGTGCAATTTCCCCAAGAACCTAATGTCCTGGTTTTGGCGGGGATAATTTTCTTCCTTGTAGCTGGCACAGTGCTGTATTTTGGATTTAGTGTGGGAATAATGTTGATAACACACTGATGTTTTAGATGTTGCTGAGCAGTGCTTACACTAAGTCAAGGACTTTTCAGCTTCCCATGCTCTGCCAGGTGCACAAGAAGCTGGGAGGGGGCACAGCCAGGACGGCTGACCCCCACTGCCCAAAGGGGTATTCCAGACCATATGACGTCATGCTCAGTATATAAACTGGGGGGAGTTGGCCAGGGGGACAGCGATCGCTGCTTGGGGATCTGATGGGCATCAGTCAGCAGGTGGTAAGCAGTTGCATCACTTGTTTTTCCTGAGTTTTGTTCCTTTTTTTGTTTGTTGTTGTTGATGGTTTCCTTTTCATGACAATTTATTATCATCATCATCATTATTATCATTGTTATTATTATATTATATTTTATTTCAATTATTAAACTGTTCTTGCTCAACCCACAAGTTTTCTTACTTTTGCCCTTCCCATTCTCTCCCCCATCCCACCAGGGAGGGAGGAAGGGTGAGACAGTAGCTGTTTGGTACTTAGTTGCCAGCTGGGATTAAACCACAACACCTAGGTCTATGAAAATGCTCACTATCAGTGTACCTGTTGTAAGACATTTCTTACATCAGGTACTTAGCTTAAACTATAGGTGCTTATATTGGTTCCTACGCGTCATGAGCATGTTGCAATGGAATGAAAATCACCTTTTATAAGCCAGTGAAACTGCCAAGGAAGAAAGGCAGTGGAAACATCTTGCCTACCCTGTGTTCATCAACACTACTGCGGAACAGGAGTAGTTGCTGGTGTACTGTTTGCCCTTCCATGCTCCTGACGCCAAGATGAAAGCCACTTTCCTTAAGGGCTTTCCTTTTCCTGTAGGTGATTCCCTGAATCTGAACAACGCACAGGGCCTTGCATAAGACTGAACACCTGAGTGTGCCTGAAAGGTATAAACCACACCAAGCTCCAGGAGTTCCCAAGGGTAGTGGTTACTCCCTCTTCCAGTTGCATGGTAAATTTCTGCGTATGAGATCCATGGTGTTGATCTTTGTAGTAAGTGCTGTAGGAGGGACCATACATAGTTTTTCAGAGAACCATGCCCACCTTTACTTGTACATTAAGACTTTAAGAACAAGCTGAGAGCCCCCCTGCCCAAAGAAAGGAGACAGTGCTGCATAAGCAGCAACTTATATCTCTCTCTCCCAGTCACACACATTGCTATTGTGTAAGAAGATGGTAGATCCATTCCTTCAAGGAGCAGGAAAATCCTGACCTCACTGAAGCTGATGATAAAGCATTAATGTTTTAATAAAACTGTCATCTCTGTTCTCCTTCTACTTAAGTGTATGAGGTACATTGGAATGTCATACTGCACTTTGAGGGGACAAAAGCTTTCCCCACTGCAGCAGCTGATCAGGTTGGACTTTGATGAACAGGGGTTTGCTCACTTGACTTTTCTTTCTGAAAAGCTTCCATTCTTTTTCCCTAATCCATATAAGACAGTACCTCATTTGTTTATGTCCAGTCTCAGTTGCTCTCATGGCAGCTCTCTGGTGCTGGGGATGGTGCTGATTGCACCCTGAGTGAAATATCAGTCCTTGCATTTTAGCTCACGTATGCCTCTGATGGATGATCCACCATTAAACAAGGAGTCCATGCTGACTCTTGAAAGAAAAAATAACAGTTAAAAATTCAAGATCGGCCGTGTCTGGCAACGCTTTCACTGCTATGCCATTAACGGACAAATAGCAGCACAAAATCTTCAGCGATAAGGCAGTGTATTTTATGAAGCAGGAAGCAAAAATTACACAAACAGAACAGGGGACCTTTAAAAGGCAGTATTGTGAAATTCATTTGCTGCATTCAAAACACCTTCTGCTTAGAATTTTTCCTCATGTCTTCAATTTGTACTCATTGTTCTTAACAAATAGAAAGAAACAATACCAACGGAGTTGTGTCAGATGCAGTTAAAACCAGTAGGAGGTCAAAGTCAAATAAGCCTGTTTGTTAGAAATGAATTTGTTCTTTTTTTTACTTTTTTGATAAAGCAAGAAGCTAATGCTGTATCCATCGGGAAGCAGACTTTGTAGTTTTCTTTCTGTTGCACCCCCACTGCAACTCTGACATTAAATACAGCAGGTACACAGGCCTACATAGTTTCCTTCCTTCACTCCAAAGGAAACCATAAAGGAAATGCATCGCTGGTTGCTGGGGTGCCCTGCGAGCAAACCGAGAGGGAAAAAGGTCAGTAAGTAGCCAACAGGGACAGTAACTCACGGGGGCGTATCCAGCACAGTGACCAGGCCTAGGCCCAGGCCCAGTCCAATGCCCAAGCTCAGGCCCTAGATCCAGGCCCAGGCCCTGCAGGTGCAGCAGGCCCCTGGGCCATGGGGGTGCAGCAGGCCCTGCAGCCATGCCAAGGCCCCGGGGGAGCTGGCAGCCGCAGGGGGGATGACAGAGCTGTCTGTCAGTTGCTGCTAATCCACTAGAGGCCATTGTGACACAGAGTAAAGGGTGCCCAGCAGAGCATTTCACTCTAGCGCTCCTCAGCCGCCCCCTTCATTCAGTCCAAGAAGATGGGTTAAGGAGTTTATTTAGTAGATATTCAAGGGGCAGTGGAGTGGAGAAGTGATTCCTCTGGAAGTTGCGAAATTTCCCATGTATTATGGAGGAAATTCTGTTAGGCAGAAGCATTGATTTGCTCATGTAGTTCGTGTTTCAGCAATAACAGCGTGTATCTTATAGTGGCATTTTGTACAGGATGTGCAGTACTGTGCAATTCTTTGAAATCTAGAAAAACATCCTAACGATTTCTTTTCCTATTTACTGTATCTTAGAAAAGCAGTTGCCTAAGGATTGTTGGGGAAATACTGTGATGGCTGTTAGAAGAGAATTAGTTCGCACTCTCTTACTCATGCATGAAAATTGGAGTAGAAAAGGGTGATTTTCGAAAGAGAAATATGTTGCCACTGGGGTAGATGATGAGATATCAGAAAGCTTAAATTTGCTAGTGATGCAAAGAGAATCCCAGCAACTGGGGAAGGGGAGAAAAGGAATCAAATTAGGACAATAACAGCTGTCAGGAGGATAAGACAATAGTGAGAAAAGGAGAAAGAGAGATATCCAAGGGAAAAGGTTCCTGGCCACACAAACCTGTACATCTTAAGGCAAACAAGGGATCATCTCTGGAAGCTGCTAGGCCTGCCATCAGAAGAAAGACCTATGGCATTTTAGTTGTCATTTCCATTTATCCCTGCCGCTACCTGCAGATACAACAACAGCATTTGATGAAATGCTGTAAGGCAGCCAACCAAGTATAAAAAGAGGCATCTTCCATTGAAGAGAAACCCTACCAAATTGGCTGATTAGTATCAGTGAGCTAATTCTTCATCTCTTTTCTGTTATGTACTATACACTATACAACACACACACACACAAACTTTTAAAAAGTTAAATATATATATTTATATGAAGACACTATTTCAGAAATCAGTATAGGAACATTTTACATCTGCATGAAAAAAAGCACTAGAAGGTCTGAGATGATGCAGTGTCATCGTGACAAAAAGATTGTTTCTTGTGGTAGCAATATCATATTCTTGTTTGGGGATTTAAGGAGCAGTAAACCTAATGAACCTTTCTCTGATCTTCCTGAGACTGGCTAAATCAAGAACAATTCCACTGAAGTCAACAGACATGACAATCACGTAAATTGTTGTACATGGGTGCAGGATCAGGCTCCCAGCCTCAGGGGAAACGTGAACATTGTCTCTCTTACCTCTTTTACCTGAAGCAACAGGAAACACATTCACATGTGGGAAATACTTCTCTGGAAAACAGGATAGCTTCTTCAGTGTCTGAAGGGACTGATCCCACCTTTTTTTAAGGCTGTGCAATGGCTGCTCATTGTGTGAGGGTGTTGGGGAACTTGGTCAGAGAGTGGCTGTCAGCATCAAGTCTAAAATTAAGGAAAGCAGGAAACACTGATTTATTACCCAAAAAGCAAATCTTTTATTTATGAAACAGAAAGTTTGCACCCATGTGTTTTCAGACAAGAATATTCCAAGGAGTATGTGAGAGGCAGAGAGCAAAAAAGGAATGCTTGCTAGATAGGCAGGATCTTTTAAATAGAAAACCAAGATTTTAGTGAATAAAGCATCGAACCTGCACTGTAGGCCCTGTGTTTTTAAAGATATAGAATGCTACTATAATATGAATCCAGCCATATAATCCTGTGTTCAGAAAATGTGAAATAATAATAACAATGTAACCTCATCCCCTGTATTTCCTCATTTCCTTAGGGCCACAGTTTCAAAAGGTCTTAAAAAACATAGCAACAATACATTCCAACACTTCCCTCTGATTATGGGAAAGCACCCTGCCCCTCCAAGCCTAGGTAAGTGTTGACGTGCTCAGTACCTCCAACCTTTTCCTCTATGACCAGTTAGAGGAATGGGTCACATGTGTGTGTGATAGGGGTCAGGTCTATATTTCAGCTTTTGGGCCCGGTCCAGAAAGCATTTAAAATTAGGCTTGGGGTTTGATATCTGAAGAAGTTTCATGGGTTTTCACTGAAATATTGTGTGGTACTTAGCACTGCTACCAATAAGGTTTGGGGGAATTGAGCTCCCTCTGGAAACTTGGATATTAATCTGCGTATATGAGAGAGCGCATTTCCTTCTAGACTAAAAGACACTCCCACCAAGTTGCGCTTTTAAATGACCTGTGAGGCCCTCATCCTGTGATAACACCACCCTGCCTTCCCCAGGCAGATTCCTCTATCTACACAGCAGCCTCAGACTTTTTCTGGGGTTATGCATGACCTCAGGGATCTATCAGCATGGAGCTTGCTGGAAGATGGATGGCTCAGAGAAAAGTGAGGGAAGAGTCAGACTTGGTTGGAAATGTTTAGCAACTTCTCTTGGGAAAGCTAGAAAAAGCCTGAATAACTGACAGGAACAGGAGCAGTCATGGACAGACCTCTAATGCAAACTCTAACCAAATTTGAAGAGTCCTGTGGACCTCAGTAAACCACAAAGAAAACACTGTCTTTTAGTAATGATCATGACCGTCTCTCCTTGGGCTAAACATTTCATTCAAGACTCTTGGATAAATTTATAGGTATTTACTTTTTTTCTGTGAGTGAGTAAACTGAGGCGTTAGGAAGCATTTGGCCACTGATTTGTGCAGATATCAGCTGCAGTTCTGGACCTATAACCTAGCGATCCCAGTCACTAGATAACTGCTTCACAGTGCTTGCAGAGCAAAAAAATATCATCTTTCTTTAAGCGATATAAACTAAACCATGGTTGTTGGTTTGGGTTTTTGCTTTATTTGAAGATATTTGGATCTGTTTTTCTCTTGTCTTCAAGTCTTCTAGGGGAAAAACGAACCCTACTCCAGTGTTACCATACTCTAAGTCGCCTCTGGAAACTAATCTAATTGTATCCATTTCTTGATTTTAGAATAAGGGGATGCAAAATTGGTTTGAACTGTTGTTACATCAACTAATTTTGGTTCAGGTAAACCCTCTGAGGTATTCGGCTGTGTTTATGATTTTGTAATAAATACTCAAAATACTACTATCAAAACAACCTCTCCCCAGCTAGGACAAAGCCACACCATCACCACAACATTTTGGTGACTTCAGCAGCACATGTTGTGACAGAAATGCTTCAGCCTTGAGAATAGCTACTTCCCTATTTTTTTAATTGTCTCTTTGTGCCAAGAATATTTGCCTTTCTTCTTCTTTTATACACACGAAACAGAGTTCTCCATTACATTGGGCTTCAAATCTGCATTTTCCAGCGCCTGGAAAAGACTTCTCCTCAGCCCACGCTGTAGCTCTCTGGAGTAAAGCTGTGTGTATGCAGTGAGGAGTGCATCACACTTCAGCCATAACTGGAATGTGCACAGCTTTGTGAAGTTTCTCAGAATGACTCAAAGAGTGGAAGCAAATAAAAAACCACAGAGATATTTGTATCTTAAATGTGCTTCGAGTAACTGCATTATTACCACAGCACCTCCTAGGCTTCCCGTTTTTGCAGATTGCACATTGTCACCACTTCCTAAATAGCTGTGTTTATTTATTGAAACTCAAGGGTTTTATTTAACAGCCCACGTAAAAAACACTTCTCCTTATCCAAGTCATTTAGGCAAACATCTCCAAATTTGGGTGCCTGTAGCAACCCACCTGAATCCTTATTTAGACATGTGTGCAAGTAGCTTCATTTTTAAGGGAGACAGCTGAAACTTTTGTGAAAACCATAATTCTAATTTCTTTGGTTGCCTGGCTTTGAAATTAGGACCCCGCTCACCAGCACAGTCAAAATGCCAGGGGCTGCAATCAGAACACTCGTATAATTATAAGTTAAGCATAAGCTTGAGCGAAAAGCTGGATTTGAGGTTTTGTTCCCTACAACTGACACACATGGAATTGAGGTGAGATTGCTGTAGGAATGAAAGTTATGTGGTGATGTCTCACCAGAGGGGGGGTTCAGGCCATAATTCCCATTAACCTCTTCTAGGATCCCGGCACTGGCACTTAGATTTGGCAATGTTAATGTGAACATCATCATGTGCTCAGTCATTAAACCACAGAGCCAGTGAAGGGAAGTCTTTTGGGAGAAGCTAGGAGCTAGTTGGAAACTTGCTGTGAGAAATGCCAGAGATCTCTTCCCTTACAAAAAGAGAACGTGTCAAAATTATTTTTTGTCTGTGACAGACCACACACTTGCTCCCATCATCTTGAACGCAATGTAACTGGGGTTGGAGGCTGCAAGGCAGACACGCAGCAGGCTGGGCCCAATGGAGCCATGGCAGCAGCTGAAACTCAGCCTCGGGTGGCTGATGACTGCCGTGTCAGAGAACCACAGCACTCCTGGTAGGAGCAATGAACAGCAACAAGTTGGGAAAGTGGCAACTTTTGGATTTTAATTTTGCAGGTTTAAGCCCCTGCCAAGTCTTTAGTGCCAGCCAAAACCACAGAATTTCAAAATGTGCCTTAACAGCAAACCGAAAAATCAATATGCCTTCCTCATTTTCCTGGAGCATCACAGAAATCCCATTTAGTCAATAGCTGTCTTTCTGTCAGTCTCAGTGGGCATTGTATAAAATCCTGATGGACAACAATAAACAGAGGAAAAACAGGGAATCTACTCGCACCCAGAGGACACCTTTCTGGTAGGGGCCCCTCTGTGAAGGAAGCAAATGGGTTTCATGCCATGTAAATAGATAAAGCACGTAAGACATCAGTGGCAATGCATATTAAGCACAGACCTATTTAAGGTCATTTCTGCGTAGTAGATCAAGTAAGGAAATGCTGAACTGTAAACCTTTGTTAGTTTACAAGTGGGGACAAAAGCAGGTAAAAGCAGAGTAAATTAGGAGAGATCGGATTGACAGCGCTGTAGAAATCTTGATTGGTAACCTTGCTTAGATGGCCAAGATCCTAAGAGCACTTACATAATAAAACTGTGTTCAAGGAAACATTTGCAGATTGAAGGGAAATGATAAGAGAGTAAATTATTTACACAATTTTATTCAGCTATCTATAATTGTGGTTTATAATGAAAATAGGAGGCCAGATTCGATCTCTAAATGAGTGCAACTCCATGGATCTGGCTTGCAACTTACAAATAATTTATCGGAAGATAAATGACAATGTATAAAATTATTCATTGTCTGCATGTATTAATGTTAATTCACATATATACACTTTCTTGCACTTTTCACACATACAGTGACGGAAGTTTTGCAGACAAAACCAAAAATACAGTCTCTCGAGTCAGACTGTTTCTACCACTGTGTTACTGAAATTTCTAATCATCATCTCATGACAATAGTTTCAAGGGATTTATGAAAAAGTAGCAAAGAATACACTTTTCTGTAATTTACTATTTCCTGTAATTCATCATACCATTTTTTCCCCAAATCGCTTTGACTTTTTTTTCAGGAGTATCATATATCACAGTCCTACTGCTAGTGACCCTTTTTTCACTGATACTCTCCTGCCTTTGTGCATTATTTATTAATTGCTGTTTCATTGCAAAGACAACTATAAAACTGCAAGGCAAAGCAAGAGACAACTTGATAGGTAGGATAGTTGGCTAGAAGGCTACTGCCATGGGGCTTGCTTTGGTTTACCAAGAAAAAAAAAAGGTTTAGTTACTTTAAAAACTTTATGTACTGCTGACCTAGTAAGTGAAATTGTGTAGTCTGGGCTGCACAGAAAGTCAGACTAGATGGTCTATGGATCCATTCTGGTTTTATGATACTTGAACCTACTTCAAATCTGTTGAAACCACTGATAAATGTTAAACACAGCCACACCAAGTACATTTGGAATGGATTCACCTTTGAGAACCCTAACTAAGGATGTTCAAGCAAAGCAAAAATTAATGGTGGCAATGACAAAAAGGAAATGCCAAGTAACATGTAACATAAAGACTTGCTAAGGTCGGAGCCTGCATTAACTGCTTCACCTATGAAGCTCATGAGAAGTGCCACAAGCTCTCACTTTTTGAGTCATTTGCCTACTGAGCTAGAAGATGGGAAATAATGAGATATTTGTGGGGTTCTTTTGCTACACATAAATAAAAAAACAAACCACAATTTTTTGAGGACAGGAATTATTGTCTACAGAGAACAATGCAAAACATGTTAAAGGCAGTGTTCCAGAGTTGTTTGGGTGCCCACCCATGGGTTTTGATGTGCAGTGTTAGTACCTTTACAACACTGAGCCACTTGCACAAAAGGATGAAGAAATAGAGATTAAGATGCAATGCTTATGATGTGTCTTTTAAAAATCAACACTTTCATAATGTATTTATGTGCACTTGGAATCATCTTTCAAGATTCCCAGCAATTATTTGAGGAATGGCTGCACTCTCAGTAATCTTCCTATTGTGGAAGAAGATGATCAAATAATTAAGGAGATAGCTGGGAGCTGGAAATTTTGCATTCAGTTCCCAGCACTGACACAGTCTTCCTGTGTGACCCTGGCTAAGTCACGCAATCTTTTTATCGCTCAGTTCCTCATCTGTGCTTTGGGTATGTGAAAAAAATGAAGCCTTTTTATTTGTTTGTTTATCTCTCTGAAAAGCTTCTCTAGTGTCACACCTGCTGAGTACATCCTGAGCGTCGATGTCCCTTTCTGAATTGCACAGTAAAAGCCAGTCTGAGTAACCAGACCTCACCCACAAAGGTTTTTAGCAACTTGCGTGCACCAACAAGGAACTGATGTAGTCCTGAGCTCCCGTTCAATGAGCTTCTGTTCCCCTGGTAGGTAGTAGCAACCTGATGAAAGTTTTACCAGTTATATTCCTGGTTTTATAAAAAGAAAATTACTCTTAATTAGAGCAGTTCTAGGAAATGGGAAGTGTTGTCAGGCATGTAGTAATTACACAGCTGGTCAGAGATCAGCGTAGGGGACCAGCAGTGCAGTGCGCAGTATTTTGCTGGGTGAGAAAGCACAGTTGCGGAAATTACAGCAGAAGCCCTCACCCAGCTTTACAGCTCCTGACAAGCGTATTTACAAAGCACGTTGGAGCTATGCCACACGGAGTCTTCTCTTTCCCCATGTTAAAATGTAGAGAATAAAACCAACAGCTGCAGGAGGGATGCAAACCTTCCTTGGAGTCACACCTTGCCACCAATCCTTTTGAGGAACAAATGGAATAGAAACAAAACTAGATAAGGTGTCAACTGAAGGTGCTGCTTGGGGATACCAGCATGACTTCTGAGGAAGGGAGACTTTCCTCCTTTATTGTCACACTTTTCCTTTTACCTGTTGTCTTAATGCCTCAGAGATGGTAGACACATTGACCATCACTTCAGATTTGATGAGAAGCATGAAACAGGCATCAAAAGCAAACCACTGCATTTCAAGTGCTATTCAAGCCCTTATTTAAAAAGGCAAGGCCTGGTTTTTTTCTCTCTTTTTCATGTCCTCATGCATCCAGGTTTCTCTGGTTTAAAACTGCCTCTTCTCCAGGATTATGTGACCATTGTACAGTGAACATTTTTTCTTCCCTTTTTTGTTTAATTTGTGGAATTAATGTTGCCTGAAGGGAGATCACAGTTTCCTCACAATTACTGTGTGTTTTGTTCATTCTTTGAACTGACTGGGAAGGTCCAAACTTTGTCCTGCGGTTCTGAGCTGTGTTCAGCCATGGAAGTCATGTGGAGGAACTGAGGGGCTGATCCTGCAAGGCAAAGAGACTGGGAGTCGAGGGCATATTGGAGATTCTTTTTCCTTCATTAACATGGCTTCCCACAGTTATAGGGTGACTATTTATATTGTATTAATCTAGTTGCTTAGTCTTTATGCTTCCAACGCATCTCAGAAGACCAGTGATATCTACCTTAAATGCTTAAATGAGTTTAACATCTGATTCTATATTTATTTTCAACATATGCTAAAAATGTTTTGTAAAAAAATTAACCTACGATTACATAATTGTCCTTATGTCTTTGCTATCTTACCTCTTTGTTAGCATTAATCATCAATAACTTCCGTTGTATAAATGACTGAATTTCAAAAGGACTCGTTTCACATGCACCTGGAACTTCTCTTTTAGGATTGTCCCCCTTGTGCATAGAAATGCCCACACCAGTTCTGTCCTCCTCTTGCTTTTAAGTTTTCCTATCCATAAAGGAGTTTTAGCCACCTCTTGGTGCAGTGGACTACGTCTGCAGCACATCTCTGAATCCAAGTATCTCCATTCTCTGCCCAGCCAAAATCCTATGAGAGTCTCTAGCACAGATGAGCTCCTGGGAATAATATTTTGCGATCAGAAGGGCATGCCGTACCTAGGGAGCCGGATCTGACTCATTGCACTGGAAGACAGACAGTTGTCTGCACCCCTAAATGGCTTGTGAAGGCCTTGAAGAGGCATCTTGCTAAGTTGTAAAGGGCAACTGATATTCTGTCAGCGTGTGAGAACTTCAATATAAAAATACCAGACTTCTTATATTCTTTTTCCATGTCCTTGGAACTTCAAGGGCTAAACACATTCATTTCCCTTCATTTTGCATCCATCTGATTGCTTTTAAACATAGTTAAGATCAAATCTTTCCAACACTGATACCTATGGCAAAACTCCCTCTGACTTCCATGAGACAGGGATTTGGCCCGTAAGAATTAGCATCTGGGGAGGATGCATTGAAATAAATGGTGATTGTCAAAGCACATTGGAATTTAGAGCACATTTGTTGCAAAGATAGAAGCTCACTGGGGTATCTGATTGTCAGAGTCAATTTTATTCTCCTTACTGCACATATGCACATATTTGAACCCTGTCATGCTGCAAAGGGAAATACCTCATTAGATTTCACTAGGGTTTCTTCAGAGTTGTTTATACGCTACAGTCAATAAAGATATTTTTGTTTAATAAATGAAATACTGGAATGGCCTGTTGTATCAGGAAATCGAAGGAAGTGCATTTATCCCTGGTAAAGATGAAGTTCTACTTTATAGGGTGCAGAAAGCCTGCAATGTATATTATTTTTCAAATAGTCGAAAGATTTATAGTGGTAAATGGATTCTTTTTCAGTCTCTTGATCATATTGTCTGCAACAAAGCAAATGTTACAAATAAAAACAAAAGTAAACCAAGAGCATTTCTACGTTCTGTATTTTCAATTATGATTTTAACAGAAATGAATCACTCGTCCTTTTTTCATTTGGAAACAGTTTTACTTCCCTTTTCCCCACTGGACATATAATTTTGATTTATAAACACAGCAATCTGGAGCAAAGGGAAGTTTTAAGCACAGTACATATTCCTGCTGAGGCCTAGTTTTATTTTGCTTAGAATTTTTTTTTTTTTTTTTTTTTACATTTTCAGATCGATTTTATCTTTCTGCTTTAGAAATGAAAAATGTGGTTGCAGATGACATATTTTGCCCATTTTGTATTCACAGAGGCCTAAGGTTTCATCTTGCACCCAAGGCCTCATTTTATAAACACGGTGAAGAGTTCTTCCAGTTAAAAAGTGCTTTTAACTGGGATAAACCTGTCCCCCAGTGCTAAGACTTATAAATCTTCTCCACAGTGCTATTTACAATCCAGCTACTGCATGCTTACTTTATTGACTATGAATGAATAAATCAGTTTTCCACATCACCCCATTCTCTTTGCTGATGTTTTGATTTGGTGTCTATCCAAAAGTCTCTGATCATAGACACATGATTATAAAACCATCTCTCGCACTGAAAACTATTTAAGAAACAAGCAATGGAATTAACTTCTTTTAGATATTGTTTTACACTGCACATTTGAACTTGGGGATATACATTTTTCACAGGGCTCAGTTCTGCTGGGCAGAACACTCTGATAAGACTGCAGAAGCCAAGAAATTAAATGAGGGGAGTTTTCATCATTCACTACTTGGCTTGAGTTTCCACAACACAGAATCTATGTCTTTAGCTCAACTGGGGCTTTTTGAGTGGATGCAGGTGTCTCTATCCTTTAAAGATTTTTAAATCCTTTAAAAGAGTTTCATAGGTTTGTTTTGATAAAATTGGGATTTTTTTTTTATATTGCACCACTCAGGTGGAATTTTGCAAAACTACAAGAGGGAAAAGGATTGGCCATCAAAGCTTTACTCTAGGTGGGTTTTTTTTCCATTCCCTAAGTATCCAGGAAATCCAGAAAAGTATTTTCATTCACAACTTATGCTTGAATTTTGAAAACACCCTGTAAAAGGCTGTGGGAGATCCCTAGAACTACTGGGAAACATTTTATATACTAGGATCAGAGACTGGCTTGAGTCTCAGCAATAGCATCTGTTGTTCTTTTCTCCCCATTACTTCAGGGAGAAGAAAGAGCCTGACATGAGCATTTCTAGATCCAGATCTGCTCCTTTCCTTTGAATCCTGGGTGGAATGCAAAACTCGAGGGAGCCTGGAGAGCGCAGGAAGCATCTAGTGATGGAAATAACAGAGGACCAGCGTTGCAAGGCACTTGATCTCACAGGAAAAGAGCCCCTGAGAGCTGAGCATGATGGAATTCAAACCCCATGTGAAGCCTTTGCTCAGTTTCAAAGCCAAAATCTGAATCTTATCCTACAGCTCATCCCGAGGTGAAAGGCCACTGCAGTGTGACACCTGACAATTCCCCACATAGGACAGGTATAACACAGTTTGCAAATTGAGCCTTATATAAACACACTGTAATCAGAAGAGGACCAGTGTCCTTTTTCATTTTAGAGAACAGTAGATAGCCGAAGGGAATGTGGAATATGCAGAGACCAGCAGATGAGCTGTCTTGGAAGACCTTGTTTTCATTATTCTTGATCTTGCAAAGATTTATGGTATCAGTATTGCCTGTTCCAAACAACATGTCTTTTGTTTATACTCAGCTAAGGCCTGTGCACCTAAAAAGGTTGCATTACATTTCCTGAAACCAAAGTCCTATATTTTATTATCTTGGATAGAGAAGTACCATGCTTGCCCACATTATTCTTCAGATGATCCTCAATCTTATTCCAAAGGAATCGTACTTTGCCATGCACTGACAGATATCCCTGGCAATTCTAGCTTAATTATATTAAGTAAGTCCTTCGTAACATACTTGGAAAAGAAATCAGTTTCTGTATCAGTTACTGAAAGTCCAGGTAATATTTCAGTGCTTGTGGCTTGTTCAGGTCTCAGTGGTAGCAGTTGAAGTGTCAAGGAATTGGATTGAATTCACCATTTTAATTTCAAAGAAAAAGCCATTGAAAGGTAACACAGGATTGACTCATGCTGGTGCCACTGGTGATTTTATGCTGTCTGTCATTTCCCTTCTTTTCCTTTACTGGAATAAAACATGGGACAGCTATTCTGTTGGGATATTGTGCTGATCAGCCCCTCAGTGGCACCCTTGTTAAGGGTTATATCTTCCTTCTGTGGTTTGACTGCTACCCATCTAACTCTAACCCTTTTCCTGAATTGCCTCAGTTAGGAGCACAGTTGCGCTACGGTGTCACTGTGTAATTTGGTGGTGGTTTAGTCAAAAGAGAAGTGGGGACAATTTCACTCACTTACTTAAGATCTCAGTTGTCCTCTTTGTCTCTCCACTGGTGTTATAGGAGAATGACAAGGCACTTAGAGAAGCAGCATAAATCAGATGAATCTGGGCCTCTGTTTTGCATTCAGTATTTTCCTACAACAGCCATCAACAAACAGCACCAAGGCACCATTAATATACCTAAGAAAAACTAAAAGCCAAGCCAGAGAAAGTCCATGATTGTCTGTTGTAGAGAAAAATTAGAAGATTCAAATTTTGAGGCAGATTTTCTCTCTGGGACTATTTCAGATGGGGAAAATTACTCTGGAACAAGAGAATAGAACATTAAAATCCCAAAGAGCAGTAACAGACAAGACATTAGCTTAAACACCTCCTAAAAATAAAGAATGAGACTTTGTCCTGAAAAACACTGACACCAGCATGTGACCTATCACAGAGACTGGGAGAGACAGTGCAGAAAGATAGTGAGGATACGAAAAGAACGATGATACTGCAAGTAAAACAACAGTTACAAGGAAAGCTGAAGACAAATGGTAAGGGAGCAACAGCAACAGATGTTTTCCCTTAAGGTCATAAATGAAAACAGAAATCCTGATGCACAGGAGCTTTTCCAGAGAAATACATCTATATCAGAGCACGAAACACTAGTGGAACAAAACCAGCGCACAAAACACTAGTGAAACAAAACCAGTGCACAAAACACAAGGAATAAAATCCAAAGTGTCTCCTTTTTGCAAAGAGAATTAGGGCAAATACCCAGGTAGCTGGTGATGGGCTGTTGTTACAGGGGCAATGATCACATCTCTTCCCACCAAGACTTGCTGGGTTCTGGTGAGGTGTTCATGACTTGCTGTCCAAGGGCAAGGTAACTGGCACATGGTTTGGCCTGAGGTGGTTGTCGTGCTATGCTGTGCGCAGCAATAGGAAGCAGAGGGAGGGGAAGGACAGCAGCGCTGAGACCAGAGATTACTAAAATTTGAGATCTCTGCAATTTTAATTTTCATTGTGGAGTTTCTTGTCAAGTGCAAAGTGCAACACAATTCCCTCTTAATGGGGCAATGATCTTTAGACAAGGAGGGCCAAATAGCACCCTCTTTGAAATCAGCTACCTTTAGTTCTCTAATCAATCAGAGAAAAGCTAAAGCATTCTCCAACCCTCCATTGCTAGAGCAGGCTAGCTCTTCCCTTCCCTGTCTCCCTCTGCCCACAACTGCTGCTAGCCCATCCTCTCCAAGGAGCATGGTCTGTTGGGGTATTGCTGGACCCTTGTGCGCTGCATCTTGGGCTGCAAGGTGCCCCTGGGAAGTCATAACAAGTTGTATATGAAGTGCCAGGGCAAAGCCTGCGCTCAGGTGAACGTTGATATGTTATCCTGTCCGAGCAGGTGAGCACACCGCTGGCAGCTGGGGGGGAGTGCATCCACGACCCTGACTTTCCACGTGGATCTCCGCTCTTTATTTTTCCCCTAAAACATCCGCATTTGATCTCTGCTCAGGAAAAATGCAGTGAAAAGTGCTTTCTCAGACCAACTCACTTTCAAGACTGACATTATCAGTTTGGAATATTCACAGGGCTATTGGGTGTCTGGGAGAGGGAATGGCTGGGATCTGAATGTACCGTTCAAGCCGAATCCAAACACCTCCCCAGATTTAGCACAGCCTATCAGGAAAGGTAATTTAGCACCTGGGGAAGATAGGGTTTGGAGCCTGCACTTGGCACGCCAGCTAGCCACCTCTGAATGGACCTTCCAGATGAGATATTCTGTCACAAAAAAGTTCATGGAGGTGTTAAGTGCAAAAGCATTCCTGAACCAATAGCAAATAATAAAAAAAAAAAAATCCCACTTTTGCCAGGAAAGAATATTTTTCTGTGTGTTTTTCAAAATGTTGTTTGCATAAATAGCTGGGAAAGAAGGAAAACAGGAAAAAAAAAAATACCACTGTGATTTTCACAGTTCCGATAAGCATGGTACATATGCAGAAGAGCTCTGGAAACCATCTGGTTCTGTATGCCAGCACATAGGGTCCTGCTTTGGTTCTACATGCATTTTTTAACAGGAGTCCTAAGTTACTTGGATAACTTAAATGTTTTCTTCCTATTTGGGGGGGGGGGGGAGGAAAAAAAAAAAAGGAAGATAGAAAAGCTGAATGCTCGCAGTTTGAACCAACAGGAGAGCTGACCATGAGCAGATTTCTGAAACATTATAGCACTGTTATTGTGGGTTTCCAATTGCAGAACCAGGAATAAAAATGACACACAATATAATCAAAGAAGAAGTAAAGGACTGGAAAAGAAATAATGCCAGTCAACATTGTTTTATGAACAATCAGTCTCCTTGGACAGATCTGATTTCATCCTCTGGTGAGATTATAAACTTGCTTGATAAAAGCCATTGCATAAATGTAGCAGACATTTTAAGGCTTTTGACTACCACTACACAACATTCAGACTTTCAAAAATGACACAATATAATACAGCATGTGATGTACTGAATGGTGTAAAGAGCCAACGAAGCACCAGGGCCCAAAAAGCAGTCATCATCACATGGGCATGGGAGGCTAGGTGCTCTGAACTCCTCTTTCAATTAGTCAGAAGAAATGGCTGACCGCAGAAACCATTGTGTTTCAGGAAAAAGAACTAGCCAGATGTGTATATAGTCTACTGAATATCTGCAAACAATATCCCTCGCCCAGCCCCAAACTCCTTAGCCTACAAAGGCAATTCAGCTCTCATTTGGATATTTCCAAATTAACTATTTTGGGGAGACATTGAAGAGACACTGAGATTCAGTTTCTCAGATTAAAAAAGGAAAAGACCTGCTAGTTTGGGGAATAAGCATTAAAGAACACAAATTGGTTTGGGTTTGACTCTTAGAGCTGTTCTTCCTTAAATCTGAACTTCCTGAATTCAAATACCAATAGCATTTGAAAACTATTCTGCAAAAATATGTCTCCCTTGCCATTATAATACCATGGTACTGATGCTCCCCAGTGTTCCTCTAATGTTTCAACATAAGGAGACTTCTCAGTTTAACATAATTCTCCCACGAAACACCTTGAAGTAGATCTTTGTTTAACAGTTTTGCATCATCTTTGAATCATGAGCTTCTTTCATTATTTTTATTGTTAATTACAACACAAACATATTGAAAAGGGTTTGGGGGGGGAGGAGAGCAAGAGGCACCTTGTGTTTTTATTTTAAGATTTTAAGAGGTCCCTCCCATAGGAGAAGGTAAACCACATCACCATTGTGAAAGTTGATGAAATAATATGAGTATAAACTAAAGTGAAAGAGAGCTGAGTATTTCCACCAGACATAGAGTAGCAAACCAAAGGCAGCAATTTCAAAAATATAAACAATTTTTCCCAAGAAACTGATTTATTTTTCTGAAATTCTTTTTATTCATCATTTCTGTAGCAGAAATACTGGTGTTGTAATCTGTGGTGTTAGTGTAACATATATGAAATTTAATTCATTAGTTAATAGACCTCCTTGGTGTCATGCATTTCAGGGCATCTTTAACCAGAATTTGATATTTTAAGCTAAAACCAGGTAATCTGTGGAAGGAAGGCAAAAATAATTACAGATAACTGAAAAAGTAGCTATATAAAAATCTTGCTTTGTAGCTTACATTTTATGTTAATGTTTAGGAAGAGGACAAAACAAGCCCTGGTTGTTATGCAATGTGGCACAGCATTTATTCAAATCCCGGGACGTGGGAGATTTTGCTTGATCACTGGGAGTGTGAAAGGCCGGTGGCCAGCTGGTTGGCCAAGCATTGAGCACCAGTCCAAGGTGCTAACGGGGTGATTCTCCACTTGACTGAGACGAGGGCCTGGGGGTACAATACTAGGGTGATTTTTAAATTCAAGTTTGCATTCCTGGCGGGCACTGAAATTAATATTGCTGTTATATATCCAAAAGCATCTGCTTCCCTTAAACGTCTGAATGACATACGACCATTTTTCATCAACCTTGCAGTCTCTACTGCTGAGCATTAAACTAAGACCCTTTCTTCCAAAAAATCTCTCCTTCTCTGTCCTACTTTACAACATAGACAGTCTCAGGTGCTGTGCTGAGCCCCCTCAGACAACACCTCAAAGAAGAATTGAGCAAACCCTCCTGGTTCAGCAGCATAACCTCACATCCCTCCGCCGATGCCTGTGGCCCAACCGTGGCACCCTGTCATTAACTACTATTCAATATTAGAGCCAAATCTTCCTCTGTGTAACTGCTGCCAGAGATTTAAAATGTTTCTGCTTTCCCTCTCACATCCCTATGAGCTAACCGCATACCCTTGCTACTGCTGTTCTGTAACTGCCTTAAAAAAAAAACAAAATAGAAAAAAAAAAGCATCAGAAATCCCCTAACTAATTTTATCAGCTAGAGAGCTGGCAAGCAGAAGTGTATGCATTGTAGAACCGAAACAGGTGTGGTTTGAGCATTTTCCACATTTGGTCTTGGCAAAAATATGAACAGAGGGTATTAATTCCTCCTCACTGATAATGGGAGCTTGGAATCCGTTATCTGAAATAAAAATTCTTGGCAGAATTCCTAACATACTCAAATGGGCAAGAAAAACCGATAATGATGGGTCTTCTTTCTTTCTTTCTTCCTTTCTTTCTTTCTTTCTTTCTTTCTTTTTTTTTTGTTTTTTTATTAGGAACCTTTTCTAAATGCACCACTTTGTGTGTGAATTGTATTGAAGGATTTGTTTGTTTAGTGTGCTTTCCATGTGGAAACATCCCTGCCCCTCTCTTAAACTATGAGCTGGATCCCATGGCTCTATCTCAAGCAAATGCCCCACTGACAGGTTTGCATCTCGATATGTATGTGTGTGCCTCTGTGCTTGCGTACCTGCCCATAATACGTACGATGTGACCAGGTTTGGTGCACTTGCACCGTAAGAATAACCTATTGTTGACAGCATCTCTCCACAAATGTAAGAAACCATATATAAACCATCTTCTGGAGTCAGAGATGACTGAAAAGGCTTGGTAGGTAAACCAGGCAACATGATGTCGCATTGCCTGGTTGCTGGGTTGGGTCATTTTCTCTGCCATCTTTTCTGATGCTGCATAGTGCTGAGCATTGCCCGCAGTGGAGGCTTTGGTGCCTCTAACTTTGGGAGGGACACAGACAAAGTGAATGAAGGGCTCTTTTGACACTGTAAGTGGCTGATTCTGCCTTTCTCTTATTCTCCACTCCCTCAAGCCTTCCATAATCATCTTAACCCTGGGGAGACACAAAATCCCCGTCAAGAAAATTGAAGCTACCCTGTGTCTGCTGTACCTATGCTACCTGTGGATGGTACAGATGATATGCTCTATAGCGTGATGATGGTATCCCACACATTTCTGCTCAGTGGACTACACAAGTTACTCCTTTTATCAAACTCCTCAAGACCCTCTCAAGACTCATTGCTCTCCACAATGCGGTGAGTAATTTGGCCAACCAATAAAGGATTGATAACGCTCACAAGCATACCTGTAGCAGTGCAGTATAAGTGACAGTCACTGGAAAACATAGCCAGCTCTCAGAGCAGGGATTAGACTTTCCCTTTACCTGTCCTAGCCCTTTGGCCCCTAGATCAGCCTTGAACTCCCACACTCTCACTCTTTCAATAAACCTTTGACATCTTTGTTGAGGTTGCTCTGGGGGTCTATATGAGGCACAGGTTTGTGTCTTATCCAGGGGAGGAAAACACTCAGTTGGAGGTCCCCTAATCTGTTTGGACGCTCTACACACCAGCCCCTGGCTACAAGAGCAGGACACTTGATTTGACTGTGGTTTAGAAGAAGATAAGATGGCCCATTTCTCTTATGAAAGACAAGGTTTGCTGCTGGATTTCAGACACTGACTCCCAAATGGGCAAACAGCCTCTGTGCCATGCCAAGTGAGAGATCATGGTTTCTCCTATAAGGTCTGTGATTGGTGTGTGGCCTTTCACCAAAGCTGGGGCTTTAGGGCTCGCAGAAACCAGTCATAGCAGCAGGATGTTCATAGATTTACAGATACTCACGAAACATGGTTCTTCAGACCTAAACTATGTTTTGGTGGTTTCTTCCTGTTACATTTTTCTGTAAGGAGAACTAGTACAACTGTAGTAAATTATCTTTGGGCTTTGGGGTTTTGGGGTGGGGGATTTCCTACTTCACCAGTTATTCTTTGGTAAATAGGACTGTATAGTTTAAATAGTCAAACTGAAGTTTATACTCAATATGATGTTTATCCCAACCTGAAGTCTGAACTTTTGAGACACGGATTTTTTATCCCAATATGTATCATGACTCTAAGTGCTCTATAAATGTTACAATTCAATTGTATTTAAGATCAAACTGCTCAGCTCATTTCTGGAGTTCCTGAAGTCCTCCCATTACAGCTCTCATTTTCAGCACTACCATTCATTGTTACCTGTGTTTGAGGGCTGGACTCAGTTCCTTTTAGGTCTTCAACATCTTAACATCTTCTGCAAAGTTTGGTTAATTTAATGCTCTTCAGTTTTGCCTTCAGATTTGCATTGATTTCAATGCACTTGCTTTGGTTAGATTTTCCGGTGGCATTCTTCTCCTCACTGGGGGAATTCAACTCTGTCATCACAACAAAGCCTGTCAATCACTTACACCCAAACTCGGCTTCTTGGTAGAAAAGCCAATGGTAAACAAGAGGGATCCTCAATGAAAAGCTAGACCACGTTTCTTTCTGCATGTACAGGCTTCAGGAACCTTTTTCATTCGTTGGCCAAACAGAATACACTGGAAAGCCCGTAATCCATAGATGGCCAAAGGATAGGGGCTTATTCAAAGGCAGCACTCAGGAAGGGTGGGGTAATGCCAAAGGCCTAACATAGTGCTTTACAGCTATGAAATCCCAGCAGTTTTTGCCAGCTGTAGCAGGACTCCACTGTGTGGGCGCCAAGCCGCAGGGCCACACACAGGCTCCGTGGCTCAGCACCCACACAGCCAACGTTTTTCTTAAAAAAGTGAAGAAAAAAAAAATGCTGAATCAGACTCTCGGAGCCTAACCAAAAAACATGCACATAAACTATAATTTTTATTATAAAAACTCTAGTTGGGAACATAGATATTGTAGAAAAGCTGGAGAAGAGGGGAAATATTCCTAGTGTTAAAAGCAAGCTAGAGTTCATGGCATTTGACCACAATAGTTTTCTTGGCTGCTATGGTTCTATGACTGATTTAAGAGGGTTTAAGGTTAATAAACCATGGTTGCATGTTATTATCTGTGCAGTTCTTGCACTCTCACTAGCAATGCCATTTATTCATAGATTTATGATGATCACCATAGTAGTATAGAGGTTATGTGTTCTTTAGGAACATTTGCTGGTGGAGGGAAAAAATGAGCAAGGGGGAGAGAGAGAGATCTTCTAATCTGTAGTGCTGCATCCAGGCCATAAAAGGCACTGGTCCATAACCTGGCCCCGTACCTAGAATACACAAAAAACCCCACCCGAAACTGCTCCCTACCCAACCAGCACGACCATAAGAAATATATTTGAATGCATCAAAAAGCATTGCTGGTCTCAACATGATTGACTTATGAGTGGGTCATGAAAAGTGCAGGTAACTAGAAGAAGAAATAGCAAAATTAAAATTATGTCCCTTGACAAAAGAGGCAGCCTTTGCCTTTAATAGGTTCCACAAATTATTTTTTTTTAAGAGAAAAAAAATAGGGGTGTGTTTTTTTTCTTTTTCTTTTAATATTTCATTGCTTCAAGACTTTAAAACCATACTATAAAAGCTGAAGGATATTAATCTGTCATAAAAAGCTTAACACACGGTGATATAAAGGACAGGAAAATGATCTACAACAGTGTTAAACCACAGAATAATTATTAATTATTAAAGCCTCAGCTCCAAAATATTCTAAAGGAGTTTTCCTGCTTTCTGTTAGGTCAGGAAAAGAAAAAGTAAGAAAGAAAAGCCTATAGTCCGTTTCCAGTCTCTCATGCTTTCTGAGCTGAACTCTGCATACAAATCTATATTTGTAAGACACCCTCATCTACCAGTTAATCAAAGCCCTGGAAATTCAAGGAAACCTGTGTTTATGGAAATCTGGCATTTCTGTAAAGTTTTGAATGAGAGCTAAATAGAGCAGTTCATCTCATTGAAACTAATGGCTTCTGCCAAGTGGTTTTGCAGTGCTGGGTCTTCTGGCACAGTCAGCATTTAGGAATTCATTTATGAGCTGGGTTAGCTGGAGACTCTGGAATTCAAATTTATGTCTAAGACTTAGTGGTTTATTCCTGATAGGTCTCTGTAAAGAAATTGTAATCAATTTACCAAACTCGGACTTTGTAATATGCAGAATAGAAAGCTGGCCTTTTTTTCATGATTTAGGGCTTGGGATTTTTTTTTTTTTCCCTTTCCCCGGTGGACAATTGCAAACTGTACACATGTACATTGTGTAACTGAAGGGGGCTTTTTAATCACCCATTCATACTTGCTTTTGAAACAGCTTTGTCCTTGTGCTCTTGACTTGACTTCCTATGGGCCTGATCCTGCTCCCACTGAAAGTGCTAACATTTTCCTTTGGGGGGAACAGAATCTTACTTCAGATGAAGTCGCAGTTGCACATAAAAAGCAGAGAAAAGTGTGGCTTGTCACATGAGTTGATTTTATTTCAATCACTATTTGCATGAACACGCAGTCAGGCTTTATTAAGTACTTGTCTGATTTGCTTAAAAAATATGTCTCCAGGAGCTGGCCAGCATATTTGAATATTGGCTTTTTTTTCTGAGTCATAAAAACCTAGACATTTTTAGCAAGCAATGAACAAGAATTGCTCTACCCTTTCAATGCAACTATAAATTTGCTCCTTTTTTCCCCTTTTAGAACTCCTTTGAAGAAGTCATTGAATAAATTAACAACTTGGAAAGCTGCCTGCCGTTTTTGTTGGCTTTGGGTTTCAGGGAGTTGCTTGGTAAACAAAAGTCAATGGATTCAAACAGTAACAAAGTAATTTAAATGATTAATCAAGTGTTAAAACTAGCTTAACCTCTCCTGTTTTACAAACTCTATATCACCCTCACTAAACTAATAGAGGAATAAGACACCCGTCTGGAAATCTCATCTGAAATATTAGATTGAGAATCAAAAATTCAGCCAAGCAGTGTGGTTTGTAGGGATATCCTGGCGGATAATAAATTGCATTAATCTTACTTAAATTTTCCATCTAAATCATGTCTTGAGACCATATTGCACTGAGGGGAATGTGCCTCGCTTTGAATGCATTGTGCTACTGAAAAGGTTATTAAAAGGGGAAAAAAACAGATAATGACTTTTCTTGTTTTTCTTCTGACTACTTTTTCCAATATTGAGGAACTATGTTAAATATTCTGGCACCTAATGAAGAAAGTCTGCTTTCTCCTGCCAGTGCTTATGTTTTCTAATATAAGATAAGAAACTCACATACTCAGAACACTTGAGGCAAAAAAAATTATTTTTTTTCTGGCCAGAAATTATATGTGTGGACAAAAATAACCCCAGAGTTTTCCCAGCATCGTCAGAGCTAAGTATTTTCCTCATCTTGCTCATTCAGAAGAATTTCACTTTTCCAGCTACGCCGAGTATGAAAACAATATCGGAAAAGCTCCCCTGGGTTTTTCATCAACTTGCAAATCTGAAAGAATTCCAAAGGTTATGAAGTTCTGCCCATCTTTTCTGCTTCTGTCCACCATTTACCACACCAGCATAATTTCCTAAGCCTTAAATGAAATAAAAGATGTTACCATGAAGGGAAGAGTTGCTTAGAAGAACAGTCCCTTGGAAGTTGGGAGTGGTGGTGCTGTCAGCCGCGCTGGTGGATGGGAAGCAGAGCTCTGCAGGCAGGAGCATTGCTCCACTTGTTGGGTTTGTCCTCAGAGCTGATGGAGGGGACCACACCAATGTCCCAAGTGTGCATGGGCACGCACCTGCATTGGGGCTGTGATGGGCAGGAGCAACTCTGGGGCTCCAGCTCCACGCAAGCAAGCAGCAAGAGGTGATGCCAGCATGGCAGCGAGGAGACCGAGCCGGCTGGTGTCCAAGCAAGGCTGCTTGCACTGGGCTTTGGTGTTCACCTAAGGTCCTTACTCAGCTAAAGGATGAATAAGTACAAACTGAGGAGGGAACTGCTGCCAGTTGGCTCCAGAAAAGTCGTAGATGTGTCATCAGTGTGGGACATAGTCATGGTCGTGTTTCTGTCTCGGGGTGCACGAGGGGAAGGATAGGTGACGGAAGCAATAAGTCTACAGAAATCAGCGGGCTGGGGCCTGACATGCTGGTTAGAAGAGGCGGCAGCATGGCTGTTGCCAGAGCTGTCTACAGAAAGATGCTATTATCACCAAACACATCAGCAACCACATCATTCAGAGGAGGATTATTTCCAGAGAGTGTTACACGATATTATGCAATGTCATGCTGATGAAAAATTTTGTTCTCTTCCTATGAAAATTTGGCCTTGGAAGCCCTGAAAAGTTCTCAGCAGCTTCTGTCAGTATTTCATCCCCAGTCCCAAGTCTTAGAGCACTGTGGGAACAGGCGTGCACCAGGCTGGTCTGAAATGAGAGAGAGAAATTGTCTCTCTGATGCCTCAGGACCCACCTGATGCACATCTGACGTGTAGGGTCAAACAGGGGCTGGGGGGAGATGGGAACGTGTTTTGGCTCTCCCTAGCCACGCCCATGCCCATGCCCATCTCCTCCCAGCTGCGGTCCTGCAGCCCTGGGCTAACCAGCTGTGCAAGAATGGGGCAGGGTTAGTTCCCCCTGAAAACACAACTCCTGCTGTATGTCCCACAGCGGTATCTGAGGAGCTTGCCTGCTGTCTTAAATGCTGTCAAGTCTGCAAACACTGTGGTTGTCACAGCAAGGGACGTTGCTGACTTTTCAAAGCCCCACAAGAAGGCCTGTCCCAAAATATGTTTCTCAATCTTTCAAAGCCCCACAAGAAGGCCTGTCCCAAAATATGTTTCTCACTCTTTCTGCAGCATCAAAAGCCCAAGTATGTCAGATCTATTTTCCATGCAAATTGTTTTTGCACAACTAGGAAAATACTGAACAAGCAAATTCTTCTTGGGAAACAAATTCCCATTAAAATCAATGAGGCAAGCTTCCCACTTGTTTCTATGGCATTTTGTTATATATTAAATAGCCTCATGAAAAGAAAACACTTCAGTTGTATTCAGAAGCATCAACACTTTAATATGTGGCTGCTAAATCACAGATCAAGCATAAAAATGAGTCATCTGAGCTCGAAGTTTGTACATTTCCTTATGCAATCGTCGCAATCATCTACAAACTGACTTTTTAAACTCTGGTAAATCAAAATTAAAGTTATGCTTCAGAGGTAGCACTTTCAAGGCACCTGAAGAGTCTTAATTCTTCCCTGAAGTGCAGACACACAGAAGGGGAAAAGAAGGGGGGGCAATTTAAAAAAGAATGAGGCTTTTAAAAATCAATTCATTCTCATTTAAGGCCATAAACTCTGAAATAGCAGTCTGACTTGATTTCAGGGAAGGATTAGCGATGCCTGGGTGGTTTTGCCCTTCTTTTTTTTTCCCTTAATGTATTTGGATTTGTTGTGAGCGCAGTCTTAACTGGGGTTTATGGTGCTTGAGTCAGGGTAACTATATGACCATGTCGAGCTCTTTATCCTTCGAATATGGATACATGTTCTCAGTCTCGGCTTGATTTTGATGTAAGGTTTTGTTCTTTTTCCTGTCTGGGAAGGTATCATAGATTATGCTTGAAAGGTTGAGCCAATTCTGAACTTTTACAAAACTGGACCCCGTAGCCAAGGCACCTCCAAGCTTGCATCCTGTGCTTGGGATTATCTTTTCTTTGACAGGACCAGGAAGAGCAGCAGGAATGCTTTCCATGCCTGAATCTCCCGTGCATTGAGTTTAGGAGTGTGGTACTGATGTGCAGGCAAAATCATCACCCAGCGCCGGGGAGTTCCTCCTCCTTTCAAGCCGGCAGTTTTGTGAATGGCGCTCCCAGCCTCTGGGAGTGATGTGTGGATCAGGATGTGTACTGGGAGCCCAGCTCCCACATCTCCCATAGCACGGGGCTGCTCTCGCATCTAGTGGCGTGGATAACAAAGCTCCCATTGATCTTCAGGCCACAGGATCAGCTTCGTGCAGGCCTAAATTGCTCATCTGTTTTTAATGCCAAGAGCAATTTGTTTTCTTTACAGACAGCGTGGTTGCAAAACCATGTTGTTTAAGATTAAACTCTTTTCATCTGGACATCATGGCAGCAACAACAACAACAAAGAAAAAAATGCTTTTGAAAATAATGAAAAAAATCAAGTAATTTTTTTTTTTTTTTTTATAAAAGAAAGTAATTACATCCAGGCATCCTGGCTGACCACAAATGCCAAGTTTGTGCTTGATGCAGTTTTAACTGGTTGAAATATTATTTCTAAATAAACAGAGTTTAAAATGGAAATTCTGACGAAGCTTTGACTATATTGCTATTGCTATCGTGTTAAATCATTGTTACTGTCCTAGTGGTGTCAGTACATAGCTACAATTGCTTGTGGAATGATGAAAGCTCGAACGCAAAAAATTCAGTTTCTCATATAAACTTCAGAGTAGTCGGCTAGAGGAGAGTTACACCCACCCAACTTTTTAGCATGAAGTCATACTGGATTTGTTATAATAAACAAGTTATTAAATGCAGCTTCTCTCCTAAATCGTTTACATGCTGCACAGCTATTCAAGGAACTCTGGTTTATTTTCAGTACCCACACCTTATCTAGGGTGTTCGTCACAACAGTAATAGCTGGTGCAGTGATTTAAAAGAGTGTTATCCACGCTGACCTTTATTTTTTGTTTTGCTGGAATTTTTTATTGGAATCTTTCAACAGGGATTTTTTGGTGTGTCAGCTATTGCAAATAGGCTTCAGCAAGGTATAAATGGTTAGATTTGGTTTCGAACTATTTATTTGGGTATTAGCACATTTGGAAACCACAGATTTAACTCAGTGAAAGCGTGATTATGGTAATAAAACTGGACCATGCAGAGCTGGACTCTCCTAACTGAAAAGATTTTTTCTTTCTCACATGGACTCACAGATTTTTATTAACAAAATTAAATTCAGAGTCTTCTCAGGTACTGTCACTGTGTAGCACATGGTGTCCTCCAGCTCCTGCATATCATGTTCATGCAAGCAATAAGGAAGAATGCCCTCTAGTTTCTGCTGAGAGACCATTTAACTGGGTCTAGCCATTGAGAAGCACCGCACAAAGGGGAAGAAAAGCAACGTTTCTGTCCCAAAGGGCTCCCAGTGATGCCTGCTGGCAGCTGAGACCCCCACCACCCTGGGCAAGAGAGCTGGGATCCACATCTGGCACACGAACCCACCACTCCTCCAGAGACAGCGATGCTGCACCACCTTCACCATCATCTGCTGGCACCTCTACTGTGAAATAAAGATTTTTTTGCACATGCATGCAAAAAAAATTATGTTATGTACCCAAAGATCTGCACAGGCTATGGATTTTAAAACTGCCTGTAGGTTTAGGCTCTTCTTTATCATTAACAGCCAAATCACACTGCCTACCCAGCTCCTTACTGGCACCTTTTAAAATCCATCAGGACTGGGCAGTGCCTACCGGCATGGTGGTTCTGGGAAAAGCCAAAAGAGAACAAACAAACCAGCCTCAGAGTAAATACGTGCTGTAATCCATCTTGGTCTGAGGGCCTAGCGGCAGCGAGCGTGTGTACGCCAGCCACCCAGCTCTGCACAGCCGTGATGTGCAAACTCACCATTTGAAGTGGAACGCTGACAGGGGGTTATTTATGGAAACTTGTGTCTGAGGAATATGTGTATATACATAGTGCAGCACACAGGAGGACACAGGCACTGCTGCCAGCGGGCAAGGTCATCCAGCAGGCTTCTTGCAACGCCGGTCTTTTTGTCTTGGAGGAACAGCAGTTTGCATGATACTTGGCAGTAGCTTGAAAGCTCACTTTCTCATCTCATCGCTGGCGAAAATGACTGCGGTGTCCAGGTGTTACAGCTGGACAGTTTGTCTTGCTCTGTGCATTGCTACTTCCTTCCTGAGATAATAACGAAACCACATCGGCCTACTGTGATGACCACTAGGAGGAATTTTTCTTCCCCTTCTCTGTCAGCCAGTTCTTATTTCATGCCAGTTCTGCCTCTGTGTATTTACCATGTTACATCCCTCCTCTCGTTTAAAATAAATGGTCTGTGGGAGGGTGAGAGAAGGGGTCCAGTGCCTGGTTGCCCCCTCCACATATGAATTACAAGCCAAGCCAGAGCATGGACAGACAATACTCCTTGACTGTCCTCATCTCTGGAGACAGACTGTCAGATAAGTTTGTAAAAGAGAAGGAAGAAAAGCTGGAGAAACTAAAACTAGCCCTAGCCCTTCACAATCCAGTACTTCCACTTGGAAATCTGCACTCGTGGCCACGTGGTACCAGTCACAGCTCAGCAGGCAACAGCCCCTGGGGACTCCAAATTCAACTCATCCCTCAGCCAGGAGCACCCATGCTGCTGGGAGGCTTCCCTGCCTCAGGTTGTGCTCAGGAAAGGACTGGCCTAGCCGGGCTGCCTAAAGTG
Organism: Gorsachius magnificus; assembly: GCA_034008185.1. Taxonomy (NCBI): domain Eukaryota; kingdom Metazoa; phylum Chordata; class Aves; order Pelecaniformes; family Ardeidae; genus Gorsachius; species Gorsachius magnificus. The sequence continues at coordinate 8,145,173 of CM067083.1, read as the reverse complement.
TCACAGCTGCAATGGCAGGCGGAGAGCCTCGGTCCTCACCTTTGGTTTTCCATTAAACATTGAGCACAGACTCAAGGTATAAAGCTCCTGAGGTATGGCCAAGGTCCTCCTTGGTGCAGGCTCCAGGGTAGCCTGGGCTCCTAGACCCCTTGCACACATAACCTAATTTTAGCAAGCTGTCTGTCAATCCGTGGATGGCTTGCCTAAAACCTCTGAACTGCCAGGCTTGCTGAGCTGGACGCCTTAAAAAAGTGCTTATTCCACAGGCGTTGGAACCTGCAGTTTCCTCAAAAGTTATTTCTTCTTAGTTTTTTCCCCTAACTGAATGTTTTCTTGCTTCATCAATTCAGTGTTTTAGCATTCATTCTTATAATTTTATTAGGGAAAAAGGTGGTGCTCTGAACAAGACAGTGATAGAAAGCAAAAACCTCAAAAAGATGGGGAAAAAAAAAGCTGAATTTTCAATAGCTTAATTTCAGCTTATTTTAGTGAACTATTCCAAAAGTTGGGTTTCCCTTTGTGTCTGAAAAAAAGGGCCTGAGTTCTCATTAGCACAGTGCTATTCATGAGATCTCTGGTTCTTACTGTGTTTGCTGGAGCCTAAATATGAAGTGCAGAGAGGTGCCAAACTGAGTGAAAACATGCTTTTCTGAGCAATTAGGACTAGGTTTGGTACAGACCTAACTTTGGCTGGAGGGTTGCTATGTTGCAAAGCGGTTGTCCCTCGTTGCACAGCAATGACAACCTGAATCGAATTCTTCTTCTCCAAACCTCCCATCTTTTGGGTAATCCAGACTCAGTTTTAATCCTGGCTGAGACACTACTGGGCTGAACTAAAACCTAGACTTGAAACAATTCTGAACTCAGAGGCAGTCTAAATGCAAATCTGCAGCCAGCTTTACAGTTAGGACATGTCCGTGGCGCCCAGCATCATGTAATTAATAATACCTAGGGGAGGGGGTTCCACCCCTAGGTCCACCAGCACTTTGTAAGAACGGATGTAATGTTTCTCCCATTCTGCAAATGAGGAAACTGAGGCACAAAATGACTTGTTTCAAGCCACTTATCTTATAGTCCGTAGCCCAACAAGTCTTTTTTGGTGGGTCACACTCAGCCCACATAGGAGTCCTGTGCAGGCAATAAAGCTGCGGCTCTTTATTTGAATTAGCACTGCAATGGCAGCCTGATTTACGGACTCTTCTGCTGCTGGGGTCAAAAATTAAGTCACTTTTCAGCCATGGGGGCAGACCTGCCAACTGTAATTAAAAGCTTTCCTTTGAAATATGTGTCAGACTTTACACATGGTGAAAAGTGCTTCTCACAATATGAGCTTTCAGGCTGCTGCGCTGAACAACACACATGCGGCTAACCACTTCTCTGTTGGGTCCCAACAGCATCTGTTCCTTTGCCAACATTTTACTGGCATTCCACCGAAATCAGTGTAGCGTGCAGTTCTGCCAGGTAAGGCCAGAAGCAATTAAGAGGTTAATAGACTCAATCCGACTTCAAACGGCGACACAAACCTCAGAGGTGAACCGAACAGACTGCTATCAAATGAGGAAAACAGATAGACTTTGTGATGATTTGACTAATTGCAGGAGAGGCTGCAGGTGATGCTCTTCCCACCCCTTCTCCAAGACGTTTGCTGGCTGGCTGGGCGTCATTGATCGCAGCTTGCGCGAGAGTCTTAAAACCCCTAAATCAAGGAAGCAATCAAAGGTAACTATGTCCCTAAGTCATCTGGGCTCTTTTGAAAACCTCAGTGCTCATCTCCCTGTTCTGGAAAGAGCTACCTCCAAAATTTCAGCTCCTGCCGGGAAAGTGTAATGCCATCCTGGCCGCCCCTCAGCGGCATGCTCTGACTTCGGCGGGGGGGGCTTTTCCTGCAGCGAACGCCTCACCCGCTGCTTTTCAGGTGGATTAAGCTGTCTGTGGAGAATCACACAGGCTTTCTTGTGAGATTTCCAGAGTTCCTTGTCTCCAGCCAAGTCAGAAATACTGCTAGCGCAGCCACCTTGTGGCACTTGGGTATCTGCACTTTCAGTCCCAGGAGACAACAGGAAGCGCAGAGTCAAGCCAGAATTTAAAATAAATACATAAAAGTTAAGCAAATATTTTTGAACCTCTCGAGCAGGTTTGGATTTTGTTTGATTCAAAGTAATAATAATACTTAGCACTTACAGTGTACTTTATAGTTTGAAAACACTATACAGACTTTAACTACTTCGGTTTTGGGCAATGGTCTGGATCAGCTCTTGTTTGATCTGAATCAGTTCTCCCGTGCCTGGAGAGTATATTTGAGAAGTCAGAGAGAGAAGTGGGAATATCCTTTGTGTCTTTTGGGTTCTTCTTTCAATTTTTTGCCACTGGGACCATTGTAGGAAATCATTCCACCTTCTTTCTACTTTAGTTTACCCAACAGAGAACATGTTCTCCAGCCTCACTTGCAGGCCTGTTGTGAGATTTAATTTTGATGGTGCATCTAAGGCCCTCTGACAGTTACTATGCAGATGCAGATGTTTCTCATTCTTTCTCACTTGCCTGGTGAAAATTAAAGCCTAAATTAGGAAGGAAATAAATACTGGCAGCTAAACAGCTCAAACCATCCACGATTACCTATATTGTTCTAATAGTAATCTCATCCACGGCCCGAGGCACAAGGGTTTTGAAAAGGTTACAGTAAAATATGTAAATAGATGAACCATATGGATCAAAAAAATTCTCTCGGGTCCTAGTGTATGTCTATTGTGGCTTCAGCTCTCCTTCCAAGCCTTGTTTTTCCAAGAGTCAGCTTTAAAGCTCAGCATAGCTACTGGACCAGTTTATGATCTAAAGACATATTTACAAGTTCAAACCACTTCAGGACCTAATTATATTCTGGACATGCTACAATATTTGGATGCCAAAACGTCCGTATTCTTTGAAATGAATGTTTGGTAGCTTTCTCAAGAAGACCTCGTTTCACAAACTCCAGTTACAACAAATGAACACATGTTCCTCTTTTTGTTTCCTCTTTTTTTGCTGAATTTGAGAAAAAAAGTAATCATACCGCAATGGAAAACACTTCATTTTCTCATTAAAAAGTACATTTCAGCAGCTTTTCATCACACTGTCTTGCCACCCTCAGCTTTCTGTGAAGGCAACAATCTTGTAGCAGCCAGTGTGGCGTGGAGAAGGGACACAAATGACCATGGAACAGAAAGCAGTCTTTCATAGAATCATAGAATCATAGAATGTTTTGGGTTGGAAGGGACCCCTAGAGGTCATCTAGTCCAACCCCCCCTCAGGGAGCAGGGACACCACTAACCAGATCAGGTTGCTCAGAGCCCCATCCAACCTGGCCTGGAATGTTCCCAGGGATGGGGCCTCCACCACCTCTCTGGGCAACCCATTCCAGTGTTTCACCACCCTCATTGTAAAGAATTTCCTCCTTATATCCAGTCTAAATCTACCCTGGTTTAGTTTAAAACCATTACCCCTTGTCCTGACACAGCTGGCCCTACTAAAAAAGATTTTCCCCATCTTTCCTATAGGCCCCCTTTAGGTACTGAAAGGCCTCAATCAGGTCTGCCCGCAGCCTTCTCTTCTCCAGGCTGAACAACCCCAACTCCCTCAACCTGTCCTCATAAGAGAGGTGCTCCAGCCCTCGGATCATTTTAGTAGCCCTCCTCTGGCCCCGTTCCAACAGTTCCATGTCCTTCTTGTGCTGAGGGCTCCAGAGCTGGACGCAGTACTCTAGGTGAGGTCTCACCAGAGCAGAGTAGAGGGGAAGAATCACCTCCCTCGACCTGCTGGCCACACTTCTCCTGATGCAGCCCAGAATACGGTTGGCCTTCTGGGCCGCCAGCGCACATTGCCGGCTCATGTCCAGCTTTTCATCCACCAGCACGCCCATCACCCTTCTCCATCAACTCTAGTGGGTGCAAGGAGAAGCTCAGTTTAAGGGGAGCAGCAGTCATTAACCAAGGCTTCTTGTTCCCCAGGTTCTTTATTCCTTCACCTCGACACTTCTCACGGAACCAGTGAGTGGAGGTGGATGGGGCTCACGGAACCAGTGAATGGAGGTGGATGGGGCTGGTCTTGCTGGTCCTTGCCCCATACATTTTATAGCACTAAGCCAAGCACTGCTGCCTTGATTTCCCAGTATTGTGCCAGCAGGCAGGCAACTGGGGAGCCTGCTGATCTCTGTGGACATGAAGGTTGCTGGATGCTTTGCTGGACACGCTCAGGACACAGCAGAACTAGCCTGAAGCCACCAGAGAAGGGAATCGAGGGCCAGAGAAAATTCCTCACTGACTTCAGCACGCACTTGGTCCGGTTCAAAGCATTAGACAGCAATACAGGACAGCAGCAAAAGTTGGAGCTCTGGGAAGAGACCATACAGCTGGTCATGCTCCCAGGACAGGAGGCTAACACTGATAGTGAAACGGAGCCCAGCCCTGGCACAGGGGAGCGCGTCTTGTCTCTGCGTGGTGCCGCTCCAGGCGCAGGCAGCAGCTGGTGAAAAGGCAGGAAGCTGCTGGTAGGAGAAAGCTGGAGGCCGAGCTGCTCTGCATCCCCAGGACCTCATGCGGTGTTACTCGGTGACGAGAGGCTGCAAGCAGTGGGTGACATGCCAGCCTGGTGTGCACGTTTCAGAACCATGTCTGAGTGCAACCTATTTTGCCATATCTAGAACCAAGTTTTTCAAGTTTTCCTTCTCACAACTGATCACTTACCGTCCCTACAATTTTTCTTGCTGCTTATTCTCCATAGACGTTGCCACCTCTTTGATCTCTACATAAATACACGCAGCTCTTGAGCACATTGTTTACATAGATTAAAAGGAATCCTAAACCTTACATGTACACACTGATAACCTCAACTCTGATTTGTGATTGAGTACCTGAAAATGGCTTTTACTCTCTGGAATTTTAAGGTTTACAACAACAAGCCAGATGTCTTAAGCCTTAGACAGCATGGGCTTTCCCTTTTGAATACAGCAAACACCAGCTTCCATGGTAAAGTCGGATATCCAGCAGTGGTGCCTCTGAATACCAGAATGGCATTCAAGCCTGTGAATTTTACTGTGATCCACAGAGACGGTTTTATCTTCTATGAGCAGGATCAGTTTATGCATCATCCTGACAGTGCAAGTATCTTGAGAGAGGTATGCTGTGCTCTTAAGCTCTTCTCTGAAGCACAGAAACCAGACCTTAAAACATAACCCGGTGTGGCACGTGAAGTAACTTGAATGTTATTAAGTCACTGTTGAATTTGCACAATCTCTGTATATGTTCAAAACCTGACAGATTATATTCTCACAATTCTTCCAGTAAGATGGCCTCATCTTTTCAAAAGAAAAGCATGGGAATGTTAGCTCAAATCTCAAGATTATGAGACTAGAGAACACTGCATATAGTTAACATATACATTAAGGCCAGTAACTTTCGCAGCTTCTTGAATTCCTTGATTCATTACTTACTGTAATTGTATCTATAAGCATCATCACTGATTCTTAATGCTTTAATTATAATTAAAAATTTTCTTCTGAAGAGTGTGCTTGCCAGTAGAGCTGCATACTAATACAGACTGCAGTAAAACGAGGGAACAGTTTATGTGTCTATACCAGCACCAACACTAAAACCACTCCAACTTACTAGACAACCTCACAAACATTCATAGGTCCATTAATTATAAACTGTGGTCATTAGAGGCTATTTTCCTCATGTACACTGACCACAGGACTTCCCTGAATTAAATCTTGCTTGAGCTAAGGTAGATTGTTCAGGAAAAAAAAAAAAAAAAGCACTGTAAGATCAAGTCACAAAGATTTGTTTGTAGTACCTGCACTGCGACTTGAGCTTTTGGAGCACAACTACCTGGCAGTGCCAATCCAGAGTTACAGGAGCCTTTGATGTGCAGAGCATGGAGACTCTTAGGTGAAGAGGAATCTGCTACCTCGTTAATGAGGTTAATCCTGTACTACCACATCTGTGCTGAATGCTGCACTGCTTAGCTCAGCCCACCTAAGGCAACAACACTTTCAGGGAGCCTGTGGTTATTTTTAAAAAGCCGCAAACGCTGTAGAGAGGCTTCCTTCTACACATTTATTTCTGGAAGCCTCCAGACAGGTAGAAAAATCATGGCAATGCAGGCACAGGAAAGATCTCATCTGCTGCACAATTATTTTCAGGAATGAGATGCCACAGTGCACTGATTCAAATGATGCCGAGATCATATATTAATGGGGTGTGGTGTATGGAATGAGTTCACGTCGAATTGCACAAAATCCCGAAGCAGACAGAGTTTGGGGAATATAATACATACTCTGAATAAAGACAGGCTGTTTATAGCCTGAATCAGTACATGAAGTTGCCATACAGTAAGTCACAAGTGCATGGAAATCTACCTCACCAAGAAGAGATACTGTGATAACATTTAACAGATTTTTTTTTTCTACCTGGCACTTGACACTTTAGTCCTTTTCAAGTGTCTGACCACCTCCATGTGCTTCGGAAACCTCTCTGCCAATCCCAACAAGGCTTGAGAAGATCACAGGAGTTTTCACATACTTGGCTGCCCCAACTTATTAAACAGTCTCCTTATAGGATGTTTTTATTTTTCAGCCTATATCCCAAAAATCTGATGTTCTTGGACAAGGAAATGTGATTGCGGGTGGGCTCAGGAGTTTCTACCCTCACTGCTTTCCTACCTGGTCTAAGGAAAGTTCTTTAGACGAGAAAGAGGCTTCTCCCAGACTTCTCCAGGAGGTGATTTCACAGCCCTAACTCACACTGAATGGCTCATAGCCATACATATGGCCAGCCCTTCGGCTGATAAAAATGGGTAGAGTGCCAGGGTTTTGCCCCTTCATGCTGTGTAAGACAACTCATGTCATCAAAGACTGCAAAATCAAGCTATGAATTTTACAGCCGTAATGTATGGATCACCCGCTGAATTCTCCAAGTGGGACCTGTGGATCTTTAAAAGCACACTTTCTACTGAAAATATCTACATGGATCCAATGCTGACTTTGAAAAAAGGAATTCTCTTTGTCCCACAAACACTCACACCTTCCTTGCTCCACCTTATTTTCAAGGGAAGCCAAGGCAAAGAGAGAGGTTTTATAAGAAGTGTTGAAGGTCAGAAAGGCCAGACGCTCATTCCTGGTAATGTCTTGCCCCAGAAGATGTGTAGGAAATCCATGCAGCCCTGTTAGTCTCGAAGGCTGGTTTAGAAAGTCAGGGTAGGTACACTTGTGCTAGTGTTCTATATCTATCCTTGAACTAGTCTTCTTGACCCCATAATATCAACATAAAGGGAAAAAGGCACTTCCAGAACATGAGTTAAATCTTCCTGAGCCTGATGATGAGGTTGGCCAAATGAATCATGCTCTCGTATAGCCTGTATCTCTCCATGAAGAGTCTAGTTAGAAGTAGGAAACTACTCTGTGGGCACCTTTACTGGAGATGTTAAGAAAAGTGAATCCCATTGGAAGAGACTTCCCTAAAGATATCCCCAAGGCCTCTGCTTTAAGGTAATGATAATATTGCAAGAGTTCCAAAAATAATTATTTCCTAAGCTACCAAGATGTGATGAATTCTAGAGCTTTCCTAAAGGATGTTTCCTGATAATGCCTTCAACCCACATTCCTCCTGCTTTCCTGGAGTCAACTGTGGATAAAAGAGAGTGAGTCTGAGGACTGATAACTATTGAATCCCTGTAAGTATGGGTGGTCTAGGGAGTCACAGCTTGGTTTCTGTATCTTTTTGGTTTTCATGAAGCTGTCTGAATTTCTTTACAGCCTACCTTACTCTTTTGTGCCTGCTTGGCTCCACTAGCCAGCATGTTTGAAGGACAGAGGCAATTCTCCAACTACTCCTACCCAACCTATCAGTCTCTGTTCCCATCCATCTATCTGAGAGCATTAATGGTCTAGACCATGGTGACTTCTCTTCTAGCTACTCCACACTGTTTCCTCCTAACAGAAACAAAGTACGGGAGTGAGAGGGGGAAAGAGAGTTAGCTCTGCATGTCTTGTGACAAGGTCTGAACCCTACAGCACTTGTACCATAAGCCTTAATATCTCAGAAGAAGAAAAATGCACAGTTCAGTGGTTTTGGTTGATAGCTAACGAAATACCAGTGATGCTGCCGTACAGCCTTGTGTTCCTGGTCAATCCCCCATTGCCACCTGTCCTGACCAATAAATAGCGAGTTGTCCAAGTTGTCATCTTTGTTCACTCCTTCTGAATCCTTTCCAGCAACATACCAAGTCTGAAGAGCGTAGTCTCAGGAGTCATAGGTAGATTTCTCCTTAGTAATATCTATTATTTGAGCCAGACTGGAAGAGTCTGGTGGATCCTTACAGAAAACCTCCAAGGCTGGTGAACACCCCTGTGTGTTTTGCTCTTGTTTTGCCATTACTAGTCCTCTGTTCAGGAGAAATGCTACCAAGAAAGAGACCTTGAAGGTACTGTGCACATTAGAAAGTGCTGCCAACTCCTCTAACTCCTCTATATTGATCCTATTTGATATCAGTGAGATATATTTATCCAGAGAATGCCTGACTGTCAGCAAAAAGGGAAGCTCTTCTTTTCAGCATTTGTCTTCCTGCAAAGATTAAGGACCTGGTCTCTAACTCTTTCTGTCATGGAGAACTTGCCCCTTTAATGTGGGTCCAAAGTCCCTGCAACTGAACATATGCTTCCCAGATGGACCTAATTAAGACTACGTGGTGGTATTTGGGGGTGAGTAAACAGAGAAAAAGGAAACTTTCTTAGTGGGAGGTCTATGGAAAGAGCTGCAGAGGACTGAGAACTGGGAGACCACTAGAGTGACTGGCTGGTGTCTTCTCACTGAGAGCCACAAAGAGAGGAGAGCTTGTGGACTGAGTCCTTCGTGTTATGGAGTCAAGCTTGAAGGCCAGAGGATATGGGGAACAGCAGAAACAGAGCAAAAAATAAATCTTGAGGTGTGTCTGGAGAGAAACAACTCTGAGATGTCAACTGAGACATTCCTGCAGGGAAGGACAAGGGAGGGCTGTTGATGAGGACAGATTAAGAGCTGTGGAAATGGCAGAAGAAGGCATAACTGCAACATTTGCCATGTTTGTAATACCTCTGTTTGGGATGGAGTTGGTTCATTTTCAACCATTTGTATAGCTGATGAATGCTACTTCTGTTTTCTCTCCTCAGAGAGTCATGGCTTAATAATATTATAAGATTATCAAAGGAGTAAGTAATTAGATTTTCCTTACCTGCTGCAAGGCAGTTGCTCCAAATCTCTCTCCCCACGTAGAGAATCTGACAAGCTCTCATTGCTTGCTGCACTCACACGAGGACCCATCTTTCAACAAGCAGGAATTGAGGACCTACAATTTTGGAAACCAGTGTTGGAAGACATTGGTGAGTCTGGAGGAGTTAGGTTAACAATAAACAGGACATCATTTGGTATTAGCAATGTGACATGAAGCAGACGAACGGCTGCATCATGGTTGTAAATTCTTTGGACCAGTGACTGCTCTTCATCATGGACACAGCACCTGGAAGAGTGAAGCCACATTAGGGTTTCTGGGAACACCTGTCATGCTCCTAAAGAACAAGTGTGGACTTCTCCAGTCAAATGGCTGGCTGTCATCTCCCAAAGGAGGCCTGCACTTCAGCTCCTGAACATACATTTAGTTCTACCTTACAGACCTGCTGAAATCTGGTGGGACAAGTGGCATCATAGTTGTGAAACTAGGACTGGGTTTCATACAAAATCAATTTTGCACACCAGGATTTTCACATGGTCTGAGAAAGCCCAAGAGTTGTGTGTTACTGGTGCAATTTCATAGTCATTGCTATTTTATTTGAAAGGTTTGTTAGAAGTCCTGTAATCTGCCACAGCAAGATGCATTGATCCCCCTAGGGGGGATCAATTAATCTCTTTACATCCAGCCCAGGTTGAGAGGTAAAAACTGAAGACCTCAGGTTGACCAGAGGGAAAGTGATTTGTGTTCTCGTCTCATCCTTCAAAAGATCACAGTCAACACAGCAGAGGGAGAGCCACAGTGGTGTTGGCAACCTGGTAAGTGTGCACAAAGAAATCTGAAGACTCTGGAAATTAAACAGTTCTCCTTGGCTGAGGAATGAGTCTTCCAGAGGCAGTTCCCACAGTTTAGTGGGTCTCTGAGCAGAAAGATGGGATGCAGGTAGGGCTTTGTGTGTCTCTACCAGGTTAGGGAATAAATTCAGGGTAAAGTATTGAGAGAGAAAAAAACAAGTGCAAACACAGCCATCACAAAACAACAACAGCATTTCAGGCAAAGCGAACATTAAATTTGTTGGGGAGAGAAGTTAGCAAATGTGTCTAGTTCTTGAAAATGGGAGAAAAGTTTGCTTCAAACTTTCTTTATTTTTTTTTAAAGCTCCTTGCTTCCCATCAAATCATTCCATTTACCGTTTACCTACAAGCATTTTGTGAGACAGCACTGGAGATTACACAAGTTTCTCCATGCAAGACCTCTAACGCTATGTCTTTCCCATTTCTCTCCCTCTCCCCAGCATTCTCATCCCCCTGTTCTGAGTCCTTCCAGAGTCTGACTCCAGTCCCCAGATCCAAGGATGGGATTTTTTTTCTCAGGGAAGACTCCCTTAGACCTCTGGACTCCAGCAGTTTCAGGAATGTGGCTATGGGAGAGCAAAATCCCAGAAGAAATATGAAGTTCATTTTTTAACTAAAATTATGATTTATGAGGAACAGCTGAACAGGCTATGCGAGGTTTCATTTAAATAGATTTGAGGGTCACAATGATTTAGTAGAACTGTATATGCTTACTCTTTTGTGAGACTTATACATCACATATGTAAGTACCAGGCTTCTTTTCCTACTGTCTCTATGTTTAGTCTTACATGTGATAACCACGTGCTTTCAGCACCTCACATACACTAATGGGTGTTTTCGTCAAAAAGCCCCTCAAGAATTGAGAGATGGAGAAATGAACAGATTAAGTGTGCCCAGGAAAGCTGTAGGCAGGCTGGGACCATGCCCCAGGTTTCTCACGTCTCAACTCCAGATGCCTCAGTTGCTCCCTTTCCTCCTCATTCTGCTGCTACAGTGGACACTCTTCCTCACCCATTGCTTCAGCTTACATTTTTATGTTATTGCTTCAAGTGGAAGTTCATCTCCAGAAGTCCCCCAGCTCCACCACAGGATGGTGAGGAGCAGGTTGGAAGCACACCTGGGCCACTGGAAAGCTCAGCAGTCACCCCGGGGGCTGCTGGCCCCTGCCACCAGGAGTGCTTTGCCATTATTGCCATCATTGCAACTTAGACAAAGAACCCAGCTGAACTCCAGACACAGAAACGAGTATTAACACACAGAGAAGAGCTGATGTTCTTCAGAGAAACAGATGGAAACACACTAGCTTGAAAAATCACAGAAGAATCAATGAGTCCACTCAAACGTAACCTGCAGGCTCTATCTACTTAATCTACTGCTCTGCCATGGACAACCTCACACGGTCAAGCACAATTCTCCCCAAAAGTCAGGTGCACACACATGCACCTGCCTCCATTTCAGTAATGCAACACAGAGCCTACCCTCCTATGCTAGGTCTAAGACGGGAACAACTATTTAAAGTTTTAATAATGAGCTTAGCCTCTACCTCTGGCTAAACCATGCAGAAAGGGAGTAACATGGAACCATTTTCATTCCTGTGGGGTTTTTATTCGTGCTGGTGCACTAGATATGAGGGGTTTAAGGATATTTTCTCTGCCTAAGTCTCCCATTACTGTGGTTGAAACAGTTAGTCAACTTTAAAATATTTTCCTTGGCATAATACCTTTGAAATAGGGAAGAGCCCTATCTTCAGTTTTGGAGGGCAGGGAAATGTGGGATCAATTTGTGAATGTGTTTGCCTAAAGATATCAGGTGGGATTTTGAAGAACATCAATAAGAGTCAAAGTGGGCCTTTGATAGCCCATTAGAAATCAACTGCAACTTGAAGCTCCCAAATCTCCTTAAAAATCTGGCTTAGAGTACCCTTAAGCATCCTGTGTGTCACTTCTACATCTGCAGATGAGCAGGGAGCTGAATACTGGTTTCTTATATCTCAGCAGAAGGCACTAAAACCACTTGTGTTTCTACCATACAATTCTAGAGAAAATTTCTCTGTAAGTTGTGTTTGGCAGACCGTCTTCAGTGAGTGCAGTAATAAATATGTGTCTACTTTTGCACTCCTCCTCACTTTCAAATTTAATCATATGTTGCTTATAGTGTTTCGTAATGTAGAAGCCCAACAGATATGAGGAAGTCTTCTCATTGTTTTTCTTGCGCTTAATAGATAAGTGATCTGCTCTGAGACTAACATTGGTGGAAGCTAAGCATCCAACTTTTTTTTAATAAATCTATGCAATGCATAATTATAAATTATAACATAAAATATTTCTAATCTGTCTGTGTCCAGGTAGCTAATAGTTAATATCCCCTTTTCATAATGATTCTACTTCTCATGGATTGGCAACCTGAAGCAACATTAATGTCTCAGTGTCACCTGTGTATCAATAGAAAGTAAGGTTAAATATTATACAGAAGTGGTGTTTACACCGTCTCACGTAGCTAAGTCTAGTAGAGCTTCACTGGCCCCTTCACCCCAGACAAGGTGTAGAATAGGATCAGAATCCATTTTTTTCTACTCTACCATCCATGTTGCTGCTTCTGAAAGAGATAAACAAAACCTCTTCAGGGCACTGGTTGTATTTTATTAGTGTTAGGGTCAGACATGAAGGTCAGCTCCATATCCTAAGTACTTCAAGGCCAGCGGTATTTGGATGTAAAGCTGGTCTCATGTCAAAGACATACACCACCTGGAAAAAATAGGTTTATAATACTAATCTGATGTGCTACATGCTGATGCTTTTGAGCTTTGTAGATGTGTAGACCTGGAAATCACTGTTGCTTATGAGTTCTACATCTAACGCGTAGGTAGAAAGTGGCTCAGCTCCTAAAGCATGGAAAAAAGTGACAGTAAATCCCTGTGATTTGGAAATGGCATTCAAAGGCATACGTGCATGCTGCAGCAAAGAAATCCTGCTTCACACATGGTAAAATAAAAGCTTGGAGGAAATCTTACTGCTAAGGTGGGTTGCATATGTGTTTTTGCAAGTGTGTTTATGTAGAGTTTTTAGATCCCGAAACTAGAGGCCTTGCTCAGGCAAAAATCCAACTGGCTAAACGGAAATGTTGCCTTATGCAGTCTGCAAAACCGGGCTGGGAGTGCATGTTTGTACATTCTCTGTGCATGCTACAGGTCAAGGAAAAGGTTTCCAGGACCTCTTATTTGTGTCTCCCTCCTCAATATGTAGCCAAGATGCAGGTAAAATTCCCATGACTTTCAAAGAGGTTGCAGAATTTGGCCCACTGGGTATCAAAACAGCTCTGAACAGTGGAGTACAGCTAAATTATTCCAACACCAGACAAATGGGTCTGCCTAACCTAAGCCATAACATTTGAATTATTAATGTTCTCTAATAAAGGGGATAAAGTGTCTGTAGAAAAGAGTGTTTCAGAGCTCTGCTAAAGATCATGCCTATTTTAATTTAGAAGTTCAGCTTGAGGAGAGACAATGCTGGCATTGTGTTACAGAGATTTAAAATGAGTCTGTCTTGAGGATTTTCCTCTGTCCTTATCTGTAATAATAGAATTTAAAAAAGAGTCAGAGCAAGAGCAGCAGCACTGGAAAATATCTTTCTCAGAAACTATAGCAGACAGGTCACAACATTTTTAAACAATGATAGTAACATTTATTCTATCAAAGCCATTTTATGTTTTATTTGGAACTCTGGCGCCTTTATTTTTTTAAGCTCTCATAACATGACACTAATTACAGACATCAAGATGCTCTATAGAAGATACCAGTCAAAATCCAGATGCTGCTTCTTTTCCTTTCTCTGCACTCCCACCCCAGCCCTTTTGTGTGCATTACATCATTGCATAGTTTATTTTAAAAGTGCCTCAAAAATGCAACGATAGTAATTGTAGACAGCAGGAAATTGATGGTGAGCACCTCTGGTCTGCAAATTCCTTTACAAAGCACTCCTGCTGCTCATCAGAAGACCTTCTTGTTAGCAGAGACCTGAAAATACATAGGCTTGAAAATACAGTTTGGGTGATGTGTTAAAAAAAAGTTGGGCTAAAGTAATTTTTGTCTTAGGGTTGTGCATGCACGCTTCCTCCCCTCTGTCTCCTCCAGCAAATGGAAATGACCAGATCAGTCAGAGGGATGGTTAGAAGGGTTTCTATTGTGCCCTCTGGGAGGCTGATCTGCTGCCGCAGTGCATGAAGGGCCAGGTAGGAGCACCACTTGTCTCTGGCTCCCCAGTGAGCACCCACAGGTGCAGGTTTGGGGTGAAATATCTTGAGAGAGACCCACATCTCAGGGGTGTCAGCCAGCCCAGAGAAACCCAAGATGATGGGCAGGCCACAACCCCTTTCTGTCACAGTTGGCCGCAAGAAGTCATTGCCATTTCTTGGGGAGCTGGTGTACTCCATAGCTCTTCAGGCGGTGGTGGCCCTTCACAAAACACCCATAGCTAAAATAACCAAGGGGCCTCAGCCACCAGTGGCAGCACTTGAAACTGAAGTATCCCATGGTTTTTAGAAACCCTGATACCCTGTAGCAGGTGGTAAAATTACCATCCAGCCTTCAAAATTGTTGAGCTTCACCTTGACTTGACCACATGAGCATCTGCAGGCTTCATGTGACATTTCAGCTGGGATAGCATCATCCAGAAGAGCATCTGAGCCATGACTTGACCCTGTGCATGTCCCCACTGCATCACAGGGGTTCCCCACAACTCACACCTTCTTGCCCTGGGCCTAGCTGGCATCACTGAAATGGCCAGCTTTGGTCAGGATACTATGGGCTCGACTCTGCTCTGTGTCACCGATCACTTAGCACATCCTCAGACCTTTCTGGTGACACATACGCAACAGTCCTGTCATGCTGCAGGGCTGAGGGACAGCCACCTCCCTTGCATTTTCCCGCAGGCAGACAGCTCACAAGATGAAATCCTAGCCCTGTTGTAAGTGTGAATCGGGATTTCAGCCAAAATGTTGCAACAAACACATTAGTCCTGCAGAGTAAGCAAATAAAGTGGCAACTCTACACCAGTAAAGAACAGGAAGCTTTTGATGACACTGGGTCCAATTTTTTAGCCTATTAAGATTTCCATTACCCTCAGGCTCATTATTCAGCAATAAGCAAACACCAATAAATCTGAAATAACAAGTGAAACACATGCACTTAAGCAAAAAAATAATCCCAGTAAATGTTCTTTCATTTAGCACATTAGAAACGGTCAGCACAGCAATATCAGGGTGATTATGAAGCTCTGAAATACATCCCATCCTCCAAAACAAGGGTCCCACGAGCCTGCTAAGGTGCAAGACTCAGGTCTTTGCAGCCGGGGAAGAAGGGAGGATCCATGGTAGGACTCCTGTCACAGATTTCCTTCATGCCCATATCTGAGAGGCTCCTTTCCAGCGGTAATGGCAAGGACTAAAATAAACGTGTGGATATTCCTTCCCCATTTCAGTGCTGTCAGGAGCGGTGCAATCGGCACACACCTTTGTGTCTACATCGTGCTGTCAAGTACATATACTCTGTTTCACGTGTATGGAAATGATATGTCTTTAAGTACTACAAAAGTCATTTTCCCACTAGAAGAATTATTATCTTTTTTTGCCACTGTCTGGGTTAAAATACCTTGTGGACCTGTGAGCAGATCCAAATTGTTCCTTTTTCATTAAACTGTGGAAGGTTTATTCTACATTTCCATAAGTAGCCATTTTAATTTTTCCATTTTCCTTTCTTAAACAGGAAACCTCTCCACTGCTTCTCCACTTTCTCTAAGCTCTTTGTTTATATTCTACTTCCATTACCAGAATTATTCTTACATTTTTCCATCCCCTATTCTGAACAAACATTTACGCTGACTCTGAATGACTCTTCTTACATATGAAGGGGAACAACAAAGCAAGAGGGAACAAAAGTAACATCTCCATGAGAAGATGAAATGTGGCTGCTACCTCCACGCTGTTGGCAGCCTTGGAAGGGAACTGTTTGCCAGCCCTGAGCATCCCTGGCCACAGGGGCATGCTAAAAATGCAGAAAGTAGAGCCATGTGAATCATACAGCCATACATGCCATGGTTCACAAAAGTCAATTACCTTTTCACTCATGAGTTTTTATCTAGTTATAAAATTATGAATATCTGTCTGCTAGGCTCCTCTCTGCCCACTTGGGCAGAGGAAAAAGAACCCAGCCAACACAAGGGATGTGGTCCTCATTTCTCCTTCGGGCTAGCAGCTCATTCAGCCAACACCGCCTGAGAAGGGAGTGACGAGCAGTCGGGCCAGGAGCTTTGTCTTGGCTGTCTGGGAAGAAGCAGCAGGGAAGAAAGACTGCTCTGCAGAGCAGGAAAAGCAGGCACATCTGGACACATCTGGTCACCAGGAGGGTGTCCACAGCCACAGGGGCAAATGGCAGAGTGGAACAGGGGGTTAGATGGGCTCTGTAGGAGAGCTTGCTGTTAGAAGCAAGTGGTTACCACGACACACACATACAGTGTCAGGAATCCTTCCCTCATCTCTCCAAGTTGTGTCAGAGCCCAAGCCTGGCTGTTGAGCACTGATCAGCCTTCTATTCTGTGCTCACAGTGTGCACCGCCTGCCAGTTGTGCCATCGTGGCAAGGACTTGTCTGTCCAAGCAGTTCACAGGAAACTTTTTTCACTCCAGGAGAGGACAAGGAAGACCATCTTCAAACAGCTTCTCTCCACCCCATCCCTCTGTTTGCAGCAGGTAGGTGTTGTGCAGGGGAATACATCTTCCAGTCTCCCAACCCCCAGCAGCATGTTGTGATATATGGAAACCCCAGCAATCAACAGAGAGGAAGAGCTGAAATTTTTCCCTCTGCTCAACTCTCACAGCCTTCCTTCCTTAAAACAAACACACCACTGTACATTTGCTGGGTAACGTATCTTAATGCATTGAGCACAAGACCAGTCAACACCTCCCATTCTCTTCTGCTGCTGATTTGCTATTTGTCCCGTAAATATTCTTTTAGCATCTTATTAGTTGGGCTACAGATAACCTATAAAAAGAAGGGAAATTTCCACATTTGTGTATATGTTTTCCACCTTTTCCCAAAATCCAAATACTCAGCTCGCAAAGTCTGTAGACATGTCGGGCCTTTTCCACAGATGGTCTTTAGAAACTTTATTACTATCCATGAGAAACAAGACAAGAATTTGCTTGGAGGTCCCACGATGGATTTGCAGGCCTGGTGGTTGAAAAAAATGAAATGTTTTTGCTTGAAATCTGAATATATTCAATCTGTAAATCATTGCCTGACAATAAACCCATGCTCTTTTCAGAGTTGCTTTTTACTGTAAGCATTTTACAGCCTAATTTCTAGAGAGAAGATCTTTGAGTAAAAGATCATGTGATAAAATTTCTTGACATAGTTTATGCTTTCGCTGTGTTATTTTCAGTTTTATCCCAAAATAAAGAGAGTGCTAAAATTGTGACAGTTCTGTATCTTCTAAATCTGGTTTTAATTGCATCTTCCATCCTTTTGTTTGTAAAATATGATTTACAAATGTCTAGTTATTAGTTCTACTGAAGTTGTCTTACTGAACAGCCGATGTTAATCCCACCCACACATCCTAGTAAAGGAGCACAGCGGATTTTTAAACTCTGGCTCAGCATCTCATCTCTTCTGTGGCGATGAAAATGAATATTGCATCTATGGCAAGGCATGTCAAGCTCTCTGTGGAATTTATTATGCTCTCTGCACCAAATGTTCTACCAGCAGGTCTGCCTCATGCTATTCAGAACATGTATAATTAGAAAAGAATTCAGCTAATGCTGGAAAGAATGACTGTCCATAACTCATCAGGTTAGAAAGTTGGAAGACCTAGAGCAGAAAAGAAATGAGTGGAATATTCAGCTGAAGAGGAAAAACTCGTTTTCTTTGCTTTCTCACTGGAAGAATAACTATTTTGTGTGTAAGATGCAGTTCA
Organism: Gorsachius magnificus; assembly: GCA_034008185.1. Classification (NCBI taxonomy): domain Eukaryota; kingdom Metazoa; phylum Chordata; class Aves; order Pelecaniformes; family Ardeidae; genus Gorsachius; species Gorsachius magnificus. The sequence continues at coordinate 8,127,122 of CM067083.1, read as the reverse complement.
TTATCTCCTCTTCTACCAGGCAACCACATTCTTGATCACTGCGGGCAGCAGACACAGGACGCTACCATTGGTCCCACAGCACAATCTTTGGATAGCTGGAGGGGCAATTCTTGCTTAGGAATGCACTCTCCAGGCTGGGGGTGACTATGTTTCTGGTTTAAGTCCAGGGAGAAAGTTCTGCCTTGTCTGAGTCCCCAGGATCTCTGAGGCCCAATGCAAATGTGCAGAGCTCTTGGCTTGTCCCTTCAACAATGGGGGCTTCAACAATGCCCCATGCTACTGATAGCAGAGAGCATTAGTGGTGGCTTACACACAATAACTTCAGGACTCTCTTCCTTTCTCACATTCTTACATGAGACCAAGATTGCTGAAGTCAATAGAGAGACCTCTGTGGTCAACCTGAGCTGTGAGGGAACCCAAATTTGTTCCTAGGTGATGAACACCAGGATCCTTACTCTCAGTCAATTCACTCTAGTCCTTGTTCATGATTTCAGGATTTTTGGACTCCACTTTTGCAATATCACAATGTCTACTTTAACTACTCTCCACATCTAACAGGCTTCTAACAATGAGGATCACGTTTTTGCATCCTTCTTTTGTCTTCATTGTAATGTCTTTCCCAAGTTTCCCAGTTGCATCAAATTCCTTCCTCATTATCAGAACCTGAGCACTGATCTCTTCCTAGTCTTAACTCTCCTGGACTCTGATTTCTCTCTGCAAACTGGAGGCCAACTCCTTTGCTACAAAAAGAAGGGAAGAGCTGGCTCTTCATAGACATAGCCTTCAGACAAAACTCACTCTTCATCTTCAAACTGGAAACATTTGCATTAGCATGAATAACATGCAAGATAAGGCTTAGGGTTCATTTAATAAATTATTTTGAAGATTTTCCCAAGTAATCATTTTTCTTCCTTTGTAAATAGAAGTCTTGATCACTAGTTTAGGTATTGGAGATTTCTGGGAAAGGAGGGACTAGTTTATCTAGGTGATAAGGCACGGAGATATCCTTTGTCACATTTGCTAAAAATATTAATAATTGTATTTTGAGTGTGAGTATACTTGTGCCTGTCTCATTAGGGCTAAATCTCTGCTTGTTTCATTTTTCTTAATATTATTCTCATCTGCAACTTCACTGCTAGAAGAAGGTGCTCATCATACAAGTCTGTCTTCAAGGTTTCAGTGGCACAGGCTCCTACTGAAGGGAAAGGACTTTCGATGGTAACATCACTAACAGAAACTGGTCAACATAGGAGATGTAGCTCTAATTTTTTAGTTCATCCTGATGAGTCCAATCTTCTGTGTGTGTGACCAAGAAGTGTCCTACTTCTTATCTGGTCCAGGAAAAGATGTTTAGGGAAAGCACAGAAGACCTAGGGCACATATCACAGAGTGATTCATCTCCATTACACTCGGCCAGTTTCCGAGAAGCAATAGTTTTGGATTTCCTGAGGTAGAGGTTACACATGGACAATCACTTTGAAGAGTCACTGGTTGACCTATCCTTAATGAATTTGTCTCATCCGTTGCAGAATTCATTGGTACTTTTGGTCTCTATGAGGCGTAGCAGCCAGGAATCTCGTATCTCCCTCCGTTGCTTTTGTAACTGCTGTCTCACACTGTCGCTAGTACTTGTATGAGTACATTGCAGTTAATCATTTCTTCATGCTCTCTGCCAGCTCCAGCATTTCACAGGGCCCTGTCAGATACCAGCTCTGCCATTTCTTTTCTGAGCTGAAGAGAGAAAGACCTTATAACCCCTCCTTGTAGAGAAGCTTCCAATAGTCTTTATTGCCCTTCTCTCTACATTTACTAAATTACTTGTATTCTTTTTAAGATGCAACAAAATTTTAGGTCCTGGATAAGTACCGTTGTGGCAATAATAAAAATAGCAGCATACTCCATCTGTTGCACTGTCTAAGTCTTTTACTCCATCTTTCAGCTGATCAATCTTTCTTGATGCTTTTTTGGAAATTTTTTTCTCATTTTCATTTTCCATGGAGACACATCCCCTACATTTTCCTTCCCAATTGTTGTGTGACGGGAGTAGGGGAGGCAAAAGACATTGTCTGCTCTTCAGGTCTGCAACTGAAACAATACCATAGAATGGCAATAAAGGCATAGCACAATCAAAGCATCAGATTAAAAGGCTTATCTAACAAATGATCATTGAAAATATCTACGCTTAAACAATGCATACTTATGATGCCCCCCTCATTCCTTGAATGGTGAATAGGACTATTTCTGTGTACTTAATCACACTTTAAATCACACTGTATAGTATACTTTGTGGCAATATGTGATGGCCAAAGTACATAAAATATGATGAAGTTAAGAAGTTGCAGCTGAACTAACAATATATTCTCCTGGAAGGAGACATTGAATAAATCGTGGATGGTTTTTGATAGCCAATTAAAGTTCTTGTAAGAGCTCTGCTGCATTTCTCTGCATTCTTCAGTTGTAATCTTTTAAACAAGTATTTGTAAATATTCCCCTAAACTTCCAAGGGATTAACAAATTAATGTGTCTCTTGCAACAACCAGTTAGCGTAATGAATGCAAACTTAAGAGAACATTTCCCATCAGGAAGTAATAATTTCATCTAGTTTTTTGGTGACAATCGCAATTTCTGTTTTGTGAGCAGTCATGTATGTTCATGCATATTTCTTCAGAGATTGACAAAGTGGATTTAGAGTCAGACACAGATTTTCCCAATAGACAGGCCACAGATTTCCATAATGGGAAAGAAAGCAATTTTTTCCCCTCAATTTTGTCAAAGCCAAAAATGCAAGATATGAACAAAACAGTTTCTAACTGCAATATTGTATAATGAGCACTAATGAATGAAGACAGAAGGTACGGTCTTGTAAACCATTCACAGAGAAGATTAAGCAGATCAGACTTTTACCTTAGAGTTTGTCATTGAGTCATTCAGAAATGGAGCTAATCACTCTGGACTAGATTTCATAAAGTACCAGATGATTGCACTTGTCTCATTTTTTCCTGTGTGCACCATCAGAGAGGACCAAGATTTGATTTTAAAAAATGCAGGTTCTATAGAGCTCTCTTAAAGCTGTAGATTGTCTGAAAATCTGCAAAGCCCTTCCCAAGACCTTGATCAAGAAAACCCCTTTAGCTTATGTGTAAATATGTGATTGCTGTCTTCCAAAGGCTGACTCAAAGGTGTTCACACTGCCCAAGCCACAGTTATTCTGCTCTAGGGCCTAGGATGGCCATGGGTTGCCCTGGAAGCACCTTTCTACCTCCCTTTCATCTCCTCCTTGCTGCCTTGAGCCCTCCCAAGCATGCAGAAAATGTCTCGTAACTGCCGTCCAACTTGAAAATTTTGGGGTGCCATTTGGTAGTTGGCCAGCTCCTGCCTGCGATCTTTAATTGGCCACTTTCTTTAACCTTAGCTGTAGGATTTTTGCATTTAGTTTCCCCTAGAAGGGATTGTAATACTCACCAGCTTCACATCCTACGCAAAGCTCGGTTAGTGTTTGGACAGCTTTTTGAGGTCCAGAGATGAAAAATACACAGCAATGCAAAGGCTTATCAGATGGTTACAGCATTAGAATATAATTATTCAACTTGAAATTCAGCTATAAAGAAGCATGTTGATAGAGAGAGGGTAAACACATTTGCATGAAATCCAAACCCATCCAACTTTTTGAGTTCGGATTATATTAACTGCTTCCCTTTCCTGAGTCATCCTTCCTCCCATGCCTCAACCTCAAGCCAAATTTGTTGTTCACTTGCACCTGTGCAAAGGGCTTCTCTAATGCTACCTTGCCAGTTAAGACTGATATAATTAATTTTCTTATTCTTTACTTGTTTGTGAAAAATGTTTCCTCCTTCCCTCTGGGGGCACCCAGGGAGGCAGCAGCTAAAACTTGATGCAGCAGTCTATTTCTCTGTTTTATCAGATCAAAACCCACCTCTCCTTGAGGAATCATATTTGCAGTCTCTCATCACCATGAAGATTAATTGCTTCAAGCATGACAAAGGCTCACACAAAGTTTTAGCCATATCCACAATCAATCCTGCTTTTCATCACCCCTGGCTTCACCTGCTTTCCTGCAGTTCAATTCACAGACAATATTCTGCACAAGTGAGCAGCCACCTACCTCCTACCACAATAATTGCACCTCTTCGATGTCTGAGGAGGCATTTCAGAGCCCCTTTGCAAGAAAAGCAGAAGTATTAAACTTGAAGGAAAAGCATTCTTCCTAGCCAACTGTAGTCCTGGAAGCCTCAGAGCTGATGCCTGTTCTCAGTGTGTCTTTCCTTATGCACATTAAAAAAAAAAAAAAAACCAGAAGAAGGATTAATTATTTGGATTCTGATCCAGATCAGAAGTGAATCGCAAACTACAGCTGGTGAAAGTGTTTCTGTTTCATGCATAAACATAAATAGAGAATTACAACTCTTTTTCAACATCTTATTTTTTTGTACTCTTCCACGAGCCCTATGGCTGGCTATATTGTGTGTGCATACATGTTTTTATATACATATATACATATATACATAAAACACCAGTTTTAAACAAAATTAATCTCTTTCTTTTTAGTCTAGACGCATGGAAACTGGCTAAGCTGCTAATGGACGGCTCTTAATACAGCTCAAGAAGAAGAGACCTCTGATGGCCTCCCAGACAGCTGGGAGATAACTGAGGTTAGAAAGAAAGGCTCCGTGTCTTGTGGATGCGATCCAGAGTTCAGGGGCTTATTTTGTCTCCTATCTCCCAGCTCTCACAGGATGAGACCCTGGTCCACCCCTCACATGTCCTCTGAGAGATCTGGTCAGACCAACAGTGAGTTCCAGCAGGTATCTGAGGAGGTCAAGGCTGTACCTGCCCACATAGACAGTAAAAACCAACAGTGCAAGGATCCAGGTTTGCCTCCTTCCTGCCTTGCTTTGAGAGACGGTAGGTAATTTCACACCTGCCCTTGTATCTGAGACCCGATATATCTCCGGCTCTGCTGACTGTATTAAACAAAGTCCTTTCTAGCCCAGCTAGGTGCCCCTCTCCTCACTTTTCTTGGCATCAGCTGCCATGCTGACATCCCTGAAATCCTTCCTGACTTGCTGCGTTTGCTCTCCCCTTCTCTTTCTCCCTGGGCAAGTGTGAAGATTCCCAAAAAGTGATCAGTGAGGAGCTGTCCTCCTATCACAACCAGCTGGTGCTAACGCTATGCGGTCTGCCCAGCTCTCTGCACCTCCCCAGGTCGCTGTCAGCCCCTCTCCACCACAATCCAGGCTCCTTCCGAACCAAGCAAAAGAAGGAGAAATGCAAATATGCCCTGTGTGGCACCTCCGCACACAGCTGCGGGGCCCTGGAGCACAGTCTGGGAGGGAGACACCCTGGTGCAAGGCATGCAAGGAGCCTCCTGCCTTGTCTGCTGGCAGCTCCCATCTTCACCCCTACCACGCCACATCTTCCAGGGGTGGCCTCAGGCAGGGCTCTGGCTGCGTTCCTCGTGGTCTGGCAGCCCCACAGCAGCCCCATGGCAGGTCAGGGAATATTCTGACCTCCCACAGGACCCAGCCATGGTCCCCATCACCCACCTCAGGTGCCGGGACAGTGCAGGCAGGTCGCCTCCTCCTCAGCCCCCACACCCACCAGACACCACTTATGACATGAATGTTGCAAAAACAAAACCCAGCTTTTTCCACACCAAAATTAAAAAGTACATAAGATTGACTTAGAAGCTGTGAGAATGTTATAACTGGAAATATATTAGGGGTGTTTTCATTTGCTCTCTGGGTTTTCAGCATTTCTGGTTGTCTTTCCAAACTTTCTGTTGCAAGAACAAGGATGAGAAACCATTTATTTCCCATGTACAGCTGAGGCTGTCATATAAATGTGGTTCCAGAAGCTGGAGCTTTAGGAAAAAAATGGCAAGCATCCCCAGTAAAATTATGAATGTCGGCAACACTCTTTGTATTTATGAAAACTTTAGTGAGGCCCAGCAATGAATAAAGATAGAGCTAAGACTATAATGAGACCTGAGAAATCCAAGCTTGACCCTTTAACTTGCCACAGGATTTCTGTATCACCTCAGGGAAGTGGATCCTGCTTGGTTTCACTGAAGATGTTGAATCCACTTGGTTTGGCAAAGCCAGGTCGAGAGCAGTCAGCATCTTGCAGGACAGAGACCTCTGTGCTTCAGTGTCCTAAATGTAAACATCGGAGCTACTTCTTCTGTCCTGCTCTCCAGCGAGCAAGGTGTTCTCTGCATCAGGGATTTTCCCCGTGAACTTGGCACAGGTTCAAAAACCACTCAGTAACTATTAACCATAATTAATCCTCAGCATTAATTTCTACACCATCATTACTCTGAACGGGTAATGTTTTGGTGCATAGCAAAATTACATACCTTGAAAAAGCACCAAATAGTGACATTGCTAGATGCGTCTGCCACCAGTATATATTTCAGGGACCGCATGGGGACTGTGTACCTGGAGGATCCCCCATGCAGCAAAGCAGCCTGTGATACAAAACTGAAAAAAACCCATGATTTGCTAATTTACAACTAATAATTAAAAGGGCCTGTCAAAGAGCCAAGCTTCCTCAGCATGTGTTTAACATTACTTCTGAGAAGGTCATTGCTGGCTTCTCCGGGAAGGGAGTTCCGGAGAGGGTACAGTAAGTGCACGGAGTTTAAATGAGCAGCCCCGGCGCAGACATTTTGCAGTCTTCAGGGATGCACAAACAATTCTGCCTCGGCAGCGCAGAAACAATGCCCTGTATTCACAAAGACTACAGGAACTTCAATATTGTGTGGAGGGGAGGTGGGAGTGAGGGAAGTCTTGAAATGCGGATAAATTGGTATTCACCAAGTGCCATTCCTTAATTTACAACAGTCTTTAGCTTCGGAGGCAATTGCCAAGGTGCTCATAAAAAGAGAAATGATGAATATTCAGGATGTCTTCTGAATCCATTAGGCAACTGAGGATGAGGTCTCCATATGTATAACTTCGGCTGTTCTCACATGCTGGTAGAGAGAGTGCCAAGATGGCGTCAGGAAGAAAAATGGCTCCTTAAGTTGCCAATGGGGAGAGAGGAAAGGAAAAAAAAATTTATATCAAGTGCATGGAAATGAAAATTTGTTTAAGCACAGTAATTCAACCTAAATGTGCGCTGCATGGCATGGCGTGAACCTGGCTCTCGGAGCTATCTGGCACGGCCGGCTCTGTGGACAGGTGTGCGTGGGATCACTGTCAAGTTAAAAGCAGTCACTGAACGGGTTTCTTTTTCCACACCATCCCCTCCAAGGGTCTCAGAGAGCCTGAGTGAATTCGGCCTCAGGACAAGGAAAGGCTCAGGCTAGACCAAGAAGAGGAAAAGCTCAACCTACAGAGGCTGAGCGTCGGACCCTGAGTGAGGAGCAAGTTGGTGATGGAACAGGCTTTCTCCTTCATCCGCTCCCCCAACTCCCTGTTTCCCTCCTTGACAACCTTTACCAACGTCCTAGATAAGGTAGATGAGGCACTTACACTCACAGTCAGTAACTGATGAGGAAAACATGCTGTCCAACTCTTACATCCCAGAAAATAATGTCTCCTGAATGCCATGAATCATGGAGGATCACGGGCCATTAATCACCAAAGGGTGAAAGGGACGAGTTTAAAGTCATGTGTACCAAACACAGCCATTTCTCTGAGGAATCTCAGACCTGGCATCATTCATTTTGCTTTCTCAGGGAAGAATCGCAAAGGTTAGAATAAATAATGCCACAGCCTCCTGAGTTCAGCTGGCAGTGAGGCCAAGCCTCCTGTTGAGGAGAGGAGGCTTTGGTCCCAGGAGGTGCGTATTGCCACAGGAGGCATGGGGGCGCATAACAGTGACACTCTTCTGGTCCCAGAGTCACTGGGTCTTCCCTGAAAGACTGTAGGGAGTCACTGGAATTTGTGGGGAAAGCAGAATGGTGATGACCTTTATTGTCCCTGCCTCTTGGGGTTGTCAGCATCCTGATTTGGTTAACAACTCAGGTTCACAGCCTGTCTCTGGAACCACTCTGCATGTTTGTGTGATGGGGCATCCCAAATGCAACTTTCTGGAAGGAAGGGGCTATCCCCTGCAAGGCTGTATTGCCTACGATGTTAGCTACCTGCCTTTCCAGCCATGACTGTAAAAATGGGGTGGGCACAGTGGGGACACACAGAGAGGTCTCACTGGGGAAGTACTTGATGAATTTTAGTAGTCTTTTCTGCTGCCTTTTAGGCAAGTTAAGAGCCAGCAGCTGATAACCAGATAGTGCATGAGGCTCTACCACAGATACCAGGTCATCACAGATCCATATACCCAGCTCAGGGACCTTCAAGTGTGTGATTTACCCCTCTCCCACTCCTAAATATGGACTTGGGGACAAGGATGTACCTCACACCTGAAAGATACACTACCCACCTATCAAGAATTATTAGATTATAGTCATGGCTAGTTTAGTTGCTCATGTGGCTGTTGCTATTGTTTCTTGGTTTTTCCACATCAGTCTCACATCCACTTTAAATAAAAAATGCCAACACACCTGGAGCAGCAGGTTGCCTTAGTAAAGACAAATACAATTCTTCAGACTCACATATTATCTAGCCACAGGGTTTGAGTTCAGTTCAGTTCAGAGTTGAGTTTTGCACTCTGCAGTTATTTACAGAACACTTTGTGTTCATGCAGCTCAGCTTTCTAGGGTGCTTTTTTTCTTTTTAGAACTGTTTTCTCCAACCAGTCACTCATTATTTCGCAAATGGGACTGGTCACCACTTCTGGTCGGGCTGTTCCTAATCTGTGATGAAATGAGTGAAACACGATACGTGAGAGAGGGCACTTCCATCATTAATCCCCAGCACTTACATTCATACACGAGTACCTTGCCCACATGCAAGCATGGGCATTTGCAAGAAGAACAATGAGAACTTGGCAAGAGGCTGAGCATTCCCCCATTTGAGTGTTTGCAGGAAGCTGTCAAAAAGGAGGAGAGTGGTAGAAACACACTGAGTCCAGAGCATTTAATAGAATTGTTCCATGGACATGTTCCACAATTGTCTTTCCTCCCTCCACGCTCAGCTGCAATCACCAGGAGCGGACAGGGGCACGGGTAACACCAGCACATGCTTTTCCCACTGCTTCTAAGATTAATATGAATAATGTTCCACAGTCTGTCATTGTGAAAATACCAGAGAGCATCCTGCAAAAGCAAGCCAAAGAGTTATAGCTAGACATTAATAAGAAGGGAACAAACAAAGCATCTCAAAGGTGGCAGAATAACACCACCGCAGTGACTAGCAGGATGAAATAGCTCCAAACGAGTTTTCCCTGATCTACTATCAGCAACCATCCCTTACGCAGCACTCAGAGGAGTTCGGCAACACAGCGCGTTCTGGGCTCGTGGCAGCGGAGGCTGCACTGAGGCGTAGAGTTCATCCGGTGAGCTCCAGTCTGTCAGTGGTGTGATTAGCCATGGTCTGAGAAGGTAGCCAGCAGTGTCTGCATTCCAGACCACAACTAAGAGTCTCTGTCACAGTTCGTTGCATTGCAATGAAAATTAATTTTCCTTCATCATTTTATCCTCGTGAAAAACAAAAAAAAAAAAAAAAAAAGAAAAAAAAAGGAAAAAAAAAAAGGGGAGACTTAATAGAAGGGAAAACCCACAGGGCACTTAGCTGAAGGAGCTCTCTGAAAGAGGCTTTAAAGATGGAAGTCTTGTCTGTCATCTCAGCTGCTAAGTAATACTAGTGGTGGGACTCTTGGAAAAATTAGTACAAATTGCATTGCCGAAAGGACTGCTGCAAAGATGTTTCTGTGTAGTTTTATGGTTGCGGTGAAGACCAGTGGGCGTTAAACTTGTCTTCAGGGGTATAATTTGGGTAAATCTCAACTTTCAAGTGTTCAGTCCCTGAACTTAAAAGGCAGATTCCCCACTAACCACTGCCCTGCTTCCAGATCTTGCACTTACAACACTGTGTGCAGGTATTTGTGCCACCAAAAATCATGGCAGCAATTCCAGAAATGTCTGTATCCAGAATGGTGGGTACATACTTTGGAAGCTATGATGACTTTCCCAGGCCTTTCTTCCTGAGGCAAAATGAAAAGCACCAGTTGGAAACAGAACCTCTCTATACTTTTCCCTTGCAATGAATACAAGGTTCATCTATTTTTCTCCTTTTTTTTCCATCAAGAAAACTAGCATTTCATATGCGTTATATGATTCTATGTTGGATATTGCCAGTTAGGAGCAGAATATTATCCTATTGCCTGTGTATTCTTTGGTCATCTATTGTCATAGTTCAGGACATTTCCAGCTCCAGTTCTACAAAGTCATTTCTCATGGTTACCTATGATCAAGTGCAATGAAAAGGCCCAGATCGCTTACAGATTCTCAATGCTGATGCTGGTATCCATCATTTTCATTTCGCTGTCATGGGAGATTCAGGTCTGGATATTTGTAGGAAGGTGAGTGCAGGACTCCAAGATGAGCAGAATGAGAGGACTGAAGTTCTCTGTATTTCTACTCAACACCAACAACAGCAGTGGAGGCTTTCCACATTGTCGTGTCAAAGTGCTTCAGTACTGACCAGGTGTCTCAGGAGGAGGTAGTGGTTTATGCCTCATGATCCTCCATGCCCATTCCCCTTTCCATGCCTCGGTTGTTTTTACTCTTAAATAGAGAAACATTATACAGTCAACTGCAGAGAACCACCTGAGCCGCTTTGCATGGATGAAGGGCTGACTGTGACATGGCTGGGACTTGAACCTCTGGATTTAGAGGGTTCTGTTTAGAACAAGCTTGTCTTATTAAATGACAAAGTCATCTATTCAAAAGCAACGGTCTTAAGCTTTTTCTTTCTTCTAACAGCATAACTTCATTCACTTCAATGGAATTGCATTTGGTTTACACAGGTGTGAGAGGGAAATCAAGTAGCATAGAGAAATGTTTTCTTTTGAAATATTTTTGGAGAAGAGGGGTAAAAAACCTGCTTTTAGACCAATGCAAACATTTTCATGGAAATTTTCATTAGGGTTAAAATTTTCTGGACAAAAACTGGAAATGTATTTTTAAAGCTTTGGGTTTCCATTTTTTTTATGAAAAACTGAAGTCTTTTGTCAAAAATACTTAGAAAAACTAACTTCTTTTTTCAAAATTTCCCATAATAGCTTTTTTTAAGCAACTTTAATAGAAAAATTAAAAGTAGTATGAATATGAAACCAATAAAAAACTGACACAACTGAGCCTGACAAACTAGCTGTGTAGCTTAACATACATTAACCAGGGATAAACATGAGTTGTTTAAACTATATATTTAAGATGTTTCTGCTAATATACTTCATAGAGGTGCAAGTGAAGGGCAAGGGGAAGGTTTTCCCTGAATTTAGATTTTATGCAACTCACATAAAACTAAGAAGGAAATTAAAGGAGAATGGAGGGAGGTGGAGTAAAACCAAAAATGGATCACAGGTAATAGCCATCTCCATACATTTTGAGGCCCTTAAGATATTGATGTCCCTAGTATGATATACCCAAGAATCATCTAGCCCATGGGCTCCAAAACTGGTACGCATACCCTAATGTCAGATGAGGTCATGGCAAGTGAGCCACAGCCAGGCCATGGCCACGCATGCAATTGTAAAATTCTGCATTCTGCAGCTGAAAGTTCAATATTCAGGTATGTGGCTGCCCACTGAGAAATTCCAAGGACTCCAGTGCTCACTTTGTCCAAAACAATTGGAAACCTCTGATCTAGATACTGTATATATTTAAGCACTGTAGCAGAGATACTCTGGAGCTAGGTAAATAGGGCAATAGTTAAGGCTAGGTCTCCTCAGTTTTCACAGCAAGAAACAATCTGAATAGATGCCTTCATTTAAACAGTGATTCAACACAGCAAAGTGCCGATGTTTCATTCACCTAATGGTAATGTCATTGCCTTATAATACAGAAGAATAAGAGTGAAATTCAGAAAATAAAGAATAAAGCCCTGAACAGAGGCCTCAAGACGTGGTTTTCAAAGCCAACTCTTCCAAATGCAAGGAGGCAGTTGTGACTCTTTTGTTCATGATCCATTTCTCTAGAAACACTATAAGAATTAATTATGATAAAACAAGAAAGCACAGTTGCACAAGGACAACAGAGGGCCCAGTCTGAAGAAGGATCGACCCTACAGGGCTTTAGGAATAACATTCATGAAAAAAGAAAAGAGGAGGAAGAGAACATCTGCACAGTCTCAACCTAAGAGTGAATGGCTGCATCTCTAGCCTACGTGCACTTGGCATTGCGACCCAGCATTTGCGGGCACACTATCAGCAAATAACACTGCATGACTGTGGTGGAGACCAAAGACACCCCAAACTTCCTGGACATACCTTGTAGGAACAAGAGACAATTTTTTTACACAACCTCTTCCCCTGGTCATGCCAGGTTGGGGGTAAACTAGAATTTAAGTGATCTCACAGGCTACAGGCTGAGTGAATGTGAGAGGAACGAGAGCAAGAAGAAATCATTTGGACAAAAGTTAAAAATAAACTGGAGAGTGTGCATTTGCTGGGCTGTATACCGGACAAATAGTTTTCAATAATGTGAGATTTATAACATGCTGTAATATTCCTGAAAATTTTGTAACATCATCCCAAGAGGCAGGCCACGACTGCTTGGCTTGCATTAGATTGGCCATAGCAAAAAGCACTGAAAACATCATTTATGGGGTTTTTGTTTAAAAAAAAAGGCATGGGGAAGAAACTGAAAAGGAAAGAGAGGAAATGAGAGTCATCACACCATATCTGTCCCAGAAGAACAAAAATCCAGAAGCTGATTTCTTTCAGGGAAAAGAACCAGGAAGGAAGTTTTCAGCAAAATAAGGACAGCGAAAGGGAGGTCAGGCTTCCCCCTGAGCGAAGAGGGAGAATTTCTTTCATGGGGTTGCTGTCTGAGTATAACAGGAAGAGACTTAAGAGGTTACATCTGCTAGGGTTCCCCAAGAGATCGCTGAGAGTTGACTTGACTGCCCTTCAGCCATCTACACAAGGAGACATGTTTCCCCTATCAGACAAGGGTATAACAAGGTCTAGTGACTACAAGATGAAACCAGCAGAACTAAGGCACACTGGTTATAACAGGGAGTGCTTTCAGCAACCTCCCTAGACACGTGGCAGGTTCTCCCATGATGTGAGGCCTCTGAATCAAGGAAACGTATTTTGAAAGGCAGGTTTTAATTTAATCTAAGGGTACAAATTTTATGCAGGGTTTATTAAATTAAAACCCATGGCCTTTGTTTAACAGAAATTTAAATTAGATAACCATAATATAACAATTTATTCTGCCTTAAAATCTATAAAATTGCAAAGGAACGAAGTTTATGTTGTTGTCCTTTTGCAAAAGTTGTCATAATAATCCTTCTTTCACAAGAAGATTTTGAAGTATTTTATGAAACATTAATAACCCCAAATAAGTGTCTTCAAATCAGGCAGTCTGGGGAAAGTCCAAGTCTCTCGAAGCAATGTCTTGTCCTATGAACTATTGATGCAGGTCAGGAGCACTTAGTGAGCAGGAGCACAAATACGTTTTAACGTAACAACCAGGAATAGCCACCAAAGTATTCTGTTTTATTCCAGTCTCCTGAAGCCAGTAGAAAAGAGACAAAGAGATTCAAGGACTGTAACGGAAATAATTAGGAACAAGGGAAAAGAAATTAAAAGATTCAGCCTTTTTGGTAGAAAGAGGACATGTCTAAGAGTAGAGTTCCCCTAACTTGTAATCCAAGAATCCAAAGGCTTGCAATGGGCAGGAGACATAACAAATTCAAAACTAATGGAGGAGAATGTTCTTTCACTGCAAAGTCCATTGCCAGTCCATGGCCAGCAGATTCCCAGGATTCAGTGGAAAGATCAGCTAATCCCTGGTTCTCTTCCAAGCCCTATGTGTGTGAAGTCTCCAGTTGTCATATATATGCCCTCGTCATGCAAATCTATAATCCTATAGGTGGCAGCAGCTGGTGGAACAAGGTGTGCGTGTTCGATGGGTTTGGGCCCTCCTCAGTCACACAGAAGTCCTAGTGGTCCTGCTTGCCTTGGCCTCCCTTCTACAGGCCAAACTAGCTCCCATGTCACAAAGCTGTTTCAGAGATCCACTCACAAAACATTAGACTCAACAAAATACGTATTTTTTTTGCTTTAGGCTATACCATTTACTTAGTGTAACACAGACTTCAGACTGATCTCTACCTCAGCCATCCCATGGGGCCCAAGGGCCAGCTGCAGAGGACTCTTCCTTCAAAGTCAGATGCCATCAGCTTAATAAAGAAGAATTGCTGATTCAAACTGCCCTTCCCAGAGGGCTATGGGAACTATGAAACAGGCTTCAAACAGCAAACCAAGATTCTTCAAAGTACAGCCAAAAATCCTTCAAGACTAAGGAACATATGGCTGAGCCAGGATGCAAACCCAGTCCTAACCTTGCAGGCAATACCAAGAGCTTCCTATGTTTCTGGGCATAAATAATCCACTGACTGAAGGGCATTGTGAACAGTACTGCCATGTAATGGCTTTTCCATAATTACCCAATATGAGTCTCTTGGCACCTTTTTTCTAGATCCTCTGGTCTTGGCTATGGCCAGTAACAGGACACACCCAACAAAGTGGACTAGTTTTCCCATTCATTTCTTCTGCTCTTTGCCTCTTCTTTGGCTTTAGGTTTGGAGGGAGACTGTCCTCACCTGGGTGTTTCAAAAGGGCCTGCTGGGTGCAGATGCTACTGCAAGTGCAATTGGTATTTTTGCAGTTGGAGGGATTATTCTGTGCTCAGACGCCATGCAAGAAAATGAGGTATAACTGCCGAGATAGCTGGCAGAGACCCTAATAGATTATAGATTACACAGTGTCAGATGCACAAGCAGTACTCATCTTAAGTAAGATTTTAATTCCTTTAAAAGCTGCGATAAGTTATAAAGAAAGGTAATATAAAATGTAGGATAAAGTGTGGGCTTATTTTACTTCAGGCTCTCTACCACGTGGGGACCAAAGGAGAGGCAATGGATCGTGGTTTTTATTGCTTGGCTGCAATGTCAAAATTGGGTTGGTTTAAAATATTTATGACATGAGAGAAAGAAAATCTGTGAATTACTCAGAACTTAATGTATGCACTCTCAATGTGCTTCACATTTTCTTTGGTTGGGGACAGCAGAGTGGGGAATTGAGGATAACTTGTTTACTGCCAAACAGCTCTCCGTAGTACCTAGTTTTGCTATGTATTAAAAATCGTGTCTGGGGCCAAGAATGCTGGGGCTGGAATTAAAGACGAGAACACACAATAACTTTAAGTAATGGCAGAGAGATTTAAATAGCACACATCAGCAGAAAAGAATGGGGAAACCTACAGTACACTGACTTCATTGATACCCCATTTATCAGCAATTACTGACTCCATTAAAGGCAGAGTTTACAGCAGACAGAGAAACAGAGCCTAAAATATGTCCCAACAGATGGACGGAGAGTGTCAGTGATGCCGTATTTCAAAGGCATCTGCAGCTTTGTTATCATTGTACATGGAGTCAGAAAGACAGCGAAAAACACTGGAGTAAGGGCCAGCAAATGATTTACTTGACCCTGCATAGGCAGAACTGACAGCGAAAACCTCATTAATTCCTCAGGTCATTCTGGAAGACATTAATTTGGTTTGGACTCGGGACGAGGGGAGATTTTCCAGACATACACTAGGAATTATGAAATCTCTATAGCCAGAGGAAAGTATGTCCAAATCACTTTCTGCATAAATCAAGCTGACTTTCTGAAGAAGGATAATATGCCTAATCAGGGGAGTTATGGAACTTCTTGTACTTATTAGACAGAAAATAAAACAGTATTTTATTTGATAATCAGCTTGGGGAAGATTTTTTTTTCCTCTTTCTTTTACTGCTGTCTTCTCTTGCCAGAGATGAGTTGGAAAAAAACCTCTGACGTGTGAATAATTGCGAGTGCTGCGATGTTATTTGTGTGTTCATGTGGGGATATGTGGGTATGTACATATAAATATATATATATATACAGATAATATATGTGTATAATTTTAGTCAGCCTGCTGTATTTACACATCTTTTGGCCTTTTACCTCGGTGCTGCAGAATGCCAAGTACCATCACCTTCCCTCTCGGATTCTGTTTAACTCTTACTTACCCTCAGCCAAAAGCAAAAATCATCTGGGTAAACAGGCAGGCAAGCAGAGCAGAGCTTCTCCTGGGGAGGCAGCCCTCGTCCCATGCTTCTGCTCCTTCACGGTCCCCCCTCCAGCCCAGCTCCCACCGGCGTTTCGGAACCCTTGCCTCAGCAAGGACTGATCAACACCAGGGAGTCCAGCTTGTAGGACTTGGAGCAGAAACACAACTCGGGGTGAGCAGGAGCCCCCCTGAGCAGGGGAACTGGGAATGAGAGGCTCAGGCCCCAGCTATGACTCCTCCAGTCTGGCCCTTAATGTCTGAGCCAAATAAAAGGTCTCTGGACAGAAAAGCACCAGCTGGGTGTCCCCGGCTTGGTGACAGGGAATTCCAGATGCAGCAACGAGGCCAGTTTGGCTCCAATAGCAGCCCAAAAAGCCCCCCAGAGCCCCTGCAAATAGCCAGGACCTGCAAGAAGTCATCCCGCCAACCCCCCCGCAATACATGCTTTCCAGTGCTTATACATAAGCCCTTGCCGCACAGGGTATCTTCCTCCGTAAAAGATGCATTCATCATGTTTAGAGAAGGGTTATCTCTCCCTGGAAAGAACATGCATTAGTACTTTTTACTCATTCAACACTGGACACTCCCTATCAACAACAGCCTGCCGAAAGGGGAGAAAGAGGTAAATTAATCACAGAAAGAGACAATTTAAAGGCATTTGGTTATAAAATGGAGTTCATTAGGAGGCCATAATGTATTTGGGACTAACAAGATGCAATTTCCTCACCTCTGCTGTCCCAGTCAACAATAAGTAGCACTAATTGCATTGACACTGCGACGAAGGATGGCCACCTACCCTCTTTTAACTCCTTCCATAGAGCAGGCGCCCAAAAAGTTATTTCACCTATTGCAACTGCAAGTTCTCTTTCAAGATGCTTAGCTCCTTATCTCCTTGGATTGAGAGAAAACAGTATTAAGTGGTCTGCAGTTTTCACTCTGGAGCTGAGGTTGTAATAATAATCATGTTACTTGGCTCTACAATTGCACTTAGAGAGATCTCAAAGCACATTACAAATGTGTATGGTATAGACAGCATATCACTATAGGCGCAGAACCAAGCAAACCCCAGTTGGAAAGACAGCACAAAGCATTTTTTCCCATCCATTTTAAGGATAAGGCAGTATCCATTTTTCCTGGGGTTTTTTTATGATTTGGCTTGTTAAAAAATACATTAAGTTGGCTGATAATTTTTTTCCTGGTTTTCAGATTTCTCTCGGGTTTTGTTTCATGTTATTATTATGCAAAACAGCGTATACAAAGCACTATTGGAAACACTGTCCCTGTAGGGGATTGGGTCTAGGGCAAAAGGAGAGGTAAAACACAGATTGAAATCCACGAGTGACCCAAGTTTGTGCGATGCTGCGTGTCTGGGCATCTTTTGATCGAGTCAGAACAAGCCAATTTTTTCTAAAGCTGGATTACAGCTCAGTTCTTTGTCGGGATGTTAGCTGGTGACCTTAGCTCTATGCAGCACGCTAGAATCTAATACAGAATAAATATTTCATTTGGGAAGCCTTTGCTGCCCGTTGACTGCAAAAGTACCCCAGGAGGCAACTGGGCTGCAGGGAAGTACATGCTCTCCCATCACCCCAGCGCTTTCACCGGAGACGGTTGTGTTCTCGCTATTACAAGGGGCAAAAAGAAGGCATTGCCAGCCCAGCCTGCAGGTTCGGGAGTAGGTAGCCTTGATAAGGAAGACAAGCAACTAGGAAATCCTTTTGTTATGAACAAGATAAATGATGGGAACAATTTGCGGCACGCAAATAATATTCCTTTATTACATCGATGCTATCTGTTTAAAAAATACGAGGAAAAATAATCTGGGGATTCATTTGCGTGTTGTCTAACAATGTAAAGGAACTGAAAATAAAAGTGAATTATATGTATGACCGGTTTGCCTGGGCTAGTGTGATAGAAACTGATCTTGGCGCAAATGAAAATCAAACAACAGGAAGGATCGTGTTTGGTCATGGCAACTCGGTGCCTAAATCCAGCAGAATATGTTATTGTTAAAGAAAATTACCATGTTTCAAATAGCAATTGAGTTTATTCAAATATTAGCAGTTGTATTTTTTTCTCCTTGCACCCTCTGCAGTGTCTTTTCTTTTTTTCTTATTCCCTTTTTCTCCCCTCTCCTCCCCTTTCCTCCCTTTTCCCTTCCCTTCCCCAGTTCTGTCAGCATCAAGACTGAACCATAACTAACTACTTTCAGTTTGGTTTCCAGTCAATTCCTGCTGAATTTTACTTTCAGATTCTCATGCTCAACACAATGCTAGAAAATCTAAGCTGAAAATATGGTAATAACATGTTTGCTTGTTGGTCTTGTTTTTAAATATTTCCCTGGGGATTTGTAACAAATCATAAAAATGTTTTCTACTGGTCTTAAATATTGTAAAAGCTTATTTAATTTAATCAAAACTTAAATATTAAGCCAAACTTCATTGCACAATGTCTTCCTTTAATGGAAAGAGCTAATGAAAAACACACGAGGCAAAATTCTCTCTATTTTCTTCACCAGGGAGATATTTGCCCCTTTATTACTAAGGATCATTTGTTTTGCTTCATTTTGCTGGGAACAGTCTGCAAATTTGTATAATCAGACCGTGTTCTGCACATATTTTTCATGGCTATTCTGAAACAGTTTTGTCCTCATTTCTACCCCTGGAATAGCTGTTTTTTGTTTTTTTTTTTTTTGAAATGTGAATCTTGGCTGGATGACTCACTGGGACACTAACTTTATCTTCATCTGTTTTACAGTAATTGGGCTGGAGCAATTCTTGTAGCTGTATCTGAGATTTTTCCTGCTTTGAACTTTAATTTAGTGATTACACAAAATAGCCTCTAGCCAATAAAGTTATTGTAGTCAAAAATATGGCCCCGATCCAAATCGCTCGCTCTTTATCTTCAAGCGGAGTAACGGCCACTTCATGCTATGAATGGACTAAAAGCAAATAAAAATATTCGCCACAATAACTTGCCAGCAGAACAACGTATAGTATCGCTTCTTTGCCTGGGTAGTTGGGAATTTTGTACAGCTACGTTCTGCATAGGAAAGCTCGAAAGTCTCCTATCTCACTTATAAAAGGACATTTATTCTGTAAGGAGGGGGGGGGAAAAAAGAGTTGTTCAATGTTTTAGCTTTCATTCAGGTAAAATCCCAGCTCAGAAAGGGCGCAGAAGCATGTGCTGGAAATGAAGTGTGTGCTCAAGTCCCACTGAAGCCAGGTAGATTGTAAGCATATGCTGAAATGCTTATTTAAATTAGGCCCTTAATTATGATGTGCTATGAGATTGAGCTACGTTTCATATTATTTTCATACATCTATATTTATATACATGTGGGTGGGTGGGTGAGCAAGGATATATGTAAGCTGTTCACTAAAGAACATTAAAAGTGAAAAAAAGAATCCCCTACACCCTTCCTCCTAAAGTGGCAGATTATTTGATGGTTTTGACAAGCAAGATTTCGATGTTTGGCTGAAATGGCCATTTTTGTCAACGAAAGAAAAAAAGAATAGGAACTTGTTTCTACTGACCTTTCTGGCATTGCACTCCAGGTATGTTGTACGTGCACCCGGGGCTGCGGGGATCCCAGCCCGTCCCTGCAAATCTTCGCGGAGTGATCAAACACCTCTCGTTCAAGCTGAGTGCATCTCCGCTTACATCTGGGGGGTTGTACTTTAATGAATCGGCTATCATTTTGATTTATATCTGTTCTCAAATTCTGTCAATTATTTCTATCATTTATGTGTATCGAGCTTAAAGTTGCATGTACCTACTGTTAACCTAACTGGGGATTTTCTCCATGAAAATTCTCTGCCCCATCGGTTTACTAAGGGAATAGTTTTGCAGCACTTTGTCTAATATCACTGGCCCATGCCCTACCAAGAGAAGCTGGTGTTTCTGATAGTGTGCAAAGGTAGGAAGCTAATAAAAGGGGGGGGGAGGGGGGAGGATTAATAAAAGATCTTAAATACGCAGATTAAAAAATGTTTTATAGACCACCAAATGTGAGCTAAGGAGAAAATGAAGGCTTTGAGGAAGGATTTGATTCAGAGGGGCAAGACGTTTGGCTCCAAGCAGAGAGAAGGAGCAGGCACGAGTGAAACAGCATGGACTATCCCAAGGAAGGGACAAAAATATGGTCTGGGAGGAGAGCAGCCCACTGGTAGGAAATGAGGGAAGGTGAAGCAGAGTCCTGAGGGGTTTACAAGGCAGGAAAGTGGTTTTGATTTGAATTCAGCAATGGATAAGAAGGCGACAGGGGATGGGAGCAACATGATCCTATTTCTCAGAACGAGAAATAACCCAGCCATGAAAGTCTGTATCCACTAAAGTTATGAAAGAAGGAAATTTTTTTTATCTTTTTAAAATAAAAAGATGATTTGCAATTGCTGTGGTGTAAAGTCAGGTCTGGGTATGGATGAATTGCCATATTGCGTGTAAGATAGTGACAGACCTGCCAGCAAGGAGATGCAGCCGGGACAGGAAAGCTTGGGCTCATGATGAGAGTGTCTTCAGAGACCATCAAACCCAGCTGGGCATCATGCAAGTCCCAGGGGAACCTGGCCCACTGCCTCACATCTAGAGACAAAGCAGAGCAGGGAAAGAGGGGTAAGAGAGGCACAGAAATGTAAGAAGCCTTGCAAAATCAGTTAACGACAGAGCTAAGGCTATGCCCCGATCTCAAGCGCCTGCTCTAGTACGTGGTCCACTGGGGCAGGGGAGATGGTGACTCTGAATTCTCCTGGTGCATCCCAGTTCCCATCTTCTTGATGACTGAAGCGTTGTGTTGCCCTCCTCACTTTTGGTTGTACGTTGAAGGTCTGCCACACCCATCAGATGGCAGATGGAGACAACAACAGTGGCAGAAAATTTATGGCCTGAAGCAGAAAGAGAGGACATAAACACCCAGAGGGTAGAAAGTACTCATATGAAGGGATATACTACAAACCAGAAACTAAGAAGCCGTTAACAAAGAACAAGGCAGAAAGGAGGCTTTTTCTGCTTGTCTAAAGAAAGAACCTGGAGCAAAGGCTAGGATGCCCGTGACTCCTGGGTACTGCAACTACCCTCAGCAGAATTCTTGCTAACTTTGTCCCGATTCAGCATTAGCAGTTGTTGCCAGCTCCCATAAATGTATCTCCCATATGAGACATGGCACTGGAGGCCCAGCTCCAGCCCTATTACCCAATAAGCAAAAAAATATGTGCTGTTATAAGGTTTTATCATGGCTGGGCTCCACCAGGATGCTCAGCAAAAACCCCCAAGCCGGTCGGTGCAATGCTGTCTCTCTTAGCATGCAGAAGGCAAACGGCTGCAGAAATGTTTTATGTTTCTGTTCCATCCCTGAAGTTTCCTGTTGTTTAGAAACCTCCTGGATACAAGGGAGGTGAATTATTGATATGCCAGCCCTGGGAAGGAAAAGCAAGGCAAGATTAGAAAAAGGGAAGGGACCTTTGTCTGGAGTAAACTGTATAAAAAAGCAGGACATTCGGTTCCCAAGGAGCTGTACACAATAAAGAGAAATCAGACTACCGTGGTCTGTGTGGTTTGTAAGCTACTAATCATGGGTGATTCAGCGCATACCTCTGGCTTCGCTGTGTGCATGGCTGCGCGGCGGCGTGGGGGGAGTTGCCCTCCAGCGGCAGGCAATGCCAGGGGGCACGCACCACCGCCCCCAAACACCGATCCTGCCGCACAGCCCCATGGTCGGGCTGGCACTGAGTACCCGGGTGCAGGTAGATGGCACCGCTGCAGCGGCGGTGCATGTGTGCAGCTGGCACTGCAGCCCTGGACTGGGGCACCACGGGCACCCTTGGAGGCAGGGTGGGTGCAGGCAGGGGCCCCGCACACATAGGATTTCCCCGCTGATCCCCATGCTTTGCCTGCAGGCATCTCAGTAGGGTAATGGTGAGCGCCCTGCACAGTCACCAAAGTGCCTGCATCCATCAGCTGGAATGAGACCTCACCAGTCATCTTCCAGCAGCGTGCCAAGCCCTCGGAGGCTGCTCACCCGCCCAGTGTCCACCCTTCCTGTGGGGGTGAGAAAGACAGGCCCCGTGTGTCAACCGCATGAGAAAAACAGCCGTCCAACCATGGAAAAAAAAAAAAAAACAATCTGGTGCAGAGTTGGTCTGGAAAAGCGCCTTTTCAACTGGAAGCACCCCCCAGCAGGTGCATCCCTCTAAGGCGATACCACTGTGCCCTCAGCAGGGGCTCCAGGGTTAGGACAGGGGAGCTGAGGAATTAATCTGCCTTGCTAGTGTCTTGTCCTACAAGGACTCTCTCATTTACGGTTTGATTAGCCCCATCAACTGGGACCGAGCACTTCTGCATGATTAACGTGTGTGGCATTGCACCACTAATATCTCCCTACTTCTCTAAAGGTCCTATACATGGCTCACCACCGGCCACTTCCCCCTCAGCTGTGCACGCTGAAGGCAGGCAGGAAAGTTGCAAAAACACTTGCTCACTCTTCCGTGTAATTATGTCCACACTGTTCTTAGAAAGTAGAGAGTCATGCTCTAAAACTTTGCAGCGTGTGAAGACGCACCTGCGGCACTCATGTCTTCCCGCCAGCACGCCTCGGAAATCCCAGAGCATCCGCAGGGGCAGCGGCCAAAGCATAGGGAGCAGAAAGGGGAGCCGCTGTGGGTGCTGAGCTGCAGAGGGGTCACCCTCCCTCTGCCTTGGTCCTGGAAGGCCGAAACAAAAATTAGTCAGGTGGTGATATTTGTGGCTGATCCTTGTAGCTAGAGAATAACCGAAAGGTGCTCTTTGCCCAGAGAGAGAGAAGCCAAAACTGATCTTTCAGCTCACTGACAAAACCAAGAGACAAGAGCGAAGCACGAGAGGGAAGGACCGCTTGAAGTGGACCTGAAATATGTGTTGGTTTGGGGTTGGGTTTTTTTCTGCAAAACTGAAACATTGAGGGAAAAATGTTTGAGTTGAAGGCTGTATTTTGGTTCCTTCATATTCCTTTCAATAAAACTGAAGTAAATCCATTGGTTTTGAATAATGCTATTGAAAGGCTGTCTTTAAAATGTCAACATTAAATGTTTTGATTATTTCAGATTTGTTTTAACTACAATTCATTTCCCTTTACAGCAATTTTGTATTTATCCTAAATAAGTGTTCACCAGTGGAAAAAAAATGTGGCTGAAAATTGTTACCCTGCATTATTTACCAGTACAAATTTTCACATGAAAAAAACCTTACCGAAAATAAATGCCATCCAGCAAATAATTGATTTGGTTAGATGCTGCTTATAAGGATGGACAGGAGTCAGAAAGTACCATGAGGTCCCTAAGTTCAGCAGTTGGCAAGAGTGAATGGAAACTTCCTCCTCTAACAGGATAAAAGATGTTTTAGATTTGCTTTGGCCTCCAAGTCTATAAGTAAGATAAGGAGCCCCCTTGACAACACAAACCCAGGACAGTCAGCGCAGCCAGTTTGAAAAACAGCAGTTATTGGTCAAGAGGTTTCAACATATTTGTCTGAATTTTCCACTAACCATTTATTTTTTTTCTTGATTAAAAATAAGGAGGAGCAACATGGATAATGAGTTTTGCCACCTTCCGAGTGTTTGACTTCATAACTCTAAGAGCTGCCTTTGAGTATGTTTGTTTGTATAAAACCAGTACCTGCACGCACTGTGAAAGAGCCTTTAATCAAATAGTTTGTTTCCAATTTGCTTTTTTTTCTGCAGTGCTGATGCCCCTTGTCACCATGTGCTGGCTCATGGTACCACCTTTTGCCCCCCCAGTGACAGCGCATCTCCGCATCTCCTCCGGGCTGGAGGAAGCCGCCAGCGATGCCGGCAGCCAGCCCGAATGCCAACCACCCTCCAGCAACATCATCTCCACGCCCTCAAAGGGCTTGAGCACAGGGACAAGTGTCCACGAACCCGTCACCAATGGAGCGGGATACAGCAGGACCCATTGCCTCCCTGGCCTGGGGGGTGACCTCCTGTGTTGTCCCCCCACCAGCCGAGGCTGCTCCTGGCCTCCCGGCGAGGCCTCCCACTGAGCAGCGAGCGGCGGCGGCGGTGGGCGCACGCCTGCAGCCCCAGGAAGGACGGGCTGGGACCAGCCGCTCCTCCTGATTAAGATAGATGGGGCTGTGCAGATCAGCAGACTATCTGGAGTGTCCATCACTTACCACTCGATTAGCTGTAACAAGCTCTGGATGAGCCTGCATGGAGGAGTTGTGCTGCTTAATTTGTTGGGCCAGCCGGGCTGGAAGACCACAGAGGAGGCCGCAGAAGCACGGCGGAGCATACCTAGCAAATCTGCGGAGATAGTGGCTGTTAATTAACTTGGTGTGTTTATTTGGAAGAAGAGCTGTGCAGAGGAAAGGTTTTAGTCCCTGCCATCCCACGCATTCAGTTCCCCACCTCATACTCACAAAGCGACTTTTCAGACACATTTCCAGAGCAACTGTCATCATTTCTGCATTTCCATTTAAATCCTGCCCCCCACCTTTTTGGTGAGCAGCTGGGCTCTGACTTGTTTCCCCGTTCTGAGGTTGCCATATGCTCAGCAGAGATTTCCAGCCTGACCCCGCGGCACAGCAGCCCAGAGGCACGGCAGTCCTGAGATACTTTCTGAAGCAGCTCTCGATTGCAGCAGTAAACCGCAAACCATCTCAAACATGCCCAGACCAGACCGGCACGCTGTGGGGATATGCCGAGAATTAGACCCCAGAGAAATTCCAGTGCACAGATACACAGGAGAGAGCAAATAGGTCCAACTGCATCTGGCATGCGGACAGCACAGGCGAGCTTATCTCGCGCATTTTATAATGAGAAAGTGATGGGCCAGATCTCCAAAGGCATTTAGGTGCTTCGACATTTAACCTCCCACTGATTTCAGTGGGAGGCCCACAGGGAAATTAGGTGTCTAATTATGCTTGGAGGTCTGGCCCTAGAGCTCCGCTTTCCCGCATTGTTTATTGCTGCCCATGAGGGCAGTAGGCACCGTCCTCTCTGCCCCTTGGCCAGCTAGGTAGCATGAGTTAGTGCCGTGAGACTCTCAACCCACCTTCAGCTCAAAGCTGTCCATATGGCCACGTTCACTTCTTGTCATAGAGCCCCTTGTTACTGCTTTATTACATTTTGGATGCACACACAGGTGTGGGCATGGGCACAAAGAGCAGGGACAACAGGACAAGAGAGAACAGCTCAGCAAAGGGCTAGGTGTCACTATAGTAGAAACTGTTGGGCTTCAGCATGAGCTACACCCATGGACATGAGCTGCAAATGCCGGAGAAGTTTGAGACACATCACGCTCACACCCCTTCTTTGCAAGGCATCCTTGGCAATGTTGATGGCAGAAGGTGTGCAGCAACGACTGTGCACAATTGGGACAGTCACTCCAGACCCTCCATGTTCTGGAGAGAGGCAGGAGGCAGAAAATCTCCCCCGGCAGCTAGAAATGGCATACGGACATGAGGAGATGCCAGAAGGCGTCTTCTACCCCTGGTTGCTTTCACTGAAGAACCACGTATTGACTATACCCAAAGTCCATCCTCCACCCCAGAAAACTTGTGCCAAGGGAAGTGCAAACATCACCTCTCTCTCTTTAATACCACCATCCTTTCCCAGTTGCAACCTCCAAGCACTCCTCCACTGGTTAGCCATTGCTGGTTAACCTGGCTGGTGATCTGGTGGCCTCTTGCACAAATACATGGCCACCACTCTATCTGTACAGCCTTAGTGCAATTCCCTTGTGCCTCTACCACCTGGCCTGGCCTCGGTGGGTGGTGAACCCCCCAGAATGAGCACGGCTGGCACAGGAGAGGGGTTGTCCCCTCAAGGGGTGATGACCACCCCTGCGACCTCTTCGTTTCAGAACCCCAGACAGGCAAAAAAGACTGCCTTCTTGCAGGGGGGTAGGTAAGTTCCCCGCACCACACAGGAATTGGCCTGAAATCGTTGCCAAATTCTTCATGACTTCTTTGAAACGAGCAAAGTCTGGCAGCAAACTGGGACTGTCCGCCCCGTGTGGTGTGTGGGCATTTGTGATTTCAGAGACACAGCCGGACTAAGGGACGGGCCTGACTGTAAGAAGGTCTAAGCGCTTCCTACAAGCCGAGTCTGTAGCTGAGGACCATTTCTGCTAATGTCATTGGTCCATACAGTTGGATGCTTTCCTGCATCCATCAGTGGCCAAGAAGTATTAGTGTCTACCAAAAAAAAAAAAAAAAAAAAAGGAAAAAAAAAAAGAACATTAGAGAATAAATTCACTCCTTGTGAAATAGAGGTCAGTAGAGTTACGCCAGGGAGGAATTTGGACCAAGATACCCAGACTTTGATACTACATTTTAAATAGTAAAAATATTTTCAGTGGACAGGGAACTGTAAGAGGTTTATAAATGCAAAAGAGAAGAAAAAAAAATGGTGCTGCTCCCCCGCAGCCTCCTAAAAATAGCAAATTACACACCTAATAAATGTATCAGCAGCCCATCAAATTGACAGCCTGAAATTGAAGAACAGACCCGTTTTGTTTGGAGAAATAGTCTTTAAGAGTGTGGAGGTGAGCTAGAAAAATAGCAACCGACATTAAGAGTGCAAGATTAATTCGCCGGCGCTTTAATTGAGACAGCCTGAATGAGCCAGAAAAAAAGAGAAAAAGGGAGAGGGAGAGGATCCCAGCTCTGTCTGGCTCCATAGAAACTCCACCTACTATGTCCTTTCAGCTGGAGCTCAAGTTACAGCATTACATCAGCCCCAAAATGTCCCCTTGGCTGATAATTCCCTCAGAACCAGGCACTGATGCTGTGCACGGGGTTCCGGATCGGCCACCGGGTACAAATTTACCCCTTTGGGTTCATTGGTGGGGGGACGGGCCGAGGGCCACCCTTGGACAGCCTTCAAACCTCTCTTCTTCTGGGGGACCCCTGGGGCCACCGGCTTTTGGGGTGATGTCCCCATCGTCCCATCCTCACACCCCATGGGGCCACCATGGAGCTGCCCTGGCTGCAGATTTTTCTTGTGGCCAGAGGAGCTGGGACTTGCTGGAGCTGGAGGGGCAGTGGGGAAGGTGTTATTCGTATTTCAGAACAGATCCATGTACTCGACACCCCCTGAAATCCCGAAGCCTGTAAAAGCATTAAGCAGGCCATCCTGATCGTGAGCCTCGCCCGGGTTTCCTGGCTTAAACAAGAAAGTCCTTCTCGTAAGCAAGGAATAAGCTCCTGCACAGGCAATATTTCAAAAGCCTTGCTACTACTGAGTAAATAAATGTGCATAGCAGATACAATAAACATTTTCTTCTGTTCTGAAATCAGATCTGCAGATCCCAAATCCCCCTGTGCTGTGCAGACTGTAATTACAGGATATGTTAAATTTTCTTTATAGCCAGCCCTGATGGTTGTTAAGTGACCGCACCGCCCAGTACAGCACCCCTCTCTGGTCTGCTACCATTCGTAATGAAAACCAGATGTTTGTTTAAAGTTAATAATCAATACAGCACTCATCCCGAGTCAAGTAGGGCTAAACATTTGCTTAGAGAAGCCATGTCAGAGCCGCGATAAGCAGGGGCTTGGTGCAGCATGCTGCTTCGGAGCCCGCTGGGGCGTGAGATAAACCATTCGAATTCCAGAGAGCGAATGCTGGGGCCGAGGGGGTGATTTGAACCTCTATGTTTAACCGAAGCGACTAAAATAAATGCAGCCCCGACCCCATCCAGAGCGACCCAGATCCCTGCTCCCAGCCCGCTGCGTGCTCTCGGCGAGGCCAGAGCCTTGCTTTGCGCCGGCTTCTCTCTTATAAGCATATCTGAATTGAGCAAGAATATATGCAAAGGGAAGAGTAAGATGCAGTTGAAAGCCTGGGTGCTGGTAGGTGATGACTGCTCCCAAATTGCTGCAAAGGCAGCGGGAGCTGGCAGAGAAGAGGCTACCGAGCATCTCATCAGTCATCTGAGGTCAAGGCTGATGTTTTCTGATCTTTTTAAGTCCCAGGTTAGACAGTAAATTGAATAATTTTCTGCTGAGTTGGGCAGTAAGATGGAGGAACTGTTAGGGCAAACTTTTTGTGTGGCCACACACCTTCTCAAAGGTTCATCTCAGTGAATGGATGAGGAGGAGGAGCATTAGGAATGCTGGTGGGAACTCAAGATGAAGGTAACTCCAGCTGATCCACTCTGCCCGGATCTTTCCTAATGGGGTCAGAGCTGTCCCAGTACAAACATGATTTGAAAATTAATACTGGGAGGGTGTTTTTGCTGTTGCTCCAATACCGCTTATTGGTTGCAAACAGCTGGATGGCCAAACCCTTTATGTTTCCTGCACTGTAGATATAAATATTTCAAAGTGGCCTGAGTTATTTTTCTTCACTGTTTGCTCTTCAGTGGTCTCCTTGCCTAATGACCTTCACCATCCAGCCCAAGAGCTGAAACACAGCAGCGTGATTCAGCTGCCCAGCTTGCACCCTCCCCTTTCCCACCTCCACTCCCAGCCCTCACTCAGAGAGGCTGGACACCATCGTCGAAGCTTAACTGGAATGCCCACCACTCCTTGCTTCTGTATGGCAATACCACAATGAACACCAAGTGAATGTGAGAGACTCCGGAGACCTAGCATTTTGCCTGATGGTGGAAAAAAAAAGAGTTCTCTTGATTTTTCCTGGTCCTTTCTGACACTATTTAGCAGCAGAAGCTGAACATTTGCCTATAGCCCAACCCAATGATAGAAGTCACTACTCAAATATTCCGCTGTAAAAGAGACCGAAGTTTTAAACTCTAGGCTTTCCCTAGGAAAACTAACAAGTAAAATGACAAGAAGAAATTATGAGGAAATGTATACAACTCACAGAATCATAGAAATTTTGGTTAGAAGGGACCTCTAGAGGTCATCTAGTCCGACTTCCCGTTTGACTCAGGACTATCACCAGCAGTGTTTTACTGAGGCTGTATTTCAGGATATGACCTGCATGTTTGCTCCATCCTTTTTTCTTTCTCTTTTTTTTTTTTTTCTCCAATTATTTTTTTTTTTGCAGCAGCCTTTTCAAAACCCTTTAATTTAGTTGCTTGTAATATCTACCACCTTAACTCATCTTAACTCACATGATTAGGCCATGAAAATATTTGTATAAAGGAAGTGGGCAACCCCTAAATTCTTTCAGGCTTTTCTACCCTAAATAAAAGGCTTTTCTCCCTTAAGCAGGACATCTACTGAACCGAGGTGCTATCCCCACTGTCTTTGGCAATAGGGTCATGCAGCACCTGAGCTGAAATCCAGGGAAGGACAGGAGCATTACAGTTCATAAGGTGCAGGGCAACCTACATCAGCTTCACTTTTTATTGTGCAAGTACAGAAAGGGAGACACGGAACATCAGAAACACTCACATGCCAGTTCTACTTCTGCGCTGTGCTGAGTTGTTAACTTCCCTTCTTCCTCGGCACAGAAATCCCCAAGTTAAAGTACTCATTTAGAGTTACCCAGAAAAGCTGAAGATAGATTTGGATCCTGTTGAAAGCCGCTGTTTTGTAACAAGCCAGAACCAACCCTCTTGGCTTAAAAAAAAAAACACCCTCCATTCCACTTAAAACAGGTTCAGTAAATGATCTGTGACCAAAAACAAAACCAAGTACTAAAAGCTGGATAAAACTGCCTATCTCACCTCCAAATTAAATGAATCTGACCTGCACACCATGCACACCAAAGCATTCCTAGACCTCCACGGCTCGTGAACGTATCAAAAAAAGCATTTATTAAAAAACAGTCCATTTGAAATCATCCTAAAGGCGAGTTTTTCTGAAGAGGATTCATCTTCATTCCCAGCTCGCACCGTGCCTATGGAGCTACGGCATCCTCCTAATGCACCGCATCCTCTCCCCTTTCCCTGTACAGCGGGTCTCCAGCAGGAAAAAAACCTCAAAGCATAGGTCTGGGTAACGCTACAAGGAAAGCGACGGCCCCAGGATCGGTGGCCATGGGTCTGTGTCCTCAGGGGTAGTTTGCATGGCAGAGACACACACACCCCCCCAGCAAGCTCCTGGTCTCCCGTTGTTGCCTCGGGGGTCCCTCAGTAACATGGCGTTGGTCCAGAGAGGGCAGGGCTGGGACTACCGTCCCTCTCCTCGGCCGTTCCTGTTAGCCGCGTTAGGTGGCCCAGCTGCTGCGCGGCCCCAGCTTTCACTGCATGTTGTCTACAGATGCCTAAAAGCTGGGCTTTGCGATGTCTGATTCTCAAGCCTTGCCTCAAGCAGCCAAGTCAGCCATACCGTAACGCTTTCAAAATAGCAGTCCGGCGTCAGCCTTTGTGCCGAAAAAAACCCACCTTTCCCTGGGACAAAAAGCCTCCAGTTTGGGTATTCCTGGGACCCGGATGGGCACAGTGCTCCATCATTCTCAGGAAAAAGCATGGGATCAGGCTGGTCACCAGTGTGACTGGATCCAGCAGCATATTCTCATCTAAAATCTTCTTTCCCTGGAAAAGATATTGCTTTTTTTCTTTTTTTTTCCCCCCCTTTTTCTTTCCCCTGGCTTTGTAAGTAATCCTGTTCTTCACTCTCCGCTGTCTTGGCACCTTCCAAGCAAAATCTGACACTGAGGAATAGATCCTCTTTTTTTCAAATAATAAATGGAAATACATTTTTGCTGCAGCCTTCCAATCCACACAGGCGACACTGTCAAAATGCTCTGAACTTTTTTTGGAAGCAACAGATGACTACAGCTGGTTAGCACAATTATAGCCGTTGTGTAATGCTTGGATCCTCTGTTGTTTCATTCATTCTATTCATCAAATTGTGCATTATGCTGTGCGGGAAGATCTGCCTGATGGTAAATTTACATTTTTTCCTACGTTGCTGTTATTTTTCATAGTTAAAGGGACATTGGCAAGTGACACGTCACTTTTTTAATGTTGTTTCAAAAGTTGTTTACCCTGTAATTTACAGTATCCTCTTAGAAGCCAGAAGAATGGAGAGCTTGAGCAATTTGGCATTTCTTCACTCTTCTATATTGATTTTTTTTTTTTTTTTCACTGTGGGCTGGAGGAAGCTCAGACACTTTCTAGTTAGAGTGGTTCACAGTGGACTTAAGGACAGAGGCTACTGATTTTCACACCGCTCCCAGAGGTAGGTGAGTATTATCTGAAAACTATCCGTGTTTTACAGGCAGGAGGCAAGCAGCCCTTGCATTGATGGGGCCAGGGCTGTGCCAAGTTTTGTATAGAAACGCCTCTCTCCCAAGCAGAGGATCTGGGGAAAAAAGACAGACCTGCCCTAAAAAATCACCCTCCAAAGAGCCCATCCACTCTGGAGCATGAGCGAGCCCTCCTTGTCCTGACACCATGGTCACAGCCACCATGGTCCTGCTGCCCTCGGCAGAGGTACAACCAGGCTGGCCCTAGACGTACCCATGGGGTGTCCCAGGCACACCAAGAATGTGGTGAGGAAAAAGGGGTACAAAGCTGACCTCTCTCCCTCACTTCTTCCATGATTATAGCAGGCCAAGGTGCCGAATTTTCACTCTTGCACACATGGGTTTTTTTATAGTATGCAATATCATGCCCACTATATCAACATGGGATCACAATAATGCAATGGGCACTGATGCTGTTGTTATTTTTTGATTCTGTAAAACCACCACTGTATTTGGGCTTTCTTGATTTTTTCCCAAGGTAGAAAACCAAATCATGTCCAGTTTTCAAAAACAAAACTTTTTTTTTGCTGTTCTCAGAATGGATATTTTGAGGAACTGCTGCAGAATATTGACTTTTTGTGTCTCAAGGCTTCCACTGGAAAAGTAAAGGAACGTATGAAAAATTGTACATTTCTAAAAGGATTTTGATACTGTTTTAACAAAAAGAAGTAAAAAGGAAAATAATGGGATGGCATTGAAGGAAGAAAAACAGAAGAAATATAGTTTACAGATGGTGTTCCTTATTTTTCTTCCTCTTTTTGGTCTTCCTATATTAAAATGAACCAAAAATAAGCTAGAAATGTTTGAGTTTTTGTAGCTCCCCTCTGTGTGATTTTCTTTTATTGTTCCTTTTCTTTCTCGCCATTGTTCAGTCCGTAAGACTGTATACTTAAAATTCATTTGGGTAATTAAGTTAGTGAGAACAGCAGAATTTCATTAGGCTGGAACAGAAAGCAGCTTCAACGAGCGCCAGCATTTTCACATGTCCCAGGAGGGGGTAGATGCTGTCACCCAGCATCAGCCCTTGAGCATCGGGGTCCGAGGAGCCTGAGATGAACCCTCCAGACCCAAGATATACCTTGCTGTGCTGCATGAAGCAGCCGTCCTGCGTAGTGACAAGTAGTCGCCAGCAGCGTTCCTGGGTTCCACTGCAATAAAGATTATTTATGCACCATGACTGCTAAGTGCTACTAAACACAAAAACAAATGACACTGTAGTCTCGGACCACTAAATTTGTCTCTCTGCTGTACATATCCTTTGCTTTCCCTTTGGCTGCCTTTTCGCTAGCTGTAAATTGCATAATTCATTCTCTCAGTTGTTTTATAGTTTTGTGGTGAAATTCAGATTTATCATCATTAAATATTGTTATCACTGTTTACACAATGACGCAAACTGTCTGAAATGCATCTCAGACTCAATGCTGACATCTAACCTCAGGAGAAGATGGGACTCTCCAGACCAACCCAGATCCAGTCCACAAGCCAAGTAATTGGGATGAAACTCTTGTAATCCTGGAAGCTGGGAGGCAGGGTCACTACATGTTTAATTTTACTTCTAAAAGGCAAAGGTGCAATGCATGGCTTTCCAAGAAATGGGCCATTTAGGGCCTTTAATATTATAAGTTAGCAAGTATTATTTCTTTCCCTTGAAACACAATGAAACTGAAGATACTGTAGAAGATGGGACTGTGCCCAATAGGAGGACAAAAGGCCTATTTCTCCTCTGCTTTCTGTCCTCTTCTCAGTCTCTGATCGGATTGTGAACTAGAAACCTTTCCATTTTGCATGGTTATTTCATGGGCTGGATGCTGGAGACCCGCTCTCTGTGCTCCAGGACCTGCCATCCCCCTGATTCAAGACCCAAAAAAGCCACTGTTTGGGCCATGTGTTGGCAAACCCCAAGATGGAGACCTCAATACCCTGCAGTGATGGGACACTGGCTTGGTTTGTAGGTCAGGAGGAACACACTGCTCCCCCCATAATTCACTCCATGTCTTGCTGGACCGGGGTGACCTGCAGGATGTTTCAGTTAGCCCTGCTTAAGCTACGTCAAGGATTAGCAGGTCTCAAGGAAAGCCACAAAGCGCTGGGCCATCGGTCTCTCAGGGCTGTCTCTGCTTTGGCTGGTTCGCAGTAATGTCATCATGAAAGATTAAGACATTGCAGCTTGGCGAAGAGGAGCGATATTGCAATAAATCCCTCTGTTGGGGCATTTCCTCTGGCTGGTTGTCTGCGTGGCCTTTTCAGGCTGCTCTGAAATTAATTTCAACATTCTTGCAGGCACTTATCTCCCCAAAGTGAGATTTCCCGGGAATCGTCGGGGAAGGAACAAAGACAGAAGAAATACGGCTAAACCCCAGCACTGAAGACCTGAGCCCTCTCTCGTTAATGCTCTTGGTGTAAACCAGGAGGAATTCCACTTTCATCAAGGGATTTATGCCAGTGATATACTGTCAGCGAGCGGAGACTTAGGTGTGACTGCTTTTCGTTGGGCTCCCTTTATTCGCTTTTACGAAAGGAAACCCCGATCCTGCAGATAGAGGTACTCGGCTTTTGGGTATCAGAAATCTCAGGGCAGAGAGAAGGGAGAAGCAGCAGGACCGGTTGCATAGTTAGGCTTTACTGTGTATATAAAAGTTTCAGAATTAAGGCTTAGTCACTTCAAAGGGAAATTACAGTCACAGTCATAGGCAAATACTAACTCAAAAATACTTGGAAATCTCATGGTCTTTGATGCAATTCACTGCGAGTTGGACCTCCTCTATTCGGGGAAGTTTGGGGTTTTTTTCTCACTTTCAAAAAAGTAAAATTCAGTCCTGAAGCCTAGCGCATTTAAAAAAATATCATGATTTGCTGTATCTAGTAAGAAATAAGTGATGGGGACTGAAGCCGGGGGAGGGAATAGGGCAGGGCCACAGAAACAGAGCAAAATGCCATCATGGAGAAAACCATCTTGCAGTGAATATGACCAGCTGGGTGTCTGGATGCTCTGTAAAATTTTATTGTGAAATGCACAGATGACGACCGCAGCTGCAAAGCATCAGGAGTGTTTATCATGATCTCCCAGAGCGTTCTGGGCGTGTTCCCCTTTGACACTATTTATGTAGGCTTAACCTAAGCTGATTTCAATGGAGACATCAAAATTGTTTCAAGGTGCATCCTATTACACACAAGATAATCTTGTGGTTTAAGGTGTCTCCCCCCTGTCGTGTGTGGTGTTTATCAGCATGCAAAGGGCAACTGAATGAAGAAGTAGCTGATAGCATCTAAATAACCGGCTGCTGTTGCCGAAGCAAATAAAAGACGTTTCTGGCACTCACGCAAATATTAAAAAGGGGATTAAGCAGACTTTTGGGATGGAATTCAGGCTGAAAAATCTGTAATCCATCCTTCTGTGCCTAAACATCGCAACAATCTTCAGGCAACAGGCCCTAGCCTTCCCAGCGTTACATATTGTACCTGAATTCGGGTCCCTCCTGGCATCGGCTGGTGCGACATGAGAATAGCACGGCCGAGAATCGGTTTCCCCGTGCAGTGTGCTTCACCTGCTTGTGGTCCCAAGGGTTTGTACGTGGTCACCTGCATCCCCTGACATACCATCATGCTCTGATTCAGTCAGACTGTTCACAGGCACAAACGTTAACACAGCTGTGGCACAAGCCTGTTATACTATAGAAGACGAGACAATGTAAGAGCCTGTTCCAAACTTCCTCAGATAGCTTGCTGTAAAAAAAAAAAAATTAAAAATAATAATTAAAAAAAAAAGGTTTTCTGTGTGTTCTATACTTCCTGATTTTGGCAGGCAGTGAAAGCATCGAAATACTCCTAAGGAAGCTGGTTTTGTACGTTCCAGCTGGTGATGGGGGAGAGAAGGGGAGCGAGAATATTGGGCGAGAATAGATGCTGACAGCTACCTGCCCAAAGAGAGGTTTCACATTAAGAGTTCGAGAAGTAACCTAGGAAATGTTGCCGTTAGAAAATGAAATTTAAAAGCTAAAAAACTTTGTTATAATTAAGCTACATTTATGGAGGGGGAAAAAAAAGTCATTAAACCATGGTATTAATCCTAAAGGCAACCCCCCTTTCCCACACTAAGACCTTGTGACAGCTTTACTTAGTCTTCATTAAGTATCTTCCAACAGTTCATCACAAACTGCGTCTGATATAACTGTGAAATCCCTGCAGCACTGTCACAGCTGCACTGTCAGATTTTAGAAGCGAAGGAGACACTGTTTGTAATCACTAACCCAGGTCTCAAAGAGGTTCAGATTGAGCTGTTTACATTGTACTTCAGCAATTTTTTTTTTCTCCCCTCTGAGATTCACAAGTTGCTTAACAAAAGTCACGACACCTATTTTTTTCACATCAGGAGCTGAAATGCAGAATACAGAAAGATTTACTAAAAACAGTTTGTTACAAAGCTGGGATTAGACATCGGATCTTCTAAATGCCATCTCCTATCTAATGAGCAGCAACGATGGCTTCCTGGACCTAAACAAATGATGCTCCCTCCCCGTTCTTCCAGGGTTGCACAGAGAAGGGATTTCGGTTCTTCTGGTCCTGAGAACGGTCCCTTCTGAAGGAAAAAGCCACATTCCCTTCAAACCATCTCAGTCCCACTCTCTGCCATCGCTACGACAGGCGCCATTGCGGGCCAGCCCTTCGCAAGGCTGCACGCAAAGTCCGCTGATGGCAACAGGCTGGAGGTCAGATCTTCACGTCTCCTTGCCACCTGCTTGCAGTGGTACTGCTGATCACAGAGCCATAAAAAGCTAAAGGCAGTCCCTGGTCTTGCTTCGAAACCTCATATTAAGGAGTTGTAAACATTGGAGTGTGGGAGGCATATTTCTGTACCCTCATAATTAATATTTTATATTTCTGTCTTTGCAAAGTTGTTTTTACAAAGCCAGATATTGGCTGGACCCCAGAAGCTCTTATCACAAACCAGATTTTGCATTTATTTGCACTTCTGTCATTGGAAAGGAGAAGGTTTTATTAATAGTAGTACTAATGTTCATATCTGGAATTCACTTCTGGATTGAGAAACTCCTGTGCCAGCGTTCAGCCAGGAGTGAACTTTATGATCGTGTTATCAACTCTGAAAACAGGAGATTAAGCAACAGCTGCTGAAGTGGTAACAGATTTTTAACTCTATCAGAATCAGTTGCCCTCTCCTCCATATTGTTTCCCTGCAGTATCCATCTCTCACATTTGAAGGCTTTCCCAATGAAAGAGAACCACCACGTAGCATTATTTGTAAAACAGCCCTGTCCTGAAACACGATAGCGCATGAACTCGACCTGATAATTTATGAACTCACAGCTAAGCAAGAAACAGTTCCCCTGCAGCCCAGGGAAAATGTACTGTAACATGCTAAATCTCTTTTTCAACTGTAAAATCATATAGCCATTCAGGTTTGTGGCTTTCTTAAATGTGGTTGCGCTCGGAGAAGTGACTATAAAAATGACACACTTTTACTCAATGGATCTGCTGTCTTCTGCAGGAAATTTGAGTCAGATATGTTTCATTTACTGACAAAAATAATACCTTGTTTTTGTATTTTCTACTCCGCTGGCAGCATAGAAACTATACAGCCCTGGGAAAAGTAGCCAGCTCTCCTCTGGTTCACGCACCATCAACAGTACTGGTAATTAGTTTTAACCACTGAGTTTTGATTGCCTGTGCAAAGAGATTAGGTTGACTTTCATATCCGGGGCTGGATCTACTGAGCTACTGGCTAGAAAAACTGGGCCACATTTTCAGCTGATACACAGTGCCCTCGACTGCAGCTGGAAATCTGACCCTCCGTCTTCTCACCGCCTGCCTCCTCAAGCAGGGATCTCTGCTGGACGGTGACCATGCCACCCAGCACGCAGACTTGGACCTGGCACGCGTCCCCACACGGGGGGATGGATTACGCCCCGGGACTGGCGATGCGGCCACCCTGCCGCTGCTGCCCTCCGGCTGGCTGAGCAAATGCCATGCTTGGAAGCTCAGGTGCCCAATAGGGTACGTGCTCCCGGCTTGTCCCAGCTGCAAAACAAAATACGTGCTCATGAACCACTGGGACAGCTGGCTGGTAGAACATCTAGGTGGCAAAGGCTGGGGTAAAACAAGGCTCCAGCCACCATCAGTTACACAAAATGACCATCAGTGTGATTCGTAACGAGCTGTGCAACACTACAGGCATGTAGTCGGGACTAAGTGGGGCTGGATAACCCCCTCAAGCCATGCAACACTACAGGCATGTAGTTGGGACTAAGCAGGGCTGGATAACCCTCCCAAGCCATGCAACACTACAGGCATGTAGTCAGGACTAAGTGGGGCTGAATAACCCTCCCAAGCCATGCAACGCTATAGGCATGTAGTCAGGACTAAGCGGGACTGGATAACCCCCCCGAGCCATGCCACCCCTCCTGCTGACGCAGTCTTGCCATCACCTCCCCGGCCGTGAGCGCTCTCCCACATCTGCCACGCATTCGGCTATTTTTAGAAGGATTTAACCAACAGGTGGACTGCACCACCAGTGCAGTTCATCTGGTCCTGGGTCATTCCTTTTACAGTGCCAAAGCAATTCGAAATGAAATTATCCCTTCGAACAGTTTCCAGATTACGTGATCTTCTAGCTGCAAATGAAAGCCATACAGCCACCCAACATTCCAGCTGTTTGCTTGCAGCACTGGAAACAAGCATGCTGAAAGGAGACAAGAAAGCTTTCAAGTCAGTCCGTTGTTCGCTACGAGAGATGACAAAGTTGCAATTGCCTCACATTTTCCAGCTAAACCAAAGCAGGAAGCTCCCATCCTGATGGCCTGAGTTACAGGAAGGGCGGTTCTGCATGAAAAATTCACATTTGTCGCAAGCAAATATGCTCTATATGTGGTATTTTGCGTGGAGATCATGGTGAGCTGACTCTGCAAAGCTGAGCATCAGTATCCCTCCCCTGGGGCTGAGGAACTGTATCGACACTTGCCAAACACCTTTGCCGACTATAAGGGGTTTTGCGATTTCTTGTGTAAGGTGTATGTCTGTGTGGATCCGCTCTCATGGGCTGTGATTGATTATTAAATTAAGATCCTCTACAAAGCATTCAATCTGTAACTGAATTTTCCCTTTCTGATGATTTCATGCAGTGTTTGACATTAAAACCAGCTGTCTTAGGTAGCTAACTCCACTTGTCCCAAATATTTCATCATGACAAATAGGATGTATTTCCATCATTTATCATAAGATCAACACTGAAGCCCAGCAAGTGCTAGCTTATTTATTGTCAGCCAGGGGATGGATGGTCTTAAGTGCCTCCCTTAGTAGGGATGATTCCTTAACAAAGACTCTGCTCACAGATTGAACTGTGCGTCTTCAGTTTTTGTCCGTCGGTCCACCAAGTTTTGTTGATCACACTTCTTGTGGTCACATGCAAAATTAATTCATTCCGGCTGATCCAACTACGGCAGTACAAGAATAACCATTGTTAATTTTTTCTCACTTGTGAGCGCTTGTTAGCATGATTTTTCCTCCCTTGATCTGAAGGCACCGCGTGCAATTGTGCGACCCTTCCTCCCTCCTCGTTGCGCGGCATTTACACCACCAGCATGGGCCTTCCTCGTGTGTTGGCGGGGAGAAGGTGGGCAGAGTGGGGCAATCGCACATGAAAACGCTGCTTGGCCCGAGTCACCGGGGCCACACTTGACCGGTGGAGCTGAGACTGTGTGCTGGGTCCCCATCCATCTCTGTTCCCGCTGCTCCCCGGTATAAACCCCGGGGTTAAACCCCAACACCAAGGCTAGCCCTGAAATGGCCGCAGCGTTACAGCTTCATACTGCAACGTTTGGGCCAGGCTCAAGGAAGAGGCTTCCCTTGCAAAGGGCTCCCCCGATATTTACTGTCCTAATTAGCGCACGCGCAGCCCTCGCTCGCCAGGGGAGTTTGCATTAGCGGCGTTGCCACCATCGCCCTGATAAGCCCCAACCTGGTGGTGTTTGTACTTCTCAGTCACCTTTATTTGTTTAAGAGGCCAGACAAGGAAAACACTTGTGACGCCTTGTTTATTCTGCGGCTTTCACTGGGGCGTATTAAACTCATCATTACTTCATATAAGCTCAAGATAGGCATTTTTTTGCTGGCAAGTGTTGACAGTACGTAACAGACACTCTGCCACAAGGTAACATGTTTATACACTGGTGCAAATGCCTGGTGGATTTTACCCCTGTAAAACTATCACAGATAAAGAAGCTACTATCAGATAAGTGACTATAATAAATGGCCACAATTAGTGCTCTGCTGATGAGACTACTCGGTGGTCTCTCTGCCTTAGACAAACCCCAGGCTCAGCTTGCTTAGTATAAATGGAGACAAGGACCATTTAAAATAACATCAGCCTCTCCTGATTTCTGGGGGCATTTTACCAGAATACCACTGCTAACTGAATTGAAATCTCCCTGTATTTATCTTCAGAGGACATACAAATGGGAAAATCAAATCAGACATAAAATAAAGATGTCCACTTACACACAGGCTACTTGAGGGTTTCCCTCGTTTTTAAGATTTTAGGTTTAATTGTGGCTTGTGGTCCCAGCTGGCAATAGCACTCACCAGCCTTTCCTTTCGATGCCACTGGAAACAACAGTAAGAGTCAGCCTGCACCCCGCTGCCTGCCGCCCCGAGCGGGGAGCGAGGGATGCCCAGGACCCAGGGCTCCCACTCCCCCAACAGCACATCCTCCCATGGCCTGGGTGGGAGCATTGCCTCCCCCCTTGCTCTGACTGTTCCCCGGAGTTTGCTGTACCAGCACGGGCATTGCAACTGAGGCAATGCCACTGTGGTGCAAACTGGGGGGCAGCAGAGGTGGCGGTGGGTGCAGCTCCCCCCAGGCCAGCACTCCTGGAGTCAGCTGCTCTCTGCTCCCAGCCATGCCTCAAACCCTGAGAGCAGTCCAGAGGGCCTGATGCACCTTCAGGTGTCTGCTTATATTCTGTATATATTTATACTTAAATGGCACTTAGTGCCTCTCTGAAGTCAATGGATTGATTGCCATCGAAAGGCATGTCTCCAGATTAAATCCTTCCCATTGAACAACCAAAGCTCTCCCCAAAACACACACCCATCATATACAAGATACCACTCCCCCCCCATCTTTGCCAACAAGAGAATTCCAGAACTACAATAAAACGAGGGAGCACCAAACCTGGGGCTGTACAGAGCCAAGCCCCAACGAGAATTGAGCTCCATGTCCTCCTGGTACCCCACTAGTAACAATAATGGCTCCCAAGCCACGCTCAAGGGCTGCAGCAGTGAAAAGGGGCTGTTGTATCAGCTGCAGTCTAAACCCATTTCTCTTCATTAGCAGCCCTCGTTCATAAAGTAAGCTCACGTTGCTTCATGACGTGATCTCACGGTCACTGTTTTAAAGGCATCACTGTTGACATCCAGCCGGATCTCATTACAGCCAGGATTCAGAAATGAGAGCTTATAATTTAAGCGCTTTTCCTGAAAATGTCTTTAAAAGCCATTTATACCCTTGCACAGCCTAGTCCTTTATAGAATGATATGTATTTACAATGGACAGCTTTTACATATAAATATGTGTGTGTGTATATATATGTACATACTCAAATACGTATACATATGTATATATACGTACGAATGTGCTGAAAGAGATTTCCGACATACTTTCAGTGTCATTAGAATAATGGGAATAGAAAAGCTCAAACGGATCGGTTGTAAACCACCGGCTCTAATCCTCCTGAGTTATTTTTCATCCGTAACTGCAGGTTTTGTTTATGTAGTGTCAAAATGGCACCATCCAGCACCGCTGAAGATGTCTCCTGATCCATCTTCTACCCCCTCCTGAAACACAGTGGCTTTTTCAGAACCAGCTAGTGGGAAAAGCTCTTGTGTAAAAGCATGCCCCTACTGGGCTTTATATTTCTACTTGATTTAATATTTCCTAATAACAGTTTCAGGGGAAATTTCATTGAACGGTAGAGGAACCCCCACATACACACTCCACCCCAGGAATTAGGTGCTTGCGCGTAGT
The DNA here is from genome assembly GCA_034008185.1 of Gorsachius magnificus. NCBI lineage: Eukaryota > Metazoa > Chordata > Aves > Pelecaniformes > Ardeidae > Gorsachius > Gorsachius magnificus. The sequence goes on along the minus strand of CM067083.1, from coordinate 8,085,737 downwards.
AGGATTTATGGTGGTTCTTTGTATTCCTATTGCCAGAATATCTCATAAGCTCAGAAAAGTTACGCAGGCATCAGTGTGTTTACCTTTTCATGAGCTTAAAGCTGATTTATTTGACCTCTGAAAAATAGGACAATATTTCTTGTTGAGAACACCACAGAGTCCAGCTTAAAGGGAGACTGTCAAGTAGTTTAAGCCCCAAAAGTGAGCTGCCTTTAACTATTATAATTGGAGGGCAGTGTTCATTTAATTCAGCTGAAAGCCAGTACATGATATCTGCCCATCCATGCAATTCATACATCTGCATTCATGTAGACCTTTGCATGTATTAAGCCCTGGGGCTCCCCGGAGGAAGAGTGACTCTGGCAAGATAACACATTGCAATAAGTTGCTCCCGTGCAAACACCGCTTTAAAACACTGCGAAAAATCCACGTGGGGCTTTGCAATGATAACTATTTCAGTGTAATTACACTGGTAAGAATTTCCTTAGAGAAAGCCAGGTCTTAGAGCAGAACAAGTCATTTCCCCCCCAGTAATTTGTACACATAAGTCACAATTTGTTGTTTTGCCTTTGCAAATGGGTTGTGTGCATGAGGCAGAAATCTCCTCTGCGTTAGCTATTTACAACGATTATCAAATCCCCTTGACCTGCCGAGGATTTGCAAGCCATTGCACTGTGCAAGTTGTGTGGATGGCAGCTACACCAAGGCCATTGCGTTGCTTCTGGTCAGCGAAGGACACGATTAGCCAGTATGGTACCAATCACAAACATACAGGTCCAGTTCCTCCCCTAGGAATTTCCAGTAGCTCAGTTTAAAATCAGTGTTTTTAGTGTTCACCGCAACCACGCACAGGAACTCACCAATTCAAAAAGTGAACAAGCGGGAAAAATCAATAGGAAAAATGAATTAATTTCCCCCCAGCGTGGCCCAGGGCTGGGTTGCATACCAATAGACATGGAAAGTTAGTTGACCCATTTATTTCACGGTATTAATTTCAGCTGTGACAAACGAGCCACAGATACTTACAGGCGACCCCAAATCCATTTATCTGTGGCATCAAATCTCATTCAATGTATGCAGAGGTGTTACCAGCCTGCAGATGCTTTAAATAGATCATTTCAAGTGAAATCATCGATTCAACTGAAGTGTACTTTCACAGGCTAAAGACTTGGATCCATAAATGAATGGGAAGGGAAGCAGGGGTCCCTGGTAAGCAAAGGCACAGGTAGCAACCCGTGCTAAGCGACCAGTTAATACAAAATACCTTCAGGCAGTCTTGGCTGCTGTGTGCCTGTGTGGAGTCTGTCAAGGTTATGAGTTCACAACAGGAGTTTCACACGTGAATGGGTCATGGCAAGCCCTCGTGTTTCCATGAAGAAAGAAGATGACTTCTGTGGTCGGAAGAAGACCTCACTCTTAGATGAGATCAGGGCAGAAACCAAGGCTTACCTGGCCTGTTTATGCCCTGCAGATCTTCCTCAGCCACAAAAAGGAAATTATTTGACTTAGTCATGGAAGTGCCTGTTATTTTCTACTCACTATTCTACTGACATTATAGTCATAATAGTTTATGACTATACAGTTTATGACATAATCGCTTATGACATAATAGTACCCCATAGTTTCATAGGGGTGATCAGGTATACAAATCCTTTCAAAACCGCTTGAAACTACTGGAAAACTGGATATTTGTATGGAATCAAGTAGGACAGATGTGCAAGAAGTCAGGGGTGGAGGGGGAAGAGCTTTTCAAATCATAAAATGAAAAAGCTTTATTTTTCACATCTCCTTTCCCTGTCCTGGTGATCCTACTTTTTTTATCTGGTATATAGTATTTCTGAGTCAGCTTTCTGCAAAGCCATGTTTTAGTAAATTAAACGGCTATTAAATATAGCTCCAGAAATTAAAATAGCTATTGCGTTCCTCCAAAATACCTCCCTAAATCACAGTTCAGGAAAACATCATTCACCTTAATGGAGAACCACTGTAATGGAGCAAGAAGCAACTTGGAAGCAGCAGCAGCGAAGACGGGAAGACATGGTTCAAGTTCCCCCTCATATTTTCTTAGGAAGCAAAACTATCTTTACATAAGTAACTCACACATTTCCAGCCAGGTCTACATAGATTTAGACGGGACTTGGTTCAACCTCTCCTCTCTTCTCTTGTTTTTATATTAAAAAAAAGGCCTAGGAAAAAGTGTGTTTGGCAAAGGTGCATACATATATCTTAAGACACATAGAGAACTATATTAATGCTGGTGGCTGGATTAATCTGTTCTTACGGGGGCTGAGAAAGGGTCCCTATACTCGGATCCGTTTCCTAGAGTTTATTGGTCCTCGCTGCAACCTACTCAAGATTGCAGCCCGGTTTGAACCCGGGGCTAATTCACGATACACCACAAATGTAATGATATATCCCATTGCATGAGTACAATAGTGGCACTGTTTAATAGCTTGCCGTAATTTCAGGCTTTAAAAAACAGTGGCCAGAGAGGTGGAAGAGAGTCATCCTTGTCACACACGGCTAGGCTAACCCGGAAAGGTGAAGTGCCTGTTTCTCAGGACAAACCTGGGTTAATCTGTTCTGTTGGCTTTGATTCTCGGCCTGGTTTTATACCAAGAAGTGTTTAAACTCAGTCAAATGGCCAAACAGATTGCATACGTGACTGGGTTTAAACAACAAATATGTGTCTGCAATATTTGTTTGTGCCCCAGAAGTTTCCCACATCAAAAAAAAAAAAAAGCCCAAAGACTGGCTTTCCCAGTCTGGTCCTTGGTGGCTGATTTATTAGCTTTCCTGTTTTCATCAACATGTTCAAGTTGCTAAAGCCCATCCTGTTGCGCCTAACGTGTCTGGCATTCATCTTCACCTCAGTACCATCTGCAATAACAAGCAACAGATCCCCCATCAACGGCTCTAATGATTCCCTAGGAGTATCCTCCAGAATAAAAAATAAAATAAAAATAAAAGGATGAATGGGCTGAGGCTGCCTCCATCTTGGGGCAATCCCTCAGTCCCATTTTCCTTGATAATCACAGTAAATTGTTGCATCGCCTGCACTTTCATTTTCTCAGGGAGAGGGTGAAGGCGTTTCTAAGAGTCTGCTGTTTCAATGAGCTCACAATGTGGCAAGTGACAGAGGCTTTTCCTGTTCCTGTGGGAAGCATCTGTTCTCTTTATTTCTGCAATAGTGAAATTCAGCTGTAAGCATTGGGCAAACACTTAGAAAAGTGTCCTACAGACATCTGCCCCAGTGACGTTCTGCGCGTTCAGTGACATTTGCTTTCTGCAGCTTCTTCTCATTGCTGGAACATGTCCAGAGGAGAGCCAAAAAGCTGGGGAGGGGTCTGGAGCACAAGGCTTACGAGGAGCAGCTGAGGGAGCTGGGGGTGTTCAGCCTGGAGCAGAGGAGGCTGAGGGGAGCCCTCATCGCCCTCTACAACTGCCTGACAGGAAGGGGGAGCCAAGTGGGGGTCAGCCTCTTCTCCCTGGGAACGGGCGATAGGATGAGGGGGAATGGTCTGAAGTTGCGCCAGGGCAGGTTTAGGCTAGACATTAGGAAAAATTTCTTCACAGAAAGGGTTGTCAGGCTCTGGAATGGGCTGCCCAGGGAAGTGTTCGAGTCTCCATCGCTGGAGGTATTTAAAAGACGGGTGGACAAGGTGCTTAGGGACATGGTTTAGTGGTGGGATGGCAGGGTTAGGTTAACGGTTGGACTTGATTATCTTAAGGGTCTTTTCCAACCTAGACGATTCTATGATTCTCCACTCACTTCTTCACCACTCTTGGTGGAAGCATCGCTTTGCTGACAATAACAGGAGTGAAAGGGGCAATTTTCATTAGTATGCCTGCAAATGAGCATCGGAAGTAAAAGTCACCCCATAACATTCACACACTAAAGTGTTCTTAAGAGGACCAAAACCCAGACCTGGAGTCATGTCTTCAAGAAAGACTGCTGGAGGCTGCCTGGGGTGAGCCTAAAACCAGGGCAAGTTTTTAAATACTCCCTCCCTCATCCCTCATGGTGTCCGGCCTCTACCTACTCCTAAGACTTCCCACACCTGATCTGTTCATGTACTTGGTGACCCTGCATGAATTCCTGACACAAATTAGTTGTCTCCCTTTGAGTTTTGTTATCTTCTAGCATCCACCACCCCCTTGGAAAGGCATTGTCCATCTTCCCTTTTCGTTGGCCTTGATCTTGGCTCCCGTTAGTTTCATTTGATGGCCCCTTGGTTGTGCACAGGAATATGCATCTCCGTGAGTCCTTTCGCATTTCTGTGTTGAAGTGGGAGCACTAAAGTGCAGCTTAAGTCAGCCTCGGGTGGTCTGCAGGCCTTCCAAGGGGTATTAATGACAGGGGAGGGAACGGCAGCTATACAACGTGAGACAAGCGAGCGCCATGTGTATGCCCCACAAGTGACGAGCTCAGCAGCTGGCTGAAGAATCACTTTTAAATAAAAAAACAGCAGACATGCACAGATATCTTGGAAACACAAAAGGGAACTCTAATCTCTGAAAGTATTATGATGAAGTAGTTCTGTATGCAGGTCCATTAGTAACAAACACGTTGAAGGAAGTAATTATTGTGGTAAATTTATTAACAGAGCTGGAAAATCCCTTTGTATCACTTCTCTCATTCTCTTCACTTTTTGCTTTGTTCTGCATACACACAGGATTACCTCTGCTAATTTGGGCTCTCCAGGCTAAGGCCAGCTACATAATAACTGCAATGACAGCCCTAAAATAAGGTAGAAGGGATGGCAACCAAAAAAACCCTCCAGAGCAGTTGCTTCAATACCTTTACTTTAAAAAAATAAAAAATTAGGCAAGCATTGTGAGAAGGAAAGGTGTGAAAAATATTTAATAAGTGACTGGAGAGCTTCAGTTGTGAGATATCAGGAGCTTATCTCAGCGGAACTTGGCACTTGCTGAGATCTTAAAGGACGTTATTGCACGGAAAAGAGAGAGTGGGAATTCTGCTTAGCCAAATTTGAAAGGGAGTATCAGTATCGTTTACACCCATTTCTGGCTTCATCAGCATGACAGCTACCTGCTAAGATGCGGTTAGATTCCCTTAGAGTCCTTTGTAGTGAATAGGAGTCTAAATAAATATAAGTGATTGGGATATTCTGTAACTGAAGTGCCTCGGCCTATAGCTGGGAGTGTGTGTTACAGTGGGAGGTTTGGCCATACAGAAAATCTGACAAAATGCAAGACAAAAGAGTTATGATTGTGGTGCAGAGTTCCTGAGCATTAACAGTATAGGAGTAGACTGGAACTAGATAGGTAGAAAACTGCTTTACTAAATCAAAAAGATCGATTTGGGATAGGAGCATTTCATGCAAAAAGTGTGGGGAGGCTCTGGTAAACAGTCTGAAACTGGACAGCTGAACTTGGATGGCAGCGTTTGTGGGTGAAGTTGGTGACGATGAGTTTTGTAACAGGATTCAGAGCAATTTGGTTTTTTGAGTGCTTTGAGATCTGATGAAAAGCACGAGAAGGAAACCAAGCATATAGTTATTATTATTATTATTACTAAAAGAATTTTACAGCACCGATATTGTTATGAGTGAAGCAGCAGATGGCAAATGCCTTTCAGTGAAGGCAAAGGCAAAATAACGTGTCTGGTAGCAAGGAGCGAAGCTAATGATTATGTGCTAAATGAAACATGCTGATCAGGAAAAAACATTTGGAAGTCGTTGTGGAAAAAACATGGAAACCATTAGCCCAGTTCAGAATAGCAGGAAAGGTAAAAGCAAAGAGCTTGTGTTGTTCCTGCACGATGCTCTAGTTGGGTGCCTTATTTCTAAGTTTTTCTTCTTGTTTTTAATGTTGTGGCTATGCTCATGTCGACCACCAAAAGTGACGGTCCCATTCAGCTAGGCAAGGTGTCCACATACCCAAAAGGAAAGTCCCTGCTCCAAAGCACTGAGGGTAGAAATCCCCAAAATGCCTGAGGAGGCACTCATGGGGGGCACCCCATTGTCCCCACCAAGTGCAGAGGGCCAGCCAAAGGTAAGCCCCTCCGACACCAACTGTTTGGGAAAGGTAAACCAGCCAAAGCAGCTGGCAGGACCCGGGGGAGGTCACAGCCGAGCACCTCCAGGCTCCCTCTCCCTATGGTGTGAGACCACGTCCTCCATTCTCACACCGCCCCAGCCAAAACGTTGCGGTCAACATCGCCAGGACCTGAGCTGGCACCCACCAGGAGCCACATGGACCCGCTTTGCTGGGAGGAGATGCTTCGTTTCTGAGCCAAGCCTGCCAAGAGGGTTGGGTGAAGCTCCTGCATCCTCAGGGGAAAGCAGGACAAAGGGCTGAGTCCAGAAGGGAAGGAGGTAACGATGAGGAAATCCAAAAGTTGATTTTAACCGTGTGACAAGAACTAACTGCACGGCCTTCAAAGGGTACAAACCTGGGCTTCATTTATTACGGTACAACACAACTGCTCCAGCCCTAGCTGCCCACGGCTTCCGCCACTTCAGCAGCATTTTCTAACACGCCTTGTGCCTGTCAGGGCCAGACCCCAACCATTAGCGCAGAGGTGGATGGCTTTTATTTGCTTTTCTCCTCATCCCTTTTTTTTTTTTTTCCAAGTGGGCTCTACCGCTGAAGTGTAAGAGTGCTTCGCTCCTTTTAAAACAGAAAGGTCTGAGTCCAGTCATCCTTTAGTGACTCCCTTGCAGCCAGTTAGCCCACAAAAATAAGCAAACTGAAGAAAGGAGTCAGAGCCTAAGCCCTTTATGGGAGATTGATTGTAAAGCTGGTGGCAACATGACAAGCTGATTTGTGGTGGCTCCTCATAGCTTGTTTGAACTGTAAACCCCAGTCACATTTATTTATTGTATCAATGCAGATTTGTCACAACCAGCCTTGACATAAAGGCTGGTATCTCATGCCTTGACCAAGGAATGCTCGGCCAGGCGCAGGGAGAGCACAGGTCTGTTTTTGTGCAAGGGCACGCGTGAGACACCCCATGCATCCCCGCTCAAGCCCCCAGAAAACCTCTCCTTTGCTTCAGTCCATGACGGATCAGGAGCTCGGCTCGCTGCCATGGTTGGTGACACCACAGCTTTCCATGACGGCACCAGCCCCAGGCTCTGCAGCTCCTTCACAGAGACCTGGACCCCTTTGCAGGGCATAATTCCCTCCACTGTCATCTTTTCCAGTGATAGCTGGAGCAGCTGTTTCTTCTTTCTCCGTAGCATGTGGGTTGCCAGAAAGCCTGAGGGGCCCACCAGCTAATTTCCATACTTGGATCTAGGTCTGTATCTGCATCATATTTTCTTGAAACAGTAGTCATGTAGCAGGTCCCTCTACCTTCTACACAAACATGATTTAATGTCTTCCTCAGCAGCAGTGAGCTCATCTGCTATAACATGAAGAAGGATTGGCTCTTCTCTTATGAATGTAATCACTTTAGACTAGTTGATATGTCCTGTACACAGCTTATGGTGTAGAGTTTTATAGCATATTACTGCACCTCCATATAAGTCTAAACTGGTCATAAAACATAATCACTTACTGAAAAAAATATATTAACACTGCTGAAACTAGGACACAAAGTGATTTTCATAGCAACAGATAAATAAAGGCCTTGGCAGAAGTCCTATTCTTTTGCACAGAAAAATGCAGATGAAAAGGAAAGTGTTATACCCTTCCTCCATCTCTCTCTCATCTTTTACTCTTGCCCTTTGCTTTCAAAGTATCTCATCGGCCACGAGCAGAACCGCGAATTTTAAGAGTGCTGGAAGGCTTGCAAACTTCTCACTTTCTCTAGCAACGCTTGCTGTTACCGAGGACCCAGGGATCCATGGGAAAAATATCCCATGACTCCAGTGGCAGTCTTGGAAATGTTTCTGCCATTTTTCTTAGAGACATCAGCCCACGAAGAAAACAAATAATATTGGGAAGCAAGACCGTGCCATACTTACCAAAACTGTATTCTCTCCAAGTACCAAGCAGCACTGAGGCAGACTCTGATGCTGAGTACAGCTTGTCTAGACACAAAATTAGATCAGGTTAAAAAGACTACTGTATTTCTGCTCTCTTCTGTTTATATGGCTCGTATCAACACAGTATTTTAGTACATGATGTCTATTTATGTATTTAACAGTTGGTGAACAGCTGTGCAAAGCACTGTCTGGATATTTTTATTTTAGTTTAAAAGTGAGTCAAAATACAGTTATATGCATAGTATGATTTAAGAGCAACCTAAATGGCCCAAATTTAAACTGAAGTAAGTACACATCCAAGCCTTTTGGTAAGGTTTGGTTTTATTAGTTTAAAATCACACCTTAATTTAAAACATACCCGCATCCTGAAGCCAGTCTTCACTGGTATTTAAATAGCCCTTTTTCCCACCGCACCTAATGATAGGAAGCTGAGGTTCGGAGTTACAGGACAGGGTGTTTGTGGTGGAAGAAGGTGTGCATACGAGGTCTTTCTCCAACCCACCGTGAGTGTCCAACCCTTTCAGCAGCCCTCGGGCGGGGGGCGGTGGGGACGGCAGTACAGGCAAGAGCCATGCAGGGATGGAGCTGCTGGTGATGCGGGTGACGCACACCGTGCTTCTCCTCCAGCAGTGGCAGTGCATCACCTCCCTCCTCTCCATCACAGCTGTATGCAGGGCGGCTGTTAAACTGGTGGCAAACAGGTCTGGGAAATGTCCTGAGTGGGAAAAAAAAAATAGTTTGGAGGTGGGAATGAGTGGCCCTGGGGAAGGGGGAGAGCACAGAGGCGTGGGATGCTTGAGCATCCTGCACCTCACGCCTTGGCTAAAGGTGGCCCTAAGGTTTTTGAAGGGATTTTCCAGCTCCCCATGAGGAAATTAAGAATGGCATTATCTGCCTAATAAAAATGGCTTTTCTGTCCTCCTCAAGCACTCGTACGTATGCAGATGTAATAAAACATGGTATTTTATTTTGGGAAAGGAAGAGTATTCCTACTCCTCCTTTTTCTGTTGGTTTCCACATCTGTTTTTGTTTGTCATTTTGGTTGGTTATTTGGATTGTTTGGCTTTTTTAGACTGAGGGGGGCTAAGTAAAAAAGCCACTGGTTTATTTTCAGTGTCAGTTTTTAATAGAAAGCTCAGTGTGACGCAGATAATCAGAGAGCGGGAGCAGTAAGACAGCTCTGGGTGAGGGATATGGGGGGGAAATTACCACCTGATAACACTGCAGTAAATTGTTTCTTAATATTTATTGCACCACGTTGCTCAAGGGCCTGGAAGACTTTCAGAGAGCAAGCACATCCGCAGCAGTAGTGGGGTTTTGTGGCTGGTGGGTAGTGAGAAGGATAGTCACTGCATACTTCAGCAAGTAACCAAATGTCAATCAGACCCAACACTGGGGAAACTGTTTCCAAGGAGGGAGAGAGCATCTCAGGCCTCTAGCAGTTGGTTAACATACCCATAAATAAGTATCTGCTCCCAGCCAAGGAAATCTAAAGGGTTTTCAATTGCAGAAGGCAGAGCTGGGGACTTCTAATGCAAATCCACATTGCTGGTAGCCATGAGGTGAGCTACCTTGCTGGTCTGTTCTCAACTACAAGGCCACCCTGAGGTTTCCTCGTGTATGAGACATTTCACAACAAGGCATGCTCTTCTCCTCTTGTCCTCCATGCACCGTCCCTCCTATGGCTCTGGGTCTGTCTGTCTGTATCCTTGGAAAACACAGGGTAGATGATAGCTAAAGACCTTCTAGCTATGATCCTAGCTAATGTCCAAACATGGGACACGAAGAGTTTGCAGGTCCATCCACCCCCATATCTGGGACAGTCAGTGAGACCAGCAGCTAAACAGGTCAGCCTCTGTCAGGAGAAGAAAGTAGGCTACTGGGGGAAACACTGAGTATGGACTGAGCAGACAAGTTGAGAAGCAGAAGATAAAAGGGTCCATCTGCGAATCTGAAGGAAACCGACGCTACCACAGCTTTCAATTGCAAAAAGGCAAAACCCAAAACTATTTGTTGAGAAGTTGTGGATGCTCCATCCCTGGAAGTGTTCAAGGTCAGGTTGGATGAGGCTTTGAGCAACCTGGTCTAGTGGAAGGTGTCCCTGCCCATGGCAGGGGCATTGGAACTAGGTGATCTTTAAGGTCCCTTCCAACCCAAACCATTCTATAATTCTATGATACTTACGTAGACCCACCTTGCCAATAGCCATGAGATCCTCCCTTCATCTGAATAGTGTGTCCTATATGGAGTCCTTCACAGTATGACAGGTTTATAAATGCTTGCAGGGTAATTTCCAGCAAGGCTGCAGTAGAAACAAATTTGCCAGAGCTGGAAAAATGAATCTGTCATCACAAGATCAGTATTTGCAAGTAAAAGTGTTCAAGTTTAGCTTATGAAACTGTTTGCCTTGGCTTCAAGTCTATCACTTTTAATGGGTATTTTGTATTTCAGAGGCATGGAAGTGAAGGAGTGTGTGCTTCCATCAAGATTTCAACAACCCTTGGCTTTTGGAAAGCCTCGGACAGCCCATCTTTCCTTTTTTTTTTCACTGTGCATGTGTGAAAAATGGCATGATCTCTACTATTTCAACAGGTGGCTTTTCAGTGCAGTGTGCTGCGCAAGTCTTCGCTGCGCTCTTGCAGTAGGGCACCTCCACAAGCAGAGGAAGCTTAACCCTCGCGCATTAACGTTGACAGTGCAATCCCGAACTTGAAGTTTTGAAAAAACGATACCGAGCAAATGGATCCGCGCTGGAAACAAAAAAATAAAAGTAGCAGCTGAAAGCTGGATTTGTTTCACATGCCTGAGTGAGAACAAACGGAATCTGTTAGTCAGCAAAGGGGAGCCAGGAGCGCTGTGCTCCGGCAGGGATGGGAATGCTTTATCTTGGTCAAGCATGGGATGCCTATGCATTTTCAAGTCATGTTCCCAGATAGTAAGAGGAAATTAAACCAACCGTAAGATTCGCAATGAAAAGTAAGTATGTGCCACTTCATCATCGCTACCTTTCTCAGCTAACATCCTCTTATCGAGGAGCACAAGGATGAGGGTGTTACCTCAGATGAACCTTCTCCAATACCCTCCTAGGCTTTTCAGATCAATCTCACATTTCAAGGGACAAAATAAACCTGAAAGAAAAAAAAAAGACTTGTTTCCAGAAATACTTGTTTGCAGAAGGTGCCTCCTGCCCTTTAGCAAGGCTGTTCTGGAGGGGAACAACCTTCTGTTAGAAGTGGTCTCTGATTCACATTTGGCAGCTTTGGGCACCAAACCCCCTACGAACCAATTCTTGCACACAACCAGTTAGTACCAAGGCCAAAGCTTTCACTGCACTAGAGAGGGGCTTAGGAGAGCTGAAGCTGAAAACAAGTCAGCATTCCAGTGCCACAGCCAATTAAATAATTGCTGAAGAAAATGCATGCAAGGCCCACTATTGATATCACAATGAATATTTTAGGAAACTGCTTTAAAATAATGACAACTATGGATGAAAAATACCCATATGGCCTTCCTTTCCTACAGGGAGGAGCCTAGGCTCTCATTTGACTCATTTTTCTGATTACTATTCCACACCAGCCTTTTTAAACAATGTCATTCAAGGAATCTTACCTGCTGTGCCTTGTGTAAATTGCCTTTAAAATACTTTATCATGCCAAACTAAAAAAAAAAAAAAAGTTAAAAAGCAATTAAACAAATACAATCTGTTTTCCCTCAGCAGGCTTAGTGCTATCAGTTTTCCTTTTTGCCCTGTTTCTTCTTCTGCCTCATTCATGGTTATACAGGTAGTAGAGCTCGCAAATAATCTGGGATGAAGTAAGGCCTAAGTAAGCCTCGCTCATAATGCACTCGCCTGGTAAAACCTAGGCGCGACATTGAAGCTTCTCCAGCAGAAAAGCCCTGACTTTGGTTACCACCTTTAACAGGTTGGATCCTGACAGGGGTTTTCACTGCTGCAGGTTCCTGGGCTGTTGACTTTGGTGAGTCTCATCACTCAGGCAGAGCTCCACACAAAAGCACAGATCTATACAGGGGATTTCTTTCAACCTTTACAAAAAGTGAAGGATGGAAGGAAAAAGTACGCTGCGTTTCTCAGGACGGGTCGTGATGTGTCCAGTTTTAACAACGGACACGCTGTGAGGTTGCACTGCTGCCCAGGCCAGTTCCCACTGAACCCCATAGCATTGTAACCCATCACCAGTCCTAGACTAAAATGATAGATGGGGGTTTGGGGCCCTACTGAAATTTGGCCCAGGAGAGGCAAGTGAGTGTTGAGTTTGGAACAGCCCACGGGGCACTTGCTGCAGGAGAGCCAGAGAGCACTCAAGGCTTCAGCCATGCGTCTGCTTCTGGCACAGGGACCATCCACCTCACACTTAGCCCACCGTTCATGGGGATGGATGGCCACCATGCTGGGTTCCCACCCACGCACTGCCAGCTCCGGTGCCGCAGAGGGTCCTCTGATCTGCGTGTGCATTGACGTCAGCCGGGGGAACCCTCAAGTAGCACCCTGCAAATATGAATGGGAAGAGGGAAGGAGAAAGTCTGATTACCTTGAAGGCAAATGGCCCTTTGATACCAAATTCCCAACCTTGCAGCAGCAGCCTGATGGTCTCCAGGGTTCAGTGTGACACCAGATGGGGTGGGGAGCAAGTCACTAAATGGTGCGCAGCCACCTAGCATCGCTGCCAGGGGGTGGATGGGCTCGAGAGGTTCTTCTTTCTAATGGCAAGGCAGCGGGCCAGGCCTGGGGCTCGTCCACAGAAGCGTGGAGGGCTCCAGCGACACGGGCCAGCTTAGGAGCTCATGCATTTCAGAAACACACTAAATAAACAAGCAGACCAGGGATCGGTAACCACTGCTCCTGTAGGAAATCTATGCAATGAAAAAGTCATCAGCCCTGCCTTTTTTTATCCATTCCTCAGATTGAATTTCTTTCCATGCCATGCTTTCCCACCCTTCAGTCATCCTCCCCCCCCCGCCATCTGTTTCCTTCAATGTTGCAATATTGGCCACCAGCAAGGAAGAAAAAGCTGATAAAAGATGATACACCACTCTCATTATTCCATAGTTTGCTCTTGATGGATTTAGAAAGGTCCCGAATGCAAAGAGAAATTAAATCAACAGGTAGGAAGAAAGATGCAAAGTGAAATTCAAGATGCTGGAAAGCTGCTTTTCTCCGGAGGTCCTACTCTTCCCTCTGTCCGGAAGACAGGAAAGAGCAGACTGTTCGTGACAGAGGAGAGAAAACTTCTGGGGGTCTTTAGGGGGAATTCAATCAAAGAAATTATTTTCCCACAGACCAGAGCTGAGCAAACCTTAATGGCTTTTTCCTGATTGAAGAATAAATCAACCATTAATTTATGACCTGAAGGGTATATAACAACCCTCCAAATGTTTTCCAGTTCTGCGAGTAGCGATGCTCATGTCCTTTCTGTTTGAGTTTGATTCTTGCCAAATAATTCAGCTCATGGGCTAGCCCTCACAAAGCTTTGCAGGCTGCGGCTTCAAAAAAAAAAAAATAGAAGTGCTTAATTAAAAAAAAAGGTCAGCCATGCGTTTCCACGGTAATATTATCTGTGTGTGCCTAGAGATCCACATGTATTAGAGATAAAGTTAAGTGTAAGCCCACGGCAGGCAGCAGGGGAAGGTGTTTGCATGGGGAAGCCAAGGGCCCATGTGCAGGTTATTGGGGGGGGACCCTGTGCAGTGCAGCAGAGGGGCTGCTGGGGGGGGGCACCCACTGTCACTGCCAGGACATCCTGGTAACTGGACCTCTGCAGAATTGATAAATGGCTCTGGATCGCTTTGTTTATTTAAATGGAAGCCAACTTTTTAAGAGAAATAAAGGGAAGGGTAAAATAATTTGCCCGACTGGCTATCAAGGTGAGTACGATCTCTTGAAATATATGGGCTGCATTTCAGAAACAGAACGCCGCTGCACCTTCGTTTGTATATACACGCTGTTTGGGCAGCCGGTATAAATTGTTAAATAAGATGACAATATTAGTATCTTCCCTTGGCTTCCCCTCGCCGAAAGAAAACCGCAGGGGGAACACTATTCAAGCATTTCCTTTATGCTCATAAGTTAATCAAGAAACATCAGAGAATAAGACAGTTTTATAGTTTTCCAGCAAAACGCGATACAACTTGCAGACACTGAGTGATTTTACAGTTACCTTTCCGAAGTGTGGCAAACAGAACAACAAGGAAAAAAAAGAAAAAAAAAAACCTAAACAACGTTTGTGCCTGGCTCTCGAAGGCTGGAAATGAGGTTGGAGGAGAAAATAATGTGTTTGTGACTTCTGAGCCGGTCGCCTACGGACAGAAATAACAACGGTAATGAAGCCACGGAACATCTTGAGCAATTTTCGAAGGGATTGTGCTCAAAATATTAAGCGCCGCCACACAAAAAAAAAAAAAAGCGATCGCTGCTGTTTCAAAGTCAGGGCTCAATCCTGCCACGTGTGGGTTTGGGTTTGGTTTTATTTTTCGTGATGCCTCTGCTTCGCCCCCCCACCCCCATAATGCCGAGTGCTACCTCGTGTTACGGCCGAAATAAATCGGTTTTCCCCGAAGGGCTCTGAGCCCGCGGCTGGGGCGGGGAGCGGAGGTGCAGCCCCCGGGGAGACCGAACACACCCCCCGGCAGACCAAAGCCCCCCCTGGGCAGGTCCCCGCCTCGCCCCGGGACAAAGCCCGGGCCACTCGGTACCAGACCACACACACACACACACACCCGCCTTTTCCAGGAGGAAACTTCATCCCCCCACTTATACCTCTGAGGCTATAAAGAAGACGGTAGGAATAAAAAAAATACCCCAAATAAAACCTCCTCTCACCTTCACCACCCAGGCCCGTGGAAACAGGGGGGAGCAGGGGGAGCAACCTCCCACGACCATCCACTCTAAAACGCGGGTGGGCGCTCCCACATCCCCGCTCCAGCTACGCTCGGGCAAGGCCTTTCCTAGGGTCCCCCTCCGGGCGGCTGTGGGAAGGCACCTTCCGCCCTTCCCCTCCTCTGCACCCCTTGTGCTGCTCCCCGGCCCTCCCTCTTTCCAGCTTTGGGAGCGATCCCCGCACCGGTGCATTTAGCAGGGGAGAAAGCGGGGCGAGAGGGGAGGCGGAGGGTCGCCGGGCGCCCTCCCGGGTTGCAGCGGAGGGTCCCGGGTCGCAGCCCGGAGGGTCCCGGGTCGCAGCCCGGAGGCACCTCCGAGCTCGGCTCCTCCCGGCCAACGCCGCCGGTGCGTTTCGCTTTTCCTCCGCCTTGTGCCCGCTTTCATAGCGAAACAAGTTCCCGGTTTAACACACGGTAAAACCTCGACATCGCGCTAAATGGTCGCGGAGAAAAGGCTCTTCGCAGGGATCCTCATAAAAGCCCTTTATTTAGTTTCGAGCATTTTCTCGTAATCAATAAAAGTTGACTGCTATCTCCCGGCGCGTTTGGCGGGGAAGTTTATTGCCTGCCGGGCGGATTAAGGGCGAGACAGGAGTGCACCATACAAGGAAGGGACTCCCGGGTCCCTAGTTCCGAGGCTCGGGTTCATAAAATATAACCATCCATTACGTTGCCGATATCTGGAGCCAGCAAATATATACAGACTATAAATTGTCGCCGGCGGGGTGCGGGCCGGGGGCTCCGCCCGCCCGCATTCCTCCCCGCGCCGGGGGGGCGCCGGGGGGGTCCCCGGCCCATCCATCACCGCCGTTATGACTCTGCGATGCAGCAAATGGGTTGTGTAAAGAGGCAGCGCTTGACAAGGTGGCATGGTTATCCTGTCCAAATGATCATAATATTAGTATTAGGGCTTAGATCATCGCATGCTTTTAAAATCATCACCGCTAACGAGGGGGGGGGGGGGGGGGGGGGGGGGGGGGTGGGGGGTTCAGGGGGCAAAAGTTTCCATGTAGATAATGATTATAGATGGTGGGATTTATGGGGAGGGGTGCGCGCACAAATAAACACGTCTACTGTAGCCGGAGGGAGGGGCCCGATCCGGCCGGTGCCGCGGGGCCGCCCGGGGTGGGTTGCGGTGCAGCCAGGGCCGGGGGAGCCCGCAGCCCGGGGGAAGCCGTCGGGCCTGCACCCCTCCCATCCCTCCCGGACACGGCCCCGAGGGCCGGCCTGGGGAAGAAGCAGAGACCCTTCCTCACCCGCCGGCTGCTAGCCGGGCACGGCCGCGGACACAGACGCCAGTGGGCTCGGGGGGGGGGGCGGAAGGCGCTTCCCGGGGTTGGGGCCAAACCCTCCACATCAGGGAAACAGTGTGGCAGAGCAAATTGTACCGGGATGTTTTCGGGGAGAATGGGCCGGCTCCGTGCCGCACCTCAGCCCCCTCCTTCTCGCTTTCGGGGCTGAGGCCAGGCACAAGCCGGGGGCTCGGGGGCCCGGAGCTGGGGGGGGGGGGGGGGGGATCTGTCCCGGTCCCGCACGAGTCAGCGCCCTCCGTAGCCCGGCTTAAATCGGGCAGGGCCCGGGCGGGCATCCCGCCGGCGGAAGGGTTAAGGGAGAGAGTGCCCCAGACGAGGGAAGAAAGAAAGGGAGAAAGGGAGAGCCCCGGCCCTCCTGCCTTTTTGGTAACCCCCCCGCCCTCCGCCACTTCCCGCCCGGGGCACCGCGCAACGCCCGGTCCCTGCGAGGCTGCGGCGCCGTGGCAGGCGGCATTTTTCCAGGGGAGACGGCTTTGGGCTACCGCTCGAGTCAGCAAACGTTAACGGAGGGAAACGGGGCGGCGGGGAGGGGGGGTAGGGGGTGAAGAAAGCGCCTCGTAATTTGGCATCTGCGCTGCCGCCTTGCCCGGGGCCGGTACCGGGGCACGGCCCGCGGAGTGGGGCAGCAGAGCCCGGCGACAACGGTGCCGTGAGGAGGATAAAATCCCCGCCCGACGTGATTTAGCAGCCGCCTCTGACCCCTGAAATAGTTGACTTACGTGGCTGGTGACACATTACCCGGGAAATGGGGCTGGCGTGATCTGTGGAGCCTGGCCCTCCGTCCCGACCCCTCTTTTCGGCTGCTGGGCACGGGAAACCCTCCAGCCCCTCCGTCCCCTGCAGCATCCCCATCCCCTCCATCACCCTCTGTCCCTTCCAGCATCCGCAGCCCCTCCAGCATCCCCATCCCCGCATACGGGCGCCTGGGGTGCACCCCCCCGGGCCCGGCCAGGCGCACAGGGAGGGTCCCGGGCAGCCTCCTCTTTTGGCCGCCGAGGGAAGAAGGCGCCGGTCATCGCGGGGCAGGGGGAGAACAGGCGGTGGCAACGAAGGCCGGGAGGGATGGTGGCCTGAGACCAGGCGTAGCCGGAGGGGTGTGATGGCTGGAACCCTTTGATTTGGGGTTTGCCTGGAGAAGGGGGGTGGAGGAGGGTGGCCTGGGTTTTTTAAGGCAAGCAGAAATTTGATTATAGCGTACGGCGGAGGTCTGTGATTTGCGGTGAGCGGATTTCATTAACTACGGCCGTTTGAGTCCCGGAAAACCCGGTCAGGCCCGCGGGGCCGGGGATGAAGCTGACCCCGAGGGCGGGCGGCGAAAGGGGCTCGGCCGCGGCGCCGGTGCTCCGGGCCGGGGAGAGCCGCGGCGGCTCCGGGCCCGCTGCGGCCGCGGGCGCTGCCCCTGCGGCTCCCCCGCCTGGGCTGCCCCGCAGGCCCCCGGGGCCCGGCGGGAGAGGAGGGCGGGGGGCGGGCAGGGGCAGTCCCGGCCCCTGCGCTTGCTTTCCACGGGGGGGCCGTGGGGCACGGGCCCACCTTCACCCCTGTCACCTGCTGCGAGGTGGGGGGGGTTGGCTCCCCCCACCTGGAGGTTTACCTCTGGCGTTTCCTTCTTTGACGATGATGATGGTGGCGGCGGCGGAGGCAGCAGCAGCGGGCGGGCGGTGCCCGGGGCGGCGGCACAGCCCCTTCGGGGGCTTCGGGCTGCCTGGCTGCCCGCCGGCGCGGGTCTTAATTGCCGTCAACGAATGTCACCGGCAGAAGGAAAAACACAAGCTGCCTCCAAAGATCCCGGAGCAGAATTTGGCAAGGCTCCTAAAGACACCAATTAGCAAAGGCTAAACCCATTAATGAAGTGGCGGCTCTCTGGTTTCAGCCAGGTGGTGCAGATCAGAGCGCCTGTATCTGCAGCAGAGCTCCGCTTCCCTCCGGCCGGGACCTCACAGCAAACCTCTACATCAATAATAAGCTTAATGGATCTCATTAGGGCCGGGGCCGCGAGTCCCGGCCTGGGAGCGGAGGGGGGGAGTTGGGGGGCCAGCGCTCCCTTCCCCCGTGGGGCGACGGCCCGGACGGGGCGGCCGCTCCCCCCGCAGGTACCCAGCGCTCCCCGCTACCTGCCCGGGCTCACGGCTTCAGGCAAAATCCGTTTCTATCCGGCTCTTTCCAGCGAACGAAACCTTGGCATGGCCTCGCCGTGGGCGCACCAACCCGCGCCTCCCCCCCTCCCGCCCCCCCCCCAGCCGCCCCCTCGCCCGGGGCCGGAGCGCCCGGCGGAGCCGGCAGCCCCCGCCGCCGCCCGGCCCCGGAGCACGCCCCCGAGCCGGGGCTGTGGAAGAGGAGGGAAGGGGCTTCTGCAAAACTGAGTTAAAAAGAAAAGCATCCAGACCTCACCTCTGTACAAGAGGACAGGGGAGAAGGGAGGAAATGTTTCCTCTTCAGCTAGGGGAAAACATTAAAAAAAAAAAAAAAAAAAAGGGGGGGGGGTGTAAAGGGAAAGCCGGGGTAGGATAAGCTCGGCCGAGGGGAGCTCGAATATTTAGAGGATGGAGGTGGACTATGAAAGGCGACTTCATATTTCTCTCCGAGGAGTCTCTCCAGGTCCGCAGCCGAGAATACACACAGCAAACGTTGTGCTTGAATTATAGCTGAGGGTTTGCTTTATTTGAATTCACTGGTGTTTATTTAAGAAAGTGAATAAAGGTTTTGTGTAAACAGCCATTATTTCTGATGAGCGCTCAACAGCAATAAGAAGGGGGTGGTTTTTTAGTCGAGATTGTGGCAAAAGTTGACATTTCGGAGATTGCAGTTTGTCTTGCCGACGCCAGGCAGTCCCGAGGCATGAACTGCAGGGAAAGCTCTGTGTGCCTGCGAGTGTGAAACGGCGATGCCGAGCGAACCCGGGTCTGAAAACAATTATTTTTTAAGACATCAGCTTAAGCCCGACGTTAAAATAAAATAAAAATATTTTCCTAAGGAGCGGGGCCGGTCTCGCTCAGCTAACGAGGGAGGAGAACTCGGGTTTCGCTGCCGCCGGCCCCGCGCCTGCGGGGGTCTGTCGGGGGGGGGGGGGCAGCGCCGATCCCCGGGGCCCGGCGGACACCCCCACCCCCCCCGGGCGGGGCAGCGGCGGAGCCCAACGCGAGCTCCTCGTCCGGCCCTTCTTGCACCGTAAATCGCTCGCTTCAAACATTGCCTCTTTTTTTGTTTTAATATTGCGGGGGTTTGGGGGTGTTTTTTTCTTCTATCGTGGCTGTTGTTTCCGAGGCTGACTCCAGCCTCTTCGGAGACGGGAGGTTTTGGGTAAGAAATCAGGCGAGAAGAGAAGGATCTCGTTGGACTGCTTAACGCAGCGCCAGGGGGAAGGTGGGGGTCACTGGTAAGCGGCTCCCCGGGAAGGAGCTCGGCTCTGACCAGCCCCCGGCTGCGCATCTCCGCGGGTGTGGATGCCCGTGGATGGGGCTGGGATGCCGGAGCGGCACGGAGAGGCCTCTCGCTTCGTTATTAATCCGATTTCCCACGCGTGCCACGCAAGGAGGAGGCAGGGAAACCTCCCTTCTGCGTGCGGCTCCGTGTGTCGTTCCCGCGTCTTGGCCTCCCGTACAACTTCTCACCTGAAATAAGCCCGGAAAAATCTCTGCCCGGCACTCGGGGGGGTGGGGGGGGGAGGATGTCTGCCGGAGAGCCTGACCCCTCCGAGGCCGACACGGACCCGTTGCGGCGGGTGGGTGCAGCCCAAGGGATTTAGGATGGGCTGGCACAGGTCTGAAAAGAGTCACAACGGATTTAGAGGGGGTAAAGAGACCTCCTGGAAACCCGCGACCCCTCCCTCCCCCCCCGTTTAAAGACCATCGAGGAACTGGACCGGAGGGGGATCCGTGGGCTCGGGCGTTGCGCCTTCAGAAACAACCAGCCTTTCGTATTATCAGGCGATAATAAAGCAAACAAAAAAGGGGCACCCCCAGGCTTTTTTGGACCTGTTCTGGGGGGGTGTTGCATTGCGCTACGGACAGGTCGATTTCGCCGACGAACGGCGATCGAGCTGCCTACAATCGCGACGCTGTCCCGACTTTTTCCGCGGAACTTCAGCAGTAACTGCAGCCTCGCAGGACCGGGCAAACTCCCTTCCCTGTCGAGACGGGGACAAATCCCTCCATCCACCCGCGCATCTTCCCCCAAACTCGTTTTCGTGGGTTTGCTCTACCTGCCCGGGGACGTGCCCAACGGGAGCGATGAGGGAGCGAGACTATTTTTTTTCCCTATCGGTGGCGGAGAGAAAAAAAAAAAATACCCTCCCGGCTCCGCCGCTTGGCCGGAGCCGCAGCCCGGGGGGCGCGGAGCTTCCCCGGGGCAGCTGTGCCCGGAGCACCAAAGCCTGGAGGCGTCACGGGGAGGGGGGGGCGAGGGAACAAAATCAAGCGCAGTGCGAAGGAATTTCAGCCCAGCTCTTTCATTGGGGTCTGAGCATCTTTCTCCGTAGCCTGAGTCCCGGCAGTGTTATTTTCCCCCTTTGCCGCGTTATCTATAAAAAAGTGCCATAAAGGCGCTGCCCTTGCTCTCTCCCCGACCCCGGGTCCAGGCGGGCATTGCTCTCCCGTTATTTGGGGAGGCTGGGGGGGGGGAAGGAGAGGGGGGAAGCCTGCCCCCACGCAGCCAGCCCTGCGCTTGGAGGAGGCGCGGATTCCTCTAACCCAAGGGAAGAGAAACTTTTCCCTTGTCGCGACGCGCTTTTCCTTTCTCATCTGACAAGAACCACCTCCAAACCCCTCTTTCCCGCACGGGTTAGTCTTTAGGAAACAAACAAAAAAGAAAGAAAACCAAAAACCAAGAGGCAAACAAACCCCTGTGTGGTTTATCGGAGCAGAAACCGTCATGTTTCGCTGGACGTCTGTCCCACCGCTTCCCTTTGCTTTTGGGGAAAGTCGCGACCCCTCGCAGCAAACCCCGCGCTGGCGGGCGCGGCAGCGGCCCCAGGAGCCGCCGCGGGCGGGAAGCGAACTGCGGGGCCCGCTCCGCGTCCCGAAAAGCCGTGACCCCCCCACACCCCTTTCCTCCCTGACAGTGTCTTTTAAAGGCAGAACCCACTCACGAGCCCCTTCCAGCTCCTTCCCCCGATGCCGCCCGCTCCCCCGTCCCAGCAGGGCCCGGCCGGGGACGCCACCCCGGGAGCGCGCCCCCCCCCCCCCCGGCCTCGGAGCCCCTGCCCCCTGGGTTACACCTCATGTACCACTTCACCCGTCCTCCCTTCGCCCAGCAAGCCGGCCCCTGGGCTCGCCGTTTGCCCCAGCTCCTTTCCCCCCCGGGCTCTCGTCGGGAGATGCTGCCCGCGTTTGCTTCTCCTTCCTCGGGTGTTTGCTCCTGCCAGAGCCCCCCTGCGCGCCGGGGCGGCCCCGGGGAGCGTGTCCCCCCCGGTAAACCCCCCCCAGCCCCGGGGGATTTCTCCACCGAGCCCTCAGGGAAGCAGCGGGCGAGGGCCGGGCGCTCGGCCGCCTCCACATCGCCGGAGGAAACCGGGAATTTTTTGGTCCTTCGCCTTATTTCTCCGTCTCCCCTTCCTCTCTAACGGTGTCACGGGCTCAGCGCCCGTCGGCCCCGTATGGCGGGGGGGCTTCGCTTCGCCTGCCCTCGCCTCACCCCCCCCGGGCAGGGTTTGGCCTCCTCCGGCCCCGCCGCCTGTTGGAAATGAGAATGGCTCCCATCAGGGCCTCGCAGAAAGCCCGGAGGCAGAAATCGGCCTTCGCAGGGGGCAGGGAGAGGGGCTCCCCACCGCTGCGGCTTTCGCTTTACTCGATGCTGCTTGGGAGGGGAGGAGGGGACCGAGAAGCGGCCCCCCCGGCCCCCCCGTGCCCCGGGAGGGGCGCAGCGGCGAGCACCCCCGCGCTTTAATTTTGTTTCCAAGGAGCGAAAAAACCCACGAGGAACCCGAGCGGGGTCGGTGGGTCCCGGCCTGGACACCCAAGGGAGCCCCGGCGGAGCCGCCCGGCCCCACGCCGCGCATAGCGCCCGCGTGACGTCACAGCGCGCTCCCCCCCGGGCCGCGCAGCCACGCTGTGACGTCACAGAACACTACCTCCCCACCCCGCCGCGGGGGGCTCGCGGAGAGGTAGGCGGCAAAGCGGGACGACACTAAAGCAAAGCAAAGCCAAGCCCCCCCCCCCCCCCCCCCCGCAACCCCCGCACCCCAAAACGGCCCCGCCGGCTCTTGGCCAGCGCCCCGGAGCGTGGCGGGGCGTCAGACAGTCCGGTCCCGCCTTGCGTCAAAAACCAAAAGCCACCTCACGAGGCACATAGTCATACGTACGCACATGCGGATCTACATATGTAATTGGCAACTTTCTCTCCGGGGGTGGTGGGGGCACAGTTTTACGTAATCAAATCCGGTCCTTGTCATCGCCTCCATTAGAAAAGGAAGGGGGAAAGGAAAAATAATAATAATTAAAAAATAAAGACAACCAAAAAAAAAACCCAAAAAAAACAAACCCAAAAAGGAGCAGGCTGCCTCGGGAGGCTTCCCGGGCGAGGAGCTACAGCAGCTGCCTGTGAGCGGGGCGAAGGGAGCCGGGGCCACCTCACCAACCCTCTCCCCTGGTCAACAGACTTGACGTGGTTACAAACCATAGCAAACATTTTATTTACAGGAGATATATATATATATTTATATATTTTGTCAGTGCAGTATTTCTTGGCCGGATTATTCGAAGCAACACGTTGCAACCAATGAGGACGTTGGCAAAATACTTCACATTGTAAATTGGTTTGGGGGGGGGGGGTGTAGAGGGGAGGGAGGGAGGAATTTCGGAGCACGTTCCCAGAGTCCCTCGCTCGGATTTTCCTGGAGAGGACAAGGGGCGGGAGACGGAGAATAAAATAAAATTTTTAAAAAAAAAAAAAAAAAGGAAAAAAAAATACGGAGACACCCGCTCCCTGCGAGCAGCCCGGAGGGGAGGCGACCGCCTCACGCCCCGCCGTCCCGGGGACGGGGCTCCCCGCTCCGCCCGCGCCCCGGCCCCCCCCGGGCCGGGCGCTGGCCGCCGGCGGGAGCGGGCCGGAGCCGGGCCGGCCTTGCCGCGCTGCCGGGGCGGAGGAAGGGCGATAAAAGGGCGCGGGTGCCGCGGGGGGGCCGCCCGGTCTATAGCCCGCTCCGCGGCTCGGGGCTGGCGGCGGCGGCGGGGGCCGGCGGGGGGGGGGCCGGTGCTGCCGGAGGACTTGCCGGGCCCGGCGGCGGGCAGGCCCCGCTCGGCGCCCTCAGTCCGTTCCGGAGGGAGTCGGCGTCGCTGCTGTCGCTGTCGCCGTCGGAGCGGCTGGGGCCGGCGGCGGCGGGCGGCCCGCCGGCTCGCTGGGCCTCCGGCTCCGGTTCCGCCTCCGGCGGCGGCTCCTTGTCCTTCTGGGCCTGCGCCTCCTTGGAGTGCCGCCACTTCATCCGCCGGTTCTGGAACCACACCTTCACCTGCGGCCGCGCCGCCCTCAGACGGGCGGCACGGCCCCACCGCGCACCGCACCGCGCACCGCACCGCGCACCCCCCGGCCCCAGCGCCTTCCACCGGCGACGGGCAGCAAGGGGAGAAAAGGCACCGTCCTCGCCTCCCTCTGCCCCCACCCTTACGCCACTAAAGCGGCCTTATTTTTTTTTTTCCCCCTTCTTCTAGTTCGCGTGTTTAAATACAAAACGCGCCCCCCCTTTGGTTTTTTTTTTTTTTTTCCTCTCTCTCTTTCTACTTCTTCTTCCAGGAAACCAAATCTTGCTCAAGAAACCACAGCGTTATACAATTCTCTGCGCTGCGGGCCCTCAATAGTGGAATCATTACAGAGTGGCGCTTAATGATTCCGTTTGAAGGAGAGTTTTCACTTCCCCAGAACTAAGGATTTCACAACGCGGGGAGAGATTTAGAAAAAAAAAAAAAAAAAAAAAAAAAAGAAAGAAAAAAAAAAAGGGGACATTAAAAATAGTGTGCTCGCTTCTACTTCCTTTGACCCAAACTGCCTCCTACAGCGAGTTGCACTTCAGTAAAGCGCACGCCGGAGATCTGCCCCGGCCCCGCTCGGCCTGTTCCGCCGTGGCCAAAACAAAGGCGAAAGCTCCGCGCCGGGCCGCGAAACGCCGCGGAACCTGCGCGCAGGAGATGCTGGGGGCGAGGAGCCCGCTCCTCGGCCAGCCCCGCCAAAAGTTAAGGGAAGGAAAAACGCTCTGCAGCCCCGTCCCGTGTATTCCTCCCCCCCCCCCCCCCCCGCCTCCGGTGTCCCTCTAAACTGGAAGTAAGATCTGAAATAAAACCGAAGCCGTTCTTACTTGAGCATCTGTCAGCCCCAGCATCGCCGCCAGTTGCTTTCTGTCCGGTTTCGTGACGTATTTCTGGATTTCGAACCGTTTTTCTAAACCTTTCCTCTGCAGGTTGGAAAAAACAGCCCTGGACCAGGAGCGCTTCCTCTTGTACGTCTGGGGCAGGGTGTCCTTGGTCAGAACCGCGTACGGGCCTGGCGGGAACGGGGCGGGGGGGAGCGGGGGGAGAGAGGGAGAGATGGCGTGATTAGTACCGGTGTCTGAAAGGGAGCCTTAAACCGACCCAAATCGCAGCTGGGCTGCGGTGCGCAGGGAAGGCCCGGGCCGGCGTGGCCCTGCCTGCCGGCCGGCTACGGACCCTAACAGCCCGCGCTTCCTCGGGCAAGGAGGGAGCGGGTTTGCACCCGAATTTCTTCCTCTCCCCCCTCCCCGCCCCTTCTCTCACGGCCCCAGGTGTTATTTTTGCACTAGAGGGGATGGTCCTCCAGGCCGGGCCCTAGCCGGCTCTTCCTGCCCCCCCACGCAGCCCCGCTTTCGCCCAAAATCTGAGCCTCGCTAGAAAATGCACGCCCTGGCCTTCCACAAGCGCCCGGCCGGGGGGCGGGGGGGGGGGGCTGCCCGGGGGGGGCCCGCGCCCGGGGGGGGGGGGGGGAGAGAGGGACGAGGTGTACCTGGAAAAGTGTCTTGAAACTGGTGCTGAACTGAGCTCCTTGGGTTTGTGTTTAAGGGACCCAGAATAGCAGAGGCCTCGTTAATGGGGTCTAGAGACGCGAAGAACTGGCCGGCGGAAGGCTGCAAGTTGGGGAGATGAACCCCAGTTTGGCGGCTGGTAGTTAATAAGGAGGTCAGATCTGTGAGCACAGGAACAAGGAGAGCTCTGTTATACCGCGCTCGGAACCGACACCCCGGCACGCTCCGAGCGACGGGGCCGGGCGGAGGGGGGGCGGTCCTGGCCGGAGGGGCTGGGGGGGAGCGTTTGGGGTAGGGGGGGGAGGAGGGGAACCCGGGCAGCCCTTTCCTCGCCCCGGGCGCTCTCCTGGGGAGAGGCGGCCGTGCCCCGGCACTCGGGGTTACCCCGGTATATTCGCTCCCGTGGCCAGGGCGTTTACAGGCGGCGAAGGGAGGCGCGGATCGCGGCCAGAGTCTTTGAAACGGGGCTGTGCCCTCCGACGCAAAACCCCCGGGAAGCGGAGCCCGCTCCGGTCGCTATTTTTACGCTATCGCTCTTTTGGCCAGCGGGGCGGGGGGGGGAGGGGTGAGGGGGGCACGGACACGGCGGGGGGGGCTGTTTTAGTGAGGGCGATTAGAAGCTGGGGTGTATAACGCTGTTCCTAAGAACTCTTCCCTCGTCTAGGTCGCGAAGTTTGCGAACCGCGGGCATCCGCAGCTGCTAAAAATAATAATACTACAACAGATAGGAGAGCACCGAGCGCGGTAGCGTGGAAAAGCGGGCAAGCCAGTTTCTCTACCTCTCAGCGTGTTGCCTTCCTTGACTTTGGGGTCGAACTCCGCCGACAAAATGCGGTCGATGCCGAATTTCAGGTCCTTGCTGGCGGGCGCCGGCGCCGAGCCGTGCGGGTGGCCGCCCGGCAGCCGGGCGGGGGCCGGGCCGCCTCCGCCGCCCGCCGCCGCCGCGGGGGACCGGTGCTGCGGGGGCGGGGTGGTGGGAGTGGGGCGGCGGGAGAGGGGCGAGAGGCGGGGGGAGGCGGCGGGGGCGTCGGGGGCCACGACGGGCGTGGGCCGGAGCGGCGAGGCGGCGGCGTGGAAGGGACCGCCGTGGTGGACGGCTCCCAAGGCGGCCGGCATCCCGGTGCCGGGACCGGCGGGCAGGCTGTCGGCGGGTCCTCCCGCCGCCTCGCCGCCGGCGTGGAGGATGTCGGCGATGCAGAAGGAAGGTTTCTTCGCCGCCGCGGCGTCCAGCGGGAAGCAGCCGCCGGCTGCCGGTCCCGATGCCGTGCAATAGGCCGGCCGACCACAAGCTGAAGTTGGAGGCGTAGAAAGGAGCCAGCCCGGCCGTGTACATCCTTGCCCGGGGAGGGGACGCGTCGTTCCGCTCCGCTCCCGCAGCTCAGCTCCCGGGTGCGCGCCGCGGAGCTGCCCGCTGCCCCGGGCGCATGGGGAGGGATGGCGGGGCGAGAGGCGGCTGGCGGAGCACTTGCCGGAGGGGCAAGGGGTGTGGGGTGGGGGTGGGGAAACCAACCACCAAACCAAAAAAAGAAAAAGAAAAAAAAAAATAGAAAAAGAAAAAGAAAGGAGAAAGTCCCCCGAACCCACGGCGGAGACGGAGAGAGCGAGCGGGCGAGGAGCGGAGCGGCGCAAACAAAACAAACCCAAACCAAACCCCCTTTCCTCTCACTGCGAGGGAAAAGAAAAAAAAAAAAAAGAAAAAAAAAAAGAAGAAGAAGAAGAAGGAAAAAAAAAATCCTCCCCTCCCCAAAACTTTCTCTGGCAAACGACACTCCCGGCTCCCGGAGCAGCACTCGCTCCCTCCCCACGCCCAATCCGTGATCCGCGGGGGCCGGGCAGCACCGCCCGCCGACACGCCCACGCAGGGCCGGGTCGCGGGTCCGGGCCACCGCGCCGCCAGCGCGCAATTGCGCGCTGGCGGCGCGGTGGCCCGGACCCGCGACCCGGCCCTGCCCCGTTTGCCCCACAAGGCACCCCCACACACCTTCCCCCCTCCTAAATTCCGCCCTCCACATTGCCCCCCCCCCCCCCCCCAAACGAAATCAACGCAAGGGCTGGGCGCTTGCCGCCAGCCAATTTCCAAACGTTTGAAAGAAACGCGCTGGAAAATCCTTCACGATCCGAATCAGGTCCATCCTTTTGGAAACGATGCCGAAGGAAATGTGTTTCCTTCCCGGATAAATGAGCCTGGGATAGTCTGGAAGAAAACGAGTCTGTGCTCATGCACGCAACATATGTATTTATGTGACCTCCCAGCTATTCTGGGCCCAGGACACGTTGGGTCCTGCATTAGCAGCGATTAATTAATAAACCGTGTCTGGTCGACAATGTCATTTTACAGATTTTTACCGTGTTCTCCCAGCCGGGTGGCTGCGTCTGCTTCCACACCACTTTCACCTCAAAGACTTAGTTTGTAATTTTGCAAACCTTTTACAAAAAAATTATCTTTTTTTTTTTTTGAATGCAATCATAAGCTACATTCGGCACCATAATTTAGGGCCAAGTTTATCAAAGCATCTTTTGCACTTTTTTTTCCCCTCCCCTTTAACACCCACATTTGCCCCCACCTGACTCTGAAAAAGTAGCGTTTCTTTAATTTTAGGTTTCATACGTGTCAACTAGTCGCTGCCGTTTTGAGCGGGCTCCCGAGTCGGACGATTGCAGGTTTGCTTTGGGTTTGTTTCAAATTTTTTTTTTTTTTTTTTTTCAAATAGCTTCCCAAATTCTGAAGGTTTTCGGGGAACGGCCAGAAAGGCAAACTATTTTTCTTTCGCCGGGTATGAAGACATAGCTTCTGTGTGAATATTGGAACCACCTGCGAGCGGGAGCGAGCGCGATCTTTAGGCGCAACCCTGCGCAGGGGGAAAGGCGAGGCTGGCTCCCCAGGAAAAGCCAGGCACCGCTTTGCTTCGGTTTTTATTAACGAGGTTTGAGCTTTTCCCGCTTCCACGCCGGAAAGACCCCTTTCCTTGCATCCCCTCCTCTTTCGTTTCCAACCCCGCACACTCCGGGGCCGACCGCCCCGCGCCAGCCCGTTGCTCTCGAATCGGATCGAAAGACTCCGGTTTCGCTTGCGTTCCCACCGCCGGGCAGCGCCGCGCCGCCGGCCGCCCCGAGGGAAGGGGAGCGGAGCCTGCGCCGCCCGCCGCGCCCCGGCTGCGAACCGGCCCCGCCAGGCAGCCCGGGGGGGAAAAGAAAAACCTTTTGTAATCTCCCCCCACAAAAACCCCCAAACCAAGCCCACCACGGTGTTTTTATTTATATTTTTTAATAATTTTTTTTTAGATTTCAGAGCTCCGCTCGCCTGCCTGCCGCCCGGCGATGGGCAGCACCGGCGGGAAGCGCCCGTTTGCGGAGGCCCCGGGCAGCCCCGGCCCGGGGCGCGGCGGCGGCGGCTCCGCTCCCCACGGTGGTGCCGGTGCCCCCGGCCGGTGCCGCGCAGGGCCGCGCTCCTTCCGCGCCGTCAGCCCGCGGGGACCAAAGTAACCCCGAAAGGCGGCGCTTAGCCTGTCGCGCTGCAGCGCTTGACCCCTCGGGCTGGGCCTCGGGAGGGCGAGGGAGCCGGGGAGCCCCGGCCGCGGGGGCAGGTGCCTTCCCGGGGCCCGCCCGCCCCGCAGCCCTGCGCCCCCGGGGAAAGGGGCCCCCCCCCCCCAGGCCTCCCTGCCCGTGCACCGGGGAGGAGGAGGAGGAGGCGGAGGACTGCGCGGCCGCGCTGGCCGGGGGGGGCGGCAGCCCCTCCTCCCCGCGCACGGAGGGAGAAGGCTGCAGGAAACCCGGGGCTCGCTGCAGTCCAGGTCATCTCCTGTTTTTTGAGAGGTTCCAACTCGGACTAAATGAGCGGATGTGCCTGCGAGATTTGTCCCAAAATAGAAGCGGCTTTAGTATTTTAGGATACAGCAGAAATCCTTATTTCTTCCGGAGAAAAACTTCATAATGAGCGTGAGCACTTCCCTTTTCAATATTTGTGCAACTTTATCTCGACCAGCAAGTTGCTTTGGTGACGCAAATCCGCCCTTGTGTATTGCAACTACAAAAATAAATGCAAGGAAATCAATTCCCTTCTAGCAATGAAAACATAAATATACAGCTGCGACTTTCCCCTTTAATCTTGCTTTCCGAGGGACTCGAGAAGGAGGCGAATGAACTGTGCAGGCAGGAGCGATGCTTTTTTTTTTTTTTTTTTTTTTTTGAGGAATGGAGTCTCGAAGGATTTTTTTTTTTTCCCGAGGCCGACGAAGGAGGTGGGAAAAAAACCATATATATATTATTCGAGCTCTTACGAAGGGAAAACAGAAGGGCTAACCCCGGGGCGCTGCAGCTCCCGGTCCCCGGGAGCATCCCAGGAAGGGCCGGGCCCCACCTGCCCGCGCCCCATAGGGGGCCGGGCCGGTCCCTGCCCCTTCGCCCCCCCCCCAACCGGGGGGCGGGCGGCTCCGAACCTGCCCGGGATGCTCCCGGAGCGGCCTCCCGGGTCTCCTCCTCCGCGGCCGGGCGCTGGGCGCCTGTAGGTTTCTCCGTGTCGTTCCGTTTAGACCCGTATCTGTATATAGAAGCATATATTTGTCATTTATAAAAATAAAGTATTTTTCAAATCCCACACTCTCTCGGAATACTCTTAAGAATAACTATTTAAACTCCGATGCAAACCCTCCAGGGAGATGCCTTGCTCCGGCCGCGTTACCGGGGCCGCTGCCGCCCCGCCCGGCCGCGGGGTCCCGCCGAGCCGCCCCGCAGCGCCGAGCACCCGGCGGCCCCAAGCCCGGCCCAAAGCCCGTTCTCTGTCGCCACCTGCCGAGCGGGCCGGGGCCGGGCGCGGACCCCCGGGCAAGGCACCCCCGGGACGTCCTTCCCCCTCCAAACTCCCCCGCTCCCGGGGCCCATGCGAGCAGGGAGCAAGCAAATTTGGGGAGCCAAGCACAAAAACTAACGTTACCCCCCCTCCAGGACCCCCCAAAACCCGCGGTTGCAGGGCGCTGTGCAGGTTGTCGGGGGGTTCTGCCCGGCTGCCGCGGGTGCTCCCCCCGCAAACTGCCCCGGGAGGCCGGGAGCGCTGCAGCGGAGCCCCCAAATCTGCCCGCAGGCCGATCCCCCCCTGCCCTTGCCCCCGGCCCTGGCCCGGCTGGGGGTCCACAGCTGGAGGCACGGCCGCAGGCGTGCGCTGCAGGGCTGGTGGGGCTTCCCACAGCCCATCAGCAATTTGTGGCCCGAAATGCTCCAGGGAAGCGCAGGCGCTGCGGGCAGGAGCTGCCCAGAACCACGAGTGAATTAAGCGCTCGAGCTGGTCAACACCTTGACGTTTCCGTTCTATCATTTTGCATGCATTATTTTGGTTGAGTACCCGGGTCAGTAAGTAATGGCTGAAGTTGTGCCATTTCCTGAGTGCAAGTGCCTGAAAACAGGCAGGATCTGGGTTTTTGTGCCGCAGGGCAGGATTTCAAGTCTGGTCACTTGTGCTAGTGGCCAAGTTCAGGTCAGAGTGCTTTTGGACGGAATCGCCTGGTCCCCATCGCTTGCAGCTTTGCATCGTGGAGAGGTCTTGGGGTGCACAAGTGGGAATCCTTGATAGGAATTGAGTCCACGGGGCATGCTAAAATTACTCTGAAGCAAAATCCCTCTGAAATGCCTCTACTGTCATTCTTTGAAAACTCCACGGGGTTTTCTGCATGTGAGCAGCCCTGAGAATTGTCCGTACATCATAGCAGAATAGGTCCCAGCAAGCAGGTCCGTATGTCAGAGTGGATGAAAACCCAAGGCTCCCAGCTCCAGGGGTGACACACCAGCCACTGAGCTGGCAACTTGTTCTCCCCCTTGCACTTTTGCACTCTCACTCTGTCTTCCTCTCAACTGCTGGTCTGATGAAACACATTAGATCATGTGAAGCTGACAGGCTTAAAGCAGAGAGAATTTTTACATTCTCCCAAATGCTGTGTAGTCCCTCAAGCCCCATCAGACAAAGGGGAGACCTGAAAACACTGATTCCCCTCTGCCCATGAGCGCCTGGCTCAGAGATCAGGGGTGTAGGAGGGCACTGCATCTTTCCACAGCCATGTTTACAGAGAAAGGGGTGACCTTTCCTTCCTTTTTTTTTTTCCCTCCTCTTCATTTTTTTTTTTTTTTTTTCATGAAAAGCTGCAGATACATAAATCTTCAAGAAGGGTCAGGGTAATAAATAGCAGTTGGAAAGAAGTGCCTCTCCATAGTGCCGGGAACGGAGGCTGCGTTCTGCAGAGCAGCAAGGTCAGGACGGTCCCTTCCTCGAGGTTTCCTATGGGTTAGAGCAGGCAGGTCCGGCCCACTCGGCTGGTTTTCCTGGAGCCCGTTTTTAGGCATCCGATGCTGTGCTGGGAATTGGGCACTGTGAGCCTGCAATGGTTTAAGCTGCTGGAAATTGGAGTGCTGGTCTCCCACACTCACTCCATCCCTGTTCCCATCCCCAGGGAGGTCAAACTGTAGAAAATGAACTCTGCCAGTAAGAAAAGTGGGTTTTTTTTTCCCTGGCATGGTTGCCCAGACTTAACTTCTTTATCACATGGCGAGCCAGGGTGAGGGAGCCAGGGGAAACACTCATTTGGGGAGGGGGGAGTGGCAGGACCGCTGTGACCTTCTTCTAGTCTGCTCCAGCCTCTCACCGGGTCACCCCTTAATTTAAGTGCTGCCTCTTGGAGCTGCTTCCTGCAGTCTAAAGTGGGTCCTTCTCACACGGAAAGGCCCTGAGCTTGCTTTCATTTCCGTCGGCACCACTCATTTCATAGGTGACTCTGCCTTTACACTGCGGTCGGACCGTGATCTGCTTGCAGAGGGAGTGATCAGGGGCTAGCTGTGATTTTCCAGGCCGCGTGAACAGAGGAGGTCTGCAGAGAGCCGATCTGCAATTAACCCCCCGGTAGCTGATTAAAGGTGATGTGACACACAGAAGTGCTGACCTCCCGCTCCGACGTGAGACCGCTGATGATGGGCATGCACGCGCCGGGTTTAGTTCACACAGTGCGCAGCGACGTAAAAGCAAGAATGGCTGCCTAAAACGAAGGTGATTCAACTCTCAGCGCAGGAGGATCGTTCATGGGTATTTCCTAAATCTGGCAGGAGGGTATAATTACACCCGTTTTTCCGCTGAGACCCAAAGGGGCAGCTCCTTGACTGCTGCTGTTGAGGACAAGCTCGGGATGTCTCAGACGCAAGTAGCCTATTTAAGTGCAAGTACAGATGGAAACTGAAGGGGTCATCACCCCTACAGCTTGGTCAGAGCAACCCCATCTATTTCTACAAACCCACGCTGATGCCTTAGGCCCACTGCCCCGCCAAGCAGCAGTGTATTAAAGCCACTGTGCAGAAAAGCCATTCAATACCGAAGAAGGAAATACTAATAACTGCCTAATAAAAGTTTTAGTAAGAAGCAGTTTCCTCCTTCTCGCCAACAGTGGTCAAAAATGTGGGGAAGCTGGAAATAAAGCAATCAGAATGCAGTCGCATAAAAGGCAAAATCAACCCCTGAAGGAAGTCAAGTTTCTAGAACAAAATTACTCTGTAAAACTCATCTGGATTTGGGAACAGTTATTGTTTTTCTTCCAGCCCTCCTTTCGTGCTCTAAGTGGACTTAAACGCAGTAGGTACACACCAGTCGAGCTTTAAAACCAGCTCCTTCCATGCTATTAGCATATGTAAAATCCCAGCAGAATAATGCCCTCATGGCTGTTAAAAAAAAAATAAATCCCATTTTGATCCTTTTTGCCCAAGGGAGACGCTTTCTGGTGAATACCAAATGGAAGTGCCAGTCAGGGAAGTTTTACAGTCTAATAAACAAGCGTGCCAGATTATATAGCGTGTAGGTAGCACCCTCCGGACCCACTTTCCTCGCTGGAACAGAATCTGCCTTAAAAAAAGCCCAGCCACCGCTTCTCAGCTCCACAGGCAGCTCACGCCTTCCCCATGCCGGGCTCCACCAGGTCTTGGTGAAGCACCCGGGAGGGTGGGGAGATGCTCTCGGAGCCGAGCAGTGCGGCGCGAGATATCCCCTTCCCAGCCGCGGGTCTGGGATGCTGCCTACAGCAATAACCGGTTCCTCTGCACCCTCGGCAAATGGAAACAAAAACAGAGGAGGCGCAGGCAGTGGAGCAATGCAGCACACGGGGGAAGTCATTTCCGACTGATACCTCTAACACATCATTTTCTATCTCGGTGCCTGGGATCTGGTTACCTTTATCTTAGCCAAAAGACTGTAGCGGTCATAAAATGCATTTCACTTTCATTTCTTCTAGAGAACTTAATCATGAGATTTTGATTATCTGTCCTGCAGCAGTGAATGCCAAAGGTTCATTATCTCCTCTGCCTGCATTCACTGTTCGTATTTTTTTCCTTCTAATTTCTCAGTTAGCTCCTCGAGGCATCCATTCACCCCAGAATTGTGAAAGGGAGAGAAAAAAAGGCAAGTCTGACCAGTTTTTCTTTTCATTTGTCACCGTTTCTAACCCAAATGTTTGCCCTTGCCCCCCAGATGCAAAGTTCTTTTCCAAGCCAAGCCATTCTCTGTTTCCCAGCCAAGCAATCCGTTTCACTCTGAGGCCACGCTGAATGGTGACACGAATCTCCACACGTTTCAAGGCTCAGACGAACTTTGCGAGGAGCGAAGACGTTGAAGATGGTCTCAGCACCGCTGAGACCCAAACGCTAACGGAGCAGCACCCTCTAGCGCAAGCAAATGAGAAAATCGTCAATAACAGCAACCCTCCTGGGCTGCATTCAGCCTTGGTGCATCGCCACCGAAACCGCTGGGGATGAGCTCAGCCTCAAGGCTTTTCCCTTCTGCACTCTGAAGCTTTCCCAGATTTCCTCCCTAGGACCCCCTCCCCGATGCTTTGGGCACCCGTGGGTTGCCCAGGTCTCCGGCAGGCCCAGGCGGCAGCATCACCCGCAGGCAGGCAGCACGGGCTCGCCATCGTGCTGTGCTGCTTGTGTTGCTATGGGGTGCTGCTGCTCAAGAAATCCTGGAGCTAAGAAATATTCCTTGCCAGGAGTCTGCCTCGGGTCTCGGGTGTTACGAGACCTGTGAGAGGCATCCTACCTGGTTTGAAAGGACCAGGGGCAAAAAGGAGAGCAAAAAGGGGGTTGGCTGATGTAGGGAAGGGGGCCAAGGCTGGGGCTGGGCTGTGGGAAAGCAGGGCTGGGGTGTGGAAGGGGCACCAGGACTTTTGCACAGAGAAAGGTGCTGGTTGAGCCAGCAGTGTGCCCAGGTGGCCAAGAAGGCCAAGGGCATCCTGGCTTGTATCAGGAATAGTGTGGCCAGCAGGAGCAGGGCAGTGATCGTGCCCCTGTACTCGGTGCTGGTGAGGCCGCACCTCGAATGCTGTGTGCGGTTTTGGGCCCCTCACTACAGGAAAGACGTTGCCTTGCTGGAGTGTGTCCAGAGAAGGGCAACGGAGCTGGGGAGGCGTCTGGAGCACAAGGCTTACAAGGAGCGGCTGAGGGAGCTGGGGGTGTTCAGCCTGGAGCAGAGGAGGCTGAGGGGAGCCCTCATCGCCCTCTACAACTGCCTGACAGGAGGGGGGAGCCAGGTGGGGGTCGGCCTCTTCTCCCTGGGAATGGACAACAGGATGAGGGGAAATGGACTCAGGTTGTGCCAGTGCAGTTTTAGGTTGGATAGTAGGAAAAATTTTTTCACTGAAAGGTTTGTCAAGCATTGGAACAGGCTGCCCAGGGAAGAGGTTGAGTCCCCTTCCCTGGAGGTATTTAAAAGCCGGGCAGACGAGGTACTTATGAACACAGTTTAGTGGTGGGATGGCAGGGCTGGGTTAACAGTTGGGCTTGATGATCTTAAAGATCTTTTTCAACCTAAACGATTCTGTGATTCTGTGATTCTGGGAGAGGTGGGGACTAACTGGGTGTGAAAGCTGAAGGCAACACGGTGTTGTGTTACTTCTGGTGCACTTTTCTCTTGTTACTAGCAATTTCCACAGGTTTCATCAGTTTTACTGTTGTTAGGAGAAGGGAGAACAAGACAATGACACAATTTTGGCAGACCCTGGGCCGGTGGGTGACCTGCAGGGTGAGGGAGGGGGAGCGGATGCCATCAGCCACAAACATGGAGGCAAGTTAACTGCGTTGCGTCCCACACACAATCCCATTGCTCCGGTGCACATCTAGGGATTTTATGAAAACAGAGAGCTCCCCTCTCGTGCTCTAAATATAACAGCGTGTAAACGCCTGCCCGAGATTATGTAAAAATTAAAAAAAAACATACCTGCCTAACCAGAGGTGGAAATTTTGTCTAACGTTTCAAGGCTAGACCTTCCTTTCATTAAGAGCTAGAAGGGAGCAGTGGTGCTTAAGGCAGGGAAGGAGAATAAATCCCTCAGTGTCAAGCCAAGGTGATGCTGAGGTCCAGAGGCCAGTGTGTGCCTGCATGAACACGGGGGTGAGCGTGCACCCCGGGCACCCGTGGGTCCTTAGGGGGCAAATAGCAAAGCCAGAGCCCTGGGGAAAGCAGGCGTGCGGCAGTTTCACCTGCCTCTAATGCTGCTGCTTTTTAATGTAATGGGCACGCTGCGAGTCCAGCTGTGGCTGCAGCATCAAAGGGAAATGTGGGGAGCGATGCTTTTTCTTGAGACGTGATAAGTAAACGGCTGGGGCTGCAATTTGGTTTTGGGGAGTGCTATTTTTAGGTTGACGACATAGAGTTCCAGGGTGAGGTTGGACCATGCGGGTAAGGAGGTGGAGGTGGCCCGAAGCCATCCCAGCACTCTCCAAATGTGAGGCTGCGCTAGGGAGGAAGCAGGGGCGGGTGGAGGGAGGCTGGACCTCTTCTCTCACCCAGCCCGGGCGGCCGCGGGGGCCTGCAGGAAACTGGGCAGCAGCGCTTTGCCCCTGGGCTGTAGCGATGCTCCGATTTTCGGGAGCACCCCTTCACCCCCGTCCCCATTCCCTACCACTTCTGGAGGCCTCCACACCGTCGCCAGGTACAGCCCTGCTGGGCTGGGAAGGGGTTCTCTTATGACAGCCACGAAAAGCCGTAGCTTTGGAGAGAAGAAATGGCTCTCTAACCTTCTCCACCTCCACACTGTATTTTACTATTCTCCTCAAATGAAGCAAACATCATTATTTCCCGTTAGGTGCTCCTGGTGCAAGAGTATTTCATTGAAAAATGGTTCCTTAATGCTAATGGGAATTATACTCCTAGCGTGATTTATATTAATAAGGCATGTGCAGTTCCTTAGTACATTCAGAACCAGATGGGAAATGGGATTTTTTTTTTTTTTTTTTGTCCTTCCACACAACATCTGATGAAGTGCTCCAAGCATACAATTTAACAAGCTATTCTCCTCTGGCCTTACAGATGAAAAATAGTCCGTTGTGTCAACTCCTCAGATGCCTATTTTTACACCTTCTGTTTGTTCTTAGTTTGACGTTGTTAATCATGGTCCCACCAAAGCCCCATTGTTCAGCTCTTCAAGAAGAATGTTGTTATATTGACTGTTTGTGCGTCAGCCCAGCTCTCTCTGGAGCTGCACTTGGATGAAATTAGATAATTTCCATTAGGAGAACAGGCATTATTAGTCCCCAATGCCAAATTGAAAAGAGAGCCAAGATTACTATTTCTGGCCGTGTTCACCTCAGGAAGGAACCTTCTCAGCTTTAATGGGATTTTGCTATTGTTGGTTGCCTTCTGTTTGACACCGGGCCAGCAGGGTTGAAAATTGTTTAGAAAGCTGCATGAAATATAATAGAGCCCAAGCCATTTGCTGCAGCACATTCCAGTGTGATGTTTATTTTGAAAAAAAAAAAAAAAAAAGAGGAAAAAAAATTATTGTCCTTGGCAGAAAAAAAAAAATCCCACTAACTCGACTCTCAGAACATATGCTTCTTGTTGCTGTTGTGCTTTCAAAACGTGCTGCCAGGATTGGCGCGCTACATACAGAAGTGATAAATCTAATACTATCTGTAACGATCTACAGGACTTGTAGACGGAGATTACGGGCACAGGCAGCGACTTTATGACAGGAAAACAAGGCGAGGGATGATACCAGGTCAGGTCCAAAGGAGACAGTCAAGTCCCACGTTTGTCGGTAAAATGGGCATCTTCATGCTCTGTGGCTTGGTTTTCCCATCTGTAAAATGGGGTCAAGAACACATCCCTACCACCCAAAGATACTAGGAGGACACATGCTCCCTGGACTTTGCCTTCATGGGTGCTGGGGGTCTTCAGAGCTGGGCTCAGCCCCTCCATGGCCCTGGGCACACAGTCCTGCCCGTCCCACCACCTGCCTTCGTCCGGCGGTGACCGGACTCTGCTGTCACTGTTATCATTTGGAGGGCAGCCCTGCTTCCTCCCCCTCGTCATGCCCCTCGCTGTCACTTCGCCCAAATGCCCCACCTGCATCTCAGGACGCTAATCCTCGACAGCCAGCACGGGAATGGGGATGGCGGGCTGACCTCTTGCTCAGCCCCGAATTCCCCACGGGTCTCTTTCTGCTCCATATTATACTGTTCTGTTCCGTGACTGCCATCTTCAAGTAATTATTAATGAAAGCAGAGTTGACTTTGGAGCAAAAGTTTCCGGTTCCTTGGCATTTCCAATGTGTAAGCTATCTAAGGGTATTGAAATGCAGGACATTTTTTTGATGAGCTCCGAATCCAAACCCACATTTTCCCTCCCGGCTCCTTCAGAGCCAGACCCACCTTTACCACACTTTACCCCTCGGCTATTCAAGCCCCTAAGAAGCTGAGCAAACAGAACAAAGTTACCCATCTTTAGAAAAATAAATAGAGCAAGTGATCTTCAAAGCCTTCAGACGAGGATCCACGCAACAATGCTGGCGTTATCCCTGGGCAATAAACCAGAGCGCTCCTTTGTTTATATTAACCTAGTGTTTACTTCTATTTTAACCAACAAACATTGACTTATTGCACGGTCTTGGCTCGAAACCATCCGCCAAAATTAAAAATACAATCAGGCTAAAAGACAAAAAAAAAAACACCCACGGCAGACGCCAGCTGACACGTTTCCTCCTCACAAAGCTGCCGCCCACCTGCACGGAGCTGCTCCCACTCGGTCAGAGCGAAGCAGCCATCCCCCCCAGCAAAACCAAAACCCGAGCCCCTACCTAGACCCAGAGCGTGGGCCACCCCCGGTGCCTGCCCCCTCATGGAACTGAGCTGAGGGGGGTTCGATTCAAATTTGGCAGGTCCTGGGTTGGAACAACCCCTTACCATGCTGGCTCATCTGCCAGCTCAGCTATCCAAGTGGCACTGGCATTTTTAG
Organism: Gorsachius magnificus; assembly: GCA_034008185.1. Lineage (NCBI taxonomy): Eukaryota > Metazoa > Chordata > Aves > Pelecaniformes > Ardeidae > Gorsachius > Gorsachius magnificus. The sequence goes on along the minus strand of CM067083.1, from coordinate 8,047,361 downwards.
GAGAGGTCAGGTCTGAAGCTCACCCTGGGCCCGAGCATCCTTCGGCAGCCACTTGGCATGGGAGAGGTTTTGGGTGCTGCGGGAGAAGACAGTGCCCCTTCACTGTCAGGTTTGGCAGCCGGACTCCCCCGGGAGGTCTCCTTGGTCCCTTTCTCTCCCCACCGCCCCATGCCATGGGAAAGTGCTGTGCCACCACGTGGGTCACCTGCTGGTTTCACAGACCAGTAGGAAATAAACTAGTTCCAGTGTGGCCTGCCATGGAAAGTCACCCCCAGCAGCTTGCAGACACACATGCGTCCCCCTAGACCCCATCTTAATTGCTGCCTCTGGCAGCCGCAGGCAGTGAGGCCCTTGGTATTTGGACACGTCAGGGGTGCGTTTATGGGTCCCAGATGGAAGCATCCAGACGACGCTTGGGTCCCCACTTTCACCCCTCAGTAAACTCTGGAGCTGATTCAATGGGTGAAACGTTCAGAAACTGTAGGTTAGACAGTAAATAATCTGTGTTTACAAGGCTGGGGGAGCTCATCTGCACCCTGGCTATCTCTTCACATAGAGCATTTGTCTTCTCACTGACCTTTTTTATTTTTTTCGTCTTCATGCTGTGAAATGTTCATTGTCTCCCGCTAAGGAAAGTTTGATAAGGATCTTGCTGAGAGTGGCTTTTAGGAAAACCCATTGCTTCGAAAAGGAACCGACCATTGTAGAGCCAGCACTTCAAAGTTATAGCATTATCTTGTTTTTTCGTACCAAATAAATAAATAAAATGAAGATGAACAATGTGTTTCCATTTAAGGGGGAGTGTGGGAAAATCCAGGTCTCATCAGACTGGGAAGCGGCGGGGTATATGCTGACTAAGAGACTGGAAATAGCGCGGCTGTCAGTTGAAGGAATTCGGGGTTGAATAATCATGTCGTCGAGCAGTCGACGTCAGATGGGAACTGTGGCCCCAAACCTGTTCATCTGAACTCGTCAGGATTCACATGAGAAAACACACATTGGCTCCACGTGTCGCTGTGGTATCGGGGGAAGCTCAGGGCTGGACTATCCCCACTGCTATCTCCACCAGCAAGCTACATTTCCAGCATAGGAGGCCACGCAGGTTGCCTTATATTGCGACCGAAGCTGGTGCCAGCCCTTGCAAAACCCTTCTCCTTGGCATCAGTCACCTCTGCGTGGGAGCTCACTGCCTTGCTGTTCAACCTGATCGTCCCCTCAGCACTGTTTGTATTTGGGACCAAGGGCCTGGATTACAGAGGGACCACGGGTCGCTACCTTTGCCGTCACTAAGCCATCTTCCACTCTTCACCTATGTTGTGCTTTAACCCCAGCCAGCAACTAAGCCCAAGGCAGATGCTCTCTCATTTTACCCCTGGTGGGATGGGGGAGAGAATCAGATGAGTAAAAGTGAGAAAGCTTGTGGGTTGAGACAAAGACAGTTTAATAGGGAAAGCAAAAGCTGCGCACGCGAGCAAAACAAACCAAGGAATTCATTCCCTACTTCCCATGGGCAGGCAGGTGCTCAGCCACCTCCAGGAAAGCAGCTCCATCATGCTAATGGTGACTTGGGAAGACAGATGCCATCACTCTGAATGTTCTCCCCTTCCTTCTCCTTCCCCCAGCTTTATACGCCAAGCATGACGCCATATGGTCTGGAATATCCCTCTGGCCAGTTGGGGCCAGCCGTCCTGTGTGCTTGTGCCCAGCTCCTTGTGCCCCCCCAGCCCACTCGCTGGTGGGATGAGGTGAGAGGCAGGAAAGGCCTTGGCTCTGTGTAAGCCCTGCTCAGCAGTAACAAAACCATCCCCGTGTTACCAACGCTGTTTCCAGCACAAATCCAAAACACGGCCCCATACCAGCTACTATGAAGAAAATTAACTCTACCCCAGCCAAAATCAGCACAACCTGGCATCTGCTGACACGCGCCCAGCCTCAGTCGAATGCTTCAGGTCTATGAAAAGTGCAGGTTGTGTCCAGCATGACCCACCGTCAGGATGGCAGTGATGATGGGACACTAACCCCTGGCTGTTCCCCCTTCTTGCATTTGCACCCCAGGGTGGGAGTGGTTCAGCTGCAGGCAATGGGGACCGTGCCACAGCCCCATCCTGCACCGCCAGCGACCCCAGTTCATCCCAGCCAGCAGCGATGTTTTCTTTTATGGATAATTACACCCCCCTCCCTTTTTTTTTTCTTAGCTGTTGAGGAAGGGAGAAAAGAGCAGGAGAGATCCCATCCTTTGGTGCTGTGGGACTTGATGCTTTTAATAATAACAACAACAAAATATTGAAAGGCAAAAAAAAAATTTGCAGTGTATCAGCATGTTTTTAAGGTTGGTGGGAAAAAAAAGACCTTCTAGTCCCAGTGGTATCAGCAAGGAAAATGTCCACTGGATTCTAGTGCTTAAAAAAAAATAATTAAATATCTGAGTCATGCAGAAAGTGCTGGGCTTGGGTAACGTGTGGTTACTGGAGCACTGGGCGAGGGGGAAGGGAAGCAAGCTCCCAGTCCAGAGCCTCATCACGGCCCTACAAAAATTAACAGGTCTATGAGGATGTGTTCTCTAACGAGGAGGGTGCTGCTTGCCCAGGGGGAGAGGGAAGGAGAGGGGGAGGAGAAGGAAGGATGTTTCGCTTCCATCTTGCTCCAAACTTGCTGAATTCAGCCCTTCGTTTGCTGAAGAGAAGAACTAGAAATCACACTCCACCTGGCAAGATAATTTTTCCCCTAGTCATCAAAGGCTGGAAAATGGGTGTCTGCTCTGCAGGAATTTTTTTGAATAGGTGATGACAGTTACAACTTTATTCCTTTTTCCACTATTTTATGGAGATTCAAGTGAGTCCTCCAATGTGTACCCAGAAGAAAGCCTGCTTTCCAAAGGTGGGATCAGGCGGAGACCCTCCGCACCTGCGGGGAGAGGGTGCTAAGTACATATACACTCACATATACATCCGCATGCATGGGCAATGGGCAGCACCGCACCGGAGAGCCCAGAGCACCTCTGCACAGACACTTGTGGGGCCGGGGCGATGAAAGGGGAAGAATGAATTCAGGTTATTTCACTCTTTTCCAGGAAGGAGCTTCTTTGAAGGTAGGGAAAGACACAGAGAGACACAGCAGGGGAGGAGGGATCTGTCCCTGTTACCGGTTCGACTGGATTGCAGCAGATCCCCGCCGCAGATTGCATCCCACTCTCTTGCCACGGCTCCGCGGCAGCAGGCTTTGCCTCTCCCATCTCTGGCTGAAATGACGGTGACGGCAGGAGCAATCTCTCCTCACGGAGATGCTCAGGAGAAGCCACCCCCCACCTCATTCCAGAAACCCGGGAAAGCTGAGCGGGGACAAAAGCAGCCCCCACTGCCGGGGTCCCTGCCCTGAGCCCAGGGCACGCCGCCGGGTCCTTCCAGCCTTTCCAGTCAGCATTCCTTTCTTCCCAGGGCATGTTCCTGTGATTTAGGCTCAACCGTAATGTTGCTTTTGGTTCGATGGTTAAATGAAAGTCTGGCTTCCACTGCAGTCGTATGATTTAGGAGCTCATTCCTCAGGTTCAGGCTTACTGCTGGTGTCTTAATCCACCCCCAGCTACAAGCAAGCAGAGATTTCTCTTGCTTCTTCACCAAAAGCATCTCATTTTTCAGGCTTTTTCATTAAAACTGGAAAGTGTCCATGTTAAACGCTGTTGAAAGAGAAACCTTTCATTATTATTACCAGTTCCCAAGAACATGCATTTTCTCAACAGCGCTACGGACAGGATATGTGAGTGAGAAAGAGATGGGTTTTAATCACTGTCCCTCAGCCGGGCTAGGTGGAAGGAAGATGTTTTTTTCTGTGGCTTAAATAAAGGCCTTATTTCCAAAAGAAATTGGTGATAGCAGCTGCTTAACTAGAGACAACACCATGGGACCCACCATTAAGGGACTGGGTCCTCCAACTTTCTGAAACATCAGACCTTTAGGGTGTGACAGAATGAACAGCCCCAAAAGGAACCAGACAGAATCAGTCCCCTTAAACACAAACAAACAAACATCCACAAATAAATGGGTGTGGTTTTGCCTGTTATCCACATGCAGGCCTAGGAAGGTCCTCCCCAAGGTCCAGATCCAGACCTATGACCCCCAAAATGAAGACAACTAGAGTTTCACATTGGAGCTATCTCTCCAAACCCCTTTGCAAAGAGAAACACTTCATAATCCTTCTATTCATGACCGTCCCTCCAAATTTAAACATGCATTTAAAAAACAAATAGGGCACAGGTGATGTGCAGGAACAGCTAGCTGCTGCTCCTTTTTTTTTTTTTTTTAAAAATCAATAAACCAGCCTTATAGAGGCCCCCTTGAACGAGTCCTGTTCATTTATTTTTCTTGGAAACTTCCAGTCTCCTTAACTCCTTTTAGACAAGTAAGAGGTGAATGATTAAGTTGAAACTATTATCTTTGCAAAGAACATCTCTGCTGGCTGCTGGCCAAGCGGCGAGGAAAAGTGAAATGAAATAAACACACCGGAGCTATTGTGTCCCCGACCGGTCCCTGCGGTGAGGTGCTGGGAAGCTTGGCGAAGCCGAAAGGAGGTCCCCGGGTGGGAACTGTTAATGAGGCAGGGCACATTTTGGAAGAACTTTTTTCTGGCCAGAAATAAAGAGCCTATGAATAACTTAATGTGAGACGAAGTCAGCCCTCATATAAACAGGTGCCACTCGGAGCTGCAGCGTGTGGGCGGCCACTCCTGCCAGCCCCGGCTGCCAACCTCCTTTCCTCCGCCACCCCTCCAGAAGATGAAAGCAAAACCTTTGCCAGCAAAGGGCATGAAGTAAATTAGGCTTGGGACTGCCCTACTTCGCAGGAGGGCATAACATCCACGACTATTTCTAGTGCCCCTGCAGGGCTGCAGCACTCGGGGGCAGCGGGCAGGGAGAGGGACCCCACGGCACTGGGCAGCGGTGAGGCGAGTGGTTGGCATGCTCCCCACCCCCAGGACACACGCTGATCCGAGCCCCCCCCCCCCCCCGAGACGTGTACCCCTTACTCCTGGCTCTGCCTCCGGCCGACGGTCCGCCCGTCAGTAATAGCCTGTGCGTCCGTTTTCCTGCCGGCACGTGAGCTTCGGGTGGATGCTGCCAGGTGAGTTTGGGAAGAATGAAAGGCTTGTGCATAAAGATATGAGCATCCTCAGGGCCTCCAGCAGCTGCGGTGACCGTCCTCTGAGCCTCCCAGGCTGGCACGTAGCTCGAGGACAGCCCTGAGGCACTGCTGCGTTGGCACCAAGGAAGCTCAGGGACACATCCAGCTCTTGGAGTGGGAAGACACAAGCTCTTGGGCTGCAGATGCCCAGGGGACTGTTCCCAGCCCTGGGGTGACCCACTGGCACTGGACTGCGCAGGGAAGGGGCTGTGCCAAGGGGCCAGCGGTTGGCCAGACTGCCCGCCTCGACACGGGCACAGAGGGACATCAAATGTGACAGCGCACTGGGCTTATCCTTACAGAACACCCAGACTAGAAAGGTTACAAACTCACTTACTCTCTTACAGCTGCATCCGATTCAGCAGAAATGACATGACATCCTGAAAATGAGCTGGTTTAAAAGACCTAAAGAGTTTAATCCAGCTCTATTTCCAGACTTTAGACTATGGCATTAACTTGTCTTCAAGAGAAACGTGAGATGTGAACTACTTACTGATTTATTACTCCAACAGGATTGCAAGCAGCACTTCAGTATCTTGCTCGGGACAGAGACATCAGTAAGCCAGTGGATAAAGTGGTGGGATTCGTGCAGGCGGTTACGCAGGATGCACGGATTCAAGATGCTCTGAAAATTTGTCTTATTTGCTAATTTCATTTGAAAAAGCGACTTGTAAGGTATTGCAAATTGTCCCTGGACCTGACTGAGTCAAGGAAAAGCCACCATAGGCCCGTGTGTCCCATCTACCAGTTGACTGTTGCTTTGGAATCACCCCGCTGGACTACTTAGAAAGGAAAAAAAAAAAAAAAAAGGCCAGAAGTAACATTTACGTCACGAGTCACATCTGCTCCCATAATTACTTTCCTGTCAACTGTTTTCAGCGGAGAAGGAAACCCGGCAGAACTGGTATCCAACAATGGATTACAATTCACCTCCTTGAAATCTCTGACTTTTCTGAAGGGAGAAAAAAAACAGTGGCGCGCAGCTGATCCTCAGCGTGTTGCCATGAGGACAACAGAAAAATCAAATGCTTGGCTTTGAGAGCGTGTTTACAGACCACTCGCCAGGAAAGGAAAGCTGAGCAAATCTCCCCTGCGAACTTCCTACGTGCGTACGTAGCCCCGCACGGCACAACGATACCAAAGTCACCTGCCAGGCTCAGCTGCGGCAGGAGAGGAAAACTCATGCGAACCTAACGGTGCTGGCTCCTTGAGGCTTAATTTTCAAGCCAGACGTAATCAAAAGACAAACAGTCCGGCAGCAATAGCGGCGATAGCACGCGTGTGCAGAACAATAGCACGGCAGCCAGGAGAAGCTGTGTAAGCGCGGGTCACTTAGAAGAGCGCAGAAAACCTGGCAGACTACAGAAAAAGACAGAATCAAAATTTAGCATAGCACAAGCCACTTCCAAAGAAAACATGCAACGTGCACAAATTACCCGCCAGATGAAAAAGGGGGGGTGTTCTGCAAGAGTAAAAATGAGGGATGATGCAAAGAACCTTTGTACTACACGCCTTAGCTCGGATCAGCTAATAGATAACTTCCTTCGCCTTCTCCCGAGCAGAAGGAACAAGAGGCAGCATCTGTTCGCTGCCTCTCCAGAGCCAGGATTTTCTTCGTTTGGATTTGAGACCGTGATAGGCAAACCCTGAAGCATTTCAGCGCTAAGGCACAGAAAATCCTTATTTCATTACTGCTGCTGCGTATCCTGGCAGTCGTATTGCCTTTCCAGCCTGGATGTCCTCCTGGTGCTGCAGCAGCACGTTTGGACACCAGATGCTCTGGAGAGATGTCCTGAGCAGGGCTGAGCTCGCCCTGGGTTTGCTCAGCCCCTTGCCTCGCTGCCGCTGCGGCAGTGATGTACCTCTGCACGCAGGAAAAAGGTTTCTTTTCCTTCCCTGCACAGTGGGCACACCACTCAAGTTTTATATTTTTAATTTTGTTGATGGCATTTGGTCCCAATGGTGGGTGCCCAGAGACCTTGCCAGCAGGCTCAGCCCGCCAGGAGGAAGCTTTGGCTGCATCCCTGCATCAGCTGTTGGGAGAGAGCGGCAGTGACTTTCCTAAGGAGATGGAAAAATGATCTGCCAGGAGCACTGGATCCAGACGTTTGGTGTTACTTTTAGCACCAAGTCTGTGGGGGCCGATATCTGTGCTACGCCTGTCAAGCCCAGAGCATCAGTCCCATTTCATTCATCTTCATTTTCTTCCTTTTCTTAATGCAAATCTAAAAATTATTCCAAAACTATTGTTTTAACAGGCATTACAATAAATCAGACATCCGAAGGGGAGAACTCCGCTGTTCCCCGAGCCAAACACATTCCCGTATTTCCTGGCCGAGGATGGCGACCATCAGCATTATGTTTCAGCTTTGCTTGGGCCTGAAGTCAGCGGCCGGTGAGAGGGTCTCCATCTGGAGTCATTTTATAGCACTAGAACGGTTCTCCTCCAGCAGCAGCCACTGCCTGCTAATATAAAAATACTTGGGAGAAAAAGCAATACATTTTATTAGGTTGGTAGGAGGGAAAAAAAGCTCTACTCAAGACCTCCATTAACTTTTATGAATATCTCCAAAGAGATTTATTTTTATAACAACATTGAAGCAGAGGAATAAAACCCAAGTTTCTTGACACTCACAATTACGACTTCTCACCAGAGGCAAGTCCAGAGTGTCTGTGGCCAAGTCCTGCTCACCCTGTTCACACGAGGAACACCTCCGAAAGCCAGAGCCTGGCTTCGAGATAAGGGTGGCCCCATGGCTGGCATTCAGGGGACCTGGGCTCATATTTTGGTGCTTCTGCAGGCTCCCTGCATGACCCTCTCCGCATCACGTGTTTCTCCCGGGGATGTTCAGATCTCCTCCTGGAGTCCCACCAAGTGCTGAAGTAACCTGTCCCACTTCAGATCCCAGCCTGAGATAACCTGGAGGTCACCTTTTGCCTGACAGCTTAGTATTTCTACCCAATTAATACAACGCACCCTCTCTTGACTTCAGTTAAGTCTCAGCATCCACACTGCCCACCCAAACATCAGCCCTTTTCAAAACCTGCCACGTTGCTGGCTATCTCCTGTGGCAGGGACCTCCTCAGCCCAAACACACGTCATGTAAAAATACTTCCTCTGATCTGTTTTGAATTTGCCACCTTCTAATTTCATTGAATGCCCCTTTGTTCCAGTGTTACACGACACAGTCCCGCCAATCTATTTTCTCTAGACTATTTATTATTTTCCTTCCCCTCTTAAAACCTAAAGCAATGTTACAGAAGAAGAAAGAGGGGGGGAAAAAAGGCAAAAAAAAAAAAAAAGCTCCCCAGGAAATTGTTCTAATAAAAAAAAATGATTATACTTCACAGTGTGGCCTTGCTGTTCTCTACAGCTGTTGCAAACAAAACCAGCACCGTGTTGAGCTGTCAGGACCGAGGCACCATGCATGAGATGCACACACGTGGTCCAGGCAGCCCAGATGTGCTGGCATGGGGAGGGCAGGTGATGGGGAGCAGAGATGGAGGCACCAGCCGAGGCTGTGCCCACAGGCACCAGCAGCACCCCCAGCACTGCTGGGAATTTATTTGTTTGGATTTGAGGCTGCAATAGGCAAACCCTGAGGCATTTCAGCATTGCAGCTCCCACCCAGCCGCTGCTGCCAGCCAGGGGAAGGTCCCTCCCCTGCACATCCAGATGCTCGCGAGCCACGATCTCACCAACCCAACAGAAATCACGACAAAAATATCACTTTGATGAGTAAAAGCCCCTCAGCTGGGAGCACTTTCCTAATGAGATTTCCAACACCAGTTGGGAAGAGGCCGGCCAGCTGGGGTGTTTGCAAGGCTGCTGTGGCAGGCAGCTCCCGCCCCGTGCAGCTCTGGGGATGTGCTTTACGCTGCAGCCACTGCAAGATGTGAAGCAGAAGGCCCCGTCCCCCTCCCCAGATGCAGCTCCATCCCACATCATTTGTGTTTTTCGGCTGCATTTTTAAAGCATGGCTGATTTCTCTGTTGATACGCTGCCCAGTGTCTGCACAGCTCCTACTGGGAAGGTCTGGGGAGCCCACAGAAGCTGCGTGAGATGGCCCAGCATGCACAGGAGCACTGGGACCACACTCAGTATTGGTGCAAGATGATTCCACTGGTCCCTGCTGGGCTTCTACAGTCCAAGGGAACAAGTGAATGGTATGTGCTCAGCCTCAGCAGCAGACACTTGTCCCTGGTCACCCAGCCCACCATCTACCTCGTGGCCATGAAATACCAAAACTCTTGAAGTAATGGCTGCACCTTGCAGTAGTAAGCCAAGGGACAGCACTGACATTTTTTTAAATAGCCCTGAGGTAAACCAGGGCTGCTCACTTCTTGTTTCAGGCTGGCTGCAGACTCCGACTTACGACAACACTGACTTATACTGGGATCACCACGTTCTTCCCCACCACGAAAGCCTGGTTGCCTTTTGTCTTCTGCCTTCCTTTAAACAACAAAAGCCCAAATTCCGCAATGCACCTCCTGCAGCCATCTCCCAGCTGATCCTTCCCAGCAATTCAAGCAGCCGCATCCTCCCGTCATCAAGAGGCTCTCAAGTATCCGAGTGAGATGACCTTGTACCACAGCAGCTTGGTATTGCCTGAGGAACAGCCCAGGCCTTCACAGTTCTGGTGTTGATGTCAGAAGCATCAACCACCACCAGCTCTTGGCACCAGGTCTAGGGCCATGGACTGTGGGGGCAATGCACTGATCGCAGCCCTTCTGCCCGCTTCACCCAGCAAGGCAGCAAGCAACTCCTGTGGAGGCAGGCTGGGGCGCAGGGGGCAGAAGCAGCAGCTCCTCACCTATCCCTGGCTGGAGCAGAAGGAGCAGGGTTAAAGGCCCTTCAGGGCTCAGCTCAAGACATTTTGGCTTGCCCTTCCCACCCTGGACCAAGCCAGCCTTGGCCCCTCATCCAGGTTGACACCATTTACACTTTCCAAAGGTCCTAAGCAGCCTTGAAAGGCAGAGAGCAAAGCATGCAGTGAGCAAGCACGGTGCAACCAGGCTGTTCAGATACTTGTAAATTAGGGGGAAAAAAACCCCCACAACTGTCTCAGGACATTGTCCCCTAAAGTGGAAGCAAAGCTGCCTTTGCTGGAATGGCAGGCACGTGCCTTTTCTGGGGAAAGAGGATCTGCCTCCTCGCTCTGCTTCCAGTGACCGAGGTCCCAGAGGGCAGGACGTGCCGTGCATGAGAACAGCACACGTTCTGCTCGGCGCAGCATGCTGGGACTGTCCCCCACTGCAGTGAGGAAAACAACTCGAGGCAGCTCCATTTTAAACTCAGGAGGACTCATATTTAAGGCAGGACAATTTTTTTCAACTGGCTGTTACACGCCTCTGCAGTTCCCGCTCCCAATGCAAAGAAGCTCCACGTACCGTCAGCAATTTGTCCAACTCCCGAGGAATATCAGAGTCCAGGTACAATGAATCAATCTGTCTCTCCAATTAAATGCGAGTTGATTTGGGGGTGGAGGGGTACTGTCCAGGAAAGGCAGGCCAGGGAAGCGGGCAGCAGGCTCAGCCTGGAGCAGGGATCCCCGCGCCGCCTGCTGTATCCTACTGCCCTCTACCCGACGGCGCAGGACGAACAGCATGAAGCTGGCTGAGCAACTCGGCCCAATCCCACCCCTCGCAAAGCAACGCCGTCAATTAAAAAAAAAAATAAGAAGAAACGCATCCAGCCCTTAGGACATACGCTCTTTAGTTTCTCAAGACTCATGCCACAATGCCTCGAGTAAGGAAAATGTGCCATTGCAAATGTTTATAACATCTGATTTAATGTTATGCAGCTTCTCCCAGCCATAAACCAGAACAAATACTCCCAAGATTTATTACATCCTTCCCTCCAGGGCCTTAAGCAATTGCACTTGATTAATTCAGCAGTTAAACAGCACCAAGCATGATAATTTTGCATCCAGGATTCCCAAGACACATACTGTTTTCCACAAGGATTTAGGTCTAAACCCAGAAAGATGAGCCTCTAAATATGCTCTTACCCGTTTGCACGGGATAACAACATGCACCGGATGTTTCCTCCTTGCAGATCAATGCTGAGCTAAGTTTCTTCTTCCTCCCTAGCATTAAGAATTTCTCCTCACTTTTTGCAGCTGTAAATACCTGTTCCTCAGCTTACATTCTGGATAGGAGAAGTATTCTCACTGCCTTACTGCAGTGTTGTTTTAAGCAATAGGAACATTTATTCAGTACCATTGTTAACAGGAGGGCGACCTTCTGCTGCATTTCTCCTGTAAATGTCTCTTTGGTGAGCTCAACATCTCCTACAAGCAGAGCGAAGAAGCTTCCCTTTGCCCCAGCCCCATGCGCAAATACCCAGATTTGCCTCAATTCTGCTTCCTTGCAAATCTATGAAAGAGTTCTGAAAGTTCATTAATTCCTTTTTTCACATGAATTCCTTACAGCAAAATCTCCGCGAGGAGAGACTCGATTGCGTAGGTAGCACACTGGTGTCAGAGAGAGGTACAGCGACAGGCAGCTTCCCTCCAGAAAGGCACTGGAAAAAACAGAGACCAAGAGTTTCTTACGCATTTCCTCAGGACCTGTCTATCCACATGACAAGAGCTCTTCAAATGCTAGCTGGAAAACACGAACAGCAGCTGGAAGAAAGCAGGTAGCCTTTTTGTTTCATAGCTTCTTCCAGGGTCCCATTCACCCCCCCTCCAAGAGACCTGTGTGCCCAAGGAAGGGTGTAAGCCGAGGAAGAAAGCAAACCTGCCTTCTGCACATAGTTAATTGAATTTCTGGAAGCAGAACCAGAAAGGAGCACTTGTGGACAGCGTATCGGCTCTGAAGTGCGAGAGCAATTGAAAATAGTGAGCCTAATTTATGTGATCGCGGCAGTGAGCAGGGGGTACTGAATGGGGTGTCCTATAACACACAGAATTTATTGCATGTTAAACTGTTTACTGTACAGGGCAATTTGCAAGTACTGTCATGCTCACAAGGTTTTTTGCTGTTGATTTTTCAAGTATGAAAAAAACATCAAAACAACATTAATTGAAAGCTCCCTATGCCCTTCCGTATACTCAAGGACAATTACACATCTTTGAGTAATCGAGAAAAATGACCTAGATTGCATCTGATGGGTCATTACTGTTCTACAATACCCACTGGAAAACACGTTAAGAGAGGTTTGACAATAATGTATTTGAAGCTACACAAAAAATTGTGGAGTGTATAGACTAGTGCTTCAATTGATTTGAAATATGGTCTAGCATTTGTCTTGGCTGCATTAACAAGGTCTGTTTTACCAATACATTTGTATTTATGATGACTAAGGGCAGATTATAGTTGTTAAAATTTGTCCTCCTGACATGAAAACACTACTTTGTCATTAATACATTTTGTAGTATAAACTATGATGTCAGGTCAATGTAAAGGGTAAAAACTTTCCTAAAGTATGCACACATCATTTTTTTTTAAAGCTATTGAGCCTAATGGAATAACAAAGGTCATAATAACAAACCATTACAGCTTTGGTCTTGGCAACTATGTCCACAGAAGAATCCTCCAAGAAACAATCATCATTTCTCCAATGTTATGGCATTAGGAAGACAGGAATGGTTCACAAATGAGTCATGTGAGCCCAGAAACGCAGTAGCTATGTGAAAGCTGAGCAATCAATTATTCATTTGTTTACCAAGAGCTTTCTCAGCTGACATTAACCAGAACTTCTTAAAAAGAAGAACTTCACAGCTGTCCTTGGCTGTCCCATGAGGCTGTGCTCAGAGGCTGAAAAGGTTGCTTCATTTCTCTGTAAGTAAACTGGTATTTTTATTGAAATAAACAACAACATATGGACTAATTAACTGGGTTCAACCTGAGACCCAGCAGGTGTCAAAATATCAAAGACTCAGGGCTGTGGCGATGATAAGATGGGAGACTGGGGCAGGGAAAAGGACATTCAAGCAACCAAAATCTCATTCTTGTGCAAAATCCAGTACACAAAATCCCAAGCAAGCGCTCCTGTACATGGCATATTGAGGATACGTATACACATTCTGGTCGCATTAATACATGTAATTAATCTGCTCGAACTGATGAAATTACATTTTTCTCATTTTGTAGCAATTGTTTACCCTAGACCCTAACAAAGTTGTTGCACTGAAGTCTTTTTCAACGACATATGAGTAAGATTTAAAGAGGTTTAAATATCACACCTTCAACTATCTTAATCTATGCTCTTTTTGCCTTTTTTGGTTTGAAAGACACATCCAAACCAGGGAAAACTGCCATACCAAAGGAACTGAGAAAATCTGGGGATAAACACAGTGTAATCAAGTGCAAAGCAAGCACATAAAAAGAGTTGATCTGAATGGAGCTGAATTTTTTTTTTTTTTTAAACAGTTTCTTCTTCACGATAAAGCTGATGAGGAACACTAAAGCTTAGGATAAATGCAGACAGTAGAAAAATGTTTATACATGGGACTCCACAGAATTACATCTGAATGCCATTAATATTTCCAGATGGAAGAAAAATGAGAAAGATCTGAAATAGTAAAATCTTTCACAATGACCTTCCTGTTGTGTTCAGGCTAGATTCTCAAGATGCCATCTGTGTTACCACAAAGAAGTGATTATGGAGTTGGAGATTTTGGTTTTTCAAAACTGCTAGCAAATGAAAAATCCTCCCCTAACCTTCTGATATTTACCCTGATCAATCAGTTTAATTTTGTTTTCTTTTTCAGACTGAATGCAAAAAACGTGTGCACGCTTTAGGGAACACTTCACACTGACTTGCGTCTACTTCTAGACATAAGGGCAGTAAAAACGACAGTTTTAACAACATACCTTTAAAAAGCTCATTATATTTCTAGGGTTTGTAGTAAGAATTCAGATCCTGGCAGGAATAGAGTCCAAAAGGATTTGAGAGGTGGCGTGGCACCGCTGCGAAATCCACTCACTGAAAAAGAAAAATCTCACTTTTTGTATGCCTTTTTAGCACGTCTAAAGAGGCTTTACCTACCCATCCTACACATGGTTCTTGAACCCACTGCTCCTCCTCCGTCGTTCATAAAAACAACTGAATAAAACCAGCAAACCCTAGCACTTACTGGAAGAAGAGCTGGGATTGCTAGAGTGCCTCGCAAGCCAGGGAAAGGCTTGGAGGGGACCCAGGAGTCCTACTTTTACTTCTTCCCCCGATTATACCTAATGATACCGACACTTCAGATAGTGTATATCACTGAGCACAGCTCCATCTTTATGAGGAAAGCGAGTATCAAGCCACTCATGTCAAGAGATAAAATACAGGAGGCTCAGAAAGGCTGCACAGGGTCACTTTAGGTAGAGCTAGCAACAGAAACCCTGTCCAAACAAAAGCCTCATCCATTTTGCTCCGCTAATCTCCTCTAAATGATTAAGCCAGTCCAGCTATAGGCTGCCTATAGGTAAAATCCTACCCGTCTACTTTCACTAACAGACAAACGAAGAGATAACCATTAAGAAAACACAAAAAGCAAACGAGAGTATCGGCTCTTCTGCATGAGCCACTACAAAGAGGAAATCCAGGAGAACAGGGAAATCCCGATTCCCACCATGCAGCTACAGCCAGAAAATAGATGGATAAAATGTGCATCACCACCCTTCCAATAATCTCTATTACCATGAGCTACTTCTCAAGATACTTAACCACCTAATAAAAAAGTCTGTGTAGAAGAAATCTAGTCAACATTGCTCGATAGACATACTGCTAAGAGCAATCACCTCTTCTTTCAAGTGTGTGACTGTCACCTGAGAATTATGGTTTGTCTGGGGTTTTTTTGTGGCTGCATACATGAGTTTAGGGATGGACATGTACAAAACACATACAACATAAAGACGGGGAGCTGATTAAAATGAAAACCTGTAACATGAAGTCAGGTATATCTAGACTCCTTTTAAAAAAAAAAAATCCGATTTAAACAAATTTTTTAGCATTTCAGTTGATTTGAGCTCTTATGCATGAAATGCATTATAAATATAGACATTTATTGGAAACACTGTTCATCTACACAAGGTCTGAGCTGCTTATTCAGATCAAAGAATGAAACAGCCAGAAGTAAAAAGTGAGAGCTATCACTCACAAAATGTTGAACCTTCCCAAGATCACATATCCTCAAAAGTGTCTCCACCTTTCGAATATCTGAGTTACAGTCCCATCTACAGCAGATGGTATAGCATTTTATGCAGTTAGGTAGAAAACGGATCCCATATATTACTTCATTTTCAATGGTAATAATGACTGAACAATATTATTTCTAATATAATTCTACTAAGTTAATGGAACCCAACAATGCTACACTAATGTAGCTACACTAGCATGAAGGTAAAATTGCTGCCTTCACTTTCTTTTCCTAAAAAGGCTGACTGGGGGTAACGCAAATGAAATCATCTTTTGATTTATTTCTCCTTATGGTACCCACTTTCATCCCAGATGATGAAACCTCTCTGGTACTCCGACCGCTCTCTTTCCGAGCAGGCCAGTTCAAGAAAGGGCTGGCTATATGTGGCACATCAGCAATGCAGTGGTAGCCAACTGCTGCCCCAACATATTCTTAATTTCTGGAAGCTGGCACTGACACCCACACCTGCTACCTCGCTGCATGCTGGTTCTGACTTCGGGAGCTCCTAAGTCTGTGGCCTCAGCATGAAGCCTAATTTTGAATTTCTTTCTCAGAACAGTTTCCAGTCCCTTTTTTGATGAAAGCTGATCCTGTAGCAGAATCGCTAGATTTCAAACACTGACATAGCATTTCTTCTTTAAATATCCTGTTCCTAAATCATGCTGCCTTTCCCCTCCTTTCTCCTGCACGTGGTTGCTCTCACAGACAAAGCCACATTTGTCGCTTTTGGGTCTTATAAACAGGCAGCCATGGGCAGGCTGTGGGAGGTTGCATCTCCTTCTGGAGCTTGCACAGAGGCGCAGAGAGCTCCAGCTTGCCAGCCCTGCCCGAGGATCTGCTCGGCACCGCTAAGAGAGCGGCAGGCCCAGCACCGTGGTACTTGCTCTCCATCACCTTAGCACTTACCAGAGTACCTGCTCCTTTAGGAAAAGCGTATGGGAACGAGGTCTTGTTGAAGTCAACAGGAGCCCGAGCAAGAATTATCCTTTACCAGCTACGGTAACTCCTGGGTGTTATTAGGAAAGAGAGCAAAGGCAAGGAAGAACCACAGGAGCACCACTGAGCAAAAACAAAGTAAAACCACAGGGACAGATTAGCATAGGGAGAGCAGACAAGTGGTGAGGAAAGCAAATTAATAAATACTACTGCAATACAGATAGCGATGCTCCTGACAAAATAGGCACATAAAATCTCAACCTGGTAAAGGCCTCATCCTCTTTCTGCTGAAAAAGATGACAAAAATTCCACTGATAGACGGGGTAGGCAATTCCACAGTGAAACAGTCAGCGGACACACTACAAGCAGCACATGGGAGAGGGAGACCTCTCCCAAGATCCCAGCTGAAAGAGTTGCATTTCCAGTAGTGCCAAAACACCTAAACAGTAAGGGGAGCAAAGCAAAGCTCCCTGAAACATTCAGCCAAGGGTGATCTGATCTCCAGTAACAGCAACAGAGCCCTGGCAGGTGAGCAATGAGCAACAGCGATGCTATTCAAATGTGGTTTTGAAGTGTATTTGTACTTCATCAGTGATTTAAGATCTTAACTTTTGTATTTATTTTAAAAGCAGCAGCACTGTCAAACAGCTGACAATAAGACTAAAATGCAGCTTTACTTCTTGAACATCTGGAAAAGGATAGGGGTAGGAGAATAGTTTGCTGACAACTGTAGAGCTAGCACAGATTTAGGACCCAGTGTTGCCAAATGCAAAGCCTCTCCAGGCAAGAGGGAAGGATCCTCAGCTGGATCTGTCCTCCAGGATGTAGTAAAGGACATCAGTCCCTCAAACTAATGATTCCCCTCCCTGGAAACCTACACTTGGTTATATTTATGGCAGCTTAAAGTTCATGCAGAGTCCTAAGACAGGCAAGAGAGCTCATGCTGAATTCTTTTATCTGGGAGAATTTTATGAGTTTTGTAAGATGGCTGAAAATGGGCAGAGTTCTGTTGATTTGCATTGAGGTCCCTTATAGATACAGTTCTCATTTATCCACACAGACATCCTAGTGAGCAGGTACATGGCAGCAGACCATATCGGGACTTCTTGGATGTGGACTTCAGCTGGAACAGGTCTCGCAGCAAAAGTGCTATGTTGCCAGTGCTTCTCTTTTTGCATATATTAACATGATAATAAAAACAGGGATGCTCCTGTGTGGAAAGTTTATCAGGTTAAACAGCTCACAGGAAAAAAAAAACCAAAACAGAGCTCTAAAGAAGCAGCACAAATCCCTGCAGTATTGTTCAACAAAAACATTCTGAAGAAAGGAAAAAGGCAAAGACTTGTAGCACACTGAGATCTTAAGTCAAACCCTACTCATTCAGGTGAAATGATTCTTCAGTTTCAGGTCTTGCTCTTGGAGATGCTGGACATAAGGCTTCTTAGGGCTTACAAACCCTTAACAGTTCAAAGATAACTAAACATGCCAGTGATTAAGGCTGTGTGCATTCAAATGAAGAGCTACTGAAATGTAGAACATGTCAGGAACCACAAAAATAACGCAAATAAGGAATGAGTCACTCTAAAAGCAATTTCCAGTGGAAATTGAGGGCGAAAATGTACCATACTGCCCTGTGAGTTTTGACAAGTATAAATGAAAACTGAAGTGAAACCACGCAGGTTTCTTGTGCTCTCTGGATATGCGAGGCTAATTCAGCTTTTCATTGCATCCACAGGTTACAGATGCCCTGGGTTGGTTTTTTGTTTTGTTTTTCAATAACAATCTAAATTACTTTTAGTCTGTCTATTCTTTGTACAGAGTTTCCTATCCAAAATTATTTATTCCAGCATAGGCAGGTATTAGCATTTTTTTTAATGACTTAAAATGCCAGATCTATAATGCAAAGTGGCTGAACCCATAGGCGACAACATTTTAAACACCCTTCCAGGCCCTGCCTGCTGTGCTATACCTATGCATAGATTTTACTTAGATCCCCCAAAGACCATTTGTATTTGGGAGAGTGCCTCAGCACAGGCGTACATGTTTTTATAAGCAGGGAAGAAGGAGGTCATAATGTTATTATGGTGCCAGCACCCTTGGGAGGGGACATTGCTACCATAGGTGCTGCACTTGCACATACAGAAAAAATTTACAGACTAAAGTAGCAACGTGAAAAAAACAGAACAAGGGGGTGGAAAGGACTGTGATAAATCTCCCAATTTAATCCCTGCCCTAAGGCAGGACTGGCCACCAAGTTATTTCTGGGCAAGGTTTGTCCAACTTGTCCTTAAAGATCAAAGCAGAGAAGCAGAAGTCCTGACACCAATGGGATTAGACATAAATACATTCACTCTAACCCAATGAGCCTGGGACATCCTATATCCCAAAATGATTTTGCATCTTTCTTTCTTGGTATATCATCTTCAAGAGGTTAGATATTTGACATGCCTCTATGGAAAAGCCAGGTATTATATTAATCAAAAGCTTCTGTGACAGTACAGGCACAAGCAACATGGAGGAAAGCCTATCACACTGGAAAACCCCACACGTCCCAGCACAGTGCACCTAAGAGGTCACTTGGAAAAGAAAGTGAAAGATTTATGGCAGTTGCAAAACCAAGATAAGCAACATCATTCTCCGGAGAAGGCCAGAGGACAGCCTTCAGCAGAGCGTACCTCCCAGTCATAGCAAAAGCTAAAGCAGACTACCTGCTGCAGTCGGTCACCAACACACACAAGGCTGGTTTCCAATTCCACTGGATACCTCGGGGGACTCCACTGATGCCACACAGCACACAGAAGTTTATTTTATAAGGCTGCACAGATGCACACACGTCGGAGCTGGCGTCCGGCTCCGCGGCACAGGAGCAGGCTGCAGGGTTCCGTTCCCCGCCTCCCTGCATAGTTCCCTCGCAGATGCTGCTGGTACAGTTGGCGGAAACCCCAGCTTGCCCCAGCCTTACAGACACCCTATAAAGTGCATATACCTGTGATGCAGCCAGGTCCACCCCACCATGCACTGGAGGTTAGCATTTTCAGGACGGGGCTGCACTTATGACCATGCACTTGTCTCTCTTGGAACCTGCCGAGCATGCTGGGGTAAAATGTGGAAGCTCAGGAGCAATGGCAAGGGTCCTGTGTTCTCTCTTCCCCTTATGCAGCAGAAACGCATCATCCCCTGGGCCTTGACAAACAAAAATCCCAAACTATTTACCATTCTAATGAATTATGATAGTTGTTCTTCTCCCTTCCCTTCTCCTGAGGGTGAGCAGAGAGTCCCAATGCCATACCATCGTCCGCTTCCCATCTGGCTGCGCTACACCCCGAAAGGCTCCACGAGCAACTGGACTAAGAGCCACTGGAGGTCTAGGAAAGATGTTCAACCTGGAGAAAAGGTGACCAAGTACTCAAAAACACTAAGGGATGCACCATCTGTATGATAGAGAGGGACTTAAGGTGCAGCAGGGAGCACCGAGGCTGGACATTTAGAAAAAGCTCCATTTAAGGTCCCTTATATCGGGTCATTTTCCAGTTACTGAAGATGGAGAAAGAAAGGAGAAAGAAAACTAAGCCAAGAAAAACAAATAAAGAAAAAAAAAAAAAAAAAAGACAAGTTTTAAAGGTTCAAAAGCTAATTATCACAATGTTGGGACACTACGTACCATCTTGCTTTATTTCACTGATGCCAAAAAACTTAGTCCAGAGGATGCAGCAAAATTGATGCCTCTATTTTCCAGTGGAAACCTGCCAGGGAAGAAAACAAAAAATCCATGCATGCATCTGTAATAGGTTGTGGTGAGCATGCAACAAGAATAGCAAGCCAGGGAACCTTCATATTTTGCAGGAATGGAGCTTCCATTCCCTTACACAAGTTAAATACATCATTCAAAAGGGTTTTCTCATGGGAAAAAGTAAGCAATAAGGAATGAAAACAGAGTGGTCAGAGCTGATTATCTTGCCAACTTGAGATGCCTTCAGACATTAGTTTGGGGCAGGGGAGCCTGACAAAACAAAGTATTTGAGTATAAATGCAAACCACACCATTTTGAAACAGAGGCTGATTTTTTATACATTCAAGGATAAATATGCATACATACATATATATACGCACAGACACACTATCTATAAACAGCTGACTACAGTACAGGTTTAAGAGTGAAGGAAATGCAATGGCCATATTGCAGCATCCTGTAAGGGAAGTGAGACTGGACAGGAAGGACTGAATCGATTTTTTGAAAACACATTTGTATTGTGTGATTTTTGTGGAGAATTTCAGGATTTCACAAATTTTGGGAGAATATGCAGACTGAAGATTTGACACTCCACAAATAAACCTTAAACAAAACCAAAAGCATTATCTAGTGGTGGAATGGCAGTGTTAGGTTAACGGTTGGACTTGATCTTAAAGGTCTTTTCCAACCTAAATGATTCTGTGATCTGAAGTCTATTGTAAGTACTGCACAATCAAATTTTTTTTTTTTTTTTAAAGAATAAGCTTAGTATATACTAAGTGTGGTTGCATTCAGACTCACCTGTGGGCATGCTTCCACCTCTTTTAAATTTACGTATCTTCGTATCTTCTAGACCAGCTCCAAATCCACTTTGGCAGCTCCCTCTAGATGAACAGATAAAATACACTGACCCCAACTACTCAAATTAAAGGAGGATACAGTAAATAACATCTGTGGGGGCCCCCTTCAGAACGGGCAAGCCAGACACATACTTTATCCAAACCTACTCCATTTAAAAAGGGCAAACAATCCCAGGGGGAGTGGGGAGGGCAGGAACTATCTGTGATGCTAACTAATAGTCTATTTTCTTCAAATGTAGCTGTCATCAAATGTATTTATGTACATAGAAAGTTCAGTGGGGTAGGAACAGCTATTTTTGGATTGCAGAAAGGTCAGAGGAATTCAAGACAAGCATTGGCGTTCCAAGGCTCTTGTAAGGATGCTAAACTTGACAGGGATTTTTTAGGAAAACACATTTTTAGCAAAGAGATGCTGGTAGATGGCTCCATAATGATCTCACCTATTAAGCAAAGGACTGAACTTGTTGATCAACAATACAGCTTTTCTACTGCTTGGAACCAAGGTGTTGGAAATCTTTTTCATAGCAAACAAACAAAAAATTCCAAGGGTTTTTGTTTTTTGGTTTTGGGGGTTTTTTGGTTGGGCTTGGTTTTTTTGGGGTGGGGTGTTTTTTTAAAGTTAAATGAAGTAATATTTTAAAATACCTGTGCAAATAAAGAAGTGATAATTTCCTGCTGCCCTCTTGAAAAGCAAATTAAAAACCCCAAGCTTTAATGGCAGTGAATTACATAATCAAGCTAATTAACTAAGGCTTTGCGTGGAGATGAGATACCATGAGAAGAGGGGTCCACAAAGCCGTCCCTTTTTAGTTCACAATATAGTTGGAGTTCAGCTGCTGCCCCAAAAATGTCTAAAGAAGCCCCAGCTGGGACCTACTTCACACGCACCCTGCCTGCAGCTCCCATGGCATTTGGGTCTTAGAAACTCTCAGCCAGGATCATGGACACCAAGGCTCCAGAGTTATTTCCCGCAACACCAGAGTTGCAGGTGTGCTTTGGAAGCACAGTGCTTCAGACACACTGCTACCTCTGACCTCTCTGGGTCACCATGCAAGGAGAATATTTAGCCATGCCATCTGCATTTGTGGTTTCTCTACAGTTGGTAAGTGCAGCAGAATACAGAGGGGAAAAGCATGCTGATCTTTTTTTTGTCTGTTGCACTGCCTGCCTTCCCTCAGGTCCAGCTGCATGTTCAGATTAAAGAAATCAGATGGACTTTGCTCTTGCTAGCAATCTTAAAATAAGTATACATTGCTTACCTCTTCATGGATGCACAACACTGACTCCAGGGACCGCCGCCACCACTTCCAAAGATAGACTCCACAAGGTTGAGCTGAGTCCAGAAGAGAAACCAAGCCAGGTTCTTGGCAATGCCACAGAAGTCCTAGTGAGCTGTTCAAATTGCATCTGCTCTCAGCATCCTCCAAGGGGCTGATAAAACACAGTGGCTTCCTGGAGCACAGTGGCTCTCAGAACAGGTCCTCCCAGAAGGCAAGAGCCAACACCGCCACCCTACTTAGCTGGTGAAGAGTCTTGCAATGAGGGAGATCCCAGCTGGCCACTTCTGCGGGTGTTTTGGTCACACAGCACAGTACAGTTTGCCCAGCTAGAGAGCAGTTACACGTAGGGTTGCATGCAAGTGAGGTTCAGCGTAGACCTTCTGCTCCATCAGACAGGGTGCCCAAGGGCCTTCTCTTTTTTGAATTGGTTGTTGAAGGACACAAGTTGCATGCCCTTGCATTGCAAGTAAACTCAGCCTTTTCCTACAACCACTTCCAGGACTGAGCAGATACTTTTCATCAAAGTCAGAAAGGATCAGGTATTTTTCCAGACTTTTTACAACTAAGTTCAGATTGATGGATCTATTTGGCTTCCTGGTGCCCTTCCAGGATTAATTACATAGCAACCCTCACACCCCCAATTAGGATGTTTGTGACTCACTTTTCTGAACACATGAACATGAGCTCGAAGAGAGTTACTTCTTCAGCCTGGGATGCAGTATACCATTCTCGGACAGCTTTAGGTCTATTAAACAGAAATAAAGGAATAAAAGAGAGCCGAGGGAAATGAAAACTTCCACGTCACCCGTCTCTTGAGCTAACTGGAAAGGGGTTGATATTCTGCTGTACCTTACATAAACCCAAGGAATGGAGAGTTAATATTGACCACCAAACCACACAACTGTAGACATAGTGGAAGATTTATATTTTGAGGAGCTCAGTCTTTACCTGTGAAAGGATCTAGGACACTGTTGGTACTCTTGATCTCTCCCATGATCTTCTTGTAGTCCATGCCTCGTGGCTTTTGATCTTTTACTAAAAATCTGAAGTTTTTGAAGCGTAACAGGAAGTCCCCTGTGGCCCACAGTATGTGGAAAACAGATGAAGCAGGTATGAATTGTAGTCTGAATTAGTCTATTGCTTTGTTTTCTGCTGTTAGAGAAGACTGCACACTGTGACCCAGCTAATTCCTTTCAGTCCCCCATTTCTGTGAGTGAAATCTTGATAAAATGAAAAGATTTAGCCATCACCTTTTACTTATGCCAAGGTGATATAGGTAGGTCTGTCAAAAATAACCTCAAAATCTTAAGCAACCAGGAAATTTCTGCCTGCAAGGTCTGTCCTTCTCTGACACAATCTTCTACAAGAATTATGTTGGTGCGGTAAGTGCTGTAAAACAAGTTTTGGCTTTATACTTAGACCTGAAATAGGAAACATGACCTTGTATTGACTTGAGTGTACTAAACTTTCCTACTTTCAAACCCATTTTTCCCCATTTTTATATGTCGGTGGAAAAAAAGAAGATAGTCTGTAAACATCTTTTTCATCATCTGGATCACACGGGTTGTAAAACTGAGTCTGAAGACCACTTATATCTGATGGTTCTGCTCTCTGATGCATATAGCTTCCTCTGTTTAACTGTGTATTTTCCTGAACTTAGAGGTAAGATTTTAAAAAAATAAATAAATAATCATCACTGTTAATTATATATGAGGATCTGGAAACAGCAGCAGAAGTTAAATGCCAAAATGGAAAACAAAGAAAAAAAGATTCAAAAACTTTACACCTTACAAGAGTTTGGATGCAATAAAAATTTATACTTTTGTTTTCTTCCTCTAGAGTTAAAAAAGCAATTAACATTTTTAAGTATACAATTTAAAACCCAGCATTTTATGATTGACATGTTTTCGATTTCCTAAATGGCTTTAGCAAAATCAAATACAATTCCTACAGTTACAGCAGTTCAACATTTATATGAAGATATTTATATTGTAATGTTCAAAAGTTATGCTCTCCACTTCCCGGAATGGCCCTCTTTCATCACATAATTGATTTAAGTGTCGTTTGTGAAATGTGTTGTACTCGGCCGCATACCTGTGTTAGGATTCTAGCCAAATTCTTCTACAGGGCTTTTACAGGGATATATCAGGGGTTTAGATCTATGGCATGTTCTTAGCAGGAATGCAGATGCAGTTTCTCATTGGAAAGACAGGCCCATTTCCAAATTAGCCCAACTGACGATAGCCGAACAAGAAGCAACACAATCTATACTACACAATTTGTGTTATGTAAATCCTAATGTGGTGCTAAAAGAACACTGAAAAAATGTTTGCTAGAGGCAAAAATGAATCTCTTTCCTTCTGTTTCTTTGACTTAATGAAGAGACACACGCTTAACTAATTGCTTTGGCAGGCCAGCAGGCTGTCTTTGCTTAATAATACCATTAGGAATTCCACAAGGTTTCAGCTTCTAATATTAAGGATCTTCAACACATGCTTTTTAAGAGTGAACCTGAGGATTACTTTCCTTTTTAAAAGATGCTTTTTCTTTCACTTCTTCCCGCTAGTTGCTGCATCAGACATAACAATGCACAAATATGCAACGTGCAGTCCAACTGGGCACTTGTCTGTCACAGGAAAACCTAATACTTACAGAGCACTCTGCTAACAAAAGGATATTCAGAGCAACTCCAAGTTCACAAATAATAGAAAACTACCTTCCCTATATGCCTGTTTCAGGCTTGTCACGTACATCCATCTGAATTTGCTCAAAGGTATGACAGCTCTTCATTTTACAGGTCTGAGTTGTGAACATGCAGCAAACTTCCAATTTCATATTCACAACAGAAAACAAAGAATCAGAACACCAAATTGGGTCATGATTTGTCCTTCTTCACATTTAATTAGGTTCCTCTTTTTGGCTAGTTCAACACTCATTCTAGATCTAGCAACCCATAACAAAGCAACAGGCAGCCAAGCATTTGAAAGATGGCTGAATTTTGTCTTAAGAGTCCACTTACTTTAAAAAAAAACAATCATATAAAATTTAAAGATATACTGCCATCATCCAACTAGTTTCCTCTCCTGTTTTATGCAGTATAATATACAGCAGAAAATAGAATTATCAGCTTCATACAAATGGCTGACATTTTGGTTAGAATAGGGGCAGGGGTAGGAGGCAACCAGAGATCTGAAAGCATAACCAGTAAGGATGTTAACGTGCTCAGTCTAAACCGCAGCTTCCCAAACATCTGCTTAGCAGCCTAACTTACTATAGTAAAAAATTCTCTGAGCCAGAGAGGAACTACACATGAACACAGAGCCCTACAATATTGGCCTGGACATCAGCTGGAACGGGGCAGGCAGAATCAGATCACTCCCAACGGCTTTTCTTCCCCTCCAGTGTACATAAAGTCTCTGATCCAGTGAACAGCTAATTCTTTTAGTCAAACCTGAAGTTCTACCGATACGTTAGCAAATGCACCGCTACTCTACAGCCTAGCTGTTATGGTATGCTTTATAGAAGAAAAAAAATTGATGGTTCAAACTCTATCAAACAGAGGTCATAAACTAAACGAACCCCCAGTCTTATACATGGCTAGCCAGCATTCCCACCTATAGATCAGAGTAGCATTCAGTCAGCTCACAACCCTCCTACTTCTGATATTGCTCCGATCTCAAAAGACAGTAGCAATCTTTAGGAAATGAATGCAGGATAAGAAACATTGCAAGAAAGTCTGGCTTGGATTAGAGTTTGTTCTATCACAGCCTCTAGAAAAACTAAATGGTTGCTACAGGCATGCTAGTAGATGATATGATCTGAAACAATTGGTACTTCATAGCCTCAAAGACCCCCCCTGCACCTTACACAAAACACAAAAATATTGCAAGGAGTAAGAAAAAAGTTATGCTGGTGACTATGTTCATGGGAAAAAAATTTGCTCATCAAAATGAAAAGGCATCTTCTGACCAAAGTCCGTCTCATTACTGGACCATCTTGTACACAGGGTCTCCAACTTGAATCGTTCCAGTTTTGTTAATGGCAAAGTATCTTCCAAAGAGAGGGCTGGATTTGTGTATGTGTCGCTCAGATGGATCACATAAGCGGTAACTGCAGAGAGAGAGCACTTCTTTAGAATTAGTGGTAGCAAGTTCTAGACATCAAAATATCAGTGGTGAGAGAGAGGACATATGAATAGTGATGCCCTGTTTTGGTCACCATACTAGACTAAAAACTAAGTAAATATTACAATTAAGAGAACCAAGCAGCTGAAATAGAAAAAAAAAGGCTGATTGTAATCACACATCCATGTATAATACACATACAAAAGACTTTATAAAAAGAAATGCCGAAGTTGCAAAGTCAGACCTTTAAATACCTCAAATACCTGTGACCCCAGGCATTCACCCGAGCAGAGATGACAGAAACAGGGAATGTAAAGTTTGCAAGAAAGAAGAGAGAACTTCCCGAATTTTCTTACCATCTAGAATTGCAGAAAGTAGAATGGAAGCCAACATACACAGACCTTTACACTGCATTATTATGTCCCACACATACTTCAAACCACTTTTAAAACACTAGTCTAACATCTGTTGGGATCTAGCCTAAATCCACTCTCACAGCCTAAGAAGCGCTGGTATTTTTATAACCTTTTCAGTGTTTCCAGGGGCTCCTTCCTGTCCAGGACTCCAGTGTCTGGATTAACAGTTGTCAAAATACACCTGCAATGACAGACAGCGCCAAATCAATAATGGCTTCTTCTTATACATCTCTGAACATCTATATAAAATAACAGTCTCAAATGTTTACCTGGCACAACTCACTGTCCCTTTCATCTCCACATCGCCAATAAGAATGTTCTCCCAGGTGTCCTGAGGGGAGGTAAACATTATGCACAGATTAGACATATCCACATGCAATCATTTTTCCAGGAGTGGCACAGTCATTCCTAGAAGAAGCAGTACCATTCCAGATGATCACCTTTAATCGCATCTTCAAAGTAAGTACAATTATATTATGGTACTATTTTAATGAAAACCCTACAGTCACTGCATTCATCCAATTCAGGACCCACTAGTAATTATACCTGGAAAGAAAGATACGCCAGGTAATAAAACCCATTCTGCAGCGTGCACTTGTCTGAACCTAAAGCACGCTTATTCTGATCTGTGACCTCTGGTAAGTCACGATTTTTGCAGAAAGGAAATTTTTAGTGGAAGTAAGTTTTTGCTTCTCGTCTGCACAAGCTTCCTATTGCAATTATTCTTGGAAGACAAAAACCCATTCCAGGAACTTCTTAGATTTGGGAAATTATCAGATCTTTCCAGAGCAAATTCTTTAGAAAAATGGCAACATGACATAAAAACACTTAAAAGCCACCATCACCAGTTCACTTCATCACCAGATACCTTCCTAGATAGTGTTTTCTGAACTACCACAATGTCGTCAGAGATACAGCGACCGACTGCAGTATTGCAAGGTCAGGTTTACACTTGTGCCAAAGTCTATAAACATCACACTGTCAATTTACAAACTGTTCATTTGTATCACTAATTGATCAATTATAGCATGCATAGTTTTCCCTACTTCACACTTAAAAGATGAGCTTTCAGTAGCAGCCTGTCATTTAAATACACTTATTTTATCCTTTGCCAAGCTAAACAAGCATTCACAGACCTGTCTCCTCCCTCAATGTTTCTGAAATCCACTATACACGGAAACTGAGTTGCAAAGAAACATAACCAAGCCTTCAAAAAGACATTTAAGACAGTTATTTTACCTCCTCAAAAGCACTGCAATCTGTCACAAGAATATTTGGCCTGAAGTTCTGTATCTTAACTTTCTTCTCCAGCCTGGTATTTAGATCTTCCAGTGAAGCTTCTGAGAGGATCAAGACTGGGCTACAGTCAGGATAAGCAACCTGCATAAACAAACAGAAACAAATCCTAAGGCTGCTGTAACAGCATGGGAGCGAAGTTACTGAATGGCAAAGGGACAGATATGTTGGAACCAGTGGCCACATATTAGCCTGACTGTTAGGCTGCTGCATTCAGGTTTTAATTTTCCTGGAAGTAGGTTAACAAGTAAAATAAAATGCCCTTTCCTGTTTCAGTAACCACAGCAAGTTTCATTTGCTCAAATTGTAAAACTAAACTTCTGTTTATAGAATTAAACCAAAATTATATAAACTACCACAACTTCTTACAAAATAATACTGTATGCATGTCCCAGACATTTATTTTAGGTGTTAGAGATGGAACTAAACTTAACATGTTTTACTCATATACTAAGTTATGAAAGGTACCAGAGACATTTATGGACCTGCTGAACTTACCTGGTTGACTATGATCAACTAACTGGATTCTTCTATATAATGAATCTATCTTAACACAACACCAGTCTGAGTTTCACATACAGAATAGCAATACTAAATTGCAACTGTCCATTCGTCAGTCTGAGCTTGCTTGGAAGTGGAAGGGCTGCCATTTTAGCAAACAAAGCCAATGAACAGTATTAAAAGAAAACTCCTATGCATGCTAGTTCCGGGGGGGGGGGGGGGGGGGAAAGAGAAATTTTGGCAAGAATTTTAGTGTATAGGTCTCCTCCTGTCTCTCTCTTATATTATCCTTTCCCCCCCGCCTTGTACATGTCTTTACAACCACAAGAAGATGAGTGTTGAAGTAACTATACAAATAACTCTGCCCTCTTTTCATGCCAGGATTCCTGAATGTCACCCCTCCTAATCTGACATCTCTTTTGCTGAAACCTAGTCTTCTGTGTACTGGTCTCAGTGCCCTTACATAATTAAGGCACATGTATAAAAGTACCTAATTGAATATATCTTCTTCTCTTTGTGCAAAGCACAAAGCAAAACACTGATGCCCTATAGATAATAACATCAGATCAGTAAGGTAAGGTACTCACAATGTGCATTTGTTTAAAAAGCTTACACTCATCAGCTACAGTTCAAACCACCTTCAGGTGAGAGGTGTACAGACAAAAAGAAGGGCATCAGTGGCTCCAATGATATGAGGACATCGGAGCACAGTATCATCTCCTTTCCCTACCTGCATTAATTTTCTCTAGTATCACACCTTCAAGACTCTTCCCACAGAAAGAGAGAGAGATGAAACCTCTGTAACCTTATTTGGATTTTAATTCCTAGGTTGTTAAGCACTGTTCCTTTGAACAAAATACAAGGTAACACAACAACTCTCATCAGTACACTCCTAGACCTAACAAGGGATATGGAACGGAGGTTTCCTATGCAACACAGATTACACCACCAAAACATCTTTAAAAACGTAACTTTCTTCTATTCACTGAGGCACAAAAGGAATGCTATTCTGCAATGTAATAGCTCCTCTTCAAATATCAGTACCAGACTCTTTAGCTGTGAATGGTCAATAGCTTAGAACAGATTTGAAGTAAAATTTAAGCAAGTCATCTCATCATAGAAAAGGAGAATATTCACATGGTTTAAGTACATGCCTACACATCTTGCTAAACTGGGCTCAGTCACCAGTAATGAAGTGGGCAGGTTTTGGTGGGTGGGTGGAAAACGGTTAAAAGAAAGTAGTTCTGAGAAAAAGAACATTCATTTACCTCATCTGTGGCTCGGAAGAGGTTTATTATATCCTTTGACTTTCTTGGCACCATGGGGGGCTCAAAGTGCACCAGTCGATACGGCTCTGAATTCAGGAAAGTGGTGATCCACTGAGCCACTTCATCTCCACAGTCCCTGCCTTGGATATCCAGTCCAAACACCCTGAAGAATCACAAGACACATCAGCAAGTTGTTGGAAAGCCAAAGGTTCGAGCATGCTTATTATTCAATAGGAAACAACTTGTTTTAAAGTAGTAGCAACATACAGTAAACAAACTGCCTGAAGTAAAACGAGGTGGAAGCTGGTTTCTGAATTTGGCACAGGGATCATTCCCAGTGCGCAATTTCCTTATGGTGACGTTGTTTTGGAAGCTAAGTAACATGGACATGGCCGGATGGTATCAGCTGGTGAAAGGATGAGCCACAAAATAGGCTTTAGGTGCCCAGAGCTAACTGTCACATCAATGACCAGTAACAAACCTACCTGTTTGCCATACTTTCAAGCAAAAAAAGGGTCTACTCTTCCATTTGCATGTGACTGCAACACCGAAACATTTGCCCAGAAATCCACTGAAAGGTAATTAACGTCAGAAAGTGAATGATAGTTTGAAAGGATGTGGTTAGTTACTATAATTGACATCTACAAATGTTATTAATTGTAAATGTCCCTGATTGTTAAAGAAGCTTTCCTGCAGTTTTTAGTGCTGTAAAAGTTTAGCCAGAACAGGGAGAAACTCGAGCTCAAACTTAAAATATGGGGCTATTCTATATCCTATAGAGGTTAAAGATTTATAAAGGAAGCAAAGTCCATGGGGCACAAAAAGCCACTGGCAGCAGAATCCAAACAAGTTTACGCAAGGAACACTTTACTGGCAAGAAAAAGTAAACTTCAACTCAATCTTCCAATAAACGTCAACTCTGGTCATGAACAGTTTTACCACTCTCTTCAAAGTAGCGATTTTGACCCAAATGCACTGCAGTTTCCTCTACCTCTGCAATCATACCTGGGACAGCTTAAAGCATAGAGAGATACCCAGGCAGCTCATCCGAGCCCAGCTCCTAGGAGCCCTCCTTTACTCATCTGGGGGAGAGACAAACCATCTGGGTGCTGTCAGCAATATTCCTGCTCTGTTTGCTGGGATCCCTGGATCAACTCTGTGGTACAGGTTGGGACTAAATGCCATTGCCCCCTACACCATTCAACTGCCATTCTCTTCCCTCCATTCTCTCAGTCCCTGTGTAACTTCTGGCTTACAGCTTCCAACACTAGTTTCCCACCCATGAAGCAGATCTGTCCTAAGCACTCAGTGGTACAGGGATCCACAGGAATACATCATGCAATTTAAATATCACAACACATACAAAGGGCACAAATGAAGAACACAGAGGCTTCCTAACTAGAGGGCTGTAAAAACCTTCTAGCATGTTAATTGTACAAATAGAAACTGTGCCTACACAATGGCTTCAGTCCTACATTAGGCTCCCCAAAACACAGGATTTTTAAATATCCGAGTAAAATCTGCAACTGGGCACACCAGTTTTAAAGATTAACATCTACACAGCTTTTTGCAGCCAGGCATTGCCTCAGCTCCAAACTACTGGGCACAAGCCAGCACCAATCTGAATAAATACAAGTCTGTGCAGAGGGCCTTGCCGGCAGAACGTACTGCACAGCAAGACAGCTACTCCCATGCACAAGCTGGAGGGGAAGAGTCTCAGAGGAAAAGCCAGATCTTCATTTGCCTGAATATAGTGTCATTCCCAAACCTCATTCATATGAATGGCTGAACGGATCAGAAAGAAACAGCCTTGATCTGACAAATGGCAAATTGTTTAAGCACCACAGAGTTGTACAAAACTTCAGGATTCTTCCTGAGAAGTACAAGGCAAGGTTTAACTATGGGTATCGCTAATTTCACATCCTATGATACCACCTACAATACCAGACAACTTGATAATTTTTAAAGCCCATTTATGTGCATCTAACTTCTGCTTATTTGCATTCCCAAATTCCAGCAATTTTAAAGCCAGAGAGTGCAATAGTTTATTAAGCAAAGAAAGAGAGGGGAAAAAAAAAAAAAAAAGAGAAGAACAAATCACTGAGATCTAAAATTGGAAAATCCAAGATAATTTTTCATTGCTGAAACGTATTTAGTCTATTTAAATACTTTTCTAATGGCACAACAAATTTTAGAAAAATAACATCTTGAAAACTGCATGGTTTTGTAGTGTATATGTCATTGGCTAACATATACACATTATAGACAGATTTTTAAAAGACTGTCCTACTTCTCCACGAGAACTGCTATCATTTGTAACTTGCACCTGCCTTGTATAAAGAGAGATACTCAGCTATGCTGATCAAGAGTTTCCACAGCAACGGATTTATGCTAAAAGCTAGTGAATGCAGTTCCTTTCCAGCATTCTTTTAGTTTTAATTATAGCAGCTGGTACATTAACTTCCTCTGCTATCCAAAGGAAAAACACTTATCAGCTTCTCTGTAGGGGGTAACACCATTTACAGTTACTAAATAGTCTTGTATGTTAACTGACATTTTAGAAGAGAAAAGGTTTTCTGCTTCCCCCTGGCAATTTTCCAGCTTGCATTTCAATACACGGATAAAACAACTAGGCCTGCATCATACAACAAAATTCTAGGCACGCAGCTAAATGACTTATGTTTGTAACCTGTTCACCTGAAACCCCTCTGAGATAGCACCTACAGGGAAAGACTTGCACTCTAGGGATGCCCATCTTTCCCCTGTGACTACAGAGTGAGCTTTGGGCAACCAACTTTTTAATTCAGGCACCCTAGTTAAATGCCTAACAGACAGAGGTGAGGGAATCTAAACTCCGACATCTCACCAACTCCAAATGGCCAGTGTATATCCAAAAATGTTGATGTACATACTAGAGGCGACCGAGAAATACCAATATGCACGACTGAGGCTCTGAGATGCAATTGCTCACCCAGGCAAAAATGAAAACACTAGAAGTAAACACAAATGAGTACACGTGACAGTCTATGAAGACTGAAGATCACAGTTCATTTCGCAGATGTATAATGTATGGTTTTTGAATATTGCATCATCTTTTCCTGAGATTTGTTTTCACCAGCATTTAGCAGATTAAAGCTAGACCTTTTGTTATTACAATCAATCCTGGCCTCCTGTATAACACATGGCAGAGAATTTCACAGAATCAGAGAATGGTTTGAGCTGGAAGGGACCTTTAACGATCATCTAGTTCAACCCTCATGCCGCAGGCAGGGACACCTTTCACTAGATCAGGTTGTTCAAAGCCCTGTCCAAGCTGGCCTCGAACACTTCCAATGATGGGACATCCACAATTTCTCTGGGCAACCCACTCCACTGTCTCATCACCCTCATTGTAAAAAAATGTCTTCCTTATGCCTAGTTTACACCTACCCTCTTTCTAGGTTAAATCCGCTGCCCCTTGTCCTGTCGATACAGGCCCTGGTCTGAAGTCTCTGTTATGCAGATAGGGAGAGAGACCCCCACAGAAAAAGAGACAGACACCCAACTCTCACCCTCCAATTTCTGCATAAGAAAACGCAAACCATCACAGAGTCTTGAAAAGCAAAGCCTGTAAGGGAGAGACCATATTTAGAGAGAAGAGAGGGAAACCCTCCCCATCCCCCTTCTTCAGTACCTGCAGTTCTGCACGGGATTTTTCCTGGGGAGCTTTATGGGCAAGCTGAGCTGCTTCATTTCTGGGGCATCCAAGGTCAAGTGCCCGTCTTCGCAGCTGACAGAAATGAGGACCAGCCGTGGCTCCTGGCGGGCGGTAACCATGTGCCCATCTTCCTTGGTCACAAGCCAAAACCTGCAGCGTGAGGAGGGGCAGAAAAGCGGCTGAACGAGGGTAAGGGCCGACCCGCAGGGTGCCCTACCGAGCGGGGAGCCGGAACGGAGGCCTGGCGGCGGGGCCTGCCCGCTGATGGGGCCGGGCGGCAGCACCGCCCCGCGCCTCGCCCCGCTCCCCCGCCGTACCTGTCCCGCAGCTCCCCGCTCCGCAGCCCCATCGGCGTCACCTGCGCCCGCCGCACCGCCACCCCCCGGCACGACTTCACCGGGTACACGAAGAGGCTCAACACCGTCCCCACCCTCTGCAAGCGCCGGCGCCCCGCCGCCCGCCGGCGCCCGCCGGCCCACCGCCAGGCCCCCAGCAGGGCCGCGCCCGGCGCGGCGCGCCCTGCCCCGCCCGGCGCCTGCCCCGCCCCGGGCCCGCCCGGCGCCGCCCCCTGCCGAGGCCTCCGCGGGGCCGAGCCCTTCGGTGGAAGAAAGAGCGCAAAACCCGCGAGCAGGCTGTCAGCGCCCAGCTTGAGAAAACACGGGCAGCGGAGCGCGTTTCTTTTAATGCCTGGGCTTTTATTAATAAGCCGTGTTGCAGAGGAGATACGCGAGTACGAGAAGTTCAGGCGTCTGGGTTGACTCGGAGGAGAGGGGGGAGGCGGGGGGCTGGAGGCCAAGAGCTGGTGTGGGGGGCAGCAAATGGCGGCGCCTGAGGTGGGAGCGGGGGCTCCCGTGCCGTTCGCCTGCCTTGGGCCGCCTGCCTGCACCAGCTGCCTCGTACCAAATTCGTGAGACCCCCTCCGGGAGCTTCACTCCTGTCGTCAGTGTCGCAGCGAAGTGACCTTGTGGGACACCCGGCTGCGAGGCAAATGTGACATCATAGAACAGGCTGGAGCGGCAAACGCCGCTGCCGTCACGGGTCTCTCCTCACCAGCAAAGCAAGAGCCTTGGCTGTTGGTTTCCCCCAGCTCCCCCGTTCAGGCTTGCATGGATCTGAAGGTTGGCCTTACAAACAGAAATTTTTAGGGTCAGTGTGCCGAGAGCAAAGTCCCAGAAGACAGGGAAGCTGGTGTTGGGTGTTTCTGAGAGATTCAGGCAGCCCACCCATGATGGGTTACTGGAAGTACTACCTCAACAGCATCCTGGCAGACAGGAACGTTGAAGACGTGGCCATCGTGGGCCTCTCTGACAAGTGCGTGTGGGTGGCCAAGCCAGGAGGGCTTTTCACAGCCATCCTGTCTCAAGAAGTGGCCTTGATTGCAGGCCAGGATCGGAAAACGTTCCTGCTAATGGGAATCACTGTAGCTGGCAAAAAGTGCAGTGTGATTCGTGACAACCTGCTGGTGGGTGAAGACAACACGATGGATGTCAGAAGCAAGGGCAGTGACAGCAGAGCTATCTGTATAGGCAAGACCCCCAAAGCTCTGATCTTCCTCATGGGCAAGAAGGGAGTCCACGAAGGAGCCCTCAACCAAAAGGTCCACGACATGATTGTGGGCATGAAAGCATGAATCAAATAGCACTGAAGAGATAGATACCTTCTGCCTGAGCACCGGGACACAGTCGTTGCTCTAGCAGAGAAGGGAAATAAACCTGATTTTGATTTTGGTGGATGTGTCTTTGCCTGCTTCTTTCAGGTGGGGGGTTCTGGGCAGGCAGCAGTGGTGGGACACAGTCTGTCTGGCCAGCTGTGGTGCAGAAGGGGGTAACATCTGCATCCCTCATCAGGGTGCTCGGTGTTACTTGAGTGATCTCCCAGCCATCTTGGGTAGTTGTTCCCTGTTATTCTCATTTTACTGACTGATTTTGGGGTGGAGGTCTCTGGTAACACTAGCTTTGGGAAAAGGCAG
Source organism: Gorsachius magnificus (assembly GCA_034008185.1). Taxonomy (NCBI): domain Eukaryota; kingdom Metazoa; phylum Chordata; class Aves; order Pelecaniformes; family Ardeidae; genus Gorsachius; species Gorsachius magnificus. Next base: position 8,011,974 of record CM067083.1, on the reverse strand, counting down.
GAGGGAAGGCAATCCCTTTGCCCTCTTGTTTGCCACTTTGCTGTTTAAATCACGCGCTAATGCCATTCATGGGTTTTGAGACCTCCCTCCTTCTACAAGTAGGCCACAACACTAAGGATAAGCAGGACTTACTGTTTGTTTTGACTTTGCCCCTGGAACAAGCCCAGTTCATTCCAGAGTTTAACTGTTGATCAGCCTCTTGCTGCTGTTGGACTGCACGGGAGACACGTGCAGAGATAGTCTGCCACCTGCTCGCCTTCCACATCACTCAAAACCCCCTTCTTATGCTACTTTAGTGAGCAAATTCGGTTTTTTAATGAGAAAAATTACCTGTCTTGTGTCTGTGGCTTGAGGATCTTCTGAAGGTTGCTTCCTTGCTCAGTCAAACTGTCTGTCCTCAAGATCACGGGGGTCCCTGTAAGCCTCCCAGGACACCCAGGAAGGCACGGAGTTGTGCCAAATGCTGCAGATTTCCTCCTCCATCCACCAGTACCATCCTCCTTCCACTTGTAACCCTAAATGGCCAGTCTGAAATGAGGTACAACTGGTGTGTTTGAGATGGGACCGACGCAGGGCAGACTTGAGGGGTATCTGCAGTGGGGCTGATGTCCTCACACATGGGCTTTCCTTGCTCCATTGCTCCTGGCAGCTGTGGCAGCACTCCGTTCTCCGTATGCCTGGGACCCCCCCCACTGCGCCAGATAAATCACAGGTGCTAAACTGCTTCGTCTGCTTTGGCCAGACCTCCCCCACCACCTTCAAATTGTTGACTGAGTCAAAAATAATTACTCATGATGACCTTTATGGTGCTGCCACCGACAGGAGAGCCAGCCCTGCTGAGCAGACTGAGAGCACTTGAGTGTGCTCTCAGTTAATCTTCTCATTTAACATTGAGTCAATATTTTGTAATTTAATCGAATTCACACAGAGATCTTTAATCTGCAGCCACACCCACAGGAGCAGAAAAACCCTGTAAGGGGAAGCAGGCATCTAGCGACTGTCTAACCAGTAAGGACTGTTTGAGAAGCAGGGCTTACAAACATGAATCAAAACAAATCAATGTAAGTACCAGAGGGAAAAAAAACCACAAAAATGCAAACTGGTTTTCAAATCTAACAATAAAAGCAATGCACCCAGTGGAAGAAATAAATGAAAAAAAATGAAGTTACTATTTATGTTAGCCGCAAGTTTTTCAAAAGCAAAGGCATTCCTAATGAACATTGCTGCTTATTTGCACAAGCTGAAGGCAAAAATGAGTAACTATCTTCTGTGATTTCTTGAGCGCTGGTAGTATTCTCCACTGTGCAAATCACAAAATGCAGAAAGCTTTTCACTTTTGGAGTATGTATGTATATACTTTACCAGCATGAGAATTTGGAGAAGTATGGACTGATGGTGTTGTGAATAGCTGCAGCTCCTCCCTAGTTACACATTATGGGCAGCACGACGATGTACAAACCCAGCATCTTCCAGTTTGAAGGATTTGTTAACTAAATTCAGAAATAACCAGCCTCTGCTAGCGATTGCATATTAATTTAGAGACAAAATAGTTTCTGAATCCAGGAAGGACCTTAAACTTTTGCTCCCTAAATCTACCAGCCTGGAGCCTAAGGAAATTTTGTTCAGACCAGCCGTGAAAAGCAGCTGTTACCTTCAGCCCTGACTCTTCTTGAAGGCCACAGCGTGAAGGAGCTTAAAGAGGAATAACAAAAGGCAACAGCATCTGCATGATCTTCTCCTCTCTTGCTGTGATACAAGCAACATAATATCAGAAATAGCTGTAGAGAGCACAGTTGTGACTTAACTTTTCAGGTCCAAGACTGCAGCCTTTGAGAAAAGCCTTCTTCACCCATATGCCAGGTACCTCTCATAAAGCCTCTAGTAAACAGCTTGACCAGCAGGTTTGTTTAATCCTCCTTCCCAGGCACACCTGGACTTACTTAGGAGCCACCAACTCTTTCTGCTGTAAAGCAATGTGAATGGAGGCATTCAGGCAAAATGTAGGTACTGCTTTTGTTGCAACTCACAGCCACTTGTGCAACAGGATTGCATTTGCTGGTAGCCAGAGCGGGCAGGGAAAGCCTCCACTTAAAAGGAAATGACCATGTTTTCAATTGGTTATAACTTCATGAAACTTCAGGACGGTTGTGCTGAAATTCTCTGCACCAGATTCTCACCTCGGGCTCCTTCAAACACGTCTGATCAGATGAAGGATTTGCAGTGTCAATCCCACAGCAAACTGGGGCCGGGCTGTCTTGGTCATGAAAGCGGGTGATGCTGGTTTATCTTGAAAAAGCATGGTGTCAGCTCAGAAGCATCCACCTGACAAATTTTCAGGTGGAATGAATTTTATGGAAAAAAGTAATAATGCATCCGCCTTCAGATGCAGTGGGCAATTGGAGATAATTCTGCTAGAGGCAAGCCTAGACTCTCGCAGTGACTCAATCAGAGATCTAAGATGAATGATGAGGAAATTGTTGAGGAATTTTACTTGTTTCCACTAAAAAGAAAGCCAAGTGACTGGGGATCTTGTAGGTCTTTGATATGTGCGCAGTGCTGTACTTTGGAAAGGCGTAAAATACTGCACCGAGTGGGTGATCTGGGTGGACGTTACAAAAAAAACCCCAGTGACAAAGACAGCAAAATGCTGGCCTAGATTAGGTGACAGGGTGTTAGGATGGAGCTAAATATAGGCTGGGCTTTTCTCAGTGGAGGAATAGGGTTAAATGCCCACACCAGGAAAATGCCACTTATTTTTCCAGTGACTCTCTGATAATTCAGCAAAAAGCAGGGATGAGTAGATGACACTGCCAAATATGCAGTCATCCTATGCTGATTTCAACAAGATATGATAAAAATTATGTTACACCCACACGCAAATGATATCTCTCTTCCAAACTTAGAACACACAACAAATTCAAAAGATTCCGTCGTAGAGAGGAGGGGAGGATAAAAGCATCGCTGTTTCCTCTTACAATCTTCAAGGAAATCAGAGTTCAGCGAGTCGCGCTAGAAATGAGCGCAGCGAAATTCATGTAGGGAAAAATCACAGGCAAATAATTGGCAATGACAGAATTTAAAATAGAGACGCTAATGATAGGTGTCTTTTAATGGATCCAGAGTGATGAGATAAAGGGGTTTTGGGGTTTTTTTTGAGGCTTTTCCTATGTGGGGAGTCATAAATACATAAAGCTGGACAGGTTGGTAGGCTACTTCGTTCACTGTCCAGTCATATAGAAAGAGGAATTTGAAAATTGTCTGTTTCCTCCAGTCAAATGTTAAACTTCGGTCTGTCTAAATTCACCAGGACAATACAGAAATGTTGTTCCAGTCAAATGTTTGGCTCAGTATTGACTAATTTGGGCTAGTAATGTTACAGGTTCTCCCCATGTTCCATAATTGCAATTTTCCAGGTGAGTATAATATCAGTCAGGCAGCTTTAGGAATTTTAATAGTCAGGGTGGGGCTGTACATCACCTGGGAGAGTAGGTAAAGACTGAAGGAGATGCTTTACTGGGGAGCAGTGCATTTATTCTGCAGCCCAAGGACTAACACACTTCTGCAGCTGGGGTTTAGCAGCCATTGGGGGGAGGATGGGGTTCACCAAGGATAGGAAAGTCCCCACCCTAATTCAGGCACAGCTGAGAAAGCAACCTGATGCTAGCTCAGTGTCCCAAGAAAGGAAGAAGGTTTCTTATTTAATTGCTTTTATGGGCAGCAGAAATAGGGGAATACAGCAAGCATCAGGAGGCAAGTACAGGCAGTGTGCTGGAGCTGGGGTCCAAGGCAGCTCCTGGGGGGGTCATTCCAGTCTGCTGACCTCCATTCTTCCTGCATTTGAAATGACATGTCCTGTCTTAAGCAGTTGTGATCTCTCCAGCAGAGGATGAGATTCAGAAACAAGAAGTGGCCATGGCTGGTCTCCTTTTCTCCAGTGAAGCATCCTTAATGACCGTTTTCAAGGCACGGCAAGAACCTCGGAGCAAAGTGTAAAGCATTTTGAGGCGTTGAAGGACAAAAAAAAAAAACAACCCAAGAAAAAATGGTCCTGCAGCTTTACCTGTGAGACACTTGCACACAGGAGGCTTGGGATTCACCTGAGTAGAAAACACTGGTATGTGGAGACACACACGTTACATGGTTGGGACCCAAAATCCTGCAGGTGGGTCTGGACAAACCAGGAGGCCAGCCTAGGGGAGGGCAGGAAATCCCTGCAGGAGATGAAACAAAACTACCAGGCAGGCAGACCAGGCTGAAAATCTGCTTTTTTCCCAGGAGATGGCACTAAAGGACATCGTCTGCAATGCAGTAGAAACTTCGCTGGAGGCCAAACTCTGCCTCAGGCAGTTTGCACTGCCATCTTGACAAGTCGCTCCTTGACATCAGAAGCAAAGCTTTATTCTTAGCACCTGTGCTTTTAGCAAGGGTGAGGATATCTGTCTTTTACATCTCCATGCAATTGGTAAATACAAGCTTTCTGCTTATCCTGGCAGGATCCCACTCCAAGCCTCAGAGAGTCACCCGGGCTGGAAGGAACCCAGGAGGTTTCTCCTCCAGCCTCCTGCTCACAGCAGGGTCAACGCTGAATTCACACCGGGTTGCTCCGCATTTTGTACAGTCATGCCTTGAAAGCCTCCTGAGGCAACCTTTGCTCATGCTTAATTATCATATTGGTGATTTTTTTTCCCCCCTTATATCTGACTGGAACTCTCCAGTTTCAGTTTATGACCATTGCCCCTTGCTGTCTGGCTGAGGACCACGGGTAGGCTGACTCCATCTTGTTGGCAACCCCTTCTTTGGTATTGAAAAGCTGCTGCCAGGTCCCTCCTAAGTCTTCCCTCCTCCAGCTGAACGAGCCCAGAGCCTGAGCCTCTCCTTGTAGGCGACGCAGGATTCAGGAAGGAGCACCACCCTCCCTGCGCTCAGGCGAGACATCACCCTAAAACAGGCCTGGCTGCCTGATACAAGGAGATGGAAGGAGAGAATTTTACTCCTTTACTTCTTTTAATTTAATGATTTGCATTAATGTACAAGCTCTTTAGGCTCTCTACTGCTCCTTGCAGAAAGAGGATTTCCAAAGCATTCTCTGTACAGGTAACTGCAGCAACTTGGTACACGTTTTAGGACCAGTTTTGTCTCAGAAGAGGCCAGTGCCCAGCTAACAAGGGACTCAGGATACAGAAAAACGCACAACTGGTTTTGCAGCAACTCAACACACGAACAGGAAGAGGACAGAAAGGCCATTCATCCCTGATGTGAACCTTGGCCCGGGACTGGCAAAGCCCTGGAAGCGCCGGAGTGACGTGGCGTGGCATGGCTCTCCTCAGTTACAGCACTTCAAAGGCAAACTCTGCAAGAGTGCTTCCTTGCTGCTAATGTTGCAGGACAAAGGACAATAGCTGCGAGTCCTCTGCCATTTCCTCAGAGCCTATGGTAAAGCCAGAGTAGTAATTAAATGCATGCTCTGGCAAAACCAGCAGAAATAAGCTTTATTCCGCTCCGTGACTCCTTGTGCAGGCACTAGGAATGGCCAGGGACTTAATTTAAAAGGGACTTGCCAGGTTGTCAGGTTAGTGGAGTTCATTCCTGAGAGAAGCTTGGACCAGTTGATTACTTCTTGCTGCTCTTGCAGGTATTCGGCTTCCCGAACTTTTTTATCCTGCCTTTTGTTATAAAACGTGGCGGAAAGCGGGTAGAAAGCTTCAGGGCACCAGATATCACAGTAGCACACCCCTGAAAACAAAAACCTGTGAGGTGAAACAGTGGGTAGAGGTGCCAAGTAAGTGCCCAAAGGGAGGAACTCATTTCATCCAGCTCAACCATCAAATCAAATGTTCCCAGTATACCCGCTGTACCATAACATCCACCACATCCCACCTTTCTCTATGAGAGGGTCAAATGTCTGTTTTGTTCCTCAAAGGAACCAGGAGATCAGCTGCAGACAAGCCCGTGGGCTGAAAGCTGTCCCTGCCAGGGTGGCTCCTCCAAGGCCAGCCTCGCCAAGAGCACATAAAGCCCGTGCAGAAGCCCAGAGTTAACCCCGGACTGCCCCCCCCGGCTTGGCTTGCTCTCAGGGCAGCCCTGGAGAGCCCGGCCTCCCCCGCTGTCACCAACGTCTCGCTCTCCTCCGAGTCACTTGCAGGTGTCCAACACAACAGCCCTGCCTGGGGCAGAGGGTGGCATTTCTTGCTGGCTGAGCAGACCACCGGCCACCCAATGCTGAGCGAGTCGGGGAATACTTCCTCTTGTCTCTCACGTCACAGAGACAACACTTAGGGACAGCGTGAACGGAGCTGCCCTGTCCCACCTGTTTGCATTGTAGACCTGGCACAGCAGGGATGCTGCCATGATTGACAAGAATTACAGCCTTCCACCCTGCTGGAAAATCACAGAATCCCAGAATGGCAAGGGTTGGAAGGGACCTCGGGAGATCATCTAGTCCAACCCCCCTGCTAAAGCAGGGTCACCTAGAACATGTTACACAGGACTTCGTCCAGGCAGGCTTTGAATATCTCCAGAGAAGGAGACTCCACAGCCCCCCTGGGCAGCCTGTTCCAGTGCTCTGTCATCCTCAAAGTGAAAAAGTTTTTCCTCGCATTCAACTGAAACCTCTTATATTTCAGTTTGTGCCCCTTGTCCTGTCGCTGGGCACCACTGAGAAGAGTCTGGCTCCATCCTCATGACATCCACCCTTAAGATATTTGTACGTGTTGATGAACCTCACCCCCCAGATTCAGATTTTCTAGAATCAGCTGCATCAGCTGGGCTGGTGAGGAGAGCAGCAAACCCTCAGGCCAAGGCTTGGCCTCACAACTTCGTCCCACCAGCTGAGGAGTGAATTACTGCTCAAGGAGATCTGATAAGCTGCGCTAATTGGTAGCCTCAGTGAGAACCATCAGCTCATTCCCAGACAGGAAAATAGGCTGGCATGAATCACCAGCTGGTTTATAGCAACAGCGTAGGTTACTTGGCTTACTTTCTCTTTCTTTTTTCTTTCTTTGTTTTTGGTCTATTTTAGAAACACCGTTCAGCAGAAGCTGACTCGCCAATATGCATCAAGCTTTTCTTTTCCTAGGCTCACACAGAAAACAGCATTTACATCTCATGCTGGTTCTGTATGGATGGCAGTCAGGTTACTCCCTATAAGTTGGACCAGGTGAGCAGAGACCATAGGTCAGCAGGCATCAGTTGGTGGTAACCGTTGTGCTGAGTGGTTCCACAAGCTAAAGTTCATGTTTACCTTTCTGGAAGTCCCTGCGCTGAATGGGTTGGACCCTGGGTGTTGCAATGAGGGAGCAGCCTCGCTCTTCACAGGACAAATGAATAGATGAACACTCATTTCACACAGAAAAATGGAGACAGAAATCCCCCCTGCATCGCTTTAGTAATTTTAAAAAAAAGCTCTAATGATTCACACTGTAAAAGCAGTGTAAAACATAAAGTGGTGTAACAAAATTTGAAGTTAATCCCCAAATATGCACACTGGCGTGGCACGTGGGTGTTAGGACAGCCCGGTTCTTGCTGCAGAAGACACAGCAGTTACCAATACGCTCCGGCACGCTGGTGGGGCAGATGGGAGGAACAGGTCTGTCCCCGCAAGGAAGCTCAAAAAAACTGAAGAGAAACAACTCAAGGCATGAAATCAATGAGCAAAATCCCTCTGTGGCTATTCTGATGCCAGCTCATGCAGCCTGAGACCCTCTATGGCCTCATCTCCACACCTCGCCTTTCCTGAACGCTCCCGTGCAGTCTGTCCTTCTGGAAGAGGGCTGAGGCCACAGGCAGGACAACACGGGGAAGTTTACACTGCAGCTTCCCCTGGCAGCTTGGGCCGCCACTGAGAAACGCCTCCTTTGTGCGCTCACTTACGTGCGCAGGAAAACACACGACGCGAATCGCCTTACTTTTATTTACCATCCAGTTAGAAAAGAGCTTTAAAAAAAAAAATAATCCACCTTTGTTTCATTTGCTACATTTAAGAGAAATACAGTCTGGCTCGCTAAGATGTGCAGACCCCTTCATTCAAAAAAAAGGCAAAGAAAGCAAATGAACAGCATTTTTTTTCCACAACGTCAGTCAACCCCTTGATTACAAAAACGCTATCAAAACTAGAAAGATCTGCAACACAGAGAAAGTGCTAGCAGGGAAATCCTTTACTGCTACCACTAAAGGCTGATAGAAAAAAACCCAAACAAAACCAAACCCCACAGAATTTTGAAGGCCCATAACCTCCCCCTGCCCCGTTCCTGTGTCATCCAGGCAAGATTGATGTCCCTGGAGGTGTGTGACACGGAAGCTGCTCCATCCGCACCACTGCGCCAAGCCATCTGATGTTGACATTCTCTAGCTACAGCTTCCACGTATGGAAATGAAGATGGAGCTGGCAGGTTGCGTGGCCCCATTCTGACACAAAAGGGTTGTACGTTCTGATACCAAACGCTGTACGTAGGGTTTTTTCAGATGCAGCTGGTGATCCATTTTCTTTGCCGGTGACCACCACAGAACTGGGTGTTCTTACAACCCCTGCTTCCAGAATCAGGTATCTCGGATGTAAGCTCTCAGTTCTCAATTAAGAGAAGTATATGCAGGCTTCACAGCAGCAGAGGAGAAGTTTAAAATACTAATCACAGTGAAGCTTTAATGCCCCAAAATTGGAAGACAAACACACACCATTTTCTTTCTGGATTTTTACATCAGTCTTAAGATTTAAAAGCCCGTGATCTCCCGTGTTTGAGCTGAACAGCAGTGATGCAGGAAATCTCACCAGGTCTCAGACCACAGCCTGTTTATATCGGAGAATATTTTTAAGCATACTCATAATCTTAACCCTCTCGGGGCGGGGAGGGAAGGACATCGGAAAACCAAAGACTACCTTTTCCTGATCCCTCGTTATCTGTTTCCTCCACTGCTTGGACAATTCCTCTCAGTAGCCAGACTCAGATCTCCACCTCCCCAGCTGCTCCCCCCCATCCTCTACTTCCCTTCATTTCTCTCTCCCTCATCTACTTGCTTTTCCATCCGTCCTTGGCTTCCTTCCACACATAGCCCAAAGCTTTGCAAAACCACCTCATGTCCGAGAACAAACGTCAGCTCAATTAGCTGAAGGTTATTTCCTCACTCTTGCGTTTCTTCAACCTGATCCGATTTCATAAAGCGCTGGAAGTTTTTGCAGAGAGGAGCGCTCGGTCCGGGGGAAGGGGCTGGCGGAGGTGCTCGGGGCTGGGACCATTTGTCCGAGAGGTTTCTCAGATGCGGGTCTCAGATTTGATCCTAAGAAAGCAGCGATGGCCTTGGGTCCTCCCTGGTGGGGCGCGTGGAGTGGCGCTAGCGGATGAAGGATGCCACCTGAGCCGCCACCCCAAAGGGAGCGGAATAGGCCATCGCTAATCCTTGCAGGCCGACCACCAAGTAGCGGCATCCCTTCTGCAGAGCCTTGCCGACATTCTGCGGACAGAGATGGGAGAGGGGGGTTAAAAAAAAAAAAAAAAAAAAAAAAAGGAGAGGCTAAAGAAAACACCGTCAAGTAAAATCTCTCCGACAGCCAATGTCACCGACCCAGAAAGTGAACTTCTCCCACCGTTAATGAGGGCTTGGGCGAGGAACGTTTTACCATCTATTTTTGCACAGAAATACACACCCACGGAGCATAATTAAACCAAAGGGATGCAGCCTCCATAGGAATCCAGGCCTTTATGTGGGCTTCTATTCAAGAATAAAATTAGTTTAAATTCACACCTAGTTTGTAGAGGCACATGTTTCCCCCCCCCATATTCTAAGTGAGTTAGTACCTCTTAAAAGCTGTTAAAACTGGTGCTGAAGACGACGGCAGTAAATCACTGAGAACGCCTTTATGGAAATGCCATTGCTTTTTGTCAAAACAAGATCTTTTTTTTTGGTCAAAATAAGACTGTCTTGACCCACTTTCACGTCTGTACACGTTTAAGAACTGAGCTGTGTACTGCATTAGAGCTAACTTGCTACAGATTATTTAAACTAAAAACCTTAATTTAATTTTAATTTCACTATCAATAGTTTTTGCTCATATGGCTGGTCATGCCTGGGGAGTTAATACAAAGTGGTCAATTTGGGAGGAATATCAGAATCAACTGTTAGTAAGACTTTATAGTTGTGTGGGACTGGATCAAAATCATCTCTTGCAATATGGGAAACACCGAAACAGAGGACATATTTCTAAATACAATGAAATTGGTGAAATCCAGTCCATATCTATTCTATTCCTAGGATTTCTTAAAGCTGGATTACAGCGGGACTGGCACATGAAAACCTTCAGCTGTCACAATGTCACTGCATAGCTGAATTTTGCTGTGTCTACTCCTGTGGAAACTTACTTGAAGGGAGTTAAGACAGCAAAGTAAAAAGGCAGCTCAAACCCAGGGGCAGAACCTGGGGACGGAGGAGGAAACACAGGGCCTTCCCTTCCCCCGTCTGCCCCCGTCCTACCACGTCCCACTGGTGACTTCTTTCCTCCTTCCTGCACCGTGCACAAACTGACCTCGCCAACGCTTTCATGAGCCGTCTTTATGGCCCAGGTTAAACTGGCCACCCCTCCCCGTGGGGATGCTGGCTGCCCAATACAAAAGGGAATACGCGGTGTTCAAGAACCCTCCCCTGTGCTCTAAATGCTATTGTAAGTGCCCTTATACTGACAGCACATGCAGCAACAGCACTTCAGCAAATTTATGAACTGCTGTGATGTTAAGCATGCTTGCAAAATGGCTCTTGTATAAGTCAAGCCAACGTTGGAAGCCCTTCAGACTCCAGGCTGCTTCATACTACACGTATTTACTGCGCCTTGGAAATCACAGCGTGGGAAAGTCGAGGTATTGAATCCATCATGAAAGAATGAAATATTCTGTTCGTCTCTTTATGAAACCGTAGTATTTGTGAGGCAGCTCAGGACTACGCTGAATTTCAGAAGAAAGTAACTATCCCGAGCTAACTGGCATTTTCTGGATGTCAGACATAGCGAGTGTCTCTCCTAACAAAACCATCATTTTTTTTTAAAGAATGCAGTAGAAAGTCAGGTCTCGTACTGACATCTGTAATCTCTCCGGCAGGAAAAGATTCCAGACAGGTTTTTCCTGCTAACGCAGAAACGATGTTTTGCTACAAATATACAAGACGTACCTGAGCTGTATTTAAGTGACATGAACACCTGGACATGAACAACTGAAAAAGAATCGAGTTCTTCCAAACAATGCTTTTGTAATTAAAGGCACCCGACCTCCAAGGGGAAAAAAAAAAATTAATCCCCAGGCTGCAGGACTTGCCACACGGAAGTAAAAGGAACAATTCTGAGCCAAAATAGAGTTAGGCAATGAAGAACATGTTGCATTTTTTCTTTAACTCCTACCAGGGGACACCTAGAAGGTAAACTGGCAAATAGGGGACTGGAGGTATTTCATTACCCTTTCTTTGGGTCACTTGAGTAGAAGGGAAAAAAGAAAAAAAGAAAAGGCCAATTAACTGGAAGTTTGAAGAAACGCTGTCAAAACAATGACGCCGAGGGAAATACAGAACAAAGACAGGCAAAGCACCCGTCACATGGACCAGCTTAGTGTCATTTTCACTCCGAACCGGCAGATTTTCTGCTCTTTGATCCGGGCGAGGGTGGCTGCCGCGCCTCCCCCGGCGGGACCGGCTCCCACCCGGCAAGCGCAAGCCCGCGGGCTGGCCCCCGCCTCGGAGCCCGGCGGACAAGCGGGGGTTCCTCCGAGCCCCTCGGAAAAGTCGGTACCGAACCCCGTTGCCCGCCCGGCCCCCGGTCCCCGCTCCGCCCTCACCTTCCCGTACTTCTTCAGCCGCTGCCGGTAGGGCCGCTTGCCGGCTGCCCGCGGCGGGCGCAGCGGCTCGTAGGAGTCGGGCAGGAGGGCGAAGCGCACCTTCCTGGAGGCAGCGCCCTCCTCCTCCTCCGGTGCCGCCGGCCGCGGGACCCCCGCGCTGCCCCCAGCCGCCTCCTCCTCCTCCTCCTCCTCCTCGCCGGGCAGGTGGAGATGGTCGGTCGCGGCCCCGGGGGCTGCCCCTCCTTGGCGCCCGCCGCGCCCCACCGCCAGGCGGGGCTCCCCGCTCGCCGCCCGCTCGCCGCTCCGGCCGCTTCCTCCGCCGCCGCTGCGCCACAGGGCTGGCGGCACCGCGGCGGCGGGCAGCGGTCGCGGTACCCCCGGGTGCCGCCGCGGCTCTGGGGCGGCAAACCGCGTCTGGCCTCTCTGGGGAAGCGGGGAGATGCTGGGGGAAGCGCGGGACTCGCCCCCCCCCCCCATCCCCCGTCACCGAGGAGCCGGGGGGAGCCCGCCCCGTCGGTAGCGGTGGGGCAGGGGGAGGCGGCCCCGCACGGCGCCCCGGCTGCTTCGGCCTCCGCGCCGTGACCCCCAGCGGAACCCTGAAACGGCTCCTTCCCCAGCATCGCCCCCACCGCTCCGCGCAGCAGCCGGCCTGGGAGATCACGCTCCTTCACCGTCCAAAAAAAAAAAAAAAGCCAAGCTCCCTGGTAATCCCTCTACTATAGCTGTTCCTCCCTACAGCCTCGGGTGAAGAGCATCGCCGGTGTACAGGGGGAAAGTACCATCTAAAAGCAAAGTTTGTGGGTGGGTTTTGCCCACAGACGCAGGGGGAGGCCGACAGCCACGCGAGCCTTGGCAGGTCAATGGTTGCACTTCTGAAGCAGCGTCCCTGTAGCTGGGGCCAATCAAGAAAAGCAAAATTGTAGAGGGAGGATTGATATAATTTATTAAACCGGTTGGTATGGTTATCAACATTTGCTACATATACAAATACTTCAGACAAGCAGACATAAAAAGGGGACAAACTAATCCTTTATTGCGGATTCTTCTTTACCGAGGAATGAAGGCTTGAATCTGGGTCTCCCGGAGATGCGCCCTTAATGTTTGGCAAGTAAATCCCATGCCCAGCGGAGTTCTCTGCCCCAGGGACACTGTTTCACCATCATCACAGCACCAGCCCGAAAGCTGTGTAATGGACAGCCTGGCCCATCCTCTGAAGGGTGGAAGACTGAGCTGTGGGAATAGTGTTCTGTTCCTTCCCCTATTTTATATTGGAGGCGTTACTGCTCCTTTGACCATCACCAGGTTTTTAATTTAAATCTCCAAAGGTCGAGGCAAAGACCTAAACCCCAGGCAGGATTTCATGCTTCCAGTACCGGTCCCAAATGGACACCTACCATAGACCACGCGTGGCCCTTGGAGCTCCTCGGGGCTCTGGCAGCTCCTGCAGGGCCCGTTCCTGAGCCACCCATTCTCTCCCCCACCTCCTGCAGCCAGATGCTGAACTTGCCTACGTCCTGGAGGTGCAGGTACCGTCCTGAACACTGCAGAGGCAGCGAAACACAGTAAGCACCAAAGGTCCTGTCCCACCTAACCTATTTTAACAGCAATCCCATGGTAGGGAGCCTGAAGCAGCGAGGCATAGGAGTGAAAATCTTGCACACTCTCCATACATTGCCATAGATTTTAACGTGCTACTTTCTTAGGCAGGTTGAGGGGTGAAGTAATTGCTTGATGCTGGTTAAGTAGCAGCGCCAAGGAATAAAATAGCAATAATCTGCAAGCAGCTGGTGAACGGGACCTTTCACCTTTTAACCTCAAGCCACCTCGGAAAATTTTAAAGAAAAAAAAAGCATTAAATATTTTTCTGGGGCTTTGAAAAGTGTTTACATCGAGGTTTTCTATTTATAGATCCATTACTGAATGTATACTTTGCCCCTAAACAAGAATTGCAAAGGTAGTAAAAGATAATCTGTCTTCTCAAGAAGGGCAGGCCTTTCCCCACAGACTGGGTTTGTACCGCACGAGTTTTGTTTTCGTTTTCCAGAGTTCACCTACCAAAACCTCAGAGCATGCACCTCTCAGCTGAGATTTACTGCATCCATTTGCGCAGCGACAGGGGAACCGCAATGTGCTCGGAGATGAAGAGGCCCAAGGCACCCCTCGGGCGTACGACACTGGGTATCGGAAATCTCATGTCTAATAGCTCACAGAATTTTAGCATCATTCTAACTGTATGTCATTAATGACACCACTTGGTTCTCAAGCATCATTTTTCATCTCCAGAAGTGGGAGTGAACATTTATAGTCCTTTCATTGACCTATAAACATTTTAATGTTTTAAATTGGACGGCATGAAAAGGGGTCTACTTAGCTTGGAAGCGCCTGTATACCTTAAAGAAAGAAATAAAGCAAAACACCAACCCTGATCCAGCAGAACCATGCGGTAGTCTTAACTGTTCCCCCCCTGCCCACCTGAAACAGCCCTTAGAAATGCTGCCAAGAAGTTACAGTCGAATAGGTAAGCCCTCGGAAGACCCAAGGCATCCCAATCCCTTCCTGGAGCTGCAGAACATGATGCGGCATTTAACTGGCTTTCAGATTTCCCAAGTTAAAGTTGTGCTTTAAAATGCCACGCCGATCCCCTCCCATGTGAAAGTCAAGCTGCATTTCAGATCCAGATGTTCTTACTCCCTAAGAGGGGGATAGCTTACAGGTAACAGGTACGTAACAGGGCAGCTGCTGAGGGACTCAAAACCAGGCATTCAGTACACGGCGGCTCGCTGATCTCCATGCTAAGTACACTCTGCTTGCCAATGAAACCAGCAGTTCTGAAAAGTTCCCTCTCTCAGATCTTCCCATCTTATTCAATCTGCCGGGAACAGGCGATTTGGAAAGCCCTGCGATGCATTTGGGTGCAGCTTACGCCTTTTGCGCACTGAAGCACTTGGGGCGTTTGCCACAGAGAGCGTAAGGCACTTCACAGCTCCTCTTCCAAGGAGGCAAAAGCAGGAAGGAGGGCAGCAGGGTTTGGGAAGTGGGGTGATTTCATGGTGCTGGCAGTTCCTGGAAATAACACCATTTGCAGACTGTCCCTACATAGAAACATTAAACGGGCACTTTAGGGCGCTGTGTTTCACAGGAGAGTTGAACTAAAATTTGTAACCTCTGTCCTCTGGAAGTGCTGCCTGCATTTTGTGGAACACGAATATCTCTGTGGTTACATGAAGCACTGAAAACCAGCCACAATCTAGGGCAAAGTCAGCCGTGTAGAGACAGAGCCCGTAGAGGCGGGAAGCTTAAGAACTTAATCTACAGTCTCACAGCATGACCTATATATTTTTTTTTTTTTCTCCACTGAAAACCCTGTTCATGACTAAGCTCATACACGATCTTTGATTAACATCGCAGTTATGTGCCAGTGGTGTGTTTTCAAGGGTAACTGGGCATTCATGGACATCGATGGGGTAAATTGAGCAGACACGCAAACGCCTCCCAAGGCTGATTTTGGTGAATTGCTGGAAAAGCTCCTGGACATCCGTATCTCAGAATCGCTAAACCACTGATACTTTCTGCTCAGCACAAAGACTGCAGAGCCCATGCAACGCTAATCCTGAAGCCACACGATGCCGAAGACGGAAGTTTGTACACCTTTAGGCTGTTTTGCCACCTGCCGTAATTACTGCGCTTTTATAAAGGGCAAACAACAAGTATTTTAGTATGAGAACTGTTCAAGTAAGTTTTAATAGAGTGCACCAGTGAATCAAGATGACTTGCATCAGATTTTGTTTCAACGAACATCAGACTGAAAAAAAAAAAAAAAAGAGAGAAAAGGGGCTACAGTTCTTTCTTTCCAAACACCACCCTGTTTCTAAGGCAACAATACACGTCCATCTCCGAACATAACTGTTACATAGGAAAGCTACATCACAGTACAGAATGTAAAGTCCATCTCGGTCAAGAAGCCATTGGAGAATGGCACATTTACTACACTTACAGCCTTCTAACTTAGGGTTACAGAGTTTACCACAGCTTTTTTTTTTTACTTTTTATTTTTTAAAGTGACAATTCCTTAATGAACTTTCTATTCTTCATAAGAGTGTGCAGATGGGGCCCATATGTTGATATTACAGTAATTACGACATTAAATAACATTGCACGACCAACCTCTATGGTTAATTCAGTACAAAATAACAAGTATTAAAATGTACCAGTACTAGTGGTTTTACATAGTTTATAATCATTAATTATGAAGGAAAAAAAGGTGGGGCTTTTTTTTTTTTCTTTTCTTTTCTTTAGGCAGGTGCCTAATTACAAAGCTGCACATTACAGGCATAATGATGTGGAATAAATACAAGAAATCTGGTAAAATATTAAACACAAACAGGTTACATGGGAACAAACTGTACAACCACAAAAGCATAAATCAACAATTTTTCATTATAAACAATGCAAGTTTAGCTGTAAAATATTACGTGGAATTGCATGTGCTCTTTGGAGGCACATGTTCCAAAAGCCAAGCTAATTCCTGAGGTGGTATTATTAACTTATACAATTGGTCAACACTTCAGATTACCTTGTGCTATTAAACAGTCCCAATATTAATATATTTCCATAAAATGGAATTTATAGTATTCTGAAGGCAGCAAACAAGTGATATTTTACACCATGATATTCAAATGAAATAATTACGGTGCTCCATTTTGGTGCTACATTTGTTAATGGGCCACGGGAGTAAGCACTGTAATTTGCAGACAGAACATGACTTACGCCTGGTTTCTGTTCCCCCACAGCTCTGAGCTGGCCCAAGGCAGAACAAAGTTTTTAAACTGTAAGTGCCAACACTGTAAACATGTTTGTATTTTTTTTTTTGTCTCAACGAAACACTGTCCAATAACAAGGATAAGAGCCAAAGATAAGCAGGAACAGTCTCGTGTAGAACAAAAGCCTATTATTCATCGACTTTTGGTTCAAATCATGAACAATCTTTAAATAATTAAAAATGGTCATGCTACAGTTGTGAAAACTATTTTTGTGCATTTGACTCAGGACACAAATTTTTTAAAAAACGCATGATAGAGGTAAGACTTATAAAACCCACCAAAAATGTAAATGATAGGGAAGAACTTTTCCAACGGAAAGCATCAAACATACATGTCTGTGCAGAAATCTAGACAACTATACAAGATCTGAATTTAAGCAGTCATCTTTTTATTATACAACTCTATGAACATAAAATGAACAGAATGCTCTATATACTTACCTGTACATGTGAACATAACTTCTTTAGCTACAGTTATTTAATATAGGTCATACTGGATTTAACTTTACAATTCTGAATAACTATGTATAACCTTATTGCAATAAGGGCAATTTCTACATGGGGAGTTTCACAGGCCAATCACATTAGGCGTAACCAGTACATTCAAAGTGTAGATCATGTATGAATCTTCCCTGATCCCAAAAAATTTAGGTTCTCTTTACAGCTTAAGCTCGTTTGCTATCTTGGATGCAATGTTCTTAAATGCGATAGAAGTCCCAGATATTCTCTTGAAACGAACTCCATTGAGCGACAATCGTGGCAGTTTGCAGACTTCCATCTCCCACTGAACAAGGCTATCTTGTCGTGCGTCACCGTGAACACAGAAGAGTAAAAACCTCTCTTTTTGTTCGTAGTCACAGTTATTAGCGTCTAAGACTTTCCGTATCTCTCTCATCATATCGTTTGGGTCCATAGAACTAGTGGTCTTCATGCTCCACGTGAACCGCAAGGAGCGTGGCTTCGAATCTTTGCTATCCTCCTTCTCTCTGTCTTTTGGCTCCCCAGAAGCGCTCCTGGAAAAAGTGACATACAGCACGGTCAAATATAAAAACAGCGTAGCCAAGAGACAGAAGAGAAATACAGTTCTAGAACAGGGGTTTCTAAACTGCGACTGACGCACCACTAGTCACACGCAAGCTAATTCAAAGAGTCAGATGGATACTGTTGGAACGGTTGCACGCCATCTCCTACGCTCACGCGCGCTTCGGCACAGCACTGGGAGCTGCTGCCAGCACTGGTGCAGCTCCCAGTGGTGGCACACGAGCAAAGCAAGTTTGGAAACCCCTCCTCTAAAACGTTCTGATGACAGCATGTGCAATGGTGGCTGCGGCAGACACACGTTACTCCATACTGCTCCAAAGAAAGTGGAATCTATGTAAAAGCATGACTGAAGTTCTGCTGATTTCATGATCTGGAGCATGCCATACACCAACAAAACTGAAGTTGAGGGGCACAGTCCTGAAGCATAACTCATACTGAAAAAGCAGCAGAGGAAGAAACCCCACCCTGCGATTCACAAGCCTTCAGTTAATCTCCTCCCCTCTTTTCTGGCTTTTCCCCCTTTTGCATTTGTTATGTATTTTTGACCTCTCTCTGTGTAAAAAGACCTTGTAAGAATGTGCTTTATTTTAACTGATGAAGCAGAATTTTGTGCTGGTCGTAAAGAGCTTGTCAGTCAACCAGTTGAGTACAGAGCCAGCAGCTTTTTCACAGAAGAAAGAGCGATATGTAGACACAGAGTATTTTAGTCGATAAAAATGACTTGGACAAAATTTCAAGGGAGTTGTTTCCAATTAATGTTCTTACTCTGACGCTTCCTTACTGAATAGATTACTTATTCCATTGTAGAAAGCATTTTGAGAGACAGCACAAATTATTTTAAAGTAATTCCACAGCCAACTATTTCTGTTCTTGTCCCAGGTACTTGAGATGCCTGATGCCCTCCTGTCCATCACTGGGGAAAGGTGCTGTTCTCATTTTGATAGCCTATAAACTGTTGCTATTCAGAGAGGAGTCAAAACAAGCATTTTTAATTTAACTTTCAGTGTGATCCCCGGAGAACCACATTGATATTAAGGGACAGAGCATGGCAGGGATAAGATCTCAAACAACTTTTAGCCCAAAACAGACACTGTAGGATGACAAAAAGTATAGGAAGCTAGAGAATGAAAGCAAGAGCTGAAAGCAACTTCACACTTCATTTCATTTGAACATTTGGTTAATCTCTCTTCCCTTTCCACGTCAAGAATTCAACAGCTAATAAACTTTGAAATGAAAAGGGCTAACGTAGATAAAATGCGTTGTGTATTAAACAATGTATCCTGTTAAGAATGTGCTTTTTTTTTTTTTAAGTAAAGGCTTTCTGTTTTGAAAACTAAGTCGATACTTTCTGTACGCGACCAGTTTAGAATGCAAACTACAATGCCTGTTCATTAGAGAGCATAAAAAATAAAAAGTTATGCACTGTGCTAAGCACACCAAAAATGCAGAACCAAATGCTGAAACATGGCAAAAGAGCAGATATACTGGAAAATGAGCATGTGAAGGAATGCTTTGCTACTAACAACGCATCTACAGATTTGTGTACAGCGGTTGCCATACAAATTCAATATTTAGCAGTCACCACCCTTTTTGTCTGAATGTCACTTTATTTCTCAGCGCAAAGTGACATTCATTTCTCAGGGACTATAAGGTGTTTACTTCTGGCAAACAGCAGCTTTAGTAATGAACACAGTGTGTAACTGTAGTAAAAATTTAATATATACATATATACACACACGCACACACAAAATATACTCCATTTGTTTACCAAAAGTAAACACTATTGAAGATTTATAAGCCAAAACATGATTTTAAGTACCTAAATGATTGGTTAACTCCTACAGGGGGCATTATTATTCAAAGGAATATGCTTAAATAAAGCTTTATATTAAATACCTTGCAAGAAAGCAAAATTGAGGGATAAAGGACCTTACCAAAACCCCCTCCCCCCAAATAAAAAACATTTTTGAAATGCAGATTACTTAAGCACTATTCTAGTTTACATCCTGATTAAAAATCTTTAAGAAATCACTTAAACCTTGATGCGAAAGACCTAGGAGCGAAGTATTAATAGTGGCTCCTCACCTTGAGGTGTCAGTTCTGCCACTGGCTTCGCCTTCACTTGGATCCCTCAAAACAAAGTTAAGGTTGAGATTCAATGATAAAGGTGAAAAATAAAAAGTTAAGAAAACCTACATCTAGAACAATGTTAAATAACTACTGAACAAAAAAAAATAAAAAATCAGTAATGTCAAGCCTAATACTGTTTAATAGTATTTTTTTCCACAGCTGTAATTTTAATTTCCCTTTATGACACCTTAACTTCTTTCAGCTCTGACATGTAATTGTTTAATTTTTTTTTTTTTTAAACTGATCGTAAAATTAACATGTTGTTCTCAACCTACTGCAGACAGAGCAATGGCCGCACGTAATTCCAGCAAGCACAGAGGAGCAGTCGATCAAGGCAGTCCAGGGGGGCTCCACTCTGCACCCTTCAGGGCTGGGCCTTTAGACCTCAGTCCGAAAACCACTGAGGTACATGCCCATGCTTAAGCACACTCAAGTGATTAAAGACAAGACGTGCCTAAGAGTTTGCGAGACCAAATGTTTGGAGCCCAGTTCAGAAAGGTTACTTCAACATCTGCGTAACTTTAAGCAAATCAGCTGTTACATTGATTTAGGTAAGATTACTGGTGAGCTTGAGGTTAAACATATCTTTTTTTATCTTGTTGAATTAGAGCTGTACTTTACTAAGGAACTGTTTTGTATTATGCCTCTTTAGCCTGAAGCAACTTGAAAAATATCCGTACATTGTACAAGGCACCTAAGTACATTCCTAGTGCTGCTGTACAAATGTTTTAGCACCCTATTTCAATTAGGTAATTAATTTAATACCTTCAAAACCACAAATACTTTAATAACTAACATCAGAGAAGTATCACTCGACATAAACCATTGATAAAAAAATACTTCAATGCCCTATTCATTAAGCATTCTCGTTATGCATTTATTTTATATACTTACCAGAAAAGGCATTTACCTTTGCCAAAAGCTAGTAAAAAAGTCTTTCACCTCCTAATCAAAGTATGCTTTAAACCATGATTTCCTGAACACTACAGAAGGTAAAAGGCATGCAGTTATGTGATCCAACTAAAAGAACAGCAGCCCCCCCCAAACCTCCACCCAGTATAATCCCAGCCACTAAAAGTCTCAAAAACCCAAATTTAAAACAAAAAACCACACAAAACACCAACAACCCCCCACCCCCACCCCACCAACAAAACAACAAAAACCCTACAAAGGCCTTCACTATAGGAAAATGTATTTTAGCAGTATAAAACATAATAGGAAATTGTATAAAAATGTTCTAAAGATAATTTAAAAATACAACAATTTACAATATGTTAATTCTAAATACAGTTTACAATATTATTTTAATATTGTTGAACATAATGAAAATATTAATTCTTTGACTCTTCAAAAAATTCAAGATACCATTACTTGCAAATAACAATGAACTGTAATGCAAAAAACCAGCCTGTGCTCTTGAAATTGGTTAATTACTTAACAGAAAATACCTTTCCTTCCCATCTGGAAATCTACACTGACACCACAGTTGACCAACTTCGCTGTAACTTTTTTTTACTTTTTAAAACCAGAGAACAAACTCTCTCCCCCCAACTATGTAAGTGCCGGAGATACCAATAATGGAGAATCATAGTCCTGTATCTTCAGGTTTCTGAAAAAAGAAAATCATTCACATACGTCTTTTTTTTAGGTCATCATAGGAGGTAGTATTTAGACACACACTGACACACTAACAGCTCACCAGGTTAAATAAATTTTATGAGTAACATCACTGAATTTTCAGCTTTCTCTTTTCTCTTCCCTTGTAATATCACCTTACGCAATTCATGCGACTTGCCACTACTAGCTTAACCTAGCTTTGAATTTGAATGTTTCTCTTATTTTTTTCTTTTTTTGTTTTTTACACACAAATGATAGAATTCAGTACATAACAGCATGATTCTACAAAGAAAACAGAGGTTTTCAAGACGCAATTCTGTTGTAAAACTGACAAAAGTGCAGTATGGACATGTCCATAAGTAGGCCTAAGAATTACAGGTAAATCGCTGTTAGAAAGAGGCAAACTGAAAATTAAGGCCCCTTTTGGGAAAGCTATTGTGACAGCTAAGTCAACAGTCACTTGATATTAAACAGTGTATTGGAAAAATCTTTCCCAGCACCTCTCCTCACAGTATCATTACTGTTAGAATCATCACAGGAATGAACGCAGGTCCAGGATGTGTGGGTTTTCTTCTTTCAGAATCCTGAACTTACATTTGAAGAAGCCGGCAACATGATACGAGAGGCTGCATGATACTGAAATATTAGTATTTCCAGTCATCCAGACTTCTATCCATTTCTAAGCTGCTTATTTATTCACAGATTTTAGAATTCCCCGAAATAATTTGTTAATACTATTCTATCTAAGCACAGCACAATAAAATAGTTGTAAATACAGCCCTTGCAACAAACTGCACCCAGTTAAAAGAGTAGAACATTGTTAACATTAAATAATGACTCATTTTTAAGTCACCGTTTTCAGTATTTAAGTTCATTTGATTTTAACTTAATCGTAGCATCTTTACATTTTAGCTGTAAAGCATGAGCAAAAAAAAAACCAAACAAGTGAATAGTGTTCTCTTGCTCCTTTAAAATAAAGAAGTAGAATATCTGGTCGAACATAATGGTTACGATATACACAAAGTAGTAAAACAAGGCAGGTTCTGGAAGGAACACAAAAAACAAGCAGCATTCTAACTAAATTTACATTTGCTTCAGACTTAAACTATAAATTCTCCATGACTTCACAATTATGGCCCTAGTTATAGGCTGGGTTCTTGTTTTTTTTTTTTTTTTTCTCTTAAAAATCGAGGTACTAACCTGCGAACAAACTTGGAAGTTATCTTGCTTATTATACCAGTTGATGTCCCTCTTCTAGCATGTGCAAAAGCACCGGTTTCATGGGATGGTGAGGCGGGCGGTCCATTGTAAGTGGCATTACGCCGCTCCCTTAGCTGCTCACCATGGAAAGTGCTTCGACTTGAACTCCCCCGAGGAAAGCGGGTTCGGTCTGGAGTGGTAGTGCTAATACTATGAGCAGATGGGGAAGCAGCAGGCACTCTTTGAGTTGCACTGCTGGGAAAACAGAAGCATAAATAAAGACTATGCTAGAAACCCTCCTACATGACAACCATTTCTCAAAGATAGGAAAAAAAATTCTGCTCTTGATTCTTTTTTTTTTTTTAAAACCGGAATCTGCTACTCATTTGCTTTTATGATTCATACTTAGAAATAATCAAGAGATATTTTCATTGTAAAATCAAGTTATGTCAAGTATTAAAAACAGTTAAAAAAAGTATACACAGATAATAGGACAAAGGAAAAAGGTAGAAAATACTTTAATAAGATCTGAAAGCGTTCCCAGCCCTCTTCTGGAAAAATATGTTCATCAAAACCTTTAACACACAAGCACTCCAAAAACTGAACAGGTATTTCTTAAGAAGATATCATCTGGCACAAATAATAAATGCATAAAGCTATTTTGGCAGTTAATGGTAAAAGCAACTATACTATAGTGCTTTTAGACAGAAATGAGCCTAGTAATCTGGAAAATCAAGAGGTTAACATTGCAGTATTTCATTTGAGTTTATGGTGGTCAGTGCTGTATGGGCCCCTGTCTAAATTAATTACATTTTTAAGTAGTTAAGTTTTCCAGAATCTTCCAGAGGGAGGCAGTCAAGGAACTTCTTTTACTGTATGCAAACGTGTGATGAACAAAATCAGGCTTAAATCATCTGTAATACCCACACTGCTTTAGTAAGCTACTGTTTCGAAACAGAACGCAACATGACAGTATTGAATAGACTACAAACATATTGAAGCATATAATGAATGGAACAACAACATTTTTAAAGTGCACAGCATTAAAGAAATAATAATCCATTTATTACCTTGGTCGGTAAGCTTCAGTGCCATCTTTGATGGTTGGCAGTGTAACTTTTATAGGATGTCCAGAGGCAGACATGGACTTTTGATGTCGAGGCCGTGTTGATACAGCAGAAGCTACTGTAGAACCTGCAGAAGATGTGCTACTCGCAGACATTTCTGTTAGGCTTTTACCATGGCAGCAAGGCAGGAGGGACGGACAAATGAAAAGGGAAAAAAGAAGTTAGCATACAACCCCATAGAAACCAGGGAAAATAACAACTAAGTTTTTTCTTTTATGACATAGCAAGTGCTGTTTAAATAACCAGAAGGCTGGGTGACCTGGCTGCCTTAGTGAGCTAAAGTAAAGAATACAGAATTCTGAGAGAATTATGTTCATCCATAAATCAAATCAGCATATGTATTAAATTAGGCCTTTTCATTCCTCCCAAGATTAAAGCTTATGCATGTTATTCAAAATAACGAAGAAAGGCTACAAAGAATACATGGAAATAATAAAAAATACTGAAAAAGAAATCCACAAAAGACTTAAATAGATTGATTAAATAGACTTTTTTTTGTGAAGTGAAAACCGTTATTTTCATTTAAAACTCAAACACCTAAAACTTTAAACATTTTGAACTGCTGTCACATTATCGCTTGGAAGTGACTGTGTTTTTAAAGGACCAAGTTGTATTTCACCTCTGGACTTTTCCATAGCATTTTAAGGGAAAGGTAGCTCCATCAGAAAGCCCTGACCTATGGAAGAGGTGGTCACAAGCAGCAACTGCTCAACAGCTGTTAAAGCAATTCTGAATTATTTCTTCCCCTTATTTATGAAAAAATTGTCAATCTTGAACTTTTGGTAAGCAGTCAAAAAATTCTCAGGAGAGACAAGAAATTCCCTTCCACTCTAATTTCTTCAAAATGTCTTCAGCCAATAAATAGTTAGAGGTGTTATATCACTAAGGAGAGTGAAACAAAGAGACGCATAAACATAAGTAGCCTGATGTCTGTACTTCTAATCACTTTGTTTTCTATCATGGTGACACCTTGGAATGTTGTGTATGTGGAATTACTTCTACCTACACGGCCACATCTACTTCTTCTACATGGTCACGACACTTCTTCAGCAACACAAAATCATATATATTCACTTCTGAAAGACACCTTCAATGCCTTTGAGAATGTCAATATGCTGTAAAATGCCTCTGACTGTGACAGCACTGCAATTTGAAAAATCCTCTGGTTTTCAGTACCTGGGGCTACCATTGCTGGATGTCTTTCAAAAGATAAAATCCCTACAGGCACATGATAACCAAAACCCCTCAACCTGCCTTCAAATAAGCATTGAAAGTGAAATAAAATTTTGAGAAGCTGTGAAAGCTCACGCAGGAACTTACTTCTCTGACAGACACAATGCAAAAGCCTGCCCACGACCCCAGGAAGAAGGCAGCGCTCCCCCAAGCGAGGGGAGGCTCTTTGCTGAGCCTTGCAGAGCAGCACCTGCGGGGGCTTGCCAAGGGAAACAAAATGGTCCGCTCTGCTTCGAGCAAAAATATTCTTCTTCTGTACCAGCTCTCTATCCCATCCACTGCTAGGCTGAGCCAACCCTTTCCAGATACAGTTCCTTCCACCAGTACTTCTATTTCTGCTTTGCCTAAGTGGCGAGGAAGGTATGAAAGTAGCGGTAGAACTACTGTGTTATTAATTTTTGAAACAAAACTCAAATGACTTAAGACAAACTGCAGCTTTGCCTCTACAAGCATAAACAAAATTGCATTAATAATGTATTAGCAGCAACAGTCCCAAAGCTAAATAATATCTGTAGCAAAGAGGTAAATATTTCGGATGAATAATCCAGTGGCACAAGATGTTCAGCTATACCAAATCCAAACTGAACTGCAACACAGTGCATGGTAGGAAAGGCAAAAATACAACTCAGAAGAAAATTCTTGTCCTTCATTTTTCAGAACATGCTCCAAGAACTGAACATATTCATTGCACTAATTAAAGGAATAGGGATTAAGAGTCGGCTGTCTTTTCAATACTATAGGAAAGAAAAAAATTGTAAAATGAAAAACTTCAAAATAAAATCCTTTCTCATTATAGTGGTTTTGGTATTAAATCTATTGAAAGGAAAAACTATCAATCTTTGTGAGATCAGGAAAAAAAAAATATCTATTTTAGTATGTATTTTAACCCTAAATCTAAACAATGTATGTTATTCTCTTTGTTTTTAAAGAAGGATTGCTACAAAAGTTGTTCAAAATGCTTTAAACAGTATAAAAAAAAATTTGGAGAGACACTTTTGAAAACACCCATCTAAGAATTTGAAATTAATACTGAAAATTAGTTTTGTGCTTTTTAACATACCTCCTTAAAGCAATTTAAGTAGCTGTATTTCACATATTCCATAGCTCATCATTTTGATATAGATCAACAGCCCTATACTTTTCCTATTTCCAAAATTAAATGCATCATTACTAGATTATGTTATTTCATGCTAGGGATTTTTTGGTTCATTTTACCTTACCTGTTTTATTTAAATAGCTTAAAAAAATTCAGAGTAGGATACAATAAATACTATAGTATTTAACAGATTAAACTGAGTGTAATTATCATCCCACATACAGATACAGATTGGCTACCATCATGACTAAAATATTATTTAGCCCAAAAAATTATATTAAAAAGGACTGACAAGTCTTAACAATTTCAACTTTTTGAGTGATTACTAGGAGAAATGAAAAAGGATCAGGCTACACAGGGTGATCTATCTGAAGTTCTTCACAGCAGAATTGCCTGCTTAGTTGTGAGCATAGTTTCTTTGTGTTGGAAGACAACCCTTGGTAATAAATGTGATTCCATAAAAAGAGGCAAAGGCAGATCTACACGTTTATTTATAAATTTCATCACAAACATAGAAACTGCAGTGGAAGACAAGATGAAAACATATGCTTGGCTTTAGGTATTCCACACCATGCTTCATAATGGTATTAACTGCAAAACTTAACCTCCACGCCTCAGTTCTTGTACCCAAATTAATACGCAACAAAAGTTGAAGAATACCTGTTGTCCTTCCCATTCTGTATTGCAGAATAGCGATCTGAAGAACGTTCACAAACGTAAGTGTTCCTCCTTGTCATTCCACTACCGGAAAATACATTATTCTAGAAGAAAATTAAGACTAAAATTAAAATACTTCATTCTACTATATATTATGTTGTACAAAATGTAAGCATTGGAAGCAAATAAAAATAGAGTTTCAGCTGTTTATATATATTCTTAATGTCTTCAAATGAACTAGGTTAATCTGTCAACACAAATAATTTATATCAGCTATTTTTTCCCTCCATAGCTCAATCACCACCTCATTACTGTACCATTGAAAGAATGCTAAAAGAAAACTTAGAGAAATTTAATTTTTGCTGACCCTTGCTTTACTAAGTATTATTACCCAATTTCCCCATACTGTGTTACTGAATTATTTGCCCCTGGGATCAAAGGAACAAACTGGAATCCCAGAGAACGCATCTATCTGGCTGGTTGAAAGGCTTCCCTGTACAGATTAACTTGCCAACTGGAGCTCCAGCCTTACAGTTTGTTGCCTCCTGTCAAAACAGTTTTCAAGAGAAAAATTGAAAGATTATCGATCTGTGTCAGTCAACCTAGAAATTACGATGCAGATAGCATGGCAAATAGGTCTTGTAGTAACAGATATTGATGGGACTTCCTTTCTGTTACTAATTTCAGTTTGCACATACTTCATAAAGTGCTCACATTCTCCTCCTCCCCCTGCCATGCACAGATTAGCTGCTGAAGACTTACTTTCAGTACATAATGTACAATTCTCAGTTTTTAATACACTACATATTGAACTTGGGGTGGGAGAGGTTTGCAGAGTGCTAATATTACATACCGATGCATGCTGGCAAAAGATTTCAAATACACTAAACTCAGGTACTGTAGGACATCATGAACTCCGCAAGGTTTACTGTGTGTTTATGTCTCCCTCATCTAATACAGCAGCCTACTGAATAAACTGTTTCAAAGCCAATTTGTAAAGATTATTAACAACTGCGATAACAGGTTTTGAAATTAAACTCTTGTAAGTTAGATTAGTATGACCGAAGGTGATAAATGTTTTTAAGAAATTCTGCCTTCCCTGACATCATGTTACCCTCAAAGTCACACAAAAGTATTTTAAAATTATGAACATTAAGTTTGGTTTGTTCATTTTAAATGTTTGAGTTTTAAAAAACAAATTAACTTTTTCCTGTGTAAGCTGCTCAATCTTAACTACTGTTGTGATATCAGACACCACCATTCCTTAATAGTGCCCATGACAAAGCCTTCCACAAAGTCCCCAAAATAGTAACAGAGCTAAAAATGTACAAATACTGAAGTTGCCATTAGCAATTAAGTCAATTTTCCATTTAATTAGTTGTCACAAAGCAGAGAAATGCTTTTGACATATCAGCTTGTACCATACATGACTGTAATCAGCTTTGGGGCAATACAGTTTTGGGAAAGCTCAGATATGAAATCTAATCTTAGAAGACTCAAAGTTCCTGCATGCAATTCACACAGCCATAATTTCAAAGACTCTTTGTGGGGGGAAAAGCCCTCTATTTAAAATTTGAATAAAAATGTTTAAAGCATCTGTGGATGTATTGCGGACGCAGCCTGCAGAACATTAAGAGTTAAATGAACTTCAGCATTTATTTTGTTTAAAGAGAATTCTAGCAGAAATGCATATCACCTTCCCAGAGTATCCAAGATTGAAGCCAGCACATAGAATCCTAAAGGACAATGAGAATTCCTGCTGTCCGTCTACTGTACTAAAAGATGGCCAGAATTTTTGTATTTAATACAGTATGTCTCCTCAATAGCAAAAAGTGTACTTGAATCTTAAATTATGAATCACGTGTATTTAATTTATTTTTTTTGCCACATGAACTATTGCTTTTAAGTAGCTGTTTAAGCACCATGCAATATTTTTTCATTGTGTATCCTAAGCACGGACACTACTGCACATGAACTTCCACAAGGCAAAGCAGATGCTTTCACATTAGGAGAGACAGACTGTCCTATTTGGAACAAAGATGTCTGAGACAGTAATATGATAGCTGTTTACAAAACCACGAATGGTGGTATAACAGGTGAACAAGCAAATTAGTAATTTCTTAATACAAGAACCAGGTTATAACTCATAACATCAACAGGCACACACACCAGGGAACAAGTGGGTTGTTCCCCCGCACCTCACCCCATTTCTGAAGTCAAAAATGAAGTGGTTTCAGAAAGATAAACAAAGTCAGAGAAAAAAGTTCATGAGGGATATCATTCAGGATCACTCAGATGAAATCTCCAATTCAGGAAGTCCCTTGACTTCCTTGTAGATATACGAGCATTAGAAACCAGAAGAAGAGCACTCCATGTTGGCTCTGTTCTTGCGTTCTTTCCCTAAATATCCATTATTTGTCTTGACACATCTTCAGCTTGCCCAAATGCAGATATTCTCATGCTTACTGTTATGTTAGTGTCAGAAAAAGTAAAGTTGTGAGGGGAAGAGAAGGGTTTATTTTAAAAGACATCCACTGTAGCCTATTTCTGTCTGCCAGTAAAAGTTACTAGAAATAGACTTAGTGGCTTATTCAGTAACCATTAAATCTACAGTAACCCTATGCTGAAGATTTTGTTTAAATAGGGAAAAATAAATATAACATGCCAAAAGCACACACACTCACACTGGGAACTGTAGTTGATTTCTTTCTTTCTGGACCCACAAGTGGACTTGCAGCCATCTCTCCTTTGGATCCCACTGTAGTGCTGCTAAGTTTGCGTGAGACATCTTTGTCCCAGTCTTCTTTCTGTTCACTTTCCACACTATTTGCCTGAGCCCTTTTTGTGTATGACACAGCAGGAGGAATTGAGGGACCAACTGCCAAATAAAAACAGTATTAATAATACCTAAAAATAAGCACTGCATTTTTCTTGGCCAAAGCAGTCTAAATATAATTCCCTGAGTCCAAAAAAAGCATTTGAACAACTATGACTGCAAATTCAGCACATGTACCAACCCTTTAAATTGAGCTTTGACAGCCTACATTATTTTCACCCACTCTCTCTTCATTACCAATTTGCAGTTCCCATTCCATATCAATACATAAAACCTAGAAGAGTATTTTAATTCTAATTTCAAACCCATGTAATTTGTGCAATATTATGAAAAAAGGAATTAGAGGCTACTTTCCAAATTATTTTTTAGTACTTTTTGCCACATACCTTTTCCTCTAAATACTAGGAAAGATCTTTTTCCCCTGAAAACCTTAGAACTACTTTGTTAAAAAGCATGTTTGTACTTGGAAAAATTACAGTTCTTTCCCCCTCATGATTCTGTAAAATGCTTTGGGGCAAATCTTCCATCAGTAGAAATTTACATTACTTTGAAATAAAATTACATCAGTTAATCTTCACAATATCAGCTACTTTTTTGGGAAAAAACAACAACACATGGGGGAAGAATAGTATTGGGAGAAAAATTAGAAAGAACAATGTAAATTAGGCAGAGAAAAGGGCCAAACATTTTAAAAATATTTCTAGTAATTTGATAGTTCTCTTTGAAGGGGGGGGGGGGGAAAAATCACCTTTCGTTTAATGTTTTAAATATGCACTCCTTTTTGATGTAACCACTTTCACCTGATAATGTTTCCTGAATACATGGCAAAATTGTTGTTTCTTGGAAACAGACAGTTTGGGCCCAACACCAAATGTACCGATAAACATAATGGTTTGCAGCCTTTGAGTTTATCCATACCAGTATTTTGCCACTACTTCCTAAACAGGAAACATCCTCAAGCTCTTCGTTAGTGAGACAATCAAGTTACAAGTCCAAAAAATTAAATCTGTAAATTACAATCGACCCAGATTTACCACAGAAGCATTCATATGAATAAAAGCATCACGGCGGAGCACGATATGATACACAACAAATGCACAGAGTGGTGGACCTGCCAGGTTCACAAAACACTGCACATTCAGACTTAAATTGTGTATGTTACTTTACTTGTTGGAATGTCATCCCCACCATGATCACTGAACCGCCGTTGTTTCTGATTAGTTGATATACTCCGCTGGACCTTCAGGTGAGCGGGAGACTGTACAGAACTGTTGTTGAGGTCACTGCTAGGACGAGACCTTTGACCCAAGTTGCTGCTGGACAAGGACTCGCCTCCTTCAAACTACAAGAAAAACAGTTTTTCAAAGCATAAACAAAATTCAACATTACTTTTATGGCATAATAAAGTGAAGAGTTCCAATCAAAGGCATTTTTTTAAAATTCAAAATTGTATCCAGAGTTTAATTTTCTGCAAGATGAATTTTATCACTTCATCTGTGTTTAATGTGCTTTAAAAAACACACAGCTAAAGCTAAAAAGTTAATGAATGCTCAAAATAAAATTAGAAGAATTTTGACAGTTACAAAAATTGTGCTATTTTAAAACCTATGCCAAAGAATGGCTCCCCAAACTTTTTTTCCCCGCCCTAAGCTTAAAGAGCATTTATAGCTTCAGAACAATTTCAAAATGCATCGGACTGAGTCAGAAGAGCTAAAAAAGCAAGTACTACTGATTCAAGGATGTTTTTATGGCCTTCAACGCATCTTTATAAGGTATGTAACTCAGCCTCTGGTCTGTTGATATCTAAGAAGCAGAAATTGTAAAAGCAGTGGAAAAGAGAAGTATCCTCTTCCAAGCAGTTTGAGTCAAAATCATTTTCGACAGATTCCCTCAATGCTCTGCCATCACAAGGGAATTCTGGTTCAGAGATGTTGTGGGAAAACACACTCAAAGATGCACGTATCAGACCTGCACTATCTTAGAAATGAAGGAAGACCAATGAAGCAGCAGGAAAAAAATTCCTTCAAAAAGAAAGCCGTGGTCTTGCCTTGATTTCTTGAAAATCCCTGTGGTCCCAAAAGATCTACAGATCCCTCTAGTTCCAAAACAGTCAAAAGATCTTCCATTACAGATTAATGACTACGATGCAATTATTTATTAAATAATAAAACATAATGTAATACAGTACACGAGTGAGAAAGGATGAGTACATTTCTGAGGAATAAAGGATGTCACATCTTAGTAGGCAGAAGAATAATTGCTCTAGTCCAATTAACTATTGCAGATTTTAACTGTAAACACACATGACAGGAAGAAGACTCAGCACTTAAAAGCCATGCCACTTCAGATTAACAGCTAGCTTTTAAAAAAAGCAATTCAATGTATTTACAAACAAATGAGAAGACACTATATTTCATCTATTTCTTCATATGGGGACTAACAAGATATCCAAAAAGATAAGAAAAGGGAAAGTTACCAATTACAATTTTTTTAAAAAAGAAATTACAAAATAGTTCATAAAAACATTGACGACCAGAATATTCAACCCAGCCAGATATAAAGGCCAAAATAGAAGATGTAAATTAGGTAGTACTTACTTCAGGTGGTTTTCTACCTAGAAGCAGGTAAGTAGCCATAACTTCATCGTACTTTTGGTTTACTAAGGATTCATGGATTTCTTCTCTTGAAAAGCCCATTGTGACCATAATGTCTAAAAGTAAGAAGAGCTAGATACATTAGCAGAATAAGTGCTTGGGTTTACCGACAACTTAAGAACAATGAAAATAGAAAAAACCTTATAATTTAACAGGTAACTAGGATTCCACTCAACCAGCATCATCTTTGCTCTGCAAAATCAAAAAGGCTACTACTCCCCTTTTTCGTTGTTATTTACTTCTGGAAAACTCTCAGCTATGTTATTCAACATAGTTCAATGTTATTCAACATTAAATGTTATTCCACAAACAAAACAAACACTGGCAAATAGAAACTATTAATAGCTACAGGGCCAACACAGCATCTTTCTCTGACCCTGGTGGATAAAAATTGTTGCCCTCATAACAAAATCTGTTTCCTTCTGCCTGTTGAATTCTGTAACCCTATTTGTGTTTTGCTGTGCTTGCAGATTCACGTCAGCTCAGTGAAGTCACAACAGTAGTTATAAGGAGAGCACTGTAATGAAATTTCTCATTTAAATAAAAACATTTTACTTGTACAATGAGATTGTATCTCATATTCGATAAAGAGAGTTTAGTTTGACTTACAAGGTAAAATTGCCTGTGTCACTAGATGCAACATCCTTGTAAAAGTCTTACCTATTCTCTTGGTGTCATTAAAATCTGGTTCAGGCTCAGTATACGGCTTTAGTTCTTCTTCTTCATGGCCAACATTCATCCACCGATCCTTCATAATTTGCTAAGAAAAGTAATGAGTTTTGGGTCAATATGCCATTTACCATACCCGATTCAGTCTGTGCCAGCTGGTCTGGGAAAAACCAACTTAAAATTCATAATAATCTGAATGCTGCTCTTTCCCTCCCACCTTCTCCCCTCCCATCTTACAGTTTCTTCTTTTGTCTTTCACATCCTTTTATTTCCATTAATTCACCCCCCCTACTATTTAGCCTTTACAATACAATGTCCCCCTAAACCACCAGAAAATCTACAGGGAGAAAAATCTGCACTTCCAACACACAAAAATCTTTCATTTTGTACACTTTGCGTCCACAGTCTCTTAATCTTGTCTTGCTGAGTGACACTCACGCCCTAATCT
Organism: Gorsachius magnificus; assembly: GCA_034008185.1. Classification (NCBI taxonomy): domain Eukaryota; kingdom Metazoa; phylum Chordata; class Aves; order Pelecaniformes; family Ardeidae; genus Gorsachius; species Gorsachius magnificus. Next base: position 7,978,643 of record CM067083.1, on the reverse strand, counting down.
TGGCTTAAGATCCCTAGATGTTACTACCCTACCAATTCTATCACAATAAATAACTCCTTCAAATAGTAACAAAGGAAGTTTTTAGAAACTAAGGAATATTTCAGGAGCGTGCCGATGCATCATCCTAGAGTCATTCATTTCAAGATCGTGATGCCAACTGGTCATTTTTTCCTACGATCTTCTCACCGCACTTGACCTAAATATGTTCACAGTTTGGCTAGAGGGAGAAATGCCTCTTAACTCTCTCTACGCCATGCAGATATTTACTTTAAGCATTTCTTCTACATTCTTTGGAATATTTCCTTCTGCTGAGGCCTGGATCTTTTATATGCCTGCAAGATTGATCAGCTGGAATCCCTAACCACCACCACCACTTCTGCTTAAGGACATACTCATATTTTTTAAAGCACCTAAAAACATTTTCCTTCCTACAGCAACATGCACACACGCCTCTTCAGGGAAAGATGCTAATATTCCTGACTAGATTGACAGAAGAGTGAAACAAGTGCCAGCGAGTCAAGTTTCCCACAGGCTCCAAATACGCCTTGTAAACACCAAATTAAGTTATTTCTCCAAGAGCAATAGTCTCAGTTTTCTGTTGACATAACCAAATTCTTTATATGTAGTGCTGCTGCCAAATTACAGACCCAAATAACTGTATCCTTACAAGAACAATACAGAAATTTGTACTTGGGCCAGTTAATATTTTGCTGACAGTAAGACTTAAAGATTTGTTCAAAGTTCTGCCACAGAACTGATTTCTTTGGCTTTTGAGGGGGATAAAGGGGAAGGGATTGTGAACACATATTGCTATATTGCATTTCTGGCACACAGAGCATGAGTCTATTTGACAACAGACTTTGGTTATGTGTTTGTAGCGTAGCAGTAACATGATAGAGTCCCCAAAGAGTACTATGCAGTATCTGCAATTACAATTTTTTAAAGACATTGTTATTTAAACCTAAAGTTTAAGCATGATGAGGTGTTTGGATGACAGGAATCACAGTGCTCGAATCCTACCTCCCTTTCTTGATCCTTCTTGAATTAATAGGCAAACCCAACAATTCCCACTTACAGTTTTTCATGTCTCTTCAGTAGGTAGACCTATAGTTCAATATAATCTGCTCTAGGTTTCCATCTGTTAAATACCTAAACTTTTGCTAGCTTCTGTCTTTTAAACACATGATCTCATAGGCGTACTGAGTTACTGTACAACTCTTAAAGCAGGCTCTTGCAATCTAACATTTTGAAGTGACACCAAATGAACCAATTCCAGGATCAGTATTGCATCTGCGTAAGGTCACCTGCGCTTCCAGTCAGCTGATTAAAGAGCAGCAGCCTTGGTCAGGGTATTTAAAGATTTGACCCAAACTGTATTTCTTAAAGATCAACCCAAACTGAGTTTCAACCAGCTAGATACTATTGATGAGGTTTCCCTCAATTTTCAGGAAAACTATCTAATAAAAATCTGGCCTGGCTCAAGACATGTCAATCTCAAAATTATTTGCTTTATTACTCTTTGTAAGCATAAATCTACTCTGTGGGAATTTCACATAGCATTGCTTTTGCAAAGAATTGAAGACTGGGAGGGGAAGAGGAATTTTCTGAATTTGAATATGAAGTTATGAGAGATCCACATATTTTCCAACTGCATTTCCCCCCATCTCTTCCTGCGAAGACTTAGTGTTTTATAACAACATTCTCTTGCTTCTAAAATGGTTTCTCTCTGCTGCAACCATGAAAAAGTCTAGAGGAGCCATTTTAATAAAAATTTGCCTGGTCCTTACCAGAGGAAGAGTGCTAAGCCTAACCCATACAGTGCTGATCCTGTGTCAGTCTCAGCTTTGATGCTAATGTCACTGACAAACATCCTATTGGATAGTCTGGGAAAAAACATGCATGGGAACTGAGCGGGTGTATGGCTGGGACTGAGCAAATAATTAAAAGACAAAGCACAAACAAAAATCCTCCCCACCTAAGATGACGTCATCTTTCCACTTTTAGAAATTTCTAATAAATATATGCTTTCATTCTAAATACATACTTTTAGAAGTGCTCAGACAGAAGATACAGTAATATCTTTTAAACCATGTACCATAGCTTTCTAATTCAACAAACGTGATTTCAGGAACATTCATTTTAAAAAAGTTTGTGATGTCCCTCTCCCTCAGATTAACATATTGATCAACGCCGGTTGTCATTAGTATTTTGGTACTGGCCCAAGACCCCCTGTCACACATAACATTTACTTGCTCTCTTCCATACAATCTGACAACTACGCCATTCCAGCGAGGCTGCTATCCAACACCGCTCTCCAGGGACAGGAAGGAATTTTAGAAGAACTGGATAACACTACACTATCTAGAATGAAAGTGAAATTAGATCTGAAGGGAAACTGCTGAAAGTCTAGAGGAAAGTTCAATAAAAGGAAAATCTATTTTCCTAAAACTTAAACACAACACAGGAAAAAAGCCAAACTTTCACCATCTTCAAGTGACTACGCTCTTATCACTATGTCCCCTAGACAGTAATGAATACAACATAATTAATGAATATCAGCGAAGTAGAAGCCATCATTCACTATTCTCTTCAGCACAGACTTTATTCCAGGTTACAACTATTTATAACAAGTCACAAAACAGCATCAGCTTGAAATAAGCTGCATGCAGACAGAGCTCAGTAAATGCATGCTTCCTTGCACAGGTAGCATCCACGCCAGGAAGCATAAGTCATGCCACTACACATAAAAAGCTGCTTAAATGGGATTTATTCTCTGGAACACCATCCACTACTGCACAAGTATGCATAGAAAGATGAAACAAAGGTCACTGGTGATTAACTCATGCAAATACTATTTTAAAACCATTCTATTTATCTTCTGCTCTACTTTCATCTCTACGGTAAGTAGATGTTATTTTAAAAAGTCTCTCTTTGTTAGAGCATTCACCAAATAGAACAGAGCAGCATTTAGAGTGAACTCTACACAAAAAAATTGTTAAATATCAGCTCCACAGTTATCCAGCAAGTACATGCCAATACAGCAAACTTGGAACAAAACAGCCCCTTAAAAGCACTGAACCTTTTAGACACTTTACAAGTTACATGCAGATATTCTCTGCATCCCATGAAGAGAAAACCTAATTTACTAACAAAAAAAAAAAAATCATAACTCAGTAGAAATCCTCAAAACAGATTTGGCTAAGGGAGACAGCAGATATTATGCATGTTAATTTTCCAGCTGTTCAGAAACAAAGCTCCTAGAAGGGGGAAAAGAAAGGACTGAACAGAAATAACTAGCAATTATTAGCTTATCATTCAAAGAGTTCTTAGTGTTTATCTGTACTATGGTACTAAAACAAAAAAAAACCTCACATAGTTTTCTATCACAGTTATTCTTCTCGTATCTATCATTTTTAAGAGGTCATGCTGGAAATGGTAAGTTAAATCAAAAATGCTTACAGTACTGCCTGCTGCTGTTTTTATTTTTCTGAAAAAGTCCACGGAGAAGATATCTACAATCTTGTCCTGCTTTCCACACATTTTGAACTAGCTCCATTATCAGACCAAAACAAGTGGGAGCAGTTTGAACTTTGAAATGCTCTTAAATGATAGTCTTTAGTCAGCTAGAATTACGGTTAGACTTTCATTCATTTACACTTTCTGTTTTCAAGCTGCACTGTTTCTGGGACATTTCTTTTTTTTTTTGTTTAACAAGACTTTTGGGGTCTTAAACAGGAAGAAAGTACCTATCCTATCATGAAAAATAAGGAAGTTTTAAGCGATTATTCTATTTTATTCTTTTTTAATCCAAACCCCCTTTTTTTCCCCCAAGATGAAATAACTTACTTCCAAGCTGCCTCGTTTTATTGGATTCAGTACTAGTAGCTTCTTAAGTAGATTTTCACAGTCTGTGGACATATAGAATGGAATGCGGTACTTCCCCCTCAGTACTCGCTCTCTCAGTTCCTTTAAAATAAAGTTTTAAAAGGTGAGCCTACTAATGACATAGAAGATTTAAAGAGAGTAAAAGCCAAGCTTTCATATTGTAAATGTACCTTTAGATTCTGACCATCAAACGGCAATGATCCGCTTACTAGTGTGTACAAAATCACCCCAAGGCTCCACACATCCACTTCAGGACCATCGTATTTCTTTCCTTGGAAAAGTTCAGGAGCAGCATAAGGCGGGCTTCCACAAAACGTGTCCAGTTTATTACCGACTGTAAATTCATTACTAAAACCAAAGTCTGCAATTTTAATGTTCATGTCTGCATCAAGTAGAAGGTTTTCTGCCTAAGAGAAAAATGAAAGAAGGGACAATTTATATATCAGAGCAAGATCAATATATCACAGTGTTAGCATTTATCAATAAATGCAAAATGTTTCTTTTTCTAAAATGATTCATCATCTGTATCTTTCTTGCAGAACAAAAGAAACTAATCACGCTGAATACATTGCAAAGATTGAAAATCAACTATGTTCACTCAGGAAAATAGAACCATTAAAAGCAGCTAAACAGACTTGGAAGTCAGCTAGTGAATCGGCTATGAAGATTTTATTTTAAGAAATAACTTTGTTCGGCTTTACACTGAAATATCTAGACATCTCAGAATAGCAGTTTCAGCTTTTGACAGGTTCATGCCAACTTCTGATGCCAAGCAGCGTAAATCTAATTCCAGACATCATCTACCATTTTGGTGGGATAAATGTTAGAAGGTATTTAAGACTTTAAAAGAAGATCTCTTCTGTTTACAAGATGAAACACTTCAAGCTACGTTCTGTATCTTAGCATTCTGTACCAAAAAATTGTCTCCCCTTTATTATTCATGTTTGCTTTAGCAATAACAACAGCATGGTGTTTAACACTCAAGTACTACATTGTGTATGAAAAAAAATGCATATATTATACATCTAAGAAAATTAATGCCTGTGCAGCAATCATCACACGAATGGAATGCATCACATATACATAGATGCAAGTATTCAGGAACCTGGGAGAGTCAGTAAGCAGTATCTTATACTTAGTATCACAGGTAGGTCAGAAGATTAGAAGAACAAGGCTAGAGAAATACTAATACATTACTGTAAAAAAATAAAGTGCATTTCTCAAAATGCAAGGATGCTGTGCATGGAGTACAGCAGAACTGGGCAATGTTTACTCATCTAACAGGGTTCCAGCTCCTGACCTGCAGATCAGCAACACAGAAGCAGCACTGAGCAGTGCAGCAGGAATCCTTCTTTTTCAGCAGGGGGGCAGACATTAACCAGAGCAGAGGATTCACCTGATTACTATAAAACTGATGTTTGGAAAACAGAATTGGATGCTGCGCTCAGAATTGAGCCCAGAAAATAAAAAAAAAGTCTTACTTTAGGATCAGAGAAGCAGCAATCAATTTGTTAGTTGCTTTGATTAAAAGGGTAAACATGATTTTGTTTGGGTTTGTTAGTTTGTTGGCTTTATTTTTAATAATTTCACTTGCACTCAGTGAACAGGAGACAATTAACTATGAGTATATTGAGCCAATAGCTGCACAGTAGAATTTAGCCATTATCAGGAGTAAAATACAGCCCATTTTTACAAACTAACTAGCCTGGAAAATATTTTATGTTCCCAATTCATGACCTATAATGTCAGCTGGTTCCAGCTGATGTGCTGCAGACTCACAGAGGTATTTTTCCAGATCTGACAGCTTTCTACATTACTGCACAAAGACTTCATTTTCCTTGTGGTGAAAACATCACTGTCAGTGCAGCTGCTCTGCGATTACAATAGTCCTCCTAGTTCAACAGTACTCTGCTACCCAAGTACCCCATGCTCTTAGGTTCTTTACTTCAAACAAAACCAGCAAAAAAACCTTTTTTAATATGCCAGATAGAAAGACTATGCTCTTGTCGGTTACATGTTCAGAGCAAAAAGTATTAACAGTCACTAAAAAGGTAAAATAAGTTTTGTGCATCACAGGGTGAGCAAAGTTGGAATTGCTTATAGCCCTTTCTACACAAGCTGTTTATAACCACAGAAAATTGAAAGGAGACAGGTTAAGTACCCATGGGCCTTGCACTCCCTCTTCTGCCAGAATAGCCTGGACAAACCTGCGTATTTTCTTATACCTCTTCCTAGTTTAGTCTGAAGTAATTTACATTTGATGGGGTTTACCCTTTCTGTTAAAAATCACAAAGGCTTATCAGAAATCTCCAAAGTGGTGCTAGATCTCTGCCTTGTGGTGCTAACAATGTCCATCAGTCAGCGTGCTGATACCGTGGAAAAAGTCAACAGAAGCAGATGTGAACACAGACACAACTTTAAAGTTGCTTCTCCCTTCTCTGCAGCTCCATGAGAAGAGATTCAAGTGAGACAGAGATGACACACAACATTTGGAGAGGAGAGACAAAGTGAGAACACCTCCCCAAAGCCATACGTTTAGGCCTTTTTTCTTTGGGGAATGTATTTTTCATTGGCTATGCTGACTGGCTCTCAATCACACTAACACTGAACCTTTCTAATGAGTCTAGCATAACTTCATCCAAGAGAAGATGGAGAGAGAAAAGCAAACAAAGACATTGTTTTGGAGCTTGCCTGCCTGACATGTAAATAGGAAGGAGATCAGCAGCAGACTACTTGTGACAGATGGTAAAAGGGATCCTGCACGAATGCTGCAAAGCAGTTTTGGATAGTCCTGTGAGCAACGCAGCAAGCTGTATGCGTGCTACAGAATTAAGTAGTGAATGAGGGGTGGAGGATGTAATGGGCTCTGGGAGAAAGAGCAAGATGCAGGATGCTAAATAACTGCAGGGGTTAGTGCAGTCAGACTCAATAAATATAGCTGGGCTAAGCAAGCCAGTGCCAGATAAGCACAAGGAGGTGGCTGGCTCCCTACTCCCAGCCACGTATAGGGCCGAGACAACCAGTGGAAGCGGCTTGCCCAGTCCAGCCAATATGTCCCTTCTGGAAAGCTCAACAACAGTGGCTGCAGTAAGCTCCAGGGAGCTTGATAAAACATTCACGGGCTCAAACTACCATGCAAGACAGGGAGGAATTTTTTTTTTTTTTAATCAAGATTTCAATGAGATCCAGCCCTTTCCTTCCTTGCATTCTGATTTCAGAGTGCTGGCCAGGCACCTCCATCATCAGATGACAATGGTCGTTGGGGCAGGGAGGACTCAGCAGACAAGGACGTATTATTCAGCACCATATGCACACGCAGGAGCTGGCAGATGGACAGGTATTAGTGAACAGATTAGTACGAAAGAGGTTGAGAGCATGCTGCAGTGCATTATAAGAAAGTTAAGACAAAAGATACTAGTGGGAAAAAAAACCCCAACCTTTGGAATTATTTGACCTCAGCTTTTCAGAAGTATTTAGATGCATTAGTAAAAAAGAACCTACACCAGTGTTTTCTTTGTAAACATACAAAGACATCAAAGCAAGAGCACAAGCCAACTTTTAAGCAGGTGAAGAGCTTGTGTCCAAGTCCCACGATATCTAAACTTGGCATGAAGACAACTTCGGACTGAAGGCTTAGGTTGTACCTGCCATTACTGAACTCTTTAACATAGGTCTGGTATGTTTATACGGATAGATTACTAGAAAGCATCAAAAAAAGAAAGAAAGGAAGTTCAACTAATTTCTATTTACCTCTGATTTATTTTTCTGCCTGAATTAAATGCTAGAGTATAAACCAGAAGTTCAAATGGATAAAAACCCTAACATATTTCTTATGAATCACTAAGAAAAGACCATTTTATATATCTTGCAATACATTTTAACGGAAAATATTTTAATTAAGTAGTGCTGACTAGTATCATTGAACATCTGCAACTTCAGTGTGTAGAGATCTGCATGCCAGCAGGTATAATTCTTTGGAGAGCACATCTTTTTCTTAAAGCCAAAACTGGAATGAAAGTGCCACATGTTCTATTCTTGTCTCTCCCCTGTTCCAACAGGCAAGCTTCATTATTTTTGTGCTTCAGAAAACAGAATAAAATACAAGTGATAGTTCCCTCATTCACACGTTTGAGGCAATCAGAGACACTGACAAACACAAGTATACAGAATGAAATTAACTCCATGCAGTCAACCAGCAAAATGAAAAAATAAGTAGCAGCCTACCTTAAGATCACGATGGACTATGCATTTCTGATGACAGTACTGCACAGCAGATACAATCTGAAACACCAAGATGATCAGTGAAATATTTTATTTCAATCTCAGTGTAAGTTTTAGCATATAGTTTAGTAATTTTGGCTCCCTATATGATTTAGTAGAACATAAGAAATTAATAAGAGAGCTTTAATTTCAGAAAATATTCATGTACATTTCATTAAATCTTAAACAGTAAAACTAGAAAGTCCCTAAAAGCAGCCCATTTTCTTATTAAAAAAAGTTTAATACACACTCCTCAAGGTAACAGGAGAAACATCTATTTTAAATGCAGATCACCCAATAGCAATAACTATAAAAGGAAATTATTCCACTCCCTAACCCAACAGCTGGATGTACCATCTCAGATTTTATCTTCTGAAATATTTTCAGCATATCTCTGCAGTTCATCCCTAACAGAATAGTTAATTCAACATTTTTATATAAATCTTTTACATATGTATAACAAAAAAAATAAAAAATTAAAATCTGAAAAATACCATTTTTTTAAATCTAATGAAAGCTTTTCACAAAATAATCACTAAAACAGGGTAAGTAGAAGATTAAGATGAGAAAGTTTGTAACAAGAGTATAAAACCCTTAACAGAATACCTTTCATAAAAAACAATGTGGCATGACACAGCAATACATGTCATCATATCAACATTTTCCGATAGAGCATCTGTTAAATTCTAAAATATTCAGAAAAGGATTAAAACCTCAAGCGAGTCACAATAAAAAATGTGGCTCTTGGGAACATCCACTAAAGAAGAATGTAAAACAGTCTTACTATTTTTAGACAGTACGTAGGAAGCAGATATTTTTCTCTTCAGGGATTTTTTCCACTCCAGCTTTAATAAACATTATCACAACAATGAATATTCTTTTAAAGTAAAAGAAGTATGCTCACACTCATGCCTATCCGAAACCACCATAAATAGAAACAAAAGAGAGAATGAATGTTAATTTCATACCTGCCTGAATTTTGCACGAGCCTCTTTCTCTTTCATTCTTCCATGTGCAACTAAGTAGTCAAACACTTCTCCTGACCACAACAAGGACAAAACATCAGTCCTATTGCCCAGGTTTTATTTTTGACTGCCATGCACAATCAAATCATGCTTGAAAACACTCCCCCGCCCCACCTTCTTGAAGGGAAAGGAAATAAAAGCAGCCAGAAAAAATTCCTTTTTACTGTTTGCATTGGATTTCATTTTTCAGACATGTAATACAAGAAATAAAAATTGAACCCTTTATGCTAAGGCTTCTTCAATTTTTAAAATAAATTCACTTAAACACTGTGAAGCAAAAAAAAACCACAAAACTGTAATCATGAAAGACATTCATATTGCATATAAGACACACTGGGAAACAGGCACCTTCTTATGTACCAGATTTGTTTCACGTATCTCTAGCACCTTCACTTAACAGTGTCTGTATTACTTCTGTTTTTTTCCTTCTTGTTCTCTTTCTAATAAAGCTGCTCAGGTGCCTTTCAGATCCTCATCTTTGCACTTTCTGATGAGTAGCCTTAGCCCTGTGCTGGGTTCCCTTCCCACACACAAACATTTCCCATTCAAATGCTAAGCAGCTTCTCAAGCAGGCACCCGCTATCCTTCACGCTCTTTATAATCCTGTTGGTCCCCTTTCCTGTGTTCCTTTTCCCCATCCGCTGGACCTGCCTCTCCAAGTGCTTTGCAACACATTTTCAAGATAAAATGAGGCACCGGTGCTTGCCTAAAAATAGCACAGAAATACTGAGTCAAGTTTTTGCCAGAATCAGCACCAGATTGTCTCCCAATATTCCAGCAGAAACCTCAGAATGGTAACTACCCGTAAGCACAAACCCAATAGGTTACTTTACAGAATGTGATGCGAGGAAGAAAGCCTGCCCTGGGAGGCCTGTGCTAGGTCTGTTGTGAAGGCCAGATTGGAATAACCCATTAACCATAAAATCCTTAAGTCGTTCCTAGGCATGCAATTGGCATGGCTTTCTGTATTTCAGCTTATCCTTAAAGCAGAATTAAAAGAATCCACTTACCCCCACTGGCATATTCCATTACCAAATATAATGTCTTTTCAGTTTCAATAACTTCAAATAATTTTACTGCAAGAAAAAACAAGTGAGAGATTGCAGCAGGGAGCAGAAGCACAGTACAAACAAAAAATTATACTCATGAAGTGAGTATAATTTATGGACAGTGATAACACTAAACCATATGAAAACTTTATATCCTTTAGGTTAGCATTCTTTTGAGGGGGAAAAAGCAAAATTAATTTACGAATCATGTTTTATAATAAAGCATATTAATTCACAATTTTCTCAGAAGTTTATGCACACCATACAAACAAATTCATGCTGAAATTAGTGTTTAATTTGACACAGACATCTTTTAAGAGCATACAAACCTTCCCTGTTTTGCTAGTAAACTGGTCCCAGTTAGATATCTGAGATTCTGACCAACTAAAAACTGAGCAGACACCAAAAACATTAAGTCTGGAAGACTTTCCCCAGATCGTAATAATAACTACTCATTTAAAATAAACACACCCCCAACTGCCACCCCCAAGAAAGCAAAAACCAGCAGAAGCCAAGAATGCTGAAAAAGCAACAAACAATTCAAGGGATGAGAAGGGAGTGCCTAGCGTGTAATAACTTGTAAGCCTTGTCCATACCTTGTATGCAACAAGCCCTCTGGCCGATTCAGGACCATTAACTGTCTCTGGAACAAGACTGTCCAGCCCTCCTCAGCCAGAAGAATTGTCATCACAAAGTAGGGCCCTGAAGCTGTGGGGTAGGTGAAAGAACTAAAGCAGAAATGGAATATTACATACTTTGTAATTCTAATTTTCTGGAAATATCAGTGGGTGGGAGTCTTTCCTAGACTGAACTAATGGGAGTTTTGCTACCTTCACCTAAGAAACTCATGCTTTTTGGCTTCAAGTGTAATTTCAGTGGACAGATAAAGGAGGTGAGACAACAAAGCATTTATTGAATGCTCACTGTCCCATTATCTCAAAAAAGTTTAAGGAACAAAAGCAGAGCTGTAAAGTATATTCAATTAAAGTCAAAGAGAATAAAATGTAAACAGTATAATAAAAATAAAAAAGCAGAAATGCAGGGTTCCTACCAATATTGGGATGATTCAGTATCTTCATTATTCGTACTTCACGAAACAACTGTCAAGGAAGCAAGACAATTTTCTTAAAGCGTGCTCATTAGGGAAAAGTTACTCAAGATGTGCAATTTTAGATGGCAAAAAGATGCACCATAAGCCACAGAAAACAGCATTAGCATAAAATATAGATAAATACAGTGCACTGAATGCCAGAAAACATAATCTACATCTTACACATTATATAACAATAACCACTACCAACTACATATCAAAACCGGACTAATTTTTAAGCTTTAAACAGACACAGCAAAATTTTATAGCCCTTTCTAGAGTTTCACATTGACCAAACCCAACAGATTATTCACACAAGTTTTTTTTATCCTCTGCTCCGATTTCTTTGGTGACTGGCACGCTCAGCTAACTATCCTGAATACATACACAACTGTGGGTGCAAATACAAGGTGCAGTTCTACAAAAAAGTTGAACACTCAAATGTTAAAATGGAATTAGATACCAGGAATCCTGACATCCCCCCAGCCCTGCCGCTCCTCACAGGTCAAGTGGGTGAATTCACTTTTCCTCACAACTGCCAAACCTTATACTGGGTCACAAAAAGAGATGTCCCTTCTTCTCCCAGCAAGGCCTAAAGTTTTATGATTGATGAGTCTGGTTTACGATCCTGAGTCACATAATTAAAAAAAAAAATTGGACAAACTTATAGCCCTAAGTATACACACTTAAGACAATGGTGGGTTTACTTTTTTTTTTTTTTAAAAACCAGAAACACAAGGTCTTCACTCTTAAATTTATAGCATTCATGGGTTTATTGATTAAGTAAGAGGTAAAGCAAGGCTAACCTAGGGGCTCAAAGGGAAGAATGCCAACAAAAGGAATTCAAAATGACTAGAGTTCTGTTACGCTATACCTGAGGCTGCCAACACTGGTAAGTTTGCACTGTTTTACTTCAAGTGAGCAGCATATCCCCACTGTCAAATCTATTTACTGTGCTGCGCGTTCTTTAGTCCCGTATTGGACTGAAGTAGGATACTGAAATGAAGGAAGAAAAAAGCTCACTGGCTTCAGCGTAACGCTTAGCCATTTTGGAAACATCTTAGCACTACAGTCATCCTTACAGAGAAACTTGGCTCAATGCAGAAATGCGTTGTTGCCATTTTGCTTGTCTCATGTCTCAGAGGACACCTCTCTCTCCATTTTCAAAATTAGTCCCATTTGTTCAGATGCTACCTTTGCAGAAGGGTACACTGATGCCAGCCAGAGACCAAACATGTCCTCAGAGAGCAGCACTTCAGTTTCTATTTTATCATGGCTAGGACTATAAATTAAGAGAAATTAAAAATCTTTTGCTTAGACACCACTGATAGTTTTTTACTCCATTTCTGCAACTTAGTAATAACATTTCTAAAATTCTGCATTTATTCTACAAGTCAAGACTATAAAGCAACACCTTTCTGAATTCAGCTTTTGATCAAGTAATATTGCAGTTCTATATTTACATTATTCAAGTATTTCAAGCCAGTTACTATCCACTTGCCTTGTAATTGCCATTAAAAAAATTTCAGAAGGAAGCAAAGACTATAAAAGCATTTCTCTAAGAAAACATGAACAGTATGATGCAGTTTGCTTGTGTTCAAAACATAACACATGGGTATGTAATACTGCACACTAGAATTAACTTTAGCAAATATTCCTGTTTCCTCAAAGCCAGTTATTCCCATTAAAAAAATCCACCATACCAGGCTGTTGTTTGTATATTTTTTGTTTTTCTAAGTATTTGAATTTGTTGCACAAGAAAAATTTTCTCAGCTAAATCACTCTCAATTAGTCAGAAGCTAACAACTGTAAACCAGTAGATGGTACAGCTTCAGAAGAGCTTCGAAGCAGGTACGTGGAAAATGGCAATTCCTGCCAGAAGACTGGAAAGCTATTTCATAACTTAACAGCATCAATGCTGGTATAAAAGTTACAGCAATGAATGCATGTCTTCATAAGCAGAATTAAAATACTAAGACTTTTCTAAATAAAATAATTTCAAATCTAGAAAAAAGATCATTAAGAAACACAATTAGAATTTGAATGTAACGTGCAGCACATAATAATTGCAAAAAAACCCCTGCATTATTCTATTCAATATTCTCACAGGATTTAAAAGTTTACTAATTGGTTTAAGATTCAAATTTATTTCACAGTGACATAAAATTTTGTTCCACATATGTAATTTTTTCTTCCATAAAGGAAAAAGCCTATCAGGAAATGGACAAAAAAGTCTATATTCCTCAAGACAGAACATTACTGACCTCTAGCCTGATGCAGATGCTTTGTTATATAAAAGAAACATTTACTTGCTCTGGTTCTGAAGAGAAGCATCACCAAGACCCAAAGTATGGGTTTAGGTTCATTCCATACAAACGCCAATAAAATTTTTTACAACATCTTGTATTATATATCCTGTTGAATAGACATTTTTCAGAAAACTGAAGCATATGTTCTCATAGAAAAGCAGGTACACAGTCCTGGTAGTCACCATGAGTATCTCAAGAGGAAGTAATTAGTGTCAAGCTTCTGAAAGCAAGCAACTATTTTCAGGCAAATTCTAAATTAACTCAACAAAGTCACAAGTTGAATTTGGGTATTTTCTTGCTGGCTCTGAGGTGGTCTTTTTGTTTGTTTGGGGATTTGACTCAAAAGCACTTTTAATGTTGGTTGAAATGCGTTTGTATGCTTAGAGCAAGAACTGGACAAGGCTAAAGCAGCCAAAGTTACCTTACATGATGCCCATCCACACAAACCACATCAAGCATAAGATGAATGGAAACTAGCTATTTTATTTTACAGACGGGATGGTGTCAGCCTCCCTACAAATGACTAAGGGCAGGGAAAGAGAGAAATCAGCAGAGTAAGAATTGAAAGAATAGTTGAAATCTTGGCATCTACTGGCAGGTACCTGCTGACTAAATGGCTTGCTCGGAGAAAAGATTAAAAAATCCTAAATGGTTGTACTCCCTGCAAGAGTCCTCTCCCAACTGCCTACCCACTACTGAAACTACAGCATAAAAGGTTGCCTTCTTAACGGGGAGATCCACGCTGCTCTGAAAGTTTGTGTTTTGCAGTTGTTATGGGCTTCAGACAAGTTTCCAGCAGTTGTTTACCTGGAAACCATCATTTTCAGACCTTTTTCTGAAGTAACTCAGGTATAGGCATCTTGCAAATTAGGCAGATGTAACTTACGTATTCCATAATACTGCTATGTAACTAAGTCAAGCAGCTTTGCTAAAGCTGCTTAGCATGACAGATACCTTCCAACCCAAGGAAGGAAGAAATTATTTGAAAGGCTGAAAGAACGGAAATAACGGACCGGCACTGTGTAGAGACCACAAACACAGCCACACCACACCTTGTGTAGTCCCTGGCCCATATGGTCCCAAGGGATGCGTACAGGTCTCAAATGCAGAGTGGGGAGAAAGAGCAGGGATCCATATTTCAATGCAGATGTTCAAAACAGCACAGGAGGAGCAGGATGGAAGTTGGGCAAACTAACTGTTCTTTGGAGTCCTGGTGTATATTCAGGATTTTATTTGGTCCAGTAAAAATGCATGTTTATACAAATTAAGAAAGTGCCAACATTTACTCCTCCCATTTTCTCTCACAAGAGAGAAACAATCTAGAAAACTTCTGACCAAGGGATAACACTTGAATAAAAAAGTGTGTTAACAGTATTCAAGTATTAAGGTACATTATTTTACATTGCAACTCCGCATTCTGTGAAGCACTAGATTGAGATAAATCTTTTTTCCTCCCCCACTTTCCCCTTGCAGAAGTATGCTGGTCATTAACACCACTTACGTCAATATCTATGTATTTACAAATAGGTATCTTTAAACAATAGCCACTATACCCCTCAGTAACAGCCAGGATACCTCTATATGCAAAGGAAGAGATGTATTAAAGCAACAAGACCATAGTTATTTCCTACAAAGCCACGTTTGTTAATTTTATAGAAGACTAGACAGAACAGAGAGATTAGTTCTCCTTTTGCAACAAGGCAAGCTGCAGGATTATATAATGATCTATTTTCCTGATAAAAACAGCGCTTTCTGAATTGACACACACCTCTTATTTTCTTGAGCAGCAGCATACTGCTCTCTCAAAAGGTGTAAGGGCTCCCTGACTTCTCTTCCCCCTTCCCACCACTCTTCATTCTTAACAAAGTGCTACCATTCAAAAAAAGCTCTTGAACCAGCATCTCCTTGTTGCAAATGGGTTGTAGCCTCAATAGCTTCACTTATAGCACAGGACAGCCAGCACCATATGCAATTCGTAAAACTTGTACCTATGGAAAAGGCACAAGGGTTGAAAATTTGATTCCTGCTTTTCCAGTTTCATTTTTCAGGGCACAGACTGCAGAAAGCACAAAGATCTTCTGTCAGACCATTGCTAATGTCTCTACTTGCTGTCAGGCTTAACTTGCTGACATCTACGCTTAAGATTTACTATTTTAAGTCACTACAATCAAACAAAAAATCTTCAGTTAATCAAGGCTTTTGCTTGCTTTGAAAGATGTGCTTGAATGCTTCTCTGGTTTCTAAATCATTACTGAGAAGGGATGCTGAAAAAAAGCATAGCTTTCAATAGGTAGCACACTGAAATTGTTCCAAATCTTCTACTGCTTCTTTACCTCTGTTCTGCTTTTCTTAACAACAGAAATAACTAAGTTTGAGGCATTAGATATGTTTAAAGAATAAAAAGAAGCCTGCTGAACCCTAAAAAGGGAAAATCTGAAATGCCACTTGCTCACCACACCTCTGAAAAAAAGCACCTTCTGCTCCACTAGCAGTTTACAGAAGAGCAACGTAATGCTATTTCAGAAGCATCCCTAGCGAAGCCAGTACAACACTTTCAATGTAGCAGGCATACATAAAATAGAACAGCTATTTTGATATAAATTCTAGTGATGATGAAACCCAAATACTTACATTTGAGAACAAATTACAATCATGATAGTGGAAAAAGCTAAGTCAGTACAGTATGTTACTATCAAGACAGCAGGTTCACAAGAAAAGCCAGCCCCGTCTTCTAAACAGGTGCTCACCAAGTAAGATGGGAACCACATACTGAGAGAACTGAAAACAAAACAAAAGGCAGTGCCCTAAATTCACCATTGCTTATCTATTTAAAGAGGCAGAGGTCCTGAAGCAAACAGTATATTATAAAACTTAAGACTATCACACTGAATGCACAAGGATGCAAAAATCAAAAATTCGTAAGGTCAGCTTACTTCTGTCATCTCTCCCAGTTTAAGTTACAATAACTGTGTCTGCAGTGTACCCTCTCCATACTACTTGGCATGAATAACGTTGGGGAGTGGCAAAGAACAAACTAAAGACTTTCTCTGCTTTCATACCTGTGACTAACTACAGACCCAGCTTGTACGACGCTTCCAGCAACTGAAGTACGTGCTTAAATATTTCTGTTCACAAAACAGAACAGTGCATGAGGAGCTAGGATGCCTCAATTCATTTTACTTAAATTAGCTCAGTAGCAAATACAAATTAAAACCTACTTGCACATGCTATCCTTTATATTATACTGAGCGAAAAAGGAAAGGCACAAGGTCATTCACAAGACCAAAGATCTCTACGTATTTGTCTTATTTGATTAATAATGTGTGTCAAAAATGATTGAAGACCTGAAAGTTTTGCTGATCTACATACAATCTGCCAACTTTGAAGTTCTAGAGACTGTCCTCTTGACTACGCTGATTTAGATGGGTTCAGACTCGGGAGTGGTATTTTTGTTGCTGAGGCTTACTACAGTATTACTCTACAAATACTCATTAGAAAAGTGTTCTTATTAAAACAGTACCACTATCACCACTTCCCTTTCCCAACATCACCTCTTGAGGAAAAATTGACTACTTAACAGTCCTATGGTACAACCATACAGTACAACCCTGATGATAAAATTATAAAAATGCACATTACAGCCACACTATATAGTACATAAAGAATCACAAACTTTATATAAGACTTCAGTGCAGAAAGAAAAATAAAGATGACTATGAAACATGGAGATTTCCTAGAACATTTTTTTTAGACAATTTTATTTACAATACACAAATGACAAATCAAAATACTAACAGAAATAATTCTAAGCATGCTGATGGACTACTCTCCCACTCCATTTGCTCTAAAAACCACAGTCACTGGAGTGACTGTGCAAAAACTGTGCTTAAGCTTACTTAAAAGCTTTCAGGGAATCAATATTCAGTTTCACTCAAAATTCTCAGAAAATTGTAGGAAGCTGAAGGCTTTTAGAACTTGAAAGATTTTTTTAATGAAAGTTACAATCAAGATGTTAAGTTTATACCAACAAATTATCACACTAAATATTTCTAGAAGTTATTGAAGAATGGAATTATGGTTAAATCACCAAATCTAACTTCAGTCTTTATTTCAGTTATAAAATGCTTCTAACTTTATCTAAAAATGTTTTTCTTGTTATCAGCTTCCCACTCAAAAAACAAGTAACAGCAGCAATGTCCTGTTATATGAATATTTTGTGTAATACTTGTGCAGTGTGACAGCATCTTGTGTAGGCTATAAAAATTTCCTTTATACTCTGAATTATTTTTTTAACCAATTATTGAATATTTTTATGTGAAACACATTTATTATTACAGCAATTATCCCAGAAGTAAGCTTCTCATGCTTAGTTTTCCAGAATGTTTTAATGGTTTTTACCCTCTCATTGCTCCACAGTGAGACAAACTCACCTAGCTCTCCAAGTGTAAATACCAAGCTAGGTAGGAAACAAGGTATGTGAGCAGCACAGGATTTCCCCAATATGCTCTGTCCCATATTGCCTCTGTGGGTCCCTCTTCACTAGCTCAAATATTAGCAGAGATTTGCTTAATATAGGACTTAAGGATAGTGAAGCTTTTGCAAGGACTACACAGTAGGTTGAATTAAAAATAAAAAATCCTGAAGAACCCATACTCAAACAAAAATGCTACAGAAGATAAACTGAAGCAAATAAAAATCAAAGAAGTAAAAGAAATCAAAGAAAAAAAAATAAATTAGAGCAAAGTTGTTTATATCTCCCCATGACCAAAGCTACACAATAAAATAAATGTGATGGCAGCCAGAGATAAAAGAGCAGCAATAAGCCCTAGCCTCTTTCGTTCTACAGCTACAGAGAGCAGCAGTCTAGTATTTGTAAACAAAAAATATCCCAAGTTTTTATAATGGGCAAGCTCCACTAGGACAATATAACATTTCTGTGCTTCAGCCAAACCCAAACATATGCACAGTTAAATAGTAAAAAACCCGAAACCAAACAAAAAACCCCAGGGTTCTGTTAAAACACTTATCACAATGGTTGTGAAGGACTTCTGAATTTCTATCTACCAGCACAAATGAACAAGAATGTTGTGATTACGTTCAAGTCGTTTTGTCAATTCTATACACAAAAAGTAACTGCCAAAGGTCCCTTGAGTTTAACAAGTATTTTATTAAAGTTGAAACAATATAAAAACAAAGGTAAAAAACCCAAACATGAAAACCATAAAAACTGACAATCTTATAACTCCACAAAACCCAGTTACTACATTAAAGAAAAATCCAAAGACAATACTTTCCTTTACAGCATTACATCTTGATCTAGTATGTAGACAAACTACTTGTGTTCCTAATTAGATATAAATTTTATTGACAGCAATGGGTAAAGCTGGAGGAGGAAGGGAGAGTAAAGAAGCAATGCTTAGATAGGAACCACAGAGTACCTGCCCTCAGGCAAATGGGACATGCACATTAACGGAATGGGCTGCCCAGGGAAGTGGTCGAGTCCCCATCCCCGGAGGTATTTAAAAGAAGGGTAGACGAGGTGCTTAGGGACATGGTTCAGTGATAGGATGGCAGGGTTAGGTTAACGGTTGGGCTTGATGATCTTAAAGATGTTTTCCAATCTAAACGATTCTACGATTATAGCAGAGCCAGTAGGATACCACTGTCTCCCAAGATCATAGATACACAGAGATGTTTGTTTAGCCAGATAAAGGGATCAAATACTTTTCACAAGTAAATAAAATATCACAGTTCAACTGTTTATAGAATTTCAGATGTTATGGTATGTTCTTACCTTTTGCAGACTAGTAGGATTTAGCTGGGTTTTATCTATTATTTTCACAGCAACCTTTGGAAAAAACAAACAAGCATGGATTATTGAAGTCAGAAAAATGTTTGAACAAAAATACATCACATCTCTGTGAGCAAAAGTATAGACGTGCCTATAAGGCATACATAAAAGCAGACATATATGCATTTCATCAAGCAAAATTTCTCACCTATCAGGATCTACCAGCAGGAGCTCAGAACTTTGCCACCAGATGGTACCACCAAGGAATCAGTTTTACACTTCTGTCAATGTTTGGACAGAGCAATGTTACGCTGTCCACTGCAAAACCAGGCCCTCCAAACACAAAATCCAGCTATCGATAGATCCTTAATATTGAAATCTATCTATCTATCAACAGATTTCTCTTTTGTTTTAGAAATGTTTGGGGATGAATAGACCTCCTCCCAGCCCCAAAATACCCCTTGATGTGCAACAAAGTTTTTGATGTCTTCACCAAGAAATTACATTTTCAAAAGAGGGGTGAGTGGTTAGAGGGAGAAACAGGTAACTTTTCTTATATTCTCCAACAGCCTCTTTTCATCTTCCTTTATGATGACAAAAGATGCACTTTCTCTATTCAGAAGAGAAAGGTAAAAGAATAGCAGAAATACATATTATAAAGATAGCCAAAGAGAATATAAAACACAATACCAGCCTTTTTTTTTTTTTTCTTTAAAGGCTTACCTCTCTTCCAGTAAGCACATGCCTTGCCAGTTTCACTTTGGCAAAATTTCCTTTTCCTATTGTTTTCAGTAAGCGATAATTTCCAATGTGAGGATGCTCTTCATTGGTAGACGTAATGGAGTTTCTACATCGGGGGATGTTTTGTCTGCTACTTGACTTGATAGGCTGGACATGTGGTTCAGTGTATCCATCCACGGAGGTATGCTGGAAGGCAGATAAAATAGTTGGGAATTTAGTTACTTGGATTTTAGACAGTTGCAGCAGAATAGACTAAAAGGTATAGAGGGGAGTAATTTATTTACTTTTACAAGTACAACTGATAACTTTGGATGGCAGCTTAAGCAGAACACGCTGTCTTTGGGCACAGTTTGATGCACGTCTCAAGAAAAAAAAAAGTCTGCAGAAAAAAATTTACCAACTCCAAAAGTAAAACCAGAGACACCTAGGGAGTAATCAAACTGTTACAGACTTTTTTTAATATGAAACTATGCCAAACTACACACTACACCACTATGTGGCAAACAAACTTGTCTAATCATAACCAAATTTAGTCTTTTAAAAATACACAATACAAAAAAATACTTGTATTTTAGCATATTTGGAAAGAAGGTTTCACTCTATTTTTTTCTTAACTTTCTTCATCTCAAATAACATTATGAGAAGAATATTTTTTCAAGTAAGCTTTGTTCCCCAAACCTGTTTGCATTTTTTTGTAAGTCACAGAAGTTCTCATTCAAGTAATGAACAATCCATATCATTATTTAAAAATAATAATCTAGTCTTAAAAAGAAAACTCCATGATACCTCAAATATGTTTTTAATCTCAAAAAGTCTGAAGAACTAAAAGGATGTTATTTTTAATGCATGCCAACACATCATCCCACATTAAACGTTAGTCACGGAAATCTGCAGTGCTTCTGTACTCTTTAACTTCCAAGTATGTAAGGGGCAAGATACAGATGGGACTTGGAAATGTTCCAAAAAACCCTAAAATAACAGAAGATGTCAAAGGGGCGTTAAGTATTTCAGTATTTCAAATGCTTTCCAACATTAGTGGCAGATGGGTACAAATGTTTCATAGGTAAAATTTAGCTTCTAATCTTTTAAGTTAGAGATTTAAAGGCAGGCAAATACTGTAGGTAAAAACAGTATCTTCTCACACCAGTTTTTAGATTTTGTAACAGAAAGGCATGCTTACTCCCAGCTCACTCAGTTCCTGCTAAGCATAAAGCACCAACAAAACTCAAAACACCTTAATATTTTCCCATTATTCACTGCCTCGATCAAAAAGTGGACGCCTTGGTATCTTCATACAGAGCACCAACTGAGCTTGCTCCTTTACAGACCGAAGATTTCTAGATCTTTGACCTTAAGCTGAAAGCCCAGTCAGAAGTCAGTGGGAGGTTTCACTGTTTCTCTCAATACCCAACCTAATGTTGGTCTGTGCTGATCTCACCTGTCATTCCTTATGAAAGTAATTATTTTCTTATACAAAATGGAATTTAAAGCAGTGCATTTGTTATAGACTGAAGTCAATCCCCTCCTGTAAACACCCAGGCTTACAGATAGTCCCACTGAGCCGTGCGGAGTTATTTCAGGACATAAGCACTAGTAGAATTGGGAAAACTAGCAAACAGCTGCAACACAACCGGAAAAAACAAGGAGTATACCACAACCAGAATGTTCTTCCCAAATGTAGCACAACTCTGCTTACATCACCTCCAGCGTTATTAATTATTCACTGTGGCCAGGAGAACGGTCCTAAATAGAACTTTCTGTTTGTGTTTTCATTAACTGAGTCTCTCTGCAAAATACTACTATATCCTCACTGCTAAACTGTATTCCAAATTACTGCAGAACCAAGCAAGCCAGGCATGTTTAGATTCTGTATATCAGACAAGTTTATTCAACCATGAACTAACACGTTAGCAATAGTATTTATGTGCTTTAGAAGCACATAATTACAATACTTTCTGTGGACTTGGAAAGAGAGGGTCAGAAGGACAGCTCCAGGCAAAGAGGCTTTGAGACACTCCTTCAACATCAGACACTAGTCTTACATGCGATAAACCAGAGCCCAAATAAGTCCCGCCTAAGAAAACACCCCATAAGATCGTATTTGTATGGTGCTAATAATGAATATTACAGCCATACCTCGAACCCCGTCCAGAGTTACAGCACTATACAAGCACATTTTAAAAGTCTTTGAGCCAATTTATGCGCACTATTAGATCTTCACTACTTGAAATACAATGCCTACCAGAAGCATTAGCAACCCTAACATCAATTGCCCATTTCATACGCTTCACAGGATTAGCCTACTTCCGGTAGGTACTTGAAGGGATCTTCCAGATAAGCAGTTGGATAGGCAAGCAAAACCAATGCCAAAGGCAAAGCAAAAGATGGCTTCACAGGACAGATCATTTTAATGCAGATTTAACAAGGAAATCAGTTATTTAATCATCATGATAATAATGCAGAACCAAATCTGAAGAGAAAAAAGAAAAAAGTAACATGGTTCATGATCATGACTATTCTGGATTTTGGCTTTTTGTAACAGAAAAACTAAGCCCCTCTGGATAGTTTCTTAATTATTCCCTCTTCAACAGATTATCTTCAGAGTTAACCCTTCTCCCCAGCTATGCCCAAGGATGACAGAAACCACGCATAAAGAAGGTAAAGTTTCTTAGTTTGTGAGCCACATATATATATATATAATTTCTGAATTTGAACATCACTGAATGAAATTCACATTATTCTTCTTAAGTCTTGCAATAGGCCTCTCTTTTGCACATAAACAGCTTGCTATTGTTGGAAAGTACAGAGGAATTTAAACCAGAAACTCAACAACTTCTAGAAATCAGCATTCAACAAAATCGAAACATAACAAGGGTAAGATGTTGGGGAAAAAAAATAAATCATGTCAAGTCAAATAACAATATCTCAGAGATTATTTCCAAACAACGCTAAAGCTAAATTCCACAGAAGCATGCAATATCCACACTGTCTAGGAAGACAGGCTATGCAGTTTTAAGATCTTTCTGGTCCATTACAATACGCTTATTCATTATGCATCAGCTACTATGTGGCTATTTAAAAATGCCATTTCAGAAGAACAGTCTCTAAATTCTGAGAAATTTTTCAGGGTGCTAGAAACAAGGGGGCTGTAAAACCCAATGCTCTCCTTGAAGCACACTGCAATCTAAAAGCAATTCCAGCTAACAAGCTGCATTTCCTACACAGGATTTTAATTAGGGATTCTGATATTTCCCTAGATACCTTGATAACATATATATATATTTTATATATATAGTGTAGGGGGAAGGAGTACCTTACATAAACATGACTTCCTGTATGTTCAGTTTTTGTCAGCTGAGTGTCTAGGAATCAACACATAAAATTAGATGTTTCTTAAAATAAAATGCAATTTTAAACAAAAAAAGGTGCAGCAGTAACAAAAGTTTAGAGCTGAAGCAGTATATTAGAGCAGCCATTTAGGTATTTTGCACAAGAAATACCCCATACAAGACAAAACCCACCACCTTTTCAGAAATCTGAAAAAATTCTAGCATCCAATTTTAGATTGCGACTGATGAGAGCTCAATTAACACTTATTACTCCTAACTAGGTTTGGTTCTGACATGTTCCATTTAGAATTGTTACAGAAGAGGACTAAAATCATAAGGGAGTTAACCTGACCCATTGCTTCCTTCCCCAAGAGTCAAAGCTATGGCTTTCCTTGTTTACCCAAGGCAGCTTTGCAAAACCAAGATGACACGATGCCCAGAGACATTTCCTTTGAGAAAGTGCAGAAGAACTAACCCCACGAAGTAGATACAAAGTGCGTGCTCCACTACTTTACTTATTCAGCATCCTTTAGCCACTTAGCTAGCCACTGGAGTAGTATTCTCACGGCTTCTACACTGTAATTAAACTTACACCATCACATATATTAACTGCTCTTACAGCTTAGTCTTAAGAAGTCCCCAAAACTATTCCGGCCACCAAACCACACAGTGTCTCTCAATTAAACAACACTGAAGGCCTCTATAATCCTTTTATGTAATGGGGTAACTTCCACACATTGATCCACCTGCAAATACATCTCACTTCATTAAGCAAACGTCTTAGTCCTGAATTTTCCTCTTCTTAAATTACTGCAAGGCAAATTCCTTGGCACAGTCAGCCCATGGAAGCCAAGTAGGCACACGTGGTGCTAGAAAAGGCACATCATCACATTTCCTCTGTCAATGTTATCTCCTGTTCTGAATTTAAAGTTTCTTGCAGCCAATTTTTATATTCATAACTCCGAACATTTTCAAGCATGTGCCAAACACATGAGCATTTGTAACAGCTGTCTATTTTGCAAGGTAATCAGACCCAGAGAGTCTGAAGGGTTTAGGAGACCTTCTTATAAACGGCTCTGATCTGCAACAGCTTTCATTCACAATATAGGGGAAAAAAAAGGGGAGAAAGATGAAAAAATAATGTCCTGAATGTCCACCTGCTTTCGTTTTAACTGCTTGCTGTCTGTAACTGTTCCTTTAGGACGTAGGAGCTGCTAGCAAACCACCTCAAGCAAGTCTTCTGCTGAAATAACAAATAAGCTAAACTAGAAAAGGCCACTGTCTTGAAAGACCTTAGTAAACCTCAATGTAGAAACCAACAGAGGGGTTCAGATCAGCTTCTTCTACATCACATATCAAGAGTACCCAGAGGTCCAGGTTTACAGGTATGAAGCGTGGTACAACTCTGAACTGCACAAGGTGATAGTACCTGATCTATCGGCTAGAGCTAGCAGAGGAGGATTCACTCCCCTTACAGGTAACTCTCACATCCGCACAAAACCACAGCTTTCTCTTGCCACATGCACCCATCATATCCTACTATAATTGCTAAAGCACCTCTGATCTCAATCAAAAGATTAACATGACACTATCTACTCTGATTTTTCATACCTCTCAGACATGTAAGAAAGTGCTTTGGATGGGACAATTAAAGAGACCAAATGTGTGTGTACGCACATGTGATTCTTTTCACAATTTCTTATCAGCAATTAAATTCATAGTAGATTGGGAAAGCATGATAGAAGCTTTGTTACTAGAAAAACAAACCCCACAGCAGTCAACTTACTCCACTGAAACAGGATAATATGCAGGACTCAGCTCAGAAAAACCAAAAAAATGAACAAACAAAATAACATAGCGAGGGAAAAAAGTATATAGAGATTTTATCAGATACCACAGCCAATGCATGGCAGAGGCAGGAGAGAATCAGACAAAATTGTGAAAAGTTTGTCTTTAGCTTGTACCCATACCTTGAGCCTGCTCACACAGGCTTTCCAGAAATGCACAAAATCAAAACACACGCATGTGCATCTGTCTGTTTATATCAGATTTATATTATATGTAGGAATTCCAGGCATGAACTTTTCTAAGACCTTGAAGCTATCAGCAATAGGAAACAATGACTTTGAATAAAGCTGGCCTCAGTCAAGCATATATGGGAACATCTCATTAACTATAACTCTGAAAAGCATTTTATATAAGACATTTTAAAAAAATCTAAACTATACACATGGAATATAGGATCAAGTGAGGTACTAAATAAAATAACTTCCCCTTACTCTTCTTTTTTTTTTGTATCTCTTTCCTTTTCTTCCCAACTGTAATGTTCTGTATTTCAAAAAAACAACTTCAAAGCTATTAGTAAAACATTTCTATTGCAAGGTGAAGTACCAACACTTAACGTCATTACACAATAAAGATTCCTTTCTAAAAGCATACTACGTATGCTGGTGATAGGTAAACGTAGGCTGAGCATTGAATAAATCTTATCCTGTGCTTGTTACTATGGTATCTAAGCCCCCTTAGAACTTTTGGTGGGGTTTTTTTTGTTTTGTTTGGATTTTTTTTTGTTTGTTTAAGTGCTCAACATAGCTTGGGGAGACATATCAGAAATAAGTTTGCCAACTTCAAGACAGAATTGTTTTTCTATTCACAAACTACACAGGATGCAATGTTTACCACTCCATACCTGAAGCCATCCAAGACAGAAACCAGCACACCATCTACCAGCACAGCGCCATACGCAGCTAACCAACAGGTTTCAAAAGTTCATACACGGGGTTCTTCAGAATACTTGTATTTTTCATATGGTGACACTAGCCTGTCATAAATCCTGTCTGCATTATAGTAATCTTGCTCCCAGCTTTTTTGTTCATTTTGTTGTTTGGTGGTTGTTGGTTTTTTTTCTAAAACACAACAGTAATGTCATATGGAAGGGTAGAGTTCATTATCACATGGAATCACAGATACTTTTTATTTAAAAGTTAAAAAAAACTAATGCACCAGTCCTCCCCTGAGAAGGCAGTCAAAACATTTCAGAAAAACAAGTACCTTCATAGCATTAAATCAGGTCTTGTAACCTGAACTCAGCTACCATGCTTCCTCCTTTCCCTGGGCCCTCAGCCCGGCCAGGCGTGCAGGTGCAGAAGAACAGGACCTTCCTGCCTTTGTTCCATTTCGCTCCGAATTGGCACAGTTATTTCAACCTGGCACCTTCCTTCCTGACTCATCCCAAACACACAAACAAGATTTTCCAGGGCTAATTCAGGACAGTCGTTCCATATCATCTCCACTAATTGCTACGACAAAAGTGAACCCTCCCCGTAGCCCCACTGAAAATTGAGACAAGTCAGCTAAAAGCTGCTGCAGTAAACCACAGGTGGGATAGAGAGGGGGGGAAAAAAAGGTTTTCCTAAAATCCTCTTATGTTTACTCTTTGTCATTTGGTATAGTACTAGAAGCTACAGTCAGCCCTACCAAGCAAGAGAGTAAAACATTTCCTATCTTGTCAAAATAAAATGGTTAATGTTCCTCACCCATGAAATCTAACACGAACCCGTGTTTTTGAAGAAAAGCACTTACGGGAGAGGGAAGGAAGGAGAAAGGCTATTCCTGCTGCAGCTCTCGGGCACATTTAAACACTGCCCTTCACAGAGAGAGAGTTCTTTCAACATTTCTTGTCAGCCACTGCTCTTTCCTCAGGAGGTGATCAGTTTAACCTCACCAGTCTTTTTTTGACTTATTTCATGAGATCTTCAAACCTGTCGGAACAGAGCTCCTAGCGAGCATTCCCAGCTCACCCAGGACATCTTGCCAGCACCTGGAGACGCAGGCGGCTACAGGGCACTGCTGCTGAATGCCACAGCGCTCACAGTTTGCTCAAAAACCCTCAGTAAAACGAGAAGAAAACAAAATGCTAATGTTGACTGTTAATTGAACCAACCAAGAACAGGAACACACCCAGAAAGCAAAACTTCTGGCAAAGGAAATTGGCAGGAGTTTTTATTGCACTTATAAATGATGAAACCAGGTCATTTTTCAACCGGCCCATTGAAAGGCAGGAGAAGAGAGACATGAAACGACTTACAGTTCAGGATCATGTCAAGCACATGGAGCTTCTCAAGTGTTTGCGGGACTACAAGAAATGGAAAATGCTTTAATATTGAACTTCAAAACTGAGGGGAAAGGGCTGTTTCTGCAGTCTGGAGACTACAATCCGGAAACCTGAGGCTTTTCTCCAGACGAGGAGAATGGCAGCAAGAGGCAAGGTTTACTCACAAAAGAGCAACCAGATTATAGAGCTAAGTGTCTGTGATACTCATGATCAAACAACCAGTCTTCTGGACCAGCTGAGGTTTCTTCTACAGAAAGAAAACATACAGGCAGCTAATTGGGACCAGGCTCTGAATCCCAACTCACTCTTTTTCTCAAAGGTTATAAAATGGGAATTTTTTCCTTGCCCATTGCGTATCTAAAACAACTCTGGAAGAGTCCACATGTGGTACGATGGCTGCTGAAGCCGACCCAACGCTGCTTACATGCCTGCACCCACTTACAACTGTGCTACCAGTGGTGCAGCCAGACAGAGAGCCAACACAGGGAGCCAAGCCAGACAAAACCTAGCAATTCTCTCCCGGAGCACATGCACCCCCAGTTAGTTTCTCAAGCATCAGTGCAGGCCCAAGGAGAAAGGGGAACGCCTGGCCCCAGGGAAGATGGGGCCACAGTAGCTCTGTGTTAAGCTCTCGTGGAACCACGCTGTCAGGATAGGAACGACATGGAACAGAAAATTGATCGCACCACTTTTCTTGATAATCCAAAGGCAAATCGACACCACTAGTGAAGCTTTAGCTAGGAGATACTTACTCCCATTCCACAACAAGGTAGAAAAACAGAATAACTGGGAAAAAAAACCCACCACCCCCAGCACCCCCCAAACAAATAAGTACACTCGCTTCTTTGTGTTGTTCATCTGCACTGGCTGTGCGAGACAGAAGAGCACACAATGTGAGCTTAAGAAGCTGCCCTTTAGGAGTGACATGCACAGGCAAAGCACCCTTAATATTCCTGCTTCATAGGAGAGAAAATTAAGTTACTCCTTTAGCAAGCTAGACAACATTTCTAAAGTCTTCACATCCTCATTACTAGATTAATCCAATGGATCCAATGATGAATCCATCAAAACAGATCACCATCTTATTTTGAAGGCTATTTTACCTCAAGGTCTTATTAACTTTCTGAAGTAAAGCCTGCTTCTAAAAAGTGATGAGATGACCAATTAAAATATCCAACCTGATAGCAATACATACTAATTGATACAGATATGTCCTAGAAAAGAAATTGTAGGGCAACACAGGACTCTGGGATGTTTCAGGATCTTATCGAGCTATGTTTCATATGAAGTTACCCAATATTCAGAAGGATTTTGCAATATTCTTTTCAGGCATACCTTTTAGGGATCTTGAAAGTCTAATTTAAAGGATATGGAAACTCATCTTAATGTTTGGCTTCATACAATATAGTACACAAACACTAACATATGTAAAACTAGTTGGGCAAGCAGTTCATATCGAGAATTAGAAGGGGAAAAAATTGCATGGACCTACAGCAGATTAATAGGGCCTATCTCATGCCCTTCCACAGGAGCTGCAGCCTCCAGGGGAGGGACCTGGAGAGCACTTTCACAGCCTCTTGAACTTACAGGATACTAGCTTAGTTTCTTCAACTTCAAGGCTTGCTAATATTTTCTGGTCCATCCCTCTGCAGCAAGGCTGTCTGATGTCATTAACGAGTCTTGCCTCAGAGGACTGAAGTGCAGAGCGCCTACTGGACACCATCTGCCAAGGAGATGCAGTTTTAATATTTAAGCCAGGATCTAATCAGACTCAGCATTCTGCAGACATATTTTTTTCATAAGCATTGATACAGAGGTTAACTTTCTGCGGAGTACTGTGTGTTTTGGCACAGGAAAACCAGCTGCTTTCCTAAGAGGAGGAAGCATGCACCTTAGATGGTGTAAGATGCTTCTACCAACGAGCCTGCACTCAAGCAGCATTCAGGTACAATGCTTTTGTCTACCAAGAACAGTTGAACAGAATCTAATCTGATGGTAGGAACAGCACGTAAAGTTATAAGGACGTCACTAAACCTAGGTGGTCTTCTGAAAGCATAAACCATATTTTACAGATAGAGCAAGATTATGATGATGCATCCAAGCCAGCAGGTGTAGTAGGATATGGTGAACTCAAAGGAAAAAAAAACAAAGTAAAATGAAGACAGTCTTCTGCTGAGTACTCTCTGCCCTGTTTCTCATGTAAGTGTTAATTAACAGATCAAATAAAATGTTCTCAGCTGGGCTGTAGTAACTATTTACCTTTATGTGGATAATGCTACACCACATTTCAACTTAGCAAACATATACCCAACCTTGCACAGATTTATGCTTAACTTTAAGCTATCCAAACACTGTATGCCCCTTGGACCAGCTCATATCTTATGATCAAAGAGTGTGCTCTACACAGAGCTCAGACTACAATCTCCTCAAAGCCCCTTGTTTCTAAACATAAGCAACCACTGATTTTAACCTTTGGGCTTCAATTATTTACTATCACAAACTACCAGAATTTAGCACTTTAGAAACATATGCACCTAGGAAGCTAAACTGAAAAAAGGAAAAAAAAGCAAACAGCAGCAGTACTCCTCAAAGATTTTGCAAAGTATGTAATACAAAGAAATCTATATTTTTTTTCTAGCTGTATGTTTTAAACAGGCAGATACAGTAGATTATGAATACTGACAATCACAGATATACTGCAGGTATCTGTCAATGTACTGAATTCAAACCATAAACAGAAATTGTGTGCAAGTATAGCTGAGATGTAAAAGCCAAGCACAAGACAAAGAATGAACATCACGAATTAAATAGTCCATGTTATGTAAGTCAGCAAAGGAAGTGAAAGAAAAACCATCACAGGATGCAAAGAAAATATTAAAACTGATAGATGCTGGATTTACCCAGCCCATTAAAATAAAAAGATATGAAAATGTGGAAGAAATAATGTACATATATATATATGGATAAAGCTTAAAAATACAAACAAAAGAATCTACAATTAAAGGGTTGAACAAAAACTAGCATGTATTGAATACAAAATGAATACAGGCATTAAAACAAGCAGCCAATCCAACACCAAGAAAAAAAAAAGTACAAAAAGGAGTAAGTATGACTTTCTCTCTCCAGTCCTTGACAATCAGTGGGTGAGGAATCCCAGATCCCCAGCTATGGTTGTTAGGCAGTACCTCAGCCTGCAAGCTGTCAAAGTTGGGCATTTCCAGACTTCTTTATCTAGATGGTGAGGCACAGCGAATAACCAGCAGCAGCAATGGTGGCCTCCAGCTCACCATTAGCAGTGGCAACTCTTGGTTCTGTCCTGAGCTGGACATCCAGACAGTCTGGATAGCACTAGAGCAATGTGTCTCACACCTAATCAGATGCTGTCTCATATTAAAACAGGAATTAATTTGATTCACTCTTAAGGAAGGGAAAGTCAGGAAAGCAGAGAATTCATGGGAACCTGAGAACAATGTCAGCAGGTGACAGGAACTATCAATCTCCATACCAGCAACTGGGAATCTGTCCTCAAAACCTTAAAGGAGAATCATCCTTATGCAGATTTCAAATGGACATCACTGAATTATTCCAAGTCTTAGGATGAGTCAGACAGCAATGTTATGTTCTCTCTTCCCCCATCAGGCTGCCAAGGGTCCCTCTCCCATCCAGAGTCCTAAGATGCTCCTCGCCTCTTCAGAGATGAGGAAAGCCACAGCACTGAAGAGAGGACCACATAGCCCCTTACACACTGTTGCAAACCCTAAATTATCACAGGCTCACTGGGAACTCCCTCTGTAATTTTTCTCCTTAATTTACCAAGCTAACTAGAACTCTTCTGATCTCAGGGGATGAGAGCTATTGCATTAAATATCTTTCTCATTTCACCAAGCAGCTAACACAGAATCTGTTCATTTTCTACCATCTTCCTACCACCCAATGACTGACCTGAAATCAGGCACAGCTTTTTACCCTCTCTCAAAAATTACCTGGAGGTATACTTAACTCCAATATATGATAACTGTACTACCTGCCAATATACTTGACAGTCTCCCAGTTCGCCGCCTCCTTTTTTCTGTTTGTCACCCACTGAGCTAGTCTTAGAAATATCTTCAATTAAATTGAGGTAATATTAGAAAAATGGCTCATGCACCATTAATATTTCACTTTATAATAACAACTTCAGTCTAGTAGTCAAGTGCTATATTTATTTCAGTTTCTTCAGGTTAGTAACTACTATGTGAAGGTAATGAAGACAAGCAGATGGATACAGGAGTCCAGTCTGTCTCTTCTATGCCACTCCAGAAGGCCTGACACCACTCGCTTTGAAAATAATTCTATTTAAACAGAGTATTACACACCACTAGGAAATGGATTTAATGAGTAACAGTGAAAAGCTTGTACACAAAACCAAACCACAAAGTTTTACAAAAGGTCACACGAACAAAACAATAACAACAATAATCAATATTTTATCTTGTAATATTTAGAAAACATCAAATTTTATTTTGCTATGAGCGCTATACTTCTGCAATCACTGGATAAGCAAGAAGAGCGTTCTTAAAAAGGACCTTTAAATGCAGTTATTTTATCAGTCTGCTTTGCTTTGCACAGGTTGAGGGATTAGATTTCCCTTAGCCTGTCTACAAACACTGCTGTCGGCATATATTCTCTAATAATAATGTCTTTCATTGACTAATTCCAGCATCTGTATTAGATCGACCCTCATTGCTCACACCAACTTTCTGTAAGTAAGATTTCTCTGGACTATGCAGTAGATGGAGCAAGAGTTTCATTGTGAAGTGCTTTCATAAATTTTCTTTGTTCATGTGCATCTTATGTCCATCACTGGAAGAAAGAACTCTAAAAAGCACCCAGCCTTGTTCACTTAATATTGAATTAAGAAGAGCAAATTTGAAAAGCTATTATACATATTTATGCCTGGTAAAGGCTACCCAGAGGCAGTATTATTAATATTTTCTGTATATATCTCATTGCATTGAATGATTACAATTGTTATTCCTTTTGGAGTCTGACCTTAAGGAAAAATATTTTAGTCCTTCACCAAGTAATGACATTTTCCTGATTTTTTTTGACCACGGGTAGACAGTATTTTCTGTAGTAATTGCAGGGGGAAGAAAATCTGATTACTATTGGAAAAAAATTACTAAATAAAAACCCAAATGCTTTAAAGAATTCTATTATCTTCAATTGATAATATTATCTGGAATAGAGATATGACTAAATTCATTACACATGTATCCATTTGTGGAAAACAACCATATCCTCTGTAAGAGCTCAACATAGAATTTAACAGGCTAAGGTAATTTCCACGGCAAAAATCACTCTCCTTAACGTGTGAGATTCCCTGAATTTTTGAGCTATGCCTCTGCTTATTTTAAAGAATGACAGAAACATCTAAGAATTAAAACCACACTTATATACAACTGAAGCCAAGCATGCATTCTCAAAAGGAATTTCAGATATTTACTGTTTAAGCACAAGTAATACACACTGCTGCTACATGTATGCTCCCTACACTTCGCTTCCCTAACTCTGCAATTCTCACACATTAAATTCCTCACGTACCTGCTAAGTTTATGAAGAAAACCTCTCTCTACAAATAACATTAAAAAATTGTATGTCCTTTCTAACTAATCATTCTAAAGCTTTGGTTACTCTCTGCTGTTATCTGGAAAAAGAAAGCACAGTAACTTTACAAGGGGGGAGGGAAGGAAATGCAGAGTGAGGAAAATACAGTCTAACCAATGAGCATTTAAAGTGTTGTAACAATCCTTTTTGCTAATAATTTCAAGAACCCCCAAAACAGAAACAATTTCCCCCAGCCCACCCACAGCAAAGCATTTCTTTACTCCCTTTAGCTTTACAATTCAGATTATTCCCATACTAAAGTGCTCCTTGGGATTCATACAAAAGGATATTACTTGAAGGATAAACAGGAGCTACAACTACGTAGCTTTAGTAAAGCTTTGCATTCGTTTTGCTTATGTCATTAAATGAGCAAAACTGGAAAAGGTCCCAGAAAGAGTGAGAAGCATAAGGAAGTTGGCAACAAGTATGCAAGCTCAAGCATAAAAGCACATTAGTAAGCAAAATGCGGGGGAAAACAAGGTGGGGCGGGGGGGGGGGGAGGGTGCGAAGAATGTGATAAAATAGGAAATTACAGGTATTAAGTGGCCGGCAACTTAATGATGAGTAAACGGAATCTCAAAGATGGATATTGGGAAGTAGGTAAGGATAAAGCTGCTGTGACACCTGGCTACAGACTATCATGAGGTTTAAAATTAAATTGGTCAAATATTTGAGCGATCAAATAAAAATGGTCTATGTAATAACCTTTAACATTAAGATTACAAATAAATGGCCTTTTCCCCTCTGCAAAAGTGGGCTGCTTGGAGACATGTAAAAGATGTTTTACTTTCTTTAACTTTCTTCCTAAGTATTGAGTTAAGATGGAAGAGATAAGAACCAACAGGGAACCGGGAGGAAAGCTCCCAAGAGAGCTGAAAACAGCATGCTATCCTAGTGACTAAGGCTGTGCCTCCACTTACAAGAAGGTGCGTGTTCTACTGCATCATGAGCAAGGCATGGGTCCTCCTACAGAAGCACGGCGGAGCAGAGGCACTACAGGTTTTACCACGAGGTTGGCCTTGGGCAAGAGCCTTTACAGCAAGCCCTGCTAGAGCCTTATCTATCCAAATCTAATCTATTTTCTCAACCACATCTGTCTAATGAAAGATATCACTTCTCCCCAACAACCTTGCCTAATTTTGTCTCTGCTTGAGATTTTAAAACTTATCATGCACTACTATTACTTTATAATACAAACCCAATTAGACTTTGTCACCAGTAATATTATCATTATCTGCTCTTGCAAAAGACTGCCATGGGCTATCCAGTAACTCTGCATGTCGGCTATGCGAACATTGATGTACTACACAAGTGCTTTCATCAGAGGTGAAATAAAGTTCTGTCGTCTTATTCAAGCTATCCATGTCACAGGTATGTATGTTTAAAATACCATTCTGCAACACAACTGGACAAAGCTCCTCATGATGAATCAATTCAAATTATCATAAGCTTGGATATCACTCTCTGCTCTGATTAACACCTCTTATTTTGCTACTTTTGTGAATTCTACAGGCCACGTGTTTAAACATAGAACAGGATTATTATTCTACTTGCTGTCCACACACCATTAGGGTCATGGTGAGCAAGGCGGACACTGATCTGAAGTCATGAACGTGTTCCATCCTCTCCTCAGTGTAACTTAACTATGTTTATCAGTCCGTAGCAAAGAAATCATTAGGACTATGGACACACATACCGTGTTATGACACTTAGTGGGCATTCAAAATTACTGAACAATTTAAAGAATGTTTTACTGCTTTTTTTTTTTTTGCAAGTGCTTCTTTAGATTTTGTACGTGGCTTAGAAATTAAAACAAGGGAACTGGCTAAAGGTTATTGCAACCAAAATTCTTCTTTCTGATACATTATCAGTCTTTTGAAGAATATAAGTGTGAAGAAAAAATAATCCTTTTTTTTTTCAAAACATGTATTATTAAGGTAGGTTTCTATAACATGTTTTACATTTTATAAAATGTTGCAGACTTGAAACAGTTTGCACACAAAGGGCCAGCAGTCATCAGTACTGAGCATGAAAATTTTTAACAGCTCAGCAGGAGTCTTTACAGAAATCATCTTGATCGTAAGCCATGTTAATGCTGATCAACTAAGTGGAGTGCAGATCACTTCTCGTTGTGACACTCACAGCCTACACTTAAGGTGTCCCACAAGCATAGGAACGGCAAGATAAAAGAAGGAAAATTACTTTTTCCTGGATCCATATACAACAAACAGCAGACTATGAGAACTATGAAACACACAGAGCGCATTCATTCCAGCAGAAGACAGCCTGCTTTCCATGATGATTTTAGTGATGTAAAGTGACTGTACATCAGCTGTACCAATAAAATGGAAAATTTTGGAACAACATAGTGATCTTCCATTCTACAGAGAGGCACAGAAAACTTACTTGCTTTGGGAGTTTACTAAATACACTCTATTGATCAACCATTACAGCCTAAGCTGTGGCACTGCTCCATGAGCACGTCCGGTTCATTGCTTTAAAGGTTAATTGTAGCCCAGCTGAATTTAACTGTGCAGACACCTTACTACAACTGTGAACACATGTTTTATAGCTTGGTGTTTTATCGGAAAGCATACACAAAGAAATCCCTGACAAAATGCTCATCTAAAAAACAAAACAAAAAAATACCCAAACCAAAAAAACCCCAAACCACCAAATTTTTTTTTCAGCTACCATCTCAGTTCAAAAAGAAGCAGGATTATGATAAGCACAGAGAGTACTTTCCAATGCTTCTGTCTTAAACTACTTTACCATGACAGCATGTTTGGTCACTATTTAGAAAAAAAGAAGATGAAACAAGCACAGGGGAACCTGCCTTAAAAACAAGGATCATCTTACCCTCCTGGAATTTTTAACCTTAGATTCGCGAGGATGCTCACCGAAACTGGCTAAGCTGCATCACCACATACAGCTATGATGTCTTAAACTGACCTTGAGACCTCAGGATTCCTTTGATTTTACCATTTTACTAAGTTATTCACAGAAAAACAAAAAAAGGGAGAAATTTTATTTCTTAATGAAATACAACTGGCCCAATTTAAAGCTCAGTTTAGCACTGAGCAGACAGAACACACACAAAAAAGTTAATTTAGAATATGAAAAAAGTAGAAAAATGTTAACAATTACAACAAGCTTGGTAGTTGACGTGGAGAAAGAGCTTATTAAAACTCAGATTCAGTTTCATTATATTCATTGCACTGAACAATGTGAACATTTCAATGGAACTTTCCTACTTTGTTTTCAGAAACATTCAACTGTGGAGAGTGTTTCTTCTTAATTTACCACCACCTAGGGGAGAGTAAACATTTGAGAATGAAGACCCAGAAAAAATTGTGAAGTCATAAAAAAAATTTTTTTGGTGATTCTGAAATGCCAGAAAGATTAAAAAAAAAAAAACAAACCACACACCACAAAAAGCACTGTTTCCAACAACAACAAAAAATGAATAGATTCTGTCATGACCACAACACAAATAAGCTAAGTTTGAAACATGTCACTGTCTGCAACAACTTACAAGTAGTATATTTAACCTGGAGGGCAGCAAAGAGCGCAAATGTATATAAAAAAAAAGGTTGAAGCTACTAAAAGATAATATCTAAAGAGAAGCAATAAAATGCTTTCTCTCTGATATCACAAAATTTGAAAAGTTTGCTCAAACTCTCAAGTTGTTAGCAGGCCAATTTGTAAGAAATCTTAGTGCTTTAGTTGCACGATAGATTTCTAGCTCCACATTAATAGTAAAATCACCTCTCCTTTTTACAGGATAGTTTCTTAACGAATCTGCACTACTGGAAAACAGTGTTCTCTCTCAAACCAGTAAGGCTAGATCTATACTCAGTTCTGAGAACAAGAAAAAACACTCTGCAAGTGCAAATACAAATCACTGATCATGAGCATAATTTTACAGAAATCGCTGGATCTGCACTTAAAAGAAAAATGAAATGACTGCTTTTTCTGTGTTTAAACTACTGATATCAATTAGATGTTAGCAGTAGCTCCCTCTGCTAAACAGCAGCAATTGTGGTGGTAGAAACTTACCATGTTTTTTAGTAGAAACATTGATTTCCAAATATAATTGGATGCCATGGGGGAAAGAAAAATCCTGCCTTTCCTGATTAAAACATTTTAAGTGCAGAGTTAGAAAATTTAGAAAGCTGTATTAATATAAAGAGTAAGTCCGCACTATCAGAAAAATATGATGGTAGAGACCCCACCGATAACAAGGCTCCAGGGAACATAATCTCCTTGTTCTAGTTCAGCGTTTAACGCCACTGACCATGTAAGTACAGTTTTCAGAACGCCAACCACAAACAATCTAACTTTATGTTTACCTACGAAGTATGAAATGAAACAAGTAGTACAATCAAATGGCATTAACTCTTTCTGAACTTTACATTCTCTTTTACGGTGCCTAGAAAGAACATTGAAGAGTGAAGCTACATTTTCACTGGTTTGTTCCACAATACTTATCTTTACAGAAGGAAAGTGAAATGAAACCTGTGTATCACCTGTCCCATGACTCTCCGATTCACCTGGGAGGTTAACTTTAAAATAGTTAACATACTTCATCAAAAAATGAATCTTACTCTCTCCGTGCACAATGCTGTACCTAAACATGTGTTTTACCCCACAGCACAGAAGCTTGCTCAAGACCTGAACCAAAACAACAACAACAAAAAGTCTGCATAGAGAAAACACAAACCTTCAAAATAAGATTAGGAGAACATACCCTGTTCATACCATTCAAACATACCTACAACCTAATGGTGTATTTATGATCAAGGAAAATAATCTTACAAGGAAAAAACACAGGCATTCTCCAATTTGCTAAAGCCCATCTCCTGTGGATAAGAAAGATATAGCTGTACTCTTGAACCCATAAGGCTTCGGAAACTAGGCCATTCTTCTGCTTAAGGCATTGAACGAAAGAATTCTTGTCAGATACTTTCTCCCACGCCCCCTTGGTCCAAATCAAAACCATGTGTTCTTATTGTGCAAAAGCAAATCCAGAAGGAAAAAAAAAAAACAGAAAGAAATTAAACATGTTATAATTATTATTACCCCAACCTGACTACTCCATTCGGTCCTCTCGTCTCTTGCCCTGTTCAAATTTTTTTCTATTTAAAAAGCAGCTTTAAAATACTTGCCTCCGCTATCAGAAAGTCATCCTTAACCACACCCACTT
Organism: Gorsachius magnificus; assembly: GCA_034008185.1. NCBI lineage: Eukaryota > Metazoa > Chordata > Aves > Pelecaniformes > Ardeidae > Gorsachius > Gorsachius magnificus. The sequence goes on along the minus strand of CM067083.1, from coordinate 7,940,198 downwards.
CAGTGGCATCCAGGACCTCATCCTTCTCTTGCTAGCCTGCAAATGGGTGTGCGTGTGTCAAAATTATAATTATTTGTATGATAATGAAGCAAATCACATGATCATAGGCCACCATATTATCCTTCCTTAAAACTCTCTCTGCCATGACATCTCTTAATCATTCTCATATGGCACTGGCTAGGTAAGACAAACCACAATTCCCACATTCCTCCTCGACTCTGGCCAGCATTATCCAGCACTCCTGCCTAGTTTGTTCCTTCTTCCGCCGTAAACATGCAAGATCTCTGCAGTAGAATTAATGAACTTTTACATGTCTGAAAAGTACAAAGCAAAATAATACCTTAAAACTTAGCTAGATGGGTGCACAAATAAATAGTAATACCTTCAAAAGATTAAGTTACACTTACTATAGGAAAAAAAAAAAAAGTGTTCTAATGCCAGACTAAGAGGTCCTTATGTTAGAAAAGGCAAGCTACAGCATTCTCATTTTCATTAATTTTACTAAAGCAAGTAGCATACAGCCGACTGTTGGATCTCTGTGAGTCTTTCCAGAGCTTTCCAAAAACATTTAAGAGAGTATATTACAGATATATTTCTTTTCTTTTGCCTTAATTCAGGAAAACCGTTCCCCAATTTAATGACATGATACAATACAATATGAAGGGAAAACCAGAAAAGCCCCTCTTTCCTCACTTAATACCAACTCGGTGAAAACAAGAGAGCTACTCCAGCTCAAAGCTTTTGATTCCTGTCCCTCTCTTCGTCCAGCCCCAGCAGAGATGGGAAGCTCAGTTCACCCAAACTAACCCCAACTGCAAGTGTTTCAATGTGCTGAAACATTACCTACCACAGCCTAGGTAAAAACGTATCAAGAGGAAGCTGTAAACAGTTACATGTCCAAAATCAAAACACAGGAAAATTACTATTTTGAATACTACTTTTACCCCTCTCTTGAAAAAAAATAAATCTGGTAATAGGCATGAAAATAATCCTTACTGTACTCCACCCATTAATTTCCCCAAGATTCCCAATAAACTGTTCAACAGAGTGTTTGACAATCATGTTCTATTTTGTTTCCTTAAACATAGCATTCATGAAAGAGAAGTAACATTTCCAACGAAAAATATTTATGGACATATGCTAGAAAAGTTAAACATAGTACCAGGAGACGTAAACAATAGTGAAAAGGAAAAGAAAAAAAAAAAGAAAAGGGTGTGAATTTCTATGAGGCCGACCTATCAGTTACACACATACTGACTGTTTCACAACCACCGTTTCCCTCCACCTGTTGTTTGTCCGTTGTCGGCGGTCCCTGTACCTTTCACTCCAGCTTTCTGATAAGACCTTATCAAGTAACCTGCTGCATGACCTTATCCCTTCTAGACTATTTTCAAAGGGCGCTGTGGGATAAAAGGCACAAAGAATTACGGAAACGTGCACGGTTTTCAGCCATCCCACCAGGAACTCCCATAATTCCTAAAGGATTGTATATTCTTACGACAGGTGCTATATGCAATTATGACAATATTTTTTTTTCAAATGACAGAACACATGCTTGCACACTCACTGAGAAAAGCATACATTGAGAATTTATTTATTTGCTATTTTAAAGAGCACTGAGAGCAGCTGCCAAGAGTCAGGGGGTGGCAGTGGTAGGGTTGTTCCCCATGATTTCATGCAGCGACCTCACGCCATGTGCAAAGCACAGCTGGACGCGTATGGAGGTTTGTACTCAGAACCATCAATCAGCTCTCTCCGGGACACAGAGCTACAGCCTGTCCCTCGAGAGTCGCACAATGGAGCGACGCTGCCGAGATGGCCACGCGTACGAGACGGGAGAAGAGAGTGCCCTCCTGAAGATCACCATTAGCAGCACAACTCGGGAGAGCTGTGCTAATATACGTACTCCTCGGGAACTAGAGACCTACACTACCAAGATGGATGTATGTACCAGGCCAAACCCACTCCTGCTTATGCTGCTCTCTAACTCCTCACTCTCCCCAGTAACTTCTCCCTTTAGTTGCAAGTCCTTACCACCCCAGTTACCCAAAGCTTACCAGCTAAACTTTGTGCATCGAGACCCATCAGCACAAATGCTTCGCCAGTCTATTAGTGCTTATTAGCAGGAGGAAGCACATTAAAAGTAAATTAAGAGTCTCGCCTCAACCGGACAGCGTCCATTTTAAACAGAGGGATGCTGTTCGGGAAATCGGCAATGGACCACCTCCTCCTTCGTCCCACATTTGCCACTTCAGCAAAAGGTCTTACCTAAGGGGGACCACGGGTACCAGAGGGCTTCCTGAGGCTCCCCCACAGGCAGAAGTGACAACCTCCTCGAGACCTCTGCTCCAAAACCCAGCAGACGCTGTACTAATGACAGCACTAGAACTACTTTGTGCAGATTTGGGAACTTAGGACTGCATGGCTCTTTACTGTTTATCTGACTGGGGGATTACATTCATTAGTACTAGGTTACAGACTCATACTAAGATTTTCAGGAGCAAATGTGCAATTTTGAGTATTTGGATACCCTGTACAAACCTGTTTCTTCTAGATACCCAAGGCACTCTCTGAAATAATAACAATAAAAAACCAAAAATCCCTACCTATCTCCAGGTGCAAAACAGAGCATTCAGAAGTAGCATAATATTTTCTAAATGAACTACTAACACTTTAACTGAAGTTTTCATTCTGTCGAAGTTGATGATGTTTGAGAGCATTTCCATTTGCCTTATGAAAATGTACTTTGCAAATCTTATGTACTATATTACTGGATATAGGCATAAATATTTATCTCTTACTAGCCCTCATCTACATTCCTATATACATTTGAAACGGAGACTCATAAGTAACATGTATCACTCAAACCTGGGCTCTGTCATTTAATTAAATCTAAGCTCCTGTTTCCAGCTCAAGGACTTGCTTTCATTCTGACATTAATAAAGGACTCATCAGTCCACAAAGAGTAACAACAGACGAAACACATCTACTTGCTTTAAGCCTTAACTAGTAACCACGCTGATACTGCTATGTCAATTGAACTTCCACAGAGCGACTGATACTGAAAGCTCATTATAATAAGACACCAAGCTAGGGTTTCACTTCTTTAACTCTATTTCTCATTTCTGTTACCTTTGCCTTCCAAATCCTCTCCTCACATTCACTTTTCATTTCATATAATTCAGTAACCTATTCAGCAGACGCTGCTGCTTTGGCTTGTACAGCCACAAATGTTATGAGCTCCAACTACTACTGCCCAGAACAATCTATGGATTGATGCAATACAAACATCTTCTTCAAACCGTTTCAACCCACTAGGCCATCTTCCTTCGTTTCTTACTGATCACTGTCCATTCAAGGAGAAGTTGGGTGAGACTGCACGCGTTAAATTTCGTATGACTCCTTTTTCCCTCCTGCACCTTCTGCCACCTTCCCAAAGGCAACTAACGCTACGTAGCACACATTCCAAACATACCTCTTTTAATATTGGTCCCCTCACCTAAGACTGAAATTTCACACCTCCCATACTACCGCCTATTTAAATAATCATCACTGACGGCCAGGACCAGACACGGTCCAGGACTGTAAGATTTCTCAGGTACGCTGTCTACCTTCACTGAGGCTGGTGATTTCCTGTGGGAAGACCACAAGACAGCTACCCCCTCTCAGACGCAACACAAAAGCAAAACAGAATTTAAAAAAGGGGAAGGAATACAGCAACGCCGGGACCGTCTTCCAGGTGCAAACCAAACAAAGAACAAGTACGGCTGAATCCCAGCAGGCCAGACGGGGGCCGAGTGCCAGGCAGTTAGAAAGACCACGAGTGGGTGCCCTGGCCCAGGCAGCGGGGTGCCCGGCGTGGGGGACGCGCCAAGGCAGGGCAGCCCGGCCTGCAGCCCGCGGGGGCCGGAGGCCTCTCCCCGGCGGGGGACCAACCAACCGCCTGCCTGCGCCTACAGCCGCCGGCTCCGGCCCCAGTACATGTAAGGGCAGCCCGGCTCGGCCCAACAACGCGTGGAAGGGGCTTCCCGGCCTCCGTGCGGAGCGGCAGCCGCCCGCCGAGCCTGCAGGAGGCCCGGGGCCGCGGTCGGGGCTGGGGCGACGTGGAGCCCGGCGCGCCGGACCCGCCCCGGCAGCGCCGCATGGAGGAGCCTGAGGCGCGGGCAGGCGGCGGTGCCGGGGCCCGGCCGCCCGCCCCTCGGGCACCTGGCCTGGGCGGCAGGCAGGCAGGCCGGGCCGCCGCCAGGTGCCCGGGGGAGAGGGGGCGGCGGGCGGGGGACAGGGCGCGGCGGAGGGAGGCCCGGCCCGGCGCGGCACTCACGTTCTCCGTGTCCCGCTCGTTGACGGTGGGCAGCGGCGTCCGAGTGGACATCTTGTGGGCCGCGGCGGCGCCGCGCCCGGCGCGCTGAGGGGAAGGCCGCCCGCTCTCCTAGGCCGCGGCGGAGGCCGCCGGCTGCCCCCGCCGACAGCCGGGCGCACACGGCGGGACGCGGGCCTCCTGCCGCGCTGCCGGCCCCCGCCCGGCGCCATGGCCTCGCCCGACCGGCCGACCCTCCGCCCGCCGTGCTCCCGCCCGCCTCGCCGCCGCCGGGCTCCGCGCAGCTCGGCCGCCGGCTCCTCCTCCCCGCGCCGCAGGAAGCGCGGGGCGGTGCGGACGGGCGCGGCAAGCGCGGGCGGGCGGCTTCGGCCAGCGCCACCGTCCCTCCCGCCGCGGCCCCGGGCGCGGCGGCCGCCGGGGGGGGCCGGGGGGCCAGGGGGCCGGGGGGGGGGGGCCTGCGGGGGTGCTGGGCCTCGCTGCCGCTTGGCGAGTGGGTCGCCGCGGGGACTCGCCCATGACCAGGAGCCGGCCTTGGAAAGAAAGGGCGGTGGGGAGCCCTGCCCGCCTGCCGCACAGCTGCGGGTCCGCAAGTCACAGACTTTCTGGAGGCTCGGAAAACCCTGCGTGAATCGTGCGTTCGTGCGCCTGAGCCAGCCGGACGCCTTTACCCACTTGAAGCTGAAATCGGATCAACAGGACCCTGTGCGACACATCTATCTGCTCGTGTCCGACTGGCACGCAGTCCTCGAACACTTAGCCGATGACCTCACGTGCTTAAAATTAGAACCATACATGCATTTTTGTCTTTCAGAAGTTACCAGTGTTTACACGACAGCAGCTTTTGCTATAGAACCCGCCAAACCCTTCACCAAATTCTAAAACCAATCTGTTACAATGAAAAAAAAATAACCTCCCCTGCACCAAAACCAAAAGAAAAACAATGTGCCTGAGTTTCCACTGCAGTATTTTGACAAGTTTTTGTAGCTGAGGCTGTAAACATGTTCGTAAATGCTGTAAACACAATCCTTGTTCTGAAAGACCTTCCTTATGAAAAATACTTAGGGCGGCACTTGATGTGTCTACCTCCAGGAACGTGTTTATTTGCATGTATACGTGTATATCTCCAGGATGCGTCTGTCTTATATGTCCATCTCCAGGAAGCCCTTACGTGCTTGTGAAAGGGCATGGATTGTTACTTATTACCTATATGTATAGGGTTTTTTTATATATATATATATGCACCTATATTTATAGGTAAACACACTAAATAGAGTATATTTAGTTCTGGCTGTGTTAGTTCTGGTGGGATTCAAGAGGTGCCCCCAGCTCCTCAGCACTGGTCAGCTGACAGTGGTGTTTTCCAGATGTTTGGGAAAACAGCTCTTCCCTTGTAGCCGACAGAGGCGCAGACAGAGGACATCCCCACGCTGCACGAGCAGGGTGACCGGACTCGCTCTTTTGCACATTCAGCATCATGTTGCTCTGAGTGTGCATGATTTGTCTGTCTGGAATGATAGAGGTACCCAGCTAGTCCTCAGCCCAAGGCCCCCCAAATCCTCGTGAGGGCCTCTGCAAGCTCCTAGCTCTCTCCTCACTACTAACTGCAAGGGAAATTGCAGGGTCCTTCATTTTTCCAGGAACCAAATAATCCAAGATTGGGTTTACTCGGGGTAGACAGCCATGGTCTAGCCAGCATGCCAAAACAAGTTTGTTGACAAACTGGATATTAACCCAGTTTGGTTGCTTAGCTCATCAAAATGCATTCACTTTTATCCCAAATAAGAATAAGGCTGCGTCTAGGGCTCTGCATGGGGCCTGACTCTGCAACCCTCACTTGGTCAAAACTCCCACTGGTGCAAGCTTGTCGTGGTATGGATTTGTATACGTGCTTGTGGTCAGAGGAGAAACGAGTGTAAACTCAAACATCTTCTAAATGTCTTTAATAGTACCACTGACGAAGGGAAAGCTTAGGAAGAATTCGCCTTAGAATTTGAATATGTTTTGGTCAGTAATTCATAGGAAAATGTTGGTTCATCAGAAATTAAAAGTGCAATAATGTTGTAATTCTTGTTATCTGAAGATCTGCTTTGCAGTTGTTTTGGCCACAGTTGTTACTGTTGTTGTCTTCTTTCACCTTAATAAGGTCACTCATTCATTTAATAGCTCAGTTTAATTTTGTTCGGCTATTACTACAGACCTCTCGTCTCCCCTGAGTGAGAAAATGCAGGGACAACAACTGAGGAGCTGCATGGAGGAGAAGGTGACCACAGAGACGGTCCTGTCGTCCCCCAGCCGCTCTCCGAAGAGACAAAAGAGAGGATGGGCCATTGCTGATGGGCTGAGCGCAAAAACGGCCTGGAAGAAGGATGCACCAAACTGTCTGAGACCTGCACTAACATAGGCAGAAAGTTCTTGCTGCTCCAAGCAGCGTTAAGGCCTGCTCGGTGCCCAGCGTGAGTCCCAGAGCACAAGCAGGGCTCCAGTGGTGGCAGCTCTGTGGCTGTGGAGGGGCGCAAACAGCAGGCAGTGAGGGGAAGGCTGTCATTTTGGGCAGGCAGGAGCCAGCAGGAACATTTTGCTTGGGATCTGTGTCTTGAGGGGATGGAGGAAACCTTGGCTCCTTCACATCAGAAGCAAAAAAGACAGGCTCGTGTCAACAGAAAGCTCTGGGCAGCGGTTGTGATCTTTTACCCCAAGCTCTGAGAAACCTGCACAGGCTCCCGCTCCAGCCTGGGCGAGCACCCAGTTGTTTTGTTCCTGGCTGGTTCTTCAGGCAAAGAGAGAGGACGCAGAGCGCGAGCTCTTACACCATTATTAATCTGAAACGTGCTCATTCTCTGCATTTTTGCCAGAAATGACATGTTTATTTATGACTAGACAACTTTGTTTAGTGAGGAAACTAAGGTGTCAGTCAGCTTTGTAGGCACTTTTCCCTCCCAAAGGGAGCTCCAGCAGTGAGTCAGCTGCAGCTTCCCGGCATGCAGGCAGAACGGACTCATTGCTTTGCGCCTTGCGGAAGCCAAGCCCATGTGCCTCCTCCTCCACGAAGCCAGCTGGCTGGTGCTTAGGCCTGCTTTTCTTTTTGTTTGCAGGGGTGTGCTGGATGGGAGCAGAACAACCAGGTGGGCACAAAAACTCCAGTCCCTCCAGCCCTGCTCAGGGCTGGCTTCCCGGCTCCAGCACTCCCTTCAGACCCACCTCGGATGGTCTGCGGTTCATTTAGTGACTGGCTTGAACTTCAGTGCTGGAAGGGTGGATGTTCCACCAGTTAACGGTAACAGAACCCCTGAATTCTGGATATTAACTTGAATGAAACCTTTTCTCACAATTTTCAAATTTAATTCTCAACAGCGAAAGGGTGAGAGGTTCAGAAATAACAGGGAATTTAAAAATTCAGGGAACAGGTGACCACTGAGATGTGAATAAAATAGAGCAAAATCTTGGTTTTTCTTGCTTTTCATTGCACCAGGACATCTACTATGTTGTGAAAAATGAAATGGCAGACCTGGCAAATATGTAAGAGTAATATACCTCCAGCTGCATGTAATAAGACTGCAATAGCATTAAAGTCATTGCAAACTACAGACACAGGACTCCATGGATTATTTACTTTCATGAGGGACACAGGACAAAATTATATGTATTCTGAGTATATATAGATTTTGCAAATATGTTATTAGTTACAGTCAAAATTCTGATTTTGCCATAAGATTCATTAGGAAGTACGGTTTTGGTGAAAAGTTAAATAGTCACAGAATCCCAGAATGGCCCAGAAGGGACCTCTGGAGGTCATCTAGTCCAACCCTCCTGCTAAAGCAGGTTCACCTGGAGCAGGTTGCACAGGACATCGTCCAGGCAGGCTTTGAATATCTCCAGAGAAGGAGACTCCACAACCCTCCGGGCAGCTTTGCCCCAATACTTTAAGCCTCCAAACAAATGAGCTTTTTTTTTTTTTTTTTTTTTTCCCATTTTAATAGGAACGCATACCTTTTGGGAATACTGTTATCATGTATATGCAAACAAAGGTTTAAATTCATTTAACAGGCAGAATTTGTCTCAAGGTCAGTTGTACCGAAATTGGTCCCTAAATGTAGTTAAGTTTGTGTCTTCGCATTTTCTGGGTAACTGGAGATATTTTTTTTTTTATATTTTCGATGCCACTGTGAGGAACTGTCATAAGAACGTCCATGGAAGAACTTCATACGAAAACAGTAAATAAAAGCACCATTTGCCACTGATCAGCCTGGATGTCTGGGAGGAGTATAATAAAAACATAGTGCAACTTTGTAGTTACAGAGCTTTCCTGGACATCCCCAAGGCCTCTAAAATGGTATCAGCAATCTATTTCACAGAAGGAAGACCACCTGAAGAAGAGATGCACTTTTCAGGAGCGAGCCCTGGCGGCGCCTCCAAAATGTGTGGGTTGCCAACAGTCTGAAGAAGATGGTAAGGACATTTGCTCTGTCCCTGGGCATGCCTCTGATGGCCTGAAAAACCTGAAGGGTGTTATAAATTGGTCATATATTGCTGAAGATCCCTGTACTGGCTTTTAATAATCATCAGCAAAAATAACTAGTTTCAATTGTTTCCTTCAGCTTTGATATCTCATCTTTCTTTTGATGCCCCCGGTCTCAGCCCCAGCCAACTTCTTCCCACATCTGAAGAGTTTCAAAAAGGAAACTAGCAAGCCGCTGAAGCACTGAGGTAGAACCACAACGAAACCTGGGGCAATAGCAACTGCATGAATTTCAGCCCTTGTGTTCATTTGCTGCAGTCTTTTTTTGACTGTTGTGGCTTTCAATAGTGGTTTCAAACTTGCTTTTTAAAAATCTCATTTTCTTTCTTTCCTTTTTGGAGCTTGAGTTTAGATTAAGTGCATTGGCAGAGGTAAGGCTTGAATCATCTTCATGCATCAGCACTGATAAGATCTTTTTTGATATTAATTTTGTTTGAAATATTAACATTCTTAGAAAAGACTATGTATCGGAGAGTAATACCAATAAAAACATAGAGCAGCATGTTGGAAATATCTGTAACGTAGTGCAATATCTCAGTATCCATTTTATCTAAAAGTATGTATTTGTTCTGAAAGCACACTGAAGAATAAAACAACCATTTAAAGCAGGTACTTACATGATTCCTATCACAGCTGTATCTGAGCCTATCACAGAAGATGTAATGCACCACCGCATTAGATCTGTGCAGCTGGGAAGCTTCCCTAGCTGTTGCTCAGCTGTAGATCTGAGGAGTGGAGGGACTAAATGGTCTGTCCAGGAACAGCCAGGAAGCCAGGGACAAAGGAGACAGCAGACTCTCCATAAGTAGTCCTTTGGGACTCTCTGGGTACAGATTTAAAACCAGCTTCAGATAACCCCAGGAGATGGGGCAGGATGGCAGAAAGGCTGCAACGAGATGCCTGGTGATCTGCCATTGATCTTCAGAGGGCCATCAGAGACCAGAAGTGGGGGAAGAGTTGGGAAAGGCAATTAACCTAAGTGGTCACAGATGTTCTCATGCTGTATCTGCCCTCTGCAGACTTCAGTGGTGTGGTTTCTGTGGAAACAGGAACTCTGTGCTAAGTGGAGCTGCTGTCCCTGGCAGGATCTAATTTTTTCCAAAGATGTATTCTACAGTAGCGCAACAAGAGCTTGTTGATGCAGAAAGGTGCAGCAGCGTTGCATATTTTGATCCAAACTACAAGAGCTTTTGATCTGGGACTAATTTCAGGGTTTGATATGATTTAATCCAATAAATGATTCTGTAACAGGGAAGTCTCTAACTGTTGCAAAGGCCCTACGTAATCCTCAGTGAGCGTGGGGTCAGTTCCAGTAGTCTTTCCTCTCCCCAATATTAAGATGGCCAAGGAAAGAAAGATTTGAGCTAAACTCCTGGCTGCGAGATTTAAGTATGTGTGTGTGTCTGAGTGTATATTTTTTTACTTATTTAGGACAACTTTTATTTCATATTTTTATAATATCTTACTTGGTTAAGATACCTCGTTGAGTGTTCAGGATTTCATTTTTTACTGAGTCATTCTACCACTTTAGAGGCTTAAAATGGCTTGGGATGTAAGGTACTTTTTTTTTTTTTCATCTCCCCCCCAGCCTCCCCCCCCCAAAAAAACAAAAAAGCAGTCTTCCTGTTTTGTTTTCTGCTGACTGCACTGAACTGGAGGAATAGCCTTAAAGATAATTGACAAAATGACAGGATAGAATAAAATGTTGGAAGGGAAGATCTGACACAGGCATTCCTGGAGTTCTCAACAGTTAAACCACAATGCCCTGTTCAAATGAACGTGCTACTCCCACAAGAGAAAGTAAATTTTATCCCTCCTAGAATTTGTATGCGGAACAAAATGGCAAACAACCATTTACTGCCATGAGTCATACTGACCACATCTCTCAGCAGACTGAAGACTAAGCTGAGTCCATCCCACCTTCTCTGAGGTTATCAGGAGCAAAGAAGGGCCATCTGGACCTCCCGTAACAGCCGCTCAGCCAGACCTGGCAATAACCTTGGCCGCAGTAGCTTCAGTGATGAATTTAGAAGAGGGCAGATTCTAGAGGTCTCCTTTAAAGAGTCCTAAGAGGGTATAAAATGACCAGATGAGAATGATGGGTGGCAGGGTTCACTTTGCATTGACTAAATGACTGCACAAACACAACAACCCAAAGTTGGGCACAGGGAGAGGAAAGAGGATCATCCTCTGGGTTACCTGGTCGCCCCGAGATGTGATAACTGACCGTACAGGGCCGAGGGCTGCTGCTGGTACCATCATCTTGCAAAACCCCATCATCTTGCAAAACCCCATCATCTTGCAAAACCCCATCGTCTTGCTTTCCCAGCCTGTGAAGGGAGGGTGCCTGGAAACGGGTAGGAGAACACGGCAAACACTTTAAGCACTTTGTTGGATTTTACTTTTTAAGTTAGCCAGAGAAGTAAAAACAATGTCAACCCGATTTCCAGAATGAGCTAAAAATAAACCAAAGGGTTTATTTTTAGATGTACCAAGCTATCCAACAAGAGCTCAGCTTTACAGCATGTAGGAATAGGATCCAGACTCTGATTTTGGTTATATTGCTGGAAGTTTTCCATTGGCTTCAAAGATAATTAGTAGTTTCATCAAAGTAATTTGATCAGAATTTGGCCATAGATCTGTTGTTCCTTGATGTGATGCACTTACGCATAAGTTTTAGTGGAAAAATAATTTTTAAAAAAATAGAAGCAACACACTGATCTACCTCACAGCTTCTTTTGAGGTTCAGATGGTTTTAAGTGTTTTGAGAATGAATGCTGCTATATGTATGCTAAGCATTATTTTGTATTATATAAATGCATAACATCAGGCGTGCTATTTTCATCTTTGCCCACAGCACGATAGTGACGTATCTGCAGTGGGATGAAATGCAATGCTATATTTAATAAAGGTTATGGATTATGTTTGTATTTCATGTCGTTAGGTGATACGCTGCTTCTGATATCTAGGGCACTGTTCAAAGCTGTCAGGGGTTAACCATGTCCAGTCCTTCCTATCTGACACCTGGCATGCTTCTGCTGCTGGAGGAAAAGTTGGACCCCTCTGTAACTCAGCAGCTTAGTTCAGAGCCAGTGAAAATGCTCTGTGATGATGCCAGCGCTTACAGGGGTGGAAGAAAATGCCAGTCTTTACTCTGAGATAACCTATTGAAAACTCAGTGAAGCCGTGTTGGTGATAGTGATGTAAAATGAATTAAGGACATACAGCTAAAATACCGCGAAGTCCAGCACCTTTTAGGAGCACTAAAAAGCTAACTAAAATATCTGAGAATGTTTAGCAAGCTAATGGTTTACTTAAGCTAATAGATCCCTTTTTTCCAGAGATCTGATGTGCAATGTTGCAAGGAAGCATGGGACAGAAGATCCCACTGGAGTACCAAAACATTTTCCAGTAAGGTTTGCAAGTCCAGCTTTACGAATACCAAAGTTTATTTCAGTTGCAAAAAAGGTACGCGAATTTTTCAGTTTAGATTTGTGTCTCAAGCCTAACTTTTGGCACTGTTCCTGCATTGTCGGCATTTGCCCCGCAGAAGTACACTGAAAACCCACCGGCTCAAATCTTAAGGCCTTCTGGTCAATATTTATTGAGCTCTGACTAGAAACAGAACTCATAGTAGTTCAGATCCTGGTGGATAAAAAGCAGCTGAGCACGCACCCTTCCCTCTGATTTCCATAGCAGTTGCTGCTGAGTAAGGCCTGGATGCGGCTCCTGCCCCTGCGTCAGGACTACTGACACAAACAAGTGGGAGGAAGATCAAGCTCCAGCGGGGCCGGACTTCGGGAGTTGGTCCCTTCCCCTTTCACATGGATGGGAGTGGCACAGCACGCTTTCCTGCCTAATCAGTCTCAACACAGCCTTGCACAACTCAGCCTGTTTTAAGCTTTTAACCAGGGTGTAGGAGTTCAGAAAAAAAAAAACAAAACCCACACCTCCCTTCCCTGAAGAAAAATGTAATTGCAAAGATTTGTTTTGATGTAGCATGTACAGTAAACTTGAATCACTGAAAGTAAACCACGCATTTGTGCAAGTATTTTTTCTTTCCCTAATTTTCATTCCTAGTTAGCTATTCATTTTATTTACCTCCTAGAGAAAACATGCTAGAGATTGGATCCGACTCCCATTGAGGCTCACGGCGGAGCTCCCAAGGCCATAAACCCCAGGGCTATAAGGCAGCTCCTCTCTGTCGACTGGGACTATTCCACTATATACCAGCAGACAATCTGGTCCCCATCATCATTAATGCAGACAGTCCTCTGTGTGACTCATGGGCCAAAGCAAACATTAATGCATAGCAAAAATATCAAAATAGTGCATGGTGACAGGTTCCACTCATTGTAATTGTGTTACTAATTACAAGTGCTACTTATTCTTTATAACACTCATTTGTTTTAATACTCTGAGAGAGATCGGGAGCCTGGTATATTTAAGGCTTCATACAAACAAAAGCCTTGATATTACAACAGGATCTATGCTAAAAGCCATGCATATATGCAACGTCAGTGTCAAGATCATGGTCCTTGCAAGCTCTCTAGACCTCTGTGGAAGCCAACCCAGAAGCTTCACGTGTATTCTTCTGTTAACAGGCTCAGAACATGGATCTTGGTTATTATTATTACCAGTACATTGCATGCCAAGATGTGGAGGACAAATGGAAGGGCAGTCTAAAATCTGAACAATACAATAAATGGGCGTAGTAAATAGCAGGGAGAGAACGGAATACCAAAGGACAAAGCCAAGAAAATGATTGTTCAGTTTAGAGAAGATGGTCCAACAAAATTGACTAATTGTTAACAATCATGTACTCACTGTAGAGTCATTTATTGTGACCAGCAATAAGAAAAACACTAATGAAAGGCTGGAAAAATGAACTGATTGGGCCCCTTAATATAGATTCAAAACAATGCCATCAATGACTATGGGAATTCCTTGACAAGATGAAAAGGGATATAATCCTATCTCCGGTACCTACACAGCCTCTTTTACCATGGCACCTGAGCATCTTTCTCATAATAGTCCTCATATCCCATGCAATTGGGAAGCTTTAGAGCAGGCCCACAGCAGCAAGTGTCCCTGGGAGGGGGACAGGCTGCCAGGGTTGGCACATCCAGGATGGGTTGTCCTAGCCTAATCCCTGCCTCCTACTAGCACAGCTGCTGGTACCATCACCTAGTAGCAGCTCTTCAAGCCTCCCCCATCCCATCCCATCCCACCCTGTCTCATGCCATGCTATGCCATGCCATGCCATGCCATGCCATGCCATGCCATGCCATCCCATCCTTCTTTTCACCTTTTCTATTGGTTTCCCTGCAGCAGGACTACACCACAATCACAGCTGCCTTTCCCTCTATTCCCAGCAGCATGGGAGATACAGGAGAGAAGGCTGGGAGTGCTGCTTCTCAGGGGAAAGGAAAGAGCTGTTGCTTTTTGGAGAGGGAAAGAAAGAGAACTCTTACTCTTCCTATCCCCATCTGCATTTCATTGATCTTACCAGTCCTCCTCCCTTCAGACCTGCTCAGTGCAACTACAAAATTCACTTTTACCCATCTATTTTGGGATTCTTGGGAAATTTTATGCCCTTCATACTAATGGGAACTGAAGGATGGAGGGAATAAATGAGGTTATCCAGAGAGTTTAAAGTAGAGAGAGACCCCAAAAATGAATCTTCTCACATGCAGGCAGTTACCCTAGCTACCAAGACTTTCTTCTTGTGCAGCTGTATTTTCTACATGTTATTCCAGGCTTCTCTTTTCTTTTTCTTATATTTTTGGGTCTTGAGTTCTGTAAGAATGTGTTTTTGCTTCCTCTGACAATGTTGATCAACAGCATTTCACTTGCAAGCGTACCCAGGTAGAGAGAAAGTTTTGCAAATATTTGTACAAATGTTCATCCAGTTCACAAACTGCATGATTTGACCATCTTGAAACCTTCCTATAGTTTGGTGAGTCGTGCTGACAGGGATTTAAAAGGGTGCCATCTGACAAATCAGGCCAAACTATAGGCAGCTGGTAGGCTAAGCAATCATCCTAATGCATAGTTCATGAGCGAGCCATTGGCTGCAATATATTTGTGTTAGTCATTTATCAAATACTAATAAGCACCGAAAGCTAGATCCTGTAAATGGATGAATGGGGCTGATTCCTGCACCTCGGTGTGAGGAATGTGTCTCGAGGCCCATGTTTATGGAGCTACAAATTTGTTCTTTGATCTCTTACCAATAATAAGACTAAAGGAATGCAATTTTTGTTGTTAATATTTTGCTTAATGTTAGTCTAGGGAAAGGTCGTTACTATTCCATAGCTATCTCATCAGTCTCAAGGGACATGTCATATACATTAAAGGGCACAAATCAATAATTAACATAAACCAGTTCTAATCCTAAAGTCAAATATTAACATCCTCCCTTACTTTTTTCTTTTCTTCTTTTTCTTTTTTCTTTTTTTTTTTTTTTTTTTGGCTTCTGGCAAGTTCCTAACAAACCCAAGGCCAAGAGTGGTAGAATCGTGTCCAGAGATGACAAAAATAACAAGACAGCCATGTGCCTGCCTGTCTGTGCCAGATTTCAAGCCTATCAGTCTGCAGTAAGCTCAAAAGTTAAGTATGGAGGGAAGTGCTTTACAATGTGTTGGAATCTTGCAGGATGCTCTAATCAAGAGAAGGTTCAATACCTGGTACCTATAAACCAAGAAATTTTGGGGACTGAAATTTTCCGGAATAATGCTGCTGCTTTCTAAAAGTCTGTAAAAAAATAATAGTTGCCATTTATAGAAATAATTCCATTGATATAATCCTTAAAGTATGCTTATTTAATTATTTTAAAAATTAAATATTGCTAAATGTTTCCAAAACTGAGTTGTGAACCTGTACAGAAATCCTTGTACTAAAAGCTCTGTTTTCATCTCGTAGCATTCACATTTAGAGCATTTTAAAAAGTGCAATAGTGCCACATGTTCAAAGCAATTCCAAGTTCCAATTAAAGGGTAGCATCACGTTAAACAGTTACAAAGGTAAATGCATGTGCATAATTTATTAGATATAGGCATAATTTTTTTTTCAAATGTCTATGCACATCTGAAAATGGTACCTATCACTATATATTTATACCTGTATGCATAATAAACTGCACACGCATAGATACACTAGGCACAGGCATATAGATAGCTCAGCTACATTCCCAAGGCATCTTCAATTACTAATATTTTTGTCAGTGGGAAGGAACGTGAGCTTTCATAATAATGAAGTAATTGTTTGTTTTCTCCTTGCCATTTTGTTGCAGGAATTAGACATTTTGGGTTACTTATTACCATGAGATAATTCCTACTGGTCTGCTGAAGGCACAAGCAAGGCAAAGTGTTTCCTAATTCCCAGAAGGCATGTGTTATCTCATGGTAACACACACACACATTGCAGTGTGACATTTCTTCTTGATACAGGTAAATGGACCATACTGTATCCAGGATACGACTTTGTGCTTCCATTAAAATCTCACTTGTGTTTCCCTGCTTGCAAAATACTTTATCAAGCTGTACAGCACAGAATAGAAATTTCATGGAGCGCTTGTCCCACCACGATTTAATAAAATCCAGAGAAAGACTAAACAGAAACATACAACTGCTGAAAAGCCAAAGGGCTGACATGTAGGTGAACATTGCTGTCTTTAGTCTTGGGTGAGGAGGGAGGGGAAAGGATATTGATAATCTCATGCTACTGATGGGCAACAGCGTGTAGATAGCTGTCTTAAAACATATTGTGAAAATAATGGAAAAATATTATTGCTAAATGTCTTCAGGATGTTGCTGTCGGGGTCTGCCTACAACAAGGTTTCCTAACTTCAGCCAGCAAATCAGACAAAGAGCCTTCTGCAAGTCTTCTCCTCCCTGGCTGTCTGCATTTCTCAATGTTCTCAGTCAGGAACATATCCAGGGTGCATCCCAATTTTCAGATTGCTCCCCACACTGGCGGCTCTGCAGTTAGTTGCTGAGAAAGATGGACAAACCTGCGCGGTGGGCAGCTCTCTTGCGTCACGCCAACCGCGCCCTGGGCCAGCTCTGACTTATTTTTCCACATACTGATTTACTGCAAGGCAGAGATTCTTCATGCTGCTAACGTCCGCTCAAGGGAGATGTAAAATTTCCCTTTTAGGAGATGTAGGAGGGGGAAATACGGGAAGGTATCTGTCTGTGACAAGCCCCCAGATCCATTATTAATTTCAGATTGGAGCATATATTTCTCAGTTGCCCACGGTAGGGTCTCATTGCACTACTCTCAGCTCTTCATTTGGGTTTTAAGTCCACTGAGTTCAATATACAGTGAAGGTGGATGTGAGAGGACAGATTAATGATGGAACAGAGAGAGGACAGTGAAAACAGCCTATAAATTATTGCACTTGGGGATTTCCTCCAGAAACTAAGGTCCTTCCAGATTCCCTCTAGAAAGGAATTTGCAGCCACTGGGCACATACTCTTTGTGCCAATAATTGACTGTATACTGCTGGTGGGGCAATACAGCCCTTCCTTTATGTACAGCTAGCTATTACACTTGCAGGTAAAGTCATGCATATAATATTATAAATTTGATCTTTAAAGCCCAAGCTCTTCTGTGTTACAGAATCATCAACAGAGGAATCTCTTTCTTCTGGATGTGGGAAAGTCTCCACGGGGAGCTCCCATGTACCATAAAAACGATCATGAACCTGGTTGTCTTCTAAATATGGTCATAAATAAACTTTTCCTTTCTGTTAGTAAAAATCCCCCTAATTAGTTTGGGACATTAACAGGCAATTTTTTTTGGCAATAGCTTTTGGTACTTCAAATGCTTTCCTTCAAGAAAAAGGGGGAAAAGACATTTGGATAGGAGGGAACTGGAGAGGCACACTGACTTGAACACAGTTAGCTGCAGTAGCAAGACCAACATGAAAACCAGATTTTTTTTGCTTGTGGTTTTCTTTTTCCCCAAAGTTGTCTGTTGGACCAGCTTCCCTACGGATGTGTTCCTCCAGATGACAGCCTCTGCTTTCCGTCTGTTACACACAGAGCTGAACATGGGCTCTGAAGTTTGAAACTGGATTTCCAGTCAGTCGGAGTTCAAGGAAGCCAGGAATTTGGCTTGGTTTCATAGCTAATTACGTGGGGTAAAATCCCAGCTGTCTTGAAGTCAAATCCCACTGGTTTCAGTGGGGCAAGAATGTCACCCCTTGCAGTTTAGAGGTCAACTACCAAAAAAAAAATATTCTGACCATACAGTAATTATATCATCTTTATTCCTGCCCATGCTTGTCATGCTCTTAGTCTACTGGATCTATCCGTTCCCCTTACTGTATATTTGTAAAGGTTTCCCTGCCTGAGTCTTTCTGGAGTTCCTGTGATCTGTTCAAGGGGTGTGATCTTCAAATCCAAGAGGCAGAAAGACCACTAGGAAGCACATAAGCTTGCAATAAAATGCTATCAGCATTCTGGCACTTAAATTCCAAATCCCAATGGAGTTACAAGGCAGATTCCGTTTATTTTAATTGTCTCTCCATCAGTTCTTTTTAGTGCTTGAGAAGTACTGGACACCATCAGATGAGATGTGCCAAAAGTGTTTGTCAAACAAATTGGCAATAAACTTCTGTGCAGCTATAATCTTTTTTTTTTTTTTTTTTTTTAATCAGCACGTCTTCCTCAAATATTCCTGGCCATATATGGTATGAACTTTTTGCCTTTATTCAGGAATTTCCTTTTCAATTTCGCTTTTTCTTAAGGCAGCCTGTACTGGGACAATGTGAAAAAATTCTGGAGTATGATCCACTCCCTCGCATTCGTATCTGATAAACAGATGGTTCTGTGAGCCTCAGGCAGTAGAGGGATATCATCACATATAGAGAGTTTTAGTGATAACTCAGATAGTTACTCCAAAACATCATATGTTACACCAATATTTTGCACCAACTGAGTCATGCAGGGTGTTCTGCCAAGGCTCCTCGGTGTGCTTTTTCACAGCTGTGATGCTGTCAGCCCAGAGACAATGCTTGCAGTGAGGAGCCCAGCGCTCCCACAGATGCTCAGCTGTCCCGCGGCTGGGTCTCAGCCAAAAAGCTCCCAAAACATTTTCCATGGGCTACGTCCTAATGTACAGTGCCTGTGCATTCATACAGTTCTTTCTAACGGGAGGATGGTTTGCGGGATAGCTGCTGGTCTGGCTTATAGTCCGCTCTGGAAGTGCGTAAGGCAGAGGTCCCCTCTGTAGAACTAACATTGCATTATCTTCTGTGACAACTATGAGCTTACACATAGATATTGCATTGCATTATTTCATTTGCTCAAAACTCATTAATCTATGTGGACTTTAATTACACCCAAGCCACAATGCTGGTTTATAACATCCTCCTGTGCTGACCACTGTGTCACTGCAGCTATGACCTTGTTTGACTGAATGGCACGGTGTTCTAGGAAGACAGGCCCTGGCGTGATGATGTGTCCCTTGGATCCGTACCCGGTGGTTTCTCTCCCAGCAGCACACCATGGGATGGCCACCACAAAGTATAGGGGCTGGGGGCTTGGAAAATAATGTCCCTGCTTCTTCTCTACGTATCGGTTATGATGAACCCGAGCAAGACCTTCAGCAGAGCATTGATCTGCCACAGCTCCACTCAGTGCAGCAGCACTTCAGGTGCTGTGGTGGGTGCAGTGGGGTACAGATGCCATCCTGGGGTCACCAATGAGAGTGGCTATTCCAGAGGAGAGCTAAAAGCTGCGCTCATGCCTGCATCAGCAACAGGCACACACACACAGAGCTCCTCTCCAGTTGCCACCCCCGACTGCTAATGGTGGTAGCAAGCCAGGTTTGCAATGACTGATCAGCTGTGGAAGCTGTTGTTGTACAGGCATTTCTGATTTGGTGAGAAGGTGGCTGCTGTGTCACTTAAGACATTGCAATGCATAGCAGTTTATTAGTGGCACTGCATTTCAAACAGTTTAGAAAAAGGCCTTACTGACAGACAAATGGGCTTTATCAAATACCTTTAGCTGGTGACACATTAATCCTTTGGTTACTAATAATAACATAAAAATAAGATGACCACACAAAATTGAATAACAGATCCTAAGTCACAGGTTCCAGTGCCCCATGCCATTATAGAAAAGACACCTTGCCTTAAGCTTCTCTGCTTTCTAGAATGTTTGGTGGGACAGGAGAAAACAGTGCTCCAATCCTGAACTATCTGTTTGCAAACCACTTTGAATATGCTCTGAAATAGCTGAAGTTGGTAGCAACAGCTGTGTAAAAGCTGATGTTTTGTAGTATCAGGAGCTTACCACGCTCAGTGCCTGATGAGTTTTGCACATTTGTGAGTGTAAGAGGAAGATGCTGAAGGGCTGTGGGGAACGGGAGGTCAAGAGATCCTCTGGGCATATGTAAGCCAAAGAGGGTATGTTGGCAAGCTGCCTCGTGTGGTCAGGGAAACAGGATCGGGGAGGCATTATGCTCCCATTTAGAGACCAGAAAATAGTTGGAGGGAAGGAATGTCGTGTAACCAAGAATATGTGTTTGCATTTACTCATACTTGGAGTTAACAGCATGGAAGGCTATTATGCTATTTATAGGTGGTACTGCAATGAAATTTTGCAACTGAGTGGTATTAGAAGAAGTTCATTTTGTGATAAATAATAACAGCAAATAAATGTAAAAATATAGGTAGCGCATTATTTCTTGTTTCAACAACCCCCTGGTGAACTGATCTTTTGGAAACGGGGTGGGTAAGTAATAAAGCAAGCAGATGGTATAAGATAATTGAATACAAATCAGAACCTCCACCCAAAAAGTGCTAGAGGTCTGCAAAGCACAGATCACAGGTTAAGAATGACCAGTGTAGGTAATGCATTTGTTCTCGTCCATCTCCTGGGGGGTGGGATTGCACATTGCATGCTGTGGGAGCCCCCTGAATAGTGTATCCTCCCCAGAGTGCCATAGTCTGGGATGCAGTCTCTAGCGCCAATCACAAAAGAAGTTAATCCATGATTCCTCCCCTGCAATGCCTGTGTCAGTGCTCTTTCCAGGGCAATGAGCTCCATTTCAGTCCTCTGAGGATTCTCTGGGAAATGCTTTAGGGCCTTCTGTTGGGATAGGTCCAGTAGCTGCTGGAACAAATCCCTCTCTTGCTCCTTTTTCTTTTTGTTGGCCAATCCATCTGTGTGCACTACTTACTGCTTCGGGGAAGCTATGGCACCAAAAAGCCTAAAGCAGATTTTTTAAGAAAATGGAAGGGGTTTAAAATTATACTTTCTTAATATCAGTCCTTTTCCTGAATGCAAGAAAACCGCTCCCTTAACACTACCCCATCTGCAGTTCACTCTCTGGAGTCTGGACGAGGCAGTGAAGTGTAATCCAAATTGCTTTGCTTGCTGTAGGTCTTCATGTAGGAAAGATGAGATGCTTTGGAATATGTCAAAATGGGGCAATTAGCTGGGTGGAGCTGTGGTGGCTCATGGAAATAGAGGCTATCAGTCAGCAGGTTAGCGATTCGGTTGTACCCCTGCTTCTCTTTGTATAAGAGGGCATTACAGCCTCAGGAATCAGAAAGAACCTTGCAAGGGTCTTGTGCAAGAGAAGGGACTTTGTCACGATGGTGGCCCGGTGGCTTCAGTATTCCTCTCTGTGCTGGGCTCTTGTGCAATTTTCAGCCCTGCTGGTTTGTGCAGCATTAGCTGCTCTCATAAATCTCCTGATTGAATCCCAATGCATACACAAGATCAAAGGAGCTTGCAGTGGGCTTCGGGCGGTTTGTTTGGCTGTCTCCAGCGCCTGCGCTGGAGCCTTGTGTGCTTTGCTAATAGATAACCACCTCTGCCTGCAATACTTGCAAAAAGGTGGTCCAGATTGTCCCTGGGTAATTTGCCTGGAGCTCTCTAGCTTTGCCTTGGTAGAGCAGCCAGCGTAGTGTATTCGTGATTCCCTTTTTGTCTTGGAAGTGTTCTCTAAAGGTGTCTGCATTCGGGTGGGTCTTCTGAGAGAGACCGCAAGGGTGTGTATGAGTGCCAGTAAAACCTTATCTCTCAGAAAAGGGACACTACGGCATAGTTGCTACACTGATGGTAGTTACTCTTCTTTAAAATACCAAATACTAGCAAAATTACACATAATATTCCAACCTGGGGTCTTTATAGACCCCAAAAATAGCCCCATATGAAGTTCTGACCCCAAATCTTCTAGCTCCTAATCTAAGACTAGCCCAGGAAACTTAGCAAGACCCAGTACTAACCACAGCTTGCCAACACTTACGTACCACGGAGCTGCGTGGTGTGAGGCAGCAGTGACCGTGGCCTGTATTTGAGCCCATGAGCTGCAGCAGTGATTCTAGGAAATAGAGTTATGGAGGATGTGGTTCTAAGTATAGAAATTCTGCAAGACCATCAAGATTTGCATTCTTTTGCTACATTGTTCCTTACAGTAACTTTCTTACAAACCTTGCATGATGCATCTGCTCGCTGCTCTGCCAGTTTTCATTTTACCTCTGAAAATTGATTTCAAACTCTAAGATGCCATGAGACAATTCAACTTTGCTCCTTAGCACCCTTGCAGGACTGCAATCTGTCATTTGATGCCACTGCTTGTGATGGTCACTAGCCACACACCGCAATTTTGTAGTCTCCACTTGTGTTAAAAGAGCAGCTAGTTCTGATTTCTTCAGACTGGATGTTTGCATGTTTATAGCAGCCAGCTCCCAGCCTCTCTCAGAAAATACAGGTTCTGTAATCTTCTATACAGCAATTCACATGCTGAGTATTGTCTGGAGACTTAAAGCTACGTGATCAATGCAAGCATCTCCTATTCCAATCCGAAAGGTAGAACTTCCCTGTTTTGTTAAAATCACAAGGGACCTGTATACACTATGCTCTCCCTTAAAAATCACTCAGGCACCTCCGCCGTGTAAGTTATAGAGGGGTT
This sequence comes from Gorsachius magnificus, assembly GCA_034008185.1. Lineage (NCBI taxonomy): Eukaryota > Metazoa > Chordata > Aves > Pelecaniformes > Ardeidae > Gorsachius > Gorsachius magnificus. Next base: position 7,917,426 of record CM067083.1, on the reverse strand, counting down.
GATGTGGCCTGGTAATGAGGTTCTACCACCACAACAGCCAGCCTTGTCTGCAACAGTGGCCTATTCTGCGTTCTCAAGCTGGAAGCCACAGTATACGAGTACATAGGAGCACCTAATTTCATTTTAGCATCCGTAAAGGGGACATTTTGATCTCTTCTGCAAAAATGAACTCTGATTATCATTTGATGAAGTAATTTGATGAACACACAGAGTTATGGGAATAAAAAGTATTGCAGCAATTATCCTTTGCTAGGTGATTAATACAGTGGAAGAGGGTTAATTAGGAAGTTGAATAAATCATCACAGAAATATATATTGTAGAAACATCATTTCCAAGTGTTGTTGTTCTCTTCCAACTGCATCGTGTAGACAATTTTAACAGAAAAAATTAAGACAAATATAAGCAGTTACTGCTAGAAGTGAGCAACATATCATCTCTTGAAAATACCACTGACCGACTTCACATTCCATAGATCATTCCCCGGATACTGTTATGAATCATTTGCCCATCCCAATGTTTTGTTCAAACAACAACTCTACTAGTCATCTGATTTGTCAGACAACTGGATGATGTCAGATTTCTCCCCTGCATCTCATTTTGTGTCCCCAGGGCTGAGAAAATGGATTGATTTTAAAATGGGACCTAACGTGCCAAGTTTCCTGAGCACTTCAAACGAATATTCTTGCTTGGTCATGACTAATGCCTTCTCAGATTCTGAGAACATGTCCGTGGCTTGCATGCTCTCCTTTTGGTTGAATAACAAAGAACATCCATTCATAAAGAGATCTTTCAAGAAACATCTTGTAAATCAATCACTCACAACTGCATAGTCAGTCTTCTTGGTCTTGTCAGTTTTTAATTAAAAAGTTACGCCAACAAGTGATGACAGACATGAGCAGCTCAGCCTTCTTCAAAATGCCCAAATACCTCTGAAGGTGAGCATGCAGGACAAGTTACAGTGCCACTCAAAGAATTACCAGCTGAGAATGACCTGCCAGGTAGAAATAAAAAACAAACATTGAAAGACAGATTTTTTTTCCAGTTCTTTGTGATTTGTGAATACCTGAAACGTGCTCTCTAACTTGCTGCCCTAATCCAGGCCTAGATGTAGCCACAGAATAAACAAGGCGACTATACTTACTCTTGCCTCATTTGACTACATGACATCAGCATTCATTTGGTGGTGCTAGCTTACACGGAGTGATGATGGCTCAGTGCTTCTGTCCATATATTCTCCTAAAAAGCACTTTACTGTTTGGAATTTAAATTAATTAACATGTTGGAGGAAGGAAGCCTCTGTTACTAAGCTATCCAGCACTGAGCGTATCTTTCCCTTCATGTCTCCTCCACCTGGCCATTTTAACTGACGCGTGAGAAATATTGACACACACCCTTACAGGATGCCAATGGATGTTCTTGCAAAACTAGTGGGGACCCAGAATTGACCACCCAGATTATATGATGTGAAAGGAAAGCAAGGCAATATGATTTAGAGGTTAAATCTTCTCAGGCTGCCTTTCAACATCATAAAGAGGGAAAGGGAGAGAGAAAGGACAACTCAGTTTAAAATTATTTCTTTCAAGGCAGATAACCTTAAAAATAGAGAGAAGAAACCTACTGATTTGAGGCTTGTGATATCTTCTGTCCCTAGACTCATAACCCATGTAGTTTTCTGCTTAGTCAGGAAGCAGAGATTAAGGGTATTGGACCAGATTCACAAAAAAACTTGAGGGTCATTTGGAGACTTTTTTTATCTTTGACCCCAAATAGGCAAGTTTACATTTTTATCATCAGTTAGTCAACTCAGGATTACCTAAGATATAGGGACTTACTGAGGATTTGTAGAAGTCTTTTCAAAGGGCTTTTGTTTCTTACACTATCAAGTAGTTCAGGCTGGCAATTTCAGAATTGCCCACTGGTTTTGGTTTTGTTTTGTTTATGTTGAGGGGTCCTTCACACAGCTTAATATTGATGTTATTATTTTGCTTTTCCATTAATAAATCAATGTCTTAAGAAAATGCCATGATTTTGCCTATTTTTATCCTTCCATTCTTTGTAGCAATGTCTGAGAGAAAAGGAACTGGAAGAGAGTGGAACAAAAAAAGATCAGTTTTTCAACTTTATTTTATCCCAGCACACTGCATAGCTTTTAGTTTCTCACTTGCCAGTTAGGGCTCAGTTCTACACATGGATCCAGCAGTATTGACTACTGCAGTTCTGTGGTATTTTATCCTCTAAACCCTCTTTTCCTTGCATTCTGAGTACACAAGGCAGATCATGGCCCTAAAATTTAACTTTCTGCATTTTCTTTCATTACAAGAAGATCCTTTTAGACTGTGCGAGTTTCCAGCAGTGCTTGATGCTCTGTGCACTGTATGTAAGCAGTGAATATATGCAAGGTACATTACTTGCATGGCCCAGCATGTTTTATAGCTTTTGAGAAATATATTTCACTGTAGGAAAGGAGAAATATATTTCACTGTAGGAAAGGCAGAACACGATGTTAAGCAGACAGGCAGAATTGCTGGGAAAGCAAGAGAAAATACTAACAAGAAAAAAAGAGGAGGGAAAAGATAAAAGACCAAATCAATGCTATGTAGCTGACAACTCCATAGTGATCAATAAAACTGCACTTCTCAGAGACAGGCAGGGCAACCACAAGAGCATTTACAGAAAAAATTCAATAGTTACAGATCAAGAAATAACATGCTTATTCATAACTTTGTCATTACAAACAAGTGATATATTTGTAGGAAGAAGCCAAACATATTTCCCTCCTCCCAATAGATTGTTTTGCCCCTCTTTAAATGGCCAGCAACTTCCCAGCCAGAGGAGTACTCGTCCATATCTACCATACATTCTTTTCCTGAGGTTTGCATTATTGCTTAAAAAACCCATATGAAACACTTTGGCTTGACCCGTAGCTTCTATACTTTTCTGTAACTTCTCTCATGAAGAGGAAAGAATAGTATTGTGGTTAAGGTATGGCATTTGGGCTCAAAGTGTAGGGGAGCAATTCCCTACAAGTTATCCCAGGCCTCCTTTGCCAGAGAGCTGTAGGATTTTTTTGCCAGATTGGCTTCTGATTTTTGTTGTGTTTGGGGTTGGTTTTGCCCCGTTGGAGGCCTGGCCTTTAATGCCTCCAACTCCCTCTGAAGTCTGTGGGACTTGCAGTTTTTACCATGTGCAAATCTAGGTCAAGATGGTCCCAGACCAACCAGAAATGGCATAGCCCCGAATTAGAAGCCATGCTTCAAAGTCAGATTTTTAATCTCTTTGCGATAATTCAGAATACCTAATTTAGGTGGCTGGGGACTTAACTGACTCTATAAGGAGCCTAAGACTCCTATGTGCCAAGCCAGAAGCTTAAAGGTTGGCAGTGTGAATATTTAATCCCCTGTCAAATGGGATAGCATCCCATCACACAAGGCCACCGTGAGGTTGAACCCCTGCATGCTTTTGAAGTGCTCAGACCCTATCAGGTGTACATCAAAGACAATATATAGAAAAAGTAGAATAGGGCTCTGGTGAGCCTTCAGTTATGCCAACTGCAGGCACAGAGCCGTATGCCACCAATTTCCCCCCAAAGAAATCCCTTTAGTAGGCCCTGTTCAACTATATTCAGAAATCACGCCAGCACGAATGTCTTTATGGCAGGGATAAGGAACGATGGTGGGTAGCCAAGCAGAAGGTTAGTATATTAATATTAGGGGCCTGGTTCTCATCCCTTTTATACTTGTTCAAACCAAGAGCATCTCTCCTGAAACTGATGGATTTGCCTCTGTGAAACTCCTTCAGTGGAAATGAAAAACTGACGGAGACTCCTCTCCTCAGTTTTAGATGCCAGTACGTAGGCAATAGCTACTGACAGTGAGAAAGAGCTTAAGTTCAGTTTAATCCTCTTAATGACTTATTATATGTTCTGGTGAGCTTGATGTCATTTTGGGATATCATCCAATAATAATAATAATTATGTTACTATTGCACAAAGATTGGCTTTTACCCTTACCAGAGCCCAGTGCAGCAGGAAGGAGAGGAGAGAAGGGAGAGGAGACAGGCACCCTTCACGGCTTTTCCCCATCCACGCTGTGCATTTGGGGAGAACTCACTCTGTCTTCTGCAACACAAACATGCTTTGGATGAGGGTCAAAGAAAGAATAATGGCACCGCCAGCAGCTATAACTCTGCCAAATCCATTCCTGATGGGGGATTTACAAATGTTATCACAGACTGTGGAATAATTTCAAAGGAATTCTTTATTGCTATGGCCTGGGGTCGGGGGAATAAACCTTCTGGAGCAGAGGAGGATTCCCTTTACCTTAGGCTATTCGTTCTAGCTGTGAACACAGAATGGAATTTGACCTACCAGTCTCTCCCCTCCAGAGGATCCCCAAAGTCTCTTCTTATAGCACCTAAAGAAAATCAGCTGCTTCTGGAGATGAAAAGATTAGAGCTGAATTTGTCACTACCCAAAGCACATTGTGTAACACTGTGGAGGGAAAAGGCTGGGCCAACATCAGGGGAAATATGTGCTCTTATAAAAGCAGCACCAGGAGAGAGAAGCCAGGAATTTATTTCCAAAGCTCCATGTGAAACTCCAAGACACGACTAAAGATATCTATGTTTAAAAACTTAACAGATAAACTGAACAGTTAAAATGGGGATTTTTTTTAATTCTCTGGAGTCCGTGGTCTGAGGCAAACACCTCAACAGCTCTTTTGAAAGTCCCAGCCTTCATTTTTTAAAATGACTTCTTAGCAGATGGTTATTGCTCTCCCTAAGTCAGACATCATCTAAAGTTCAGGTGGGGCAGTTAAATACCAAACTTTCCTCTTCCTACAATCAAGGTTTGGGTGCTTCGCAGTAGGCACAATTGTACTGAGGTGACAAATGGGAAACTCCTGGAGAAGGTTTCCGATGCTGGGAGACCACCCTTGCCAGCAGAACCTCCTCAAGGGGTCCGGCCTCATCACAGCATTTCTGTTCCTTTTTTTTCCCCCCAGTCACTTGTTTCATTGAACTCTGGAGACTGCTGGATCACCACGGCTGGTAGAACTCAGTATACACCTGGTTTTTGCTTTCTAATGGAGATGTAAGCTTGTATAATCTTTGCGTCCTAGGCAGGTTGACATAGTTGTGGTTTGTAAATGAAAGAAGGCTGGAAACTTTCTTTGCTGTGTTAGTCAAAAGGCTACGGCAGAGTCAATCTGTTTTGATTGTGCCCTACCTTATAACATGGCAGAGGTTCTCAGAGACTGAATTCTGATTTAGTGTGGAAGATATTAAAGCCCCAGTTTCTTCCCATATCGTTTATTCACTTTTCCGGTCTCTTCTTTCTGTAACCATCACAACTGCCATCACTCTTCCTAAAAAAACCTCCCAAACCATCCAGTCAGGAAACAGGCTGAAATCCTGGGAGTGGCCACATGCTGCTGTCAGTTTTAATGCACATCCTTTTCATTGGCACTAAAGCTGGAGATCACATGGAGCTGATCATCATGGTCCGAGGGCAGAGTATGAGCGTGCGTGTGCAATGGCAGGACTTACCCCTCAGTCAATGGGAATACGAAGTCCATCCCTAGGCCACTATTCATTCGGAGTCCTGACTTCTGATCAGTTAATTAGGACCTACTTTTGGATGATGCTAAGTACACCTAAACTCCAAGTAATTTCAGTGGGAGCTAAGACCAAGTCTTCCAAGCACAGAGCACAGAAGAATAACAAGAAAACCTACCCCTGACCAGGTCTCTTTGCTTGGTTGGTGCCCTGCTCAGAAGTGAGCTTGTTACACAGCCCCAGAGCAGATCATCTTCTGGTCTTACATGGTAAGACTGATGCAGAAGAGGGTTTCTGCTGCACATTCCAGCCTGAGCAGCTCCTTCTTGGAACTGCTTCTGAAAATGAATTTACAGCTTCAAGACTACACCTGCACAGGAGATGCCTGTGGCAGTCAGTAGGGAATGTGGCTAATTAAATAGGAACAGATTTTCAAAGATTACTTCATCTGAGAAGCGAAAGCTAATAATTATATGGAACAAGATGATTACCTGGAACAAGATGATAAAACTGCTAATGTTCCTATTTATAATATGACTGTGAAGCTTCTCTGTTAAAGCTGGGCTGCAACGCATTACAGTTTATTGTCTAATAACACAAGAAATAATGCTGCCGATATTCCGTCAGAATCATGTTTTTCTTCCAAATAAAATTCCACCTGGAACTGACCCATCCAAGTAACTGTCACAGTTTTCTGTGGTTTACTCTCACCTGGGAGCAAGGAAAGCTTAAGAAGGGAGAACTCTGGTTTTGCCTCATATATCAAACCTACCTGGGAACTTCGGTAGATGTTGAAGGATTGGTCCCTTCTTTACAAGAGGAAAAAAAACCCCAAATCCCACATTTCTACAAGATGGCAAGTTGCAGTCGGTGGGGTAGATCTGTAATCCTCTGTCTCTTTTGTGTGATAAAAATGCTGTGCTGCAATGGCCATGGCTACCCCTCTCTCCTGGATTTTGTTTTAAAAGGAGGGCTCTGCCACTGCGTGCATATGGCCAAAAGCTCCCAGAGATCTTTTGTTCATCATCAGCCGGGGGTGTGATTGCAGGGTGTGCCTGGTCCATGCATCCAGCCATTACACAAGCAAATATAGCAGTTAAAATGTTGGTATTTCATCTATCATTGCTGAGTTAACTCCTCTGACCTCTCTGTGGCAGAGTCCCAAGTTCTTTGCAGGCTCTGCTCTGCTCCCCACCCAGCCTCTATGCCTTTTCATTTATATACACATTTTTTCTACCTTTCTATATTTCTTTTAAAGAAACCTGAGATTCTAGAGAATAAAATAGCAGCTTACAAGAGGTGCCAATGTGTCATACCATGAGTGTGGCTCAGTACAAGCGCTGTCTAGACTCAACCACAGTACTCTCTATATTTTACCAATGATCTCCTGCAGAACATTAAATTACTGCTTGTCTCAAAACCAACTCTTCCTCCTGCTTTACCTTCTCCCACGTCTTCCCTGAAGCCATTTATAATGACCTCTGCAGGTTGGCTTCAAAAATTTGAAAGCATCTTGGCATCTGCCAGCCTAAGTGGCCTTGATGCTGTAGCTCCACACCCACGTGAACCCGCCCCTGAAGTGAATCTTGACAGTGGGGGTCAGCATCATCAAGGTTTCAATGTACCACTTAGGTCTTTGGAAATTTTTTAATTCTTTCCATTTTTGTGAGACAGTTTATATCCTGAGAGCTAAGTATGACTTGAAAAGGCTTGTTGGATCAGGAATTAAGGTTTTACCTGAGACGGTATCTCAGGATTGGGACCTGCATTTCTATATGGTCTTTAGCATACCTGCATAAAATCCCCTGCTGGCAGGGATCCTGGAGTCTCAGTGTTTACAGGGCTGAGCAGCCTATTTCAAGTTAAAAAACCTTTGATAAATAATGGCTCTGTTTCAGTTGCTGTTTCTTTTTAACCATTTATGCAATATTTCAGGCCAGTTGGCAGGATTAATAGGTTAACAATGCTATATTAATTAATATAATAAAATTGCTTTGAAGGAGGGAAGAGCTAATTAACTATGAAGCACTAATACTCCAACCAAGAGAGAACCCAAGGGAAAAACTCTACAGTGTAATTAAGAGAGAATACATTTTTCTTCATGCCCTACTCTCTCCCCATTGTCACAGTCACTAATGACTTCAGCTTGGCTTTCGGAATGGTTTTCTGATCTCTGTCAACCTATGCCACGCATAAAAATACCCAGAGGTAATCTGTATTATTATTTCTTTCTTGACCTTTTTTTCTGATGACACCCTTGATGCAAGCCACAAACTTCCCTTTTCCCTTTCTGTCATGGTTTAACCCCAGTTGGCAACTTAGCACCATGCAGCCACTCGCTCACCCTCCCCCCTGCCCCGGTGGGGTGAGGGAGGGAACCGGGGAAAAAAAAAAGTAAACTCCATGGATTGAGATAAAGACAGTTTAATAGAACAGAAGAGGAAGAGAAAATTATGATGATGATGATGATGAAGATAATAATAATAATAATATTAATAATAATAATAATAATGATAATGGTCTGGAATAGCCCTTAAGCCAGTTGGGGTCATCTGTCTTGGCTGTGCCCCCTCCCAGCTTGTGCATCTCCAGCCTTCTCAGTCGGTAGAGCATGGGAAGCTGAACGGTCCTTGACTTAGTGTAAGCACTGCTCAGCAACAACTAAAACATCAGTGTGTTATCAACGTTATTCTCACCCTAAATCCAAACCACAGCACTATATCATATGCTAGGAAGGAAATTAACTCTATCCCAGCCAAACCCAGGACATTTCCCTACTGCAAAATACTCGTGAAGCAGCTTCTTTCTCAGAGGGGAGCAGCCGTGCTGGTTAAGATCCGGTCTCCAGCCATCAGCAGCACTTGCATGGCAGGAGAACAGGGCATGCCGCAGCATCCCTTTCCATGCTATACTTTCCCTTCCTACTGTACGTCCCACATTTTTTCTGTGAATGTCAGATGACTCACTGATTTATTACAGACGTATTTTTTTTATCTCGTTGGCAGTCAATCTGCTGCAAACCACACTGCATTTTATTTGTTTGCTGTTCTCTAGTAACAATCCTCAAGAAAGAAACAAACAAAATGATAAATTATAGACAATTAAGGGGGGGAAAAAGTTAACAAATATGTGCCTACTTCTATAAAATTCCAGCTGTCTGGAGACGGGGCTTGAAATGAAAGCTTACTGCCTTGCTTTTTCTGTTTGGACTTCAACCACCTGCGCAGCAAACGTTTGTGAAGGTGCCCTCGAGTGAGGAGCTGGGGAAGGGCACAGGGAGAATTGTCAAAATAAACATCACATAAAGTGAAAATAGCTCCCTTCTTACTATAAAAATATCTCCATGACAGAGTCTGGGCTGAGCTGACTGATGGCATCCAGGAAACAAATGTTTATAAATGCCTAAACTAGAATTTACAAACATGCAATAGCAGCTTTAGTGAACTAGCCATCAAAACCTGAAACCTTTGTCCAGATGAGAATGCTTTAACTACAACAGTATAATTGAAAGAGTAGAACAAACAAACTAATAAAACACAACTGTAATACCAAAGCAATTCCACAACATGTAGCTTATTCCCTGGTAAGAAGTATTTTCATGCATCTGCCGCAGTGATTATGCCTAATTATTCAGTTTAAGGGGGAAAAAAAATCATAATAATGAATTAAATTTATTTTTAAAAAGCCCAGGACTCCAACCTACACAGTCCCTAGAAGTTATTACACGTCCTCCAGCTCTGCTTTCTTAGTGGAATGCAGTTAGTACAACCCGTCCGCCTGAGTCAGGACCTTCAGGTCTGAGCCCAACATGGAAAATACAGCTGGGTGGTATCGCCAGGAGAGCGCTGCATCATTAAAGAGTCTGTCCTTCAACGGAGAGGTGAAATCAAGCTCCCTAATCTCTGGATGAATAATCTCATCATTTTCCTCAGAAAACATCTCACCAAGCAAATGTAGCTGGGTCTTGCCCGGACATGTTTTCTATAGGTGGGAATCGATAAGACATGGATGAGGGTGTGGAATGGCCCTTCTTGGTGAACCTGGCTACATTAATCATTCCGTGTCCCACAGACAGCAAAAAGTGTTGATGGAATAGGTTTAGACATACTTTGGGGTTAGAACAAAGCCTGTGTCACACCAGCTCAGCTAACATTAGTTTTCATGTTGGTGGTTGTCTGGTATGATGCAATGGAAAATTGCTAATAAAATTCTGATGCGCTGTCAGCTCCCGTGAACTTTATCTGCAGGCAGGAGGGTGTCACAGAAATAGAGCAGCTTCCCAGGTCTTGCCACAGACACCTCCCTGGGACAGGAGGAGGGGAAGACTCAGATCACCACTGCGAGAGAATTACTTTTCTCACAAAAGGGGTTTTGACTTTGAGGGCTTTGCATCTTTATTTTATTTACCTTCTGTTAGTCTGTTTAACCCACGCCGGCCAAAATTCAGCTGTCGGCTTTATAGAGACAGGCAATGCACCGTCATCATCCCTGTTGCTGGGCTAACACTTCACGTGGCAAAAGGTTCCTGCTGTCTCTTCTGAGAAGCTCCGACACCTTTATTATTTGCCTCACGCTTTGAAATCTGGCAGGAAGAAAGCGATCAGTACCGAAAAGTGCCTCGTGTTTCTTCTGTGGATTTCTCTTCAGGTATTGCTACGATAGAAATGACTGAAAACTTACTATTTCCTCACTCCTGGAGGAACTGCTGAAAGAAAAAAATATTGGCAGCACATCAGAACTGTAGCTGATTACAAAGATTCTGAAGAGAGGGATTCGCACACCACCAACGCAGCTGTGAGAACTGATACGGCACTGGCAGTGCTTGGAAACTGCCAGAGCAGATGGAGCAGAGGGTCTGGGAAAGAAGAGCGAGTCCAGGTTTCTCCAGGTATCACCCAGTGGTGTTCCCTGGCCGAAGGACACGCAGGATCCTCCAAGCTATTTCCTTCCCCATCCCCTCCCGACGTTATTCCCTACCACATCCCACAGGTGACCTGCAATAAGGGTTCTCCTGGTATACCAGACAGGCTGCCGGCTCTCCTGCTTGATACTAAGTCTTATGCCTTTTTAGAGAATCTTGCCTATTCTGTGGGTCAAGAAAACCCCAAACCACCTGCTGTCCAGCCCCAAGCTTCTCACACCTTTTACTCTGGGTTCACTGAGGAGAGAGCGTTGCAATCTGGCACTTACCACTTATCCTGGCCATCAGCCCAACTGGCAGGTCCTCCACAGCAGCCTCCAGAGAGAGCAGGAATTGGTTCGGGACTGGTGCCAGCTTTCCTCAGCAGGGTCAGGGAGGTAGGAGTAGCCTTGTTCATTGAAGTAACTGAAGGTGGAGCTGAGGGTCCCCCCCACTGGACTGAACATTTGTCTGTGCAAGATGAGGAGCATCCATGGCTCACTGGGACATTTGCACCTCCCATCTTGAGCTGCCTTGACACACAGGTCAGGAGGTATTTGCTCTCCGAGGGGAGGAAGGTAGCTCTTGGAAATACCTTTGCAATGTAAATCCTCAGGGTGGCAGGTTCAAAACCCAAACCTTTGACAAATCCTTTTGTGATATTTCCTTACAATGCTGTTGTTATCACACACCATCACCAGTAAATTAATTTACTGGAGTCCTTACGAAGTGGAAGTACAAAATGGGTGGAAATCCATTCAAGGCAAAGCAAACCAGTGGGACAGCAGGGTTCGTCTGGACCTTTTCCGCACTCAGCCACGCATAGTACAAAAACCATTGCTCCTTTTTTCTTCACAGCCCACCTCCTGGGCTTCTCCCGCTTGTCAAGTTTAGTGCAGCTGCACACTGAACAGCTATGCCTGAAGCACGTTCAGTGAAACCTTCAAACCAGGAAATATTTATGCAAAAACTTCTTGCAATATTCACCCAGTTCTAGGGCTGCTTTTCTATATTTATTACAAGGGAAGAAAAACAGGTCGAAAAACACATGTTGTGTGTAATGTTCAATACAGTTTTTAAAACATGGGGTTTGAGCCCAAGCAAGCAAGTGGCATCTTTTGCTTCTCTTACATTTTCACAGGATCTGCGTGATTCAAGTTTGAGCGTATGGCCAAAAAACAATGCAGAACTTGTGAGCCGAAGGTAATATCCCCGACTTCCTGGCACAAAGCACCTTTTCCCTGCAGATACTCTACATTGCTTCATCATTTGGCTCTTTATTTTTAGCAGCTTCCAAAACTGATAAAATGTATATTGTTACAAACATTTTGGATGTACATTTTCAAGGCCTTGTGACCATGAAGTCATACTTGTGCGTGTCATTCGTTCCATTCGTGATGAGCCCGAGGTGCTGAGTTCATTTCTGAATCCAGATGGGTATTTGGAGCCTTATTTTTCATCTGGGCACATGATCAGATGCATTTCCCAGCTAAATGCATATCAGTATCTGTACTTTTTGAGTATGCAGAGAAAAATACAGCCAGCTTTATGTTACTACAGAATGAGACGATCAGCATTTCTCTCCATGCAGAGGACAAACTAAGGTGCAACAGTAACACGTGAACACAGAAAGTGGAATCCCCGTAACCTTCTGAAAATTTTAGTCTGTTGCACATCTGCCTGGATTCAGTATCTTTTCACGCTTCCTTATTTTTAGCTTGAGAAAGAAAGAGAAAGCGTTGTCTAGCCTGCAACCTTACAGCAGATTAACTGCTCAGGGGGAAAATACACAGCAGGCCCAAATGCAAAGATTCGGATGAGACCCTTGTTACAAATTTCCACACTGCATCCTGCAGGCTAACTCATTCGTTTGGGAATGCATGTAGTACAGACCACTATACTGTGCTACAAAGTCATACTGAAGTTAGTATTTAGGTCTATTGAGATTGCCCAGGCTCTGCAGCAAGGGCGTGAAGTTGGGGCTTGTCCTTGAATCAAAAGTTGCAGTTCCTGAAAGCAGGAAAATGAATGCATGTGGTATTTTCTATATATGCTGTATACATGCCAGTTAAGCTCCCTTTGCCCTCAGCTTCAAGATTTATGACTTGCCGCAGAGTGCTAGTTTCAGCTGCTATCCAGATTGGCGTTATAGCTGGTTAAGAGCTAGCTAGAGACCCAGAATGGGGACCGGGGTTTTTACATCCCCCACCAGCAGGCAGCACACCGGCCTTCCAGGGAGCGTGGCAACACGCATCTGTAAAATGGGCATAATAATCCTTACTTGTCTCCGGTGTAGGAAGCTTAATTAGCAATTTTAAATCGTCTCGAGATCCTCGGAGGGATGGCGCATATGCTAATAGAGTGAGTAATTTGGCACAAATGTGTTATCACACCTACGACTTTATTACCACGTAGATATGCTAGGGCAAATAGAGCAGCATGCGTCCCAAATGCTGTGGAGACAAATAGCTCTGGAATTGCCCAAAGGCTTCTAGCAGAAAAGAGGGATACACCTACTGTGCACAGGTTTTATTATAGCACATACTGATATATCAGCAGCCCACAACTTTTCAGCCCTATAGACAAAGACATCCACAACCACAGGCTTTCTGGCAGCACACAGATCACCTACCCAAAACCTTTTGGGAACCACTTAGGGGTATAGTCACAGCCACAACTTACTGGCAGCGCACAAAAGATATGTCTGTAGTGCACAGACTTTCTGGCAACACAGCTGCATCCCCAGAGCCTGGTTTCCTCCCAGCAGTGATATACCAATCATACCACATCCCTTAAGGCAGAGAAATGATACAGAAATGCCTCACGTTGCAAACGCAGATGCCTTTGAAAAAGACTTTTTTTTTTTTTTCCCCCGAATACAGTGGATAACAGGGGCTCTAACTGTTACCTAAGTGCCAACAATGTCAGAAGCTATCGGTGCGTGAAGTGAATGCTCAATGTTAATAAAATACGCCCAGTCTGACTAGTCTGTACGTTCTGCTAAGCTGTACAAACCAGGAGAGCTCTCTGCTCTCTGCCCTCGTGGTTTATGTTTCCACCAAGAACCCGTAATAATGAAAGCACTGACCCAGCAATCAGCGTTTTTGAGTGCAGGCCCTGAGATTGCTCAGCTGGGTATCGTTTCTTTCTCTAGAAGAGAGCATGTAATGCAATTAATCCAGCTAGTGGTACACTGCATGTGAGGGGGCGGCCGCTCCTCCATATGAACAGAACAGCTGGCATTTGAGTATTTCCTTATTTCTGAGTATTTGACTGTCAAAGCTGATGATGTTCTTTGACACAGGGAAGACGAAAAGTAAGGGAGGAGTTATTTAATAATATGCAGCAGATCCAGATTTGCTGTTAATTAGGATTATAGCGAGAATAAAATACTCTGGGATTTACTTTAATCTCCACGAGGGGCTAGGTCTGTTTGGAAATGTCAGTGCTCATGCTACAGCTGATCTACGGGGGATCACTGGGACCTCGAGCTTTTGTCATGGTGACTGTCCTCATGTCACACTCAAGAACTATTCAAAATGGTGTCCTGATTCCCAGGTGGTTTGCTGGCTGCAGCTGAGCAGTGTAGTGGGAATGTAAAGGAGTTTTCTGTTGCCTTGTGGCTTCTGCTCTCAGCTGGGAGGGCAGCCAGGAGGGCTGGAGGCAAGTGGCTGCCAGATCGCTGTTCGTCGTTTTGCTCGTCCTTTGAGGATTCCAGGGACGAACAGAGCAGGACATCTCTGCCACTTTCGCACCACCAAAGGAGGAAGAGAGTGGAGCCTTGCTGTGCAGAAGAGAAAATTATCTGAAGCCGTTATTAATGGCTTGCCAAGTAATAAAACAAAGCCACTTAAATTTTGTCTATCATGCAGCAATAAAATATGCCCATTACCCTGTAGGATGTGACTACACAAGGGCTCTGGAGAAATCCAGGGTAGGATTTGGAGTGTGTTGCTCAGGCTTGTCTCCAGTAGACGTAACTCACCAAAAGTGATTCGGCCTTCTCTCTAGCTCACTGCTATAGCCCAGTGGGCGACTAGCCACACTGCACAGGTTTGTGAGAAAACACTTCTATTGGAGTATGCCTTCGGGTGTGCGGCTTTGTGTGAGGGGTGATATGCACTTGCAGTAGGTGCAGATTTTTCTGCAGCTGGTGCTCATTCACCTTCTTCTGCAGCATGAAAGGCAGGACAAAAGGCCTCTTCTGAAGGCTTTGGGGAGCCATAGTGGCAGAAGGGTTGTCCCATGGAGCCTCCAGCATTGGAGACTGAGAATTGTGAAGACCTGTGTGGTTATGAGTGAAAGGCGTTGCTTCTTCCCTCAAGAGCCTGCATAGACATATAGGGCTGGAACCATGAGAGAAGCCTTTTTTAAGTATATTTGACAGGTCTGGAAAAGGGGACTCAGTACAGCTGCTTCCAGTGCTGTAGCTTGTATGAGAGGTTCTACACAAAGATGAAAATGGAGGTGGATGAAAGAAGACTGCTAAGTGTACCGATACACTTACATCCCAACACCTTCTCTTGGGCCTTTATTGAGCTCTGTGTTTGCTGCACGATGGTTTTGTGGGGGCACTGACAGCATCTGCCATGCGCTAGTGGAGCGGGAAAGTGCACTGTTCTGCTGTATGATAAAATGCTATCAACAGTGTTTACAAAAAGAAAGTATAGTCCATATCTGTATGGAAAGCTTGTAAAATAAGTTGCCAGCACAGCTTGTACTTAATGGCAGTGAGAACTAAAAAGTATATTAGTAATAATAACAATAATAAAAAAGTAAGTCTTAAGGCTGGTATCTTGGACATGAAATTGCAAATGAAATATTTCCAGTTTGTTGGGTTATGCCTAAGTACAGTATGTCTTTCTAGGCTATATCAGGCTCCATTCCTACTTCAAAGTTTACTTTGATCTTCCTTTATTTACATTAGCCTTTGCCACAGTATTCACAGAGTTTTCAATGACTGCTCCAAGTCATGTATTACACACTGATAAGCCAAGTTTTAAGTCAGTATTGCAATGGTGCACATTATCTGGAATAATGATAATAACCCCAGCAGTATGAAGTATTATCCTTATTCCTTTAACGCACACACATCAGAATTTATACAATCTCAGTGGTGGCACCAGATAATTAGGGACAGTTTCTAACCCAAACTCCCCAAAGTTCTGTGAAAGTTGCCTTCTAGACCCAAAACTCGTGCTCAGTATGCTTTTTCACAGAGTGTGCTCCCTCAGAATGGTACATAATGGCACATAATGGCACATAATAGTATGTAATGCTAAATAATGAACAAACTCTTTACCCATGAGAGGTACAAAAAACTTGCACCAGGAGAACCAGCCAAATAAGGCTCAAGATAGGCACCAAGCGCGGTGGCAGAAAGTGACTCTATATCCCGTCTGTATGTGTCAGGGAAGCATAAAATGTGCAGGGTTTTAAACTTTTTTGCCTAGATGTAAGCAACCCACATGTTTGAGGGCAACAGAAAATCAAGCTCTAAATGCAGAGTCTCTTTTGCACCTCTTGGCCCTCCCTTGCCTGATGCCAGGCGCCAGGGCAGGCAGAATGGTGGCTGGCTTGGTTGTTCCGTGGAAATCACAAGACAACCTGGCTTCTCCATATTTCTAAACATGCTGAGGAGGAGGCAGGAAGTTTCAAAGCATTAGCTCTTCATTATTTCCTTACTTATAGCCAGGTCTGTTTAGGAAGTATGGTAATAATAACACTGTAACAAATGTCATGATAAATTAGCTAGCATTTTGCAATGCAAAATCCTAGATTTTTTCCCTCCCTTTTTTGCTTTGGGTAGGCAGTTGAAAGGGTGATGTAATGGAGACTGGTGAGATGATCCAAGCATTAGGCCATGAGTTTCATTTTCATTAAGGCTGCCTTAGCCTCCTGGAGAGCAAGGGAATGCTAAAGCAAGCAGGTATACCGGCAATGACAGACAGTGTGAGAGGACTATGAATGACTTTGAATGCAGATTTTATTCTGTAATTTGCACTTGTCAGAAGGCTACAATAACTATATCACTCACATAGGGTGTGGAGTATGAATATTCCACCACATTTTCCAGAAATCAGACAGTTGGTACAGAAGACATTATGTAAACACCAAGCTTCTTGCTCCCATTAAGAATCTGTTGCAATCCAAGTAATGTTCCAAACTTCAATGTGCTTAGATTCTTTAGATTACAAATTTTATTTCTGTAGCAATCCACCACGCTTCCATCATCATTTAGGATAACAATAGGAAACCAAATAATGCATTCTGCCAGCCGTACGGAAGGCTAAAGGGAAGAAAGCCAACCTCGTGCCCTGCAACACATGCATAGAAGAATGCCTAGGAACATATACCATTTTCCATAATGCTGTTTTAAGAACAAATGTACTCTTACCAGTATCTCTTGTTGCAATAAGTCTAGCTGATACTGCAGTAAATAAAAGATTTTTTTTTTAAAACAAAAATGTCACATTAATTACTGCCAAATGACCAAGTAGTAATAAATCAATAGTGAGAAGCTATGGCAAAATATTTGGATAGTTGTATTTAAAAATAGACCTGGAATTTCTGCTTTGTGAGCTGCTGATTTTTCCGTTGATTGCCTTGTTTAAAATGGAGTGTTAAATGCTAAGTGTCGTGGTTGAACCCCGGCTGGCAACTCAGCACCATGCAGCCGCTTGCTCACTCCCCCCAGAATGGACGGGAGAGAGAATCAGAAGAGTAAAAGTGAGAAAACTTGTGGGTTGAGATAAAGATAGTTTAATAGGGAAAGCAAAAGCCGTGCACACAAGCAAAGCAAAGCAAGGAATTCATTCACCACTTCCCATGGGCAGGTGGGGGCTCAGCCATCCTCAGGAAAGCAGGGCTCCATCACACGTAATGGTGACTTGGGAAGACAGACTCCATCACTCCGAACATTCCCCCCTTCCTTCTTCTTCCCCCAGCCCATACACTGAGCATGACGCCATATGGTCTGTAATAGCCCTTTGGTCAGTTGGGGTCAGCTGTCCCGGCTGTGCCCCCTCCCAACTTCTTGTGCCCCTGGCAGAGCTGAGAGCTGAGAAGCCCTTGGCCAGTCTAAGCACGACCCAGCAACAACCAAAACATCAGTGTGTTTTCAACATCATTCTCGTACTAAATCCACCACACAGCACCATACCAGCTACTAGGGAGAACATTAACTCTGTCCCAGCCGAAACCAGGACACTAGGTAATTCTCATTTGATACAATGTAGTGTGTGCAAGCTGTGAAAGGAAAGGACAATTAGAAGCCCAGGAATTTAGATGTGATGTTGGACTCAGTTCATTTTTCTGTAATTATCTTGAACTTTCTGTGTCCCAATTTCTCTGTCTTTCAATCTAAATAAACTCATAAACACACACCATTCTAATTTTACATATAGAAAATACGGTCAGTATTTTCGGTGAATGCCGACAAGAGGATTTTAACCTTTCCTCTTTCACAACATCGCTAGCACCGGCCTGGGAACGATGCCAGCCATAAACAAAAGTCGCAGCCTTTCGGCTTTCATCGTACGCCTTAGCGGATGGCATGCGCTTTGGGGAAAAGCCTCTATTACAGTGAAGAGGTGTGAAAACTGAAGTAGGACAAGGGATGACTACCATATTCCAAACGGGAGGTAAAAGGGGAGCTGGACACATTACTCTTGTTGCCACTGAAACCACTCATCTCTGTCAGTAAGGAAAATAAACAAGCAGAGAGCGGCAGCTGATGCTGTATATTAGAAGTCTGCATCTGCTGCGTTGTTCGGGGTTGACTGGTTATAAAATCAGCGGAGCAGCTGGAAGAAGAGACTGCAGGAGGTACTGTCTGTGGGAAAGGAGACCACAAATCCTGTGGAGCACAGAGGCACCACAAATTAAAGATAGGCTGTGCCCCTCCAGCTCAGATGGGAATGTAAAAACTTCTAGACTTCAGGATATTTGGATTCCAGATTGGGATGCTTCCCATCATAAAATACGGGGCATTTTTTTTCAGGATCCAAATGCAAACTCCATCAAGTTCATAAAAGCATGAATGAATTGCTTTTTATACTTAAGAGCCTAATCTGCAGTGGCTATAAATCTTTGTAGGTCCATTGATCTCACCAAGAATCTGACCTAAAAGTTTTAATGTTCTCTCTATTTTTTTCCTAAACATTTGTTTAGGAAATGTTAACAGCATTTCGACTGGAAATGTCAGAAGTGGTTCACTAAACCTCACAATGCTGAAAATTTCATTTTAGAGAGACATTAGTGGAAAAAATTTAATGACCAGTTCTTTCTGTTCAAGAGTGCATTATAAGCCATAACAGGCAGGTAATCTCTCTTCCACGATGCCTTTTTTTCCTAGAGTTTTTATTGAATTGAATGAAATTATATAGCTCCTGCTTGTATGATTTTTTTTTTCTCTTTCAAAACCAAAAAGCATCGTAATTGCCACAAAAATTGAATTGCACTGTCAGGTCACCATCCTGGGTTGCTGTGACCAGCAGGGGGTCTTGGAAAACAGTATTAATCTGGAGGGCTTTTCCGTAGTAGGATCAACGCTTTGCTGACCTGCCATGAAATCATCTTGGGATGCACAACTCTAAAGCAACACCAACGAAGTTTTAAGAAAGGTATAAACCAGGAACCCTGCTATCCAGTCTGGGTAAAATGCCAGCCCATTTGGATATCCCCATGCAGTGAGCCAGCACAGATTCCGAATAAACTTCAGCTGGGGAGAGGTTAAGTGAGAGAAAACACAAAGCTAGAAATTCTTAAGGCGCAAATTGAAAAGTTTCAAGGACATGTGTCAATGAAACGTCCAGCACCATCTTGTGGCATTATTGTTAATTCAACCAGTTGGTCTTTCTACTGTGAAAACTACGTTAACTCTTCTGGTTTTGCCCCCTGAAGAGAACTGATCAGAGATTTCTTGTTATAAAGCGAGAGTACGGCTACAGATCTGCTGACAAAAAGAGCAAGCTTAAGACTAGCAGTATCATTAAAGATAAGACGTCTCCTCAAGTTCAGATGGGCACATAAACTTTTCAACACTTGCCGTTATTACTTGAAAAGTACTTAAAAGCTATAATTAAGGAGCGTTTATGAAACGCTGTTAGGCAGGAGCTAGCCGAGGTGATATCATGTGTGCCCAAAGCAGGATGGGGCAGAAGGTGAGAACGCCTATACTCAGCATGAAATTTTGTGGCACCTGTGTTGCAGGCCCCCTCACAGAGCTGTGATCTGGGTCCTGCCTTCCCCTACACTGCCAGCATCCGGGGGGAGGCTGGGAATCCGTCACTCCTTTAGAAATGAGCTGAGGAATAATTCTCCTTCTAGATGGCCTGGCCAGCATTCCTTTCTCCATAAGATGGGATCGACTTTGTGCCGGCTATTACTGAAATAGAGCTGCTGCCACATTTGCTTACATAGCTGATGCATTACCAGTATCTAAGTCATTGTTTGTAGAGCGCTATGCAAGGCGTTCTGCATAAATGTGTATATAAAACCACATGATGCTCTCGGCTAAGTTTGTAAAATACCCTCATACAGCTTCACAGCTTCAGCCCAGAGTTAAATTGGGCCAAAGAATGGAAAGAGTCATTTATGGGAAGTTTTCAATATTCTGGACTACTGCTTCTTTGTCTTACTTTGCTCAAACAACAAACCCACCCAGCTGAATTTCCTTGCTTCTCCACATCTGTGTGTGAATTAATTTCCAGTGTGAGGAGCTTGGCTCACAGATGTGAACACTAAACCACATTTTTGTCCAATTCAGAGGAAAGTCTGGAAGCTCACCCTACCATTGCTTGAAAGCTGAAGTTTCTCTGTCTCTTCTACCCCAGTGCTTCTCAGCCTGGACTTTAAAAGCCTGTATTTATGAATAAGATTTTAGTTCACTCAGTCTTTGGCCTCTGCTGAGGTTGATAAAACATTCCAGCTTGAAACAGCACCTGGCAGGGGGGTTGTTTGTTTATTTTTAATATGGTTTGTTGCAGCAGAAGTTATATTATCATTACCAGATTCATTTCAGAGGTCAGTGGATTCTTTAACGGTTGGACTCGATGATCTTAAAGGTCTTTTCCAACCGAGGTGATTCTATGATTCTATGATTCTTTGGCCTCCACCCACAGCTAATGTAAACTGGTATAGCTTCACAGACACAATATCTCCCAAGGATCTGGCTATATTTCTTAGTAGTGTTCATGGCTACGCTGCAGATGTTGCTAATGCATAATGCACATGTGTATAAGTATCGATGTTTTTTTTTTTAAAGCCTTCGCTTTAAATTTTGAAGCTCATCCAAATCACTTTTATGAGGCCGTAAATGGCAAAAAAATAAAAAATAAGGGCAAAAGGATGTAGCACGTTCTTCAGTGCTGTAATTATTAGTTAATCAGAAAGTCATGATCATACCCCGAATGAAAATGATGGAGGTGATGTCCTCCTTATAACAAATACCTGCTGACATTAACCTCTGGCAGCAGGGAGTGGCCTTGGAGCCGGGTGTTGTGCTCTTTGGTGTGCCCTTCCCCAGAAATCAGGAACGGGATTGCAAAGGGAATTAAAATGGGGCCTTATAGCCAGCACTTCAGATTGTACCTTTCACCCCTCTGAGACTGTGTTCAGAGCCACGGAGGATGCTGTACCAGAGCCTGGGGACACAGAAGTTGGGGAACTCATCGTGCTCAAGCTCCGGTCATGGTACTGGCAAGTACTGGATAGATGCCTAAAAAGGCCTCTGAAGGGTTGATGATTGAGATCTAGGGTGGGTAATATTTTATTTTGTAATGGCCCTTTCAAGCAGGGAGCAAAGACAGGTTCTCGAGGTGTACCTTGGTAGGGTCGGCACCCGCGGTCTGGCACAGATACTTCTTTTAAAAAAAAAATAAATATTGGGGATAAACCCAACTGTGGACCAAAGGCAGGTAGGTTTTGGACAGAAGAAAGTTAATAGGTATTGAATCTCAGATTTACTTGATATTTAGTTTAGCTTTCAGTTTACTTGCTATTTAAGTGAGACAAGGCTGCACTTTGTAAAACTTCAGTCTGTAGCTACTGTAACTCCCCCTTTGCCTCTCACAATAAATCAGGCAAAACAGAGATCTGAAATAAGACACATGCAGGCACATGATCTGTAGTCAGTGACCACTGCAAGATATTTTAAGTTGCAAAGCAAGTGGATAAGATTACTTTACCAGAAAAGTTGAAATATAGTTGGGAATATGTATTAACCAGATGGGTGCCCATGCTTTTATAAAAAATTGCTTTAAAAACAGATGCCTGATCTCTAGCTGAAGGGATTACAGAATAAATAGCAGATTTGCCCTTCTAACTGCAGTTTAGTGAATCATTGGTAATATGTCAAACTCGATGCACATCAATAAACTGATTTAACGTGGAAGTTGTTGGGTGGGTTGTTTAGTTTTGGTTGCTGTCAAATGGAAATTCAATCTGTAATGTAAACTACAGCAATAGAATACCTTGATGTGCATGAAAAAATAAGGAAGAATTATCAAAATTCAGCATAGACAAAAGAAATTACCTGCTTTGGGCTAGGAAAGCAGACTGTGGCCTTACTATCTTATACAGGATAACTAAATTAATTCATATTCAGGAAAAAAAGCTAAAGCTATAAATTAATACATAATAATGATAGATAACCCAAGTGGAGAAAAAAAATTTATTTGCAAAAATATGCAAAAAAGATACAATATTCAGTAGTCAATCATTGAAAGAAATGCCTCCGAATGCTTTGAAAATGTTTTTAAAGAGAGACTTTCACCGTTGCCTATCTGGAAACTTGACAAATGAAGACTTAGTTTTCAATGCAGGATTATTGAAAACAATGTGTTTTTTAATAAAGTGTTATTTATTTTCCTTTTAAAATTAAAATAAAGACATGGCATTGGCTTTGACAATAAATTTCTGTAATGCAGCTTTGTATCCCTTATCTACCCAAGCCTGCAATTGTGCTCTAAGGGAAAAGGATGTTTTCTTTTGAGAATAGAAATGCACTATTTCTGCAGGGCAGCAATGTCTTCCAGCACTTCCTGGGAGCAATGCTTGTCCCAGGATACTTTAAAAACTGGGAATTATGTATAATTTGACAAGGAGCAGGCCCACTAACCTTACATTGAATACCACACAGCTGTTTGCTCGCTTCCACCTGGCATGGGGGAGAGAACTGGAAAAAAGTAAAACCTGTGGGTTGAGATAAAGACAGTTTAGTAATACAGCAGAGGAAAATAATAATAATAATAACAGAAGAAGATAATATACAAATCAGGTGATGCACAATGCGATTTCTCACCACCTGCTGACCAGTGCGCAGCCCATTCCCAAGCAGTGATTGCTGCCCCTGGCCAGCTCCCCCGTTTCTATACTGAGCATGACATCATATGGTCTGGAATAGCCCTTTGACCAGTTGGGGTCAGCTGTCCTGGCTGTGTCCCCTACCAGCTTCTTGTGCACCTGGCAGAGCAGGGGAAGCTGAAAAGTCCTTGATTTAGTGTAAACACTGCTCAGCAACAACTAAAACATCAGTGCATTATCAACATTATTCTCATCCTAAATCCAAAACACAGCACTGTGCCAGCTACTAGGAAGAAAATTAACTCTATTCCAGCCAAAACCAGGACACTTTACAACCAACCCTAACAGAAAACTGATATGTTTGATTCCTGCGACATTGAAAGGATTAACAGCTGAGACTGAATCCAAACCCCTCTGTTAATCCACTGAGCGAGCATAACATCAGCCCACTTGAGACGTTATTCTGTCACTGCCCTCTGCACCTTAAATAATTTTCAATGTCAGTAACAGTGGTGTGTGGCATGCCCATGCTGCTGCAGAACATCCCCCTGAGGGATGGGGCAGTTCCTCCCTTCACAAGGTGCAGCATCAGCGTGGCTGAGTGGGCTGGCCATGGGAGGCTGCTACCGGTTTCATTTCCTTTGCCTGGAAAAAAATCTGGTTTAAAATGCTTTTCTTCCCATTTCCATGGTCTGCCAGGTGGCTTCTTGAGTGATGTAATAAGGGAGAGAGCTGTTTTCTCTTCACCAGTGAGGGGACTTGGGTCCTCCGTACCCCCTAGCCCCTGTGAGCAGGAGAGGACCCTTCACCACCTCCTGGAAGCAGCCGGGGGGGCTGGGAGACAGGCAAGGGTGACAGCCCTGCAGCCAGGGTGCAGGTCACCCGGCATGCTGCAGCCCTCTGTCCCCACAAGAAGCTCCCATGAGCTTGATGACCTCCCTCCAGCCAGGAGTGACCCCTCCAAGGGGCAGCTGGAGGGCAATCGAGTGGTTCCCACTGGCTTCCTCCCAGTATGACCGCCTCCCCACCATTGGGGCGAGATGTGTCGTAGTTTCTTGATAATACCAAGTGGAATATTAGTGCTAACGTAGATGTTTTCATGTAGGACCTTGCTGATGGTGGAGTATTCCGGTGGAAATTTTCCAGTGGAAATTTGTTGATGGGGTAATGCTATTCTGGCATTTCTCTTGTAGGAGTTTGTTGATGGTGGTTTTTGAAGGAGTTTTCATGTGGGAATTTGTCAATGGTGGAGTGTTACTGTAGAAGGACCACTGGATTTATTTTGAGGTGCAAAGTGGAGAGGACAACAGTGGTTTAGTACAAGTTCATGGAAACAGGACTCTTGTAAGGGTCTGGTAGGTGCAGTGTGGAGGGCAAAGCTGAGGTTGCCTGTGCAATGCAATGGGACTGGTGCAGAGAGCTAAGGTGGGGGCTTTTCCAAAAGTGAAGAGTTGAGAGAGAAGCTGGCTGCTTCGGCCCCTTCTGCCTAGGCTGAGGAAGGCCAGGTGGAGCTGAAGTGTTTCCCCAATGGCTTACTGCACCACTCTAAGTCTGAACCTCCAAAAATCTGAGGTAAAACATAAGGTTTGCAGAAAAATCTATTCCTAAGCTGTATCATCTATTAAACAAGCAATGAGCTTTCCTCTGCACGGAGTAGATTTGGATAGAAGTGGTACTGTTTAACTTTATTTCAGGAGAGAATTTCAAGGGATATTGAAGTTTATTTCAAGAGAGGCCACTGTAAATTATCAAGTAAGACCACTTCTTATAGTGCTATTATAATATAATTAAATAAAATTCAGAAAGACTCTAGACTTAATTAAAGAAGAGGAAAGGCAACACAACTGTTGGCTTTGTAGTGAAAATGAAATAAAACTTGCCTTTCATGATATAGGAGAGTATTTTATTGTAATGCCTTGTCTACTAATTTACTTTGTGTCATAGAGACTCAAAGTTCAAAGAAAATCTCACCTAAACCAAGGAGAAATCAAGTAAAGCTGGTGGGTTTTGGTATTAAACCTAAATTACACCCACCTGAGAGAAAGGCGGGAACTTGAAACTGGGAGTGGAGAATGTTACAGTCTAGAAGGGAGCTGTCTTTGGAAGAGGTGGGCTGTGCTTTTGGGAGTGATGGGGATGTGGTTTTGGTAATCAAAGAGCAACAGTCAAGGCTTGCCTCCTATTTGGGAGAGGAGGGCAGTGCAGTTGTGGAGGTGGTAAGAGGGAAGGAGGATGAGGGCTGTATCCTCTTTGGGAGAGGTGTGGTTTGTAGTTCAAAACAAGTGCCGGGCTGAAAATTATTTTTTAGCGTAAAGCAGAGACGTGTTTCCAAGCCCAGGGCTATGCCGAGCCAGCTGCCTGGGTTCCCTCTGCGCAGTGACCTGATCTGGAACCAGGAGAGTGTGAAAGAGTGAGTGGAACTGTGCTGAGCAGTTTGCCTTGTGATAAGGACAGCATCTATGTGCCAGTTAAAAACCAAACCAACAAACCGATGAACTCACGCGGTGCATTTGGGAGCTGTTTGAGCAGGGATTTTCTTCTATGTGGCAGAAAGAGAAACAGTAAAACAAACCTCCAAAGCTAAGGGGGTGCACGGTTGTATTCCAGGTTCCCTTGGGGTTGGAGTGCCTGTTGGCAACAGGTTGGCTGTTAAAAGGCATGGGAGGCACTGGGGGCTCTAGAAACCTGATAGCTCGGCAGTCTTCACAGGTGGCTGGGGTATTGGCTACACGAGCGCGGGGAGAACATGCAGAATATTGCTACGCTGTTTAGACTGATTAAAAAAACCCCCAAACAAATCATAAGACCATTGCAATCAGTTCAAAAGACAGATATACTGGACTCCAAAGGAAGGCATTGGATGCGGTTGGAGTACTCGTGCAGGTTTGCTTCCCTGCCTGGCCAGGATGTCTCTGGTTTCCCTAAGTTAGTCTATTTGCTCCGAGTTTCTTTTTTCTCCCTTTTGTTCAGCCATCAAAAAACATACAGAAAGGAAATCTCCTCTCTAAGACCTGGGAGGTGGGGAAAGCAAAAAAGCTCCAATCCCCCTGGGAAGGGGAGTAAGTGCAGCTGTGGGATCTTAGTACACCTGTCTTGAATCTTTTAATCTTCCCCCAGCAAAAAATAAAAGCCCAGCCTGCCACCTGTAAAGATGGTAAGGAAAATTGTCCTTGATTTCTGGGGGATTATAGGGTAATACCTGGAACAGCCTTGTACAGAGGCGAAAGAGCATTGCTGGCTCTGTTCTTTTTCTAATTCCAGATGAAAAGTGTTTTTCAGCCTTTGCCTGCAGAAGTTCAGCCCATGCTCCCTGGGCTGAGGGAACATGCTTCATCTACTAGTTTATGTTTGCATGCTGTAGGCTTTTATTCTGCTGGTGGTCTGCAAAACTCGGCATCCATCATTTTCATCTGGTATAATGACTTGACATTTAAGTCACATTCTTCCCGTCTGCAGAAACTCAGCCGTAGGAAGTTCCCTGTGACAGGCCAGTGTTAGCAACAAAGTGCAAACAGGTTCATCCCCAAAGCTGTGAACCGTGGTCAACTAGGACGAAGTAGTTAAAAAAATGAAAGAGTAAAGTTTTAGAGGTCTCCTATAACTAATTATTTCCAGCCAGAGCCTGCTCCTGGGGTGACATTGGAGGAAGTTAAAGTTAATTAGCGGGTATTTTGGCTGTCGGCTCAAATTATATTTCTACATTCAGCTAGGTCAGAGTATCCAAACAATGAAAATATTTTCTGCAAGTCAAGCTCTTTTATCCTCTCTGCAGCCACTTTTCAGAAATTACATGAGCAAATTTTGGAGCTAGAGGTGTGGGTGGACACCTCAGAAGAGAGCAGCCTCAGGCCAGGACCCGCTCCTGAGCCAGTGCGCTCCTGCGTACCCCAAAAGCAGCCGCGTGTTCCAAGTTTCTGTTCTCCACTTTCTCTGATGCACAATCAAGCCCAAAACACCTCGTAGAAAGCTTGGCCAGGGGAAGGCTCCTCTCTGTGTCTGCTGCAGCCCCCCAAAGCTTGCCGCAGCAGGCGTGTGGCACCTTAGCTTGTGTGCAGAAAGGGGTCCACCAGAGAAAGCTCCTGGATCCCTCATCCGGTAATGGGCATTTCTTTCTTTTTTCTTGATTTAATACTTACTTTAACATTCGCATTCTGTTCATATCGTTCTGAAAATGAATAACCCATGCTGTTCTTGTTTTGTATGACATTGTTTCCTTAAGGTCTGCTGCATTCCACAAATGCCCACAGGCACCTGCACATGTCTCCAAAGTTTCTGTTGAGATGTCTGCTGGCTAAAAAGCATTCTAGTTGTTGCTACCTACCCTATTCAGATTTTCTTTATTTATACAGCAGGTAAGTACCTGCAGTGATATTCGCATCTGGGTGCAGCTCTATACACTATGAAAACCCAAGGGTATTTGTAGCCGGGTTGCAGGTTGAAGCTTTTATTTGAGAATGCACCACTGTTTATTCCCCACCTTTGGGCTGGTCTCAGTGAACGAGGTAGAGAATTATTCCTGGGCAGCCTCAGACTCTGCACTGAAAAATTGGTACAAAGGAACCTTTTATTTTCTAGAGCTACACTGTTCTTCCAGTTAAAAAAAAAGAAGTTAGCATATTGACATTTTCTCTTGTGCTTTCAGCTGAAACAAATTACTCCTGCTACTAATAGGTGTTTCCGCAGTCATGAACTAATTTCTTTAATAAAACTAAATGCATATCAAAAATACAGTTCAGTTGTTGCTGCCACTGACCTTGATGCAATACCTGTGCACTAGAAAAAGAAAAAAGTGGATTAGGAAAGAAGAGGACTTGAAAAATATGACATTGGGAAAAAGGAATGAGTTCTTAAATTACCACAGGGCAGGCAGAAATGCTTAAGATAAAAGTAAGGTGTTTAATGAAGTAATGAATCATTTCTTTAACTAGTTAGAATAAAGCTGGTACAAGAGCCTGGGTCTTCTGGATGTTGGCATATTTAGCAATATGATGTCCTGTTTAAATAGGCTGTTCTTATGAACCATCCATAGAAATGACTGTCAGAAAGGGAAAGAAGACAGCACTAGATTATATTTTGCTGAGCCTGAGTGTTATTTTCATTCAACAGGAGAGCGGACAATTTTGACTGGACTGGCTGATGTCCACGCTGTATCATCTTTACCATTAGAAAAACCTCTCAAAGCCTGTCCTCTTCACGGCCCACACTTCCCTTTGGCTGCCCCTTTGCAGTCCCACTCCAACTGCAGCTCTAGGCTTTCACTCAACCCAAACCTGAATCCTAAGCCTAAAAATAACCATAATCTGAGGATTATCCTTCCATATGGGCAACCAGCCATTGCCCAGGAAAAAGGTTCTTATAACCCAGGTCTCTCCACAGCCCACACTTCCCTTCGGGTGCTCCTTTCTAGCCCCACTGTAGCTGCGGCTCTCCAGGCTCTCTCTTTCTCTCAACTTTAAGCCTAACTTTTATTTAGGCTTGAGCCTGGAAGAAAAGCCCCTCAGTTATTGTCCAGATGAAAAATTCCTCACGTCACAGTCGCCTCTGAGGCCTCTGCTTTTCTTTACTAACATCCCTTGTGACATGGATTTATGAAATATCGGAGGCGTGAGTGGACATCACAAGTGCAAACCTCTGACTTTCTTAATTTTCTTCATTTATATTCAGTATCTTTATTCAGGCTGATATGTATAGTCAGGATTTCCAAGAGAAGCAGTCTGAAACTAAGTAACTGTTGAAGCTCTCTTTTTTTTGTGTGTGTGCGTGCAGATCACTAATTATTTGTATAGCACAAACCTTCTGAATGCTTCTTCCAAAGCAATAGCAATCCCTGAAGTGCAAAATCACAGGAAGAAACAATACCTGTGTTCCAAATAGATTCACTAGGAAAGAGGAGAAAGAAGAAATGACTCCTGGACACACATGTTTCTATTTAAGATTTAATGACGAAGTTGAACTTTTAGGCAGAATTTGCATCCTCAGTTTGCATTAAAAAAATGAACGAAAATACCCCCACAACCCGATGAGGTGAGATTCTGAACTCATAGGGCTGAATGTGGAATAACACAGATGTCCATTTCCTTATCTTCGTTCTTTTATACCGGCTTGGTTGCATGGATCAGGAGAAATGCTGTCCTCAGTAGCTTCCTGCGAAGGACCCTGCGTAGGGAGAACCAGCGGGGCTCAGCAAGGTGGGCTGGGGTGCTACGGCTGGGCCCCCGTGGACAGGCGTTACAAGTGCCCATAGGAGATCTATCAAATACCCTCTGGGTATGGAAATGGTTCACTTCTTTGCCATACTCATATATTTTTGCTTAATTAACGCTACTGTTCACTTCTGATTCAGGCACAGATTTTCAAAGGATTTGCATCTGCTTTCTCCAAATTAAAATGTGGCCTGCAAAAAGCAAAGTTTTCTACCAGCTTGTTGCTGAATTTTCTTTCTTCTCAACATAAGCAGGGAAAAGTAGCCTGACAGTATTCCTTTCATATAGCTTCTTCATTAACGGGATGCCCTGTATTCCACAGGAGGTATTAATTTATTTATTTAAATAAATCCAGCCATGAGTAATGGGTGGTAAGTAAAGCGCTTCCAATGGGATATGTTCTTCTCTAGCTGAAACTGGACTTTCTGAAGAAACTGCGCTGAAGCAAGCTATTTTATTTCAGCAGTGAACTTGATTAGATTTATTTATGCACATGCCTTTAGAAATGGGACCTACACTCACAAATCTCTGTGCAGCTAGAATGGCTTTTATTTGCATTGTCTGGGAAAAAAAAGTAGTAGTATTTTATTAAAATAGCAAGTTACAGTTTGACTTTTCTGCTATTTTATGTTGAGTGTTTACCACTAGGAAGAGATTGTGCAATAACACATCCCTTGAATTTTTAATACAACTCAGTTATTAAAATTCTAACTGTAAGCTGTTTAGTGGTATTTTCTAGGGGACAAGAAGCCAGAAAAGAATAAAACACCTACATATTTTCTATGCATTATTTTTGGCTACAGTATTAACACCACCTTCCATTTTGTGAGGCACGGGGGAGATGCTGCTGCCCTTGCCACCAAAGCGTTGTGGTGGCCAGAGGAGAATCCATGGGTAGAATCCCCCAGCAGCTTTGAGAAGCAGCTTCCAAAGCGGCTCAGGTACTCCGTTAATACAGGCTTGGTCCTGCTTCTCTTCAAACCGGTGAGAATTTCTGACGTTTATTTGAACGGAATCGGGACGCAATCCTGGGTCAACAAGGTAAGGTGATGTCCTTTTCTTAATAGAAGATGTAGCTCAAGCACTTTAAAAGTCAAGCACCTGGACTCAGAAATGCCAGAATTAAGCCTGTACGTGCAGCTTCAATTCTCCTCTTTTATGTGTGTGCGTTGCAACAGAGCCTGTATAATGATGTTCTGCTTTCTCCAGGAGACACTTGTTCTCTCAGATGTGCAGGACAGATGGAGAATATGGCAGGAATGTGTTTGGGGTGAGTTGGTTTCTGTAGGGTCCTTTTTCCCTCAGGTTTCCGTAGGGTCCTTCTTCCCTCACACGCAAAAGTTGGTTGGCAGAGAATGAGTCACGAGATATGGGGAGAAGTGTGCTTGCAAGTCTTGGCTGTGATCTTAATTGTGGCATTTCCAGATATCTGGTGTTTGATTATTTGGTGCTGTTGCCTGCACAATTTTTGAAAGGAAACTGAGCTTTCACACATTTAACGCTACGACACTGATGTGGAATGACAACAGTGACTCCTGGATTCATTTCTTAAATTTCTTGGCCTGTTGAGTTCAAGCAGTCTGTAAAGTAATAAGCTGTTAACCTTTTTTTTTTTTTTTGGCATGCCACATTTAGAGGGAGATCCTACCCTTTTCCAGAAAAAAAATATTTTGAAGGCTCAGGTCTGAACTTTCTGCCGTTTAAATAAAAAAAATCCAGAGGAGCCAATTAAATGCCTTTTTTATACTAGTATTTATAGGTACCAGAGCTAGGCATACAGACAATTTCCTTTGGAAAGCAGTGTTGTTAAATGGACAAAAATTTAAGATACGGTTCCTATGCTGGGGAATTGAATCTGCAGGACTTAACTCTGCTGATGGTCTCCTAGGTCAGGGTATGCAGGTTTGCTTAACGCTTTAACTTGTTGTTAAATTACCATCACTGAAACAAATGAAACTTAAAAAAGCTCTGAGGTGAGTTTTTTGTTTGTTTTTTTGCTTTTTCCCCACCCCTGAGATCACAGATGTGTGATGGGAGCTGAAGGAGGAGAAGGATGTGCACGTACCCTGATAAAGAGAGTAAAAGCACAGGATTGATCTGCAAGCTTAAAAAGCAGATATTCAATGGCTTTAAGTGGTTGTATCAGAATTTTATAATGGAATTTGATATGTTTATAATAATTGAAAAACTCTAGAGTCCAGCATTACACTTTTCTAAAAATTCCACTCCTGAATGTTAGAAGGATTAGGTCATTTGAAGAAATGCTTGGTAGGAATATTTTTGGCATTAGCAGAATGATAGATTTTAGATTAACTGCCATCCTGAAAACGGTTGTAAAAAACTGTTCAAATTCTCAAGAAAGCCTGAGCTAAGAAAGATAGATCATGGAAAATATTAACCTGAAAAATTAAAACTTGGAAAATTCAGAGCTGACTAGACCCAGAGGTTGAA
The DNA here is from genome assembly GCA_034008185.1 of Gorsachius magnificus. Lineage (NCBI taxonomy): Eukaryota > Metazoa > Chordata > Aves > Pelecaniformes > Ardeidae > Gorsachius > Gorsachius magnificus. Next base: position 7,886,009 of record CM067083.1, on the reverse strand, counting down.
ATGGGTGCTGGGTGACATTTCTCTGCCATTGAAGATGCTGCAAAGCCCTGGCAGAACTAGGTCGTTAGCGTCAGGTGACATTATTTAGGATATCTGCTGCCCTCTAACACCAATACGTAGGAATCACATACTGGTTTTTACTAGTAAACTAGAAAACACAGAGCCAGATCCTGCCCTGAGCTGCGCACCCTCCTGCCTCCTGTAACTGCAGAAGCATGCGCTGCTTCTGTTTTGCTGTAGCTTGAGAAGACAAACCATGTGCTGCTTTTGCCTATCAGCCATCATTCCTTTGATTTTAAACAGCCACCAGAAATGGGACTATCAATATACTTGTCGCCTGGAGCCTTCCCTCCAATGCCATCACACTTATAAAACCAAACCAACCCAACCCTTCTAGGGATGAAAGGGTCTTTTGGGTTGATTTCCACCCCCCTCCCCGCCTCAGTAGCTCTGTCTCTTGCACACATGCGAAGTCTGATTAGAATCATAGAATTGTTTAGGTTGGAAAAGACCTTTAAGATCATCAAGTCCAACCATTAACCTGACACTGCCATCCCACCACTAAACCATGGCCCTAAGCACCTTGTCTATCCATCTTTTAAATACCTCCAGGGATGGGGACTCCACCACTTCCCTGGGCAGCCCATTCCAATGCTTGACAACCCTTCCTGTGAAGAAGTTTTTCCTAATGTCCAACCTAAACCTGCCCTGGCGCAACTTCAGACCATTTCCCCTCGTCTACCGAGTGCATCACAGCTGCAGCTGCATTTACCAAAAAAACCACCCCAAACTAAATTTCAAAGGGACGTTATGTTCTGGAACCTGTGGAAAAAAAAATATAAAGGCTAAGGTATCGATGCCCGTGCTACAGAACTCAGTATATCTTCTCCCTAGAACCACCTGGCTGATGTATAAAAAGAGTTACTGCCATTTCTGAAATGAGATCATGAAGAGGTGGCTGTGCTAGCTACCGCTTCGTGCATATAATACTCTGATAGACCCTTGGAAGGATACCAGCGTAAATAAACCCATGGGAAATAAAATTTTCTTCCTGAAACTAAGCAGGTTAGCATTTTTTTTATGACTTGAAATTAGTGTAATAGGTATACCCAGACAGGATCATCTCGAAACATTTCTTTAAAATACCAATTTAGAAAGCTGTTTATGTAAGTACTGCAATTGCACTCTCTTTCTGCACGAGAAACACACGCTCTTCTGTGCAGTTTGAAAGGGTGAAGGGAAACTCTGTCCCTGCCAACCTAATTTCTTTTGAGAATTTATTTGTCATGCTGTGTAAGTCGTCAAATCTGAAGGAGAGGTCTAGCTACCACAACGAAGCTGAATAAGATTGTCAGCCAGTATCTCGGCTCCAGTTTTAGAAACTAAGCAGCTCATGCTAATGGGATTAGCCGTTAGCCCACTGGCACACTCGGTGCTGGTGACACTGGCCAATCTAACGAGCCCATGGCACTATGAAGTTAAATAAATTACAGGGAGCTTAAAGTGAGCAGCTGGTCTGTCTCCCTTCTCTATCTAGAGGTTGTTTATTTTTCTCAGGAGGCACAAATCATGCAATTTTCATAGTTATAGCCGAGACCTGGGCTCCTAACCGTGTCATCCAGCTCAGCAAAACACAGCTGCTTGCTTTGTGCATGCAGTACATCATCTCAGAGGCACTTATGGATGTTCCCTTTCCTTCTGCCTTCTAATAACAAGAGACCGACTTTGGTCCCTCTACTTCTCTGGAATTACATATAGAAATAAGAAAAGTTAGTAAAATCCTGCTGAATTGAACAGATGACAACAGGATGTAAATTGGTCATATCTTAAGAGACATTAATTTTCCATGATTTTTTAAACAGGTTGATTATCTACTGATGCTCTCAATTGGGGATTTAAAAGACAAATCACTATTTGTTTAGTGTTTGAGAAAGCACATTCACAGATCTTTAAGTACACCTTAATAAATCTGGTTTTGATGCGATTCATTACCTTGGGTTAGGTGGGAAGATGATAGAGAAAGCACTTCCACAGAAATGTCATATCTAGAGCCTTAATCCAATTGGCAAATCAAGTCACACTGACCACATCCACGCTATTTAAAATAATAGGTAGTGTCAATCCTGTTTCTGCTCTGGTCATGAATAACCGCTGCCATGGATTAAAGAGTCAAGAGGACTAGCAAAGCTTTTTTCTTGCTAAAATATCCGTGAGTCTCTTTGGGTGCTGACCGTAGATTTGTAACCTTCTGTGCATGTGTGGATAAGCCCTTTGCTACATGAATAATTCTTAGGAAGAAAGATTATTCTGAGGGTGATTAAGAGAAATTCAGTTATTTGTTTCCTGCAGATGGGGTGCTCCCTCCACAGGAAAAAAGGAAATATTTAAAGATCAATACAGAAACGTGAAAGAGAAATTATAGAATCATAAAATCATAGAATCATCTAGCTTGGAAAAGACCTTTAAGATCATCAAGTTCAATCATTAACTTGACCCTGCCATCCCACCACTAAATCATGTCGCTCAGCACCTCGTCTACCTGTCTTTTAAATACTTCCAGGGACGGGGCTTGACCACCTCCCTGGGCAGCCAACATCGTGCATCTCTAAGATATACCTCCCTTAATTTAGTTTACTTATAATCTCCTCTCTTACTTTTTCTTTCATGCTTCTGAATGTGTGAAATAATAAAATGAACGTGCTAAGGAAAGAATGGCGGTTCGCAGGCTCCAGTTTTGCAGAAACTTTTCAGCTACTGCCACTATCCTGATTTCAGCTGGAAAGGGCTGAGTGGCTTACAAACAACAAAATTTTGTGGTTCTCAAAAAAGTCACTGAAGAGTACTGCTGAGACTTGGTGCTGAGCTCTTCTGTTCTTAATCTGTGGATGAAAATGAGATGTAATGCCTGGCTATAAACCTTACTCTGGCACAGATAAGGCTGAGATTTCTCTCTATGTATAGGAAAACATGTCTGATGACTGTTGGCCAGATATATTTATTTCAGAAAAATCTTAAAACCACACTATATAAATGTTTTTGCTCGGGATCTGCTTTTAACTCAGTCTCAGCCTGCTTACATCTATATAGAGAGGAATCTGCAATTACCCATATTTTGATTTGTGGTTCAGTTCATGTCATCATCTAAGCTACTGCAGAAAGTAACTAGATTCAGCTCTTACAGATTTTTAACTAGAAGCCCCTTTTAAGCTGATGATTGATAGACAGGGAATCCCATTTTTATCAAGACCATAGAAAACTGCCTCAAGTGTGATAAAAGAAGAATTATTTGCATGCAGAGACCTAGGATAATTTCTTATTACTGGTATTGCCCTTTGGGAAAGACGAAAGCAGATGCAAAGAAAGGAAGCGTCTCGCCTAAGCTGTGATAAATCAATTGCCACTAGAAACAAAACCTGCCCTGTCGCTCAAGAGTCTTGTCTGGATACGTATATTAAGAGTAAACATAAGAAAAGCAGGATGAAAGTAGGGATATTGGAAACACGTATAGATGGTACAGGTGCCACTGCCCCACTTTTGCAGTATCGCAACATCCCTAGAAAATGGTCCAGGAATGCCTTCCCCTGAACTAGAGGGCTTTCCTAGAGAAATAAGTGGCAATAAGTTAAAATACCCAAACCAGACTAAAAGAATCCACTACCTGGAATAAGAAATTTTCTCTTGCTCCAGGGGAATTAGGCTGATACCTGGAACCAGCATGATGTGGATGAATGTAGCTTGATCTGTTCTCTAACAAAAGCCTCATGATGTGGATGAATGTAGCTTCATTTGTTCCCTACCAAGAGCGTCTGCTGACCCATGTCAAGCTGCCTCGCACCCTCAACTCCTGCCACACCACGGTGGTCCGACAGCCCAGGCCCGCCTTCTGCTTGCACTCATTTCATTACAAGTACTTGTGGGTAGCAATTAGCACTCTGGCCAGCTGCTATGTTAGATGGCATTTGTGTTACATTATTCAGAAAACTTTTACACAAACCCAATACTGTACACACAAGCTTTAGGAAAGCGTTTCCCCACCTTCTTATGAATGCCTGGATTGAGACTGATGGTCCTTTTGGCGTCTGGTGATGATCACAGACAGGTGATTTCTTGTTTATTAACTGTTCTTTACTATTCAGTGTATTTTACTTCCCTCTTTGAAAAGAAACAAAGGGCAAAAAACCCCCACCCAAAATTGAACAAAAGTCCCGTGTAAATTAAGTAACCAGTCACAGATCAGAAACATATTGAAGGGAAGTTTGAGAGCAGGCTGTAGATCGAAAATGATTCATCCAAGCAATTCCACAAGTACTCAGAAGTCAGGTCAGGTTTGCAAAGGGTTTGCACCCTGAACAATTCAGTAAAAAGTTCCCTGGACAAGGTATTTGCAGTGAATGCTTTGACTACTGGACTACTGTAACTGGATCCAGTTACATCCACCACACAGGCTAAATTTCTCACCCCGCCAGACAGATTTATCAGCCCTAAATCCCCCAGATGGCAGTCTGAGCTCATCCTCTGAGACAGTAAATTTACTTTGCTGTCATTCAGGTTTTCTCTCATTAAGGATCACGAAGACTAGGCATCCTGCCTTCTCTATGCTTCTCTCCCTGATATTTCTCTCAGATCTGTGACATCAAAGTCTCACTGTAATGAATAAAGACATTGAAAATATGAACTTCAAATACAGAAAATTAGTAAATTTTTTTTGCTTGATTGATAGCATGTTAGCAAAGTAGGAATGATACAGCATCTGTGGGCATGGCAGCTGCATTCTTAACAATACCAAAACCAAAAGAGAGGTCCCTAACTTTTAAGCACCTCTCTAGAGAGATCTAGCTTACATGCTGAAACCCCAGATATATAATATTCTAATGAGACAACTAATTATTTAAAAACCATGTACTTCAGATATGAATTATGAAAGAAATCCATCTTATTGGACTGTCACTGAATAAGCCTATGAGATTTAATTATCTTGCTTTATGTAAACCCCAAAGTGGTATCTGAAAGTTGTCTGGCAACGTATTTGTGAACTAGGAGCTCTTAAAATCTATTGCTGGCATTTAAGAACAGGTAAGAAATAGAACAAATGACTGACTGATACCCACTACAAGCAAAGCTGTGTTGCTGAAAAGCAATCACCTTACTTCGTTGTCTCTGCTTTTGTTTTCAACGTTCTGAACACCAGAAAACTGTGTTAAGCTTGTTCAGATTCACTCACAAATTAATTGTTACACAGAATTCTTGGCCTGTAAATTTTCCAGTCTAAATATTCAATATTTGAATTCTCATTCATATTGATTTGTCATAACTAGATTCAGTGGGGAGCACATATGCTCCATGATTGGGGGGGTTGGTGTAACTGGTAGAATCACAGTTGTAGTACAGGGTTTTTTTGGCAATGTTCTTCTATATTTGCATACTTTTTTTTTTCTAAGACTATTTCAGCCTGTGAAATTATTTGCTGAAATATTCATGAAAAGTGAACATGGATGGGAATAAGGACTATTGCAGTGAATTAATGACAAAACATTAATAAGCTCAGAAAAACTTGCACATTTTTTACTTGGCCTTTATATCTCTAGAAGAATAATGTAAGATATCGAGCCCAACAGCCAATGTGCTTTTTCATGGAACACTACGATCTGAATTCTGGGGTCTCAGGCAATATAGAAGAAGATTTGCCCACATTTCGTTAGCACGGAATGTCCTTATTGGAAGAAAAATTCTTTATGGACTGTATATGAATGCAGTAGTGACATTGTTAGGGTTACAAAATATATATGGTGAGTCCCCAGTCACTGCGCAGTCACCCGAGGCCGCCGCGGGCTTGTTGTCACGCCAGCCAGGGTGGCTGAAGGAATCAATGGAGGTAACAATTCCGCAGGACAGAAAACTATTAAATTCCCTCACTTCTCTTTCTGTATTCTTTATCTCATATTGGAGATGGCTGTGAGGCTGTCTTTAAATCAGGACCAGCAAGAGGCAGAGGTGAAAGGTTCTGCAGCAGCACTTTTTATTCACTTGTTTATATTATGGTGGTGTCCTTGAAGAACCCTAGATTGGGAGCTTTGCTGCGCTAGGTGATGTACAACTATAGAGACAGCGCTTAACACCTAACTGGCTATTTATCTCTTCCACTTGGGCCACATACATCATTCCCTCTTTCCTTTCAAAACTCCCCCTTTCTGCTTGGACACCTTTTGTTCTCCAGTGCAAATCACAGCTGCTTTTTTCTTTTCCCCCGCCCCCTCGCTCCTGCACGCTCTTCAGCTGTATCTTGTCTTCATCAAAACCAATTCAGTTAATTCTGCATTTTAAAACCAGGCTGTGGTGCCTGGCCCACAGTTGCTTAGCAACAGCTACCCTCCGCATGCAGCGATAACAGGCAGGCAGGGATGCCAGTCTGAGTCTGGCCCAGGAAGGTGAGAAAAAAAGGAGCAAGACAGATTGCCTCCCCCTAGGCTCTGATGCCGCGCATCGTATCGCTTCGTGCTGGCAGATATGTCAGAGCGGCAGGGCTTGCTTTCATTTCCAGAACTGGTTTTTCAAATAAAAAAAAAAAAAAATTGGCTCAGCACAGGACAGGAATCAAGTGTACACAACAGAGTATGTTTTGGATGCATATCTACAGATCAAAAATATTCTGTTATTTAAGCATTAGGCGTGGATTGCAATGAATCAAATCCCAACATGCTCTAGGAGAACCTGCTTTAGCGGGGGGGTTGGACTGGATGATCTCCCGAAGTCCCTTCCAACCCTTGAGATTCTGTGATTCACATAAGCCCAAAGTGTACCAAGGAGGAATGTGGGTGACTTTATTACACAGAAATTAGGGGACTAAGTGTGGCAATGTCCAAGCCGGAGGCCTGGTGTTTCCAAGATGATATGTAGCTACAGATCCTTTCTATCCCAAGACTGCCTTCCAAAAACGCAGAGGAAACTGTGGGAAGAAAACTTCTGGGATTTTCACCATCCTCTACAGGTATTTGTATGTGGGAATATACCTTGTGTCTCTGTTAAAACAGTGTTTAAACCACATCTTTAGGTGAAAATGAAGAAATGCAAAAGATAAGATTCTGAGTTGGCAGCATCGATCACAAACATTCAGTGATGAAAAAGGACCCAGATTATCTTAAAAGTCTTATTACTTAAAAAAAAATATCTGGAATATGAATTTAGTATTCAGATCATCTAGAGTTTGGGTGAAAACATTCTTTTAACTGAAGGCCAGGACAGTAAACAAAACTCTCCAGAAAGATTTGTGGATACAATCTCAAGAGTAGTCAAGTCGAGACACCAGTCTTCATGCCTTCTGTATTACCCCAAGTTGCAAAGGATGAATTTGGAGCAAGGCACAGACACCATTTTGTTAAGCCTTACAGGCTGTTGTAGATAAATTTCAGCTGCAGCTGCCTGCAGTGACCCACCTAAGCATGTAGAGAGGAAAAGAGACTGCTTAAATCCAGACTTAACCCAACTCAGAGGGATCAGAAGAGTCACACTGTCTGGCCCTCCCCATTTTCACTCCGGTCTTGCCTTTGCTGTGGGGGTCAGTACGTCTAGTCTAGGGACAAAGTGGAAGTAATTTCTTCAGTATGTTGTTTTCCCTCCACAAACTCAGGCTTAGCATGTATTTTTCTACATGCAAGAAATATAATTAATAGGAAAAGAGAAATATTGAGCCTATCTTTCCATCCTCTGTTCTTCAAATACGACCTTTACTAAATTTTAGAGACTGTCTGTAATGGCAGTAATGAGTCTTCATGCTTCTAGCCCTGCCCCAGTCCTGCCTCGTGCCTGTGTGGGAGCTCGGAACAAAGAATTCAATGCCTTGTCCACTGGATAGACAGAAAGGTCCATTACAGATATCCCAAGGCAGACCGTTTTGTGACATCCAGCTCCTTTTATATTTTTATTTTTTTATATCTTTATATAAATCTGAATTTAGAAATGTCCTCATTTCAGCTGGGACAGTTAATTTTCTCCCTAGTAGCTGGTATGGTGCTGTGTGGTGGATTTAGTACTAGGATAATGCTGATAACACACTGATGTTTTGGTTGTTGCTGGGTCGTGCTTAGACTGGCCAAGGGCTTCTCAGCTCTCAGCTCTGCCAGGGGCACAAGAAGTTGGGAGGGGGCACAGCCAGGACAGCTGACCCCAACTGGCCACAGGGCTATTCCAGACCATATGACACCATGCTCAGTATGTAAGCTGGGGGAAGAAGGAAAGGGGGGACGTTCAGAGTTATGGCATTTGTCTTCCCAAGTAACCGTTACGCGTGATGGAGCCCTGCAGAAAAATCACACTAGAGCCAGTTTACCCGGCTGCCTCCTACGGTTATTCTCTAACACCACCAGATGCTCATTCAAGAGTTGCACTCCCTGCCTAACGTGGCTAAGCTCGCAAAAGTTCCTCAAGCCAATTCTGAAATCAGGCTCGTTTTTACATTGCTTGGCATAGCTGGACAGACTGACATAGGCGCTCGGTATCTCGGTATGGAAGACACACGTGTGCAGCCTTCCAAATAGCAGGAGACAGTAGTTAACCAGACATTTCCAGCACACCCCTCCGGTATGCCATCGCACCGCTTGCCCCTCCCAACACAAATTCCAGAATCACAGCATCACAACAAAGAGGAAGGCCTTCCAGAACCACTGGAGGTTGTCTGGTCCATCCCTGCCCCTGCTCAGGCAGGCTCACCTGGAACAGGCTGCCCAGGACCGTGTCCAGATGGCCTCCAAATATCTGATTCCAAAACAGACTTTCACAAACAGCAACCTGACAAACTGAACTGCAATATCATTTGCAACACACGCCACAGGCCCAGGTTTTGCCTGACTCTCCCCTACCAATTTCAGTATTCTCTCCACCACACAAGTCCAGCAATACCACCCCAGCAAAGGCTTGCCACCATGATTTCTCTAAAACTACATCCGCCTACAAGGCTACCAGGTCCTACCTCAGCTGCATTCCCACCATACGTCTTCAGTGTTACAGGTCACCAAAAATGCCTCCTGGCAATGTTTAGGGCAGTCAAAATCCACTTGCTATTTGTAGCTATATTTATGCCAAAATACGTACGTGTTTCATTGGCTATTGGTCGCCCTGTGCTCCCGAGCCCAGCCAGCCTGGACAATGCTTTCTTATTGTCCACCTTCAGTTCTTTTACAAGCTTCTCACTGCGACTTGCCTTTACCATGGTCTTGGTCCTGGTCTTTTTTCTCCTTCTAAATATGAAAACACATCAAAGACAAAAAAGAGGCTGTTACCTAGATAATCCCAGCAAACGACAAGCTTTCCTATCAGATATGACTTTCCCCGCCGCCCCCCTTCTTCTTTTGCTCTTTCCCCTGTTCAGAAATATCCCATGTAGCCTGGGAACATCACAAGTGAAAAAGTCTCAGGGCCACTTTTGTTCTTGGGCAGAAGCATCTGCTGCCCTCTCTTGTTCCACTAACAGCACTCACACCCTGCTTGTGTCCTGCCCCTGCCAGCCCAGGAAAATCCTTCTCTCCTCCACCTAACCCTAACTTGCAGCGATGTAGCCATAGCTGCTGCGCCTCTCCTCTGTGGGGCAGCGTGGGATGGGGGTACCTTAAAACCAGACCTCACCCCCTCTAAGTGTGGGTACACCAGGTAGGCAGACAAATCCCCTGCAGAGACAACTCCAGCTGCCCCTGCACGGAGTTGGCTCGGGTGCAGGGAGTTTGTTGGTCTGCGTTCAGCGGCACATGGAAGCAAATCAGCTCTTTGCAGGACTGAACTGGTGCGGGAAATGTTGAATCTTCTGCTCCTAACAGCTGCTAGCAGCCAGGCCACTGCGGCTACCGGGTCACTGAGCCATGATCTGCTTTGGGGTAACAGACGTGGAGGGGCCTGACCTCTTCTTACAGCAGCTGGAATAGATAGCACCCGCACACTTCAGCCAACATGCCCCAAGTGTCACGTTAAGAGAGCACAAAGGACGATTTTCAAATTAAAATGAGCAATAAAGAAATCAATGTACATAGAAAACTAAGATTTATTAATACTGGAGCAAAGTGAGTCCGTTACCTGTTGATCATTACATGTTTCCAGCGTACTTCAAAGTACTCTGTAGAGACAAGAAGTAACTAGAAGGTAAAACGTATTGGAAAAACCCCCACAAACTTAATGGAGGCTCATCCCACTGTAAAAATCAGGCAGGTTACAGGGATCCAAACTCCTCTTCATCCCAAACCATTGCATACACTGAATTCGTGCAGTTATGCATCAGATCCCTACTGTTTCATCACAACTCTGTTTCTTCTCCAGCATTTCTTCAACCTACCCTTATGTGCATCACCCTTATTGCTGTCTAGGTAGATTCCATCATAAGATAGGTTGCAATGAATCCTTTCACTTAAGACACAAAGGCATTAAGCATCCAGACAGCCTTGTAGAAAAGTCAAGAGCTGCAAATGTTAACGGCTGATGGCTGGGCATGGTGGTTCAACCAGGATGTCTGTGCAAAGGCTCTTTTAAGAAAGAAAAAGCCAGTATGTCTGGTTCCTAAATCAACAGCTGTGGCCGTATCTGTTACCTGGGTAAGAGCATCTGCTATGTTACAGTGATCAGATGGTCTGAGGGTCCCACTGCCAGCAACTGCTAGGACCAGAGGTCACAGGCTGAGCGAGTTAAGCGTCAGCAACCCAAGTCAGGTCACGGGTGGCAGAGGCCCCGTGTGACTGCGGTGTCAGCAAGTGGGGTGGGGAGGGGTTCAGTGCCAGCAGCTGGACTGGGGGCCACAGCCATAGGGTCCATGTGTCCAGGGTGCCAGCAAGGGGAGGCAGCAGGGTGGTTGTACTCTCCCCCACCAGAGGTCGTGTGTTGCTGGCAGGCTTGGGGGGGGCTAGGCAGTGAGCAGGAGGAAGCCCTGGCTCAGCAGTTTTGTAACATCATCCCTTTGCTACTTGGCAGGCACTGGCATCACGTGTTAAGCTTCCCAGTAAGAAATCCACTAACTTCACAGAGAAATCTGTGCTCTAACAGTCAGGCTATGGTTAAGAATTAAAAGTGAAAACAAAGAATCCAGGACGCGATTTTTTCCTCTGTCCAAGCAACAAGAGCTGTCTAGGAACAGGAGTAACTCGATTTCAAACAGGGTTTTGCATTGCCCTGGGGATGTGGCGAGCAAGATGGGAAGGAAGGAGCTTGTTTTCACTGTTGCATTTATCACAGGGGTGTGCACAGCGGACGACGTCAAAGGAAAAGAGAAACCTGCTCACAAATGGCAGCCCTGCATCATTTCTGCTGGCACGGAGCTGGCTAGGGAAAACAAGGGGCTCGCTCTTAAGTGAAGCGGCACTGGAGCAAATCACAAGCAGCCTTCAGTAATCGGGGCCGTATTTTTGTAGACAGAAGGCTCTACTGCACGGGAGGGAAGCTTTCTGCTTACGGCACTGCTAGAATCCACCGGGCTGCAAGCGCAGAAGGATGCTGATGGAGCGTGAGCATCCAGCAGCTACAAAAGCTGCGTGGCAAGGCTGAAACCATGGCTCCTACTGTATAGGAGAGGTATGGCACTATAAAGCTTCTGGATGCTCTAAAGGTGTTCAGAAGAAAGCATTCGTTTCCTTGCTGAGGTGCTGGAAAGACTTCCTCATGAATGTGCAGTGCAAGAGTGAAGTTAGGAAGCCCAACGGAGATTAAAGATGAGCTCGCTTTACGGTAGGTAAAGGGAGATCCGTGTTCAAACAGGTGTGTTGAAAACAAGGTTGACTAAAAACCTGACATTTTTGATTCTCCTGTTAAGGATCCAGTAATTACACCTGCGACACATGATCACTTCGGGCTTTAGCTGTAATTCTAGCTGTACTACATCAACTTTTTGCTCAACACCATTTTATAGGGTCCATGATGGCTTGTACTGTCAGTTGCTCTGTGTGCTCACAGTTTCAATTTTTGCTAATTTGAAATTAACTGAGTCATGTCAAGGACAGCCTGGGAAGACCTGGGAAACAAACAACACTTTGTGCTCATCCCACCTGGCACTGCTTGCTCATGTCCCAATTCCGGGTGGCTTTCGAGAGCTCTTTGCATGCAACAGGCACCGGGCCTCTCTTTGCATCGTATCCCACCATCAAATAGCTCTTCCCTGAGATGGTCTGACCGAACGCCAGCAGAGCAGCATTATAACCTTGCCAGGCCTTCTCCAGCACTGCTTGACCGACTTCACTAAAGACACCTCTCTAAAAATCGATAAAGTGCATCCTCTTCATAGAGGAGCAAGCAAATGCCTACACAAGCACTCAAGCACTGTTGTCCACTAGGAGTGCCCCCACTAATAGTTTAAATTAGGAATGAAGATCTGCAAACACACTTGGAAGTGTACTGAGTTCCGGGATGACAGAAAGGCAGATAAAAATCTAGCTAATGCTTCAAACTGATAAATGCCAGTCATTTGCATTCCATTTACATGAATGTCTATAATGGAGATAAACGAACTGACCAGTCTACAACTGTGTATTAGCTAAAACTGCTTTTTCGTTGAATAAAGTCTTAACTGGCCTGTGTAACAGTTAGATCCTGCTGCCATGAGCTCACCATTCTCATCCTTTAGGAAGCTACTAGGAGACCAACACAGAAGTAAAGGCGCTCCTGTGCCCTGGATTCCCGGGGTCATACATGCTTGCGCTGCTGGTATCCACAGAAATCACACAGCTATCCTCCTGCATCCTTCTCTCCCTGGTATTAAAATCACAACTGTAGTATCAAAGCACAAGCAATCAGTCACTCCCTAATAATTCATCTTTCAGTCTGGATTTAAACCAAGCTCAACGGCAATGCACGCCACACCAGCGACTGCTCTTGACCTATGCCAGCTGATAGGCAGCTGAGGAGTAAGCAACCTCAACGAGCGGGCACATCAGTAACCGTAATTTGCGTTTTTCCCCTCCATCTCACACAGGGCTCATCCGCATAGCACAGTACACTGGAAAATGCATTTTATTTTAGGAACAGCTTTAATTCAAAAGGAACCACAGGACGTTTATCTCCAAGCATATCAAAGAGACTCATCAACTTGACTGCTTTGGTGAAAAAAAGCATTCCTGCAATGGAAACCTGGAAGTTTTGCACAGAACATAAAAGTACAAATAAATAAGAAACAAATGCGATCTTATTCCTTGAAATTCTATTATTTCATAGTCTTTTCAGATTGGCCTAGACTAATAGGTTACAAGCGTTGCCTAACTCACCAGAAACTATGGATTCTGCCTGAGCTTGCTCTTCTCTCCACCAGAAATGAACAGCTAAGCTGTTTATGATTAGTTACATGGGAACTGATGAAATTGCAGCAGATAAATTTATTGCGCTGACAACCCTGAGAGTAGTTGTCCATGAGAGGAAGTCCTTGACGGGGGGTTGAACTATTTCGTTATCTGTGGCCTCATTTGCACACTAGGCATGTACAGATATTAAGGCAAATAAACGAAGTCATTGTGAATCAGTTAATACTTAAAACACCAAGTGGCTATCAAAAGTGAAATGCATTTGCTTTAACGTCCCTTCACGTTATAACCTGGAATGAATGCTTTCATCAGCCTTGGCTTCTAAACCTTTGAAGAGAAAAAGTCTTATGAATATTTGTGTTAACTCTCTGAGGTAACTCAGGGAACTATTTCTATTGAAACATTTATTTTCTTGACAAATTCTAACAACAGCCCTTAGTCTTATTAATATTCATTCTCCCTTCACTAACATCCCCTACTATGTCTTTCCTGGAAATAAAATCTGCTATTACACCTACTTTTATTCTTTCTGAAAGCTGAGAGTTTACTACCCCAAGGCAGTCAACCTTCCAGCGCAATCTTCTCTGGGGTTATGGCCCCAAAGGTACAGATGTACAACTTAGCTTCAGCCTGATATTAGATCAAAGCAGATATATCAAAACACTCCTGAGAAATCCCAGCTCTTCTTTAGGGGGAGAAAAACAACCAACCAACCCTCAAGCAATTAAATCTCCGATAGAAAAACTTCAGAATTGCTGTGTTTAGCGATGAACTGCACAGAGTAGCTCCCGTGAAATTCTCATCTTGCTCTCAAGAGAATTGCTGCTCTATGCTCCTAGAGCTTTCTGCATGCATCCACCACCACGATGCATCACCCCTTTTTCTTACACAGGCCCCTCATGCCCTTCTCTGGTACCATGAAAACCATCTTCCTCTCAGATACATGTGCGAACACCTGCAATTCTCTGTGAAGGCTCCTGGCCTGCTCAGCTGCTCACCCCTGAGCCACTTTAATTTTTAAAAGGCCGTCTCCTTCCCCATTAATCCTCACTGTTAAGAAGCACTGCTCAGGCACTGGATCTCACTTATCCTTGTTGAAATGATCTTTTCTACTTTATCCTTCACGTATTTGTAGCAAGCCTACACAAAAAACCCTCAAATAAAATCTGTTTTCTCCACTCCCATCCTTGAGTTGCCATCCTGATGCTGTTAGCTGGCTTCTTTTCCTTTTCTCAGGCTCTAAATGAAAATTCCCAGTGCCTGTTTTTGCTGCCATTTCCTTCTATGTCCTTCAACCTTCCGAAATCCCATTCCTTGTTACACATTATGCTTACACTCCTATTCTTTTTCAACTGCTCCCTGGGGAAACTGGACAGCATCCAAGAACTACGCACTGAATCTAAGTAACTGCACAAAAACGGAGGAAAACATTTTAACATATAATTGGATTAAAATGCCTTTAGAGTAAAAAAATTACGACTATTACAAAAGTAAGGAAGTTATTAAATCTCATGCCAGTTTTCTTGTTATTACTATTGCTTTCTTTTCTTCCTCCAAAGCACTGCCAAATGAGGCTACTTCAGCTAAGCTGAAAATAGAGGCTAAAAATTACTACAAATTATCAACAGAATTAGCTAGTATCATGTCTCCATTTGTTCTAATTGATTTTCATACAAAAACTATAACATAAGTATAAATGACAGAAACATTAAAATCCTATTAAGCAATCTTCACTAGCATTTCATCAGTCAATTCCATTTGATCAGGAATTGGAGCATTTTATAAATACTCTTGTGCGCTACACAAAAGGTCTATTCAGATTTAATGTCCATTTTCTTTTCTGGTTTTGAGAGTTTCATCTTTTAGCCCATTTTCTGAGCTATTCACTGCATTTCTGTACACCCTGCATTTAAAAAAATAGTTAGAACTTCCCCCCCCCCTTCCTCTTTGACTGAATTTATATTGTAGTTCAAGTAAAAAATACTCGAGAGTAAATAATTACTAACCTGACCGAAAGGTCTCACTCGAACTGCCACTTTCACACTGTCAACATGTGGCATTTTTTTAAGCTTTCATTCAGTCATGAATACTCCCAAGGAGAAAAATACCCAAGCGCATGCAACTGCTTCTCTAGAATGGTCTGTTCCGATAGAAAAATCATGGCCCCCAGAAGCAGCTGCTTTTACAAGCTTAGTCTGTCATTAATACATTCATCCATTATGTACAAGGTATTAGTTAACCAATAAATTATTTCTTAGAGTAACTATAATAGTTTTTACTAACTGAAAAGTTTAATGTCAGGTTCCACCATTCTGTAGTCTGCAAAGTTGCATCCATATATAAATTAACATACATAAAAATAATCCATTGGCTAAAAGACTGCACATCAAAATAGTACTTCCATGTCTGATTTTAAAAGAATAGGGTTTTTGAATTTATTTTTACAAATTGAAGCTTTATAGGGACATTTACTCCATAATCCAAGATTATTAATGAAATAATTATTCAAAAATATTGTTTGTAACTAAGAATTCTGTACTTTTTTTACCTTTTTCAGATTATTATGTTAGCTTTACCATTTTCAGTGCTGTGATATGCAGGCTTCAAATATTGCAAAATATGTTTACAGATGTTATTTCCATTACAGTAACATTCCTATTAACCTTATGAAAATAATTTTGGCTCAAATTTCAAAGTATGTGGGTAATACCCCTTCAAATTTGATATGCTATTGTAACCATCACACCCTCTACACAGTTAATTTTTTGCTGACAACAAATTGTAAAAAATAGTGAAACATCTGAGGTGTGATCTAGTTTTACGAACTAAAGAGCAGCTTTGCCAAAGTTTAAGACAAATACAAAAAAATATTGCACAGCTTAAAATACAATTGTTTACATTCTGACTTCAATACAGTACAACTTAACCATGAATGTAAGGAATTACCAGTTTGTATTGTGAGCCCAATTATTTGGGCCAGAAGGTCAAATATCATTTATAAAATTTAAACTAGTAGGTTTTACATGTTTACTTGTTATAGGACTTCTAAGCAAACTTTTAAAAAGCTTAAAAAGCTTTCGGCCTCGCTTTTCAGGGTCAGCAACTCTTGCAAACCAACATAAAAATTTCTGAGCAATACAGGCCATTCAACCCACTATTCCCTCAAAAAGCTATCAGACAGTAAGTATATTGTGAAGTATACATTTTTATTTAACATTCCTAAAATAAGCTGTATTTACATATTATATAAATGTATGAAGCCTTAATATAAAATAGAAAACTGCATTGGCTGAGGAAATCACACTCCATATGGAGTTATTGAAGACCATTTGTTTATGAAATTTTACAATAATTTATATAAATTAGCTCTTCCAAATTAGATTATTTTTTTTCTTTTTACTAATCCACAAAATTTTGATGACTTTACAAACAGTGGTGTACATTATAAACTTAAAAAACGGTTACAGCATCTTCCGGCACACAACTGGCTTTGGAAAATTAGACAGTCTTTTTTTGCCCTTCCGTCGAGTCTTCTCTGCCGTGTCTCCAGTTTCTTTCTGTTTGCTTTTTGTTCCATCCACTGGACTTCCAAAAGGAGAGATGCATTTTATTTCCACTGGTGGAGGTGACCAAGAACCTCCTTTTCTTGTCGTTCTGAAAAGAAAGAGAAGTATCAAATTGATTTTTTGTTAACAGCGGTATTTAGTAGAGGGGGAAAAAAGGTGGAATGAGAAAAATCGATGTCAAAGAATTATTTATGGGCTGCTTGGTAGAAAGGATCAAGGCAGAAAAGGTACATAAATAAGCTTCTTTTGCTTTTGTTCCTTACCAGGCTGTCCCAAGCATTCTCAGTCACTATTCATAGCAGCTGTTAGACCCCCCCACTCCTCATCTTTTCAGAGGCAAATGTCCTTCCTCAAACATTTTTCCAGAAGGAACCAGAAAACATGCAGAAACAAGAAGTTCTCTTTACTAACTTTTTGACCCCCTCCTGCTTTATATGGAAGACTACAGACGTAAGATTGTGGTTTCATGAGGTGGAATAAGACAATATAAGAGCACACCATCATTGCAACGATGAGTATCCACTTGCCCTTTTCTACCCCCCCGCCTTCTGTTTCCATTAGAAAACTGAACCATTAAGTGGGGAAAAAAGGTGCCTATTAGACCAGCAAGCTGGACAGGCTTGTTAAGTCAGAGCAGAACTGCACAGCCAAATGAGGAAAAGGAAGTTAGGTGGCTAACAGCTCAATCACTACCACAATAAAGGAATGTGCATAAATGTTCAAGAAGTATTTTATACTTGCTTGCTTGCTTCATTTTTGATTTTGCAGTTCTACCTCTCTTCAATTTTTGCTTTCCAGCAGACTCTATGGATTTGGTATCCTCTTCCTCCTTAGCTGGAAGCTCCTACGTTAAGGATACAAAAACGTTACTCACACACAAGCTCTTACACTTCTACAGAATACAAATGAATGTTTCTTTTATGACGAAGTCACGACTAAGTTATTTCCAAAAGCATTACAATTTCTCTCCACAAAAAACAAACCTTCCATTTCAGATTATGGTACCATCCTACAAGTTCAAATTCTGAAATTAACAGATAACACACCAACTAAGTTTAAAGAAAACCACTGTGCATTTTGTTAAAGCAATACTTAGTAATTCTTGACTTACATAGATTCAAAATTTATTTTTGCAGCTAGTTTTCATGAAGGAAAAAACCCCTGTTTAGCTGATTTATTTAAGGCTCTCTTTTTAGATATACTTTCAAGGAAAAAGGCAAAGCATTGCAAAGTATGATTTGAAAAATCGGTACAGAGCAAAAATGAAGAAAATGAGACAAATAGAGTTTTTACTTACTGGTTCTTTCACAATTTGGGAAACGCTAGACACATTTTTTCTCCTTGACCTCGAAAGTGGGGGTGAAAAGACAATTTGAGAAGACAAGTCTGGGTCTAAATCCTTAAGCTGCACAGGTTGGTCTGCTTTTCCAACTAAAAATGACAATGTATTTGTTAACATGCACATACATTATACATAAAGGAAAGTAATGTTAAATTACAGCTGATAATCAACAGCACAATACCTTCCTGAAATAAAAGGTCCGATCAGGTTTATAAACACTCAATGTCGAGGTATTTTTCCCCTAGTAACTGCCTCTTGGAATCCAGTCTTTTACAGTAAATTGTGAAAGAAAAGTAAGCCAGTGCAGTGATTTTACCTGCACTTACATAATCAAAGATATTATGCTCAAGAGGCATCAACTGTCCTCACGCATCTCAAAAAATGTTATTATCATGTAGTCTAATAAAAGAACCCTATGTGCAGTAATTTCACTAACAAAGTAAATGCCCATGAAAATTGATCACATAATTAAACAGCTGTATAGTCTGTCGCAAGATGCAGCTCATTTTAAGTTAAAAACTGAACAGAATTTGGAAGCATGTCTCCTTTATTTCTCCATTGGGGGGCAGGAATGGGAATCACATGCTAACAGCTACCCTCCAGTTTTTAAAATTGATAGAAATTAAGCTCATGACAAAAATTAAGATTAAACTTCATTTCACTCTACTCTGAGCAGACTCCTCATCTGTTTACACCACAACTAGTCAGCCAGGCATGTAGAGTTCAGAAAGAAGATGGATTGCCTCTTTCCAAATATTTTTTTTTGCCCGGTTACCTTCTTTACAATACTTAAAGCCAACTTTGCAGTCTGTTTTACATAGTTTAAAAGACAGCAATATGCCCTATTTTGTGCATGAACACAATGCACCTACCTTTAAATCTCTTTGTCAGCTTTGTGAGAGGAGGAGAGAAAAGGAAGGACTCATTTTCCTCAGACAGTTTCTGATGCATGGCAGTTTTGCGGGATCCGGTTCTTGTAACACGATCTGTTAAAGTTCTTGATGTTTCATCTTGTCCTGATGGGTTTATGTCTTCAAGCACCAGAGGACTGCCACCAGGTTCTTGGGGGAAGGCCTCCTCCCCTGTGCTCTCCTCCAATCTTGATCGTGTCTTTCTGCCCCGACGCCCTGTCCTTGCTGTAGTCCTGGGTGTGGCTGATTCCTCAATTGGCTGGGCAGGTGTTTGCTCATGAGAATCTGTTTTCTCGGGTTTAGCATGGGGAACTCTTCCTCTTCTCCTCCTAGGAGTGTCAAGGATTTCCACTTTCCCGCCTGAATGTATGTCTGTCTGAGTAGAGAGAGATTCTGTGCCTGCCAGGAGATTTTGTGCCACCTTCCTAGCACTTCTCTTCTTCTGCGTCTTTTAGGTGGCACAGCTAAGAGGACTCGGTCACTAGGCTGCACCGCTTGATCCTCGACAGCGTTTTCAGGAAGTGGTAAATTGAGGCTAGTCCGTTTTCTTGTGCTTCTGCTGGCACTGACTGCTGGTTTTATCTTACGGCCGGTGTCAGCCTGGCCACTTTCTTCATCTCCTGCTGAACTCTTCCCTCCTCTGGTCCTTTTGGAAGTAACAGAAGCAATATTGCTACCTTCAGCAAGAGAAGTTTCCCCATTAGCCTCTTCCAAGAGTTCAGATGCAGCTTCCTTTGCTCTCCTTAATCCTCTTCTCGGAGTAATGGCTATGGACGGCGTACTGGCGGACAGTGTTTCCCCATCAGAATGGCTGCTTTCTACTTTTTCTGAATTAGCCAGTTTAGGCTTCCTACAGCTCCTAGGAGTAGCAGGGATCACAGCCACTTGCTCCCGTTGAGCATTTGTGTCTGTTTGAAGGCCAGAAGATTCAGAGGCTTCTTTTGTTCTCCTGGTACTTCTCCTGGGAGGCAGTCCTAACAAAACTGGTTTGTCTGTCTTCAATAGTTGTTGATCGCCTGCCAATGGAATACTTAGACTTCTACTTAGTTGTCCCCTTGCACGGGTTCTAGGAGTAATGACATACTCTACTTGAGGTATGCTGGTTTCATCTTCCACTCCTTCTGGCACAGTTGTTAAGGGAGCTTTTGCCTTCTGGAATGTAGTGACCTTTTTACCTATGGTTTCATGAATAGATTGTTCTACAACTTCAGATGTAAATTCTTTACTTCTTGTGTCTTTGATTACATCCAGTAAGTTCTCAGCAATAGCTACCTTAATGGGTTCAGGCACATATGGGAGTGACTCTGCAATATTTTGAGATTCCCGATCACTAGTTACAGTGGACACTGAGTTTGTAACATGTTCTTGGTTTTCAGTATTTCCTAAAATGTTCACAGGTTTTTCCTCTGTTGTTGTGCCGGCCAGCTTAGAAGCACCTACTAACGTAGGGTCTCCCAGCTCTGCTTCACCTTCTTCTCCTTCCAAGACTAAAGTAAAATTACTCTGAGATATAAAAAGCTCTCCATCTCCCTCAGCCACATCGTATTCACTGTCTCTATTATCAGGCAAATCACATGCAAACTGTTGCTCTAGAATATCACAGCCATATTGAAGATTGCCTAATGGATGTAGATCACTGTATGGTGATGTTTCAGGTGCTGCTTCCAAGGTTTGTGCCTCAGCTGCACTCTCTTCAGTAACCTAAAATTAAAAAATGTCTGTTAATGCATTATTTATTACCAAACAGGCTAACGTCAAACTGAGCTAGATGAAACTGAGGACAATGAAACGCTGCTTTTCCTTTCAGACCACCACTGAATGTGAAGCTAGAAACATACAGTGGTACCTGTGCCCTGGTTTCAGCCAGGACAGAGTTAATTTTCTTCCTAGTAGCTGGCACAGTGCTGTGGTTTGGATTTAGTATGAGAACCTTGATAACACACCAGTGCTGCAGCTGCTGTTTAGTAGTGCTTACACTAGTCAAGGACTTTACAACTTCTCATGCTCTGCCAGATGCACAAGAAGCTGGGAGGGAATATAGCCAGGACAGCTGACCCCAACTGGCCAAAGGGGTATTCCATACCATATGACATCATGCTCAGTATGTAAATTGGGGGAAGAAGGAGGAAAGGGGGAGGTGTTCGGAGTGATGGTGTTTGTCTTCCCATGTAACCATTAGGCATGATGGAGCCCTGCTTTCCTGGACATGGCTGAACACCAGCCTGCTGGTGGGAAGCAGTGAGTGAATTCCTTGTTCTGCTTTGCTTGTGTGTGTGGCTTTTGCTTTCCTTATAAAACTGCCTTTATCTCAGCCCCTGAGTTTTCTCACTTTTACCCTTCCAATTCTCTCCCCATCCCACCGGGGGGAGGACGAGCAAGCGGCTGTCTGGTGCTTAGTTGCTGGCTACGGCTAAACCACAACAACTCTCTCCTACCGATTAAAGTTTATGCACTTAAGGGACAGAGAACAGAGTATTCAGCGTATGCAATCACATGCTCCGTTTCTGCTTTCTCTTCATGGCTAACAATTCCCACCACCCGCGAACAAAGCGAGCGCTTTTACAATGCAAGCTGTATACACAACTGGCGGTAATCATGGTTTTGTGTGCCTTCTAACTGTCAGTGAGACAGGACTGGCCTCAATTTGCCAAGTGTTTTCTCTTTCGCAGAAAATGGGAAAACAGCTGCTTACACGAGTTTCCCCAGTTGGAAGAAGACTGTTAGAAACAGTTTGTTCTTCCTGTGGAAAAGGAACATTTTCTTCAACTTCCGCTGCTTCTAGGTTACGTTCTTCAGGTAAATGCACGTGCTTCCCCTCCAGGCGATCTTCTGAATGAGCAGGGACCTCACAGTCAAGGATACTTGTCACAGCTGGAAGAGATTTATACAGTTTTAACTTAACCGCTATAGACAGGACACAGGTTTAAGCAACAGGAGATCAGAGGGAGCAGGAACTACAATACAATTCTCCATCGTGTTACACATACTGGGCTTTCTCCAAAAACTAGAAGCCACAACTACCTATCTGGTAAAGAAGGCAGCCCTGCAATAAAGGAGAAGAGGGATTAAAAAAAAAAAAAAGAGAGAGAAAAAGAGGAAGGGGCAAATCGGCTGGCAAGTCCATAGAGGAAAAGAACAAGAGAAGAAAGGGTGGCTGGAAAGGCACGCTGATAGAAAGGTGTTCTTCACAGCCTGAATAGCGAGGGTGCAGCACCTTTTAAGAGAGTCACTCAAGCAGTAGATCCCATAGCACACAAACTAGTAGTGGTGTATGACAGTAAAATAAATACTGGTCTCTCCTTCTACAATGTTAAATTCTACCAGTTTTCTCAACAGCTTTATCAAGAACAGGAACATTCTCTATGCATTTTCTACCTGGACCTTCTCTGAGGAGGGTATTCTCTATGCAGTTCAATGAAAGTTAGCACCAACATGCTAGTACCACTTCAGTCTGAGACACCTGTAGCGGTATGGCAAACTCCCTGTTTTACTTCAGGAGTTCAGCTACCTTAACTCACACATCTCCAACATACTGTACGTACATTCACGGTCTGCCCCCGGGGATTCAGAAAACTGTGGATCTGGTGCAGCTGGCATGGCTTTTTCTTCTGATGCAGAGGACGTGCTGGACTCCTGGTGGTTTGTTTCACTTCATGAACAGAAAGAAAGAAATTCATCACCAAGCTTCAAAACAAAGCCGGAAGAGCTTTACCAATTACCTTCTCACGGTAAAATCTTAAGTTTCCAAAAGTGAAAAAACGATGGACAATTAGACACTCCTTTACCAACATACCTACATTCAATTCGTGACTCAGTTTATGCAACAAACCAAGCACTCCACATTCTTCCCAGCTATCTAACGCTAGAGAATCACAGAACAACAGAGCTCAGAGAGAACTCAGGAATGAACCAATACCAGGTCAAAATCACAGTCTGCAAACACAGGAAAGCCAGCAGCTCCATGTTGTGTGAACCCAAAGATGTATCTGTTTTCTAAACTTACCCGTCTTCACTTCCAGTCCCAAAAGCAGCTGCCTCAGCAGCTTTAAACACCGATGTATTGTCCTCAGGGAGGGTATGATGTTCAGCATGTGATTCTCCCACAAATCCTACAAAAACAGACAGATGGGTGACTTCCCGGCTGCACTTCACATCATGTCTTTTAAAATGGTCCTAGAATTCCTAAATGAGCCTTTATGTATTTCATGTAGGGTAGTGATCTAACAAAGCAATGCTACCAAGACTCCAAATGCACAAGAAGATCTGAATTCTTCTTTCCAGTAAAACAAGAAGTCTGATGCAACCTATCAGGCAAGAAAACAAAATGACCACTGATACTGTTTACAAACTATACGTGAGATGCTACTGACCTCATGCATAAAAACCTCAGGAAACATCCCTCCCTCTTAACAATGGGGCAGTAAGTTGTCTGTCTTCTCTCTAGGTATTTATCTCATCCCAGCAATGCTTCTCTCCTTTCTTGACTCCATTTTCCCTCTTCTACAAGAATGCATCTCAGGTCTCGTTCTTTCCTCTAGCATTTGACTGGGGGTGTTCAAACCCAGCTGCTTGCTAACCTCTTTTTATCTCCACAGGTTCCATTTTAGAAACATCCTCCTTTGCTTCCTTGTTTCTACTGCCTGCTTCCTCCAGGGCCAGCCTGCAACCCTTGCAAACACTATGCAGGACTGCAATCATTTTGCTAGCTCAGGCCAAACAAGAGCTATACGGACTGCCCTCTACTGTTTCCAGGGTACGGAAATTGCACGGGAGTGTTTGTACCACAGTCCAGCAATGACACTATTTCTAACAAAAAGCACCTTTCATTTCTTGTCCAAATACAAGACATCTAAACTAGGGCAGGCAGATGCTTTCACCTGTCTGACTAGGAACACTCCCATCTGGAGAATCCCTTTTACCCATGCACATGGGGTCTGAATCTGGGCACTCCCGTTATTTAGAAAGCAAGGAGCTGAGGAACTTCAACAGCAACAATTGCTCTCCAGGATCCTCCAGAATCATCACAGACTGAGGGCTGAATCAGGCTGCATATGATGCACTGAGGCGGGAGTACACACTCACTGCTACCAACTGTTTCAAGACCTCTGACACTTGCAGACGTCCCAGGAACAGCAAAGTTTTTGTGGAAACAGTTGCACGGACTGAGCTCTGGCTGTCAAATATGGACTGTAGCTGTGTTGGCACATCTCCCAGTTCCTGCCCTACTTTCATTCCCAACCCTTCATCACTGCTCTCCAGCTAGCGAGCTACAGCTCTTCTCATCTGCCAGCAGACCTGCTCATAGAAACACATTCTCAGCAGCTGGACTGGCTTCCACGAGTTGAGCTGAGCTGAATTACCAAAGACCAACTTTGGTAATAGGCTACATAAGCCTTTGAGCCAGCAAAATGAGCAAGCAGAGCTGTAATGAGAAGCACATACACAAGCAGACTCACTTCCAGAAGAAAGCTATTTAACTGAGCACTAATGAGGTGGTTAAAAAAAGAAAAGGGGTGTGTGTAGAAATTAAAATCTATCTAGTCAAAGCACACCATACACTATGCTTGCTGTAAAAAACCTGCAGCCTACACAAGGACCCCTGAAACAGATTGAGAGGCCTAAGTTTTCACCTTGTATCCCTTTCAAAACTCCCCCAAATCACTGCTGCCTCTCAGCTGCAATTACAGACAAGATATGACAGCCAAAGTGCTTATACATTCACAATGCCCAGGATTTCTAAAAAAGGACTCAAACACAGTGGCAATTCTAAAAGCCTGGGGACAAGTGCCCAGGACACTTGTGAACACTCATCCTTAACTGCATTTAACCTTTTGGAGCTATTTGAAAAAAATCAGAAATGTAGGCTATCGTAGGATTAAACACACCAGCTTCTTCTCCTAGTTCTGATGAACCTGCTTGTTCCATCTGGAAAGGTTTCTCTTCCACTGCTTCTTCCTCCTCCACTTCTTGAAAATCGGCAGCTTCTTCAGTGGAAGAATTAGCTGGCTTAGCAGCTATAAAGATGACATCATCTTCAAAATCACCAGGTGATTTTGCATCGTGGTACTCCAACGTAGTTTGGTCTGACCCGGCAGAGAAGTTACTGTTGTCTTTGCTGACATCCATTTTCTCCAAACCATCTCCAGGTGTGCTTTCTGAAGATCCTTCCATTTCAGCACCATCACCCTCGGGATGGTGCAGAGTAAACAGAGTTGGTTTATCTCTACTTTCAGACCACGCATCCTCCACCACTCCATGATGATGCTCAGACGAAGCTCCAGACAGTGCATCATCACCTTCTGCTACCTTTTTTTAAAAGAAAAAAAAACAAACCAAAGTTCACTATCAATAACATGCAGATGCTTTTTGTCAAAGCAAGGGAAAAAAAAAGAACATACACCGATATCTCTAAGTTTTACAAGCGTCACCTTAAGCAAGGTACTACAAAATGACTTCTTATTCTAGCACTACCTTAATTTTTAAAGCTGAGTGTAAAAATGAAACATGCTTTTGACTGCTCAGTGAGTTTCCATGACCTTGCAGAATGAAGATGAAGTGGGTCTTGTAAGTGCCTGCTTATACTGTCATCTCAAGGTGGTTTGTTGGGTTCACTACTGTGTTTTCAAGAAGAGGGAGCTTTGCATACCTAAAATACCTAACTCAGGAGTTCTCTTCTTTTATGCTTGCCTTTTCAATGTGTATGTGCTACTAAAATATCTTAGTGTTCACTATAGCATGGAACAAGTAAATTAACCTGACCATGCTGCACGATTAGCAAGAGCTTCATATAGGAGAGAGAGCCTCTTGTTACAATTGAGAAGCTCGTTATAATAGCAAAAAAATGTATAAGAAAACCAGATCATGACAATTTGTTTAGTACATGTGCGGAAAGCTCATATATATAGCACATGCCCCTGTTCTGCCCCTGATTTTGGTACATTACTTTGGCAACTGCATGATGACCTGAATCAGGGAATCCAACTGACAGAGCAAAAGGAGGAGCAGAAGGGGGCAACTTTCAGATAGATCAACTTTATTTGACAACTCAACAAATGCTATCGCTGGTGCGAGGCAAGAAGCAGAGCCGAGAACTTTAGGTCTAGAGAACAAACAGTACAGCCCCCTTCCTCAGGAGCCTCTTTGTATCATCCTTTAAGTCAAGTCAGCCTTGCAAAAAGAGACACTGCAAGCAAAAGCAGCTCACAACTTGTGTTTCTTTCAGAGATGTTTAACTCACAAAGCTTAACAAACCCAAGCAACTGGCTCACTCTATATGCCTTACCTTCCTGCCATACCACCATTTGCAAAGGTAGAGCAGGAAGCGGAACTGGCAGTTTGGAGCAATCACAGCTCCTAACAACACGCGAGTAAAAACACCAAGGTCACTGGCATTTATTATGTATACGTCCCTGTAGGCACGTGATGTTGCAGAAGGTCTAGCATACCCTTTTTGGGCCAAATTCAAGACTCCCATTCTGATTTGCAATAAGGAGTTTTGGCAAACTTTAAAAAAAAAAAACAATCTGAATCAAATCATAGTCTATAAAGTCTCTAACTGTAAAAATCACTAATGACAGCCCAGCTTACCCTAACAGTCCATTTTGCATTCGAGTTCTCTTCCCTGGAAGATATTCTGGGTTCCTTAGCTCGTAGGGGAGGAGTAACTGATCGTCCTGGAGATGCAGAGGGAGTTGCTAAGGGTGTGGTGCGAAGGCTGGATCTGAGAACAGGCTGAGGAGTAAACCCAGGAAAACCAGAAGCAGTCGTGGCCAAAACTTTAGCTCTCTGTGAAAAGAAATAAAACCATTTACTTTAAAACCAGTTAAATCTTCAAAAGCACAAGACTTCCCTTGTCAAAAGTATTACTTTAAATTACAAATGGACTTTGTACCAGCAGAGAAGACAAAGCTTGGCCTCCACACTGCTCTTTTTACAGTTTCTGTAAAAGTTTCTGTACCTTTGGAATGATAAAAAAAACCCCCA
Source organism: Gorsachius magnificus (assembly GCA_034008185.1). NCBI lineage: Eukaryota > Metazoa > Chordata > Aves > Pelecaniformes > Ardeidae > Gorsachius > Gorsachius magnificus. The sequence continues at coordinate 7,858,954 of CM067083.1, read as the reverse complement.
TGCCTTTTGTGTTCTTTTGGCTTTTTCTTTTTTTTCTTTTTTTTTTCTCCCTCTTTAATTCCAACATAAAATGTTATTTTTCAAACTGGTTTCCTGAAGAAACAAGGATATGGCATCTTCTTGTCTGCAACGTTATCTCCCATCTCAGTAGTTCTGCAATTTCTACTCTGTTCTAGAGGGCATACAACTTCAAAGGTTACCCCAGATACGGTGACTGAAAACACTGCTGTGCAAAATGGCAATCAACAAAGCAACAGCGATAGCTTGTTTTTTCACTAATTAATCAGCCTGCGCACCAGACTAAATGAAGGGACACTGCTGTAAAAATACCTACACGACTTCATCTAGAAGCGTTGGGGTCTTCTTAGCTCAGCTCAAAAAAGATGGTACAGTATTGAAAGGGTTTCAGAGGAGGATAATGAAACTAGCCTAATGATAGGGACAATAGTTAATAAGAAAAAGGTTGTAATTGAGTCATCACAACTGTTTTGTTCAGGAGGACAAAGGCAAAGAGATCGGCACCAAGAAGACAGGTCAACTGTTATTCCCTTGCACGAGAAGAGTTTGACGGCAGTGAATGGAAATACAGCCTAACACAAACAATTAGTAACTATAATTACCGCAACACGCCATCACTGAATTTGACAGAGACTGACATTACTTAACTGACATCACTTAGTTAGCATACACATTCTTGCCTGTAGCTATGTAAGTCAAACTAAACAGAGCTATTGAGCACTTAAATAATGAGATAGTTAAGCTACAAACTGCAGCTTCAGGTATCAAAGTATATTGAAAAGTCCAATTTTAACTTACCTTGTTCCATGCAATGAAAACAAGTGTATTTCACAAAGCTATGGGACAACATGCATCCTGCAGTTAGATTAGAACTCCACTTTCCCTCTTCAAGACTCTTCCCAAGGTACCGCTTCCAAAAGGACAGCATATACAATAAACACATGCAGACTGAAAATATCCCACAATTTGAATCCAACAGTGTTTGTGTTAAATACTTTGGTAGTTCCACTTTAAAAAACTTTTACAGGCTTTTGGGTTTGATTGGTTGTTACGGGTTTTTTAAAATACAAACCTTAACCACAAGAGGTGTCTCTAGTAACTTCAGCTCTGGTGCTCTGGAAAAGTCCTTTCCTGAGATGGAACCATGCATATTTGACTTCAGTGGGCTGGATGCCACCAATGAAGCAGAAACTCTCCATGGTGACTGCCAGCCTCCATCCTGTGCTGCAGAACATGAAGGAACAGGACGAACCACCGAATCCAGCAATCTGTCAAGATACACAATTTAAAATAAGAACATAAATAAGTAAACGAAAGAAATCACGCTGTGTTCCAAAAATCTTAGATGATACATAACAAAAAACTTTCAATCAACAAGAAACACAGGTGAACCCTCGCTGTTGGGTGATGGATCAAGGCCCATGAACAAGTTACAGGTGTTTCCTTTTGCATTTTTAATTACTTCTTTGCACTTCATGCCTAATTTCCTCAGTCACTGCCTCTGAGGCAAGACTAGTCCAATTTTAAGTTGCACAAGCAGCGTAATTCTCACAACAGAAGAAAATTCATCTGCATTTCAATGCTGGGACCACTTCAAATTCTGCACTGAGGTGTGCCTCTAAGTAGACCTCTTCTTTAACAGATAGAAAACTAAATGCAAACAGAACACTTTGCAAACACAGAAAGTATACACACACACACATATACATAGACACGTGTGTGTGTGTGTATATATATATGAGAAGCAACACTTTTTTGAAATATTCATCCTGGAGATCTACTATACCTGGAACGTTTTTGTGAAAATGTCAGTGTCCCAACAAATGCATCGTGCAACTCTGCATCAGGGTGAGGATGTGTGAGGCCTGGCAGTTCTGTAGCTCTAGGACGAGAATTAAAAGGAAAAGGTAACTGACTTTCATTCCCCTGAAGTCCAGGGGGAAAATCAATTGACAGCTACCTGGCCTCTTAGCTGCTCCTTAGGGTTCTGCCTCTTTTTAAGTCAAAAGGCAGAAACAAAGAAGAAACTGGGCGGGAAGTGGTAAAAGAGGCCTCTTTATCACACAATCAAGTCTATCAAAATCCATACACCAACAGCTTGATGCTAATTGCAGTTTTAGTTTCAGCTCTCTGAAATTCTGTAAACAAAGAGTCTCTCACCAAATAGTACATGATTCTGAAATGTCATATATTGTATGTGCAAAAAACACAAACAAAGCTTTACTCGGGGGCACCTTCCCTCCAAAACACTAACATAATTCAAATGGATTTTTCTCTCTCTCTCTCCAAACACGAAGCTCAAGACCAAACTTTGTTTAAAGGCTGCTTACCTATCATGTTGTGAGAAACGGGTTTTCTGCTCATTTCCGGCCTGTACTTCTCCAATTTTGGACAATACCTGACTAATGAAAGTTGCTCTTGTATGCACATTCCCTGCATTAGCTTGCTTTGTTACTGTTGATAATGGCTTTGGTCTTGTGACTGTAGAGCAAGAGGGGAAAAAAAAAAAAAAAAAAAAATACCAGCCTTGTGTAATCAAAGGGATGGCTATTTGTCCATTATATTCACCCTCCTCACCACAAATTACCTTCTCTTAAGCCCGGTGAAGGCAAGTGGTAAGGCTTGGCTCTCTCTGCAGCCAGCCGCCTTTGAACTCTAGGAAGGGTCTTGCCATAGTGGTCTAATATAGAATTTCTGGCAGCTGCTCTCTCTCTCAAGCGAGGATCACAATCATTCTGATGAATGAAAAGCATCGTTAGTTAACTCTTTGCTTTACAGGAAGTTCATTGCACCGAAGTCTCTGTGCTATTTCTAATCAGTCACTAAATTGCCTCCACAGATCGAGTAAAGCACATCGACTGCACAGAACAGCAGCAAGTTCTACCCATCAGCACACACCAATTTCACCTGATATTTTTTGCAAAGCGGAAGGAAGACTTCAACAATAACAGAACCTACAAGTTGAAGTTAAAACAGTTCTGGCGCTTTGCAGAACCTTGTTCTGATAGGCTTGTCATCACCTGCCATTTTCAAATGGCTTGCAAAATGGCAGGCTTTCCCTTGTTTTGCCCAAAACACCTCAGATGCAAACAAGCTGGTTTAGTTTGTGGAGTCAGCAATGGTCTGTAACATTTCATTTACAACTTGGCAGACTAGCTTTGGCGTTGTGAAAGATTTTGCTCAAGTTTTAGGTTCAGCTGTAACTTAAGGTGTAGAAACCTATTCCTAGCATTTCAAAGAACGGCATAAAAAACAAAGCAGGACTTTTCTTGAGTACACTCAGAAACTGTTAGTAACACCTAACAGAAATTTGCACATTCGACGGAACCTTTACGCTTACCGCAAGATTCGCCTTCATTGCCTGATTCAGCTGTAGTGCTGGGATGTACCTGGCACGCTGCAGATGGTGAACTAAAAGAACTTCCTGATTCTGAACACCAGCACTGGTCTGTAAAAACTTCTCCAAACACTCCTAGGAGAAATAACACATGTCAAAAATTCATTCTCATTCTGCCTCTTCTCTTTTCAGAGAGACAATTGAGGCTTTTTTTTTTTCTTGTCCACACTTACCTGTTCAGTCTCTGAGAGAGGTAGCTTCAGTAAGTCCTCCATCAGTCCCATCTCCTGACAGATTCCATACATGTGTTTTAACAGCTCTTCCACGTTTAACTGAGCGGTATGTTGCCGCAGCAGATCCCAAGCCTCCACCACGCACCTGTAAGTAGGTGTTTTGAGATGCAAAGGCATATTAGCATAACCAAAAAGATGCCCCCAAAGTATTGTATTCAAAGCTGAAAGGAACTTTAGACAATCGTGATTTCTATTATTTGTTCTCCACCTTTACACAATATTTGACCGCCAAAATGGCAGGACAGATTCCTTTACCGATTGGACAAGAACACCGTGAGGAAAAGCCGCACGTCACGACTGCTTGACATTGGTGGCTTCATCATCTGTACGTATCTGAGGGCTCGCCTGTGCTCTCCTTGGCACACAAGGGATCGAATGATTCTTGTATGTTGCCACGACACAGTTTTGACTGTAGCTGGATGAAGAAACAGGGACAGCGAATTCTGTAGAAGTGAGAGATTGGGTGTATTAAGATCTATACATATGCTCATGCAACACCAATATTCCAACGTTTCTTAAGAAAGGGGGAATGTGTCTTAAATAAACTTAGAGGGTTAACTAATGGAACACTTGACATAGGACATGTAAATAAAAATTCCTAAGTATTTGCAGAAAAAACCATTCAGTTAGCCATACAGAACAAAGTGAGTGTTTTAAGAGGAGTAATTCACACTATTCTAGGGTAACCAAATCTCTTGTATACAAACATCACTTTTTATAAATAATGACTAACTCATAAGTCATTCCCCCAGACAGATTATTTTAACAACACGACAGGCAAAGAACAATCTGCAGCATCAGAAAGAACGTGAATTAGGTTGAAAAGTCACTTTTGCAGTCTTCTGCCTCCAATCTTGCTGCTACATCAGAGTTTTACTATTTTGATCAGTTTTACTATTTCCAGTACCAAAACCACTGTTGTTGAGAAAGCGATCGACTGGTCTGCTGGCAACAGCCTAAATGGATGGCTTTGAAAAGTCAAAGATCAGGCATTATTAAAGTGGGTTTCTTCTTGGTTTTAATCAATTTCTTGTCAAATTAAATTAGATTAATACATTAATTAGAAAAAATTACAAATCATATTTTACAGCTTGTCGATTTGCTAAGCACCAATCTTTAAACCATTCTTAGATTAAGCTTTGTATGAGATGTATGCTGACTAAACGCAACATACTTACTTCATAATCGTTGTGATCTAGAAGCCAAAAACCTTGAATAAGCTTAACAAGACCCCAGGGGATAGTAAAGGCGGTTGGGAAGGAGTCGATGGAAATTTCTGCTTTATTTGGAACGGAATGCGTGATATCTAGCAGCAAGTAAATTGTCTGGTATCAAGTATCTCATTAAGGCTAATAAATTTGCCAGACCAAACATCTATCACTATACATTTAGAAAACCATAAAGAAATAAGAACATAAAAGTGGTAGGAAGCAGAAAAAACTAATGTCTTAGTCTTGCCATTCTATGCTACGATAACCTGAGGACAGTTAGGGCCTAGCAACAAAACTGCATTCTGCAATAATAAGCAGAAAGACAGACTCTGGTATTTCTGTAAGGCATTCCAAAAGGTTAACTTCAGATATTTAAATACTTCAGTTAGACACTCAGGCTCCTTCTGTTGTCAGTGCAGCTACAGGTCGCACATTCAAAACCTTTGAACGTCCAACGCTTCATTCTTAAGGCAAGCAAATGCTACAGTTCGGTTTTTTCCCCCCTCGCTTCCAGAGTGCATAAAACAACGTAAATGACAGTGTCCTTACAATACAACTTGAGCTCTGAATGATTAAAACTGGATTTAAAACAGTATGTGGATCGCTCATTGGGAACGTCATTTTCTCTTTCTGTTTTCAGGAACATATTCTAGCAAGACAGCTCTGGGGTACAGCGCTTTTTAAAACCCTTGCTCTCCAGGCTCCCCTCTCACGTTAGGCAACAAACAACAAAGACAATTCTGTAGATTTCAGCAGCTTTAATTAAGTTTCTGCCAATGACTTCTCTCCCCTGTTTATTACTCTGCATGCTTGCACTTTTAACAGCGCAAAAGCAAGCCCTGGTAGCCGTGCTGGAAAATGGATGATTTCAGCAAAAAGCAGGTACTGGTAAACCCCTGTTAGAAATCTCTTGCTCTGAAGCAGCACTTTCTGCTGCATTTGCTACAGATATGGGTGCTTTAAGAAGTTAAAATCTGTGTCAAATGTTGAGAAAAACTAAGGGAGGTTTTTGTCTTTAACATCTCTTAGGAAGCCTGTTTTCCCATATCAGAAAAGACTTAGCAACAGAACATTAAAGGAACCCTAAAGAATCCACAGTACAAAGAAATAAAGCAATGCTTCTGTCTATGACTTAATCCTAATGAACGTAGATGTTTTCATTTGCATTGTGTTGGAAGCCCAAGTTAAAAAGTGCTGTTCAACATGCAGGTGACAAACATTCAAGAACATCTGTGTGCGTATACTGAAGGGGTAATAAAAATAACTAGAAAGGATACAATTGCATGCTTGTCACTTTCTTCAATGCTTTCGAGCAAATACAGATCCAGCAGTGCCTGAAATGAAAAATTACACGTTTTTTAAAAACTCCTTGGGGGTTTGGAGTGGGGTTGGTGGTTGTTTTCCATGAAGGGAACACTCACATGTAAACTAGCAGGTGGATATTTCCCAGTTCCTCCTTCATCTCTCCGCCACAACTTCTCAACCTGGTCTCCTAACTGGGAAACCATGCCATCAATCATCAAGCAGTCAGAATCCCATTTTCCTCTGGAACACAAGGAAGCAAGGATTTGCGACAGAAGCAAGCAATACAGGACACTATTCCAGCCTCTCGGTGTAACAGCTTTCTCCAGCCAAAACAAACACCCAAGACACCGAGGCGGAGGCTTCAGGAGCGGAGGATCACGCCGGGGGACCCTTTCCTAAAAGCGGCAGAACCGCGAAGTCAAAAGCGCAGGGAGGGAGAGGGCACCCCAGCCCCCCCCGCCACCTCAGAGCCAGCTCCTAAGGAGCGGGCAGCTCTGACTCAGCCTGGGCGGAGTCAGGGGGGACGGCGGCCTGACCCTCCTGAGGGACAAAAGCAGCCCCCAGGGAGCGTGAGGCCACCAGATCAAGAGGAGCCGACTGACAAAGCCTTCTTCCTCCAGCTCCGGGAGGCTTCGTGCTCGCAGGCTCTCGTCCTGCTGGGGGACTTCAACCACCCCGACATCTGCTGGAAAACCAACACGGCAAGCTGTAGGCAATCCAGCAGGTTTCTCAAATGCATGGAGGGCAACCTCTTAAGCCAGGTAACCCAAAACATTCTATGATTCTATGAAACAAACACACACATCTGCCACCAATCAAAGCAGATTTAGGCCAATACAATTATTACCATCCATTCCCAGTCAATAAGGGAGATGATTTTTTTTTTAAAAACATGCTTTCTTCTGTGTCCAAAACAATTGTTCTGTGAACGCCAGCCTTTGCTAAACTGGAGATGACTGATCCTATCCTAATCACATCATCGTTTTCAGTAGTAACAAACTACACAGATTAGCCAACAAATTAAGTACGCTACCAGAAACTGGTGATGCCGACAAACAGTACTGAGCAGCGGTATAGATAAACATTTTAGCACAGGAGTGTAACCCCTGTGCTCAACAGAACGCATGCATCCCAGCAGTCGAGTATTGCCGGCAAAAGCATTAAGGCTAGCAAATACAACTGTTGATAGCGAAGCCATCCACTTCTGCTTCTCAGTTTGCAGTGGAAGTGTTCTAGAGTTTCCCTCTAAGCCTTACCTTGATAAATGCTCAAGTTTCTGTCGATGACCAGCATAGTAGCTCTGAATCAGAGGATAATTGTAGACAGGCCTAGGCAAATGCATATCATCGTCTGCAGGCGATAAAGGAAAAGCAAGTTCAAGAAGCAAGATGACGTTTTGTAAACAAAAATTGTTGACAAAAACCCAGAAGATCATAGAAGCTAAGCATGAGGAAGCCTCCAACTTTGAAAGAAGCCGGTCCTGTTGCTGCCTTTGCTAAGAGAGACGTAAGACACAAGACTCAATTCTTGCCTCAAGTGCCATTGCAAGTTTACTGTCGATGTAGCGTTCAGAACCTGTAGCGTAAGCTGAAGTTCACTCTAAAAAAACAGTTCTCAAAGGGACTGGCGTTGGAAACAAGTCCCCTAGGCATTTGTGAGACCATTAAGGCTGACAACAGAACTTATAATCCATCCAAATAAAGAAGTCTTTCCAAGGCGTATCTTTCCCTCAGGCAATAAATAAAAAGTTCAACACACGCAGGCAATGCTTTTCCTGTAAAAGCAAGCGTTCCAGTAGGTGCTGTTGAATAGTACTTTCTTTAAAGGCCCCAGTATTTTGGACACAAGCAACGCCTTGAAGTCAAAGGCTTACTGCTGTTTCTAAAAGACAGCCAGGAAAGAAACTGCTTGCGCTATTCTACGCCCTGCATTGGAAAAAGCTGTAAAATCTCACGAGCTTCAGCACACGCTGTCACGGAACCAACAGGACTTCTTACGGACAAAACCTTTACAAAGCCACGGCTAAGCACGTGTTCATAGCGATCACTTCCCGGATAGCCTCCTTGTTACAAATGTCTCGCAGCTGATGCTTACCAAAACCCTCTGGAAGGAGACTGGATCGGCAGAACCAGATGACCACTTGTGCGTACGAAGAAATGCGGCTAGTTAGCACCCGCTTATTTGTCAAGTCTGCAAAACCTGAAAAGAGGCAGGAGACCACCTTGGTTATGCAATTGCTTTCACTTTTACAAAACTCCCTTCATCCTCCTAAACAGAGAGCATAAAAATAACACGGTAGACATCTTTGCCTTTGCATTTTTCGCTCCGTTATCACTTCCTTTTTTAAGAAAAAAACCCGGGATCACCACCAAACCAAAAAGCAACCCAACAAAGCAGCAGATTTGTAAGGTTAGCCAGTTACTCCTTTATATATTTCAGTCATCTGCAATACAAGATTGGCATCACCACATTCAGTGGCTGTCATTTCAGCCCAGTGGCTTACACAGCCTCTTGCAGAACGCAGCCTCCCCTACCCGCTCGCATGAACTCCACAGCACACTATTTCCCTGAACTCGGTGCGTATTAAGTGGGAGTCCCAACTTGTCAGATCTAAGCCCCTCCTCCCAGCTAAATTTGACTCTCTTCCAGTCCTCACAAGCAACAAAAGCTCACGCTTCCACAATGAGAGCCCAAGCATAATTGCAAAGCTTAACAAAACATACCAAAGACGTAGTAATACCGCTACGACCTTTTCAGTAAGCTCTCCTGCTTCTGCTAGCAAACAGTTAAGATTGCGCTAAGGTTGCTCAAGAGCAAGTGGCAGTGCTGAAGAACTGTAGTGCCTGTGGTCAACGAAGTTGCAAGACCCTCAAAGGAAGCACCTTTCTAAGAGAGCGTTAAACTACCTAAGACAGCGCAGCAGTTCTCAAGTACACCAGAACGCAATTCAGTCGTAACATGTCAAGTATCAATAACTAATGAGACAGAATGAAGGTACATTGAAACAGAAATTCTAACAATGTATTACATCTTAGGCTGTCTAGCGAGGTCGAAGCCACTCTGGTGGACTAAAGCAGATAAAGGTACTGGTGTCATGAGGATTCAAGTGAATTACAGTGCGAGCAACAAGAGGCGTCATCTGAGTACCTGAGCTGAGTAAACCTGTCTACTTCTGACTACATATGGGTAAGGTTGCAGCTCAATCCATTTACGTAATGCTCCATGTTAGAAACAGCGGGTCCTGATTGAAGCGTGCAAGAACTCAGAGATACCGGCTAACGACACATGAAGTTGCTCATGCATTGCCTGAGCCACAGTCATTGTTCTACCATGACTAGCACTCACGTAGCACAATGATCATGCATCTAGCGCAGCAAGCTGAGTTTGACAGATATAGGCTGCAGCCCTAACCGATTCTGCACGAAAGTCAACCCTCAAGCATCAAATGTAGTACTGTCACTAGAACGATATGCCTTGAGAAACTGGCGGATCAAGATCGTTCAGGAAAGAGCTTCTGCTGTGCAATACGCTTAGCATCTTCCTTGATAGCATACCGTGGCACATATTAATAACGGTCTCTAAACGACGATAGGGTGTTCAGCCTAAACTAGGATTAGATCTATTGCTTCTGTCATTAAAGTAACATGCATTGCAATTAACTTGCAATGTAACTTAACTAGGTAAAAATAGCAGCTTTGTCTTAAGACAAATACGCCCTGTCATGCTTAATTAGGCATCTAATTGTCTCTGCCCATACACAGGCCTTTCTACATTCTACATGAGTTAAAACTAACACACAACTTTAAATCTCACTTTGGAAGACCATTTCGACGCTTCTTTGTGCGGAAGCTGATTCTATGGTGGAAATGCTTAGTGAGCTGAAACTTAATTCAACATGACTTGCTACAATCTGTCCAGTGGCTCGCAATTATAATCTGGCCAACTTTGGGAGGGACAAAAATTCATTTCTTCTCAAACAGTTAAATCATTTTTCGTGTTCTCCATTCTGTCCTCCTTTCTCAAGGTAATCTGGGATCAAAACCCTAACTCAAGGCTGCGCAGGTAGTTCGACTGATGGGTAACAAAGTAGTCACAGCTTTCCCTGACTTCCACAACGTTTTTGTTCTTGCTCCTAGAGCAACGCTCTATTCCTTTCTAGACATTCAGGCCCGCACCGTGCTTCAACGGGAGACAAGGGTAGTTCTACAGTCCCAAGACTGGACCTAAACCATTACCACTTGCTTAAACCTGGCAGGATACAGCTGCAATTATGCGTGCGGATGGGCAGGATGCGCCTCAAATGGTCTCTGACACCGAAAGCAGCGCAGCGGAAAACTTAGAAAAGGTACAGCTCTCGACATTCTCAACAAAGATGCAATAAAAGATCACCTCCTTCTGGAAGCCGACGCAGGCCATATGAACGACTCCGGAGTTCAGCAAGCACATACCATCTGCGGACAGAAGGAACCTTTGACAACATTCCGTACTCTCACAGTTACATCATCACCCGTTTACATTTTTTAAATAGCAATATCTGGGAAGACAGAACTGAGTACCCATTTCCTTCATCGGATCACTTACAAACTTTTTCAAAAAAATAATTACTGTGGGTGCAAATTTTACCTCTAGTGCTAGCGAGGTGCCGTGCTTTGAGGTTCAGTTCAAAGCCATTTCATTTTACAGCCACCACCACTCCACAGGCTACGTTGCAAAAGCACCAAACCCCAAAACTCATCAGACTGTCAGATGGGTTTTGCAATATTCAATACCTTCCCAGTACAACGTAATCAGAGATGGGTTTGTGGGGGTTTAGGGCTTTTTTGGGCTTTGCTTTGGGGTTTGAGCGACAAACAATGACCAAGAGAAGCAATAAACGGCAGTGGACCTCAAGTTAAGCTTACCACTCTGAAAAGCAGTAAAATACCTACCAAAATTATAGTTGCTTGGATTAAAAAACTGCTTGGGTGGTGGATTAGAAAGAGCAACTCCTCGACTTAAGCTCCGCTCACGGACCACAATATCCAAAATGAAGTTTGGAGAAGTCATGCTCATTACATGCTCATCCAGTGACCACAATGCAAAATAGGGGCAATCGTGAAGGAATTCTTCTGGGCTGAAGAAAACAAGTGCATAAGCTAAACGCCAACTTTCAAATGGAGTATTTGCAGGGGTATTGAAAACAACTTAATAGAAATCTACCTTAGCGAATCCGGCATCCGAGCGTGGTACCAGCGATTAATGTCAAATACACCCAAATAAGTGGATGGCTTCCCCTGACCGTACGTATTCACTTGCCAACTGAAGATTGATACACTGGTGTCAGGAGAGGGCACTGTAAAACACAAGGCATTGTTTCTTATTTGTAGGAAATACGGTAGAGCTGGTATTTTTAAAACACCACTTTCTCTTTTGGCTTAACGCTCTTACGTCACTCATGAAACACAACACCTACTAGGAGTAAGTTTAAAAAAAAATCACGGAGACGTTTGCTATTCCCTAACAGGTTTCAGTCACACTGCCCCTTTTTCTTGTTCAAATTCTATCAGTCCTAAGCCAAATCAAATACCTTTTAGGGATCCCCACACACTTGACTACGTTTCATTGTGAACTCCTGTGCCATTACACTTTTGTTAGCCACTGAAACTGCCTAGAAAGATGATGCAAGCATCGCCTTTGTAACATCAGACAGAAGTTAAGGCCAGTAAGAAGAGAGGGAAGGGGAGTAAGGCAGTTCAAAACAAAAGGCCACGAAAGTTATCACTGCAGCAGGCTCAAAGATACGGTGAGAGCATGACTGACTTTGTAAACCCAGAGATGTATATTTAATTGTTGCATGATAATGAAAGACGTGGTAAGAGTTTTAACTGTGGATATGGACAAGGACAGCTATTGCTCTAAGAACTTGTAGGTGTAGAAACCTATTAGCTTTAGAGAGGAAAAAATGGACAGGCAGATCCCAGAAGCATGGAATCATTTCGGTTGGAACACAGCCGTAAGATCACCAAGCCCAGCCGTAAACCTACCACTGCCAAGTTCCCCACTAAACCATGTCCCCAAGCGCCACGTCTCCGTCTCTTTTAAATACCTCCAGGCATGGGACTGAACCACTTCCCTGGGCAGCCTGTTCCAATGCCTGACAACCCCTTCTGTGAAAAAATTTTTTCCTAATATCCTGTCTGAACCTCCCCTGGCACGACTTGAGGCCGTTTCCTCTTGTCCTATCGCTTGTTACCTGGGAGAAGAGACCAACACCCGCCTCGCTACAGCCTCCTTTCAGGTAGTTGTAAAGAGCAATGAGGTCTCCCCTCACCTGCCTTTTCTCCAGCTTCATTGCCCTTCTCTGGACACACTCCAGCCCCTCTCAGTGTCTTTCGTGTAGTGAGGGGCCCAAAAACTGCACACAGTATTCGAGGTGCTGCCTCACCAGTGCCGACCACAGGGGGACAATCACTTCCCCGGTCCTGCTGCCCACACTAGTTCTGATACAAGCCAGGATGCCTATCGGCCTTCTTGGCCACCCGGGAACACTGCCGGCTTATAGTCGGACGGCTCTCAACAACAGCCCCAGGTCCTTTTCCACCAGGCAGCTTTCCGGCCACTCTTCCCCAAGCCTGTAGCGTTGCATGGCCTTGCTGTGACCCAAGTGTAGGACCCAGCACTGAGCCTTGTTGAACCTCATACGGTTGGCCTCGGCCCATCAATCCAGCCTGTCCAGATCCTCCTGGAGAGCCTTCCTACCCTCCAGCAGATCAACACTCCCACCCAACTTGCTGTTGTCTGCAAACTTACTGAGGGTGCGCTGCATCCCCTCATCCACATCACTGAGAAAGGTATTAAGCAGAACTGGCCCCAATACTGAGCCCTGGGGAGCACCACTTGGGACCGGACCACCAGGTGGATGCACATGCGGACATAGGTTTGAATGGGGGAAAAAAATCAGGTAACATTTCTAAGCAATGGAGAGAATGATCTTATTGCTGAAAGACAACAGCTGGTGGAGTTAAATAACTGACAAGCATTGTATGGATGACCCCACCACACATAGCTATAGCATGTCAGCGAGCAAAAATAAAACCAAGCAAAAATAAAACCTATTTCTTCCCTTAAAGAAGCCCCACATAATTTAGGCCCCAACTTTTCTTTTGAAAGAAGCCCAACAAGCTAGTCTCTACAGATATTGAAGACCTTCAGACTGTGGCTACAGAACAGCATTCACTGCTTAGATTCCAAAACCAGTTCTTTTACGATAACCAAACAGAGACATGAGAACAAACCTTCATTAACGCTCTCCTTTTTGTCAGTACGGTTGCAAAATTTTTCTACAGTCTGACAGCTGAGTAATTTTGTACTGCTGGCCTGCCCTCTCAAGGGAAAGGCTCCCCCCGTGAGGTCTAAACTGTACCTTTCGTCACAGTATTTCAAACCCTGCAGAAAAAAAGAAGAGGAAAAAAAGGTCATTTTGAGATAAACACATATATTATACCTAAAGATGAAAAAAAGTATATAGCTAATATAATATGCATATTATACTGTCTATTTCCCATGAGCTTATTTCTGACAGTAAATAGAAACTATATCTAACATGCAAGAGGATTAGGAGTCACATCGTAACAGCTAAGTTTGGCTGGAAAGGCTTTGCATGTTTTCCAAATTTAGCATTTCCCTAACATTATTCAGTTCTAAACATGTTTTGCAGAATTCTGTGCAACATCAAGGTTTCTTATACAAACCTAAATAGGTATCTACAGGGAGATATCTGAAATAGTGCAATCCATACGCACGCAGAGCTCTTTGCTCCACAGCTTAATTACAAAACTGGTGAAGTTAGAGAAGTCATAGCATTACAGCAGCTAAAACTCTTTCAAGAGGTATTATCTATAGGCACACCACTAGAGTGAAAAAGCATCCTTCTGCAGTAGCTATAAGAACTTCTTACTGATTGACAATCTTCTTTCAAACCACATAGGCTCTTACCAGCTCCTCCTCTAACCCTGTAAGAGACTAATGGGTGAAATATCCATTGGTTCGTTCACCAAGCACAGCCAACAGCAAAAGGGGACAACAGAGAGGACTGCAGGAAGCACAGGAGGCAACGTGTTTAGGATCACAAGTTACTAGAGAGTCAGCAAACTACTCTGAGGTATGCAGAAACCCTGGCAGGACTGTGCTGAACCTCTGACATCACCATTTTCTAAGGAAGCATTAACTGAAATACTGTTTTTCCAAATACAGCATTCATGTTCACTGTCTACTATACGATGCCTGAAGTGTATGTTGTAAAGAAATAGCAGCTGTACAATTAAGGAAAAAACCAACCAAACAAAAAACCACTGTACCACATTCTACCCAAGTTTCCTAAACTTTCAGAGCCCTAAAAATGAACTGGCATGACACAATGTATTCTCATATGATTTGATGCAATACATCTAATTCACCTAATATGAGAAGAGACAAGCCTCCTCTTAACCTTTCTAGGAAATACTACTAAAAGATGGCTGGGAAAAAAAACAAAAACAAAACAAAACCAAACCCAAAAAACCACACAACCAACCAAAAAAACCAACCAAAAAAAAAACCCCAAAAGACCTCACCAAAACTATGTCTTTCATTACTAAAAAGACAAATGTTAGAATTTGCTCTGAAGCTGGCATGGTTCATTCTATTTTATGAAGTAACTTTGGAAATAGCAGACACGTGCAGAGTGGATAAGAAAAATCTAAACCACCTCTTCAAAAAACTAGCAAGAAGCCTAAGCAAAGAATCTCATTTTTATTATAGAAGGAATAATCACTAAAAACAATTTTAATAAAGATGTCCTGAACAAGTCTCTCACTCCAAAGGACCGTTGCATCAGAAAAAGTACTAAAACTCCATAAACCTTTTAGAGATTCATTTTAACGGCTAGAAATTTCAACTCTGAGTCACGTGTGAAGAGCCAGTCCCCCCCCAAAGTTGGGGCAGAGGTGAAGGGGAAAACAATATCAAACAATTCACAACACGCTGAATCACCTGAAGATAGTTATACCTTGTCAACGTGAAAGATAATGCATTTTAAAGAAACATCACCTTTTCCAAACACCTAACCTTGATCTATTCAAAAGCAATGTTTACAGATGAGGAAGGAGCTTTCCTATATGGAAGGAAAAAGGCCCAAATTTAACCTCATTCAAAAAAATCAAAACACACAGTCTCTAAAAACAGTACCGCGACACAAGAATCACCCCTATTTCATTCCATACCTATTGAGAATATGCAAGAGAAGTATCTAAATAGGAGGAAAGAATTGCTCTGAATTAAGATTACTTTCCCTTCAAAAAGATTTTGGAAGAGTTGAAAGCATACTACTGAAGAGAATGATACATTATACAGATGCACCTTATATCTGTCAGACATCCAAGATACGATATCTCCTCACCTATATTTTAAACACATCTTTGAAGCCAGTTCTAAAAATTTACGGACACTCTTTTGACCAAATCATACCGCTGCTTACTGTATTTACATATTTTGCTGGCTTTAAGAGTAGATTTCGTATGTAACCCAGCCAAAAAGTTGAAAGAGTTGTCTTCACACCTACTAAGATTCAGGATCAACACTTAAGAGACCCTGTGGGCCCATTTCATTTGAAGTCCTGCTGACAGAGCTCAAAAGAAAAACAAGACCCAAAGATCAGAAAAGAATAAAGCTATATGACTGTATTTTCAGAAAGGGAGACCAACAGAAGCTTATTTGAGTCCGCAGTTTGGTTCAACTGAGCTAGTCAAAGCCCCGTCTTCTCTTCCCACGTGCCGTTAGTTTGGCGTTTAAATGAAGAACAATTTTAGTTGTGAAAGCTGCTTCCCTTTCAGGAATTGAATTGATACGGGCTCTTTGCAGATAAATCTACTTGGAACACGCAACACTGCAGTAGAAAATTGTATGACTGGTTTTCAAAAACAGAGGGCAAAGGCCATGCCCAAGAAGACTCAGCAAAAGACTTTTTTTTTTTAGTAATCTCTGAATTTTGATGGTAAATATTACCCCTGCCAACTTAACTGATACTCTCTTCGAGAAAATTACTAATTTCACCTTTTCGCATCCCTGCACCTCTTACCTCATACAGGACTTGTCCTGATGCCGAGCGTTTTCTGTTACCAAACGCTAACTGCAGCAGACGTAAACTCACAACATCACCTTCACTGAAAAAGGTAGAAATGATGAAATTTGATTACAAAGCTGCTTTATAGTCCTCGTGATCGTTTTATTAGATCTAGGCTGAAGTTTCCTTGATAGCATGCTCTTGCTGAAGAGAAAAACAGCACTCCCCAAAACATGGTAATCGGTCACATTTGGCTGCTAAAACATAGAGGAAATTTTGAACTAGCAGCTTCAGAAGCAAATGCTAACCTGTGCTGTCTAGTTGTATGGACTAAAAAGCGATGGAAATTGTTCTTCACAGGGAAGAGTTCTTGATCAAAACAGCTTTGAAGTCAAACCGAAAAAGGTTGCCACTCTGTCAACAGCTCAGCTGATTAAATAGCTCGCTGACGCCGAGAGAGAGACTTTTCTCCCCTTCCCTTACCACCAAAGTTCCAAGTCCCTCTCTCACACACACTGCACCCTTCCACATATCGAACTAATGCATTAGCCCAGAGGAAACCATTGACTTTGCTGCCAAAGTGATTGTTCCTTGCCAGGTGAGCTGAACTGGCTCATGAAGGCTCCCAAGTCTGCTCAAGTTGGCACAAGGTCATGGGTAATACTGTCATCGCCCTCCTTTTGGGGCAGCAGGCTCTTGTATCAGCACATTTACTCTTCTAGATCTGCAGCCTCAGCTACTTCTAATGGTATTTTAATACCGTGGTCTGAATAGCAAACAAATCCTGAAGCAGTCCTCCAGAAACAAGGGAAACCATCTAAGAACGCAAGCACAAAAAGACAGCCACTGTTGCTTTGCTTTCTGTTAAAATCCTGTAAAAATTGCCTTGTAAGCTTAACACCTTCCGTACCCAAGAGAACCTCCTGCACAGGTAAAGAAACAAAACAAATACACACGTATCAACTGCATATGAACAAGCATTCAAAAATAAAAAAAGGATTCAGTGCCTTATAGTGAGTTTTTATTCACCTTTCTTGTGTAGACTGAACAGCCCACAGGTAGCAACGATTACGAGGATCGTTCTCAGGCTCTTGAAAAGTAACAGCATAGACAGGAACCCTTCCTCCTTCAAGCTGAGAGTGGTGCCTGCAGGTTTTAAAAAAAAAAAAAAAGAAAGGTGAGCCTACTGGCCCTAACTGTTTGTAGAAGAATCTTCTGAGAAAAGACCACCTGGCATGCTTATCCTCAAAGTACAGAAGGTCCAACTTCCACCGGCAGGAAGCGAGTCAAGGAAGCGACTACTTTTTATGCAACAGGCAAGAGGGGAGGAAGAAAGCATTTTTCTTCCAGACTTCTGAGCCTTATTTGTATCTTCACAATCAATTCTTGCCACCTAAGTATTCCTCCACTGTCTATTTGTGCCTCCAGGAGTTTCTGGAGAGTCACTGAAGATATGCTGAAGTGAATCCCTACGGGAATTTGGTCAAATACTTCAAGTGAGATTGCTCTTTGGCAGATTTAAAATCACCTCTGAATTTTTTCTATTGCTTATGAATTTACGTGTCCCTTGTTCTCATCTCCAAGTGTTCCAAGCAAACTTTAATTCACAGGCATCGTTGCCTTGGAATGGGTCAACCCCCTACTTTGGGCAAGGCTCAAATGTAGGAAGGAATGTCTTTTCAGGCACAGATCAGCTATTGATTTTTTACAGCTCACTACTTTCATCCTGGACACTTTCAAGAATATGATCACTAAAACCACACCATTAACACACCTAAGCCTTTCAACATAGGCCCTAATTGCAGGAACTCATTCTGAAAAATAATTTGTCAACATCTGTTTCATCAAAATACACACATTTCCTGCTTTCACTGAGTACTACTGGTAGAACAAACTCCGAGAGACACCAGCACTAGCACATCCTAGCTGCCTGACGTAACCCGAAGCAGCATGCTTTCCACAGTTCCCTCAGTCCGCAGGCACAAGAAGAAAAACAATCCCAGTCCACTGGGGAGGAGGCAGTCCACTTAGGCCAGGTATGACTTCATAAGCTATTTCAAAAGAGGCTTTCAAAACATTCCAAGATTCTACGCAAAAGTTTAGCCCCTGAAAAAGTTCTCCTCAATTTAACATACTTCCTCCTCAAGCTAAAAATTGAGACCCCTGCACCTCCCGGCGTGGCCAAGTGCCAAGGCCTACTTACTCCCTCCTCAAAGTTTTCATGTTCCATAGGGACAGGTAGCCATCTGAAAAACCCACAACCAACTGATTGCTTCTGCTTATGTAGTACAGGGTTGATATTGCTGTTCCTGAAGGATGCTGTAATTGAAAACAGAGATGTCTCTCTTCTCTGGTCACAGTTTCTCTTCTTTGTGGAACTTCAGCAGGAGTTCGAGTGACAACTTCGAGATCTGCACACACAAAACCACACAATAAAGGAATGTCTTGTGCCATTTAGGTTGCACTTTAAACACTGACGTGACGTGTATCATCTAATTCTACCGTCCCAGCAAAATACCCGTTTATACTTTTTTTGCCATTTCCTTTTTGTATGTATTCAAAGAATGGAAGAACTCTCTGATCAGACAGGTATTCTCACTTGTAGTTCAAAACCAGGTAAAGGCGTAATCTTCAGAGACAAATTCTTCTGGGAGTCTCTAGATCAGGAGTTTGGGCCTCATGATGAAGCTATTTGCAGTGACAAGCCACTGTTGTAACAGCCAAAACAGTGTATGCAGTCTGAATACACAAATTAGATTTCATTCATCCAAATGCATGATTTTTGGTAAGTCAGATTTATTTTAAAAAACAAGCCTAAGATTTGCCCCAAGTCAATGAACAGAAGCAGAGGAACATTGCCAAGAAATAGGGCACCCCTGACACAACTTCCTATCAGGCAGCTGCATTGACTCAGATGGTAAAACTCCTAAACCTCACTGGCAAGAATCATAGTGACACAGGGATCATGGTAGGAGATGGGTGCATTTATAACACTACAAGGAGTATTAAGTCACTCCCATTTTTAATCCATTCAGGACTTTACGATGTCAATCCGCTATCTGTAATCAGTAGTCATAAATGCATGCACACCAGTATCTTCAAAGTGGCATGCATATTGTTTCTTTACAAGACACAAGTTTCCTTACTTTTAAAATGAAGTTTAAAAACGCAAGCTTACCGATGGTCTACTTCATTCTGCTGCCAGAAAACATCCAAACAAGGTCAACCAGAAGTACATGACCAACATCTGTAGCCACTGCTGCCACTCCAAAGAGCCATCGCAGACTCTGATGTAGGTGCTGAGTGCTCACACTGGCTCCTCCATGGTTAGTTATGGGTTCTATAGCAGTTACCTGCAGGAAAACTACAAGTTAATATTTAAGCTGTTTCACAAGCGAAACAAAAATCACTCAAAAGGGAAGCCAGAATTAGTCCATCAGAAACAAGAATGTCAATACCAGATCAGAAGACTTACAAACAAAGCACTGTTCCCAATTATATGAAAAAAGAAAGCCCTGTACAAAAATCTGTTGCTGCCTTCTGTTTACTACATCTCCTATAGTTACTTAACTGAACTGACTTCAATTTCCACTGTGCATTCTACTATTATAGCTTGCCCATGTCCACTTCCTCCTTAGAAGTAATTAACTCTTCTTAAGAAAACCAAGAAAATCAGTTCGATGCAAGAAAGTTCAGCATATTTAAGGGACTTAAGTAAGAGAGACAAAACTAAATCTAGTTCTCCCACTGCCCGCAGCCCACCAGCACTGTGATACAGTCTATGCTTTCTTGGCCAAACAGCTATTAGGATAGATCATGGCTGTAGTAAATCAGGTGAGGCAGCGGTCAAGCTGCATGGCAGGCACACTATTTGCATGGGAATGAAACATTTTTACAAAGTCTTGAAGTGAAATACTAGCTTGGTAAAGTTTACACCCGTCCTCATTTAGCATAAAAGTAACAACCAGATAAAACAGAAGAAGTTTTAAAGGCACACCAGCACTTTGATGAACGGTAATAAAAAATTGTAAAAGCCGGCCTAAAACAACAGCAAAATGTACAGCAGCTTCTTAGATAAAAAGCGAACTCCAGCGAAGGAAGAAGTGCTCGGTGCTCTTTAACATGTGAAGCAGTCTGCACCCACTTTTAGCACAAGGTCTTTATTCCGACAGACCTTTCAGCACCTGCAACACATCCCAGGACAATACTGACTGCTACACCAGAGACAGAAGCACAGCAAGGCTCCTGCCCTAAAGCTACACAACAAAAGCACACAGGCTATCCTTTAGCCTTCTTACAAAAGGCAACACAATGAAAATGGGAAGCTTTACATCAACAACAAAGTTCTACACAAAAAGAAAACAGAGGTGGGCATGACAAGGTAGCCCATTTATTTAGGTGGATGGATGTATGGTTTTCCCCTCAGAGGTGGGGAAAACTAACCAAACCCTTAAGCCCCAGAGTTTTCTCCTCTCCTGTATCAAGCACTTGCTATGACTACACTGCCTGGCAATCTGCTCCAGAATTCACCTTGGTCACAAGAGTTCTAATCTTAGAAGTGCCTAGAGTCCTTCGGGCAACTTTGGTTTGTTTCAGGTTTCCTCTAAATCAAATTCAATTTCCAATATTCTCTGCTACTCAAAGGACTACCAAAGCAGTTTGGATTATGCCCTTCTTCCCCAAGTCTTGATGACTGTTACGAGGAAAGCAGAAATACTGTATGGATCTTGCTGCAGAATTTGCCAAAATGTCAAGTGCTGCTTTTAACAACTTCTTCTTTCACGGTTTTTTTTTTCCATTGTACAACTGGCTCCAAATCTACCTTTCCCATTTTGGCATGCAATCTTCCAAAAATGTTTTCTGGTTTTAACCCTTCGATTTTCCATGTAGAAGCTCCTGAAACTGCATATTTTTCCACTGCGCTATGCACTGGCTTTTCATCTTCTCCTAGACTACTGCCAGCTCATTCTGGGAATGAGCAAAGAAAACATTTCTCAGCTCACTGCATCTGAATGCTACCCTTCTGCCTCATACAAACCGGGAAAATTTGTGAAACTACCATTCAAGGGCTCTGAAACATACAACCATTATAAACCAATTCAATGTAATTCATGTTTCAAATTCATATTTGCTTTTACAAGAACCCAATTCAAATACTACTCCATTAACATTCTCAGTTTCCTGCTGCATTTCACATGTATGTCCAGAGGGCAATTAGAGATGCTCTCATTAAAAAAAAAAAAAAAAATTACGCCAAAATTCTTTCTAAGCTTGGGAGTTTGTTTTTTTTAATTCATTCCTTTACTCTCTGAATGACTGCACATCTACTCTTGCACTACAAGGCAGGCATACAGCCGCTACAAATACCCTGCATTAATAGACTAATGGCTTGACACCTTGGACCACAGTTACTCTAAGATAGTGTTAACCTGTACAACTTAGTTGTCCACAGAAGATACACCCACACGGAGAATAGTCCAGAAACGGACTTATGCTGGTCTAACTCATCTAACAGCAGAAAGATAGGAAGCAAAATGAAAGCAACAGACCAAACGTGCTCATACATGTATATATATAATATATTCAATAAACAGAGATTCAAGGACTTCAGTCTGAAAGTCAATCTTTCAAAAATCTGTCTGATAACTCACTAAAGGCTCTTTTTTCCTATCCTAAGTCAATATAAAAACATGTTCTGCTCTGAAGTCACCTGCTTGCGAGTCTGAGATTCATGGGATTGTGTTAAGTCATTTACAGCATGACTACAGAAGTTGAAAATACTTGAAAGACACTATTTCTGACAGAAATTAACCATTTAGGAAATGTATGTTACAGACAAGTCAAAGAGAGGGAGGTTCTTTCTTTTTTCACTCTGACCAAAAAAAAAAAAAGTTAGTTCAATGCCTTTTTGTGCTGCAAGTGGAGAATAAAACCAGAAAAACTGTTTTACTATCAGCAAACTCAAAAGAAAACGGCACCGGTAAGCCCAAGATTTTACAGCAAGGCTCTCTTGACTGGATCCTCTGAAGTGAGTTTGTTAATGCAATATAGAAAAAATCCCTCCTACAAAGAGACACTCCAAAGCTTTTCCCAAAACAGCATGATGCAGCACCTAACACCACAAAAGCTTCGTTCCTCCAATTAAAAAGTACGCACCCTTCCCGGAAGAACAACTGCTTTAACCACTCTTGATATTCCAGGGTCGTACAGACAGAGAATGCTTCCCTCTGCTTCTTCCAACCCAACCAGCAGTCCAGTTCTCTTCTGCCAGGAAAACTCCTTTACCACACGAACAGTGGGAGGCTGATCATTTACTCCTCTGAAACGGTATGCAGAGAGCCGCTCTCCTGTCACAGCCTTCACGACCTCAAGTTGAGGACCACGCGCCAGCCACGCTAGACCATTTCTCCCTGGAAGAGAGAAGAAAGCTGACTAAAGCAAATTCCTAAGAGAAGACTGAAAACAACTGAAAAAATCATGGTCACTGCCCCTTCCCTTCAATGAAAGTACCAAACAGAAGGCCGACTTACCTACTTCTGGTCAATTACTTAAAATCACCCACTGAAATCCTCAAGCAAAATACATCTTAAAATTAACCACCTCATTATTCTGCATTCGTACTTGTCACTCCTACACTGAAGAATGCTGACTGTTTGGGATAAAGATTACAATCTATCCATCTATGGTCTTTAGACCATATTTGGCTTGGTTTTGCTCTAAATCATCTAAAGACATCTGGGAGTAAAAGTCTTAAAGCGTATTTCAAATATAACAAGTCCAAGCCACTTCATTTCTAGTTTATTGATTTTACTTGACAGGTGCCTACTTTGGGCAGGGATTTGGACTTCCAACAAGAAATTATCTTAAAATGGGCACCACAGGAGTGAATTTAAACTTTTACAGGTGCTGATCACAAAAAAAATTGAACACTTTTTGTTTCACTGAACTACATCAACTGTACAAATGTTTTTGTATTGGCAGATTTGACAGTTAAACCAGCCTTTTTCTGCTCTCAAAACCTGGTGCAGCTTAACAGCACCAACCTGACACAGCTGACACTATGACCCTATGCTTCAGGTAACCTCCGGGCAGTGATAACTTTATACCAAGATCAAATTTAAAGGAAAATGCTCACCTCCAGAAAACTTCCCGCACAGCAGAGAATCGAGGGTTCTCTCATCTTCCCCAAGTGCCTGAAGAGTCACCTCTGGGAACCGCAGCAGACTGCTCGTTACCCGAGCCGTTAGGTCTCGCATTCTTCACTGTCAATAAATCAAAAAATGCATAGACTCATGTCAGCCATAAACTGCAGCAGTATGCAATGCGTAATCCCCTATCCACCTCGCATAGCTCGTGGCCTTAAAAAAATGGCAGGTTTTGATCTCACAGCAGAGCAAGAGGAGAATCCTTTGCTTTTCCGACGCCCATGAGATCACCAACCAAAAGTGACGCAGAGGTATTGACGAGATAAAAAAATGGGGAAAAACCCAATACACAGCGTTCAGGATCTTTTTGTGGGAAAACTTAAAAGCTGAAGTGATTTACAAGATTAAATAGGAGGCTACAGAAGAGATATTCCACACACATGGAAATACAAACTACTTCAAGGAACTATGCTTTGCAAGTTCTGTGCCTTACTGAAAGAGCCTCCGGAAGACCAGAGAGATTTAATTATCTTGTTCAAACAGCTCTGCTTTCTTCATGAAGTCTCTAAAGGAAGACATTACATGGAGTTCACTATCCCAGGGTGTTACACGTGCTGACCGACTCTGGCGTCAAACAGAACCCTCACCCTATGCTGCAAACCAGTACAGCAGCGCAGCCAGCCACGTAAATGTGCACACAAAGCACATGCCACTAGCTGTACCATCCATGTTCTCCTGCACGGAAAGTCTTAGATTGTTCCTTCCAGCATGCACTAATACCCTAGTTTCCTTACAGCAGGAAGCTGTAAGAGGACAGAACTTTGTGTGGCCAAATTGGAAATCAAATTTTAAGGTACCCTGCTGGGGAGATTTGAGTTTAAAAACAAGCCACTCGCCACCCCAAATTCCCCACCAAATCAGAGAAAATGCTCCTCTGGTGGAAAGCTCACATGCTGACACAGTGTAGTCCTGTCCACAGTACACATCAAATGTGCTTATCAGTCCAATACCACCGGTAAGAACCATTAAATAAGGACCACTCCAGCACCTTGACCATTCATGTAACCTTAAATTTAATCACGCTGCAGTTATGAACTGCGTATAAAAGCATGCCAAAATGCTGGAGCATCAGGCATAGCCAGGATTCCTCAAGTAAGCCAATGGGCATTTTCAACATTTTTTTTTTTCTAGACAACTGTCTTGGCAATACGGAACTAGGAAGATAAAATCCATAATAAATGAGGAACAATACATAGAGTGATCTGGTTATTAGGGCGTTTTACTCGCACCATTCTGCTAAACTAACCCAAGGATCACTGCGAAATTACAACAGTGGGAAAACAGTTGTACTAGCCACTATGCTAGCTCACGCACGTGTGAAACTACACACTCAGTTTGCAAGGAGAGCTAAAACCCCCTCTACTTTTAGGAAGGACAGCACCCAAGACACAGTCAGTCAACTTTTGACTCCCTCTGGCACGTAGAGCCTCGCTATCTCGGTGAGAAAGGCTGCAGCTGACAGGCATCATTCTTTCATTCAGCCAGATGCGGAAGCTAAAGTGATGTCAGCGAAGCGTTACTTGGTGATCGGAAGGCAGGCAACATTGTGTGACACTATTCAGACCACATTTTCCAAGGAAACTGGACAACGAGTGGGAAGAAGCCAAAGAAGAAGAAATGGAAGAAAAACCAAGTTCTTCTGAGAAAACCCAGCATCCACTGTGTTGAATAACAGATAAAGATGACAATTAGAGTTTTTTAATTACTATTAATGATGGGTTCAATGGCATTTTCCCCAGAAAAACAGGAAGCAACTCCCAAGCATTGGAGGAGCAGTAGATGGAAAAGACATTTTCTGCACCTTAGTAGTCAGGTTCAGTGAATTTGCACTTTGCCAGATTTTACTCCTGCAGAAAGAGTGCTTAGTGAGTTAGAAGGTGATTTAGTGAGTACCACTCCATCATTTCTTTCCCACTTTGACAGAAAACCTTCCCCCAGTGTTTTAGGCAAAACCCCTACATTTAATCCAAACCCCAAGTTTTAGTCTAAAAAGCCACCAGCATAACAGAGATGGTCTGTAGCAGAATTCTACAGTCAGGCCTATTTCACTCAAGTGCAGCCTACCGATTGTCTTGCAGAGTTTGTGCGGATGCTCCACAAGCTCTCAGAGAAGCACAAACCTATAGCAGAAGGTGAGAAGGAAGAATTCCAGCTCACGACCCCAACAGCCCCCAACAGCCAAGATCCTGTATCTGATGCAGACCCTAGATTTGATTTGCCTTTGGATGAAAAAAAGCAAACAAAACCAACACACATCAGAAAAATCACACTAGAGCCAGTTTACCCGGCTGCCTCCTACGGTTATTCTCTAACACCACCAGATGCTCATTCAAGAGTTGCACTCCCTGTCTAGCGTGGCTAAGCTCACAAAAGTTCCTCAAGCCAGTTCTCAAATCAGGCTCGTTTTTACATCGCTTGGCATACCTGGACAGACTGACATAGGCGCTCGGTGTCTCAGTATGGACAAGCTGAACTGCAACATCATTTGCAACACATGCCACAGGCCTAGGTTTTGCCTGACCCTCCCCTGCCAATTTCAGCATTCTCTCCACCACACAAGTACAATAGCACCCCGGGAAAGGCTTGCCACCATGATTTCATTAAAATTATATCTGTCAGTTTCCTATCGAGAAGACACAAAATTAACAGAAGCCTGATTAGGCTCGTTTCACTATCTTAAAAAAACCAACCCCAGGGAAAGCAATGCAGGACAACAAGCTGATGGGGCAACTGAACGAGAAGCTGGCCTCAGCAGAACAGGGTACAGTACTGGGTGCCCAAATTCATGTGACAGCTGCCAGCCAAGACTGACACAATCATCCAGACCGACAGGCCTAAGGCAGCACTTGAAGCACAGTGGTTAGCCGTACACCCTAAACTGGGTTCAGCATTCCCGACAGAAACGAGTCCCTAAATTTCCCATCATTTTACCAAGCATCACCAGGAAGCTATTATTACACCTGAAAGCCTGACACCATGCTTCTTTCTATTCCAGAAGCTCCAGGCCTGGACTCACGGTGTATTAAGGAAGAAATCCAGCACTTTTGTTTCAGTCAGCGGCTTTGCTGCGTGGTGCATGCTTCAGGCACCCATCAAGCGACCCCCACAAAACGCGGATTCCTGCAAAGCTGCGCTCGCCCCGCGAAACCCAGCCCCTCTTCCCGCGATCGCCGCTAGACGCAGATAGCAAATTTCCCGCCTCCTCCTGGAAAACGACACCGAAAGGGGGGAGGGGGGCACAAAAAAGAAAATTAGAAGAAAAAACCCTCCAGAAAGCGACCGAAGGAGGGAGAGGCGGGGACGGCGGGTGGCCGGGCAGGAGGGAAAGCTGCCGGCGGCAGCCGCCACATCTCCCACGCCCCCTGCCTCTGACGGCCGCCTCCCGGCTGCGGAGCCTCGCATGCCGCCGCCGCCACCGCCTCCCATGTCAGGCCGCGCCGCCGGCCGCCCCGGCCTCCCCCACCGCGGCCGGCCACGTGTGGCGGGGCACGGCGCCGCCGCCCCGGGGGTCACTTACATAAGGGGCCGGGCGACGGCGGCTTGGCCCGCCCAGGGCCCTCGCTGCGCCAGCGGTGCCGGCCTAGCCGCCTGAGGAGCCCCCGGTACCTGCTGGTACGGGGAAGGGAAGACGGGAAGGGAGGCTGGCGGGCGGGAGCCGCCGCCGCCGCTGCCTTCTCCCCGCGCCGCTCCCCCCTGCCCGCCCACCGCAGCCCGTTTTCCCCCGTACGTGCCGATGAGGGCGGCGGCATCTCCCGCAGCGGTACAGCGGCCTCCGCCTGCCCCGGGCCGCCCGGCCGCGCCCACTCGGCCCGGCCCGGCTGCGTGCGGCCCTTTACGCCGTCGGTTCCTGCGCCGCGGCGCGCGCCCCGTGCCGAGCCGCCCCGCGCCGTGCCGCGCCGCTCCCCTCCCCCCGCGCGCGGCACCCACCTCGCTCGCTCACCCGCCGCGCGGGGGGCGGGGCGGGGGGGGGGCGCTAGAGTTCTCGCGAGAACTGCCGCGGCCACCGCGGGAATTTTCAAATTCGCGGAACACGGTGCTGGGCGGTGGCCGCCTCCGGACTACGTATCCCAGCATGCCGCGGTGCCAGCAGCTTCCGCTCCCCGGCCTCCTTCCTGTGCGGCCGGCTTCGCGCGGGGCACGCCGGGAACTGTAGTTCCTGGCTTGCTGCAGCGCGCGTCTGAGGGGGGTGTAGGCGAGGCACCATTTTGCCTCGGGCCTCAGAGTCCACCTCAGCCGCCGGGGAGTCTGGAAGGGGGGCGATGCCACAGCCCACGGGGAACACTCCCACCCGCACGCCCTGTGGAGCCCTTGGTCCACAGCACCTCACCCTGTGGGGCCGGGCCTGCCCCCCTGTCAAAAGAAGGAACCCGCCATGGCGGCAAGATGGGCTGCTCAGGCCAGGCCTACCTGCGCTGTCCCTCTGATCACAGGGGCTGCCTGTCCTCCTTGGGGCACATGATTGCTGCTGAAAATGGGCTGCAGAGGAGCTCAGTCCGCCCCAGGCACGAGGCCCCGCTGGCAGGGGCAGCATCCCTTGCCATCGTGCTCTGCTCCCAGCAAGGTTAGCCTGGAAATCAGACTCCTCACTAGCAGTTTGCAGGCTTGTTTTGTGATTTTTTTACACCTCATTACAGGCTTTTGCCCCCACAGCTGTTTCAGCAACAACTATAATCTCGGCAGGACCAGTGAAAACTCAAAGAGAAGGTGCAACCATATTTCAGTGAAGCTTGAGCCTGGTACCAGTGTGAGAGGTGTTTGTAAAGGCAGTGGTTCTGTACTCAGCAGTCCAAGTGGGGTTTATTCCAGGAGTAATTGCTTGTAAGATATGCCAAGTGCCAATGAGAAGAGGAATTTGTAGATTTTACAAATAAACAGCTTTGCAGGCATGCTTGATTCCTGGTCTCTAGTTTATGGCAGTTGGTCCTACTTGGCTGCAAAGTTCTAAACAGCAACGAAGCAGAAACATAGCTAGACTTCAATGAAATAATACTGGCAATTAAAAATACTTAAAATAGATTAACTCCAGACATTAGATAGAATTTTAGACTAAAAATAATACCCGTATGGCAGCATAAATAAGCATTATTTCTTTACAAATAGAAACCATGACTATCGCATGCATTCACCACTGAAAAAGAGGGCAGCTGGAAGTGCTTACCTGTACAAAACTATTCTTTACAACCATCATGATGATAGTTCTTTGTGTTGATTTGCCAAACTGAGTTGTGACCTTCTTTCCATTTGCTTTACAGCACAAGGCACATGTAACCAGCACCTTGGCAAGATACTTATCCTTTCAGGTTTTGCCTCTTGGAGGTAGAACATCAGCAATGTTAGGAGACAGAAGTAAGCCTCTACTTGTGAATAACTGTTCATTGAGTCCTCATTCATGAGTTTTGATGTTCTGGATGTTGTTTCAGTTAGGATGAGATGGTGATAACAGACTGATATATCTCTTGTGCAGCACTGTTTATGTACAAAGAATGAGCAAGGTCCCACTTTCTTGTACTGAGCAAGAATTAGATGGCAATGTCCTTTCCACCTAACAATTGCTGCTAGTACCCCATCTTTTTCTCCAGGTAGCCAAGACCTAGGTGTTTTGTTCTTTTTTGTCATGTGTATTAAAATCTCCATCAACATGCTGAAGACAGTTTTTAATCAATCTGCATGTGCCTGTTCAGAATCTGGTACTCCTTTTATTTTGGCTACCAAAAGAGCTCAATTTCTTTTATACTTATCTTAAATAAAAAGAGATCCTCCCAGCTTCAACAGAGCATAATGCAGTTATGCAGCATAACACACTTAAATGGCAGCCACCTAATTTCTTTTATATGCGTGTTTTGTCACAAGTTAAGTAAAGCTCACTGAACTTGCAGTAGTGCCTGCAGCATAATTTCTTTTCATCCCTCAATCTAATCTAAGGGACTAAGTCTTCTGTTTTCAACTTTAAAAGCAAAAGGAGAGACTCTTGGTCTTTGGCATTTTAACAGAATTTTCACTTTCGTGCTATTTTTTTCTCCAACTCACATAGTATCCTTGACAAAGAGATTCATTGCACATAGCATTCAAGATAATTCTCATTACAATTTACAAATTGTCCAGAAAATACCAGAGCTATTAGGTGTCACTGCAGCAGTTTAATACCGACCCTTTCTCTTATACTCCCACATGTATGTCCTAAAATACCCTACAAATGGTGAGAGTAGAAATCAGAATACAAACCAGTTCTTGCATTCCAGACCTCTTCAGCACATCCATAAAGAGTTTAATTGATTTTG
This sequence comes from Gorsachius magnificus, assembly GCA_034008185.1. Classification (NCBI taxonomy): domain Eukaryota; kingdom Metazoa; phylum Chordata; class Aves; order Pelecaniformes; family Ardeidae; genus Gorsachius; species Gorsachius magnificus. Next base: position 7,829,229 of record CM067083.1, on the reverse strand, counting down.
GAGCAAAGCAGCTAAACTTTGAGATGAATGTTTAAACCTGCAAAACAGTGATACATGCTTAAAAAGGAAAAAAAAAAAGAATCAGGTAATAACACTAAATGATCCAACTTGAGATTCCTGTATACTTAGCTGCTTGTAAGTAAGGACTAATCTGTTTCTCATCACAGCAAGGACTCCCTGTTAGACTCAGAGTTTCTTTAAGGACGCAAATTTATTCAAGACAAAATTCAGAAGAAAAAACCATCACTATAAAACATTTCCACTGAACACTTTAGAATATAGTCTACACAAACCATCTAAGGCGCATGATTCAAAGATGACTAGCAGACACCCACCTCTTCCTTCACCTCCTCTTTCTCAGGAGAGGAAGCCCCTGCCAATATCCCATACTTGTCTGGTAACTGCTTCCCCTCTCCCCACCCCACCAGTCCCTCTGGATTTTAAAGGGGTAGGCTATTTAGCTGCAGTTTTCATCTCACTTTTAATAAGAAAGCATATGTAAAAAACCAACACAGCTAACAAAGAATTAAGGTTACACCGTTAGTCACTGAAAGGAGAGAAAGGATGAAGTGAAAAGTACAAGTCTAATGCTACCCCTTTGAGTCTATGTATTGTAACACGGTCAAAACATGCTTTGACTTTAAAACAGATGTTTTTAGATATTTGTAAACAAATCTGCAATGCTTCTAAGAAGTGGCAGGATCATCAAAGGAGTGACAAATACATTCAATTTCTCCCAGCACTATTAGCAGCATACATTATCTCTAAATTACAGCCGTGCCTCCTAAGGTTAAGTCTACCATTCTTTATATTATTATGCAAATGCTGATCATGGCTTGGTGGCTGCTGTTGCCACTTTAGATCTATTACTTTGTAGCATGTAAGAGTGCTGGTCATGGACAAGGAGCCCACAGTGCCAGGCAATGAGGTCACATGGGACAGCCTGGCTCCTGACCTAACAGGGGAGGTTGTGCACACAGTCACAAGGCGTTGGTGAGGCAGTATTTGCCTGCACAAAAGGAAGCTTAAGCCTTGTCAAGTGTTTCTTGTGAGGAAAAGGGGGATTTTGAAGGTGTGTTAGTTTTGCATCTGTGTTCAGGCAGCTTCTCCCAGACAAGCTGGGCAGCGTGACGCCCTCGGGGCTGCATACAAGAGCTTACCTGGTGATACCACCAGCTGGTGAGTGATGGCAGGGCTGACTCTGTTCCGTGAGAGCGGCTGTGCCTGAGATAGCAGAGCTGGGGTGGACCACGAATGATCTTGAAGGTGAGGACAAGCAGCTCTCATCTAATGTGACAGAGAGTAGGGAGCTAGGGGAGAAATGCAAAGATAGGCTGGAGGACCAGCTAGAGCCATATCCTCTGCCGAGGCATTTCGAGTGATTATGTGCAGGACAGGGCTGCATTTATTAAGTGCAGGCCAAGGGCAGTAAGCACAATTCAAAGTGGCAACAGCTTGGATGAGAACCATCCAGCTAAATGGAGGGAGACAGAAAGCCTTCCTGTCGGGAATTATTTATAGAACAAACCTTGGAAGGCTCAGACATGGCCTGAATAAGGACACAGGGAGCGGTCTGGACCAAAGATGTCCCCCCAGTTGTAGGCATACGTGAACATTGGCCTAAACAGCAACTGAGGAGCAGCATGATGAAGAGGTCTGGTTTAGCCAAGCTTGAGTGTGAACTGACAGTGAGACTTATCTGAGCAGGCATCAGAGGCAAGCAAGGCTGGGTTTGGAAAGAAGGTCTGCGATTCTTCTTGCCCAGTTTTAAGTGTCTGCAGTGCAGTCATCAGCATCAGAGCCACTCAGCTGGGTTCCATGTTAGGTAGGGGAGAGAAACAGGTTTTTCCTGGGTGCCATTCACCCAACCTGCTTTAGATACCTCCTATAGGATTAGCTCTAAAGGGAGTCTAGACGGCGTTGCAGGTGGAGACACCTACACTGTACCCTATTATTTTTGGTCAGGTTGATCTCACCTTGAGAGGCTGATCTGAATAGAGCACTGGATCTTTAAGTTGCTCAGCAGTTGAATTTATGTTTGCAGTTGGGATTACCCAGAGATAAGCCATAGAAGAGAAAGAGGACAAGGACAGGTCTTTAATACCACCCATGCTGGAGTCTGGCAAGTGAGATAAAGAGGAAACTCCAAAAGCCATGCTGGTTGAGTGAGGGAAGGGAAAGGGGAAGGTAGGGCTACAAAAGAGAGAGGGAATAACCTCTCAGGGGGAGCAGCTCAGTTGACTTGTGGCAAGTGCCTGACAGGCAAACAGAGATGTAGGGGAGAGCTGGAGCTGCCCAAGAGGAGGTCACTCAAGGCTCCCACAAAAGCAATGCTGACCAAGCACGGGGCAGAGGCCAGGCGAGGGAGAAGGAACTGCAGGAGGAGGACTCCAGGCTTTCACTGAGCTTACGAAGCAAAGAGAACGGAGATGCATGTTTGTGCTGGGTTTGCGTGGGCAAGGGTTTGGTGGGGGGGAGGGGCTACCGGGGTAGCTTCTGTGAGAAGCTGCTAGAAGCTTCCCTTGTGTCCCATAGAGCCAATGCCAGCCGGCTCCAAGACTTTGCCAAGACTGAGCCTGTCAACAACAGTGGAAGTGACTCTGTAATAACATATTTGTCCCTGCTTACTGCAGGGGGGTTGGACTAGGTGACCTCTAGGGGTCCCTTCCAACCCAAAGCATTCTATGATTCTATATTTAAGAAAGGGAAAAAACACCTGGGCAACTGCAGCCAAGGAGAGGAGTGAGAGGATGTGAGAGGCGTAGCTCTGCAGATGCCCAGGTCAGTGAAGCAGGAGGTGCTCCAGGCACCGGGGCAGAGATTCCCCCGCAGCCCCGGGTGCAGCCCATGGTGGGGCAGGCTGTGCCCCTGCAGCCCAGGGAGGCCCCCGGGGGAGCAGATCCCCACCTGCAGCCCGGGGAGGACCCCATGCCGGAGCAGGGGGATGCCCAAAGGAGGCTGTCACCCCATGGGAAGCCTGCGCTGGAGCAGGCTCGGAAGGCCGGCCCGGGGGGGGGATGGACCCACGCTGGAGCAGTTGGTGAAGACCTGCACCCTGTGGAAGGGACGGACCCACGCTGGAGCAGTTCATGAAGAACTGCGGCCCATGAAAGGGTTGGACCCATGCTGGAGCAGTTCATGAAGAACTGCAGCCTGTGAGAAGGCGGGACCCACACTGGAGCAGTTCGTGGAGGACTGACTGCCATGGGAGGGACCCCGGGCTGGAGCAGGGGCAGAGGTTGAGGAGTCCTGCCCTGAGGAGGAAGGAGCAGCAGAGACAGCGTGGGATGGACTGACCCCAACCCCCATTCCCCGTCCCCCTGCGCCGCTTGGGGGGAGGAAGAAGGGAAAATCAGAAGTAAAGTTAAGCCTGGGAAGCAGCAAGGGGTGGGGGGAAGGTGTGTTAAGATTTAGTTTTTATTTCTCATTATCCTACTCTGACTTCATTGGTAATAAATTAATTTTCCCCAAGTTGAGTCTGTTTTGCCCATGACTCTTCCTGCCCTTATCTCGACCCACAAGCTTTTAGTTATATTTTCTCTCCCCTGTCCAGCTGAGGAAGGGAGTGATAGAGCAGCTTTGGTGGGCACCTGGCACCCAGCTAGGGTCAACCCACCACAGTGTTGTTTAAAAGAAAGAGAACTGTTGGGGGGGGGGTGAGGGGGAGGGGGGGGCGAGTAAGGTTGGTTGGCTGTAAACAGTAAGAGGATTAACAGTTGTATTTATTAAAATGATAAAGAGCCAGAGAAGGGTGAGCAATTAAAGAGATAAAATGAGAGTAAGGCAATTAAGGAAATGAGAGAAAGTGGAACCAGGAGCAAGCAGAGGAGTGAGAGGACAAACCCAAGGAAGATAGCTCTGGGTCTGTGGCACCAGCAAGAATTGGAGAGAGAGAAGTGGAAGTGGATGTGAGACGCGGGGCAGGGGGGCGGAGGGTCCAGAGTTGCCACACTGGAAGAAGGCAGTTTGATCCCATGCAAATAGAGAAGAAGGAAGGGAGCAAGATGCAGTGAAGAGGGGAGATGCTCCAACTGAAATAGTCTGCCGATTGTATGCGAATTGAAAATGTTCAGCTGAGCCAGAAAAATGAGGCTGTTGTCAGGTTTCATACAGTTAAGAAGATTGTTGAAAACCTAGTAGACAAGCTGTATTTGAAAGCTAATGTTCTTATTTAGCAAAGTTAATGATTACAAAATGTAATTGTTAGGGCTGGGTAAGGAATAAGGGGAGTCCCGGCTGCAGCAGCACAGCACCTCTGAAACCAGGCCCCTGAGACCCAGGCACCAACTCAGCCGGTCACCGCCTGCTGCTGTGGGTGCTGGGGCGCCGGGTGCTGATGCACCCCTTGAGGGTACCTGGCCCTGGTGATCATAGAATCATTTGGTTGGAAAACACCTTTAAGATCATCGAGTCCAACCATCCCTGTCCACTACTAGACCATGTCCCTAAGCACCTCGTCTACCCGTCTTTTAAATACCTCCAGAGATGGGGACTTGACCCTCGGTAGCCTGTTCCAATGCCTGATAACCCTTTCAGTGAAGAAATTTTTCATAATATCTAATCTAAATGAGTGATACCCCCTCCCCGGAGGACTGGGCAGCCTGGAGCGCAGCGCTGGGTGCGGGGAAGGGCTCCAGCACGCTGCCTTCCTCACTGAGGTAGACCCTCTCCTCTGGGAGAGCTGGGGGAAGAGCCCAAAAGCAGTTTTTTAATTACAAAGGAGCTGGAGGTGGGACTTAGGCTCCCCAGTGGCATCGTGGGCAGCACAACCTTCCTTCCAAGTCAATAAGTCGATATCTCATTATGGGTGAGACTCGCTAGCACGGTCTGCTGCTTCGTGCTGCCCTGGCACAGCAGTGCAGCTGTCTCTCCGGTGCATCCACTTCTGCCTTTGTGTTGCATTCAAGTACCTCTGAATCTGCCTCAAAAAGCTAAAATGGAAAGTGATGCACGTTTGATAATAGTTATTTCAAATCACTGTGAAGAGCATACAGTAGCATCCTCTACAAACACTTTTTAGTTGGTGCTCACAATCTGAAATTTTCAGTAAGCTGTACCAAAATTAAGCAAATCCTCAGATGAAGAAAGTCTCATGCTACAGTTCAGACTGTAAGCATATACCAGGGATGTAAAGGTGAAATAAAAAAGAAAATGCTGCAGTGGTGTCGTAATTATTTCCAAGCACAGGACTGTTTGTAAATACGGGAAGCTCAGAGATATGGTTATACTTACCCAAATATGTAATTACAAGGATACAAATTTAAAAATGAGAATTAAATACTGCCTTTTAGTCATTACATAGGAGGAATCTATTTGGAAAACATCCCATGCCTTTAAAGCCAAGTATTAAAAAGCCTCAGACACTACAGACAGGAGTTTGGGCAATTTGAGAGGTTTCGTTGTGAATTGCTTCAGCTGAGATTTTTTTTTATTTAGTCTATTTCATGGTTTTCAAAAGACTAATATTAATTAAATTTTCTGGATTCAGAATGCCTGGTTATGAGATACTAGTAATTAGTTCTATACAATTTTACTCTTAAGTAATTTATAAATATTCTTAGCCTTTAATTCTACTATATATTTCATTGGGAATAAATATTTTCTATTTTTCCTTTAAAATGGTATTACTTCAAGTGTAGGGCATTACTAATATTACACATTAAAAGCATTAATTAGTGCTTTTCAATATCAAAACCAAAGTAATTAGAAACTTAATGAACCAAAAATAGTATAATAGGATCTCTTCTGTTCTCCACTAGAGCGGCAATAATTTAATATAAAGAGAGGCACTGCAGCATTTCCCAGAGAAAGAGAAAATTAAATGGTGGTTAGAACTGCAGTTTCTAGAGTCATGCTGCCATTAAAAAAAGAGAGAGAGAGAGAGAGAGAGAGAAGTGTCTGCCTTTCAGTTCAAGCAGAAAAAGGGACCTTAAGAGACCTTGAAAACTACTTTCACGAGCAGCACACTGTGTGTTGGTAGCATCTTGGTTTCATCTGTAAAACATGTTACAGCCTGATTGTCAGAGCTACTCCCAGCTGCATTTTAAGCATTACAAAGTTATATATTCCAAAGTTGAGGTTTTGGGTTGTGGGTTGGTTTTGGGTTTTTTTCTATTGGGGGCGCTTGTTTGAAGCCTAGACATCTTCCTCTGGCTGATTTAAAATGTGGCTTTTCTGTCCTTAAATCTTGTTGGGACAGGAAGGTGCTTTCTGCATCCGATCCTCTGTGACCCCTCTGCTGTGCACGGCAATTGGGGAAGTACTGTAGTTAGCAGCTTTGGTGTGACCTGTCTCTGCTCTAACACTTGGTTTGCACACGTGTTCCTAACTGACCAGAGGAGAGAAGACGAACGCTGTAAGGTCTGGCTTCAGGGAGATGGGAACCTCTGAGTAATATTAGTAGCTTGACTAATGCCATTCAGGCTTTTAATTTCATCATTTAGGGACACCGTGTGTCTTAAAATCTACGAAACCTACTTAAAATCTATGGAAAACAGTCAGTGAGGAAATGAGGGATTTAAAATATCTTACATTGCCCAGATAAGCAGGTTTTTTCTCCTCAAGTACATGCATTTCTTCACAATGCAATAACCTTCACGTTAACCCCAAATTAATATTGTTCTGTCAATAGCAAGGCTGAGAAGGAATGCACCTTCAAGGGAGGTGACTGCTTCTAGAAACAAGCTGGTCATTACGACAGGATTTATCTAATCTAACTTTACCCCTATGAAAGATGAGTATCTAGTTTAAGCGTGCCCAAAGGACTGTTTTTCTTCAGCTATGCTGACTGATCCGTAAGTCAGATTTCCCTCACTTATAGGACCTGGACCTTACACCCTCCCACCTACAGCACCACTGCCAGTATATTAAAGAAGTCGTCTGGGCTCCCTCTGTAGCTGGAGGAAAGAGTGTGCACTTTGGGAGACCTTGTTTGTCCCATGGCAGGAGAGGCACCTGGGTGGGTCAGCAGGAATGTCCCTCCGGGGTGCCTGGGTCTCCTGCTAACATTAGAGGGAACCTAGACAAATTGCAGGGAAGGGTGCTTTGCTTTTAGATAGCTACCGATGGCTGGGAGGAATTGCCCTGTCGTCAAGGGTTGGGAAGCTGCTGCTGCTATACCTTGTTGAGTGCAGAGCCAATTAAACCTTCTTAAAGCGAGCGTCTTCCATATGCTGCGCTTGTTAGACTGCTCGAAGACCTTTCAATTATCCATACTGATCATTAAATGAAAGGCAAAATAACTCTCTGGACGCAGGAGTCTGTAATTATATATTGCAGGTTTTTATAGGGAAGTTCATGGCCCCCATTTGTTTACCCTCTTATGTTTCTTTTTAGGTTCTTGCAGGTAAAGGTAGGTGGTTGCTTTGATGCGTCTAAAGTGACCAACATATCAAAACAAACTAAGGATAAGCTGTGCTAACGTGGCTATACCTTACAGCAGTTAATTCAGAGGCAGTTTCCTTCTTTTCAGTTTTTTGTTAGCTGACCACATGAGAAATTCCCAAGTTCTCCAGCAGCGTTTCACTTGCCCAGCCCTTTTGATAACCAATGATGTCCCTCATTGTGCAACATGAAGGTCACACAATGATGGCACCCACCAGTCAACAAAGTGGAACGTTCACATTCCGGTAGTAGCACTTGGTCTGCATTGCACATCTTGAGAAAATTGGGGTTTATACTTGATGGTTTAAAGAACAGATACTTCTTTACATAGGAAAGAAATAGAAGTTCCTGCATAGCACGTGTGCAATGTGGCTGAATTCATGGTACTGTTTGAGCACGATGGGTTTTATGCCTACGCTTTTGCTGATAAATGTCAATGGTCATTAGTCCAAAATCAAGCTTTTCCCACGAAATAAAAAAGAGAATTTATTCAGATCTGGTCTCTCGTATGGCTCTGACAAACCTCCATCAACTTTCATATTGACACAAAGGAATAATGAGTTTGCACATGTGGAAAAAAAAAAGAAATTAATCCTAAAGAGTGAGGTCTTAAAATCTAACTTGGAAATACAATTTCCCCGTGATTCCTGGTGCTGAGGGATTTTTTAGCTCAGTTTATGCAGCACAACAGCAACAGGCAGTGCACTGGAACTGAGAAGTGGGTTGCTATGCTGAGGTGCTGCAAACTACCCTGCGGATGCTTTCTGAGGCCTAAAATAAAAACCCTCCAATAATTAAGAGGGGAGGTTGTTTCATTAGCACCAAAATTACTCTGCTGACTACAGTTCATTATCACTGTGTAAATACTGCATGTGTAAAGTGGTTTATACCATGTTCAAATTTGGAGTTCCCTAATATAACACAACTTGAGCTGGGAAGGGATCAATTTGAGATTGTTGATATTAGGCATTTTCTTTGGTGGTTATAGTCTCTGTGTGTGACCGTAGGTCAAAATACCAAAAGGTGTAAACTAGAGAACTTGGAGGCAATCAACTGCAAACTTAGGTAGCGAAAACGTGAATTCTGGAAAATACAACCTGAAAAAGGAAAATAAATTAGACTGGCTTCTTTTCATGGGGAATGTGGTCATGTATGTTGAAATGGTCGTCAAGTACAGACTTTTAAAAATCGTGCAGTATCCAGCAGTCCCTCATAAAGCAGACGAAGCACATGATAGAAGTTCCTCGTGGCCGTGTGCAGGGGAGCGCAGGATGTCCGTGTTTCCTCAAACCATCTGCAACAGATTGGCTCTTGAATATATTTGAGAGAAAGAGTCATTTCCCTGTGCAGGTAAGGTTTAATGTCAGTGTGCCCAGCTGTGCGAGAAGCACTGCTGAGGGTGGGTGACTAATGCATTTGCCAGCACAGCAACTGCGAGGTCTAATTTGTTGCTGCCTGGGTAGCTCGGCCCTGCAGCCTTTTATTCTGCCAGATGCTGATCACCTCCTGAGAGGTGCTAAGACACCTCATTTGTCAATGGGTGCTTGACACCTTGCGGAAAGTGATCAGCGCCTTGTTGGGTTTGACCCCTGAGTACTGAAAAATAAAAGTTATCCATCCTCTTGCCTACAGAGCCAGCTAACACAAAGCCAGTGCCCTTGAAAGAGCCACTATGACCTCTGGTGTGAGGAATTTAGAGATATCACTCAGTCTGCTGAATCTGCTCATTAGCTGCTGGAACAAAGATTCACTGTGAATAAATGGTCCTTTTAGCTTCTCCTACTTTTCACCATTTCAAAGCTAGAAAATATTTTTTTCTGGAAGTGGCATAATGGAAATTAACGGAGTGCCACCAGCTTGCCGGTCTCCTCGGGCAGCCTCAGGCATGGGGCTCCGAGGGAGTCTGGGGAGGTTAGCCCCCAGGTTTCGCCCTCCTGCCTGGCTGCCCCTGCCTGCACACGTGGGTTGATTTGTCCTGGGATCATGTCCCTGGCATGGCTGGGGCAGCTCCCAGCACTGGCATTGCCTGACCTGCATCAGACTTTGCTTCTTTGCCTGGGGCTCCCAGGGGCTTTCTGAGGAGGGGACTTTTGCTTGCCAGAGAGCCCCAGCTTGTACATAGCATTAAGTCCATTGAAACATAGAATCATAGACTGTTTTGGGTTGGAAGGGACCCCTAAAGCCCATCCAGTCCAACCCCCCCGCAGTGAGCAGGGACACCACTAACCAGATCAGGTTGCTCACAGCCCCGTCCAACCTGGCCTGGAATGTTCCCAGGGATGGGGCCTCCACCACCTCTCTGGGCAACCCGTTCCAGTGTTTCACCACCCTCATTGTAAAGAATTTCTTCCTTATATCCAGTCTAAACCTACCCTGGTTTAGTTTAAAGCCATTACCCCTTGTCCTGTCACAGCTGGCCCTATTAAAAAGACTTTCCCCATCTTTCCTATAGGCCCCCTTTAGGTACTGAAAGGCCGCAATGAGGTCTGCCCGCAGCCTTCTCTTCTCCAGGCTGAACAACCCCACTCTCCCAGCCTGGCCTCACAGGAGAGGTGCTCCAGCCCTCGGATCATTTTAGTAGCCCTCCTCTGGACCCGCTCCAACAGGTCCATGTCCTTCTTGTGCTGAGGGCTCCAGAGCTGGACGCAGGGCTCCAGGTGAGGTCTCACCAGAGCAGAGTAGAGGGGCAGAATCCCCTCCCTCGCCCTGCTGGCCACGCTTCTCCTGATGCAGCCCAGGGTACGGTTGGCCTTCTGGGCTGCCAGTGCACATTGCCGGCTCATGTCCAGCTTTTCATCCCTCAGTACCCCCAAGTCCCTCTCGGCAGGGCTGCTCTCCATCCTTTCTTCCCCCAGCCTGTATTGATACCGGGGGTTACCCCGACCCAGGTGCAGGACCTTGCACTTGGCCTTGTTGAACCGCATGAGGCAGAGATCAGCTGGATTCTCTCCCCACCTCCACTAGACACTACACCAGCAGCTTGTACCATGCTAATCAAACAAGTCGGTGCAGCTTTAAGTAACAAAATGGATGCTGATGTCCTACAGGGAGCATTTAAAATTAGTTTGTTTGTCAACTTTTGTTGCTGTTCCCTTGCAGATTGTAAGAAAATATTCCTTTTAAGTGGGGAAATAAACAGGTATATTTACTGTTTTCTCCATTCTGCTACCAAACGTTTCTGCTGCAGGTTGTATGGCTTTCAGCACCAGCCAGTGGGAAAAAAAAATCAGGTTCCCTGAAAAAACACTGACAAACAAATAATTAATTTTCTTGTTTCTTTGCCCTCTCCTTGCACTCTTAAGCCTCAAACAGTGGATGAATCTAGGAATTATTTCAATAGCTTGATAGGGATGCGGGGCAGGGTGCTGCCTCCCTGCCACCAGTGGCTCCAGCAGACCCAGCTCCTCCTCCTGGGTGCTACCGCACGCAGCACGTCTGCATGGGACTGGCTGTGCTGCAGCACTGTGGCTGGCACCCTGATGCCAGATTTAGCTTCTTCCCGTGGAGGGTTATTTCCATCCAGAATTCCATAGGATTTGGAAAAGGACTGAGCATTTCAAGGCTAGCAGGGGTTTCCAGAGCAGGGAAGAAAAGCCAGTAGATGTGTTCTGTGAGACACATCTCCAGTTGTGTGGGCCACAACGGGATGTAAGCAAGTTGTATGATTTTTCTTACAATCATTTATGTTACAGTAGTGTCTAAACCAGCACCAGTCAGTGAGAGGACTCTGGTCAGGGATCTCGCTGAAAGCAATTTTGCCTGGTTTCACTATATGACTTGTCCTACAGTCCCAGAGGAGATCCCAGATTCCTTTGCAGTCTCTCAGTCACTTCAGCGTGCCCCTGGCTCTGCTGCTGCTGGGAAACAGGCTGCTGAGCCCTTCTCTTTTTTTGGATGTACCTCACTAAAAAAAACTAAGTTCAAGAAGTTTGGTCTAGATGCGTTGGCTGAGGTCAGAATCCTGCTTCATTAGGCTTCATTATAAAGACAGGATTATACTTAGCCTGTCTCATGAAGTTCTTGTAACATGACAAACTGGAAAGGAAACAGCTGTAATGAGAAATGCCTTGCCAAAATTTATGCAACAGATCAAATGCTGAGCCAGAAGCATTAGCCAGGTATCCCAGTTCCTGCCATCACTTCTTCGAGTAGACCTGCTTCAAACTGGGTAGCAGGTGGATCTGTGTATTTATTCATACCAGTGGCTTCTACCTCTTAAGAAATATGGTCAAAGAATTACACTGCTAAATTAAATATAGTTTGGTGGAATTGCTGGCCCCTGGCTGAACAGCACTTCAGCCGAGGAACAGCTCCAGCAGCAGCTGCTCATGCTGGATGATTAACATCACCTCCCTTGAATTTTGCAAAGCTAGCAGCCTACAAGGACCTACCGAAGGGCCAGATGGCACCATTGACTTCTAGTCCACATTCGCCCTTGATTTCAACAAAGAATAAAATAATCGCTGTGACTTGGTCCTGGCTTTGGAGAATAAAGATGCACAGATTTTTCAAGCTATAAGAGGCTAATTCAGTATTCTAATCCCTCTTTCTGCATGAGAACAAATCTCTGGATTTTACCTAGTCATTTCCACATCAAGATCATGACTTTCAGTCTAATGACAAATTCTACTGCTCTGGTATGCGTGCTAGCTGCATAGTATGCACCTCAGCTGGAATTAAACCATGGGAGTGGGAGCCCTCCTCCCCAGCCCCCTGCCCTTCTGAGTGAATGTGGTTTGTCCCAAAGTATCACGGATTATTTTAGCTCCTTGCGTATGTGATAGATCCTAGCTGCTCTATACCTTCCACTTGATTAATCAAAATCAGCTCCCTGTGAAGGAGGATTAGGTCTAGAATTTGCTCTTGACTGTGTTGCCCATTAGGTCTGCCAGAAAAAAAAAGTACTGCTGTAACTCGAGAAACATAACCCTCGAGATGGATCCAGTGGATCCCTGGGCACGCACTTAGAATTAGGCACTTAAGAGTTCTGCTGTGGTTATCCCACTGCATTTTTAATAAGGGAATTCAAAGTCCTTAATACTAATCTATCTTTTTTAAGACTATTTTGCAGTGAGCTGATCCAAATTGTTTCACCTCAGCCTGAAGCCTTGTTGGATAGTACCAGGATATAGTGCAATGCACCAGTGAGACAGAGGGACAAGGGTAAGGTCCTCAGAATCAAAAGGAGAGAATCAAGGAACCGAACCGTGGAGGTTACATGTGGTGCTAAAACCCCATGGCCAACTGAGGGAAATCAGGGGTGATGCTGAAGATGGAAACTGAGCAGCTTGGCTGAAAAAAAAAAAAGAAGAAAAATCAGAACTCAGGGGTTACCTGTACTGAGAAGGTGATTTTTTTTCTGTGATACACAGAAAAAAATAGGAATTGGGCTTGCTCAGCACTATATGGGTTGCTGGTTGCTGTACTACCCAGACAGCCTTGACAGAGCTTCCCCTGAGAAAACTGTTTTTGTGGCCATGACACTGACCAATTACATGAAAAAGCTGCATGCACCATCAGAATTATGTGTTTCCATCTATTCTGTCAGCTGAGGTAAGGAGACGACGTCTTTCTGAACCAGACAGAGCTTGCAAGATCAGACAGACAGAGCCTGCAAGTGTCTGCCAGCAGCAGAGAGCCCCACCGTGACGTTTAAGTGTCACAAGGCGGGCATTCTCTCGTGGCTCAGTGGAGAACAAATAAATAAAGTTTCTATCAATAAAGCCAACTGTTGCCAAGAGGAAGAAGGAGCACAGTTGTTGATACAGCAACAGGAAAGGACTTGTAGGAAATCTAAGGCAGCGCCCCACCGAGTGATAAGTTCTGCTGCTGTCCTTCTTCCTAGGCTAGTGGAAGGCACAGATCTGGCTTCAGGGCCATTACATCTTCATGTGGCCATATTATTCCTTTTCCTAGTTTGGGTGCCAATCATGGGAAATGAGTTCAATACATTGCACAACTTTTACCATTTTTGAGGGTTTATTATTTGGTCTGTTGCAAAACTCTGTATGGGAGGAGCATCAATAGGGCAAAAATTACACTTGCCAGAGGCAACAGCTGTTATACTTGTGCTTGAAGAGGAAGAAAGCAAGTCTTTTTGCGATGACTGCCAACAACTTCTTCATGCTTTTTGGGTAAAAGTGAAACAACAGCTGGTACAGACACGTGTTCCTCTCCCTCCCCATCTTGCATTATTAGCAACTGTTAGTGCAAGTCAAAATAATAGTAATTTACTGGTAATAAGTAATTTTATCTGAAAATAGTTAATTCCTTACATGTGTGAACACATTGTCAAATGGAAAGATAGAAATTAGTTGTGGTAATTTTATTGAAGTAAATGGGGGTTTAGGCTGTTTGGACCGAAACTTGCACAACATCTGATGTTTATGGCTATAGCAATAAAACAATCATGATATTTCCATAAAACAATTTGAATGAGAGGTTAGAAACTTGTAATGCTCTGTCTGAGAAAATAGTAACATGACAACACTCTGCATTAAGCAATTGCAGCATCGCAGTTGGTAGGAAGTGAGACTGTCAACATCTCCTCGGACCGAGGGACAAAAACATTACCAAAACAGACTTTGCTGCGATTGAGAAATCCTTCTGTTGAAGAGAAATAAAAGACAATACCAAAGGGTGTCAAAGCCAGCATCAGGAGCAGGTCACATGCAGTGTTTCGTCCAACTTGGGCAACGTGCCATTGATGAGCTGCTCCTCCAGCCACCCACCTTCTTCACTCCTTGCTCCTCAGAGAGGAACAGGGCCAAACCACTTTTGCTTTCACCATTTCTACACACGATAATGCATCATTGCTTCTGTTACCTTCCTCAACTCAAGGAAGGGGTGGTGGGGGAGGAATAAGTATGTGCCCTGTCTTGGGTTGCATGTATTTTTTTTCCAGGGGAAGGAGTCTGTTTTACTCTTTGAGCTCTTCTAAGTATGTTTCTTAGCCCTTCCTGCCATTTCCCATGATAGCAGCTGGGCAACACATTTCCATACAGAAGGACTGTGCCCAGCAGGATGGGGAGGGCATTGCATCCACCTCAGGAGAGTGAGCGTGCACCTGGCTCTCGCAAGAGCTTCCCTACAACAGCTCTGGCTGGAGGGTGGTACCAAGAGCTGCTTCTTGCAAGGATCAGCTGCTAAAGCTGAGCAGTTCTCCAGGCTGGACGAAGCTTCCACAGGAGCTCCTTCCAAGTGTCACAGAGATCCCTTGGGCAGGTGTCCTGGGTGGTCACCATAGCGCATTAATCAACCACAGGACTACGATGAGTCCCTAGTGTGATACAGACATGAAATAAGGTGGATATCCTTGTCGGATGTGTCAGGCCAGGCATTTTCAGGAGGCTTTGATGCTATCGCATAAATGCAGAGGTTGAGCCCTCGCCTGCAATCCCAGGACTAAGCCTGGTCACTCATGTTCAGGGAAGATTAAGTCAGACGGAAGCAGGTGAACATTTGGGACATCTTTTTGGCAGAGAATGTGCTGAAAGGTGCCCAGAAGAAGTCACTGCATCCTTTGATGGGGTTGCTAGTGGAGGGGGGGGGGGAGGGCGTGCTGGGAGCCTCTCCAGCCCCACCACTGCCCAAGTTGACCACACCAGCCCTGTGATACAAGGCTGCAGCAGGCCTGTGAGCCAGCTCCACTTCTGAGTCATTGCCTGGTCATTGATGGTGAGTCATCCCTCCTTGGCTGGTCCTGCTCTCGGAGTTTTAGCCCAGCAGCAAACCCCAGACAAAAGTATGTTGGGTAGAGGAAGCATGGTGCTCTCATCAGAAACTGTCACACGCTCGCTACCCTCCTGCGGGATGAGCAGGCAGACCCGCTGCTGCGGTTAAAATCTTTCCCTCTCTGTAATGCACTAATTGCCATGGGCATCTGGCATACTCAAACCCATTCCTTTGATTTGCTTAAATTCCAGTTTCCTCAGATCCTAGTCGCTGCTTCGCCCAGGGGAGCAGGGATGGCTGGGGCTGGCAAAGAGCTCATCATGTCCTCTGAGCAGCAGCAGTGACGCGGTGCCAGTAGACCTCAGACGAGATGTGCTCACAGCTGGAAAAACTGAGGTAACGCGGTGCTATGGCACCAGCTGCCCCGTAACGCCAGGGCCTGGCCAGGTGTGGATCGGTTTCACTGAATGTTCATTGCAAATTAATGATAACACTTAGTTAGATATAACCATATGATGTCTGGATTACAAGAACAGAAGAAATTTAGACAAATTGGGTTCGTTTGCATCAGCATCAGAGCCCACCTTATCTTATAAAGGAAGCCCAGTTAGTAAACTTCTTCTTGGTAGCCTTTCTAGCCAGGAGTCTTTCATCCAGTCTGGGATTAGTCTGAGACAGACTGGGTCTAAAAAGAGGACTGGCCAACAGAGAGTCCCAGGGGACTCACAGCCCAGCATCCACCTCTAGCATCACCCCACTTCAGGGACCATAACGCCATGCTCAGAGCAAGGGTGATGGCCTAAGGATGCGGAGCTGACCACTGCTACCTATCAGAGCTGATGTTAAGGTGCTCCTTCATCCTTAGCCTGAAGAGCTAAGTCTGGGGGTGACTCCTCTGGGCAGGGAGCACTGGCCCTAACATTGCCTTCATGCCATCCTGAACTCCATCCTCAAGGTACCCAGTGATCTTCCCAGCCACGTGCATGTAGCTTTCCAGTTTCTTACTGCCATTGAACCTTATACAGAGCTCCTCATCTGACCTGGTCTGACCTCCCAATCAAGACAACCCTGCCATGGACCCCCTGCCCTAGTCCAGGAGCTGACCCTTTTGTCCCCTCCCAAGGGGGTACAAGGAAGTCGTCCCTGTGTTTGCCTCCTCCATGACCTGCAGAAGGGTGGAAATTCAGCTCTCTTCTGGTCTCTTCTGACTTCACTTGCTTTTAGAGCAAGAAACTCCATTAGTTTTCTTTCCTCCACTGGCTTATATTCGCCACCTGAGATTGTAGGCTGTACGCTGGGTAGGTGCATAGCAGAAGTATGCGGGGCACAGGCTTGCATCTCCCAGGGTGGCGAAATCCAAACTGCAGCATCCCAGAGAGCCTGAAGCTCAAATCCTCCATATGGAGGGCAAATGCTGAGATCCATTTTAAAGGCAGCAGAAGAAAAGCCCAAGAGGGGTGGCAAGAGATGGCAGGGCATCAGCCCCACAGAGCCAAGCCACAGCTCAGGGACTGCCAGCTCAGGTAGAGTCTGAAGGGTGATGCTGGACTTGCTGACACAGACCCAAACAACACACTACACATTTCAGAAGACTTCAGAAACCTTGGAGGGAATCAAAGGAGAGGAAACTCTTCAAGGAGGTTGTTCTTGGCACATGAACAAGAGAAAACCCATGCAAACTCAAAGTTAATCAAGTGGGATCAAATGGCACAAGGTTTTGCCATCACAGGATGCTGAGGGGGGAAGAGCTGTGTGGGTTGGCCTCCATCCTGCCGGAAGGGCAGATACTCTTAGCTGGGCTACAGGTGTGGTGGTCTCTACTTGAGCTGGTGGCTAAACCAGCCTGGAAAGCATTACTCTGACAACAAAAAGAAGGGAAAGGCACAGGGGTAAAAACTCTACTCCCCCTTGTAGGTAATGCATTGAGAACCCAAGACCTAGGCAGAGAATAAGCTCTGAAAATACCTGTGAAACAGCATTTCAGTCAGCAACGGGGGGAAACAGCAATATTGCTTTATGAAAAGAAGCTTGCCTGAGTTGCTATGGCTAACATATGGCTGGATGCTGGGTAGTAGCGGTGCTGAAAGTCACTGGCTACAGGCCACTAACGTATCTGAACAGAGAAAATGGAGGTGAAACCAGAGCCTTGCTGAAGGCAGGGAGAATTTCGCCATTTGCCGTGCTGCAGAGAGCCATTTGCCAGCCCAATGTTATTAGCAAAGCTCTAGGATGTCCATCTCAGTTTTGGGCCAGTCGCCACATTTTGGTTTTTATGACTGTGTCTATAGATTTAGAATCATAGAATCATAGAATCGCTTTGGTTGGAAAAGACCTGGAAAGCTGCCTGGTGGAAAAAGACCTGGGGGTACTGGTTGACAGCCGGCTGAGTATGAGCCAGCAGTGTGGCCAGGTGGCCAAGAAGGCCAAGGGCATCCTGGCTTGTATCAGGAATAGTGTGGCCAGCAGGAGCAGGGAAGTGATCGTACCCCTGTACTCAGTGCTGGTGAGGCCACACCTTGAATACTGTGTTCAGTTTTGGGCCCCTCACTACAAGAAAGATGTTGCCTTGCTGGAACATGCCCAGAGGAGAGCAACCAAGCTGGGGAGGGGTCTGGAGCACAAGGCTTACGGGGAGCGGCTGACTTGGGCTCAGGCTCTAGCTTGCTGGCTGTGAAGCTGAAGTTGTATCACACATAAGAGGACTGCCTGGCATAGCTCAGTCAACACCCAGAGAAGCATTTCTCGGTGTGCGAGGCTGCCAGGGCATGCGAGCTTAGGGTTTCACCCCACTGCACAGAAGGCAGGATTAGCATGTTCAGTGCTGAAATACACATTTTCCTATTTGCTACCAGAATGCCAGTTCTAAATTCCCTGCAGAGGGAAAAGAGGATTTAGATCAGGCAGCTCCATTGATGCAAATGTATTTTAATTCCTCCAAACCAGCTTTTTATCCCAAGAGTGATGTTTGCTGGTATTTTAAAATTGTCTGTAGGCCTGCCAGAGCCAGCTTCCCACAACTCTAGAAATCCACCATGAACAGCACTTTCTTGGTTTCTTCTACTTGAATACCTTCCAAATTTGTAATTGGTGAAAGGACAGGTTTTCTGTTCCTGCGAAGATCTGAAACACAGATTTTCTGGTCAACTGGCAGAGGTCCTATTTTGGCAGAGGAGATGAATTTCCAAATCATCTGCAAGCTGCTCTCTTGCTGGGGAGTCGGGAGTCATTTCACCAGTCTCCATCACAGAAAACAGATCCACTCGGGGCTGTGCGCATGTACCTGGCTGCACTGGGGGGGGAGGGCTTTGCTCTGGTGTAACAACCCAAGCTGTGGCAGTCCCGTCAGGGAGGATGAGGAAGATGAGGCTGAGGATGTGGATGAGGAGGAGGACTCTCCCAGGGTCACTGGAGAGCCGAGTTCCCCTTCGCAGGTGTGATACCCAGCGCCCTTTGGGCAGGGGGAGCCCGTGGCCAGCTCCCGAGGGCTGGTGGGCACAGGATGGGGGCACAGGGGGCTTACTGGGGTGTACTTCCAGCATCCCTGTCTCCTACGTGGGACTGTAGGCTTCCAGTGTGGGTGTTGTGAATCCCTGCCTGGGGGAGCTAACGTTTCCACTGACTCTGCTGGGGGGAGAGACCTTGGCACCTGGCTGAAAGGCATGGTGGTGGGATTATTCCAAACACATTAGTCTGTTATCTTCTGAATATGCAAAGGAACCAACTTAATGAACTTCCGAAAACTGTGTCTTTTTCTTCTACCTTTTAGACTTACAGCACTGAAGAGAGATTCATTGGGAAGGCACTTGTAACTTGTGGTAACATAAACCAGAACCAGACCTGAATGTCTTCCTTTACTTTTCCAGGAGTCACCATTAGGCACTTCTGGATTTCTGCCCACCGACTTCGCTTCTACAGAGATCAAACTTGCTCCCTCCGTTTGTAGTGAACGGTGGCATAGTCTTGAGCAGCTCAGTGGCCATCAATGCCTTTACTCACGGGGTATGGTTCTGCTCATGAGGAACCGGCAGGCCCTGGCCCTGAATTAGTATCAGATGTTTGTATTTCCTAAACCACATTACTCATGCACAGACAGCAGTGTTTGGGTTTGTGAGAAGGCATCTCTAGAAAAATCCTGCTCTGCGAAATCAGACCGGCTCAGGAGGACCCCAGAGGTGGCAGAAGAGAGGATATGAGGCTTCCAGGACTATGCTAGGATTTAAATGAGACCCTATGGTGATTTGCATTAAAAAGGATTTTGTTAACTTGACAAGTGAATGAAATACAATCAGGCAATCCCTCTGCTGTCAGCAAATGAGCCTAAGGTTCAGTGGGTGACATGTATTAGCCTTTTTCTGTAATGAACTATCACACAAATATCTCCTTAAGATGCATTTCAGTGCATTTGGATATCTTACATGTCTTCAGAATATTTTGCAGTATTATAATTACTCTGTCTCCCAAGAATATGCAACAGGTTGTATCTTTTTTGTATTATATCAGTATCTACAGGCCCCAACTGAGTTTGGGACTGCTTTGACAAGTACTAAGTGAACAAAAACCTGGCCTTCAAGACCATTTCCAGAGACAAGCAATAGAAAGGAGAACAACCCCAAAAGTGGTAACTTGCTGAATTTCATCAGTCAGTGACACTGTCAAGAGTACAAAACAGATATTCTTGAGCCCAAGCCATTAGAGCACTCTACCTACCTAGGCAGAGTTCCTTTGGTATTTGTGGTTCCAGGACACACGGTGGTTTGGTATTTCTGCAGAAACATTCAGAGCTTCTGGCCAAGCTTAAGAGGCTTTGTGTTCCAAGAGAGTAATGGGAGCAGGAGTGCAGCTCCCAGATGAGTGCTTTTCCTAAAGACAGTCACTGAAGGGCCAAAATCAGTTTGGTGGGTCTTTTTTTCCTTTTGTGTAAATATATTATGTAAAATATGTTCTTTAAAACAATAGCTACCAGTGCCCTACATAGCCTGGAGCCAGTTTTCTGTGGTCTCGAGTGACCTCTCATCTGGAGCACGGACGACGGCCGGGTGAAGGCTGAAGCGTGCGTGGCACATAGAGACGGGAATGAGGGCTGGCAAGTGCCATTGTGCTCCTCTTCGCCTCCCAGTGAACAGCATTTAGTTCTGTTTTCGGCTGTCAGAAGAGATTAGGTATCTAAATTCTGGTCTCAATAAGTGGTCTGTCTGATCGGTTAGGTGCAGAAGGCACATTTTGCAGAAGAAACTCTCAGATGCATGATTAAGCTGTTTGTGTAGGACCACAGCGGAACAGCGCATGTTTACAGAAAGTCAGTTTTTGAAAAAAGCACTCGAACAATACAAAAATAATTAAATTAACACGAGTCCTGGGGATAAAGGATTCATTTCCCAGCAGGCTGCCAGCAGGGATGAAGGCTTGGTTATTAGCTCCATGTAAGAGAGGTCTTTCTAGCAGAGCTGTCCTGAGGAAGGCCCTCTGCAGGGGAACAGCACCCAAACATAAATGTTCTTCAAAGGTAAATGAAAACTCAAATGTGAATGATGGGAGGAAACCAAACAGAAAAACAGTATTGAAAAGGGTGGAGAAAGGAATGAGCTATTATTTTAAATGCTTACCAGTGGAGGACACTTCTGTTAGCTTTTGGCAGAACAAAAGGACATTGCAAAGAAAGTCAGAAAAATGCTACTTTTGAAAAACACTTTACGGTCAGCTCTGAAATCGTATGTGTACATAGTCTCCAGAGGCTTGAGCACAGGGATATGAAAATGCCCGCTGTGTTTTTTCTCCCCGAGACAAGGGGAATATATTTTTCCTTATAAAAATAATGGATGATGAAAGAAATTTCTCAGGAGCACCGTGGCCCCAGGTGTGCTGCCCTGGGGCATTCCCGTGCCCAGCGGGGCAGGCTGGTGTCCCTGCAGGGAGGGCAGCAGCCACCAGCCCCAGGGGGCACTCGGCATGGGGAGAGCCTGTGTCTCCTCTCCATCACAATTAAACACAATCACTGCTGGCAGGGGGTTCAAAGAGCATGTGTGTCACTCCTGGTCTCCAAAAATGCCATGGGAGAGGGCAGAAGGAAGGTGTGCTCCTTTCCTGCCTGCAGCCCTTTTCCATGCGACGTGTCTGGGGCCCATGACAGAGAGGATGGAGTTGCTCCAGCAAGGCACCCAGCACCTTGAGGCACCCTGTGCTTGGCCAGTGCAGGGGTGCCAGGCTGTGGGGCCCCCCGGCCCCCGGATATCTGGGCCTGGGACTGACAGTGGCAGTAACAGTCCACCTGGGGCAAACATTAAGCAAGGCAAAATAAATACAGGGAATAGTCCTGTCTGATAGAAAGGGTAGGTGGGAGGGACAGAGAAGCCTGAACAAGTTCTGGTCGAAAGAGTGAGGCAGAGCTCGGTCCCTGCTCTCCCCCAGCTCAGAACACTGGCACCCACAGGCTATTTGCTGTCTCATCACTTGCGAGGCTTTGAGGGGCAAAAACCACAAGGAAGGATCCTCAAGGAGGAGCTGCTGTGGCAGGGAGCTCCGGGGAGCGGGGCCGCTGCTCACGCTCAGCATCCGCTCCCGGGGGAAGATGCCATTCCCTCCCACCCAGCATCCTCGTCACCTCCAGCCTTTCCATCCCTGACTTCACACCCAGCAACCCCCTTCCCAGCGTGTTTCCACATGGAGGATCATGGAAAGGAAAGAAACAAAAGGAAAATACGTTTGCAGTGCTGATGTGAAACCCACAGCCTGTGCAACGACAATTCTGCTTGTGCCTTATTTCATCCCTCCCTTACCTTTACCTACACACAGCAAAGGGTCCAGCTCTCCTGTGCGCCGCACAGGGACCACTGCAATGGGACCCAGCCTCTGCTGGCTGCTCTGCTCTATGGTAATGAAGACATTTAATAATACAAGCAAAGAAGGGAAGGTTTGCCCAGGAGGAGGAAGCCAGCGTGAGCAGGACTCGGTAAGCAACAGCACAGAGACTTGTTTCTGCAAACTGTAAGTTATAGGCTAGCACAGCTTTGTATTTTACATAAATTTTATTGTGTTTTGGAGAAAATTGTGTACAGTCAGGTTACTCCAGCAGCAGGTAGTGCGTTTAGTATGTGCAGCCTGCTCTTTTTCTTTCCAGCTACTCAACATAATTCTTAGCAGGATTTTATGCTCTAAAGGGTGACTAAAACTATCAGCATCTGTGGGCACATCTCTTTCTGTTGAGGTTAATGACAATTTTGGGAAAATTCCTAACTATATTCTGAAATTAAGAAGAGACATCCTGTGTTTTTGTGAAAATCCAATAATATCTCTGTATCATTTCTTAATATGAGTATCTGAAAATGTTCTCTGTAGACACAATGTACTGCCAGTGTTGGAGAACATTTTCTTCAACATAGAGCTTCTTATTTGTTGTAATTTTTGTCATACTTCACCATCTCAAGTTTTTTTTATGAACAACAATTGAGTGTTTTTGAGTGGAAAAATTTTTATTCTGAAAAGAGCTCTGAATTTGCAAGAGGAAAAAAAAAAAAACCTAATGGAGCTGCAATTGCTTTAATAAAGTACACTTAAAAAAAAAATCCCCCTGATGGCTGAAGATTAATCATCTGACAGCGAGGAGACTATTGCTTAAGGAAGGAACACAGACCCTGTGCTTGCGAGTGCCAGCTTAAGATGCTTCCATCTCCACGTACTTCACACCGCCTCTGTGCCATGGGACACTGCTCCCAGCCTTGTGCCAGCACAAGTGTCCTCTTGGAAGCAGCTGCAGAAGTGCTAGAAGTTGGAGTGGCTCCTGAAGACTTTCTCTGAAGTCATGGGCTTACTTTCTACTTTTCTGCATCTGTTTTTAGTCAATGCTTTTTCTCTGATGTCAGTGCAGTGATATAGCCATAGGTAGAACTCTACCGACAAGCAAACTTGTTGTTCGGGGAGTCCCTTTGCCCACAACTATCTGCAATTTCCCCTGTAATTAAAGACAAGAATTTCCATTCCAAATTACCTTCTTGTCTGTTACAACCCTAGGTTATCATTTGTACAATTAATAATAGGCAGGTCTAACATTAAAACTAGGAATTGAAAAAAGCCCTATAAAAAAACCAGAACACAGAGTCCATATTTTAATCATTAAAAAACAAAAGGAATCAAGGCTTTCCTTGATTTTGGATAGTCCGTAAATGTCTTGAGATAGTACCTGAAAGAAAATAAGCCAGAGAGTGAACCTGCAGACATACAAGGGAACTGCACAGTTTCAGTAACAGCTCAGCTGAGGAACCTTAAAACTCCTTCGAACTGCCTTGCTTTGTAACCTGTGTTACTCTGCAAAAAAGCCCTCTGAAACTATTTACACCAGTTTAATTTATTAAGTGAAAGCTGATAATACCGTTAAGGTTCTACCAGACCTATTGTAGAAACTTTAGGAATTCGGAGCAGGGGATCACATTTACTCCAAAGAACTGCAGGGGTAGCAAGGGAACCCTTCGGAAAGGTTCACATTTACAAGGCTCAGTGAAAAGAGGCTTTAACGTGGTGTCTGCAGCAATGTAACTCATGTCAGATTCAATGCCTATCAGGCCCGCTCGACTCAACGGGGGCTCCAGCCGACTGCCTCACTCTCACCCAGTCACAAATAGGCCAATACGCTTCTTGTACATAGTATTCAGTTTCAATTTTATCTGGAATCCTGGCCCTGCTCCTCCGCCCCCCTGGCGTTTTGCAAACCGCACTCCAAGAACAAGCAGCAGCATATGGCAAGGAACCATTTGATACCTGTGATGGTGATAAGCACGTGGCCCGATGCAGCAAAGAGTAAAAAAGGCAAAGGCGAAGGCTGGTAGGGACCAGGTTGCTATGGCAAAACCAAACCATTCCACAATTTCTCCAAAGTAGTTGGCTCCAGAAACATAGGTGAACAGTCCCCCTGCGCCAACAGACAAAATATGTAATTTTTACAGCCATCTCACGCACATGGACAGTTCTTTCCCATACACTGAGCAGGAAAATATGCTACCTTTCTTATTCATAGCCCATAACGGCAACCTGAACCCACTGCCCTGAAGCCATGTCAAAGGAGGATCTTGTACAAGTGCAAGAATCAAATGTGATTCTAACCCAGAGGCTTTCAGAGCTTTCTCAATCATATTTTCATTTGGAAAAGGACTTAAGAAAGCCCATTATGAGGTTTAAATTAAAATTATTAACACTAGTCAATTCTTTCAGGCCCTAAAAAATATTTTGCAACCCCACTACCTTTGGGGAATGCAAAATCTGGATCTCAGTTTTGCATCTTAGCTAATCACAACATCTACAAGAGGCAGGTAAGTATTGGAGGTGAGAAACTCTAGGGGAGAGCTATTACCATCCATAACAAGCCAGCAGAAGGAGTCAACACCAAACCCAGGACAACCTTGGCTCCCCATCCATATTGGTCTACAGCTAGACATTTCCTGGTTCACTGCTTGGGCCCACAGCCACTCTTTCCTCACCAAGCCCCACCTTGAAGGAGACAGAAATTCTGCACCTTGCATCCTTAGTGTTATTTTTTTCCCCCTAAAGTTTACATTTTGAATCTCCCTTTTGCAGTGTAAGAAGTCCACTACTTCTTCTTCCTGGGCATGGAGAATAATATTTCCTTCTTTGCAGCTGCCTTTTACAAGGCTAAAATCACAGAATCCCAGAATGGCAAGGGCTGGAAGGGACCTCAGGAAATCATCTAGTCCAACCCTCTTGCTAAAGCAGGGTCACCTAGACACAGGTGTCCTTACACAGGACATTGTCCAGGTGGGCTTTGAACATCTCCAGAGAAGGAGACTCCACAACCCCCCTGGGCAGCCTGTTCCAGTGCTCCATCACCCTCAAAGTAAAAAAATTTTTCCTCATATTCAACTGAAACCTCTTATGTTTCAGTTTGTGCCCATTGCCCCTTGCCCTGTCACTGGGCGCCACTGAGAAGAGTCTGGCTCCATCCTCGTGACTTCCACCTTTAAGGTATTTGTATGTGTTGATGTGGTCCCCCCTCAGTCTTCTCTTCTTCAGGCTCCTCTTCCTAGGTCCCACTTCAATCTTCTCTAAATTACCCAGTCCCTTTCCTAAAACCCCTCCTCACAGCTCATGTTTTCCAGATACTCTTGTTGCTTCTCATGGACCATCTGCAGCCAGCTCACGTTAGTCCCTGCAGCTCTGAGGGGCACCTGAACCGAGTACCTGTGCAACGCTGGCATCTCTGATATCATGGTTGCTTTGCTGTGAATTCAGCCAGAAAACACTATCTGTCCTGCTGCCCTACTTTCTCCAGGGAGGTGGAGGATAAGAATATACCTTGAGGAATCTTGTAAGTGATTTCCCCAGGTTTCCTCAGCTGGCGCAGCAGGAGATCACTGTGAACGTTGATTCCCATTCCCAGCAGAAATAAGAGGAGGCCTAAGGAACAAACAAGAAATGGATTAGAAAGAGAGCTCTGCCTAGCTATCCCTACTCCAGCACCTATGTGAGGTTTATCTCTGGAGCAAGTAGATAGGAGACCTAGCGTGCGGTGGGTGGATTCTTCCACTCAACAGATGCGCTGCTACTGAGAAAGCTGCTGACTAGCAGAAGCAGAGGTGACTGGAGACAAACAACCCCGTGCCAGTTGTGGGATCACAGTCCCCTGGGATCACCCACATGGGATAGCTTCAGTGCAGAGAGCAACTCTGGACAGAGCAATGATCATCCTGAGCAAGTTGTCTTGTTGGTGAGACCGGAGCACTTTCAGCTGGTGTGAGAAAAAGCTGAATTTCCCAGCTGGCCATAGTCACAATTTATTGAAGATCAAGGCCAGGGGAGGGGGGCACTAAGTACCCAGCTGAGATTGCTGGCGGATGGCAGCCAGCCATGGCTGTGGACGTGACTGCAGAGTAACCATGGAGCTGTAGGCGAGTACCCTTACTCTCATTTTACAGCTGGGGATGGAGGAACACAGAGAACACAAACTTCTCTGGCACATTGCCAGAGCCGGGAAGGGAACCTGCATTTCAGCGCAGCTCGGTCCGCTGCCATGAGGCTGCATGGACAGAGCTCCGGGCACGCACATGGAGCAGTTACTCACTGACAATTTCTGGCCAGAATAATTCATTGACCATACTCCATTTAGCTGAAAAAATAGAGGCATTTGACTGAGAAACTCTGCAGGTGACATGCCCTACATTTCATGCCACATTAGACACTGAGAAAACCACCTCTGACAATGACTGGGAAGCAAGGAAAGAAATAGAGGTGGTGTGCGCTACGGAGTATAGAAAAAAGACTGACTGCTCATAAAACCTCAACACTCCAGTAGCAACAGAAAGTTGGTAGGAGTCTGTAGGGCAAGAAAATACTGGTTTTTATTGAATATTTCAAGTACTGCTAATGCCGATTTCCTTTTTTTTTCATTAAATATTTATCTTATTTATCATGTAAATTATGGCTGTGGTGTTTTCTTTGATGGGTGTGCGAACTCTTACTAAACGATGTCCACGATTTTTAATCTGCAATGCTGTCTGAAAAGACTGAACTTTCATCCACAGCCTGAAATGGGGTACAGAAAGTACCTTGGTTATTTTGTACTTGTCATATCCAAAACATTTCCTCAGAGCTCCATGTTAATCTTGATTTCTAGGTGTGCATTTAAAAAACATCCTCTGTGCAGCACCAAATGTGTAATGCCACCTAGCTGCTCTTGCTCGGTTATTCTTTCGGAGATTTTACAGGGTGAAATTCAGCTAGGCTATTAAGTTACGGAATATAAAGGAACCATATTAATATACAACCACAATGTATGTCATCTCTAATTCTCCCATGTGCCTTACGTGAGCAAAAAGAGCCCTTTGTCTCTAAAGCCTCATTTATGCTGGGGTTTTGCCCTTCTTTTCTCTCCCAGTTGGAATAGCTGCATCAAGCGCAAAGCTCCCTGGCAGGGAAGAGAAAGCCACAGTTTGCACTTGCACGCGGCTGCGGCTGGGTGGATGCTTCTGGCTGAGCAAGTGCACATCCCCGTTCAGCTGAGACCTGACATTGCATCTCCACAGCCCATAGCAGCAGGAGGCTCTGGCCTGGTGTCAGTAAAATAAGGCTGGTGATTTGAGACTAACACATAACATCATATGCCTTCAAAGGTGGCTGCCTAGCGGGGGGAAAAAAAAAAAAAAGTCACTGCACATTTATTTGTTTTATCTGGGCCAGCAGGCAGGTTTTACGCTGATTTCCATCACAACTGATTTGACTCACATGTTCGGTGAAGATTAGGACATAATTCAAAATGCTTACAAATTGCTTGGAGATTAGATCTTGGGAATCCTGCAGCTGTAATTACCTGATGTAAATCGGATATCGGTGCACCAATCGTTTGGATATTCAGCGCAGTAAATCAGGTAGTACCCCTGGAGGAAGCCATTATAGATACAGAATAACGTGCCAAAGAAAAGCAATTGCAGTGGGAAAGGTCTGCCTCTAGTGAAGAAGGGGTAAATAAATGTCCTAAAGTAGATAAGAAAACAAAATCAGCACATTACTCGTGTTAACATTGTATTTGCAATTTCTCTGCTCTAGGAAAAAAAAAAAACACAACTTTAACAAAGGACAAAATATAAAAAAAAGGTCAGTAAAGCTAAAAAAGGGAAAACAACTGCAACAAAATAAGGTCTGCAACAAATGGGAACAAGAAATGCTGAAGATAGATACCCACGTTTTCCTGGTCCTTCAGGACTGCACGCAGGGTGGGAAGCTAGAAATCTCATCCAGATTCACTGCCGCCTCAAGAATGTCTCCCTGCCTTCCTTCTCCCTTGTTGGTAAAATGAGGCCCTCGTGCCCACAAACAGCATTTTCATTTTAAGACCTTGATGTAATGCTGCAGAGGGCCGAGCAAAGGATGCTGTGGAGGCACACGGCCACACTGACGTTCCAAGCAAAGCAGTGAGGGGCAGTACCAATTGCTGTATCGATTCCCCGAATGAATGTTACCGTGCCACAAGCACTATGGAGGAGCTTTGTTACGGAGAAGACATTCCTGATCCCACTAGGAGGACCGATCCCCAAGGGCTGTAGCCCCTGTTGACAGGTGGAGTTGAAGGCAGAGTTGAGACCCCTCTGGCTCTCAAATCCACGGCAGTGTATAACCTAAGCTGTAATCCCCTTTTCCAGCCTCTCCCACTTCACTCCGAGACCTCGCTCAGCTCCAACACACAGCAGCTCTGTCCTGCTCTGCTCAGGCACTTCGACGCAGAGGCAGAGCGATGTTGTTGGCTGCTTGGGGGAGCTGCTTTGCCTGCCTCTCCTCCATGCTTTCAAACTTCTCTTTAAAATAAGAAGAGATAAACCCCTACATTTAATCTGCTAAATACCAAGATTTCAATGCAGTTCCAGTACCCAGGGCTTCCTTAGACAAAAGCTGTGCTAACACTAGCATTAACATGTGTAGGAGCAAACAATTTGTGCTTGTATAGTTTTAATTTTTGTGTATCTTTGGTTCAGATGGGTGTATCGTAGAATCATAGAATGTTTTGGGTTGGAAGGGACCCCTAGAGGTCCTCTAGTCCAACCCCCCTGCAGTGAGCAGGGACACCACTAACTAGATCTGGTCCCTCTTGATGCTTTTGATAATCCATATCATCCTTGGGAGAGTGAAATGGAGAAGTTATATTCATATTTTTTAGGTATTTTCTTATCTGGCCAATTAAGTTCTGTATGTGGTAAAATCTACACTCTTAATTTCTTTCTTTTGCCCTCTTGGGCTTTGGATGGTGCTCATCATACCAGTATATAAGCATTGTTGATAAGTAATCCACATCCTGGGTTGCCAATATAAATTTAAGCAAGCTGAGGCATAAAATGTCATAGCATTATAAATCTAGATTAAATCATACTGAGTGCGTCTGAAAGTGAGTAAGCAGAGTACAAGTAACAACATGTTCAGGTATTCACTGCTTTCCAAAGCAAGACAAGACAGGTTTCCAGCAATTAAGACAGTTGTGATGCACAAGTGCTAAATATTTCTAAATATAGTGAAACCTAAGAGGTATGGAAAATATTTTTCAGACAGTAGTATCACATTTGTCATATTTATTACAGCATGGAAAGGAATGCTCTTTGGAGTAATGCTGCCCATAATTATCGGTTTTGCCCTTCAGAAATGGGATGCTGGAGTTAGGAGTAAGCGAGGCCAGTTTTACCAATCCGACTTGCCTGTTGAAGTAATATCAACAAATTGGACCTGAACAGCTATGAGGAAAAGCGGGAAACTTGCAAATGGAAACTTGGAGAAAGCAAACTCTATAGAAGAGAGAATGACACCAAACCACACAAGTGAGTTTAGGAGGGGAATTTATACAGCAGCTTGGAGCGAGACTTGCACTGCTTTATCCTTTGTCAAAGCCAGGTAGTCTGAGAGTCTCTGAATTTTTACAGCTGATGCAAACAGAAGTTGCTAGCATGAGCTGGCATTTCTCAGCTCCCAGCAAAGCTGATTCTTGCCATGGTGCTTCCTGATGCTGCTGTTGCAGGATAAAGGTTATAGGCCCTTGAAAGGTGACTTACCCTGCAGTAACAGGAGGGCAAAATCAGCCATAGACCTATCTACCATGGATGTGGTGGATGCAGGACAGAAAGAACCTGCATGCCAAGTAGAAGTAGAATCTCAGGGGAGCCAGGATGCATCCACTTTCTTTTGTTGGGGGAATGAAATCCCGGTATCGCTGAAATCCCACCTCACAGCAGTTCTGAAAATCCAAGTTGGGATTTCACCCAAGAATCTTTGTTGCAGAGCAACTTCTCCGAGGAAATCTTCTTGGGTTTGTACATCCAGAAACCAGATTGGGTTCTCTGTGTCTGAACAATGTCCTAAGTCTTTGTTTTAATACAGCACTTGTCGACTTGTACTACATAGCTACTTGAGGGTACACAAACTATTCCTGATGGGGTTTGAAAGAGCAACGGAGATAAAGCGGGGACATTTAATAGGTTTAAATATTCCAAGGAAGAGTCTGCATCTCTGCTGGAATTATTTTGCCATGTGAATATCAAAGGGGGACTAAAAGCTACCATTTTAGAATAACAGAACAAAACCTGGCCTTTTGGATTTAGACCAATGATAAATTTGACCTTTTTCTTTCAGTGCAGTGTTGATGACTACTCCTTTATTCCTTTATTACCTTTACTGGCCAAAGGCACTGCATCTGACTAAACCATTGCCAACAGCTTCTTTTTAAATGAGTTAATAATAATTATTCATCATCTTCTCCATCATTTATTTTCCAGAAGAACAGGTTTTGAAGAGAAAATCATTTGACATTGCATCAAATTTCATCTTAAAGCTATTAGTCCAGCTCCTTGAAAACTCCACAGACCATCATGCGAACAGGGGGAAACTATAGGTTTGTTCTTTTTTCCACAGAAGGTGGAAATCTTTTCACAAATGTTACCATAATCCACTAAGAGTGGGCTCTCAGTCCTCCTCCAACAACTCGGTAATCGGAGATGTTTATGCTGCTGCTCCAGGGCCCAGATGCAGTAGGTCAGACAGTAGCAGCTCACATTTTTTTTCTGGAAAGTCAAGGTGTTGTTTCCAGTGCTCATGAGGGGTTTTACATCTGGTGCAACAGGGTCAAGGGCTCAGAGCTGGTGGCTAAGAATGGGTGGCACCTAGCTCTTTCGCACCCTGTGGGTCACCAGCCTACTGCTGTATCTGCCCATCTTAGCCCTCTGCCACCAGGCCCTCTCCTGGGTCTAACTGGGATGAACTAGGGGCCAGGAATCGGAGATACTGAAAAGGTGGGCAGTGCTGATGTGGTGCCTTTCCTTTTGAAGGTGGGTGCTGGCCATAACCCAGCTTCTCCTACCCATGCTGGGACACTGTCTGAATGCCCTGGCCCATCCCCTGTGACCCTGGCCGGTCTCCAGAAGAGTTATGGACTTCTCCTGACCAGGACTGCTCTGAGTCCCTGCACGGATTTTTCGGCTCCCCTTGGAGAATGGGGGGCAGAGCCTGCCTGGCATCCCTCGTAAGGATGAACCAACATGCTGAGTGGTGCCTGAGAACCATTCCCACATGGTCTGGGCTCCACACACTCTGGTTCCTCACTTGTCCCACCCAGGTGTACAAAAGGTGAGGAAGGCTGGTGGTCCACTGAGGCCAGGCAGCCAAGCCCCCACAAGGGCGATGCCTTCAGGGCCCTCGCAGCTCACGTGTACACTGACCTGACTCCACGGTCAATGGGGCCATGCATTGGAAAATGCTCCACTGAGCAGCGGGTATGGGCGCAATCACTGCAGGGGTCACGCAGGTGGGCAAGGTGTGCCCCTCCCGCAGGGGAGAGACACCCTGCCACATCGAGAGCACACGTGGCAGTCCTTTTTCTCACTCCTTGAAAACTCCTTGCTGAGGTGCTGTCTGCAATTCTCACCACTTTATTGGTACCTTCTCAACCAAAGGCCTCTCTAAGTCAGAGGACACCTCTCTAGACCCTGCTGCAGCTCCCTTCTCAGGGGGGTGCTTTCAGTTTTCTAAGTTTGTATGAATATCTGTACCCAGGGTGATAATAACACAAAGCATGTGATTTGTGTTACACTAACTACAGGCCAGTCAGACTTGAAAGGACTTCCCAGCTATGAAACAGTGGAGTTTCCTTCGACCTGTCTTGTGCACAGGTTGGAAAGATTGGCATCCAAACCTGGGGAGATTACACCGACCTCAAACCAATTTTATTTGCACTGACAATTAACAGCATAGGAGTCTTTATCATAGATTGTCACTGGAATCACATTGCTGGGGAGCTGCTGGCACCCTTGGCATACCTGACCACTTGGATGAAGGCTCAAGATGTTCACAAACGTGATGGACTTCTACCTGGTATATCTGTGATGTCCTGCACAAAGCCTTTGATTAATTCTGGAGACCTATGGACATCACATGACATGTTCCAAAGACATCTGCTGCTGAAGAGTCTGTGCTAAAATCTGCACACACTTTCTCTTTTTGAGCCCAATCCTATAGGTTGTTTGTGGATAGCACTTTCAGGTAATTCTAAACTTTTACTATTTTTGAGTTGTGTTACACCAATTGTTGTCGAATATTTATAGGACAAGAGTGTCAAGTCTGCTCTCCATGTATAGCCAACACAAGGGCGCAGTCTGGCACCTAATTTTCCTGTGCTCAATTAAAAATTTTTCAGTTATCCCAAACTGGGTTTAAACAAATGTAACAGTTAAAATGTCAGTTCCAAGCACAGGCAATATTGCTATCTGTTCAAAGGGAAAGTAAACCAAAACACCCCAAAAATACTTTCAAAAGTGAAACGAAGCACTGTAACCCTTCCTCATCATGACGTCCCCAGATGCCCCGGCATCACAAACCAGGGTAGAGCCTCCTCACCCTTCATATTCCTCTCCTCAAACATCCTACCCCAAGATTCTTTTGCCTTTCCCCACTTACTCTCATGGACCCTGCAGCAGCCCCAGAAGATTCACAAGCCAGGAATATTTAAACAAGGAGACCAAGTAGGATATTAGCAGCCACTTGTACTGTGCAGGGTGGACCGTGTCCCTTTTGCTAAGGTGTGAGACATGCTCTGGCACAGCCTCAGGAACAAAATCTGAGCTACGACCCAGGTCACACACACACCAGCAATGCCAGCAGGCAGGAATGCCGGGCTGGCCATTAAGCTTCTGGCAATACCTGCTGCATGTACAGGACAGACAGCAGATCTCTTGACTACAGTATTGCAGTTGTATCTCATCTCCTGATGTAAGGAAGGCTGTACGTTGAGGAGCTGAGCTTTTTTTCTGGAGCTGATGTCTAGCTGCAGCTGCCTGCGGAGCCCACCGGTGCAGAGGGTGCGCAGTGGCTGTGCATGCCACCGGGTGACTGCCAGCTGCCGGGCACGCCGTCCTTGCCTGGGCCGGGGGCCACTCCGTGCCCAATTCCTGCATCACTGGGACTGTGCGAAACCATCAGATAATTGTAATCACTTGCTGGTCCATAACCTAGTTTGTAAACTCATCTTAAATCATTGTCTAATGACTGTGATGGGAGGAAGAAAGCTCCCTTTTTATTTTAATCACTCAGAGTTATAAATCTAGTTACAACTAACATAGAGTTGGTATTAGCTCTCCTTTCCAAGCCACGTGCAAAACATCCTACTTCCATGTTCCTTCAAAGATCTTTGGACAAACTTTTGATGACTGTAATTTAAGGAACAAGAAAGATACACATATTACTGAAAAGCTTACAACTCAGCTGTATAAAACAATAGTAAACCTGTCATGTCAGGTTCATTTCCAAGTATTCTGTCTAAAAAAATTTGTTTAATCTACAATCCTTGAACTGTTTGTGGCTCACTTATGAAATTCATCCAACCTGAAGCCTGTTTGTAGGGACACTCTTTCTTTGTGGCCTCTTAGTAGCATGTTCAGGGTTGGATGAAGACTTCTAGCAGGAGCAGACTCATCTTTCCTGGGCAAGAGATGCAGGCACACATCAGGTCAAAGGATGGGAGAAGGACTGAGGTAACCCAGAGAGAGATGGCACCATGCTTGGGTTTGAGCAGTTCTTAAGAAGGGAAATGGAGAGCAGAAAGTTTGGGCAGCACTGGTTCAAGGCAATGACAGCAGAAACACAGAAGGATTCAGTGGCAAAATAAGAAGAGGTATGGAAGAGACTGACATACTGAACCATTGGGGCTGCTGAATTTGGGCTGGAGATTAATAAGGACAGAGATAAAAAATAACATACAGTATTAGAAACGAATTTATTTGGGAGAGCTGAATAGCTGTGACCAAGAGTTTTCATGATACTGAAGGGACTTAAGTTTGCATGCAATGAAAAGAAATGTCTATTAAATGTAATATAGACACAACACTGAAGTAAAGAGCTTGGTAGGACTGGGAGAAGGAGGGGGATAATTACAGGTTACAGAGACAGGCAGGTCCTTTAATAAAAAGAAAAGCCTAAAGGTTTGGAATGCATATTCATTTTCATATTTTAGGGGATAAATCATATTCCATTTAAGAGAGGCAGAAGGTAGCAGCTGCCCTGGGCAACAGACCACCGTTTACTGCACTTTCTTTTGAATGATCTGATACTGGCTTCTGCCAAGACAGAGTACTGACTGTGAAGGACCTCTGCTCTAATCCAGTGCGGTAACTTCAGGGTTTCATAATGTCTCACGACTCATCTAACAACATTACACACAAACTGAACAAGTTGAAAATTATCAACTCCCCAGAACAGATAAGCAATTGCTTAACACCAGCATTTACGAGCGACACTCCAGAGCAATACTCGCTATCCCAGGAAGGCTGACACTGTGGATGGCAGCACTTGCAGAAGCCAACTCCATCAAGGACTGACAGTCAAAGGGAATCAGCAACTGTGCTTGACTTCTGGCCACACAGTTAAATACAGACTTCAAGTTGAATCCTTGGTGTTGGGTCAGAAAAACTCAGTTGCTTACAACTGCATTTGAATAAAGTGGGATTACAGGAAAAAATCTATAAATATTTGCAAAAGTGTGTGTTTCTGATGCAAATGGCTAAAAATAAAATGCTGCTTCTATATTACTGTCAATCATTTGCTGAAAAAAACCATGATGCATTTGTTCTTGGATAAATTTAAGGAATCTGATCTACGTAACACTCAGTCCCAACACTATAACCACCTGAAGTCAGTCACTCTGAGCATCTAGCGCTAGTCAGTAGCGCCTCATGGATCGTTACATATTTTAGACATGCTACACAGTTGGCAAAGTAAGAAAGACAAATACAGTTTAGGGATAAAACTGAGTCCTCTTCACATTGCATACTGGAATTATTCAATGTGCTATACTTCATAAAATACAACTGGTTGAAAAAAGGAAGAAAAAGGAAAGGAACAGCACTTAAGAATGGGTATTTGGTTTTAATTGGTAAAGAAGAACTGTGTTGGCTCGACTCCAACACAAAAATTTTTGCTCTTCTAAAATTCACTACAACAGCAGGCAGGTTTCAAAAGTGTTTTGCGAGTTTGTTTATAAATTACTTCCTTATCATAGAATCATAGAATGCTTTGGGTTGGAAGGGACCCCTAGAGGTCATCTAGTCCAACCCCCCTGCAGTGAGCAGGGACACCGCTAACTAGATCACGTTGCTCAGAGTTCTTCTTCCATTATTTCTGAAACTGTCACTGGAAAAATCTGGTGTCTCCCAGTGATTACCAGCATCCAGTTAGAACTAACAAAGGAGAATTCTTCCTTGTCACTGGTAAAAAAGGTGTTGAATCATGAAAAGCATTAATCTTTTCTACTGGCTTTAGCAGGTATAGGAACAAACCCCTATACTTCAATTATTATGCATTTTTCTAAAGGGAAACCAAGAACAAAATTGTTGGGTTTGGTGCACTAACAAGCTGCATCAGCAAGTCACAATCCATCAGCAAGTTACCCTCAGTTTATATCGGTACATTTGTTTCTCAAATGTTTCCATTTTGGTGTACAAACACCAAATAGGTTTTAAATACCCTTAACTATGAAATATTTTATTTATATTTGCTACTAGCTAACCACGTCTTTCTTCCTTTTTGCTTGTAATGTGGAAAGGAGAGCTGAATGAGAGCTGAACTAAACACTGGGAAAATTTGATTGACTGCCCATAACCAAAGGCAACTGATGGAAGAGCCTAGAACCAGCTGTTAGTAACTTCCTTGCCATCACCTGCCAAACTGGGCAAATTCATTGGAAAGACAGGGATTTGGTTCTGAAATATTTTGCTCTTTCATAGCCAAAGAAGATAAAGTGAAGCTAACAGAGCAACAGAAGTATGTGCTCTGTACAGATCCCTGTTGAAATCAGCACCATCCCATGCAGATCCACAGTTTGTCCTCAGATACTACACAGCCAGGATCCTGGAGTCCAGGATGTACAGCATGATGGACTTTTTGTCTAAAAAGCCAGACACTAATACTTGTAACTGCCTCCTTGACTGGGAGTGGTATATATCTACAACAGCAGGAGGCAGGACTCCTTTCTATATTTAACTCAGGTAATCCTATTTTTGGAAAACAGGTTTGGTGAGTGAAGGAATTGACATAGATTGGATATATTATAGGAGAGGGACTGTAACAGCTGAAGGTGCCCCATGTCTTGACCTTAGTAAGACTTTTTACACTGTCTCGCATATCAATCTTACAAGTAACTTGGGTTTCCTGGTTTAGAGATGTTATTTTAAATGGCTGCAAAACTGATGGATAAATTATACCAAGAGATAGTTAACAATTGTTCACTATCAAACTAGAAGGATATTTTGAGAGAGGTTCTGCAAAAGACTTTTCTGGTGCTACTCATGGTTTTTTTCATTAATTATGCCTCTGGGGAAAAAAATAATATTCCTAATGTTTGTGGCTGGCACAACTCTGGGAGATGCTGAGCACACCAAGAGTGAGGGCTAGAGCATACAATAAACTTGAAATTGGTTTCATAGTTTTAAAACAGTAGATTTGATTCAGCAAAGACAATGGTAAAATACTACACTTGGGTAGGACTGACCAAATGTAAAAGATGAGCCGGAGAATAAGCTGGATAGTAGGGGGAGTGCTGGTAGGTAGCAAACTGAGCATGCGCGAATGATGGCAGGCTGTTGTGAAAAAGGCAGACAGTAAAATGTAATGTGGGAACAGGAGTGCTGTTGGAGACACCTGAAGTAATCTTTCCCCTATGCGTGGTGTTCATAGAACTTAAATTATACTGTGTCCAGTTGAACTCTGCGCTTTATAAAAGACGAGGACAAAGTGGAAGCAGCCCAGACAAAACCAACGGTGGTCTAGGAAACGTGACCTGTAGAAAGACTGAAGGACTCAAGGTTGTTGAAGCTAAGAGAAAACCAGTAGAAGACATTATAACAATGTACAACTGTATAACTGCTGCAAAGAAGAAAGGAGTTAAACATTCTCCTTGTCTACTGGGAACACAGTAAGAAGTAACAGGCCTAAACAGCTGTACACAAAAACGCAGCTTAGACATTAGGGAAGGGCAGAGAAGCACTGGAACATACTAGCTGAAGGGTTCAAGGGATCTCCATCAATGTCAATTGTTAAGGACAGGCCAGACAAATGTCCATCAGAAATGGTGTACACAGTCCTTAGACTCATCATCTTTCCTTATTCTGTGTACTTTATCCAGCAATTGGAAATCTGGGCCCTTGCAGGCTGGGTCGTTACAGAGCATTGGAGCTCATGGAGCTCTCCCCTGTGCTAATTCCATCTGTACAGGCCAAAACACTGAGGAGAAAATTTGAGGACTAAATGTGGCCAGCAATAGTCTGGGAATGGGAACTTGGAGCTATCTTGGTGAGAGAGAGGCTGACACGAAGCTGGGGTGCAGGGACGAGATCTGGAATTCGCTGAACAAAAAAACTAGCATGAGAAAAACCTTTTGCTCAGGCTGCAGACTGAACTCAATGCCAGGCCAGCTATCTCAGTTGAAACCCTAACTAAACTTGGTCCAGGTTTATACTTGTATGAGGATTAGAGGACAGGACAAGGGTCAACATGACTAGATGGACTGTGGTGATGACAAATGTGCAGATTTCATGGTGCTTCGTGCTTACCTCTACTACTTGATAGGATTTAAAGAGCAGCAGTGCTTAAAGATTACGAAAATGTTTGTTGTTTTATTTAAGCAATAGGGTGTCAAAGGCTTAGCCAGCCAAAGGATATATTTCAGCAAGGTATCTCACTCTTCTCCAGAAATAACCACTTGAAATTTATGAAGACAGATCACTTTGTTCGTATTGCTAAACTGTGGGTGTCTGCCAAAAGCATAAAATATGTGCCAGAGTATCTTAACCAGACACTACGCTATGCACTTCAAAAAGCTCACTGCTCCACTGGAGCAGAGAGTTCAAAGAGTTCACAGAGGCTGAGAGTGAGCAGAACAAAAGGACATGTCTGCATTAAAAATGGTACAACATCCAAGGATGCACCAATCTGTGCTCTTACAAGTGCACTTAGAGAAAGCGTAATTATTTTCTGCAAGTGGCCCACATGGGTCTGAGAAATGACCAAAGGAAGCCAGACATCTGGTAAGCTATCCCTCTCCAAAACTAAATCATGATCACACTGTATCTGATCAACATATATTAGACTCTAGAGTTGTAACTAGAGTTGCAAGACACATTGCTAATAGTCTTTAACATACTCTTACCTGGCTTTTTCCACTCTAGTAATTCCTTCTTTTCCTCTTTTATGCCTAAACCTCTGCTCTGTCTCCATTTTGCTCTTCCAGCCTTCCTGACTTGTCCTTTCTTTGTCCTTCCTTCTTCAGATTCTCACCTCCTTTATGGCTCTTCATGTGATTTTTTTCCCCAACTAGGAGTCCCTCTCGCTGCCCTACCACTGCGTTCTGCCTCTCTTTCACTGTAGTTCTTTCAGTTTTGTCCCTCTCCCTTTGCAGGTATGGCTGCGTATCTTTAGCAACAGGATTGCTCCTCTTGGGCTTCCTAACAGGTCTTTGTTTCTTCTGCAGCAACTTTTCTGGATCCTGTAGCTGGAAAGGACTCAGCAATGACACAGGATTAGTATGATTTACATTGACCTGTACATGAAAATGCACCACGCTTCCTATACTCTTTAATTCCACATTCTGTTGGCTTTGCACTGCCTCCATAGTGTCATGTTTCAATAAACTACAAACTCTTTGCATAGTTGGGACATACAACAGCATTGATCTACACAGTTGCTGGAATAGAAGCTGGCTGTTTCTTCCAGAGCAACGTTGGGCACCTGTGGACATCAGGGGAGGTGCAGATCTCCTGGGTTTCCTCTCTCCCAATGTCCATGCAGTTGGTTTGTGTGATGGAGGAACAGGCCAGGTGGTGGAGGGTTTTTGGTGCCGGGCTCTAGCTGGAAAGGATGCCCACCCTCAGGGACCTGCGAGCATGCATTCAGGGTCAGAGGCAGCATGCTGCTCCCACGCACAGCGAGCAGGCTCCCAGCTGCTTCACTGGTCAGTCCAAGCAGCCACATAGGACAGAGGGGGTCACAGAGCAGATTTGGGGCTACAGGAGGCTGAGATACACACCTAAGGACACAGGTGCATGAGGGGACAGCCAGCTGCAGGAGTCTCACCCTCACACATGAGACTTGACTCATTTGGGTTGTTTATTCTGCTACATGAAGTAGTTTGAGATTGTAAACTATGCGTTGCTGTAAAAAAAAAAAGTGAGAAAACTGAGGTTGTGAACTAAAGCACTTTCTCTCTAGCTCCGTTTTATAGATGCTCCCATCAAAACCAGTCCTAAGTCCTGCCTCTGCTTAGAGTGCTGCTTTCACCATGAAGCAGGGTAATGGTAGAACCCTTTCTGGCCATTTCACCAGAGTCCACAGAGTTCAGAAGTGCAGCAGCAGGGCATCTTCTTCCTTATTTTTTACTATGCAAAGAAAAGCCCTAAGAAACTCAAAGATTCGGCAATAAATCTCTGCAGCAGTTTAGACCTGTTATGTGTTGGGAAAGTCTTCTTCATAACTGGTATGGCCAGAAACACTGAATACGTTTTTTTCCAAAATGGTAAAAAATATTAAAGCTGAAAATTATAATTTCTAAATCCTTAGGCTCACATTTTGAAGAACATTGGTTGAAATGTCTCAGATTTGGAAAGGAAGCAATCCAAATTTCTTCTGAACTTGTATGACCTCATGGCATCCGTGGCAGTACATATACACAGAGAGGAACAGAATTTGAAATAGCCAGGTCAGGTCCTGAGTTTGTACTCACATTAAAATGATCAGAGGACTTAAAATCTTTTTTTCTAAGGAAAAACGTTACCATGGGCTGACTCTGAGTCACAGTCATCTTTGCTCCCTCCCAAAATGTGTCAAAAGATTTCCTCACACTGAAAGCTGCTAAGTGAAATAGTCAACACCCGGAAAGCGTCAGTATAAAGCATCCCTTGATCCTTGGATTTACCCTGATGCTGCCCGCTCACATCATCTCCTTTTCCCTTCCATTTCTTCTGACTCCGGCACTGGGTATGTGAACATTTTACGCTTCTGTGGCAAAGCACACAAAGAGATATTTTTGTTGACTATTCATACATTAATTTCAGGAACCTGAGTAAAAATAGCAATGAGTCTAGTATTTTCACTGAAGAGAATAAATTAGATATTAGCATTATGGAAACTCACTGGGATGAATCGCAAAAAGTTAAATGCATTGACTGGGGAGAAAGGAATGCATGAGAGAGGCAGACTGAATGGCCAGCCTCTGTTGGGATATCGCTGCCAGATCTAGAGTTACTGGTAAGTCCAAACAGCAGGGGAGAGGATGCAAATGTATTAGCATGTAGCTGGTGAAGGCCAAAAGGAAGCATTGAGGTGAACCAAAACAGAGAAAAGGATTTGTTACTTGGCAAATACTTGCACGTCGTGTATTGGGAGATTAATGATAGAGGTTTCATGAGATCAATAATGAAAATGTCTTTAGTTATTGACATGTTAGATGTGCCAACCAGGAATGAGGCACTGTTGGACTTGCTACTCACAAACCAAGAAAACCTGCTTTGTAGTATCTTGGTTAGTGATAGCTTTGGCTGCAGTGATCACAACACCATGGAGTTTGGGATCCTTCTGAGCATTCCGAAGGTTAGTACTAAGACAAAGGTTTTAGATTTTCAAGAACAAACTTCAGCTTGCTCAAAGCTCAGTTGGGAGGGATCCGGTGGGAAGCTTCCAAGGAGCTAGCGAGTGCTGGGAGTTTTTCAAGAACGTTCTCCTGGAAACACAAAAACAGTTCATCCCGTTTAAAGGTGAGGGAAGTAGGCAGAGCAAGAGACCCCCTTGGCTTAAATGAGAGCTTCTGAGTCTGCTCAAAACCAAAAGAGAAGAGTATTAGAGATGGAAAAGCAGACAAATACCTGTTGACAACTGTGAGGGCATTGCCAGGGTGTGCAGAGATGCAGTTAGAAAAGCAAAAGCTCAGGTCAAATTGAAATTGGCCAGAGATGTCAAAAACTACAAGAAAGGGTTCTTCAGGTACGTAAACAAAAAGCAGAAACAGAAGGGAAATATTGGCCCACTGTTAAGCAGGAGAGGTGAATTAGTCACCAATGACACTGAAAAAGCAGAGGTTCTCAACACTTTCTTCACCTCTGTCTCTACCAGCACTGTTGGGCCCCACACCTTGGGAACAAAAATCCAGGTTGATGCAAACACAGACCCACCGTCAGTGAAGGAAGAGTTGGTACGTGAACTGTTACAGGAGCTTGACCCCTACAAATTGATGGCCCCTGGCTATACCCACCCGAGGGTGTTAAGAGAGCTGGCTGACATCGTTGTGAGGCTGCTCTCCATAATCTTTGAGAAGTCGTGGAGATCAGGGGACATCCCAGAAGACTGGAAGAAGGCTAATGCCAGGCTGGAGAGGGTCCAGAGAAGGGCCACCAAGATGATCAAAGGACTGGGAAGCTTGGCATATGAGGAAAGGCTGGGAGAACAGCATTTGTTCAGCCTTGAAAAAATAAGGCTTAGGGGAGACCTCATCAACATGTTCCAGTATTTAAAGAGTGGCTACAAAGAAGATGGAGGCTCCCTTTTTACAAGGAGTGACATGGAAAAGACAAGTGGTAATGGGTACAAGTTACTCTCGGGGAGATCCCAATTGGATGCAAGAGGAAAATTTTTCACAATGAGAAAATCAGCGACTGGAATAATCTCCCCAAGGAAGTGGTGGATTCCCCAACATGGGACACTTTTAAGATTCAGCTGGACAGGATGCTGGGCCATCTTGTCTACACCATGCTTTTGCCAAGAAAGGTTGGACCAGATGATCCCTGAGGTGCCTTCCAACCTGGTATTCTATGATTCAGACAGGCTTCTCCTTACCACCTGAGGTCTTCAACTGGGATTCTCACTGTGTTCCTTAACCAGCACAGCCCCTCTAGCAGGAAAGGCTGTATTACAAACCACATTTCAAAGTAAAATACTTTGTAAGTCATTTATCACAAGAAGTATTCCTGTACATACATCTTATGCCACTCATAATTTTCAGCTTATGGCCAGCTTTTCACAGAGATTGCATATACAGATGGCAGACTTGTCATTCAGTATTTTTCTCACTTTCTTCCTCCTTTTCTTTGTCTTCCCACCCCATCAGTTTTGGAGGCCCTACCATCACAGGCTCTACCTTATGAAAGTGAAAAAGCTATGAGCTTACCTAAACCAGATGTGATAAATTCAGATTTTTATAGGATGTTCGCCTTAGCACCGTAGAATATTTGGATTTGATTAAATTCACACCATGCTGGGGTAACAAAGTACACATTGAGAAATGAAGAGCTGGCTAATTAAGGACAGCAGACAAAGAGGCAGGGGGTGGAACTGGGGATTCCTCCCTTCCTTTTCCTCCCCACAGCAGCAGCAGCAGCAGCAGCAGCAGTCTGCCTTTGGCCCTCCATGAAAGCCTCAGGGAATGCACCGTCTTGTGCTTGTCACAAAGAGAGAGGCTGCTGCCCAGTGGTGGCAGAGAAAGACAGAGAACGTACTGCTGTCACGTTCACCAGGCGGCTGGACTGCTGCTCCTGGGCTAAGACAGGAAGGGGGAAAGGTCTCCTGGCTCCATCCGCCTCTCTCTTTCATCCTCTCAGGCAGCAAATCTTTGTATTAGATTGCGCTAGGGAGGGTTGGCTCTTTGGCCAGCAGTTGGTACTCAGATGACTATCTCCTTTCTTTCGGCCCTGGGCTAGATGGGAGCCCATCACCTGCCAGACCTGGCTCAAGGGGCTCTATTGAGCAAGCAGAGACCTATGAAGTCCTGTCAATGAGAAGCCATCAGCATTGACCCAGGGAGTTTCCAGAAGAAGATTACAGTGGTCCTTACAACACTCCACCACATTCCTCAATGACGTGACAATAAATACAAAATTACCACTGATAAAGCTGGCTCATGGCACAGATTGTAGACAAATGGCGAACATCAATGTGGACGGAAAAGCATTACTGAGCACTAAACCCATACTGAAAAGTTACTTTAAAATCAAAGAAATACAGCCATACAAACACAGACCATTCCTAAGGAGTGGTAGATTGTAACCTTGGTTCCAGTCGTGGTTACACCAGCTACAGGGTGCTCACAGTAGACTGGAAACACAGGGATTCCTAGTGTGACTCCAAAACAAAAAGCACTCTTTCAATCTGTAAGCATGGGAGTAGCATATGGGATTAGGAAGGTGATGTTGCCTCTAGATACACCACTACAACTCTAGTATTGTATTCTACTTCCACCCCTGATGTCTTCATTTTAAAATGAATGTAGGAAAAGAGAGGAAAAAAGCCACAGAAATTTTCTGCAGGCTGAGGGGAAAAAAAAAGCCTTGCATTGAAGGCCTTCAGCTGTGGTTCAGTGATATGATAAATCTGGTTTAGGATACCTCAGATCAAATAAAAAATGTTGCAGCTACTCGACACCAGGTGCAAAAGCAGGAAAAATTAATTTTGCTGGTTTAAACCTGTTCCTAAATTTATGAAAAGGTAATTTTATCCTGACCAGCTTCATGCTGGATGAAGTATCATGTGTCTGCACCACTCTATGTCAGATCAGGTAATGTCTGTTTCCCTGTAGCTGGCATAAATCCACCATAAAAACATAAATCCAGCATAAACACCATTTCATGTGCAGTTGCTAATTCATCAGAAATATGATCATATGCTCCTATACTATCTGGATCACACTGGTGCAGATGGGGGACCTGACAGCTCTGTACAAGCAAATTGAAGTTGATCTGATTACTGTGTAAGTGGTATCATGGTATGAAAATACTAAAGGATACTAAGGAGTACTTTAAATTAGCACTGAGTGAGAAATATTGAGCACCACTGGGAAGAAATCGAGACTAGTCAAATTCAAGCAAGACATTTTAAACACGTTGTTTAAGTGATAGTGAAAGAATTCAGAAGACTACGCTACCAAAGAAAACAGTGGATTCTCCATAGAAAATGATTAATCCTCCATCTTCTGGGGTCTTCAGGTCAAGACTTGAAGCTATTCCAAAATACATGCGTC
The DNA here is from genome assembly GCA_034008185.1 of Gorsachius magnificus. Classification (NCBI taxonomy): domain Eukaryota; kingdom Metazoa; phylum Chordata; class Aves; order Pelecaniformes; family Ardeidae; genus Gorsachius; species Gorsachius magnificus. Next base: position 7,785,161 of record CM067083.1, on the reverse strand, counting down.
AGTCAAACACAAGCTACTGGGGCAGCACAGCTGGTCATAACACACGGGAAGGCAGAATAGCTAGCACAGTGGTCCTTTAAAAATCTGTTTCTCCACTATGGACTATATTGTCCTTCTGAGCATACTTCTAATCAAAACTTCCCTTCCACATGTATGTTTGGTGTAATGAGACAAAATTAGGGATGATAAAAGCTTCCCTGTGGAGAGAAAGAAGTCACTAAATTATGCAAGAATATACAAAGGAACTTTTCTCTGTTTCACACAAACATAAAGGAATGCTTAAATACAGATGTCTCATGGTCAGTAGTAAAGGTAGGAGTAGATTAACAAAATATATTTATAAAGTGCAACAGCTTTATTCACTTCAAAATTTTAAAGTCAGAAAAACTGCAGTAGGCTACATCCATTAAGTAAATGTAATTTTATTATTGATCAATTGTATGTTTTACTCATTATGCTTGCAGACAAGTTTAATCATGACAGTATTTAAAACTGTTGTTAGATTATTTCTAGTAAAGATAATAAGTTGAAAAAATACCAAGATAAAGTCCAGCTGTTATATCAAAGTACTGAATCTCTTTTCAAATACTATATGCCAATGACATGCCCTGACCCAGTGTGACCGGTACCCCCTGCTCCTAACCCCTTGTAATATGGTCAGCATAACGATGCTGTTTTATAAGGCAAACAGCCATAATACATAAACGCGCTGATCACATATCACACCCCCTGCCTTCTTTCTACCCCTTTTTCAACATTGCGATGGTTTGCCCATCAGCTTTTTCGCTAGGATGTGGTGGCACCCGTTATGGAACAGGGAAGCGTAACAGCATGTGAGATACTGCCTATAAAATCCAGCAGCTGCAAGTGGGTTTAGATGGGAACTGCTGCCGGACGAGAAACCCTGTGATCCCCCGGGGGTCAGGGATGCCTCCACCATCATCGTCGTCTTCTTCCTCCGAGGACTGAGTGAGTAACTCCTGTTCTTTTAAGTAAAGTCTGAGTCTAGATTACAATTACTGTATCACGTGCTGACCATTAAGAATTTGACCCAATCTGCAGAGGGTCCAGGTGACTAAAAAGTTGAGGTAAATAAAAATTCTAGATAAGAAGGAACCAATGCAAATTATTAGAAATTCTGTTTAACTGTAAGCTATGCTAAATGCTAAAATTCTGTGTAACAATAAGCTATGCTAACAGCTAGAAATTGTAGGTAACAATAAGCTACGCTGATTGTTGTATTTTTTTTATGTAATAATACAGCTCTAATTATAACCACAACCTTGTGGCCATTGCTCATTCTACCAAGGCTCCCTCAAAGAACCTGCTTGTCCCCATAGCATCAGGTGACACCCAGAAAAACTCCTAATTTGTGATTTCTTTTGCTCTTTTACGTAACAACAGAGCACTGATATTTAATACAACATTTCAAATATTAATTGATTCAGTAGAATCTCAGAATGGCTTGCATGAGAAGAGGCTGCCCACTGTAAGAATAATACTGGAGCAACATGCAGTATTGGAAACAAAATTGTTATGCAGACTTGGTTAAAATGAGGGCTTTTATTTTTACAAGAGAAAAAGTATACTTCAGCCACAGGTGAAAAGACCCCCAAATTATTTGAGAAAGGAAATGTATGAAAACACAGTGCTTCTGCCTAAGTCTACCAGTAATGTAGAAAAAGAAGCCACTGACTCAAAAGATGAGTGCATACCAATAGGGTAACATTTCTTTCAGTTGTCCAGTGGTGCTCATTGATTTCTGTGTTTCTGAAATGATCAGAAATTCCTGAGAATAGCAGAATCCATTAAATTAAATTTAGTACAACTACATATAATTAATACATCTAGCTTTCTGGGAGCCAAATGTGTTATAGGCAGCGTCCTCCAGCTGACTTAGTGCAGCAAAGACAAGACAATGTTAGTGATAACGAATATATCTCTAACATAGTGGTTTAAAACTTCAAACCATTCTCCATTTTAAATTTATCTACAACAGCCTAGAGTTTCTATCCCTAAACTGTCTGTGGAGATACTGCAGCTGGATTTTCAACACCCAGATTTTGGTTGAGTTGCAAATAATAATTTCTGATCAATTATTACATGAATGTTTTCTATTTCTAGGAAGCAAAATCAAAAATAGAAATAGGAATTGGGGTAAAAAACGGCAAACCAAGGCAGAAAAAGTTTTGCCTCAGTAGCTACATAGCTCTTTGCTATGTAACAGCGGAACATTGTTACATGCACTTGCCATTTGTGAAAAGCCATTTTTTTTCCGTGAACCGAGAACCAAAAGTCAAATTCCTCATGAAAAAAATCCATAGAAAATGGAAGTGGAGCAGAAGGTAAAAGACACTCAGCTCGATATGTCAGAAGATATATTCTGGTGATGTCCCACTGACTGCAGAACCAGGTGACAACTGTAGAGCTATGTCACTTCAACGTTATCAATCACCAACAGTGGGTCAACACTCTACTTTTTCTTTGAGCTCCTGATTAGGAAATACAGAATTACTGAGAGTTACAGTATTCATTGACATCTGCTATGTCAAAGTTTCTAAAAAGAAAAAAAAAAAAAAGACAAAGTGGTACTTTGGTAGTGAGGTGGGAAGGAGGGATTGAGCACAAAAAACCAACTTTCCCGTTGTGGCACAGCCAGCCTGCAGTGACTTTGTTTTTTCCCGTGCTAGCTGCACAGCAGCGCGGCTCATTCAGCCCTTGCTCGCTCCCTGCCGTAGCGGGCTGGCGTTCGGGCCACGCTCACGCGTGTGCCCACGGCTGCGCGTGCCGCCCGCAATTTCATCCAAAACTCCGCTCCAGTTTAGCGAAACCTCGTGCTATTTTTTTTTTCTTAAGCTAAAAATCTAAAGCTTAGTCCTCTCCCCTGCTTCAAGCACCCGAGTACCACCTGCTCCTTCCCCCGGCGGCCAGGACGGGGTGCAGAGACGCCGGCCCGACCGGCCCCTACGTTCCGAGCAAAGCCCGCGGGCGCGGATTAGCGGCTCCCGCGCCTTCCCGTTAGCGATCGTTAGGAGGGGCCGCGCCTCACACGGAAGGGAGCGATGCTGCGGGCAAACCTGCCCCAGCCCTACCGCCCCACCGGCCGCGGCCGCGCCGGCACCAGGAAGGAGGGCAGCTCCTGCAGGAACCAGGCGCAGCGCGCCGGCAGCCGGCCCCGCGGCCGGCACAGCCGCTCCTCGTGCTTCCCGTAGCGGGACGGCACCCGGAGGTACAGCGAGAGCTGCAGCAGCGCCAGGGCGCCCAGCAGCGAGCTGAGGGCCAGCACCAGGCTGGGGAAGCACTGCATGCTCGGGGGCGGGTGGGGGCGCCGGGCAAGCGCGGGGCAGCGAGGCGACGAGCCCTCGGACAGCGCCAGCCCCGGCCTTATTAGCGCGACGGCGGTCACCCCGCCCCGCCGCGCTGCCTCCCATCGCCCGGGCTCGCAGGGGCGCCCCCCTTTGGGCCCCGACTCCCCCGGGGCCCCCGCCGGCCCGGTTCGGCCCCGGTGGTGGCCCCTCGGCCGGGCGCGGCCCCGGAGGCACGGCGCCGGTTGGCGGTTGGCGGTTGGCGGCGGTTGGCAGCCAGCGCGAGGGCGTCGCGGGGGGGGGGGCGGCGGGGGCCGAGGCGGCGGGACGCGGGGCGGCTGAGGCGCAGCCGGGGGCTGTGGGGGTGCGGTTCCCAGCAGGAGGCAGTTGCTCCCGGTGAGACAGAATCCCAGACTGGCAAGGGTTGGAAGGGACCTCGGGAGATCATCCAGTCCAACCCCCCTGCTCAAGCAGGTTCTCCTAGAGCATGTTACACAGGACATCGTCCAGGCGGGATTTGAATATCTCCAGAGAAGGAGACTCCACAGCCCCCCTGGGCAGCCTGGGCCAGGGCTCGGTCACCCTCAAAGTCAAGAAGTTCTTCCTCACATTCAGCTGAAACCTCTTATGTTTCAGTTTGTGCCCATTGCCCCTTGTCCTGCCGCTGGACACCACTGCAAAGAGTCTGGCTCCGTCCTCTTGACTTCCACCCTTAAGATATTTGTACGTGTTGATGAGGTCCCCTCTCAGTCTTCTCTTCTCCAGGCTGAACAAGCCCAGCTCCCTCAGCCTTTCCTCATAGGGGAGATGCTCCAGTCCCTTAATCATCCTAGTTGCTCTCCTCTGGACTCTAGGAGTTCCTCATCTTTCTTGAACCAGGGAGCCCAGAACTGGACACAGTGCTCCAGGTGGGGTCTCACCAGGGCAGAGTAGAGGGGGAGGAGAACCTCCCTCGCCCTGCTGGCGACCTGGTCGACGGGAGCGGCAGCGTTGCCTTTCCCCTGCCCCAGAGATGTTGCTGGGCCTGGCTCGTTGCGGCCTGGGGCTGCCACCCCGCGTCGCTGCGTGACGCCTGGGTCGCCAGGCGCGAGGCTGTTCGCAGGCCGGGACGCGGTAACGGGGCTTGCGGCGCTCCTGTCGCCATCGGTGCCGCGGCTCACCTGGTCAGTGGTGAGGCACTGGCTGAGCAGCCTTCCCCTAGCGGGGGGTGCCGCTCTGTTTGCGTGCGAGGTGGAGAGTAAAGGCAGGGAGGGGTGCTAAAGGCCAGATGAAAATTAACAAATGTAGATGCCCGTGGTAGGACAAGGGAAACCTGGTCCAAAACCTACGAGTCTGACAACTCCATCTCATATTTGGCATAACCAGAGTATGCTTAAACTTCTTAAGTGCCCCAAGTTTTAGTAAAGATAGTCCTAGTGTAAGTTCTAGCTTTGTGGTATGCTTGGAAGCCCTTCAGTTTCAACAACGTGAAGCAGTTTTGACAAGTTTGCCTAAAACTACAGTCCAGGAATTAAGCTTTTCTTTGCCTGTTTCCTCAGGGATGTTCATTTGGTAAGGATTGTCAGGGCACTGAATTAAGTATGCTAGCCATAAAACCGTATAGGTGATGGCAGGCTAGCGGCATAGGCATCTCTGAGCAATGGTTCCTGGCTGTGAACCATCAGTGGAAGAAGGTGCCTGTTTCATGAAGCGGATCAAAGCTCAGTAGTTAACTGGGGATGATTGTGGGAATAACTTAAAATTATGCTTTGGATTCAAACTAACGTAGAAAAGAGGCACAGGTTAAGAACTAGAGGGGGCTGTGATCTCAAACACAGCACTGGTAGCTTCAGGTAGTTACCTGCTCATCATCCTGGTTGGTTGGATTCAAGCTGAAGGGGTCTAGCTCTGATCGTTTACAGGGGAAGACAAATGAGGTGGGAATTCTTCTAGCGTTTAGTAAGTGAGTTAGCCACAGAGAAACCATTTCCAGTGCATGGAGAGAGGGAAGCACTTTTAAGGTGAGATTCATCTCACCCAAAGAGGTAATAAAACACATAAATTAATCGTAATGTAGAAAAGCCTGTTTCTCTCTGTTGGCTCTAAAAGATGTCTAGACAAATGTGTCAGGAGAACTGAATACCACTCTTGCTCTATAAGTTAGAGCTCTGAAGCAATTTCTGTAGACAGACACTCCTCTAAGTTAAGTACCAAGGCATTTATGTTCATTGTTGGAAACAAAGACTTGAATGTGATTATTCATCACATTCAACCGCAGGGCAAATCATCCCCTGAGAATTCCTTCTTGCCTAAGTACCACATCAGGGACTGCGATGAGAAAGGTGAAAGCAATGCTGCAGAAGCATTCTTTGTATGCATCAGTGGGTTTTGAGAAGGCGGTGAGGTGTAGTGCTGAAAGAGTGTGGTCTGTATAGGATCACCAAAACTTCATTTTAAACCAAACTTTATTTTTCCCAGGGGTACATATGTGGATGTTCGTTTCACCAGCTCAAAGGAGCACCGAGCAGTAATGAATCTTGCCCTGAAATTATCTCGAGCCAGCACGATCAAGCTATAAAACACAGACCATTTCATTCAGACTTCTTCTCCAGCCAATTACAGGTATTCTGAATGCTTTTTTATGTCTCAACAGTAAATTCAGTGGGAGTATTTGTTGGAAAAAAATACTTCAACAGTAAAGTGTTTGCAGTCCTGCTGAATTTGAAAGGAGAGGGGGGAATATGTACAGTCTAAGCCCTGTTTGCAGGGCTGCAATCTGATAAAAATCCATCTGATAAAACTTCAGAACTCTGGGTTTGTTTTATCTTTGAAGAGAAAAATCCAACTCTTCTGAAGAATTCTATTGTACAAAATGTACAGGAGGTACAAAATGAGGTATGTCAGAGGTATAAATTTATAAATAGGAATCTTCTGGAGAAAAACTGTGGGTCATTTATAAATCTAGAGGTCTGTGGATTTTAGAGGCTTTTCAGAAGAAAGTTATAGATGGAAATCAAGGTGGGTTTGTACTACTGCAGGTCTCTTCCCAGAGTTCAGGAGGTAGCTGAGAACCGGTATGGCCCACAGCAGAAGCCCAGCATGGCTGTAGTGTCTCACTCCCACAGCACAGCCTGCTGCCTGCTGACATGCCTGTGTCTCCTCTGATGCCATGGTGTGTGTCCCTGCTCTGGTAGCTCTGGGTGAGAACAGAACAGTTCTGGACGATTGCCTTTCTGTGGTCCAGAGAAGTTTCTTACCTGAGAGAGCTACTGTAAACCAGAATCGAAAGCATAGTGGAAGTAGGAAGTGGTATGCCACTTGTACCAAAAGGACCCGGAGCTTGGGTGTAGAGAGTACCATTAGGTGTGCAGTCCTTGCAGCTGCACATATATAATCTTTAGGAAGGGCTGCGAGATTAAGTTCTGAATGAGAACACTCAATAAGATGAACAGTTGCGTAAGGTAGTTCTTCTAAAAGTTATACATACACTGGTGCAATTTGAACAAATATCTTTCCAGTGCTGACATGAAAGTCACTAGACTGAAGTTAAGAAACATTGGGAACCATCAGCTGCTGTTGACACTTTGTTTTACATCATATGTATCCTGTGCTGAGTTAGGAACTGTTCATTTCCTCGTGGTTCATCTCCTATTCTGCTATCCACATATGATTTTTACTGCCACAAGAGCAGAGTTAATTATCCAATACAAACATTTTCCTCTCAGTTCCTCTCCTACTTAGCAGGAATTGTCATCTACTGACATAAGAAGTTGCATGACTATGACTTTGCATCACATGTTAGATCCAGCAGGTGAAATTTAAGACATTTAAAGAGAAAATTCTTTTCATTTTCCTTCAGTCAGAGATTTGGTGCATAGAAAGAGTAGGAACCAAACAACATGTGGTGAGTAAAACTACATTTCTAAAGGCCTGCTCTGTGACTTGTGCAAGCAACTGTAGAAAAGCAATTAGAACTGCAGAAGTGTGCATTAACTTGGTTTGTGAAATTTAATAAGCTGCTGCTGTTGTTTGTACTTGTGTGAAACACTGATAGAAGTATGAGAGTAGGTTTTGAGGGAGAAAGGATAGATTACTCCAGCATGCATGAAGAAGGAGGAATAAATATCTCTTGTGGGATTAACTTTAACCTACTGCACGCAGAGTTTTCCAGCAAGTTATTTTTAATAGTGTGTTCACATCTTTATTGGGCTGAATATAAAAACTATGACAAACAAAAGCCCACAAACAATAGGGAGAGAATTAATATTTTAAGGCTGGCTTTCCTTCAGATTTTCTTGAACAGCATCTATATAAATCAGCCACGAGATTAGAACCTGAACCCCAGTTCTCTCCTTTAATTAATTTTGTCTATTCTTGCTCTGTTGTCTGGTTTTCATATTCTGCTCCCTGAGAACACAGTTCTTTCAGCAGAGAAGGAAGATACCTTTACACCCACACTGCCCCACCTATTCCAGTTTGTTAGTGCTAGAACATCCTAGGCACCGAATGTTACAAGAAGATGAGGAAACACGCTCAAGTTAACTGTCTGGCTCATTGAAGCTGAGCCAGAGAATCACAGAACGAAAAGCAGGGGGAGCTTGAGGAACACAAGAGAATCTTCCTCATCTGGCGCCTGGTGTAAAGCACTGAGTCCACACAGCACAGAACTGCAGTTTCTGTGCTCACCAGAAGCTGGGACATTGTCGTTGCAGACAGTGTCTCCTGGGAAACTAGCTATAAACCCTAACATGTTTCTTGTGATCATTGTAAACCACATATTTTCAAAGACTTCTTGCTGGGCATGTCCCAGATGGGAAGGCCACCTCCTGCCAAATTTCATGGGAATGCTCTGAAGCTTGGGGGTGCTAGAGCAGGTCAAAGAAAATTACACTATTTTTTTTAATATGGTTAGTTACTTCATTTCAGAAACAGTTGAATTGTGGCTGACCTTATCCAAAAACTTTGAGCAGGCACCAAACGTGGAAAACTGCAGACTATATAGTTAGAGCTGGCAAAGTTATAAACAACATAAGATGTGGCCTAACAATAGGAAATGCCAGGCATTGCTAACAATTTTTGGTATTTTTGCACCCTACCTGCCATGTATGGAAGTGCCAAATGAGGTAGAGCAGTCTGTAATGCTCTGCATCTCCCTGCCTGAATCCCAGCGGCAGGGGTTGCCACTGTACCGCTGTTGTTACCTGCCTGTGACTCGGTGGTGTGGGTGGTCTAGGCCAGCAGTGCATGCACCCTGTGGAAACTCCAGCTATGCTGGATTGCAGGGCAGATGCCTTCCCTGGAGGTCCTAGGCCCTTTCCTCTTAAAACCAGGGACCTGCCTGGAATGTGCCAAAGCTTCCAGCTGATGCAACTGGCTTTCTCCTTCATGGAAGGGGACAGGACCTGGACAGAATAGGGCTGGCATCCTTATGTAGAGTTGGCTGGGTAGTAAATTCTCAGTACCCAAGTCCTGCAGATGCATATTTATGCCTCAGTTGCCTGTGTAGGGTCTGATTCCCACCATGTAAATTGGAGAAGTTTTGGGTTCTGAGCTCTTACAATAGCTAGCAAGTTCAAAACCAGGAAATTTGATGAATACTTTAGGACTGTGTTTTGCTAAACACCTAGCAATTGTTTTGCATAACTGGGAGGCATGGAAAGTTTTCTCACCAACAAACACCCACCTTCCTAGCTCTATATGATCATCTGTTTGTATTATATAGTATCTTGAACTCTCAGAACTGTGATAGCACAGCGGCACAGTGTCCTGCTTGTCAGTACTTGATGGCAACTCAGCTCTAAATTGGGCCCTTGCGGCAAAGAAGGCTGATGGTATCCTGGGCTGCATTAGGGGGAGTGTTGACAGCAGGTGGAGAGGAGGTGGTCCTTCCCCTCTGCTCAGCACTGGTGGGGCCACATCTGGAGTGCTGTGTCCAGATCTAGGCTCACCAGTGTCATAGAGAGATGGAGTTACTGGAGGGAGTCCAGCAAAGGGCTGCTAAGATGATTTAGGGACTGGAGCACCTGTTCTATGAAGAAAGGCCAAGAGAACTGGGACTATTCAGCCTGGAGAAGAGAAGGCTAAGGGGAGAGCTTATCAATGCATATAATATCTGAAGGGAGGGGGTAAAGAGATGGACCCAGGTACTTTCCAGTGGTGCCCAGTGACAGGACCAGAGGCGGTGGGCACAAACTGAAACATGAGAAGGTCCATCTCAACTTCAAGAAACACTTTTTCACTGTGAGGGTGACCAAGCACTGGCACAGGTTGCGCAGAAAGGTTGTGGAGATATCTGTCCTTGGGGATAGATACTCAAAAGCTGTCTGGACGTGGTCCTGGGCAGCCTGCTCTAGGTGACCCTGCTTGAGAAAGGGGGTTGGACCAAATGACCTCCAGAGGTCCCTTCCGACATCAACTGTTCTGTGATTCTGCTAAATTCTGTGGCAATTTCTTTTAAACTGAGGTAGGTAAGTTACCGAGTGAACTGTTTACTATTTGAGTGTTGCTAACACATTTATTTCAGTAACTGGATGGATTCTCTGCCAGAATTACAAGACTCGAATGAAGCTAACGTCTTCATGTAATCTCTTGATCCTCAGGGCGTTATGACAAGCCTCAAAGTGAAAGTTGCAATAAAATGAAGATGATAATGCTGTATCACTGATATTGGTAGTTTAGCTGGGGCGAGTGTGTAAGCCTCATCTAAATGAGGACCGAAACAACCATTAGTGAAGCAGCTGAGAATACTGGCATGTGAATTGCAGTCTCAAAGTGTAGCTTGGGGTGTGACCTGTCCCACTGAGAGGAGTGGAATGGGTCATATTTTCAGTGATGATACTCCAGGCAGCCTGCAGGCTCCTGGACCTATTTTGCATGCAGGCTGTCTATAGGGAACAGACCCTTGCCAACACTAACTGCCAAAGCATGCATTATAATCCCAGCTGAGAGTTATTTGGTTTAGGCCAAAACTGTGCCAATTTTAGCCCTCTAGTGCCATGCATACCATCATCCAATTCAGCAGAGCAGATGCAGCCAAAATGCCAGAATGTATTTATTTTTAATGAAAGTCTAGATTCCTCTGCGCCAGTCTGAAGCCATTAACAGTTTCTAAAACAAATTTGATAGTCACAAAATCAACATGCTATTCTTTGTTATGTTTTTAAAGAGGTGGGACAATTGACAATTTAGTAAGTCAAATCAGCAGAGTGCAAACAGTAAAAGAGAAATTTCTCCTTGAACCATGTATCTGAGCAAGAAGAGTAATTATGGGTGTCTGTCATTCCAGCCTCAACTTCTGCAGAGCCACTGAGGCCCCATCTGCTAAGCTGACTCGGAACTGGGGTATCCTCCCTTCTACCTGGCAGGATAGCTCCTTGCTGATTTTTGGCTTATCATCTTTTGCAAGTTTGTTCTTCACAAAGTATGTAAGATCAGCACCTCGCTTATTTCTCTAAAGCAAATGTAAACAACTGTTTCAAATAAATTTGCTTTCTCTTGGTGAGACCTAATGGGATGCTTTGTAAGATGAGGACCTTTGTTTCCTGACCTCGCATGAAACAGAGCAGAGTTCTGTTTTTACCTTCTCAACTCTTTCCACTCTCCTCTGAGTTACTTTGGCCAGAAAGTACTCTGGGTACTTTTAAATCCATATGGTATTTACAAGTGATGGTGCCAGTTACAAGGGGAATTCTGTTTCCAAGTCTGCCATTAACATTATTAAAAAGAATGTTTCCAAAAATGCTGAAATGGGCTATAAAATGACTCTAGAACTGAAAAAATAAAAATTATAAAGCAATATTTTTAAGATTACTTGTTTTTTAAGACTGAGAGGTGATTTTATACATGTGAAAGTACCTTCACAGAGGTAAAGTACTTGGTGCTAAATGACTCCAGCTGATCAGAAAAATCAAAAAAACCAGTATCTGGAACTAAAAACCAGCCAACTTCAATAAAAGGTCACATATTTTTAAAGCTGGAGGTGACTATCATAGAATAAACTTTCAAAGAGAAGCAGTTGATTCTCCATTGCTTAATGCTTTCCAAGTAAGACTGGCTGCATTTCCAGAAGGTAAACTTCCAATGAGTATAATTACTGAGTTCAATGCATGAGTAGTTGGATAAAATACAGTGGCCTCTATTAATTCACCTTATCTGGCCACTCAGATAAGGTGAATTAGGTACTTTCTGGCTTTGAAATGAGTGAGTCTATGAGAAGCAAGAAGCCATTGCTGGATCTATCAAATCCACTTCTGTTCTGTTTGTAAGCATGAGCTTATGAAGCTGTAGAGCTCATACCAGGAACATTGTTCAATTCTTTGGCCATTCAAGAAGTCAGGATGCAGCCCACAAATAAAGTGCTCTCCAGAACAGTGTGACAGGCTAACAGTACCCAGCCGCCTCTACTTGTCATATGGAGCATGGATGAGTTTCTCCAGCAGAAGCCAGAGAAAGTAGAGGCACAAAGCCACCAATGCAACTACCGACATATACGCTCACCCACCCAGCCTCTAGAGTTCAGCTTTTTATATACTGCGTTGAATGATTCAATTAGATATGCAACAACAGTAAAGATAGTACGATACCAGATTATTTAAGAAAGTTTGTGTGATCAAGTACTCAGGTGAATTGTTGCATACCTACTTGTAAATAACTGAACGTGTTTAATTTAAATAGGGCAGTGGTGACATTAAAGGTTGTATGATGTAGAAGCTGGAAAAACAGTCTCATTTGACTTGGTCTGCTAGAAGCTGATATTCTTGATTATACCTCTAGTTGTGTCTTGGTGTGTTTTGTTATCCTCACAGTTTGTTTTAATTTTGGCTCATTTACTATTTGGCACTGATCTAGTAACAGGACACCGCATGTTGCTGTGCTTTGACTTCTAAAAGCCTGGCTGGAGAATGACCGTTTGCCAATTTCTACTAACTTCACTTCTGTCAGTGTAAAAAGCAGTGGATAGACCATTATGAAAGTATCATGCAGAATGAGAATCAGTTGTGTCTGGCAGTTATGGTAAGAATCTGGGTAACAACGCCATCTGGATAATAAAAACCACCCAGATCCTTGTGTTACCTTTATGCAAAAAAATGGAAAAAGCAATTAGATTTCTGTCATTACAGCTAAAGATCTGCAGTCCAGCATCTGAAATGCCAGCAGGAACTGGAGGGGAGACACAAGGAGGATTGGTCATAGACTGAGCAGAGAGCAGTGGCTGCTAGATCTGCAAGGGGTAAATGTGAGGAAGGAAAGGTATGTGACATGGGGGCAGACCATCTGTGTACTGAACATATGATTAGATATGTTTATGGATTCAAGCAGAAGGTTTGAAGAACCTGGTATGAAGTGCGCAGTACAGGGTTGCCAGGTGACATGATGTAGCCGAGAGGACTGTTTTCTGCACTTGTAAGCTAACACCAAACACTGGCTTTTTTTTATGGATGTGCCTGTTGGTTTTCCTATTTTAATCAGCATGGCATCTATTTAACATGCACTTAATCTCTGTTTGCTACGTGCCTCCTCCCCGCCCTCATAAATTCATTGTAAATTCATTGAGTTTACTTGGAAAGACTCCTCTTGACTTCAGAAAGGTTGGATATGGCCTTTTCTTAGATTTCAAGGGAATAATATACTAGTCACTGGCTACCATTTTGTGTTAGATTTAATTAGTACCATTTGAGAGCAGACCCTGAGGACATGTATTTTCTCATATTGTTTTTTCAGACTTTGCTGTTGTCCTAAGTCTACGCTCAAGCAGACAATAGAAGTTTAGCAACAGAAAGAATGGTTCAGTATTTTACCCAGCACTTGGGAGATCTACGTTCACTTCTCAGATCTGCCGGAAACTTCACAGGTAGTTTTGAGCAAGTTATTCCATCACTTTTTTCCCTCAGTCCCTGGTTTGTGAAATGGCAATTATATCACGCTATTTGTAAGAAGGGTAGTGTGTTTAGGACTGTGAGTTTCTTCAACACTACAATACCATGAGCTGCTTGCTTAAAATAGACCACATGGAACTAAAACGAAGGAAGTGTGCATCACCAACCCTGCAAGACTTTGTCATTAGCTGCAGTGCTTCATGGCACACTTGGTGCATAAAGCAAGCTGTACCAGTGATGAAGCATTTCTGACTTCACAGTCTGTGGGCCTGACATATTCCTGGCATGACCTTAAACAACATGGGCCACACTGATTTTGTGACTCTACTATTGAAACATAATTCTTTTATTTTACCCCTGGCAGTATTCTTTTAGGAATAGTTTGTCACTGTTCTTACTTATGTTGTAAGCAGCTTTGGTTGTTCTTCCATCTTAGCATTTGCCTTTTTTGTGCTTGTAAGCCTGGTATACAAGTCATGGTGATGGAGGGGCCATAATACTGCTTACCTCTGTTTTGCCAGGCTGCTCTGACTGTCGTACAAGAAGTAGAAATCTCTGTGTTCAGTACTTCAAGCATTTGATTGCTTTCTGGTTGCTCACTTTCTGGAGCTGCTGAGCATTGGGTTGGCTGTAGCTAAGGGATGTGTCAAGCTTACACTGACTGTTTAGATTGCTATTTTGTTTAATGTGCTCCCGATGTGTCTCATGAGAGTGTCCAGAGACACCGTCCATCCTGCTGTCCATTTGGGAACCACAAACTGCCCCAGTTCTTGCAGGAGCCCTTTTACCTCACACTGATAGCCTGTATTCCCTGCAACCACGCTGCAGAGCCCCGGGTAAGGTTCACTGCCCAGTTCCTTTCACTAACTCCCAAGGACTTATAGCAAAGGTTGGGTGAGTGGAAAGGAACAGGAGGGAGGAAGTATGTGAACCAAAAATTGCACCTCTGGAGTAGTAGCTTTAAAGTCACATTGTCCCCTGGAAGCAGATTTCCTCCCATGGAAAACAGGGTTGTCCACAGCTAGTCCCAGAGGCTTGGCTTAGCTTGAATGGCTGAGCAGAGCAGGGAGGCTCTGTCCTCCCAAGCCTCCTCTTGGGTCTCAGTGGCGGGATCTGTGGCTTTCCTCCATCATCTCCCTATCAGCTGCACTCTCCGTCACAGTGAGCTTACAAGCCTGATCCAAAACCAACATTGCTCAACAGCACGCTGAGACTTGGCGGGGGCTGGGGGAAGAGAAGGGGACATGACCTCTTCTTGGGGGTATTCTGGCAACATTTTCTTTAAGATGTACCATCTCCGCCATGGTCAGAGGCAGGGACTTGCTATTTGGGAGTACTTGGACCTAGGCTCTATTTCAGAAATGTGGCATTTGCCATTCTCTTGAAGATCCACATATGATTGTTCAAGTTAGAAGCATTGTTATCATTAACTGCAGCTGAAATCAAAATTTATGGATTTTATTAAGAGAATTAGAATGAGATCAACATGATTCTGGCAGAATTAGAGAACAGCTATAGCTGAAGTGCTGGTCTACATAAAGAAAAAGAACAAACTGAAACCTTTTCACTTGGTGTCAGTGACAGGAGAGAAGCAACCTTGCCTGCGCTAAGCCATATGCCAAGTCCCATAACTTAGAAGTTCTACGTATTGGCAAGCATACAGAACTCATACGCTTTTAAAACTTAGCAAATGTCTACTTACAGCTTTATAGAAATGCTAAAAATGTCTAATTGTAATAACAAGTGGAATATGAATTCAAATGGACTAAAATTAAATTTCTAAAACTAGAGGGAGCACTTAAACTAGTGCATACCCAGGAACAATCTGGGACAAATTTTAGTTTCTCTTAGGAAAACATTCTGAATTTCTGTATTATATATCCAAGTAGCACTTATGTTTACAAATACACAGGCAATTCAACATATATGAAATTGTAAATAAGTGTTTCTAGATGATGCTTTTAATATAAATCTCATCAGTCCCATTGAATTTATCTAATGGTTTACTGTTAACAAGCGAGTGGCACTGACCTGTGGACTTGCTGTATTGACTTGGTATGAAACCATGCCTTTTCCTTGCTCTAAGACAGAACTGGGTACAGAAATGTCTGCTTTTCTTGCACAGACACAGGTTGGCTGTTCAGTCACCAGCCAGCTGTCTGACCACATATGTCAGCTGTAGTTTAGTTAACGCACATAGCTAATAGATAGCTTCTGGTTGCATTAAGAACTGAATGAGTACTGATCTGCACACAGAACAGAACACGAACTGGAACCGGTTCATTGCTCTGGAATTGAAAGACTATGATTGGAAGCCTTTGGTGAAAAAAAAATCTGATTTAAACATCACATTCTAAGCTAAACACTGAAAAAGACAAACATTTTCATGTGGAACTAACTGAGCTGCCGCAAAGGCAATCAGCACAATCAGGATCTACAGAGCCACAGTAGCTGAACGTGCCTTTGTTGCTTGAGTTGATGGAACTAGTGTTACAAGGAGCAGGTTGCTTTCAGTGTTGACCTGCTACCTGCTGAGGAGGGGTGGAGGCACCCACACTGCTGTCACACACCATAGGAGTTTGGGAAACTCCACAAGAAGGGTGAGGAAGATCCTACTTAATTTTCAGGCATGGGACGGAGGCTGTTCAGCCGTTTGGTGGAAATCAAGTATATCCAGCCTTCTGGGAGGGACTAGACCGTAGTCATTACAGACAGGTGTTTGGAGAATTAGCTGGCAAATGTTTAAAAGTTTCTAAAGATAGTACATGTCATCTAAAGTGTTAAATTGGGACACGTTTCACTATATTTCAGTGGGGATTGGCACCAGGATAAATCACTGCCAAGTGAAAACTGCCAGCTCTAAAACATGGAGGTTTTTTTCTCTATTTAACAAACTAGTTTTAAGAATTTTCTGTGAGGGAAAAGACATTAATTTTCCTTTCACCTCATCCTCAGAAAGTCTGCTATCTTTCTCAGAATGAATTTTTGAATTATTTTACTTTAAATGACCATATTTTTGTGAAAATATTTTGGTTTTCCTAAAACTGGAGGGAAATGTATTGGTTTTCCCATATGAGTGATGTCCCCAAAAATGCTGAGCATTTCACCTATTATTTTAATCAGTCTTAGGCAGATACCAGGCAGGGAAAATACAGGAAGGAAGAAAATAAGGAAGTGTTAGCAGCATTAAGCAGAGGCATTATTCTAGGCACTCCTTATAATGGCTTCTGGAACAGTGGAAACAAGCTGGGTCTATTTATCCCCATTTCCACTACACTTATACTATTTTATTTAGGCAAATTAGTCTTCTCCATCTATATTATAGTAAGAAACTTGAACAGAGAAGAGATGCTGCTGAAACATTATAGGCAACTAAAAGGGAACACAGTAGTAACTGTGGATTGTTTTTTCCTGTAGGGAGAAAAAAGACATTTACTGATATTGTCCCATATTGTCCAATTTAACCCATATTTGTTAGGAGTTGAAAGCAAAAGATGTAAAAATGTCATGCTGATGTATATACAAGCTTGAGCAACCGCTGCTCCAATTATTCCTGCCTCTGCCATCCCACAAGGCCTTAGCTTGTACTAGGCTTGGTGTGCCTAATCACATTGTTCTGGCACAGCCTGGGCTGAATGTCCTGCTTTTCTCTGAATGTTGTTGGCATACGCCAGAGAGCTCATGGAGGAACTTACAGAGGATCAGACTCCATCGTAACAACTTGTTGAGGGATCTTTCCATGGTGGCGTGCCTCCCCATTGGCTTCTTCCCAGCAATCACAGAATGCTAAAATATATCAAGAGCAGTAAAACATGTGTGGGAAAAAAAACACTCCTGAAATGCACCAAGTGTTGTGACAAACCCAGTGGATTGCATTAGATCTGTACCAAAAAAAATGGCAATGTCATCTAATCATCATCATCATAACATCTCCAGTTGAATTTATCCAAGAAAGGAGTGTTAAATTAGGGCATATAACAATGGTACCAGAAATTTGCCAGGAGATTTAACTGGAAAAATGCCTTTCCATTTTCAGGCACTCCCCACAATGGCAAGAGCAAAAAGAAATTAAATTCCCAAACTGAAAAAAATTAAGGGAAAATAACATTTTATCTATGTGGGCAGTTGGCTAACATTATTATGCCATGTAACTATGTGGTTTCTCTTTTCTGGTAAGCTCTGCCTGGGTATGGCCTATATAGAAATGCTTGTTGATCTCATGAGTCATTCCCAGGAGATGGCAAGCATGACTAAAAGGCTGGAAGAAAAGACACATGTACAGGATGAGAACCAAAAGAACTGGAGGATGATTGAAAAGCTGTCAAGAGAATATCTATGCAGTGACTATGCAAGGAAAAGGACGTGAAGTAAAGATGCAGAACATGATCATGGCATGCTTTTGCTCCTGTTCCTCCATAGCTGCTGCTTCTGTGCAGGGAATCCCTTGCGATCACCCAGAGAGCTGAGGGGGGAGACAGTTGTCTCACTGGTCCCAGCCCCAAGACAAGGCAACCAGTAATGGTCCCCCTGGCATATACCTACCATTCTCCAGTACACACGTACCATAGCACTTTAGTAAGCTGTGCAATGATTTGCTTGGCTCAGGGTTGACATTGTCTTGCTGTTTATGAAATCAATAAAGGCTTTTTGTTTGTTGAGCATATGTTCTTGGTTAAAAGATTTATTGAAATACACTCGTCCTTCATAAAACATGTGGATGTCTTCTGGGACGGACAGTCAAATTTTTAATGTCACAGGAGGTCATATTCAATTACAAATACCATAGCATATTAACAACACATGTACAGCAGCTTCAAAATTGATAATGTGCCATAACAATCTATTAAAGTGTATAAAAAGGCTTGGAGGCTTTTTGTGAATCAATGCATGAAGAAGTACTGCGGCACATTTAATGCCCCTGCATCCTGCTTTTGAAGATAAAAGTGTCTCCACACACTTGCCCAACTGATGGAGGCACTGAGCAGTCACCTCTCCTTCTCTCCTTCTGTACTCTGCTAGGAAGAGCTTTCTGCTATTCTGCCACCCACTGAGTAGAAACTTCTAAAACACAATATGCATTGGTAACGCAAGGCAGAAATTTCTCAAATGCTTCAAGCCGTGTCCTGACGTGTTTCCATTTTTCTTTCCCTCTTCCAGATTTCACAGTCATTCTTCCAACATTGGTACTGTAGCTCAGAAGATATTTTTCTCAGATTTCCACTTATTGAAAAGCCTATTACCCTGAGAGCAGATAAAATCAGATTTCTTGAAATAACAATACTATTATCATCCATTTAATGTCCACAAAATGAGGCCATGGAAAATGGGGGGATGCAATATTTATGCAATCAAACTAGAGTTTTGAAACTTCTTGGCCTCAGAGACTGTTCCAGGACTTTGTAGACCATGTAGCTTAAAGCAACTCAGGAGAGAAATATGGAAACATGTTTTCAGGTTTAGTTCAGCATTTCAATAGAGAAGCAAATGAAGAGAAAAAATAAGTCATCATAAGTCAATTATGCATTTCAAAAGAATGCTTTCACTTAAAACATGAAAAAATAGTATACTGCAGCTGCATAAAGCTACAAAGCATAAGCTAATATATCATTCACATTTTTAGAAAAGTCCTATTTTGCCTAGGTTTTGGTTGGTTTTTTTAAAGAAAAGACACTAAACAATTACTTGTATAGCTCTATCTGAGGCTGGCTGCTGTATGACATTTCCTCCTGTTCCCTTTGTTTCAGTTTTAACGCCTTTTTTTACTTTTGTACACTCCATCTTATTATCTCCATCTCATTCTGCACCTTTCCTCTTAGATAAAAAGAAATTGAAATTTTTTTCTTACTTTGAATCTTGTAGTGAAAGATGATAAGAAGAAGATGTTTTATATAATATGTGTTTGTTTGCTTGGACAGCAGAGATAACATTTTCAGCTATGTTCTTTAACAATAGTTCTTGACCCAAAGTTCTGTCTAAGAAAGCAGCATTGAAAATTAATTCTACATTGCCAAAACCAAGTTTTAAAAGCACAGCAGCCTGTTCTATAATATGTTAATGTATTGCATAACTTCAGCCAATGTGGGTTGTTGATTTTATATTATATGATTTTGAGAGGTGAAAAAGTACACTAAGCATATTAGAGATAAACCTATTACCATTCATTTATTAATTTTAAAATGTGGATCAGTTGGCAAATGATCATTTTCTCCTTCTTGGTGCAAAACTTAGTAAAAACAAATTTTAGTAGATCTAAGCACCTGCTGTGTTTTGTTTGTTAGCACAGTTGCATTCAAAGCTTTGTATTTGTTTCCTAAAGACCAAGTTATCCATACATTCAGCCATGGTGTCACTGAATTTCCGTTTCTGTCGGTAGCACAATCAATTGAAACATCACCACATTCTTGCATTTTTCTTTGTGAAAGAAAGAAAAGCAGGTTTGGCAGTAAAGGAATGTTGCAGCAGAAAGGTTCACAAGATAATAAGAGCTGGCTGAAAACCATGACTGTCATTGTGCTAAAAAAATAATTAAATTGTTTTTATTTCAAATTTAAAAATGCATTTTAAATTTAATTGCAATTTCAGGGCAGAATTTCTTTGCTTTATGTAACAGTGGCTAGTAATAGTGAGTTTTACTTTGAAAAAGTAAACTTTGGTTTACTTTAGGCTTGTGAAGACGTATTTTCCTTACCATAGCACTGTCAGTATGGATTGAACGGGGTTTCCTTTTGTATGTTTCCATGCTCTTTGCTCATTTGAAAAGCGTCAAAGAAATTGTCATTTCTTGAGAGACTGGCATCTAATGGTCAGTTACAAGTCAAATGTTACAGAAACTCCTCCTTCACGTAGAAGTTTAATTTTTCTAATTGCAGCAATTTCTGTGATGTGTACGGTAGGATGCTCAAGTAAGGTTTGGGAAGACTTCCTAGCTCTAACAGATAAACATAGGGTGACTTTATATCTTTTGTTTGGTTCTGAAATTACAGTGCTTTTAAAAGTGTTTTCTTCTGGATTCTTAGGAAGTTCTGAGAAAGTCTGACGTGAGTCCAGCAGGGATACCTGTGTGGGAGGAGGCATTGGTGTACTTCGGCTTTGTGTTCCTGTTGCCTGGAGCAGTGACTCACAAAATGCAGGTACAACATGCTGGCTCCTGTGGAAACCCTTCTGACTCCCTCCCTGCCAGCCCCTCTGTGGGTGGCCTTGCCAGCGGGCTGTGGGGTCCCAGGGCTGCCCAGGACTGAGGTGCAGGGACAGACATGGGAGAATGCAGTGACCACAGCCCTCCATACTCATCAATGGACACCAGAGGCCCTTGGATCTGGTGCACCCTGGCAGCTGAGCTGTCCTAGACCCATGTGGCTTTACCTCCCTTTGAAGAGAATATTTTTAAGTCGATATTCCTTCCCATGTCAGAAAGAAACAGATTCCCCCCCCTTTGCCCCCAAATGAATTGCCTCTTTCTGGTCATCACTATTAAAGATGTTGAAAGGAGTGCAGGAAAGCAACACACTGTAGTCCCACTGGATGCCAGTGAGAAGCGGGTACCTAACCACTCGAGGTGCCTTGGAAAATCCCCAACAATTACAAAATCTAGTGACACTCAGATGTCATCACACGTTCCAGCAAAGGCTGTACGTCTCTCATTTACAGGCTCCAGACTGTCTCTTAACAATAACTTAAACTCTCTTTTTAGCATGGGAACAGTGCTGCTTCAAGGAACAACGACACGTTCCTGGTGCATTACAAAGTAAACCCCTTGCTGCTGTGAAAGCGCCCGTGGCCTGCCATGTGGGGACAACAGATCCCACTGAAGATAGGTTCATAGTCTGGGTGTCAAAATATTTCTCAAGGACTGGGCTTCCTGTTCAAGCTTTTGCTATATTCCCTGGTTTGCATTTTGCCACTCATTTTTTCCATTCTTTTGCTGCTAGCTATTTTTCATGAATATCTAGTCAGCAGGAACCTACCCTGCTTCAACTTTACAAGAATTTCGACAATTGAAATTCACCCCATCGTGTGTTTCAAAGCAAATCTCAACAATTCTTCATCTATTCCTAGCTGTGAATTGCCCAGACATCTGAACCAAATTATGGCTTCAGCTGGCAAGAACACGAATTTGCTAAATGCAAATCAATTGCTTCCAAAGAGTTTGTCGCATCCACGCAATATTTTTAAATGCAAGTTTGAAGACCAGATTGGTTAAGAACTCTTTGTTATCTCTTATTGCCAACTAAAGACTGTGATTTCCTCCACTATTTTCAAAACAGATGGAAAATTAATTTCCCTGAAATTTCATTTTTTAATGGGAATGTATCAATTCTGATGCAAAATTTTAAAAGACTGATATTGGAATGACTTAAAATGAGAATGGGAGATTGCAGCCCAACTCTCTAAATTTATTTTCAGCCTTCTTATTTCCCTTTCATTGTTACATTAAATTTTTTTTTTTTGTCAGAAATGCTGTTATAAGGTGGTTTCTATGTCTTTGGATACGTTTTTCTCTCCAAATTTTTATTCTAGATCTTGTTTATTTGCTTAAATTTTGACTTTTTATCCTAAATTAGAATGAAAACAAGATTGAAAATGCAAGAACTTGGCTTGGGATTGAATTACTTTCTTTCACCAGCTCAGAATTTGATCACAGCTGAATCATCCCAGTAACAGGCCTTGTATCACACATCAGATTCCAAAGAACTGACTGCAGTTCCTCTCCATCCCCAGACAGATGCACTGTCTTCATCTCAGGCTGTCTGAACCTGGGTTAGTACCATCTGTCATAATGAGGAACTTTTAGTGAGGGCCCATGTGCCTCTAGGCAGATGGAGTGCAGTTATAGCTCGTCACTGATTTCAACTTCAGGGCACCTTCTGCCAGCCTTTCCTTAGGATATGAACCCCCATATTCCAAGCTCTCCCAGATACTGAAACTAGTGGCACAGGTCACCCAGTGCCTTTCTTGCCTAGTCTTATATCTTGCAGATCCACCTGTGCATGGGAGCTCACATCTCATCACTTATTTCCTCCAGGATAACAGGGTAGAAAAGGATGCAAGGCAAAGGATGCCTTAGCCACTTTAACATCCTAGGAAGTTATACACAAAAGTATCCTGAGCTGTGATGCCCCACAGCAGGTCTCATCCCTGTCTACAAGTCTGAGACAGCAGACACAGCAAGAGCCGTGATGGAGACCTCGCTGTACTGTAAAGCCCCACTTGCATGCCCTGTGGATATGCACAAGCTCGCTGAAAAGTAAACACAGTTTTGCAATGACTGTTCAGACCCTCAGGGTTTGACTGTGTCCTGCAACTCTTTTTTATAGGCATCTCAGTGTGTCTCAATAGTTTGTCCTGGGTTTCCACAGAAAAGTTGATGTCTTGCTCAAATGCTGTGCTTTGTGACAGCAAACAACTCTTAACAACACCTTGTACAGTCTTGTGAAAGCAATACTGTCAGACACGACTCATTAGCTGTCCTGATAGCTGTAGCCTTAGGAAGACACTTGATCCAGCTGCCATAAATACTAATGTAAACAGAGCAGGGGATGCCACAGTGTGCAGCCAGAGTTGGACAGGGTTGCTGGGAGGGCCACCCATGCCCAGAGATGGAGTAACATGAGCATCAGCATTTCTTAGGTTTTTGCCCTCTGCAAGCCAGGATATCATTTGAGGTTAGAGGAAACCAGGAAATACAGGAAGGTTGGGGTGCAGGTCCCTAAACATAGGTGTCTACTGCCACTTTACACATAGGACCTACATTGGCTTGTGCACGGCAAAGAGACATAGGGTTTTATATGTCTCTCTCCCTCTCTAGCGCACCTGTCAGTCCCATCTGGCTTTAATCCATCTGCACCAAACTCTAGCCACATGCTGTCCCTCATGCTTTCACAGCATGAGCCCTGCACCAGCGATAATGGCCTCCTGGTGCCAGATCAGGTGCTCATCAACACTCTCGCTGCACGTATGGGATCAAACTTTTCCACATCATGGCTTATATGCCAAGGATCATCATCCAAACAGCAAACAGAGGTTGTGGCTGGTACAAGGAATGGTATTTGGTAACACCACTTGCGTTTCTCTCTTTCCAATCCACCTCAGTGTTTCTGAGTGCCTACCTTGAAACATATGGTTATTCTCAAACCTATTTCAGAAAAACAGTTACACTAAGCGTGGATTTAAGAGCTAGTAATTAACCTGTTGCTGCAGTGATAAGATTTAAAATTCATTTGCTCAAGCAAATCCTTGTACCAGCATGTCAGCATCATGTTTTAGCAAAAAACTGGTGCCATGTCTTAGATCTCCAAGGCAAATTTCCAGCATGTTATTTAGGAGTGAAGGAATTGCCACATGGAGGAAGTCGCAGAGTCCCTTGGCATCCAACACCCGCTAGTGCTGGGTGAATCAGAGAAACCCTTCAACTGGTACTCTTCCCACCCATCCAGGGCTTCTCTTGACATGTGAAATGCGAGAGGTCTGATTTTAATGGCAAGGCCCAAGGGTGCTGCTTTAGAAACTTCTCTTGTGATTAATGTTAATGGAAGTATTCTCCACATGTGCCCACTCACTAATTTCTGTATGAGTTGTGACTTGTTGGTCTGAGTGACAACTGTCTTGGCAGAGGATTACAACTCCAAGCATGGGAACAGAGAATCAGGGATGCTTTTGGTCTCACCATGCCCTGAGGAGGATATCATAGAATCACAGAATGTTTTGGGACTCCTAGAGTCTAGGGACTCCTAGAGGTCATCTAGTCCAACCCCCCTGCAGTGAGCAGGGACACCACTAACCAGATCAGGTTGCTCACAGCCCCATCCAACCTGGTCTTGAATGGTTCCAGAGATGGGGCCTCCACCGCCTCTCTGGGCAACCCGTTCCAGTGTTTCACCACCCTCATTGTAAAGAATTTCTTCCTTATATCCAGTCTAAACCTACCCTGCTTCAGTTTAAAGCCATTACCCCTTGTCCTGTCACAGCTGGCCCTACTGAAAAGATTTTCCCCATCTTTCCTATAGGCTCCCTTTAAGCACTGAACAGCCGCAATCAGCTCTGCCCGCAGCCTTCTCTTGTCCAGGCTGAACAACCCCAACTCTCCCAGGCCTCATAGGAGAGGTGCTCCAGCCCTCGGATCATTTTAGTAGCCCTCCTCTGGCCCCGCTCCAACAGGTCCATGTCCTTCTTGTGCCAAGGGCTCCAGAGCTATGCTCTGGTGGTTATGCTCAGGTGGTTTTTTTTCTGATGGATCTGGAGATGGGATAGGAGTGATATTTGTTTCTGGAGCTTACCTTGTTTTACTTGTCTGATCAATGTATTGTGGGACATGTCTCTATACCTAACGCCTGGCAACTGGAAATGATACAGGCTAAAGAGAATGATAGCTGCTGTGCGTGTTGGGCCAGTGATGATGCTGGGGATTAGTGACTATCAACTGGTTTAGTTTCAGTAGTTTGCCTGAGGCTTGGCAGTTGGCCCCTTTTTAGTCTCTGTAAAAAGTGTCTTGTGAACAATTCAAAGTGTGCATCTCTGCAGATATGTCTCTTTAAACAAACCCTTCTCTTCATAGTGCATGTTCCAAGAGACAATAGATTTATATTTTGTGCCAGAGGTGCACTTGGGTAAAGACAACTGAACTGACTGGTTTACTGAGTAGGGAAGGGAAGTTTTTCTTAGTTGTGGTGTAGAGCTTGCAGCTCTGGCTTGATTTGATTTCTATTTAGGGAGTTATTCCAGGTTGTTTATTGGTGTTTTGAGTTCCTCTTTTGATCAACATAATATTTTTTTTTTTAATTAATGTTTATGTTTCTTCCATAGGGATAATTTGTTCTTTTGGCAAATTGTTTAATGACTGACCTTTTATTCTGGGGGAGTGAAATACTCTTAACTAGATGTTACACAGGGAACATTTGGAACTGCCTCCTCTCTGCTCAGTGATTTAGTCTTGGCTGATGTTTGGTGACATTTCCACCCTGAGGAAAGCCAGTATAACTCACAGTGTTTTAGTGCCACTCTCTTTGTGGCTCATTGGACAGGTTTTAATGCAATGGCAGATAATTTATTTTCTATCTTAATTGTCTCTAACAGAGCTGTAGATGAGAGTTTGGACTGGTACTTCATAGCTCATGTTTTCTTCCAAACCTTTTCCTCCCATGACTTTCTAAGACCTCCCTTATATAAAACATGTAAATGTGGTACTGTTGGGATTTGTCCCAAAGCGGTGGGTTTGCTTTGAGAGATGGCTTTTCATCCATTTAAGCAGTGCTGGGAAGTAGGAAAGTGAATATTAATTTTCTGTAAGAAACACATGGACTAGACAGCTTTGGGTCTTTGGCACTATGTGGAAAAGTTCTGGGATCCACAGAGCTAACAAAACCCCTTTTGATATAACCTTAGGCACTACCAAGAGTACAAAATAGAAAAAACCCAATTGAATAGGAAGTGTGGGATGACAATTTTTGGGGTAACTGGTCTGGGCTTGGCTCCTGAGCCTCCCACGTTTCTGCACCAGCTCCCTTCTGCCTTGCTGTAGGCTAAAGCGTGGGACACAGAAAGCAAATGGCAGTGTCAAGGGCCTTGGGAGATCAGGTCTTCTTTGATCAACATTTTGCAGAACGTGTGTCCACTGGTGACTCACCAGATCTCATCAAGATCCTCAATAGTATCTCAGCTTTGGACCTGTGAGGACTGGACAGGAGTTGATTCTCTCCGCATTGATCCTTGACTCAGGCAGCTGTGTTCCCAGGGTGGCACCCAGCACTAGTGGTTTGCCACTTGAGTTTCATAAGATCTGTCAGTCTCTTTTTTTCAGGCCATGTGAAAAAGACTTGGGGAAAAGTTTTGCCACTTAGTTATCACCAGGCCTTTATCTTGAGGCTTAGGGAGAGAGAGAGAAACCTCTGGGGGATGAAGCAGTGAAGGGTTTTGTCCCTTCTCTGGCTGTCATATTTAGGCAAAGAATTTGGCAAACAGACTGCAAACTGTGTGTGGTTTGGCTATGAACCCTCATCATTCCTCCTTTGTTCTCAGTTGGGTTTTCTCTCTGGAGCATGTGACTTTTGCCTAAAGCACATGTGGTTCTTCCACCAGGCTGATTTCGTTGATGGTGGATGTGTTTTGACTATGAGGATTGAGGGTTCTTGGTCTGCATTCCAGGTTTGGAGTAAAGGCTGCATTTGTTTCCTGCGTTCAGTTATTGTATGATGCCCAGGAAATGAGACAGGGCTTGTCCCTCACTGATTTATTACAGTCTCTTTTTAACTGAGTCTTGGTTAGGAATATTGTGAAATTGCCTTTCTGGCCTTTTCATTTTGGTCGTTTTAGGCTGCATCTGAGTGAGCAAAAGTGTCTGAAGCAGGTATCTGAAAAAATCAGTATCAGCTGCAAAGGAGAAAGTTTTTACTCTAAAATAGGCAAAGAATGAGGTAGAAATTATTCAGAAAATTTAGACGTTTTCAAGTGGACTAGGACTGATAAACTTCAGCCTGAGATCATGAAGGCCTGGTGGAAGTAACCTCAGAGTGATGCAACCTCTGCAGACCCACAGAGGGCAAGCAAGGTGGCCTGAGGATGAGAAAAAGGAAAACGTGGTGGATAACTTTAAAACATGTGGAATGGAGATGGGAAATTATCAACTGAGCAAAGGAAATTTTCACTGAAAAAACCTGGATGGAAAAAATTGAACAAACTGTATCCAGAAGACTAAGACGACGAGTATCAGCTAAGACAGGTTCGTCAAGTATAAATAATGTTAAACCAGTTTGCTTTCCTTCTGCAACAGGGATAACAGGTCTTGTGGAAAGGCCAAAAGCAAGAGTTTCCACAATCCATTGTTCTAGCCAGGCTTTCCTTAGCACTGTTTAATTTTATATTCTCATTATCATTTAGGGAAGCATGGTTTAGATGAGTGGTTTTCAGTTTTTTCTTATGTTGAGCCATGAGGAAGCTCACAGTCCTCAATAGTAAATTTTAATTACTTGAAAATATGCCTGATTCTCTTTGTTACATTTCAGAAACCCCTTAAAGGTGGCACATATCAAAGCCTAAAGACAATAATTTCAATATCACTGGTTTACACAAAACTATCATAGGGCCACCAGTACAAAACTGGTTGCACACGTGACTACAAAGTAGCCACTGGTGGTCCACTATTAAAATGTAAAACATACGGAGGTGGTTTCTTTGGAATCTCTTCTAGGTTTTCCCTGTCACTAGGTAATGAACCAAAAGTACGCAGGTCTCCAGAGTCACAAATCATAGCTGGGAATGCTATGAAGCATTCTCCAGAAAATGATCTGAGAGGATTAATAAGCTAATTGAAGAAGATGAACTCATATCAACAGTGTTGTTAGGGTGGCAATAAAGCAAATACTGTTCTTGTAGAAGCAAGACATAAGGCTTGCATATAGGCTGCAAGACATAAGAAATGACCATTCTGCTCTGCTCAGTGCTTGGTAATGACTCAGCTGGAATATTGCCTGTGCTGGTCTGGCGTACATCCCTGCAGATGGAGAAAGTCAAGAGGAGAGCACCACACATGACTAGTGATCTAGAAAATATGACTTAAGAAGAAAGATTGAATGAACTGGGTTCTCAGGCCAAAGGAAAAGAAGTCTGAAGAAGTCACAAAGATCTTTTATGTCCTTAAATACATGTAAGGTTACTGTACAAACCAAAGGAATAATCCATTTCCCATCTTCACAATGAAAAATAATAGGTTTAAGTTACTGCAAAGGACATTCAAGATAAACATTAAGAAAAACATTACGATATTAAAGGTTACAAAGAGGAGCCTGTGGGTTCTCCAGCGCTGCAGGTCTTTGAAACACGAGTTTGTCAGGAAACATGAAAGTACACATGATGCAGCCTTAGGGCAACAGACTAAGTGGTCTCAGAAGTCCCTTTACAGCTTTCATTTCTAGGAGCCTGTGAAGTTGTCCAGTTTAAGCTAAGATAGCATCTGATAGTGGATTTCAGCCAGCCCACATGGCCAACTATCTCCAGTATAAAGAGACAGGATAATTTGCAATAGGCAGTTCTTTATAATACTGATTTATAGTTCAACAGTCATGTTTGTATACAGTTTTACTTGAAAATGACATAGATGAGACTATTTATTAATCCAGATTGTAGCCGCTATTTGTTTTGCATTTGGGTTATATTTCAGTTTTGTCTTGAACTTTTTATTACTTTGCGCATTTTCACTGTTAAGGATCTGCTTGTAAATCATTATGTGCCTTGAAAACCTTGACTGAACTCAGATGGGTATAGTCCATCTGAACAGCTTTTATAATCAACAAACTTTGTTGCCTCACTGTTCACACACTTCTGATTGTGTATCTGCTGAAGAGTACAGGCACTATCACTGGTTCCTGAGGGATTCCACGGATATCCTTTCTCCATTGAGAAAACTTTGTTTTCTATTATTCAACCAGTTATTAATCATAAAACTATGTTCCTTCTAAGCCCCTGGCAATTTAATTCTTTTTTAAAAGCTTCAAAGGAATCTAACATACACCATGACTTTTCTCTATGTGGTATAGGACCTTTCCCAGGATACCACATTTATCTATGTGACTACTTCTAGTCTTATCCTGTGCCGTGTCCATGAGTGGAAGTCAGGATTGCTGATCTGTTTCCTGGATTAAAAATCAGTGTCACATCTGTCATCTTCCATTCCTGCAACACCACAGTTGAGGTATTATGTCTGGATGGATTATATATCCAAGTAGTAGTTTCATGACTTTGTATCTGAGTTCCAGCTAGATTCAGAACTCTGGTTTGAATACCTTCTGGCCCTGCCAGCCAGCCATTATTAATAGCTTTGAAGTTTCATTTATTCATTCTTTAGTTTTAGGAATTTTCTTTGCCATAAAGAAAGGCTAAATTCCAACACATTGTGGACACCAAAGCTCTTCTGCTAATCTTGTTGCCATGGCCTCTTACTTGCTGCTTCTACTCCTTGATATCATATCAGTCCCACAGACTTTTGGCTGGTTTTTGTTAGAGGAAAGTCTATCTTGCTGAATCTGACAGCTCGAGAGAGGTGTGGCTGCCACAGCTCCATGCCCCAGTTCAAACCAGTACCGAGGCTGAAAATGTATTCCCGTAGGTACACGCACACAAGTCACCTGAATCCCTGCCTTTTCCCACCCTTGGTTCCTCCCCTAAACAGCTTGTAATACAACACATGCAATTCCAAACTGCTCTTCCCCAGCATCCCACAATTATGGTGGTTTGTGTGTTTGTCTTTTTTGTTCCTGTCAGAAGGCTGGATTTAACACAGCATCATCCCTTGTATGGAGTACTACTTAAATAGTTACCTACTGAACCACGTGTGCTGCTCGGGACTGAATCAAGAGCTGTGTCTTTGCTGCTGGTCCTCTAAGGTCATGGCTACAGCATGACTTTAATCACTTTAATTAGTTTGTGCTGCTATTGAAGAGGGTGGTCCTGCCTTTACTCCCTGCTGCTGTGCCTTCCCTCTGGATCAGGAAACAGAGAACTAACTCAGTAAAACTCTGTGATGCTTAACAGTGCAGTTTAAAACCTGCTTTTTAAAACCTTTACTCTGGGAACAGCGTGTTAAGGAGGGAGTTGAGCCGTCAAAAGCTCCAGCTCAGCTCCCTTTCAGGTTTGACTGGGGCTGAAAGTGCTGCCAACAGCAAAACTTTAAAAAGATGGCTTAGGCTCAGCTCTGGTCCGGGTTCCTGGGCCCAGCTTACCTCACACCCCTTGGGCAGCATGTCCTTTATCTGCTGCTTGCCGTGCTTGAGCAAGAGTGCCTATAAACTGGCTTCTAAAAAAGCCAGTATAAAAGCAGAGGTTTATCGGGAAGAGGTTCAGCACCCTTTGGAGGAGCAGCCTTTTGCACTCTTCTGCAGTTCTCAGGGAAAGGCTTTGGCAGCTGCAGCTGGTAATTTTATTGCAAAGAGAAGGAGAGAGAAAACATCACACTTCTTACCAGCTTTGCCAAAAGCACTTGAAAACAGCTTCAAAGAAGGACACCCCCCTCCATGCTCAGAGTGCAAAACATCCCTTTGTAGGGAGTTAAACCAGACCAATGAAATGGGGGGGGAGACATCTTCTTTTATCATTTGTTGCTCAGACAAACTCCTCAGTTTCTAGGTTAATTAAATGTTACTTTGTACTGACAACAGCTGAGCTTGTGTTCAAGCCTTCAGAATTTGTGGCTGAAAGCCTGCACTCCCTCATAGTCAAAATATAAGACACAAACCTTCCAGTTAAGTAACACACAAATGTAACAGCAACCAGCAAGGTATGAGACCTGCCTTCCTGGCTTAAGTGTTAGTAGTGGGGGAATGAGCTTCCCATGTCAGAGAATTGGTTATTTTCTCAAATTTAGAATCACGAATGCGTAACTCTCAAAATCCATTTCTTTTCTTCAAGGGAAAGAAGCACGCATTCAGTTTTTATGAACTTTCCCCTTTTTCAATCGGTCCGTGATCAGACTGGCTCAGTCCACTCACTTTCTCCACATAAAGGAAGAAATAGGGAGGGAAGAGCTTGCCTGCTCCTTTTATGATTTGGAGCAAGACAAACGAGTGGATTATATATGGAGGGCTCTGGTGGCTCTGTTACTTTCCTGTTGTTTTCCCACGTCTTTATGTCAAGTCTTGCGAAGCTTAATGATGGTCCAAAAATCCTGCTGTCATGGGAAAACCATTATTTCTATGAAGAGCTACTTCCAGTCTATCTGAAATAGTTTCTGTCGTAAGGGAACACTTAAGACAGAAGGTCAGCTGTTACTTGGGCAGCCTTTCCTTTACCTGTACTTTGTTCTGGGCAGTTGTTCCAAAGATTTCAAAAGGCTTTAACTACAGGAATGAATCGAGCTTAAAAATACTTGGTAGTGCTAGGAATATCAAGCCCCTATATTGCCAAGCCTGACTGCGAGTGCTACCCCTGGAAAAGTGTTTCTATAGCTAGAGATACCACAGGTAGCATCAGATCCTGCAGTGCAAATGCTAACTAATGCCCATCAGCACCTCCAGAACAGATCCAGTGCAGCCAGATCTGGGGAGGTTTAACTGACAAACAGACATCAGGGTCCTAATTTCTAAAATGTGCATATGATGAAGCACACACTAACTGAACTAGCATATGCAGGGTAGTCCTGTTCACAGAATTGCCAACTACACATGCCCAAAAATCACAAATCAGGCTCTTCCTTTATATAAAGGGGCTAGTTTTAAAATAATGACATTGAAAAAGAAAATACCCCTGACCTTTCGCTTGTTTGAACCCTTTCATCAAAACCAAGTAACAGTGTCCAGCTTCTCTCTAGCTCATGACAGCTAGAAACTGAATTATTACTTTTAATCAATTCTGGGATTGTCCTGCGTTCCCTGGACTGTGGGAGTCAGGACTCTAAGAGACCCTCTGGTAGCATGGTAATTGCAGTAAAATGCCTTGGTTCCACAGAGCACACCCTTGGCAGCAGAAGGGGAGATCAGCTTATGAATTTCATTCTAAATAGCTGTTTGACGAAATTCTCTTCTCCTTCAGCTACTTAACTTTAGGTAACTGTGTACCTCTCCAGGGTTGGGCTCAGGCCTCTCCCACTAGCAAAGATGGGCCCGCTTTTGGCCTGACCAGCGAGGGTCACGGAAAACCATTGCTGGGGTTTGTGCTCACTACAACACAAGATTTCTGCTGTCTTTGCGCTTGGGAAGGGTCAAACAGCCAACGGGGCAGTTTTCACTCAGAACCTTTTCCAATGGGGTCACACTTTTAAAGTAGCTGAGTGCTTTGCAACCCTTTTGAGCTGGCCTTTCCGGAGAGAAGAACTGCAAGTCAGCTTTTAAATCAGTATGTGTGGAACAAAAGCCTGCGGGTGTTGTGACCATCACTTGTGTTTTTTACATAGCGATGCTGAGCTCAGGACATCTATTTCACTGGAGGTGAAGTGCCGGTAGTTTTTACCGTAAAGGTGATAGATGAAGGTAGAATGAAGGCTGCGAGCACGTGGTCAACCTCAATAACTCGTACACAGTTACAAAGCACCTGTGCCTTGTCTCTGTGGGTTTTCTATCAGGGCAGTCTTATTCCAAGGTAATAATTTTAAGTTATCTGTGGCAGTGGCAGGAGGCACCTCCCTTGGGCAGAGGCAGTAGATACGCAGCTCTCCAAAGCACAGAAAAAGAGACCAGGCAGGAGGAAGTCTGACTCAGAAGGCCGGCAAGGCTCCATTCTGTTCCCAAAATTATTTTCCCTTTTCATCCAAAGACTAGAGTGCAACATGTAAGTAGACCTGCCCTCTGTGCCCTGAGTGTGCTCCCTCATCCCTCAGCTACAGGCTCTTCCTTGCCGATTCTCTCTGATGTGGGTTAGAACATCCTTCAGCTGAGAAAGGCTTGAAATGCATGTGTCTCATTTCCTGAGCATGTGCTCAAGCCACTAATTTAAAATCTAGGCATTACCACCAATGGTTTGTCTTTTGTTTTTAAAGGATGCAGTGAGCCTTGTTTGGTTCTGAAAAGGCAAGATGTTACCACCAGCTCTCAAGATAGGACCCAGGTTTGGGTGCCCGAGGTCTGGAGAAGGGCACTAACTCCAGACCTTTCCTGGTGGCAAACTGTAGAGGCTCCCTGACCCATACTATGCCCGGTTTCCAATCCTCTTTAAAGGGTGCCAAACTTCCCCTGTCTCCTGTATCAGAAGTACAAGCTCCAGGTTGGGGCTTTCATGCCAGTCGCCGTGACTGACTGCTGCAGCCTCACGGTCCCATAACGTGCTCGGGAGTCCAGAGGCAGTCGTGCAGGCAGAGTATGATGGACCCACGGATCCACTTTCAGCTCCTCCGATTCCCAGGCCAGCACCCTGATGGCTTTCCCTCAGCGTCCACTGCACAGTGAGGCTTGGCTTCGAACAGGGCAGCCTGGAGCCTCTCATTGCTAGGGAATAATCATAGGGCATTTAGAAGGAAATAAAGTGTGTTCTAGAGCCTTTAAAATCATCCTGTTGAACTTTAATAGAAACAATGCTTCTGCTGTCAGATACTGCATGATTAAAATACCACCAGAAAATACATTTAGTGAAATTATGCATTTTAATAGACTGCATAGCAAGAGCCCAATTAGTTTCCTTTTTAATAAATCGTCTAAGACTTTTCCATACAGATTTAAGAGGCTAACCTGACTTGGAAGACTCAAAAGAGAGAGTACTTTTTAAATGCAAAGCAGTCTTGTCTAAGGATTTAATTTTAGGATGCTCTTTTTGTAGAAAAAAAAATTACCATTGCTAAGAAAACCTTGTGTATTGTCACTCTAAATATAGATCCACTTGCTGGAGGAATACGGAATACTCTGTTCTCATCTTCAGGCCAAAATAATATTTTTACTTCAGCATGAAACAATACTCAAACTTCAACCCCTTCATGGTTCAAGGTAAGATAATCATCTTGCCCACTGCAGACAGAAAGAACTTTTTCTGAACTGACATAGAATAATGTTTTCTTATTTTAGGTCAAATATAAAAATGGCATTCCATCTCAGGTTGAGTATTTGATGATGCTAAAAGAGGAAAAAATAATAGAAAAGTGTTTATTTTGTCATAGACAAAATGTTGCTTTATCCTCTGAGCACAACATCACATCCTAACAACATTTCAGATTCCCAGAGCAACCTAACAATCCAGTCAAGTTCCCCCAAAATCCAAGGAGATTCACCACACAGGCCACTATGGGAGTGGGATCACGCTCTGAAGATGGAAAATTCTGTGTTTTATTAAAAATTCCTGTGCAACTTTTTGTTGCAGGGCCTCTTCTGCCTCTTTAACTTTTCTGAAGCTCTGAGCAGCAGGACTGATGAAGCCTAGTTTCAGTGGTTTCACCTCCCTACTTGAGCCATTCTGCAGACTTTCTAGAGGGTGCCCATCTCCTCCCTCTGCTCCCGTGGCACAGGCATGCAGCCCTGCTTTCCCTTGATGGGGCTGTGCTTGTCTTCCCCCCGCTGCCTTCTCCAGGCGATGCCCTCAGCACCCCAAGCCACTGGGGCAGCCAGCAAGAGCTTCAGCCCTTTGCACCAGGCTGGATGAGTATAAAGCTGCTAGTCTGGTGGGAGAAGCGGCCATAGTGGTCCATCATGACCCCTTCAGATGTTGCGCTTGAGCCGGGCACTCTTGGAGCCAAAATCTCCAACTCTGCCTTTCCAGCAGGGATGCCCTCCCTCGCACCAGAGACCGAGGCACAGGCTGATAGGAAAACTTCCTTCAGCATGAGCCAGAGCCTGCGGGACCCTGCCTGTGAGGGATATTGCGCTTTGTTCACAGGATTTTTTTTTTCCTTAGAAATATTTCATGACTATGAAGGAGAAAAACTGCTCATGCCATCAGTTCTGTCTGCAAACTCTCTCCCAGTTCTTGGCAGTGGAATTTATTAGTGGTGCTTTGGCACCATCGTGCACTCCAAGGATGAAAAGATCAGTTGTTTTAATTGTTTCTAATGAATATACAATTTTAAATAAGTTTTCCACATAAATTAGGCTTTTACACTCTTCAGTAGTGCCAGATGGACGGAGCCATCTGTCAGAGATTAACACTCATTAAAGGACCACTTAGTATTAAAAAAATAACAATAATGTAGCATTCCAAGAAAATTTTTGCTTTGTACATTGGCTGAACTAAACAATTGCATGTGAAGCTGCTCTTGTTTTCAAAGATCAGCATTTATGACTGCTTGTATAATACTTCACTGAACAGGCAACAAGCGATTGTTGAACGCTGAACGCATTTTTACAGCTGGGGGACGCTTCTGAGGGTCTCTGATCAGGGCTGATGCTGCAAATGCTGCAAAAAACCACTGGGGAGCAAGAGAGCACACAGCCATCAGACAGGCAGGGGCAAGTCCCAAGCAAATTGGGGACTGCTGCAGGAAAGGGTGAAGCCCTGGATGAAGCGTCTTTCCCTTCGAAGTGAGGACAAGAACCTGTATAAAAGTTAGCAATAACATTATTTAGCTGATGAGCATTGCCATTACCCTTCAGGCTCCCTCCTGGAGATCTGGCTTGTATTTTCCCTCCTCCCTGTCCCACCACCAGTCCCAAGCCTCACACCAAGGCAGCCCAAGCCCAAGCCTTGCACCTCTCCCTGTCTGCACCAAGGGCTGAGCAAGAGGCCCTCCTTTGGCCATGACAGCCCATGCCGGGGCTGCATTCCTCAGGCCACTGCAGCCACCTCCGGCCTTGTGGGGACTGTTCCCCCTGGCCTCCCTTTCCAGCCACAGCCCCTTTTGCCACCCAAACCGTGGTGCTGGGGGGCTTGCAAAGGTTGTCCGCCTGGCAGCTGAGAGCGTGCTGGTGCTGCAGCGATGGGTAGGAGCATCATCCTCAGTAATAAGGAAAGGCAAAAGGTAAACTCCCAGGTCTCCAAAAGCTCAGCCTGGTTGTTAGGTGTGGAGATTTGCGCGGTCTCTGCATGATGTTACACTTTAAGGCCACTGGAGATGGGACTTACTGAGCGACATAGTCCTTTCCCTTCCCATGTTTCTATCACTTAAATCTATCAATGCCAATAATGGCGGTGTGTAATATATTTTTTTCTGATTCCACTGAAAGGGTCAAATGTGATTGGACAGCTGACATAACTGCCATCAAAAGACTGAGATTTCAGGGTACTAAAAAAAGAGAAAGCTATCTAAATTTATCTAAAAAGACAATTTAGATAAATTAAATGTTTTCCAACTGGCTGTGGCTGATTAAATTCTCCATAGGTATTTCCACCACTGGCAGAGGCTATCTCAGAGCTGGCTGAGGTTACCTGAGAATTTGGGGAGGGTGACCAAGGTCACGCAAGACTGACCAAGGGCAAACGGAGTGCCTAGCTTTAGGAAGGGGAAGGGGGGGGGGGGGGAGTGCAGATGAGCAAGACAACTGGAGGCCAGTTGGCTTAACTGCAGTGCCCAGAAAACCACTGTAAGAATGAACCAGGCTACTTGCAAACACATGAAAGATGCCAAGCAAATGAGTGATGGCAAACACAGATTAACGAGGAACTAACATGAAACCCATTTCAGGTTCCTCCTGTGAGAGGATAAGCGTGGAGACAGTCATTCTGCGCAAGCAGCAGCTGTGCTTTGACTACAGTAAAGCTTTGGCGTTTTCTCACACGGCGTGCTTATAAGGGGCGGTGACTTGTGTTAACATGACACTATCGTAAGTGAAGTTCAGAACTGGTTAGAAAACTTGTTTCAAAGAGTCATTGTCAGTAAATCCCTGGAAGGGTGCATCAAGCATGGATTTCGCCGAAGCCAGTCTATGGTACTATACTGTATCTTCCTCAATTCTCTGGATACTGAGAGCCTGGAGTATGATTATTAAATTTACAGATGATGCCTAGGGTGGAAGGACTTCCAGTAAAGAGGAGACAGCCTAGGGATTCAAAGTGAGCTAGTCAAACTGGAGAAGCTGTCTAAAAAACAGAAGGCAGTTTGATAAGGATATGCGAAAGTGCAAACCTGGCATGGGTTTCTGGATAAGCAGTCATTTGACAAGGCAACACCTGGCTACACAGCTGTTCTGCTGAATTTAGGTGTTTGCGTGTGGCACAGCGCCTTGCTGCTGCAGGGAAGGGTGAGCATCATACTGGGCCACACCATGCAGTGGTGAGATGTGTGAAAAGATGAAGTCATACTCCCCCTCTTTGGCACCTGTCTGGCCTCGGCAGAAGTGAGTCATTTGGGATGCTACAGTTTGAGGAAGCATTGACTGGCAGCCTGGAGGAAAGCAGCAAGAGCAACTAGTCATGGTGTAGGAAAGGATGGAGAGAATTAGGGCTGTTCCTGCAAGCAAAGAAGAAACTGAGAAGAGATGCAATAAGGTTTTCACAATCAAAAGCAGTAGCTGCAAAGGAGATGGCAGAGTTTAACAAGTCTGCTGGGATAGGAAGACAAATGAGATTAAATTGCAGAGATGAAACCCCAACTCAGGTGCCCCCCAGGAAGGGCAGCAAAGCCCTGGCCAGGACCATGCTGGGAGGCTGTGGGTCACCACACCAGAGGCTCTTCATGGACACATTGGAGAAGCATCTGCCAAGGGCAATTTAAGTGTGCGCGCTCTGAATGGGAGACAGCGTGGCAGACCTACCAGGCATCACACGATGTAACACTGCGCTCTCTCCAAATGCCTGAAATCAAGAAAAGGACCCTGGTAGCTGCGGTAGAGGTCACTAACGTTTCTCTCTTGCTGCTACCAAAAGGAAGTCAAGTGCCATGCTTTGCGTTTTAAAGATGAGGAAACTGAGGCACATATCCCTGCTTGGATGAATGTTTGGCATTTGGTGGAGCACAGAGCTGGGCAAGAAGGCTGGTGTGCTCTCCTCCAGAATGTGCAACCCTGTTGCCAGGGATCTAGTGGAGGATTCACCCAGCTGGAATACGCTTTTTGATAAAATTATCAAGATTAGAGCCAGGGCTCATTTTTGTGTCTATGTTATGTTGCTCAGGGAAATAGTTAAGAAAAACATTGTGTGTCATTTAGAGAACAGTTTAGAAAAATTTTAGTCCCTTTCATGAGGTGTATGTGTAAGAGTTACCTGAAGATTTCATTGCATTTCATTTATCTGTAAAATTGACGTATCCCTCTTACTCTCCATGGGGGTCTTTTTCCCCCCTGTAAATTTCTTTCCAGAGTTGCACATTGCAGAAGGTGAGGTATTTGTTACGCCAAATGGAAGAGGGCAGTTAAAATAGATTTAATTCTTCTGATCTGTGGATGGGAAGGCTGAAGAAGCTTTGACCTCCTTTGAAAAATCTCATGAGGGCAGAAACTGAGAGCTATTCCTAAAACGTCCTTACAAAGCATTTTGAAATCCCTTGATGAAAAATACCCCATGGCAGTGACTATATCAGTACCTAACTGTGCTGTGTCAGCAAGAGTGCAGCCAGCAGATTAAGGGATGCAACTGTCCGCATCACACCTGGGCACTGTGTCTGGCTTTGGTCCCCCAAGGTCAAGAGGGACAGTGAAAAACTGGGGAGAGCCCAGAAGGGTTGGTGGGGTAAGGGCACCAAGATGGTTATGGGGTTGGACACTGGCACATGAAGAAAGGCTGAAGGGATTGGGTTCATTCAGCCTAGAGAAGCAAGGGCTTGAGGGGATTTCATCCCAGGCTTTACGGTGCTGGAAATATAGAGATGATGAAGGCGCTCTCCTCATGAAGATGCACTGTGATGGACAGCCAAGTTGTTTCAGGCCAGATTTTGTCTCCAGACACAAGAAAAACTTCTCCACTGTGAGACCAACTAAAGGCTGCAATAGGTTGCCTGGAGGTATGGCAAAATTTCCCTAGAGGGAAATATGCAGGACTTGGCTTGGCAATGCCCTAGGTCACCTAACCTAAGGCCCTGCTTCCAACACACATTGGCCCAGCTCCTCTCTGTGGCCCTGGCCAC
Organism: Gorsachius magnificus; assembly: GCA_034008185.1. Taxonomy (NCBI): domain Eukaryota; kingdom Metazoa; phylum Chordata; class Aves; order Pelecaniformes; family Ardeidae; genus Gorsachius; species Gorsachius magnificus. The sequence goes on along the minus strand of CM067083.1, from coordinate 7,746,612 downwards.
ACTGGGCTTTCCCCCCATTTTTGTTTCTCTCAGTACAGCCAGTAGCTGGAGAGTCAAAGAGGCGATGTCTTAACAAGACGGTCTCTTACCTCTGCTTTATCTTTCCTCCTACAGAGACGCAGCTCCTGCGGTAGCAACAGCCGGCAGCAAAAGGGCATCGTGAGCGTCCTGTCAGCTACACCCGTGCGAAGCAGCTGTATACAATGCAGGCTCGGTAGCTACACCACCCATTTTAGCATACATCTCCCTGCTACCGGAGGCAGAGCTACACCAGTGCTAGGTCTGCAGTGACGCGTCCCCAGGAAGGACTCGTGATGGCACGCTCCCGCCATACAAGGTGCCAGGGCCTGGGTGTTGGATGCTTGCCAGTGGCAATGAGAAATTTCTCAGCAATGAGAAAGTGAAGAATATGGATTTCAAAATGGCCCAACTCTGTTCCAGCTGGAGTCAGTTGGAAAACAGTGGACATATTGTCTTTTTTTTTTTTTTTTTTCTTTTCCAGCCCGACTTTTTAGTCCCTCACATTCTGACTTCATTTTGGAATGCTGCTTAGTTATAAAAGAAGCTGGATCTAGCCTGAGATTTCTCTCTCAGATAAGAGGAGTTCAGCTAAAAGAAACTCTAGCCATGGAAAAGCTCATATGTCAAGAAAATGGAACTTAGCAGTATTTAAAAGAAAAAAAAAAAAAGGGAAAAAAAAGCAGCAGCTTGGCTCCTATTCCTTTTTTAATGAACAAAATAATCTTGTAAAATCAACTGGCAGATCAGATAAATGAAACTTCTGCTCGGGGTTAGAAAGCACGGACATTTGTCTCCAGGTACAATTTGAGTGCATCTTCTTCATCTCTGGTTTTGTTCCACTGCACGAGCTGCCAGCAGCATCCTTCCACAGCCTCTCCCCAGGTTACGATGGCTGAGATCTGGCTCCCTTGCTGCCTTCTTGAGCGGCTCCATATCTCCTTAAGAATGTGAAGCTTGATCCGTCTCCTCCTGGCTTCAGCGGGCGCTTGGTCAGACGCAGAGGTGTTTTCTCAAGCTTTGTGAAAATAAGCGTCTGTGCAGAGGTAGGACATCCCATATGTGGCCCAGTGGATGTCCTCCTGGGGTGGCCACCCTTCCATGTGCCAGGCCAAACCAAAGCACACGGACCAAAGCCTGGGGACCCTCCGGCCCCTGAGTGTGAGGGTGGGAGATGCTACGGAGGCTGCTCCCATCTGCCCTGCTGCCCCCAGCTCGGGTAGGCCCACTCTGCTGAAACCTGTTAGACCTTTGTCACCACCTTTTACACAAACAGGAGCGCATCCTTAACAAGTTACCTGCAGTGCCGTTTGCAGCAGAGCTCGGGGAAAACTTTTCCCTTTCCTCAAGCAGGTGAGAGTTGGTTCAGCTTTTAGCCCACGCTCCCACCTCGCCCCTAACTGAACAACAGCCTTATTGAAATACCAAACCAATCAAGCAAAGTAATTTTTGCATGACTTGCAAAACATCAATAGAGTACAAGCGAGCAAGAAGGTCCATGTCCAAAGACACAGCCGAAGGGGTACGGTCGCTTTACTTTGAACATTTGCTATGAGCTTTATCAACAAAAATATTTGTATGTAACAGATGCTGTTGCCTTTTTTAGGTGAGGTGATGATCTCCAAAGTAATTTTTTTTAAGTTTTTGGTTTTTAAATACAGTATTGTAGAGGGACTGTTGGAAAAGGGGCTTTTGGATATGGCCAAAAAGTTCAGGAAAAACTAGAAAAGGGAATGCTCTGACTGACATTTTAAAAATCATAGCAACTGCTACTGAATATTTGGGGCTAGAAATATTGCCGTATCCTGCAGAGGCACACAGGTTTCTCTGGCAGGGCAGCTGTGCAGGAGCAGAGGGAAGCACGACACTGACACCTAGTGTCAGCCAGCCCCCTCCCCCTCAAAAAAAAACCCCAAACCCCCAACGTCTAGCTAGAAAGGAACAGAAATCACTAAGGAGAAACCTTTCCAGAATAGTCTGCAACGAGCACTGCTGGAGCAGCCAAGTGGTGCCCAGCTGCTGCCAGTGGTGGCTGCAGCTGTAGCTGGCCGATGGGAGCAGCAATTGCGGAGGTACCTAGCCTATGTTTGGGGACGTTGATAGCTGGAAAGTCAGGAGAGCAAGAAGAGGTAATGGCAGCAAGGAACTCCCATTTTCCAGCCAACTACTGTGCAAGGATGGGAACACATCCCTGACCCCTGGCACTTTTCACCCGATCTCGTACAAGACTTTGCTTGCAGGAAAGCAGCCTCTTACTGAAGTTCATTCTCCAGTATGAGCAAAGGCAGTTTTTCAAAAGACTTGCTGATCAGAAGAGACTTCACTTGCCTTTAGCAGAAAAGGCCCTTCCCTCTGGACTGGGTGTCTGGAGCCCACCCCGAGGAGCACCCGCACCAGCGAGCCCTGCTCACCTGCCTCTCCGAGGGCTCCTGCTGCAGGTCGGGAAGAGGAAGCCTCCAAACCCAGGTCGGTCCCAGCCTTCATGAGGAGGTTAACCTTCTGAGTAAAGTTTTCCCTACTCTTCTTAGAAATACGCTTACACATTTTTTGAGTTTGGGGGGGGTTGGTTTTTTGGTTTGTTTTTTTTTTTACATGAACATGAGAACGCGCTTGTAGTTTCCATAAAGTACAGGTTCACACCTGCCACAACCTATCTGTTATCCACTTTACTGGAATTATTTTCCCCACACAACTTGGAAATACATGGGGCCCGTGCCAGCAACCCATCCCCTTGCCCTGCCACCCAGGTAACTTCTCTGATGGATGAAAAGCTGAGCAGGTACTAGAGCTCAGTGCTTATATACAATAACCAAAGTCAGTTTATTTCAGAATGGCTTGAATGATCTTATCGCCCTCTACAGCTGCCTGACAGGAGGCTGTAGCGAGGTGGGAGTCAGCCTCTTCTCCCAGGTAACAGGCGATAGGATGAGGGGAAATGGCCTCAAGTTGTGCCAGGGCAGGTTTAGGTTGGACATTGGGAAAAATTCCTTCCCCGAAAGGGCTGTCAGGCTCTGGAACGGGCTGCCCAGGGAAGAGGTTGAGTCCCCATCCCTGGGGGGATTTAAAACCCAGGCAGATGAGGTGCTTAGGGACGTGGTTTAGTGGTGGGATGGCAGGGTCAGGTTAATGGTTGGTCTTGATGATCTTAAAGGTCTTTTCCAACCTAAACAATTCTATGACTCTATGAAAGCAGCATTTGGTTACATCTCAGCCCTGCCAACAGAAAAACATTTCTTACAATGGAGAAAGTCTGATTTCTCCCTGAAAGTAGCTGTGACACCAGTCAGCGTTTCCAGACCAGCCGTTTACTGCAGACACCTTACCGACAGGTTTTTTGTGACACCAGCTCTTTCCACTGTGACCATAAAGGAAAATAGATTTTTTTTTATTATAAAAAAAATACGCATGAGCTTAACACAGATTCATCACAGCTGAGCTTAAAGGCTCACTCTTCAAATCTTTATAAACAATTCCTGGAGACAAATGGGAAGTTATTCAAGTATTTAAGTATCAGACAACCCATTCCAGGGGACATCTTCCCCTACCTGCCTGCACAGCCTGGCAGCTCAGTCAAGCCCCTGCTGCTGTGGCCCAGGCACGAAGATGCCAAATACTCCATTTTGTGCTGCAAGACTTCAGCAGAAAAATGTAATAAGCACCTTCTACCTGAGAAGGGACTTCACCCAAGAGCACTGCTGCTTCCAGCCTTGCAAAGCTGCAGTCAGGCTCAGGAAAGTCATTTCTCGCTGTTTTAAAATTCACTGGAGGAAAAAAAAAAAAGAAATCTGAGCAGCTTAGGTTTGGAGACTTCCTAGTTTAATGCTTAACACCAGCGTTTTATCCCTCTTGTCATTTAGGTCTTTATTATTTACAGAGCAAATACTGTACCACCAAAGTCTGAAGTTTCATTACCGGCTTCATTCAGAGTGAACTGGATAATTCTTTAAGGGGATTTAAATACAACTACTCGAATTAGGGTATATTCTTGTTTGAAAACACTAACTAAATAACTTTGGTTTCACAAGCTTTGAAGAAGGTATCTAGAACTGTTTGTAGGGAATACGCCTTTACGTTAATGTCAATGGAGATCAGGAGGCTGAGATAATTATTTACTTCTCTTAAATCCACCGAGAACCAAACGCATCGACTTAGAAACCTGGGGGGCAAGGGGGTCTATCTGTCACCTTTGCATAAAGGCCAAGACACCTTTGTTTACCTGTAATTTAAAGATATCAGCATAGGATTCTCACCCTTGAGCTTCACCAAACTGAGCTATACTTGGCAAAATACCTCCGACATTTCTTCTCTTGGAAGTAGCTGTAACCACCACCACATCCAGCCCACAGCTGCACTGGGCAGTGTTTTCCAGCATGCCAGCTCCCAGACAGGACAGCGGAACAGTTGCTGGTATAAACTTGGAAAAGCAAACATTTTCCTCCCTGTCTGTGCTCACTCTCCTCATCTCTCTGCCCTTTCCAAACAGATCCAAGCCTCTACCAGCTCCACCCCCCCCCCCGCCCCAACCCTCCTCCCCAGCCACCCAAAACCAAGAACCACAAGCAAACAAGTAAACCGACATAATCTTTCACTACCATGGTGTTTTCATTTCTGAGGTATAAGCAATGGGGCAGATGTCTCAGACCCTGGCATTAGGGAATGCACATACTAAATAGGTATCCAGGCAAGACAGGGAGAAGCCAACGCCGAGTTTCAGCTAATGCTGGAAGAAGATAACCCCCAAATGACACCAGGCATCTGGAAGTTGTCTACAGTACGCATGGACAAATTGTTTTCAGAATTAGACAAAAACCAAGATGAAATAATTTTTAAAAAAAAGCTCCAGAGACCACTGGAATAGAGGCAATGTATTTTGCATTACTGAAAGAATGAAGTCAGTTCATCCCTACAGACAAGTTCCAATCACATTTTGCAACCATCGATTGCAAAGGCCATCTGGCTGCACAGTGGACCCCGTCCCAAAGCATCTCACATCTTTGGGGTGCACTAAAATGGATCCCGAAATTAATTTTTTCTTCACACTGAAGATCTTTGCAAGGCTAGCTTGAAGGCTTAATTTCAGAGTTTCTCACAGAAATAGGAAGGCAAGAGGCCACCTATACAAGGGCCTTTAAACATCTCCCCATGAACGGAACAGCCTGGGCAATTTTTGAGCGTGGATCAGATGCTAGTTCACAGACTGAACACAGCCCAAGGAAATAACAACTGCAAATCACGGTGACTGATGTCATTTGAAAGCAAAGCGTCCTTTGATTTGGAGGAGAGCATTTTTCCTGAGGGGAGTAAGGGGAAAAGGACAAACCTGAAATGGAAAAACCCTACACCAACCACCGAAACAACATGTCAAAGCAGCATGAGATTCCATGTGCAGGCAACAAATGGACACATTCCTGCCCCCCACCCCCAGTTTCAAGCCTGCAGCAATATCCAGAACTCCTGAAAAACAGCAATGAGCCCCTGACCGGGAAACAGTAAGAGCAAGAGCTGGGTCTAAAAATGCCCAGGCAAACTCAGCATTTCCAAAGGCTCCAAGAAAGGAGACTGAGCTGGAGTAAGAGTTCACTTCAAATAACAACATCGGGTCAAAGCCGCTCGAGGCACAGGGGTTTTTGACTCGCACCGTGCTGAAGGCGCCCGGTGCCGCGAGGGACAGGGGTGTTCTCAGGCTCCATCAAAAGCAAGAGGCGGCTCCATGGAGAACGCCCGCAGAGGCATTCGCCACCCAGCTTATGGGATGCTGCTTATGCCCACGCCTCCTCCTGCTTCTGCTGATCTAAACCCACAGCTGGGTAAGACCTACTGCTCCGTTTCAATGTCAAAACCACTAAGCTGAAGAATTAAGAATTCAGCAGACAGTACTTTAAAAGCACTTTTTAAAGACAGTGTTTAAAACCCCAAACCCCATAAAGCTCTTTTGTGAACAACAGGAGAACAGAAAAACAAAGGAGTATTTTAATCGACATTTTCACATACTGAACATTTCTCTAAAATGCCAAAATTTTAAAATGAGAATCACGTCTGGCTGGATTTATTGCACCAGAAGAGTGGTCAAAGCTCAGCCATCCTACACATAGAAGAAGCCTCCACAAAAGTGAATAGAACTGTGAATATTCAATGTTGTCTAAACCAGACACTCTGTCCCAAAATGCTGTATTCAAATGCGTATTTGAGTGAGAATAAAATGTGTGGTAAAGCTAAAATAATGGAACTAGAGTCTTGAGCGAAGGTCTTTGCAGGATTTTGTTATTCTCCTTATTTGCTTTGCCTTCTGACACGTTTTAAACTGACTTGCCAGGCAACTGAGCATTGAAGTCAACTCCCTCCAACCCCACCAAAAGACAAGCCCAAAAAACCCCTGAGTTCTTTGAAATCGGGTATTTTCTGCTCTCAAACAGGGGTTTTACAACAAATCCTTCTGAAGTTAGAGCAGGTTTCACAAAGCTTTAAATTTCTCTCTGAGCGGGCTTCTGAACTGTCATTGCTGGTTATTACTAGGCACAGAAATTCCCATTTTAATTAGAAACTTTATTTTGAAATACATTACACAGTTTACATGTGCTTTCACTGTAAGATACTTCAATAACATTGTGCTGAGCAAAACGGCTGACCAATGTCCTTGCAGCTCTTCCAGTTAAGTTTTGGTTTTATTAAAACTATCTTACAGAGCTAAGATGCAACTTGGGCATTTGTATTCAGAGGCTAATTACTATGATTACTTTAGGGAGAATGTATATACTTAACTGTTCCAATTAACCATGTATTTCAATGACGACGTTAAGCATTTGGCATAAGACTGAAAGAAACCCGAGTCCTAATTAAACTTGTATTCACCAAAGATTAAAGAAAAAAAAAATTAATCTTCATGATCAAACTACTTTTTTTAATAAGGCACAGTCAAGTATTTATAAAGACTGGCTACCAGTTCAGTTTTGCCTGCACAGCCTTCCTGCTGGTCTGTCAAAAGCTGTGTTCCCTGTCTGCTGCTGAGACTTGCCAAGAACAAGGCAGAGCAATAAGGCAACTAAAAGAACGGACATGCAAAGGAGTTTAGCTTTTGGGATGGATTCTGAGGATTTGCAAAGTAGTTCATTTTGTAAATGGAGCATTCACCTGTTGTTATTAAAATGGTGGCCAAGTCTGACAGGGAAAATAGAAGTGGTGCAAGCAGTGCCTGTTTGCAAAAGGCTACTTTAATAGAAAAATCAAAACGTTTGGTGTACTTTCAGGTAAAGACTTTGCATGCAGCAATTCCCACAACTTTCAAAGATAATCCAAATTGAATTCTGAAATTCCCCTCTGCCACCCAGAAAAGCTGAATGTACCAGGAGGTTGCCTGACAGTAGGTGAAATACCAGGGAATGAAATCTCCATTTAGATAATGAGCCAGTACTGCCATCCTACTTTGCATTTCTGATCAGAACAAAAGGAAGTCTTCAGGAATGATAACAACTCAAATCATTACACCATTATTTTGGCTGGAAGAAAATTCAAGAACTCCCAAGATGTGATGATGTTTAAAGAACATGAAACAATCTTACCCACAGTCAAAGAATAAAAAATAAAAATAAGAGAAGTCTTATCTTCCCCTCCCAATTAAATCTTTGATGGGTAATTGCTTGAGCTTAGCACTGTATGGCTTCTGTGGCGTATGACTAATTTTTTTCAATTTTAAGTTTTCAAAAAAAACCTTTTTTAATAATCAAACAGCATAAAAATCATTAAAAGTATTTCTGATAAAATTTACCCATACTAAAAGATACTACTTTATAGGTAAATGTAAACCAAAAATAATTAGAATATACAAAAGGTTTTTAAAATTCTTTTGCACAGCTGAACTCATAGTGCCGGTTTAAGAATAAAAAAAAAAAATCTGTAAATGAAGTAGTCATAACAAATGTTGTATATAAAATACATTCTAAAGTATTTTACAAAATGGCTGAATTATTGAGCATAAGAACTGAGGATAAAGGATGTTAATGACAAGCAGCCACATACAGAACACAAAGCAATAAGTTTAAATCAGACTATTTTGGTTTGTGTAGCCCTTTATTAGCAACTAAAATAGAAGATATCTGTTGTACATCACGGGTAGTAACTGACTATACTGGAGTTTTATTATATTCTAATACAGGATCATTTATAAATGCGTTGTTTTCCTTTTTTTTTTTATTTTTATTAAAAAGCTTCCACTCCTTTTTCTGTTTACAACTTGCAAAACTATTCTGAAAGCTGAGTACATGTGCACAGGTCTGCAAAGAGTGCAAATTTAGGATATGGTAAATGCTTTACATGTTGTATTTGTAAGGACTGTCTGCCACCATGCCTTCATAGCCTTTTATCTTTTCCAAAAAAATAACCAAAAAAAAAAAAAAAAAAAAAATAAAAAAAAAAAAAAATCACAAAATGTTTCGATACCAGCCTTCCTTCCATTGTCCTAAACAAGAAAGCATTTTTAAATGAGTTGAAACTAAGGAAGGACTACACCTACTAGAAAAGAAGAGTTCTATTAGTTTGAGGTTTCAGTATACCCAAAGACCAGGGACTGTATCTTTGTAAGGGCTAGGCTGGGACCCCGTATAGAGAGTGTGTGCAGGTGCCATCCCTGAGCATTCAGCGGTTCAGTGGACCATAAGCGCTCCAGCTGCGTAACTCACTGAGCTGTCTTGCCAGTTTCGACACTGGCTTGACTGAGCATAATTCAAAAATGAAAAGCTCATATTCATTCCATTCTTCTGGAGCTCGTTGATAGCCTGAAGAGAGGGAAAAAAGCTGCTTAAAAAAAAAAAAAGGTATTGGAGAAATGATGACATTTTCTACATCTCCATCCTCTCCCCTCACCCAGGGGTCCTGGCACCATCTCTCACAATAATATAAGCACCTCTGCGTAATTTGTGGACCTAACACTTTTCTGTGCTGTTTCATTTACTGACACTCTCCCCACTGCACTATGTACATCCATGCAGTTTTATAAAGCAATACTAAACGACCTTTCAAAACAGATCCTTTAGAAACAATGCTTTCAGTTCCATAGCGAATTTATACAGAAGCACAGATGTAACAAAAAAACCCCTCAACACTATCGACACTTTTCAGATCGTATTTCTTCCATTAAAGAAAAAGAATGAACCAAGATAATTCAGTAAGTGTGACAACTGGCAAAAGTGAATGAACAGAATTTAGCTCAGATTCACTGCAAGACTAATCATTATCTGAGGCCAAGAGTTGGATATTTTTGCAGAGTTGTCACTGTACTGAATTTTGCTACATGCGTCCCCCAATATTGATATTGCTCATACAAACTTTTATAGACTCCAATTTAAAAGGTTCCTCTATGTGTTCTCCATATAGACTACATTTCCAGTGAATTAAGTTTTCCCTTTAAAAAAGGTTAGCATGCTTCCAGTTTCAGATTTGAATTACAGTAAAAATACAGTGAGATTCACTCAAGCAATACGACAAATCTGCAGCACTCGAGCAGTGCTGTAAAGCAGCTGTGACCCAGTTTAGACAACTAAGTTAAGACAGGTTTATGTTTGCACTGCACCACCAAAGCAGAATACGGTAACTAGAAAGTACCAGTTAATCTGAATTCTAATTGCCATTAATTTATGAGTTAATGGTGCACTGCACTAATACTTACCGAGGCAATCTCTCATCAGTTTTCAAAACTCCAAAACACTGCCAGACATTAAAAGGCACTCACAATAGCTAGCTAACAGCAATACAGAAAAAATATCTTGTATGTTGGTAAGTACTGATTCAAAAGAGTAAGTACCTACTTCTTAAGGGAGATGGATTTATTTGTTTATTTAGGGCCAAAAGAAAGTGAATGATTGTATTTCATTGAAATTCAAAACGAACATGGCACCTCATCTCCCTTAGGGAACTGAAAACCTTCAGCCCTTGTAAAACCTTATATTTGTCTATAGGCAAGACGTGGAAATTGGAGGCCAAGCTGAGAACACTTGGAAAAATAAATTAATTCAAGACTTGCCATTTTAGAAGTAGGGAATACTCCAGCAATATTGTATGCAAAACAAATGTAAGCATTTTGCTAAAAGTTACATTTTGCAACCAATCAAAAGTTACTTACGTTTAATAATACGCCAATAGGATGTCTTCCACATATTGTATTATGGTATTTCTTCAAGTAATTGCTAAAAGATACAGGATCTAGCTGCTCTATAATGCTCATACCCTGAAAAAGAATCGATAGCAATGATTACTTCACACATTCATAAGCAGTTGTTTATACATCACCTATTTATGACAAGATAGAATGCTTCAGTATGAAAAAACCCTCTAATTTGTACCAAGGGTATCAAGGGAATCTCAGCATGTGAGCTCTAGCTTGTAGTCATCTTGTTGCCATCCTTTGCCAAACTAAAAGCGCAGGAGCTCTTCCAAAGCTGTCAGTGATCCACAGATCTGTGAAGCTATCTTTGCAGATGCCAGTGAAGCTCATGTTAAAAAAGCTCCTCCCGCAGACTGGCTGATCCCCACCTCCAAGGGTGCCCTACTTCCATAGGATGTTGTACAGCTACAACCAGATAAATTTACTAAAAGAGCAAAGCAGGAAGAAGTTTTGCCTCGACCACTTCTCCCTGATAACAGAGCTCAGGGCTGAGCACTTGCCTGGAACTTCTGGATGTCCAAACCCCCTAGACAAATCATCAATATATACACATGCAATTCAAGCATGTAGCAACTGTAATGTATCCTAGACACATCAGGCATGCAAGGCAGTTGATCTGAGCACAGGCTGACCATCTGCTCAGAGCATAAAAAGCAGATCCAGAACACTTCTAAAGCACTAGAAAGTTGGTGCACGACAGAAACATCAGAGCCAGGAGATGATGCTCCCACTTTACATGAGGCAGTCACACATATACAGCTTTTACTCCATCCACAGTGAGACCCATGATCCCATGGAGTCATACTATGGAAATCAAAACCTTCCACATACACAACATTTGCACTCTTAAAGAATCCTACAACTCCATATACAGCCTACTCCTACCCCACCCCACCGAGCAGATCAAATGCAAGGAAAGTTGTTTAAAGCAAGTCTAAATCAATTATTGTCTGCGTTTTATCATGGCTTTGCTGTTTTGCCTGTATTAGACTCCACCCTCTTGTGTTTTTCCTTCCTCTGAAAATCATTAATTCTCGTCACTGGGTAAATAAGCTCCAGACACTCAATAATTCAGTAAGACACATAGTTGTGCTTCTTACATGTAGCTGATGAAGGTTTTCTTCAGAGACTGGAAAAAAAACCATACACTTCGCATGGGAACAACGGGAGGTTCGTATCAGAAAGGGAGTGCATTTCTCCTAAGGCTTCTGCGATTGCCCCAACCCCTTCCCCTGCTTTTGGGAATGTGTGGGTGATAAAAGGAGAAATCACGATGCAGGAAGCAGTCGGTCTGTCTGAAGTCTCAACCTCAAGAGTGAAACCTCTTGAATACTCTACAAGGGTGTTGGCTCATCTGGCAGATGGGCTAATTATTCAGACCAGCTCCCAGCTTACAATGTAGGAGCTGGAGATTTCCAACAACGTCAGGGAGGATTAGAAAACAGCAACCACAACCACCACCTCTGTGTACTTTTAATTAAAAACAGATGTAAGATGAATTCATAGAGAGATACATTTTATGGAAAAATAAAACCAAACTCTATGCTGACCAATTGCTGGCAAGAGCTTGGTTCTTCCAGGGTTATGGAGAGGGTGCTTGGACCCCTGGCTGGTAATTCAGCTGTTACTCACTCCAGATCTACAGAACCTAAGTAAGTGCCAAAAAAATAAAGGTAGCTATTCTCTAACTAGCAGTGATTACACAGATATCATTGCATTTCTAAAGTTTAAGCAGCATGTCTTTGAACTATCCATTTACTTGTAAATTGTACATGTCAATAGACAGCTAAAGAAAGCTGAACCAAACTTAACTATATACTCAAGTGAAACTAAACATGCATAAGGCACTTACTCAGATACCAAACAGCTCATAAGAATATATTTTATCCATTTGTAAACCCTTCCATGACTTTATAAAAAATGAAAAATAGCTGCTCAATTGAGAGAGAGGCTCATTTTATAGCTGTAAGTCACTGGAACATACTGGGCAGAGGCATTTGAGCATTTGTCTCAAATGGACGGACATGGATTTATCAGAATGCCTAGTAAGCTCATTTCAATGCACAGTTCAGCACTGCAAAACATTTAGAGCTATGCAGTTCATCCCAGCAAACACTAACAGAGCTCCATACATCACAGATTGGAGAGAATCCATAGGAAACAGGTATTAACACGTACCTGTAAGCATTCAGCTGTACTGAACTTTTCAATCTTTTGGATTTAAAAATTGTTGTGGCAGAGGAGCAAAGACTACCAAGCTTATTTCTCAGTCTAAAATGGTGTTGAGGAACAAAGGAAACATTTTTGTCAGGCTGGGTTTTATTTTTCTAAAAAGCAGAAGTATGAAGCTAATAATTTTCAGTATTCAAAACAACTCAGCCGGGCATGGTTCAGAACGGAGTTAAAATATATGACAAAACCCCCATGATAAAAATCCAAACCATCACACAGTTCTGCAGTTTACCACATGGTTATTATGGCACCACACAGAAATTGTGTATCTCAGTTAACCAGACACCGTAAATGGCATCTACAATATCCTAGCATAGTAGACTTAATATGATTAAAAGCAGTTAAATTCTTAACTATCGTCCCCTATAGGACCAGGTATCTATAAGCTTACCAAAAAAAAAAAAAACAAACACCACAAATCCAGCAAAACCCAAACAACCCAAAAATAACTCATGGGCTAATTTTAGACTACAATAATCCTTTGGCTGGTCAAGTTGAAGTTTGCAATCAGTTACTTCAGCTGCTTCTTCACACTTAAAAAAAATAAAATCTAAAAATAGTAGCATGCTTATAGAAGCAGAAACAAACTTGGTCTTCGCAGTAGCCAGTCCAACTATCTTTGCATATAAGGGTCACCCAGACTAGAAGATGAACAACCAACAGGAAAATGACTGGCTGGGCACAGCAGAGAGAGCAGAGAGCTGGGCGCCCAGGCAAGAGTCATGGTCTAGCATTATGCCCAAGCTGAGGCCTTCCCAGGCTGAAGCCCCGTGGAAGGTGCTGGCACACCGTAGTGGCACTGCAGAAGCCACCAGACTTCCGTAGTCCATTACAGCCACCTGAGTAGCCACCCGTTCCATGAGCACGCACAGCTCCGGCTGGCTGTTCCTGCACAGCTCTCCTCAGTGCCTGCATTATCCTCCCCCTTCAGCATCCAGGGTAACAGAATCCTCCTCTTGAACTCAAGTGAGGCATAAGGTTTCACAAATAGATATAAAATGAGCAATCTGGCAGTGAAGATTGAAGTGAGCAGTCTGCACTTTCTGGCTAGCCATAATCAAAAAATAATTACTCTTCTATGACATCTTACAGAATATTCCCCCACTTTTATTTAAAAAGATGGTAGGTATCAGGTTATGATATACAAACAAATTATTGCACATCAGCTGCTCAATTATAACTCTTCATTTGAGGGTTCTTCCCTAAGGATCCCCTGTTAACCATGGGGCTGTTTACTCCTTTCACCGTCGCTTCACAAGGTGCACTGTGATACCCCCAGGGTAACAGAGCGGTCACATTAAGAGTTACCATGGAGAAACCGATGTCTGCCCAGCAGTATTTACTACTCTATTTTTTTTTTTTATACTGGAGTCTAAGGGCTCTAGCTTAAAATCACAGCAAATAAAATTTCTCACACTGGTTACCAGATTAGCAAATCTTCAATGCCCAAAGCATTTAGCGTAGTTTATGCACTAGCTGGGAAAATCATCGTGCATCTGTACGTAAGGTGCAGCCTCAATAAGGAAGAGACCAATGTCCTCCAGCAAGGGCATTTCTCAGGAAAAGTCATTTCATCTTAACCCAGAATATCTTCCTGCTTACAAAGCCCTCAGCCGACTATTTTGCTAGTTAGGGCCAATAAAATTATTGGGCCAGTAATAGCAGAGGTTAAAACCTCTGATGGTTTTAATACAGTTTTGTCTCTATCTTAATGCTGTTTTCTCTGTGGAGAGGCCTAGTGGTTACAACAATACAAGCTTCTTCAGCATGCCAAATGACATTAAAAAATTCAGTACTAAGGAAACAAGAAATAGCTGAGTGGGGCATATTGAATAAACTCCTTCCAAAAGCCAGGGAAACATGACAGGGAGATCTTTGTGGCATTGTGGATAGCGTCCCAAGTGTACCCACAATACTGCTAAAAAGAAATTTCTGAAATTCACCAAAAGCAAAACCTACTCTGTACAAAGTTTGAATACCGAGTCACATGTTTATATATGGCAAAATATAAACAGGGAAAAATAACCACAGTATACTGCTATGCAGCATGTTTAGTTTTCCAGATAAACTTAAGATTGAAAAAGTATTTTTATACTTATTAAACCGTAGATGTAATTTTCAATGTTACAAAAAATGTAATTTCCTTTTGGCTGAATAACTATCAAAAGAAAGAGTTTGTGCAGCAATGTATTCACGAAAAGTAATTAAATGCTAAAGTCCAGTCTTTCTACAAGCCTTCACTGCAGATACTAGCAAGAGGAAAACTAATGTTTGCTAATGCACCTTAATCCGTTCTCCTGCAAAAACACTCAGAGCTGCAAATTCTGGGACTCCATAGAAAAACACTTGACTTTATAGAGAAACCTCTCAACTGACAACAAAAAATATTAAAAATGGGATAGATAGAATGAAGGCCAATTATTTACTGTTTCCATTCCAGCGACGAATAGTGGAAAAACAAAAGAGTTTAATATAGATACACAAAGCAAAAAACTCCGGAGATTTCTCCAACAGATAGGATTTATTCCTTCAAGACATGGAAAAAAATTAACATGCCCTGAATAACAACAGTTCTCTCGTCTAACAGATTTTACAGAACTTACATAAATGATCCAAACAGTTTTAAAACAAATTTTAAGGTTACATATTTCCAAGAGAATTACTCCTATTCTGTGTCTCAAGTATAGTCTTGAACGTTAACACAATTTTTTTCATTTAAAAAGAAATCCTTGGCTCCTGTGACTGCAGAGGAAATGCATCTTAATCGGCATCGTGATCTTTATGTATTTAGAATTCCTTTCAGCCGTTTTTCAAACCCAGAATGAAGTACAGTCTATCATTTTTCCCCACCACCTACTACAGAGTAAGGGACGAGGGGGAAGAATACTCCCAAGGAAACGGTGCCTTTAGTTTTCCTGACCAGCACAATCTGCTACAGCCTTTCCTCCTCAAAATGGATGTTGCCGAAACCATTAGCATAATCACGACGCTCTTTCGATATGCAGGTATCATAGCTATCAAGCCTGAACTACCACAATACTTGATTCATAATTCTTATTGCTTCTCAAAAACGTAAGAGGGTATGTGGACAGGAATTACATTACACTAGGGCATTTTAGGTAGGCAAACATGCATTTATTCTCATCAATTACGCTTACTAGATTACACCCGCAATATAATGTGCGCAGTCAGTCAGATGGAGGATACTAGCTAAAAACAACAGCTAAGTTCTTATCGTGGTAAACAAAGGAAAAGTATACAGTCAATAAAATAGCTATTCTATAATATTTTGTTAGAGAAACTTCTAAAGTGTTCAAAGAAATGTAATGTACAGGAGAAATTTGTTAGTTAGTTCCACCAAATCTGAAAACTTACCATTTTATCTAGGTGCTCAATGGATCTATAAATTTCTCCTTGGGATTCATCATAGTAACTGTAACGGAACCTCTGACCTTGAAACAAAAATCATGTATAAAATAAAAAAGGGAAAAATCGTAGCTAAAACACTCCCTAGTACTTACTAAATAATTGAAATTATAATATTTGCAAAGTAGTAATCTTCATTTATTTCATACTTTATAGCTGCACTGAGGTAATTCTAGGGCAATTATCAAAGTAGCAGCCCAGAAGCGAAGTAAAAAATACATGATGGGCAGCTATATTCCTAAAGAAAAACCTGCTAGGTAGAACTGACACTGCTATATCACTTACTAATTGCCTGTTATTGCCTTGGAATCCAATTCTATAAATTAAGAAGTAAAGCAACATTTCATTTCACTATCCCTCTTGACAAAGTCAACCCTGGAGTCAGGCTACTTCTGCGTGCACAACAATACCCACAGTAAACGAAGGTTAAAAGGAAAAGTTCGTGATAATTCAATGAACACTTCTAGATGGTTCATTAGCCACAACAGAACCCAGGTCATTCTTATATCCCTCCACCTATTCCACAATTCAAAGATGAGTAAAATATGCGCTTAATTACGTAAGTTGACCAAAGATGACAATGAAAAAAGGGAAGAAGGTCTGTTGTGTAACATAAAACGTATCTTTCTGAAGCAGTCCCCTTTCCAGCTATTATCACACTTAAAAGAAAAATAAAGTGTTAAAGCAGGACAGAAGTCAAGGCTTCTCGAGTCTTTATAGCTCTGCCACCAAGATGAACTGGGATAGCTCTGGTGAATTGGCATAAATACTCCATCTGCTATCTTACCCAGCAGTAAAATGTACAAAACTTATTTCTGTCAGAGGGATGTTGCCATGTCCAGTGAATTTTTAGCTAATTAGTTTTGCAAGTTGCTTTGAGGTGCTTAAAAGAGTAAAAAGAGCAAGAAACTTCAGACACTTATTTCATTGCAACAGTGAAGAGATGCATATAAACCCATACACCTTCACCATTTATTTCCTCTGCTACACTGAAAACACATTACCACATTAATATTTTTCATTTATTGTTCCAGATTAAAAAAAGAAAAGTCCTTTTTTAGCTTTACAAAGGCATTTACGTTTCAAAGATACATTTATCAGAAGTTAAATTGTTCAATGTTTAATAAAATACATTATTTGAAAATCACTACAAGATATTCATCATACTGTTGTAATGAAGAGATGTGAAACTTACCCCAATGGCAAAAGTCAGAAGAAACCACAAAGAGGTTACTAGGATCAGCTAGGTATTTACTGAAGAGTTTTCCAAATTCCTGCTCTTTTGACTCACTCAGTGCTCCGACCAACACAGGAATAATAGTAAACTCATCCTTATGGCTTACAAGCAAAAGAAAAGAGGTTGTAATTCAAGTAACAGCTGAAGTTTTTTCAGGGCTTGCTAACTGCAATTGCAGAATGGTTTAGAAGGGCACTATTGAATTGAACATACAGTTAATTTGATAAGGTCGTACTAGGAAGTTGTTTCAGAACCTGAAACTACTTCAGTTTCAGAAAACAAATCCCCCCCCCAACAGTATTTATCTTTGCTGCAAAGTGAAAACACCAGGCAAACAAAAAGACAAGACACAATGAAACCAGCAAGAAAGCAAGAATGAAATTCTCCATGTATAGATGCTGCACAAATGTTGGGTAATTTTCCAACGTATATGAAAATGCTCAAGATAGCACCCAGATGTACACTGATCCTCCAGGGAAAATTACAAATACTATGGAAGAAAATATAAAAGATAATGATGGGGGGGGCGGGGAACCACTACAAATTGACAAAAATTATCACCTCTAAAGAAAAATTATTCAAAGTACTCATCTGAAATAGCAGGTGTAAACAGAACCCTGATTTCAAAATTAGTATTAAGGCTCTGGACAGACTTAAAATACCACAGGAAACATCTATTAGTATTTGAACTTCTTTCAGAGATGCTTTGCAAAAATGAAAAAAAAAAAAAATCAGCTATTGAGAAAGATTCATGAACGCATATCTAATATTAACTGTATTAAGTCAATACAAACATATAAAACTTTTTTATAAGGGGTGTTCCAATTTCATCATTCAGGTGTTTGCTCTGCTCACAGTTTCTATTATGGCAACTAATACATACAGCAACAGAGGGTCTCTGACCCTCTCCTCCACAAAGTTTTTATTGGGGGGGGGGGTGGAGGAGTGTGGGTATTATACATCATATAGAGTATTATATACCATAAAGGGTATTATTACTTCCTACTGCACTTCACATGTAGTTCAAACATTTAAGGCACATAATGCTCATTCTTGTAGAAGTAGTAATTAGCCCTAGTACCTTTCCATGGCTTTAGCAGTATAAGGCAAATGCATTTCAATACTGTGTTCATCTTCATCTGTCTGTAGGGACATACGCTCAAACATTCCAGTCTTCCACAATTCTCCATAAACTGAAATGAATTAAAGATTAATTTTTACTACTTTTTTTTAAAAAAAAAACAAACACTGTAAAGCAAGCTACAGTGTATCTTTATAAGAATAAGCCCACTGTAACCAATTACTTGCCTCCAAGGGCTGTCATCATAAACAACCTGTTTTTTAAATAAATTCAGGATTAAAATTATGTCCAAGTCATTAAGATGCAAACATATTTGATTCAGTTTACAAAATAAGCATGTTAAATCAGTGACCTTGTCAGTATATTGTGGAAGATTTTCAGTTATAATACAAAATTTAAGTAACACAAATAAAACACATTTGAACATATGCATGCACTTCCCCAGTCACTGAATTCTTATTTTCACAAATTACACCATCATAGGTTTAAAAAAAAAAAAAAAAAAGGAAACTGCTGATCAGCTGAGCCATTGCTGGATGTGTTACTATTTAATACAATTTATTATTAACAGAATCATGAAATCTAGGGACAGCAAAAACTGATTAATTAATCCACATTTTTAAGTTATCTTTTCTACTCTCAAGTGCACTTGGTGGTATGCAGAGTCATGTCTACATTTCAAAAACTCTCCACTGGATGAAGAATTAGATGTAGGGCTGTGCCTCCCTCTCCACTCCGTAAAGGAGTTCTAAGAAACCGAAACATTTGTTACCTAAGGGAATTTCTGCAGGCACTATGTAGAAAGCCTAAACTAACTTCCTTAATCACAGTCATGATGAAATAGCAATACATCTGCACTCATCAGCCCTTCTGAAAAAGGCACTGTATTATTTAGGTATACCTCAAAATACATGAAAGTCAAAATATCAAATTTATCTTGAAAGACTGGTATTTCATGAACTAACAGTTTTTAAGTTCTGCAGGTACTCTGCCAGTTAAAAAAAAAAAAAGTCACATGCAATAATGCATCCACGTAATAGCAGCTTTTTGTTCCTCTTTTAGAAATACACCAACTAAACCACTTTTTTTTTCCCAGACAGAATACTTCACAGAATAATGGAACAGGTGTGTAATGGGCTATTATTCAAATGTAACATTTATAAATTTTGAGAGCCCTTTTAAAGATCAGTTGTCAAGAGGCACACACTCTTAATGGGAAAGATATGCAAAGATTGAGAATTCTTTACTTGCAAGAGCAGGAGAGACGTTAAGGTTACGATATAGCAATGCCTGCAACCACCAGGGTCTTTCAGAAGTTAGCTTTCATTGCAGTAAACACCAACTTATACTGGTACGCCGCTTAAAAGCAATGAAGTGCCCAACAAGAGTCCTCAGCACTGCAGTACCACAGTTAATACTCGAGCCTCAGCAATCTTCAAGATGTAAGCTTTATCATGCACTTACTCTTTTGGTCAATTCGGAGATCATACAGAGGTGTTCTATAAATGTCCACACTGGAAAGTGCACATCGGGAAAGGGGCACGTGATGGGAAGGCCCAAGAATGAAAATTTTTCGGCTACAACAATTAACACAAAAGCCCACAATTTAGACAACTGCAATTGTACACAGACTTGGTTTAGAGCAACAAGTTCAATAAAAACGTACAAAGCGATACTTTCTGGTGGTTACCAAGAGAGGTTTACTCTGCTGCATCTAAGACCACAGATCAAATCCATGGCCTAGCCTTGCTCGGGATCTCAAAAACGATCGTGAGATCAGTTCGATAATGCTTCCCTTAGCCTTAGACCTCTTAAGCAGGTTACATATCAGAGGGCATTCATCAGCTAGAAATCTGTCTGACAGGGCTCATTTGGAGGCTGAACGATGTGTTACAGCCCCTTAGAACAGATTTTTGGATTCTCTCCTCGGACCAACACAACCTTCAGTTACACACCACGTTCAACAACGACAGGTATGTGCCCTCAAATCAGGATTATGGATTTAGCGTCCATTCGGAGCTTTTCATTTACTTGATTAGCCTTACTTCAGATTTCACCAAATTCAAATTTAAGTCATTATCACATGCTGTTTTTATCCAGCTATTGCATCAACAACATGGACTTGGACGGGCACCCGTTTGTAGCTTTAGCTGATAACGGCGAGCTTTCACACATCGTCATGATGTTATTTCATCAAGCCTCCTGGCTCTTGATTAGATGTTAAGGGTCTCCTGCCACAGGACTTAAAGAAAAGAAGAAAAAAAACCTATAGGAAATTCAGCTTTTCAGATTCAGGATCATATCATCTTGCTTCTGGAAGTGAACTAACAGGGTGGGAGACATATACAGATTTTTTTCTTTTTCCCCTTACACGTGGAGTACTATAGCAAGCTATACTAAAACACTAAAACTTTTCAGAGAGCTCATAAAACCAAAATATCCAAACATGCAATACTTCAGCTGGAAGATGAATGGCTGGCCAGTTTAAACCCATGTGGTAAACCAGCAAATGATCCAGAAAGTTCAATCAACTCCGTGTCACTGAACCTGGGGAATGCAACTTGTTCTAGAAATTTTAGAAAAACTAGTTATCTGTCACACTGTAAGTTATCTTCATTTTGTTTACAACAGAAAGAACCAAAACCATTGCCTTTGGAGAGCATTACAACACGTTATGTCATAAGCAACTGATAGACATAGCCAGTTTTTATATTAACATTGCAAAATACATACTTTGAGTAAATACTAGAGAAGTTTTAAATTTCTGTCATTTAAATAAATGTCACAGTCAGCAGAACACATAAGAATTATATTCTTTTAACCTAGAATAACTGGATTCGTATTTTCAGAGGCAGGTACAGACTACAGTAGTGTGTTGGGGTTTTTTTTTATTATTTTTATTTTTTTTTTAAACTGTCATGCTGTTAGAAACACAAGTCCATTTCAAATTATTACAGCAAGTAACTTTCACTGACTTCAAATATTATATACACACACTGGTCACTTTCTCCACAGCAGAAGAGAATCCTGGTAGCATTCAGCCCATAATCCTGCACTGAAAAACCAATGCAGAATCATGATCAAATATTTTAACATATGTAAAAACCAACCAAAACCTCCCAATGAAAACAAAAAAAAAGAAACAAAGACACTCTGCAACCAGAAAAAAAAAAACCAACTTGGGCTTTTATAAAAGCAGGAGAACATCAAGCAATGAAGTAAATTAAATGTTTTTACCTGCAAAAATAACACCTTTAACCCCTCCCTTCTAAAAAGTTAGTTATGAATAGTTCTCAATAATTTTTGAAAATACTGCTTTACATTTTAATTCTCAACAATACTATATTGGTTTTTTCTTTTGTAACATCCAAACAATTTGGATATATATAATGTTAAAACAGAAGGGATGAATAAAAGACTAAAAAGGGTACAAAATTAAAATTTGAGTACTTTGAGGTCTAAGAATGTAAAAAGAACATTCAGCTTCTCAGAAAATTGCAATGGCATTGCCTTACACTTTGTAAAGAAAAACTTTTATACTTACGTAATATTAGGATCCACTTGTTTGTAAGCATGGGCTGCACAAGATCCACAATAGGTATATCCTGCATGGCTGCAAATCAAGGTGTACAAAATGTTAGCACGTTAAATATCGTTTAATGTTTTAAATATGTTGATATTGCTATTAAATGTTAATATCTTAAATATACTTTGCCCCCAGTGAACTAGAAATAGTAAGAGTGATCCAAACTCCTGATACAGCTGAAGAGCACTGTTCCAGTACGAGGGATATATTTGTTAAAAAAACTATCAGTGACCATTTACTTGAAAGTTGGTAAGTAAGCCTCCAGATGAAAGCACCTTTCGTTACTCGTGAAGGATAGAGGCAGGCAGGCTACACAACTGCATACTATCAGAAGCTCATGATAATGCTAAGGGTGCAGCCAGGGGACAAGGGAATAACAAGATGCTGGAGAAAGCTCTTCTAACCACACTCCAGTAACGGAATACAATGACAGTAGAGGGGTCTGGCAAAGAGAGACTAGATGTTACAGCAGATAAAGAAAATAAAAATGCTCTGTCATTGAAGAAGAATACCTCAGGAACAGAATGAATAGGCACAAGAAAAGGAGTGGAACGCAGCACAGTAGCTTTTCCTGCAGAGAACGCGACATATGCTTTATCATTTCCTATTACTCCAGCCTGGAGCCTTTCTCGACCCATGTTTCTATCTATGCTCCAAAACCATTCATAATTATTCTGACTGCTTGTTTCAAATCTTAACACCTGTTCCATTCAAGACTGTTAAAAACAGAAGAAGATTCAGTTTACAGTTCTAAAAGCATTAATTCCAGAGAACGTTCATTCCCCAGGGTCCCAAGGCCAAGTGGTGGAGAACAGCTCATGGTCACTCAGCAGCATGTCCACCGCAGAAGGCTATGTCCACACTGTCCAGCGCTTGGGCCACATTGTTTCTGGAGCACCTGTGACCCTAGTTTAGGTTAGACATTAGGAAAAATGTTTTCAATGAAAGGGTTGTCAGGCTCTGGAATGGGCTGCCCAGGGAAGTGGTTGAGTCCCCATCCCTGGAGGTGTTTAAAAGATGGGCAGACGAGGTGCTTAGGGACATGCTTTAGTGGTGGGATGGCAGGGTTAGGTCAACGGTTGGACTTGATGATCTTAAAGGTCTTTTCCAACCTAAATGATTCTATATTCTATGTTTTAAAACCTTTTCAGATGGTCTTTTTACACAATGACACCGAGAATGATACATACTCCAAGTCCTGGGACATATAGGATATTTGAAGATACAAGCTCCCCATCGACAGCATTGGAGGATTTTATATTTATTCATATGTATGTATGCATAAATGCATGTATACACACCCACAGAACGACACATCCAGCAAGTTACCCTGAAAATTAGCCTGGGGTTTTACTTCAGTGTCACTTACCTCAGTCATTCTGAAGAGCTCAGAGAGGCACTAACATACATGCTAAGGGGATAAACAGGAGACTGAAACTTTGTGAACCAGCATGGTAGGTTATGATAATGTTGACAGAGCCTTCTGAAAGGTTCCCTCTGCTACAGGCTTTTTCAGTCTTTTGTAAAAAATATTAGCCATATCCCACTTTATGGGTGGGAAAACAAAGGCACAGTTAATGAAACAATTTGGTGAGACCATGGGACCTTTTTCCAGCAGTTCTGGAAAAATAACCCAGGTTACCTGATCTGCAGCTGAAAGGCCTTTGTCCAGACATTCCTGTGAGAAACACTAAGGCAGATTTGGGACAATTTCTTCTGCACATTCAATACTATTATGGAATACTTCAAACATCATGTCAACGCTATGTCAGTACAGGAAAAACATCATTTTTAAGGTGCTTTTTCTAGCATTTCCTTCCAACTCCCAATAAATTGGAATGACCCAACATACTTTTCTTATTATATGCCTCGACCATCTTCAGTAAATTGAATTTTACCTAAATAGTTTAGATGATCCCTGTTTCTCCTGTGGACAAAAATACCCAAACAGAACCAAACTAAAATAACAAAAGTAAACCATTATGAATAGCTGAATAGTGTTTCATTACTTTTGTTTTAAGCTTTGCCAAACTTTGATTTGGAGGCGATGTTTTGTTGGGGTTTGGAGGTTTGGGATTTTTTTTTTTAATATGCATAGCTGTTATATACTACAAGTGCACTGAAAGAGCTGTCATCTTTGGACTACCACTCCACTAATACACCTCTTTATCTGTCTTACTGGATCACAAGTGCATGTTATGTCTTCAGTCCGTCAGCGAAAGGAAACTAATCATATATCAAAATGTGTACAGATTTCTTCCATTCCATGCCATATCCAGAATACTTATTTAGGAACCATGACATTTTTTTCAGCTAAAAGTTAGCTTTCACCAGTTTTCAAAATCACTCAAAATAAAGAAGCATTTAACTAATCGAGTATTATATATACTAAAAACAGATTTCAAACTTACGGTGCAATAATGGCTCTAGCAGGTCTCTTTGTGGACTGTACTTGAGAAAGCCAACCTTCTAGTTGTGCATTCAGCTGGGGTCCTATGAAGAGACAGGGAAATACTTAAGCCATAAAGGAATCTAAAATACCTCAAGAATTAACAAGTAAAGTCCAAAGTCCAATAGATTTAAAATCACCTTAAAAATCAAAGCATGTGTTTAAATCTCAAAAGAAAAAAAAAAAAGTAAACCCAACACGCCTGTAATGTTGAGGGTTACAGTAGGAAAGTTTCAACCTCCCAGTCCAGGAAATTCATTTATTGTACATCCAAACACACAGTTACTGTTTCTTGCCCTGTGGACTGATGCACATACCATTTCATCACTAGAAAGGACGGTTGCTGATCTCAAAAGGGAGGCTAACAGATGATTGATTCTTCTGGTAATCGTATTTGCAGAATTCAGAAGTAAAAAGTTAAGATGACCTATACCAAGAAAGCCCGATATGGGAAGATGATATACTACAAAGACCTTACATACTGACATGATAGCCAATGCCTCTGGTATTTAGTCCTTTATTATTATCAAGCAAGCACAAGAGCAGAACACAAAGCACACTGTAACTGGAAAAACTGTAAATACACAGGAAAAAGCTTAAAGTGAGAAGACACCATGTTTATACTCATGCCTTAACAACTTCCAATCAATCAACAGATACTGTAAGTACTTAAACTTCTTGGCAACAATAATTTTGATAATTGGCCAATCCAATGCCTTCTAGAAATACAACATTAAAAAAAAAAAACCCAACAACATTTTGGTTATTTCCCATCACAAAGAAAACTTTTTGATGTAAAGCTATTCCTGAAGAAGCAAGTCTGCCAAATACAGTGCAACGTTCTTTATATTAAAGAACACAAAACCAACTTTCAGGTAGGATTCATTCAGCTGCTGTTGTTAAGAGTAACATATCATTAACAAAGACAAAAATACATGCAGTTTTTTCAGTTGACACTATGTTTTTGACAGAACCGTGTGTCAGCAGAGTTTATCCCTAAAGTATGGCGCAGTAAGCTGCTTTTCTTCTACCAGGCACATTGTAGATTTTTGTGTCTTCCCCATGCAGGTGTAAAATACCAACTGCCAGAAGAAGTCAAAACCAAATGAAATACCTGAAACTATTTCACAGCTACGTTTCAAACAGCCCAGACCTCAAGCTGACAGCTCTCCAAAGAGCTGACAAGAACTACAGAGAATGGGAGTAAAGATGTCAGCTTTTGCAGAACCCAATCAATCACTCACCAATGATAGCCAAAAAGCTTTCTCTAGAAAACCCAGGGGGGGTGTTGACAAAGCCAATGTTTTTTATACAAAACTTAAGTTCATGTGTTTCATGAAAAAAAGGATGACTTCTGTGGCTGTGAAGAACCCTACCGTCTTACATGAAGAAGGTGAACTAGTGCAACACCCTTTCCCTAAGCCTACAATCACCTTGGATGCCTTAGTTGCTGTCTACAACACTGCTGTAATACAGTGACTTTGTGAAACGATGAAATTGTCCAAAAAAACCCAAACACACATCAGTTCTGTTCTGCTGATTCTGTTGCTTAGGGAAATTACAAGCAGCAGAGACATGCAATAGAGATAAGGATAATGACATCCTAGAAAATGGAGGCTGTTGGGGAAGCTAAGTAAAAATAAATAGATCTCTCTTTCCATCCTCTTTCTAAGCTATTACGAGACTAACAAAACAGTATTCTATTACAGTCGTACTGCTTTTATTTTTATACACTTAAGAGCAAAGACACAAATCACTTAAAAAATTCGACTTCCTAGTCCTCCCCATGTATGTAGAAAGATAAAGTGCTTTCTGAATGAAGCTCTCTAAGAGCACACAATTTTATTTTTTTTTTTTTTCCAAACACCTAATACTCAGAGACTTAAAACAAAACCTGGCTCTGCCCCACCTGACCCCTTCTCCTCAAAGAAGATCCACAGGCAGTACAGCAGCAGAAGGGCCAGAAGCCCTCAAGCAAAGCAAGACAGCCTTGGGCCTCTCCTCCCCAGCAAGGCATGGTGCTTGGCCTTCCTCCAGCCCTTCTTTAGCAAGGAGTTTTGATTAAGAAGGTGGTTAAGGCCTTTTGTCTTTGGTTAAGACAAAGCAGGTAACTTGCTGAACGGTTTAAAGACAAAGTTCAGAATCTCTGGTAATTTCCTAAAATTCCATATGATTGTTCAAATCTGGCCAAAACTTCTGATCTCGCAGTGTAGTAGCAGGGTAAGATGCCCAGGTTTGCTTAGCCTGCTACTACAGACACATCTCTGACAAAGTAACAAATATTTTTTCCCTAGAGTCAGTAAAATAACAGATCTGTATGACCCAAGGGATGAAACTTCTCTCCGTGTTTACTTAAGGACTAGGCAATGCATATGGTCTCAGGTTTTTTCCCCTTTAATGCAACTACAAGGTGCCTTTTTAAACCACTAACTGCGACCTAATGCAAGTTTCCATATCAACTGATACTTATTTGTACTATTTTAATAAAACAGAATCAAATTTCCCTTTCCAAAGAACTAACAGAAAGAGAGAATGGAGAGTACAACATATTCCCCTGACCTTTTAGCTGGGGGGGGGGGGGAAGGGGACAAAAAAAACCCCAAATCAAAAGCACCCATGTGAACTGACAGGGGTATAGCCTACCTGCAGCTTCCTATGCTTAAATCTAAGGGGATATTCTAAAAGTGGAAATTTATGGTTATCAAATTAACATCAACTTTTTATTGAAGTGTTCAGCGGGGTTTTTCTTCCATTTTCTTAAACATGACTGTGCTTAAGGCTAGAGTCAAAATATTTGAATTGGATATACAAAATATAAATAAACCCACATTATCACAGTAGATATGCTCTGCCATATGGAATTGTATTATAGGAGATGAGTAGCTTCTTCATGAAGAGCTCTGCAAGTAAGTTTTGTTCATATGTAAATTAAGTTAAACTGCAAAAAAAGTCTTTGCAAAGAGATAACTGAAGTAAATACCCATCTCCTAAGCTGAAAGCATGGGTGAGGAATATTGCTGCTGCCTACGGATGCTCCTGCCGCAGTGGTGGGAAGTAGGAGAGGTCCCTGCACCTCCAGCCGCAGGTGGGACACCCAGCTTGAGAAAGTTGGCAGGATGAACACAATGGGGTTTTTAAGGGTAACCCAGGCAGAAGGACAGAAAGCCTTACGGATGCAACTTCTGGATGCAGCAGTCAATACACTTCAGCATTAATACCCTAAGATCAGACCTTCTATTGATGAAAGGAAGATTAAGCAGCAAAATATGAGCTTCGCTGAAGCACGTAACATTGAGATGTACGTTTCAATCCTATGAAGTAAGGTATAAATATAGGTATGTAACTAAATAATGCTGACATTATTTGTGGATATTTCACATCCAGTTTTGTTTTTGAATCTGGCAGAAGTGATGCCAAATTAAAAATAATGGCAAGCGCAGAGCAAGACTCCACCAGACAAATTTATGAATACAGCTACAGGCAGAGTTTATTCAAACATCTTGCCCACAAGGCTAAATTATTTTTACAGTCAACATTATCCCCTCACAAAACACAAGAAGGAATTCTTCCACATTAAACACGTCTTTGTGTTATTATTCATTGGGTAACACTGGCACATCTGGTAGTCACATGCTTAGGTTCATCACCTCCATTTACAGCTGTCGCAGTCCAAGCTTTTGTGAGTTAAGCCAAACCAGCACATTCCTTCCAGAGCCAAGCTCCCCTCCTGGCATGAGACCCAAGTGCTTCTATACCAAGGGTCAACACAACATAATGGACACTTGCTCCTGTCCCAGCAGCCACCGCTACTAGTGTGAAACCCACCTTTTCAGATTGGTAAGGAAAGGAAGACATGGTGCTTGCTCCAAAACCTCAGTCTCAGTGAATGCTTCTTTTACTAGAAGAGCATAAGCCTCACCTAAAATTCTGAGCAGCACGTGAAAAGACCGCTCAGGTCTCCCTCGGCTGCACGTGTACAGCAATTGCAGCAATGCCGGTAACCTGGAGCACAACAACAATAATGCTGCAGTCTCCAGCTTTTACACTTCTACTTAACAGCTTTTACTTGTCTAAGCATGTCTCCTACCCTATGGGAGTCAACATTTTTTCCTGAGCCTTACTCCTTTTATCTTTTCATTACCCATAGATTACAAAGTCCACACCTCAAAAAAACTTTAATAAATACTAGAGCGTATGTACTAAGATGTAAATAAGTCTTTATTCTTGTAGGGTGTTAAGGTAAGTAACAGTGAAACCTTGGGGGCTGGCACACTATTAGTTTAACAACTGGAACTAAGGGAACTCCTGTCTTCACAACTTTGAAGGTGAATCCAAAACATTTAATTCAATTGTCAGGCAAATTCCAATCTGAAAAGTGACAGAGGACTAACCAGTTTCTTAGCTAAAACCGCAGAAAGTATAATGATTGTTTTGAAGAACACAGGTCCCACTTGAGGGAAAAAAAAAATAAAAATATCTTTGTTTCTCACTGCAACAAAAGCTAAATCCTTGAATAAAGAACAAGTTTTATCTGTGCAAAGACGAGGATGTGTCAGGAATAGAAGGTGATTTCCAACAACTCATGTTGATGAGCACATTCTCTGCTGCTGGCATATACTCTCTTCCAATACTGAATACTGATGAAATGCTGAAATCAGCCTATAAAAGCAAGGCAGAAATTTACTTATGCAAAGTATAGGACTGGGGGAGGGGGGAAATTAAGACACAAATAAAAGTTACACCGATGCTACATAAACTCCTATTATACACACTGTAAGATGAACATAAAACAGCAGGTAATGCTTGAATGGGGGAAAATAAAACTGAAGCCACTTTCAACGGTAACGTTGAAATCTGCTTTGGTGGCAGTTCTCACTTGCATGTCCCAGTTTTCCAGTACTTCACTAGCTCTTTTATTTCCTTTACTTAAAGTTATTAGGAAATAAATAATCAAACACTAACTCCACTCGTTAAGAATATCAAACAACATGCACCTACCTAGCTTTATAAAAAACCTTCCCAGTTAAGTCATTCAGAGATCCAAAGAAATGACCTTCTGTTTTTATAGCTCTGAGGAAGTGATTTTGGCTTTAGTATATCCTAAATATAACCTGAATTTGTGAAAGTATTCACTAGGTGATAACTTGCAGGCCTATTTTAATAATACCAGGACTGCACCAAATGTAAAGCTTGTTTTCAATTCCAGTTGTATAGAAGTTGAATCTACATTCTTTACTTGTAGTATCTTGATTCTGACTGTAATTAAGTGATTCAGCTAGAAATAATAGCCTGCAAATTGTATTTTAAATTATTCCGGTATACTTTTGCAGTATACAATGTTAGATATTACAGTCTGCATATTAATATTACATACCATGATTAATTCATAAGAGCCAGCAATGACACATCCACTTTCCCCATAAAATGTCTAAAAAAAAAAAGATAGAAGACCAAAGGAAGAGAAACATTACATTTAGTATTTAATATTGGAAAGCAAATACTTACAAATTTGCAAAACACTGTGATCAATTGTTCAGATTGCAAAGTAAGAACTTAAGTTAACAGCTGTATTTGCAATGCTCCAGTTAACGTCGCAACATTAGGATTCCATGATCAATACATTAATTATCCTGCTACTGCAGAAAGCTCCTTTCACTACAACAGAGATCAGGTCCAAACTTTCTCTCATTTCAGTGACCCCCACGTTTTTTACATTTTGTCCTGGATCCATTTGTCCGTGACCATCTACAAACAACATGGCGATTCATTACTTGTACATTACATTTATGAATGAGCCACGGTGAGT
This sequence comes from Gorsachius magnificus, assembly GCA_034008185.1. NCBI lineage: Eukaryota > Metazoa > Chordata > Aves > Pelecaniformes > Ardeidae > Gorsachius > Gorsachius magnificus. The sequence continues at coordinate 7,716,624 of CM067083.1, read as the reverse complement.
TATTCCGATTTTGGGGAACATGCCAGGGTTCCTGGCACACCAGAGTCAAGCACTTTCAAAAGAAGACTCTTTCACGATATAGCGACCATCGTCCTCAACGCCACGCCTGCATTCGTGGTCTAACACCACACATGACTGCACACACTATTCCCTTCTAGCCACTTCAGCTGCTGCAGGGCCTCAGATCTAACACGCTACAGAGAAGGGTTCCTGCTCTAAGTAAGTTAAGGTCGGACGCAGCCGCTCTGAGGGTCACTGAAAGCCACCCCACCAGCAGCGTTTGCCCTCAGAAACCATGGGCAGCAGATTACACGTATTCAGCAACACCATGGCAGAGCAGGAACAGCTGTAACCAACGCACACGCTTTCTCTGATGCTGATGAGAAATTCCAGCTCGCGCCAACAAGCATGCAAGTGGTGGGCTGACCTCATTATTCATGAAAATGGACACTTTTATGTCACTCTACAGGCCCCCCCCCCCAAGCCCCAGAAGGTGCAAATGAGAAAAGCTGTACTATCTCAGCATCACAATTCTATTGCACGTTGATGCTGGCTATCTCAGAGCTATTAACAGAGTTTGTGGGTTTTGGCATCAGAAAAATCAGTACTTGGTACAAAGGCAGTAAAAAAGCATTACTGCAGGCTTTATTGGGGATTACAAAGGAGTAAAAGAGACTGCAAACAGGCTAAAACAGTGGCCAACTTTGAGAGGAACATCGTTTCTTAACAGATCATTCATGGCACACATCTGCCTTTTCATTTATTTTCTGATCTGCAGAAGTTCTTTGAAGTATTATCCTTTCCAGCTGACCTAGACACCATCATGCAGACCTCAGCCCAAAAGACAAGGCCTGAACATCCCTGTCCACATGACAGCCAGTTATTCAGAAGTTCTGGCGTTTCTTGTCTAAACAAGTTAGAAGCTTAATCCTTACAAATGCCAGCAACAAGACTTCAGTGCCTACCTCCTTTGGGGTTCTTTTACTTACAAGCCAGGGCAGCAGAAAACCAGCTCTGATCACGACTACCATAAGGTTTGAACTCTCTTCAAACATTTATGTGGAGACAGACCATTTTACTTGGCTCATCATAAAAAAACAGCTTTGAAGACAATAAGCGCAATGGCTTTTCAAGTCATCACAGCAATTATTCTGCCAATTCACATTTGCATCAATAAGCATATGGCAATTAAGGTTCTCCTAGTTCAAATGGCTTGGCATAGGCTACCAGAAAACACACCTCTGACCACTGTGGCTTGGTCAGGGAAAACAAGAGAAATAAGCCATACCCAATACAGTGACAAACTCGTTTTGCAGGGCATGTTTCAGATAATGTAGTATTGTTATTCACAGGCACTCTCAATTTGCTTTTACTCACATGATTTGGAATAGCTTACTAAAAGCCCCTTGTGTTTTGTGTTATCAGCATGCCACTGAGTGGGGAAAAGTTGAGGCAAGAAGCCTTAGCAAACACTTTAATGAAGAGTGGGACAGTATTCAGTTAGCACCTCCAGGAGCCAGGCAAGGCAGGCCAGCTGCCAGTGAATAAACCATGTTAGGCCCTAATGAGCGACATCTCACTTGTCATGCCATGCTATACAGGAAGAAAGATATACATACGCTAATGTTTATTTTCATTTCAGGAACGTATGGATTGATACCCCACAGAATTGCCCAGCACTTACAGAACCTACTCACGTGGAGGAGTAGGTCGAGAGTGAGCATCCACACCCTGTCCTGCAAATAGTCCATGCTCAGGACAGTGTGTCATTCCTGTTATATTTCAGCTGCTCCTTTTGTATCTAGGAATGTATCTGTCCCGCGTTCAAAATCATGGAAAATTATGCCATTTTTGTTTCAAGTTGTCCTTAATCTTCCCCTTCCCCCTGCTGGTCAAAATCAATTTCTCAAGAGGTCTGGATGCTAGGAGGTTGAATTAACCCAGCAGGAATGGGACTTTCTTCCAAAAATAAATCAGAGTGTAGTATTTTTCACCACACAACAGTGATACTTTTTTTTTTTTAAACAATCTACATGACAGCAGCACAACAGGGTGGTACTTTTATTTACACGGTATGCCTTTATTCATTTTTTGCACGTGTTTTTAGCAACCACCATGCACCAGGCTGCTAGTCCACAAAAGCAATGGCATACCACATACCACCTTTAACTTTTTTTAAAAGCAGACATATAGATCAAGGTCTGCAAGTGAAAAAATAGGTTATTTAGACCAGTGGCCTACTATAATCAATGGTCACAGCACCCTTTCACTTCGGAAGCTCAGCTGTAAAGCTTCCCATATTCGGTGCTAATGCTAAGTAGGAGGAGGAACAACTGACCAGACAGACTTCATTGTTAGTGCGCTGCCAGACAAACGCTCCACAGGTCCACATCTAAAGTCCATTAAGATGCTACACAGACTGATGGGGAACGAACATGAGCTTCCCCACACCAAGAATTCTAGAGAGGATATGATGGTAATTTTGGTCAAATTTTTCATACTGAACTCAACTGCAGAAACTTCCTTAAGGAACTTGCTTTTGAAATTTTTCTTTACAACAGCTCATTATGGATGAAGAACACATGGGAAACCACCGTGAAGCCCATCTTCCCCTCCCCACCCCCCTCCTCAGCTTCATCAAGTGAGTAGGAAGCGGTGAGCTTTCTGCCTGGGACCTCACTTTCCCTCCAATAACAACAAGGTTGTTTACTTACAGTTAGACATGACGTTCAAACGTGAACATGCCTGGATGTGCATAATTGCAGAGCCAGTCTCACCTGCTCTAAAATTTTAATTAGCATCATACAATTAGGTGATGTATTCGCACTAGAATGTAATGCATGTTTATATTTTCCAAGGCAGAACATAAGCAGTGTGTATAACATAGCTGGAGAAAATAGGGGAGTGAGGGTCTAATTTCAGCTGAAGCAACTGCTGCCCAACAGAAATGAGCAGTCTCTCAAGACACATGGTATTTCTTCTAAACCCTCTTACATACGTTGTACCCTCCATGAAGAGTTACTACTTCATGGAGTAAGCTCCCTCTTACTTGGTTGTGGCTTCACCTCTGATATTGCTTCCACTCCTGCAGCACAGAGGAGCCAGTTAATCCAGTTCAAGAATATCCGTCTGGCCACAAAAGCTGGTTTGCATTCTGGATCCATCCTTTGTCCTCTTTTCCCTCAGCTGGCTTCAGCCCTTCTTTCTCAGGGCTGACTTCTACAGCCAGATCTCGCAGATACAATTTTTATTTTTTTTTTTTTTTTTTTTAAACATAGCAATGGGTGCTCTACTTTTGCAGTCAATCCCCCCCCAATCCAGGATGCCATGCATCATCCTGGATGTTTTGTTGATGTTTTACCCTCAGCTCCCAGGTGCTTCAGGATAAAATGCCACTTGAAAACCTCATCCTCACACAGCCTCTTTAAAATGCTTTCAGACATAATGATTTTGAACACATCCTTCAAAAATCACGTTTCCCATTACCCTTTCAGATGTGGTCATCTTAACTATGGAGCAGGATGAGGGTTTCCAGAGCATCTACTTGCCCTGTGTAATCAAACTCAGGTCTGTAGAAAGAGAGCAGTTTTCAGGAAACGGAAAGCTTAAATGCTAACCAGTTTATATATAACCCAGCAAATCGCTTCTGTGCCGAGACGGTAAGCACAAAGAGAGTAGGTAGGAGGACCTGACAACATGATCCCCGGAGAATCGCAGGAAGGCACTGAAGAACTATCACAATTCAAACTCGAATCCCTGCCTCAGCCCCATCCTTGAAGCTATGCAGGTTGAAACCATGTGGTAAAATCCAGACTTTCTTCAAGCAGTAGGACTGAGGAAACGAGCCTGTGTTACCAGTTTGAAATATCAACTGACACATGAGTTTGGCCTAAAATACAGGAAGTTTTAAAGTTAAGTCTCTGGTGAACACATACCCTCTTGGAACCTGTTTGTTTCCTCTTGAGTTTTGATGGACCCTCCTAAATGGCACACAAAATTAGCTTCCAAGCAACAAATAGTGGGTAGTCCCCATCTTGCAGGGAAAATTCCTGCTCTCGCGTGTCCTATGTAAACAGCACAAGATAGTTCTACAGCAAGAGATATAAATAATGCTCTTTTCTTGTTTAAGAAAAGCCCTGCTAAGGAAAACAAAACACCCTTCTCAAAACTCCAGCTGATGCAACATCAACCACTTATCCCCACCACACAGGCTTTAACAGTTACAGTTTAACTTGTCAGAAGTACAGTCACCATAACTTGTTACAACATGATTCAGTTTTTGGTTTTTTTCATGTGTAAGTGTCTGGGCAACCATCCCACACCTCCTCAACAAGCAATGCCCAGAAGGCTGCCCAAAAGCAAGGGGAGCAACATGCTTTTGGATGTCCTACTACAGACAAGTAGGACTGGCCCAACTAGTCACACAGACTTACCAGGGTGTAGCCTAACAAAATTACACACTGAATTTGTTTGGAAAAGAAAATAGCCAACACAGCACCTATGCCTCTTAAATGAATTATGGAAAAAAAATGAAAATTCTTATTTGCAAGCATGCAGCAGTAATTTGGTACGAAGTCCAATATGAAACAAACTACAAAATGTATGCATAAGCTCCTCCAGCCATTCCACATCGCAAATCAATTTTCTGCCTTATTCATAAATGAAAATATAAATAGCACAAGCAAGTTAGGGAAACGTTACCACAAAGCTTCGATGTTTGATGTCTTTGCATGTGTTTACATCTATACTTTTGATGTGATTTTGTTTGCTTTCTATAAAGAGAGTACTACCTACCTTTCTAGACCCTTGGAAAAAACTGTAATTGCAAGCTATTGATGCTGGACGAAGATTTGAGACCAGTTTTGTAATGGACCTAACAGTTATCTTTGGAATATTAAACTCAGAAGGAAAACAATCATCCTCTATTGTTGTCTCGAAACTGCCTACCCACCATTTGAAGCCCGGCTACTTATCTCACAATCTGCCTCTTCCTGTGTTACACGCCTCCCAGTATTTAATTTCTTCCCTTTCAATTTCTGCCTCGTTCATTAATTTGTGGAGAAGAGGGGAAACTGCACCTATTAGAGCCAAGAAAAGTGTATGACTTTTCACATCTAGTTCTTCTCAAATGTCAGTTTAGGATCCTGAATGCATCCCTTTACTTTTTTTAAAATTGTATCCCTCCCTCTGAACAAGTCTTTATGGCAGCCTCTTCTTCATCTAAGCTTGTTCACCTGCAGTTTTGGAACGATCTTTACTCCTGAGGCCAGTAAAAGACCATGTCTTGCAAATCTCCTTAATAACAGCTCCCAAAATACAAATGTGCATCCTATCCGCAACAGCAGAGTTCTGCCCCAAAAACCCAACAAAGCTTATTTCCAAATATAGGTGCTATCAACCCACTATTACAGATTTCTGTCTTTTTTGGGGAGGGTGAGGGGAGCGATAGTCCTCCCCCCAACACACCGTGTCTTTCTTCTATTCTTTTTCTGCAAATAGCTCATTTTTAAACAGTCAGAGCCCATTCTGTACTCCTGCTTTAGAACTTTTCACCACTGCTAGAGAAAGCGCTCTGGAAGGAAAGACAGAAGCTCATCTGGGACTACAAGAAATTAAATAAACCTCCTTATTTCCCCCCCCACCCGCATCCCCTGCCTTCTCACCCCGCAAAACATCCCAGACATCCCGTATTCATTCGGGGGGGGGGGGGGGGGGAAATCAAACCACAAACAAAAAAAAAAACCCCAGTAAACTAACAAAAAACCCAAAACCAAACCGAAGAGCGTTCCAAAACGCCGAAATCTGTTCGTGCGCTCTCCCAGCGGTGAAGTGCAGCCCCGGGCACGCCACAGGGGCCGGCCCCGCCACCGCTGCCTTCAGACACGAAGTTGCAGCGAGGCGCGGCTCCAGCGCAGGGGCAGGCACCCGCGGAACACCCGGGGGGGGGGGGGGGGGCGGGCGATCCAGCCCTCCCCGCGCAAGAACACCGGTTTTCCAGCGAGAGGCGCCGCTGCCCCGCTACGGGCAGCCGGGCTGGGCCAGGCCGGCGGCGGCGGGCAGGTGTGCCCAGCTCCCCGAGACGCACGCTACGGCCACCGGGTGCGCGGCGGCGGCACCCCCGCCCCGGCTCTGCCCGCCCCCCCAGCGGCCGGGCCCGGCAGCCACCCAGACCCCCCCCCCTCAGCCGCTCACCGGGCCCGGGAGGGCCGCGGCCCCTGGCTCCCCCCCCGCCATGTGCCGGCCGCGCCGGCGGGGGCGGGGCCGGCGGCCCCTCCCCGCACCCGGTACCGGCCCCGGCCCCAGCCGCGGCCCCGGCGGCGGAAAGTGCTGATTCAGCCCCCGCCCCCCGCCCCCCGCCCCCGGCGGCGCTGCGGGCCGCGGCGCCGGTACCTGAGGCGGTGTACCAGCTGCCGGCGTGGCTGGCCTCCCGGCAGAGCACCCGGTTGGACATCTTGGTGCCGGAGCCGCCTATGGTGTTCGGGGGAGGCGGTGGGGGACGGGGGCGGGGGCGGCGGCGGCGCCCCCCCCCGGGGCGCGTTGCCGGGCTCGGCCGCAGGTGGTCGCCCCGCGGGGGGGGGAAGGGGGGGGCGCGGGGACAAAGCCCGAGGCCGCCGCCGCCAACTCCGCGCTGGCAGGTGGGGGGGCGCGGAGAGAAGGAGGCCGCGGCAGCGACTGGGTTTGGCCCGGCTCGGCTCCCGTGGACTAGGGGCCGCACAGGCGCCGCCCCCCATTGGGCACGAAAGCAAAAGCCTCGCCGCCATTGGCCGCGCTCCTTCGCCGTTCCCGCCCACCGCTTTGACAAGCCCGGAATGGAGCGGCGCCGCCTCGGGGGGGGAGAAGGCGGGGTTCGAAGGGAGAGTCCCCTTCGGATTGGCCGGCCGCGTTGCCGTGGCGATCGCTTCTGGCCTCGCTGATTGGCGGGGCCGTGTCTCCGTGGTGGAAGGGAAGATTACGAGTGCAGGTCAGATGAGGGGAGGCCGGTCTGGGGGGGCCGAGGGGGAGCTCCGCCCCGCCCCGCGCGCCCCCCCCCCCCCCCCGGGGGGGGGGGCGGTTACCCTCACGCGGCGCCGCCGTTGGGGGCGCGCGGCCGCCGGGCCCGGCTCTCAGCCGCGGCGGCTCAGGGAGCGGTTTGAGGGGCGCGGAAGCGCGGCCGGTGGCTGGAGCCCCCCCCTCCGGCACGGCGCGGCAGGCCCCTGCCTCAGAGGCCGGGGCAGGAGGTGAGGGTGGGCGGTGTTCTCGGGAGCGAAGCAGCGCTTCTCTGGTGCCTGGGGGTCGCCCCCTTGCTGTGAGGAGAACACAGTGCAGCCTCCGGTGCCGCCTCCCCCTTCCCCCCCGTCCCCGGTTACGGGCTGTGGGAGCGGTTCGGGGTTTGAGGGCTCGGGGGGCAGAGCGGCGTTCCCCAAAGGCAGCGGTGTTGGGCTGAGGGAGCGGGGGGTTCGCTAGGCTGACGCTCCCTGTTTCCGAGCCGGCCCAGTTCCGTTCCTGCGCCTCCCTGCCCGCTCCGTTACGGCTTCGGTACCGTGGCGTGCAGCGAGAGCTGCGGGAGTACGTTTGTGTAGAAGTCTCCAATTCTTTTCAGCTTAATCCATCCCCGCCTCTTTAATTTTTTTTTTTTATTTTTTTTTATTAGCTTCGTGAATGGACTGCTGCTATGGAGACCTCAAGTATAGCTCAAAGTAGCTAATAAGGCAGAACTGGAAAGGGGAGTATGGCCCAGTACAAAAGGGGGGAAGGGAAAAAAGCAATTTTAGCCACTGACGTATGAGGTGCAACCAGGGGAGAAGGAAGCCACAACAGGAGAGATGAGGGGCTGCAGCCATTAAGGTATTAAGGCCGATTGGTGCTTTGTGAGGTTGAAAATGTATGGGCCAGGTCAGGAAGCAAATTCTCCCTCTCCCCCTTGTCATTTTATTATTCAAAAAGGCCTCCAGCCAATTACAATGCATGCAAAATAGAGAGCTTTTTGTTTCAGGTTTTTATTTTAAACAGTAAAAGGGAACGGGATGGGGGAGAACAAAGGCATTGTTTGCAGTATGTCTTGAAGATCAAAAAGGCTCGTGCTGCAGAGAAATGGCTGATGTCATTTTTAGCAGCGAGTGATCCTCCTCTGCACCCATGACACTGGCCTCCCAATGCAGCTGAGGGGCAATAAAGGACTGGAGTCTCCAGTTAATATTTGTAATAGGTTGTTGTGAGGAAATAGGGCCTGACTATCCCAGCAAATGTTGTAACATTTTATGTGGCCTTCACTGCTCTATCCATCCTTATAGTATTCCATTGTTATTTTACAAATAGTGTGTTGAAAAAGGTTAATGTGGATTACAACTGGTGTCTAGATGGGAAGAACTATCCTGCCTGACTGCTTTAACATAAAACTGTATTGGCAGTTGTGATACCCATTTATAACTCTCAAATTTTTACATAAACTTCAGTACTGGGAATAATTGCTGAACTGACTACTAATCCCTCAATAAGGTAACTACATGCAGCAGATGATAAATTTTACTCCATGGGGAAAAATAAATGTGATTCTATACTTACAAAAAAAGGTCATGCCAGCATATAGTTCAAGTTTTTGACCCACCATTGTCCCACAGTCCACCAAGAACAGTTAGAGGAGGCTGCTAGAAGGAACATCTTAGGGGAACTGGAGGTTAAAATAGTTTTTAATTATCTGGTATTCTCTTCTACCATTTAGAGGAAGAGTTTTCGTCTCCTCTAAGCACTTTTCCAATGAAAATGAAGTATAAGAACTTCTAAGTGGTAATCTAGACAGTTTAATGAGTTAAACCAAAAGTATTTTCTTTTGGGTTTACTACCTTTATGTAGTGGGTTTTTTCCTTTTCAGTTTGCCTTTTAATTTATTTTTTTTTTATAATTTTTTGTCGTTGTTGCTGGATCCCTTTTCTCCTTGTGCTTCCTTTTTAAATTTCCATCTCCCTTAACCTTTCTTTCTTTGTGTGTAGTTTTCTTCTCACCTAGACAAGGTATAGATTAGGATAAAGTTTTTATTTTATGTGATGTGAATGTAGTGTCCATAAAGATGCAGCGGAACAGCTGCAGCTCAGTGTTAGCACGTCATAGAAAGCACAGGCTTTGTTGCTAATCCTTAGATTGTGGCGTGTGCCACAAACACTGTGGCAGCCTGTTTTCTGGTGAATTTCTGTCCTCCTCTGTTATCCACTAGCACTCCCAATCCAGAGCCCAGTGAAGCTGGAGGACATCCTCCTCAGTTTCTGCCTGTTCCTGCCAAAGCTTGTCATCCATAGTACTACAGGAGGAATTCCTGCTGTTTCCACTAGCAAGGGTGACAGTAGGATTTTTTTTCTTTGTTCCCTATCACAGGTGGACTTAATACCACTGAGCAGCATTTAGTGATTTGTGGGTTCCTCTTTTTAAACTTCTAACTATCACCTCCTGATCATGGATTGTTTCTTTCTTTAAGGGCTGGTGACATGCTTCCTCAGTACCATATAACGTAAATGAAAGAGGGAGAAATGGAAAAGCAGGCAGCTCTTCAGTTAAATAGAAGATGGTGGTGCTGGGCTTCCTGGTGCTCAGGACACAGAGGTATGGAAGTGTTCTAGCCACAGGCTGAGAAACTGAGCTCAGCTTTCAGTGAATGCTGTGAAGCATAGGTTTAAGTTGTGAGATCCTCCTGCTTTGTCTGTAATTCTTCTGAGCACTGTTTGTATGGGGAGAAGTAACAGGAGCACTTACCTGTTTGGAGCTATTTCAGTCATTTTTCCCTAAGGTGCAGGGGAGGGTTGACACAATGCACGGACAATCCCCCAAGCCAGCATACCCTTGAAGCACAGACCACTGCTACACATGTATGTCTGCTGCCAGTTTGTTCCTTACTGGAAAAAAAGCTTGAAGGCAGATTGTGGCGAGAGTGACTTGCCAGTTTGTGTGCCCTTAGCGTGCAGGGTTTTCCTTGTGTAATATCCTGTGCCCCGCTTGGGTAGCCCATGTCTTCAGCTGGCCCAGCTTTCAAGATCTGTTGCTTGGTTTTTGCTCTCATTGTCCTCTTGCACATGGCTTATTTTACCTTCTTTCTTATTGTGCTTTTCACATTGTCCACTTCCTGTCTCCTCCCTTCTAAGGAAGCTGTTCACTGCCACTGTTATTCTAGGTTTTTCTCTTTACAAACTGTCATTCTCCATCCCAGGAACCTGCTGTTCTAGCAGTCCTTCCTTCTACTGTTAAAAGTAGTACCCCCAAACTTCACAGCCCTTACAAAGGAAGTATCTCCACGTCCTGTGCAAGGTAGTAGCATCTGAGGTATTATCAATGGGTAATTATCCACCTTGTAAATACCGGAGAAAAAATGTGGCCATATGCTCTCCAGGAGACACTTCTCAACCATTCAGCGGCCTTTTATCCATTTAGGCTCCTCTGAGAAAACTGGTTTATTATGCACAATTGCAAAGCAAACTTTGAGAGGAGAGATAAAAGCATGTTGGGAAGAAGAGTATGACACGTTCCTAGTCAGTGTTGCACTAGCACTGCTGTAAACTGCCCTGTAGTTATTCACACAGCATTTCCATTTTAAGTCTTCCCTTAAAATTTGAATAGTGAGCGTTAGCAGAAGCAGTGCTGATGCTGCTTTTTTAATCGTGATAAAATGCTCCTTTCTGTAACAGCCGGCATTCTGTACTTCTGTGATCTAGGCTATGTAGTCACTCTTAAAATGAATTCTGACTATGAAATAGAACAGGGAACACAAGGCTTGGCTAAGAATAATTTGTTACGTAATTAGAGCAGTGATAAGAATAAATCAAAACCTGTATTCTATCAAGCATGGCAGACATAGGGATTCTTACGTGTTTCCTTTCCAACCTACTGGTTTCAGCTGCTTATATCTTTCAGAATTTTTCAGATTTTTTCATTTGTTTGAAAGCAGCTGTTTTATTTCTAGAAAGTCTGATGGGGAGAGAGAAGTTCTTTTGATTAGACGGCATTTACAATAGCAACAGCACTTCAGAAGTTAAAATGGATATCTCAAAGACCTGTACTGATTTTGGAGAAAGTCCTTGAAAATTCAGAGATGCAAAAAAAGATCTGGCAAGTCAAACTGTATTTTTGGAGGGCAACAGGCTTCAGAACATGAGGATGTAGAACCCTTTGATCAGAATTGCTTTTACTGAGAAATCCTTTCTTCTGTCACTGTCCCCTTCAAGGTAAAAAATAATGTTCTTGGTAAAAGCATTTAAAAAGGCAGACTTCAAAATACTGCATATGAGTCATATCTAATTCTTTCACAGTTACTGAATAGTAACTTCTGGATATCGGATCTAAAATAGTTATCTTGGAAGTTGTGCTGTGGTGTAAACCAGGTATTCCGTTTTATTTTCTGCTTCATTTTACTGTCCTTCAGAGCATATACTGACTCGGTTACCTATGGTAGTGTGGAGAAAACTGAAAAATATCAAGAGATAATGGCTCTCAGCTACTTAGCAGTGGCCTGTCATACATCTAAAGTTGCCATTTTCATTTATTTCTTCAAGCTTTTATTCTACATCTATTAATTAATAACTTGTAGCCCCTTACATCTGTTCTCCATTTTATTGATGAGTTCCTCATTTTTATAAACGTAAAATCACTTGGTGATTTTGTAATTTGTACTTCTAAATTAAATACATTTATCTTGAAGCCCTCAGATCTGATTTTCCCTGTGGAAAAATAGTACTTCTTTCTTTCTGGATTAGATTGGGATAGCAAGCATCTGTCAAGTCTCTTCACAGAATTTTCATTGTTTTGTAGCGGGGAGAGTTTAAAACAAGTAAATGCTTTGAAAATTTGGACTTTATTATTCCTTCCCTAACTTTGAGAAATGGATTATTCAGATATGATCTGATTATTCAGATAGTAACTTGTTATCTTATTCCCATTACAGAGTATTCTCTATACAGTAGATCCTAACTGGTGAAGCCAATTTAACAGGTAAAGGGATATGGTTGCACTTATTGACTTGTCATACCCTTGCAAGAATCACTTACGTTTATTTCTTAGAGCTGCTGAGTTCACTGCTGCTAGTAACATTTCAGCTTATTTTCTTGGAGGGAGCTGCCCAGAAAAGCTGCTGTAGTAAATCTTCTAACATCATCACCTTGTGAACATGGCTTTTTAATTCTCTTGAACTAGCCTTAGATGGGAAGACAGTGGCTGGTGACACTGTGTACCAAACGATGGCACCAACAGCTGAGTAGGTGACAAGCTGCTGGCAAGGACAGCTCACCTTTAGACTGGTACTCATACTTTGAGATTCTAGGTCCATGCAAGAGCTGTCGGAAGCCCAGTGTGTTTACAAGCTTTTGTGCAGCTGCTTGGAGGCTGTTACTGTAAGCTGAGAAATCTGATTGTATTCTGAATTCAGGCATGGTGATATATTACAGGAAAATTGCTCTGTCTAGGGAAGATTAATAGAGGAGCTGCTGCTTTTTGTATGGCCTTGCACAAATTTTCAACATAGAAGTTTGGGATCAGCATAGATTTTTTTTCACGTGTAACAATCCTTACAATCTTGTGATGTTGTCACCTATGGATGAAACCTTCAGATGCCACTTTAGCAATAAAAACAGCAGTACTGAGACTTTATGGTGTCTCCTTATCTTCACTTAAACATTATTATTCATTCCAGAAAGTCAAAACACTGTTGTTAAAATCCTTTGAGTGTCTTTTTTGAGTGTCAGTGTTTGATGGAGACTGTGTTCACCACAATGCAATAGAATTTGTAATCTCGTTCCACAATTTCTGTATGTTTTCAAAAATGCTTGGGTTTGCAGATCTGCAGGTTTCTTTCAAGGTTTTTTGTTGCCCAGTCTTACTGCTCTTGGACTAATTCAATGTTGCCCTCTTAGCATATTAAGAAATATGTAAAATGTTGAGAGCTTTCCTACTAGGTGTAAGAGCCAGATCTCGTTCCAGCCCCTGCAAGTTGGCAGACAACTGAAAAGTTTTCTTCTCTGAAGGATCTATCTTCTGGCAACTCTTACACCCATGTATCTACACTATTACAGAATAAAAGCTATGTTAAAACAAAAAAGTCTTCAGGTTACCATAGGAAAGTCATCTAGATGTCTGACAACTAAGGGAAAATATTACCTGTGCAGTGGGCCACCTAATATGCTGTGAATACAGTGTATAGCTTTAAGTCATCACAGGAACAAGTCAAATGAGAATCCTAAGTCTCTTTCTTTTTTTGTGAATTTATACGTAATTACCAAAAAAAAAAAAAAAATGCAGCCTTTAATGTCACCCAGAAAAAAACCTCCAACCCTTGCAGCAAAGAATTTAATTTACAAGGTTTTAACTGCTTGCTATGTTAAAGCAATAGCTAAGTAACACAAAATGAAGATGGGAATGGTAAGATGGCAATACTGAAGTTTATTTAAATAAAAACTTAAGATTTTGATTAGTTGAGCAACTGGTGGAAGCCAAGTGTACCATTTCTGTGACTGTCAAAACAATTACAGACATTCTCCTGGTCTATTAAAAACTGAACTATGCTTAATCTGGATTCCAGTATCCAGTACTAGCAAACTACGTTGATGATGCTCCTTGTTACAAGTTTCAGAAAACAAAAAATAGGAATTCTGAGGGCTGTGTCTAGTCTCTGTACCTATTGCCAATAACCTAGCGAGCCAGTTCTCCAGCCACAGTATTCATATCAAAAGAGCTTTACTAGTATTTTTTTTATAGCTTATTGTTTACAGTCTTAATTCTAGCTTTTTCTTCTGATCCCCAGTCTTCTGTTGGAACTTCTTATATTGTACCCTGAGGTTTGTGGCCTTTACCCCTACAGAAATTACAGGAAAAGTAAACAAGGGGTCAAAAAAAGATGTTAAGAATGGGACAAACAAAGGAGGTTTTAGTAAACCCAAGGGAAAAAAAAAAATCAGAATACTTGGTATTTCAGTTAGGATTGTCTTGAACATTAGGAAAAGGCTGTTCAGCAAGAGGGTAGTCAGTCACTGGAACTGCTGAATCTAATTTTAACTAAACTCATTTCCTGGTGTTCTGAAGCAAGTTCTCTCCTCTCTACTTAATCAGTACTTCCTCAAAATAAATTCTAACTGCTCTTAATTTGTTTGCTTTCTGTTTAGGCATGTTGCATGTGGAGGGTGCTATATAAAATCAAATAACGTTATATACATTTGTCACCCATGTGATTCCCATAATATATTGTTCCCATTTGCTTCATGCATTCAGGTGATGTAGCCCCGTGGAATTATTCAGACTTTCATCCAGCAGTGCAGTTTCAGTCCTTTATTTTGAAAGTCTCTGACTAGCTAGTTTAAAACAAGTGAACAAATTCAAAGTAAAGTGTTCTTTATTAAATAACTCAAAAGGTAAAGCAAATTGTGCGATTAAGAAAGACAACATCATGGTTCCAAAGGATTTTTACAGCAGAAAACGAGTTGCGGCAAATGAGCATTTCAGTCTAGCAGCCAAATTGTCCTCATGTTTATGGAGTTAATTTCGGTCCTCAAATTGTGACTTGTTTTTTAAAAGATATGCTGCTAGAAATTCAATGGGATTTGGTGGTCTGTAAAGAAAAGAGCAAATCAAAAGCAATTATTTTTTGTTACATTAAATTAGGTGGCCAAAGTAGTAATCGCCTTCCCTTTAAAGCAATGTAGCTCCTCCTAAACACTTACAAGCATTGATTTAGGGATGACCAAGTACCTAGAGTTACCCTGTACATTTCCAGTTTATGTCTGATGAGGAAGTTTTTAATACGGAGTCTTAGTCACCCTTGGTTCAGTGTTGCTCAATTGCCAGAACAATTACATACCCTAGTTCTAGGGTACAGTCTGTAAGCGTAAATACTGTACATTATTCTAAGCTATGTGGAGTTGCCTATCTCTTTAACTCATGCTATATAAAGTGAAAGTTAATCTGTGAGTGCTTTCTTGCTTCATTTTCTTCACATGGTTATTGTGTAGCTTTGTGCATTAGAGCTGTTTTCACAGTTTCTGGCAACTGAAAAGAACACAACAAAATGTCAACAAAAACTTCAAGTTTGAGAAGTGCTGTAACTTGCAAGTAGTCAATAATAAACACCTCTGATCACTGGCCTTGATCTGTAAGTGTTTTGGTTTGTTTGGTTTTTTTTTAAAAAAAAAAAATCATGCTATGGTGCATGAATCCTGCTAATCCGTATTCTGGCGGCAGAATAAATGGCAAAGTTACTGATTCCACACAAAAAAACAGAAGCAGCGTGCAGAGATACTTCTCTGGACCATCCTTTTGGCTTCTAAGCGTGTGCCAGCTTTCTGAGCTAGCACCTTCTGGTCCATGTCCTGGGTGGATTCCTCTACAATTTTGACCACTTGCCCCTTCAGCCCAAATAAAATGTAACGTCCTCAACCTGAGGCCTTTACACTTTCTCACATTCTACCAGGAAACAGGGGAATTGGAATTACACACAGTATTAAAAATACAAGAACATACATTCAAATAGTGACATTATGCTTGTTTTCACCCCTTCAATTTCTAAGTCCTACCATTCCAAATTTATTTTTGATTGAGCCATGCACTGACATCCACATTTAAGAGTTTAAAAATATTTTTTTCACAAGGGTAATTGTCAACTCAGAATCTATCATTTTGTCACTAGCATTAGGGTATTTATTACCCTCCTAGGGGCATAATTTTCTGTTTACTTGTATGCAATCTTTCACTTTTTGTCATAGTTTCAATTTTTCATAGCAGTCTTCCATAGTTTCACTCGAGTTTATGAAGTTCCCATGCAATAATTTACAATCAATCAACTTGAAAAAAACTCAAAAAACTAAGCAGAAAACAAAACAAGAAAACCTCCAACCTATTCTGTAAAACTCAGTATCATCAACAAATTTTGTTAGCCACTTTTTCCAAGTTGTTATAAATGATCCTTTCCAGGATTCTAGCGTTAAGCTCATTTCACCGTGAAAATTCACGATTTACTTCTACTCTGTCTCATGTCTTCCAATCAGTTCCTCATCCATATAAAGGCTTTTCCTTCAATCCCACAGCAACTCTCTTTAAAAGCTTTTAGCAAATGACTCTGCCAGAAACCTTTTGGAAATTTAAACAGATTGTGTCATCTGGATTCCTGTTTACATGTGCTTGCTGACTCCTTCAGTGAACTCCCAAGAGACTTACAAGACCTGACAAAAGTGGTATTGCCTCCTCCCAAATATGTCATTTATCCATATGCTCACTACCCTGGATGATAATTTCTACTGAATTCCAGGCATAGTCATCAGATGTACTGTGCTGTTCCCTGAACAGCTCTGTATTCCTTAGAAAAAAAAAAATTAGCATCCATTAGTTACTTTACAGTTCAATTTTAAGCAGAAGACTGTACAGTTCTGCTTTCTCACCCCTGAGGTTTTAATACGCTCAACTGAACAGCCAGTTTGACCTTGACCATTTGATACCGTAAGGTTTTTTCCTCTTTTCCCTAATGTCTTCTATCAATGTTCCAATTTCACTCCTGTGATGAGTCCCCATAAAGAACAGCTCCTTCCAAATTGAAGAAAGATATGAAAAAATAATTTAAAAAACCACCTTTGTCTGCCACACAAGTACCCAGACTCTTAAGTGTGGGGTATCCACCTCAGGCTGTGTTTTACACTCGGTCTGCAGCAGAGCTCCCACAGGTGTCAGCTGAAGATCTGCACGCTGCTCAGGTGTGCCCACGGGGTGTGGGGTGTACCTTCCCAGATGCTCTTTTGCCTAACGAGCTGTCTATACAATGCAATTCTTGTTCACAACTCCTTTTGAGGTTGAGACACTGTTGATGGTTGTTCTGGCTGTAGGTACCGTGATGTGATTACCATCATCCATACCAGCTTTTGATAACGTTATTTTGGCAAAATTGAGGAACAGTTACGTGCAGTATGACTCGCCAATAGCTCAGATACACCAAAAGGCTAGAAGTCAATTTGGATAAGATGAACAAATGTTTGCTATTATTGAAGAATACCCTTCTACACTGACTGAGAAAAAATTTGGGGCACGTTGAGAGCATAATCTTTACTCAAAGGATAAACTATCAGCCTGCTTCTTACTCTGTTGACAGTGCAGGGTCAACCTTATCCTTTAGAAAGTGTTTTGATCTCCAGCAAAGATGCAAGTCAGGCCCGATTTGTCTGTCTGTCTTTTAAATAGCAAGCAGAACTCTTCATAACTCCACACTACAAAAATTTTGTTCAAAACTAGAACAACTTCTTGCCTTGCTTCTATAAGGTGAATTATGTGATAAAATTAATTAAATATATATATATATTTTTCCCTCCAAAACCTTTGCAGTAGCATACCTCATCAGGAGGTCACACATTCAATAAACAACTCATCATGCCATATGTGCCTAAGTGAGGAACACGTCCTGCACAGTCAATCATAGTAATTCACAGGTTCATAAGCCTGCTGTAAGGACTTTCTTACAACTAGCAAACTAACAAAACTGTGTCTGGTGTGTGAGGTCTGAGAAGGTGACGTACCGCTCAAGTCTGAGACCTACTTTTTTTCCTAAGAACAAAAGGAACACTGAAGTGTCTTACCTCTCTTTTGCAAGAACAGCAAGTCCCTGTAGCAAGATAGGTACAACTGTCTGATCCAAGTAGGCACGTGTGGGTAACGACTGAAGATCCACCTTCTGCTTTGATGTTTTCTCTGCATTTATTTTCTCATTTTCTACTATCCTCTGAAGTAGAAAAAAACAAAGTGAATGAACATTGGTAACAGTAGACACAGCTACTTTGAAGTGTGAGTGCAAACAAAGTGCTCATCTCTCTGCAGTTCACTGGCAATAGCTTCTTTACATCTTGTACGAAAATTTAAGTGCATATTTTTACTTGCACCTAATCCAGAGGAGCCTTCTGTTAAATTCTTGTGTTTGGGGGAAACCGTGTTAGGAAGTCATAAGTTTTCTAAAACAGAAGACACCTAGTTGCTGTCACCTTTATTTCTGCTTTTGCATTCACAGATTTAAATTCTACACCACTGAGACAGGAATGATGACGAATAAGACCGGTCTCAATTAAATGGTTCCTGTATGCATACGCTTCTAATGCAAAATGCTAAAAGCACAAGAAATTCAGGTGAAGTCTGTTGAAGGGGACTTCAACAAAGTCAAGCACTTTGAGACCGTGCTTTATTACAGTACAGATGGACACTTTAAAGAAAACATGCAAAATGCTTCCAGGTGCCTTTTGGTCAAAAAGTGCTGAATCATCTGACATCATTAACTGTATTTAAAAAGGTATACCCTACCACTGCCAGTAAACCAAACTTATTCAACGCAACATACACGAATCTGCTGATATGGGACCAATGTATCCAACGTGGTTTGGTTCTGCAGCAGAAGTTGAGGCACGCAGGCAAGCAGTTATCAGGGAGATGAGCCACAAAGGACGTTTAAGAGAAGCTTCTAAAAAAGCTTAGCATACCATAGGGAGCTTATAATGAAGGGAGACTGAAGGCATTTCTTTAATAAGGAATAGTAAATAAATGTCATAGAGTTATTATTGTAACCCACGTTGTTACCAATACTGGAGAGAATGGATTGCATCTACACTTTCTCAGCATAAGTAAATAAAGATAACTTGGATTGTTGTGATCCAATATTTCTATTGACAAGAAGAGAATCCCTCCCTTTAATAATTCTACAGAAATGCCATCAACTCCTCCTAGTCCCCTCCCTGTAATAAAAGTCTGGCTGGCTTTTGGGGGCATAATATACGATACAGATTCTATATCGGATAGTGATAGAATAGAGAACGATCACAGGATACTTCCAAAAACCCCCACCTCATTAAAAGGTTCATGATTTCTTCTGTACCATCTAATATAAAAGAAGGAACGCAACCAAAGATCTATGAACAGCCAGTTATGCAAGGGACCAGTATCCATTGGTTCAGTTTCCATCTAACTTCCTTGGGAACAACACATTTTCCGAAGTTAGACTCAAGACTCAACATTTTTCCCCTTGATCGGGAACATGACTTCCACTGTACTTTACAGCAACAAAATCTTTGTTACCTCTACGTTTTCAGTGAGACCGTATTCAGAATGGGGATTTTCTGGAACCTGCAAAATAACACACGGTCAGCAAAGTGAAAGTGCTCCTTTTGTGCACGTAGCATTATGCACACAAAACATTTCTTGCAATACCTGCGGCTGTCCCTCCATAATCTGTTCTGCCTCCATGGTTTGAAAAGTGGAATCGGCTGGACGTAATCTTGGAAAGCAATAAAAAAAATCGGTCAGCAGGCCGAGACGAAGACCGGTGTTAGCTGACTGACAGGCACTGCGTCGCTTGGTTACCGGGACGCAATTACCAGAGAGCAACCGGAGTTGCTCCGTGCTCCGCCCGCCCCCCCCGCCCCGCCCAACTTGTACCCGTTCTTCCCGCTGAGAAGCGTCCGCTGACGAAAACGGCACCGGGATTACAAACCGCGGCGTTCGGCATTTCAAACAAGGGACCGCAGCGACGGCCCGCTCCCCCGCCCGGCTGGGAGCGCCGGCGGGAAGGCGGAGGCAGACACCCCCGCCTGCCCAGCCCCGCCCGCCCGCCCGCCGCGCTACAGCGCCAGCGCCCCAGGACCCCCCGCCGGCGCCGCTCTCACCCGCCCGTAGGTCCGGGGCTCAGCGGGGCGAGGGACCGGCGCGGTGGCGCGGCACCGAGAGCCTCTCCACAGCAACCAAAGCCGCGCGCAATGTCGTAAATTTGTTTTGACGTAAGTGAAAAGGTCGCGCTGCCGACCCCCGGACAAGCTGCGCCTGCGCGGAATGAGACCCCGCCCACCGCTGGGGGACAGACGGGAAATGCGAGCGGGCGGTGGATGATGTCACACCTGGGCGGGGCCTGCTCGCTGCTCAGCGCCCTCCCATTGGCGGGCGGGCGCACGGAGGCGGTTGGCGCCGCGCGGCGGTTCTTCAGGCGGCGGAGAGGCGGGAAGGGGCTGGCCGGGCTCGGCCCGCCTGGGAGGCCTTTGGTGAGGTGGTCGGTACTACGCCAGGCGGCTCTGACTGAGGCTTGGGGGGGGTTTTTCGGGTTTTTGTTTTGGTTGGGGGGGGGGGGTTGAGGTAATTTCCCTCACCGAAGCTGAGGCTCTGCCCTGGCCTCTGTTAACACTTTTGAGGTGAAGCCTGAGGAGCCTTGGTTAAGGTCGGTTGTGGGGGAGCAGGCAGGTGGTGCCCTGTCAGGACTGAAGCTGGCGGGATGTTTCTGTTCTCCGAGCAAGCCTTTGAAAAGCATTCGCCCTTGAAAGTTTTGTGGTACAGAAATCTCCTGATAAACCAATGCAGCTGAAGAGCACATTGCGATGTTGGTACAAAATAACTTCGCTGAAACTAATTTTGAACTGAAAAGGGGGTTTTGTTAGTGAAATGATCTTTCAGAGCTGCGTAGAGTACAGTGAGCAAAACAATGTTGGCCGTTAATTTTGCCCAGTTGGCTCTGTGTTAAGAAAAATGTAGCGGCTCAGCTTTCTCTAGGTATTGGCTTTAATCATCCTGTCTTGGCTTTTCTCTATCGAGAAAGGGAGAATCTTCTGCTTCTTTAGTTGTTGTACTGTTACAAATTGCACCAGCTTTTAAACATCTATCCCCAATTTCTTTGTTTTGTTTTATTAGGAATTAAATTAAGGCATTTAGAACCTTTTGAGAAAGTAGTTACATTCCCATAGTCTAATTTTTATTTTTTTTTTAGCAAATAAACTTTTTTCATTGTCTTACAACAATAGGTGTATTCCTTTTTCTGTCTAATTGCTGCAGTGACCACGGTGCATATGAATGATCTAACTGATGCTCTTAAAAGATCAGCAATGTGGGGAAATAACAGAAAATGACTTGTTCTTGTTAGACTATACTGATATAATAATCTAATTCTTAATGGTAAAGAAGTGTGCTTAGATCAGTGGATTTGAAATAATGTTTACATTATTACATGATTATAGTGTTATCAGTGTGATAAGCAGGCTTGAAAACTGTGGTGCAGTGAGCCACAGATTTGATACTCAAGTGAAGGACTTGGACTCGTAGCAGAAATGCATGCTGTCTTTGTGTCAATTTGAGCACCTAGTGCTGGCAAACTTTGCCGGTGTCGAGGAAGCTAGGTGAAAACACAGAAGGCAAAATCCTGAGATTTTTTTCCTGGAACTTAAACAGAACAGGAATACAAATAAATTCTTAACGTGAACAGGTGAGGGTGAAGAGGCTCTCTTCTAATTTCTCATCATGTTCTAGCAATGGTGTTTTAGAGAATTACATTTAGAATACCTGAATTTGCTGTAGCAATGGCTACCAAAGAGAAAAAAAATTACCCCTAGCTCCCTGTTTCCCTGTTTATACATTCTCTATTATATTCAGTTTTTGCAATGATGTGTTGGGAATGAGGAAGGGTTTCCCAACTTGACCTTTTGTGCAATGGCAAGCTGTTGTGTCAGGTTTCTAATTCCTATGATCATGGTGCTTGTCTGCTCTGATTCCAAAACCTTTCGCTGAGATAACACGTTCTACCTCCTGTATTTTATAAGTCCTCAGTCTTCAGGGTGAAGTCACGTCACGCCACGCAGGTGGATGCACTGATCTAATGGTTGCCTGCTCCAGAAAAAAACGAAGTTTACGCTTCCTCCCCCACCCTTTTCTGGTGTTCATCAGAACCCTTGCTGAGGCAGGATGTTTCACTAAGCCGGCAGAAAGCCATCCATTGCTCTGATTTGGATGTTTTTTAAGGCTTTTTTAAAACTGCATTGTTTTTATGCCAGATTATTAATTAAAATAGTTCACAGACAGGTCCCAATGAATGCTAGAGCCAGCTTAATACAGGAGGGTAGGGTGATTCAACTCACAGATCGCTAAAATATTTAATAGCCACAATAGCGAACTGATTCTGTAGGTTCTCGCTAAAAGCTTTACGGTTTGCTCACAATTCCTGACTGATGTCTGGTTCTGAAGCGGTGTTCTGGCTTAGCAGGCTGTTATTCCCCTGACAGGTGCATCAGTCCGTGTTTCATTGCCGTGATGTAGTCACATGGTTACAAAGGTGTCATTCTAAATTTTTTAAAAAGTAAAAATAACTGGATAGAACGAGTAGTCAGGATTGCTTGAGATTCATTGTCTTCCCATTGTCATTCAGTCTGTCCTTTAATTTATTGATAACTTATTCCTTCACCAGCTTTTTTACTGTTTTGCTCAGGAATGGGATGATACTTCGGATAGTAGATGGGTAGTAGAGATGGTAGATCGGTAATCTGATGTCACGTGGCTTATTTCACTTGACGTTTTTGAATGCTATGTAGTATTAACACCGCTCGATGTTTCTGGAATTTCTTTGGTATTCCAAAATTTGTTAAATTTTTATATTGGGAAACAGATACTTTTTTTTTTTAGAGGACAGTTAGGTATACTGGGGAGGAAAAAAAGAATTATGAAACCTTTTCCAGTCATGAGTGGACTGGAAAATACTTCATGATATTTCCACAGTAGAAGCACATCACATCCTTCTTACAAAATACAGAAGAGAAATACTTAATTAATCTTGCTGCGTGGTTCTAGGTCATGAACAGTTATTTTATGTTAATGTTTACATGTTATTTACATGTTAATAAAATTCTGTATTTTATACAGTAAGAAAATTAATACTCAGTTCTGTGGTTAAAAGTGACACTCTCTCGGTCATTTAAGGAAAAACAATAGATGTCACCAGGGGAACCTTCCGCACTAGGAGCGACTATATGTGGAATAAGCAAACCAAAAAAAACCCAGTAGTTTTGTAGTAGTTTTGGAAAAGACAATAAAACATTGGGGACAGTAGTGACTTCAATTTGGCGTATCCTTTTAACACACCCCACCACCCCCAATTTGTCGCTATAACCCGGGGAAGCTAGCTGGTGTGCTGAACTAAGGAATGGTATCTTGCTGTCCTTTTGGGACAGCCTAGGCTACTGCGTGTGGTTCTGGGGTGTAGGAGAGGGATGATCTGCCGTAACACAGCGTCAGGAGCTCTCGGTATTTCATACGTAGAACAATGAGCGTGTGACAAAGTGCAACAAGCTAACCAACACCCGTCAAACAAACAAACAGGCACCACAACCGAAAATAAAAGAGGGGGAAGGGGTTTGCTGTAGCATGGAATACAGCAGTAGCAAGGCCAGGGACAGAAGGTGGGAACGCTGAGGTGTGGACACCTCCCCTTGTCACTGAAATCGGGAGGAATAAACTTGGTAACACCAATGTAGTGTTAAAAGGCAGGCATTCTTTATTCACGGCGCCGGATGCACGGGGGATGGCTCCACTTAACGTGCATACCTGGCACCTGTTCCAATCAGGTTATATTGATCAAATACATACATATTCATTACATTCATACATAATCAATAACATCCTCTCTAATGATTGGTGCAAATTCTCTCGCTTCCTATGTAAATTACTGTGCAGACTCAGTCATGCACTTCTATTGTTCTCTTTTGAGTAGGTGGTATCATTTGGGTAGGTGGTCGATGAGTCGGTGGTCGCGATCTCCCCCTGCCGGAATTACCTCTTACCTACTGGGCTTTCTATCTTGGTAGTCCTTGCCAACTTTCTTGGTCCGTTGCACGGAATTACCCTTCATCTTCTTCCCCTGACAGGTGCACATTGTCTATAGTTTCAGCTACATTAATAATGACCTTAAAACTACAGACCATATACTATTCTCATTGTCTTGAACTTAGTGTTCAGTTGGGTAGGGCTGTACAGAAGAGAACATAGCAGCATTCGTGGTTGCATTTTGTAGTTAACTGATTCGATCTCATCACCCCAACGCTGAAAACTAAGATACATAACAATTTCATCATCATTTTGGTTACAGCCTCCTTCGCTAGCCCAAGCGTACCATGGCTTTCTAAGACTTGAGATAACCACCGGAGCGGGGAGCCGGAGGATCTGCCTCATCAGGGAAGACTCAAATAAATCCATACTATGGTTGGGCAATAGTTGCTAACGACGGGGTAGTTGCTGACGTGCGGAAAACAGACTCCCCAATCTGTAAGATTGTACAGTAGGTATGTTTATTCAGCGCTGGGCAGCGCGGGGGGGCAGTCCCACCAAAGTTGTGCGCACCGCGACACGGCAGCTTGCCCTGTTTATATGCAGCAAAGTGTTCCATATGCATGAAGTTTCCCAATACGCCTATACATAGGCATAACCTGTCCCCACTTCGTATTAAAATTCGTTTCAAGAGGTCATTTCCATGAGTCCCTCCCGACTGCACATGCTCAGTGATTTGAGTCGGTGGTCTTCAGGGGTTGTTTACTTCACCCACTCCTCTTCTTCACCTTGTCCTTTTGGTGAACTCCAGCTTCTACCCCTCTTACTCCGCTGTCAGAACAACACAGCCGGTACCAACCGGCCCCCCATCCTTGGCTATCCTCATATCGACAAAGTGCCAGGCGCTTTGTTCTCCTTCCAAGGCCTGTAACAAAGATGGGCCATCTCCTACAAATCTCCCCTCTTCCACATTCCCTACAGTGTTAGTTTCTTATCTATAGTTTACTTCATATGATTAGTAAGTTAACACAATGCTAGCAATTTAAGATGGATCTACAGTTGGCTTCACAAAGGTCCTTTTGTTAACCCCTTAGCCTCCCTCCAGTTGCAACTGGGTATTCGCCTTGTGGGATGAGGGTGGAAAAAGGTTCTTTTATTTTCCAAGACGATGTTCTCTGTCACGTACGCTGGGTTACATTCGTTCCCGGCAGGCGAGGAGCCGGGTCCGTCGCTCCAGTTACCGAAGAGCGGCGCTGGCGAGCATTTCCCTCGGGGGCAGTTCCGCAGCGGCGGGGGGGACAGGCGCAAGTGGCCACTGGCTGCTGCCCATCCCTAGGCGGGCGGCCCGGGCTTGGGGAAGCGGGAACTCCGCCTGCGCCCTCCTCGCCCGCCACTCAAAATGCCCTCGCCGGCGGGGCGGGGTGCGAGGGGCCTGCGCGGCGTTTTGGCCGCCGGACGGTTTGCAACTCCGGCCGGAATGGCTGAGGGCCTGAAGCCGCCGATCGTGTTCCCACCCGCCGTGTTTCAAGGCGCAGAAATCCTGTCACCGAAATCGGGAAGAACGAACCTCATCACACCAATGTAGTGTTAAAAGGCAGGCGTTCTTTATTCACGGCGCCAGATGCACGGGGGATCGCTCCACCTAACGTGCATCCCTATAAGCGGCAACTTGCTCCATTTATATGTAGCTAAGTGTTACATACGCATAAAGTTTCCCGATATGCCTATACATATGCATAACCTGTCCCCGCTTTGTATTAAAATTAGCTTCAGGAGGTCATTTCCATAAATCCCTCCCCACTGCGCTTGCTCAGTGCCTCCCTGTGGTGGTCGTCGGGGGTCATGGGGATGAAGGCTGCTGGCTCCTCTTCGTCACCGCCAGTAACCCCTTGTTGCGCTGACTCAGTTGCTCCTTGGCTCTCGCCCAAACTGCAGGGTCGGTGTAGACCAGTTCTTGAGGTAAACTCCTGGTTCTTATCAAAAAACTGTCCTTCGTAAGGAGCCACAAATCTTCCTGCGTCAATTAGTTCTCATTCCTTCTGGTCTAGCAACCTTGGCAAACCGTTATTATCCTTCTGCTCCATCCCCCCCCCTCCCCCCCCCCCGATTCTTCCCGTCCTTGAATAGGGTTCCAAATTTAATAAGTAGCTACACTACTGACTTACAAAAAAACATCCAAGCTAGACACTATTAGAAAAACATCCAAGTAGACACTACTGACTTTAGCAAAACATCCAAACTAGACACTACTGCTTTTTAGCAAAGCAACATCCAAACTGGACGCTACTGCTTTTTAGCAAAGCATCAGCAAATTAGACAATGAGGCCTAAATCTTATGCATGTAGGCTGCTTACATCTGGGGTCTTTCAACCCTTAAGGTATCAATCCGACGGCCTCGCCCGGGGCCGGAGCAGGCTGACAGACACGGGGCCGGCCGGCCTCCCTCCCCTCGGCGCCCCCGCCGCAGAGCGGGCCGCTGCCGCCCGCCTCCTCTGCCCACGGGACTACGACTCCCGGCGTCCGCCTCGCCGCCCCGGGGCACACCGGGAGCCGTAGGCGCCCCGCGGCGCCGTTCCCGCCTCCCATTGTAGCAGCGGCGGCGCCGCCCCGCGTTGGGCAAGGGCCGCCGCGCGCCCTCCCCGGGGCCGAGCCGAAGGGGCGCGCCGCCGCCGCCATGGCCGGGTTGTCAGTCGCTGGCAGCGGGTTATGGCGACGGCGGTGAATGAATTCTCCGGGCGGCAGAGGGAAAAAGAAGGGCTCAGCCGGCTCCAGCTCCGCGCCCCCGGCCGCCGGGGCCTCTCCCTCCTCGCCGCCCGGGCCGGGCCCCCCCGTGCCGCCGGCGGGGGCGGCGGCACCGGCGTCCCCCCACAAGCGGAACCTGTACTACTTCTCGTACCCGCTCTTCGCCGCCTTCGCCCTGCTCCGCTTCGTCGCCTTCCAGCTCGGGCTGCTCTTCGCCTGGCTCTGCGAGCGCCTCTCCCGCGGCGCCCTCATGGCCGCCAAGGGCAGCAGGGCCGGGGCCGGCGACGCGCCCGAGCCCGGCGGGGCGCCCGAGACGGTGCGGGCCTGTCACAAGCGGGCCTTCGAGTGCATCCCGGTCGACGAGGACGAGGAGGTAGGGGAGCGCCGGCGGCCGCCCCGGGCTGCGGGGGGTGGGTCACAACCCCACCGAACCTGCTCACGGCAGGAGTAGGGGTGGCGACGGGGTCTGTGCGGGAGGCGGAGGGAAGGGCTGGCGGGGCCTGCCTGCCGTTACCGTGCCTTGCTCCCCCGCCGGCTTCGTCCCCGCGTCGCCGCAGCCGGGCCAGGCTAATGCCCCAGGCCAAGCCAGCCTTTGTATTTCACTCTGATAACTTGGAAGCTCTTGATGCGGAGGCCCGGGTGGGGCGGTTAAAAATCAGGGGGGGGTGTGGGGGTGGCTGTAATTAGGTGTGGGTTTAACCCGGCCAGCAAAAGCACCAGGGAGAAGAATAAAGGTGCAGCCCTTGAGGTACTGCCTGACAAATGGCAGGAGTGTTGGAGGGAGCTTTCAGGAAACTTTGCTGTCAAACTGCCCCTTTGGAGTCATCTGATTTTTAAGGAAAGAAATATTTATTCATATTTTGGCAGCTGCTTTTTAAAAATATTTTTTAAACTATTTGACATGCTTATTCTTAAAAAGTTATCACTATGTGACCAGAAGATCTTAAGGAGGGTGTTTAAGGTTCAATTAAGTAAAACATAGGAGTGAGGATTTTTTTTTTCCCCCCTGTCTAGAGAATTAAAAAAAAAAAAAAAAAAGCAATTGCTAGTGCATCTGATTTAGCCCTTTAGTCTAAAAGCAGCAGCCAAAAGGTAGTCCTTAGGGGCACGCTCTGCTGGGTTTTAAAATTCTCTGGAAATATCAGAATACCTTATTATGCCCTTTCAGTTGAGCTTTAGTGAAACTGCTATCCTAGAGGAGGAGGTTAAAAATACAGGAGTAGGCCTTCAATAGAAGCTACATGCTGAGAGCATCATAAAAGCGAGGGATGTGTCTTGCTTCGCGTTGATCATTTGGGAGTGGCAGTGGTAAGCACTGGGAGAAAAAATCCCCGCCACGCGCAGCAAGGTTAGTTCAGAACAGATGTGCAGTATAGGAGCGCTGAGGGTCTGTCGTGGTTTAACCCGGCTGGCAACTCAGCACCACGCAGCCGCTCGCTCACTCCCCCCCTCCCTCAGTGGGATGGGGGAGAGAATCGGGAAGGAGAAAAAGGTTAGAGCCGAGGGCTGAGGTAAAGACAGTTTAATAAGAGAAAATAATAATAATAATAGTAATAATGAGAATGGTAACAAAATATACAGAATATACAAAACGAATGATGCACAATGCAATCGCTCACCACCCGCCGACCGATGCCCAGCCCGTCCCGAGCAGCGATCAGTACCCGAGCAGCGATCACTCCCCCCGCGACCGACCGATCCACCAACCCCCCCCCGAGCATGACGTTCTATGGTATGGAATAGCTCTTTGGACAGTTTGGGTCCTAGCTGTGCTCCCTCCCAGCTTGTTATGCACCTGGCCGAGCAGGAGAAGCTCAAAAAGTCCTTGAGCAGTCTGAGCACTGCTTGGCAACAACTAAAAACATCAGCGTGTTATCAACATTCTTCTAGCACTAAATCCAAAGCACAGCACTATGCTAGCTTCTGTGAAGAAAATTAACTCTATCCCAGCCGAAACCAGGACAGGGTCATAGGAGCAAAGCATGAAAGGAGGTGAGGTAGCTTGAAACTTCGGGGTTTTGATGACTGCTCTGTGAAGAGTAGCTAAGTCTTAAATCATCAGGTGCCTGTTCCACTGTTGTGGCTTCTTGCCCGTTTTAGTTTTGAAGGGTATGCCTTCAAATACCAGTTTTAATCATGGATTTGCTTTATAGATATTTTTAGAGTTGTCATTAGCCGCACAGGTCATACATTAGTAAGAAAATAAATCTTTGCTGCTAACACAAGCAGTTGCAAAGCTGTTACAACCCTGCAAATACAGTATTCATTTCACTGAGAAAGAACTCGCTTGCCTTTAATACACAGACTTGTTATTTGCTTATCTGCCTTTACTGGAATATATGCATACCTTTGAATTTATTTGCTATGTAAACAAGGTTTTTTATAACTTCCAACAGGAAACAATTTATTAGGCGTAGCATGTGAAATAGTTAGGATTTCTGGATTGTCTAATATCCTGTTAATTATCTGGTGGTTTTGCTGCTCTGGAAGCTATGCACGCCCCAGTAATTATGATAGCACTACTGGTAATTTTTATGCTTCTGAATCATTAGGGAAATTAATATTCTTGTTTTGGTATTTTCAAAATCAAGCTTAACATCTTGTCCTGGGACTGAGAAGGCACATGAGGTGGGTTGGCCCCAGCCAGCAGCTAAGCACCCACATAGCCGCTTGTTTATTCCCCTCATTGGGACAGCGGAGAGAATGGGAAGAGCGAAAGTGAGAAAACTTGTGGTTCAGCACACAGACACCTTCATAGGTGAAGGAAAGAGGTGGGGGGAAGGCAAGTGATGCAGAGGCAGTTGCTTACCAATGCCCAGCCAGTTTCTGAGCAAGGCCTGCCTTGGAAGACAGCGCCCCCCCCGCCCTGTTCTTCCTCTACCCAAGTTGTTATTGCCGAGCATGGCGTTATAGGATAGGGAATACCCCTTTGGCTGGTTTGGGTCAGTCATCCTGCACCTGTCCCCTCCTAACTTCTTGTGCACCACCAGCCTACTCGCTGGGGATCTAGAGTGGGGAAGAAGAAAACCTTGAGGCTGTGCAAGCTGTTCAGCAATAGCCAAAACATGGGTGTGTTATCAACACAGTTTCAGTCACAAATCCAAACCACAGCACCACAGGGGGCTGCTATGAAGAAAATTAATTCCATCCCAGCCAGACTCAGTACAGCAAATCAGTGACTTCTAAGGAATGTGACTTTTTTGTTGTACTTTTAATGTCTTAATCACTGAGAACTAGTAAACCATTCTGTGCAGATTCGGAGCACTACCTTTGCAAACAGCTTGGTTTGGTAAAACTTCTCCAGTTAAAAAGTGGAATTGAGATTTTAATGACAACCTTGGCATGTTCACAACTGCCCTTCAGAATAGCAAAGGAATTCAGGCAATAGCAGAGGTGGCTGGAATCATCTCGATTTTGATTTATAATAGCTAGACGTAATCAGCATTAGATTTACACTGCAGTTGAAACTGTAGGTGATGGGCAGAAGCTTAAAGGAAAAAAGGCTACAGAGAGGATCAAAGACCAATGATCTGATTTGTCTAGCTTTGTCCTTAACAGTCAGGATATATGAGGCTGATGGAGAAAGGGCAGTAGTAAAATGATTGGCGAGGCGTGTGATGTACACGACTATAGGAAGGTGCTGCTCCTGTGGTTTGTGTTGGTAAGAAGAGCAAAGCGTGGAATTACCTGCATAGGGAAACTTGCCAAATGTTATTAAAAGATTTTGCATCTAGAGAGGAGCAAGAGAAAACCCTTAAGAGGACTCTAGAAATGTATTGAAATATTTTTACCGGCACTAAAATTTGCTAGAAAATAGGTTTGGGACTGAAGTTATCAAAAGCTTTGAGTGCAGAAGCAGCACAATCACTGGTAACTGGCACTTAAGAATAGTTTTGTAAAATGTACAGATAATGATATCTGCAGGTTTCATTCTAGGCATTTTTGTTTTTTTCTAGCAGCTTGTTAATATGCTAATCAGGTTTAAATTGTAATACCTTATGTGCCATATTCCTGTGTGGAAAGGCACGCTTAGTGTGACACAGCTGACTCGCAAAAGTATGTTTCATATGCAGGCAAGTATCTTTTTAATGCAGAGTATTTACGGAAGGGGAGCAATATGAACTAGATATTCATGTCTCTTCAATGGGTTATTTGCTGTCACGGTGTCGCAGAATACCTGTTAGGCATAGGCACGGTTGCATTTGCTCTAATATCCACTTAGAACATTGTTGCTACAGGAGGTGTACTCTTAATTCTACGTGTATCATGTGAAAATTGACAAACACCTGCAATACAGCAGTTTCATGGTAGGATGCACAAAGAAATACCCCCATGACAAATGAGCTGCTCTGTACAAAAGTTAACCAGAGGAAAAGTGTCTCTTGTCTTACTCATGTAGTATCTTAGACTCGTTCCTTCTTGAGTTTCCATGCTTCTAGTGTCACTTCAGTATTGGCTGCCACTGGAAGATTAAGAGGCGTGTCTCAATTCAATGTTCCAGAAATAAAAATTACTCATTCACAACAGAAATGGTGAAATGAACATATGTAGACTAGTTTTTTTACCTTTTTTTTTGTGGTGGTGGTGGTTTTGTTGGTTTTTTTTGTTGGGTTGTTTTTGTTTTTTTTTTGAAGTGAATGATCTATTTAATGCACATGGAGTATTCCTAAAACAGGTAAAAGTGATTTGAGGCTGGTGTAGTACCTGTTTTTAATAGAAAAGCTTATTTGAAACTAAGTAGATATGAAGTTGACAGTGTCCCTTTTAAGTGTTTCTTTAAATCATAGAATTTTGTTAAATTATCTATTCCTTCCTCTTGTTTTACATAGCATTATATGGAACCATTCCTAAGCTTTAATTCATTACAGAAAATAATGGGTTCGCTTCCTTTTTAAGCAGGACAAAAGGAACAAGCTGTTGAATGGTATAAGAAAGGAATTGAAGAACTGGAAAAAGGAATAGCTGTCTTAGTAATTGGTCAAGGTAAGCCAGTTTTGAGTTTTGTGGAAAAGATTTTGGTTTATGGCTTCTTCAAAGTGAGGAATCGATATTGCTAAATATGGTAGGTGCTAGGAATGGTCTGCTCTATGAATGAATTCATAACAGTGTTTCTTATTCCTGTTTTAGCTGTAGGTCCATTTCTTTGTTCTACCTTAATGTTGTGGTCTATAACACGTGCAAATCTTGCTCCAAATATTTTCAGACTATCCAAAATTATAAGCAGTTCATGAAAATTCTAAAGTAAAACACTTGATTTCTTATATGATGGGAATGCCAAAATATTGAGTTCTGATTTGATTTGCCAAAGCTGACAGTTCATGTTCTCACTTATGCAGAATTTTATATTCCCTTCAGTATAACTAAAAAAGAAACACCCCAATTTGGAATGGTCTAGCATTGCGTTTCTGAATAGCTTATGCCAAAATAGCTGAACATTTCTGACACAGGAAGAAAGCCATCTGTGTATATGGAAACAGTTTAAGCTGAATGTAGAAACAGGAGTATGTACCATGGAGAAATAGGTATAGTGAAGGACTCGCTAAGAATTTTTGTCCTCAGAATAATATAATAACCCCCCCCAAACCTTTAACTGCTTTTGCAGACTGCTGTTCTGTTCTTCAGGAATGTTTAGAAATATTTGTGATGTGTTATTTACACAGCAATACCAGTGGCATTTGATACAACCTGTCTAAATTGCACAGTTAAAAAAAAAAAAGCTTGACTTCAGCAGACTTTTTTAGGAAGTGGTGATATTAATGTCTATAATTCTGCGTGTTTTGAAATGTAAAGGGACACAGTCAACTGAATTTAAATTTGTTAATTTTGCCAAAGTGAATTATTTCAAATTGTACTTGCCTCTCAGTCACTTTTCAAGCTTTTCAAAAATCTTTTTTCTTTGGCTTCTGTTTAGAAAAATGCAGTGACAAAGAACATGAGATGTTAGAGAATATGCAAAGCAATGCTTGGGTTCCCACCACTCTACGAGCAATGTTACAAAGCAGATAGTGTTGACTAACTTTAAATTATTGATGAAATAGAAAGCTTTAGGATTTTTTCATTAGTTTTGCAACAATGTTCCTTGGTGGGGGTAGATAAGGGGTGGGAGGAAGAGGAGGGAAGGCTGAGTGTGAGTGTTTTAGCCCTTAAAAAAAGTGAATTTGCCAAATTGTGTTTTAACATTGATTTTTTTCTTTGTAAGGTGATCAGTGTGAACGGGCTCGACGTCTGCAATCTAAAATGATGACAAATTTGGCAATGGCCAAGGATCGCTTGCAGCTTTTAGGTACCAGTTACAATTCATGACTTTGGAAAGTTTGTCATTATTTGCACAGCTTCACATAATGCATTCTTCTAAAATACTACTTTGATTTTTAAAGTGAAGGAGTCATTTTCTGCATAGGGTCTCATAAGTTTAGTTTTTAGTGGAGAGTAAGTAATATTTGTTAAATGCTGTTGATGGATTTTGAAATTGGAATCTCATGACCCACTTCCCTATGCCTTAAGAAAGAGGTGTAAAAGTAACTGAGAAGTCTTTATAGCATAGCATGCTTGACTCACAAACTGAGGAAGTCTTGACTAACTCTTGTTGGAGTTAGGATTTCTGTGTTAGAACTGTAGTAAAACTTACGATACATAGTTGATCATGAATGCTAAGTGTGCCTTCTGTAAGTCTAACTACTTCATGTTCTGTTAATTCTGCTGTCAATTAAATAGCAATTTCCCTGATTATTAGTATGGACTGTAATAATAATTCTTTAGCATAATGTTGACCGTAAGGTTGTGAAATCCTAATTCTCCTAATTTTTATCTAGTGATGTTCTATTTTAAGTCTAGCAGGTAAGATCCCTTCTTTTCAGAAGCATAGTGTTGCATAGTTTTAGTGTTATCAAAATAAAGTGCTGTATATAAGTTCTTAATGGACAGACAGAGTAAAACAGGCAGGATTGGAAATAGCATCTTAATGTACACGATAAACAAAGATCCCCACCATAAAGCAACAAAACCACAGCTTTGTGTAGTGTATTCTCTAAACTGAGAACTTTGGAAATGCTTTCAGTTCAGGCAGTAAAATGAAAATGATTTTTCTTAATTGCTCTTTAAGTGAAAACTAACAAATGTACTTGAGCTTAACTTGTGTATCTGCAGCTTTAATCTTGCACTGCGTTGTTTTGTGTTGTGCTAACTCCCTCTCCTAGGAGCATATAGGGCAGACAGGAAAACTCAGGCTCTTTTCTCCTCTTCGACTGTGATTCTGTGGTCCTGACTGGTGATTGACAGGGAAGTTGTGATAACCACAAGAAAGTGAATCCCTTTTGTTTCTCTTGAGTTCCTGGTGTCCTTACTTTTTGAAAAAAGTGATGGGAACATGGGGTGAAAGAAGCTTCCAGTTTCTATGCTTTATTACGGGTGTTTGGTAGAACCTTAGTATATGCAGAAAAGATATTTTCTACTCATTAGTGTTAAAGGCAGGCTAGGGAACAAAAGAGTGACTGTGATTATGGGCTAATAATCTTCAAGGTATAGCTTGTTGCTGACATCCTAATTGCAAGTAATTAGGATCTCTTTAAAAAAATCTGCTGTTCTTTGAACTGTAGCAATATCTGTATTTTGCGGGTAGTGCTTCATCCTTGCTTGTGTTACTGTCGTAGCTCTTGCAATGGCAGTAAGTGGCTTACTTGCTGTGCTCTGATTGAAAAGTTAAAAAGGGTAAACATTGCAAAAAACCTAAAGTTGAAGTCAAGCTGGTACATTCATCTTTACTACCAGAATGCATGATCACATGCTATTTGTATTTTTCATTCAGAGTGCAGATGGAAGGGTAAACAGATGTAATGGAGCTTATCACACAAGGTGATGTCAAATATGACAAATTTTTACTTTGACATTATCAGAAGTTTAGGTTCTTGTTCAGTTTGAACAAAGGATCTGCCTCTAACAATGTACCTGAGAACAAAATTTGGATAGAGTGGAGCAAGTGAAGTCATCTGCCCTTTAGGAAGGAAAAAGATGTTGTTTGGAGAGGTATTCCAATGGATTTAAATCCCTGCAAGCTTGATCATTATGGATCTATTTGAGTAATATTTGTTATACTACCTAACCAACTTTTAGGTATGGACAGCATCTGTTTTTATTGGTTTATATGTAATTTTACATGGATTTTGTGGAAATATAAGGTAATCTAGAGTTGAAATGCATGTGCAATTCTAAACATAGCTTTTTAACTTGTTACTTACAATAACAGATATTTGGAATTTTTTAAGTGCTGTAGAGATGCTTTTGTAGCTGAACTAAACCTGAGGCTCTTAAGGTTCAATAAAGTGATCTTTTTCTATGAATCCAACTCTTAAGATCAAAGAGTAAGTGTTTTCCTCTAGCCCTGTGGAATTTCTCCATTTCTTAAGGGAGACTAGACAGGTCCTTTATTGCATTAACTGGCAGGATAAACCAGACTTAAAGTAGACAATGATGTCAAATATTTCATCCTGCTTCCTAGGCGGAGATGCGATTGCAGACTACCTAACTGAAATGCCATCCAGTCAAGCAAGTTACATCAGTAATACACAGAAAGTGAAAATTAAATAATATGGATTATAACTGTCCCTTAAAAGTGATTGGTGCTTTGATTTTTTTGAAGTATGTTGGATCATTGGTGTAAGTTTAAGTTGCATGACACCACTGATGGGGTTGGCTGACACCACTAATGGGAGTGTGGCGTCTGATCACACCCACATGTTATCACCACGTGTCATCACACCACTGGTGCCTTTCAGTGTTAGACCAGGAGGATGTAGCTAGTTACCTTGGATGATAGCTTTGCTATTTTGAGCCCTGTTTTCATCTCGAGTCTAAATTACTGTATTGTATTCTGTTTAAAGCCCTACTATGAGACAGCCTGAAAGCTGAAGTTACTCCAGAGCACCTCAGGGTGACTTGATCGCTTTGGCAGTCCAGTAGCAATACTGAGTTGTGCTAGCTGTTAGGGACTTCCTAGTTCTACCACTTGAATTGGTGGCAACCCCTGTTTTTGGCACGGTTTAGGGTGTGTTAGTTATGCAGTTAGTCAGATGAGTGGATAAATCTTCCTCTGATGGTATTCATAGACCTGATCTCTCCTGGGTGACTGATCCACCCATGTTAAAATCATTATATTTGATATATTTAGAATCGCTGGAGGATATTTGTTTTCTACAGTCAATATATAAACCTTAGCAGTTTGCTGTTCCTAAAGATAGATAAACACAATGTCCAGTGCAGCACTATTCAGTTCTAATGGTATACATGTGTTGTACCAATCTGTGTTCTCCCATTTCATAGAACCATAGAGTGGTTTGGTTTGAAAGGCACCTTAAAGATCATGTAGTTCCAACCCCCCCTCCCATGGGCAGGAACACCTTCCACTAGACCAGCTTGCCCAAAGCCCCGTCCAGCCTGGCCTTGAACACTTCCGGGGATGGGGCATCCACAGCTACTCTGTGCAACCTGTTCCAGTGCCTCACCACCCTCGTAATGAAGAATTTCTTCCTTTTATCTAATCTAAATCTACCCTTTTTCAGTTTAAAGCCATTAGACCTTGTCCTATCGCTACATGCCCTTTTAAGAAGTCCCTCTCCAGCCTTCTTGGAGGTCCCCTTCAGGTACTGGAAGGCTGCTCTAAGGTCTCACCAGAGCCTTTTCTTCTCCAGGCTGAACAACTCCAATTCTCTCAGGCTGTCTTCATAGGAGAGGTGCTCCAGCCCTCTGATCATCTTTGTGGCCCTTCTCTGGGCTCGTTCCAACAGAGCTGGACTCCAGGTCCCCACCTGGAATAGAGGGGCAGAATCACCTCCCTTGACCTGCTGGTCACACTTCTTTCAGAGAGACTTTCTGTAGGAGGACAGATTTCTGTCAGCCCAAGTTCCTTTCTGTGTGCTATGTGTAGCTTCAGTATTTTGGTTGAAGGATGCACATGGCATATAATTCAAATATCTGTCATTAGTATCCTCTTTGGTAATAATTCTGCCCCTGTATAGATATGGGCTTAAATGGACACCTTTTGGGATTCTTCCGCTGTATCGGAGGTGATGGTATTTTTGCATCAGGCTTGTGCTATAGGGTAACATTCCTTTTATTAGAAATCAGCTACCTTCAACGCAAGGTCTAGTGTTGCCTAAATAAGAAAATGGCCGTAGTGGTGTTTATTTGGTAGGTTTATGTCAACATCAAGGAGAAATAATGAATGAGATTCTGTAAACCTCTTTTTTCCAATGTCTGGAGACATAGGGAGAAAGCATTTAAGTGGAAGGTGATAGGGTGTCCTGTTAATTCCTTGGAGTAATATTTAATAGCTCAGTTTATTTTCATTATTCCAGAGGGCTCTACAGCCACACTGGCTCTCAAGCAAAGTGATATATTTGCTTTATGTGGTTTTATGTGCAATATTAAGATTACATGTTAATAGGTAATATGATGAGAAGACTGCGTGAATTGAAACTGGACAACAGTTGGATTATATTCTTTGTTGCAGTTTTGGAGTTCTGGAATATGCGGAACTTGCTAAGCCATTGATAATTGTGGTAAAACCTCTTAAACTGTCTTAAACTGTAGCATTGAAGCAAATAGCATTTCCTGAATCCCTGCCTAAGCCAATTGATTTTATTATGTTCACTTGCTAGAAATCCACTGAAATAGTACGCTGTGTTTGTGGTCAGTCATACTAAAAGGACTTTAGAGGGCACTTTCTTAGCGTAACTTCCTGCAAATTACAAAGCTTGTGGTTGTTTGTAGTCTGTTCTTGTGTGACTAACATTTTTCTTGTTTTACTGTACCTGACTCTTCAATGCTTTCAATTTAAAACAAAGTAAACCCTGGGTGCACATACTAATCTTGAACTTTAGCTTTTCATATTTGCCTCTGGCTATTAAGTTTTCACTCTAAATCACATCTTGTTCGGTCTCCATATTATTATCAAACCATCACTTAAACTATTGGGTCTAAAGATACTTTTCAGGGAAGCTGAGTGGCAAGTGATCAGGAGCAGGCAGAAGAAGAAAGGGATGAAGCAGAAAGATTGGAAAAAGCTCTGTAATAGACAAAGAAGCAGAAGCAAGGAACTGTTCATGCTTGTTGGTTGTACAATTGGCAAGCTCTGAATGGCAATTCTTCCTCCAGTCAGGGCATTTATGATCTTAGCCGTGCACATTTTTAGTAGAACTGGGCTTCTTTTGCAGTATGTGCTTTCATGTCGCCAGAGGACATCCTTCCTCTACTTGGACATCTGTTTTTCTGCAGCTTCTTGGTACTGTTATCTGTTGGGGGAGAGGAGGAAAAAAAAGGGGGGGGGGGGGGGCGGCAGGGGAAGTGTGACAATGTATGCCTTGTATCCTTAGAGACCATGTTTTGTTTTTACAAAAAAAGTGTGTGTGTGAAATAGAAGTGGGAGAGGGGGTAAAGCACCCCAAAAGTAAGACCTAGAGGTTTGATTTGCAGTGGGAAAAGCAGGAGTGGTAGGTGAGCTGCGGAGAACAAATAGTCCTGAGACTTAATTCTTGTTTTGTGTTGTTTGCAGCTTTATACCTCTTCAAATTATGCTTTGGCTAGTTTATCATGACTTCTTAAAGTTAATTTCTTTCTCCTTAATCTTTAACCTTCTAAATCTTGTATTCAGATGTTTCTGAAGTTAATCCTCTCAAAGTACACAGCTTGCATGACAATTTTATTGACTTAATTTCAAGGCAATTATATTTCTAAGTAGGGATCTTGAAAGACATCATCATAGTGTATATGTGGTGTTTTGCTTGATCAGTTGAGGTTTCTGTAAAATGTTGACTGGCTGTTACTACTTAAGTGAAGCACTTAATATGAAGGAAAGTGGCGACTCCTTGCAGTTGGTCAAAAGTAACACCTTGAGGAGGACTTTCAGAAATGGGCTATCAACACAAGTATTTAGTAAATGAAGTTGAATTAATCCTGACCATTGCTTTTGGGAAGTAGTTACAATCACTAGCCTGGGAAGATTGTTGTAATTAGCTCAGCCATAAATGGCTAGTTATAAAGCTGTTTTCAGTCATGCTCATACTGACAATTTTCTTACAAATTTGCTAAACATGTAGAATAGTTAGAAATATTCCTTCTATCTTTAACCCTGTATCGAGTATAACAAAGCCGAACTTGACATTTGTGTGTTCAACATACATAAATTTTCTTGGTTCGTTTTTATTTTTTGTTTGTTTATTTTGTCCTTTTTCCTCCCTCCCCCTCTGTCTACTATGTAGAGAAGCTGCAGGCAGTTTTGCAAATTTCCAAGCCGCAAATGGAGGTCTATAATGACAGTACTAACCTGGCATGCCGCAATGGACATCTCCAGTCAGGTGGGTTTGGTTTTACCAGTGCCTATTGAGGGGATGTCTCTCAGTTTCTGGTGTATTACAGGGAAAAATATACAATGTTATGTTCTAGCCCCACCAATTTTTTTAAAAAATTGTTTTATATTTATTTCTATTCTTAAAAACTTTATATAAAATACATTCCGTCCTTTCTATGACTTTGACAACACTGTTTTATTTTGTAGTATTTGGTTCTCTCTTACAGTGACTATCCTAGCATCCAAAACTATTTACTAGGACAACATTTTAGAAAATATTGCTCATGTTATATTCTTAAAGGAATGAAATTAAACCTGTTTTAGAAAGTGTCAAAGTCGATGTAGGATATGTAGCTTATATATTGTGCCTACATAAGTAGTTCTTCCTTTATGATGTTGTGAGAGTGAATGTGCATTTGCATTAAGCTGCTTTAAATTTCAGGGTTTTTTATTCTGAGAAAGTGATACACGATTAAAACAAGGGGGGAAAAGAACAGCTCTTGCTTTTTGTCCAAGAAGGTTGTTTTTATCCTTTCCCAGAAGACTGCACCACCAGGGGTACTAAAATACCGGAAGTAAACTAGTTTGTTCATACGCAAGAAGTAAAGTTACTGTGAGGTTTGTGAATTGTCTTCAGGGAATGTTTTAAGCCAACAGTAAGCTGTTGTCACAACTGTGATCTCAACTGATAATTTGTACTTTAGACTATAATGAAGTTAAATAAAACAGAGAGCTAACAAGCAATGGAATTCATAAAGCTTGTCTACTGAGTCAAGAACAGCAGTCAGTTTTTAAAGTAACTAAACTTGAAACTTAGTGTAAATCATATGCTTTTTTTTTTAGCTCCATTTCTAGTTCTGAAGTCATCTTGCTGTTTGGTTTTATTCTTTCTAATGTATGAGAGGTTAAAGTAGTGGAACTATGTCATGTTAGATTACTTTAGATTACTGTATATGTTGTATTTTTGTTAACTGCATTTGTCAAAAAGATGTAGTTAAAAAGGCTCTTCAGTGTAAGTTCCTATGCAGGTTGAGCTTGAGAGCTCTTTACCTTAAATGATCCAGTACAACTCTTGGTTTTTTACCTGGTTGGCAAAAGATTCAATAAACAAATACATACATACACATACAAAAGTTGACAATATGCTCCATCTGGTTCGATATGAACAGCTTTTTCTTTAAGCTCTTTCCTTTATATGTTTTTGTACCTTTTTCTCAACATATCTCAGAACTGGATTCTGCAGGAGAAAGTTATACTGAACTTTTACTCTTAAAATGTTTATTTAGTTACTTAAATCTGTTAGTAACAAAGCACAGAATACCCATTGGCATCTACTGGATATGAAGAAACATTTTGCCAGTTCTGTGGCAAGTGTTTTTATTTACAGAAATTCCTGTAGCAGGCAGCGGTCACTGTTGGTAAACTTGTGAAAATTGGTATTAGTCAGTTTACCCATTTGGAGTCATATTCCTGGTGACTTAACAGAAGATGGATGGCTGAACCTCTTCTGCAAAACTGTGGAGGAAAGAGTAGTGACACAACTGCAAAGGGCTGTGCTCTTCTGGGGATGCTTTTCTTTTGAGAAAGTGTCTTCCGACTTTCTGAAAAGGAATGTAGGCTAATGGAGAAACTTTCATTTACCAGGCTCAGAGAGACAGAAGGGCTAAAGAGCAGGTCATAAAAGAGTGAGGTGCCAGGCATCTACTGATTACTTTGAACAAGACTTCAAGAGGCTTGTTCCATTTCCATTTGCATTTACATTGCGAAAGGTAAACTTCAGATTCATAACTTGTGGAAGTTAGAGCTTTACACAGAGTACTGAACTTCTGCGGCTGTGGGGTCCCTGATAGCACCGGGAAAGTCAGCCTATTAATTGATGTCTGAATTGCTGGTGCCTATGCTCGCTCTCTCTTTTTTTGGGGGGTGTAGGGAGAAGGAGTCTTGTTTGTAAGAACGTGTTGGTGCTACACTTTTTTTCTTAAAAGTACTTCCTTTATACATGTTACAATAAAGGTGATATTTTCACACAGCTGGGCTGCTGTTACTGAGAAAGTAGAGGTACTGCAGATGTACTGAGCCACAGGGCTCTGGAATAAGCTTCGTTTTTCCATCTATGTAAAGTATTACCTGTGCTGTTGCCTAATTAGGCTGGGCTTTTAAAAAGTCCAGGATTTTTTGAAGTGTGAAACATGGTCATTCATAGTTTTAACGTCAAGAAAGCACCTTTTTTGCCTATTTTTGGTTAAAAAGTGCTCTGCTTTCTTTCATTTGCCTTTAAAGGCCAAAGTCTTTAAAGATGTTTTTGCTTCTTGTTTCTGTCTGATATTCTGTTCTCACAGCTATCCCGCACTTTTTTATATTTTCAAAATGTTACTGATTTGAGATTCTTCCTTCTTTTGAGATAGTATGTGTCAGCCTTTCAGACCAACTTACTTGATCCTAGCACAAATGACTACGTATCCCTGTGTTCCTCATTCATAGTTTCCTAACTTACCTGAATAGCTAGAGATTTCTCTTGAAATTTATTCGATAGACTTATAATAAAGTTTTATAAGCAGTACAGCAGTGTCACTTGCCCTTCAGATTCTGAAGGCTATGCAGTAATTTGTCTTTGAGAGTAATGACAAGTAGCCTTGACCCAAAATTTTATTTTGAAATACATATTTATTGTTTAATATCCATCATTCTTGTTCTTGTAGCAGTCTTAAATTAGATGTAAAACAATTTAGCTGTATTTTTTTTTCCTCAGACATGTGTGTTTTCCTTTACATTGTGGGTTGTTGTTTTTTGTTTTTAAACGGGCTTGGGAAGGAGATTCTGAGTTTTATGAGTGTTTATGAGTGTTATGAACTTACTTACTGGGCATAGAACACTGATAGTATTGCAGTAATTCCAGTGTACCATTTTACATTCAATGTGTAAATCTCAGCATGATACACGATCAGAGAAAGCATTACATTTCTTTTCATAC
Source organism: Gorsachius magnificus (assembly GCA_034008185.1). Taxonomy (NCBI): domain Eukaryota; kingdom Metazoa; phylum Chordata; class Aves; order Pelecaniformes; family Ardeidae; genus Gorsachius; species Gorsachius magnificus. The sequence continues at coordinate 7,675,045 of CM067083.1, read as the reverse complement.
CACAACATTAGCACTGTGCAAACAGCTAGTATTTTATCTCAGTTTTTCCTGGGAAGGACTTGTTGGTATGCCTTTAATAGTAGGCATATATTGGCAATGTTACTCAAGTTGCAAAAATTCTACTCTTAATACTGAAGGTTTTTTTAAGGAGTTTCTCAAATAGAAGAACAAGTAGCAGTAAGGTTGTTTTAATACCATAATTGGCAACAGTAGATCTTTGATGATGTGGCTGGCTCTGTCACTTCAGAAAGGAGAACAGATGTGTCCCTTATCTGTGTAGCTGTGCTACCATTTGAAACGTGGAGCAGGTCCTTGTTAGTGGCTGAAGTTTTCTGTTAGGTAGTTTTTATTACTTGAATGTACCTATTTGAAACATCTGAATCTAAACTTTGAAGGAATTACTATTTTAGGGAATATTGTGAATGCTGATCCTGAATAACTTTCAGTCTTGCAATTGCTGTGTGTATTTTGCTATGCAGTATTTGCAGAAAATGTATAGCTAAGCAGTTGAAAGGTGGGGGGTTGTTTTGTTTTAAAAAAACTACCTACATAAAGTTACAGGCAATACTGGACTGGTGAATTATTATTTTTTTTCCAACTTGGGGTCCACAGACCACATATAACAACTGATACAAAGTGACTAAGAGAATTTATCAGTAGGCATGCATAAGGAATTTCTAGGGAATATTCCCTGATGATTTTTAAGGTTTTACAACTAAAGGCTGGAAACTATTCTGCAATACTGGAACTGCTGCTGCTAATTTTTATTAAAACTTTTTTTGATGCTTAAGAGGTTATAAACCAGCAGAAACTTGTTTATTAAGATGTGCCTTAATCTGTTTGAGATGCACAAAAGAAAATACAATTGGCTTGCTTTTTAGAAACACAAAGTGTGCTGTTACCTGTATTAAATGAATAAGCTAGAGCTGCATGTTTCCCAGAATGTTTCTGTGTTTCCAGGTGTGTAGTATAATCAAGCTTCTCTTAAAGTTGTTCAAACTTATCCTTACTTCACCTTACCTTTAAAAAAAGTTAAATATAATAAAGGTGTTCTAACATTTCTTTCTGGAATTGGGCACCTGTGTCTGCAGCTTATCACGATTTAACCAATAGAAACCCCCAGATAAAATTTTGCTCCTTGCTTGTTCATAATTTGTTTGTGGTGTATGTATTCGGATGACAGATTGAAATTGCAGGGTTGCTTTCAGGACCAGAAAGTTGTTATTTCTGTATGATCTAGTGGTGTTCGCTTGGAGCTTTGAAGGAAATTATTCTGTCCAGTCAAGAATTAGAGAGTAAAATCAAAATTATCAAGCCCCTATTACTATCCTGTAAGTATAGATGAAGTAGACAATTGTTCAGTGTTTCAGATACACTTGAAAAAATATCATGGACTATCTTTGTGGTTAGAACATATTTGAGGCACTTCCATATTGTTTTATACAGAATTGTGAAACGTTTGCCAAAAGGCTGCTAGAGATATTACAAAGGTTTTAAGGTCACCTGCAGCGTATTTTCCGTCTTTCAGCAGCTGTCAAATACAAATGGATAAGAAATGTGTTTTGAGGGGTTTGCATTTGTCACAGCAAAATACATATTTTACATAACGAAATAATAGGGGCTGTCAGGCTGACAAGAGACATACAATGCGCTCTTAAACACTTCACCCTTTAGAAATAAGTAAACTTTAGACAAACTTTAATTCTGAAAAGTTTGATCACCTTTTTATTTGCTTCTTCAATCAAAATTTGTATATGAAATGAAGCTTCCCTCTGGAGTTGACACTGAACAACTGTTTAAGGGTAGTTTATGAGTGCTTCTTTCTGTGCTACCCGTCAGGACAGGTCACAGAACATATGTAAACTTAGTGGTCTTGATTCCTGGAGGTACAGCTTGAATAAACTGTAATTTGTATTTAAACCTTTCTCTTCCCCTTTTCCACTCCCCCACCCCCGTACTTCCAGCTTCCTGAAATACTATTTACCTGTGCAATTTTATGATATTTAAAATTTCAATGTGTGTGTGTTAGTTCTCAATAGATGGGGCTTGTTCTGGGAAGGTGTGGTAATTGAGCAACGTGTTAGGGGAAGGAGGTGGAGGAAAAACTACTTCAGCTTTTTGAAGCCTTCCCATTAAGTGAGCTGTGCAAATGAGGCTGAAGGGGGAAAAAAAACCCCAAACCAACCAACTAGAGTACCACCTTTCGATTAAATTGGACCAGGCAGCGTTGAATAGCTATGTTTTTTAACAGATTCATATACTGCTTTTTGAACTTGAAAGCTACTAGGTATGCCTAATTTTGAAGAGTTTTGCCTTGGAAATTCCTGTGCAGGAATGACCAAGTAAATTAAACCAGCTCTGGATCTGTGTCTGTTTTAGTCAGTAGCCAGTTTTGTTCTGGTGGGGGTTTTTTTGGTGTTTTTTGTTTGTGTGGGTGGTTTGTTTGTTGGTGGTGGGGTTTTTTTTCCCCTCCTAGAAATACTGTCCAGGTAATGTGCTTAGTTGTATTCTTCAAGTCCCCTTGTTTTTTGCATATTGATACATCTGCATTGTTTATGATGACCCCTGCAGAGTTTCTGTAACTCTTAAAAGGGGGTAGATTTGTGACTTAGGAAAGGCTTTAGAAGCTTGTTAGCCAGGTAGTTCAACACATGGATAGCTATAGGCTGTGTAGACATTTGCTGCTGGTAGTAGGCTAGACTTCTGTGTTTAAAGAAGCTGAGAACTTGGTAGTAATTAGTTGATCCCTCTGTGATACTGTTTCACTGAAGTATTCTTACTTGAATTTTTTAAACGTAGCATTAAAATGATGAGGCTTTCTACTTATTTTTCACTGAACTGCAATATTATAAATTAATTCTGTGACCCGTTGCTTACAACTAACAAGTCAAACTGAGTTGCAGGTTTCTAAAATCTTAGTGAAGAAACTTGTAGCTGAAATCCATCATGAGCTTCCTTACCTCTGATGCCATGTTTCTCTTATCTAATCAAAAGGCTCCTTAATCCTTTTAGAAGGATATAAAATAAGGTGGTATTCACAGTTTCCATCTCGGACAACAGTACTGTACTAGACAGCTTCTAGTACTGTATTCCCACCACAACCCCCCCGACCTGATGCTGTGCTCTCTAATCATTAAGCAGCCTGACCAACTTGTGTGCTCGCTGTAGCACGTTCTTACCTCTTAGTCTCTGTTTTGATGTTCTACACTTACTACTTCTGTGCCAGGGAACCTTATTTTGTTGTGTATCCCATACAGAAAATGTAGAAATCAAGTGCTATTTCACTTACTCGGGACCAAAGTGGCCTTTTGTAGTTTAATGACCTGTGGCCAATATGTTAAGTTTTATCTGTCACCCAATTTAAGACCTTTCTGCTCCATCATGGAGGCGAATTAGAGTAAGCGTGAACAGAATGTGTGGTAGTGTTTGAATTCAGTGGTATAATAAAAAATTTTAAGACTTTAATTTTAAATGTAGGAAGGTAAGCTGCTTCAGAGCTGTCCATTCAGAATTTACTTACACCTTGAGATTCCTGAAGTGAAACAAAGTTGTAAGAAAAAGCTCCTAGTAGTTGCTTGCAGGTATAACTATTTTAATTTTCCCAAATTGGAGTGCCTTGGTGAAGCTTCTGTGTGGAAGGTGCTAGATAGTGTTAGCTAGCATCCAAAGTAACTGACCTGCTAAGTTCACTTAAGGAATGAATGCTCTCAATCTAATGGCTTGAAATTTGGGGATTATTATAATGATTGTTTTTAGGAGTTCTTGGGAAGGAAAATCTTCTGGCTGGTGTTCTGTCTCTTTCTGTCTTGAGGAATAGATGGTGTTCTTCCCTTGTTACAGGACTTGGCCGTCTCCAGCTTTTCTAAGATCGCTAACTAGCGTTGCTTTTGACAGCTCCTAAAAATTCAAAATTTAACTTCAGGAGAAAGCTACAGTTAATATCCCCTTAAAAGTATTAAACCTCTTTAAAAACTTGTATTATTCTACTATAATACTGTATTATATGTGTCAACAATACTATCTTCAAGTTAGAATTGATGATAGAAGTATGACTGCTGAAAATGTTCTTATGACATTGGTTTTCTTTATAGAAAGTGGAGCGGTTCCAAAAAAGAAGGATCCTTTAACACACACAAGTAATTCTCTTCCTCGTTCAAAAACTGTTGCAAAAACTGGATCCACAGGCCTTTCAGGTCACCATAGAACACCTAGCTACAGTGGGATATCAACACCTTCTGTGTCTAGACCAGCACCTAATCCTGCAGCTTCAACTCATAAGGTATAGTAAGGATAAATATAACAGTATACACTTGGGAAGTCCATGTAAATTCCAAAACAAACTTTGGATTTACTGCCCTTATTGCAGCATTGTCGCAGCAGAAAGTTATTGGAAAAAAACCCAAACCTAAACTCTTAAATTTTTGGCCAAGCCTCTTGAGCTAGGCTGCAGAGTTGCTTTTAGAAATTGGGAGGCATCAGGTGACTGCATGGACAGATGGATTTTAATTGTGATCACAGTAATAAATGATAAGAATTGTTTTGAAAATTGCATGGGAAAGTGAGGGAAGCTTACCTAGGAGAAAAATAAATGTTTCTCCCAGTATGTAAAAGATAGATGAAAAAAACCCCTCTTACTCCAGAACTACAAATTTTCCACCTACGTGTTCCTTCTCTTCTGAAGCATGCATGCACAGGTTGTATTGCAACCCCATTACAAAGCAAACTGTGGTTAGGTTGTAACTGAAATACAAAAGTAAGTCCTATATTAATAAGACACAAAAATGCCACATTTCTGTTGTGTCTTTCCCTCTCATCTGTATCTCCCCCTTGCTACTCCCACAGTAAAGTAGAATAAAGAACAGGATGGAGAGAATATAAGTGTGGTTAAGCATTATTCCTGCTATCATATGAAGGCTTTTAAGTGGCCTAATAGCAAATTATGACAGCAGTAGAAGTTCTTGCTTATGGGTATTGAGAATCTGAAACAGTTTGTGATGCTTTATTTCTAGAGTATGCTGGGGGGAAATACTGTAGTTAAATATAATGAATTATCTTAAAAACAAAACAAAAAACAAAACAAAAAAACCCCCCCAAAAAATACAAACCAAACCAACCAAACAAAAAAATCCCCAAACCAAAAAACCCCCTCTCCACTGGAGCCTAAGATGTTCTACCTGTGATTGAATATGATAGTATGATTTGTAGCAAAAGACAGCATCAGAATATCTGGTATGTGTTAACATATTAGGTTTTATTGGAGTGTATGAAATGTAATATTAATTTTGTTAACAGCACGCTTTAAAAGTATCACATTGTTGTTTGGTTTTTTCCGTCCCTCCAGGCTGCACCTAAAAATAGCAGAACAAATAAGCCTTCTACTCCTACCACTGCTCCTCGAAAAAAGAAAGACTTGAAGATATTTAGAAATGTGGACAGTAATCTTGCTAATCTTATCCTCAATGAAATTGTTGATAGGTAAGTCTGAAGAAAAGTGGGCTTTTGAATGCAGAAAACCAGTTTTTGTTAAGTACAGTTTTGGTCCACTTGGAATGAAAATTAGTACTTTTGTTTGTTGTGGGTGTTTGGGGTGGGGTTTTTTTTCTGTTGTTACTTTGGCAAAAGGATGAAAATTCAAATCAGAAATGTTTATCTTTTTAAATGTTTAGCAATATAAGTTGTAGATTTCCTCAAAAGGGTTCTGTGTAAATAGTCAAATGCATTAAATTAGTCAGCTGCAGCTGAAAAAGAGTATCTCATTGTTAGACTAATTAGTATTCCATTTCTTTGTTAGTGGGCCAGCTGTCAAATTTGATGATATTGCAGGGCAGGAACTGGCTAAACAAGCTTTGCAAGAAATTGTTATCCTTCCTTCTCTTAGACCTGAGGTAAGCAAAAGGGTTTTGTTATCACTCTGTCACAGAATCACAGAAATGTATTGTGCTTCACACATGAAGTGGGGGCTCTTGAATCTTGTCTTCACTGGTTATGATTGCTATCAATAGCTGTCTTGGAAAAGAAGAATGAAGAATTTATATGTTAAAATACTATGATATTCCTCGTCTTCTGGTTAGTCAATGTTGGAGAAAGTGACTGAGGCAGTAGCTTAAAAAAAAAACAACAAATGAACCCCAAAAACCCCCCAGCAAACCACAAACTCCTAAAAAAACAAACCAAAACAAATCCTGACAATTTGTGAGGCTGACTGTTCCGGAGCTATAGCTGTGTGTCCAACCCTATATGGACATGTAAAGGACAAAGCCCATAACTGGAAAAGTGAAACACATGAGATTTTTATAGGTAAATTAAGCCATGAAACTATCTGATTTGAAAAATATGAAACTGGTGTTGTGGTCATGTTCTCTGTGTGGATGTTGGTTAGACATTCTGAATAGTCTATTCACAGCAGGAAGAGTGTGCAAAGAAGTGTGGTAGTGAACAAGCAAGTACACTGAGGAGTGTAACATTTGAGGGCAGATTTCCTCTTTACTTGGCTGAGTGGAAATTGGTCATTTAGGCTTTTATTTTATTTATCATAGGTGGTACCTCAACTACTGTGACTGCCTAGACTCAGGCCTGGTCCATATACGATTGGAATTTTCTGAGCCGCTTTTAAAAAAAAAAAAAAATAAATTGGTCATTTTCTAAAGCTGGACTTGCTAAAAGTTGCTGGACTCTTGCAGAAATTGTATGCAATGATTTACTGCAGTGCTGATTATTCAAGCAAAATTTCTGTTTGCTCTTTTTTTGCTTGTGGGTCTCTTCTGTCACATTGATGGGTGACTGGAGTTGCTCTGTGGTCTTCCTCTTTCCTTTAATGCAGTTTCTGGTTTTGAAGCATCACAGGGAAGAAACCCTAAACCTGGCATAGCATCTTAGGAATACTAGCCCTGAGGAAAACAAAGCTTTGGCATCAAATATGCATGCTCTGGTATTCTTATGCAGAAGGAAAATGTCACTGTACTGTCTCTGTTATTACAGTGCTTTAGCGTGTCAAGTTTGTTGTTCAGTAACACTAATACAATGAGCTGGGTGGGAAGGACTTTGAGATGTGAGGCTTGGATTAGTTATGACTCTTTTCCAATAACAGTTGATATTTTCAGTCAGGTTGTCTTCATGTTACTGTAGCTAGCAATGGGCCTGACCTTGGTGTAGGTTGAGATATAACAAGGGCAGAGAATCCTGGGAATTTTTAAATGTCCCTTGGAAGAAAAGAGGTTGGGTTTATTCCTTGTAAATGAACATGGTAGATGTGGCAACTATGGGGGAATATTTAGTAAATTAAACACTACTTCAGTTTTAACCTTAATGAGTTTTGCACTCAAATTCATATTTAAACAAGCAGTGGTGTTTTTGTAGGGGAGCAAGAGTTGAGGTGAGTAAACAGAAAACACTGGCTGCAGCCATTTCAGTGGTAAGATGCTAATGAAATGCTAGCAATTAGTTGAGACCATGTTTAGTATGATTAGTCTGTTAACAAAAACTTTAAAAACTTGGTGTGTCTCAGTGATAAATGGCAGTTGCAGCTGAACTGTGTAGGTAATGATCAAGGTGAAGGAGAGTTGTAGACTTGGTCTGGGCTATCTGAAAATGGTGGAACTCCCAAAGAATGATTCCAAACAAAAGGAGTCAGGCGGGAGATGCACTTGGTGCTGTGCAGCATGGGAAGCAGAAATACTTGAGGAATGTAGTTATCCAGGTTAAAATGCTGCAATACATTTGTAATGTAGGTGGTATGTATTAGTGAATAGGATCATGCTGGATGACTATTTTTAGTGATCAAGGTCAAGTGCAAACAAAATGCTGTGAGTGATGAAATTAATAGGGAAAATGCATGTTGGTCAGTAATCTTAGAAACACTACACTGGTAATGGAGCCATTGATTATCATGGATATTGTGGAGAGGAGTGCCTGCAGACAGGGGTGTTTAGGCATGGTGTATATGTACAAGACACTCCCTGCAATTCCTTTTGGTTGGTGGTTGGAATTATTGGAAGCTGGAATGGAGGGGTGAGTGTGAGACCAAAAAAGGAACTCTGAAACTCTTGAGGAAAGTAATAAAGACAAAGTGCTGGGAAAAACGGGCTACAAGGATAGCTTAAGAGATGTACTCTATGAGAATTTGTAGATTTGCTTGCTGTGATGCTACATGTGATGGGTGCAATTTTATAGTGTAGGAAAGATTAATTCAATGCAAAGTGAGAGGGAGGAGATTATTATCAGTAGTGTTTAGAGAAAGTAGGTGGTTGCTAAGTAATATTCTAAATAGTTTTGGTCAAAGCTTGTCTTCTCAAGTTACATTTAATTAAAAAAAAAAAAAAGGAAAAAAACGAAAGATGAAAGGGTTCTTCCATATGGAGTTAGTCGGAACATTGCTTTAACTCTCTTACTACACACCTGTGTTCCCCCCTTTTTAAATGCAATTGGTACTTTAAACCTGTTAGGCTGCTCTGTCTTGTGGAATGTGTTACTGCCTTTCATACTCCTTTCATAGTGCCCCTATGCACAGAATGATCATGAGGCAATTTCACTGTTGTGTGGGACACAATAGCGAAGTGCATTAGGTCAAGTTAGTTATAGAATTTAGTTCTCTAAAACCCTGTACTGTTATTGCTACCACTGTTGCCAGTGAGCCCTTCCTCAATCTTAAACCATTTTCTTACAAAGGTAAATCAACATTTTCTTTAAGTCTTTGAAGGTAGCTTATGATGATGTACTTTTCAGTTATTTACAGGACTTAGAGCTCCTGCACGTGGTTTGTTGCTGTTTGGCCCACCAGGAAATGGGAAGACAATGTTGGTGAGAAAATGACTTCACGCATGAGCTGGTTATTAAAATGTAACCATGAGGGGTGGCTTTCAGTTTGGGTGTAGTAATAAACTATATATTCTCCCTGGATATGTGTCAATTCAATTAAAAAAATGCAAAATTGTTCTTAACTGTGGATTTTACGGAGGAGGGAATTGCTAAACTGTTGTCTGTTTAATTTTTTTCAATATCACCAGTAGTATTTTAAAACTTAAACCAGCAAGTCCAAGTTTCATTTTCAGAGAGAGTAAAAGTAACACGGTTAATTCTTTGTGTACATCAATGATTAATCACAAATGGTCTGCTCTCCCCTAAAACATACTAGAAGTGCATTTTGGAATTGGGGAGAGGAGCACAGTAGCAAGAAGAGGGGGTGTCTCACTTCCATGCCGCTGTGCAAAGAGCGTAAGTGCTGTGGAACTGTCTGGCTGCTGCTTGTTTTCTCAGCCTGCTGTGCCCGATTCGGGGAAACTGGAGTGAAATGGCTGTGTGCATCAGCTGGGGCGCATCGCGTGTCCTGATGCAGCTGAGCGGGCACATCGTCCTGCATCACATGGCACGGCTGCAGCTGCACACTCCTTTTGCTGATACAGAAGCTGGATCAGCTCTGAGGCATGGGAGTATGAATATTGAGCAGCTCTCTCGGGCTGTGTCTTACATACAGGAACATAATTGCTAATCGCTACAATTAAGCTGTATAACCAGGGGATCATAATGTCTTGAATATGGTGAAACTGTCAAAGAAGAGGGTAGTTTGTATGAGCATTCTGGCTGAACTGATTCTTTTTACTAGCTTTCCTCTGAAAATGTTTTTTGTATAGATAGGGTAAGGAGAAAAAAAAAACCCTGTAATTTTTCATGTGATTTGGTCACACTGCTACCCCGAATTAGTTAAAACTATTTCAAATGTCTACTCAGGATATATTGAAAGGAGCTGGAGATTTGTATTCTTCAGTAAGCAAGTTGTAGTTGGCTATGGAGATGATGTGATTAGAGAAGTCTAAGGGAGTCTGGAAATTTTTCTAGTGGTTTGACTGCTCATCCGTTCTTATTTGTAAGTGGTCTGTACAGAAGCTTTCTGTAGCATTTACATTTACATTCCTTCCTTTGAAGGAATAGGGGTTTTCAAAATCGTCAATCAGGACATGAGTGCTAGCTACAGAAGCAGAGAGATATCTTCAATGTCATGTTTTAAAAAAGTGCTTTTTTTCCCTCCCCCTCTCTCCTAGGCCAAAGCAGTTGCTGCAGAATCAAATGCTACTTTCTTTAATATAAGTGCAGCAAGCCTGACTTCAAAATACGTAAGTAGCAGCTGTAAATTATATTGATCTGAAAAGACACAGTCTGTAATTGGGGCTCAAGAAGGTCGGAGACTTCTGATGAATCCTTGGTGAACTGTTAGCATATAGTAAACACAAAGTTTTTAAAAAGTGACTTGTGAAGTAAAAATTTTGTGCTTGTGATAACTCAATGTCAAAGGCTTTTACAGTTCAGGATGACCCTGGCTGTCATATAAATGAGTGGTTGTGGGGGGCGGTTTCTTCTTTAAAAAGTAAATGAAGTGGGTCCCAGCTCCCTTTCACTCTGATATTTAGACACCAAAATCTCTCGACAACTCAATTGTTATCATAAGTGAAGTTGTAATCTTTCTTTTAAGACGTAAACAACACTGTCATACATAATACTGAACTAGTGATAATCTGAGTGTGTATGAGCGGACTGAGTGTGAATGGTTAACAGCGAGATTTTCTGTAGGTCCTTATGTTAGCTGTCTTGCAACACTTTCTAAGCCCCCTCCAAAACCAGTTTATTGTTGTTTTAGGTCGGTGAAGGGGAGAAACTGGTACGTGCTCTATTTGCAGTAGCCAGAGAACTTCAACCTTCTATAATATTTATTGGTAAGACCTTAAATGTTGTTGACTTCTGTGTATTTTCTTAAATATTTTGACTTACGAAATTGGAATCATTGGGTAAGCTTTTTTAGGTAATTGTGCAGTGCAGAGCAAGTGTCTCTGGTATGACCTGCTGGCTAATCAGTAGTTCCATATAGAGCATGTTAGATTACTGTTCTGTTACTTAATTGGTGTTAATAGTGGGAAGAAATGCACTCAAAACCACAAATGCTGTACTACCTTTATGGAGTAAGTTCATTCAGGTATTAAACTTCAAACATGAGAATGGGTTTTGTGTGCCCTGCGTTGCAGTTTATTATCAGCAGGATTTTTTTTCTCTCATCTGTGTTTTTTGTTACTTATTCAAAGGGCAACACATTATATAAGCTTTTAAACTTTACTAAGATCTGTCTGTCTCCTGAGGAGTAAAGATGTGATCTCTTTTACTGGAGCCCTATATTAGCAAAAGAACTTAGGCAAATGTGAAGACTTTGATGTTGTATGCTTAATTAAGATGTATTTCTTTGGTTTTTTTAGATGAAGTTGATAGCCTTTTGTGTGAAAGACGAGAAGGTGAACATGATGCTAGTAGGCGTTTAAAAACGGAATTTTTAATAGAATTCGATGGTGTAAGTATTTAGTCTTGGGTATTGTTTGATTTAGCTGAATTGGCTGATGTAGTGGGTGCCAGTACAAACTACAGATGAAGCACATAAAGGATTTGGCTGTTGGGGTTTAGCTCTGTCCCCCTTGCCCCCCATCTTGGTCAGCAAACAGCTTTTTTCTATTGCTGTTAATTTTTCACCTGCTTACTGTAGTATTCTAGAAAATTCAGTCTGGGCTAAAAGGTAGTAATCTGGAGATAAGCTGAAATAATGGCTTCAAAGACTATGGACAGAGGAGGAAGGATGACAAATGGCAGCAGTAAAGGAGCTGTGAGAACAAATGTTCTTACAGGGCAAGAGGGACACTTGAGGGTTAGGCAGAGTTGAATTCTTGTTTTGCAACTGCATGTTTTGGTGAAGCGCATCTCTTCATTCTGGCAAAGTAATCGAAGGTTAAGTGGGTTTTAAGTAGTGTCTTTCTGGTTTTTAAGGCATATGTGTCACAAAGGCATGCACTGTCAAGGGGTAAGGTGAGACTTGAGGGATGAGGATTTCAAAAAGACTGGTTCAGATCATGGGTATATGCAGCTCTGACACATCAGAAGGATTAATTTCTGTCTTAGTATGGGTTTTATTGAACTATAATTTTTTTCTTGGCAGCATGACCTAGAGATGACAGGATACCATGAGAATACATTTAATAGCATGTATGTAATACCCAGGAAAAGGAACTAGGTTTCACAGTTGGGAGGGGGATGATGGACAGACAAATGAATATCAGAATATTTTTCTGTCACACAGCACTGTTTTTTGTATTGAACAATCTTAGTTTATATTCTGCTAGCACAGTGGAATAATGCTATAGTGGTGAAGCAAGAGTAATGAGGTACAGGAGGAGAAGATAACTATATAGAGAGACAAGGAGATCAGCAAAAACTTCTCCAAAGTGAGATGAATCAGGACAAGTAATGCAATGTGACAACGGTATGCAGAAATTATTACACACATACACAGTTCTCTCTTAGAGTGAAAAGGGGAAAATTAAACAGAACTAGTAAGTTAGCAAACTTTGGATCAAGGTGTAACTATATCATACAATATTTTTGTGGAACTTTTTGGACTCAGTAAGGCGGCAATGAACTTAAGTCTATGAAGGATTGGACACTAGCTGAATAATAACACATCTCTGATGCTCATATGCTTTCTCTGAAGTCTGGAAGCCATAAGTCTCCATAGTCTTGGGTATAAAATCAAATCTTGCAATTCAGTGAATTGGGGGAAAAATTACCGTGTCTGTGTATTATTGAATAGCCTCTCATTTTGATTACTGGCTTCTTGCGAGACCCGTATTAGATGAATCTGATCCAATTTAGTTGTCCTGGCTGTACCTTAGTCTGAAGTTTTTTGATTCTCTCTCTTTCTCTGTAGGCTTTAAAACAATGTTTGGTGTTAAAACCCACAACAGCAGAAAGTATCTAGCTTTTTTAAACCTAATTCTGTCTGGATGACTTCTGAGTGCTTTTTGTAGTCTCAGTTTTCTCCAGCATTGTAACGTGCAATTCCACAGTAACGTTTGTGCTCTTGCAAGGCTCAAGGAACTTAACTTGGGCGTAGCGTCCTGTGTTTACATTTCCTTTTTTTTTTTTCTTTTTACTTTTTCCTAGTTTGACTTTACATTTATCTAAAGAACGTTTTAAAGCTAACTGCATGGGAAAAAAAAAAGCATATACAGTAAGATCCCATCAGTGTGCTGAGTGCATGGCAAGCCTCTGACTGGTTTTGTTGTATTACTACTTCATGCAAACTGAAAGCTGTCTTGCTTCCCTACGTTATATAGGTGCAGTCTTCTGGAGAGGACAGAATACTTGTGATGGGAGCAACAAACAGGCCACAGGAGCTTGATGATGCTGTCCTCAGGTATCAAAATGTCTCTTCCTTTGTTTTAATACAATAATATGACATTCATTATGAAGAGCAGGTTTTGCTACTTAGTATCTTGGTTGTTCTAAGTTTTGGAGTAAGTAGCAAAAGCTGTTCAACGAGGTTAAATTATTTAATCTCTCAAAGAGGTGCGCCTCTCTTCTCTCTTGGGATACATCTGCACAAGCATGATGGCCTTGGAATTGCCTAAAACATCAGTACCTGTTGAGACCAAATCAGCATTCTTTAACCCTCTTGCATCACATACATTGCTTTTTTATTATTTAGATCTTAATGGCAGGATGAAGGAAGAAATTTGACCAGTGAAATCCAGTATGTATTCTCTGTGAATGTTGGACTTGTGACATCCCATGCAGTTGCAGATCTTGCTGTAGATTTGCCTTAGGACTTTTTTGCTACAAGTTCTCATACTTTCTTCTCTTTTCATTCCTGACTGAGGAAAATACGCCTGTCAGTGCTGTCTGGACAAATAAAACACATTTTTAATGATACCAAAGACGACTACTGTGCAGTGATGAGATGCTTCATTTTGTTGCTGGTAGCCAGTGGTATTTCCTCCTTTAGAGTTTTTCCTCTCTGGGATGAGTCTCATAACTTCATATTGGAGTAAGGTGACACCAGGGGCTCATGCATATTGTTTATTTGGTGGTTGTTTTTTTTTAAAATCTGTAGTTCTGTTCCCTAGAATTTGATGATATAAGTGAAATTTTGACACTTATCAAACCAAACGTCAGATCTGAATGCACTAAAAAGTTATAAAAGCATGCGTGTGTATATCTTTTTTTTTTCTAGACGATTCACCAAACGGGTATATGTGTCTTTACCAAATGAAGAGGTAAGTATTGTTTTCCATGCATTTTCATCATTTTAAGATCAATTTTATTTAAAAAGAGTATACAATACATTTCACAGGCTATTTTTAACTTGCCCTAGTGGATGATTACAATTCTGTGAATTAACTTTTTTTTTTTTTACATGTGCTAGTAGCAAATCTGGAAGTAGCTACTCAGTATTTCTTGGCTAGTGAAGTGTTGCTTACATTCTGGCAGGCACAGACAAGGGGGCTTGAAGTAGGGCTTGCAGGAACAAGTTTGGTTGGCTGGAGGAAGAGTATTTATTGCAAAAGATGAAAGTAGCTTTCTTAAAGTAATATTTTTCAGCTCAACAGCAGATTAGGGCTTTTGATGAGTGTTCTAATGTACTATTCTTGAAGTGATTTGACCCTTGATCTCATTATTACCAAATCCCTATCTCTTCCCCTGCAGAGATGGTGGTGTACGGTCTAATCACAAAGGCACTATAGGCAAGTTTAAACCAGTGAAGCACAAAAGCTAACTTGACGAACATGTAGTTTTGTTGTTGCAACAGAATTTTAAGTGTACCGTGAAAATGAGTTTTACGTCTGATAAATGTATCGTCTTTTCAGACAAGATTGATTTTGCTAAAAAATCTTCTAAGCAAGCAAGGAAGCCCATTGACCCAAAAAGAGTTGGCACAACTAGCTAGGTAAGTATTTTGTGACTATACTAAATAAATATAGTCATCTGCTGCATTCATTTAGACAGTTTTTTTCATTCATAATGTAACTAATATAAACCATCAGATAGTGATAACACTTGCATGTATTTTGGGAAGATGGTCTCCTGTCAGGCTGTATGCAAGTGTTTTTGTATATGCTTTTTTATATATATATATATGCTTGTTTTTCCCTACACCACCTGGCTGGGTTTCTGTTGAAACCTGCTCATCAGTGCTTTACTTTCTGAGGGGGAGGAGGGAGGGGAATGCTTCTCTCCACCCATCCCCCAAGCAGTCCAGCTCTCCTCCCTGATGCAAAAAGGCAGTACCAGTTTTGCACTTGGCACACATGTCAAATCAAAAGCAACTTTTCTTTGCTCATCAATTGCTAGGTTTGTTGAAGGTATTACCAACATAGCAGAACAAGCACTGGATAACTTTAGATTCTTTTCAATTTCGTATTTGATTGGGAAAATGTGGGTAAAAAGCCCCTTCCCATTATGAAACTAAGTTTTCTGATATCAACTAAAAGTGCACATAGTTTTAGTCAGAAAACTGGGCATGTGATCATATCGTAATAAAAGTGTGGTATTGGGTTCTCATTGTATTGATTGGGTTGAAAGACTACAGGACAGCTGAGTTTTTGCTTTTATATTAATCTATGACAAAGGCTGATAAACTACTGGTAGGGCATTCTCATAACAGAAATAGTAAATGTGCTTGAGATTAATTTTCATCTACAAATCCAAGCTGGTTGCTATCTTTTTGCTTTTCCTAGAATGTTATTTGGGACTTGAATATCTGTACTTTAGTCTGTGAAAGACTTAAATATAGATCACTTATGTTTTAATGCACTTCTGGTTTATTAAACTTGCAAAACAACATCAAAATAATAGTTTTGATTAACATTTTAATCATCTGCAATTAAATTGATATGATTTGAAGCAGGTGGTTTGTTTTTTTTCTCCTTTCCCCCAATTTTTCTTTTGACAAAGAATGACAGATGGATACTCTGGAAGTGATTTAACCGCATTAGCAAAGGATGCAGCACTGGGCCCTATTCGAGGTAAGCTGCAGAGCTTTTTATTTAGGCTTTGAAAAAACTCAGTGCCCTCGATATTAGAGATACTGTATTTTCCTAGATCTCTATAATTCTTAAACCTCTGAAATTAAGCTTTTTAGATTGGATTTTGATCTGTTCCTCGTAATAGCATCTTTATAAGACTTACCTTACACAAAGCCCTTCAGTACCTCACCAAGTGAAACAGCCAATTTTTGTGTCTTAAGAGGAGAGCAGGGTGAAGTGTTTTTCACATATTTGTGGGGTTTTTAACTAGTGCATCTTTCCTAGGCTGGTGTCAGTTCTGTCGTATCTAAATTATTACTTAAGTAATGCAGTCAGAGACTGCTATTCATCTTTATAAAAAGTGGGCAGATCTCTCTGAAGTCTAAAGGAAGGAAGTACCAAAACAGAAGCCATTTTATGTTTCTTTTTTTTTTTTAAGATAGGGTTTGAATGGCATAGGGTTTTTTTAATTTTTAAATCTTCTTAATGTTGAATTGTGATCCTGATGACAATTGTGACTCAAGTAGAGTTTTACCTATATTTGTTGTTCCTCTGGCATTTCCATCTTTGAAAAGACACAGTTTTCATGCAAAGTGAATATTCTTTTCCAACCTTCCCCCTTTGTTCTGTTTCACTAGCTATGTGTCCAGTAGCCACATCTGAAAGGGCTGATTTTGTTTAGTGGAGATCAGTGGTGGGATTTTGTGAAAAGATTGTGAAGATTTGGTGTTAGTTTTCTGTTTGCAGATATATTGTCCTATCTGACAGAAAGGTACTAAAGGCAGCCAGAGCAGAAGTGTTCTGTAATGTCAGCCTAGTACGTGTAAATGAAAGTTATTGCAGCTCTCTTAAATGATTTATGGGGAGGAGAGGCCTGTGCATGTTTTGTGTGTGTTTTTTTTTTGTTTTGGGTTGTTTTTTTTTTTTTAATTGAGTCAAAAGTCCTATAGCATGCAGTTTTGCCAGTGCAGTATCTCTTTGAAAGCAGCTGCTGGAAAGTAATGGGTTTTTACCTGCTTACTTTCAGCTATTGAGATTGTAAGGCACATCTTCCAAAATCCTGCATAGTAACTGGGAAACAGAATTGCATTAAATGGCTCTCACAAGAGACATCATGCCTCCTAAGACTTCGAATTTATTTGTTTAGAGTGATTGAATGAATAATGTATGCATTTGGCGTGCAGGTTTTACTTTGCTGACAAATCACTTCACTTGCAAGTCCATTTTGAGAAGAGACCATGAAATGTTGTGCTACCTATTTCTTTCACCTGCTCCATAGAAATCATTTCATTTTGTAAAATGTTTTTTAATGTTAGCCTTGTCAACCCTGCCTAGATTCTTTTTCTTGCACCCTCAGATCAAAAAGTTTGCTGTAATATGTTGATGCCGTAACAGTGTGGCAAGTTTTTAAAAAAAAAAAGTAAAAAGGTGAAGAATATGTGAATGATTAGATCCCACCAGTACCGTACAGGGCAAGAAGCACTCCTGTGCGCCCTGACTGATTTTATTTCTGTATTCTGGGCTTGACGATACCTTTCTGTTTCATGAAAATTCTGCATGTTTGAGGGGTAGGAGGGTTGTAGGTACCAGGAGTAACATGGGGGAAGGCAGCTCTGTTATGCTTGTGTGATGTTCCCCATACTTTAGGAAGAAGGAAGTACTTCTGTTCTCACTTTGTACTGTATCTGCAGTGATTAAATGTGGGAGCAGCCTGGTTGAGGAGCTGATAAATAGGGAAGAAGGAGGTACCTTGCTGTACAGGAGATTCTACTGAGACAGAGGGGTATAATTGCTAACTGTGGCATTTTTTTCAGAATAAAACTGCTTTTAACATGCTTTAGCTGTCAAAGTGATTAAAGTTTTATTATGGAACTCACTGATCTTACTTTATTTTTACAGAATTAAAACCCGAACAGGTGAAGAACATGTCTGCCAGTGAGGTATGCTGTTTTAGCAGTTGTATTTTCCCCTTTGAATAGAACGCATGCTCACACAAAACTTTTTACAGTCCCTTTATTTACACATAGTATCATACAAAATACCTAGCATAAGTTTTTGGGAGTATTAGCGGTTTTGATTACTTCTTCATTGAAGAAAATTCTTTACAAATAGTGATTGAGAAGAAAATCTGTCCTCAGATGTCTGAGGTTCTTTGTGTAGTTTGTTGGTTATCAGGCTTAAGAGCACCTCTTTTTCTGGTAGTAAGTAGTCAGATGATGTCAGAGGCCTGGCTTTTATTTTCTTGCAGTGTTACTGCCCCAAAGTATTCCCAGAAGTATTATGTCAAATGATGTATTTTATTTCTCCCCCCCCCCCCGGTCTTCACATAAAGCAAGTCATCTTAGGGAGAAATCTGAGGGATTTTAAACCAGATTTTTTTGTGTATCTGTACAATACTTACATTCATTCATGTAGACCATCATAAAGCCAAAAAAAAATAGATTAAGTAAACATCAAAAGAAAAGAGGTTGGTCCTGTGTATAAAAGTTTCTGCTCAAAGGTATGTGGAAACCACATTAATTAATTCCCCTGCTGCTTTCTGTGTTTATCCTGAGATCATGGCTAAGGCTATGGATAAGCTGAAAGGATTTGTTGCAGGAAGATGAGAACAACTGTGATAACTTGTTGTGAATGCACGTTTATCTCCAATAGCCTGTAAACACTAGTCTCAAAGAAACACAGGGAATCTTCTCCAGTTGTAATGTTAATACCGCTTTAATAATGCGAGTGCTCATGCCACGCACTTTGGTCATCTCCCATCGTGTCTGTCTGCTTAGAATTGTGTCCTCAGCAAACAACTGAAAGGCCCATGTTGAATCGGAGAGGTTAGATAATCCGGATTACCTGGCTGACAGCATTTTATGGTATGATTGCAGTTGTGGGAAGGGCAGGAACTTTCAGTGCCTTACCCTCCTGGTATGCAGAGGTGTGCCGTAAATGTGTTTAAAAAATCCCATGTCTTACTCTTTATTCAGTGCTGTGCCCTCACATGCACCAACTTGCACCACCTAGTGAAATAGGAAGTAATAACACAACCTCGTGGGCTGCTAAATAACGAAGCAGATGTTATGATTACCAAAGGTTACTTTATTCAAAACAGTAAATAGTGATAGTCTTAAATTACAAGACTCTTGTATCAGGTTATAGAATGATAGATTAGCCCAGGTTGGAAAGGCCCGTGGAGGATCATCTGGTTCAACTTTTTGTGGGAGAGGGAACCTAGATGAGATTATCTAGCACCGTGCCCAATCGCATCTTGAAAACCTCCAGCAACAGGGACTCTACCACGTCCCTGGGGAGGTTGTTCCAGTGAATGACTGTTCTTGCTGTAAAAAATTTCTTTCTTCTATGAAGATGAGGCACTTGTAGAATATGCTTTGTTAAAAGTAAATACTGAAGTACTTCTTGAATAAACTGAAGTACATAAACCACTTGTCATCCTGATGTCTTTCACTTCTTGTTTAGATGAGAAATATCAAACTATCAGATTTCACTGAGTCTTTGAAGAAGATAAAGCGCAGTTTGAGCCCCCAGACCCTGGAAGCATATATTCGCTGGAACAAGGACTTTGGAGATACCACAGTGTGAAACACTACTTGAAGTGAAACTAAGTGCTGCCTAAGGAGCAATTGGTACAGCCTGCTGGAAGGCAGCCAGAGTTTACAGGACTTTACAGATCTTTAAGTATCTGCATTAAAACTTGAGATTAAGAAAAAATTTTACAATGTGAAGTGTGTTCATCAAAGCCTCCTTGCCATTTAGTGAGGATTTAACAGTCTGTAAGTAAGAGCACAATAGGACTCGAGATAAGATTCCTAGCAATCCAATTATGGTTTGAACAATAATATATGCATTTTGTTTCAGCTAGAAGGCTCTGATGATAGCGATCATTGGAAAACCTTTTCCCTATGTTGTGTGTGTGTTTTTCCTGTTTTTAATTTAGCTGTGACGTTGTCTGGCTTTCTTCCTTGTAACTACTAACTTTCAATTGGAAGTTTGTAAACTTTGGTTCAGTTTTTGATTTTTTTTATCCTTAATGTGCCAAATAAAACAGTTTCCCTGTGCAGAGAGGAAGAACAGCATTGGGGAATTATGATTATTAAAACATAAAAAGCAGCTGGTCTGTTATTATTTGTCTTTTTGTTTAGTTGTAATGTGACTGTATTGTTCACAGAACAGTTTTAAAGAAGACCTTTGATAGCAGAACAGCAGAAAACCCAACCCTATAAAACCAATTCAAACTATCTTTAAAAAAAAATAAATTACTAAATAAAAAAATAGACTAAGACATTCATTTACTGGCAGTATTTTCTCTTAACGCATTTTGTAACGCTTCCATCGGTAGAATGTTAGCTTATACTTATGGTGTACAACTTGGAGCCCAGCTGATGTTTGAGAGAGTAAGTGATGCTAATTGTCAAGTTTCAGAAATGACGTGTTTCTACTCTGTATTTTGGTCTGTTAATGATAATTGAAAGTAAAATTTCCATTGTGATAATTTTTTTAATCTACACATGTAAGCATTAAAATACGAGGCTACATGTTTAATACGTGGCACACATTAATGTTTTTATAGCTTTCATATGTTTTGGTTTATATATTAAAGTATGAAACATTCAACTGATCTGCTTTTTTAAAAAGAAACTGCATCTTTGTACAAATACATGTTTTTATTATATAAATTACAAGCTATAATAAAAAAACCACTTAAGTGATAGTCTTTACATACTGTAATAAAGGAAAACATGTTTGCCTTTACTTCTAAAGGCCTGACATCTTGTTTACAAATTCTACATGGATTAGACACAGATGTTTGCAAGGCAGAACACTAGTTCCTTGTTAGAGCAGATTTGTGGGGTTTTTTGGTGGTGTGTTTTTTTTTTTCTTTGTTTGTTTAAAAGACAACTCTACCAGTTTAGTGATATTACAAAAATGCATGTTGTTTACAGTTGTTTTAACTGAATTGAGTTATAAGCTTTGTTTGCTTTTGGTCTTAACAGAAAATTTTGTTCTTAATTTTTCATTTAACTTATTTTTTTATTGGTAGGAGTAAGTCAAATATTTCTGGGACTACTCACCTGAAAGTTGACTATAAATAATATATATATATATATATATATATGAAAAAAAACTTAGCTGATAGGTACAGTGTAAGTATAGTAATACCCAGAGAGGACTGTGTGCTCACTGTGTAGTATTGGGTACTAAATAGCAGAAACTATGTCAAACCTTTGAGACGCACAGATGCAATACGTTTGGGATTCTGATTTTTTGAACAAGAGATGCTTTTAACTGATCTTAAGATTCAAAGCAATTAAATAAGAGAAGACTGTGTTCTGCTAGTATGCCTTTTGAAATAGTCTAACCAAACCACTTCTAGCCTTCTAAGGGTATGACGCTCTCAAATGTATGTCTGATGTAAATGAAACGCGCGACTTCTGTTCCCCCGAGTCACCTTCTTGGAGAAGTGAGAGATGCTAAAAGATGCCAGTTGCATAAGTTTCACGTCTTGCTTGCTTTGCCTTAGTTCTGCCTTCAGTAGACCATCGCTGTTGTTGGAAATTCCTGGCTGACCTGATCTGTATTTGTCATAGACTTCATAGCACTAAGCACGAATATTACTGTTTTATTAGCAAATTTTATTATCAGCTAAATAGCTAAGAAATGCCCTTGCTCTTCCTATTCATAAAGCTTGTAAACTTCCCTTGAGATCCTTTGCAAATGAGAACTTTGAGGGTAACACTTCTGGTTTTGAGTGTTTGTGTGTGTTTTCAAACTCTCTTTTCCTCCACTTACTTTTGAGGAATATACCGGTATTTATTTCAAATACATACCTATTGGCATGTGATAGGTACCTGAAACGTAGAGGGAGAAGTTCCCATCTGCTAAACCACCAAGGGTCAGAAGTCCGAGCTGCTGCTTCAGAAAGGAAAGGGAGTAGCCCTTTCACTTGTTTGTACAGCCCGTTCAGGTCAGGGGAATCTCTGTGACTGGTACCACTGCTTGTTGGTTATCTCTTCAGCCCAATTGTTTTCTGCATCATGGATGAACTACAGCTCTATAAATTACTTCTGGAACACAGTAATAAGAACTTAATTTTGTTCTGCAACATCAGTTTGCCCCACAGCTGCTGGATTTTTAGCCCATGATTGAGTGCCGTTTGGTTCATAACTCTCCTTTAAATGTCTGTCTTGCGCTATTTTCTGAATAGTGTCTTTTAAGAATAATCCTGTTCCACTTAAGGTATTGTCTCACATCTTCTGATTTCTTGTTTTACGTGTACTGAGTAAGTCCCAGCTCGGTGATTTTCATCTATGTATTAGATTAACTGTGTATAAAAGCAGATTGGGGGCGAACAACAAACACCCCTCCCTTGCGCCCCCCCCAACCACTCAAATACCTGTATTTCCCAAATCTATGGTATTTTATATAGAACTTTGCAACTATATTTACCATAAAATCAGATTATGTTCTAATACAGTATTTTGAATTAGGATAAGCAGGATAGCAGCTTGGAGGCTTTTAACCTTTGCAAAGATTTGCATTACATTAGCTCTCTAAACTGCCTTTTTTTTTCGTGAATCTGCCCACTGTTAATGAATGAGTGACTTGACCCACTTTTTTGAGATGATCAGGAAGGAGCTTCTCTGGCCCTCTGCGGGTGTTTGCTGACTTAGTGTAGCAGTTATTGGAGGGAGGGGAAAAAAAAAATCAAACAAACCCCTAAGCCCCCTGTTTTTTTAACAACCTTCTTCATACATCTTTGCCTCTATTGAGCGGGAAATGCACCTTTTATCTTTCTATGTCTTGGAAGAACAGTGTCTTCTCAGGCAGCAGGTTGCTGCTTTTGGTGGCATAACGGGGGAAACTCAAGCACTGCGTGATGCTTCTTTCTCCTTAAAATGAAAATTTGTTACGTGTTAAACAATGTTCCCTTTACTAATGCTGACTTTTCTGTAGGGTACACCAAACCTGTACGGGTTCTTGCCTTACAGTGAAGACAAAACCAACAGTGAATATTAGAGATGAGCCTTAAACTAGGATATTTATGCACCTGTAAGTCTCTGTCCTGTTAGTTTCTTAGACTTCACAGCGTTCAGTGTATTAGAAATAGGCATTCTGCCCCTGAGACATCTGACTCTTGCTTCAGAAAGTCAGTCACTAATACAGTTTTCTTGAATATGGTGCTGCAACTTACTTTATGTAGATAATACATATGATAGTAACACTTCGAAATGGAGAAGAATGGGATCTCTGAACTGAGAAGGAATTCGTTGTCACTGCGCTAATTAGAGGCCATTGCTGAGTTCACTGTTAGGTTCTCTCAGATGTGTTTAAGAGGACAGTTTTTATACATAGAACTTACTCAGACGATTAACCTTACCTTCTGGTGTAGAATAAATAGTAGTTTTCCTATTCTAAACAAGTGGGTTTTAGCACTGCTCAGCATTGCTGCCATGTCCATCTTCTGAAATTTAAGTACTTTGCACTGGGAATACTGCAGTCAGATATGCTGGTAAATTTAACCGAGATGTCTGTTCTGCAACTGGTATGGAAAGCAGTGTTCTACTTGGGCTTCCTTCACCACCTACGGTCAAACCCTGCCCTAGAGTCTTACAGGGCTTTCCTACCCCAAGGCATGGATTGTGCCCTAGCTGTGCCCAAGACATGCTCATCTAGCTCCTCCAGTGCTTCAGGGACGCGTTGAGAGGTGGCGAGCGCTATTGTAGATTACAAATCTTCATTCATTGTCTGTGGCGGTCTCAAGCTTTTGTGAGGTTTTGTGTTAGGGACTTCTACCAGATACCAAACACAGAACGGCAACGTAGCAAGCGGGTAGTGAATGCAACTAGTTTTCTTGGTCGTTGTGCTAATTAGAGGCAGTTGCTGATTTCATTAAGTTCTCTTGAGCTGCTATTTAGTGCTGAAGGATGTTGGTTTACTCACCTATGTGAATTTTCATGGTTAGGATGAATCTGCTGGTCATCCTAAGAGATGACCAATGGATCAGTTATTTTCTTCTAGAATTTTTTCTTTATTCTTTTTTATATTTTTTTCTTTTGAAAATATTGAAACTATAATTCCACAGGATGAGGAAGTTAAACTGTCGCTTCCTGCAAACACAAAATCATCTTCTGAAGTATAGGGAAATGTGTATTGTGTTCTTCCTGCTTCTCATGTAAATTGTTAACTGTCTTAGAGTGGAAACTGTTTACTTTGTCAATAACTACCTCCTGAGTTTGGCAATAATTGGCAAGGTGTACACTCCTCCAGCAAATTAAATGCATTGGCTAAGCACTGTGGGTTCTTCAGAGTTTGATCTTTTCATTTGCAAATTCTTGACATGATGTCTGGACACTGTGGTGATCAACCTTGTTTTCCTGTAAGACTTTCCTCACCTTCCTAAGACACATTTTTTTAAAATCCTGTCTCAGAGAAGGAGCTTTGAGGAAAAAGGTTCTTTATAGTTGGTTAATACAGGCATATTCTTCTAATATGCTGGGGCGTAGCCTCTCGGATCTGCAGGGTTTTTTTTACCATTCGAAGTGGGGAGGAAAGTACTTCAACACTCGCATACCTATCAAAGAGACTGGAAATACAGAAACTGTTTTTGCCAAGTGATTCAAATGGTTGTTCAGGTGAAGGGCTAGTCAGTATTTTTCAGAAATCTGGATTAAAGTGACAAAAACCAAAGGTGGAGACAAAACATTATACCCCGCCCCCATTAAATATATTGGACGACTCCAGTCTAGGATGGGGTTAATTCTTGTATTTCGTTGGTTTGAAGCAATTTTGTTTCATTGTTCTTCTAAGAATGTTTTCTGAAATGTTAAACACCACTTTATTAATAAACAATGTAAAAAAGCATGATGAGCAGTCACATAGCTTTAGCTTCACAATAAAATGTTGCATTTGTCCTGTTCTTACTGTTTTCTTGTCTGTTTATCAGCTAAAATGTCCAAAACTAAGAGCCTTTTCATGAAACTTGAAGCCTATTAAATTGCTGCTGGTTTTTAAAAAAATAAATTAAAAAATTAGGTATTGTATAGCAGATGATGGAACAATAAATATGTAAATACATCATTTAGTTTCTGAAGGACATAACTCAAGTTCTTAAACTAAACCGAAGTGCTACTTCCTAAATAAAGGTGCTGAAACTGAAAGTGTGTGCTTATCCTAGTCTTGCTAAATCA
Source organism: Gorsachius magnificus (assembly GCA_034008185.1). NCBI lineage: Eukaryota > Metazoa > Chordata > Aves > Pelecaniformes > Ardeidae > Gorsachius > Gorsachius magnificus. The sequence continues at coordinate 7,650,024 of CM067083.1, read as the reverse complement.
CAGTGGAAACCAGGAGGTTTCACATAACTAATTCTGGTAGTCATGGTGAAGTCCTGGAAACAGCTATTTGGAGCCAGTTTACTTGGTATCAAAATGACACCTTTTCTTTTGCTGGAGGGGAGAGTGCTGCTGCTGTTTTTGAGGTAACTCTAAATTCTTCACTTCCTTATCTTTTTACTGTTTGTAGTTCTTTCTAGCCATTGGCTTGAGGCTGCATCTGGACTGCTAACAGCTACTGGGGCTTTCTGTTCTTACATCCTGAAGATTAAAAAAAAAGTTGGATCAGAGTAATTTTAATGTTACGTATCTGGCAGCATTAGGGGTCTCTCAAAAAGCAGCCATGACCAATGCCTTCAACATGTCATTGTACCTGTCACTGTCAAAGCAAGCAAACCAAATAAAAAAAACAATCCAGCAATCAGGAAAAAACCCCCAACGCTTTGGACTGAAGCGTAAGAGCTATTATTGCTTCTGTCAAGCTTTAATTCCTTGGGATAGAATGATAACATTGTTTTCTATGTGGGATAACTATCCGATATCTCTCTTTGGCTGAAATGCTACAACTTGGAGGTAGACTCTGAACCACTGAAATTATTTCAATTAGCAATTTTCTGTGTAGGTTACACGTATTCAAATAGACTTTTTTTCTTGTAGAAGAGATGCTCAGATAAAGGTATTGAAGAAGCAAGAGCCTGAAAACAATATCCCAGCACTTGCTATGTTGAAATCTACCGAGATCATGGACTTGGCAGCATAGCCCAGTCTGGAGTACGTTAGACTAACTGAAAGATAAACTCTTCCCATTCCACCCAAGATGGTGCGAGACAAGGCTGCATGCCTAGTGTCAGATGCGGGCGTATTTCAGATGAAATCTGTTTATTCCTGTATTTTAATGTTTTAAGTTTGTCAGAAAAAGTGTGAAAAATCACTTAAAAGTTTTGTTTGGGGTTTTTTGTTTGTTTGTTTTTTTCACTCAAGCCCTCTTTCTGCAAATTTCCAAATACTTGGTGAACTAGTGAAATCCAGCCTGTTTGCTACAAGGGTGCTTATGGCTCTGAAACAGGAAAAGAGTTATGCAACCTTCTCTTAAGTCATTTTTCATTCTGTGTGTAATGATAACAGAAAATATTACGTTGTGGTAAAGGCAGAAAGATATGCTTTAACTAAAATCCATCTCTCAACACGTGAGCTATTTATTGGTGCTGGGGTGTAGCTAGAAAAAAAACCCAGGAATTTCAGAAGCCTACAACCAACCTAATGAACAAAGCGTGTTGTTTTTACCAAATGCTTTTGAAGATTCCACTTCTTTTTGCAAATATATACTGTAAGCACAGTATGTTCTCTCTAATATTGTAACTTCCATTATTTTCAAATCTTATTTTAGTGATTTCAGAAAGGCCTCAGACTTGCCTCAGCTATGAGACACCCTTGAAGAGGGTTAGTTTTGTTATACGCAGAATACTAGTATCAGCTGTACTGTTAGCTTCTGTGAATCGCAGAAGTGCAATGGCTTATGATTAACTGTTTTCCTCTTCTGGGAAGAAATACGCTAAGACATGAAATAATCAAGAAGCCTGATAATGTGTCAGTAATGAAGTAACCAAACAACTCTATTTGTGGAGTGTATCGTACAGATAAAATGTTACCCCTGTGGTTCACCTGAATTCTGATTTCCTGGTTAAATTTGAGCGGAGGCAGCGGCTGCAACCTGTGGAGAGTTGGAATTCTCTTACCTGTCATACAAATTTTACAGACTGCAAAAGGATTTTTTTTTTTTTTAAATTGTTCCCAAAACTACTTCTGTATACTGGAAAAAACTACTTCATTACAGCCAACAGTTTAGAATGAGCTGGTCTGAGACATTAAATATGTGTCTCATACATATTTACACATACAGGAATACAGTTACCTGTCCAGCCACTCCCAACCAGTCACGTAAGTCTTTTGGTAAGTTTCACAGAACAGATTAGATGCAAATAACATTTTTACCCACTTTATCTATGGTCACTGGACAACCGAGTAGACCATTAAAAGAACAAAGACAGGACAGGTTGTTTCAAGTACCTTCCTAGGCACAATAATCTGCCTTAATAAAATATCTAGCTTCAATTTTTATTCCTACCTCTTTTCACTTATTTCCCAAGGGCAGTAACAAAGCAGCTGTCTTGTTAAGTGAATCTTTCTGTACATTAAATCCCCCGCAGGTGTTTTGTAACACAGTTTTCCTTCACAGAGCTATCCTGACTTCCAAGAAAACTTCAATTCTGTATTTTGTTCCTGCTGACAGAAGCTACTGGGCACAGCTTAGTGGGGTCACACACGGAGATTATTGTCACCTTGCAGCCTGCGGGCCCCCGTGTTCCACAGCCTCAGTAACAGTGCTCACAGCATCTTAAATCTGGCTCTGTGTTTTTCTTCCCACAAAGTTCGCTTGCTGCTTTGTACTGCGACAGACTTCGGGATGGGGTTAGACTGACTACAGATCACCCTGCTGAATCGTAACACTTCCAGTGTTTTTAATGCATTCCGAGTGATGGGAGCAGTTCGCAGAACTTTGGCACGCAAAGTGGCTGAAAACGACATTTTCCACAGCGTTCCCGTGGTTCTGAGAGGTACCGTCCTTTAGAAGTTCTATGAGGGTGGTGAAACCCTGGCAGGGGTTGCCCAGAGAGGTGGTGGAGGCCCCATCCCTGGGAACATTCCAGGCCAGGTTGGACGGGGCTGTGAGCAACCTGATCTGGTTAGCGGTGTCCCTGCTCCCTGCAGGGGGGTTGGACTGGGTGACCTCTAGGGGTCCCTTCCAACCCAAAACAGTCTATGATATCGCTGGAAAAAAAAGTCCACTCTGAAAGCCGCCTACTTACTGCCCTTAATGCGGGATGCAGCAGCAGCAGCGAGGGCTGGCCGAAGCGATGCTATCGCGATTTGTAGGTGTATTTTTGTGCGGAGGAAGTGGTGAAACAAACCCCCCCCCCCCCCCCCCGCGGCTTGGAGCATCGCGACCGCCACGACGGGACTCCCTCCCTTGAACGCCCGCAGCCGGCGGGCAGGTAAGAAGCAGACACGCAGAGGGAATTCGCACCGAATCCGCGCGTCGCAAGGAGGCCCGGGGGGGACGGCGCCGGCGGAGAACAACCCGTGCACCGGGGGGGGGGCGGGCCCCCCCCCCCGGCCTGCCGCCCGCCCGCCCCCGGCTCCCAGCGCGCCGGCGGGGGGCCTTCCGGCGCGCTGCCCCCGGGTAAGGAGGGGCGAGCGTCTCTGCCGGGCGCGGGCGGCGGGGCCCCGGGGGAGGAGGGAAGGGCCCCGCGAACGACACCGCGCGGCAGCCGCTTCCGGTACACGTCACGTCCGCTCCCGCGCGTGGCCTCACGGGTCCGGTCGTTGCCGTAGCGACGGAAGCCTCCTCCGCCTCTTCCGGTCTCGCATGGCGCCGTCTCTTCCGGTGCGGGGAGGAATATGGTGAGCGGCCCCCGCTGGGGGGAGGAGGCGGGCGGGAACGGGGTGAGCAGGAGGAGGAGGCGGCTGCTGGTGCCGCCGTTCCCGGGCGGGGGCCCGGCCGCTACGGCGGGGGGCGGCTCGGGGCAGCTGGGGCCCGGCGGCGGGATGCCGGGCGGCGGCTCGGGGCACCTGTGGCGGGGCGGCCGGGCCTGGCGCGGCCGTTAACGGCTCCGGGGCCCGGCAGGAGCGCGCGGGGCGGCTTTCTGTGTGGGCCTTCCTCCTCAGGCCCCCCCCGCCCCGCCCCGTAGGCGGTTTCCCCGGTGGCTCTCCAGGGCCGTGGTGGTCGCGCAGGCCCCGGCGGCTGGGCAGCTGAGGTGGCAGGGGCGAGCGAGCGCTGGGTGCAGCGGGGGGCTTCTCCGCCCGGCCCCGCGTCCGGAACGAGAGAGCCACGCTCGGCCTCGTAGCTGGGCTCTGGTTTGAGTCTCGGCCTCGGAGTTTTTCTTCAACGCTGAATCGGTCAGGGAAGTGAAATTCCCATCAGGGCAAACAGGTCACAGTGCCCCTGCCTCCCACGTGTCTGTCAGGCAAAGCCCAGGGCTGCTACTCCTGGTACGTAGGGCTCGCTTCCCAAAGCAGAAAAGTAATTCTTCTGGGAACTGCGTGTGCTCATTCAGCTGGGTGCCTAAACCTTCCCTTTTTATGCTGGGCGCGAATGAATTGACATCAGTATCGATAACAGGTACTGTCACCTGTTGGTGGTGTTGGAGGAGATGCTTACACTCATGGAAATGCTTCTTGTACAGCTGCTCTGGCACCACAAGGGCACCTTCTGTGGCTGAGGTGTGGGGTAGCTGCCCTCCTGCTCAGCACAGAGGTGTTTCTCTCCGTTGTGTGGCCTGAAGTGTAGAAGCTAGGGAACCTGTAATGCCAAAGTGCAACATCTGCTGGATGAAAGCTTGCTTCCAGGGGTGAGTGGTGGCTAGCATGGCTTTCCAGGAGGTTCTCCTCTGTGGTGCAGAATACACAGCTTTAGTGCACAGCATCCTTCAGTAAGCAGGGAGATGTGGCACAGTGCAGTTTGGCAATGGGCATGGCGCTGACAGCATGGGAAAGCAGTGGGTGCTAAAGCGATAGAGCAGCCTTTGTAAGCAGGTGGTCCCCTGCCTGGTAGAAAAGCTTTCCATAGTGTTCTGTCATCCTGTATGTCTCTACTGAGAAAAAAAAATCATCATGCAATGATCCGTTAATAAATAAAACAGTAAGTGCCAGCCTTTTGCCCCAGGTGAGCTGAACTTGGGATCTGTAGTACTGTTTTCTTAGTTCGTGGCTCCAAAGCATATGTGTATTTCTACGGACAACATGACATACAGCTGTGTTGACAAACGTGTTGGTAAGTTAATTGAGTCTGTTTGGGCGACCAGCCTGTTAGTATGTCTTTTTGTCTTCTGCTGGCAGTTACAAATATGATAGCTTACGATCAAATCTTGTTTCATCCAGCCTGAAATTAATGCATGTGGCACACGGTCCGTTACGAGTCCATGAATTCCTACTGCAAATTAGAAGGGTTTTTCATGTGGAAAGCTTCTTTGTGGGGAGAGTGGAAGGGAGGACAACTAACTGGAAGCTTGAGATCTCTGAGGGAGCACCCACAGTGACTGCATCTCCTGTGCACATTTAGGTTAAGCCATGACTGAGGTTGCTTGTCTGGCTCATCATGCTGCTAGCCTTGTGTCCGCCTCTTTGCAGATGACACCAGCATTGTTTTTATTTCTCTGATGAGTTTTCCTTTACATATATGTACATATAAATAATATTTTCCTGTTTAATAAACCACTTGGCTTTGGGTGGGACGCATGCTTTGATAAAGAAAAATATTCATGTTTTCAGAACATCTGTAGTAGTTTTGTTTAGATAAAGTAAAAAAACATATTTTGATGTGTTTTCCAGTAAACTTGAATTTGGGATTATATTTAAGTGAAGCTTGATTCTAAGTCATTCATCATTTTCTAATATAATAACCATGTTAAATGGTTATCAAGAGATACTGCTGAATTTAATGTTTGCAGGTTATCACTGGTTAAAAAACTCATTTTGATTCTTTGATATAATTATGAAAATAGTTCATAAATGAAGATTTCTGCTAATTTCAACTACGATTTAAGTAAAATTTTTAATTAAACTTTTAATTTTTTTTTTAAGGGGACAATACACCTGTTCCGCAAATCACAGAAATCATTGGTTGGAAAGTTAACGCACGAGTTTAGGCTGGTTGCAGCAGATAGAAGGGTAAGTATTTCTTTTCAAAAAAAATTAATAATAATAAAAAAGATGTTAGCTGTGTTAAGTTAAAATACGTTACTAACTTGAGTATCTTTTAAGAATATTTCCTTGAAATTTTCCAGCTGTGCTTAAAAAAAATCCAGCTGTGAAGTTAGGTTCCTTCCTGTGCATTGTCCCTGTCAATTAGTGTTCTCCAGAACTGTACTTATATTTAATGCCTTCTGCAGAGCTGGAAACTGAATATGCAGAGATGTTTTGGGGATCTAAGTTCCAGCACAAAGACAGGAACCTACCAATATAGAGTTGTATAAGTCTGTCTTCAAAAGTCAGGTGGTACGTGCTGTACTAAAATGCAAATATTATACAGGGGTGATTTTTTTAGACTAAAAAGGTATTTTAAGCATGGTGCACAAGCGCTGTTTATAAACATGTTTTGAGACAATCTGTAAATATAAAAATAGAATATGGGCTTGTTGAAATGAATTGTAAATTTTTGGGGAGGGAGAAGAAGCCAATTCTGCTTGCATGTTTAAGTACTGCAATAACCTTTTTTAAAACCAGGCAGATATATTTTTGTCTTGTAAATTTTGGAAGAGGTAAAATACGTATTTATTTTCATCAACAGTCCTGGAAGATCTTGCTGTTTGGTGCTATAAATTTAATATGTATTGGCTTCCTGCTAATGTGGTGCAGCTCTACAAACAGCATAGGTAGGTGGCTTTCTTGTATTGAAACTCCAACCAGCTATCATGCATTTCTTAGCTTGTGAAATTCCAACATACTAAAAAAGCAAAGTTCAGCATGTAATGGAGTTAGGTGACTGCACAGCTGGGTTTGGAAAGCACTTCCTTTTGACTTGCCAGTCAGCTTAGAGGTATTTCTTGCAGGCAAGTGTGGATGGGTGAAAGTCCTTCAAAGTTTGCAAGGTTTTCCGGATCTGCCAGTCATTTTCTTCCTGCAGTACCCTCTTTATCTTTAAGATTGCAAAAAAGTAGACTTTTAAGCTAGTCCTCAAACCTGTTCCTTGTATAAATAGTACTAGTGACGTATGGAGACCCTATAGAAGAAGATATTTGTAGCATGGCAGAAGGCTTCTGTGATTCCAGGAATGCCCCTTTTCAGTCTTTTGTATATCTTCTGCTTTTGTATAGGGGCTCCAAGATGCCTCCCATCATCGGTACTGAAAGTAGAATACCTGACATTTTTAATTTGTGACACAGGTTTTCTTGCAGTTTCAAGATGGGTCAGAGAAGCAAAACAAGTACAAAATTCTGTTGAACCTACTTTTTACTGCAGTAATGTACATGAGAGATCTCTTGCTTCAGCAGATGATCTTCAGAAGATCTCCTGACTTTTCTGTATTTAAATTCTTAGTCACAAGCTTAATACCTTTTGTATCTGGCCATTATTGCATGCTTTATTAGAATTACTAGAATTTATTAGAATTGCTATAGTCAAACTGTTTATGAAGTTAAATATATTGGTATGGTTAGGATGTTCATATTATATACACATACAAAAGACAGGCTTCCTCTGTCAGCAGGGACAATTTATGTAGACAGAAGATGTAAAAGAGCTGCACAAGAGGGACTTAGAAGGATACAAGGGATTGCTTCATTGAAAAAATTATATTGTTTTAATATTTGCTTTTTTTACAGCTTTAACTGCTTACACATATTTGACAATCTTTGACCTTTTCAGGTGAGATTTTTTTCCATTTAGACTTACTGTTCATTTGTGCCTGTCTGTATATTTCTATACATACAAAACTTATTTACAGATACAAACATGTTATGTAGAGTCATCAGTATAGAAATAGTAACTGGTTTAAATATAGCTGAAATTAGTATAAAATTGTAAATCAAAATAAACAGATGATGAGAAACACCATAGCTAGACTGAGAATAAGTTCAGTCACGGATATCTCTGTGCAGATGCCTAACAACATAAAACAGAATCTAGCATCAAACTGGTGGTTCACTCGGAACATGTCCCTAGTGCCACAGTCATTGGTTCTGAAGTATCCCTCAGTTTTAGCATCAGGAAACATGTATGTATGTAATCCTGTCTCTGTTTCAAAATATTTCAAGAGCTAGATCCCATGCACTTTTCCAGTAAGGTCATTAGATATTTTTAGTCTTTTTCCTGTTTCCTAATAAAATATTAAAACTACTTTAGGTATGAAAGTTCTGAACACTTTTGTTAATATTGATAATAGGACATGAAATATATTCAATTCTTACCCGAGATGCAGATTGGTAGCACTGGTTGGGAAATCAACTGCATAAAACGCATATATATTTTTTTTAAATATTAACCTACATTATCTTCCTTGCTAGCTCACTAGCTTATAAAAAGTATCGATCAGCTATCTGCAGTCTGATTTGCCTACTACGTAATACAGCTTATCTCACTGATAGTAAAACATTTGTAAATAAGAGCAACAAACACGCAGAAAGGACAATGAATGGTTGATATAGACACAAAGATACTTAACTTGATCTGTGACTGCATTAGAGTTGTGATACAACTTTAATGAATCTTACATTTCTCTTAGAATTCTGTATCTGCTAAGTTTTGTCATCTTGACTCAAAAAACCTTTTTCACTTTGGGGAAAGTTTTGACGTATTTCATATTTGTATAGAATATTATTTCTTTTTAGTTTTAGAAGATTAAATACCCTTGGCACTTGCATATTAGCTTAATTAGGGGATGGACTAGATTATTCTAGCTCACAGCCACCTCTTTCAAGAGTTTTGATTTGCTGTGAGGGAGAACAATGCTCAATAATTCTGCTGCAAAAATCCATTTCTGGTTCTTTCATTTTTGTCATCTTCGTGGTCATTCATAATAGTCTTGCTGAGTATATGAATTTACTGGTTTGTATATGAGCAGTATTATTTCCTCTGCTTTTGCTTTTACTCCATGCAGCTGTGGATCAGGTTGTGAGGATGTGATTGTTCTGCAGCTGCGGGGATGACTTCTTGATCCAGTCTGATTTAACATCGTCTTTAATTAAGAAAGGGCTACATAAAGCCACAGATGGCTCAGAATATGGGTGGGTTCTAATAAAAGAAATTATCCAAAGGAGTCAATAGAGGAAAAACGGGCAAAGGAAATGAGACTCATCCTAGAAAAATTCAGGCTAGTACCATGGGGATAAAATAATTGGAATTTCAGACATTCAATATGAGAGAAAAATTTGGAAAGCAAATAGCAAGAGAGACCTCTGGCTGTCAGTGAATGGCCAGTTAGATTAGAGCTTTGTGCAGATGGATGCAGCCAAAAAAAGTAAATCTGTTTTGGCCATATATGTAGACAAATTACACTGTGGAAAAGAAAGATAATGCTTGGCGTAGCCTGAGACTTACTGTAGAGCACTAAATCTAATTCATGGTATATCTCTCAAAGAAGAGTTTAATGGAGAGCTTTCTTCGCTTTTTCACCGTCATACAAAAGTAGTGATGTAAATGTGTCAGTCCTGTCGGCTTGCTTATCGTGTTCCTTCTCATTTAAATTACCTTTCTCAGGTTACAGTAAGTTCGTAAAGCACATGTGAGAATGTTTTCTGGGTGTCTAGTTTAATATTTTTGTAGGCTTTTGCTTTGTACTTTTCATTACTGTGTGTGATACCAGACAGTATTAAAAGGATTTTCTCAAACCACCTTTGCCTGTTAGTCAGATTTTGGGGTACCTGGTCTCACATGCTCCAGGTCCCTTCCAGAAAAATTCGTGGAGCGCATCCAGATTAAACACTGGTTGTGCTGTTTTGTGTCAGGGCCTCAGTGGAAAAATGCATTCCACTTGGAGGTATGGTAAACTTGATTTAGACTGAGCGATGTTCTGTATTGAAGAAGGTTAGTGGTAGCCTTTGTAAGCACAGCATGCCCTAAGTCCAGCATTAGGCTGTCTCCTAGTGTGAGGAATTAGACCGACTACCATTCCACTAAAATTATTTGCTGCCCTTTTTATGGGCACAGCTGAGACATCATTGTGCAGTCTCACTTTTATTCCCAAGAGCAACCTTTTCTGGATTCGCTGGAACCTTCGTTGTGATGGTGATGGAGATGTTGAGTTCATGGTAAAACACGGTTATATTCATTTGTTCAGTTCTGATTGCTGAAGCGTGTATTTGTAGATTATCCAGTTTGTAAAGGCTGTAGTTATTTATAGTCTAATTCTCCCTCTTTTTTCAGTTTGGTAACATGTCTAATAAGCTACTGGGTAATGATGAAGAAACCCAGCCCAGTCTATTCATTTGGGTAAGTACTAATAACAAGATCCAGTGTTTGGTAATACAACGTTTGATCCATTGCTGACTGTCATTGCCTGGATCCCCTAACAGCCGTGACTAACAATCTGTGTGTAAAAGAGCCTAAAAATAAGGAGAGCCTAGACTGATGCTAGTTAGAACAGTTACAGAATGGGGGAGGAGAGGAAGGGGGAGGGACAGGAAAAAGAATTAAGAAATGCTTAATTTTAAGCTGTTTGTGCTAAGTGGAGTGTTGGCTTAAAATAAATTGAAAATAATGCCTATTCCATCAAACTTCCAGTTTCTTCCCATCTATCTGCTCTTGAAAGAATTGGAAGCAGTAGATCTGTCCTGCTGGTTCCTGCACAGGCCAGAATGCGTTTGGTGCATTGTTCAATGTTCAGTGTTTCTAAACTTAATTCTCAAATTTCAGGTTTGAAAGGTTTGAAGTTCTAGCCGTATTTGCATCTACAGTTCTGGCACAGCTTGGTGCTCTTTTTATACTGAAAGAAAGGTAGGGATATGTACCATTTTTTTTAATATTCTGTTACGTACAAAGATATTCTAGGTTGAGCAAAAGCACGGGCATTCTGCAAATACTATCTGTAAAGAGATATTGTAGAAAAAACTTAATTTTTTAAAAAATATTGCGAATTTTACTGCTCACTTATATTGATTATGCTACATGTAGGCTTTAGGTGAAATGATAGGAATTGATAAAAATTAATTTAAGGAAAAGACTCAATGTTCTTAAGAATAGTATTTTCTGAAAAGTTAGTTATTTCATTTAATGCATTTCTTATGCATCTTGACTTTTTAAGTTCATTAAAAAATAAAACTATTTTACTTCAGTTACTTCATGAAGTAAAGCAACTTCATAATATATTAAGGATATGAATGTTTAAACTGTCAACTGCGTCGGTTCCTCAAAATTTGCTCAAGTATTAATTTGATGTACCATCTATGCTCAGAAGCATTTGTATTTCAGGAGGTTAGCCTAAAAAATTATTTTAGTCTTTAAAAATGAAGAGGCTTTTGTTAAAACTGGGGCAATGTACCTTCCATTTTTCTATTCAAGGGTTCTATTATATATCAAGGGCTATGTTAACAACCTAGCAATTTTATACTATAGGTTGATCTGTTGTACTGACAATACACTGGAATGAATTCTAATAATGATGCACCATCAAAGCCTCCAAGTTTTCAAACATCAGTTTTAGGAAATCCCCAAAAGTTATCTTAGGTTTTTCTGTTACAGCCAAAGCTCATTTCTTATTTTTCTAGTGGGTAAAAAAAGGTTGGATACTGTGTTGGAGATACAAATATCTACTTTATTTGGCCTTGCTTAGTGAGAGGCTCTAAGTCAGGGATTTCAGGCTTCGTTTGTTGTGGTTACCAACACCTATGGTGGCAGTAGCAGTATTTTTTGGCATGTACGTTTACAAGCATCTTTTTTTTTTTGTGTAGTCAGCATTCATGGTAACTAGCGCCTATGTGGCACACTTTGGAAATAGTTGGAAAATCTAAATTACACCCTGCTTCTTTTCAGCGTTAAATGCTTTCATCACTTACAAAAACTGCTGTGCTTATTTAAGCAATACATTTTTTTGCAGTACTGTATCTGTCAACTTTTGTTTATGAATGGCAGCTAATCCTTCAGAACTGAAAAAATAAGCTTCAGATATCAAGGTTTTATTGTATGAATATAACTCAATTTTTCAATTATTTTGTAGTGCAGAACGGTTTCTGGAACAACCAGAGATACACACGTAAGAAATTATTTTGACATGTAAAATGATAGTTTTTTCAGTGTCCCTTTGTGTTTCTAATTCTTGATCTAGCATGTATTAATTATGCAAGTACATTCAATGCCAAATTCGTTTTGGTACCTTGGCATTTGTTTCAGTCTATGTGCAACCTATATCACAAACAGTTTTTTCAAGGTAGAATTGAAATACAATAATGCACGTGCTCTTTTAAATAACGATTTAACTATGTATTGCTGGTTTTGCTAGTTCAGTTACTCTCGTTTATGGAGGCCTCTTAGGAGGCCTGGTATGTGTGGGGGGGAAGGATGCTGTGATCATTAGGGAACTGGAGTTATTGCAAAGACGATGCAGATTATAAAGAATATTGGGAAAGGAAAAGAATCTGTTATGGGGCAAAAGACTGGGACATGAGATGTATGGTGAAGTTGTAGTTCTCCTAGGAGAGAGAAGGGGCATAGAGCATAATTCTATAGGAAACCAAGCTTTTTTTAGCTCTGCTGCTGAGGGGACAATGTATTTGTATCTTCAGAGGAAAAACGTGTGTGTACATTTATGCAGTTAGTTAAGAACAGTTACTCAACATTATGAACGTTATGTACAGCCTAATGTGATAACACTAAGGTACGAAGTTCAGTGATCTCATATAACCCTTCAAATGATAATACACTGCCAGTTATTGTGTTACAATAGTTTATCTTACTCTTGCTTTCAATCTCAGTGAAAGATACTAAGCAAAGATTTTTGTATTGATACTAGTAATTAGAGCTTGACTTCATGTTTTGTGATGATGTGAAATAAAGATACTACTTTTTTTCCCCCCCCCCCCCCCCTCCTTAGTGGGCGACTGCTGGTTGGTACTTTCGTGGCTCTCTTTTTCAACTTATTTACAATGCTTTCCATTAGGAATAAGCCTTTTGCTTATGTCTCTGAAGGTATGTGATAAATTAATCTATAACAAGAATTGGGAAAAGATTTTAATGTTCCTATTTTTGTCAAGGTATAATTTGTCTGGTAACCTGCTTAACTAGCAGGTATATATTACTATTAACTCCATTAATGTAACTTCATGCAGTTCAGAATTGCCATCTGAATTTCAACTCTAGTTTGCTTACAGGGCTCTTTGAGTAGTGTGTAGTCATTAATATGATAAACTGAGTATCAGTTTAATGCTGAAGTACCCTTTACTTTCAATCTTTTGGAAGCAGCCAGTGAAGGTCATCTGACAGATACCAGAACTTTGAAGACACTTTATGGATGTATTGATGGATTAATTCTTCTTAATAGCTCTTTTACCTGGGACTTTTTCACTGTGAAGTAGGCTTGCAATCATTCCCACTAACTGTAAATTGTTTATAGTTACAATTATATATTATACTTTATATAAAAGATAATTATGATGGTTATAATCTGCAATTGTATTTAATCAGTTCAGATTGTTATGAGACATGAGCATTTTACTTACTGCCTGGAAAAGTCAGACTTTGGTTGACTTTTTTTTTTCAAGTGACAGTGTTGGGTTTTTCCCTTAAAATAAAACTTTAAGTGTACTTTAAAATGGATACCTTTACTAGTAGTAATTTTATTACCTTCTTTCTTTTGCAGCTGCCAGCACAAGTTGGCTTCAAGAGCACGTTGCAGATCTTAGTAGAAGGTAAAGCTTTATAATGTTTTTCAAAATTGTTGGCTTTTGGAAGGTAGTGGGGGTTTTTTGTGTATAATGATTTGGATGGGTATTGAGGCATAAACTGTTGTGTATTAGAGCTTTTAAAATAGTTTTACCTACAGTAGGTCTAGTGTATGAACTAGAGCAAACATTGTGTCTCCTAATTCCCAGATACATCCATCTAATAGAAATACATCTTTCTGCATAACTTTCCCTTTGAATGTGTTCAGCACATTGTATATAATTCTCCTTGGATGAGGTGAGGTAAACTAGCTTTGTCCTGTATAGACTTGAACTGCATTTCTCAACAATGATTACCTGAGTGATGTAATTTGTGTTTATTTACTCTGTGGGGCAGGTAAATGACTAGGATGGTTGCAGTTTAAATGTGATGCATGAAACAGGCTACTCACTGAAACATAGCTATGGAAACTCATCTCCCATCCAGCAGGAAACTGGAAAGTCTGTGTCTTCCAGGGGCTGAAGCAGTGTTGTTTATTGATCTTGTCTGTTAACTCTCTTGCTTGTGTTGGGTATCTGAATGTGAGATAACATTGTTTGCAAATAATTTTGTCAAATGTCAGAAACATTTATTTTGAGCTATACATGCTCTTCCAAGTACTTATGCTGTCAGTATCAAAATAAGAATGTTAAACCATATTGTATAACATGCTAAGTATGAGACAAAGCCCATCTGTTTCTGCGTGCTGTGATTTTTGTATACAGTTGAGGAAAGCAGAGAATGCTGGCTTGTTAAATGGAAGAATTGATTTTATGTGGGTATAAGGTATTACATATCAGACCCAAATTCTGCAAAACAGCTTTGGAAGACTAACAATAGGGTTGCCTGAGATCCTGGAGTTTCAGTGTTTAAAAAAAAAAAACATGGACAGCCATCACAGACACTTGGAGTTTTTCTTTAATGATGTGTAACACGGTGCTACGGGGCAGGACACAGATGGATAACTTGAAGGCCTCTCAGATCAAGAGTCTAGGATTACTACTGTAGACAATTATGCCAACAATTTTTAAAAACTTAGTAAATTTGGTTAGTATGTATACAGCTCTTTCGGATGTGTTCTGTGAAGCTGTGTTGATTACAAAATATCTGCACCTGTGTATAATTATGTTGATTAAAATTCTTACAGGAGCAGACCAACACATGATATCTAAATATAGGTTGGTTCTAAACAGAACAGCAAACATTTTATGTTGTCTTTTCCTTTAAATTTTCCAGTACGTGACATGCACTTACATTCACTGGGAAGTACAGAAACTCTTTTCTCTCTTCATGCTCCCATTGATAGGAGATAACTATAAATAAATAACTTTTCCCAATGTTCCCTTACGGGTTTTTTGGTCGTTTCTTATTCAGCTAGCTAATCTCCTCCTTTTCAGACTCCGTGAGTTAGTTAGCTTTGGATTCAGAACACTTTTGCACACCAAGGTGGCAGGTGGACTGAAGACCAGAGATATGCAAACCCCCCAAGACTTTATATATATAGTAATAGCAGTATCTGAACCTGTAAAGTCCTTGTGTTTTGTACAGCTGACGCAGCTAGCTACGTTACCAGAAAATAGAAAGTAGCACAAGCTATGTACTTTAACACGTAGAAAAACTGTATAAAGATTAGTGTAGCATAACGTTTTGTAGATGGAAGGATAGACTTAAAGCAAATTTAAGGTGCAAGAGGTAAGTATTAGTTTCAGATATGAGAGAGAATGTGACGTGGATCTAAACTTGATTAATTTGTACTGACATCAAACTATTACGGAACTTTGAGCAGAATTAGAAGTGCCTTTTCTGTCCTCAGCAACATGATTTGCTTTGACTACAGGGTGTATTTGAAGTCAAATGCTGAAATAGGGGGTGTAACTCTTTTGGCTTGTGAAGTAATGATGAACAGTTTGCTGACAACTGCTTTTTCTGTTTTGTTGCAGTATTTGTGGAATCATTCCAGGATTGAGTAGCATCTTTCTGCCACGAATGAACCCTTTTGTCTTGATTGATATTGCAGGAGCTCTAGCTCT
The DNA here is from genome assembly GCA_034008185.1 of Gorsachius magnificus. NCBI lineage: Eukaryota > Metazoa > Chordata > Aves > Pelecaniformes > Ardeidae > Gorsachius > Gorsachius magnificus. The sequence continues at coordinate 7,634,590 of CM067083.1, read as the reverse complement.
TTGCATTACGTATATGCTCATCGAAATCAAGTATGTACAGTTGTTTAAAAAAAAGTAACACTTTTTGTATCCAGTCTATGGGAAATGGCATTTTTTACACGAAAGGAATGATCTCATCAAAAACTGTATTTTGTATGAATGGGATTGCAGCTCCATGAATATATTAGTCTTTTTTCAAAGACTTATAGTTCGGATGAGATTAGTATGTGTAATACTCTGTAAATGTGTATCATTTAAAAGAATGAAGAAGAATCAAAAGAAAATTCTTATGCTTTTCAAAAATGTAAATACCTGTTTTTCTTTAAAATTGCCTTTTCTCTCTAGCAATTATTTTGCTGTAGACACAGCCTCTGCTATAGCCATTGCTTTGATGACATTTGGTACCATGTATCCCATGAGTGTCTACAGTGGGAAAGTACTACTCCAGGTAAGGCAGTGTCACAAAACAAGGTGTTTTTGTGGTTTCAGTTTTGTTAAATGTCCTTATTTTCTAAAAACATAAAATCTGTTTTAAGCATTTGAATAGGAAGCGTTCCAAGGGGAATTTGTGATGTGCTAGAAGAATTTTAAGGGCAGTAGAAATATTATCATGAAGTCATAAGATTTTATCTTTTAATGCCATTGGTCTCTTGTGTAGGTAGACTAGACTTAAAGACTCTCTTACTTAAACAGGGCCAGTTAATCTTTATTATAACTTTTTTCTTTTTTTTTTTTATTTTTCTTCCTAAAGACAACACCACCTCATGTGATTGGCCAGTTAGATAAACTTCTTAGAGAGGTAAGTCAGCGTATAATACATAACACAGTGTAGACAGGTAATGTTAAATAAGCATTCAGGAATATGAAGAGGTTTGGTGAGTAGTCCAAGAAGATTGCTAAAGAATTATATTTTTAAATATTTTTTAGCTGCACATAGAAAATATGGATCTTACTATCTAAGATGAATAGTGTCATTCAGGTATCTGGAACAAATCTGTTAGAAGTAGTGCAGGCTGTTGTTTTTATTAACTAAATTTGAGCTACAGTTGAAATGGTTTACACATGTGAGTGGAGGAAGGAAAAACGGTCCAGGCAGCTGTTGACTTATAGCATATCAAGCTGAGAAAGTATTGCAGTTTGGCAGCAAGAGTAATTTGAAACGTAAATCCATTTTTTTGATGGATTTTGATGTTTAAAGGTAGCAAAAGTACAGTAGATAAGCATTAGTGGCATCATTAAGAGACATCGTCCATTCTATGTATGGAGGCTTTTATTTTTCTACTGAAAATGCTGTATCATTCAGGTCTAGTAAAAAGGACATTTCTAAAAGGATTTGAAACATTCTAATTTATTTTCATATTTCTGGATGTTTGTGTAAAATTAGGTTTCAACTTTGGATGGTGTCTTAGAAGTTCGAAATGAGCATTTCTGGACATTAGGTTTTGGCACTTTGGTAAGTTAAGTCTTTATTGTCTTTTTAGCCTTTAAAAGAGTTGTCAGTTACTGCTTCAAATTTTTTATTTAAATAAAGTAAGATATTTCTTCTGAAATCTTAAATATAAAAAAACCTGATGGAGTTAGTACTCAGTCCTTGTGATTTATTGCAGAACCTCTCTTCCCCTGTCTTTTATATTTTTTTAAAGCCTTGTTATTGGTTAATATTGTTTATGTATATTGCAGCTCTGGATTAGAGCATGCATTTTGCAACTGTAGAATTTCTTCTGTATATTGGCAGTGGAGAAAACCCCAAACAATGGTAAAGACATTTTTTCAAATGGTATTTTAGTGTAAATTGTCTTAGAGGGGAGAAAACCAAAACTACAAACCTTCAGGTACCAAAGGTCCACAGTAGAATTGTATGTTTTCAGTGTTTCTGGGGGAGGGGGTAGAAAAAACCAACTACAGTTGTGTACTGATACTCTGTAAGCTGAAAGAAATGAAAGGGTTTTTTGTGATACAGAATGATCACACAGAACTTGGTTATTTCTAAGTTGATGCAGGTGTGTTATGACAGCTGGAAAGTTAAGACTCTTAGAGGTTTTCTCTACTTCTGAATTCTTCCAGTATGCTACCCTTCTTTTAAAAAAAAAAAAAAAAAAAAAAGGCAGCAGCTCTGGCTTGCTGATGTGAAAATAGCTTTCAGTTTACTATTCTGCCACCCTGAATACTGGATCACAGCATTGTTGGATTGATCACAGATATTTACAAAACCTTTGTGTGCCTGTTTTGCCTATTGGCATCTTCTGGATTGTAGTAGAAACTTCCTGAGACCTGGATATGTTTTCAGCTGTGCCATCTGATGTAAAAAATGGCTCATATAGCACAAGCTGTGAGCCATGTTCTTTAAGTATGAACTGAAAAAGCATGTGAGGGGTTATGTTTTGTGTACTGTTCTCTTCTGCAGCAGTAGTTCAAGGTAAATGAGATAGTGTTACTGAGAGGAAGGCAGGGGCAGCCTGTGGTTACATGCATGTCCAGAAAATACTGAGTCTTGGTTTCCACAAAGGGCATTGCCTCTGTTCTTGCTAATGGTCCCAATTTGAGTGTGTGTGCCATGTGTGTTGTCCTCTTGCCTGCTCCAACAACACAGTGATGGCACTTCTTCCTACATTTGGCATATAGAGTTTGTTGTCTTTTGGGCCACTTATTTTTCCCAGCTGTTGCCTTTCATGCCATCACATGTATTTTACAGTTTGGTTTTAAGACTCGCTTTCCTTGAATGGTGATCCTGATATGTTCATAAGAGTTCAACACATTTGGAAAGATCAAAATGTATCCTAATTATGGAATTATTTAATAAGTTTCTCAGTCTAGTCAGTAGTCTCCACTGCAAAAGGTCTTTGCATAACTCTCTGCAGGGTAACTTACCTCTTCTTGAATGCCCATGGAGAACCTTTATTGAAGTAACAGTTAACAGCCAACTTATTTTTATCACTTCTAGGCTGGATCAGTACATGTCCGAATTCGGAGAGATGCAAATGAACAAATGGTACTTGCTCATGTCACTAACAGATTATACACATTGGTCTCTACCTTGACTGTTCAGATTTTCAAAGATGACTGGATCAGACCGACCTTATCATCTGTGCCTATTGCAAACAATATGCTGAACCTTTCGGATCATCATATTATTCCTATGCCGTCTTTGAAAGCTGCTGATAATTTGAACCCTGCTACATCCACTCCAGCTAAGCCCAGCAGCCCACCGCCAGAATTTTCTTTTAATACGCCAGGCAAAAATGTGAGTCCAGTCATTCTTCTAAACACTCAGACAAGGCCCTATGGATTGGGCTTTAATCATGGATCTGCACCCTACAGCAGTGTACTCAATCAAGGATTCGGAATACCAGGAATGGGAGCAACTCAAGGATTCAGAACTGGTTTTACAAATGTCCCAAGCAGATATGGAACAAACACTCGTGGGCAACCCCGACCATAATAAACACCATTATTTATTGTACTTAAGGGTATTGACTTAATTCTTTTATTACCCAATTTTTATAAACATTTGGAATGTCAGATCATTCTAAATGGCTGGGAACAAGTGCATTGTTCATATTCATGAAATGGTTAAATTGCAGGGTTTTTTTTCTGTGCATCAGCAGTAGCCTGTGTAATGCCACAAATATTTTCCAGACTTATGATACTGTACAGGTTGTTTTTATAGAGTGTCTATTTCTATTCAGCTTTTTCTTCACTTCTCTTCATTTTGCCAAGAATGTATTGAGATAGAGCACAACTCCATAAGGGAGTAAAATAGTGACCCAGGTAGCATTTTTTTTTTTTTTTTTTTTTTTATTCTAATGGGGATTGCTTACTGAATACTGAATAGCTGAGAGAATAGGAAATTGCAGAAATACAAGTCCCAGTTTTTGGAGCTGTTTTGATTGCTGTATTAAGCCATGTTTTGGCAAAGTTACAATTAGTTTTTGGTTGCAAAAATCCATCTTTATTCTTATTGTGGCCATTGTGAAGACAATCTGGCATTTCAGGTTCTAATTATTTTGTGAGAACATGTTTTTACATTTTTATTGATGCTTTTATAGAAATTCAGATGGTTCAGCAACCGTTTTCTAGCTGTAAATATTCCGTATTCATCTCTGATATTTCTTCCTTTTTGGTTTAACTGCAAAATTATTTAGCAATATCATGGGAAATAAAATGTTTCAAACTTCAGATTTTACAAGCACCTCTTTTTTACAATTAACCCTGTTTAAGATACAGAGCAGATGGCTGTATTGTTTCTGAAGTCAGTTATTTCATTTTTGACTATGGAAAGTATTCTTTGATTCGCTTGTGACTTTGTATTTTTCCTCTTTGTATTTTTTCTGTAGTTTCAGGGGAAAAATAACTATTTATATTCCTGGTTTATATCCAGAGGTCAGTGATCACTGACAGTTCCTCAAGTATTGCTAGAGTGCTTAACCTTTGGGGCACACTTGGAACAAGACTGCCAAACTTGTCTCTGCTTTTGCATTATCATTCTGCTGTACATCTAGAAGGCCATATTTCTTCAGGGCCTTTCTCAGAGAGCTCTTCCTGCTGACTGCTATCATCTTCTTCACTGCTCTGATAACAGGGAAAGGCCTTTTAGAAGTACTTCCTTTTTTTTTTTTTTTCCTGTTCTCCTGTGCAGTATGTATCTTTTCATTCCCTAGCCAATACCTCCTCTGCACTTCCTTCTGCATCTCTTGGCTGTTGAGGAATGGGTTGCCCATCCCTATTGTTTTATGTGCAACTCAGGGTGCTATATATTGGCTTCCACCTTGTTAGTCTGTCCATTTGTCCAAGGTGGTTATATGGAGCTGTAGTATCTCAGGGACTCCAAAGGTATTAATGCTACCTGAAGATAATGGGTTTGATAGAGAAATCTTTCTCTTGTAGAACTGAGTTGAGAAAAAACAGCCTTCATTTGAATTTTCAAGACCTGTGGCCTCTTCACACTGGCTGAGGATTCCTTTTTCTGCATAAGGACTTTGTTTTCCTTTTTTTTTTTTTTTTTTAATTTCCTCCACTACTTGCCTTTCTTGCTGTGACGCATGGAGGAGGGCATCGCTCTTGCAAACGCAGCAAGGTGATGTTCTGCGTGATGGTATCTTGCCAGGATGTTTTAGGCTGAGGGTAGTGTCCAGACTGCCACTGGTATACAGTCCATGTAAGCTACAAGTAGGGAGTCTAGTTCTGTACTTCATTTGCAGCAAGAGTAATAGTTTCATTGCTGTGTTAGAAAATGTAATGACCTGGAAAAGTCACATTTAAAGATTATGGTGAACTCGAACAATTGGCTGTGTTTCTGTGAGGTCAGTATTAGCTCAATAATCACCTTTGTTTCATTACTCTGTCTTTACGTGTAGTCTGTTACACGTGTCATCGCTGCATGGAAATTCACTGAAGTACAGAACACTTGAACAGGTTCTCTGTACCTCTTGGGTGCTGAGCAGGACCGCACTCTCCAGCATCTGCAACACCTTAGAGCCAGCGGAACGTTTACAACATACTACTCTCACGTGGCCTATTTGAGGATTGTTCCTTACTCCAGTTTCATAAACAAACGCTTGCCCTTTTTCTGACATTTTAAATACATTGTATTATAGTGATTGCATGCCTACTTGTTTTTTAGTAGACAATTAAAGCTCCATTTTATTAAAAAGTGAAGCTGATCTTTGATTTAAAATGAGAAGGGAGAATGAGATTCCCAGAATTCTGAGTGCAATATAATCACTTTAACAAAATTATTTTTGGAGTGATTGTTTACAATATATCTCATATATGCAGATGATAAAGATTCTTTTAGAGATTAGAACAGCTTTTTAGCTGCTTTATTGTTATGAATATATTAAGAATATTTGTTAAATCGGCACAGAGTAAAATGTCTCCTTTTATACGAGGAAAATAAAATCAGCGTCATCCTTAAATGACAAGGAAAAAGCGGTAATTTGTGTGCAAGATTTTATAGTTATCTTTGTATATATATTGATTGTTTAAGTGATGTTCTCGGGTGATAACTTCAATCTCAATGAGCAGATGTGTGAAACTTTAGAACTGTTTTTCTGGGTCTGCTACAAATGTAGACTGGGTCCTTGTGATAATTCTACAGAAAACATTTTTACTGCATTCTGCATTTTGTCTTTTTTAATTGTATTTTGCTATCAGGCGGTCACAATCTGAATGTTTATTTGAAATATGGTGAATGAGAATTGCTAATTTATATCGTCTTCATTCCTGGTGATAGGAATACTGCCCAGCTAGAGGAAAAAGAGGACTGGTACTCACTGTCATTTCTGTCTGCCAGAGGATTTGGCACTGTTACTCCCTTAACTTGTTCCAACTGTGATTGCGTAGGATCACTTCACTTGTAGGTAAATGCATCAAGCTTTAGAGAATTTGAGGGGCATGTACCATTACTTAGGCTTAAGATTCTTGGGAAAAACTGCATTGTCCTGATGTAAAAGGAGCTAGAGCGCCTACTACAATACAAATAACTAATGTAATATGGGGGTGTGTGCAGCTTCACCTATTGAATAATGGCTCTTGAGTTCATTCTGTTCTATGTTTCCTTCACCCAGGAAATAACCACATACACCTTTAGGAGGACTCTGATAAGCCAGCAACAGCCTCTATGGGTGGTAGATTGAGTCTTCCCCGCCCCACCCCTTGACTGAGATGTGACAAATTCTATTCAAGGAGACAACCTGTGGAGCGATTCTGCTGATTTGTGTAATTACCAAATTAGCTGAAGTCCCTCAGTTGATTTCTGTCCCCTGCTGCCACCATCCAACAGAGAGACAGAGAAACTATCCAGGGGTAGGTTCTTCAGCATACAGCCTGTCTCTGAATTCTGAAGTGGTGATCTGTACTGTGCATATCCAGCTCCTACGGATCGGGATACTTAATGATATTCCATGTTGAAACTGAGAGTGGAAGAAATACCAGTACTGGTCTTTTCACGTGTATTTTTTGTTTTCTAGGTATTTTATCAAATGGCTAGACTTTCTCCTACCTGCTTGTTCTCCTCTGCCGTAGTAGCAGTGAGAACCCACCTTGCACCATGTCTTTGTTTTACTGACTGCTTCAGGTTCTTGTGCTTTCAGGAGCTTAGATTCTTGGATTCACGTGGTTACTGGCCTGATGTAAGTTTTCCCTCCAGCAGTTATTTTTTACGTGAATGATAGATCATATAAATTGCTAAGATGATGAACCTCCTCTCTTCAGGTAAACCCTTTCCAGGGCTTGCATCCAGCTAAGAGATGGCCCTCTTTTTCCTGTACCAAAAAACAAATCACCTAACAAACCCAAAACTGCACAAAAACCCAAGGGGAAAAAAAAAAAAGGCAAGCCTTTTCATGTTTTCCTCATGTTTTAGGAACCGTTGAATCATGCTACGCCAACCTGTATCTTATTTCTTTGAACTGAGTAAACATAACTCAAGAGAACTGTGTGCTCAAGCAGTGAGAAGTTGGTGACAAAATTGATGCGCCAGCGATGTGGTGTAAACTACATAGTTAAATTATGGTTTCAACTAACTATTAGAGGTTTAAAAAAATCAGGATTTTCCCAGCTATAACAACACTTTGATCCCACACCACATAATGAAGCCTATTTTAAGTTAACTTTCAAATTCTTGAAGAAGCAGATTGGCACATTGAAAATGCATAAAGCATTTTTCAGAGGCCCTGCATAGTATGAAGTACCACAAAAATTCACCTATAAAAATGAAATTAGCCACACAAACTCATGTTTAATATTTCTGTATGTAGCCATTTTGTTACCTTTTTTTGCCATTTAGGAGGGTGCAGTTGGTGCCTTATACTGCTCAGAGTATTCAAACTTTGGAAGATTTAATTTAGTAGTTTAGAATGTTTTCTCGTGGGCTGAAGTAGAGGAAAATATGATAGCATAAAGTTCAAATAGCTTTGCTGCAGTTACACGGATGTACAGTAATATCTGAAAATAAATACATCTGTCCAATTTTTAGAATTTTCATTGTATTCTATTTCAGAGGTTGCATACAAAATAGAAGTGTTTCTCTCAAATGTTAAAATGATGAGAAAACATAAAATGCTTTTGTTTCATCTTAAGCAACAAAACCAGACTGAATTTCATTTTCGGGCAGTCCTGTAATAGTAAAATTTTACAAATTTGCATTGCTGTAAATACATATTTCTGTTGAGACTTTAAATAGTGTATGTAAATACTGTCTTAGGTTCAGAAATGTTTGCTTTCGGAAAATGGTAAAATATAGGCCAAATGTGGCACGCCTAGAACCCCATAGCCTATTTCCTTTTGCCTAGGATAGAACTTTCTAATGGAAGAAGTTCAGAGCAGTAAAATACTGACTTGGTTTTCCTCAGCTCATATTCTACCAGCTTGATTTTTTCTTTTTTTCTTCAAATGCTATGATCTTTTTCTCACCAGTGGAAAACATAATTCTGTAGGTAGCTTTTGAATCCCTTCTATTGATTTCATTCCAGGCTAGATTTTTGCTAGAGTGTTACGCTAAATTTATTGAATAATTGCAGTAAGGAATGTGAAAGCACAGGGCTGTTAAACTGGTGAGTATCTTTTTCTGATCTAGGCTACAGCTCATCCTTACTTTTTGGTGCTTAAACTGTCTTCTTGCTTCTGACTCTCATATTATACTTTTGATAGCACTTTGCCTTTAAAATTATATAAAACTATAGTTTCTAAAGTGATTGTTTTCCTATGATTACTTCTGATGTAATCTGTATTAAAACCAGCAGGTATATTTTTTTTTATTGTGGGTCAAACTGTGAATGATTCTCACATGAATGAATGGTGTGTGCTGGGGCGTTGCTCCCACACACCACCTACTCTTCTGCTTACATCTGCTGTGTTGCAATCAGAACACAATGGAACACTCCCCCCACACAAACCCCATACCTTCCTCTTAGCATGAGTCCCCACCACCCACCTCCATCAAAAAGTGTCCAACAAATGACAAGGAGAAGATTGAATTTGGGTTATTTCTCTGCTTCCTGGTGGCCTGCTGTCTGCAGGCAAGAGCCCTTGCAGCTCTTCTTGTAGGGGAAGGAGCAGAGAGAGTTAAAAATCCCTTCTGTGTGTCAGGAGTTCTAGCAACTCATTCCAGGGTGAGGCAGTTTAGCTCAACCCAAAGGAGGAGTTTAAGTATGATTTTTGTCTCTTTTGATAATGTCTAAATTTCCATTGCTGAACACTGCACCAGTTGATCACACCTTGTAAAAAACTGTAGGTACAACTGAAGGTGGGAGGCGTTCCCTCTTGGGATCTTAATATGTCACATAAAACAGTGATAACAATGTGGGAAAATCTTGGGGTTTTTTTTTTTTATTCAAAGGTAAGACATGGAAAAATCAAATTCTTTCCAGGCTGAAAGTAATTCTTATTTCATGCCATCTTATTTGGCTACATGGAACATTGGGCCAGGAACAGCTGAATCAATAATCAGTCTAGCAAGAGCTATCATTATATTTTTCTTCACTTTAGTGCTCTCCAATGCAATTCAATAGCAAATGTGAAGGTGGCCAAACAGTATGTAGAATGGAGTACGATTTGTTGCCATTTTGTCTATCACAGGTTTAGATATTCCAGTACAAACACTTGCAGGATTTTGCTGAGGTTGTCGATAGTGGTTTTGTCAAGGTTTTCTTCTGTGTCCTCCATGGTGTGCCATACTGCAGGAAAAGGGGATGGAATCAGATGCAGGACTGGAACCCCTATAAGGAAGAAAGTGAAATTTGGAGAAGAAATATTGGAGCAGTTCTGTTAAGCCAGTTGATACGTCACCATTTAGCAACAGAATCAGGTAACTACTCAATAAGCTTACTTTATAGAGGAGTGTGTGTCACTGCAGCTTCCTTTTACCTTATCTTTTTTGAAGCCTGTGACTGCAGCCCATCCATTTCATTGTGTTTCCTAAAACTGGCACCTTCCTTCCCTTTGAGTACTTTTCCCTGTTCTTCTAAGGCATCTGTAGCTAGCAGTTTCACTGTGATACTTGCTTTTTTGTTTTTGAGATCCTTTGCATTGTAGTTGTTGATCCTGTATTTAGGAGCTATGGAAGGGCAGAGGAACCACTGCAGCTCCCCAAACTGAAAACTGATTACCATGTTCTTGTGACAGTGTTAAGATTGAGCACTTTTTGAAGCATTTTTTAGTCCTCTCCATAAATGGTAAAATAGAGTGTCTGTATTTTTACTCTGTAAAATAGAACCACTGTTATCCTCAGATAAAAGAACTTCCACTTGGAAGGATCTGTATTGCTGCATCTCTCTCTCTTCCCCCCCCCCCCCCCCCCCCCTTACACATACTGCAACTTCTAGGTAAAAGAGGAGTTAAATCAGCCTTCTGCTTCCTGATCGCTTTTTGAGGGGAGCATTGTTTCTCTCCAGCCTCTTTCCTGTTCTGCTGCTTTTCCTCTCTCGTTTTTCAGCTGCATACCACTAAGAAATCTGTTCCCTTCACTAGGTGTTAATCACGTTATTAGAAAAGGTGTAGTCATTGTTTTCCCCTATCAACTTCTCCCATGTAGGACTTCTGATATCCCTGGACACATATGTGATGGCTGTGTTGGTTTTGTTGGATCTGGGCCCTGCCATGGTGTGAAAAATGAAAGATTCATGGACTTGAAGAGCCACTGAGCAGGAGACAGTAACCATAGCTCAGTGAAGAGAGCACTTGCTTGGAAGTGGAGAGGTGTAGCTGTTCTCATGCCTGCTTCCAGAGCTGTTCCATTTTACATTACTGAGTAGTTAACCGAGCATAAGCAATGGTAAAATTAGGGGCTGGATATGAAGATACCTTCCTGCTTTCCTAGGTAGATACCCTCTTCATTGAACTTAACTTTTGGTTAACCCTTTTCTAGCAGTATGACTCTTGTAGTCCTTGCTGTGCAGTGGAAAACTCCAACCAGAAGAGTTTATCTACTACCCTTTTTTGGCCCACCTTAGTTTTGAAGATGCTTTTCTGAGTGCTTGAACAGAGAAGGCTGTCAGATCCGCATCCTGAGCTTGGACAAGTGCTTTAATCACTGACCTGTAGCTTGACAAGTTGGCAGCAGTAGTACAACTGCTTTCCCTTTCTTTGATCACATCCCAAAGGAAAAGACTGAACGTAGAGTCAGAGGCCATGGCGTAGGTGTCTGTCAGGAGAAATGTTTGGGTAGGGAATCCCAGTTTCAGGTATGTGCCTAATTCCAGGAGGGATCTCAGGCATATTGTGTGTCCCATGTTATTTCTGCTGGCTGCTCTATGCACCTTTCCCACCCATCAAGCTGGCAGCTGTGAATCTCCATTCTCTTTAGGGATGAAGATGTCTAATTTGAGTATGTGAGGTTTGCAGGAGTCGGTGCCTTCAAATTTAAACAGGCAATAGTGAGCATTACTGTAACTTTGACAACAGATCTTTAGAGACTTTTGTAGTGTTTGAAAACAGACCCTGGAGTGTTTTGCTGCTCCTAGAAATAGTAACTAGCTGGCTAGTGTGGTGTCCAATATATCCAGCGATATCCCACTGGATCAGAGTTGCTTATCTTTGTAGGACATTACTGGTGACAGAAGTTGCCATTATCTGTGTGCCATTGGAGCTGTGCTCGTGCAAAATGATAATGGGTATGTTTTATCGCTGCTTATGTTCAGGTATGTTTTTCAAAGCTGTGACTCTTGGCCTGTGTAAAGTTGGATTTGGAAACCTCAAGTTGGGGCAAATAAGCTTGAAAAACAGATTCATATGCATTTGCTCATTCACTAAATGATGCGTTTGTTACTGAACTTATTCTTTAAAATATAACAGTTTTCAGTACCTCTTAATAAAAACGGAATGTGGTCATCTTCAACCAAGCCTCGATGTAAAGTAGTCTGGAAATACATCCTTTCAACAGGGTGACTCTTCAACAGATTCATGTTGTGTAGCTCTTGCTCTGTAATTCACAATGAAAGTGATTATTACGACTTTTGGACAATATGAGGCATGTTAGCACATTTTAATTATGTTCTCCTCTCATGTGGAAGCTTTTGTCCATGTGAAAGAAGAAAAAGGAGCTGGTGACTGTCTTTTGCATTTATTTAGTATTTAGAAGATATCAAGATCGGTGCTTTTACCATCATTTTACAGAAGTGAGAACTAAAACACAGACATGAAGCAGTTCCCACGAGTCACAGAGTGATAATCAGTATTTGTTTCATGGCTTCCAAGTGTCTTGGGATCTTCCTCATTTATTTTATTAATTAAATATTAAAATCTTCCTATAGGTTTAAGATGCACCAAATTTAACATTCACATTATTAAATATTGTAACTGTAAAACAAACAATCTAAAAATCTTGTTTATGGGACTTAATACATTCAGAAACTACACATGAAACTTTCAAATTCGTCAGAAGCCTATACCCCTCTCCTTACCAATTGCTTGAAGCCTCTGAAACCATCCAATGGTGTTTGGAAAATAACTGGGGAAGACTGGGTTTGGTGCACCAATTAAATCCAGCAATACAAGCAGGTCCTACAGAAGAAAGAATCTTTAATATAGAATTCTTTACATTACTACACCACCATCAACAGCAGCAGCAGCAATGAAACCTCTTGGTTCTTGTATAGGTCATGATTAGGTTTTTGATGGCTCCAGCCAAAGATCTGGCTTTTCTACTGTGGTGCCTGAGAAGAATTAATTAGCACAACCCAATTTCAGACTGCATGGCACTGTTTGCAGTTTGTATGTTATATCCCTTTAAAAGAAAAACTACGGTAGGTGGGGAGAAAGAAGAGGAAATTGCTTCTTCCCCAGAGAACAACAAAGCCTGTCAAGGGAAAGACATTTTATGAGTCACAAGATACAGTGACCAAAGAAAAGTGTCTCAGCAGTGAGTAGGGAAACTAGAAGGGAGCAGAACACCAGAATGTTAGTAGGAATCAAAGGAAAACAGAAAGCTTGCTGTAGTTTAGCGCTGAGCTAGGGGGAGATTTGTTCAGAGACTGATAATTGTCTGTGCTCTTTCCTAACCTCTTTCAATTGCCTCTTTTGAAGAAGGTGGGTATCCTAATTTATATTCTCATAAATTTGTGTATTTTGATTTTTCTGTGACTCTTCCTCATACTTGCCTGGAGAAGGTCTAAGCAGCTTCACCTGAAAAGCTCTTGCCAACTCTCTGGTTTATCACAACTCATAAAATTTCCACAAGTCTGCTTCTTCCTTTAACTTTGGTGGTGTTTGTGGTTGCTTGGGAATTTGGCCAATTACTTACTAATTAAATATTAAAAAAAAATGCAATTTACTCATTGGAGAGGTGAAAGCTACTTACTATGCCCTGAAGCTGATTTGTGGTTGTTGAACCAGGTGGATGTGGAGTAGATACCATTTTTTGAGCTAAGTGTTGAGATCCATAGAGGGAATCGGAAGGGGACCACCGGACAAAGGCTTCTTCACCATCAAAAAAAATGAGCTGAAGTGAAAGGTCTGGTCTTGACATTGAGCTGGTCTGTTGGAGTAAGTTAAAAGTAACATAACCGATTCTGGCCAGAACATTAAAGAAAGGACAAATACTGTAGTCATATAAGCAACATCAGTAGGGGTATATTTTCAAGATACCCTATGCAAACCTTCCCATGGCTGTTAAACACATGTTATGGTGTAATAGTGGTAGTGTTCAGTCATTATTTATCTAGCACGGTGACATGTCCTCCAGTCTGGTATCACTTTGGTTCTGGTTAAAAGTTTCATTACTGACTTTGGTGGACATGCAATGAGTATGTTGAGGCAGGTCTGCAAAACCAGGTAGCAGAAACATCATCTCAAATAATGAGGAGACACGTTAGCAACAACACCTGATGTGAGTGCTAATATTATTACTTGGTAGCGCCACAGAAGAGTAATATTTCTGCTACCGTTGTGCATCAGTGGAGGTGAATTATGTATTTTAAAGCTGACTGTTCTTTGAGGGACAAAGAGCAGTCAGTCATGAGAAGAACGACCATTTATTTTCCTTCAGGGGGACTCAAAACCACCCAGGCAACTTAACCCAAAAACCAAAGCACAGAGAGTGCAGTAGATACACCCTTCCCCTTCAACAACCAAAAATATCACAGCAGTAAAAACTGAGAATATATATATATATATGATTAATATATTTAAGGTCATAAAGGAGGTATCTGTGTGAAATTTCTTCCCAGTGTAGAAGGAACCTTTTTTCTCTCTCTGTTTGTGAACTGAAGCCTTGTTTGCACTGGCAGCGTTTCCTAATAATCTGCAACATGGCTAAACCCAGTTTGGTTCCGCTATATGAACAGTTTTGGGAACTGTAGCCTTGACAGTTGCCATAAATATTTTAACCCCTCTATGAATGAATGTTACTTCAAGCGAAAGTGCATGATGTGGTTAAAAAGGTGGGGTCACTGGCAACAGTCATGTCCTGTATAGGCTATGACTCCCAACTAGCTGGAGCTGATCCAATATAAACAGCAGTGGAAAACTTCTCTAAAATGTTGCTCACGTAGGCAAGATGATATTGATTATTCTCACAGTGATATATGGATTTCTCTGATGGCAATGCTTGGCTGCCCTTTGTCCTTTGGACAGAGCTCTTGATAGCAGTCATTTTGCATTACATTCTGGAGGAAACTGTATTAATACCATTTGAATTTTAGAACGTAGTATTTGTATTTATTATTGTTACTGTTTAACATATTCCCAGGTCAGAATAATGTAGAGAGATGCCTGCCCTTTAAATTAAACTTACTCTATATAACTGGAGAAACATCAAGATAAAAATCACAGCTTCATGTCAAAGTATAAATAGATTTGGCTGAAAACATAACGAAGTCTGTTATGCTACTATGAGCAGAGCAAAAAGGTCATAGCTAATGTATTAAGCAGATGGTTCCCAAAGTATATTTTGTTAACAGACTGTACAAATGGTAGCCTGTGCAAAGTAATTAGATTGCCTCTTTGTCAAATGCTGTCATCTTACATGGTAAAACAATTTAATCAAAAAAATGATGTATTACTTGCAAAAAATTCCAGTCTTTAAGTTGGTGTGCAGGTTGTTCTATAAATAATCATCAGGCAAATTTATTCTAAATGAAGCTGCTAAATGAAAGCATATGTATTACCGGAGTGCTTTGTTTTGTGACTAAATACACTGGCATATCTTAATCTTCTAATTCTTAAATATTCTAATGTCAGAAGACACCAAATCACTTTCTGGAAACAACTTGCTGACAAGTAATCTTAACACCTGAGCTGAGTGTATTACCCACACTCTGTAAAGCGTTTGAGAGACCTTTTCCTGTGAAAGCTGTTAGTGTATGAAGTATTCTTCTCTAAATAGTAAACACTGAACCTGTAGGTGGCACTCATGAATCTGTAATCCTACAAGCTTGTAATCCTACGAGCCTGTAGGATCAACCGATCTTTGTGCCCAGCAATGGCAGCAGCGCTTTGGAGTGGATTTTCATAGCACAGGTAACACAGACTGACAATATTATATTATTACTTGACTCTTTTCCTGTACTCAGTCATCACTTGCTTCATAAATAAACTATTCAAATTGATAAAGGAAAGGGAGAAGAAAATCTTGAAATCATTATGGGATGGAGGGGTATGAGTGTAACTCTCCTGCACAGCAATGAGTTTATCTGTCTCCCAAAACAGAATACAACTGAAAGGTTTTGAAAATGCAAGATTCAGAAAGCAACAAAACTTTGCCAATGGTCCTAGATGTTACTGGATACAATAGGAGCTTCTGAGTAGGGTTCTGTGCCTTTTAAATAGAAAGGAGGATTATATCTCGCCAAGTCTATGAAACATGTATTATTCATGTATAAATTGTTATTTTTACATCCTATATATTAGTTTTTAGATAGCCACCCTTTGCATCAGAAGTTTTTATGTGATAATGGGCCCTAAAGTAGTAGGTACAGATCTCTGTTCTGTTCTTGAAGTCAGTGGAAGCTTTACTATAGGCACAGTGACCAGAGAATCAGCCACGCATGCAATGGGAGAGAACATGGAAGTGCCCTGAGGCGTATTGCTATTGCAAAAACAAATGAAAATGGAACAAGCAAACTACCTTGATTAACTGAAGCTTGTTATCCAGGGCACGTGCCAGCTCCAGTATCATAGCACAAGGCACAGCTGAATCAGTTGCTCCTACAAACACTCTCTCCTGCCATTGTTGTCCAAAGAATTTTGAATCATAGTGGCAAGCGAGTACCAGATGGCGTTTTGCAGAGGGGTTGAGAGTGCTGATGATATTTGAAAATGTTTGATACCCATATGGTGTGTATCTCTGAAACGTATCTTCTTCAATTTCCCAACCAGCCTGTAATCTTTGAAGACGATACTTGATATGCTGCAATTAAAAAAAAAAATCAGATTAATATTGCTTGCTTTGGAAAGATATTGCAGACAAATTGTCACTAGCTAATTAATAGTGTCACTTAAGCTTATTTCTGTAAGTTCATGGTATTTTTAAAAGATAAATTTTATAGAAAAAATGTAATGTCACTATATAAAATAAGCAACATCTTTGCTACCTGAGCCTTTGACTGGCTCATTTGCTTTTCATTTCCCCCTTCTGACTCCTGTCTTTGGATTCTGAGGGTGCTTTGAATGACTGCCCATTTATGTGACACATTAAGATCTTGATCTCTGAAGTTTCCAGCCCAGTGTTTTTTCAGGTGTACCCAGGACAGGTTTAATATTTACCTCTTCAAATTTAAACTCAGTTGTGCCTTTAAGTTACATGTCAGAACTGGCTGCAGAGAACTTGGTGTGGCTATTTTGACAATGACCACACATAGATGCCACAGCGGTATAAAAAAAAAAGCTGGTTTGTTTGTTTGTTGGGGTGTGTGTGTTACAATTTTTTAGCTTCTGTGAGAAATCTGCCTTTCAAGTGATATAAGTTGTTTACAAGGGTATAAGAGACAGTCTGATTCCTGTAAATTAAGGAGAATTAAACATTTCAGAGCAACATTTTAAAAGTGAAATCCTGTAAGTGTAGCCCATGTAAAGATAAAAATTAAGACAGTGAATCTATAAACGAGATCATTCATTTTAGGTATCTTCCTACCTAAAGAGAATACCTCTAAGAACCCCAGTTATACTTAGTACAAGTTCTGGCTAACTCAGGGCCATCTCTGTTGAGCAACTTATTTTTATGGGTCCCTAGATTGCTCCTTCAAGGCAGATTCCTCTCTCTTTAAATAAACATTAGGAAAAGTCTCTAAGGGGAAAAAAGAAAATAGACTTTGAAGACTTGTCCTGCTCTTAGTGAAGTCAGTGGGAATATTGCCATAAATTTTACCGCTAGAACAAGCTTCCATTTTGTTTGTGGTTGCCCTCTGAAAGCTTTTTTGGCGTTGCATGGTCTATCCGCTATCTGTAGGCAGAGCAAAGGACGTCTGTTATGGATGAAGGGGACTATATAAGCCTGGATGGAGTTCCCAGTGTGCACTAGCCATGACTGGCAACTAGCCTTCTCCCTTAAAGGAGTGTGATGCTTTACCTGTGTCTTAACAAAGAAATGTCATCCATTTCAAACTCCATTGTGCTTTTACAATGGAGGACTCGTCTTTTTTTCCTTTGGTGGGGGTCTACTTTAGTATATGGTGTTACCTTGTAACAGGATGATCCTATTTTGAACATGATTTGTGGTTTTTCTAGCCTAGGCTCAGCTGGTTTTTTTGGTTTTCTTGCTTTCTCCCCTTTCCTTTGGCTGCCTTCCAGGGTATCACTAAGAAACCACAAAACTAAATCGATAGAGACGTGCACATGCAGACACACACGCACACACACACAAAGCATAAAAAAAGCTGCATTTTTCCAGTCTACCCATTGTAGAGTGGCAAATAAACTTATTGTAGTTAGGGCTATCTTGGAGCTGTTGAGTCGCTGCCTAAAGGGCAGGGGAAGCCCAGTGAGATGTTGTGAATGTCTCCTAGAAAAGTCAGCCATACCACTGTTCTAGTCTCTCTAAGTGCATTAGCTACTTGGCTAATGTAATTCAGAGCCCGCACGGCACACAGTCCTGAAGATGCCCATGCTGTGAGTGCAGAGCAGAGGTGCTGACAGGGCAGCAGCCCAGTCGTGTGGTAGCTCCTCATGGCTCAAACACAACGTGCTGGAGCTTTTACTGGCTTGGGGCCAGGTGCGATCGGGATATGCTAGCCCAGCGTTAGCGCACTGGGCCAGCGGAGCTAGCGTGGTACTGGGACCCGTGCTGCACTTCCTCATGTTGACCGTTTCATCTGCCTGCCCATCTGATCCCGTTTCATGTTGGTACACCCATCTGAGGCAACACTGCAGGGGAGCGTAACAGCACAGCACCTCTCCAGATAAAGGGCTGGGGGGGGGTGTCATTTATTTAATCCCTGTGTAAGGATTAAATCCCAGGGGATTTGAACCACTGACCGCAAGCCTGCATGTGTGAGGGAAAGGACAACTGTTGTGTTGTATTTTGGGTACCAAACCTGAGGTGAGCTTTTTAATTTAAAACATAAATTTAAAAATCATTCTTTTTAACTTTTTTTTTATTGTGCTATGCAAAGCTGGGAAATAATGTCAGTTAAGTGCAAGGTGTGTCATGTAGGCTCTATGCAGTCAGACTCGAATGACGATAGAGTTCATCCTACCAAACAAAAGGAATGTGTCCGTCCCCTTAGTGGTCGCTAAAGGCGCTACCAGAATTGAGATAACGGATGTTCTTAGAGATTTTCAGGAAATGTTGTCTTACCTGTCGTACGACATAATTGCCTGGCGATCCTGAGTATCTTTCTATCAGGATAGGGCGCAAGTCATTCTCCCACATTGCAGAAACATCTGTGTTCGATGCAACTTTTTGAATAGCCTCAGAATCTAAAATTCTTGGTTGGTGAGAATACTGTGAAAAGGAGAAAAAGGGAAAGATTGCCATAGCTATAACTGTCACTAGACCTTTTTAACCATGGCTTTCTTCAGAATTACAGTAAACGTGATACATTATGCTATTTTGATTTACTGACAACAAAAAGTAATCTTAAGAAAAGCTTTTATCTCAAAAATTGACATCTTTAAGTTCCATGGCTCCTGTATCTTTGATTTCCATGCAAATTATACTAGTATTAAAAACATGGGAGAAATTTTTACCTACCAGCTGTAAAATCTCAACCCATGATTGGGTTCTCTCTTTTCTACCATCTTAATTCTACATACACACAGTCATGTCTGCAACTATGCCACCTTCAAATAAGATTCACCAGAAGCTTTGTTTTCATTAGTAACATTCAGCTTCATGCTGTGTCTATGTTATGAGGTGCAGTACTGCAAAGGAATGCGTAAGCTAGCTCGGTCCCAGAAAGAGTGAAGCTGTGTCGTCGTGGCGCCTGCCCGCTGCGGCGGTATTGGTCTGACTGCACAGCATGGCACAGCTCTTTTGGGGCTAGCTGGGGCAGATGTCAGCTTTGTGACACAGGGGTTAACCTCAGAACTGGCAGCTTGTCTAATGTGACAACAGCTAGTAACGCTAGCTACCTCCCAAGCTGCTGCTTTTCTGTTGCCTGAGCACGGACCTATAGAGCCATTTCAGGTGACCTAGAATGCTTGAGGCGTCCTCATGGGGATGGCACATGCATGCCAAAGGCGTGCAAGAATCATAGAATCATAGAATGTTTTGGGTTGGAAGGGACCCCTAGAGGTCATCTAGTCCAACCCCCCTGCAGTGAGCAGGGACACCACTAACCACATCAGGTTGCTCACAGCCCCGTCCAACCTGGCCTGGAATGTTCCCAGGGATGGGGCCTCCACCACCTCTCTGGGCAACCCGTTCCAGTGTTTCACCACCCTCGTTGTAAAGAATTTCCTCCTTATATCCAGTCTAAACCTACCCTGCTTCAGTTTAAAACCATTACCCCTTGTCCTGTCACAGCTGGCCCTACTAAAAAGATTTTCCCCATCTTTCCTATAGGCCCCCTTTAGGTACTGAAAGGCCGTAATCAGGTCTCCCCGCAGCCTTCTCTTCTCCAGGCTGAACAAGCCCAACTCTCCCAGCCTGGCCTCACAGGAGAGGTGCTCCAGCCCTCGGATCATTTTAGTAGCCCTCCTCTGGCCCCGCTCCAACAGTTCCATGTCCTTCTTGTGCTGAGGGCTCCAGAGCTGGACGCAGGGCTCCAGGTGAGGTCTCACCAGAGCAGAGCAGAGGGGCAGAATCACCTCCCTCGACCTGCTGGCCACGCTTCTCCTGATGCAGCCCAGGGTATGGTTGGCCTTCTGGGCCGCCAGCGCACATTGCCGTGCTGTTTTGGGGTGGTAGCTGAATGCCAGGTGGGATCCCCAAGAGCATCTCAAATGCCCCTTTGGGCACCTGATTTGAACCTACCCAGTCTCTAGCAATTGTCTCCTCAGGAACTTCCTGAGCTGCTTCTGTTTCTATAGATTCCTATTTTAGGCACTATCATAGGATACTCCTATCATATCCATTCCTTATTTCTATCGTAGAGGCTTCCCTCCTCTCTTTCTCCCACTGAAAAATCCCGGTCTGTTTATTTGTTCTTTGGTCAGAGCTGCCTTACATGACTGATCAGACTTGCTGATGTTCTTCAGCATACCCTATCTACCTCATTCTTTTTCAGATGAGGAAAGGGAGGGAAACTGGAACACAAGTGCGCCATAGCTTACAGTATTAGCGATAATGGTATTTTCTATTTTATACTTTTCTTTTCTTAAAACTGTTTAACTGACTTGCTTTTGGGTTGCAGCTGCATCAAACTGACATTTCACAGATGTGTTTACTCTAACTCCCTCCATCACTGTATACATTAAAAAAAAAAAATATCATTCCCCTTCCTTTCCCACTCACGTGCGTCACTTCACATTTGTCTGAAATGACTCCTGAAACTCATTATTTGGCCAGAAAGTGTACTGACCTTGAGATCTCCTGCAGTCCTGTATAATGACCTGTTATCTTAATTACCCTGACTGACAAAATGGTTAAAAATGGGCTTTTGCCTCGCTATTCGTCATCTTTTCTACTTCATTTATGTGTGCGCTGAGCAAACCAGGCACAAGCACAAACATCTTCAAGTCTTCACTGTAAGCATTTAATTCTACCCTCCTTTCTTTTCCTAGCTGCTTGTCGATGTGCGGACCTTTCTGCTAATTCCGCTTCAGTTTACTTAGGGAAATTAAGTAGAGGGGTGACACAGGACACTGAATCCCACGATGCCAATTTTAATATAGTGTTTAAGTTTGAAGCTGAATTTTAAGACTACGAGGACACCAAATTTTAGGATATGCAGCTAACATTTCTAATGCTAGCAAATTTAGGCACGGGCTAAAGAAAAACTGCATTTCAGCTGATGTAAAGAACTTTTACAAATTTGGAAATTGTATTGTAGATGACGCGTAAACTGCCTTTTGAAAGACTGGCCGTTCAGTACGGCGGAATTTACACCGATGTAGAAAAGGCACAGACAAGAGAAAATGCTGTCAGGGAGCTGTTCTGTTTAGGAGGCAACAAGCTGTAAGAGGAGGGAGAAAGTCCAAAGCTACGCACTTCAGAAGAGTGTAGGAGGACAATTTAATTAAGGAAGTTCAGAAAATATGCCTTCAGTTGAGCAAGTGAAGGGCTCAGAACATGGAATCATCTTGTTTCTAATGTAGAGCATGCCAGGTAATGGTGGTCTTTTAATCACTTTGCAAAGAAACATTGTTATTATTGAAGTACAAATGTATGAAAACACTTCAGAAGAGAGGAATAAATTCCCGTTTCTAATAATAGAAACATCTTCAAATCTGGGAAGTGAAAGGAATTACGAAAGTGGACACAAACTACAAGAGAAGCAGAATGAGATCTGTAGGGGGCTCGTTCCTTACAGTGTTGGTCAATCTCCATTTCCTCCATGGCCACAGCAGGGAGGCAGAGCAAGGTATTTATGACAGGGCTGAGCTGCACAAAAAAGCAGCCCATGCTTACCTTGCTGATTTTGGTGTATTTCGGCTCGATGCCCATGGCAATTAGCTTCTAAGAACTCTCCAAGTTTAGGACCCGATTCCTCCTCCTCAATGAGAGAAGGAGGGGAAGGTCTGTGCGCTTGTAAGACTGTCAACTTCTGGCTCACACATCCCTTTAGGGGACAAACGTCGTCAAGGGACAAGAATTTGATGAGAAAGAGGAAGTGGTTCTTGGTTAGCGCCTGCAGGGGCAGAGGAGTTCAGATGCTATGGTTCTGCGGTTAGATGCTGCTGCGTACGTCACTGGCAAGCAGATCGACTAGCTGGAATGGAATGGGGTGAAGAGCGTGTCAGTGTGGTGTGGCTCAAGGGGGCTTCACAACGGAGCACTGAGGCTACGCGCTTGTACGTTGACTAATGTGACTGAAGATTTAGCCTCACATACTCTTCTATATATATTATACATGTACATATACATGTATTATGCGTATCGTAGATGTGTCATGTTACCGATACCTATAGTCTATAGATGAGATAGATGTCATATATGTAGCAAGATAGAATTAACAGAACAGAATGGCAGTTTTTCTTTTTTTAATTCTTAAAAACCCTAATGAACACTTATTTGAATGGGGAGTGAATGAAATCGAGGAGAAAGGGAATGACCAAGCGGAAGTGAGTGGAAACGCATGAGGGCAGCTTTGTTTTGCCAGTTTGTCCTAGACCGCAATCTGTTGGTGAAGAGGACGGTGCACTGCGTCAGCGGAGTTGTCAGTTCTGGCTGGACTTTGAGTTCAGCTCTTCTACAAACACCTGGGGATGGGCCCTAAAAGTACGTTTTCTGTTTGGAGATTCCCGAACCCTTTGAATGAAATTCGCAGTTGTGTGCTCTCCCACGTTCCACGTGGTTTGGTTCTTCATGAAGAAACTATGTTAGTGTTTCATAATCGTCCGCTAAGAGCTGTTACACAGAGAAATCAGGGCTTTGCTGCTTAATATTGCTTCATTAAACATTATCTCAAGATTGCTTTTTTCGCTAGTTCACACAACATTTTGAATTAAAAACAATATAGTACGGCTCTATGACATATTTAAATATATCCTTTCAAAACAATCGCACAGTAGCTATCAACACCATTCCTACTTGGTTTTCCTGGATAAATTTGCATCACTGCTGGAAGAGCCATTTGTTTTCTCAAAGTCACTGTCCTCTGAATCACTGTAATCATGCTGAAAATTGGAGTATAAGAGAATGTGACATGAAAAATAATTTTGGATTTTGATGCCTCTTGCCCTGTTTGGGTTTCCCCTTAAATTCACTAACTGCCCCTGCCAAGGCTTACCGTGCCCGCTGCCCGTTCCCAGCCGGCGTGGAAGGCATCGCTAACGTTTCAAGCGTGCGAGGAAGACGCGTTCTCTGCAGCCATGAGCTGGGGGTGAGGGGGAAGCCATGTTACCTGCGCTCCCCGCAGCGGGGACCGGCCCCGCAGCTGAGCGTGGGCCGCTGACCCACGGCTGAAATTCATCTTCGCGCCCGAGGCGGCATCGCATCGGGCCCCGCGAGGTTTCCCGGCGGACGGGCGGGGACCGGCACCGGCGCGCTGCGTGTGGGCACGCCCCCGCCCGGCTGCGGATCCCGGTTCCCGGGAAGGTGCGACCCGCTCCCGCAACCAAGCGGAGAGGCAAGAGGAGCCTGCGGAACGCAAACGTGACCCACCTTCTCCAGCGTCCACTCTGCTCCGGCTTCCCTCCCGTGCACCGGGTGAAAGCAGGCGGCGGCGGCGAGGCAGAGTGCCCCGAGCAGGCGGGAAGCGGCCCCCGCGCCCCCGCCTGCCCCCGCCATCCTCGCCCCTCACGGCCCGGCGGCTCCCCCCGCGGGCCCCTTCCCTCCGCCGTTCCGAGGCCCGGGGGTGGAAAGGGGAGAGCCAGGGCCGGTGCCGGCGGAGAGGGGGCAGGGCGGGAGGGAGGGAGGCTGCTGCAGCCGCAGCTCTGCCAGCCGCTCGCGCCTCGCCTCCCCGCCGAAATGAGCCCGGGCCCTGGCACCACGTCAGCAGCGCCCCCCCCCCCCCGCCTCCCCTCCTCCTTCCCCCGGGGCCGCGGCGTGGCGAGAGGAGGCTCGGCCGGGGCTGGGGCCGAGAGATCCCGGTGCCGGGGGGCTGGGGCCGAGAGATCCCGGTGCCGGGGGGCTGGGGCCGAGAGATCCCGGTGCCGGGGGGCTGGGGCCGAGAGATCCCGGTGCCGGGGGGCTGGGGCCGAGAGATCCCGGTGCCGGGGGGCTGGGGCCGAGAGATCCCGGTGCCGGGGGGCTGGGGCCGAGAGATCCCGGTGCCGGGGGGCTGGGGCCGAGAGATCCCGGAGCCGGGAGGCTGGGGCCGAGAGATCCGGTGCCGGGAGGCTGGGGCCGAGAGATCCCGGTGCCGGGAGGCTGGGCCGAGAGATCCCGGTGCCGGGGGCTGCCCGAGAGATCCCGGTGCCGGGGGGCTGGGGCCGAGAGATCCCGGTGCCGGGGGGCTGCCCGAGAGATCCCGGTGCCGGGGGGCTGCCGAGAGATCCCGGAGCCGCTGGGCGGGGGCGGCTCCGGCCCGGCCCGGGCTCTGGCCGAGCGGCGCCGGGCTCCTGCTGAGGATGGGCCTTGGTCGTCGCTTGGGATGCGAGTCGTGAAGGGTCTGGAAAGGCGACCTATGGAATGGCAGAGTGGTTTAATGTATTGGTTTATAAGCTCTTCTCGTGATCTCTTTCAGGCCTGAAACAACAACTCTTGCTAAAATGACAACCTTGTCTTCAGGCAGTTTAAATCCTGTAATTATACTATTAACTGCCAATGAAGCAGAATTTGTGGTGAGGCGATATTTTGCAGTAGACCAATTAAAATGATTAAACCAAAGATACAAGGTTCCGAGCACACAAGCCCTTCCTTAGGTCACTTGACATCACCACCCTCGCTCTGCCGTGCTGTAGAAAACATCTGACTATTCTGCCCTGCAGATATTCCATTTAAAGTCTCCAATTTTTACATCATTCTTAAAGTTCAGACTTAACGCTGAAACAAATTGAAAGAAAAAAAAAATGAAGTAAGAAAGGAGGGAGGGAGCAGGAGTAATCATCCTGCTGCTTTTCAGCCTTGTACTGGAAAGCTGCATCCTGGAAGCTACAGCTTTGCAAGTATTCAAAGTGTCTGCGAGGGTAATATTAGAGCAATTTGTTCATTTGCAGATTCTTGACCCAGATTCCACAGATTTCCTAGAAAAGCTGGTGGATCTGCTGCCCAGCACACAGATGGGATCTCTGGTGGTGATAGTTTTACTGCAGATTCAGCAGCCTTCTAGCTGGGAAATGGTCTGAAGTTGTACCAGGGCAGGTTTAGGTTGGACATTAGGAAAAATTTCTTCACCGAAAGGGTTGTCAGGCTCTGGAACGGGCTTCCCAGGGAGGTGGTCGAGTCCCCATCCCTGGAGGTATTTAACAGCCGGGCAGATGAGGTGCTTAGGGCCATGGTTTAGGGGCAGGATGGCAGGGTTAGGTTAACGGTTGGGCTTGATGATCTTAAAGGTCTTTTCCAACCTAAATGATTCTATGATTCTATGATTCTGATACTCAGAATGTGGCTGTATCCAAATTTTTCACACATGGGGAAAAAAAAGAGTTGGTTTAAATCAATGCCATTTTTTTTCCCCTCACAAAAATTCACACATTTCATTCTTTGCTAGGAAATTGTTCCAAATGCAAAGCCAAGTCACTGGTGAATAGGGAGAAATGGGCAATCGTTTGCTTACCAAGAAAAATCAGCATGCTTTACAGATTCCTAGGCAAAAGCCCGTGCACGTCAGCAGAGGTCAAGTCACGGGAAATTCGTCTAAATCCACCTACCAAGATGACAGTGATTCCAAGAGGACTATACAACAGAGCAAATATCTGTTGCCCCTCCATCAGATTTCCTGCGGTTCACTATATAACCCGTGTGCTGGACAAAATTTCTGGCTGATGTGCCAGGGTTCTCGTACAATTTAGCAGCAAAAATATTTATGATATCTACAGGAGAAATTTGCCAAGCATATGAGCTTGATTCAGGATTAGCTAGCACTGCTTTCCACTAAGGGACTGTGGTCCCACCGGGGGCTACAAGTCTTTGATAGATTATGAATTTGGCAAGCGTAAAGTCAGCTTAAGACAGTGTTGATCTCGCCTGCGTGGGAAACACAGATAAAAATGTAAGTGCCAGACCAGATGCATAGAGAGATTGAACAGGGTTTTTTAAAGGTGTTGCTTTCAAAATGTGGAGGGGAGATCTTCCTTCCCTCCCCCTCATAATGACCCCAGAAAGTTCCTTGTCTAATGATATAAAGAAGACTGAGAAAAAAAAAAAATCTATTGAAATGTAACAGAAATCAGGGCAGTTCACAGCTGAAAAGAGAATTATGTAACCATTTTTAAAAATAATACACAAAGTTAAAAAACAAATCAAAAGTGATGAACATTTTGGTTTTTTCCAGGGATTTATAAAGGAAAATCTTGTTGTTTAGTCCTGCTCCATTCTACCAAACTGAGAAGATGTCCACAAATTGCTCAGTGGTCAGCTGTTCTATTTCATACATTTTAGGTAGTTGGTTTCTTACCCTGAAAAATCAAATAGATGTAGCTAGATATCATCTAGAGAAAAAAAAAAAAAGGTAGATCATTTGAAGAAAAGCATACATTATCTGGGAAAATGTAATCTGTACATTGTTCCTTTCCTGCTACCCGGTTGATGTGACAGTGCCATCTACTGAAGTCCGGAAGGATAGACGTTAGAGGCAGCGCTGTCAAACCCTTTCCCCTGGGCTGGCACTACAGCATGCAAAGGTTTCAGCCCAAACCACCCCTCGGAAGGCGAGGCTGCGTGCTCTGCCATTACCTTGGGTATTAACTCTGGAGAAATGCACTGTCAGGTGCTGTGGACTTAATGCACGCCTGTTTTCTCAGGAAGGGGGACTCCCGCACCTTCCACCGCTTCAAACGCGGGTTTGAGGCTCAGCTTTTTCAGCTGGCAGGCCCATGGCAGGGAGAGGAGAGTAAGTGTGGTTTGTTGTGTTTTGAATTCGCCTTACAGAAGGCAACTTTGTGCCTGAGCTGTGGCTGATTTACCAGCAGTGGTAAGCCAGCAGTTAGAATATACAGACTGAGACTTCCAGTGCTTGGCAGTCTGGGCTGCTGCATATTCTGAAGTCTGTAGGCAGCTCTTACAGCCCAGAGGGAAAGGCTGGTGGGGCTGATGTTCATGAAGCAGTGCGTGGGCCTGCAGGTGCCCGGTGCTCAGGTGCCTTCTGTGGGCTCGAGCTGCTGCTCACCCCAGCCAGCTCACCTACCGCTGATCTTGGGGGGGGGGGTCGGAACTCAGCCTTTATCTGGTCACGGAAGTACCGTGCTTGGTGATTCAGGTTTTGGAGATGCTGTTTCCATGGGCTGATGTATTCCCAGACAAAGGTTTAATAAGTGAAATGTGCAGCCTAGCCCTAAACACTTATTTATGTTTATTTCAGAGTTGGTACAGTAGGATTATATGATGTGAATGAGGCTACCCGCCCGGCAGGCGCAAGGATTTGAGAGATCATTCTTTAAACTAGTGGGGGCTAAGTGAATTCCAAAAGGTCAATTACATATA
Source organism: Gorsachius magnificus (assembly GCA_034008185.1). Lineage (NCBI taxonomy): Eukaryota > Metazoa > Chordata > Aves > Pelecaniformes > Ardeidae > Gorsachius > Gorsachius magnificus. Next base: position 7,607,052 of record CM067083.1, on the reverse strand, counting down.
ATTAATAACATTTTTTTCGGTGCATTTATACCAAGGTAAATTTTTATTCCATGTTTTTTAAGCCTATACTAAACTTTTCACTGTTTTGTTGGAGGTGGATTGTAGGACAAAGTTCAGCTAAGGGCTCAAACCGAGACGATGAGGTAATTCAGAGACACATCCACATTTCAGGATTTTATCCAAACCAAACCTGAACTCCTAACTTTTTCAGTTCTCTTCCGAGGGGGAAGAAAGGAGTCCATGAACTGCAAAAAAAAAAAAAAAAAAGAAAAAGAAAAAGGGAAAAGAAAAGCATTTTGACATTTTGTCCATAGAGATATTAGTTCCTCTTTTTGCAAAAATTTCTTGCAGATCTTGCAAATCTCAAACGGGGGCATTTGCTGTGCAAGATCAGTGTCAAAAGCAGTGATAAATAATCATGGCAGCACATGCTTATGGAATTTCTCAGACAAATGCACCAGTCAAGGCTCCCAGGACATTGCCTTCTTTGTAACCCAGTGAGATGACACGAAAACATTCCAAACATTAGATTGGCGAATAGAAGTGAATACATTATGTTTTCATTTTCAGATACAAAATACACAAATGCTATCGGCATTAATTTCAAACTGGAAAATCTTGACGTGTCGTTAGAGTTATAAACCAGTTGTTTCAAATGCAGTTTGTCTATGTAGACCTAGTGGTCCATATAGAATGAAAAAGAGGGGTTTTTTTTAAGAAGCAAATAAATACAATAAAAGCTACCTCTATTTCCTGGTGTCTTGTAGCTGTAAGAGAAGAGCAATTTGTAAAGTGCAGCTGGCTTCAGCAGGGAAAGCTCTGAGCTGTCAAAACAAGCTGACCATCTGAGGGAATGGTGTGGGCTCAGAAACGAGATGAAGAACTTTGATGAAATCCACAGGAAATCGCTAATGGTGGTAGTCACAAAAATAACACACCAGAATGCTCGCCCCATCAGCTGGTGCAGAGAGGGCTAATGCTGTCATAACGCTGTGCTACGTAGTCACACGAAGTCAGTTGCGCACATGCCCAGATGTATGTGCTGCTCTATACATAGATGCTGAAATGCAGAGCTGCTTTCAGATTTGTTTTACTCAGTGGTCTTTACAAACAGAAGAGTTTTGGGATGCTTCAGGAGTATTTATTTAGTAGGAAGTAGCACCGCACAAATACTTGTAGCAGTTTGTTTTGGCTGATGCTTTTCTGTGTTCTGTAACAAATTGATTTTAACTAATCCATCTTCTGTTCTAATTTATGAAAAAGCAGCTATTGTGGCTTAGGGCAGCAAATTAAATGGCACCAACCCTATTGGCTGGTATAAAGCTGAGCTTCTTTACGAAGAAGTATAATCGTTGCCCAGTGACTGTGGTAATACCTAATATCCATCTGGTATCATCCACCAACAGCTATTTTTAGGGCTGTTGCTCAGAATGTGAGAAGCTTGCTGCACTTTAAATACTTTAGAGTATGACTCCTTGCTGTGCTAAACATCAAAAACCATGTTTATGGAGGCAAGCTCTATGTTTACAGTGGTGGCGTGTGGGAGTCCCACTTTAGAGGAAAAAGGAAACTAAGATTGCTCAGTTATCTGGTGCAGAGCTTTGGCAAGAACATCCTCTATTCATGGAATAGCCTTCATTAAAAAGTCCCAGGGTGTTTTTTAGCATTCGAAACCCATTAAAAGCAGAATCAACCATTAACTGCTACAGCTTTAGTTTAAAGTAGTTCCAGATTTCGACAAGAAGCTGCAGGCTAATTATTTATCAAATAAACTGGCTCCAGTCAGAACATGGACCTGGTTACACTCTGTATCAGCTCCACTGTGTAAAGGTTTGATGCAAAATAGGGTGAAGTAAGCGGAAAGACTCCACTCAGCTTCAGTGGGTTTTAGGCCAGGCCTCAGGAGTGTACGGTGAAGGAAATGAGAAACGTACGTTACAAACAGTGCTGTAAATGACAAAGCACTAATCTGCTTCTCCATCTGTGTCTCGCTGAGCTGAGAAGTAGAAGCCTTTGAATTTCTTTTTGACAGTTTGCCTTTTCCAAGTGTTTTTGGTCTGGTATGTAATTTAAACTTCAGTAACTTCTCATGGTAGTGGGTATTATTTTAAGACTCATACACACAAATTGAATCCAAATTCAAGAAGGAAGGTTACAGGTTGTCTTTTTAACAGGGAGCTTTTGAGCTGGAGGGTGGTTACAGACGCAGCTTTGCCTTGTGACCAGTTTTGTTGAGCACTTTTGCTAAGCACGTGTTTGCCGAGTATCTTGTGTGCAGAGATTCGCTGATGATGCAAGAGTGGCATCATTAATGCAGAGCAGGAAGACAAGGTTTGGGTGAAACAGAGTATTCGAAGGCATGGTGGGGGGAAGCAGCATTGCAGCAGGGAGGGCCAGCCATGTCCGAAAGCGCCTGGAGAGCTTTGGCGACAGCCGTGTCCGACCGGGCCCGGAGAGCTCCGGCAGCCAGCTACAAGCTCATCAGCAGGGGCCTCCAAGAGGAGCAGGGGGGCCGGCAGACACGCCGTCCGCAGCAAGCCCTTCCGAGCCACCAGGTCAGAGCGGCCACGAAAAAGCCCAAGGCGCTCAACGTGACACACTAGGCCAAGCATTTCCTGCGCAGAGCCGGAGGGCCTGGTCCGGGGCCCTGGGGAGATCTCCGCGGGGCTGCGCCGCGCCGCCCACGCCCCGGAAAGGTGAACCGAAAGTGGCGCAGATGGAGAGATGGGGCTGAGGCGGCCCCGGGAGCAGGAAGGGCCCGGGGCGCTCCCTGAGGTGCGGTGGGGAGGGCGGAGGAGCTGTCGAAACTCGAGGCAGGCGCTGGCACAACAGCGAGCGGGCGCGGACCCAAGTTTTGGCACGACCGGAGGCGGCGGGGGCCGCAGAGGCGCGGCGGGGGCGGCAGCTGCAAGATGGAGCAGCAGCAACCGCTGGAGGCGGCAGCAACCGCTGGAGGCGCCGCCCCGCCGCGCCGCGCCCCGCCGTCCCGTTAGCGGCGCGGGGCACCCCACAAGCAAGAAAACTAACGGAAACTCTTTCGGCCAGCCCCGCGCATGCGCCGCCTCGCCCCGCTGGCGCGGGGCACGCCGGGGCTTGTAGTTCGCCGGGGCGCAGCGCCGCAGGCCAGAGCGGGGCTGTGGGACTACAGCTCCCGGCAGCCCCCGCGCAGCAGCCCGTCCCGGGCGGCTGTGGTGCGTGCGGGGAGCCGCGGGGCCGCGCGGCGGGTGAGATGCGCGCGAGGCAGGCGTGGCCGGGGGGCAGCCGGCGTCTGGCGGGGCCGCAGGTGAGGGGGACGGGGACGGGGGGGGAGGCGCCGCCGCCGCCGTTAGGGGTGGGAGCCGGGGGGCGGGGGCGGCGGGGGGCCGGGGGGGGGGGAGCCGGCGGCGGGCCGCCCGGGGTAAACCTGGGAGGGACGGGACGGGGCGGGCGGCTGCTAGCGCCAGCCCGGACGGGGCTGCGTGACCCGCGGCAGGCAGGACGCGTCCCGCCGGCCGCTCCTCCGCCGGCCCGCCCTGCCCGCCCGCCCCCCCCCGGGCCCCGCGTCAGGGGCTTCGGTCCCGCCCGGCGGGAACCGGGAACGCGACCAGATCCCGTGGGGGTAAGGGGAACGAGGGGAGCCGCTTGGAGCGGGGCCTCCAGGTCCGTGTCCTGCGTGGCCGGGGGAAGGGAGGGCGGCCCAAGTGCCGGGTGTTGGAGACGCCGCCTGGGAGCCGCCCGGTTTGGGAGCAGCCCCGAAGGCAGGCGAGCGGGCTGCGCAGCAGGGGCAGGTTGGGCTCCCTTCGTAGCCCTTCTGCCGTTTGAGGTTTAGAGGTTTTTATACAGGTAGGAAAAAAAAATACGGTATCATAGTATTGAATACAAATTTCAGTAGGCACTTACTTTAGTCGATGCTCAGAATCAGTTTATCCTGGCTGCAGAGTGAGCAGTTTCTATGGTTTTCCTTTCTTAGCAAGATCCGTCCTTTCCTACCAAGTAGCAAAAATAAACTTCATTACAGGCTTATATGCAAATACACTTGGTATGAAGATGCTTTGTAAATGCAAATGCATCATGTTTTTGGTAAATATAATTAACGTTTTAATTAGGCAGCTGTAGGTGAGCTTTCGCGGCGTGTTTTCACTGTCTAAATTAAACTCGCTTAGTGGACCCATTCTTTCACCTCGTATGGCTTCTTCGTTTTCTGTTATGTTGGTTAGGCGTGATTGTTTTTTAATTCAGATCCACCTCTAAAGCTTGGTATTTGCTGTCTCCGGTATCTGTGAGAAGTGAGGGAGAGAAAAAGCAATATGTAGAAAACAAAAATAAGTCGTCTTCATGCAAAATTGAAGGCACTGCGCAGCTGCTTTCTTGAGCAACGTGCTTAAATGTTACTGTTGCTGCCTTTATGCTTCCTATTCATGACCTTCATGTGTATCGTGTTTAGTGTGTTCTGTGAGGCAGAAGTGGTCTTTTCAGGTGTCCTTGGTAAATGTCCAGCAACTCTTGAGTATTTGAAGATGACAGTTTGTAGATATCTGTGCTGAAAATCTAAAAGGTATCAGTTTGTTCTCTCTTTTGGAGCTCCTGTTAGGAATTTTTATCACAGAGCCAAGAGCTTATTTTCCTTCCAGTACTGCGATCCATGTACCTCTCTTCCCTTACCTACTTTTTGGAATGCTATTTTACCAGTTATCAACCTTATTTCTAGTAAGGGCAGTTTATATTTTGTGTGATAAATTGTGGCATTTCTCTTCTAAAATGTCTTTTTTTTAATCTTAGTAATGTTCTTTATGATTTTTTTTTTTTTTGGTACATAAGGGAAAGAAAAAAAAATATGTGAGCTTATTGATTTATGGTGTCCTGTATGGATCTGTGCTCCTTTAAAAACTGTAAATGATACGTAATATCTATGTACTTTTGCATTCACAGCTTTTTCTGTGGCAGAAGTTGCACAGGGGAATTTAAAAATGAATCTTTTTTAGCATTTCCGTTGCTCATGAAATGCTTGAAATATCCAATTAGGTAGCACAGCATCTTGTAACAAGTATTTTGATCCCGTGATCATGAAAGGATTTATTTTAAAAGGTTGTTTTTTTAATCAAACATGTGAGCGTTAAATGGTTTTATTTTCCAAAGGAGCCAATGCTCAATTGTATGCTGTGCCTATCTTCCTACAGTTAGAGTTTGTGCAAGATGTTCTTCAGTTGTCTTGAATAAAACTATTACAATGGTATCCTGACTACGTGCTGTGTAGAGGTTTTTTGAGTTTTGACATTATAGTTTTTTTGGTATTTCACCGCATTTAATAAATTTGCTTCCCTACCCACCAGCTTCTCGGTATACATCTATACAGCAGAGCTGTGATCTACTCTGCCTTTTTTTTTTTTAATTTTTCTTTTATTTTTTTTTTTTTCCCCTTCTTAACTGTTAAGTGCTTTGCTTTGCTAAATTACCATTAATTAAAAGATGTGGTAATGTATTAGGCAGTGTTAGGTCTGATTTGTCTTGTGTATCATACAGTGGGAAGACAGTTAAGTTAAAGTTGTAACTACAAAATGTTACTAACGTAACGTGTTTGAGTACAAGGAATTGGTGATCCTGCTGCTTCGAAGTAGAGTGGCTGTGACATTGCTATGCAATTTTATGCATTTCCTGTGAAATAACAACTTTATCTTTTTCCCTACAGGCAGAATACAACGTTTCAAAATGCTGGAGATTATCTGGGTGAAGCCAGAGATTACGTTTAATGTGATTGTGTCTTCAGACATTCTGCTCCTGCATTTCATGAGCTAAAATATTTTATAAAAATGAAATCAGACCTTAAATTTAACCGTGTCCTGTGAATTCAGAGAAGACATTCTGAAGGAGGAATAGATTCATCACATACGTGGACTTCTGTTGTTGCTCAAGGATACGCTTTTTTTTTTTCATTCTGAAAGGCTATCTACATGAAGTTGAGTCTGCATTTAAGATATGATCTGTGGAATTAGGTGAACGAGGATACTTTTAATGAGTTACCAAAGTTTATTTCCATCTGTGTTTCCAGCTTTTTTTTTTTTTTAATACATAAAAATGAAGGATAAGTATAAAACAGCAGAGCTGATGTATTTCTGTGAGGCCTTTATGTAAGCCTCTGTTGTCTGGACGTGGTGCTAAAGGACAGGCAGTCTGCTTTTGATCAGCTGATTGTAACTGCAGAAAGAGAACCTTTAATTTAAAGTAATTTACAGATGAAATTATTTTACTCTTCGGCTTGCACAGAATGAAAGGGAAAATTAAGTTTTACTGGTCAGGGCCGTTTTACTGAACTTTGAGAAAGGGAAAGTTACATTATCCTTGTTTTAATTTCAAACCAAGAACTGACAACATATTTTTCTTAGAATTTGACTACTGGGGAGATCTCGACAGAGTAAAGCAAGTCAGATGTCAGCAAACAACTCTTCTCCCCCATCCTTACAGAAGTTTTCCCCACCTACGTGTCATGCTGCTGCACCACAAACCCCAACTTTGTCTTCAAGTCCCCAGTCGGGGCTCTCCAGTCGGCTCTCCAATGGCAGTTTCAGTACCCAGAGCCTCACCAACTCCCGAGGCTCTGTGCATGGGGTCTCCTTCCTTCTGCAGATTGGTCTCACTCGAGAGACTGTCACCATTGAAGCTCAGGACCTGTCCCTCTCTGCTGTTAAAGACCTCGTGTGCTCTATAGTTTACCAGAAGGTATGGTATAACAACTACCACGTCCTGGTGATGGCAACAGTTTTTTTGTAACAGACTGCTAGTACTGTCAACGTGTGTCTGATATATGCCAAGAAGTTTGGTACAGTGACAAAGATCTGTGTCAGATGTTTGCAGTTGCGCACAAAGAAACGTATGTTTTTAACTACCAAGACAGAAGCTTTTAACTTAAAAGGAGTAAACCCTCTTGTTACTTTCTTTTTTGTGAAATATAGTAAAAGAAGATGTAATAGTAAATTTTTTGCAAGAACTAGTTTTCACAGTTTGGAGAATATGTTTTTTCTTTTCAGTGATTGTCACTGATGTCTTAGGTTTTTACTCGTTTATGTTTACTGCTGTTAAGGAGTATTCTTGGAACAGTATAGCCAGCTGTAATCAAAGGACCAATTGTGGCTACAAAAATACACTGCAGGCCTGCAGACTTGCATGATGCTAGCTTTCCTTTTTGTTTCTGGTTAATAATTAAAAACCCCACCAAACAGCTAAGGCTGTCCTAGTATTGTTATTCCATATAAGGAATACATGTGTTACTCTCTTAATGAGAGGACTACTGCCAGCATAATTTCTATGAAGAGAGAGTAGACCAAGAAATCAAAAAATCTTAGCATACTTTTCAAATGTATTTTGGTTAAGCTGTTGCAAGTTCTGACTCTGTAGGAAGGAAATAACATTGATCTTGCTGGTTTTGCATCCAAGTTTTATCTGTGTTTAGGTTAGGTGGGTTAGAGCCTATGAAGCAACCTGAAAAGTAGTTAATGTTGTTTCATAAAAGAATTAAGAAATAATTGCTCTGTTCCCTCAAGGCCAGGAGTGAGTGAGAGGGAGAGTGTTGAAAGTATGTTATTTTGAAGGGAACTGTTTTCTCCATGTCTTTCATTCTTGTGATTGGTATTTATGGTTGATTAGTTTTATTAGATGTTTCTTTTTCACTTAATATCTTGAAAGAACATAAATGCAAACATTATATGGACTCTCATTTGCATATGCTTGTGTATCTTTTTTCCCCATCTCATAACTTACTGTGTCTTCCATATTTTTACAAACTAGTAGGCAAGCAAGCTGATTTCAGAATAACTTTACAGGCTACCAAAATGTAGTTCAGCATGTTAGTTCATTTCTGAAGAGACAAGTTAATTTTGGGTCAACTGTTTGGGTTTTTTGGTACCATATGTGTTAGGTGCACTTTTTCGCAGCCATTTTAGGGGCCGCTTTTTCTTTCTGTGTCAACTCCTCTTTGCATCTGCATATTTCCTGTCTTCTGTCTTAAAGAAAGATGAAAACAAATACGTTCACGCTTATTTTTCTTTTTCCTTTCTGTTCTTTTGGCAGGCTCAGCTAAAAGTTTAGCTCAAGTTCTTGTTATAGCTCAAGAAACTTTTTATATGCTGAGCCTAATCTACTGCAAAATTGATGAGGATTTCATGATCAGTTTTCCTCTTTTGTCTGTCTTTGATTCAGTTTATGCTCCCCTGCAGCTGATGCTACAGTAAATGACTGCTCAATGAGAGCATGTTTGCAGGCAGCAAACTGATCAGGAAACAGCCTTATGTGTGGTGGATTCATCTTTCATAAGTAGTTTTGCAGCCAGTGCACAAGTGGCAATATCCTCCCTCCACCCTCTCTTTGACAGCAATACATCCTGCCTTGACTTTTTTTCCCCCTTAGATCTGGTGGCTGTTGCAAGCATATTAAATATTCTAGTATTAATATAGAGAGAATTTTGTATTGATGTCAAAATTGTAAGCTGTGTTCTTCTGTGTACTGTCATGCATATGGTTGCCTGTTTTTTCCATTTGAGAGGTTTGAAGCTACTGGGTTTGCTATTGAGATTCCACAGTGTTAAAGTTTCCCTTTCCTCCGGTATTCCACAGCCTGCTTAAACTGTCTTTTCTTGACCGATTCCTGGCTCTCGACTTCAGGGTACTGTATAGTTTGTTCTTGTGATAGTTCTGTAGTTAGCAGTACCTATTTACTGTTGCACTTCCTTAATGAAAAAGCAGTAATACCTTTTTACTTTGAATCATTTATAGCTTTTCTTCTTATTTGAGTGTTATCTTTCCTAGAATTAAATGGAAGTTTCCTTATTTTTAACAGTGCTTTTAAGTCACCTTTCAGACTTGTATTTCTCTACATATCTGGAACAAAAAAAAAGTTTCAGGTGTCCTTCCTCATTTGCTTGAGAACTTGAACTGCCTGCCTAACTCTATTTGAGGCTACAATTACAGTATCAAAAATGTTGATTAGGACTTAGAGCGCATCTCTGAGGATACTGGATTTTAACCTTTGTAAAAGTAACAGCATCCTCAGAAGTTTTCAGAAAAATAACTTTACGCATTGCCTTTATTTCTTTCAGGGGAAGTTAATCAACTAGGGGGAAGACAATCCTGCTAAACCCCGCATTGGAGAGCAGTTTAGTTAGGAAATAAGTACTATGTTTACCTAATGTGTTTTCATAGTGTTCTGTATTGCCAGTCTTGCTGTATTGTTGATGGTCAGCTGTGCTTCCTGCTTCAGACCCTGCTGTTTGGTGTAACTTGTTCAGGTTTTGCAGAAGGGTAATTAAAAGTAGCATCAGCAGAACTGAAACTAGAAAGGCATGTGTCCGCAAGGAGAGTGAGATGAGTAATGCAAATATTTGATGTGTCTCAGCTCTGTTAAAAATGTTCTAAACATCAGGAGAGGAGCAAAAACTTTTTTCAAGTTTAAAGTTAAATTCAGAGAGCGCTATGTTAGGGATATTGTGTATTGGAATGCTTAATAGAAGTCCTCAGAAAAACCAGACTTTAGACTTCACAGCCATGCCTCAAAAGATTCTTGGTTATAGTCTCAGTCTATCTTCTCTGTTCATTTCTTATCTCGATCGCTGTATATTAAAGTACCAGACATACAGTTCTCAGGGGGAGTCTGAAGAGGAACCAAAGCATGAACAGATATGACTGCTGGAATAGAAAGAGTATGTTTAGAAGCAGAAAAATGTGTGGCATAAGTTGGAGATGGGCAGTGTGTGTCATTGCACAATGATCAGATATTACAGAGGCAAGTTCTTAATTCTGTTTTGTGTTTCTTCATTCCTCACATGAGAGGACATGAAGTAGAACATAAGGCTTACTAGCTTGAAACTAGAAACTCGCAGGTGGTGATGCTCCACTGCCTGCAAACTGAGAATTATGTAGGACAGCATGCTATAAATGCTTTATCTAGCTTATTTATTTTGTTCTAATTAAACTAACAGTTATAAATGAAAAACATTTGATTGTTCTGTGCTGTTACCTGTATAGTATCAGTACCTGCAAGATTTATTGTAACTTTTTTCTTCAACTTGCGGATCTTTACTTTCATGATTCTGAAACTTCCCTTATTTACTTTTTTCATCTACAAACGCGTCTTTCATCCTTTTCATTTTCAGTCACACTCAGCGTTCTCCTTCTTTACATATACTTTTCCTCCTCTGAAATAGGCCAATTGCTCTCCTACCTTAGGATGTTTGCCTGAAATTCTTGTGATCTTTTCTAACCGTTGCTTGCTCTTTGACTTGAGTACTGATGCACTGTTTACCCGTACAATCTGCTTCTTAATCTTCCAAACTAGTTTTTCTACTTCACTGAACCCACCCAAATGGTCACCACTTGGCAAAGTCAAAGGGGTATTTCTTATGTCTTATTATTTAATAAATGTCTCTTGGATTTTTCTTCTGTATTTTCATAACGTGGTGCTCTCATATGTCTTGAATTTAAAGAAGAAACAAAAAAAAGAAAGCCAACCCAAACTTATTTTCTCACTCTCTTCCTCTTCTCGGTTGGAAAAGACCTTTAAGATCATCGAGTCCAACCGTTAACCTAGCACTGCCATCCCACCACTAAACCATGTCCCTTGTTTCCTGTTAATTTATCTTTTCCTTATCAAACTTGATCCGGCCTTGGTCTATCTTGTGTCTTATTTAGTTCACCTCCAAAAATGATTTTTACTTCCATGGCCTACCTTGGTTTGCTCTAAACAGTCTTCATCAACAATGTTTACAATTCTGCTATTGCTGAACTCTTCCATATGTAGTATGTTGGTTTTTTGTTTGTTTCTTCAAAGTAGTCTCAAAATTGCCTTCCTTATGTATAGGCTTGAAACACTTATCTAGCACCTGTTGCTTTCATCTTGATTCCTGTAACTCTTGCATGTTTGGTGTCTTTGCTTTTGCTAGCAATAATATTTTTGTTGTCTTCATTTTTCTTCATCCTAACATGATCACACTCTTTCAACTGCTTGTGTAATTGTCTGTCAGCAGCAAACTCGTGATTGCATGTAATCTCATTTCTACTTGATTCCTGGCTTTCTTTGTGCTGCTTTATTCTTTCATCTTATTTTTGGTTATTTTTTCCATGTTGGGCTTTTTTTGGTCATCTTTCTTTCTATCAACAGAGTCCTTAAGGTGTCATTGTTTACCTTAAATGTTGTCTCCTCACCCAACAATACTTAAGCTTTCTTACTAGTGTTAATTCCCTGATGGTTTCCTGCCCCATTATGCTGTTTTGACTTGCCTGAATCTGTCAGTAGCGCTTACACAGGTACTTAATGTGTATGCACTTGTATTTATTTCTTCAAGACTCCGACCTGTGTAAGGTGTTGAGAACACAGTCACTGGAAGTATAGCTGTGTTTAAAAGGAGTTAAATTTTGCATATTACACCCACTTGTGAGTCTTTCTACTGTTTCTGGAGTTTCATACTTCCATTGTTTTTATAAATGTTGTAGTCCTGGTACGTTGTATTCCCTGGTCAATGATCTGAATTGAATGTGATCCTATCAGTATGTATGCACTTGTTTAATAGTCCTGCCTATTACTTTAACTAGACTAGGTGGGATTTAATTTTTGATAATTGGAATATGACTGAAGCCCTTGGATTGTTTGGAAGACTAGCAGTTTCCTTTGAAGGTGAAGTAGACTGTGGGGTGGGGGGGAGGGAAGTGAGGAGATGTGTTCAAACATTTTGTTCTGATAATCAAGGGGGAAAAAAGCCTGACATGAAGAACACACAAATATATCTGTAGAATTTTCTAGCCAAGTGACAATTAACTGTATACCGGTATTATTCATATATCTAAGAACTCAAGTTTTAATGGGGCTGAATTAAAGTAGTTTGGATAGCTAGCAGTGAGGGCTGCTGAAGCGGGGGGGGGGGAAGTGCTTATTTTAAAATTGTTTGAATTGTTGTGTTGTGAAAAAACAAAATGTGGGAATGAATATGAGCTGTCTTCCAAAGGTTTGGACTGTATGGTAATGGGTAATAACCGAGGTGTTGACTTGAATTAACTTAATATGATTTCTCAAGTGTTAACAGATGTTTTACTAAAAATATTGAGAAGTAAAGAATATTTTAAGGATCATATTGCAATCTTACAAATGTGTCCCTACAACTCTTGCAGTAAGAACTCAATTTGGTGTAATAAATAGTTAACAGTTCTGCAACCATCCTTCTAATTTTTTCTCCAGGTTAAGCTTGTAATAGTTCATGGTACTTATTTTTGAATAGCTTTTAAATGAATGCAAATCATGATTTGCATTCACCAGCTGTGCTCACCCCCCACCCCACCCCCCCCCAGTTGGTCTGCCTTCTTGACTTGTCATCCACTGTCTTCATATGAGCTAAATAAGACAGGATCAATAGAGAGTTGAGGCATGAGAAGCAAACACGCCTGTGAGAAGATGGGAACTGGGGAGTACTGGGGGCATGGAGCTGGTATATGTGGGGCAGATTAGCATTTCTAGTGTGGCAATAGGTTTGTATGCTGGAAAACCTAGCCAAGCAGTAGTCCCAAGTATGTCTGTACTGAGGCATCTGGTAAGGGAAAGATCTCATGCAACATGTTTGAAGCTAATTGTCTGTGTGATGTGATTTGGCACATGATTCTGAAGAGTGGGAGTGAATAGCTGGGTAGGGATGCAGGATAATAGATTGGAATGATTTCAGTGAAGGAAGAGACTTTCCAAGGTAATGGGTGTTTTGCACCATTAGACTTTGGAATTAACTTTCAGTGGTTTGAAGCATTTGTTTTGAGTTATGATGGGTCATGAGATATTGGACCTTGAAATAATATCCGCCTACACTTTTCCCTAGTGTGAATTTTTGGCGACTGGTCCAGAACTTTGTAAAGTAAGTCCTGGAACTTGAAGTAGAGGGAATTTTCAGTTACTGCCAAGATAGAAAGAAGCCTCAGTTGTGTTTCACTCCAGCAATACTGGCTGCTGTATATCGAGTTCCTCTGAGTAAAAAGAACGGTGTAATGCACTATCAATTAAAACTAGACATACTGTAATACTTATAGTATAAGCATTCTGGATGACACTGTTTTTCCTCAGTATAACCACAGTAATGCACTAATAGTGTTACTTGTGCTAGTATCACCCAAGTATAAAGGATTGCATACATTCTTTACATAAGTTGATGATATTGGTGTACCAGAGATTAATTTTGGCATGGTCTATCACATACATAGACTTCCCGCAAGCGATTTCCTGTAGTCAGATGCTCTTTTGGAACTGTTAACACTGGGAACAGTCTCCTTTTTGCTTTTAGGAAACGTAGTAATACTGGGATTAGCAGTTTATTAGTTCTGAGTCATTGTCCAGATACTTTGGGCTTTTATGCAGGAAAGTAATAGCTGTATAATCCCGTAAGATAAAACAGGCTTTAAAAAATTCTGCTTTGAGTTTTGTTTTCACGTTTACATTATGAGCTCTTAACACTTCAAAGGAACTGCATAGTGTTCTTCCTTAACAGCTTCACGTAACTGAGCATAAGGAAGGCTATAAAAGCTGTACTTGCTGCAGTACAAGAGAGAAAAATTTGGTAGTGTACAACTTGAACATAGTTTAAGCTTAGCGTAAAAATTCTACTAAAAGATACCACTTGAAATGAAAACCCTGTTAATCGATGAGGTTATTCTTGGCCAGCAGTCTGCACATAGCCTTCTGGCTAAGGTGCTAGCAAGGAATGCTGTATTCCCAAATGTACTGGGGAGCAGAAGAGAGAGCTGGGCGCTGCTTGTCTGTAAGGAGCCAAGCTGCTTGCACGGCTCCCCCCATGGAAGCCTGGCCAAGAGCCTTAGACACGGGCTCCAACCTGACGGACCACCTGCAGCTCATCAGTGGAAGCCAGCCAGGGCTTCCATTGCTTGGGTGCACAGGACTGTAGCAGGGGCAGAGGGGAGTAATCTGAGCTGAAGTGTGTGGAAAGGAGTGGTCAGGGAGGCATCTTTGTGTTAGGGGAATCTTGTGGGGGGAGGCGCGTCCAAGGAGAGGGCAGGACTTGTTCACCAAACTTGAAAAGTTTTGTTAGGGATGATTGAATCCGACAGGTCTCCTATGGGAGGCCAGGCTGCTGCAGCTCCGTGCCCCAGGTCCAGCCAGTAGGAAGGCTGACCACATATTCCCAGCAGGCCCAGGCACTTGGATACAGGTGCAGAACACGTACACACACAGATCGACACAGGCAGACACACAGAGCGCTCGCACAAACGCAAACGCCTCCAATGGTCTGATACTGTACCCTTCTCTGGTGGTTCAAGGGGAAGGTCTGTTAGTGGGAACACACATAGGTGCGGACACACACACACATGCATAAAAAACCCACAACAACAAAAAACCACCACCACCACCAAAGCGGAGGTCACCAGCGGCTGTGCTCAGGCACTCTCTGCCCCGTAGCTGGTGCTGGACCTTGGTCTTTCCAGTTTCTGGCACCTGGGTATTCAGGCTCTTGATTTCACTCACTCTGGTCCAGTCACTGGCACCACAGACACGTGGGTGCTCCGACCTGTGGTCTGGCTCCAGTTGCTGGCACTCAGACTCCCTGTACAGACATGTGCTCTCAGGATGAGAACCCATCATCCAGGAAAATAGTTAGAAATGGAATTTAATGAAAAGATAGGACAGTCGGTGCTGATCGGGCACGGGGCATGGCCAGACAATTGTTCTGACCAGCCTGTTTACAGGTGACCAACCTTTTTTATCATCCCATCCCTCAGTTTTTTTCCCCACATTGGTACCTCTAAATCACCTCTTTCCTTGCCTTTGGCTCCTTCCATAAACATCCCATAAGTCTTGCACAACCATAATTCCCTGGTATCTTATAATGTGTCCTATACCATTGGGCAGCAACCCCCCTCAGTCAAAAGATGCTCTAGTGTTGACTTACCTTGATGAGTTTTATGGCTAGAAACGGGCTGAAGCTCTCCTGTGACAGCCCTGGGACAGGGCTATCCTTTCCTTGGAGTCCTTGATTTGGGTTCCCTGCCTGCCCTTGTGCCTCCCTGCTCCTCTGGCCTGCGAGATGGGCCTTTGGTGGGCTGATGGCTCCCACAATGGGCCTGGGGGGAGCTGGGCAGGGTGTTATATGGGCTGCCCCACCTGCGCCCTTCCTCTGCGCTCCTTTGTGGACGTGCAGACGAGCACCTAACCTAGGGGGGGTAAGTAAGGGAGCTGTTGCAAGGTTCCTCAGCTATGTGTGTGCCTATTGTGGGTTCAGGAAAACCTTGTAGCAAATGCAACTCTCTAGTACCAATGGACGAGTTATCTCTATTCTAACACTTCTGGGTTTTGGAATGATTGTTTTCAGAAACGGAGATTAGGCACACACAATGCACAGAGGAATGTGTCCTGGGTGAAGTCTGTGGGAACTGCATGCAGAATCTGTGTTTAGTGATAGACTTCTTGCAATAAATACTAGTATAGATTACTGTTAGTCTTGTTAGGCCTAGGCTTGTGATTCTACATCTTGGTCTAGAAGCTACTGATCAAGCTGAAGCTTGTAAATAGAGGAATTATGTTTTATTAGGTTAAATGTTACAGTTATAAAACCAGACAACCTTTCACAGTCATTTCACCCGTATGTGTGCATACTTATTTTGAGAGAAGGGGGCAGTAAAACATGTAACTACAGTATCATAGGCATACACAATGCACAGCTTAAAAGGCCAATTTAATTAATGTAGAACCAAACGAGGATGTTGATGCCAACAGTTCTAACAATCTATGAGATGATTTTGCTTTTTTTTTTTTTTTACAATACTTTTATTCCATAGAAATTAATTTAGCCTTTAAGTCTGGAATTTATTTGAAAACCAGATCGTAATTATAGGCATAATACTGTTATTTACAAACTTTGGAATTAATGTTGATTCTGCTTTCTAAGGAATGTAGTGTCTCATTTTTAATGATTGCACTTGCTGTCACAAAGAGGATTTGAGTATTCATCGGTAACTTTTGTTTATTGTATCAGCTAATGCTTTTTAGTCACCAAAATTAATGTGGTATGTTTAAAACATGTTAATAACTCCAAGATTTGTACATGAGAATGGGTAAATGGTGTCACATGCAGAACACATGTGGTCATAGCATTTAAAATAAGTGCTTCTTGGTATGTGATTGTGACCACCTCTGGTTACTGGGGTGGGGGATTATGTGTAGGGATGTTCCGGTAGCTGCATGATAGGTTTACGGTCTCAAAGAATGAAAAAAAGAGAAACAAAGATGTATCTTTATCAAAAGAAGGAGACTTACACCTGTGAAATATCATAGAGGTTCCTTAAAATCTGTGGTTTGTAGGTGGTTCTGTGAGCTTAATACAAAGAGGCAATAGTTCACATTGATTTTCTGAATCATCACTTGTCCCTCCTGGCCGCTGAAATTAATATCAACATGAATAAAACTGTCATGTTTATCTGCAGGCAGATACATACCATATTCACATTGACTTTTCTCTCCCTTTTATGGAAATTAAACTAGGATAGAATTGACTGTAGCATTGATGTGGTAGCTTTCTCTTATTGATACTAGCGTTAAGATGCGATACCTAGCTAAACAGTGTGTATAGTATCAAGGAATAAAACCTCACAGCACTTATTAAAAAAATGTAAATACAATTTGTTTTCTTGTTAATTGAGGCACAGTGGAATTTTGAATTGGAGCTTAAAGCAGGTTTATGACCGTTTCAGGTACGAAAGGACTGTCATTTCACTTGGAGGAATTACTAGCGTGCTGTATCTTTGCATGCTCTGAATATAAAGTCAAGTCCTGTGCATATTTGCAGAGATATTGAGACACATATTTGGGCAGCACAGCTAATTCTCAGGCTTTTTTATTTGCTTTCCTAATACAAATAATCTTTGGGAGATTGGCAAAATGTAATTTTCAGAATATTTATGGATATTTGCTATTTATCAAGATGAATCAGCAGATGAGTATACTGAAATATAGTACAGCAAGAGAGGAGTTCTTATAGGTAATTCCAGATGACTTAAAGGATTTTAAACAATAGCATTGTATTGTTTAAAGGTTTAAAAAGCATCTGTTTTAGGGGAATATAATGCTACTGTCATATCCATACCATCATGGCTAGAATATCAAATTTATGCAGGGAACCTAAGGGTGGATTGGGAGACAGAGGAAGCAGCCTGTCAGTTTGGCATCAGCCCAGTAAAATCACTTACTTGGTGCTGCAGATTAAATATCTACTGGCATCTGTATAATTTTGTCAGGTCCATCTCTGGCTTTTACATGGGCTAAATGGCACAAATTCTGCCTCTCTCTGTGACTGTCCAAGTAGCTAATACGCTTCCCAGAGCATGGGGGTACTTCAGTATTATGTGTAATGTAAGTGTCTAGGGTGTGCACATCAAGCCAGGGAAGGCCAACTTAATATTTTGGATAAAATTGCTACCGGAAAGAGGAAATTACTTTCTCTCTGAATGGGAAGGGAGTGTGAAAACAATGGGTGTGACGGATACCTTCATTATGTCTTTGATTTGGTAGAAACAAGTCTTTGACTACTTTAGTTAAGGAAAATTCATGTACCACAAACTTCATGCAGTTCAGACCCTGTTACTTATTGACTGTGCAAGATCTGAATTACCAAACTGTAGTCTGTTACCTAATTAATTGAAAGTTTGTTATGTATTTTTTCATATTTTTTTCCCATGTTCTTCCCGTTTTCTTCTGTGGAGCACTTCTCTGTGTGTGTTCCCACCTCGAATTTGAATTCTGGTTTAAACAAAAAGGCCAAAGGAGCTGGTTGATAAGTACTCATCCCTCTCCAGGGTCTACTCCTGCTCTTTCTCTCCATGTTTACTTTTAAGCTTTTCATTTTAAGAAGTTTTACTCACACTTGATGATATTTTGAAGAGTGGGAAAAAATACAGAATAAGAAAGCTATTTTCAGTGAAATGTCATGGAAAAATGGCGTGTTACTTAGTGTATCTATGCCCTATATGGATTTGCAATATTGTCTTCTGTCCTTGGCAGGAGTTGAGTTTTCCTTTTCTTGTATCTGCATCTCTAAACTGTTGTAGAACAACGACATGGAGCCTCTCTTGGCTTGCCCCTCAAGAAAAGCATGGCAGGTGCTGCTAGAATGTCTTGAGCTGAATACCTGCCTGACCTGGATGTCTGTGAAATAAGGGTTGCAGGTGCTGGTATCTGAGTTAGAAAGATCTGCATTGGCTTTCAGGTGCCAGACTGATTGTGCAGGTCTGAGAGATTAAAAACCCAAAGAATCAAAAACCCTAACTTTTTTTTTTTTTTCTTTTCAGGAATGAAAAAAAAAGTGTCACTGTTGGTGAGGGGAACAGGGAATAAGTTGGTATTGATGGGCTTTATCTGGGGTGTGTTTTTTTTGTTTTGTGGGTTCGTTTTTTTTTTTTACCTTTTTATGCTACATTTCAGTTCAGAAGAATGCTTCAGTTCCTCAAAAATAAATAGATCAATTTTGTTTCCATGGAATGCTTATAACACTCAAGTTCTGCAGCTGTTATTAAAAAAAAAAAATTATGGATAAGATTATCAAAAAGCATGTATTAATTCAGAGTTTGCTTTCTATTGCAGTTCCCAGAGTGTGGTTTTTTTGGCATGTATGACAAAATTCTCCTCTTCCGTCATGACCTGAACTCAGATAATATTTTGCAACGGATTACATCAGCAGAAGAGATACATGAGGGAGATCTTGTTGAGGTTGTACTCTCTGGTAGGTATTGTTGTTACAGTGGAACAGCACTTTATTAATGTAGATTAAAAGAAAATAGGACTTTATGGAACATTATTGTCATGCTTGCCTTGAGCTCTTTGACTTAAGGCTCACACTGCGTCACTGGTT
This sequence comes from Gorsachius magnificus, assembly GCA_034008185.1. Taxonomy (NCBI): domain Eukaryota; kingdom Metazoa; phylum Chordata; class Aves; order Pelecaniformes; family Ardeidae; genus Gorsachius; species Gorsachius magnificus. The sequence goes on along the minus strand of CM067083.1, from coordinate 7,588,205 downwards.
TTGGGTAGAGGTTTCCAGGAGAATCCAAGCGGTACTGATACTTCAGTACTGGGTTTTGTTATTGTTTCATTGTCATGTTTTAACCTTCAGGTTTATTATTACAAATAATTCAACTATAAGAATAATAATTCATAATTATATAAATTTATTATTATATTTATCGAAGCTGAAATGCAGGTAGGGTTCAGGATTTTCTTTCAACCCTGTTGTTAGCTTTCTTTTGCTTACATCTGTTTGTTCTGTAGCTTTTGCCATGGATGGTTTATACTGCTAAAACGCTTCATATAAATGTACTTGCTGAATCATACCTGTAAGGACAGAATTTTAAGGGTTATTGTAGTGTTTGAAAACAGTTTCTTTTAGACTATAAAGTCCTTAAAGTGTTGGTCGTCATTAACCTGTAGTATTCTTCAATAACAATGACAACCCCCCCCCAAACCTTAACTGGTTTGAATTGTATGCCTTTCATCAATATCCTGTCGAATTCAACCAAAAGCCAGCTGTAATTAAACTACAAACAGAAGCTGGAGTAATATTGAGCAGTTCTTTCAGATTTTGAGGACTGAGTGCCCAACTGAGCTTATGTTCTAGAAAGAGAAATCTCCTGGCTGTCATGGGATTAGATTTGTAAATTGGATCAATAAAGTGTGATTTCCAGAGTCACAAGGCTGGGTTCCCTGGTTGCATTTCAGGACCTACTGTTCTAGTCATGTCTAGGATGTTCACTAGTTGATCATCTTGGTTTGAGCTTTTTATGGCTTCTGGTGAATGGCATATTTGAAGAATTTGTCTTGACAGTCTGACAGTTTGCTTATAAACAGACAGACCACCAGAAACTGAGGCATTTTGAAGACAGGTAAATATCTTTCAGTAGGGTTTTAAAACTGAGACATGAGAATCTGAAGTGTTAGTACATATTTGATCAAAGAATAGTAGCCACCAGGGCAAGGTAATGTTGGTGTAAAATACTTTTTTTTTTTTTTACATTCCAAAGAAAGAGGAAAAAAATTCATTTAAATATACCAATGCTTGCTTAAGAAAAAGAACATTACTAGTGAAGTTTCCAGTGTTCCATGGAAATTCTATCCACAGTTCTGTATTAATACAGAGTTCAATCTAATAAGCTTTTACTGAAAAACTCCTTTAGAAGATAAAAATCTAGCCTGTGGAACAGTCCTTTTGAAAATTTTGTAGGTTATAAACCAGCTTGAAAATTAAGTAGCTCTTTCAAATATTTACTGTTAAGTTGATATTAACACAGCTTGTTGTATTTGCTTTCTCAGCTTGGTGAGGTTTTCAATATTGACTCATCCTGTTGATGAGTTGTGGCCATTAGCCTACAGAATGCAACTTTTTTCTCCTCAATAAACAAGCTTACTGAAAAGTATGTAGTGTTCTAAATGCATATTTAAATGCTATACAGTGAAATGCTGATGTCTAAATGGCTCATTAGTGTTCTTTGAATCTGCTATTTTTAAAACAACATGTTCTTTCCATAAACCCTTGTTGATCCTGTGGCAAGAACCATAACTTACTGCAATTTTTTAAAAGCTTTGGCTACAGTTGAAGATTTCCAGATTCGTCCTCATGCACTTTATGTGCATTCCTACAAGGCTCCTACTTTTTGTGACTACTGCGGAGAGATGCTTTGGGGTTTGGTACGACAAGGTTTAAAATGTGAAGGTAAGTCTGTGGTTTTTAGTGTGTTTTTGTGTGTCTATATCTATATAAGATGAGGAAGAAGAAATTGTATCTTGTTCGATATGTTACCCCATGATAAATGTAGTATTTTGTAGTGTTGGAAGGGGTTGTGCATCAGGGAACCCAAGTTCTGATCCCAGCCTTAATGCAAACTGTGTGTGACCTTGGGCAAATGACTTAAGAATTGTTCTTGTTTCCCACTTCAGGGGAAAAAAAAAAAAATAAAATAATGGCTAGTTTACAAGTGTGTGTTCTTTGCACAAGGAGCACATACTTTGGAGAAACTCCCGAAGGGGAATCCCTTTCCTTATGGCCTTCATCCAGCTGGCTGTGGAGCACTCTGCAGCCTGCTGTCAGGTACTGACGCTGCCTGCTCACTGGCTTCTCCTTGGCTCTCGTGCTCCAAAGTGAGGGAGTGATGAAAGCCTCCTGGTGGGGGAGAAGTGAGGAGGGCAATCTGCTTCGGAGTCTTAGACCTTGTTTTTAGAGCTGACCTTAGTGGAGAACAGTATTATAGCAAGTAGTTCACAAAAAGCTGTTTCTGTGAATTGCATCAAGAACACTAAAAGAAGAGAATTTAACAGAACAATCTATTTCTGCCTTTACCATTTTCCTGGATCATCTCTTTAACTGCTTTATCAAAATATTAGTACTGGTTTTGTTACTTGGAATGCTGGGAGTTTTTTCTCTAAAGAACATTTTCTTTCAGGTTGTGGGTTAAACTACCATAAGCGATGTGCCTTCAAGATTCCAAATAACTGCAGTGGAGTGAGAAAGAGACGTCTGTCTAACGTGTCTTTACCAGGAGCAGGGCTTTCAGTTCCAAGACCAGCACAAGCTGAATACACATCCTCTGCCTCTGAAGAAGTATGTAATGTGAAAGGGGAAACAATTTCTGGTTTTAAATCCTTTAACCTCTGGGGAACTAGCTAGTGTTGCAAGTGGTTCACAATGAGTACAAGGGAGTTGAGCTTAACCGTTATGATTGGGTTTGGTTCATTTTTAAATCTGGTGAGTCTTACTGTGACTGTGACACTTACTGATAACTATTAGTACTGTGAGAAATGAAAAGGGAAGTAAATTATAACTTTATATATAAAATTTTGTTACTAGCCTGCCGCTCATGGTTATATGAACTCTGGTTTCAGGAATGATAAAACACCTTGCCTTCTTTGTAATACAGATTCATTCTGTAATTGTGGTATCAGTATAGAATAGTTACTTGGCTAAATCAGTACAGATTGTAAGCTTTTATCCTGGGAGAGGAGAGAGAGTGTTCCTGATATGGTGTTACGCTTTTCACAGTGTTAATCTAAAAAAACCCAAACCTTATCAAGGAGAGGGTAGGGGATGAAGGGCTTACAGTAAAAATCATCATCCATAATGGTTCTTTGTTACAGTTGTTATGATGATTGCTGAGAGGTTATCGATGATACAACTATATTGGGATCTTAAGACAGGGCAAACAGATCCATTTGTTTTATTGCTGCTTTCACTGTGGCATAAAAGCAGTGCTTTTGATGATTAGTCTCTCCTACTTATCTGTTTCTAGTACTTTACTTACATTCTTACCGTAGTTTAAAAATAAATTGTATAGATTCTTCTAGTTCAAGAACATGATTTTTTTTTAGCTAGAGGCTATGAAGCCTGGTCTTGAGTAGTGAAAAATATTTATTCTGATTATTGGGAAGATTTATTCAGTGAACATAGAATTGTAAGCATTTCTCCTCTCATGGAATTCAACTTTGATTTCTATATGCGTGTTTAGTACCTCTTTGACAACTCTTCTTTGCTATCCAGTTTTGAATGCTTGGCTTAGATAATCAGTAATGTATTATCATATTTGCAGTTCATCTTTTCGCAGTCTTAAAATATATTAGGTCACACGTACAGGACCATGTTCCTTTACATTTTTATGTAGATGTAGGTAACTGTAAATTTATCCTGCTGAATGTTCAGTATTAGACTCTACCTTTTTTTTTTAATTGCCAAAGTTTTCGTTTTAACTTAATTTCAAAGATTTCTTGGGGCGTTAATTTCCAGAATTATTTTTTAACTTTCTAAGTATTTTTGCTTAACTTAGTAAGCTATCCTGGCATGATGTACTTTGCTTTTTAGAACTGATAGCTTGAGGCAGTGATTGAATTTTTGTTTGCCTACCTCCAGTGTTTTCCATTTTGTCCCCTACATGGGGGTTTGTATGTGCTGTCTGTGAATGTTGCCAGGTTGCTTAAAAAAAAGAAAGTCATAAAAATGAACTTTTAGCATTTTAACTTCTGTGGAAATAAAGATTCATACATACTTTCCTGGTCTCTGCAAAGATTTTCCATCTGGTGTTTTCTTGGTTTTGCTTTACTGTATCAGAATGTCCTCTTAAAGCTTCTTGGCCAGGGTGCTTTCTTATCTGCCACTTTCTGAGCCAACACCTCCCTCTCTTTTTTTTTTTTTTTTTTTTCTTTCTTTTTTCCTTTCCTTTCCTTCTTTTTCCATTCCCCCTCCCCCCTCCCTAAAGTAGATCTGTTTTGGTGCAAATAGTGTATACCTTCTGTATTCCAGCGCTGCTGCCCAGAACCTAGTAAGAGGATTCCCTCCTGGAGCGGGCGTCCCATCTGGATGGAAAAGATGGTGCTTTGTAGGGTGAAGGTTCCGCACACCTTTGCTGTTCACTCTTACACTCGTCCCACCATATGCCAATATTGCAAAAGGCTGCTCAAGGGCCTTTTTCGCCAAGGAATGCAGTGTAAAGGTAAACAGTTAATTTTCTGCTGCAGTGATCAATTTCAGTAAAGGTCTTGTATTTAAAACTGATTTCAACTTAACGTTTTGAGTGCCAAAAGGTTGTATACTGTGAAATGGGGCAGTATAATTTTTGAAAAATTGAGAGAATTACAGCAGCCTTCATTTTCATTTTAGTAAACTGTGCATTGTACATATTTCTGAAAAATAAGATTTAATCACATGTAGGTTGGGAAAACCTTAATTCTAGAAGGATAATTCTAAATTAATAAAAATGGGAAATACTTCCCTTTGTTCAGTGTCTGTCTTCTAGACTCATCGTTAAAGACTATTTAAGTTTTCATTATGTTATGCTAGTACAGAATACTGGTTATTACACATTTGGAAAAAATTTGTACAGGTAGGTGCCTTTCCTAAACTAGCTTAAGCTCCATTTATTTAGCATATGTTAAGATGCATGACTTCAGTTCTCAGACTCTTTTATGCAGTTCCCAGGGCATAGCTATGACATTACAATGTTCTTCTGGCTCTTTATTGCTGGGCAGTGCAGATCTGTCAGCTTTGTTGCAGGAAGGAAAACAGTAGTGATGAATCCTAAACATTAGTAAGGAAAGGACTTTCCATTGCTCTTGTGTGAGTTTGTCAAACATGCGTACCCGAAGGTCAACATTTTGAAAGAGGTCACTTAATAAATTTTCAATTTCCTTTAGTAGAAGAGAGCAAGAATGGTAAGCTTATAGCTGTGTTATTTCTTTTGACTAAAAATACTGCTGTCTCATGTACGTATGGAAGTAGTTTTATCTCGTTTCTGTTTTTATTAATTTGCAGTCTTTGAAGACTGTTTGAAGTCTGCATCCTGAACTGTTTTTGTTTTGTTTTTTTTTTGTTTTTTTGTTAGTCAGTGTATCTCTTGGATACATGTAATACATAAATAATGAAGCCTGAAAAAGGTGCTTTGCAGTCTTAACATATAGATGCTACTGACCATATACAGTTGTTGTGACTGTATATCCAGATGAACAAATGAGGCTACCACATCAGTTTCAGGGAAGTGAGTGACACTGGATTTACATATGGAAAACAAGCCTTGAGAAATGTTATGTATATGCACAGGACAGAAGTATATTAATAGGCCTCCATTTATGCAGTATGGTCCTGTACATATTTTTAATATATCAGGAATTGATATCAAACAATCAAAATATTTTCATAATGCTTTCTCATACAAATTCTGAAGGCTTCTCACAGACTTCCTTGTGCACATTCCCAAAGTTTGGGGTCTTTCAGCAGTTCCATGTTCCGGAGTACCCCTAAGACCCCTGGATTTCTTGAATTCATTCAGACTTCTACTTGGACTCTGAGGATGATCTTTGGGATGCTAAGGCTATATTTGTGGTAATAAATTAAAGGTGCCCAGGAACATTCCTGGACACTGAGGTCAACTGGGACAAAATGACCAGTGCCCATGAACAAGTTTTCTTAGCATCCCAGCCCGAGTGGTTGTATGCAGACTGCCTGTTGGGAACAATTTCATGGGATGCTCTGATTTATGAACTAGACCCGAGAACTGTTTGGGTTTGTGCTAATGCTGTGGGCCAAAGGCATGCTAGGGCGTGTTTCTAACTGTTTGCTGGACTAGAGTGTTGCACTGAAGCACCCAAGAGTGTTTCTGGATGTAGTTTAATTTACTAGGATTGACTTGCTCTTAGCCTTTCTAGTTCCCTAGTTGGATTTGATATGTCTCTGTTTCTTCCAGCCCCCTTCAAACTAGTGAAGTAACCATATTCTGTAATATGGACTGAAAACAGTTCATTGGTCTCCTAGGATCTGTCCTTGTAGGCACTCAGAAGCTGAAGAGGATTGTATTTTGCTCCAGGGTTTGGTTTCTCTGGTACTAAAAATGGGGAGATAACAATTTTTCTCTTGTCTGGGCTTAACAGGAAAGCACAGTGAGCTTTCTTTGGGTAGCAGAAAGGGACTGATTATCAGTTTGAAAACAGTTGTGGGGACAGTAAGGCATTTTGAAATTAATGATGTTGATACAGAGTTGAAAATTACAGCGATGGTGCTCATAAAGGAAATTCCTGTTAATACCACTAATGTTGTATGCTGGAATTTGTTCAGTAGGCTGCATCTGATACCTCAGATGCAGAAATGGCACACATCCGGGTTAGATTCCATCTCTACGTCAGGCCAGATCTGGACATAACGTTATTCTGTCTGCCCTGTGTCAGCAGGCAGAAATGGAGCTTCAGTGCTCAGCCAAATCTGTAACCTGAATGAAAGGGGAACTGGACTTTGGGATTTACTGCAGAGCAAATTTGCTCTGTGATATAGGTGTGTGATCCTAGAGGCTCTGATGGCTGTAAGTCTTAGGCAGCAGGTGGTGAAAAATGATAGAGATGAGACCTATAAATCACATAGCAATGGAAAAAAGGGTGTGGAACAGATGAGAGGATGGGAAAAATTACATCATAATGGAAAAAATAACTACAGAGAAAGCTAGAGAAGTAGAAAACTGTTTTGTACTGGAAGGGGAAGTGCTGACATAATAAATAGTAGTGGGGCAAATCAACATGTGACATCAGGACAAGATTATTAATTTCCTTCTGGAGGTGACCTCATTGGTGCTGTCTTCAGTTACATGCAAATGTATGAATCTGAAATGAAGCTTGCAATGAAAGTAGTGAATGATAGAGTGTTAGTGTCTGAGTAGGAGTAAGATGCTGGTATCATGGGCTTATTTGTCTTCTGGTTTAGATTGCAGATTCAACTGTCACAAACGCTGTGCATCTAAAGTACCTAGAGATTGTCTTGGAGAGGTGGTTTTCAATGGAGGTAAGATGAGAAACATGCTTTCAAATACTGACAGAGCTTTGGAGGCTTAACAAGATGCATTGGCTTTTGGTTCCCTTATCTTTGAATATTTTACGTCTTTTTGTTTTATCTTCCCAGGTTTTTCACCTGGTATCACTGACAAAAAGATTCACTGTAAAACATATACTGCGGTGACTTTAATTTTACTTAATCAGTCTTGGCAAGTACAGTATGCTTTGCTTGAGATTGCTAAAGGAAAATGAAAAATCAAGAAGCCTTCTCAATGTACAAAAATCAAACATCTGTTGTGATCAGTCTGCTTATTGTTCATCATGAAATACATAATTTTAAATGTTAATGACTGAAGACAAGTACTATTTTTTGTGACTTTAATGATTTTCAGTGGCCAGAACTAGGCCAGCGGTTTGTGAGGTAGAAGAGAAAGGAAAAAAACAAACCAATCCAAACAAAAAAAACTCAATTTTTTGAAACCTCAGTTAAGTAAGACTATTTTCTGAATAGACCTTACAGAGTTGAAAGGGGAAGGTGAGGAATGGTATGTGGCAGAAAGCTTGGAGTCTTATTCTTAGGAGTTTTAGACCAGTGTTAAGCTGATGACATACGGGATGGATAAGCAGACAGTGAGGCGTATTGAAAGTTCATTGAGTGGATGGGCCTAGAGGGTGGTAATCAGTGGCATGAAGTCTAGCTGGAGGCTGTTAACTAGTGGTGTACCCCAGGGGCCAATACTGGGTCCAATCCTGTTCAACATCTTCATTAATGATTTGGATGATATAGCGGAGTTGTGCCCTCAGCAAGTTTGCTGATAACTAGGAGGACTGGTTGATATGCCAGGGGGTTGTGCTGCCATCCAGAGGGACTTCAACAGGCTGGAGAAATGGGCTTACGGGGGTTTATTGGACCAGATGACCTCCAAAGATCCCTTCCAACTTCAACCATTCTGTGATTGTGTTGCCCAAAATCTTGATTGTTGGCGTGCATGTTTTTGAGGGGAATAAATTTGATGACATGCAGAAGATCACACCAAACTGTACGTCCTGATTCAGAGGCCTGGGCCACAGCCCTGTTAGCCAGTGGGTCCATTGCCTTTGCACAATGTATCCCATCCATTCACGCCTGCCTTCTCCTTGCCTGGGTCTTGAAATTGGTTGGTGTCCATGAACATTAATGCACAACATGTTGTTGCTGCAGTCTTGCTTTCACCAGCCTTGTGATGCTAAGGTGTTAGAGTATATAGTTTGGGAACAACAGTTTCACACAATTCTTCTGTGGACATAAGTTGTTTATTTTTTATTGTTCTTTTTCCCACACTTAAACTGAACACTCCTCAGAGAAAAAAAAAAGCTCCAGATGAACGTATTTGTATGTCTTAATCCTTAGTTTTCCACAGTGCAAGTTGTTCAGCTTTGGGAAACTTTAAATTATTCTGCCAGCAGAGAGTCAGATGCGAGTAAGATCTGTTTTGTTTTCTCTTTTCCTGCAATAATACAGCCCCCTTTTTCTCTCTTTTGCTATTATGGGCTACAAGGGCAGTGAGAATAGAGCTGGGTTTCTGTTGACGGAGAATTTAATTTGCTCTTGAATAATTCTCTGGGTCATCTCTGGCCATCAGAAGGTTACTTTATACTTATTACTGGTGCAACAGAATTACTTAATGAGATTTAGGTTTAGACTTTAAGCTTTTCACTCCATTTCTTTCAATATGATTCTTGTCTTGCTTGGGTCTCTCTTGCCTTGGCATTTAGCAGAAACAAATTGATAATGTTCGTTAGCACATTTTGTACCATTTAGCAAAAATTTGAGGCTTTTGTACATTCTGATTGTACTTTTATGTTTACTTGCATAAATGGGAACTGAAGAAGAAATTTTGTGGAGGTTTTTTGTGGGGGGTTGGGGTTTTTTTTTTAATTATGTATTTGAAATAATATCTGAATCCTGTGTTGTTTCCAGAACCTGCTAGCCCAGGCCAGGACTTGGACATGCCAATGGAAGTTGATAGCGGTGAAATGAACAGTGATGGTAGTCGGGGTCTAGATGATGCTGAAGAGCCCTCTCCTCCAGAGGACAAGATCTTCTTTATGGATCCATCTGACCTTGATGCAGACAAAGATGAAGAAGCTGTCAAAACCATCAGGTAAGTCAGAAGGTGGATTTCTTTGCTGTGGGATGTACTTTCCTCAATATTTTAAAGTAAAACTTTGACAAACACTTCTGATTAGCCCGCTTTTACTGCTTAAAGTGTAGTTTTTTTTCATTTGTGGTTTTTTTAACTTGAAGCTGCTTTGTAAAGTTGTCCTGTCACAAGCAAATCTGAAACATAAATTAAAATAATATAGTCTCTTCTAATTGGAAAAAGTACTGTGCTATGACTGTTACCAAAGAAATAAAGCCAGGTTGTCAAAACATAGTAAAATTTATGGCTTAACATGGCTAAGATATGAGTAAGATCTTTGTGACTCTAGCCTAATTTAGTTGCTGTTATCCTTGTGTTGATTTAAAAGGAATTACTTGAGGTATTTCAATGTTCACATCACAGTTTACATGCATTTTAGTCAGAAGTTTGATTTATGTAACTTGAATGTGATTTTTCTCAAGTCTTCTATCCCTTAACTGTCACAGAGTTCCTTGACTCAAGTTTGGTCTTTTTACTTTCTGTATTACTCTGAATAGTGTCATCCTGATTTTCTTAAGTCATTCTTAATAATGCAACAGTAGTCGTATTAGGTCAAACCAAAGGTCATTTTGGCTTAGTGCTTAACAGCAAATATGTGAGGAAGGGCATATAGTGATATCTTCTCAACTTGCAGTGATTTATAGCTCAAGGACTTCCTGAGTTGGAAGTAGCATCTCTCTTTGTGTTCCACCTCTAGGTAGGATTTTTCCATTTATTTCTAATTGCTTTTGAAACAATTGAAGTTTTTTGGCATGTACAGCATCCTGTGGCAGCCAAACCTACAGCATAACTGTGTGCTCTGTTTAAAGCATCTTTATGGTTTTGGTTTCGAATCTGCTATGTGATTCCATGTGTTTACAAACATTTCTGTTAGTGCAACATGTAGGAGCTCTGGTGTTAAGCAGGCAACTTAGTGGTTCACTCCATCTTCAGTGCTATTAAAACCTGTATGTTTAAGTAATGACTCTGTCAGAATATTAGAGATTGTCAAATCTTTGCAGGAAAGTTAATATCCTTGAGCATTGATAAAATTTCCTAGTGCAGCTGTAATTTGAATTAACACACCCCTGTTGATATTTTCACAAATTGAAAGTATGCTTAGATAGGGACCTTTATTAATGTAATAACAATATGAAGAAATAGCATAGTCAACTTACACAGACAAGCGAAAATAATAGCAATGCTGATGTTAATTATGTTTTTATGCTGGACTAAGACCAGCAGTCTTGGCTAGTTTTGAGAGTGGATGACTTCTGTAGGTGTCCTCATTCCAGTGTGTTTCTTCTGTGTTCCATAAAGTAATTTAAGTACTGCAGCACTTGCACTAGGAGAGGTAGGGGGAACTCAGATACCTTATCAGTTTCATCTGTCAGTGAAATAATTTGTATGGGAAGGAAAGGTGCCTGTTCCTGAAAATTACTGGCTAAATGTGTAGTACCAGTATAATTGCAGTACTGTTGTATTTTAACTTGCTAAATATTAACTGTTCTGTTTTTTTGTGGTTTGTTTTTTTTTTTTTTTTTTAAGTCCTTCAACAAGCAATAATATTCCTCTCATGAGGGTTGTACAGTCGATCAAACACACAAAGAGGAAGAGCAGTACAATGGTGAAGGAAGGATGGATGGTCCACTATACGAGTAGAGACAATCTGGTCAGTGACTTTAGTTTCTTCTTACATTAAGTTAAATTATTTCTCTAAACCAGTGTATATTATTTCTCTTATTCAGATACTGATTTACAGTACCATTTGGAAAAAAAAACCCCTACCTTAATCATCATGTTCATTATACGGAAATCTGGTGCAAAGGAGAATCTGTAATTTATTCAAAATTCTTCATGTGGTGATTCAACAGTACTTTACCTTCTCCCTTTTAAGAAGGAAAAGCATCTCTAAATTGTATCAAATGAATTGCATGTTTAAGATTTCTGCTTTCCTGAGATAATAATTTGGAATAATTTGCTTATGTCTTCTTTCTGTTCAGCAGTTGAACTAAATATTTATTTGTATCGGTGTTTTTATTTAACCACATGAAAAGGTGGAAATCATTATAAAATGATGACTACTGAAATGGTTGAAACTATTATTCTAATGATCTAGGTGTTTGTAAGTATTTATATGTAGATATGGGAGCCCTTTGTTCCTCTAGCAATTCACTCTATCTAAAAGTAAGCGTTATTGAGCACCTTTCCCCCAAACTCACTATTCCTCTTGATGTCGGTGGGATAAAGAGTTATGGGTTGACTGTATGTCCTTGGGTATGCAAGCATCCTCCAAAAAGACTGTGCTGTTTGTTTCCAGTGCTACCAATCATGATCTCTTAATTGAACCTTCTTAGGCAAGCTCCTTGGTTTTGTGTATTGAGGAGGAAGATAAGGAAGAATAACTGGGTTCCATAGAGTTGTCTGATGGAAGGGAGTGAATACTCTTGTCTTTTGGTAGATGAATGAAAAAGGTGAAGTCAGGAAATTCCCAGATCTCGTGAAGCACAGTGACTCATAGAATCATAGAATCCCTTTGGTTGGAAAAGACCTTTAAGATCATCGAGCCCAACCTTTAACCTGACCCTGCCATCCACCACTAAACCATGTCCCTAAGCACCTCATCTATCCTTCTTTTAAATACCTCCAGGGATCTCATATTGAAACTGTTCATGAAAGGCAGCATAAATACTTTTGCATTCTTTGTCTCTACACAGGAATCTGAAGGGGGCTTCAGGAAGTTAGAGAAGCAAAGTTATTTAAGTTCTGTTGAAATCAAGCTGAGGGGTGATACAAGTCATCTCAGGCTACTGTAGTATTTTTACTTTTTCTGATTGTCAACTAAACAGACCACTGTAAGTCAGAAACTGCCTTACAAAACATTAAAGTACAGTTTTCTAATATCTAGATGTATTTATCACAAACTAAAATAAGTATCTAGTGTATTACTGAGATTCCAGTCAAGGCTACTTAACAGACACAATTATCGTCAGTTGGCTATGGAAAAACTAAGGCCAGGTAGTAGATGAAGATTAATAGTTCTAGCAGTGTTCAAGGCAGACCTGGTATTTGGCTCCAATTTAATCTTTCAGTTACAGCCAGTAAGCCAGTATATTTTTCCATGGACTTTTTTGGATCTCCTCATAGACCAGTGATCAGGTTGTACACCTTAGCTTAGTCTGATTTTTTTTTTTTTTTTTTTTTTTTTTTTTTTTTAACATGTATCAGTCTGGTTGCTATCTAAATGTCATCTACCAAAAAAGTCCATGCAAATGAAGTGGAGTATTTGGCCCCAAAGCAAGACAACTTCAGCCAAGCAAGATCTCATAGAAAACTCTAATGGGAGGAGAACATTGGCTGTTTCCCTTGACTGCTCTGCTCTCAGCAATGTCAGACCATTTCCTATTCCTAAAACAACTTGGGCTTTCTATCAGTTCCAGAGAGGTTCATTTTAAGAGCAATAACTGTATACTTATTGCTTACCCTGAATAACAAGATATTTCACCCTTTATAATGTGAAGTTTCTGTATCATCATCTGTATTCTTTTCCTTACTCTGGGACCATCCTTTCTTAGAATATGCTATGGGCAGATTTTGAATCCCTGAGTGAGTTACCAACCTGTTCCTTAATTCCCCCCCTCCAAAGTCTTCCTTGATTCATGATTTAACAAAGAGCATATATGTCTAAAGGACAGGTTCACACTTAAGCTTTCACACAGTTTCCGTTCAGTGCTGGCTGGGAACTCCATTTAGTTAAATCCATTCATGTCCTAGCTTTCTTTGTCTAACTCCTACGGGTAGTCATAGTGTCCCCACGATTCTGCTGTATTGTGTTTCAAACTAGTGTCATCCTAGGCCAGAGTTAAGGGTCTTGGATTTTTGTTGCAGGAAAATAAGAACAGGTTTCTAACTATACGAGCACAGTGCAAGCAAAGAAAGTTAGATTCATACAGCCATACTTGCTTTCTAAAAGCTTCTTTGTTTTGAGGCACGTTCCTCTACTTAGAACTACAAGACGGTTATGCCCAACAGCTTATTCATATTACTTTTTGGTGGAGACAATATTTCTCACTGGTGGAGACTTCTAGGAAATGGCTATTTAGTCTGTCTTGATTTTTATTTTCTTTTTTTCTCCCAAGATATTTTGTCCGCTTCAATCTCGTAATCTGTCTGTCTTGCCACTGTGAGCTTTTGAACTTCTAGAATTCTGTGTTGACAAAAGAATTATAAGGACTTGTTAGGCTTGCTCAGTCCTTGAATCCTTGCAGTAGGTTGCAGTTGGTGTGAGGGCCCAGAGGGAGAAAGCATGACTCCCACAATTGTTACTAAATTAAAATAATTCAGGTTTTGTGAGTACCTGCACCTGGAGTGAAACCTGTGTAGGTAAGTGTTTTTCCTGTACAAGATAACTGCTGTTGTCACTGCTGTTACTCTAAGGTAAATGATATTTTTTTTCTGTTTTGTGGAAATAATTTTGAGCCTCTTGAGTTAAAAAAAAAAAAAATCTGTATTTCCAAAGTGTGATTTTATGTATTAAAATGCAACTGTAGATTAATGTTAGTTGATTATCTTGGTAATTTAAAGTATTTCTCATTTAAATTTTCTGATAACAAAAGCCATACAAGTGATTTATTCCTTACATTATTGTACTGTGCATTTTGTAGAGAAAAAGACATTACTGGAGACTGGATAGCAAATGCCTCACCCTATTTCAAAATGAATCTGGAACAAAATATTACAAGGTAATTAATGATGAATAATAATTATGTTGCACTTGATTTACTCAGTGCTTTATAGATCTGAAATCTACTTGTGAGCAGTATAAGTATTATCTCTATTTCCCCATCTTTTCTAATCAAAACTGTGACAGGTTAATTGTTGGCCAAAGCTTGTAATTGAGGATGACCAAGACTAACTCTGAGAAGTTGCTTGCAGCTCCTGTTCTAATCCCTTGAGTCTGTCTCTCCCTACATTTTCCATGTACTGTTCTCCTGAACTGCCTAGTGTGTTTAAGCTTTCTTCACAGTTACCAGAGAATTTGTTTGGCTGCCAGTCTAATGAAGGCTAGGATTTTTGTGTTCTAATAGTAGTGACTGAAAGTTTGCATGCTTATGTATTTTATTGTGAGGTTCCCCAAAAGTAAATTATTTCCAACTGTATAACTGAAAGTTGCAACTAAGATACAGAGAAAAATTTACTGTGCAGCCTGGTGTTATATAAATGAAACTTGGCAATAAGTTTAGTGTATTGTTAATATAGTGATGTGTTCAATGGTGGACTATATTCAGAAAATGTGTTCGAATGTATAAACAGGATTTTTCCCTTTCTTGTCTTACACCTTTAGGTGGGGGTCCAAATCTTGCAGCTTCTTCCTTTATAACACCTCTAAGATCAAGCCTTTTCTCTGTACACCCAGCTAAACTTGCCCAGATCCTTTTCATCCCTATCTTGACCAATGCAGTCTCTTCTTCTCAGACCTCCCTGATACTTGTATTGCCCTGTGCATTCAAAACACAGCTGGTAAAATATATTCCTTGCTTGTTGCTCTGTTATGTCACTGCTTTTAGTCCTTTGACTTGCCCCTTTGCCCCCCCTTTTTTACTGCTTAAAGCTCAGGTTATTTGTCTTTGCTGTTAGAATCATTCACAGTTGTTGCCTGTACATTTATTTGCTCTTCATCTTAATCAGCTACTGTCTCTTAGCCCCCTAATGCCAGCCCGGTACTCGCCTGCTTATTCACTGCTCTTGCAAGTGACATGCACCTGTATGCCTTCCCATGTATGTGGAATGTCTTCCTCCAGCTAGTGTGAACTTGCAGCCATTTCTTCCCTCAAATCTATTCTCTAGTACTGCTTGTGCCATGATCTTAAACTGACAAGGTAGAGCAGTCAGTAGAAATGGTTAATATCTGTATGAAAGAGAATCTTTATCCAAAACGATTCCGATAACGTGAAGCAGTGCTTATTGACTAGTTTATATAACCACATCCTCTTCTTAATGTTGTCTTGTTTCACTTTTTTCCCCTGTTCTGTTCTTCTCTAGTATAAACTATAGGGGGAAAATGGTCATTCTATAGTTGTGCATCATTTGTATGTGGTGGGGCATGTCTCATGCTGAATATAAAGGCAGATTGAGTAGAGAATAGTCATTGTATAGAGAGAACTGTGGTGGGGCTGGAAGTCTATCTAGGCTTGTATAGATAGAGGAATTCAGAAAACTGGGTGGGCAATGGCCGTGCACAGTTTGACGTTAGTTATGAAGCTTGGTGTTTTGGTGTATTGATATATTTGCTTTGATTTCTTTGCAAACACTTTTAAGTTTTGAATATCAGTATATGAAAATATTATGTGCATTTTCATTTTTTTTAATCTTTAATATTTTTCTTCAGGAGATTCCACTTTCAGAAATTCTCCAGGTGACTCAGCCTCGAGATTTTTCAAACGTGGTGCAGGGCAGCAACCCGTACTGTTTTGAGATCATCACTGACACGATGGTGTACTTTGTTGGCGAAAACAATGGCAGCAGTCATCACAGTCCTGTTCTTGCTGCCACCGGAGTTGGACTTGACGTAGCTCAGGGCTGGGAGAAAGCCATTCGTCAGGCTTTGATGCCAGTCACTCCTCAAGCTAGCGTTTGCACTGCTGCAGGACAAGGAAAAGATCACAGTAAGCAGGCAGACAAGGCACTACTATTTGTATTCCGAAGCTGTTAAAAATAGAGACTCCTTTCAGAAAAGTGCTTATTTAGAGTGAAGTATTGTCTGTCTATTCTCTGCTGAATTGGGTTCATAATTTTACACAAGTCTCTAAAAAGTGACACTCAGGTTTGTGGAAGATGGGCAAATCCTTTAATCTGTTGTAGCAGGAAGTGGTAGTTAAGAAACAGATTTGCAATATGAATGCATATGAGCTCAATTGTAGGAGCATTAAGAACTCACACATAGTTGCTGGATGTAAAAAGGGACCATAGTTTAGATATTTGTAATATACTTTAAAAAAAAATACATATTCAGATTATGTACATATACTCTGAAAGAGCTAAATTTGGATGCTTTTTGATGTTACCCTCTCTATGTTTTTTTCAAAATCTGTGAGATGTCAGTAGCTAAGGAGAAGAAAAGGAGTTAGTGATGCAATGTAAATACTGCCAGTGATGGAAAGAACTTTTGCTGAGCTGTGGGCAGTAATAAAAAGTACCCTATTCTTCTTTTAATGCACCTGTCTTCCCTTTCTTTCTCTGGCATAGGATCAGATTCATTATCAAGGCTTTACAAAACGACGTAGTTTGTCTTCAGACATCTCCTTGTTTCTTGCAATGACATTCATTGACATTCTGTACTGGGATTTATGCTTTCATTTTTTAGTTTCCTTTCATCTTCCAGCTACTCCTTAATCTTCTTTTAGTGAGATTTTCTTTTGCAGGAGATTCTGAGATTAGTTCCTCTGTCTCTGGTATCTGGCTACTCTACATCAGCAGCAGTTAAGAACATGTCAATACTAGCCTGAGGTAAAGGCACTTTCTGAAAATGCTACCATCGTCTGAAATGGAAAACTATGAAATGCCAGTATTGGTATCTATATTTAATTACAGTGAAGAAACATACCTGTAAGATGGTACCTCATAACTGGCCTTATACATACATAAAATGCCACTTTTGATATTAAATTCTTAGTTCCAAATATATATACACCAACGCTTTCTGTTTTCTAGAACCTAAGGCTTACTGTTGCTTAGGGACTTGCAAAGAATTGTTTTTTCCAAAATCAATATTTTTTCAGATCTAAATAATAACATTTTCATATTAAAACTTGACAGTGGTAGGGAATAGAGCTGCAGGGGTAGGTACAGAGAGAGGAAGTATTTTTGCATGTTTAGGATTGGAGGAGTATAAGAAACTGCCATGAGTTGTGGAGTGGTGTTCACACATTCTTAGACAAATCAGGTTGGTTTTTAAACTCTAAAAAGTCTGTTCATCGTTCTCCTTCATACACGCTGTGAGCCATGAAATGTATTCCAAGAGCCTTCAAGAAAATTAGACTTCTAGTTAAAAAAACAAACCCCCAGAAGCCTCAAATACGTTCTTTTAAATGAAAAGACCAAAAGAGGAGGGAGACATTGCTAAGTGCTTGAAATACTTAGAGGAGCAGGGAATTTGTCGTGTCAAAATGTCCGCAAGACACTAGCCAGTCAGTTCATATCGCATTCTAGCCAGAAAGAAGCTAGAAACGAGGATGCTCTTCCTGTCTGACCGACGGGAAAGAGTCCTTTCTGACCTTGTACCTGGTGGTTGGGGTGGGATATTTCTTCATGGGGTTTTTCTGAAATGAGAAAGAGTTTAGTAAGCTGTTACTTGGCATGGATTGCATATTGATTCCTTGCGTTACTGATTTCTTCAGAAGTGACAATTTTTCAGCCCTTATTCTTAAGCATTTCAGACACTAGAAAAATGGATTTATTTGGAAGGAGAAACTCAATCTCTACCTACCAGATCCTTTGTATTCTGTAGCCATCTGTGGAGAAGGATTCAGTGGGTTCTCTTTAAAAAAGTTTCAAAACCTGTATCTTCACTTCCTGGTTACCTCGTTTCAACCTTGCTGCAGTTGGTCTTGACCTTAGTAACTTTTTTGTCTGTCTTCTTTCTTGTTTTGCCTTGTGTTCTGTACTGTTATTCCAATATAGACTTGACTACAGTCAATAATCAGTAGACATATGCAAGGCTGTAATTCCAGTTCAGATTTCAGATGCAGTATTCAGAGTGTCTTTGAGAAGTAGTATTTGTTGCTATCTTGAGCCTGTAAATTCCTTCTTTGAGATGAGGCATAAGTGGCAAAAATCAGATACAGATATTTTATACGTTCTCTGAAATCTCAATTCTCTTCTTAAGGTGATAAGAGCTCTTTTCAAAGTGCCAGTACATCTATAGTGTATCTTCTATCCACTTTGTACGTGAATTTGTTCCACTTTTTTTTTTTTTTTTTTTTTTTTTGGGATGTTAACATCACAAATGATAGGTGTCCATTTGTCTGAGATGCTTTACCTCTGTCTTGGAAGTCAAAGGGGTGTTTTCTGCCTTCCTTGATGTATCTCTTCTTGTCTGTGCATCATAATGTTATTCTGATAATGAAAACTTTGTGTCAACATCTGCTGCAGGCTGAAAAATTCTGTATCTCTTATCTGGTGCTCTTGCTTGCAAACTACACTTCTTAGATGCCCTCTTATATTCTAAAGATTGATATGCTTCTGTAGTTTGTCCATGAAACTAAGATTGTTTGAATTATGGGTTTCATTGCTTCATTTAATTATCAGGTCTTCTGTTACTTGCTTTGCTTCATTTCCTTTTCTTACATAATAATCTGTATGTCTTGATGCCACAGAAAATTAGTAACAACATTTGTTTGACTATAAGGGATCTGCCTGGTCCTCTTCCCTGTATTTTTCTACGTTACTACCAGAAATTCTTAGTAGTTTAATGAACTCTGATACGATTGCTATATTACTACTGCTTTTGGGTCTCCAGCTCTCCATTGTGTACACACTCACACTGTTCTACTATTTTTGTAATCAGCAGTATGACAAAAATAGACAAATAATCCCAGCAAAACTCCCAGGGTTGTTTATCTAATCAATCTAAAATTTGAGTTCCAGGGTATGATGTTTCTGCAGAACATCAATAAAAATCATTTCACCATGACTGGGTTAGAAATCAGTAAAGGTTTTTTGTTTTGTTTTTTCCTCTTTTTGCTAGAAAACCCCTGCCCTTTCTATTTACTTACGCAGTTGTATCTTCTTTATTGCAGAAGAGTTATCTCTAAGCATCTCCGTTTCAAATTGCCAGGTCCAGGAGAATGTGGTGAGTCATACACATTGTATAATAATTGTGTGTGTTTACTTGGGTATTACAAAGTAATTGGTGGTAACGGCGTCTGGATGAGAAAGCAACACCAGAGTATTGTAGCTAAAGAAGTCTGTGTTATATACAGGAAATAATCTACTTACCTGGCACAGCTGTTAGTTTATATGCATGTTAGTTTGTATGTCCCTGTTTACAGCACAGCTAAGTGGATCATTTCAGGAAAAGTTTGTTGTGTTTTCCCCCTCCGTTCAGGGTCACGATGGCACCTTTTATAGAATTTGATTAATGTCAAATGTAAATACAGCTTAGCCAGTACTAATATACTCATGAATGTTCTGATTACTCCTGATATTTGTGATTTCTTTTTTTTCATGCATTAGGATATCAGCTCTGTGTACCAAATATTTGCTGATGAAGTGCTGGGTTCTGGTCAGTTTGGTATTGTATATGGAGGTAAATTACACTAGATTCCATTATGCATTTATTAAGGTAGAATGCCTGTCTAATTAGCCTCTTCATATTTGCTCAGCTGAATCTGGAATGTCTAGGTGACGTTTATCTTAGTAATCTAAACAAAACTTTTAACGTGGTTTTATGTATAGTATTTCTTACAATTAATTTTTTGTATTTAGAGTTTTGCATTGGCATTAAAAGCAATTTAGAATATGCATTGCATCTCTAGGCAATCTCTAGTGTGAATTTGGCCTTGGTTAATAGGGTTTTTTTAATTGCAAATTTTAACACTGTTGTCCCGATACTCTATACAGTATTAGAAGTTGTGTATTTAAGAAGGCTGTCAGTTATACTTGCTTTTAATGATATCTGAGATGTGGCCAAAAGCAATTAGAAAAATACATAGTTTATACTTTGACAGTATTTATGCAAACATATTATTGATATATTTTACGCAAACAGTTTCTCAACAAATGTCTATCAGCAGGATAAAGAAGAGTGAGGAATTCTTTGCCAAGAGGTCTCAGTTTTAGATTTCAAATGGAGTTTTATGACTTAGTTTTTAAAAACTTCTATTGCAACATATAACTTGTTTATAGTATGTAATCACAAAAAGAAATATTGGAAATGCACCGTATGAACTCTCTCTTTTTTTTTTTTTTTTTTTAATATCCCATGTGTTGTATCTCAAGTGTTGAGAAAACCACAGACCATAAATGTGAAAAAAGTGATAGCTAATGATTTAAAAGTGGTAACCTTTCTGCTTCTGTCATGTTGTTGTTCTAGTCAGGAAGTAGTGTGGCTACGATTTTTCTGTGTGCCAATTGTGTAGTTAAATACTTTCTTACTTCTGAACTGCTTGATGGAAATGCACTTTGATGGTCTGGTTTTACATCACTCTTGAGAGGTCTATTGTTTTTTCTCCTCTGTGTTTCTTAAAGCATACTGTGAAAGGACGCTCCCTCTCTTATGAATAGAACATGCACAAATGCAGACAGTAGTTCAATGTTTTGATTTTATATATATATTCTATATATACTCTCCTAAACTGCCTTTTGGATAAATCTCAGCTTGCTATTTTTCATGATTCAATGGTTATAAACATAACAAATGCTTATAAAAGGCTTTCATTATATTAAATCTTTTAATTTAAAGATGCCTTAAAATATATAGGGCATGCATACTCAGTTTCTTAAGATAAAATCAAAAGCTGAAAGAGCAAGAGAATGTAAAAGAATATTCTTTTGCTGGCTCTGCACGCTGCTGAATTGTTGCTGGTGTTTGGGGAGGCTAGATTTGGTAACTTCGATATTGGCTGCTCCCCACCCATGTAGGCTTACTGAAATAATGGTAACAAACCCTTTTATTTAAACAAAAAAAGGTAAAACTAAGTTGCTCATGTAGTTGTGGGATTTGGTTTTTTTTGTTGGGTTTGGTTTTTTTTGTCCTCTGTTCTGGACAAACATTTACAAATTGTAAATCAAAAAGTTACAGGATATTGACATCCAACTCCTGTTTATTTTGGTGAGAACAATTTCTCTCTGCTTTTCCTCTTCTGGGTAGTTTTGAAGGGTCTGAAAAATGGAGACAGGGAAAAAAAAATAAAAATCTTGATAGTTTCTTACTGATGTAAAACTTGCCCTGAAACCTGGTTGGTTGTGTTTTACTTAGGAAAAGGAATTTTCAAGCTGCTTTTCTGTTAATCTTTCTTCATGTTCAATTTTTAGCTCTAGTCTAGCTTCTGTAGTTAAGTGTTTTGTTAGTTTTGTGGTTTTGCTTTATGTTCTCTTGCAACCTAGCATTTGTCTTTTGGGTTTTGCATCTAGTTCATAATTCATGGTATTTCTGCTACTTTTCAATATAATTTGATGTCTAGTGGAGCCAGATTCACTGTCTCTGAATCTAGGGTTTTATTTAAATTATAGCTGGGTGCTGTGATTTCTAATATTCTGCCTAAAAATTGCTGATTTGGTACAAACAAAATGACAAAGCTCCCCAGATATCTCTCTCTCTCTCTTAAGACCTCTGGCTTTATGCTGTTGTCTGTGACAGTTCATTATACGGTGCATGCTTTCCCTAGGACTAATGTAATCTTTTTAAAATGTTTTTTGCTCTCCAATTGTTCGTTCTATTTGGTGACCTTGTAAACATTTGCGAACCTTGAGTGATGTCTCCATTAACTGCCTTACTTTGTCCGGTGGAGACGGACCCTTTATTCTTGATGATATTTAAGGCATTAGCTGCTTGGCATGGCAGCCTTTGGAGCAATTCCTATGCCCTGCCTGAGCCTGGCTGCTGGTGCTGACTGCAGAGCAGCAGGTCAGGCCTTGCTGGGTGGTCAGTGAGGCATAGCTGGGCTCCCCGTAGGCGTGCCAGTAGAGTCCTCTCTGCCACTTGCACTGTAGCTGTGTGTGTTGTCCCTTTTCCTGAAACGGCTTCCACATCCTTCACTGAGCAGATAATGATGTTTTTCCTTCAGTGCAGATTTATTGTTCTGTATTAGTTTAGTATTAAATGTCTTGGATTATCAAGGTCTTGCAGCATGTGGTCCCATTAACCTCTCTGTTGTGAATGTGATAGAAGTCAGTTCAGCAGTTGTGGAGAAGCTGGGTAAGCATTTACAGCTACTCACTTAGCCCCTGAAACATCCTGTCTGTGTGTTGCAGAATGCTTCTCATTTAGCTGATGCAGGCTGCAGCAAGGAACAGTATTTTTTTTTTTCTTACCACAACCTTTTAGAGCCTTTTGACCACAACAGACTCCCTCCTGGGTGTTGACGTGTTGTTCTTCATGGCACATAATTACCCCTATATTCCTGTAGAGTATTAGATGTAATTTCCTGTGCATGTGGAGCCCTTAAAAGTATGAAAACACTAGAGAAGGCTTGTAAATCTCTCTTCACATTTGTCTTGAATAGTTTTGTTGTTTGTTTTTTTTCCAGGAGAGGCAATATTCTGTGGGAGTAATTACTTGCTAAGGTGCAAGTTCCTTGCACAAACAAAACCTTCAACTAATACATCTAATGTCAACGTGCATACCTGATAGCAGAGTAGTAACCAGTTCAAATTTATCTACAGCCCACCTGTTGAGGCTGATCACTTCTTGTTACTCATATACCAGTTGCAATTTTAAGTATAAATCTGATAATATTGTACACATGTACAAAATATACTTGTTTCCCCAAAAAGGAATTTCTTCTGTAATGTTTTATCGCTATGAACTAACAATAGGATGAGAGGAAGTGGCCTCAAGTTGCATTGGGGAGGTTTCAATTGGATATTAGGAAAAATTTCTTTACTGAAAGAATGGTCAAACGTTGGAACAGGCTGCCCATACAGGTGTTGGAATCATCCCTAGAGGCGTTCAAAAAACGTGTAGACGTGGCACTTTGGGACATGGTTTAGTAGGCATGGTGGGTTGGGTTGATGGGTGGACTTGATGATCTTAGAAGTCTTTTTCAGCCTTAATGACTCTATGATTCTCTGAATTGCTTCTGCCTCTTGATGGCTGACTGACTTTTCTGTTTAGGAAAACATAGGAAGACTGGAAGAGATGTGGCTATCAAAGTCATTGACAAGATGAGGTTTCCAACTAAACAGGAAAGTCAGCTTCGTAATGAAGTAGCCATTCTCCAGGTACAAAAGTATTTTTGGATCACATTGGAGTTTGTCTCAAGCCATTAATGAGGTTTTGTAATGTGTGTAAGTGCTCTGAATTGATTTCTAAATCTGTGTATGTGATTTCTCAGTCTTTTTGTAAGAGGGAATCTTAGAAGAGTGGGGATTCCTGAGTATTTGGTAGAGTTGATAACTTTGGAGTGGTATCTACCTCCTATGGGGGATCCACTGAAGACAGGTACTTTGGCTCCATGTTGTCACCTGCAGGTAGCAGGAAACTCTGTATTATTTTTGGGTTTCTTCCACTACTGGCTCCTCAATCTAAGAGTGTTATTCTTGCTTGTTCTGTACTCAAGCTACTGAGTGTATGAACTGTAAAATCAATCGTTATGGATAATTTGTGTTAAAACAAATTAGTCTTAGTAGTGATAATTGGCATGTTTCATGGGTTGATGTTTATGTTTCAAGCTAGTTTCTTGCCTCAGACATTGTTTTTTCATCTCTAACTCTCCACTTAACTGCTTTTGATTTGAGGTACAACAATTTTGTGTAATTTGGGATGTTTCATAGTGTTTTATTTTAGTGATGTACCTATACTACTTTATTTTAGAATTTGCACCACCCTGGGATTGTGAACCTGGAATGTATGTTTGAAACCCCGGAACGGGTCTTTGTTGTGATGGAAAAGCTGCATGGAGATATGCTAGAGATGATTCTTTCCAGTGAGAAAAGTCGACTTCCAGAACGAATAACTAAGTTCATGGTCACTCAGGTTGGCATTCAGTCTCTCTTCTTTGAGAGGAAAGGCTAGATTTGTCTTTCTTAATTATGTGAGAATGGAGTTCAGAGAAGGGGTTTTCTGTATTTTTATTTAAAAGAGACAGCACAGAGGACTGCACATCTAATGAAAGTTGAATAAACATGGAAATAATTTTGAATGTTAATTGTGTTAATTTTTTTGCCCTTCTTTCCCAAGACATAACATTAGGGACATCCAAAGATCTGTGTCAAAACAGTAAGCATTCAAAAGACAGACAGGGAGGAGGGGGGAAAAAAAAAAAAGGAAAATCCAAACCATCAGTTCCAAGTCTTGTTAGGCTAGAAAAAAATAGTACTTTCAGAGTATACATGGGTTAATTCTTGAAGGCTGTGTTGATACAAATTACTGTGTTGCTTAGTGTATGTGGCTTTTGACACTTTTGATCCACTTGAATAGTTCTGAAAATGTTCTTTCCTTTTTGTAGATACTTGTTGCTTTGAGGAATTTACACTTCAAGAATATTGTCCACTGTGATTTAAAACCGGAAAATGTACTACTAGCATCAGCAGAGCCATTCCCTCAAGTGAGTGAAGATTAAATAACACTTCTTCCATCACTTTTTGTTGTTCTTTTTCTAAAGAAATATAGGCATTGCAGCTTAAAAAGTGACCTATTATGGGATTTTTTGATTGTCTTAGTCTAGAATTACTTGAACAATACATATTATGGTTGTCTTTTTTTTTTTTCTTTTTTTTTTCTCCTTCTTTCCAACTCTTAGCCTAGCTTTATGCTCAGTGGTATCAGTTTCTTTCCACTCAGACATGCATCATATCTCTCAACAATGCTGTGCACCAGCATTCTTTATTCCAGGGAGCCTGAGAAGTACAACTGCTGCCAGCACTTAGCAAAAGGCTGTGTAAACTGCATCTATTTTTATGCTTGTTGAAAGTGCATGGAAATTGGTATTCTGGATCAGTGAGAATAATCCAGTGGAAAAGGCACAAGACCGTAAACTTCAAAACCAGTCTTCATTCCTGTTCCAGTGCTGTTTGACCCTGGAAAATTATTTCTTCCCTGTTGCACATCTCCTTCGCCTCCTCACTCTTGTCTGTCTTGCTTATAAGCTCTTGTGAAAAGGGACTGTCTCGTTTGTCCCTGGTCTTGCTCAGGGGTCTTTGTCATCAGTATGTGTGATACTACATTGTAATATAAACTAAATAGCTGATTTCTGTAAGAGAAATGCTGTTCAGCGATACTAGTACTTCTGTACTGTCAACACTTACCCCAGTCGGCTATTACCTTAGATACCTTGGATAGTATGGATTTCGTGGATGACGTACAGAAATTACAATCTGCTAGGCAGCATCAGGGAATTGCTTCCAGTCCTGTGTCATTAATGCAAAGTGGAGTGGAATTCTGAAGAGTCACTTGTGTGCCTGTATTGTGCTGCTCCCTCTTATACCCTGAGGAGGACTTACTAACTCAGGGTTAGTGTTGGACTTGACCTGGATCCTTTTTTCTGTACAAGCGTCTGCTGTGTTCAAGCTATGTAACCATCCCAGAACCATGAAGATTTGAACACCGGTGCAGGTACCAGCTGTTGATGCTTTTTACCTGGATGGTTTCTGGACTGTTCTGCCCAGAGCTGGCTAGGTCTGAGCTCTAGCTAAAACTCAGCATTTGATTTATGTGTAGCTGAGACTTCCAGCTTCAGGAATATGATTAAGAATGTGGTCTGGCTGGGATTCATGTGCTTTTTAAATTTTAGTTTTGTGCCTTGTGAGGGTGTGAATTTACCTCTCAAAATGAGCTGAGTTTGGAATGAAGTTTTTTGTCCTTATTTGCACACTTGTGGCCATCTATTACACAGATTGCCTCAGACTTGAGCTGTGCAAGGCCAGTTCAGAGCTCAGTCTGAAGCATGATTGACCACAGGCTGCAAAACCAGCAACCTAAAATGTTAACTGACTGGTTTAGGTAATGCTTTGTCTCTGTTTTAGTGCATACAATGTTTAAATGATGGTAAGAACAGTATCGAGTACCGCTCTGGTCTTGGGCTGTAGCATACTTTGGAGATCAAGCAGAGATTTCTCAGTTTAAAATCTATTCCTTTCACAGGTGAAGCTGTGTGATTTTGGCTTTGCACGTATCATTGGTGAAAAATCTTTCAGGCGCTCTGTGGTGGGGACACCTGCTTACCTGGCCCCCGAAGTGCTCAGGAGTAAAGGTTACAACCGCTCTCTAGACATGTGGTCAGTAGGAGTTATTGTCTATGTGAGCCTTAGTGGTACATTCCCGTTTAATGAAGATGAGGATATAAATGATCAGATTCAAAATGCAGCGTTTATGTACCCACCAAATCCTTGGAAGGAAATTTCTAGTGAAGGTAAAGAAATAAATTTTCTCTATTAGAATGTCTTTCTATGTAGATAATGCATTCAAATGCTTAAACTTCAAGGTTCGTTCAGACGGGGGTGTGAGAATTACTGACAGTTTGAGTTTAATGGACTATGCCAAAATGAGAAAATATGAGCTGGCATATATTTGTGAAAGACAAATTGTCAAATACAGTATTGTAGATGATTTTCAGGGCAGGAGGAGGCAATAGATGTAGCAAGAAAAATTAATTGCATGCATGAGGCGTGGGATGAATAACCTGAAACTTCCCAAAACTCCCAAAGAAAAGATAAATCACGTGTGAGTATTTGCTGAATGCTGATCTCAAATCATACTTTATCTACACTATAATTACAGAAACAGTTCAATGTTGAATCTGGGATTTTAGTTTTGTATGTTATCAAGTGAAACAAAATCTGGTTCTAAATGTCAGGTCTGAATAACCTAGAAGTTTATGAGGTTGGTCTCTAGAGCAATCGAATGCCAGCTGTGTTATTAGTAATGCATGTATGATTAATGCATAGGTAGATGTGGAAGGACATATACAAAAGTACACAATAGTGGAAGTACCTACATAATTTTGGAATGCAGGATTATGCTCAAGTTATTTAGGCACTTCCAAAAATCACTAAAATCTGTAGGGAAAAAGATGAACAAGTGATCCAGTAAAGCTTTTAATGTTTCCAACAAAGGGGGGGGAAGCTTTTTTGTAGCCTCATTTAACATAAGCAAAGTTAAATAGAAGATTCAAGAGCTTGATTAAGGTTAAAAGTTCAGTAGGATACATACACACAAAAAAATTCACTGCAGCATGTGAATGATGATAGAGGTGATTATTTAAACAATGTAATTTTTGTTCTGTTCTTCTTTGTCAGCCATTGATTTAATAAACAATTTGCTTCAAGTGAAGATGAGAAAACGTTTCAGTGTTGACAAATCCCTTAGTCACCCGTGGTTACAGGTAAACCCATCTGCCTTTTTCACTATGTTTATAATGGGTGAATAATGATTATTTTTTTTTCTATTAAATCCTTCAGAGGCTTATTAACACTGCTACTATCAAAGTCTGTTAACAAGCATTCATGGAGACTTGCGTTTTTCTGGTTTTAGCTTTACACTTTATGGGCTCCAGGATCCTGCCCATCTGTTAATGGCTTCTTTCCTCAAGGAAAATTTTGTCTTGTTGTCCCTCCTGCCCCTTACTTTCTGTCTGACACCAACTCAGAGTTTTACTCTTCTGGCACCTCTCCTGAATGTGGGCAGTGACAAGTGCATGGAGCCCCACTGGAATCAGTATTGAGGCAAATGTTTGTTCAGTGCTGAAGTGGACACAGAAGCTGGTGTGTGCTGTAACTTGGAGTCGTTTTAGGAAAAGAATTATTTGGGATGGAATTTATCCGCTTGTTTGATGTGGATTGCTTTCACAATGGTTTCACAATACTGTATCCACATATCCATGCGCACAAATAGCTTAAAAGACATTAAAGGGGAAAATCCAATTAATTTTGAGTACAAACAATATTGGAATGAGTGTAACTTCATGTATATATACAATTAATTTTATAATAAAGCTAACAGCTGTCTCGTTACAAAAAAAAGTCATGATTTACAGCATTACTACCTTAGACACTAGCCTATTTAATTTGGAACCATTCTTTATGGACACTCTGGGGTATTTTGGGGGGTGGGGGTGGGGCATGTTGATGGTGGGTTTTTTTGTTTGTGGGGTTTTTTTTTTCCCCCCAACAGATCTTTTTGATTGTATCATGTGGCTATTTACACTAAAAGTGGAGATAAACTGCAGAATTTGTCTGTGGGAATGTAGTGCTGCTGTTTCTTAAACTGCTTCCTTAAATCTCCTTTGTTCCTTAGGATTATCAGACTTGGCTTGACCTCAGAGAATTTGAAACACGCATTGGAGAGCGTTACATTACCCATGAGAGTGATGATGCACGCTGGAAAGAACACGCTTATGAACACAACCTTGAGTACCCCCAGCATTTTATTATGGCTCCTAATCCAGATGACATGGAAGAAGACCCTTGATTTATTCATTATGCTGAAGTGCAGCAAAGGACACTCCAGACAGAAACTGAAGATAAGTTTTGGAACAACTGTTGCTCTTTCTGAATGCTGTACACATAGTTCAGTGTACAAAGCCCCAGAGGATCCTGCATTGACGTGAGAAAAGACTGTCGTCTGACAAGCTTTCCTCCATCTCCAACTTAAACTATGAGTAGTTACTGGACAGCGGGATGAGCCCCGTAGGGGAACACTTCACCAAGCTGTGTGGCTACAAAGCCATTACTGAGGTGTAATGTGTACAGACTGAATGGCTTGTGTGTTTTTCAAGGTTGTGTTTGGGTTTTTGGTTTGGTGGTTTTTTTTTTTTTTTCCATAGCCTACTCAATAAGAATTTTGTAATGGTTTTCTAATCCCTATTTACTAGGCCATAGAGGACTGTTTTCTGTTACTTAGATACGTCTCCCGTTTCCTGAACTGTGCATGGTGAAAAGAGACTGTAAAAAGAAACTGGTGCAGAATACTTTGGCTAATAGCAAAACATGGTGGTTTAGGTCAAATACAGCTTCATAGATGAAGGAATAATTTGCTGCTGTTAAGACAGTTAAATATGTGTGTCTTTGCCCTAACTGAATTTTTTTCAGATACCCCCCCAAAAAAAGAAAAAAAAAAAAAGAGAACCCCGTAACTTCTTACATTCCTCTTGAAATGCTGGCTGACAATCTAAAGAGATGACAATCAAAGCCCTGCTAGTCCTTTATTTTGGCTGTTAAAACAGAGCAATAAGCCACAAGAGTGTGTTGCTGTGCAGGGCTGGCACATGTCATTGATACAGGCCAAAGGCATTTTGCCTTAAAACTATACCGGTAATGCACGGAGAACACACAAGACTTGATGTAGCATATCCTTTCACTCTGGAAAACCAGCTTCTAGCAGAAGGATGTGGAAGAATAGGGAAAAATACACGCAGCTTTCTTCTGCTGTTTTGAGTAAGACACTTAAATTTTTCTAATATTTTCCTAATTTTTTTAAGGTTCCCTGGACTTGCATCAGGAGTAGTTGTAGCCTGCTAGCTCGTATCTTAACTCTGCTCAAAACCTGGGAATAACAGTGGATATCAAATCGCCTGTTGCTCCTGCCAGGGCAGCTGGATTGTTGGAGAAAGGGCTTTGCCTTCTGCCCTCAACCTGCAGCCCCTCCCGTCCTCTTTACTGCGCTCGGCGTTGTTCTTTGCGCTGAATGAAGAGTCCAAAACCAAATCCTAACTCAGTTTTTTATGCAGATTCCTGAGTTGATGGATTCCCAGCCACTTACTGGACTTGTGCCACAACAGAGAGGAAGCAGTGATGTTCCTTTGGAAGCGATTCCCTCAGAGGACAGCGTAATGGTTAAAGTTCATGGTATTTAAAAGAAGTTTGAGGCCATGAATGCTAAATGCAAATGCAAGAGGGTGTTTGGTTTTTTTTGGTCCTGTTTTAAAAAACTGAAAAGGTGAAATCTTTCCTTTTGTGTGGGATAACAGCATTGTGCTGGTGAAAGGTGCTGGGTGGCTGTACGTATCCCTGGTGCGCCAAGCTGCTTAACTGGAGCTTGGTTTGAAATACTTTTTAAAATACTGATACAGGCTTGAACTGCAAAGTCAGTGAGAGGCTTTGGGGTATCTCCTCTCTCTCCTACAAAGATTTTTCTTTTTTTGTGTGTGTGTGTGTGTGTGTGTGTATGTAGATAAGTGGGGTTTTTTTGGTTTTTTTTGTACTGTTGTTATTCAGGTAAGGAAGCAGGTGAGCAGACTTAAAAACTAAGTTGTTAGATATACATAAAATTTTACAAGGTTTTTTTCAGGGCTGGCAGCTGCTTGCAATGACAGTGACCTGGCAGTAAAGTCAGTGGCAGTTGCAGAAGTATGTACCAATGGGTAGGTTTGGGTCTTTAACCCACCTTTTCTTTTCTTGTTGCCCTTAGCCTAACTGCCGCTGAATTTTGTAGGTGTTGAAGTTGGGAGAGGCTGAACTCTGGCTTCCCCGTTAGGATTTACCAAACTTTGTACAAAATGTTGGCGCAATCTGTGTGGCGGTTTCCTATGGCCAGCAGTGGGCCGAGGGTTTCAGCCCTTCCAACCACCACCCGTCCTCTCTCATAGCACGTGTTTTTCTCAGGTTTGGCAGTCCCTGCCCTCTGACACTGGGGGTCGTCCTCCCTGTTCTGTGCTGTCAAGGCAGCACAAAGGAATGCAGAAAGGGCAGAGTTTGTCTCTTAACCTCGCCATCCTGTTACGTCAGGGTTTCAGGACTGGTTCTCCAGAGAGGCACTCGTTTTCATCTTTATAACCAGATCACCTATGAGGTTGGTAGTCTAGTATTTGCCCAGGCTTGGCAAGGGAAGCAGTTCTTTTTTTTTCCCCACTTCACTGCTCAAGTGACCAAACTTCAGTGAAGCCATTCTTATCTTCCATCCTAACTATAATAATGTAGATACAGGCTGGTTTTAAACTTTAGATTTTATACTTGAGCTATCACTTCAGGTTTTCTGTGGGGTTTTTTGTTTGTTTTATTTTAAGGGAGGAAAAAAATGCCAGCTCAGTCACTTGAAAAAGCACAACAGGAATAGAGGAAGGAGGGGACAACAGTGAAGTAGAAGGCTCGGCTGATTTTCTCTCTCCATGAAGTCTGCTCTGCTCCAAAATATTGTATGAGCTATTTATTCTTCAAGTTGTATTAAAAAAAAAAAAAAAGTATTGGCCTTTGGAGGAGATTACCTGACCATATATACAGACTTATGGGGCCAGACAGTAGAAGCCACAAGCAGGTAATAGTCAAGGAACCAAAAACTCATATGTACATTAGGAGTAAACTTTTGTCAGAGTAGTAAAAATAGCTGAGGTTTTTTTATTCCCTTTTTTCTACCTTTACTGCAAACCTTGACAGCAGTAGGTTACACAGTGTTTCATATCCTTACCCCTAGATGAATTAAGTTGCGTTCATGCAAGAAATAGTGCTATGATGATGCTAGAAAAAAAGCTCATGTAAAATTTATAGCCTCAAAAGGACACTGTCAAGTACTTTTATATTTTTATACATCCCATTGTTTGTAAATATCCTCTGATATGCTTGAAAATAAAATTTATTTCCCTATCATCAGACTTGTTCTTTTTATTTGCACGTATGTAGAAGTAAATATTTCCTATGCTTACTTGGTTGTGGATCTGTCATTAAATAAGCTCTGCTGTGGGAATTCCGTTAGCAAATGCTTTGGAACTAGTAACTCAACCCTTTTTGCATGGTTCCTGTCACCATTCTCTTCACAAAAATATCTTCAAGAATGTCAAGGCATGTTGTGCTTTAAGCAAGTACCACAGCTGAGTACCCTGAACGTCACCTTAGCACATCTGTTTGTAACTGACAAGTTTTAACTTGATTCCACTAGTAAATGCTTCACTCAGCTCATTCTCTGGTCCGTGTATGCTGGTTTCTGAAATAGTGGCCCTGAAGCATAGATTGGCATGAAGAAATTGCCTGGAGAAATAATGTTGTGACATTTCAGGTGCTTTCAATTAAAAGATAAATCAAAGTACTTAGTTGTTACTAGTTAAAACTAGACTGATTACATTATTGCAAAACATTTAGCATGTGCAACCATAAATGCAGGACTCTGTGCCTTTTACTTTGATTTTTTTTTTTGAATTTAATAAGTTGCTATTGAAAGCTACCATTACCATTACCAGACATTTTGCTATAGTATTTGAAATTACTGCAGTAAGAGTTCATCAAATCCAGCAACAGGTGGTAAGGGAGCCTTTGATTCTGGCTTATCTTTCTTGTCAGGATGTACAAGTCTGTGGTGAGGCAGCAGGGCAAAAAAGTTAAAACAGTCCCCCATCTTCTTGGGATTCATCAGCATATCATAGCTGTGATGTAACTGCTCACGAGTTGCTGCGTCACGTGAATTCTGCAAGAGCACCTAAAAAAAAGAATGTAAGTTATAGCTCTTTCTGCTTTCCTAGAAATTCCTTTGTACCTGCAATCTCTTCTTGCATCCTTTTCACTTATGCTAACGGAACACTGCCATAATGTTCAGTAAAACAGGCGAGATCCCTGGTGGAGCTCATACGTTTATGTACATAGCAAAGTTTTGCATTAAATACTCCTAAATACAATAAGATCAGTTTACTTTGTGGGATCCAGAGTAACTTATGTCTAGGAGAAGCAACTCTCTGTTCTCACACCTACATGTTGTTTTGAACAACTTCCTTTAAAATCAGAGTTTTGTAAAAGCTCTCTTGCTGCTTAAGAGTATTGCTTGTGGATTAGGAGAATTTATGTACCTGTAAATGCTATTGTACCTGCAATCGGAGGTCAATGCCCATGTTTTTTAGAAATTCCCGCTGTTTTATGGGGCCTAACGTGGCTGTTCTTCCCTGTGCCATCTTTCGAAGATAGCTGAAGTCAACATCTGCTGTCAGGTCTGCTGTACCTGGAGCTTTCAGCACATCATGAAGTTTGTGATTCCGGAAACCCTGGAAAAATGAAATTGGAAGATGATACTCAGCTGTATTCCCAGCTGCCACAGCTGGGGCTAGCAAAGACTAAGTTGTGCATGTGAGGGGCAAGAATAGCAACTTATACTTTCAAAATTTGACATAAATACAGCAAGGGCTCAGATTATCCTTTCCATCTGGCAGAAACCCTTATGGGTACAGGTTAAATAAGAATGCAATTACTGAGTTTTGTGACTGCAGCATAATGCAGTTTTTGCTATTATGTCCACCCAAGTCTTTTCTCTTACAAGAACCTAATGATCCAAGTGACAAATAAAAGCTAACAGAGTATTTTGGCTTCTTATTAAAGGGTAAATGACTTGCCCGGAAAGTGTCAGTCTTGGTTCCATCATGACCATAATCAGCAACCAGTGCAGCCCCACCATCCTTTTCTATACGACAGGCCAGCCTCTGAACGATGACGCCAGCCTCAGGACACACTTCCAGGTGATCTCTCATTTCTTCAGGCTAGTGCAGAGTTCAAAGATCAACACACCTGTATTAGCAAGCAAGTACAGGGCAAGCGTTCTCCACGACATCTTGGGATTGTCACGACATCACTGGGGCGCAGAGGTTGGGGGTGTATCCCAGGCTACCTTGAGCCTGAGCTAGTTCTTCCTAACAGTCATTGTCAATCTGTCTTTTCCAAGTGCTGGATTTCAGTCATCACTTCTATAACCTATAGTCAACTGAAATGATTTTTTTTTTTTTCCTAACAAGGAAGAATACCTGCATCAGGTGAAACTGCATTACTGTGGTACCGAAAGAATGAAAATAGCTCTTCTCCTGCACGCGCCCTTCAAAAAGGCCTTTGTGTGAAACTTTGTAGTTGGTTTTAATCTCAACTACTTTATGTTGTAACTTTAAGAATCCAGTGAGCTTTAGAAAAACAAAAATAAATCCTAAGACTCTTTCCATTAAAGGTCAGTATAGCAGAGGAGTACCCAAGCTGTACCGAGTAGGTACGCAGCGGGTCAAGAGCCTGGCTTCAGCAGGGCCACTCTCGAGATGGGAACTCTCCCTGCCACTTGCTGTCTTGGCTTGCTCTCCAAAGCATTTTGCCTGTTTAAGCTCCAATTTTGCAAAGGTTGATGTAAGCATTTATTTTTGTGCTATATTTTCACAGCGTACAAAGCTCGGTGCTTTGCAGGATGGAAGTAGTAAACTGCATTTAGTCATTTATAGATTGAGAGCCCTCCTCTTGCTATCAAAGTAATGGAGAAGTAGTAAATGTACCTGAAAGAGTCAGTGAAAGCTGTAAGCGTGAACTCTGGTAGGCGTAGCCTCACCTGAATAAAGTTTTCTGTCGCAGGGGTACTGGACGGTGACAGGACAAACCGCAGCTGGTCGGGAACTTCTGGATCTATATCAACCAACACTTCACGCCAGCCTTTCTCTGTTCTCTGTTTAATGAACCCAAAGTACTCATTTTAGAAGATACTCATTTTACTTTTACGAAGTACTCATTTTACACTCTTAATGGGTACAACGGTATCTTGTTTATTTGACTGGACTAATGTGTCTAGCATTTTCACAAACATTTTAAGAACATAACATGCTATTGACAATTATTCCAGTAACTGCCCTGGAAAAATCTTGTGGTAGAGACTCACCTGCAGAGTCAACAAATACAGGTTTAGTTATACTTAGAAGGAATGAATGATGCTGTTAAGAAAAATGCTGCCTCTATTAACAGTGCAACCTTTAACTTATCGAAATAAAATATTTTATTCTACCAGTGATTTTCACAAACTAATTACCAAACTGAAGTTGAAAGTTTCTTCTGAATCCTGACTCGCCTCTACTTTGCTATTCTCATGACCATTCAAATGAGAGCCCTTCAGTCTTTGTTAGCAGTGGCACATCAAATAATGTGGAAATTAAAAGCTTTGTTAACGTAGCAGAAGAAATACAAAAACTTGAGACTTATCTCAGCAGAAAGAAACCTTGAGTTTTCTACAAGTTTTTCCATTCAAGAAGAATTACTAATTTTACAGTTTTCAGCTGAATTAAGCCTTATTTGTCCAAATTCAGTTAGAAGTATTTTATCACCAGAGACAACGCATGTGTCTAGGTTGAGCACTCTAATTCTGTTCTTCCTCAAAGAGAAAAGGTGTTTAAGCAGATGGTCACAATTACAATAATTTTCTTGCTGTACCTGAAACTTATGTATTGGCAGGGCATCAAAAAACTCATGTGCTAGGTAGAAGCTGTAACCTGTGGGAAGGTAAAAAAGAATGCATTCAACAATTAATGCTTCCACAGCAGCTTCCAGTTGAAAATGAAAATGTTTTAATGAATTTTAATTAATTAAGCTAGTTAATGTGGTTGTGAAATAATTATCATTACTTCCAGCTTGGAAACATCAAAGATAGTGTTTCTACAGCTAGCTACAGTCCGTGAATTTTAGATCAGTATCTCACCAAAGGAGATTCAGGCAAAGCAAGTAAATGGTTTCCCATGAAAAATACATGAAATGGGGTAGCTATCCCAAAATGCAGGTAGTCAGAACAGGCAGCAGTTATGAGAATGAGTCAAGATCCTGCCTCAGACTCCTACAAGCAGCAGGAGCTGATATGCATGCTAACTACCTCTCTACCCATTACAAAGACTAACAGGGACCTCCTCGGTTATCAAAAGCTGTGAATGGAAGGGGGACGCCATCCCTGTAACAAGACCTTCAAGCACCTTACCTGGCGGCACATCTTGAACGTCTCTGTACCAGAAAATGGGAATTCCAGTCTTGCTAATGCCTTTCATGTAAGCAGACTTGTCCTTTGGGTCTGACTGCACCTTCCCTCCTGTCAGCATCAGTGCTTGGGTCTTGCTCAGTTTGGGACTCACTTCTACCAGATGAACAGAGACATCACATTTACTAAGTAAAGAGGCAAGCTGGTTGAAGACCTATAAAGGCAGATGGATTCTATTAGGCACAGTCACATGCTGTATACACTAAAGGTTTAAGAATTAACCTTTAATCTCATAATTTATATTCAAGGTAAGATTTAGGTGGCCTTCTTTTAACAAAATAGGCTCAGTGAATGAAATTGCATTTTGCTCCTCCAGAAGGAAATGGGAATTTCTTCATCAATTTTAATAAAAGCTGCTGTGCTTCTTACAAAGTTGGCAAAATACCTCACACATTATGTAGCTGTAAGGACAGCAACATGAAATGCTAATTGAGAATAATAATAGCCTGAAAGTGAGTAGCTCCTCTAATACCTACAGTGGGTTTAGGATCAGGAGAAAAGTGGTTCAGTTCTCCCAGACACTGTAAACAAAAAAAGTACTCAATATCCTACATTTCACTGTGGTTATTAGAGTTCTTTTTCATTAACATATGTAAATAGAATAAAAGTTCTTCTGAGGTACTAAATCCCATTAGCGATTTGGTTTTGAATCAGTCAATTTTAATTCATAGACAGCCATGCAAGCATAACAGAACAGAAAGGGTTAACTCAAAAGAAATAAGCTCCTGAAATCCCCAAGGAAATGGACACAACTTCATTCCTGTATTATTGTCCTCCTCCCTTTCCTCCCATTGCTTGCGCTGAGGCCTCTCTCCCACTTACATACAGCAGCACCCTCCTAAGTGCTTTTCAGTTTGGATAATGCTTTCCTATACAGAAATAATTTGTAAGGGAATATTCCCACACTCCCCTTCTATCAAGCAGTGTTTGAAAGATTACACACGTGTCTGTGCAGTGTGTGCACACTGGCCCATGTTCTGCTTTCAACTCTGAGACGGTCTCTTTGCTGAATAGCAGAAACTTGCACGTATTCTGATTAGATTCTAAGCTGCGAACCTCCTGACTGAAGTGACTTGGTTACTAGGGAAGGTTAAGCCCCGATAGCAAAACCTCATTCCTTCAGATTTCAGCCTAGCCACAGAATAAAGCCAGTAATACAGAATACTAATATTAGTTCACCTACCCGTAATATATCATCAGTAAGAGTGCCCCTCCCTGGGCCCAATTCCACCACCTGGAACGCTTTAGGTTTGCCTGCGGCTATCCATTCGCTAACACACCATACTCCTATTAACTGACAGCGAGAAAAAACACAAAGAGTTACAGTCAGAACTTCAGAACTTGTGGAAAGTGACATCTGCCTTTTGTCTGAGAATAACTACGATACTATACGATATTCCTTCTCCGTATTTTAAAGCTAAGAAAATCATATATGACTGGGGTTGTTCAGCCTGGAGCAGAGGAGGCTGAGGGGAGCCCTTATCGCCCTCTACAACTGCCTGACAGGAGGGGGGAGCCGGGGGGGGGGGGTCGGCCTCTTCTCCCTGGGAACGGGTGATGGGACATGGGGACATGGCCTCAAGTTGCACCAGGGCAGGTTTAGGCTAGACATTAGGAAAAACTTCTTCACCGAAAGGGTTGTTAGGCTCTGGAATGGGCTGCCCAGGGAGGTGGTCAAGTCCTCGTGCCTGGAGGTATTTAAAAGAAGGAGAGATGAGGTGCTTAGGGCCATGGTTTAGTGGTGGGATGGCAGTGCTAGGTTAACGGTTGGACTCAATGATCTTAAAGGTCTTTTCCAACCAAAGCTATTCTATAAGTCTATGATTCATTTTCTTTTGTTTAAGCATTGTTGACTGTTCGCTGTCAGCCCAGGAGAAGCCACTCTCCATGGGTAAACGGGTGGGACCCTCTTCTGTTTGGCACGTGAGCTTCCACTGAAGGCTCAAGCGCAGGCCCCTGCCCCTGAGCAGCATCTGCGCCTTTCCTGACGATGCCTTTACCAAAGCACCATCGTGAGCGTTTAGCCAGCCCGCGCCACGGGAAGCGATACACAAACCAGAGCGAGCCCGACCAAAATCTGAAAGTTATTTCTGAGTAGAGTTTTCACACTGGGAATTGTCCTGGTTTCGGCTGGGATAGAGTTAATTTTCTTCACAGAAGCTAGCATAGTGCTGCGCTTTGGATTTAGTGCTAGAAGAATGTTGGTAACACGCTGATGTTTTTAGTTGTTGCCAAGCAGTGCTCAGACTGCTCAAGGACTTTTTGAGCTTCTCCTGCTCGGCCAGGTGCATAAAAAGCTGGGAGTACAGCACAGCTAGGACCCAAACTGTCCAAAGAGCTATTCCATACCATATAACGTCATGCTCGGGGGGGGGTTGGTGGATCGGTCGGTCGCGGGGGGAGTGATCGCTGCTCGGGTACTGATCGCTGCTCGGGACGGGCTGGGCATCGGTCGGTGGGTGGTGAGCGATTGCATTGTGCATCATTCGTTTTGTATATTCTGTATATTTTGTTACCATTCTCATTATCACTATTATTATTATTTTCTCTTATTAAACTGTCTTTATCTCAGCCCTCGGCTCTAACCTTTTTCTCCTTCCCGATTCTCTCCCCCATCCCACTGAGGGAGGGGGGGGAGTGAGCGAGCGGCTGCGTGGTGCTGAGTTGCCAGCCGGGTTAAACCACGACAGAATCTACCGTAACTCTATTTATTGCTAAACGAGTTCTATGTGAAAATGGGCGTTATGAGGTGCAGACAGTGTCCCGGACTGTAAGAAAGGACTCCCCGATCTTCCAGAAAAACAACGCCGCCGCCCCCCCCCACCCCCTTCCTCCTCCAAGAACAACTTAACTGTAACTCGGGAATGAAAAGGAGTTACTGGAGGCGTGCGGAACTGCGCGTTACCTCTCCGAACACCTGGCTTATTTCAGGTGAGGTGACGAAATCCCCGCTTTCGCCGATGCCGCCGCGGCGCGTGTAGTAACCCTGCGGGGGGGAGAGGAGCCGGGGGCCCGGTGAGCGCCACGGCGGGGCCGCCGCAGGGCCGGCTGCGACACCGCGGGCTGCGGGTGCTGAGGCACAGCGCCCCCCGGCCCCCGCCCGCACCTGGCCAGGGTTGGTGAGCGCCTCCCGCATGTACTCGGCCACCGTCACCGGCCCGGTGGCCCGCAGCTTGAGCAGCAGGTGCCGCAGCATGGGGGTGGCCCGGCTGGGCCCCTCGGCCTCCGGCCGGCCCCCCGCGCCCGAGGAAGGCCGCGCCGCCGCCGGAGCTGTGGGGAGAGGAGACGGGGTGGGCGGGTGTCGGCCGGGCGGCTCGGGCCCCGCCACTCCGCGGGGAGAGGGCAAAGGCGGCGTTACCGTGCTGACGCGGGAGGCGGCGGTGGCCGCCGGGGCCCAGGACGGCGGCGAGGAGCGCACGGCGCACGGACATGGCGACCATGGCACCGGCGCCCGCTCCTCCACTTCCTGCACCCCGGGTCCTGGCCGCTTGGTAGCCGCGCTGTGTCCCGCCGCCTGCGTGAGGACGGGCCACGGGCTACGCGTCTCCGGGGACGGACGAAGAACAGAGGAGTTTGTCTGAGATGCCCCTCGCCGCTCTGCCCTCCCCTTCCCCCCTTCGGCAAGGTCCGGGAGCGCCCTCCCCACTCCTTGCAGGACCTGCGGGGCCGGAAGCGCGCGCCGCGCATGCGCGCAGGAGCTTCCGGCGAGCAGCGATGGCGGCGCTGTGGGACTTCGGCGTGAGGGAGCCGAAGGGGGCGGGCGGCGACAGCGGCGAGGAGGAGGACGATGAAGAAGGCGAAGAAGGAGATGGCGAAGGGTTCACGCTGGAGGAGGTGCTGCGCCTCGGCGGCACCAAGGTAAAGGGCGGGGGAAGGGAGGGAGCGGGAGCACGTGGCGGCCGGACCGGGCCCTGTGGGACGCGGGGGGAGGCCGTTGGGAGGCCGTTGGGAGGCCGTTGGGGGCCGTTGGGGGGCCGTTGGGGGCCGTTGGGGGGCCGTTGGGGGCCGTTGGGGGCCGTTGGGGGGCCGTTGGGGGGCCATTGGGAGAGCGCGCGGCCTGGCGCCGGGTCCGCCTGTAACGGCCGCGCGCTGCCGCCCGCAGCAAGATTACCTGATGCTGTGCGCCGTGGACGAGGCGGAGGAGGTGGTGGACGGCGGCAAGAAGGACGCGATCGACGACCTGAAGGAAGGAGAGCTAGAGGCGTTCGTCAGCTCCCTGGGGCTCAGCAAATATGCAAAGAGTTGCCTGGTGGTGGAGGAGGAGGAGGAGGAGGAGGAGGACGGCAGCAGCGGTGTCAGTGAGGAGAAAGAGAAGCCCCCAAAGAAAGAGAAAAGCAAGAAAACCACTACCCCTCCTTTGTTGGAAGGAAAAAAGGAAAAAAGAGTCAAGGAAAAGGCAAGCGGTGTGAAAGACAGCAAGAAAAAGCAAGCTGGTGGCGATCAGAACCAGCACCTTTCTGCAAAGAAAGAGAGGCTGGAAGAAGATTTTGAATTCCATGCCAGGCAAGTGATACTGGTCAAACCAGAGGGCAAATGGTATGATCTAGAATACACCAATGAATTCTCTTCAGAGCCACAAAATCAGACGCTTCTGTCCAAGTATAAGGCCTTGGCCCAAAAGCTGTACCATCACGAGACAGATCTGTACAAGAATAAGACAGATTATCAGAAGGGGGCCTCTTCGGCATGGATGAAAACTGTTGTGTCATCGGGTACCCTGGCTGACAGGATGGCAGCGATGACCCTTCTCATTCAGGACAGTGCTGTCCACAGTCTCCAGTTTGTTGAGAACTTGGTAAACCTCATAAAGAAAAAGGGTAGCAGGCATCAGAGCCTTATGGCTTTGGATACATTCAAGGAGCTTCTCATTTCAGATCTCTTACCAGACAATCGAAAATTGTGGTCTTTCTCGCAGCGACCATTTAACAACATAGAGAAGATGTCGAGTGGCAACAGGGATTCGAGAGACCGGCGGTTGATACTGTGGTACTTTGAGCATCACCTGAAACTGCAGGTGGCAGAGTTTGTGCAAGCATTAGAAACACTGAGTCATGACTCCCTGATGGCACCAAAATCCCGAGCGCTGGCAGTTGCCCATGAGCTTCTCTGTAACAAGCCTGAGCAAGAGAAAGTTCTGCTTGTTCAGCTGGTAAATAAACTGGGGGACCCTCAGAACAAAGTCGCCACCAAAGCCTCTTATCTTTTAGAGATGTTACTTCACAAGCATCCGAATATGAAGGGAGTAGTGTGCAGTGAGGTGGAGAGGCTTTTGTACCGGTCAAACATTAATGTGAAAACTCAGTATTATGCCATTTGCTTTCTAAATCAGATAGTCCTCAGTCATGAAGAAAGTGCATTGGCTAACAAACTGATAACTTTGTACTTTTGCTTTTTTCGGAACTGTATTAAGAAAAAAGATATTGAATCCAAAATGCTCAGTGCTCTTCTTTGTGGGGTAAACAGAGCTTACCCTTATGCTGACACTGGTGATGAGAAAGTGAAAGAACAAATGGACACGTTGTTTAAAGTTCTGCATCTTGTCAACTTTGGTACCAGTGTCCAGGCCCTGATGTTACTGTTTCAAGTGATGGACTCTCAGCAGACTGTGTCGGATAGGTACTACGCAGCACTGTACAAGTAAGTGACAGATACGCATTTTTTATATAAATTTCATTTTATGAGATAGTAACCATTAATTTAAAGTTGTAGAGACACTTATTTTGCTTTTATGATCGTGCAAGTTTTGCGTCTCATTGGCTAAAAATGTCTGATGTTTTGTACGAGCTAGAAGAAAAAGCATGTGATTTATTTGACTTAACGTGGGGATAAAACAAATGGTAGTGGTAGGTCCTGAGAATGCAGCGTACGCATTTCATCCTTTGCACTGTTTTCTGGTGGCATGTTTTAATTCCAGATGTTATTTGAAACAAATAGGTAACTACTACTGAAATCACTTTTACAGGTACTGTGTACAGTACACGTAACAGCCTAAAATCTTGTTTCCTTTTTTCATGGCGGTGTGGGAGGATGTTATGTTAACAAATTCTTCAGTTGATTTAATTTGTGTAGTTGGAAAGCCTCATATTATAAAGTATCTCTCTTTTGTCCCAGCTGGTTGTTTAGACTCTTTGTAGGATCCTTACAGGCTTCTGTTTAGTAGGCCAGAGGGAAGTTGCTGATTTTTTTAATAAGGGAACTCAATTTCCCCCAGAACATGCAATGTATTTAGGGGTCTTTGTGTGCCTGGCAGCCTGGAAAGAAAGTGGAGTGGAAAATGAATTTGCCAACACTTATATCTGGTCTGGTCTGATTGTGAAGCACACCGATTGCTG
This sequence comes from Gorsachius magnificus, assembly GCA_034008185.1. Lineage (NCBI taxonomy): Eukaryota > Metazoa > Chordata > Aves > Pelecaniformes > Ardeidae > Gorsachius > Gorsachius magnificus. Next base: position 7,546,060 of record CM067083.1, on the reverse strand, counting down.
ACCATTTTCTATTTTTTTTGAACATCTGAATAAATCAGATTAGTATCTCACTTTGAACATCGCAAATTTTGAAACCATTTTCAGCTGAACTCAGTTTCTTTATATTTTGATACAGGTTTTTTTGTTTACTGATACAGGGGTTTTTTTAAGTCTTCAGTGTCTTGTATACCTAGAAATATTACACAGCTGTTAACAGTTCAGGGTTGATCACAGTGGTTTTCAGTACTGGGGAACAAGCTTTCGCTGGTCTTCTAGATGGCACTCTGAAAAATGTGGGTGATTGTTGTTAATAGCAATTGTTCTCCTATGTGCATTATGACAATCAGCAATATTTTTTCCTGTGTTTTCTACAGGAAGCTTCTAGATCCTGCTTTAGCAACCTGCTCAAAGCCATCCATGTTTCTTAATCTTGTGTATAAATCTCTGAAGGCAGATGTAGTCTTACGGCGCGTGAAGGCCTTTGTGAAGAGGTTACTTCAAGTCACTTGTGGACAAATGCCACCCTTCATTTGCGGAACCCTGTACCTTCTGTCTGAGCTTCTGAAAGTAAAACCAGAGTTAAGGGTCCAGTTACAGGATCATGTGGTATGAGATGATTTCTTTATCTTGTTGTTTTTTTCAATAAGAGATATTTTCATAAGCACCTTTTCCCTAACCTGTTTATTAGTAACCTGAGGGTTTGCTAATGTGTTATGTTACAGGAGAACGTACTTGAACAGTTATAACTACATTAAAATCTGCATAGGTGATGGTATTTTAAGCATTCTGGTGGGTCCTGTGGGCTTCATTTGTGGAGAGAGGATTAAAAAACATGGCCTGTTTATTTCTTCCGTCTGCAGTCTCTGAAGTATAGCTAGGCAGGACTGGATTTTTTTTTTTTTTTTTTCTTTCTTCAGGTGGGGAGGGACCATTACACTTGTGTGATGTAAACTGTAAAGTTCAATTTTAAGTCCTGTATGAAGGCTAACAATCTGTATTGTTTAAAAATTGGCTGTCATTTGTTTATATTTTTGTAAGTGGCTTCTTAAGAACTATATGCATGTTTTTTCTAATAAATCAGAATAAAACTAGAAAGGGAAAGTTGTTTGCTAGCATTTTTTGTTGTTTAGGAGTCAGATGATGAAGAGTGCTTTAAGGATCAAGAAGAGACTGAGGGCGATGAGGAAAAGTTCATGGATGCAGACAAAGAAGTAGAAGGTGAAGAGAGAAGCACAATGGAAAATTCTGCTAAAACAAACAATTCAAATTCAACAGCCTCGTGGGTGCATCATCTGAATATGGGAGGTAAATTAGCAAGAGAATACAGTTCATTTAACTTCTAACATTCCGTAACAGTGATGTGTTGACCAAGACTTGTGGTAAAATTAAGTGATTAAAACATAATTTTTGTTTTTTGGATTGAAGTTTTATTCAAAGCAATCAGTCAGGATAATTTTTCTTTAGCTCAGCAGTGATGAAGAGACTGTATGAATCTGCTAGTGTATTTCACTTTATGCAGTTTATTACATTTGTGCTTAAGCAATAAACAGGCTTGGGATTTTTTTGCTTCTGTGTTCAAACACCTTCAGAGCAACGTAGCCAAGGTCAGGATGTGTAACTGCTCATTCACTTGTGAAGCATGCTAGAACAATTCATCTAGCTTTGAACCTGCTTCTAGTTTCACTCTTTCCTGAGGACCTTTTGGAACAGAGCAGGGGAGCTCTTGGAACAGGAGCTTCCTTGGAAGTATGTAGGAACTCACCTGTGCACCTGATCGTACACTGGGAGAGGGCAGCTGAATATAACCCTTACTTGCTAGTGAATGAATCTGTGGCCTGTCCAGCTAAGAATGATGGGCAGCATTACTGTCATGGTGAAATTAAAATTATGCTCTCATAAAGTTTCCTGAGGAAATTTAAGTTGTTTTCATCTCCTCCACCCCTCAGGCAGGAAGAGTGGAGCTTCATATGATCCTATGCACCGAAGCCCTTTATACTGTGGTGCTGAAAGTACAAGCCTTTGGGAACTGAAGAAGGTAAGGTGTTCTTACGTTGCCAATTACTGTATTTCTTGGTGTAGCCCTTGTATTGAGGGAAGAAAATCACCTTGGTTATTCTTGGAATAGCTACCTGGGTAATATAACAGAAAAGTTAAAGCTGACACATTGTTCAGCTTTCAGCTCGTATATGTTACTTACAATGCTGATATTCTGGAGTAGGGAATAGGAATTTTTCATGGAGACTTGGACAAGAGTAATCTTTTTTTGACTTTTGGATCTTACCTTAGCATCACTAAAGCTTTTTAGTGTTGAATTAAATAAAATTTTAAGTGAGAATATATTTAGTTAATGCAAACAAAAGATGAGAACTTGAAATTCTTCAGTTGTTCAAGGGCAGAGCACGTCAGCCTTGCACTACTACATGTGTCTGCATGTTATTTGGTGACTTAGAATGGTCTTACAACATAGTGGTGTTGTCAGGAGTCTGATAGCGTCAACATAAGTAATGATTGCATTTATTTTTAAAGTAGAAATAAATCAGTAATTCATGTTTTTCAGCTTTCTGAACATTTTCATCCATCTGTGGCCCTATTCGCAAAAACAATTCTAGAAGTAAGTGCTTTTACTAGTCTGTAGCTTTGAAGCTTGATTTTTATGTTAGCTGCCCCTTGCCATTTGAAGGCATACATTATAAAGCCTCCTTGCACTCTACAGGTAACTAGCAGCTTTGCAGCACTGTAGCATATACTCAAATACAAAGCTTTTCATGGAATTGAAGTGTTTTATGTAAAGGGGACTGCTACACAGAAGTAATTAACTCTGTAGAAATGTGGGTATTATGTGATTCTTAAAGCTTTTTTAGAGTTTTGGTCTATCTTTTTATTTAATGTGGGTTTCTTATGTGGGGAACCCTTCTATTGGAACAAATTCTTTTTTAATACTGTTGTGGTATCATGCCAAAAATACTCAGACCTACACAAATACATATTTTAAATATTTATTTTCATTTGAATGTGTGGTATCCGAATACTGCTGAGTATTAACTGCTGTTAGCACAGTTCATCACCGGAACAGAGTGAAGGAGGTATTTTTTAGTGAAGAAAATACTGAAATGCCAAAAATAAGAACATGTGTGGGAGTGTACTAACCGCTCAGGCTCATGTGATGAAGTATCCCCAAGCCTTTATCTTCTCAATATGTGGTTTAATGTTATTCTTGGACTGTTTGAGTCCTCTGTGTTTAGTTGATGTCTTTCTAAAATGAAGACCTTAATGATTTTTGGGCTTTTTCTTCTTTCAGGGAAATCACATTCAGTACTCCGGTGACCCTTTGCAGGATTTCACATTAATGAGATTCTTGGATCGCTTCGTATACAGAAATCCTAAACTCCATAAAGGCAAAGGTGCAAATCTCTCTGTACATCGTAGCGTCTGATCTTGATTATTGATGGTGACCAAACTCTTTTTCTCTCAGATTGCCAAGTAACCCTTTGTGCTTGTCAGGTATTTGGGGTGCAACAAAGGAGTGGGATCAGGCTTCAGGGGCTGCAAGAGAGATGTCTGCAACTTAGAACCAGCTGACAATCACACGCTGCTGCCTCTCACATCCGCAGTGCAGAAATTGCTAACCTGGCAGGAATAAGCAAAGTGATAGGGGAATGTAAAGACTACAGAATGGTTAAGGTTGGAAGGGGCCTCTGGAGGTCATCTGCTCAAGCAGGGCCACCTGGAGCAGGCTGCCCAGGCTGTCCAGATGGCTTTTGAATGTCTCCAAGAATGGAGACTTCACTGCCTCTCTGGGCAACCTCTGCCAGCACACAGTCGCCCTCACAGTGAAGAAGTGTTTCCTGATGTTCAGATGGAGTCTCCTGTGTTTCAGTTTGTCCCCATCACCTCTTGCAGCACTAAAAAGTGCCTGACTCTCTCTTCTTTACCCCCTCCCTTCAGGTATTTATATATATTGATGAGATCCCTCCTGAGCCTTCTCTTCTCCAGGCTCAACAGTCCTAGCTCTCTCAACCTTTCGTCACAGGAGATGCTCCAGTCCCCTCGAACCATCTTTGTGGCCCTTCGCTGCGCTCTTTCCCGTAGTAATGCCATCTCTCTCTTGTGAGCCTGGGGAGCCCAGACTTGGACCCAGTGCTCCATGTGTGGCCTCACCAGTGCTGAGTAGCAGAAGGATCCCTTCCCTCCACCTGCTGGCAATGCTCCTCCTCATGCAGCCCAGGATACTGTCAGCTGCCTTTGCAGCAAGGGCACATTGCTGGCTCACGGTCAACCTTGTGTCCACCAGGACACCCAGGGGCTTCTCTGCCAAGCTGGCTTCCAGACGGGCAGCCCCCGGCACATACTGCTGCATGGCGTTCCTCTTCCCCAGGGGCAGGGCTTTGCACTTCCCCTTGTGGAACTGCATGAGGTTCCTGTCAGCCCATTTCTCCAACCTGTCAAAGTCCCTCTGGATGGCAGCATGACCCACTGCTGTATCCCCACTCTTCCCAGTTTTCTATCAATAGTAGTAAAGTAATTTGTTTCTGATTTATGTTCTGCTACAGAAAACACCAGCAGTGTGGTAATGCAGCCGAAGAAGAAGCAGTTTATGAAAGATATGCAGAATCTTGCAGGTAAGCCAGCCCCTTTTCAGTTAAGATTGTGATGGCTAAAAATTTCTTGGCTGGTTGTTGCAGACGTGTGTCATCTGCACTGTCTATGCTATTTCTGTTAGCAATAAAAGTAAGTCCTGTCCATCAGGAGTGCGGTGGTGGTGCCTGATGTTCAGAATCAGGTCTAATCTTGTAACAGTGTATGGCATCTTCACAGCTGAAGCTTTGGATCCATTGAATCATTTTAAGAACAGATGACATAGAGAAAGTCAGTTACCTCAGCTGTTAGCCTCTTGAGCAGGAAAACACTTTGGCTGCTACTGTAGCACTTGGCTACACACCAGTCTTTTTTTTAAGATCTTTCTTTTCTGTTTTTCCCCCCTAATTGTCAATTGTTTTCCATTGTAGTAATTCTTTTTTCTTAGCTAATGCATGCTGAAGATCATACCTTCCATTTAGTCATCGCATTAAGAAATGTATAACAGCAAAGGACAGAGCTACTGAAAACTGCATGCCTTGGTTTCAGTGCTGTTTTTGCTGTGACCTGCATATGCTTCCTATACCTTCTCTTACACTAAGTTATCTTTTTCCTTCATCCCCCTAAGAGGAAATACACCCTTTGGGTAAAGAGTAGATTTGCAAACTTGTATAAAAAGTTTAGAATGTTGTTACAAATTTGCTTGGAACTGGCAGTGTGACCCCTTAGGGGAAAAAAAGGCTAAAAAAGCCTTGGAATTTATTCTGGCTAATGATATTTCTAGTTAGAAGAGCAATCTGTTAGAGGGACACAAATTTATAAAATACTAACTAAATTTTCTGCTCACAGACATGCCATTCTTATGTCTGGCATCCTAGTTTTACAAATAATGTTTTTTAAAGTTCTTAAAAATATCTAAAATTATATAAAAATCTTTAGAAGTATGCTGATCTAGCAGTAATTAATACAGCACTATTGTGTAGTTAATATGTTTATTTGTTTCCTAGTTATCATATAGCCACTTTTATTCTGCTTATTACGATTGAAAAATGACTTTAAAATCTCAGAAAATGGATTTATGTAATGATTTAAATCACATTAAGCTCTTTCATTAAATTATATGGATTAGTCCATACAATGCCACAGCTGCAGCTATTGTTAGGATTAGCGTTTGGTATCTTTGGCACTGTTATTTTGCTAAGAGTTCCTGCCTCCGGAAAGAGGCTGCCTTTCATCTAGTCCCACTCTTTCCAACAACTAAAAGCAGGATTTGGTGTTAAGAACCAGCAGTTGGAAAATAAGGGTAGACCATCAGTAAAACGTACTGCTTGAGGACAGAAGAGGTACCATCTTCTGTGGTAGAATCTCTGTAACATTCCCAGGGATGTGCTTTCCTCCAGCTCTGGATCTCCTGTGTTGCACAGAGGCTTTAGTTACACAGAGTAGCTGATGTACCTTTACTGATGCATGGGTTTATGGCTATTAAAGTAGGAATTTTTACCTGGAATGCATTTGAAGGTACGGTTTGTTTGTCACATTCTTTATTTTATTCTGAGTTGAAGGAGCAGACTGAGGCATTTAGAATTTGATTTGAGGAATTTAAGTGTTTGACAGATGAAATATTTGGTACAAAAATATGGATATATTAATATGGATACAAAACTCGGCACTTGTTGCATGTCGCTGGTCTCTGCTGAGGCTTAGAGAACTGAGATTGCAAATCCTCTGGTACTGTTCATTTGAAGAATCCTTCTGTGAGTATGCCGATCTGGTTTCAGAAACTTAGACCCTCATCACGTAGAAAATAATATAATCTGTGCCCACTGAGATAATCAGTAGCTCTTTCTCCTTTGACTTACTTCTGAGGTGGAGGAGGGAAGGGGAATGTATGAGGGTAAAAAGGGAACCCGATCAATACCCTCGTCAATGTGCTGTTGCAGTGTCACGATTTGCCTCGGTTCCTCAGAAATGGAGGCAGAGTGAGGCTCGATCCCTTCTTCAGCGTGCCCAGCTGGTGTAGGATCCTGCCTTGCAGCTGCTGACAAGCATTTCTACTCCCCAGGCTGCTAGGCAGAAGCAGTTCCAGTGTTTTAGTGCATGACAGAAAGTTTATCTTATTTCCTGCTTTTTTTTTTTTTCTTTTTTTTTAAATGCATTCCTGCTGTAGGTGATTGCAAAAGCTCCCTTGCTGATACATAAATTAGAACCTGGTTAGGGCTATGCCTCTTAAGTTTTCCATAGGGTCTGCTCACATGTAAGTATCAGTATATAGCCTGTGGACTGTTAGTTTGAAGAGGTTTTGAGATGAGCTCCACTTTATTAAACATGTGGCACTGGCTATCTGCGTACTTCTGTCTATGCATGCTGTTTAACCTTTTAAAAGAATAACAGTCATTTCAACTTGAGGTAAAATCAGTTCTTTTTTTGGTTTTGCAGTCAATAGTAAGGAATTCCGTGCCAAAGATGAAAGCAAAATCCCAGTGGATGAAGTGTTTTTCCACAGGTAATGGAACACATGTGAACATTGATTTTAAGTGCTGTTTTTTAATGCAATGCCATCAAACCCCATTACATTTAATATTCTCTGATAGTCCAGGTGTTTGCAAAACTTGATTAATTTGAGTGACTTGGGATGATAGTACTTTCCTTAGAATGTAATATCAACATTTGTCAAAAGTGCTTGTGAAAGAATATCACTTATGAACAAAGGCAGTCAGTGCCTGTAGTCTAAAATTAAGTAAGTTGGCATTGTAATAAGGAAGCCTTAAACAATGGGTAATGATGAATGTCTTTTGAGTTGTAATTCTTATGCGTTACAAGTATATTTTTAAAAAATTGAATATACCTTGTTTATGTTCTTAGCATCAAAGCTTATTGGAATGGAACAATTCAAAAAAAGTCCGAGGAGCTAGTTTTCTCTGTATTTTTTTTCATTATTCATAGTTATTTCCATTTAGTTGGCTCTCCTTTCAGATTTTGATATAAAAATGCAGCTCTAACACTAAAATTGAAGCAATACGTATTTGGCAAAGATTTATTCTTAATAGTAACAGAATACTGGTTACCTGTGAGCGTCTCCTTAGGATATCAGTGTTTGAATTAAGTTAATTTATTTTGTTTAATTCACTTTGGGTTTTCTTTTGTTTAATATATTCATTGCTGTAAGAGCTTTTAAAATTTTTTGAAGTATCAGGTTAATGGAATTTACTAATTTTAATCAATATTATAATATTGAGGAATACAATATTAATAAATAAAATTGAGATTAAACAAAAGCAGCTTAAAAACATGCCCCTGTCTGAAAAGTTAACAGCATTGTTACATTGAAGATGACTGAAACTGAAATTACACATTTAAAGTCTTCCATACGAAGTGCTGTACCCTTTTGCTCTTTTATATGATCAAAATTGCCTTCTGTGTTCGATGGTTCTTTAATATGAAATGAAGGAGAGAAAGTGGTTTAGGATGGCTGACAGAAGGTAAAACTAAGCACACAAAAGAAGGGGGCTACAGGGGAAAATTTAACAAATCTCTTTTATATATTCCCCCCCCAATTAGATTCAAGTTGAATTTGATCCTTTCTTCCTTATCAGTATAAAGCAGATTTTCACATCTTTCTTGTGCCCTTTTATAAATTCATTATGTTCAAAATAATTTCTGGCACCTTTGGCTGTGAAATTTCTGTTTTAAATCTTACAGTAGTGGCTTACTCTCTGAAAAACAAAGAAAATACAAATCTCTGATCTGAAATATGTTTGAAACTGGCAACATAGATGTGAAACAATCTGCAGGTTGTTTTTAAAAAAAAACAAAACTTGTCATAAAGATCATCACCTGTAACTTTGTGTCTGAGAGCAATATATTATTTCAGATTTTATTCAAAGTTCGATAAGAGGAGAGAGAAACAAAAGCGTCAGGATGATGAAGAAAGTGTGGAAGATGTAGATGATGATGAATTTGAAAGAGCATTGGGTAATGTTCTGTTTTTCCTTGCAGTGACTATCCCAATATTTCCTGCTTTTGCAAATTATTAATTTATCCTTTTTGTAGTTTATATTGTATAAAAAAGCCAGATACAGGAATATGGAGGGGGAAGAAAACTGGCTTTCCAGTTCCCATTCTGTGCTACTACAGGCAGCAGTTCAGACTACCCATCACAGAAGGCATCTTGTAAGATGTATTGTAAGACTATCCATCTTACGGCCGTCTTGTAACAGCGGACTTGCTCTCGCTACTCCAGTGGTGCCCAGCTCGTTCGAATGGTTGGAAATTGTCTGATTTGGAACATAAGCTCATGAGTGGCAGTTCATGCCTTTTTGTTCTTTTCCTAACGTAGTCTGAAGGTTAAGTAACTTTTTCTAACAGCATGTAATATTTCCTTCTATTTTTTATTTACTGCTTGGCCTTTTTCAATCTTCCTTACAGTTTTTTCTCATCGTTCCTAACATCTTTCATGAGGTTATTTGTTCAGTTAGGTCCTTGGCAAGCTTCTGCAGTAATCTTAGCCCTTCCTGTAGCATGTGCTTTGTTTGCTTTGGAATTAGTGTATGATTTGTTCCAGAATCTAAATTTTTTAGTGTACCATAAAATGTCCATAACCTTATGAATTAATATTCTACTCGTACAATAATACATGTATTTGAAAAAAAAAAAGAAGAAATCCAGTTAGCTCTCCATAGCTGTTTTGTACAGTATTTTTAGAGAATTCTGAACTCCTATAGCAGGATTCTTCCTTAGTGACGCAATTAGTATGGTCTTAGTTATGACAAGAATCTGTTACTAATTGCATTTGTCATTTTACTGTTAGTATCTCTAATAAGTTGACTGTCTCTGAGAATTTGCTTCATAAATTCAGAAGCTTAAATTAAGGGTCCTCTAATGTTACTGTTTACTCTTTGAAACAGAACAGTTGTAATTTTTCAGATTTTGTTTTTACCTACTATTTTATAAAGCAATTTGTTCCTAAGTGAATCTGATGATAGGAGCTTTCATCTTCTAGACTGCTTGCTTTTCTGTCAAAAATTATAGTGAACAATTCTAATCTGAAAATTAACATACAGATTAGCTGGCAGGACACTTGCTTGGGGTATCTTAATTGAGTCTTTGTTCTCTCTGACTTGGAGCAAGTGCTTGAGGCTTGTGATATCGCACCTGCCACTAAGTTTGAATCGCCAGGCAATTGTGTGTCCCTTTGTGTCTGTCTGCTTCCCATATCATCTAGTTCTGGCCAGAAGCTACAACCTGGATAAAAGAAAACTTTAATTATTTTTCAAAGAAAAGTATTTTTTTTTTTAAAAAGTCCAGTTAGCTTTAGGTAAATTCTGTGGAGTATTTTTCTATAGGAGTATGAACCCTTTGGTATCGGGGCCCTTTGTTGCTGATGCAGATTATGTAAGCTGTTCAGGAAAATGATACCTGCAAATAGTGTATTTTGCAATGACTTCATATTTCTTTGTTTGACTTTGTTTTGTAGTAATAAACAATTTTTTTCCCCCTAGATACATTTGAAGCTGCTGATAATGCCATTGACGTTGGCCAGGATGACCTTGACTTCGCTGGGTAAGACTTTAAATTGGTTCTTTCATCTTTTGCTTTAATATCTAGATAGAGTTCTACTCTGCAAAATTGGACAGACCTTTTTCAGAAGGACTCAGAATATCATCTTACAAAGGCGATAGCAGCTGAACGCTGGGTAATGCTGCTTTTCTGTGTGTCCCATAATGGAGCAGCGTGATCCTGTGGTGCTTACAGTCTGCTGGCTTGACATGCGAGACCTGTACTATTTTTTTTATGCAATGCAGTGACCTGGTAAGCAGGGTAAAATTTTACTTGTTTTTCGTTGTCTCAGGTTTCTGTTTGAGAATTACCAAGTACAAAAGCACACAGAATGAGGCATAATGCTACTGCTGCTGTAAGGACTGGTTGTAACTGGACCTAACGCAGTAAATAAACTTTGTGGAATCCAGAATCGCAGAGCTCAGTTCTCAGGAAGGCAGCAGTTCCATTAATCATACAATCATTTAGGTTGGAAAAGACCTCTAAGACCACAGAGTCCAACTGTGAATGCTTAAGTAGTCTCTTTTTTACTTAGACTATCTGCAATACAGCTTTCAAATTAGCACAGAAACTCTTTCTTGAGGTGAAAGGAGAATTAAAGATGAAACTTCTAGTGAAACCTGAATATTTTTGTGATCTAGACTGGTGTGAGTAAAAAATGGCAGAGAGGAGACAAAACCCAAGTAACCATCTAGTGCACACAGAACCATGTTTGTATTATTTCTTAATTTAGTAGAATTCCTAGGGATACCAGCAGTTTGTGTTTTACAGAAAAGACTTTCTGAAAACACGTGGGAGATAACAGAAATGTCAGCTTCAGTATTTTAACTTCAGAATAGGATTCTGTCCAGAACTTCTTAAAATGACTGACGTTTATGATAGTTCCGTAGGCTGATATGGAAAACATATCTCAGCGCGTAGTACGTGTTTCTTAGGTCTCAGCCTACATTTACAGTAGTTTGCAGTGAGGTTGAACTTTTCTGACATAGTGTTTGGTGGTAGATTGGTGTTACCTGGATGCAAACAGGATTTTGCCAGGTGAAGTGCTAAGCTTCTTACTTTTTTTTTTTTTTTCTTTTAGTAATATAAAAAAGAAAACCAGCAGTGGTAAGAAAGGACAAAGAAGTGAGGAATCCAGTGCTGACTGGGAGGATTCTGATGATGAAGATGAATTCAGTGATCTGGATGATGAGGAAGTCTCCTTAGGAAGTATGGAGGAAGACTTTGGAGAAGATATGGATGAAGAGGGAGGCGTATTTATGGATGTGTCTGATGATGATAACAGCCTAGGTAAAGTAACATTTATTATCAAAAAACAAGATGAAAAAGCTTTAAAAATAGGTTATCTAATATGTGATTACATACATAAATTCAGATTTAGTTACCTAGGTGTGGGATGTTTGGCTTTTAAGTGGTGGGACGTTTGGCTTTTAAGTAAGGAAGTGACAACAAGTCCTTCTCTGGACAATGAAGAAGGAAAAAAACATGAACGAAACGTAACAGAAGTAGCTTTATACACAAATAACTGGCAGCAGTAGGCAGAAATATTAAAATATCTCAAAAAGAAAAGTAAAATATTGGTACTAAGTAATTTTTTAATCTCTTTAGACGTAGTTAATGTTGATTTTTTTTTTAGATGAGGTAACTTTTATTTAAATTGCTGCCTGATAAGTCACAGCTTACTCTTAATACAGCTATGCACCCAAATTTTTATTTCCACTGTAATAATAACTGATCACTGCACCTGCATAGGTTTCCTATATTTTCAACTGAAAAGCAGAGTTTACACAGTATACACCTTATGTGGCTGGAAAAGCACAGATTAATGGAGTAGTTCAACTAATAACTTAAGGTCACAGGAAGATAATTGAGGGTAGGGAAGGTAAATGATTCATACAGCTGTTGACATATTAATCTTTCATGAGATTATTATCTCACCAAACTTACCAAGCAGGCGCTCCAGGTTTACATAACACCTGCTTTTAGCCTTCATATTTTATGTAGTTTAGTATCATATTTAATTCCATTTTGGTGCTGTGGGGAAAAAAAAAAGCATAAAGAATGGCACGCCACTGACTGATTTTTAATTGTTTGGGTTGAAGAAATCACAGATTGGTTGCGCGTGCTGTGTTCTTAACTTTTTTACAGTAAAGACTCGGGCCATTGTGACAAATATGCCTAAAAAGAAATTTTAGTCTCTGCTGTGCTTTAAATACATGTACGTGGTGCAAGAATGAGGGATTCACGTGTTTTGTGTTTTTGTTTTTTTTTTTTTCTTTTTCTGTCAGACCCGAACAATGACAAGCAGTTGAAGTCTGTCAGTAAAAAGGGCAAGAGGAAGAAAGACATGAATTTTGTGGGATCGCTTGAAGGTAAGGAAACACTGCCGTGAAACGTGCCCCTCACTACAAGAAAGATGTTGCCTTGCTGGAACATGTCCAGAGGAGAGCAACCAAGCTGGTGAGGGGTCTGGAGCACAAGTCATACGAGGAGCGGCTGAGGGAACTGGGGTTGTTTAGTCTGGAGCAGAGGAGGCTGAGGGGAGACCTGATCGCCCTTACAACTGCCTAAAAGGAGGCTGTAGTGAGGTGGGGGTCGGCCTCTTCTCCCTGGTAACAGACGATAGGACGAGAGGGAATGGCTTGAAGCTGCGCCAGGGCAGGTTTAGGTTGGACATTAGGAAAAACTTCTTCACCGAAAGGGTTGTCAGGCTCTGGAATGGGCTGCCCAGGGAGGTGGTGGAGTCCTCATCCCTGGAGGTCTTTAAAAGAAGGATAGATGAGGTGCTTAGGGACATGGTTTAGTGGTGGGATGGCAGTGCTAGGTTAACGGTTGGACTCGATGATCTTAAAGGTCTTTTCCAACCGAGGTGATTCTATGATTCTATTCTATGATTCTATGATTTCCACCTGAGAAGGCTTAATACAAATACAGTCTGGAAAACTTTGGAATTGGAGGGTTTTAGTACAGTAGATTATCTACACTTTTGTATCTGGGTTCAGATTTGAATAAACTGTAAATGAAAAGGAGGTTGTCCTCCAACAAGTGTGGCCTAATTCAGAGTGACAGTCTGCTGTTGAAGGACTGGGAATTGAAGGAGGAGCTTTTGAAGGAAGGATGGAGTTGTACTGGAGGTTTGTACATCTATTGCTAATGCCTCATGCACAGATTTGTGCTATTTAGTTCTTAGTTGGAAAGAACTTTTTCCTTTTTTGTTTTTTTAGGGGAGGTGGAGAATAAAGGTTTCTAACACAGCTATTTTAGATGGTATCAGTAAATAAATCTTAAAAAAAAAATTAAAATATGGTAACACTTTATTTTTGTGTCTTTGTGAACTTAAAATTCTGTCTTGTAAGAATCATACTTTTTGTTTGAAGGATCCAACCGAGGAAAGAAGAGAAAACTCAAAGATGCCAGTATACTGGCATCTGCAGAAGAGGTGAGTTTGATCAGTGCTTAGCAAAAAGTGATCAAGCATTTTACCTGTTTCTTTGTAATAAAATACTAAAATTTCTCTCTTTAAAGTTTGGCTACCTGCTGGATGAAAATGCTGGGTCTAAGTTTGACAATATCGGAATGAATGCCATGGCCAACAGAGATAATGCAAGTAAGTACATGCTGCAGATAGTTGTAATGCTGATTTACTTCTTTCTCTTCAGATTCTGTACCTAAAAAGACGTACCTTCTTTAACCGAAATACACACACAGTCAGAAATCATGCAGTAGGGACAGCAGCTCAACGTCAGTAAGACATGATTTAGTTTTCATCAGTTAGGAGAGATGCCCAGTGCTAATACGAACTGTGACTGATGGAGTCAATAAAGCTTCAGAAGAGAGGAAGAGGCTCTGGTGTGGCCCTTTCCCACTGTAAATAAGGACGGGCAGTGTGCTGTTTGTCAAGCGCTAATGGGAATTTTGCTCTGATAGAGTGTCCTGGATTCCCATGAAGGGAAGGCGTGAGGCATGGCTGTCTTTACCTACCTACCAGAGTATTTCCTTGCAGTATTGGTGAGGCGAAAGTAGCTTCCCAGAAATAATTCTAATTAATTAAACGTGTACATACTGACTGGATAACCAGTCCTTTGTAGAGCTTTTGTGAGTCTTGCTGGTGTCACCTGAAGAATGTTAACAGCAGCACTCAAACGCTGTGTACTCTTATCACAAGCCTGTCTAGCTTTAGTAAAATACAACACAGTGGCAAGAGTGGTCTTAAACTCTGTATATTTTGTGAAATGAAAAAACCAAAACTTTCTCTGGTGTCAAAAAAAAAAAATTGGCAGCTTGCACTTTATTAACATCTATAAATACAGTAGCCAAGTTTCAACTTTTACATATTGGTCAGAGGTATCCATTGGCAATTATGTCTCACTTTCCCTCTTACAGACATCAAACAGATCCAGTGGGAAATAGAGCGTGACAAGTGGCTTCACAATAGGGATGTGAAAAGCATCATCAAAAAGAAGAAACAGTTCAGGCACAGAGGACTGAAAAACAAGTACAAAGGCAGGAAATCAAAAAGATGAACTGGATGTTTTAATGTGGACATTTTTACAATAATTATTCTAAAATAATGTTTTAATTAATCACACATCTTTCTTACTTCAGTTCTTGCTGCTTAACCATGTCATTTGGTCATGCTCCCTTATGCCATGAATTCCAGACCACTCATTGGATTTGTAATACACTGAAAAATAGGAAAATCCGTGTCAGCTCTAAGTCAGGCATGTCTGAAGGTGAGCCATTCTGTGGCTGGTTTTGTGGGATGCGTAGTCCTCCAGTTCTGAGGACTCTATCCACAGTCTGACACTCCAGCCACGCCTATGCATAACAATAAACACTTCTGCAGTATCTCCTGGGGTAAGCTTTAAGCAATAATAAAATCGGTTTTATACTAAGATGCAACGGAAGCTCCAGCCATCCTTCTGAAGCTGACAACTACAAACCTACCTTCCAGAATTGATGGAAACCTCTTCTGCATTGTGTATCGGAAATCTGACAAGAAAGATAAATCACAGTTACTTTACCCAAACATAGTTTAGGATGAATAATAAATGCACTATTTTTCTAACTAGTTAGTCTTACCTAAATTTGTCTGAGCTCCTTAATTACAGCCACCATTAACTAACATCATCTGAATTTACTTTTTTTTCAAATTGTATCACAGACTGTGTTCAGGTTACTCATATGTGCAGCCCTACCATCACAGTGTTTTCTGAGCTTCCTCACAATTCTGATAACCAAATACAAGCTACAGATTCACAGGAAGCTGGATGCCCCTTGTAGACTGACATGCAAATGAAAATTGGGAAGTCTGCTTTGTTTCCTTACGCCACTTCAGGTGTTCACTGAATCCTCCTGTGGACCGCTCTAGCAACCCAGTAGAAAATCATGTAATGATAGCTTTATGCTATTTTAATGATTTACAGCTGCTCATAGAAGGATCTTATCAATGCTAGTACTAGCACAAAGTGGCAAAAGCCTCATTCTGAGTGCACTGAGCTGTCAGATGAGCTCGCTGCACCTTGCAGGCCTACAAGAACTATAGCTTAAGAAAATCTTCTGCAAAGGCATGTAAGAACTAGGACCTAGCGCTGAAAAGGGGGAGAAATGTGAAACCATGAATGCCCAGCACTGAGTTACCAAGCTAGGCCTATAGATTTATTCTCCACATTTTGGTTATATATTGGCTTAAGTGTAACAGCCTGCTAGCATCTGAATCTGGGATAACAAATGCAAACTGATATAGGAAGTTCAGCTTGAACTGGGTGTGAGACCACACTACTGCTGAAATTGGGTGGGCTCGCACCCTCCCAGCCACGGCAGTGGCTGCCTTTTGGCTCCCACTGACCCTGTGGGTAACAGGACCGACTGCCTTTTCCTGCAGGGGCACAGATCTGCCAAACTCCAGAACGCAGATTCAGGGCACTGCTGTGCGGAGCAAATCTCCTTGCAGTAGCGAAGCTGGTGCTTGGCTTACTGTTGTGGTGAGTCGTAAGTCTGAGAGACTCGAGGGACTGAAGCTAAATCAGCTTCAAGACGACGCTGGCTGCCTCATGGCCCCCGGGTCTCTGTCTACCTGGGAAATGTCAAATCAGAGAGCCCCGGACAGAGCCAGGGGAAGGCTCCAGGGGCTGAACGCCAGATGATCTAGCCAAAGACATCCCTTGCAGCGGGGCTGGACTAGGTGACCGTTAGGGATCTCTTCCAACCCAAACTGTTCCATGATTCTGAAACAGGATTGATCAATTCCTGCCTCATTTGCCGACAGCCTCTCCTTTTTAAGTCCCTGCTTGAGCCGACGCTGTTCTTATTAAACCGCACAAGATTCAGCTCAGTTCCTGGTGGTCGCGCCTTTCCGAGGGTTCCCCGCAGCTTTGGTTTCCAAAAGCTGAAATAGCGGCTTGTCCTTGAGGATCCGCCTAACAAGCGACTACCGTGTATCTACATTAACACAAGCCAAACTACTGACCCCCGACGCTGCAGGTTTTCTTAAAAAAATCCCACACCGCAGCGGTATGAGGCGCTGCGGGCTCCTCAGGCGGCCCCCGCCTGGAGGAGCTCCCCCCGTCCCGGCGGCACTGGCAGCCGCCCCCTCCCCCGGCGGGGTGTGACCCCCCCACCCGCGGCCGCCCCGCCGCACCTTGGCTGCGATCCATGGCACGGTAAAGCAGGAGGGCGCCGAGCAGCCCCGCCGCCTCCAGCAGCAGCAGCTCGCGGGCGCCCGCCGGGCCCCCCCCGGCGCGCGCCCGCCAGCGGCCGCGGCTGCTGCCCAGGCGCAAACCTGCGGCCCGGTGGCAGGCAGGCGGGGGCGTCTCGGCAACCCGCGGCGCCCTTCCCCGCTCCGCTGCCGCCTGGGCAAGCCCCGGAGGGGCCGTTGCGTAGCACGGTGATGGCGATGGGGGCGGGGGGCTGTCCTGGGCCGCTGCCGCGCCCCCTCGGCCCTCCCCTCTGGCTGCTGCCAGCGGGTCCCACTCGCCACCAGCTCTCTGATGGGTGGACTGTCGGGTGGCTAAGGAACTGGCCGATGGTCGCATCCAGAGGGTAGTGGTCAACAGCTTCATGTCCGGATGGAGACTGGTGACGAGTGGTGTCCCTCAGGGGTCCGTACTGGGACCGGTGCTGTTTAATATATTCATCAATGACATAGACAGCGAGATCGAGTGCACCCTCAGCAAGTTTGCAGATGACACCAAGCTGAGTGGTGCGGTTGACACGCCAGAAGGGCGGGATGTCATCCAGAGAGACCTGGACAGGCTGGAGAGGTGGGCCTGTGTGAACCTCATGCGGTTCAACAAGGCCAAGTGCAAGGTCATGCACCTGGGTCGGGGTAACCCCCGGTATCAGTACAGGCTGGGGGAAGAAAGGGTCGAGAGCAGCCCTGCCCAGAGGGACTTGGGGGTGCTGGTGGATGAAAAGCTGGACATGAGCTGGCAATGTGCGCTGGCAGCCCAGAAGCCACCCCTACCCTGGGCTGCATCAGGAGAAGCGTGGCCAGCAGGTCAAGGGAGGGGATTCTGCCCCTCTGCTCTGCTCTGGTGAGACCTCACCTGGAGCCCTGCGTCCAGCTCTGGAGCCCTCAGCACAAGAAGGACATGGACCTGTTGGAGCGGGTCCAGAGGAGGGCTACTAAAATGATCCGAGGGCTGGAGCACCTCTCCTATGAGGACAGGCTGAGGGAGTTGGGCTTGTTCAGCCTGGAGAAGAGAAGGCTGCGGGGAGACCTGATTACGGCCTTTCAGTACCTAAAGGGGGCCTATAGGAAAGATGGGGAAATCTTTTCAGTAGGGCCAGCTGTGACAGGACAAGGGGTAATGGCTTTAAACTGAAGCAGGGTAGGTTTAGACTGGATATAAGGAGGAAATTCTTTCCAATGAGGGTGGTGAAACACTGGAACGGGTTGCCCAGAGAGGTGGTGGAGGCCCCATCCCTGGGAACATTCCAGGCCAGGTTGGACGGGGCTGTGAGCAACCTGATGTGGTTAGTGGTGTCCCTGCTCACTGCAGGGGGGTTGGGCTGGATGGGCTCTGGGGGTCCCTTCCAACCCAAAACATCCTATGATTCTATGATTCTCCCTGCTGCCCAGGCACCCACTGTCCTCACCTCGGTGTTTCAGCCGTGGGCTGGCAGCACGCATGCCGGCCCCAGCTGAGAGGCCAGGCCAGGCCAGGCCATACCTTGCTGCCTCACGCTGAAGCTCTTGGGCAGGTGCCCGCTGTTAGGCAAGGGGGCAGGGCTGCACTTCAGCGCTGCTCTGCTGCTCTTTCACCTGGTGGGAGAGCTGCTCTGCTCCTCCTGGGAGTCAGCACCAGTCTGTCTGTGTTTCATGGAATCATGGAATCATTTAGGTTGGAAAAGAACCATAAGATCAAGCTCAACTGTAAACCTAATTCTGCCAAGTTCCCCACTAAACCACATCTCTGCATCTTTTAAATGCCACCAGGGGTGGGGACTCAGCCAGTTTACTGGGCAGCCCATTCCAATCCTACATAAACCTTTTGGTGAGGAAATTTTTCCTAATACCTTGTCTAAACCTCCCCTGGCAGAACTTGAGGCCATTTCCTCTTGTCCTACCGCTTGTTACTTGGGAGAAGAGACCAACACCTGCCTGGCTACCCTCTCCTTTCAGGCAGTTGTAGAGGGTGATAAGGTCTCCCCCCTCAGCCTCCTCTTCTCCAGGCTACACAACCCCAGTTCCCTCAGCCACTCTTCACAAGACTGGTGCTCCAGACCCCTCACCAGCTTCATTGCCCTTCTCTGGACACGCTCCAGCACCTCAGTGTCTTTCCTACTAGGGGAAAAGAGCTAGATACGTGAGGCTAATGGCCATTAAAAAGGGATCCTAGTTCTGTTAGGAGGATGTTGAAAAAAACTGTGCCATGCAAGATTTCAGTATTTAATTGTCTTTTTAACATGCAAATGGGCATAAGAGCAGACTAGCTTCCACAGGGGGTATTTAGAACCTAGAATGGCAGCATCCCTTCCCTCTCAGTATTGTTCTTTCTGTTTTATGGTTTCGATTTCATTATTTTCTATTATTCAGTCTCTGTTTCTCTTAACTCATAATATGGGGCTAACTGTCCAAAATAAAATTGGGTTTTTGGGTTTCTTTTCTTTGTGAGTGCTTTTTTTTTTTTTTCCTATTAATGTTATGTAAGATTAGATACAATATTTTGCTGCTCATTCTTACAGGATGATTCATTTTCCAGTTCTTTTTTCCCTGGTGGCTGAGCTTGCAAGTATTACTCGCTCTCAGCAGGATTTCTTACTAAGGTAATTCCTGCTCTGTAGACTATAAGTGGACAGGATCAACCCAGCTTCCATTTCCAGAAAGGTTGGAAGGGAGGACTGAAAGCAACGTATCAAATTTGGGGGAGGGCAGACGTAATGACACTCCACCACTTAAAAATGTCTATTTAAAGGCACTTACTGCATTAGACTAACAGTTTCACACCCCAAAGGTGATAAACATGGCTGAGGATAATAAAGCCTTTGTGGATGAGATAGATAAAGCATTGGCGAAGTCTGAAGGGCTTACCTTGGAGGATCTGCTCTTCTCCTACCGGGGGACCCCGTATCCTGTCACAGTGTGCAGTGCAGAAACGTTCCAAGCTCTGGAGAACCTGGAAGCCAGAAGAGATGATATGGTGCTGGTGTCCTACCCCAAATGCGGTGAATACATTCTAAATTGCTTTCCGTAGTCGACAATACTGTCACTAATTAGCTGACGCAATAAGAAAGAAAACGAATGGATCGTGGTTGTATATTGCATGGGAATATGGAGCATTTCTACTACAACCAGAGGCAGCAGGTGTTTGTCCTGCTTTATCTGAATTAAGCAGTCTGTTGCGCTGCTTTTTAATATGGTTTATGTTTCTGAAAGGAAAAAAAGTTTTAGTGTTCAAAGGTATTTTTCGCTGAAGAAGTGAGAATAAAGTGCATAGTTTTTTATGTATCAGTGGGACAAGACAACCGGTATGATAAACGGTATTCTGAAAATCGTGTTAGTGATGTGATGTAGTGTAGTGTACAAAAGCAATAAAGTTATGCACTAGGCTCTTTACGGTGTAGAAAGTGAGATGGCACAGCATCTTTACTTGCAAAATTGTAAGCTGTTTCTTGGCATTGTTGAGTATCAGCACTGGTTTTTGTTTTGTTACTGAAAAATGGTATTGACTAAGGCATACCAGAAGTCTAAATCTTTTAGTCAGAGGTTTGCAGAAAAGAGGAAAGGTGCAACAGGAGCAATGAAAAAACCCGAGCTGATTTTGATTAGTTTTATTAAATGTCAATTGTGACACGGTTTTGCTAATCTAGGAAATCCCATCCAAGCATATGTTTCTTCTCTGAGACCCAAGCAGCAGACGCTTAGGGTTGTTGGAGAAAATGTGGGTCCAGGGAAGGATATCATTGCACTAGTGTGGTAGTGGATGTGGTCAAGTTGGGCTCTAACCAGAGGGTCCTAAGTCAAGGTCTCATTCAGCACATAGAATTCCTATTGGTTGGCAGGTTCTGATCTGCAAAGAAACTGGGGTGTATTTAGGGGCTTAAGAAGTATGCCTGTAGTGTTTAGGGTGAATTTATAGCAGCTGTGAGACAGGACAGTGAACCAAGAGAATGAGAGGGCAAATAAAAAAGGAGGGAGCTGGCACAGAATGTGAGCTGTGCACTTGTTCTGGCTTGCGCTTTATGGAGACAGCAACAGGCACAACTGAGGACAAGCACTGGCAGTGACACTGAATAGGTGACTCCATCCTTGACCAGGGCAGCAGAGAGAGGCAGACACTTTCTTTGGCAGAATGAACAGAGGTGTTCCTCTGCAAAAGACAGGAAAGCTCCCGTTATTATCTGTCACGGACTGTTTTGTGAATATATTAAAAAGATATTAAGTGCATTGTTGCATGAGTTCTGCCCCCAGTGCTTTCCACATACCAGTTATAAGTGAGCCAGGAAGGTCAAAGTTAAGAAGCTGTTGAGGATCTCGTTAACGGAAACCATTATTTTGTTTACAATCATGTGAGAGCTTTAGTGTTATTTGTCATTTGATGACTGTCTATTATGCTGAATTAAGCCATGTAATGAAAAGGCTCTGAGATCTTATAAAAACTTCTGATATGTTTTATTTTGTTCTCTGGGTTTCTTGGTGCAGGTGTGAACTGGCTTATCCAGATTTTAAGTGATTTGATATTTACAACTATGCAGAGTAAACCTGTAAGCACAGAACTACCATTTATTGAATGTGGAGGTCCAGATAAATATCAGGTTAGTGAAAAGAAACTATTGAACCACTTAAAGTCTGTTGGTTTTGCTCTGCTGCACACATGCCCCCTCCCCCAAAGTTATTAAAATGAAGTCATGCAGCAAGTGAAGGTATTTCTCCTGAGAGGGTCAAAAAGATAATCTTGCATGACTAATGCCTTTTGATTAGGGGCTGTTTCACACAGGCGGCTCTCACAGATCATTGCTGCACACATGTAATAAACCTGTTCTCACTTATGGTTCTGTTTATTTCTAAAGAGGATGAAGCAGATTCCATCTCCACGGATTTTGGCAACACATCTGAATTATGATTGCCTCCCCAGGTCTATTTTCAAGAACAAAGCCAAGGTGGGCTTTTTTCTTTTTCCAAGAACAAGCCTCATCTCTGACAGTACCAACATGCAAGAGTAATCTTGGGACCACATCCTTTTCTTGTGCCCAACCAGCTGCCACTGGCAAGTTGAAGACAGTGGGATGCCTGGGCTGGCTTAGCACCCGCTACAATTTACAGTAACCTTAGGGGTGCTGTAGTTGACATAGACAAGAACAGATCTAGAGGCTGTTGCAGTGCTCAGAAATAGCTGGTGTCACGCTTTCATTTTTTATACTACTCTTTCCTGTGCACGATCGTGGTAGGAATTAACGTGGCAGCAGTATCTCTGGGACATTGGCTGTCTCCTTGCAAAGAGTCACACTGTTAAAACTTTAATATTTTTTGTGCTTGGTCATTGAACAATGCTGGATACATGGCACTTAGGAGATGTACCACAGGTGAAGGAAATAATTGGTTAAGGGATGGGGATTTTTTCCATGTTTCATTGGTATTTCTTCCTGTATGAGACAGGAAAATATATAATTCATATAACAAAAAAATGTGTGTAACATGTTTTCAGAAGTGTTTACACTTCTTGGAGGTTGACAGTCTCTTAAGATTTCAGGAACATTATTGCCATGCTTTGAAAAATGGGAGATGATTGTAACAGCTGTGGTTTCCTGAAGGAGAATTGAACAGAGCTTTTCCTAGCAAGGGACTGGCAAATGGTTCCTTACAATTTCCGAGGTCTCAGGTAGTTATGGGATAGTATTCAATGACAATATTACAGTTTTTCCAGTTGCTTCTTTCTACAATTGCTTCATGACATAAGCAAATCTTAGAAGTGGTAACAAGGTCTTTATTATGATCACATTATAAATTTATTCTCCATGCCTTAACTAGTAAAATATTTTATAGCCCCCCATATGTTACTGGTTGCAGAATGCTTGGTTATACTCTCATTTTTGTTGCCAGGGGAAGTGATCTAAAATTGTTGACCTCTTTCTCCCACTCCAGATACTCGTGCTGTTTCGAAACCCTAAAGATACAGCTGTTTCATTTTTCCATTTCCACAACAATGTGCCAAACGTCCCCAGTTACAGCTCCTGGGAGAGTTCTTCTCGGAGTTCATGAATGGGAAAGGTATTGTTATAGTTACTGAATGTAGCAGAAGAAGCAACAGAAAAAAAAATATTTAAAAACAACTAAATGGGGCCAGTGGGAAAACAGCTGTGTCATAATTAGCTTACTGATGGCAAATACGTCATGATAAAGGAGGCAGCTGAATGCCAGAATGGGGAGAATGTTCAAAAGATGCTTTGATTCTGGGTATTTTGCTCTTCCAGGCAAGGGTGAAGGAGTTGCATGGCAGCTTGACAATGGCATTTGGTCAAAATTCTGCCACTTAGGGGTGGAGAAAATGCTACAGATCTGAAGTGGTAATGAAGTGACAGTTTGTTGTCTTCACTGTTTCTGCACACGAGGCCAAACACCTCATTAGCAATCCAAATTTTAGATTTAGACTGATGTCTGGCTTTGGCTTTTTAGAGACGTGTAAATGACGATATAGTAACAGAGGGGAAGCACATAGTGAAATTCATATTTCTGTGTGGAAACCATTTACCTACAAAAGGAAGCCTCTGTCATTCTGTTGTACAGTATGATACCACGGAAAGGACAGGCTGTTCCATTTGTTTGCGTTGAGGTAACCAATAGGCAACAGAAGGCAATTCTTCAGTCAGAGAGAAATAAGTACCCAGTAAGAAAAGAAGGTCACACTGATGGTTTGTTCTCTTCTTTACAGTTGGCTGGGGATCCTATTTTGATCATGCAGTCGCCTGGAACAAACACATTGAGGATGAGAATACTATGATCATAATATATGAAGACCTGAAAGAGGTAAAGCAGGTGCTGTGTACTGACAGGCAAAACACATCTGAGCCCATTCCTTGAAATCTGCTGAAATTAACAGCACAGGTTTCTGAAAGAGCAAAATCAAGTTGATTTCAGTGACAAGTTGAGCCTGGCTATACAAAAGCTGAGCTCTGGTGTAATGCGGAAAACATACTGTGAAGGCAGATATATATTGTTAATAGCTGATGGCTATGCACATCCCAAGTGGGTAACTCCTTTTTGATAGGAAGCGTATTGCATGTCTCCCTTTCATTGTATTGCTTGCAGAACCTGACTGCCAGCATAAAGCAGATAGCTGAATTCTTTGGATTCTCCCCAACGGCAGAGCAGATCCAGTCTATCGCAGACAGGGCCACTTTCCAGGCAGTGAAGGATAAGGCGCAGGAGACTCATGGTGCTGTTGGCTCGATTCTTTTCCGCAAAGGTAAATTTGTTTGTATTTTGTCAGGGTGGTGAATGGTAGCACTGCATCTTGGGCAGACAGGAATTTGGATCAGTAGATGGTTAATCTTTCTGTATAATTTTCAAGGTTGGGAATTGTTTAAGAAACAATGATTGTGATTCAGGATGCTGTCATTTGATTTCATCACAAGGGCCAGTACCATTCGGTAAAGCCCTGCATAATGTGATTAGCGGAAGTGCCCTACAAGTAGCACACCCTTCAGTTGTGGTATGCAGTAAGCACCAGTTAAAACAAAGAAGAGTGTTATTTTGGCTTCTGTGAGTACCAGGGATAGCCTGGCACTCAGTCTACAGAGTGCCGCCATGGATTTTTCTTCTTGGGTTTTCTAAATAACCCTCGTGGTTGCCTGAGAACCTCATTCAACACATGGAATCCAGACACTCTACAGATTGAGCTGTGTCTTTTAGCCATGGATCAAGCTAGAGCTGTAGACTCGGAAAACCTCAGACTGTGGGCTCTCCAAAATCTAGATTGAAGGTAGGCTACAGATTAGGGCAGTGTCTGGTTGCAGTGCACAAAGCTCTTACAGTTAAAAGCCACATCTTTGAACTTTCTGGGTTGATTTCACAACTGCTGGTCATCTTTTATAGTCTTCTGCAGCTGTACAAGACACATGCCAAAGCTATGAAGGCAGGCCAGTAGCTTCATATGTTTGCTTTATGTTAATGTTCTATTGAGGACACCAAAAGCTTAAGAGTGTATTCTTGGGTCAGAGATTCTTTTCTTGCAGGGAAAAAAAAAAGAAAATGTATTATCATGAAGTACGATAATAAGAGAGACAAGGTAGTGTTTTGTTTTAAATCATACTCCTTGGTCCTTACAGTCAAGGGTAACATTTTACTTTTATTTATATTCCAGGTGTTGTTGGAGACTGGAAAAATCTTTTCACTGAAGCTCAGAACCAGGAAATGGATGCCAAATTCAAAGTGTGCTTAGAAGGAACTAAGCTGGGAGCGAAGTTAAAATATGATGTGTACTGCAAGGCCTGAACCTCCTTTAGAGAAAAAAACTCTCCAGGCTGCTTTTCGTTCACTTTTATGAAATAAAACAGAAAACAGGGCAATAATTGATGTAAAAATTTTGAAAATCCATGCAATTTGCAAACTTGTTTCTGCAGTCTTAACTTACACAAGCAATCCTTGCTCATGCAGTAAGCATCATTGATTTAACTGGATTCTCTTAAATGACCTGTAGTTCTTTGGCCTCACTTGGTTTTTAACACTGATTTTTAGCTATGATTTGATGTTACCTGGTAGAATCCCGTGTGGAATATATATATGCAGTACTTAAACCTGCTGAAATAACTGGAAATGTATTCAGTATGTTGGAAGTGATTTTCCAAGAGATTTTATAAAACAATCACAAAGTGTCATTTTGATTCTTAATTTCTAAGTTCATAGTATTCATATGTAATTTTGATTTCTAAGTTCATAGCATAAAATGAACTTTCAAAAGGTTGTAGTTGTAGTTGTCTTTTGCTACTTTCTGTGTGCTGATAAATGGGTGAAAAAAGTAAAGGAACTCCGTGGCAGAAAGTTTCTTCCCCTTTTGGCAACAACATTTTTCTTTCTTTTGGTAGTGTGAGATCTCATCCTGAGCAATTGAAGGAATTGCCTTGGACAGAGCTTGCTCGTGGAGGTCGGAGTCCCCCTCCTGGTGGTGGCTTGCTTTGTTGCTTAACCTCAACACAGGGTTACCCATGAGGGAAACTGGAAACAGGTGTTGAGAATACCAGGATTTGTGCACATGATTGTGAGGACTCCTGAGCACCTACCCTGCTTTGGATGTTGAAGAAGCACATGAAGAAGCTCCTGGCTGGGCAGGACCCGGAGGAGCTCACTTCATGGTATCAAGGCAGGGGGGTTGTTTACCGTCTGGTTGACTTGTTTGGAAGAAGGGACTTTTTAGACATGAGAGAAAGGAAGTGTGCTACTTGCCTAACTCTGGAAATGGAGCCTTTGCCTGGGTTGTCTGGGTTTGCCTGGGTTACTTTGTGCCTAACAGTAGTACATACAATTTCAGAGCCAGGATGTGGATTTTTTTCTGGATGTCTCTCTGGGAGCTTTGAAGTGCCATTGTCAAGAACAGAATGGCTCTCCTTTGGTGGTGCCAGAAGACTGGTATGCACAAGACCGTCAAATGTTGAATGGTCTCATAAAAGGGCTTGACTTTTCAGGCTGCAGTTTTCCTTTGGGAGGCTGATTAGATGCCAGTCTTTGACAGCTGGTTGTTTTCCCCACCAGAGGCATTTCTTTATATCTGAAGAGAAGGAATAGAAAGGAAAAAGTACTTGGAGAAGGAATATGTGGGTAATGGGCACACAGTTGCTACTTTAGCCGGTAAGGGAGGTTGAAGTCTTCCTCCTCACGGTTTGTCAGCTCCTGTCGGAGAAATCATTGTCTTAAGTGTGGTAAATGACTTGGCAGAAGGAGTGTTTGTTACAGATATGTTGGGTAAAGAATGTGCCTTAGCCAGGCTGAAAACTCAGGTATTGGGTACTTGAGGTGTTGACACAGATGGACTCTGTGAGACCTTCTGCTGCACACTTTGTTAGCTGATGGTAAACACAACAAACTCCCAGTCATTCAGTGCTAATGAAAATCCCTTTCTAAAAGTCGGCCAGTGACAGGGGAGTGATTAAGACAGGTTAACTTCAGTGCATAGTTAGGAACATCTTGCCATTTTGTAGTCAGGTCCCTACAACATCTTGTTTGTTTGCCTTTCCTGGCATATTCCCCTTTAATTTTCTTCTGTTCTAGCTGTGTTTGCTGCAGCAATAAAACTGCACACAGCTCACTGACAGTGCAAAAACCCTCCAGCTGCTGGTCCTTTAGGTTGACTACCTAAGATGCCAGTGTCCCAAAAATTGGCATTTACATAGTGGGAAGAAAGGATCAATGCAGATGTGAATTTGCTTTCAAAATTAACAGCTGTAGTAACAGCCATTTAAAATAAATAAACTAAAAGTGGGATACCAGTGAGGATTGAAGAGCAAAATAGAACACACGAAACCAAACCATATCAGAATGAAGTCGGTTAATACCAAGCAAATGAAAATTTCAGGTCGTTAAAGTGATCTCAAATAAATCCAAGGTTCCCTATTGGGTTTACATAGGCACTGGAAAAAGCAGCAACATTCCTTGGGTATTTGCCTCAGCTGTACTGCTGCAGCAGTAGGTCAAGATCATTACTAAGCAATTAATAAAAGGAAGTTCAAAACGCTTTGGTTGAGAGTAATGTTGAAACAGCAGCCCTACCTATTAAAGTAGGTTGCCTGAAGTACTGATAGATCAGTAATAGCCAGCCCGTCCACTTGAACCGCGGTGTTTCTCAGTTTGAGATCACAGTGAAATATTCTGGGGCAGTTCAAGAGGAAATCCTAGCTCAAGATGCTAAATAGGCTACTTTTAATTTTTTACACCTTTTGGCCAGCGAGGTTATTTAAGCTGAGGTTGTCTAGCTGTCTGACAGAATATTTTATAGGTGACATTCTTAAATTCCTTCAGTCTGATCTGCACGTTCTTCTCAGCACATATTCACATACTCAGTAATTGCCAGCTAATGATGAGCATTAAAGAACATTGAGTAGAAGACAAGCAAGTGTGAGGGGCGACTGAATATTTTTTTTTTTTAAAGCTTTCTGTGTGTTGCATGTTCAGTTCTGTTAAAATTGATGTGGTGGGGTAACAGGGAAGAAAGCTGCCCGTAACATCACCGGAGGAAGGGAGAATTTGTACCTTCCTCAAGCACTTAAGCACATTCAGAATGAAAAAGCGCTGTGCAGTGCTTTGGGATAGTGGCATAGATGCTCAAACCCAGTAGCCCGCACTAATTGCAGCTATCTACAGTAGCTAAACTAAACAAAAGTTTCAAACCCAACAGAAAAATTAAACTCATTGTGGAAAGTCACCAGTCACGTATTCTTTCAGCCATACATATAGGGAGGAATTTTGGGTATATACTTTCCATTCCTATATTTTATACTTTATATACGTTTTCCCTTTTATACTTTTCTTTTTATTATGGTACTCAGCAGTAAAACTTTAAATGGTATTTTTGACACACAACATTTAAGGAATATGTTGGATCATTCAGCTCTAAAGAAGAGGTTTTTTCACTACCTGGCCGCAGTTTTGATTTCATTTTTTCTGTATTTGTGACCTGCTTCACACTTCCCATTTTCCAGCAGTTGTTAGACGTTTATGATGTCTACACTTATGGTAGCTGGTAAATGCTGTTCTATTAGTACTTTTGTCACCTCCATTTCCCTTATGAGCTGTTCAGTAACAATCATAAGGCAGGAAAATATATTAAAATTATATTGAAAAAGAGAAATTGGAGGTCTTCTCAGAAAAGAGAAGCATAAATGTATCTTTTGTATGCGAGAGATGTCTCCCTTGTGTGTGTTCAGGGTGTCAATGACCCAACCAAAAAGGAAAAGAATTCTGGTACTGAATTATAATAAAAGTAAAATGAAATCAAAGCAGACAGAACTGAGCTCAATTTTATCATTTACAAAATGCGAGCATTTCATATTGCAGCATTATGCAGTACATTAATTGGAAAGATAATTAATGTTGGATTACAATAGAAGTGCTGTAGAAGTACAGGGCACATATGACATCCACAGGAACATAAAATAATTTTTTCTGAGGGTAGTCTGGCTATTAGAAAGGCTGCCAAATGGATTTATAATGAAGGGGGACATGAAATACAGTCATCGCAACCTTGTTATGACAGCAACTGCCTGGACTTGTATTCTAATGGGGTTTTTTTGTTAAAGTTCTAGCACTTTGATCTGAATTTTGGCTGGATGATCACCTTTGGTGGGGATTAGCACCTTCTGTTTTGCTCTAACACACTGCAGAGCTTGGCGGTGGACACTGGAAGTGTTGAAATGGACTGGTCAGTGATTGTTATGGATGTTAATATTGCTGGGATTGATGCAAAGGAGAGAAACAAAGAACAACAACATTATGAATGACAGCATACTGTGTCAGTACTATGTCTGAGTGCATTGCTAGAGTGCTCTGCTAAAAATTTTTTATTTTCCAATAAAATTTAAAACTAAACGTAAGTAATGTTATTTACGTTCAGATGTTTATGGCCATGGATGTAGTTGTCCTGCATTGCTATTGCACTTTGTAATACTTGTAGATGGGATAATGCAAAGTATTAGCTGATAAAATATTCAGTTTGCATCTGAATGGAAAGTTTTTCTTATGATCATTTGGCTTCTGCAAAAAATGTAGAGGCTTGAGGAAGATAGAAAAT
Source organism: Gorsachius magnificus (assembly GCA_034008185.1). Taxonomy (NCBI): domain Eukaryota; kingdom Metazoa; phylum Chordata; class Aves; order Pelecaniformes; family Ardeidae; genus Gorsachius; species Gorsachius magnificus. The sequence continues at coordinate 7,516,730 of CM067083.1, read as the reverse complement.
TAGTCTTTGACTTTGCTCAAAATGTGAGGCAGTCAGGAAATGAAAGGAGGCTGGGAAACTGGTGTCTTGGGAGGCTTGTGTACTTGGGACTAATATAAGCTTATTGACATATGCTTGTGGGGTCTCCAGCGAGTTCCCTGCTGGTTTGCATTTTACAAGCCACTGAAGCTGTTTTCATTACAACAACAGTCATTAGCATTCCCCCAGCAGATAAATAAGTCATAGTTTCATTATTGTGTATTTCTGATATATCCATAGGCAATGTATTTATATTCAGAGGAAAAAATTAGATAGATAATCTTAGGCATCAGCCATGTCCCAAAAAAATTTTAAAAAACCCCCATGAAAATGGAGCACTTATATTCTTCCCTCTTCTTCTTTTCTGCTGGCACAGAGAGTGATCGGAATAACTTTTGCAGGTGGCCAGGCCAGTCTCTTCTTTCATTCTGTGGGCAAATATTTATGCCATCTACAATTTTCTTTTTTTTATTTTTTTTATTTTATGGTCTCCCAGCACAATCCACCTTTTTTTCCCTGATGGCATGGATTTCCTACACACCACACTCCCCCGCCCCAAGTGTTATTTATTTGGAAAACTGTTCATTCTTCTTCTTTTTGTTTGTTTGTTTGGTTTTGTGTTTGTTTTTTTTTCCCCCTGGCAAGACACTGTGTTGTTTCTCACTTGCAACATTACACGCTGCTGGACGCCTGCCTTTCTTGCTGCCGTGGTACCGGTGGCATGGTCAGCCATTTATCCATCGCTATAGAAAAGCTACCTTCATGTTGTTGTGCTGACAAAATATAAATAGAAGGTTTATGCACCACTGTAAGGTGGTGAGACCTTAGGACAGCGGGCCAGGGGGCCCCTGAGGGGCCTCTCTGCCCCTGCCTGGGGGAGCTGGCGCACTGGAGCATGGCCTGGTGGAGGCTGCCTCAGTCAGGGCGCCATTAAGTAGTCTCCCTGCTAAACAGGGCGGCCCTGCCTCAAGAGGACAAAACGCTAAATGGAGTAGGACAAGGAGCAGTGGTGGAGGCTGGGCTTCCCCGCAGCTCAGCCCCTCCGAAATCAGATGGGGATGCCTGGCGGTGTCATGTCAGACATGAGCCCGGGGCCCTTCGCCGCGCTGAGGGGAGGTTGTGGAGGGAAAACCCCTCTCGCCTCACCTCAGGAGCAGTGGGAAGGCGACATCTTCCATGACTGCCACAGCCCACTGGCCTGCGTCTCTCCCGCCGCAGGATTTTTCTCTCTTGGGCTGCCCAGTGCTACATAGCCTACTTTTAAAGGTGACAGGAGTTCTCCTGTGTCTGAAAAATATGGTTCAGCTCTCAGACCGGGCTGGGGCAGATAACGTGGGAGCCAGTTCCCCTCCTGGTGACCGACAGACTCCTTGGGCCAGCCTGCTTGGGGTGAGCGGTGGTTGCAGGGCAGTAGTAAACACAGTCCCCCATGCTGTCTAAATCCTGACCTCCTGAGGATTTTCTAGCAGCAAAGCCTGGCTGTGGTCTTACCAGAGAGAAAAAAAAATGGCACGGGAGGATGTGGAAGAACGGGAGCACACAAAACAAGCGGGAGTGGAAAGGAGAGCGGCTCTGGAGGCTGTATGTGTTTGATGAGGAGTCTGTTCCCCATACTCTGGAGGCTGTGTGTTTGATGAATAGTGTGTTCCCCATACGGCTGGACATTATAATTTGGAGCAAAAACCCTTGGGAAAGCCACCTGCAGGGTGATGCCGGTGGGGAGCGTGTGTGCGCGGCAGACCCTCAGCAGAGCAGCAAATGTGTCCGAGCGCTGGGGTTTGGTCAGGCCTCCTGTTGTGGTACCGTGGAGCACACTATTTGTGGTGGAGGTGTAAACAGGGCAATAAACAATCTTCTGCCGTCATCAAATGTGAATGTCTCTATGGCGCTTAATTGCTTTTGCAGGCCGTTTTATGCCTCTCCAGCCCCTGTGCCCTGACTATTGCCATTTTAAATAAGCACAAGAGACAGAGTGTGTATTTTATAGGTGGGTGATTTCAAAGTTTCCATGCAGAGGAGGACAAGCCCCCTAGGGCTCTCTCATGTTGCATTTTTCATTGCCATTGTTTTGAATGGTTTATGATATAGGGCCATACAAGTGCTTTGTCCACAAATGAATTGTGTGCTGAAAGTCCAAGGGCACCGAAAGAGATGAAAAATTCATTAATATAGAAAGACAACTATGTAATGCAGTAGAATAAGTGTCATTATTAACTGCCGTAAATACAAAGCTGTTTGCTGGCATGACAGACCCTCCAGAATAACAATAACAGAAGTAGCCTGAGTTCGCTTCAGAAGGAAAACTGCTCAAAATGCAGAATTAAGTCAAAATCACTGAGGGTAAAAGGAAGAGGTGAGACAGTGTTAGCTCGGGTACAGCAATGCTGCAGCCTTTCAGTGGCACAGAAGCAGAGGTGGATGCTGACACATCCTGTGGGTCCTGCTGCACCCCACGGCCACCCTGCCACCCCCTGAGGCAGCACCAGGGATGGTGTCCCAGGCACCGGAGCTACTGAGATGCTACAGCAGTTTTAGGATGAGCTTAAAGAGAGGAAAGGAACTTGAAAAGAAATGCATTGAATGTTTTGTTGTGTGGTTTGCCCATAGGCACGATGGACAGGTGGAGTCATCTTGAGCCTGGGAGCTGCGTAGCCATGATTACTGCAGTCCCAAGGACTCATGTTAGCAAGGGCCACAGGCCAAGTTTATCGGCTAACAGAATCATTGGGCTACTTGCACACTGTGCCTCCAGAAGGTGGTGTAGACATTGACAAAAAAGGATCTAAGAGAGGATTTGCATATGTAAAATGATATGTGTTTATTTAAAATAGCACCACAAATCATCTGCTAGAGGGGCTGTTTTGAAGGAAAAGTGCGTGCTAATTGCTGGAGGCTAAAGGGAGAGGTAGACACTGAAGCCTGAGAAGTGCCTTCACGCTCTGCGTTCCCGCTCCCCGTCTCTGCCTGCCACTGGGGAGGGGGAAGGTGGGTTTTCAGATGTGCTACAGTCTTTTCTAGCAGTTAGCTGCAGTGACGTCTGCCCTCCTTCTGCCACTCCCATTCAGCGTGCCGGGCACTGTGGGCCTGGTTCTTGGCTGCTTTGCTTCTCCTCATTCACTGTGCTTGTGCAAGCTTGCGCGTTATTCTCTGGGCTCTGGAGGGCGTATGCCGGCTCTGTCTTTTCCTTGCCACTTTTTGGTGCTGTCACAGTCTTTCCGTATTGCTTCTGTTTTCAACGAAAGCCCAGATTGACTAAATTTCTCAATGACTGTGAAAGAATAAGCACGTGAGCTCTTCATGCTGTCTGGCAAGGAGTATGCCATGTTGCAGGCTGGTATCCTGATGATGCCGTCATCTCTGCTTGGTTGCAGGCAGGAGGTGGCTCGCCAAGCAGCATGGGGCTTGACTTTCTGAAGCTTTGGAAATCATGCACTCTAATGGTGCAGCCTTTACCAGTGCCTGTGAAGTGGACCTAACAGGTCTCCAGTCTGGTAGGACTTTTTATCTGTGTATCCAGAGCGGCATTTAGGTAAGCAGTGGATTGAGGATGGGTGCTGCCCGGTGCCCCTTCTATGGTTAAGGAAGCCCAGGCATCTTTGGTGCCTGTAGCATAAAGGTGGCGAGATACCAGATGGTGGTGTGCTTTTCTGCTGTGCTGCTGGCAATGGTGGGCTGCTTTGCTCTGCCCAGGCGGTAGGGGTATGGCAGAAAGTATGTGTAGCACGTACTGTGGCAGCCTCTCGGCCCGTGTGACTGTGCTGGGAGGAATGGCCATTGCCCCACTGCTCCTGGACGTGGTGGGACTCAGACCTGAGTGCTGGCTGAGAGCCCGAGTGCAGCCCCTCTGAGCGATGGTGCTCAGCAGTGTGACCCAGAGGAAAGCTGAGTCCTGCAGCGTGGATGCAACAGGCTCAAGTAATCCAGCTGGCCAACCTTGAGCCAAATTGTGGCCCAGTGGCCAAATGTAATGTCGGTGTATCCTGAGGTTGAACATGGGTGGTAAATGCATGGTGCCACGGGGCTGCTCATGGGCGTTCTGCTGGGCATGTGTGTCAGTGGCTGCAATATCGGCGCACTGGAACAGTAAAGCAGTGAATGAGTTTGTTTTGGGGATGGTCTGGAAAATGGTGGCTGTTATTTGCATATTTAAACGTTGATACATGCGCTCACTAATCTTTTTAATGGTAAAACTAAGTGTAATTTGATTGTGTTCTGGGGTGATTATATATAAATCACTTCCTTTTAGAAATGGTTGTGTAGAATTAAATATTATATTGCTGGGGTTCATGGACTTCTGCTAACTTATATGAACATAATAGTTAGTTGACATTTAATTATGTGTGTAACTAACCCAGGGCAATACAGGTAAATAATTTTAATTTTGGTTTTTAAGGAAAAAAATTGCACATAAATAATCGGTTATTAGAAATAAGTGGGTACGCAATTATTCATAGCATCAGAGGTGGACAATTCAGCTCACAGTGGAATTCTTTAGAACACTACAGCTACGGTATTTGCATAAAATAACATCTGAAATTTGCAATTGGCTTTGCTTCCTGTTTAGAATGCCTTCTGTAATTACTACAGCACTCCCTTTTTGAAGAAATCCATTATAATCTGAATTAAGTTAATTTTGATGCTGTGAATAATTGGCCATATATTCAGTAAAATGAATTTGGTTTTTTGGCCACTTAAATATGAGTGAACCATCTTATGAGGATACATGCTTGACATCTTTGTAGCCATCTTTTTCTGGCTTATCCTATAAGGGTTTTGCATAAGAGTGTCATACAATTAATTCTCTAATTAGGAGCTAATTTGGGGATGGGAGGAAAGTTTAGACCTATATTTAGCTTTGGAGAGCATAGCTGGATGATGGGGTTTGTTACAGCAAACCCCCCCCTTATTTTTTCCTTCTTTGGACCATAAATGTTTTCTGAAATGAAATATGAGAGAAGAGCAGTGCTGCATTCTGCTCTTGAGTAAATGCTTTCCTTAGAAACAGCTGCTGTCGTGGCACCAGCATCAGTCTATTGGGGCTGAGTTTGACCTTTTAAGTACTCTCCCATGTGTACTGGAAAATGCTCCAAGTCCCTTTCTATTGAGGGAATTCACATTGTGCTCTGGTTTTGTGCCATGGGAACACAGTCGTGCTGCTGAGGGGCTGGCACTGGTTTAGTCATTAAGTATTAGTTTCGTTCTATCTGTTTGATTACCAGGTTCAGTCAAAAGTAATAAATATATGAAAAGTCCTATCAAAATGCCCTCCAGCAAAACATGGCATGATCCTGCCCTGTAATGTCAGCTTACTGTTTGTATTGTGACAACCCATTTCTCTGTGCAGGGTAAAAACAAAAAGCCCAATATATTTTCACACCATTACAGGAGAGAGATGCTGAGTTACAGGGAAAATCCTGAGGGAGAGCAAAGTCTCTTTAGTTGTATGTAATTTCATCATTTCTCTTCTCAAGGCAATAGTCCTGGGAATGAAGCCATTGGCATCTAGGTACTGTCAGGGGTTACAGGATACGAGGAACGTACTGGACTTCTCATTTGTTTTTTACACTGCTTTACCTAAAAATATCGTCTCGGGTTCTTTCGGGTAGATCCCCAGGGAATTTCAATGTTTTGGTGCCGTGAGGTCAGATATTGATTCCTCCCCTTCCCTGCTCCCCCTCAAAACAAAAAAAGCAGCAGGGCCTGGCCCTCTTTGTTTGTCTAACTGGAGTGATAATGCCAGTGTCCCCTTCCTGTCTATATGGGACAACCCTACGGGTGAGATCATACTCCTAAGTTTAATTCCTTCAGCAACCAGAGGGTTCAAACCCATGTCTCCCAAGACAGAACAGAAGCGCCAAGTTGTGGGCTCCTGTGCTATAAGGGGACTTCAGCCCCTCTCCTGTTGAAGCTGTTGCACTTAAAGTAATCAAAATTAATTGGGCAAGACAAAAGGAATATAATGTTGACTGGGCCAATGTACATGCTGTTGAGAGATGGAAGGTGAGGGGCCGAAACTTGAGAAGGGAGGGAAATGACCCATCTCTTGTATTCTGCAATAGTATATTAATCGCTGAACTCTGCATTGTGCTGTATTTCTCAAACAGAAATGGCTGCTGCTGCTGTGCCCGATGCGGAGAGCAATCCTATGGATGCACGTCAGGCAGGCACGTGAGGTCAGATGTCCTCAGGGAGGCTGGGGAGCATCCATCTGCTGCTTCTGGCAGGCTTAGACATGGGAGAACGAAAATATATGGACCTAAGGGCTTGAAAACAATATGATCCCCAGGTCAAATGGAAATTTCTGCTCTTAGAGTAACACTCATCTGGGCAAACTCCTCTGCCTGTCTGTCCTACGCTTGCTGGATATGAGAGCAGTACCCTGTCTCCATCACCTCCACATCTCTCGGGACAAGCCACAGGACTGCTAGGAAATAAATGGCAAAGAAGGGAGGCTGAAGCAGTTTGAAAAAGAGACATTTCTGACAGATGAATGGTGGGAAAAGGTAGCTGAGGGTTGCCAAAAAATTCTGTATGACCCGTTGTTCTGCTTGTACCTTTTTGTCCAACTGTCCTCCTGTAATTTTCAGCCTCCACTGTGACTTGCCTATGCTGTATCCAAACCCTTGTCTGAAGTTACCCATCCTGGCATGTGTAAGACAGCACAGTATGGCTTCACTGCTGCCTTGTCCCATCTGCTCCCTGTCAGTGTGGACACACCTGAAGCAGCACAGAAAATACAGGAAAAGAGGTGGTTGGTTTGGGTTTGATGGCGCTTTGCCACTGTGCCTAGAAGGAGAGAGGCTGGGTAATCTCTAGTTTGCAGCCTCATTTCTTAGTCTGTGCTGTCTCTGCAGCTCTTCTGGAGAGAAGCGATTAAAGAGCTTCAAGATGTGCCAGCATTACATGGAAATCTTGCATGCAACAGCCCTGGAAACATCACTGTCACAGCTCTAGTCCTCTGAAGTGTCTTTTATGTTTCCATTGTTGGTTCAAGGGAATATATTCAGCAGCACAAGCCTCAGTGGCTCCTGATCCCCTGCTGAAGAGGTGAGCCTAATGTTGCAGTCTGCAGGTGTCAAAGATTTGCCAATCACCTTAAAAGCCAGCTGCCTCAGAAGGGAAAATGGAAGGGAGAAGCAAGATGGAGAAGAGGGAAAGGAGACAGCTGGTAAGAGAACAAAATGGGAGGGGGGTGTCGGTGGCTGTGAGTTAAAAATGCAGCCAAAGGAGTCAGGGGTGTCAGTGCTTTATAACCGATTTATTCACATCACAGAAGACTTGCTCTCACCCTGAGCCACATGTTGGTCCAAGGCTGTGAGTGTGTGTTCAAGGCATATCTATGTACTAGTGTAGTTACTGCTATTTTTACACAAAAGTACATTAAGATACAATTTGTGCAGGATTATTACTCTTGTAAACTTCTCATTATCAAGTCCTACTAATCCCCAAACAAAAGCTGAAACTGCTGTAGTTACAATTTATTGACCAGCTAAATAACAGTCTGTCTCCAACACTGAGTTTACTGATTTTTGTTTGTTTGTTTTACTGCTAATGAAATTTGACAACATTTTTGTTATAGGGGGATTTTAGGATTTATACTGATGTTGAAAAATTGGTGCTAAGAATTAACTAATTACATTACACAACTTTTGACTACAAATTCTAATTCTGCTTGTGTAGAAGGATGTACTCTGAACCTAGTTTACCCACAGTGTTCATTTTGAATCAAAAGTAAATGATTTTTACTTTTGCCTGATAAATACTTCTACTGATTTCTCTACTACTTAAGGCCCTGCTTTAAGACAAAGCACTTGTTTTTCTGAATAGGGTTTGATTTAAACATGTGAGAACAGGCTTAGTTTAAGGTCCTCCATAGACCACGTAGGAGTTCTCCCTTCATGATAAGAGTGTTTGTATTATGAGACTGTTTGGGTTAAGTCTGATAGTCATGGTCTCACTACCCTTCATCCACCACTTGACCTCAAATGATGATAAAGTATTCCCTCCAGATAAGTGAGTGGTTCTAAGGTGGATGAACCCCAAACTCCTCTGGGTGATTGTTGGAGAGACTGCTTTCTTTAAAGCCAAGATTGCCTTTTCTTCTCACATTTTCTCTGGGCTTCTGCATCCCAGAGGGCTACAGCTATTCTGGTGGGTTCAGGATGGAAGTGGTCACTGCTGCTCCTGGTCCAGTGATGGCCATCCACAGCAGAATGAAGGCCCCAGGTTTGTTGCGATGCGATGCTTTCTTCCTCACAATATCCTGTTAAAATATTGTATGTTCTGCATACAAGGCATTGCTGAGCTATTGAAAAAAAGTTGTATCATTAGTTTTCAAAAGCATAGTCTGCCTGTGATTTAATGTTACCTGAATTGTAATGCCCCAGATCCCTAATTAGGAGAAGAGTTCAGATGTTGAATTTCTTAAAATGTCGGTAGATTTGTGCCTGGGATTGGTCTGTCCTGCTTTAGATAACATGACCAGCTGAGAAATGTAGATTATTCTGAGAATAGTAGATTATTCTAAAACATTTTCCTCCAGTCTGCTGTACAAAATGCCAAAATCCACCTTCTGTAAGGTTTTTCATACTTATGTAGGTGCCACAGTGGGAAGTAAAAATGTCTGTCCTACATTCTGTCATCCCTGCATTAGCTACTCATAAAATAAGTTTGACTTATACTGATTTTTTATTTTTATTTTTATTTTTTTACTGAAGGCCCTATGTAGCAAAGACACAAAGTGCAGTATATTTCAGGCTGAAATTTAGGACCAAACTATCACCTGACTATCATCTTACCAAGAAATTGGCTTATTCTGTTGTTTGAGATCTAATACTGTATGAAGCTTAATGTTCATGGTGACAGAAACTTCTCTTTCTGTTGTTTATCTTCAGAAGATATCTTTTCTTTTGTTGTCCTTCAGAACGACAGGAATTGTTCCCACAGGGTTACACCTGGGGTCAGGTTACTCTAGATTTTGGGGAATTTACAAGACCTGCAGGAGCACGTTTGTCCTGATAAAAGTTTCTGTCAACCCCTAACAGTTTACTGAACTAAAGATCAGATATATGGTACTAAAACAATTCGATATAGTTACTCTGTTTATATTTTAATTCTAATCGTCCTTCCTTAAGTCAAGTCCAGGTGGTTCTTCACTTCAGATTGCTTATCAATTCTTTGTAAGTTTGTAAAAGTGTTTGATGTTCCTTTGGCTTAAAGGGTCAGCTATTGCCTGGGGCTCAAATGTAGTTTTGACATAGCCTTCGTGTGTACTGCCAAAGGTGAAGGATTACAAAAACCTTGTTTTATCGTGTGCATAGAATGATGTATGGTTTTTTTGGACAAGAATAAGATCCCCAAACCAATTACTTTGCTGGAGTAGCGTAAAAGCCTTGGTGACCTTTGAAATTAAGTGTAACTGAATTCCAGTATTTATTGAACTGCATGAAAAACTTCTAAATACCTCAAAGTGCTTTGTGAAGTACTCCTGCCTTCTGGCATCACATGAAATACTGAGCGCTAGAAAATATTTTGGTTATGCATTTAAAAATATCTGTGACAAAATGGGGAATGGGTGAATACATATTTCTTTGGATTCTGTGGGATATAACAAACTCCCCAGGAGTGAACTTCATTTTGATTGCGGGGTCAGCCCTTTCCTTCCTCCCCTCTGTTTACCTCCAGTGTGGACTGTAATTTGAAGACAGGGCAGTACAGGGGTGCCAGTAGAAGGCTGTCAAATTCAGAGTTGCTTCCCTGTAGGTACTATGCTGAGCAAGGTGAAGTTGGTGGTGTATCTTCTACATCAGTGCAAACTGAAATGCTCACAGTTATTCAATGTTTAAGGATTCATATTTATGTCCGGTATTTCTAGGCAGTTCACAGTGGCCTATAAAAGTAAAAGCAATTTTTTGGTTTTTGTTTTTTTTTTTTTTTTTTTTTTTTTTAAAGGCGCCCTGACATAAAGCCGCGGGCCCTTTGTTGGCCTCGTGACTTTGTCAAGCTGTGTTCCTGATCCAAGTAGGTTGTAACACTTTTTATTTTATGTTTTCTTGAACATGTCTTGAGGACATATTCACTCTCTGCCAGACTTTCTTGGAAAAGCCACCCTATTGCATGCTGCCAGAGGTCTTGAAACCAGTGACTGCCCTCCTCAGCTGCACTGCTGGTTTATGAATGCCCTGCTGTGTGGCTTCTCTGAAGAAGAGTGGGTCACTGCTTATGAGCCCGCAGCAGAGAGAGTTGGCAGTGCCTTACAGGCTAACACAAAACATTCTTGGGTGGCACTGGGGAGGTGCACACCTAGGCAGTCTCTGTGCATTTCTCTGTATAAAGTCCTCCACTGTTACGCTGTTTTCGTGGTACTCAAAGGCTTCATGTGGTATGCCAGAGCAGCACATGTATTACATGAGCAGTTGTAAGTTTTATGCCTAGTCAATTCTTGAAGGAATTTGCTTTGTATTTGTGTCACCGCAGTTTTATTGTGACTTTTATGTTGCCTCTCATGGAATGAGATCACCATCTTAAATGTTTATGGAAACCTTCAAATGGGTTTGAGCTTCAATAACAATGTTGTAAGATGCCCACACCAGAAAAGGCACTGCAGACCTTCTCTCCTCTTTTCCCATCTATTTTTTTTTCATAGCTACATGATTTCATTTAGAAACATTAAGTAATGCTCGTATTGGAAACACTTTCAGTTTAGATCACCAAGTTTTTGGTGATACTTATCCACCAGACTATCCTGTACTGGAACTTCAGCAGGCCACTGGGGTGGAGTTTGGCACACAGGGCCCGGGCCACATAACTTTGGAGACAAAACAGTAGAAGGCAATCTCAGGCTTGCATGGAGATCCTAATTGATTTATTTCGTAAATAAAAATTATACACCCGTGTTGCAGCCATTTTAACTCTCCAAATGTGTGCACCTAGAGTTGCAGTGGAATATTCTAACTAGATTCTTGCTAGAAAGCAAAAGTTTCATATATATATATAAAAAACAAAATCTTGAGAACCCCTTCTGTGAGGTATCTGATTTTTATATGAAAAAGGATCATACAAGACTTATGTGGTGTTATAGAACCACCCTCACCCGCCAACTGTTTGATAGAATTGAATTACAGAATCTTAACTTGTAATCTGCAGAGGAAAAAAAAAACATTAGATACAACTAGTGTCCTACTCTTATCTTATGAAAAGTTTAAAAATCTATTATTTTCAGCTGAATAGGTTCTCTCCTGTGAGTAATGAACTAGAAAGGTGGACTAGAGGCATTTAATACAAACTAGGTAAATTGAGGAAATGTAGTATTACTAGCTAAAGCTACTGCATGAAGAACTGAGGGCTACTACATACTTGAAACGAGGAATCTGTCTTTAATGAGAGATTTGTTTTCCTGTTTGAATTAATAGCAAAATGTGAAATTGACTCTGAAAACTGGCTTTAACAGTGTTTTCTTTCTTGTATATGTCAAAATACTAGGATCCAAGTCTCATTTTACTTAGCTCTATTGCTTTGGTTAATATAAATCATATTTGCTTTGTCCTTAGCTGCCATGTGATTCTCAAAGTAACCTGTCTCTAGTATTTCTTTGCTTTGGTGTTTTGAGATGCCTGCTAGCTGTTATGGCTGCTTTGTCCATGGAAAAGATTTATGACTAAGTTGAGGAAACACAAGTCCTAGGGAAAGTTGTATACACTCTGAACCAATGTTAGAAAAGTTAATTCCCTTTTGGATGTGTATATGATATGTAATTATTTTCCATGTTTAAGTTTTAGTAGATCTAGTATAAGGCAGAGACAACCCTTTCATACCTTTTGTATAATAACCTTAATATGGGCCATTACTTTTCTGAATTCCCCGGCAGATGTTCAGGTTGATGAATGCCTCAAAAGGCACGCTTTTTTTTTTTTTTTTTTTTATTTTTTATTATTATTACTGACATGCCAGCATTTGTTCCATGGTTGAGAAAATCAGCGGATGCTTAACTGACCAACGTGAGCAGGTTTCATCCTCATATGATGAGGCATGGTAAACCATAAATACCATTTGCTTGATTTCCACAGGTGTTTTTTCTTGGACAGTCAAGCAATCCAACCAATAGCGCAGAAATACCCTTTAAGATATGAGCAGCCCTATCCTTTGAGGGCTTTTTGATTTGCAGGTGTGTAACCTTTCTCCACAGTTCCATCTGCTCAGGAGAGCTATCAGGATAACCTTTTCTTCCTTGCAAAGAGTGAGTTTGATGTCTCTTTATCTCTGGAAGACCTGCTTTTCCCTGCACCAGTGGTGCTAGCCAGAGAGGCTGGGCGAAGCATAGAAAGGTTCCAATGACAGCAGGCAGAGCTCGGGGTTAGGAGACGAGCCACAAGAACTGGATTCAGATGACATGTATAGTAATTCTGATTCTGCTATGTGACCTTAAGCACATTGTTTCTTCTTTCGCACTTTAATTTTCTCTGGGCTGCAGGCAGACTGTTTCTTGTTCAGAGGCACTTAGCGCCACAGGTCCAGCTTTATTCGTGCTCTCATCCTTTAGGCAAAGCCAAAGCCTTCCCATGGGCCTTGGGAAGCTCATATAACTCATAGGGTAAGCTAATCTGCAGCTCCTGGGCTGTTTTTCAAGCCAGGGCAGCTCTATGTGGTTAAAAACTGTATGCCTGCAGGGTTTCAGGTTTGATCCAAACCTCTATGGGTCTCTTTTCAATAATCCCACTGATCTTTGGATCAGGAATTTAATGCTTCGTGGGATGTTTTTAGTGTGGGAAGCATGCACTCATTCCTGGTGTTTCAGTATAGCTTTAAGCTTCTGACTAATTCCTATTTGCAGGTTTTGCATTCTAATGATTTATAAATTTGTAAAATGAAAGTAGAATTGTTTAGGTTTCCTGGTGAATGCGATCCTAGACACACCTGGTCTAATTAGAGGTTTAATTTCTCTCCTGAGTTAAAGTCTAAATCCTTCTAACTCTCTGAAGAGATGAAGAACAAAAATGGTTGTGAAGTATTGAGCAGAGCCAATTACAGAAAGAAAAGGGTATTGTTGGATGGCCATGAAATCTGCAAAGCACTACCACGGATACAGAATAAGATGGCTCAGAGGTTCTCTATCAATCTGCCTCTGTAGCAGGCTTGTTAGGGCAAGAGAAGCAATTTTGAGGCATGCAGTTTTGCAGACTTGGCTGTAGATTAATACCTTTTGCATATAAATGGTTTCATTTGCCTGTTGCTGCAGGGTTGCTCAGTTTCATCTCCCTCTGAGTGATCCTACTGCAATTCCTGACTGTGGTTACTGTGTTAGTGGTCCCGCAGGGTTTAGGAACCTCCCTTACAGCTCAAGGCTCATTTTACAGAGAGATTGTAGGGACAAGGCCAAGTGCAAGTTAGAATTTATGTGCTTGAGGTTGGATTTAGGATAAATTCAGGTCCTCGAATCCTAAATTATGACCCAAAGAGCTTTGTATAGCTACTGTTTAAACCCTGGAGGTTTCTAACTTACACAGGGATATCTTTGCTTGACTGAGGTCCTCAGGTGCCTGCACTGTCCCTCTGTGCATGTTGGGGATTATCCTTGTATTGACAGGTGACATAGCTCAGGTATTAAATGATGTCTGAACCCTCTGCAGGCACAGAAATGAAATTGTTCTTCTGCCTCTGGCTCATGGACTGCTTGGTTCTGCAAGTGCTCAAGGAGTGGGTCAAGGAGTTTTGTGTGACTGATTTCTTTTTAATCATGCTTAGAGAAGGGGCAATGTTGCTGCTAATATGGTATGTTAGCATTAAAGTTCTGTCCCAAGAGTGTGTGTTTGTGGTTTAGTGGCCAAGATACGTAGTTGGGAGGAGGCAGACTTGGGTTCCGGTCTTTATTTTCTGGTTGCATTTTAGTCAGTGCCAAATCCAAGATAGGGACTTGGTTTGTCTGAAAAATCAGCTCAAAAGAAAGAGCCTACTCGGCTATAAGCTGTAAGGAATAATATAGTCAATCTCTGTTGTATAGTTTGGATTAGGTCCTCAGCCAATAGTGCTTGCTAGTTTTCTGAAACTTTCTCTAAGAGCATCAAAAAGTTGAACTCAAAATGCTAGCAACAGAACAGTATTAAGAGGAGCAGAAAAAAAGTATGAAGGGAGGGTAGCTCATTAAGTCTGTTCTAAATTAACTTCTTTCCCCAGGTCAGGGAAATAGACAATACACTTTCATCAGAGCATGATCTGTGTTTGGGTAAAATTTTTCATGAGAAATTTATACTTAGAATGAAGGGTGAGAGAAACATAAATACCTGCAGCTGTTGCTGTGCTGTCGTCTTTGGACTGCTCAGGTTTTCTGGTCAGTGTACATCATCTCAGGTGATAATTATAGATCTTTTCAGTACATCTTTGTTAAAAAGGCAGACAGATTATCATTTGTCTTCCACAAGTTATTTTGCTTTTGGCTTGTATTTATTTATTTCTGAATAATACTTATACTCTCACTATAAGTGCTCAAATTATGAGGAGGGAGGATAACAAATTGGAAGCCTGAGTAGAAGGTGCCATATACACACGCAACTGACCCTACAAATGGATTTTCTGCTGAGTGTTTGCAAAAAGCTCATTAGTTATTCTTGACATTTTGGTGTGATGAGCTTCCTCAAAAGGACAAAAAATTAGACCTTGTCTCCTAGAAGACATAGGAAAGTGGTAAATGTTGACAGTAATTGCCTGGTCAAATAGTCAAGAATAACAGGACATCAGGTAAACAATTTTTCATTATTTTATGTCTAGCATTGTACTATTCTGCTCTCTTGCTGACTGTCTCTCTGAGTCTTTTCATTTTGATGACTTGGACTTGCCACTAATTTGGTTCTTTTGATGATCTGGCCCTTCTAGTTCTGACTCCTTCCAGCATATTTTAAACCGTGTCTAATGGTCCAAAGTAAAACCTCGCTGCCCAACTTTCTGTCACTCCAGTTTTTGAATGACTTTCAATTAAAAAAAAAAAAATATTTAAAAAAGTGCTATGTGCCAGCAACCTAGGGTTTGGCAAGGGGCAATACACAAGTCAGTGATTCCTTTTGTTTTCTCCCTGTGAAGCTATTTAGACCTGCTGTTTGCCCAGGCACAGCAGAGTTTTAGATTAGCAGTAAATTTTTTTGAGTCGCCTATCTGGAGTCTCCCAAACTCCAGCAATCCTCTCCATTGGACACTATCTGAGTCGGACCTGAGGGTAAAAATTGTTATTATCATCTACCTCTCAAAATATCCTGCAATACAAGTCACGGCTGGTACCACACAAATATCGCCTCTCAGACTGCCCAGTACTGGCACTGCCAGATACTTCAAAGCTCTCCACATTGAGTGGATTCTGGTGTGCTTTTATCCTTAAAGGCTTTTCCCTGGTTGTTTTCTCCACTTGGTGTTTTTTAAATTGTTGCCTGCTGTTCTCCCCCTCCCCTTTTCAGTGTCTTGGGTATCTGTATTATTCCTGTTGTGGAAAACTGCTCTTTAGCCAAAGTTAAACATAGTGAATGATTACCTGCTGAGTTTTCAAATCTGAATATGGAATAAGTGTTTGTTGAAAATGTCCTGTTTTCCAGTAGTTACCCTCACTGTTGACTTGCAGGCAGTTTCTTCTATTATTCCTGTCTTTATAGATCACCATTAACTTAGAGCCTTAAGCAGCGTAAACAAAATCTGGCCAGTGGATGAGGAGCCAACATTTGGTCTGTATCAATTTGCCTTGAAAAGAGAGAGAGATGCTGCATATATAGAAAGGTTGTCTCTCCAACACTGTTACAAACTGGTTTGACTGACTTGTCAGCCAGGACGGTGTTGCAGGAGTGAGGTTCCCTAGTGATTCAGGGTAAGGCCAGGAGATTTAAAAACAATCAGGTGGGCCTTCTCGTGTGTAACGTCTAGGGATGATCACTAGATGGCAACGTTACACAGCCGAAAGGGCCGATCTCGTCTTCCTATTGCAAGCTTTTTATTTATTTGTTATGATCAGCAGACGAAATGGTCTTTTTCACTCAGGTTATTTAGCCAGAGTGGAAGACTTTCATGAGCCTGTAGGATGAAGAAATAAGTTATCACTGCAGATTACACAGCCATCTCAGAAATTAAATAACTATTTAGAGAGCTCTTGGCTCTTGTTAATCATTCTCAGGTAGTCAAAGGACAGGCTATTCTGCACCAATGAAGAGCTGCTATACTTGCTGTTCCTTAGGGTAATGGCTTGATTTTTGGATAAAGATCCTTAAAAAAAAAAAAAGAGGACCATTAGTGCTTTTTTTCTTAATGTAAGTACACTGTTGAAGTCGTATTGATCTTTGACAACCCTAAGGTTAGTTTGAGATAGTGACTTTGTGCACTGATGCAGTTTTGCCCATACTCTGGTTGATGTATGATTTTTCACATGACTTTTTTTAGAGCAAAGCGCTGTCTAGGTTCTGTACAAGTAAACAGATTAAACATGAACAGCATATACTTCAGACTGATACCAAACTCTGGTGTGATAATGTGATATATTGTATGTGCCAGAAAGAGTAAATGTTGCCTTTGTAATGTGGCCTTGTGCTGAAAGCAGGCAATGTGGATTTCCTGGAAAGCGTGAGCTGGAGGGATGAGAGGCCAGGCGTACACTGAGATCTCTTTGTCATAGAGTTCTGGGTGCTTCTGGTCAGAGGTTCTGGTGAACATCACAGGTTGTACCATAAAGGAGCTTGCTGGGGCCGAAAGTCTGTCCCTGATGTTTCTTCAGCTCCTACCAAGGCAGTTTCCAGAGGTGAGGACATAGAATCTCTTTGGAGTATATAAATATCCTATTAGAGGGGTAGGTTTCAGAAATCACCAGTGAAGTTGGGAAATATTATTTCTTAATTATAACAGATCAATTAGATTGATCATTTGTGGGTTAAAGGAATATATTCCTTTAAATACAGTATGAACGTTGAAGGCTAACCAGACCTATGGCAGAAAAGATACAACTTGCTGCTGATAGAGTAGATGATGAACATTGTAAAATAGTGATTTCAGTAACTTTCATGAGGACAGAGACTCCAGAGACATGAAGCTCTTTGTTCCAGGTTCACCATATTGAACAAGATTTCTTTTGCAAATTGGAAATTGCAGACCAGGTAAAAACCACACATGTACATCAGTATATATGTAGCCATGACATCCTGGTATCAAAAGTAAGTGTAGGATGTTTCGGATAAGGTATTCCCACTGAAGACAGGGAAAAATTAATGCTCTGGAGAAGTTAATCTCTGATCCTGATTTTATATATATATATATATATATATATATATAAAAAAATCTATTTTTCTTTTTTATGTTTATATATATACACACATGTTCTGGTCACCAAATGTTCAAGGAAAATAAACTCAGACTGGGATGGGTGTTAGCACAGCCCCAGCTCTATTAAGCCACAAGACACTACAACAACTTTTCTTGTTTAAGCAGCAAAATGAAGACTGGGAGGCTGAGCATTTACGGGTGACAATGACAGGGGGAGAAGGGGAGGGAGAAGCTAAAGAACCATGGTAGCAAAAGAGCAAGTGGATGTACATTAGGCATACATTCTGGCTGGAAAGTATGTCTTGCCATCAGAACAGGGAGTTCTGTGTGAACTTCTGATAGGTGCAGTGCAGGCAAGAGAAACATAACCAATGCTTTTCTTGAATGAATTATATGGCTTGGTTGACTGTAGGAGGACTGATCTCTTCTGCTCTTTTCACTCCTCGAACACGTGTATAACTGAAGTGTTTGATACTCCAGAGAATACTCATGCAACAGTAGAGTGTACCATGGCTCTAAACCAGACTGCTTTTGGAAGGGTTGCATGCTGGATAATTCAAAGAGATGTGCTTGAGATGCCCTCTGTTTTCAGGATTGCTGTAGGAATATTTACTGGTAGTAGTAGTCTGAGTCTCGATAAAGAGATTTCAAAAGCTGAACTGCACATCTACTGATACTAGCATAGACTTAATCTTTTCTCTTATCTCTGCCAAACTCAAGAGCTTTTGTCAGTGGAGGAAGCAGTCTTTTTTTGGACATTAAGATGACAAGGGCAAGATTTTAAATCTCCGTCCACTTTCATGCTGCTTCATTGCTGCTCCCGTGGTCTGGGGCAGATAGAAACTGGCCTGAAATGTGTGGGATGGAATGTAGAACACCAGGATGTTATATCTTTTTCAGATCTTCAGGTATGTGTCTCCACGTGTTTTCTCTTCTCACCTGTACACCTGAAATGGCAACGTCTGGTCTTGTCCACTTCACAGTCTGTATAGCACAAGATGATAATACCAAACAGCTGCTGCAGTGTTACCTTCCCAATGTTCTCTGGTCCTGAACCCCATAGTAAGGAAAAATTCCATGGAGATCAGCTGGCTGATCTGTCCTGCCTTGTCCCATCAGGGAGAAGGGCAGGAGAAGAAAGGGAGGCATGCTAATATGTTCACATATTTGTAATGTAACTGACGTAGGTAGTGGAAATTCCAGGCACGTTGACACATGACTTCAGTTTCTTTCATCTTTTCATGGGAATATGTGCAGAGTGTGCAATTTTGCAAAGACATCCACAAGGAGGAGCCCTGTGCTTGCCGAGAAAGGGTCTAGCCCTGTCCCGTTTTTCACTGCTTCATCCGCTGAGGGTAGCCTTGTCTTGAAGTGTAATTAATTCTGAGGAAGAATTTTATCAGCCTAGTCTTTGGGGAGAGGTAGCATGTAAACACTTATTAAAATGTTATTTTGGGGACATAATTCTGTCATGAGTCAGACTTGACAGGTGGTGGTAGAAGAAGGTGTTCTCTTTCCACGGGGACCATTTGTGTTTCCTTCTGAAGATTTACATCAAGTGGTGCATTTCCCCTCAGTCTGTGGGATCATAGGAGGATAGAGAACACTTTCATATTTTGAGTAAGAAAGTGCATAGCCTTTTCGCAGAGAAGGTTGTAGGCAGTGTAGATTCTTATAGCCAAGATTTCCCTTCTGGTAGCTTCAGAAAGAAAAGTAATGGGTATTAATTGACAGAGACATCAGGGCTGATTGCCCCTTCCTGAAAACTACCACTCAGCTGCTTTTAAGTTAAGGTATTAGAAGAGACAAAAGAAATGTGTTTTCAGCTCTGTGCTTGCTTGAGACTGGATGGATTGCTTCATCTCTAAGTCTTTGTTTCCTTTTGGTAGAAGGACCACAGTTCTCCTTGCTTTTTATTCCGAAGATGACCCCTTTCTGTGTGAAGGTCTCTTACATGCTACCTCACATGAGAGGGCACGGTTGCACAGGCGCTGTCCAGGAGAATATCCCAGGATGCATTAAACTTTTTTTAATTTTCTAGTTGGGGAGTGACTCCATTTAGATTATAGCCTCAAACCTGCCAGAGAAGGCAGATCAGTGATGGCTTTGGGGCTGCCTGCCACTGACTCTGATGGATGCAGCCCCCTTCCTAGTGAAGGGGATGCTGTGTCACTCTGTCCTGTTACATGTTGCAGAGCATGTGCTTCCTTGAGCAATGTTACAAGGGAAGGTGGCAGGATTAGAGAGATCTAACTCCCTACCTTCACTCTCCAGTTAATATGTTCTTGTGACATGATTGGCAAAATTTCCCCCAGACATCAGTGGGACTACGATCAATCCTTTTGAGCCTGTTAAAATTTTTAAAAAATCTTTTTTTTAGAATGAATTGCATTTGAAACGTGAGTAGGAATTAAAATGCAACCTTCTAAAATCGCCTACCATTACTTTTGCCAGCTGAATGCACAAATACACTTCAAAAGCAGGAAACCGACATGTTCTTAAAGTCTTACTTTTATCTTGCTGTTGCACATTGCTGAATCAAATGCCCCAAGGTATCTGACTTCACTTAGAAGCCTAATTCTCACCTCGCCTCGCAAAACTTTTATTCTGGGGCAGCCTTAGTACCTACATTTGGATCTTGCCTATGTAGTTTTTACAACAGTGTACCTGGCCTGGCAACAGTGGTGCTTCTCCTGATCTGGAGGGATGGCTGAACTGGCTCCAGGAAATCATAACATTCAGAGGACCTGCTGCTACCTGTGTTGTCGTTCCTGGACACAGGTGCCTGCTTCTGAGGGAAGGATATGCAACTCTTCTTCACTGATAAGTGAACACAGACAGTGCTTAACACTCATTTGTACCTACTGAAAACTCTGTTCTGTTCCTCAGTGCTCATTAACAATGAAATTGATAACATCATCTGATTGTCCCAGCACGAACCAGGCTTCTGTGATTGATTAAATGCAGAGATAAATTTGAGACATTAAATTAGTTGCAGAAGTGGTTTCTTGCAAGTGGACCATGGAAAGTAGTACTGATTACTATTGCGCTGTAAGCCACAGGGGTCTTTGTCCTTTACCTCTACAGAGGCTTAAAAGTGTTGTGGCATTTTGTTTCCTCCGTGGCGCTGTAATGAAGAGGGATTAGGTTGTGGTCATGGAAAGGAGCACAGCGTGTGGGTAGGTGTCAAGAGATCTGCGTTGTGCCTTGGCTGTTTCAGTCAGACTCCCTGCTCGAGTCAAGGTAAGCATCTTTGTCTCTGCTCTCCATCTATAAAATGGGACTCTGCAGTTGCCTGGGGACATCAAGAGGCTCAGCGTTAAAAGCTGATAATGACCACCAGCAAGTGAGCCTCTGGAGAGGGATTATATGAAACAGTTTTTTCAGCTCAGTAGAAAAAAAAAAAAAAAAAAAAATCCCTTTATGTTCTTCAAGATGTGTAGGAGTTGTAGAGCTAGTGCCTCAGGGTTATGGAGACTTTTGAGTGTCTAAGAAATGCAGGGCGGGTTTGAAGGCTCTGCCCCCTCTGCACATTTAGAATTGAAGAGTGGTTGGAAGCCCAGGAGCTACAGAGAGCACGGGCACTTCTGTAGGGCCTTGAGAGGAAGCAAGATGACTGATTTTTTGGGTCAAGAATTTGCAGAAATGGCTGGCCTGGGATTTCTCAGAGTGAGAGAACAGCCTACTGTGTGTTTCTATTGAATTTAGGGGAAGGACTTTACATTCCCGTTTCTTCTTAGTGTAGTCTTGCTCACTTACAAATCTTAGTTCTCTCTGAAATTGCCTGCCTCACTGGAACAGGTCTTCAAACCCTGGGCGCTTGTAACCTTTCCTGCCACAAAGGCAACCTTAGTATTTAAGTGCCTCTTGGATCCTTGTTCTGACAGTGCCATATAAAACCAGACACTTTCTGTGTAGAGGCTGAGGGAGTGGCTTACATCCATAATTGAAGCATTTAAAATTAATCATTAAGATTAAATGTTGTATTAGTGATTCAAGGATCCCTGTCCAGTAATGAAGTGGAACAGAAGAGGAATGCAGGTCATTCTGGATTACTCCAGCTCTTTTAAGGATAAATAAAGGGCTTCAGATTTGGTGTTCTTCATTGGTGTCACTTTTTGATGGGGCGCTGTTAGCTTGTGAGGGCTTAGGATCCCCCCAGCCCCCTCTATGGGATGCAACCAGCTGAGCAGTTATGTTAAGCATAGTATTTGAGCCATGCTTTAATACCAGGATGCCTGTTGTGGCAATGAGTTTAGCTTCCCTCTTCCCTTCCCCCTCACTGGTCTCTCACTTTTGGCAGTGCTGGTATTTCTTTTAAGGCCCAATTCTGCTTTGCCGAGGCAGCTGAAATGCTTGTTGGCCACGCTGTGCAGAGACCATGGGGCTGGGTCCTCTGGCTCTGAAGCTTTTTGCACAAATTGAAGCGCTTGTGCTCTTTGCAAGTACAATTCATTTTGTTTCCTCCTGGAAAAACTCAACAGGGTAAGATAGAGTCTCGTAGTGTTCTTGTTGTGTTTCCTTAGCGACATCCCTGCCATCTTGTCCAGATGAATAACATAAGCCAGGTCTGCAGTTTTGTCTTGAAAGGTAATAAAAATGAGCTCCAGCTGCCTTTGTTCTGCTGTATATAAATTGTTAGCCCTACCATATGCTCCAGGACCAGAATTTGTTTTCTCTTTTCTGGCTATTGGTGGTGCTGAAGCATGGGAGAAATGCTGTAGCCTGTGTTTTGCAAGCAATGTTGATGGTGTGGAGCGGAGACTAATACAAATATGGCTATTCAAGTATATAATAAATTAGGCAATGCTGACATGGATGTGATAAGATACAAATAGGTAACATTGAGTTGTTGTGCTTACTAGGGCAGTTTCTCCAGAAGCATAATCAAGCAGCTGATTCTCATGCTCTTTCGCTCTTTCCCTCCCTCCTGCATATTTTTCTGTCTTCTGTCCAACTTAATTTTTGTGCGTGCTTCCTCTTGCCACATCAGCCTTGAAATCTAAAGACCAGCCTTTTGAGGGGGGATTATTTCTTTAAAAAGAAGGAATAACAGTAGAAATCGGACATAACTTGTTGTTTTCTAAGGCAAATGGCACAGACCCAAAGGAGCCATACTGACTTACATGTGCTAAGGACATAGTGCTGAAAGCCCCATCTCCAGTTTTTGAGTGTACTCAGGCTGATTCTGCAGATATTTCTCCCTTGGGAGGTGTTTTATGCAAAGCATGTTAGTGGGGTGGCAGATTGTGGCAACTAAGTATACTTGGGAGAGGTTTGTTTGAAGCCTGTGTTTATTTTGAAGGACCTTTTGAAGCACGTGCTTTTTTCCAGCTGGGGAAGGGACGTAAGTCAGACGGATGAGGCTCAGGCTGTCCTACAGTGAACTTATCCCTGCCAGCTTGAGGCTGCCATGTGCTTGTGAGGAAGCAAGGGCATAAATTGGCCTTTGCTTCTGAGTAGGGTTGTACAGGGAATGCTCACCATGCATCCATGCCCTTCTTGAGCCCTTTGTGCCATCGTGGGAGAAGAAGGAAGCACAACTGAGAGTGTAATACCAGATTTGTGAGGAATCCACTGTAACCCTTGAGGCTATGAGAAAAACTGTGTTGTGCTTCAGTTTCATTACTGTTTCCTGAGTTCATAAGGCTCCTATCATTTATTGCTTGGTGTGAGTGTTAGGGTTTTAGTACAGTGGAGGTCACCCATCTGTGACTTTGGTTTTGCTGCCTAATTGTAAGTGACACCCCCTTCCCCCCTGGCTTGCTTTAATAATAAAAAAGAAAGGTTACAATTTGGAGACTGAGAATTTTTTTTGTTAATAGTCATGTCTTCCCTCTAAGGAAACACCTGGAAAATTAACATTTTACAGCATGCCAAATTAGTTCCTTTGAAACTGCAAGGTGAGAAAGGTTGTTAAGTCAGAGGCTCACAGAGGATTTCTTCAGCTCAGTGAAATACCTGCGTGGCCAGCAACAACCCATTCCCTCTACAGGTAGCTCTGAAGACAAGATCAGCATTTTGCTTGTATTGATCACTCCTCCCCAGCCACAAGATTTATTCTGGACTGATTTAAAACCCTGAATACCAGCCTTGGAAGGCTTGAATGAATTACTAGCGGAAGAAAGATTCTGAACTGTATGTGAAGGCTCTGGGACAAATTTAGTCTTGGTGGTACTACTCTGGAATTTTGTTCCCAAACATGCAGGATGATCTTGTGTGCATATCTGCACATGTTTTGTTTGCACGTAGTCTTATCTAAATAAGTGATACCTACTCACTAAACGTGTTTACACCAGCTCAGCTGTAAGGAAAGTTTGGGACTGGGAAATAATTTTAAACCCTGTATCTTTCAAGTTGGTAAAATCTATCCAGAAGGTCAGGAGCCCATCTGTTTGATAGGCATGGCTCTTACCCAGGAACCACGAGCAGGAAATAAATAAAAAAGAGAGAACTTTTTCAGTTGTCTTGTGTGAACCTCCCAGAACATAGTCTTGACTAATTACAGTTGTTATTTAACTAAACCACAAGCTACTCTTGTGAGCTTTTGTATTCTAAGGCAGGAGATGGGTGAGGAGCTGGAGCAAGAGGCTAAAACATTATCCACAGAGCTACCATCGCCTCAGTCACTCTTTGTCTGATTTATGATTTAAACAAATAAACAAAATAGAATGCTCTTGACAAGAAATATAGTTTGTATTAAACAGATCATTAGGCAAGGCAGCTGTGTAGTACTGAAGTTCAATTAATGACTTTGTATGAAGATTTGCCACACTCTGGTCTTCCAATGCTATTATAATTTTACATATTTTAAAAGGCAAGATGCTTGCTGATTATGTTTGTTCTGCTTCATTTTTTACCTGTTAAGAATAACCTTGTGTGCTGAGTAAGAAAATGCATCGTTCAATAAGCATGCCATCTCCCAGTGCCTTTTCGGTACTTCAGCGAGGAATTGGAGCTGCTAAATGCTTGGCTGTGATGGGGCCCATCAGCTCCTGTTGCCTGATTTGGGAGATTTACGTTCAGTCATTTGAAATCCCACAGCAATGAAACTTAATATCTGGGTTGTCAGGCTAAATGTGCGATCTTTTTTTAATATAAAATGATTCTGATCTGTTAAGCTGGTTCTGGAGCTATGAAGTGACAGAGGGCTGCTAATTTTTTAAGCTTTAAGTTCTTTAAATGCTGAGCCTAAGCTGGAATCAGCTTAATGCTACAAAGTTAACATGTACAAGTGGTTGTTTCAGCTTCTAAAGATACTGTGTAAAATGGTTTGGCCACGTAAGGCTCCTAGCCCTGCAATAAAGCCCTTGGATAAAGCAACTTGACTTTCCCCACCCGTATCAGAGACTTGAGCAAAAGCTGTGTGGGTGTTTTGAGCAGCACAAGCCTGGTGCCGTGGTGAGGGAGCATGGGTGGGGGGCCATGGAGCTGTGGGAAGGCTGCAAGCGAAGCCCAGACCCTGCTGGGCTGCCCAGGACCAATTCCAACTTTGCATTCCCACCTCCAGCAGCAGGCACTGCAAGGAGAAAGCAGCCTCCCCAGGGAGGTGTTTGGGTGTGTGTCTGGTTTAGATAGGGATTTAACTGGTCATTTTAAATGTCAGCTCAGGCACATATTATGATGTTTCTGGGGAAGAGTGTGTCCTGAGTGTCTGCTTAGGACCTCTCCTTCCAAATTGAGCCTGGTACTGATGAAACATTTGCCTGTGCTGTGTCCAAGCATGGTGCTTGTTTTTTGGAATTAGTCACTGCTCCCTCCGAGATGCTGGAGAACTGTTTGTCACTGTTTAGGGTGGTAACTGGGTTTTCTCAGGGTACTGGGATTTCCCTGGTGCAGTATCACTGTAACAAGTGATGTTATGGAGCAAACAGTTTGGAAGTTCACAGGGACTTCATTGAATGGCTTGTTGTCACTTTTAGTCTCTTAGACACTTAATAGGATCCTCAGCCCAGAGTTTTGAACCTGGCCTTCCCATGTGAATCAGGGAGCCTGTAGGGGTTAAACTGCAAAGTAACATGTGCATAGCTCATGCATTTTTTTCATTAAAGGCAATTTACTAATCTAAGATTGCCATGGGGGGGAAAAAGTTCTAAATTCATTTCATAGAATTTCATGGGATTCTTCTTATTTTTATTGTAGGGGGAGGGGAAAGCCCTGTAGCATTTGAAATGTGACATAAATGTCAGCTTTCTTCTAATGAAGAGTCCTGCAGGATGATTGCTTTCTGCTTTTGAAACCATGGCAGAAATAAGCCTGAGGAAAAAGAATAGTGTGTCTTGTCACTATCCTATACTGTCTCACAGCCACCCACAGAGAAACTGGTAGGAAGTGCCTCTTGATCATGGAAGATGGATGGGCCCATGGCAAGAGCTTAGCTACCAGATTTCAAATTTAGTATCAGTTTTTGCCTCTGGGTTTGAGCTGTTTACAACAGGTTTTAGCTTGAAGTGCAAAATTATGGTTGTAGGGAAATACGGTGTTTTTGCTGCTGAAAGGAAATATATAAGGAGGTGTGTGAAGTAGATGTGCTCTTCTCATTGCCTAAACAAGTCAACTGAAAAATCCAGTTGCTGTGTATTCAGACATCAGGACTTTTCGCACAGTCTGAATGCCAAAATATTTTCAGGGAAAGTTGTGTTCTGTGGTATTTTAACTTCAGCAGAAAATTAGAGGCAAGCTCCAAGTCTTACTACTCTACTCTGAGTATTTTTTTTCAACCTGAAGAAGCTAATTGATATTAATCTCATTACCTCCCTCTCAGGCCTACTAACTAATTTGAGTAGTTTGTATGCATCCTCTAAAGATGAAAAGATGTACTTGGTGGAAGGAAATTTTTTTTCTGTTTCTAGATATTCTAACTTTTGATAGTCATTGTATCACTAGCTGCTCATCTTGCTTTGTTGCCATAGAAAATATTTGCAGCACGTGAAATCTGTGCAAAGTGCTTTACTATGTCACCAATAACCTGAAAATTTTAATTTTTAAGGCTAAATCTTGTTCCTAGCCCCGTGTTGATGAATACCTAGTGTTTGACAGCATTCTACACTCTGGTTTCTGAAAGTTATTGTAGGACTGATACAGCTGCCAGAAATGTGGTCTATATTCTTGTTCTTTTAAAATAAAATTGCACAAGAAAAAGTCACAACAGAAATACATCTGCTCTGTAGCTTGCAAAGAGCCTGGTACTCTGATCAGGCTGAAAATTGTACGAGACATGGCCTTACTATGTTAAGGATAAATCTGGACTCTTGGTTCTGCCCTTGTGATACTTCACCTCTGCCTACAAGGGGTAAAGGTGTCCTCCTCAAGACAAACCCAGTGGTTCATCCTGTGAAATCTTGTTTCTGCCACTGATCGGTACTTTATGATCCAGGGAAAGATTCAAAGAACTTAGTGACGACTGGTGTGTTGGGAAAGACAGTGGCTTTTACTTCCTGTGTGGTTAGTGGTTACTTCGTGCTCTGGTTTGTGATTGACTTCAGTAAGAAGGGTTTTAAGTAGGGATGTTGGCATTTCAAATCTTCTTATGAATAGGTGACTTCCTTAATGCAGTGTTTCTGGAAATTAATATCCTACAGGAGCAAAGAGATGATGGGAAAGTGATCGATCATCTGTATGGAGTTCGATTCCACCCAGAGATCTGTGGCATCTGTGAAGGCAAAAGTTTAGAGGAAGAAGCTAAGTCAGCTGCTTTGTAATGTGGTCCCTTCCCTGTATTTGCTATCTTTCAGTTTTAACAGATTGTGTCACAGTTGTGTGCTTTAGTCCCTACTATAAGCACTCTATAAGTTTTCCTGAGTCCCCAAGTCTTGTGTGAATGACCAAGCAGCACATTCTGTCTCTACGGGGCATATTTTTAGTGTGATGTTTGGGGAAAGAAGGTGCAACTAGAACTAACCCATTAACTGTAATAGCTCTTTATGTACCACACTGACTGCAGACCCCTGTGGGGGTCAAGGCATTGCCAATTAGCTTGCATCTGTCCAGCAACAAGGTTCTCTTTGATATCTTAAGTCTAATCTAATTTTATTTGTAAGTAAAGTTGGAAAGCGCTGTCTGAAAGAGATAAATGAAAACGTTGCAAAATGGCCCTGATTTTGGTATTGTAATTGTTTTTGTTTATACTGCATTTTCTGCAGTAAAGTGACTTAAGCCTTGTCAGCCAAGCTCGCATAACTCAAGAGCTATTGGGTGCTAACAATTCTTTCAGGTAATAAAAGAAATGTATTCTGAAAGAGTGCATGTGCTATGACTTGGGGACAGGCACTTTAAATGGTAATATCACAGTCTTTTATTCATGACCAGTCTCGTAAGGGTGTTGATGGAATAAAATGAAGACTGCTTCAGACTGAGCTGGAAAAACTGCCATGGATTCTGCTGAAGATAGTAAGGAAACTCAGCATGCCTTAGTCTTGGTCACTTGGCAGTCAGGTATTTTTTTGTCTACAAGTTAACTCTTTTTCTAGAGGAAGTTCTGCATTATCAAAATCATAGAGAATCTAAATAATATTATTTAAAGATTACCTGCAGAGATAGTTTTCCTTTCCTTCATTTTTTCCGTGAGCATAAGGCAATCTGAAGTTAATGTAGCGTGTCTGTTAGGGATGTTATACTTCATGGGTACATGCAGGGTGAACTATTCAGCAGGCTCAGAAAGCAGTAAAACAAATACTCCAAAACTTGTCATCACTAGGGACTTACATAAAAGTAAATTCACTTTTTCTGCAGCTCTCATGCAAGAGATTATTGAGGAAGAATTATTGTTCAGTGAGTGCCACACCAAGAAATAGGTCAAAAATAATTTTTAAAAATATTGACAGAGTAAAGGAATGCATGTATGGCCATATTATATTACAACGTTACTGAATTGGTTTCTATTGATGAAAACTGTACCTCTCTAATCAAACAGAATTTTGAAGCACATCATAAAAAACTAGTCGACATGTCTTACTTTTAAGCCAACAGAAGCATAAGGTGTTCATTGTCCCATACTTGCCTGCTGTGAGGCTTCTATGGCATTCCCCTGCAGAATTTGGTGCTGATGGGATATAGCATGGTTAAAACAGAGGTCTCATCTGATATGTTCATTCCTACATTCCTTCCTAAATGCAGATTGCATGCTTGAAAGTAACCCTTGCTTTAAAGGTAGAAAAAGTAGTACTGTTATGCAGCACCTTCCAGTGCACCAGGAAAAAGAAAGTTAACTTTGTTTCATTGTTTAATTGAATATAACAACTTGATATTTTTCAGTGGTGTTGCTAAAAAGTACAAATATGAGGGACAATCATACTCCTTCTAGCTTGAAGATGGATTTTGTGCCGGTTGAACAGTGAAGTTCACTACCACTACTGTGGCAGAACAGGCAACAGGTTCAAACAGCATGGCACCACACAAACCAGAAATGATATGCAAATTACACAGTGCATGAAACAGTCTTACAGTATATTCTTTGCATATTCCTGGCAGGTGTATTTTTCATGGAATGGTAATAATCCTAATGAAGTCCACACTGAAGTCCTGGTCCAGCAAAAAAAAGATGAGAATTTATTAACAGAGAGGAGGAGCAACCCTGCTGAGTTAAAACTCAAGCTTTCTGGCATCCCATTGCATCAGAGCTTGTTGGTGTGGGGGAGTGTGGGATTTTTTCCTATCAGCAAGCCTGTGTGGTTTGGTTTTTTTTTTGTTGTTGTTGTTCTGTACAACAAAATAGACTGTAGGGAGTGGGTTCTCTCTGACCTTTATTGGAAACTATGCATGAGAATTCCTGGATTTTTCTGCCTAATGTTATTACAGTCCCTCCACTGACTGGAACTGTGAGCACAGTAAGACTGTATGAAATGCTAGGGTAATAGGACAAATACAGTCCTGGATTAGTTTCACCTACTTTCTTCTTTTCCCCTGTCCTCTTTACTCATTTTATCCACTCTGGCTGGTATTATAGTCATGTCTTCCACTCCAAAGCCTTAATTTCAGTTAACAGCCTCTTCACTGTTACCATAGAGTCCTGTTACCTTTGTTTCTATTTACAGTGTGAATAGATGTCCATCATTACATTGTTGATCATGACATGCATCAGTAACACAATAAATTGTCTGAGGAACTAGCCAGCTTCTAAGAAGAAATGTGCTGTGGCTGCTGATGCCTCCAAGGAAAAGGAATTTCATGTGGGGCGAAAAATCTAGTGAAGGACGCAGCAGCCAGCACAGTGCCTTTGGAAAACAGAAAGCCTGTGAGGGACAAGAAAAGCAACAGTAATGGGAGACTTTGGTTTCCCTCTTGTTGACTGGGTAAAGGTAACAAGATGTAATGTAGAAACCAAATGTTAAGGTACTCATTGATAGCTGGTTCATGGAGCAATTGATTAGCAAGCATGCAAGGGGTGCGGGTGTGCTTGGCTTTGTGCCAAGTGATGTGTAGGTCCTGAATCCTACAAACTCTGTAATGAGGACTATAATGTGCTTTGGCTCAGCATTGTTGTTAGAGCAAGGGAGGCTAAAAAATCTATCACAGCTGTTCTCAATGTGGAGAAGGGTAATTGTGTGAAAATAAGGCAATGTGTTACCACCAAGCTGGCATGAAGACTACTTAAGGACACTCCACCTGTTTGAAGAGATTTCAGGAAGTCATGATTATTTATTTTACCCCAAACAGAGATCATCAGAAGTAAGAATCTGTCAAGAAGCTGAAGTTGTTTGAAGAAAGAAAAAAAAAAAAAAAAATCCTACTCTGGCAGGTATATATAAAGCCCAGTAAGGTATTCAAATTTTTGGTTTTGTCCTATCAACTACCAAGAGGGATCCAAATTTTATAATGATTAACACGTGTTTCTTCAAATCAGGAGCATGAAGCCTGCCAGAATCTGTGTAGGAGTAATAGATGATTGATGTATGAGAGGAATACTTAAACTTGTTAAAGCCGATGCAAGGACATTTAATTAATTCTTTGCATTGTTGTTCTCTGTGGGATAACCCGGGGAGATCTCCCATGCTAGGACCCTTCCTGTGGAGTACCCTTCAGAAAGTCTTTCTGAAACTGAAGTGACTGTAGAAGGTTATAGAACAAATTGTCAAAATGAATGGCAACAGATCATCAATACTAGATTGTTGTCATGGTTTAGCCCCAGTCGGCAAGCACCACACAGCCATTTGTTCACCCTCTACCCCCAGTGGAGAGTGGGTTGAGATAAGAACAGTTTAATAATTGAAATAAAATTGTAATGAAAAGGAAAACAACAAAAGACAGAGAGGAACAAACCCCAGGAAAAACAAGGGAAGCGACTGCTTACCACCCGTCGATCGATGCCCAGCCAGTCCCCAAGCAGTGATCGCTGCCCCCCAGCTTCAATATGGAGCATGATGTCATATCGTATGGAATATCCCTCTGGCTCATTTGGGTCAGCTGTCCTGGCTGTACCCCCTTCCCATGGGAAGCTGAAAAAGTCCTTGGCTGGTGTAAACACTGCTTAAGCAACAACTAAACATCAGTGTGCTATCAACATTATTCTCATCCTAAATCCAAACCACAACATCATGCTAGCTACTAGGAAGAAAATTAACTCTATCCCAGGGAAAACCAGGACAACTGTGCTCATCCAAAAACTCTAGAGGAGCTCAAGCTTACAGCACTGTGTGACCTCTGGCTTAGAGCTGCCTTTGTGCCTGAGAAGCAGGAGGTGATAAATGTGATGCCCAACTTCAGGAGGTTTGCAGGGTAGTTTGGGGAATTCTAGGCCTGTAAGTCTGATATAAGTACTTGGTACAGTGTAGAAACGATAATAAAAAGTAGAATTAGAGGATGTCTGGATAAGTATTGTGTACTTGGGATGAGTTAGAATGCACGTCTGCCTTGCAAATATATTATTGTTCTCTGTAGGACTCAACAAGCTTGTAGATAAAGATGATCTGTGTGGTAGTATACTCTACTTTGTCAGAAGCCTTTGTAAAAACCAGTTTCCTCATTAGAGGATTTTAGGGAAGCTAAGCAGCTGTGACACCAGAAGGACAGTTCTGGTATGGATAAAAAATTTGGCTAAAAGTTGGAAAGCGAGGTCAATGGTCAGCTCTGGCAGTGGCAGGAGATCACAGAGGAATGTGTGTTGGGACCTGTGTGCTCTTAGCTCTGCTGACAAATGACTTGGAGAGAAGCTGCTTGTGATACTAAGCTATCACAGTAGGGTCAGCAAGGGTGAAAGCTAGCTGGAGAAGTGCAGAAGGACCTCATAAGACTGAAAGGCTGGTTAATAAAAAGTCAGTTGAAACTCAGTGTAGGTAATGATAAAGTGATCCATGTGGGGAACAAACAATCCACTTCTCATAAAAGATGAGTAACGAGCTGAACTCATACTGTGAAGTGGGATTTCTGGAGTGAGAACCTGGGGCTTTAGTGGATAATTCTGTGAAAAGGTCAATCTACTCACTAGTGGTCAAAAAAGCAAATCAAATGTTAAGGACTTATAAGGAAAGGAGTACAGAACAAAACATGACATTACGTGTAAATATGTTGTTTGTCTGAATCTTGAATAATGTATGAAGCTCTGATCTCTGTATTTAAAAAATAATGTA
This sequence comes from Gorsachius magnificus, assembly GCA_034008185.1. Lineage (NCBI taxonomy): Eukaryota > Metazoa > Chordata > Aves > Pelecaniformes > Ardeidae > Gorsachius > Gorsachius magnificus. The sequence goes on along the minus strand of CM067083.1, from coordinate 7,484,871 downwards.
CTAGAGCCGGAAAGGTTTGGAGAAGGACAGCAAGGATGATCAAAGGCACACGAATCTTTTGTAGGAGGCTATGACAAAGAGAGCTGGGACTCCAGTTTGGAAAGAGACAGCTGAGGAGTCTCTGATATAAATCTGTCAGAAGCGGCATGCAGATGGTTGAATATTCACTTTGTTGAATATTCACTGTGGCTTCCAATTCAAGAATGGGTGGACATCAAATTAAGCTAATAGGAGAAAGGCTTAAAGACAAAAAAAAGTTGATTCCTCATGCAAAGGGTAGCAGACACGTGGCACTTTTTCTTAAAGGATGTTGTGAACACATTTATGTTAGTTTGAGGGGAAACTGGATAAGTTCAGGAAAGAGAAAGTTGGGGGTTACTAAATATACAGAAACCACAGCAGCTCACATCCTTGAGCTAAAACAACTGGAAGTTGGCACAATGCTAAGGATGCCATGGTTATTTGGTACTTGCTCTTCTTTGATTATGGCTCCTGCTGAATACAGGTTATGGCAGGGGGAGCTGGACTTCTAGGCTGATCTAGTACAGCTGCTCTTCTGTGATGGAGCAGACCAGGACTTCAGCTTTGAAAAGGACCATGACCTGGCCCCTGGACCAGGTAGCTGCAGCAGCTCTGGTGGCTGCTGCACAAAGTGCAGAAGACAACCAGGTTCTGTAGTGTCCAGCCCCGTCACTGGCCTTTCACCCCAGCGCAGGATGGATAGGAATTGTTAGCAGTCTGTTTTTCCAGTGTTTTGCAAGTGCTTTTCACAGATGTTCAGGGTGATATGTAGACCAACTACTGCAAAAACAGTTTATGTGGATTTGGCTCATGGGTTTTTGAGACTGTTGCTCTATACTGAGTTTATTGTGACCTGGGGGTTGCCCTGCAACTTGCTCTCCAGTCTCCAATTAGAATAGCAATATTCAGTGTGCTGCATAGTGCTTTTGCAAGGTTTCTTTTTCTTTCAGTGTTACTGAGATTAGATTTTTTTTTTTCTTGCTATTTATTTTTATACACATCTTCCAGAGCCTTGTCCAATCCCCCTGAAGTCAGGGAGAATCTTTCCCTTGACGTCCCCAGATTTGGAGCCAGTCCAGGAGTGTGCTCCTTGCTGTGCTATACTCTGCTTTCTTTTAACTGTAGGGAGGCAGTCCTGGAGAACCAATTTACCACAGCCTGCACCTGAAAGTTTTGATAGCTGAATGTGGTGGAGAGACAGGAAGCTACACAGAGGGGAAAATGTGGGTTTATATTTTTCCTGTAAATCATTGGAACTGGTGTGTATTTCCATTTCTGATTTCTGGGCATGGATCCAGGAAAAGAACAAGGTAAAGTGTATGTTCATGTATTTTTTTTTCCCCCTTGTACAAAGAAAAACAAACACAGAGCTTATTGGAAATGAAATAGCAGCACTTTTAATCCTTTTAACCACTTTCTATTAGAAGTGAGTGAGCTGCAAATGTGTATGTGGGATGTTCAGCCTGGAGCTGAATCTGTGCTGTGGTGTCACAGACTGGGAGCATCACACAGTTTTTTGTCCAGTTTGTAAAATCTTGGACAAAGTGGCATCCTGAAGGAGGACATCAAGACAAGGTCCTGTGTTTTACCATCCCTCTAATCATCTTGGGTAACATCCAATAACTGCACTTCATGACTTGTTGAGGTCAGGCTGCTGCTGCGTAGGTGTGAGCTATTGCATTAATGTGGCTAAAGCCTGTAGCCAGTCTGTCTTACTGTACTCACTCTATTTTGTGCTGGCCCATGCTTGTCCAGCTGCAGCGTGGGTGAGTGGGGCTGTTCAGATGCTCAGCAGCCATGGTCAGCTGCCCTGTCTTTGTGGAGAGTGTGGATCTGCCAGCCTCACGGCTCTTTCTGATGAGGTGCTCTAAGCTTGGGATGCTGGGCTAGGACTGCAGTGTGAGTGATATGGAGTGATTTCTGTCAGCTGCCTGACCCCAGGCGTACATACTTTTCTGCCTTTTGTTTGGGCATCTTTTTTTTTTTTTTTTTTTTTTTAATATACTTGTCTGACCCACTCTCATTGTCCCTTGAAAACTGATGCTTTGACACCCAGCAGAACAGCCATGGTTAGTCTGCTTGATCATGGCTGTTGTCTGCACTTTCTAAGAGAGGCCACTGAAGCCCAGCTGCCGTGAGAGGCTCCTCAGAGTTGTGTTTATTCCTGTATCTTCAATTATCGGCCAGATAGTCAATTGTGCATCCTGGAAAGCTGCAGTGGGGTCTGTGAAATGCAGTCACCAGGGGCTTGCCTGTCTATCATCCATTCAAAAGCAGATGCTGGAAGCCCTCAGTAACAAATCTGTATCTTTATTCCTGGTCTTGAGCAGAGCTGCAGGTGTGACTGACTGCAGGGAAAACTAAGAGGAAGCTACCTAATGGAAAAAAAGGTGCTTGCCAATGAAAACGAGAAAAACCTCGGAAAGCATTCCATGTCACCAGCACAGAAATAGAGGGCACAAGTGAGGGGACCCTCAAAAAAATGGGTAAAATGGCAAGTAAAACAATTATAGCAGGAAGAGGGAAAGTAATAAGGTTTGGCAGGAAAACCAGATGTGTGGATGAAGTTACTTGCAAGCTGGATTTTAAAGGCTGGGAGTAGGCACCTGTTTTTGAAAGTCTTGTCTTTGGACTTCATCTCTTCTTCAGACTTCTCTTGTATGTTTTCCATGGTTTTAGTTGAAGAATGGAATTTTTTTTTATTTTTTTTTTTTTTTTAATCTGCCAGCTAGTGTACCTTCCTGTCTGGACTTCTCTATCTGGAATCTGCAGACAGTTTTCCTGCCCACATGGGAGGCCCTGGCTAATGAGGGGGCTGCGTACAGCCCTCTGTTCATTCTTTCAGGGTGGACTGAAATGCTAATTAGACAGCACTTTGCAATGGAAAGCAAGTAAAATGCATCTGCCTCTCAAGCCCTTGATATTAGCCAGCTTGCTTTTTACTGGTACATCCTGCTGCTGAATATGGCCCTGACTGGTGTTTTCCAATTCACATCCTTATGAGTGAATGTACCTTTCATACAGTGAGCTGAAATAGTGTGCTTCGACATGACAGAGCCTGTGTTGTTGAACTGCTTAATAGGAACTAAATGTTAGCAGATTCCTGTGTTAATGAACAGCTTCTAAGTCTTAGTACTAGCAATAAAGAGAATGAAATTTATAAGGACCTTTCCTGTTGAGTCAAAGGGGCTCTGAAGTAGGCTCAGTTGTCGTTCCTGCACCATGTTTTAATGTGGCCTTCGGTGGGACACGAGGCCAGATTCACTGACTAACTAGACCGTTGACCTGTTGGAGAATGTACAGACTGGTTTTACGGCAACCGGCATAGTATTTTACAGACGAAAAGCCTGATGTCTGTCTATGCATTGAAGGGCACTCAAATGCATACTTGCTGTTCACATTAATGCTTTATTGCTCTGCCTGGCTCGCAGATCACTGCAAGAGTAGAGAGGATATCTTGCTGCTAACGTTGACTCATCCCTCTCTACAATGGTCCTGAGACTGTGTACTTGGGGGGAGATGGGGCTTTTAGGCAGTTTTTGTGTCTGGCTTCCTTGCAGACACTGCCTGTGTCTGACTCACTGAAGCCCCAGGTATTCTCCAGGAGCTGTGTGTGAAGGAAGGCTGCGTGCCAAGGCAGGGGCTTACTGGTACATCCTTCCTTCTGTGCTTTCCCAGGACTTTGGACAAGTAAAACCAGCATGTGCTTGCTCTCTTTCCATGCAAGGGTGCAAGGCATGGTCTGGGAAAAGACAGGTACAGGATAATTCTTTAGCTTTGTATTTTCTGCAAACGTATGAGCCAGGACAATTGATGTTTACTGGACTTGAGCATCAGAGTAGTTATTTACTGCTAGCTTACATCTGTGCTTACAGTAAATAACCACCAGCCTGCAGTGCAATTCCCTCCTGTGGTGCCTCTGGAGCAGCTCAGAACTGTGCTATCTTTTGTTTAGCATGCAACACAGCCCTAAAACAAGTAAACATCAATTGTTTTGGTCAGCTTTTCTATGGCTTTGTGCAGGAAATGGGAATGTGTGTGTGCTATACAGGTGTCTGTGGAGTCAGTTAAAGGAAGGTTTTGGGAAAAGCAGACTTATAAAAACTCAGAAACAGTACTAGCTGATAACTAAGCAGAATTAAGTATTTCTTATGTGATATAACATAGGAAATATGTCTGAGAAGTATTTTGGAAACTGTTCTAAAGTATTCATTATGTTTCCCAAGACAGACTGAGAAGAGATAGAATTATTTTTGATGAAACAAATTGATCTCTCATCGCTAGACATTTTCTTTCTCTAGAAACTGATGAATTTAACATCATGTTAGCTTTTGCAAATGTCATATGAAACAGATGAGGAGAGCAACTTGGGAGATAAGCTGTAATCAATCACAAGGTGCCACAGTTCTCTCTTCTCTGTTGATCATCTTCCTAGAAAGCAATTTGAGGAGGGAAAGATTACAAGTATAAAGCAAGTAAAAACAAATCTCCCTTCCCTTTGTAAAGGTGGGTTAAGTGGGCCAACAGCCATCTTTTTCCTGGAAAAGAAAACTCAGAGGCTGCAGGGTGGTCTGGACTTTACTAAAACCTTCTTTTTTATTTGAATAAATGCAAATAGTAATGGCATGTAAATGGCCCATTCTGCAAGCTGCTAGTTGAACTTTTAAAGGGGAAACAAAGTCATTAGGAAATGAGCAAAATGGGAGGGTGTTGTAAAAAAACCCCAGAATTTAAGATGACACCTTGAGGTCCGATCAGATGATCATAATAGTCAAGGAAATCTTCTATAGCACCAAACTGTGTTCACACTTCTTCCAGGAATGGCTCCACTGACACTCAGGATTTGTACCTTAGTTATGTGTAACTCTTCAGGTTTTTTATTCTCTGGTCATTTCTATTAAACGGTTACTGCCTTTTCATATCATTCACGTAGGTGGTCCCCTTCTCCCCCTGGCTCAGAGCTGCCTGCTGAAGGCCAGAGCTTTCAAGGCGCTTACACAAATAAGGGAACCACAGATGTGCCACCTATATGCCCTTTTGCAGGCTGTGTGTTCTGTGCTTTGCTCTAAGGGCACAGTGGAGGAGAAACAATGCTGCTGTGCTATGGATGGCCTTATTTTAGATGTAGCCTATGGTGAGCTTTTGAGCCTGACATTTCAAAAATGAAACAACAAACTTCTGCGTAAAGATTTGGGGAAGTATTATACATGGACTTGCACTCTGTAGTGATTGATGCGAGTCCAGCAACTTGCCTTCACTTGCTTGGGTGTGAAGTGGTTCAGTATTAGTGAAAGTCGAGCAGCTTTCTCTGCTAATTGGCATCCCCGGGGTCACTGACTTCCAGTGGGGCAGTTCACCTTTTCCCACAAGAAAAGCATTTTGGGCAGGCACTGTACACAACTGCTTAGCCTGGAAACTTCAGTGACCACGTGAATTTTGCAGTCAGAAATCATGTGCCAAAGTAATGAAAATAAAGGGAATATATTTAAAACATTGCCTCTAAGAGAAAGAAAAAAGCTTTCATATCCCTGTGGTGGCAAAAATTTCAAATTTTTAGGTCGTAATTTTCTGAGACTCTCTTTAAAAATAAGAAGACGAAATCATTCACATGCGAGCCTGTGAATGTCAGAGCCAGGGGTTTTAAAGACAGAAACAAGCAGTGTGAGGTTTGTTGTGCTTGCTGCGGTGTACCCTTAGCAGGTAAATTTGTTGCTGCTCAGCTGACCTGCGCGGCATGCCGGCAGCATGCCCGTGGGAGCGCTACCTCTGTGCTGGCTCCAGAATGGCCATTTTCCTCCTTACGGTGTGACTGTGCTTGCAGCTAGCCTCGGGTACTTGAGCTTTAACAGTTCCTATTTCTATGGGAGGGCTGCAATGTGCACTTTTTTCTGTTCCCCATCTCTTCCTTGGCTGTAGGCAGCTGAACCTACAGAAGCCTCCTCCTGGATGGAGGGATTGGAAAAATGCTGCTGTTAAGATAGATGGCATCTACATCTGTATGCAGACTGAGTTGTTGACCTAATCATCAATGTGATTCCTTGGATAATCCTTTCCCTGTGTTTCTGCATCAAGCACTAGGGCTGATGTAATACATCTTTGACTGCTTTAAACATACAACAGTGTTGGGTCAATAAAAAAGTCAGAAAACATCTCTAAGTAAGGAAAATTCCAGTGAATGTTATTTTCTTAACTTTGGCTGCCAACAGTGTTGTTGGGGGCTCACTCTGTGTTCTGCTGTCACTTGCAATATGCTCAGATGTGTAAGGATCTTCATGTTCTGTAATGATCCAAGACCTTGTGTATCACTCTCCACTGATCTGAAAAATAAGCAATTTCAGAGGAGTTGTCATCAAAGCTAGAAAAAGCTTCTGAATGGTGGAGTTTCTTTTTTTTAGAAATCCTACATAACCCCTGTGTCTGAAGCACTGGGAACGTGTGAGTTCAGTAGGCAACTTCAAACAATATCACACCATGACTTTGAGCCCTTTTACAATGACCTTTCTTTTGAAAAAAGTTTTTCTTTTATTTTCTGGTTCAGATCACAATATGGGCATATGGAAGTGTGAAGGATAACGGCCAGCAAGGTTTCTAAATTTTAGATATGTAGTCAGAGAGATTGGAGTGAAGGAATTTTGCTGAAGCTGGAAGACAGGAAATGAAATGGAGATGTGGCTAAACCATTTTCACTAGAAACTATGAAACAATCTCAGTTTGCATGACGAGTCTTCAAATTACCTTATTAAGCCTGCTGACAAAGATGACCAGAAAGCACATACCAGACATTACACATCTGACTTTTTGTCCTCACATATTCTTCAGTAAATACGAGAAACAAACAATAGGAGAGAACCTAAACAGGGAGAACCTAAAACTTCCTTTATAGAATCATAGAATAGTTTGGATTGGAAGGGACCTGTAAAAGTCATCTTGTCAACCCCCCCTGCAATGAGCAGGGACATCTTCAACTCAATCAGGATGCTCAGAGCCGCATCCAGTCTGACCTGGAATGTTTCCAGGGGTGGGGCATCTACCACAGGTTGCCCTGTTCCAGGGTTTCACCACCCTCATTATAAAATATTTATAAAGTATTTAGTCTAAATCTACCCTGCTTTAGTTTAAAACCATTACCCCTTATCCTATCACAACAGGCCCTTCTAAAACTTGTATCCCCATCTTTCTTATAAGCTCCCTTTAAGTACTGAAAGGCTGCTTTAAGGTCTCCCCAGAGCCTTCTCTTCTCCAAGCTGAACAACCCCAACTCTCTCAGCCTTTGAGGTGCTCCAGCCCTCTGATCACCTCCTCTGGACCCGCTCCAACAGTTCCATGTCTTTCCTGTGCTTGAGGGCTCCAGAGCTGGATACAGTACTCCAGGTGGGGTCTCACCAGAGCAGAGTAGAGGGGCAGAATCACCTCCCTTGATGCTGGCCATGCTTTTTTTGATGCAGCCCAGGGTACAGTTGGCCTTCTGGGTTGCGAGTGCACATTATTGGCTCATGTCCAGCTTTTCATCCATCAGCACCCCCAAGTCCTTCTCCTCAGGGCTGTTCGTAATTGCTTTATCCCCCAGCCTGTATTGATACTGGAAGTTGCCCTGATGCAGGTGCAGGACTCTGTACTTGGCCTTGTTGAACCTTGCTAGGTTACAGAGGCCCACTTTTCAAGCTTGTCCAGGTCCCTCTGGATGGCATCCCACCCCTCAGGTGTGTCAACCACACCACTCAGCTTGGTGTGAATTTCACTTGATCCCACTGTCTATGTCATCGATGAAGTTATTAAACAGTACTGGTCCCAATACAGACCCCTGAGGGACACTACTTACCACTGATCTTAATCTGGACATTGTGCCGTTGACCACTACCCTCTGGATGCAACCACCTGGATGCACTCTATGGAAAGTGTCCTTAAAGATTTGCCAGCTCTGTTCTGCTCCCTTGTCCATGAGGGAAGTTTCCCGGGGGTCCTATTGACTAACTCCTTGAAGAGCTGGAATTTTGCTTTCCTAAAATTCAGGGTCCTGACTTTACTCTTTGCCTGACCCAGACTGGACAGGCTGAGATATTTTCCTTTTGATGTACGTGCCTGTGTGGTTACTGTCATGAAGTGTCAGTTTAACCATGATTTCTCTGTTGGAATGTCTTCACTCTCTGGTTCATCCTCTTGGTAGCAGCATACACCTGCCTAGCACTCCTGAGATGCTCTTCCTACTAATTGTCCTCCTGAAAGACACCACAGGTTGAAGCTTGTCCATGAAAGTAAGGAGCAATATTCCCCTAAACATGTACATTGTTTGTATGAGCTTAACCTCAGGACTGAAGGCATGTTGGCATGGAAAAGCTGTCATCATGTCTTTGGGACATTTTACCTTCAGTAACTTTCTGGTGGTGCTATGGGAATTTATAGCAATCTCACTGTGGTAACTGATTACGACCCAACTGAAATGATAGATAGGAATATCACAGAAGCATAGCTAGGCGTCACTTAGCAATGTGGAATATGAACAGAAAGTATTTCAGAGGAAAAAATCCCCAAACTTCTATTTCTATAAATAGGATTCACAAATATGTAGCAGGAGCAAATGTATTTTCAGCCAGACTCCAGATAGGATAAAGGAAAAGGAATGAGATTCAGAGATGTTTGCTCCACCCTGCCACTGGAGAACAGAAACCATTGGTAAGGATTAGGTATGGGGCTACCTAGTACCCAGACAAAAAATATTACGGGTAAATAAAATAATATATCTTTTACATGAGGTTTGAAAGCTGTAAATACCTTTTAAAACTCAGAAGACTGGGCTGATAGAGCAGATGCTGAGAAAAGCAGAATCATGACTGTTTTCTCTCAGACACAGAAGCAATTAACAAGCTATACCATAAACCATTCTCTGGCTGGTACAGCTTCCTCCTAGCCTGTATTCCTGTTTGGAGAAACTTGTGCAATTACAGATGAGATTTTCTTTTAACACTTTAGCAATATGATATTTCTCTGCAGAGTAATTTGTATAAATATTCTTCCTGACTGATGTTTAGAGGAACGTTCGTGTGCTTCCACTCACCTACTGAGTTTAGTCACTGCATGTTTCTTGACCCTTTTCCTCCTCATTATCTGGTTTTCTTTTCTCCGTGTTCTAGTATTCATTTACCTCTTTGTGGAGTGCAAGACATGAATGGCACTTTTTCTTAGGGAGCTTATTTCCAAGATCTCTTTTATTCGTATCTGTGCCTCTCCTCTTCCTTTGATTAAGTTCTATCATATCCCAATGTCTCAGCATCTCCAAATCTGTTACCCTCTGATAAGTAACAGCTTACTGCTTAAAAAAAGGCGCTTTAGTTATGACTTTTCCTGCCACTATCATACTACTCTAATTACTTTCTCTACAGAATTCTTTCTTTTACTTGGAAAGTCTCCCTGTATTGTTCTCTGTGTCATTGCGATCTGCTTGCCTGCTGGACCATTCTCTGATTACACTAGGAAGGCAGTGTTGTGTACTCAGAAATATGCTACATACTTGTATATATATACATGTGTAGCATTGCGTAGGCAGAACTGCTTCCTGTTCATCTCTGAGCATCTGCTGTGCATCTCTGAAGTCCCTCAAGTTCCTTTGCAGGTTCTCTGATTTTGATTTTTCCCCGCCTCCTTTCCTTTCAAAAAGCTTCCAATATTCATGCTTTTCCCTTTCCAATCTTCATTCTAAATTCCTGGGTGTCCTGACTTTCATGTTCTTTTATCTTGCTGTCCAGTCCAGGTTCTGGAGATGCTGTTATTTTTCCGATTCCTACCTAGTCTCTGCATATTTTTTAACTGATGATACTCCCTTAGTGTACTCATTATTTCACCTGCAAAGACTTTGATGGTTACATTTGCCTGCTTTCCTTTTGTTGCGCACGCTGCCAATAAAATGACTCTGGATGTCTCTGGTCTTTAACACGCTGACTGTTATTATCAAATATCTCAGCAGTGCAGCAACAAGAATCTGTCTCTTATTTGGAGCTTCAGCTGCTGGGTGCTGCCTTTCCATAACTTTAGCTCATCTGTTTGTGCCTCATCTCAATTATCTTTTCCCTCTTACCTCCTTTCTTCCTATCTTAGCCTATGATCGTATCTTAGCTTATGATCTTATCTCTCTAACTAGCTTTTAATCTTGTAAATACATTTGAGATAAAAATTGTTAGTCTGTATTTAAAACTCTCTTCAAATACATTGCTACATAACATCTATAACATCTTTATTCCTGCAAAACAGCAAAGCACAGCATACAGACATGCACTCGGTCCAAGCATGCCTGAAGTGCAGTCACCTCTAGAATGAAATACTATGACTGTTAAACAGCCCACAAATACCCTCCACAAAATAACAGTGTACATGAATGCAATGTGTAATACCCACTTGACACTGGAGAGGTAATTTTAGTGCAAAGTATGTATCTACACACAGTGGAGCTGTTAAATTCCCCCAAAGTGCCAAGAGGTACAACTGTCCATGCCTATTATCTGCTTTGTAGAGATAATATTTACTATTATGAGTACTGGGGATAAAGCCTTTGAACTCTAAAATGTGAAAAATTAATCTGATGAAAAGTTAAACATCGGTTTATAAGATACTTCTTGGATTAAATTAGATGCAGGACATAAAGCTAGAAGCTAATGATGCTTCTTCATGTGCTGATCAGTCCCACACTGGTTGTCTGGTGTTACTGATGAGAACAGAAAAACAGAGGAATTAAAGAACCATTTGGAAGAATAAAAACATTAAAGGAGGAAACTATGTATTATTGAAGGTCTAGGCCCTGGTCCTGCAAAGTGCTACTCATTTATCTAACTGCAGACAGCTAATTCAGCTGAAACACTGAAGCTACTCATAGTGCTAAAAATTAAGCATACAGGAAAACCTTTGCAGGTCCAGGGCTGATTGAAATAGGGTGTAAAGATCTAGTTTTAGGATAGAACAAAGAGAAAGTAAAAGGTGGTCAAGCATCCTGAAATATAGTTTATACATATATATTCTACGCTTCTGTCCTAGTCATAAAACGTGGGGGTTTCCATCTCTAACGAATATTGAAAGTCTCTCTACAAACACAAAGTGCAGCTGGGTTCTGCCCTGATAACTTTTACTTTTTAAATAAGCACAATGGATGGAAGGTGGATGGTAGAGCATGGTAAATTAGCTAAGCTTAAAACCTTAGGACCCGGTGGAGTATTTACCTCCAAAATGAAGACATGCTGCTGGTTCTGTAATGCTCAGCAGGGACTTCACCTCTCCTGTTGTGGAAGACGCTTGGATACCGTGGCAAGATAAATTCAAAAGAGTAGGTAAGAAGCAGAGGCAAGGAGACTTAAACAGATCAATACCAAAACCATGACACAGGTCCCAGTGCTCTCATTAAACCATGTTCTCTCTCTCTATAGGAAAAAATTATGTGGTAATGCAGTAATTTTTGGCCTTTGAAAGCTGTGGGACTGTCTTGCACCTAACTAAATGCTTACATGCCAACTTGCTCCCTCAGGGAAGCTGGCCTTCAGTTTTCTTATGGCTGTTTTCATTTTGCTGAAGGAAGGACTTCCCATTCAGAAAGGTCCAGTGTGTGTTTTCCACTTGGTTCAAGCAGCTGCTAGTGTGCTCTTACTTAATTAATAGTAAGTGAATATTTCTTCTTAGAAACAAGGTATTGAGAGTCCAAGGACATTTTTACGTAATAAAAATTCGTGTATTTGGAGAACAAGATACTTGAAAATCTGTGCAAGCAAAGAGCATGGCTGAGATAGACAACAGCACAGGGCTGCAAAAAATTCACCAAAAGGGATCTGAACTGTAAGCACTTGATAAACAATGAATGAAGTGAGACACAGTAAATAGAAACAGCACCTGGATAACTGCATGCTTTAGGAATCACAAAAAGGAAAACAGTGTAGGTGATGAATTTTAACACAGCATTCTCAGATTACTGGCCTCTTTTTTTAATAACTACCTTTTTGATCATGGTGTTTTCATATTGCAAATTATAGGTGAGCTGAAAATGCTCAGATTTTGTAGGATTACACTCCCCCAGGTATGCATTTAGGATTCCACTGATAAGGATCTCTTTTAAAGCAATAATGATCTGAAATCCTGAGCTGTTAAACAGGCTCATTTCTTACTGAAACTAATAGAAATTGCAAGTTTTCAGAACCTGTTTGTGCAGCAAATCCTAAGATTATATTTGGCTTCCTTTGCTCTGAACATGGGAAAATCCCCAGAGAAATTGACTGTATGAGAATGGATGGCTGCAACAGGCTGTTAAGAAAGAAATGCAGAAGGCAAAACACAAAATAGGCAGATGTGTAAGGGCTTGGATGGAAAAGAGAAATGAGCCTGGCAGAGAATGAATACAAACTGTTGTAAACATGATAAAAGCATGAATAAAAAGAGGTTATGAGAACAGAAAAGCATGTAGGAACAGAGGCTATAATTCAGCCAAGATACCTGTTCTAGAATTTACAGAGTTAGAAAAAGAAGTAACCTGTGCTACACAAGAAGAGAGAGAGAAAAGGAGGAATTTTAATGCAAAAAATCTGTTTGTATGTGAATAAACTGAGTTTGTTGAATGTGGAGACAACTTAATTGGCAACATCATTTACAGGAATGACCTAAGCCAAACTTTTAAAAAAGTTTTGTCTGCTGACCACTGCCTTGAGTGCAGTGGTCTGCTCCACCACTGCCTTTCTCCATCTCTGCCAGGAGAAACCCTTCTGGATGTAAAACATTTTAATTCAAGATTGCAAACAATTCACAGTGATCAGTTTTTTGTGGGCTGTGGCTACTGGATGCTTCTTGCAGGACAACTAATTATCTGCTTAGGGGTACATCTTCACCCTTTTAGCGATCTGCTGACTTTCTTTATCCAGTGCTCTGCTGTCCTGATTGCTCAAAGATCACAATTTGACTCACGTTTTAGGTATGTTTTAGGAATGCATGTGTTTAGGAATGTTTTAAGAATTACTCTTTTTCTAGCCACCAAGACTTAGCACAGTCTCTTAGGTAGAAAACTATGAGGAGCTATGCCAGAAAGGCCTGCTCCCTAACATGTATTGATTTTTCATAGTTTAGACAAAGGAACAAGCAAACAGACTGTATTTCATTGGTAGGCTTGGATTTACAAGCCTTGAATTTGCTGAAAGCAAAGGGAAGTCTGCAGAAAACTCTGGCCAATAGGCTTGTATTTCTTCTCTAGATAAACAGTCTAATGGAGATGTTTTCATGCCCTGCATCTAAAGGCTGCTTTAATATTAGAAGGCAGGAAATAATCTTCTTGCCCACAATATGACACTTGTATCTGCCTGTAGAATATTTCTGAAGAAAATACCTCCTTAAAAAAAAGAAGATTGAGATTATAACTAATTGTCTTATTTACTTTTAAAGGATAGTTCAGTCTGAAATATTTTCTGTTTTTCATCAGAAAAACCAAAATCCTCATAGTTTTCATTCTGAGGCTGATTTCCCATTTACCCTGTCTGGTGGCCTGAGGCAAAATGTTTAGGTTTTGGGCTGCTGGAAACAAAAGTAGTTTTGATTTCTGATAACAAGTTGAACTTCTGCATGGAGCAGTTTACTGGAAATAATGTTTCCACCCTTATTGTTGTGGAAGAGGTCTTTGTCTCAGCTCTTATCAGGTGTAAACTCTTGTAGATTCAGCCTCGTACACGTCTCCAAAACAAATACATTGATGGAAAATCATGCTGCTTTAAATCACTGCTGCTTTTAAAAAAAAATCCTATCACATTCTTGAATCATAGAATCATTTATGTTGGAAAAGACCTTTATTGTTTATTTAACCAGAAGCAGCATTTTGACAATTCTAGACTTTTTTTGTTTTGTAACTTAAAGTTTCCTCTTTTTCATGTGTTTGAACTTTCCCCATGGCTCCTCATTATGTTTGTAGCAGTTCCTACTTGTTAAAGTCTGTGCTTTATCCCTGTTGCAGAGTTATGGAAAGCACTCGCCTTCTGGCTAGAAAACACTGTGTGTCTCGTATATTTAATCAAACAGAGAACAGGCTGAAAGAGTTATAACTTACCGCCTATACTCTTCTGCTAACAACTGAGGATTCTCCATTCTGTGAATGTACAGTTGTCATGACAGCTGACCTACAATGGTATGAACTCATATGATGGACAACAGTCATGCAAAATAGTTCATCTTCATGTTAGAACAAGATGGCAAAGTAAGTCTGCTAGCAGAGTAAAGATTGACCCACTAGGAATTTCCAGGATGATTGTTTAGCAAGGTGCTTTCTCCACGTACTCCAAAATGGTTTTGTTTAGAACTGGCCTTTTCTTTTTCTTTTAGGTTTTCTTGCTGGTGTCACTTTATCAGAATGTCTGTCTCCCAAGGATCTAATCTCTCAAGGTTTTGAAATGGCTTTGAGAGTTGAAAATTCTGAGCTCCTCTCAGTGGTACTCAACATTTTACAGAATTAGATACTGGATGCATAAAATGGACATTGATGCACCTGCAATCCCCTTTAAGAATGCCAGATTTCAGGAATTTCAAGAATTACATTCAGAAAATTAAGACTACTGTCAAGAATAACATTTAGATGTACTGTCTGCTCTTAAATGCAGACACAAAAATCACAAAATTATTTACAGGCATAACAGCTAAGCATTGTGATTACTGTAGATCTCTTCATCAGAACTACCCTTGACATGACTGAGAGCATCAGTGGTTAAAATTATTTGGAGAATGTGGGAAAGTATCTGGGAGACAACTCCCAGATTCAGAGCCATTTGTGGTGCCATGGGATTGCAAGTGTTTTAAGGGAATACCTATTGAATCTTTCATGAGTACAATGTGTGGGTGTGGGGGGCAGGAGGCTTACCCCTTCCTCCTAATGTGCCACTGAATATCCAGTACTCTCATACTCAGTACTTAATGAGGGTGAAAAATATAAAAAGCTGAGTTGACCATGAGGAAAACACTTCATTTACTGGGAGCATTGCTCATGGTAATTTTCTTGGCTTCTTTGTTCACAAAAATAATAATCCTGCATATCCGATAACATTTCCACAAGTCATTCTGGAAAAAAATCCTTATACATTTGAATGATATATTTTTTACAGGCACCTGGGTAAGACAGATTCAGTAAAGCAAACAAAGAAAGGGTAAAAGTGACCAAATGTGAAGCTGAGAAAGTCTGTCCCTTTCTCTCTCAACTAACTGCTTCGCAAACTTCCAGGGCAAGGCTACTTTTCTTTCATGTTTCACGAGAAACAATTTTTAGCCATAGAAACACAGCAGTCAGTGCAAAAGAGCCAGTCCCTGACAGGGAACCACTGTTTACCTAGAAAGCTCAGCCTGGCCAAGGCAGTGGAAGTGAGCTCTGTAGGCTGTAGACTATGTACTTACATTCTGGAGCTGCTTTTATCTGAGAATGTCATTTTTGATAAATAGTGCCCATTGTATATTGGGAAAAATTGTGATAGTTGGGGAAATTGAAGGCAGTGAGCACTGGAGAGGAAAAAAAGAATATTGAAAAGAAACTTTTAATTATGTTGGATTCAGTTTTTGAGATGGAAAATAGCAGCATTATCCATCAGATAGTTGACCATCCATCATTCCTGTTCATCCACCCTCACCACTGGAACATTTGAAATGCATGGTTAAAGTGCCAAAGAGACACAGCTACAAATATCCTCTGGAACATTTAGGAAATGAAGAAAGTGGGTTATATATCTTTAACTCACTGCTAAGAGCAGCTAAAACTAATGGCTTCTTATTAGATCCAGTTAGTATTGTACTGCTGCTTTTAACTTGCCCAAACTTTGTGTCTCGAAGTAGAGCTTGATTTCCACTTCAGGCAGAGAAATACTATGTAAAAAAAGGTTTAGACCTTTACAGGTTTTAGATGTTATTCCTTGACCCTGGATTTGAAAACGTGCCCAACACTGCTCAATGATTTAGTGTTAATTACAAATTTTTAAATTGCCATGCTTTAGCTTGAGATTGGTGGTAGTTAAGACATTTTGCACATGGAGAATACAGTCCTAGTATTTAGTTTTAATTATTTTTGTCCAAACCCAAGATGATTTGTAGTCATGAATGAGATACTTTGCAGAGAATCACCTTAGCCAGTGGTGAATCCCTTCCCGGAAAGATTTTAGTAGACATTAAGATATAAATTTCATGCACTGTGCTCTGATGAACACAAGAAACATCTGTAGATACTATTGAGTATTATAAACAGAGAATACCGATTATCCTAGGAATATTAAGATTTGAATCACTAATCGGCCCATAGAGGATTTTTATTTCAAAATGCAGAATATCCTGGATCTGTGACTAATGGGTTTTATTAAACCATTTGAAATGAAGGAAGCTTTCTAAAAATAGCTGAATTGTAAGCTCAGTTGAAGCACGTCTCTGGTGAATAATTAAAAACGTTGCTCTGAACTGTAGCATTTTTAATAGTCACAATGCTGCTACTGTGGATATGTTGATAATTGCTGTTCTGCAAAACTGTCAGACAGGAGCAGAAGTGAAAAACAGGAGAGAGAGGCTGAGTGGCACAAACAAACCACTTAGAAGTCACCTGGTTAATAACCTTGAAAAAGTTCTCAGAAACAAATTCATGATTCAATTATATTTAATGAGTAAAGAACAACTATAGGCATTAATTGTTCTTTGGATATAGAGAATGGAGTGATTTGTTGTCTGTGAAAATAAATGAAATAATTCTGTGATTAGAACTGATGCTATTGTCCATAAAATCTGAGCAGTGCAAATGTATTAGCACATCTTTCTTTTGTCACCGGAGTGGTGCAAGCAGTACCTGAATGTTTGGATGCCAGTCCTGGGATTGTGACGAGGCATTGGCATCCCAGCTATCAAGTCCAAAGTTGTGCTCTTCTGGTAAAGGGACTGGCAAATACAGAGCTTTGAAGTTTTACTCGAGATAGACCATTACATTTCAGATTCCAAACCAGAAAGCAACTAGTGTTCATTAAATATCAAATATTAAAGAATTAGTTTTCATTTTATTGGCAGAGCAGTCTCACAGTTACTGCAACATCTTAACACCAGTAAGGGTTAGAGCTTCATTTTGTTAAATAAAATAGATGAGGAGAGATGAAACAGTTTAAACAGTTTATATGAAAGCTGGGATTTGAATTCAAGTCTTTACAGGTCACTCTTTGATCTGTCCTGCTTTTGCAGTCTCAGGTAAACAAATGTAGTTGTATCAACAGTATGGGAAATTAATACTACTGCTTGCTCATTTTCCAAGTTACAGTATTGTTCCTTCACCCCCCTGGAAAAAAATCAGAGGGTCTTTTAGGACAAGCTTAGTCACACAGCCACCATTAAAACACCCACATGAGAAAGAGGCTGCTTTCTTTTGTGTTATTTTATTCTAAGTAACGTGCTACCTTGCTTCCTTATGAGAGTCAGTGCATATTTACAGGTTTTGATTCTGCTGTTTCAGTTAAATGACCTCTGCACTTCATCACTGCATTTCTCAAAGAGGTCAGGACTGGAGACAAGGTATTTTGTTGTAAGTGCTTTGCAGGAGTAGTGGAAGGGCAAGAAAAAACAAATGGGTTCATTGACAGCATTAGTGCCTCCACTTCAAGTACAAATTGCTTATAATCCATCTATGCCTCTAGTGTCAAGGAATTATTTGTTTCAGAAGCAGTAGTTTAAGGACGTGATATTGGGAGGTACCTGAGTGGAAAGACAGCAGATAAAAATTTAATGGAAATGTAAACATGACTGAAGTCTTGGCGAACCTTCATTTCTTTTCATTTTCTCCCAGTGATATTGGAAGAATGGGACAGCTTGACTTTATGGTACAGTTTTTCTGAAATCTGGACAATTTTTTTTCCCCCCTGGAAACAGAAAAAAGTTTATTATGTATCATTAAGCAGAAGGGCAAAATTCTGCTCTGTTGCCCCAGTGTCCATATGGAACAAGAACCTCTCCCGATGTGCTAGGTCAGGATCAGTTCCTGTGAAGACCCACCAAAATGACCTTGACAGCGCCAGATCAAGCAATCAGTTCCCATTGGTACAATCTTGAAGTTTACTAGTGGTGTAGAGCAAGATGTCTGAATTAATGCCTATAAAAGCCATCCAGTCACATAATGCCACTTAGGAAATGTTCTTGCTTTAACTGTTAGCTTAAAATATCTTTTTTCTATGCTTAGGTGACAGACTTGTATTTACAAATTTACAGGATTGAGCTTCCCCTTTGGTAGCTGACAATGGCCTTGTGGTCTTTATGTACTGTCCAGGGATATAATAAATAAAAAAAAATATTAGGGGCAGAAAAAAAAAATCTTATATCCCTTTGTTGAAGCAGCAAATCTACCTGCAAATCTAAGAACCTGTGAGGCTTCCTTTCACAGGAGCGAAGTCCTGATCATTTCCAGTCACATCAATGGCTGAGTTATCTTTTAGGACACATTAACAGATTCCTAGTTTAACATTCACTTCTAAAGTGTTTCTGTTGGATCAGGTTAGAAGGTAATCAGGCTTGTTGCTCTTCTTTTTGAACACTGGCACCATATTTTTTTTCTCCTTTCTTTATGATCCTGCCTTAGTGCCACATGCATTTTCACCATGTTCTAATTTTTGATGGTTCATCTCAGAGTACCCTGAGGAAAATATCAACCAAACTGTAGGTACTATAGATAATTTAATGAACATGAACCTGATGATTATAACTTCATGGCTTCTTACCTGAAATGGTAAAGAAGGGCTTGCTCCGCTGATTTTGGAAAGTATGGTTAGTACTCCTGGATCTCTTGAGAACAGAAAAAAGAAGTGATCAAAGAGTTTGAGAGCCCTGTAAGGGTTTTGGCAAAGGACTGAGAACTGGCTGAGGAGGAGAAAAAACTTGAACAGAGAGTAGCTGAGGGCCAGGTCAGGTAGGATGGATAAAGAGCCCAAAGCTGAACAAGGAACAGGCAGTAACCAAAAGCACCCAGTGAAGGTGTGTTTGGATCCAGCTTACCACCATGTCCCTTTCCTGCCTGAGTGAGACAGCTAAGAGTCTCAGTGCTGATTTTTCTATTGTAATCACAAAGACTCCTGGTTACAACCTCTGCTTCCTTCCAGCTTTGAGAAAGGCTCCAGCCTCACTAGTCATACATGATTATTGACTGGGGATATTGGTTGGGGGACCTGCATTTCTCCTCATTCATCTCCTCATGATGCATAGAGCAATGGGTTGTTGGAAAACAGATTTTTTTATTTCTTGCACTAAATCTTTCTTTTTGATGTGGCATTGGGCAAAAATGATCAAAATTTGAGATGAATAGTATGCTATTCTGGGAGGACAAAAACTTTCTAGCTTATTTCTCACAGTGAGCTGAGGTGTAGGTAGCCCAGCAGACTACAGTACTGGTGGGCATTTACACCAGCATGGGACCTTGCGTAGACCCTGTTGAATGGGAGAGAACTTGAAAGAAAACATTTTCCTAGAGTCCTTTAACGATATGTGACTGAGGGCTGTTTCCAGACTGTACTGTAGGTGGATGGTTCTTCACGTGTTCTTCTATTTAGTGCATTTCAGGACTGTGTATCCCTTATCTTCTACTTGTGTTGAACGGACCAGTGAGCATCTCATCACCAGTAATACCTGACAGATGTCTGAACTTTGCTAGTGCAATAAAACCAGAAACATGCATAATGGACTTCTGGACTGCTCCCTCTCAATTGCAGCTATGAGATATTCTATAAAAGGACCAGCTGCTGGTCTGCCAGAGAAGAAAAGCTATAGCTTGGAGCTAACACAATTAATTCCCTTGCTAGCTTATAACTAGATCCCAGATGTACTGTAAGAAAACCCAGACTAGAATCGCTACTAGAACAGGTTATTGGGAGGGAAGCCAGGGTGTGCCCAGCCAGGGATGGGAAAGTCTGCTTTCTGTGCTTTACAGCCCTATATACTACAGCATAAAAAAAAGGAAGGAAGACTCATTTGACTGACTGGCAAAATACAAATCTTGCAGAGAGGAAGCGGACCTGATTTTTTAATGACATAAAGCCCTACCTTAACCAAGTTTTAAAAAAACATGATTTTATTTTTAAAGTAAGCTTTCAGAACTGCCTTGTACAAAAGCAAAGGAAAGAATGCCAAGGCTCATTTTCCCCTTTCCATTTCATCATTAAGGTATAAAGGCAGTCTCTGCAAGCATTGAAGTGAAGGGAACACTGACAATATTCAGCGAAGGGGCAGGCTTGAATCAAAACTTAAGTCCTAAAACCTGAAGGCATGGAAGAATTTTAATTCAAAATCAAGCCTTTTAGCTTGGATTAACAGCTGATTAAACCAGTAGTTAAACAAGTCCTTGGCATGCAGTGCAAGAGAAAGAGATGATATTAAAGCCACTATAAAAAATTATAAGAAAAGATGGCTGAATCTCACGCTATGTAACCTTAACCTTCAGAATGTTATTGCACAGGCAGACACTTTCATTTTTAAAATGGCCACAGCTGAAAGGTTAAAAGCTGGGGAAAGCTTCTCCCCAACATCTGTCCCCACATGATAGAATTTAGTGCATTGCTGAAAGAGATTTGACATTTCTGGCAAACAGTAAGCCAGCTCAAAGAGAGGAGGGGACACAGTCATCTGAATCGACTGAAATTTTGTGCAACTTTCCTCAGTGACGTGCCCCTGTAGGAAGAGGAGAGGAAAAAACATTTCCTTAGAGCTATGTCACTGTCAGAAGGTATCCTTAGCTGAGACTATTCCTTCTGGGGGTGCCTTGTTACTATTTACATCCCTTATGCAGGAATAAAATGACACAATCTCGGATTTAGGGAAGATGGATTACCACTGATTATTTTACTTGATTCAAATAAAAAGCTAATTTGGTCAAGTGTTAGAAAACACTTGGATAAACCAAAAAACATTCAAAAGAAAAAACTTGTGATAGAAATCCGTCCTTCTGAATATGACTGAAGTATTATTTGCAGTGGTGACCATTCACTTTAGTATTTGTTCACAGTGCTGTGGCATGTCTTGTTGATGTTTAGATAGGGATCAGTACTTTAGCAATACAGCACTCAAAAATGAATGAGGAGTCAAGTCCTAAGAAGATGAAAAGTCAGACAAGCTATGATTTGGGTCAAAATAATGGTGACCAAAACCTAATTTTCCCCCAGTATTTACACACATAGTTTCTAACCAAAAGAAATGGGAGCTGAGATCTAGTATGAACAAGCTACAATTTGTTTAATTTCAGCTGAGCCACTGAGGGTAGCATGGCATAATCTATGGGTTGAGAGCTGTTATCCTGGAAGGACACAGTAGGTTTCTTTCTTTAAATTTGTGTTTCGTGCTCAGACTCTGCATCATTCAAGTAATTCTAGCATCTGCATGCCTCTCTGACCTGGATGAGGCAGATGTTTGGTGACTGCTGTAATAGTATCGCTGCTCTTCGGTGAAAATGTTTCCTTTGATTTGTGGTGCAGCAAATAGCTTATCAACGCCTGGCACAGAATTGTTATCTTTATCTCTTTGTAGATGTGTGTCCTCTCTAAGCCTAATGGACATTTCAAATCAGTGAGTGCTAACATAGTTTGACAAAATAAACTGAATATCGTCATAAAAAATGATTGCTACTGGTCAGGATATTATAGCACTAGTCACCTTCCACTTTCTGATGTTTTAATGCCACTTTCAATGATAAATAATGAGGGATGGCAGAAAACAATGCGTTCCTGCCAATGGAGTGCAGTGGTTATCTGATCCCAATATTAACAACAGTACTCAGACCATTAATATCAGTATTTGTCCACAGCTCCATGGTGGTAAGGCAGCCAAGGCATTGCCCATTCTTTTTTTATAGTGACAAATGCAGCCAAATGCAGCTTTTCAAATCCTCCTGTGGAACATTAACTTGTCAAAGATGACCGCTGTAGCTGAGAACCTCACACTGTATTCTTCACAATAATTTTCTTCTTTTCAGCAATAACGTGTTATAGGAAACCGAAGCTGGAGTTTCTCTGGATTTGCACCTTATGACTGATTATAAACTCTGTTTGAAGGGTTATATATGAGCTTTCTCATGTGTTGATTTGCTGGAGTCTAATTTAAAATGTTACCTAATGATTCATTTTTTTTTCCATCTGGACACTTATCAGACTGCTGTGTATCTAATTACCTGTTTTCATAAACTTGCAAGAGTTTATTAATCTTTGATATGTCTCTGCTGATCTCAAATGTACTTGAAGAGTGTTGTGGGGAAGAGACTAAGCAAAAACCCAACAGTTGTCTATAATTCTTGGAAACCAGGCATAAAAGCCTGCATCCTTGTAAGGCCTCCCCCCATGTCTCTCTAGCTTCTGTCTCTTCCATTTCACAGAGAATATTGCAAATGTTTATCTAAGTTTGGTTTTTTGAGGAAAAATGTTACAGGAATTTTACTGCTCGGTAATCTTTGGTAATCAGGATGAATTTCTCCATGTGGTTAAGAGTGTAGCCAAGATAAAGTGTGAAGGACAGGCTTCAGGGTATGTATTCTGATAGGGTATAGCAGTGGCAGCAGCAAGCCAGAGAGTTTCCTTTCTGGGCTCTCTGCAGAGAGAGGACAGCCCACCAAACACGTAAGCAGCACCTTCCAAACACCAACTGCAAGACTACATATGCCCCAATTCTTGAAAGATATCGCATATTTGTAATGCCAAAAGCAATATTGAAATAATAACTTTATTATCCTACTGTCTCAGCAGTTATATAACTACTTACTAGGCAGTCATATACTTAGGGACCAAACAAACTGACTTGGGACAAAATTATTAAAATTAAAACCTGAAACTTTTACATTTATTGGTCGCCAGTGCCTGGAGGTGGTTAATCAGGATTTGGCAGAATGTTGAATAGTCTTTATTTCCTCCTGTGTTTCTTGTTTGGGGATCATTATGTATCCCCTGTTATCAGCAGGTAAGTTTTTTCTGTTTTAGTCTGGGAAAAGCACTCTGACCTGGCTTATCAGGTAGTTTGGAGGTGTAAGGTTTTTTCTTTTTTCTTTTTGCTTCTTGGGCAGTCTTGAGAAGCAACATGGACTTTGATTCTCCTCCTTAAAACAACAAAAGCTTTTCTGTTCTCACAAGTGAGAGATACCTGCAGAGTTGTAGCACCACAATGGTAACTTCTGTCTGTTTTGTGATTTTATTGCATCTATTGGGTTGTTTTATCTTATATCCAGTTGTGCTTCTGTTTCAGAGTAGGTTATCTATAATACAGTAATGTTTAGCTTTTCACGGTTAGCTTTTCACTTCTCTTTCATATACAGTCATTTGGTACACAATTTCTTTGTTACATTTCTGGAAGTATGTGTTGTTTAAGTTTGTGGGAAACCTTTCGCCCAGCAGTTGGTACACCTTTCCTCCAAAGTTTAATTAAAGTGTTTGACTTTCTGTGTGTCATGTTTCGCTTCCCCAGGAAAGTTTCAGACTCTACGAGGGTAAATTGTGATCCATTATTGGATACTAACTCTTCTGGGCTCCACTCTGCGGGAAACTGTGGACAGGAAAGTAATTACAGTAGCAGGTGTGACTTGTGACGTAAATGCTCTTTCTGGCCATTTGTTGAAGCAATCTCTCAGGACGATGGCAAAGCAGGAGTCAATGGCGCATGAACAAATAGGTCTTTGATATCAGTAGCATGCCTTCCCCACAATGAATCATGTAAAGGGACAGGCTGCGATGGTGATGCATAAGTCTCTTCTGCCTTGCCAGGAGACTGACAATACAGGTTCTATAGTTGCTGCTTTGTTCTCCCAATCCATCAACATGAGTCATAATCCAGATGTATAAGTTATTGCAGTAGACTTGTAAATTCTCTAGAATAATAAATCGCTGACCAGCTTGCATCACAACTTTCTGCTGGGGAAGGGTTACACTGGAGTTGAAACAGTAGGTGGATAGAGCTGGACAACAGGGTTTGGAATTAGCAGATCTTGTGGGCAAGATGCCATGTCGTTTTTGTTGGACTGGACATACTAAGCAAGGAATGCTTAATGGCTCTTTTGTAGATGCCGAGGAATGTGCTTGTTTGTGCAACTATGCCTGTATCTTTGGATACACAGTGAAGGAAAAGCACATGTGGCAAGCACTGAGTATTCACATTTCTAGTTCTTGGTCTGTACTCCATATTGTACTTACGTAGATACAACCTTCTGCAATACTGGATGACTTGCATTAGTGCAGGTCTGAATCCTTGTTTAGTGCTCTATAAATTACTGCACTAAGCTGTAACCCTAAGGTAGGCTTTCTGTTGTTGCTACACAGAAGCACATGCTTTTGCTCTAAAATGGAGTGCTTTCCTTGGTTTCTTCAAATGGTCTGGGTGCAAATGCAGTATTTTCCGCAGTGTTCTGTAGGTCTTTGCAAGTGTGCATCCACGTTCATAACTGGAGGCAGCGGCAGTCACAATCGTCACAACCCTGTACAACACGGGTAAATACCTGGCTTTTTGCAAATCAGCATTTCACTGCTTCATATGTTTGCAGTTCCACAAAATTTTGCTCTGAACAATCGTGCAGCAGGTGCACAGTTAAGGAGAAACAAACCATGTGGTACAAATTAAGCCAGAACTTATTAGTGATCATGGTATTGAAACTTTTGTAATCGTGTGTGTTTGTTCTGAATTTTTGCTCCTGCTGGAGGCGTTATGGACCAAAACAAGACAATTCTGCCAGCATGAAGTGGCAACCAGCAAAGTCGGGTTTCCACCTTGCTCTGCCATGGTACTGTAATACAGCATAAAGGCAAAGCTAAGGCTGTACTACAGGGCTTGAGAAACCTTTCCCAATAAAATGCCATTATTTTGATACCAGGCTTTAGACTGATTATTGAGAAACATGGCTGTCATTCTTCAAAAAGTTTTGGGCCTGGAAGAAAATCTGTAGCATACCCATGTAAAATAGAGAAATCCATCAAGTGAGCTAAACGCTGCGTAATTCTCGCACAATATTATGTAGCAATACACAGTCTGCCAGGGGTAAATAACACCTTTGTGCATTTTGCAAATATGACATCTGATTTTTTATGGAAATACATACTTGGCTTTGCTTGAGTTCCTTGAATACATGCAAAGATGAAAAAAAATTGTCTTTTCACTTTTATTGGGGAGACACATTCTGAAACTTCTATTTCATTAGTAATGACATTCTGGATTATTTTTAAAGGGTTGTGATGCAAATGGTGGGTTGCAACAGAAATGGTGGGTTGTGTCTTTTCAAACCCTTCACATAGCTGTGTTTTTTCAATACTTTTATAGTCGCTTACATTACAGTTTGCTACAGCAGTGTACAGAGCTGCTGAAACATTACAGACAAGTAGGTATTTTCATGTTTCCCATGACAAACAGGCACCTGTGTTGCACATACATACACTGTATTGTGCATAGCATACCTTTATGCACAGTATGGAATTCAGCAAGTGTACTATCTGGGTCAAAAATCATGTTCATGTACAGTAAACCAAGGATAGAAATTGGTTCCCCAGATCACTCACTGCATATAATGGAGGGTCAGCAAGTGACAAACCTCTAAAGCATTGCAAGTAAGTGAATTCAGGTAAATAGAGAGACTGCAGAGCCAGTATCTGACATTAATTAATCACCCATGTCTGTCCTCCTGATGTAGCAGAAATATTAATAAGTTACTAATACAATGTACACTGGACTATTTATGTACAACGTTAAGAGGCATGCCTGGAACAGTCATTTTATTTACCTGTTTTTACAGGAAGCAACACACCATACTCTAGAAAATGTTCAATTTTTCTGCAGTGTTTATATCCAAATTTCTTTGCATGGTGTCCAGGGTCACATGCAATGTGTTGTGCAGACTGGAGCAGTAAACTGGTCTTCCTTGCAGGTGTTGCAGATTGCAGAACCCATGGCTTGATTTTTGCAGTGTAGGAACTTTTCATAGACTGCTTTACACCCTGTCTTCTCTCTGGCTGCCCAGCTTGAGCAATGCCTCATATTCCATAACTTATCAGTCTTCCTTGTGCTATTGCTGACTCAGTCTGACTAGCAATGATTTTAGTCTTCTGTGACTAAACAATTTTCAATACAAATTGTAATTTGAAGCTAAATTTTGAAGCATTTCATCTTCCATGCTTCCAAGCTTGTACGTGACGCTGATATTGGCAAAGCAACAGTCTTGTTTTGCTAATTTACTCACTTTCTCCTTATGCTGATGTAATTTATAGTTCCTAGCTATAATATTTATTCAGCACATGAAATGTCTTTAAATGGACATGTATGTATCATGTACATGCATGTACATGTATGTATCATCAGCAAGAGGAACTATATACAACATATATGAGCTTTGGCTTCAAAACAGACTCTAAGCAGAGCATGTTTTATTTCCTCAGAAAGATGGTTGTCATTACATTTAATTACATAACGTTGCACAGATTCCATCTCAAATGGCAGAAAGAAATTGCAGGTTCTCTGAATATGTGGAAATGACCCAGACAAGTGCACAGGCAGAGCAAATCAGGTAATTCTGAGCCTTACACAAAAAGATGGTCTACACAGCTCTCCGTTTTTGTCTCCCTTCTCACATCAGAGCAGTGTCACTTAATACTATGCCGGGTCTGAAGTATCTCAGAATAATTGGAATTACCTGGAGTACTGTTCTGAGATACCTCCTTCCTGCTTCAAGGCAAAGATAAACTGAAAGTTCACTGTTGGAAATAAACTACACTGACAACAGTTTACTCTGATCTCTAAAATCAAAGTGAGTGGGAGAGAAGGTGCCAATGCAAAGAAATATGTTCATAATAAAATAAATAGGGATTTCTACTTGATTAATAGGCTTTTAGTTTGGAAAAAGATTGCTGCTTCCTAAGTTAGTTTATCAAAGACAATCAACAACCTGCATCTAAAACGCCTCACGAATGTGTTAGTAGAACCATTTCAATTTTGTGAGCAACTTTTCATTCCATGAAGATGATGGATACCTTCATCTTACGGAGTGTATGCAAAGAGAGATTCTTATGGATGTCTTGCCTGAATGTTGCTTCTTATAATCAATGTTAATTTACTAAGATCGGAAGAGAAAAACTCTATAAACCCATTCTGAAGAAAAATAAACTTGCTGGGTTGCAGAACTGTATCAATCACAATTCTTTCTTCTTTTATTCTGTAGAAAACAAAACATGAAAACCAAGCAGAATTGCTTAGATCACATTCCCTTGTTAAAATATGTTGATGTTGACATTAAATCCTTTTGAAAGCTTACCACTTACCCTCCCTGTACCCAAAAAAAGCTTTTAAAGTTTGTGATTGCTGACTTGCTTTTTCCAGTAACACTGTTGAACTTTCTGATTTTTATTTGTGCTGTGCAGCAGCAGTACAGAGAAATAAAATAGCCATATTTACAGCTGTGCATACACCACAGACCTAACTATTTACCCCTCTCACCTGTGGGATTCTCGTCGCTTCCAAAATGTGAGAGACATTCACAAAGAGACTTTTCTGGCAAGTAGTGTAATAACACCCAACTTCTACAATAAGTCTAAATTATATGGTTCCAATTAAAACCAAATAATCAGGAAATTATCAATTCAAGTACTGCAATTTCCAACTGCATTTACAGATTTTTTAGTTTCACAGCAAATTCTCACTCAACGTGCAACAGCAGTGTTGAAAGACAGTACAACTGTAGGATTTAAAGCTAAGGTCTATTTTTTGTGAAGAACATAAAAAATTGTGTAGAAAAAATACTACATTCATAAGATATACAGAAGCTTACTGTAAAATTATCACCATTCAATAACAATTAAGGGGTAGAATCCTGATTCTTTTGAACTTGATGAAAAAATTGTCATAGTTCAAACTCAGACAATGACTCCAGGTGTTAAAATGCCAATAAAGCAGAAAACATTCAGAAAGGGTAGTTAACGGTCTTTTCTTATAAAGCGCATATTATTATTAATGAAAAGTCCAGTTCACACTTAGTTCATCATTGTTTATTTTCAAATTTGGGTCTCATGACAATACAGTGTGCAAGGGTGGTTGTTCTTTGCCTCGTAACCTAGGAATGAACCTTCCCGCCTCCTCCTTCTCTCCAGAATTACTTTGCCTAAGGAATAATCACATTAAAATCAGTAGGATTTCTCACTGACTGCCATAGCACTCAGCATGAACAATGCTGGCAGAGCTGAACTCTAAATTAAGTTGACATCCTCATTCTTCTGCCCATTTCCTCTCCCAGTGTTGTTCTACTGACGCACAAATTGTATCAAACCTGCATGACTGCTACAAATTCTAATTCTGATACTGCTGGAAGGATGATGAAATTTTTTTAAAACCCGCAGAGTCTTTTTCCCATTCCTTTAGAAGCAATAATTAAACAAAGAGATCTGCATATAGGAAAAACTGTTGCAGCATTGTAAAACAATGGAAATATGAGACTGGAATTTAGCTGTTGGAATACCAGTGATTTCATTGTTCTGCAATTTCTTTATCCTTGCTAGTCCCATTCCTACTTGTGTGATAATACGCACACTTCCCTGCACAGCAGTACTAACAAACCGCATGAAATTTCTATTCAGTTCCAAAGTAATTTTGGTTGCGAGTACGTGTTGATCGTTGCCTTGGGCAGGAAGATGGCTTAGGAAGAAAAGGGTCTGATCCTGCAAACACTCCCTATGGGGCTGCGTAGTGCTTGCTAGCTAGTAATCCCTCCCTTGGGGTACACAGTAACTGAACTTGCTAGCAGAGCTGTGTGCTCCTCTATGCATGTGCCATGTACTTACTGTATTTCTAATTATGAAATTACTAAACGAGTGGGAAAACTCACCTGTTTGGTGTTTGAGTAGTAGCGAGGAAAGCTCTATATTGCCCAAGTTTAATGGGTAAACACTGCCCATTTAGATGTGTCCCTGACTGTGCCCGTGGTAACTGTATCCTATGGGAAGCGTTTGCAGGACTGAGCTCTTAATTTTACCTACCCTGCAGCAGCCTACTTAAAGTATCATGAAGAAACTGAAACGCTGCTGCCCATCTCTTGGGTAGCAGCTGCTGGGCCAAGTTTTTACTACAAGAATTAGTGGAAATTTACAGAGATATGAGTATTGCTGGATTAGATGGAAAGTGTGATACTTTTGATCTGGCTGTTCCCATAGTGTTTAAACCTGACCCACTGTAAGAGTTGTCAAGATGTATTTCTGGAAGTGTAGGGACAGGTCAGCTTTGCTCTGGTGCTTGTGTGTTTGGGGATCCTGACCAGGAGCCAAACAAAAACCTAATTAACACTTATTATTGCTAACATCAAAATAAACACCTTGAAAAAGCAAAGTCTGTTAGCACTTTTTTATCTTTTGCAAACTCAACCTCCTTTTTGTAGCTGGACAGAATGATCCATGTAGGAGAAACTTAAAAAGCAGCTCCAGAGGCTGTGCCTTTTTTTTTACTTTTTCAGTCAAATATTTTACATATTCCTATAAACCGTATGTGGTGGCTTGTTTCGTACTGCATTGGGGGTTTATTCTGTTGATTAAATACTGACTTATTTACATTTATATCACTCCTGCAGCAACAGCTTTATCATGGTTACATTATTACTATTACAATTTAACCTCAGGTAAAAAAAATCTCATAATTCTATACATTTCTGTCTAATAAATCTGATGATCATGGCTTTATATTCTCTACCTCAGTTAATAGAAAGTCAGTTCCTGTTTTCTGGTTAATACAGACTGGGATAATGCATTCTGAGTCAAAAGCAAACATGGATCCTCCTGCCCATAATTCAGTTTTCAATGCCAAGTAGCAAAACTCCTAATTACGTGGGGCACTTAAGCACAGTCAGAGTTTTCTGCCTGCAGTATACAGGGCGTTAATGAAGTCAACACTTCCTACCATGAAGCGTCCGGCCCTGCTGCGATACCTGAAAAGGGGCATTTCTTGTTCAGGAATGGATGAGGGGCTGAAGACAGAACAGGAGGGTGCAGCGTGCTGAATGACATAGTGTGGACAGGCTGCTTCCCAGTTAATCGTGTCAGATGGTTACTGTCTCCTTTGTTAGGCTCTGGATGTTCTCAGTGCATACACCAAGGAAACATCTGGTGCTGGTGAAATTTTTTTGGGTTTTTTTTTCATAAATAAGCTTTATCAAATAAGAAAACTCGAGTCCTACAGCAGTGCAACGCTTTGGAATACCGGATCTAAGAACACTTCAGTCAGAATGGCTCCTTCAGACCCACACAGAATTTGTGGTGAAGAACTTGAGCCTCCCTTTATCCTGGCTTTTAAGAAAATTGCTAGTTAACTAGTTAAGTACCTACTCAACAACTTCAAGCCTGAATATCTCACCTTTGGAGGGACCATTCCTATGCCCATTGCAATCTATAAGGCTTTTTGCAGTGGCTTCATTGAAAACAGAATCCATCTCTCTCTTTCACTAAATTATCAAATCAACAAGGAAAAGATTTAGTATTCACATGCTAATTGACAGCAATATCTTACAAAAAAGTAGTGAAAAGTGAATGAGTGAGTCTTAAAAAAAAAACCACCAGGATAACTGCTAAATGTAGCTAATCCGAAAAAGTATCTGAAATGGGTGAAAACAATTACCAAATAATAATTTCTTTTAGAAGCTCATTAAGTAACATTAAATTAATTTGGACCACCTTAATAAAGCAAGGTAGGCAAGTCATGTAATTAGTAAGGTTTCATTCTGATCTTATTTGCATCTTTGAAAATAACAGCCCTTGCTCTACTGAAACCAATCAAATGATAATAGCCAAATCAGGATCATCCCCCTTGCATGTAAAAGCCTCCTCTAACAACCACTAAATGTCAGTGGAATTACTTCTGTTGACTGAATGAATGCTGAATTTATCTAGGGGTCAGTGATCTTGGTCAATATATGGGTTTTGCTTGCACAGAGTCTTTTTTTTGCAGCATGGCATTCATGGGTATGTGGGGAAACCATTTGACTTCTGCTGGTGGAAAGACAATATTGAGTCTGATCCACCCATGAATTCCAAACAGAGAGGGATAGTTCTGGGCATGTGCAGCTGGTGAGAGGAAATTTGCCTTACTGAGTATTGTGGGGTTAGAGGCTGGAAAAGAAAATTTACTAAGCTCGAGTAATTCCACAGTTAGAAAACAGCAACGATGCAGTAACAAAATTTGTATAAAATGCCACAGGAAAGTGATGGAGTTAACCCTGGAGTCCAAAAGATTTGTAGTTAATATGATATTGACTGTTGCAGAATTGATGAAACATTGATCATCAAAGGAATACAATTTAGAATAATCTGACAAGTGATTCTCCTGTTAAACTGTTCCTGATGTTTGTTGTATATATTGCTCTGCAAGGATTTACCTTTAAGAAAAAAGACTTTGATGAGAGCACAAGCCATGTAAGCTTAGAAGTAGATGAAATGATAAGAATTGGTTAGATCTATTTTTTTACTGGCTCTTCAATACCACCTCAGGTGGAAAGCATCTCCAGGGAAGTTTTGCCTTGCTTTGAAGAATATCGTACTATCAAAAAATGGAAAACATCAGGAAATGAACTGCAGCAATGTTTAATTTTTAACACAGATGATGACCAAAATACCTCTAGATTTTGTTTATCAAGGGCATTGAGAAAAAAAACAACCAAACAGCTATTCTTGAATAAATCAGTCGTAGAAAATGTGGTTGGTAGAACTCAATGTCTCGGAGAGTTAAGAAACGTATCCGTTTTCTAAGGAGTGACTTTCTCTGAGCCAAACTTATGGTATTCTGCTAGTGAGCATTTTCTCTCTCAGGTTCGTTGCCTCCAAAGTTCCCCTGCAAGCCCTGGGCTGGCCCTCTGCAATGGCAGACCCCAGAGCACCCCTCATTACAGGCTTGCTCTTGCTTAGCATATTTTTGTAGTGGATCCATTAAACATAAGGATGGAAGCAATCTGCAGAGCACTTATTGACAGAATTAATCCAGAAAGATTATGTTACTTCCTCTGATAGCTGCTTATTTTTTGCCCAATGATCTTTGATGAGGGTAGCGTACGGCATTCAGAGAGACTCTCTGTATCTGTTGCTCGACATCAGCTGCGGGATAGTTGAAGCCTGTGAATTTGTGATGTTCCCCAGTTTTTCTCTCTTTCCAGAGAGATACTGTATTGTCACAGGCAGTCTTTCTTTAGTAATTATCCATCTTCTACTCCCCTCAATCTGACTTCTTTTTACCCTGTCCTTGAGCAGAACTACACCAATAAACAAAGCTGAAGTTTATTAATTCACTTAATTCACTACCGTGTAATTCTCTCCCCCATGTGTGTCTGTGCTATCCTACCATTTCTTAGCTCTGATTTTACAAAGCAATACCGTAAAAGGTCTTACACTGTTGAGACATTATTATGCTTCAGAATCAGCTTTAGAAATCTCTGTACTATAAAATGCAAGCAAAAAATAGTTAAAGCTGAACTATTGTAAAAATCAATAAGCAAAATACCAGGGTTAGGGTTATTCATCAGTCTCTAAATAAAAAATAGTGGAGCTCAGGTTTGGGTTTTTTTTAATTTATTGAGTCAATTAACTTCTCTTTTAGCTTAGAAGATCCAGTTACTTTTTCTTTGTGTCTCGTAATGAAACTTGTTCAAACACAGCTGTATACGGTGCTCTTTTATGTTACACTAAAACCAGGCAAGAACTTCTGAGGTGGAAGTTTAACTAGTTACATGTATATAATATTATCACACACATGCTGGTACTACTGGAGAACTGAAAAATAATACTGATAGCTCTCTTTAATAATAGATTTATAGGACGCTGTAGTGTTATAACCATGAAGTTGTAATAGGAACCAGAAGCATGTCGGTAGTCTATTAATATTAAAATTAAAAATTATTCCTTATTCATGTATAATCTCTTCAAGTTTTATGACAAGACATATCACACATTTATTCTAATGCAGAAATTGCAACAAACCCATACATTTTTAAAAACTGAGTCTGAGGATCTGACAGGGAAAAACCTGTTTCTGCAGCTTCAATATGGATGTCATGATTTACACGGAATTGACAGCAGGCTTTAATTTTTAAAATGCTAATGTCTTGTTTAAAAAAAAAAAAAAAAAAAAAAGATGAGCCTGTTTTGGCATTAGAATAATTCAGTATGACCACAAGGGCCTTGTTCAGCTAATGTGTTATACGCTGGTCCATCACTTCTCACTCAGTAGTAGTGTTACGTGAGGCACTTTTGGTGTGGGGGACAGTGCATCTTCCACAGCAATGCAGTATTTTGTCATTTAGTGTAGTTTGCACACTCCAGGAAACAGTTCTCTAACATCCAGCACTGCTTGCCGTTGTCCAGTGAACTTTGTTCCCAGACACTTATAAGCATCACTTGATTTCAGGATTGGTATGAACATGCTACAGTATAACATAGTCCCAACTATATCTGCAAAGATTTTGTGTGCTTGTGGTGCCTATATTATGACAGAACTAAAAAAAAACCAAACCAAAAAAAGACTTATGCTGTGTTAAATAGCTTTTTCTGTGAAGAGAAACAGAGGCTGTAATTTTGAACTAACATATGTTTAAAGGGCGCAACACGTGAAATAGTGAGTTATAACTATGTTGGTTCACTGAAGCGTTGTTTCCAAGGTCACAGCTTGTTTTTAATGAAACACCTGCAAGAAAGATATGTTTCATCTTTCTGTTTTTTCTCTTCTGTAAAGATGAGAAGGAAGTTTTAATTTTCCAAATTTTTAAAGTATATACAATGCAAGGGAATAATATATTTTGCTTCTTTTTAATCATCTAAAACTAAGACTGACTGATGTACAAGTTAAGTGTTTGGAAGAAAAATTCCTTGTTTAATGTGGAGTAATATATTACACTAAAATGAGATTATTTTTCTTCCAGTATATTTATAGAACAGAAAAAAGCCCCTAGCTATCCTTCATTTCAGGCTTTTCTAATGTTAATGTAAATGATATGTATGACATTACTCTTATAATCTTAAAAAGAGGAGTTATTAAAATGAAATTAGAAATGCTGATGAATGGTATTTGGATAAAGTGAGAAACTCTTCTAATGGTTTTTTGTAAAATTTTAAGAGTTAGTTTAAAGAGCTAGTTCTTTTATAAAATCAAAAGTTAAATAAGGCAGAATTACCTTCATTGCTTGATTTTAAATATGGAACAATGGCATGCATACATATTGTATTTGATATTTAAAAGGAATATCATTATCAAGAGAATGTGATTTCATAAGTTTAAAAGACTAAAAGGGAACTTCTAAACTTCGATTTTAAACATGTGGATAAAATTATACTGTGATGCTGTGGAAACTCAAACTCATTCCAGAAAAGCAAAGCAATGAGTGAATGTCTTGACCACAAAATGAATACATGTTACTGGAAAATTAAGAAATTAACTTTAAATATAGATCAGCAATTATAAAATGTAATCTGTGGACATTTTATGGACAGAAATTATTAATTTTCTTCAATATTCTCTAGCAATTTATAGAATTTAATGTTAGGTGCTGTTGGAGACAAACAGAAATGTAGAGATCTATTTCAGGGTAACAATTCCTCTTCCCCTCTGAAAGCATCCTTCAAACAGACATACTCCATTTGCCTCTCCTGTTGGCTGCTGCCTGTATGAAATCATGCATTAGCTTCAAGCTGTGCCTGAACTCTGAGTAGGACTTGAACCCAGACCAGCAGGGCTCTAATCCTGCCTTCCCTACCAGTACAAGGAAAAACGTAAGTTTTACCTGAAACTATGCTGCTAGGTTTGGTCCCAAATTTGTGACCATAAACACAATGTCTACTGACAAGCTATTAAACAAATCCTTTCTGTACTCTTTACTAATCTGCCTCAGGATTGCAAACCAGAACATTTAACTGTCCATCTGTTAAAAGTAGACATCATAGTGAAATTGGTAGGTACAGATGAGTAAATGTTGATTGCAGAACATACTGTCTAAAGACTATTCTCATAGCTTTATTCATGTTAATATAAGAGTTTTTTCTCTACTGGGAAGGCCAATGAAACCAGCAGGTTTACTCAAGAAGTAAGGCACTATTTGAAGTTAGTGATCCAGGACCAGATCTTGTGAAGAATTTGGTTTTACACTAGCATAGCACTATTATTTCCACTGAGCTACCAGTATAAGTGAGGTGAAAACCAGCTCTGCTACTTCCTGTTTACACTTTAAAATTTATTTCCTTTAATACCTTAGCAAAAGAAAACACTGCAAGTTTTAATTAGATCGTATTCCACTGTTTTGTGAGGCATGAATATGCCTGAAATTAGAAGCCAGCAAGAACAGTATTTCACAGTGAACAGCGAAATCTACTTGTGTCCTGAGTGCCTTTGTCAATATAAATCAGAAACATGAACAGTGAAATAATACTATCTGACTACTTCTCTGTTTAAAAGAAAAATAAATTACTGCTCTGCATGAATTTTTATATACTTTTATATTTTAGGTACTGCTATGCAAATACTGCTTTGGTAACTGCCTTGCTCTAATAGGATTTGGAAGATAGAGAACCTTTTCTCAAAAAGGATTTATGGCTGTCTCCACAGAGTTAGTAGATAGATTTTGAATGCTCACCATAAGAAACAATTTGATTTCTTCCCTAAACCAATGCACTAAATTATCACAAAACAGTTGGTTACATTGATTTTGAACTGATTTTAAAGAAGCACTTAGTTGTACTCTGGCTATTGAGTTTCTGATAGTAGTACAGCAGTGAGAGGATCCAAAAGATATCTCATGAGCACATGAAATTAGCTTACTTTGTGAGAGCAATTGAAACAACATACAGCAACCAGGGATAATATAGATAAATAGAGATAAGCAGAAATGAACATCATAAACTAGCATAAATCACACAAAAGCTGTCTTCTCTATGAAGTATTTTTTACACAACTGCCATTATAAAAACAGTCCTCTCAGGCTCAGATTTATTCCTTTGTTCTATATAGATTTCTACTTCTGATGGTTTCCTGCTTTTTTCCCCACCAGTCCTTCCTACCTGTCTAAAAGTAATTTTATTTTTTTTTTTCCATTGCTGTTTTTTTGTGTGCCTCTGCATCAGAGCAAGTTCTTGGGAGGGAAAACCAAGGAATAGAGGAATCAACTAAGGCAAAGTAAGAAATGGTGCCAGTCAACTCCTCCGTCAAAGGTTAAGGATAGCATTTGACAGGGCACATCCTATCTTCTAAGTCAGAAGTGGTGCCCAAGTGGGTTGTGAGGACATTTTATATTGGTGGAAGATTTGTGAATGTCTTCTAGCCTGGCCAAGCCTGATACTGCTCCTGCATGCTGAACTTCCAGAAGTGACTGGAGTGTGCGCGTTGTATACTGCAGCCACTCAGTGCTCACATGCTTTGTGCAGGTGTCATGGTTTAAACCCTGGCCGGCAACTCAGCACCACGCTAGCCGCTCGCTCACTCCCCGGCATGGTGGGATGGGGGAGAGAATTGGAAGAATAAAAGTGAGAAAACTCGAAGGTTGAAATATAGACAGTTTAATAAAGAGAGCAAAAGCTGCATGCATGCAAGCAAAGCAAATCAAGGAATTAATTCACCACTTCCCATGGGCAGGCAGGTGTTCGGCCATCTCCAGGAAAGCAGGGCTCCATCACATGTAATGGTTACTTGGGAAGACAAAAATGCCATCACTCCTAACGTCCCCTCTTCCTTCTTCTTCTCTCAGTTTATATACTGAGCATGATGTCATATGGTATGGAATAGCCCTTTGGTCGGTTCGGGTCAGCTGTCCTGGCTATGTCCCTTCCCAGCCTGCTCCTTGTGCACCCGGCAGAGCACGGGAAGCCGAGAATTCCTTGACTAGTCTAAGCACTACTTAGCAACAACTAAGTGAGTTATCAGCATTCTTCTCAACCTAAATCCAAAACTTAGCACCATACCAGCCACTAGGAAGAAAATCAACTCTGTCCCAACCAAAACCAGGACAGCTGGAGTGCTGCCGCTGTGCTGAGGATGTGCAGGAAGCACTGCGCTTACTGCGTACGTGCTGCCCACGTGTTCTCACCTTTGCGGTAAATTCATTGCCTCTCTTCACATCCCCTTTCCCTTCTCCCTGCACATTGGATTTCTTACACGAATGCAGAACACGTTCTGCATCTGAAATGCCCTGACAATGTTGAATTTGCTATGCTCAAAGCTTGCGGTACGTGCATACCTACTTCTGACTGGCAACTACAGACAGAAGTGCACAAGTCCAGCCAGAGTCCCTTCTGACTGCTGTGGTGCCTTGTTAACCTGGGATTTACTCACGTGTCTAAAACTGACCCCTGCATCTTTCAAGTTTTCCAGTAAGTTCAGTTCTTTGGTTTTGCTTTTAGCAACTCAGGTTGCTAAGTGATGGCAACGCAGTTATCTATTGCCCAGTGACTTAGAGGAAGGCTCCAGATAGCTGACACCCTAGTAAATAAGCTCATAGATGTTGGTGTTCCCTGCTTAAAAGGTTTAGGAGTAGAAATAATGCCCTATGATGGAAGTTGCTTTTGAAAAACAGTTGTGAGAACAGTTTGCTAAAGGCTAGAAATATGTTGTCTATTCATGAGCAACAGTTCTTTCTCAGAAATGAGCTTTGGTTTCTGAATACAGGGCAGAGAAAAAGCAATAAATGGAAGAGATAATTTTGTTTGCCACCAATAATTTATCAGCTCTAATCAGGGTGAAAGCTATCCATTAAAATGTATGCGGAAATGTGATGGTAGTATTAGGAGTGCCTCGTTATTGTTAATTCATTTAGTACTCAGTGTAATAGCACTAATCATAATTAACTCCTCTGGTATTAATAGGGTTGTCATACAATACGTACAGTATTTGCATGAGAATTCCACTCTAGATTCTCATTAACTAAAACACCATAAAAATGTCAGCACTTTAATTTGCCTTATGTTAAAGACTATGAGGAGGTTTCCAAGTTTTTCCTATTAAAATTTATCAAAATACTGCTGCTACATTAATTCTAGCCAGAAATAATGGTATGTAACCACGTATTTATCAGCTAATTACTTTACTGTTTAAAAGTCTTTCATTTTTCAGGGGATTACTGTTGCTAATGGACAGAGGAGGAACAGCAGCTTAATATACCAATGTTGGAGTTTTTATTAGGAGAAATGCTCTGTTTTCTGAATAGGTTTCTCTGCCAGTCTTTATGAAATGCTTGGTGTCAGGGTCCTGCAGGGCTGGTGTCTCCCTGGGGTTGGGGGGCCATGGCCGGGTGCTATGGGGGCTCCGTCAGGGCCTGGCCGGGCAGCCAGGACCTCCCCCCCCGGCCGGGGGGGGGGCAGCCCTGGGCACTGGGCACCTCCCTGGGGACGGGGCCGGCCTGGGTGTGGGCCTGCAGGTCCATGTCTGGGCCACTGGTGCCATTGGCAGGCACCACCGTGGCTGTGGTGCAGCAGGAGCCGTGGTGCTGTGGTGGGGGCTGAGGGGTAGAGGCTCGGGTTAAAGCAGCTCCTGTGGGAAGAGGGGGTCCCCGCGGGACTGTCCGGAGCCTCTCCAGAGGCGCCAGTAAGAAGGGGCAGCCCAGCTGCGCTGTCTCCAGGTTGGCCCTGAGCACATGCAGCCAAGCCTCCAGGAGGGGGATGATCTCATGGCTCTTACCGAGGTGTTTCTCTTTGGAAATAAGGAACAAGGGCAACGTATACATGGCTATTGTATCAGTGGCTTTAGTGCTCTACCCCTCTGCAGAAAGTTATTCTGAGCTCTCTGGCAGCCTTTTCACTGCCTCCTGCTTTCTCCTAAGCCCATGCTTTGCTGTGGTGCTTTAATGAATCCTTTTGGCTGGCTTATGGAAAGCTTTCTTCAGAGCACAGGCATTGAGAAATTCTTGATTTCATTGACCTCTGGTAGTAGGCTTCAGCCTTTTATATGTGAAAACTGAATGCTACAAGATGGAAATGCTGCTGTTCGCAAGTCGGTGCAAGCGCTAGCAATGCAGACAGGCAGCAGTCACGTCTTTTTGTATCCTCATCAGTATACATTAGGCCTTCGACCAGCTTGGGGCAGCCCACATGGCTGGCACAAGGTGCTTCTCAGGAAGTCTGCTGGGAGCAGAATGAAGCCCCGATCCTGGATCCTGCTCTTGTCCATGGAAGTTTTGCTGTTGAACTGAAGGAAGCAGGTATCACCATGTTGTGCATTGGCTCACTTGTTATGTGCATTGAGCATTGGCCAACTGGAGGTTTGTCCCGTTATAGGAATCAGACGGCCCATGTGTTCACACAGCCTGCTCTCAGGCAGCCCACTAAAGGAGATGATGTGATAAGAGGCAATGCTAATGTTCCTACAGTTCAAGCTCTTGTATGCTCTTCAGTAAATGAATTGACGTTATTAGCATTTGAGGCATTAAACAATCATTACTTAGATCCTACTTCCTCAGCCCAAATACAAGTGCGTCTTAAAAAATCCCAAGGGTTTTCTTTATTTTCTCTTCTTCTCTCCGCCTTTTTGTACTTCAGAATATACCGCCTCTGCCACGCTAGGATATGAGAGCTGGAGGTCCTCAAGTTATCAGATGAATTGTGGAGCTGAAAGGGAAACACCAAATAGCCGTTGGCTACGCACCAAGCTACTTCATCGCAGGATTATAATGTAAGGTTCAGAATGGGAGGCTTAAACCTGATGTGGTAAAGAAGCAGCTGGAGTTGTACCTTGAGTGATG
Source organism: Gorsachius magnificus (assembly GCA_034008185.1). NCBI lineage: Eukaryota > Metazoa > Chordata > Aves > Pelecaniformes > Ardeidae > Gorsachius > Gorsachius magnificus. The sequence goes on along the minus strand of CM067083.1, from coordinate 7,445,189 downwards.
ACTTGAGGGACTGGCATGCAGTACCTGGTTTGAGCCGGTATTATTGATCCAGGAGTTTGTAGCTCTATACCAGGAGAGTTTCTTCTCTATACTTGCCTAATCTACAAATGTCCTGTGGTGTTGTTTTAATAGATTTGATACTTTATGTTATAGAAGCACATAAGTTGAATATAAGCTCTAGAAAGTCTTTGTTTTCAGACTTCAGGATCTGTGAACCATCACAGGATTAATTAAAATTCACGTTTTCTTTTTTATTTTCATGCTACCTCATCTGTATTCAGGGCATGTCCTGAGCAGGTTTATTTTGATAGATTGTTATCCACAATAAATTGAAATACCTTTCACAGTGCTCCCTGTAAGATAAGAAAAAATTACTCAAGTTATATTCCTAAATCCTAGGTGACTATGCCAGTAGATTGATTCATGCTGTGGGTTTCCACCTTCATTTAAACATTGCTGAAATAAGCCTGAAGCTTAATAATTTTTATCAGCTCTCTAAGAAAATATTGGAAATTATGAATTGATCGTGCATATTAAAATATTTATACAGCGGTAAAATCATTATTCTTATCACTGATACACACTATGGTCCAGAATCCATCCATCAATTCAGCCATTTTCTATTCTGTTTTGTTTTCTTCTTTCTCAGGGCAGTTTGTGACATGATTGTGTTATGTCTGTAGTATAGTATAACAGAATGAATACACTTCTGATGCCAGCACTATTAAGGTAGCTGTTTATTTGTATTGACATAGTGTTGACAAAGGGCTGAATAGATGGCAGCTCTCACAACCAGGTCCCAAACTTCATACAAGGAAAGGTGAAAAAGAGGGTCTATGGACCTTGTCCAAGTAATAATGATTTTTCTGAATATAAAAGAATGTACAGGAATAAAGGAATCTTAATCTCACTCGATGTGCCCACAGTAGATCTACGCAATTAGGGTTTAATTTGTAGTATTTTTCCTTAAGAAGTTGCAGTTTGCAAAGGCAAACAACATTGAGGTGAGCAAAGGAGGAAAGTATAGCCAAAATTTACATATGTGTTTAAATATATAACATTTCCCCTCTCTCTTTCTATATACATATGCCTATATATAAGATGTGGTTTTGCATACATCAAAGTATTTATTTGGGGGGGGGCATTTTCTCATAATGGAAAATATATGGATCAGCTGTGTCTCACTGTCCTTACCCTGTCCTGTGGGTACTTGGTGTTAACATGGCAGAAATACAATCACTTGAATCCCAATTCTTAGCTGAAGTTGGTAAAACTTGTCTTCCAGTAGTGGGAGAAACTCTTTAGTGATTGATAGCAATCCAGTCTAATTTGGGTCGTCTAAGATATGAACTGTCTCCTGGAAGATCCCTTCTCCCTCTGCAGGCTATTGGAGTGCCTAAACAGTTGCCTTAATATGGAGGCATATAGGCATCTGAGTAAGGGAAGATAGGGCTGAGCCTACATCTACAAAACATAACGATAACTTTTAAAGACTTGTAAAAATTTTTAAAGCTTGTGGGGGACAGGTCATTCTAGTGGATGGTGAGCTAGATACGGAGTCAAGTCTGGACCCAGCCCTGTTACTGCCTTGCTGGGTGAACTTTGAACAGCTCTTCCTCAAGGAAGAGTCTCTTACTGTCTTTGTACAACAGCCAACACGGTGGGATTCTAAGCACAGTGAGAGCTTTTGTACACTGTCATAAAAAACTACTAATAATTTCAACTTTAGAATTCCTTTTCTTTGCAAAAGTGTTGTGTTACGGAGGTGTCTTGGCAGTGTGCAATCTTGTCTGTCTTGTCACCGCAGTGGGGGAGGCGAAGCCATGCACTTTTTATGCAGTCCCTTGTCAAAGGAGGAACTTGTAACACATCAGTTGGAGAAAGCTGAAATGCTGGACCAGTTTGCAAGAATTCTGAGAGAAAAATGATACATTTTGATATTCTTTCTTCCGACTGTTTTTCCTGGCAGCCAATTCATGATCATTTGTGAAAAGTTTGTTTTCTAACTTGGCATAATGCTATTGATTGGCAGAGGTAAAGAGGGCTGCTTGCTTATAATTTGTGTCAATGAGGAAGAGACCCTTTGATATCCTGCGTTGATCAGGAATTTTCTTATTTTGAGAGAGGGAAATGGGAAACGTGAAAGCATGGCTGCATTCAGAAAAGTGACTCTCTGAGTGAGACGCGTTATTATATTCTATGCTCTAGTGTGTTTTCTGAGTTCCTATTTGCTTAGAACAAATGCTGAGAAAATGAGGTTTTGCTGCTGCAGAGCTCATGCAACGGTGCAAAGGCAAAAGATGTACTTTGCCTCTTGCAGTGTCAGTAAAATTGCAGCCAAGCCCAAAGCCTTTCCCTATTGGTGCTGAGTTGCAAAAGAAAAAAAAAAAGAAAAAGTTAATGAAATTTGTTTCCTATCCTTTTTTCCCTTGTCACAGTAATGAAACAAACGCAGCTGCCTGGCAGGTCCCTACATTTCTTTTTGAATTCCACAATGACCAGATCTGTTGAGGAAGGCCCCAGTCTTATCAGATGGTTTAAATTCATCAGCTTTGCTTATATCCTTATACTGCCATGGGTGCATGAATAAATCTTGCAAGAGTTTTTTGCCATTAAAACTGTTTTGCTGTTGTAGTGTGTCCCATTTATCTATGCACCATTATCAAAACTGTGACTTTTTTTTCCTTATTGATTAAAACTGTGATGTTGAACTTGGGTTTTGTGCAAAATCCAGCAGAGGACTGGTTACTTACAGATTTGATACAGGTTACAGGTTGAGAGCCTATCTCCTGTGTTTTGTGATATTTCAAACTAGGTGAACATGCTGGTTTCCTCTGACAGTCTTTTCAGACAAACGTTAAACCTTGGCAGCCCTCCAACCAGTCCCTTAAACTGGTCTGGGGAGGAAGAGAAAAACCCTTATGTTAGTCCCACTATCATAACCATGTCTTCAACTGCAGTGTCCATGGCTTCCTCCCAGCAGCCTATCCTGGAGGGTCCAGTGTCCCACCATTTGATAAACTTACTCACAGCTGCCAGAATTTTTATTCTTCCATCTTTTGCCAGACTGGTGGCAACACATGAACAGGATCATCTCTATCACACCACTGGATTTGTTTGCACACAGATTCAGGGAGAGGAGCATTTTCTGAGCAGTCCCTGACACACTGTGTAGAATATTCATTAAGAGGAGCAGAGATGAGTACTGCTTTACAAGCAGGGGATCCAGAATCTTGGCTTGCCCAGAAAATACAAGCTGGGAGGTGATGTGGTAACAATCCATTACTACATTAGCAGACATTACAGCTCTTCTCTCTCTCCCCCTATTTAATCTCAAAGACACTGTTGGTGCCAACAGAAAGAGAGAATGTTTCAAACCTTCAAAGCAGTGAGTTTCTGAGACATTTTCCTACTGTGTGGGAGAGAAAAAATTGAAAACACTTTGAGATGGATGTTAATAAATTTAGTAATGAAGATATACAATAGCAGGAGACTAGACTCTAACTCTGGAGATCCTCTCCAGTGTTGTATTCTGTGGAGAGCTTAATCCTCTTCTGTATAAATCATTCCATACTTATGACCCCAAGAAGTAGGTTACCTTCACTATCTCTTCCTGAACTCTAAATTTCTTAATCCTCTCTGTAGCCCCATGCAGGGAGGGCCGTTTGCCTAATACTTTGCTCACTTTTGTGAGGAAATTGGCTGGGAGGAAAAGAGGAAGGAAAGGAGCAGGAGGAATCTGATCTGGCGCCATTTACTTGCCATGACAACTGCACAAATTGTTTTGACTTGCCATAATGAAATGTTATTTTAAAATCCATCTTTACAGATAAAATTGATTTTCACTTACATTTTTTATTCTTGGTAAAATCTGGAATGATTTTCTCTTTAATGCTGCTGTCCATTTCTCTCCTTCCCTCTCTCCAAGTCCTGAATACCAAAGTGCAAAAACCCAGAACACCCTGACTCTTTAAACTGCATGTTGCTGACAAAAGTAATGGCTGACCTGATAACTTGGGGATGTTTTGGGAAAAGAATTTGAGAAAAATAGATGAAGCTCTATTTCTTCACAAAACGTGCAAAACTAAAATCTCATTCCTGAAGAGTTATAAAATCTGTACTTTACTGAGGTTGAATCCTTTAGACTGGCATTGGCTACACAAGGAAGTAAATGGCATTGTAGAGAAAAGGAGGTAATTCACTGTTTTTCCAGAGCAAGAAGGCAAAAGGAAGGTGTAAGAATTTCGAGCAGTTTATCATGTGGAAATAGTAAGAAGAGTGTGCTCTCCATAGATCTGGCTCTGTGGGCTAGGGACCACAGCTTGGAAGCCTTCACCTGCAAACATTCTCTTGGGAAAATTTGAGAACCTAGATGAAATCCTGATCTTATTGAAATCAGTGAGAAATTTTGGCATTGACATCAATGAGGTTGAAATTTTATCCCTTTTATTTTACAGTTGTTCTGTGTTCATAAAGTGCAAGGTATATACTTTTTACTATGGCTGCACAAGAAAGCAGGCCTAGAGAGTTATGTATATACCTATTGAAAAAAAGGCATACGGTTTCTCAGTTAATATGCCACAAGATTTTTTGATAGGATATGAGCTAAAGGAATAAATTATTAAGAGACTACTGGCACTGGGATACTGCAAATGGAAAAATATCTATAGCTAGGACCAGATGTTAAACTGGAGTTTCAAAATTAATATTCTGTATGTAGGATGGCTATGGAAGCTGAAAGGCGCAAACAAAATGCAAACCTTCCAGGGGAGATGAAAGGCTCAGGCCTCACCACCAAAAACTGGAAACTCTTCTCTCAGGGAAAGCTTTCTACCTGTTAAATGGAGATAACAGCATTCCTATTGTCCTTTCTTTTCTTTATTAGACTCTTCTGTCTGGAGCCTATTAGTATCTATATAGTCTGTGTTATAATGATCTGTTTGTGTGAACTTAAAATAGTACCAGCAAGAATTCACTGATATCGATCAAGGCAGAAGTTCTCTTTAAGGCATTTCCCAAAGAAAAATTAAAATGGCTATTATTGAAGTACAGTAAATTGATCAGATGTTTCTCAGTATCTTACTATGCTTCATCCAGTATTTTAATGAAAGAATAGGGTATTTCTCATCACAGTGCCAAAACTGCAGAATTGAGAGAAGTCAATTGCTGTTGTTATGGGAACAAAGGCCCAGCAAACTGCTTCAGTTCAATTGTTTTGAAAGAGAACTGGCTTCTTTCGTGGATGCTGCACATATGGGAAGTTGTCCTGGTCCCAGGATGGCCTATTGCCTGCAACACAGGCTTCCCTCATGACGGTATTTGCCCCTTTGACATGCTCTTTGTCATCCATGCTCTTTCAGTCATTCCTTCTCTAGGATTTCCCTTATTTCTGATTTTGCTTTAATTTCACATCCATTCCTGTCTTTTTCATTCCCCAGTATGGCCTCCAAAATCTGAGATTTGGTTGAAATGAATGCATGTGCTGTATGTGGACAGAAAGTCATCCATCCCTCTCCCGCACGTGAGCATGCACACAGGCACAGAATGAGAGGAAGATGGAACTAAAATCCTGATTCTTTACTTGAGAAAATTGTCATTAATTAAAACTAAAAGACAGCCATCTTACCTGCTTCTGCTGATGGATCCTTTATCTTTCCCACATTATCAGTTATAGAGGATAACATAAAGCATTTATTAATACATCAATACTAATACACCAATATTTAAAATTACAAACCCGGTAGTGCCCATGTGAAAAAAAACCAACCCAAAAACCTTATACAAACTTGTGTGCCAAACATGTCCTGCCCTAGAGTCAGCCAATTAAATTTTGTTCTGATGTATTTCTCATAACTTAATATCTTTGTCTGGGACTGATTTTGACTTAAGAACTAGTTTCTCTACCCACGCAGAGCACTTCAGCTCCTTAGCTTGATCATGCTCTTGAATTAATCTATCATATTAAAAGTGCTTGATTTCTGATTACATCAAAGTTTGAAAGGTGGTAATGTTGTCCTCTCTGTTCCTCATTCACCGCACCTAAATGAAGTGTCCACAGTAGCAAAATCGTGTGGCATTCAGAAGCTCCAGATGCACAGGATTTTTTGGAAAGGGAAAGAGGCAGTTTCTCTCTCATTGGGACAGAAATGCTTTTTTACTCAAATGTCAACACCTAACATTTTGAGGAGACCAAAAAATAATAGGGCTACCATACAGTAAATAATCGTGTGTGATATAACAGTTTTACAGAGCAAGAAATACTTTGCTTGCGCTTCACTTGGCTTTTACTTTATGAGACAATAAAGTCCTCTGGCAAATAAATGCCAGGACCTCAGCCCAAGGGAATGGTGATACTTCTCAGAAGACTTTTGCAGGGTTTGTTTATTGCCTCATAAACTCAAAGCCAAATGAAGTTTCTATAATGTTACATTTTGCATATGAATTATGCCTCCCCTGTCCATCTGCATACCTGTTATTGCCTGGGTTTCTTTCCCTTATGTTTGTTCTCCTTTACATTTCTACCTGCAGATGTTGTGCTAGGTGGTACTACTAGCCCCAAATATATGGGAAATGTCACTACTGCTAACGCTGGGTGTTTACAAGTCAGGCACCTTAATCGTAAGATGCAAACAGAAATCGGTGAGTGCTGGATATGTCTTCTGGGATCTGAGCTGATATGTTATATCTGGAATGTGGTTTTATGTTTTCCTTTTGAGCTATGTGGACTTACAAGTATGTCGTGCGGAAAAAAAAAGACAACGGTAATTCTAACTTAATCAAGTACCTTTAGGGGCTCAGGCTTCAAATATACTGCGAGAGATGGTAACACTGAATATGTCTTCTTCATTTCTGACAAGGAAAGATTTCAGCCATGGATGACTACTGAAATGAACGTCAGCCGTACTACAGAATTGTCTGTAGGGAAGCTAGAAACCAGGCTGGTGAGCAAGTGAAACAGGCCATCCTGTAGCAGACGGATCCTCCTGCGTGCATCTTGCAAATCCACACAGAGCTCTCTCCCTGTCACTGCCTACAGAATACTTAACAAATGTAAAAGAAAGTAGACACAATTATTCCAGGTGGTCTATAAGTGTGACAAGATATAATGACATCATAGGATAATTCAGGCTGGGAGGGTCCTTAGGAGGTCTCTAGTCCACTCCCCCACTGAAGGCCAGATCAGACCAGGGGGGTCAGTTGGTTTTGAAACCCTCCAAGGATGCAGATTGCACAGCCTTGCTGGGCAGCCTGTTCCATTCCTTGGCTGTCTTCAGGGTGAAACACTTTTCCTTATATCCACTCTGAACTTTTTTCTTTCTATATATGTCCTTTCTCTGCCATCTTCCTGCCGTACGTCTCTAGAAGGAATCTTGGCTCCTTCTCCTTGATAACTGCCCTATAGATACTGAAAGGCTGCTATTAGGAAATGAAACTGAGCAAAAGGAAATTTAAGACCACTTCTGCTATTTTTCTTTTTATCAGTGAGGGCTGTGAAGCTCTGGATCCCGTTGCCAGATTAATTTAAAACTACTGAGAATATGCTGTAAGAAATAATTCTGCATTGACACCAGGGGGGAGGAGACAATTTCTTGTTATGTTCTTGATATCATATGATCCAATTAATGTTTTAGGGAGTGTGACCTGATGGAATTACATCCTGTGAAGATCAGAAGTGCTTCTTTATCCACCCATGTGTTGTGGTTTAACCCCAGCTGGGAACTAAACATCACACAGCCACTTGCTCACTCCCCCTGGAGGGATGGGGGAGAGAATTAGAAAGTGAAAGTGAGAAAACTTGAGGCTTGAGATAAAGACAGTTTAATAGGTAAAGCAAAAGCTGCACACACATGCATAGCAAAACAAGGAATTCATTCACCGCTTCCCATGGGCAGGCAGGTGTTCAGCCATCTCCAGGAAAGCAGGGCTCCATCACATGTAATGGTTCTTTGGGAAGACAAAACGCTATAACTCTGAACATCCTCCTCTTCCTTCTTCCCCCAGCTAGCACGACATCATATGGTATGGAATATCCCCTTGGTCATCTGGTGTCAGCTGTCCCAGCTTTGTCCCTTCCCAGCTCCCTGTGCACCCCCAGCCTGCTCACTGGTGGGTTGGGGTGAGAGGCAGAAAAGGCCTTGACTCTGTGTAAGCCCTGCTCAACAGTAACTGAAACATCCCTGTGTTATCAACACTGTTTTCAGCACAGATCCAAAACAGAGCCCCATACCAGTTACTGTGAAGAAAATTAACTCTATCCCAGCCAAAACCAGCACACCATGCCAGAGTAATCCTAAGTTTCTTCTGGTCAATAGTTTGCAATTATGTTAATGCTATTTATGAAGATTTCACTATGGGGACTCTTATGAACTGTGGGTTATAGACCTTCATATTCTATTTTGTTAACAAACTCATTGAAAGGAGATGTGATGCAAATGCTTTCATTCCCTCCACTACTGAGCTCTCCCTGGTTCAATCTTTCACGCAGTTACAGTTAAGAATCAATGCTTGTTTTTTTCATAGTTCATGATATATGTTAAATGTGGGAAAAGTGGGTGATTCACGTGTTATTTTATGAATATTGCAGGTTCATTGGATTGTTTTATTGCATTTGTGTTGAGGTGGTGGTATAGTAGCAAAGGGGCTCAGTAGTCAGCGAGTTACCCTGCCTTCTACAGTTGTTTGTATCAGCTGAGCCTGATTGAGCATTAGGTAAAACAGGTGTATCTGCACTGCTTGATGAGTGATAACCTGTATCCAATTGCTCCTTGATTCCCTTTGTTGAGATTAAACAAGGCTGTGTTTGAAAAAGGGCAGAAGGGAGCTCTGTCAGGGCTGGAGTCTGAGTGAGGGCTTGCTGGGAATGTGTGGTTGGTTGGCCTACAGGGAGTGTAGGGTTGTGTGCCTTGCAGATCCATGGGCTTTGGAGACCTGAAGGCTTATGCATTGCTAAGGTACTTTTGGAGAGCCTGAAATGGGGTTGCAGACTGCTGAACTTAAATGTCTGCATTTTGCCTATGAAAAGAGGGACTTTGCTTCTGTGAAGATGGAGAGTGCAGAGCAGGACCCTGCTGCAACTAATGGCAAAACTCACACCACCTGCAGAAGTAACTTAGAGTTATTCTGGGTAAGTGTCTAAAATGTTGTGTGTCTGCCAATTGAAGCTCAGTGGGATTAATGGCAATTGAAAGTCATATGCCTGGTCAGCTCTTTAGATGTGCTGAAATGGAAACCAATGATGTGGCTTCTGGGGATGCAAATTTGACCATACTTATGGGAGTCTTAATTTAACTGAAAGGCCTGAGCCCAGTCCCACCAGGGCAATGCAAAACCACTCATTTTAGTGAAGACCAGAGGATCCTAGACTTTATTCACAAATGGTATTTCTAGTAGTGAAGACTTAAAAATTCAATTTCTAAGTCCTTCTGTGCAATCACACCATGAAAAATATCCTAAATTGTACCAGGTTGAAAAGTCTCATGAGTTTAAAGCTAATCTCATTGTTTTGTGGGGTCTACTTATGATTTTGTGAATGCCTGAAATTATCTTTGCTTATACTGCTATTTTTGGCACACTCCCATTTACTGTGGATTAATGTTCAAACTCTCATATGTGAACAGCATAAAGTAGTAGCTTCTTTTATTGTAAATGTAACTTACGTTATTCTTAATTAACTAGGAATTTAAAATGTTCTGTGGCTGTTTTGCAAGACTGCTACGGTCAATTATATTTCAATTCCCATTCTTATCCCATGTCAATTAGTAGTTTAGCAATGGAAAACCTAATTAATTTCTTACCCCTACAGTATGTTGCCTTTCTAACACAGATCCATGTTTAAATATTCCTTGGAGAGTGGCCTCATCAAAGACCATAATTAAAGAGTAAAATTTACAGTATTCTTTCTTGAAAGCAGGCTAATTTATATATTACATAAAGATTGCTTCCTATGCTTTAAGTATCTTTCTGTGAAGTGATGTAAAAAGATCTGCCTTACAAATCTGGTTTTGGTGTTGGTTTTTTTTTTTGTTGGGTTTTTTAGTAATTAGAGCTCCCATCCCAGATGGGACTGACCTGTGTTGAAATCCCAGTTTAGTCTATGGGGATTCAAATGTTTATGTTCTGTAATAGCTTGTTTAGAAGTGTGTGGGGTGTTTGTTTTTTTGGTTTTTTTTTTTTGTTTTGTTTTTTTTTTCTCTGCTGAGCCCAAATCAGAGTTTAAGAATGAATGCAGTTCTCCTTCCAGTACTTCAGGGCCTTTGTCTGGGTTGGTAGAGAGGGACTGTTATTTTTAAACAATGGCTTTTAGTATAAAATAAGTAAGCATAAAATACAGAGGTCTACTGGTTGTACTTCTCCCATGTGCTTTAACCTTTATCTATTAAAACACAACCCAAACCCGTTTGTTAGCTGTTGTCCTTGCCTGTTCAACCTTTCAGCTGTTGCAGCTGAATGACTGATCATGATCAAGTGTAATGGGGGGAGGCTGTAGCTGGGCTTGGTGTGTTAGCACAGCTGTTATTTAATATATTTAACTCTTAGGTGCAGGGGAGTCAAAAATCCATGGTTGATCCCTTTGTTTTCACCTCAGTGAATCCTAAAGATGAGTGTTAGTAGTGAATATGTGTTAATCCGTTGCTGCCAGCTGGTAAAGCACCCATGAATAATTGGAGATGATAAACAACTCGCCCTTTTCCCCAAGAGCATTTATCTATATTCGCTCGGAGGCAGTGCCAGTTAGGGCTGGCACAGTTGTCCTTTGTAATGAAACTCTTGACCTAGGAAAAGTATCCAGAGTGCTTTAGAAAGATGATCTCTGATAACATGCGAGTCACTGTAGCTCTCCGCAATTTGCGCGTGACCGCTGCAGCTCTGGCTTCCCAATCTTGAATTCATATGAGTGGTTATATGGCAGAAAAGATTATCTGATGACTGCCTAATGCCCTGTGTACTTAGCGCTTTGTACAGCAGAGCTCTAGGAATCGCAATGAATCAGCTTCAGAGACTGCTCAGCCTCTGATGTCTGTTTACTTTCTCTCCATCGTGTTAACACTGTACCGTAATTAGTCAGACTGTATGCACACCTATCCAGCTCATGGGAGACTGCCATGCTGTCGCAGGAGATGAGCGGTTAGTCAACAGGCTGTTTAATTAACCAATACACAAAGGGGGGAAAAAAGAACTCTGTGTTATAAGGAAGGGGAATTTTGGGTTTCTTTCCTTTTATTAATATAGTAAAATAGTATATTGATAATGACAAAATGTGAGGGTTAGTAAGTGAGAAATAATAGGAAATAAAAATATGTTTTTATCATGTGAGCAAATATGTGGACTCTGAACATGTGGTAAAAGCCTGCCAGAGAAAAGGCAGTGCTTAGTTTAACATGAGTTAGCTAACAAGCATCTCTAATCCTTTTTCAGGCTCTTATTTTTTTTATATATATAACAATGAACACAGTGCACAGTTAGGGCTAGTAGAATCATAGAATCATAGAATGTTTTGCGTTGGAAGGGACCCCTAGAGGTCATCTAGTCCAACCCCCCTGCAGTGAGCAGGGACACCACTAACCAGATCAGGTTGCTCACAGCCCCGTCCAACCTGGCCTGGAATGTTCCCAGGGATGGGGCCTCCACTACCTCTCTAGGCAACCTGTTCCAGTGTTTCACCGCCCTCATTGGAAAGAATTTCCTCCTTATATCCAGTCTAAACCTACCCTGCTTCAGTTTAAAGCCATTACCCCTTGTTCTGTCACAGCTGGCCCTACTAAAAAGATTTTCCCCATCTTTCCTATAGGCCCCCTTTAGATACTGAAAGGCCGTAATCAGGTCTCCCCGCAGCCTTCTCTTCTCCAGGCTGAACAAGCCCAACTCTCCCAGCCTGTCCTCATAAGAGAGGTGCTCCAGCCCTCGGATCATTTTAGTGGCCCTCCTCTGGACCCGCTCCAACAGGTCCATGTCCTTGTGCTGAGGGCTCCAGAGCTGGACGCAGGGCTCCAGGTGAGGTCTCACCAGAGCAGAGTAGAGGGGCAGAATCCCCTCCCTTGACCTGCTGGCCACGCTTCTCCTGATGCAGCCCAGGGCACGGTTGGCCTTCTGGGCCGCCAGCGCACATTGCCGGCTCATGTCCAGCTTTTCATCCACCAGCACACCCAAGTTCCTCTTGGCAGGGCTGCTCTTGATCCTTTCTTCCCTCAGCCTGTACTGATACTGGGGGTTACCCTGACCCAGGTGCAGGACCTTGCACTTGGCCTTGTTGAACCTCATGAGGTTCACACAGGCCCACCTCTCCAGCCTGTCCAGGTCTCTCTGGATGACATCCCGTCCTTAGTCTCTACATCAAAACTCAGCTAAGTAGTAATTTCTGTGCCATAAGTGGTATTTAAAGAAATAAAGAACTGACATTCTCAGCTTCTTTTACAATTAATTATCTGTGAATATTTCCATCAGCTTTGAACATTCTTTTTGCCTTTACCTGCAGCAAGGATCATAGACTTTGTTTTTAAATATATGCATAAGGAAGGACCATTAAGAGTAATGTCAATATGACTGTAGTGTCTTAAACAGTAGTTTATAAATATACATATAAGGTAGGCACTTCATTTAGTAGGTATTTGTAATCTTGAACACCACTAATACCCGCGCCCCCCCCCCCCCAAAGTTTAACAAAATCCTGGACTAGAAAGGATGTAAGTGCACACACAGTGAGAATAAATGATGTGAACATAATTTTTTGTTAAATATTGTGCCTTTTTAATGAAGCATAGCTGCTGTGACTTGGCTTGCCCCTTGGTTGAATAAATGGGAATTTGAGTATTTGGTTGTTAATAAACTGCAAAGTTGGAACAACATGTTGCATCAGTATGGAATCTGGCATCAGAAAAAAAAGTTGACATTTTGTAAAACAAGAAGTGAATTCTTCTCTGCTGTGGTTGGTAGAGTTTTGCTATTGATTTTAATAGGATTTTCTCCAAGGAGGCCAATCTCAACATTGTAATCCTGAAATACAGGCTTAGTAGATGGCTACATAGATCCTGTGGTGAGGTGAATAGCTACAAAACCAATAGTTTGTGGTGAAGCGTGTGCTCTATGGGAGCAGTGTAATGAAACCTTCTCTTATTAACAGGAACATTTTGCATGGAATGACAAATTGTGGATATCCAGTGGCAGCATTTCCTACCTGGTGGTGGGCTTTGTGGTTCTACTCAGGTTTTTCCTAAATTCATGGAAAAGTTTTTTGCTTTTTTTTGGTCAGTTTCTTAATGAAAATCTCAAACTTTGCTTTCAGTTAAGGTTAGTCTAGGAATCTTCAGCTGTTGCTTTCACTATACTTTCCAACTATCAAAAAAAGAGGAAAAAGATCGTAGTGCAATGCAGGTATTCTGAAAGAAAATAAAAGTTAGAGAAATACAATTTGTATAATTTCCCAGACACTTCGAAAACTACTCAACCCAAAAGTTTGTCAGTATGTCATGCTGACATTTTTCATTAGCATTGCTATTCCTGTTCACTTATCTGCAAAAATCAAGCTTTTCAGAGGGAAATAGTTATGTGGCTGAAATACTTTGCTGGTGCTTATGACACTTAGTCATACCTCCATTTACTGCAGCAGTCTTGTTCATTTAATTACCTTCAGTTTGGGACTATCTACTTCATGATGACTGTAAATGTATTTGAATTCTGAGGAAGCTATTAGCAAAATTTTCCCTTTAAATGAGAAATTATTTCAGACTCAGGACTGCTGGTTTCTGTGTTGTCCAACTTTGAGTAAGCAGTATGAGAGGATTTTTTGTGCAACAGAAATATTATTTATTGTAGTATTGCGGTAGTCCTGTTTATACTGTTCAGGATGTGTGTTGTCATTTGATATACAAATGTACTCGTGCTTTGATATACTTGATGTACTTTTTTACTTTTATCAAAACAGTTTGACAGAATTTTGATGAGATTGTTTGACAGGATAGTGCTGTTCTCTTGACGTATGGTGCTTTACTGAGATTATGGCTGTGCTTGGATTCTGATATATTTATCTTTGAAATGAATTTGAAAGACATTCTTGAAAGAGAAAGTGCTGATAAGATCACAGCAGTGAAGCATTTTGGTAAAGTGATGGTGTTTTTACAATTAAGCTTAATAACGGTCTGTCAGAGTCCTTTGGACTGAGAACAGGTATAAACTGGGAAGGAGAACATAAAAAGGAAACTGAAAAAGATTCAGACCTCAGCTGCATTAGCGCTTATCCAGAGCTAAACCCATTAATAACTCCAGGAAACCATCTGAGGACCTAATACAGCTAACTGGCCTAGGTGTCAGCTCACCAGTAGCAGCTTTAAGTCTATGATATTTGTTCTAGATGGGCATGTGCTTTGTATTTTACTGAAGGGTCACCAAAGTGAAGAACTAGGCTATGAAAGCAGGTAATGCAACTAAACAGCAACCAGTGGCTGTACGGAAGAGCCATATTTGTTCCTCCTCAGACACCAGCTCCATTTGTGGAGGAGGGGTGAGGAATAAACACGTGTATTTTTATGTAAGCAACAGGCTGACTTTTGGGATGATGGAAGTGCATGTCCACTTTGTCCTTTAGGGAGTAACTTCTGGAGGTTGAAGTGCTTAACAGTTACTTCAGCCTCGAAGTTCACTTTAGAAATGAATGCAGCAGGAGCTTTGGAGCTGACAGGAAACAAGGGAAAGTCACAGATCAGGAAAATGCTTGTTAAAGAATTTCAGAAGAATCTGAGCATATTCAAATCAGCAGACAGATGAAATTTAACATAGTGTGCTCAGTGAACTGGTTAATTGGATCTGTTTTCAGTTAATTTGGAGAACTCGGAGGACAGGTGAGGCTTCAAAAGGACTTACTTGCAGGAAAGAAAGGGACGTGGAATCGTGGCCCAATGAGTTTAATTACAAGACCATAATTGTTCTAGAAAATTACTAAATAGGGAAGCTAGTTTTGCCAGCATCTGGAGAGAAGAAAATAGTTGTGGAGAGCTGTAAAACTTTAGATTTGAGGCAGAAGTACCACCTTTAGATGTTTGTTGGAAGCTTCCACTGGCATTTGAATTTTGGACTAAAAATCCTCCTTGTCTCCCTATCTCCAAAGTAATATGTGGGGATCATCAGTCCCCAGGACCAGATGCTATTTGCTGTGAATAAATAGCATTAGTATTTTATTGACTAGTATCTTATTGCATACCTCTTCAAATTATGGCATCTGCCTTAAGTGGCTGAGTATGTAAAGTGAACCATATCTATGTGTACTGAGAAATAGTTGGATTGACTGAACTATGCAAACAAACTAGATCATGGCAGGGTTTTGGGGTCACCTACTCAAATACAGCTACCGAAAGATCAAGAACTAGCAGTTACCGCTATTATTACTTGGCACTCACCAAGCAGAAGAGTAATTTGGTTCTAGACTGAAGATCATGGAGCCAGTCTTTTGATACCATCAAAATAGCAGAGAATCCCAAATAGCACAGGATAAGAGTCTAGAGGCAGAAAAGAGAAGCATCCAAAACACAGCAATGTATACTGTGACAAATAAGACCAGGCAAGAAAATAGCATGGAAAACCACAACAAATGTTATCACATTGTCATAGCTTTTGAGCACCACCAGAGTGCATAGTAAGGACAAAGGCAATGATGGTCTCTCTGCCAGAGCATTTCTGTATTCTCATCTGTCGTTCTGATAAAGATGATGAACAGACTGCCAGCCTGAGCGCAATTAATCTGGACCCATGTTCATTCCTTTTAATTTGGGCATGAGCCCCTGTGCTAGAAATAGTGATGTCAGCACTGAGGGAAGAGCCCTGGGCACTGGAACAGATAGGTAAATGAGCAACGTATCTCCCCCCCAACACAGCACAAAAGAAAACATTGTCTAAGAAAAGGCTGGGACAGATCTGAGATTGAAGAGGCAATGTTTGCCACCTTCAGCAAATGCCTATCCATGTAAAATAAGCATGGATAAATAACAGATTGGAAGTGGTGCCGGTTGCAATTATAGCAGCAGAAAAAATATTTAACCATTATTAGGTTTTTTTAAAAAAAATAAGTCAAGCACTTTGCCTTGTGGAAAGGAGAAGGGGACAGAAGAGTGGGAGCATAAAAGGGTAATGGTGAAGGTTTCAACTGATAGCATTGTGATGAAAGATGATAGATGAAAGAACCCAGCCATCCTATAATTTATGCCCCTAGGAAAGTTCTTGTGCCTTCAGGCAGATAAAGAGGAGCTTGGCTCTGTCTGTGTTATTATCATGAAGGCAGTGAATTTGACTTCTCATAGTACTAATGTTAAAAAAACTTCCTCTGAAAATGAGAAAGCTGATTCAGACAGAATGTTATGGGTTTTCTTTTATCCACTTTTGAGCAAGTGCTGGCATTTATGTATTTATAATATTATTGAAGTACTGCTGTTATTAAATGTTAGCAATATACAAAAGTAGTAATTTCTGAAGTGTGTATACTGTATTTTCCATGAGATAAGCAGTTTCTGACATAAAGACCCTTTAAGAACAATAGCTGTCTTTCAAAAATGTAGTATTTGATAATTCTGGCTATGTACTTCATGGGGTTATTTGGGTGTTATGCTGCTTAATTATCTTATTGACTATAAACTTAGAAGTAATTATCTGACATGTTTCCAATTGTTCCTTCTATCCTACTGGCAGACCATGGACCCCCGCGTTGCTCGGGGCTGTTGGAAAGTAAGACTGTATTTGCAATGCATGAGTGTTTATCTGCTCCTTCATTGCTCCCCCACTGTAGTTTAGTGATAGCTCAGAGGTGGGGGGGGGGGGAGCTAAGGCTTTACAAGGTGATTTGGGTGCAAAAGCTCCTGAATGCTTTGTTTAGCATAGCATCTGCTATAGCACAACTGAGAGGAAATTCAAAGCTGGGGGGAGCTCAAACAAGTCTTTAGTGAAGTCAAGAGCATTCTTCACTGAAGTTCGCAAAACAGTGCTCATAGCTCTACATATAGGTGTCCCTGTGTGATCAGAAATGAAGATTCCTACTACAGAGGTGTGCAATACGAGGTGAAGTTTCCACTTGGGTCTTTATAGAAGAAGCTGGACAGTATGATGCTGGGAAATATACTACATGAAAAGCACTACAAATAGTTCCTTTCAATCATTAAGCTTAGCCATGAGCCATGTTCTTTTAATTTCACAAATGATTGAAAGAGGTGAATGTTGGGTGCTGCAAGTAAGCATGTGTGTTCTCATTACAAATAATAGCAGGTACACCCTGACTCTGCTGTGCATGATGTTGAAACTGGTCTTTGAATAACCCTGTGGACTGACTTGCCTATCCTTGTAATATGTGTGCAAGCAGCAGCGCAGTGGGTTGTGTGCCTATGAAGGTTACCGTGTGCCCAGGCATGCAAGACAGTACAGTGACACCAACTACAAATTTTAAGCATGTTAGCACCCTGACGTTACTTCACAAGGGCACTTTTTTTGCTGCCCTGAAGGAATAGTTTTCTTGCCCACAGTGCTGGTGCATGGTCTCTTTCTATACCTCCTGCCATTCTGGGAGCTCTGCCTCTCAATGACATAAGGTGCTTCAGAGCAAGGCTTGATTAATTTGGGCTGAAGTGGTATTTCTGGAAGTCCTCCTACAGATGCTATTTCATTGCTGAGTAAAATGGTTTGAGTTGAAGAGCAGCTAGCAGGCATTTTATGACATGCATACCTCTACTAAATAAGATTAGATTATCTGCTTCCTGTCTGTAATATGCAGTACAATACCTAAGCAACCTGGATAGCTTTCAATTGCATTTTTCACTTAGATGTATTTTTGTGAATAAAATGCAAATGAAATTCTGTAGGTGAGAGATCTGAAGGTTCTTAGCCAAAATGTTTGTCACTAAGGTTCCACACTAAGACTTATTCAGGAAACCTTAAACTTTCCATTCTGGAAACACTGAGGGGTGTCTTGAAAGCAAAAGTCTTGGTGTAACCCAGCTTAGAAAAATATATTACCTCATTTAGAACTGGCAAACTCTTGAGGATGGCAGGATCTGCATGAATCTGCATTGTAGATGAGTAAATCTGCAGAGGAGCATATTGCTGAAAGAATTTTGGAAGTACTGCTGCTTAAATAGAATAAAGCATTATCACTTGTTTCTGTATGCTGGAGGGGAAAAAAAAAACCCCTCAAACATTTGAAAGGACTACAAATAACATCTTTGATTGTCTTACTCCATGCTCAAATGTCCTGTTTGTGCATGTATACTATCAATAAATTGATGATACTTCCATAACAGGCAAGATTTCTCAACAGGTCTAGTCAATAACAAAGATGTATGCTGAGCTGGTGGTTGTATGCCAGAAAATCCGTTACTACTTTGAACAAGCTATAAAAGCAGATGGAGGTTTTGTTTTAAGTCTGTTTCATAATTTATTACCTTTTCTGAGAAAGGAAGAAGAAATCTTAGGGGGTGAGGGGGTGGGTGGAAAGCAGAGTTAAAAATAATTTTAAAAGTATGAAAATCATGGTGTCTGCAGTTGCCTTTAATGATTGCAAGAATTGTCATGGTTTATATCCTCTTTCTTGACAAGATTTATCTCCCACAAGTGAAAGCTCCTCTTGAGGTTCTGTGATCCCAGTTGCTCATGGAATGTAGGTAGCACTCTGACACCACCAGCCAGAGCGAGCAGCTGTCTGTCAGGTAGAGCTGCTTAAAAAAACCAAGGAGACACAGAAGGTGATACATGAGTTTGCTATGTTTACAGTAAAAGCTGTAGCCAAGCTCATGATTCTGAGTTTTATAGGAAGATAAGGAAGTGGGGAACTGCCTCTGGCAAAGTAACTTGAGTCCCTGTGCTGGTTGTGGTGTTGCATGTAGTCTCCCTAAAAATCAGCCACTGCCTCAGAAATCATGAGGTTAACAATATATTTGTATAATATTTTTATCTGAATGTATTGGTAGCCATAACTCCATGTGAGTAATGTAGGCAGCTACTGGTGGGACAACCAGGAGCAAAAAGAAAACCCTTCTAAACTGTCAGCTGTGATTGACTTCCAAAAGAGCCATTGATGGCTGATCCTTCCAGTACCCAGAGGCTGGGCCAGGCCTAAGATGTCAGCCTT
The DNA here is from genome assembly GCA_034008185.1 of Gorsachius magnificus. Taxonomy (NCBI): domain Eukaryota; kingdom Metazoa; phylum Chordata; class Aves; order Pelecaniformes; family Ardeidae; genus Gorsachius; species Gorsachius magnificus. Next base: position 7,426,096 of record CM067083.1, on the reverse strand, counting down.
GGGTATCTGTTGTGTGTGGTTCCAGAAAGTTGTCTTGGACTTCTGGATTTGAATGCAAAATCTATCCCCCTAGTCATCCTGAGGGGCTGAGTGCACAGCCTGGTGGGATGTGGTGCTCTGGGCTCTCATTGTAGAAGAGCTAGAGGAAAGGCACTGAAAGCTGGGAAGGATTCCTGATGATAAATCTAACTGAAGGTTGTGTTTTACATTTGTTTTACTTCTCGTCTTTTATTTACTTGCAACCTGCAGCAGCAAGTCTAATCTTTGTCTTGCAAGAATAAACTTTTGCTGCTTCACCGTTAAGTATGCTTTGCATTGTATGGACCTAATGAGTCTGTTAAAAATGGAGACTCTTAGGGTTTTCTGTTCTCATCGAGGCACTGTGTCTGAAAAAATCAGATGTGTCCAGTCTATGTGAAGCAGACTGTACAAAAGGGACAGTACAGTAACTGTTGGGCAGGTGTCTTTTCTAGATGGGAATTCTGTCTAGCTGGCTCAAATCAGCATTGTATCTTCAAAGAGCAGATGGTAGAGAGGCATACCATGGTGTGGATACAGCCAGAGGAATTGCACTCCCTTTTCACAATTTAACCAAGTTGCTAGGTGGAAAGAATACTCAAACTTTCAAGTTGCTTTTTGGTCATAGGAGCTGAACATGAGATGTCTGTCTTGCTCTCAAAATGTGAGGAATTAAAAAGTGAGTCTCCTAACAGCATGTTTACTTCCATTCAGGAGAATGTTTCCCTTCCCATACTATTCAGAAATTGGTGTATATAGCAACAATAATTGCTGTCCCCTTGGCCTCTCCTTCTCTTTGTGCCCCTGGCAAAGGCACTTTATCTAAGTCTACTAATTGCAGCTGTTTAGTATAATGCTGCTTTCCACTGGAAGGAGAGAGTTGGGTCAAGCCTGCTGGCCTGCTGACTTGTTGCAAAGGGGCCCTCAAAGCATGCACTCTTTTCTGCAATCCAGGTTTCTTGGAATGTGTTCCTTATGTCCCAATGTAGTGAGACCTACAGTCAGAGGATCAGGAGAAATGGGATTCAGACATGTACACAGGATCTTCACTCAAACACCTTGGCTGCTTTGAGAAGGGATCTGAAGCTTGAGGGACTGTAAGAGAATTTTACATAAATAACTTGCTTGGAAAAACAAACTGAATCCCCTCTGAGCTGTTATGAGCCTATTCAGAAAGGAGGTCCCTCGGTGCCTGCTAATTGGTACAAACCCTGCAAAGTGAGGTGTAATCACATCCTGGAACTTGGACAAATCAGAGGGAAATAGTTCACTGCTGGTGTTCCCATATTCCCCTCAAGGTAAACATACGAGTTAAATTCTTAGCACAGTAAAATTGTAGGGCATTCCACATCAGGACACAGCTATATGAGTCCTGGCAGGACAATCATAGCAGCTGAATTTCTAAAGGAAAGCCCCCTATGTGATTCCTGGCAGGACAATCACAGTGTTTGAAATCTCCAGCCGTGAAAAACTGCATAATACAAAGCTATCAAAACATATGATATTCCCAGCATGAAAAATGTAAAGGGGGCATGGAGGCTTAAATTGTATTAGTAAAACCTTGCTGTAATTGGTCTTTGGCAAGAAAGAAAAAACCTGCCATTCCATTCTCTGGCAAGGGCAAAACTTTATAAGTTGAATTACTGAGAATAATAACCTTCCTTAGCAAGATTAAACCGCAGCTTAGAGCACTGCACATTAAAGTAAACTTCTAAAAATATAGTATTTTTTTAGTATGTCTAAACTCCAGGGCAAAAATTAGGGGGTGGGAGCAGAGGATATGGAAAAAGTGGGATAAAAGGCACTTGCATGGTATCAGTTTCCTAGGGCACTTACTGGGAGATACTGAAGTGGCCTCAGAAATAGCCAATGTGACATTTTGGTTGCATGCAAGGTCCACCTCTGTCAGGATGATGCTTGTGGCCAGAAAAAAAAGAGATCATATAAGAACAGAACTGTTGAAGTGCCCAACTTAGAGTTCAAGTAAAAGGCTTGGCTAGAAGATGACCTGATAGTTGATCAATTTGATAAAAAGTTTTCTGTTCCTTCTTTCCTTAAGTGAGGTGCCAGCAAAATTTTGGAAAGACACCTCCTTGCTGGTGATGAGTTTCAGCATTAAGTAGGTGAAATCCTTGTCCATCCCTGTTTTAGTAACTGTGACTGAACTCAGTGGCTGGGTGAGGTTTTGTCCTTTTCCATCTTGTCCTTGTCCATGCTTGTGGCCTATCTGTGTGGTATAATTCACATTCAGAAAAGCCTCAGAGTTTGTAGAGGCATTTTTGCAGTGGTTAGTAGTACTGCATCTATAAACACATACATTTTCTATGAGCAAAGTGTTGGTACCAGAAGAAACATATGTGAGGAGTTATTTAAAATGTGAATGGGGGCAGCAGAATTAGGCAGGCTTGTATGAGAATGTTGCTTGTGCACTTAATGCCATTTAGCCACATGGGACTGCTGCTGTGACCAAGTACTGCATGTGCAACAGCTTGTGGGTGTTTGCTTGGTAGTAGCACAGGTCGATTCTGACCAGATGCTTTCCCCGTCGCTTGTGCTTCCCTGCCTGCTCATTGCATCCTGTGAGGTGTGACTGCAGAGCTTATTTATGTTCAGGACTCGTCAGCGCTGGGCCTGAACTTGATTGCCCTCAAATGCAGCATAAGTAGGGAGCAATGGGCAAGAACTATTCCTATTTCATGAAACAAGGAATTCCTTATGAGTATGAGAATTGCTGCTAGAGATCTTAAATCAACCTGCAGCAAATGAGGATTGTAAGTGCTTTCATCTGGCCTAGAAGCCATCGTCTTTACTGAAGGTAGACAAGTTTTTTCTGAGGGTAGACAAGTCAATAGAATGAGCAGAGACATCGCCTTGTGACCTTCTGCCGTCAACTCGGGACCATCGGGCTTTCCAAAACAGATCTTTTTCTTTCTAGTACATAGTCAAAATAAGACATGCTTAGGTTTGTGTGCAGGTTCTGAGGAGAGAAGGCTAATTGGTGGAAGAAGTCTGAACTTCTTGTGGTACAAGAGCTACTTACAGCTTAATGGCAGTTAAATTTGCATTGCTCCCTGATACCCTTAAGGTTCACAGGCAGTAATCCCATTGTCCTTTCATATGTAGTGGGTGAATGCATAATGAATGCTGACATTTTATGACAAAGAATTGAATGATGTTGCCTTAAAGCAAAATCAAGACTACTTTACATCTGCCTCAGGCTCCCTAGGCCAAGAGGGAGGCTGTTGGGTTTTAAAACTCAAGAGATTAGGAAGAAGTGCCATTCTAGAAAGCGCTCGGAGGTCTGGAGCTATCTAACAGGCTTGAGTGAAACTTTCACGTGCTGCTGGATGAAGGAATGAGGGAATTAATCAAAAAATGTCTGTTTTATAATTTCAGAATTTCAGCAGCTGCCTGGGGTTGAATCCTCATAATCTCTTCACTACAGAGTTTACTACTTTTGCATCATGAACCTTGTTACGTGGGGGGAGAAAGGTTTGCACTGTCCATTAGGGAAAGGCTTCTCCTGGAAGATGTTCTTGGTGTGTGTATTTTCAGAAGTAGCTAATGGGCATTTGGAGCACTTTACTGGGAATGTTTTCAAAGATACTTAGAATTCTTTTTACCCAAAAGAGAATAAACTAAATGGATAAACATAACTATGAAGGATAATCATCTCTAGTCCTGCTCCAAGGGTCTATTGCTACCCAATTTCCAATCCTCTGTGTGTTTCAAGGTGATGAGCAGTTCAAAATTACTTCTGAAGTAAGAGCCAACTCCTGTATCTTGCTTTCTCCCTTGCAAAAGGTCTGGGTGATTTTATGCCCTGGTGCAGGGAGAGGTGGCATCAAATGCCTCCTCCCTCATGTCAAACTGAATGAAGCCCATAGCAGTATTAAAGAGGCAGTATCTAGTCTTACAAAGACTGCTTGTGGTTGCTCCACCTTGTAGTGTTCTCCACCCAGCCTGTGAAACTGCTGGCTCGAAGGAGAAAAGCATTTCTCTTTCACTCCCCATCTCCCTGAGAAGTGGCATTTGTTTACACTGGAGAAACTTCCTACTGCAAGACAGACACCAAGGTAGAAGATTTAACAACTTGGTATAAACATAGATGCATCTAAAACTTTCAGGGTAGCTTTAATTTGCTCTGGAGTGAGTGTTTTGTAAACTGGGCAAGTCCAGGAGGAAAGTAAGCTACCTCACCAGTTTCCTTGCTGTAGAGCTGAGCTTGTGCAAACAACAAAATACAGTAGTGGTGATGGAGGGGAGCATCTGATCAGATTCTGGGTGTCAGTGATGATTCAACTAGTCCAGTGAGAGGAACTGAATGTATTTCTGTAACTTGTTTTGTGGACAACTTTTCACAGATCTTGCAGCTTGATGCACCACCTAACAGGATTATATACTCTGTCATGGAGACAAATAAGGGAAATGCCCTAAAAAGTAGACAGCCAGAAAACTAACTGAAGAGAAGAGGGGGTGTGGTTGGATGAGCAAATAGCAAACTGGTGGTCTGAAGCATTGTTAGAAGGAAATCTGGAAGACTTCAGGCTGAGATACAGAAGCATAGTTTTTATCTCTTAGTGAAGATTTGGCATCTCTTCAGTCCATCCAGCTGCTTCTATCTTGGCTGCATGGGATTTCCCTGTGGGTGGCAGAGGGCCACCAGCAGTGCTGTGGTACCATGTTCTTGGAGAAGGTGTGGCTCTCATTCATCTAAGCTACAGCTGTTCTTGCACTTTGTGTGGGCTCTCTAGGTCCATGTGTGGCTGAAATAAATTGAAATATCTTTTGGCTTCCCCTAGTTTGGGCTGGACACTATGCTCTTCTTAATCTCCACATCTAGGAACTATGAAGCCTTTCCTCTTGTGATTCTCAACAGTATGAGAAACAACATCTTGCTGCATGGGCCAAGATCCTATGCCAAGAAATGAGACTAGATGTCTTGCATCATGCCAATATAAATAGCTAAGGTTGAAATATAGTAAAAGAAATCAAGAACAACTTTTGGGAAGTCCTTGTTTCAGGGTACATTCAAGGTAGACCCCAATCTCCTCCCTGACCTAAACCACCCTTTTGAAAGACTGTAGCATCCAATTCTAGATGTGAAGCTAGATTTGCAGCTAACTTGGTGGTTTTTATTTAAAAATCTGGACAAAATCAAGGAACTTAATACTACTGAGCATTGACATGTTTGGAAGCCATGGGTGGAAGCTAAAACCAGTTGAAATGCTGGTTTTTGGAGAGGAGGTGTAGTATGTGTAATATATTCCAGATTTTAGAAAACTTATTACATGGGAGATTCCCTCTTCACTGCTGTAGGCAGTTTCCTGGTTGTCAGACTGAGATAAATAAAAAACAAAGTTTAATGAACTGAGTTCATAGAACCACAGAAGCTCTGCCTAAATGAGGGGCACTTACTCTTTCTGAGTGCTGAGTGAATATATTCAGCTGTAATGGTAGCGTTGTGCTTCACCTTGTACAGGCACACGCTTGTGTAGTAGGAGATATGGCCTGAAACATGGAATGGCATTAACATGTTATTGCCTAGTGGTGACTGCTTTTCACTTGTGTCTTTTGAAGTGTTCCTTGGTGTAAGAGAACACTTTCCTAGCATGTTCCAAAGAAAGCTGTGTATAAAGTGTCAGTATAATTATATACTGCTTTGTGTTTTGGCTTGAAAGGTTTTGCTGAAATCTAGCATTGCTCTGCTTGAGCACAGGCTTCTGTGCAGATGGTGGCACTGTGCAACTTTTTCATGTGGTGTTCCTTTCTTTTTTCTACAGGGGAACCCAGTGTTTTGTAAAGGACTTGTCTCAGCAGATGAGCCCTTGGGAAGGCAGTTGTGTTCTTGAGATGGCAAGAGGCCATGTGGTCAAATCTCTGTGGTTGTGGCAAAGCAGAACTAATTATTGTTAAGCTTTCCAAGATGAACAAGTGTCCAGTCTGTTGCTCATAACTGTGATTCCAGCATTTTCCTTAGTAGCCCGTCTTATTGTCTGGTTGTCGTGGTTACAAGAGGTTCCGAATACTTAAACTAAACTTTCCCTCATACTTTCAAGGCTTCTGTTTCTTTTTTCAAGTTTTGTGATTAATGGCTAGAGTTGCTTTAATCTTCTTTTTAGCGTCATCTGACATATTTATACAGTGTGCTAGTTTCTTCTTTCTGTTTGGTATTAAGATTTTCTCTGGCTAATTATATTTTTCATCCTGTAATATTTCTCCAGGTTCTTTTAAGTCCACCATCCTAAAGTAAAACCAGCACTCCTCTGAGAGCTAGCAAGTCCAGAAGAGAGTAATTGTCTTATTACCATAGATGATTTTATTAAACAAGTGTCAGCTCAGCTGTTTCCATAAACTTTCCCACTTCGGGAATACAAAAGCCTCTGAGATGCATCCCCTTCTTGAATTCCCCCACCTTCCCCTTCTCTAAGTAAATTTGCTTGTGGAGATTATTTTCTCTGGAAGCCCTCTTTTCTCCAAAGAAAGGACACCTAGCAGATTCAGGTCCCCAGGGGGAAGGTAAGATGGATAAATCATTATCAGTTCTGAACCAAGCCTGTATGTGACAGAATTTTTGTCTGTTTCAGCCTGTTGCATGAAAATTGAGAATGGCCAAGGACCCAGAGAATTCCCAGGTTCAAATATGCTCCATCAGTCTGTATGTGCAGTAACACTCCGATGTTATAATGGTAACTGGATGCTGGTCATTGCTTGCTTGTGTATGAGTCTCTTTGGAGCAAGTAGCTTGATCTCTTGCATTTTCTGTAATTCTCTGCCTTTAATCTTGTTCATTCCTTAAAGACCTCATTGCTTCTGCTTCTATGTTCCCATTGGAAAGACAGCTTTTATGTCAGAATTTAAGGATGAACAAAATGAATAAAGAGTTTCTGCAGTGTATGCAGCTCCCATCTCTGCCAGCAGTATCGCCTCCTCACCAAGCTGTCCCTGTTTTGTCACCAAAAATTATTTTCTCAGTGTCCACCCTTAGTAGGGGATTAGCTGTGTGGGGAAGAGACAAGGGTTATAAAAGGTTTAGGAAATCTTTGCTGATTGATCCCTGTTACATTTTTCACTGGTTACATGGCTAGTTTGAAATGTAGGGATCTAGGTTCATCTCTGTCCTGTTGCTAGATTCTTCTGTGACCTTGGTCAAGTCGGCTCAGCTCTTTGTGTTTTGTTCCCTATCTGGGGAAAAAAGCCCAAGTAAAACAAACTCCCACCCCAGTAATGGCCCTTACTGGTCTCAGGGGCTGTAACTGTGTAGGCTCTGAAGTGTTTTCTGTAATAACAGTATCTAATCTAATACTACCTTTGAAAATCAGCCCTCAAGAAGAGCCATACATTTAAAAAAAAAAAAAAAAGGTACCCCTTACCTGCTGTTTTTAAAGAGGGATAAATGTTAGCTCTAAGTGTTTTGAGAAATATTTTCAAAAACGCCAAATTTGAAATTTATGAACCATGTTGCTATAACAATTAGCTAGGCCAGGGTGTGTGTTAGTAGGCTGCTGGTGCTCTTCTCAGATGGATGGAGGCACTCAGCCTTCTGCTTTGGTCCTCAGAATGCCTCCAAAGCACGTGCCAATAGACTATTGATGCACAGCCTGTTGTGACTTATTGTTATGTTCAATGCACAGCAGATTACAAAGGTAGGTTATTTGTTAGCATGATTTTCCAGACTGCTGCTTGAAGAATTTTAACAGTGTCCACTAAACTCCCTAATGTATAGTTCAGAATGAATAAAACTCTGCTTGATGATGTTTACAAGAGTCTCTGTGCCCACTGCTGATGAGTCATGGAAAACAGCGTATTCCTTTGACTCCTGACTGTGTGCGTGACATGCAGATTATTAACTGTGTGGAGCTGTGCTTTACAATTAACAGATTGGTTGCTTTTATTTTAAGCTGTATCTGAATTCGGATGTTTTCATTTTGCAAGGAAAAATGCTTCTCTGTCTCTCTAGCTGCTCTGTCTTGCAGCTGTAGCACCTGAGAGCTCTTGCCAGCTGAGCAAGTTGCCCTCCTGTTTTTCTTGACCTGTTGTTGCCTCTCATTATCTCGGGAACTTCTGCAGTGGCTGTTACTACCAAAACATTATTAGATCCTTTCTCTTCCTTTGTTTAGTGGATGTTCAATTATTTCTCTCTGTATCTACCCTTCAGATGACTGGTTCATTTGCTTTTCACTCTTCTCATAATGGCATGCAGAGCTTTCATGACAGCTGAGTATCTCTGGGGCCTTATTCCAGCCTGAACATTAAGTCATAAAAACAATCTTGCTACTTCTGTACGTGCCTGACAAGGCTATGGTGCGGAGTAGCTTTGCTGTGCTATCTAAGCTTATCCAGCATAGCTGTTCCATTTAAAACAAACACACAAAAACCTTAAACAACTTTAAACTATAACACCAGAAACCTTAAGTTAATTGGAAGTTTCTTTATCTGTCTGTCTTTAAGACTGGCTGGATGTTGATTTTTCTGAGACATTAGAAATCGGCTTGGACACAACTTGTGTTTTTTGGGTTACTGGTCAGGAATGCAAGTGTGTGTTTTCAAATTTTTGCTGTCCCACCTCCAGGCATCTGTGCCTGGAATTTAGCTGGAGGGAGCAGATTAAAGGGAAAGGCGGCATTCAAATTACTGAAACCCAAATGCTATGATTTTTTTCCCCCCTGCCTCCTCTGTTCAAGCCTACCTAAATAAACTGTGCTTAGTCTTTCTCTGCTGAATCTGCAGTTCCTGTTAAGCACCTAGAAGATTAATGTGTTATGAATAATGTCAAGGGAGCTGGTTGAAGGGTGTCTCTTCCTCACGAATAGTAACAGTGTGGTAATATGCTAGAGTCAAGAACATTAACTTCACAGAAAGCTTTATCAATGGTAACTCATGGAAAACAGGCAGTAAGTCTGACTTGCTTTCAGCTTTAATTAAGGCAATTAAACAAAATGTGATCTATTATTTTTCCATTTATTTATAGATTTAATTACTAGTAGTTAATTAGGCTACAGTTCTATAAATATATACTATTGACCCTAGTGCTTCCAAGTGGGAATGATATTTTGGTTTCAGACTCATTCTTGTAAATGAAGTAATGTTTCAGTGTTGCTCTATAGCTTGTGCTTCACAATACAATGGAACCAAACTCTTAATCTTCCTCAACACATCCTCAACGTCAGTGAATATAGGTTACCTTTATTTAGCCATTTATAATTCCCAAGTCAGCATAATATCTGAGCCACTATAGTGTTTATATTTATGTGAAATAGGTAAATATTTTTAAACATATGGAGGTAGTTCCTTGCTTGCTTCTTAAAGACACTTGAAAAGCCTAAGTCAGCTTCTGAACTCTTGCCCTTTAATTGCAAGACTATTTTCCTTTCTTCCTTTGTATAATACTGTATACAATTCACTTCTGCATGATATTTAACTTCTCTTTTAGCTGTTGGCAGTGTTAACTAATAATGAATTACACTGTTAAATAGAGAAATAGTTCTGATTCCAGACAGAGGAAAGTCCTGGTATGTGGTAGGGCTGGCTAGTCACGGATACAGCAGGAAGTCTGAGCCGTATCACAGAGAGCTAAATGAGGAGAGCCCCAGGTAAATCCACTCCTACATGACCTGTGTGATGGATCTGGCTGAGTGGCTGTGTTTACGTGATGTTTGTGCTGTTGTTTCATGGCTGCTGACTGTGGCTTGTCCATTGTTTCAGGATTACTTCTAACACAACCTGAAGAGGACCTCTTCCTAATCTCCTTGTGCATCAAACATGGAAAGAGGAGTAGGTCTTGGGCACGGGCCTTTGAAGATAGTTGCAAACTCCTTTAGCTTCAGCAGTTACAGGATAGAACCTTCAGGAAGCTATAGATGAAGGAAGAAAATGATATTCACTGATTATTTGTACTGTACTTTACCCTGTTGCTCATCCACAGTGTCTATTTCTCGCCTTCTCACCTGCATGTCACTGTTAAATGTTCCAGAAGTTATGGTCACAATTCATTCTTTGTGCAGAAGCCTCACCAAATGTGCTGGATGATGGAGTAAAGCAGCTGGGGGGAGAGAGAAATAAGGGTGTAAGTAATGCGTAGCTTGTAAGAATTTATACTGTTCATTCGGTTGTTTCCCCTGCTGTATTTGTGGCTCACTTTTGGACCTGCAGAGTCAGACTTAGCAATTACTCTGGCTGATCCCTCCTAAGTGAGGCAACAGTACAAGCCTAAGGGAGAAGAGGCAGAACTAGATATTAGCTCAGAGCTCTTGTGAGGATAATGCTGGCTTATGAACATCAGAAAGGCTTAATTGTCCTGTTTTGTGGGTGGTGGTTTTTTGTGTGTGTTCTTTTTTTACCAGAAGTCACAATGGATTTTAGAATGAATTACATTTGCAGTGTCCAGTCTGTGGTATTTGAGCTGTTCAAGTAAAACTCCCATACTGGGGCTACAGTATGGGACTGTCACTAGAGTTATGTGGGGCATGCTGGATAGATCAAACCCCAACAAACAAGCCAACTTGCACTGCTGTTACAAACACTCATGGGTTTGGAACCAAATCTGTGCCCAGCTTCTCATAAAAGTGGCTGTGCTGAAATGGATGAAGTTCTGCTGACTGTCTCAAACAGCGGTCACAACTGGGTGCATCAGAAGGGGGAAGAACAGGGCAGGAATATAGTGGTTTTTTCCTGAATACCGGATATGAAGCATGTAACCTAATCTGCTATGTGAAAGCTTTGGTATTTGTCCACCACTGGTCTACCTGTACAGTTGCAAACCCTTAAGGGTAGATTCTTTTAAATGTCCTTTAAAGCTGTAAAACCTGGTATGTTATTAAGTCGGATGAACTGAATTAGGCAGGTGCTAAACTATTGTAAACACATCTGCTTAAAGGATTATACTTATGTACATAAACATCTTTGCTGAGCAGGAAGAGCAGCACTGATGATCATATACGTGAGTGAGTGGCTGTGGTAGGTAGGAGGTATTTATAGGCAGAGAAGTTCTTGGCTGTGGATGGGGATGTCTTGCAGTCTGCATCCTGTTAAACTCTGAGGTTTTGTCCGTGGAGACAGAAAGTGTGGTGTGACCACGTTATATCTCCAAGGTCTGCTGCAGTTTCCAGTCTGGTTGTGACTGCCCCTAAGGTACTTTCTGACAGCCCAGAGTAGTTAGAATATAATTTAATTGGGAAAAGGGAAAATCAGGCTTCTGGGGAGCCAGGAGATTGAGGGCACTCTGCTGTTGTTACGTTGTAGCTCAGCTTGGAAAGTTTTTTTTTTTTTAAAGTAAACAAAAGGACATAGAATTCTATACAAAACCTGAAAAACTTTTTCAGAATGAGACTTCTGCACAGCTGTGTACTTCACCATTCGCCATAATGCATCTGATTCTCCCAATGATCTTTTGAGATTCTTCATGCATACTTAAAGAGGATTTTTAGAAGCACTTAGTGTTGTCTTAAGTTATAGTGGGTAAAAAAAATTCTACTGAATTCCATGGGGCCATTAAAGTAAAATCAATGTTGAATTTGTTAAACACCTGTCCTGTAGTAGATTCACTAAAATAATGTTCACCTTCCCTCTGAGCCACAGATGTACTTATTTAAGCTAATATTCATTTTCTAGTAATCTGCTGCATCTGCTTCCACATAATGAAGATAAGGACAATCTATAGCCTTTCTAAACTTCTGTGTGAAACAGTAATTGGAATCTTATGTTATCCTTTACATTTTGAATCTTGATTTAACAACTAAGTACAACTTCTAGGAGGATACAAGAGTTTGTGAAAGTGTTTTATGAGAAGATTATTCTTCCTGTTAGTAGGAATTTGATTCAATTATTTCTCAGAGTTCAATGGCTCCTAAAATTGGCTATAAAATCTCATTGATCTTGGATTTTATTGCGTAAAGGCTCAAAAAATGAGACAGAACAGGGAATGGCATTTTCCTTTTCATTCCAACATGGACAGAGCATTCCTTCTGCCCTGTCAAAAGTATTCAGAGGAGAAAAAGCAGGAAAAACATGTCTGAAATTACATAGATTTTGGAGAAAAGCTTAAACCATAATTTTCTGTGAACAGTGCCACACAATAAAGACTATCCCTTGCTCGAAAGCTCTTCATCCAAGAGACTAGAAAAAGACTAACACAGTAGGGGAAGGAAGTACAGGGCAAGTGGGAGATGGTATTGCTCAAGGTGAAAACCTGTGGTCTGAGAAGGCTAAGGCTAAGCAATGCCAGCTTTAGGAAAGTATTATACAGAAGCAGATGCATTTTTTTTTTTATCTAGCATCATTATAGGTGGTGCTTAGAAATAGATGGGGATAGATAGCTTTAACACTTTTACCATAATTTAAAAACTATTCACTGAACAATAACACACTTTTCAACAGAAAACATGAACAGAGGTAAGAGGAGAACTCAAGTATAATCTGATCTTGTGAGGTGTGTAGCTTTTCCTCCCCAACTTCCACTGACTTCAGTGAAAACTGAAGGGAATTCCTACCTTTCAAAACTGTCTTTAATTACCTTGACAAATTACCTAGTGATGTCCATATTACGATACTTTTAGAATAAAAAGTGATACAGTATTTCTATCATTTAGTCTTTCTAAATGGTTGAAATTGTTGGTATACTTTTCTCAAATCCAATACATTTTGGTAACTGCACTCAGTGACTGAACTTTTTTGTGGTCTCCATAGATGAGGCCTATCTATTATAGGATTTTAAAATTATGGGAGAGGGTTATGTAATTATTTTAACCTGCGTACTTTAGCAACTTATGACTGTAGGCTACCCAGGTATGAATGCACCAGGGCAGACAGCAAATTCCTAAAAAAACCCTGAACCTACACACTCAGTCCAAGTAGATTGCAATCTACTCTAAAGAGGTATCTAATTTTAAGTAGACATTGAGTTGAGGAGGCTTGGAGTAGTGAGCATGTGGAAGTTTCCTGCCTTTGAAGACAACTGACGGGCAGCTAAGCCTAAAGGAGGCGAGAAGGCTGACCTAAACAAAGGCTTTTTTCTGTAAAGTAAGAAAAAGGAATGCTGCCTAACACAAAATGGAGGGGACCCGAGCAATTGATCCAGGGAGCCAGTATTAGTTGTGCATTGATACTCTGTGGAAGTCTGTATGGAGCCAGATGGAACTCAAGGAACAGGATACCTGAGGATTTCTGCTGTGCAGCTATAGAGAAAGCTGGACTTTGAATGCGGATTTGTAGTGCTGAAGGCAAAAGAAAGAGACAGGCCAAAGCTTTAGCCTAGGCAAATGGGAAAAGGATCACACTTTTAAGAAAAATGTTCTCCTTATGTGGTGCAGGAGTGATTTTTACATTAACTGGTGCAAAACACTGAAAATAATGAGTCTTATATTTTAGAACTATATTTTAGAACTATAAGAGACTGTTATAATAATTTAGTATTACCAACTCTACCTATCTTGAATTTCATTTGGTAATCTAATAAATAAAACCTTTGGTGTCTGAATCGGATGTAACGTGTCTTCTTGGAAAGGTGTCTATATTTTTTTTAAGAGTTCAAGTAAATCAAAGTTTATGCTATATTTTTTTGGGTCTTCAGGGAAAATTTATTTCCAGTCTGAATCAGTCTAGCTTCAGCTTCCAGATGTGGTGTTTTGCTGTATGATTCTTCTCTGTGGTAAAGGGCCATCTATTTTCAGAAATGACTTCATAGTTCAGGTACTGACAGATCTTGATTTTGAGTTGGCTTTTGGTCTTCTTTTGGATACATATTTTGTGTTGAACTTTTTTGGCTGTTTTGCATGAATCTGATTTGCCTTCCTTTAAACTCTTACTTTTTTAAAGGAGATTTTTTTTTTGTTTTGTAAGATTCTTATTTGTGCCATCTACAAATGCAAATCTACCACCAATATCTTGTATTTCTGTACTTAGGTTCTGTGAATGGATTGCCACTAAAAGGGACACTAGTGCCCAGCAAGGAATCTTTTTTTTTTTCTCCTGACTGCAGGCTATGTCTGACCTTTGTGGAAGAAAGCTGAAGTCTGCCTATTAGCTTGATTTACTGTACATGGTGATTTGCATAGTTTTTCCATGATACTTTGTTTCAGCCCATTAAATTTGCCCAGACTCAACAGTAAAAGTTCCTGGTCCTGTAGTAATGACATTTGCATTAGCATAAAATTGAAACTATAAAATATTTTTTAAATAGAGGGAAAAGAAATGCAATCCTTAAATTATATCCTTCTGCAGTCTCCTATGCTGCATTATGAGACTCAGGGTACAATATTTGAACTGGACACCTCCCCCGAGTGCAGTCTGCAATGTAATTTTGAACTGAGGGCTAGTTTTCTCTGGAAAGCTCCCAATTACTTACAGCTGATTAAATAGCAAGTACTTCCGTGATACTGGTACCTTGTTATATAGTGCTAACAGGATATCCCACCTTTAACTGAAATGTATTAAATGATCACTGGTAAAATCTGAAAGATGCTGTGACACTTTCCATTTGTATTGGCAGCCTTGTTCCAAACTGGAACTATCAGGCATTGATGTCTTTCAAACTGTGGCTATTTCCCACCACTTGAACAGCCCATGGGGCTGGCTTGTCTGTGATCACTCAAGTGCTGACCAACAGATGAATGCTGTTCTCCTCTCTGAGGAGACAGAGGAGAGTATAGATGGGTTGCATGACACCAGTAAGAAGTCTGATTTCTGTCTTGTGTATTGCCTTGTGGCTGTCGGAACCTGAAGGCGGCAGCAGGAGTATCTCTTTCACATGAGCCCAGGGAGAGTCAAAGCCAAGCCTTCAGAGACTGTAGCTGAGCAAAGAACATCAGACCATTGCCTCTTCTGTTACTATGAATTCTACTTGCCTGCCCTGAATACTTGATTACTAGACCATTAGGGCTGGCTAGAAATCTCTCATATTAAAAAGGAAAAAAAAAATAAAAACAAACCCAAAAAAACCAGTAAAGAGGGGGAAAGTGTGTATTCTCCTCATTCCCAGAGAGAAAGTAGGAAGTGTTTATCCATTGCCCTTGTTGAAGGGATGATGTAGTACTGCTTATACTCTAAATCTCTTTGCAAAAAGTACAACAGCTTCTGTAACCTCTGTACAAATAAACGTGGCCAGAATGTGATCTCTAATAGCAGAATGAAATCTCTAATATCTGTCCAAATAAGCATGACCAGAATGTGATCTAAAATTGCTTATAAATTTGAAGCTGGAGGAGACGTTTGTGTCGCATAGCTGCTTTGGGTGTCAGATTCAAGAGATACTTGTTTGTTGCTTACTCCATTCAAGATATCAGGGCAGTTATTGATCACGCATTTGTTTTCTGTATTTTTTTCAATAGCAAAGAGGTAGTTAGGATGCATGGCAAGCGCTGGTTATTCTTGTAGTACTGCTGGTCCTTTGGTGATCTTGTGTCCCTCACTAATTTGCCAGTTTAAGTTCCACTGACCTGGCTGCCCCACACATTCCCACCTTTCAGTCTGTGAGAATATAAAGGCAGTTTCTTTAGCTGAGTTCACCTTGTAGGCTTTGTCAGATGGCCAGTAATCACTCACACAGGGAAGAATGATCCCCATTTAGCCAATTGGGGGCATAAAAGGGAAAGAACATTTTCCTTGAAGCGCTGTGAGTGTTCCTTCATCACAGTGGATATTCATATTTCATGCACTGAATATGCGGAGCTGAACTCTGTGCTAGGGGCACTTAAAAAAAGTCATTGCTGCCACAAGCAGCTTGGTGACTAAGCTGCTGTCAGTGAAGGCTATTAAACCATATGAAGCCTGGCACTTGGGCTTCCTGGCAATCGAATCAGGAGCTGTATCTGTGCAGTGCTGAATTGCAGTCTTTACCTCTGTGACCTCAAAATTGTCCCAAGACTGTTTTTCAAGTATTTAGTAAAGTGTATTTTAAAAGATGTCATTAATCTCACCTCAAATTACAGAATTTGCTTATGCATCTTCAAGTTAACTGCTCATTACTTCAGTGGTTAGCAATTGCCTGGATCCTTTTCAAGAAAGGGAAATGTTTGACTTGGGGGCTGGGGGTGGGGGGGAGGACCATCCTGATGACTGTTAAATTCCTGGGAGTGTGGTGGTTTTGTGTGGTTTTTTTTTCTTTTTTTTTTTTTTTTCCTGGGAGGTGAGATGCCATGAAAAGTATTATACCATTGCAAATCCCACATTCCTAGGGCCTTTCTGATTCCAATATAGTCACCCTAAATCACACTTCTAGGGAGGTTAATACGTTTGCAAGAAAAATAGTTTCAAATTATAATATTTAGGGCTGAATGAATTTTTTTCATTGACAACCTTTTTCACCACAAGTGGACATTGCAGGACTGCTTTATAAATATGTGGCTACTTCTCCAAATTGCCTATTTTTTGGGGGGGGAAGCACTAAAATAAGTATCTTAAATTTGTTATTTTTGAAACATTTAGATTTTTTCCAGTATTAGGAAGCTTTTAAGTTTCATTTGAGCTTTTCATTCTTTATTGAAAAATTAAAACCCTGTAATGTCTGTCTGAGCATTTTAGCTAGATTTTTTTCTGTCAAGATGTAACATTTTAAGCCAAGATGTTTTCACTAATTTTTTTCTGCTTTTCAGTATTAGGAAAACTCATTAATTCTTGCAACATTTGGGAACTAACTTTTTTGAATGTTAAAGCCTAGTGAACAAAAAAAAATTACCATTATATATGTGGATAGGCTGAAATCTCTGACATATGCGATCATTACTTGAAGAAATCAATAGTCGCTTCAGGTTCAAATACAAAGAGCCTATAGGTGTCCCATGACTGCTTTGTCTTCTATTCCAGCCTCTTGTCTACCAAGATCATTGAGAGCCTAGGGAGAAGCAGCAGCTGGGTGTACAACAGCATCTGGAGCTCAGTGAAAGATGGACAGAATTACTGGTAGTATGAAAAAGAAAACACAAAAGGAAGTGGCACCAGTAGCTAATATTAACAATAAACAGGTGCATCAGTGGCTGTTGCAAAATTTCAGTTCCCATGAGAAAGAGAAATACTTCTCCACAGACTACTAGGAAGATTTCTGAGAGGCTTTTAGCTGGCCGTGAAATCAAACACCACCACCTCAACTAATGAACCGGTCACAGTGACCTATCGTGCTTTGGCAGAATCTAACACACTGTCTTAGCTCAGGCAAAGCCACAACAAAAATTTTAAAGTGGCACATTACACATTGCGGTGTCTCATGGGGAGAAGCATTTTTGGTTCAGGGAACAGGACCTGTTCTACTCCTCTGCTGCTTTATGTAGAGTAAGTCTCCAGCAGGCACTTGGTGGGTTGGGAGCCTGATGCATTGTAGTTGGCCATGCTTTCCTTGATTGCCTCTAGGCCTTCGACCGTTGCACCTGACAGGGTAGGTAAAACACATTTTCTGTTTGTGGAGTCAGTACTGCAATGTCTGTCCCATGCCATGGCAAAAAGGGGTTTGTGTTGCTCTAAATCATATGACTATAGCTCTTGTGGTCTGTCTCAAGTGGCTCATGTGGTGATATGGATGAACAGCCTTCACAGGTATCTCCTGGAGGGTCAAGATGTCACAGCTCCGGTCCTCACATGCTTAACTCAAGGTTCTCTCTCCCACTCCAAAAGATAGGAGATGGCCTAAGGAACAGGTGCTATGTCCATAGTTTAGGCTTTCTGAGCTAGCTTTCATTAAGTGCACGTAGTCTGCATATGCACATCTCCTTACACCAGGCTGGTTTGCAAAAAGCAATCTTCATTATGCTCTCAGTTATATGGACACAAAGTAACATAAATGTGGCTGTCCTTGAGTAATTGACAGGAGAATAGCTGCCTTTGTCTAAGGTAGATATTCATTTTTTTGTAATAAGGATATTCTTGATATTTTAATTATCTTAACTCAAATTCGTATTGAATTGTTTCACTGTAGTGTTGTGCTCTTTGCTTAGCCCAATTGTAATCAGTGGCTGTTTTATAAAGGGAAAGATTAGACATTGAAGTGGTAGTCTTGAGTTCTTTACTGGTTAGTATTGGGAGCGTTTTGAAGATTACCATGATTTCATAAACATGGCCCATATTGTTTTATGAGGAACAGTGATTTTAAAATATATACTTCTAGGAAACTCACCAAAATTCAGAATGAGTAATGGCAAGGGAGTAGGCTACTAAAAAAAAAAAAAAAAAAAAAAAGATACTCTGGAGTAAGCTCCTTTTATTATTTCTCTGTCTTTATAGCTTGTGCTACTGCTGCATTGCAGGATTTTTTTTTTTTCTTCTATACTTCTCTCAAAAATCAGACAAACTGTGGCTTATGTAAATGACAGTAATGAAGGTGCATGTTGGCATACCATTGTGGATTCCACAAGCTATGGTGTGTTTCAGATAAAAATATTTTGAATGGCTCTTGTCAGAGTCAACTTTGCTGAAGACCTGCTTTACATCTGAGGACCTGATTCCAAAAGCAGTAAGTGAGTAACTGTTATTTTTAGTAGCTGTTTGTCTGAAACATAATGGAAAAGAACATCTATGCAAATGGAAGAGTACTTCCATCTTCTTGGAAACAGCCAAAAGGAATGCAGACAGATAATCGCTAAAAGCCTCATCAGACAATGGTATAACTTCTAGGTGGCAGTTTAGCTTGCTTCCTCAAGCCATTATCTTGGTTGTATAGAACACAGTGAGTTTTCTAATAGAGCTAAGCAGCTGTCGTGGTCAGGGTTTTTTCATGTGATACTTCTATTAGCTAAGCATATAAAGAAGGACGTAGTTACACTGAGCTTACAGCTAACTAGGAGAAATAACATTCAAGTATTTGGCTGTGATATACATAGCATTCTTCCATGCTACTTTTCTCTCAGCTGCTGCTCAATTTCAGGCATCAAGTACAGCATTTAATCAAGATGACATTTAAGATGGTACATAGAAGTTTTAACAAAATATTATTGAGAAAAGCAACAGAAAACGCTTTAGCTGATTTATCTGAAGCAGTAATGCCCAAAATGCCAGTTCACAGAGTATTTTTTAAGCAAATGCCCTCTGTCAGACTATCATTGAATGACTTTGTATTTGCACAGCAACTCTAATCTATCATGCTTGACTCAGCCATCTAAGGAGAAGCGTACAGAATAAAAAGCACACAAATGTTCTGAGAACCTAGATGTATGGGTATGTTAAGTATCTGTGCACCTGAATACAGAAAAGCACCTTCACTAGAGGGGAGATTCTCATGGCAATGACAGTAATATTAAGGTTTTAATAAGTGTCTGTTTAAAATTACACACATAGCTCACTTGTGGCATGAAGTTTTAGAACAATATATGTTGTAAGACACAGTGCTGGAACCCTAACATGTAGAAAATCAGGAGGGGGAACCTTCTTAATTTCTTTATATTGACTGAATGAGATGCAAGAGATTCTACAAAATAAGGAATGCCTGTCTAGAATGCGTTTCTTTACAAGAAAGATGAGCTTATGAGCTTAGGATATTATCTTCATTCTAGAAGCTGTATCAACCAGTGCCTGTATCTTCCCTACTAAAACACCCTATATGCTGTAAATAAGGTCTTCCTGTCATATGAAACAACCAAGCATTTCAAGGCAATGCATTTCTGCATGTTGGTGTAGATAGAAACTTGCATGCTCTGTTTCTGTAATAGGTGCAACTAAGCCAATTCTGTCTATATGTGCACAGGTGCTTGGAAAATATCTTTGCTTTTGGTCAGTTGTAGGGCATCTAGGAGGAAGGCTTTTGCCTTTCAAGTCCAGAGACTATTTGTTGTAAAATGGTATTCTAGAAAGAAGAAAAACTGAACTTACAATGTCAGAGCTAAGAGCTTATGGTTTTAACACAGTTGAGAGAACTGGCCTTGCTTGCAGGTAGTGTGAGATATGGAATTATATCTGCCTTATCATTATTCTGCTTGAAAGCTTTCCTCCTCTCCCAGTACCTTCTCTGACCTTTTGCTAGGTTTTTGGAAGTTACATACTCCTCTCACTCCCTTGTGTCTCCTTCTCCTTCAGCTGTGCATCAAGCTTTTTGGCCTGTTGCCTCTATCTGGAGGTCAATGGCTATTTAGTTGCCTTGTCTTAAACTCTCCCATTCTTGACCAGAAATCCTGTCTTGATCCCAAACCTGATGATTAGTTTAATGCTTGACAGGGTTCAATGCTTCTGGTACGATTAGTGCACCTCACCTCTGTAGTATTTTTAACCTTGGCCAGTTTCCAGTGTTTCAGAGGAAGGTTAACCCTGTTTACCTCTCTCTGGCTGCCAAATTATATCTCGAGGGGGAAGAAAAACTTTTCCTGCATCAACATCCTTAGGGTATGCAATTAATATGTGCAGGAATAAATGTGATGCAAACAAATGTAAACAGCAAACAGCAGTCAAGGAGAATCCTTTCATATTTCCTGGATAGTAGCAGGAAATAAGGGAAACTATATGGAAATAGCTGAAAAGCTCTTCAAGGTTGTTGAGGGACAACACCTAATATATTAGCTGTAAAGAGACTCTAAGTTTTAGCCAATTTAAAACTAGTGTTGCTTTTGCAATCTGGGCATCAAAATAAGAGTAACACTTAAGCAAGACTTCTTCATTCCCATTTCTTCTCCCTCTTGACACAGCAGTTACAGGGAAGATATTTAGATTTACCTGGGGCTCTCTTGGATGGGACTTTTGGGTGGTCGTCTGGGCTCTTGCTGGGAACAGCAGACTGCCAGGTCATGTGGGCATGTGCACTGCTGATTACTGTAAATATTTACTTCTACTTTAGCATTACGGGTGTTGCAGGTAGATGGGGTAGCAGGGAATGAGCTAAGGTTTTAAATAAGGAAATGAGATTTGTAGGATCCATTTAACGACCAGGTGATAGTTCTGGAGAAAGTACAGAAGCATCTTCAAGCATGCTGTGCTCCTGAAGCTGGCAGAACACTGCCCGGTCACTGCCACCTTCCTTTGTTACAGACTCCTACAGGAAAGAGATCGGTGCTGAACTTCTTAGACATAAGCACAATGGAGGCTTAAGCAGGGGTGGACGACAGCTTAGAATGGGAAGTTGTGTGCCCTTCATGCCCCTCTCTCCCTTGTAGCAAGGGACACACGCAGCTCTCTAAGGCATGCTAGGTTTAAAGCAGAGGTCTGTGGCTGTAGGGCCAGGTGTGGAATCCTGGAGTGAAACCTCTGTGTAGCTCCTATTATGCCAAATCAGTTTTTCATAATAGCCATGCTGCAATAGCTTGTAAATGTGGGTGCACCTCAGATCTTCAAATTATTTTGTCAACATAGATTTCTAAAGAAAAAAATGTTGTTGCTCTGAAGTCATCCAGAAAGGAGAATGGTGATATTCTTTACTTGTGTAGGTACTGCTGATTTTTACTTTCTTATGATAGACACTCACATGAAGGTTTTATTTTATATTTGCCTGGAAAAATGTTTGTGTTGAAACATAACAAGCAGAATGGAACAATTACACATGGACCTAAAATGTTTACAGCTATGATTTTCTTTGAGTGGGGACTACGCTTGCTGTATATTTTGAAAGAGGACTGGTGAGTCACCTGCAGGGTATCACAATTCTAATTGTGGCCACCACCTTACCAGCTGCTGCTGTGACAGGTAAGGCACTGGGGAAAGAGAAGGGCAAGGGATCACTATTTTTGGTCAAAAACTGTTTGGAGACTAATTCTAGAGTAACAGAATGAAACCTCAAGTGAAGAACAGCAGCAATATAACTAAATAGTTAAACACGTCTGTTTTAACTGATTGTGTCAAAGAGATCAGTAGAATACTCTATTTTTTTTTAATTTATTCCTTTCTATTTGAAAGGGATATTTTCAGACTAAGAAAACAAAACCTCATTTTTCTGTCTGGGATATTAAGAAATTATATGGTATTATAAGCTGCATTTCTCAATTTCATATCTCTTTGGGGAAGAGCGATACAGGCTATAAATAAGCTCTAGCTCATTCTTATTTTAAGTCATTGAGTGTATTGCTGATTCTCTTCAGCAGACTGCAGAAAGGTGGACAAAATGCAGTAAAGCTCTGCAGTAGCAGAAGCCACTGAGGAGGCTACAGGTAGCTGGGCAAGATAGTCTTTGAATTGAGAAGTCTTGAACCAGGAGCACCTTCTCAGTGAAACTCCCAGTGGAATGCAGCAGGGCTTGTTGGCTCTATTGGCAGATATATTGAAGGAAAAAACCCAAACCCCCTCAAAAAACCCCAAACCCCCACTCCTACTGCAACAATAAACAGAAAGGGGAGAGGGGAAAAGGAGTTTTTCCTAGCTGGCTTGCTTTAGAGGAGTATTTCCATGACCTTTTATAGATAGATGCAGGTGAACTCTAACCAAACTGTGCTGACTCAAATCTGTGTAGTCATGCTGATGTGGCACTGAGTCCTGTTTAGAACGGCCCTGCTTTGCAGTAGGGGTTATCAAACCAAAGTGAGTGCTGGATCTGTGCCACTGCCGAGATCTTTGGTTGGCTCAAAGTGGCCTGTGAACCTCTGTAAATGTAGTTGAATGCCACCAGTGCTGCTTAACTGGTGCTGACCTCCATCACTGGGGATGGGGACTGAGACCGGGTCTGGCTCCTACACATTTGTGCAGAACAGCAGAGGCATATTTGTTTTCCTGTCTTTTTGCTACAGAACCACAGAATGGTTGAGATTGGAAGGGACCTCTGGAGGTAGTCTAGTTCAAACCCCTTGTTGAAGCAGGGTCAGCTATCATGGGTTGCTCAGGACTGTGCCCAATTGACTTTAGAGTATATCTGCAGATGGGGATCTCTTGACCCCTATGGGCAACCTATTCAAGTGTTTGACCACCCACACAGTACAAAAAGTGTTTTTTCTGTTCATATTGAACTTCACATGTTTCAATGTGTGCCCATTGCTTCTTGTTCTGTCAGTGGGCATCACTGACAAGAGTCTAGCTCATTCTTCTTCATTCCCTCCCATCAGGTATTTATATGCATTGATAAGATTGTCCCTCTCCCTGGTGATCCAAGCAGTGGTACCAGGCTTTCTGCTTCCATGTGAAGAGTAGGAAAATATGTTCTATGGGAGCGTGCTGATGTGAAGCAGACCTCAGGGCTCACGTATATCCTCTTGCCCCCACGTCATTGAAACACGGATTCTGCATCTTTTCATGGAAAGAGTTTTGAATCTTTTTTTGGGGGGGATGGACATTGACAGTTGGAGGCTTGTTTAACTGGTATTGAAAGATGCCAAGATTTCACATAAGGAGGAAACTGATTTCTAGCTGTATCCTTTCTATGTACCCTTGATATATCCATGGAGTCCTCTTGCAGCAGAGGAAAAGCTAGCAGTCTGTGGATGATCAGCCTTGCTGAATTAGGCTACTGGCTTCTGCCCTCGTCTTTGGGAGGCAGCTTTACGTCCCTGAGTGGTTTCTTACAGCACCAACTTATCCTGAAAGGATTTAGAAAAATGGAAATTTCCAACGTGTTTTGAATCAATTAATGGAATTTACTGAAATAGCAGATTTTGTGTCCTGGGAGACTCTATTCACATGTACATGTTCTCAATACCGTTGGATATCTGTCAGCAATTTGGGGAAAAAGGCAATTATGTTTTGCAGGTGTGAGATTTTGCACTTATGAAATACATTTGGACACTGATGGGCCAAAATGTCTGTGAAAACACATATCCAATTTGTACTTGGAAATATGATCTGAAACAACCAGAGTTAACGTACCTGTTCACAGACTATCCCCAGAACATATAAATGAGTGCAAAAAAATAACAGCAAGGAAATGTTTGTTCTTTACAAATTAGGGAAATTCCTTAGGAAAAAAGGAAGTCTAATGTGTTGACACTTTTGTGGGACTGCTTAACAGTGTGCTAAGTATTTTCCTTTCAGTTCCTTTCATTGGGCCATAACATGCCATCAGATATTTCCTGGGTAGGGACTGAATGTAATGTCCACCTTGCCTAAATGGACCACAGCTTACCAGAAGGAAGGGACTAGGATTTTATAGTATATTCTTCCCCTTCTGCCCCCCAGAGAAACTGCTTTCACCACATTTGTAGCTGTTGAGGGGTCATTGCTAGACCGATAGAAGTTGAGGCTGGTGTAACCCATCAACTTTGAAACATACAGAGATGGCTTGTGCAAGATTACCTATTTCTTTTCAGATTCATGCCTGAAGATCAGGTGTGATCAGGAGAGAATGGAAATTGTCCTGCAACAAAGTAAGGGTGAAAAGGCATTATGGGTTCACTTTTCCCATAAGTGAACATTCATCTTCTTATGGATATGCAGATCTACGTGGAATGGCTTTGCTAAAGGAATGGTTAAACGGAGGAGGATTCCTTTTGCCTTGAGAAAGGAAATTATAGAGGTAGAAGTCTATTTAATCATGGGAGACATGGTGGAAGTAAAACTGGTCGCTCTGTCTTTTATAAGAATGAGCATCAGATTAAAACAGCAAGTGTCAGATTTAAGATAAATGCTCCCATGAGGAGCTCATTGCCACAAGATGTAGAAGATATTGTTAACCCTAAATCTCTACACGGCTTCAAAGGTAACTACACAAATATAAGAAAAGTCATGATGACAAACCTATAATTAAATGCAATGTTAATACTTCTATGATTTAGAAAGTCCATAGGCTTCAAGTATTTTTGCCTTCTTGAATTAAGTGATTACCCAGGAAAGTATCTCTCTATACCTGTCCAGTTCCTACAGCGCTTCCTACACATCTACTACTGTCTGTTGTCAAAGTACTGTGTTAGATGGATTTTGGCCAACATCAGTTTGACTATTTGTATGTAGTTGATGAAGTTGTTCTCCACTCATTTTTTCATAGTGTACAATTACAAAGATGGAGGCTTGAGTCCACCTGGTAGAAGTAAATGTCTAAGTGAGAATATTCAAGTTAGCAAGTTACATTAGCTTTTTGCACCTTCTCCCAGAGGACACCATAGCTTTGTATAAAGCAGGAATGTGTTGAATTCCAGTCTTGTTTAGGTGAGCCTATATGTTTGTTTAGCAGATAATTTACTGTGTTTATGTGTAGCAATATGTTGCTGTTTTGTGCCAAAACAAACCAAATATTAATTTAAAAGGAACCAAAATAGAAAAGAGAATGCATTATTCAAAGGCTAGAAAAAGAGCATATGAAAAAAAGACATTTTTCATTTGCTTTAGTCAGCATCAGTGCTTTACAGCTTCAGTGACTCTTACCCATGCTGGCAGAACTCTTCAAAATCAGCGGGTTTTCATACTCACTGGTACCTGGTGGGATGGTCGATTTATTCCCATGTTCTTTTTCTGCTTTTCTAGAAGGTCATGGTGGCCCAGGTTATCAGTTTCATAATTCACTCTTGGCCTGGAAGGAGAGGGTGTGTGTGTGCAGAAAATAAAGCCACACGTGTAGAAATCTTCAATGGCCATTTATTAATTCTTCTGAGCTATTAGTGATGTTGGTAGTTGTACGTTTGATACAACTTCTTGAAAATGAAACTACTTAATATCTGGGCTTCAGGTGTGAAACATCCCTACAAGTCAATAGACTTTTTCTTATTGAGCATACTCTTGGGAAATTTAGATACATCTAAAGCTCTGGATACTCATGACAGTTGATTTACTGGTAGAGACTCATGTTTCTTGGTACTTACCTTGTTTCAGATTGGGAGGAAAAAACCCCCTTAAAAAAAACCCACTGAAAGCAAAGGCCATCAACACAGTGATGCTTTCAAAAGTTTTAATTGAGCCATTCTTCAGAATGCCAAGCCTGGCAGTAATGAATCATGTCCTGCTATGTTCTTGTCCATTGTAATGTGATAAGGGGTGATATATGTCAGCCAAGGGTTTCAGAAATACACCGTCTTTTGATTTAGAACAACACTTCATTGTCACAGCTCTTAAAATTTATGATAAAAATATGGCTATGAAGACAACCCATTATTTTACATATATATACACACGTCAGTATGCAGCTAGGTGGATAGGAGTTTTCATTGAGAGGGATAAGGGTAAGAATATTTTAGAGGAGAGAGCTTATTGGCTCCATATTTTTTAGTGGAGTTTTGCCTTGAAGATGATAATGTTTGCAGTCGTGACAGTGGGCTCTGACAGTCTCATGCAGTCGTATTGGAACAGTGCAAGATATTGCTCCTCGCCTGTTACACAAAAGTCTTTTCTGCAAATACTAGTGGGTACTTTGTAGGTGAGAGGACAGAATTCTTGAACAGTTCAAACTTGATAGCTGTCAGATGTCTGTCTTCCTAAGTCACCCTTTTTCCTATATGCTTTTTCATCCTACATCATGTGGATGTCTCTTTTTGTTCGCCATCATCTTTAAATTCTGTTTTGAGAAAACATAAGCATGGGTCATGTACTAAGAATTCAGATCCCAAATATTCCAGGTTTCTGGGGCAGTCAAATCACAGATTTTGTTCTGTTCCAGGATCACATGCAAGCTCACTCAAATCCTAGTCTTCCATTTCATCTCACTTTGGAAGGGCAGCCTTGAATAATCTCAAGGTACAGAACTCCCACTGACTGCAACAGGGGTCACCTGAATGTTCATGATGGGCAAATGGAAAAGCAACAAGTACCACCAAGCACTATAAATGCGCAGTTGTATAGCTGTCTGCAAGAGATAGAATACTCTGTTAAAATGGGGATAGATGCTTTTGGCTTAGAAAGTTTGCATGTTGTCCCTTTCCAGCTCTCTGACCTTGTGTTACAAAGGAGTGGTGAATGGCTCCAACGCTTACGGTGACTGTCAGAAGTTTTGTACCTTTGCAACATGCTTGCTTCACAGAGGCACAATAAACATAACACTTAGAAGTGGTTCAGGGACCTCCCTGTGTGTGCAGTCTCATATGTCCTGGAAGTGTCTGATTGCCTCTGCGTGTGCAGAACCATTGGGAATAGCATAAATGATTAGTCCAACAGATACTTCCCCCAGCATATGTCTCCTTTTCTTTGAGTAGTCTGTGACCATCTAGACATGGTGAGAAGACTATAATGTGTGTGTCCAATAGCTCTACAGCTTGTGCCCTGTTGATAGTGTCCTAGTTTGTAGGATAGCTGGTAGCTGGCTCTGACTATCAACGCAGGACAAATTTTTCAGTGGAAAAATAGGATGTACCTGGAAAACTTAAATGGAAACCCTACCCTTATAACCTTTGCAGTGTAGTCCTAATATGCATGCATAGGCTGTTACTCTCTCAATGTCAAAATCACAAGGGCACTGCAAACATCAGTAATTCTTCTACCTCTCTGTTTTCTCCTATGGTTCCCAGAAATGTGGAACTGTTGCTTTTTATGATGTGAAAAATGAACTAATGGTACAAAAGAGAAAGGGAAGGCTTTTTCTGGGCTAAAGTTGCTTCCCTTTTGGAAGCAGGTTTCAATTCAATGTAGTTATGCATAGAAGTCATTAACCATGTTAGAGTAGTTCTAGAGAAGTGGACATTGAGTCATTTTAGTTTTGGTTTTAAGGGATTTATTGTCGTGGGGTTTTTTTTTTGGTAGTGTGGTGGTTTCTTTTTTTCTTCCTTTAAGTACTTTCAAATAATAAGTGAAAAGGTGATGTTGCTTTTATGGACTTCTAGTATTAGGTATGGAAAGCCTGGATGTTTAACTGTCTCCTAAGAAGAGTCAACAAACTCTTTGTAAATATACAAGTCAATGTGAATAGCTGATCCAATTACTTGGGAAGAGGAGATGTTCCTTTACTTTAAGAAGAGTGGGAAGTGCAAGTTTGCATTATATTTGGGAACTTTGAGCATTTGTAGAAATAAATGAATGCTGGTGTCGGTACTCGAGGAAATACTGTGTTGGATAGAGGAGTAACTTTGTTGAAAACCTGCTTTGTTAGTTTTTTTTCTGAAGTGAAGGGGATTATGCCTGTACTCTTTGTAGGTGTGTAGATGTGAACTCCACCAAGTAACTTTTGAATCCTCCTGCCCTCTCAAATTGAGGCATAAAATACCAAGCTACTAGGAGTTCCATAAAAAACAGATTACTGAGCTGGTTCTATTAGTCTTTCTCCTGAAAGAAAGGCCATGGTGTTCCTTAACACTGTTGGACATAAAGAATAGGAAAGAAAACTTACAATTTCCAAATATGAAAATAAAAGTCTGGAGAGATACTTGGGCCCTTTTAAACAGTAGAGAATCAAATCAATAAAAATAATTTGACCATGGAACATCTTTAATTAAAAAAAAATCCTACTTGACAGTAATAAGATTAGAAATTAAGTGATAGAGATCAAGAAAGAGAATCAGATTATTAAAAATACCATCATAATTAAATGTTTCATGGTTGAAAGGAATGTAGTAGTATTCTTGACAGTAAAATGGATTAAGTGTGGTCTTACAGCTGATGGAGCTGAAGAGGTGTGGTTTGTGTTACCTGATGACCTCCCGTGTGAATGTGGGAAAGTTGCTTTGTGCTTCCATGTCCTAATTTGCAGTATGGAGATAAGTTTTGCCTAAGTCACTGTAATATTGTGGTGCTGAATTAGTTACTATTGGGAAAGCTAACTGACCTTGAAAGGAAGATTTAGTATGGCCAGAAGAGAGATATAGAAGCCTGCCTCCCCCATGCTGGATACAAAATGTGATTTCAGTAGAACCAGAGCCCTGGGAGGAGGGAAACTTATCAGCAAACTGTAATGACCTAATTGTGCAGCTCTGATAATATCAATATAACCCAAATTAATCCTATAATTCCAAAGTAAATTTTTGATTTATGCTTTCCAGGACAAGAGTCTAAAAGCTGATAGTTGCTACATTCCAGAGCTTTGGCAGTTTAAGAAAATTTGTTAAAGGGTATATGGGCATGTTTTGGATCGTTAAGTCTTCCCACGTGTTAATGCTTTTTTCTGTGTGTCCAGAGGGCAACAAAGCTGGTGAAAGGACTGGAAGGGATGCTCTGTGAGGAGCGGCTAAGGACTTTGAACTTATCTAGTTTGGAGAAAAAGACCCTGAGGGGTGACCTCATTGCTCTCTACAGCTTCCTGAGGAGGGCATTTGGAGAGGGAGGTGCTCATCTCTTCTTGCTGATATCCAGGGATAGGACATATGGGAATGGTTCAAAGTTGCACCAGGGGAGGTTTAGACTGGACATTAGGAAGCATTTCTTACTGAAGTGGTCAAATACTGGAACAGGCTTCCTAGAGAGGAGGAAGTGGGAAAGCAAATCTCTGAGAGGAGACAGTTAAGGCTCTACACACCTCTGGTTTTATGTCATGAGAAGCACGTTCTGAGAACAAAATGGTTGGTGGACTGTGTGCATATAGTCTCTGGAGACGTAAAGATTTGAGATGTCAAGATTTCAAGATTATTTAGTTTCATAGCTTCGTGAACCTCACTGAAACCCTTGCCAAACAACTGCATACCATTGGAGGTTCTTGGCTGTAATATTTAAAACTTAGCATGTGCCCCTGGCCAGGTTGCTCTTCAGTGGCCTTGGGGGCATTATGTGTTACTTCCCCATCAGTCCTGCTCTGTTCCCTTTCCTCCAGTGTACAAACTCAAAATCATTCACCATCTCTTTCAGCCAGCATTAGAGAGAAATTAGGGGAAACCTATACTTGTCACCTTTTGGCCTAGTAAATGTGGAGATATGTTCTCTCTGTTTAATCCTTCAGAAGAATTGCTTTGAATGTTTAGGTGTGCGTGCAACAATAAATGTGCTAGAATAAATACATCTTAACAAAAAATCTGGCAAAGGCAGTTTACTGCCTCATTGCTTCCATCATCATCTTTCTGTGTTTTCATCCATTCTTACTATTTAATTCAGAAAGCTTAATCGGAATCCAGAAAGACTTGGAGACTCTTTTTCATTTGGATGAAGGCAAAGGTTGATTCTGTAACTGTGAGGTTGCATATTTGAAAGAATAAAACAACATGGATGAATTTCAATACAATTTCCATGACACAGTACAGTATCTAGTCAACAAAACTCTGGTTCTCTGTTATTTTTGTTGCTGGTTGGCAAATATAAAATATGTCAAAGTCCCCATGTTAATGGGGAAAAGTTAAACATCTTTAATGCTAAAGAATCTTTAGAACTTCTTCAAAGGTGCATGGTAAAGTGACTCAGTAAGACTGAGGCAAGCAAAAATAAAGGTCTTCTCTGTACTCTCATTATGCCATTACCTGGATCCCTGGGGCGTAGGGATACTGGTGAGGTAGAGCTGTGCGCTGCTTATTCTTTTTCCTAGCCCAGTGGGATAAGGAGAGAAAATGGAATTATGTTGCTCAAGGCTGTCCTCCAAGGCACTGTACCTTCCAGCCTTGTCTGGCTGTGGGATTGTGGACTGTCCATACCACTTGTGTGTCAGGCTTGTGCCTAGGCAGTGCAAATGGCTAAATTACTACTTTCATTTCTTTGGTCACAGATGAGATTATTGGTTAGGAGTTCACAGATGATGGTGGGTCTTTTTTTCCTCAATTTTGGAGACCGTATTAGCTTTTTTCCCTTTCCCTGTCAGTCTTCTATGAACTCGAGCCTGCTCTGAATGCACCTTAATAGGACAACAGCAGCCTTCTTGATGCCAAGAAAAGATCAAGACAGTATGCAAAGAGATTATTAAAGCTGTTATCTCAAAGGTCCTAGGCCATAGGGCTATACATACCAAAATTTGAAAGGCAAATTTTCTTCTTTATTCAAACTTATGCAATAAGAAAAAAGAAAGTCCTCCAGCTTCAGCGGATCCTAAATGTGAATATGTATTCTTCAGTATGCGCTTAAATCTGGTTTTAACAAAAAAAAAATTGAGCTTTCACTCCAGCTGGTTGATGTCTGGATCAAGTCCTAAGTTTGTTTCATCAGTTTTGTATATAAAATTTAAAAAAGTATTTATGAATGCTCCATAGTTGAAGTTTTATTAAGAGTAAGAAAGAAGATGATATTCAGTGTTGTGTCTGGAGTAACAGGTTGTATTTTAAACTTTAAAAGTTTATGTCATTGGTGAATTATTTTCAATACTGTCTTCATATTAAACGGACTACAGCCAAAATTTTTGTAGGTCCATTTTGTTTTCAGAAGACAAATGAGCCTAGAATGTTCTATGCATGGAAATTTTGAAAACAATCTTGTTCATAAAGTAGCAAGACTGACCTCTCCAAAAATATTATTACAAAAATGCTGTTTCAATTGACATGTTATCAGAACCATAGATGTGCCTGTTATATGTTCATCCTCACAAGAGCTTAACCAATTTAACCATAGTTTCAAAACACCTACAGAAACTAAAAAATAAACCTGGCCTATTTATTTGCCACAAGAGAGCAGGAAGACAGCATGCAAAGAACAGAAGCATGTATTAGTGGGAAACTTATGCTAATAGAAATTTATATCTCATAACATCTATGAGTAAGTTGACAGGTAGTAGCAGCCAGAAGCAGTTGCACATCAATAATCCTGTCTGTAGGGTACCCAAATGCATCACACTGAGTTGGTTCTAAGGGAAACAACCATAGAAAAATTGGCATAGTGTTTTTCAAGTGTCCGGTTGCATCGATTCCCTAGTGTGTAAATACATTCCGTGAGTGGTTGATTACTTTCATTTGTTTGCAATTGTTCTAGCATGCAGCCAATATTTATGGTGTCAAATTTTGTAGCGGCTTCATTGTACGTTAATTAAACCCAGTGCGCATCTTCCAAAGGGGAAGTTGAATGCAGTGGAGGGATAAGGGAAGTAGACGTGATGGATGTGGTTAGCTATCCGGGATCTGAGGAAGACGTTTTGACGAGTAGAAGATGAGTCACACTAAAGATAAGGTAAAGTGACTTGGAAGCTAGGAAGTAGGTTGATGCAATTAAGCTTGCAAAAAGGATGGGGATTGGCAGCTGGAAGACAAGATGAGGGTATGTGCATGCCTTGGGGAAAAGGCAACTAAGAAAAAGTCAAATAATACCAGAGAGTAAGAACAGACAGGTACATGGCAGGCAGAGCTGTCCCATCCAGAGCAGATATTGGAAAAGTAAAGCTGTGCAGCCAGGCTGGAACATAAGGGTGGGCTCAGGACTCTACCCCTGATGAGTACTGCTTTCTGTCTCAGGTACTTGCTTTGCTTACCCTGCAGGATGTGGTTTCAATCTCCTTAAAACTGCATGTCATCTGAGCATTGAAATCCAGTGCTTGATCTCTAGCCTTTTTGGATTATTGCTGTAGTTACTCGGTCATAGGGACAGAGCATGTCACGCAGCACCTTGTGGACATAGAAAACAAGAAGCAGCCAGGGAGTTGTATCTCCTAATCACACTTGCAAATGAAAGAAAGCTGATTAAAGACATGATGACTATTGTTTCATTTCTCACAAGCAGTGGGTTCAAGTGCTTTTAGGGACACTTCATCACTCCTATTCCAGAACTTGAGGACAAAGCCTGTAGTGAGTGAAAGTGCTGTGTTCATAACTCACTTCCTACAACAGAGGTGCAGGTTAGTTTTTCTGAGGGCTTGATTTTAAATGATACCTCATACGTTTGCATACATTTGACTTCTGTTTTCAAAGGACAACTAGGAAAACTCATCACCAGTTTACTGTGGAGATAGGAGGTAAGTGAATTGGTAGCACTAGGCTGTCACCTGATGCCTGAATAGGACTACTGCACGCTGCACTAGAAGACTTGGACAGAGATTCACCATACTTTGAGCCTCAGGCTTGAGTTCAGTTGCTTGAAGGCATACGTAGACATTGTCATGTTGCTCCATGCCATTCTGTGGATGCTGGTCTAAAATG
Source organism: Gorsachius magnificus (assembly GCA_034008185.1). Classification (NCBI taxonomy): domain Eukaryota; kingdom Metazoa; phylum Chordata; class Aves; order Pelecaniformes; family Ardeidae; genus Gorsachius; species Gorsachius magnificus. The sequence goes on along the minus strand of CM067083.1, from coordinate 7,393,379 downwards.
CCTGAATACTTATTGGATAGAGGACTTGGAAAGTAAGGTTAAGAACAAAGAAAAGTCTGGTGGAGGTAAAGTGTATGAATTCCTATGAATCCCTGTCCAGGTTTGTCTTTAAACCAAATCTGACCACCTAACAGTAGCTTTGTGCGCTACTAAGCAACTTAGGTGAGAATAATGGGATTCTGCTAGAAGTAACTAACTTCTAATAAGTTATTTTAACAACATGGATTTCAGAAGTAGGTTTTTAAAAGCTTTAAAGGAACTTAAATGTTCAGGCCCCATTGAAAGTCAGTGATATGTAGTTGCCTGCCATCAAAAATACTACCCTGAGAAAGTAACCTCACAAAGTATAGCTATTGAAAAGTGAATTCAAGCATTTCTGCATGGTTATGATTTCAAAATGAAAATGTGCATCTCGGAAATTCACTGTGAGGATGTTTCTTCCCATTTCTCTTAAGCTCAAAAGGAAAACAAAAATCCAAATGGCTTCATGAAAATTATTTCATGAAATTAATTTCAGTCACGTCTGACTGGGTCTTTGCTTCAACGTTGTTTAATGATTTATGGGGAGGACGTGAGAGGGGCTTGTGTCAGCTGCATGTGTAATTTAATGCATGAACTTGTGTCCTGCTTCTGACAAGTGTCCTGGAGAAAGCAGAACAGTCTTTCTCATGAAAATTAATCTGAAGAAGGGGAAACATTTAAAGAAATGAAGCTAAGCTCTTTACTGTTTTTTTAAACTTAGAATAATTTCAGAATTTATTCTTCATAGGGGCTAGTGGGAACTGACGTATTTTCAAGCCAGTAACTGTTGACACTAGATAGTCATAACCCCTGAGCTTTCACAAATTCTGTTTATTTTTAACTGTGTTGATACTTGTTTGCTGTGTGTCAGTCTGATTTGCCGAGTGGTTTTGGTACTTGCTGGTCAAAGCGGTGACCCCACTGTTCCTCTTGGAGTACCCCATGTGCTTCCTTTTACTTAACTGAGAGCTTGGGTGCTGAACCAGTGCATGGGCTACCTTACTCAAACGAGTATTGAAGGGGGGGGTCTTATCACTGACTGTTTCCATCTACTAATTTGCTTCTGTTGTGCTAATTTCTCAGTAATACAGATGTAGCCAATGAAGGTGTGTATTTGGGTCTAGGTTTGTATTTTCTTCTTAGTCTGCAGCTTACGCTTTGCTCTCAACCTTAACACACCCAACAGCAGGCTTATGCAGCTCCAGTATTTCAGTGCTAGTTTCCAGACTGTTGGCTGAGGCTGCAGAAAAGTTAGGAGACCTTGTCTGGGTCTAGAGTTTCTGCTTACGGTGTCTATTTTTAAATGTGGGCCACTAGGGAAAACACTTGCAGAAACTCGGTGACACTGAAAGTTGTCCAGTAATTGCTGCCTTAAGCTATATTTTGTTTTACGGTGCTTTCTCTAACACCAATGCTGAGAGCTAGGATTAGTCTTTCTAATAATTTTCCACTTCGTGTAATCTGCCCTTGGCATAAGACTTCCACTTGAATGAGGTTGCTTGAGATTATATTTTGTTTGCTATGGCGTACTACGCAGTTCCTCAGCTGAGTCTTGAAATCTGTGATTCTAAGATTCATGTTAAAGCAGATCAAGGTGTAAGACCAGGAGACTGCAGCACTGTTGTCTCTAATCTTCTTATTCATCCCTTCATCTCCTATTGAGTGTTGTAATCTTTCACCTGCAAAACAGACAAGAATCCTGTGATGAAAAAGAGCACGTTAACATTTTGAAGCTCATGGTCTGACTTATTGTGAGTTCGCTCTTTGAATTTTCCAGCTAATGGTGTGTAAGGGGGGGGGGGAATCTTTTTAGGTTTAAGTGAATAAGTGGCTGAATAATCTTTTTTATCAACTATATAATGTAAGGTATAAGATTTGCACTGAGAAATGTCTTCATCTGATGCTTTTTGCTAATTGGAGGGGCAGTGCATGATTAGGTCAAGTTTGCCTTTCAGGACTAAAAAGAGCAACACAGTCCTTCAAATACCTAGGCTGTGATCAGGTGTTACAGCAAAGCTATATTGGAGTGTGAAACAGCTGGGGGAGCAGACTGAAGTTTATCAGGATGTAAAAAACAAACAAAAAAAAAATGTGTAAGAGGCCCTTATAATGAAGATGGAAGGAGCTGAAGTTAGTCTTTGCTGTCTCTGTCTTCTAATACTGTTTCAGAGAGGATGCCAGCCCAGCTGGGAATTTATAGTGGAACTGCAATCTGAAGTGGTGCATTCCTCCCTTAACTTACCTAGTGCTACAGGCGATTCTGTCAGCTTGATGCTTGCTCTGGAAGTGTCTGTACTGATTAAAATGGCTCAACAGAACTTCCTCCTGAGGTGAAGAACAAGCTTTCAATAAAGTCAGCCTAAAATGGAGCAAAAGTTAGCTCTTTTGCATTCCTGTAGTCAGGTATCAACATTTTGGAAGGGAGTGAAAAAGCAACCTATCTAGAAGCATATATAGGGCAATGGTAAAGCTGTTAGAAGCAGGAACTGTGGAAAACAGAAGTCTGGAAGTCACCCATCAATGGTGCCTGCCCAAGTCGGGGGGAAAAAAAAAACCAACCTGTTGTGTAGTAGAGGGGGAAGCCTTTGCCAAAATGTGCCGCTCCTCCCATGGTCCTATTAGCTGCTTTTGTGTATGGCTCAGTTTTTACTTCTCTGTTTATATGAACCACACAAATTGCCCAATGTGCTTTGCAGGGTGCGTTGCCTGCACATTTCCCATAGCCTCCCTGTGCGGCGCGGTGGGAGCTCTCACTCTAAAGGCTTCAGTGGCACAGCTTGATGAGAAGGACAGGAGAATCTGCCTGCTTTTCAGTTCTGTCTCTGGTCTAGCTAGAAAGATTGCTGGATGAATTTCAGCTGTGTCTTAAATTTAAAAAAAGGATTGATAAATGGGTGGCTTTCTTTAGAAAAAGGAAATGGATAGAGATTTGGATGTAGTGGCTAAATGTGATTACGAAGCTTCTCACCATAACTGGGGCTATAGAGAGAGTTTTTTATTGAGCTGAATTTACTCAAATTGAGTGCACTGATGGGTAGAAAAGTACAATGTTTGAGTTGAGTCTTCTGTAATTTCAAGAGAAAATGAGGTGTGTTTTTTTTACTTCCTTTTCACTGCCCGCCATTTGTTATACACATTTGTCATGTTGCATAAAATGGCATTTTAATATACTGGTAGCAGATAGCATTTTTTAAAAGTGCTTATGGCTGAAACCATTTGGAAAATTACATTTTAACTACATAAATAGATATATGGATCTTGCAGTTGGAAATTTTATTTTAAGGTAGTAGTTAAAATTATGATAGAAATCTGTGGTAAATACCCAACAGAAGCAAGTAAACATAATCTTCTTGACCTGAAGAACAGCACTTGCATAGTTAACACAAAAGATTAGGGACATGAAGGGAAAACAAAACAAACAAAAAGTGAATTTATTGGGTCAGATGCAAGTTGATGCTACTTTCAGGCACATACATTTTTCTTCGCTCCTCAAAGAGGTCAGAAAGATTTATAAAGGGATATATCACAGAAATTTTTATTGCTGTCATGTGAGAGAAAACAAATGGAGTCTAGTTAGAAGCACTGAATGTATGGTACACTGAAGTGTGACTATTCCATCTGATAAAAGGAAGGTTAGTAACAGCAGCGTCAAATAAGAAGTGGATGTACTCTAAGAATAGAATTCTTGCAGTAAGAATTTGGAATGGAAGATACTTCCCGTGTACAGTAACATTTTTGGTGCAGATATCCTGTTAAAAACTGCATCTATTTCTCCTAAAGGAATGCAGTTAACACCATCAGCTTATATATGGAACCAATACATTTATTATTTTTTAGAATGACAACTGTATCTGTCTTTCTACACATACAAACTAGGATTAATTCAACAGCTGAGATTAAAACCCCTAAGTTTTCAAAAATTGTGACTGAATGTAAAAATACAAGAAAAAGTGGTTAATAGGTACAACTGTATCATGGGAAGTTTGTGGCTGGCCTAAATGATTGTAGCCCCATTGATGTCAAAGGTTGCCTGATAAAGGGTTGTTCAGTATAACCCTGGGGAATAGTCCTATTACATACCTAAAAGTGGGTAAAGGCCCGAAGGATTTAGGCAAGTGGAGCCTGACAAGTAACCATAAAAGCTTTCTGTCACATCACACATCATTTATTCTACATATGCTATGTGTGAAAAGCTTTTTTAGAGGTAGTCAGATATTGGGGGTGAAAGTATCTAGCTCTGGGACCACTGTTTGAAAGCTAGGCTCCTTAGTCACCATGAACACAAAGATACGGAGTGTCAGTACCTTTAGAAGTAACTCAACATTTTATTCCAAAAGAAAAATCTCAGTTTTAAAGTACCATGTCTCAGACGTCTTTCAGGCTGGGAGCACAAACGTTATGCCATTGGAAATGGATTTATTCATGTGTTCTTTCCAGTGGACCACAAACCAGTTGTGTGCAGCCTAAGGAGTTCCCACTGTCTTTTAAGGTGTGTGAGATTTTCATGTGTAGAAAACCCTTTTTAGGACTGTTTGACTCATGAAAAGCCAAAAAGGAAAGGAGGGATCTGTTGATAGTCTTCATAATTTTTCTTATAAAGTAATATACAAGGTATTATAAAAAACAATAGGAGCAGGAATTAGGAATAGGCTAATACTTAAAATATTTAATGTGATTTAGAAATCGGACTGCATTTAAAAAAGAAATTGTGTATCCAGTAGTCTCTCCAGGGACCTAGCTCCAGACAGTAGAAAGTGGCTTACTGCAAACTCTGGCCTAGCGTGTATTTGTGAATGTGTTTTTTCTACCTTCATAATCTGTCATCCATTTTTTGTAGCCTGTCACCCTCTCCCTTTCTGGCCTTGGGGCTTTGCTGTGGTTGCACCACTTGATCTCCTTTCTCCACCTTCCTTTCTCCCAGTGGCTCTAGTCCAAGGGGCATTAGGACTCTCAAGTCAGGTATGCTTACCATGAGGAATGCAATAGCTATCCAAATGAACAAGCCTAGGTACCAACAGGTACAGGACCTCTGCGTAGGTTAGTGTGTCCCGCCTAGACATTTGCGTCTGTCAACAAACAGAAGTCTCTCTTCAGAGGGAAGACTTTCTGCTCCACCCTTTGCTTGCTGGTGTTATTTTCAGTTGTGAACTGCTGTGGCTTGTTAGCACAGTTTTCCCATGGCTGTAAGTGTAGTAGAGAAGGGAAGAATGGGAAAGAGTTGATGTGGATTTAAGTGATGATGGGAATCTGGGAAATCTTAATAAGGAAGAAAGAGGAGCATGGTGGGTAGGTTGCCTGGATGTCCAGATGAGCTCATTGGTGATTTGAAGGATTTCAGAAAACTAGGAATTGTCAGTACAAATTTGAGAATCTGGGAAAGGCTGGTGTGTGAGTTTGTGTGTGTGGTTTTTGTGATTTTTTTTTTTTTTTTTTTTTTTTTTTTTTTTGCGCTTTAGAGGTGATTGAGTGGAGTAGGAGCCTGCTATGGTTATGAAAAATAGTGGCAAAACCTGTTAAATACTAAATATTTCTTTAAAAAAAATATTTCTAGGCAGAGAGGGAGAGAAACTGTATTCAGTCTAGCTGCGTTTACAGGCTCTAATTCTTTGTAATTCTTCTGAAACACCAAATGAATCACATGTCGGTCATTTCCCCAAATGACCTGCTAGTAATTGGCTCTATTCATCTCTCACAACTGCAAAATCTGGAAAGGGTTAACAAATGGCCTAATTACCTTCCTCATCTGTGCTCATCAGGCAGAAATAGCTGCTTTAAAAAAGAAAAAATCACAGCAGTAAAACCTGAAGGTAAAGCAGAGTGTAAGCTAATTCCAGAAAGGGAGCTTGAGTTTGAAGAGACTGCTGTGCAGGTGAGAGGCAACAAGAGAGAACAGAACAGTTTTTCCTCTGGGCATGCAGAATCTTTGCTTGACTTTGACCTGTGTGATCTAGAAATTAGTGGTGTTTAGAGGTCCTGTGTCTATTTGCTAACAAAATGTTAATTGGATAGGTGTTCCACTTTATTCTGATTGTATTTGGGGTAAGGAATAGCTGGGAATGTCTTCAGCAATGAATGGTAGGCAGTAGCAGACACAGCTGTGCTGGACCTGACTCCACGTAACCCTGAGGAAGCTGACTGTAGATAAGTAATGCTTGCTTTTTGCCCAAAACAGGGGAAAGCCCATCATCTTCCAGACCGCGTGAGACCTCTTGGGCTTGGTGGACAGGGCAGCAGGCAAGGATTAAAGGAGACCAATCACCTCATGGGTTGCAGCAGCAAGAGCATAGGTAGCAGGCTGAGGAAAATTATTATTCTCCTCTGGTACTTGTGAGACTACATTTGCAGTAGTGCTTGCAGCCTGGGGCTCCGAAATACAAGACAGACATTTAACTGGAGGAAGTCCAGTGCAGGCTACCAAGCTGGTCAGAGGTCTGGAGATTGTCATAAGGTTGGTTCAGCCTTGAGAAGGAAGGCAAAGAAGAAACCTTAGGGCCGTATTCAACTGTCTAATGGAAAGGTATGGAGGAGACAGAACCAGAAACTTCTTGTGGATATACAGCAATAGGACAAGAGGCAATGGACTTAAGTGGCAACGCAGGCAAATCCAATTATGTATTAAGAGGTATTTGTTGGTTTGAGATCTCTTTATTACCAGGAGAGTGGTCAAAATGCAGGAACAAGGGCCCAGAGAAGTTGTGCAGTCTCCACTCTTGGAAATCTTAAAACTTGCCTTGACAAGACTGAGTGACTTGATCTTGCTGGCCATTTGAGTGAGGCATTGGACCAGGTGACCTCCTGAGATCCTATTCTGTGATACTATGCATCAGTGCAAATCCTACCCTAGCATTGTAGGCACCAACAGTGAGATGCACGGTCTTTCCCTAACTTAAGAGCATTTCATAAACAAGTCTTTTCCGGAGGGTAACAGAGCTATTAGTGACAATCAGTGTCTCTTTATAAAGAACTAACATTGCCAGGCAAACTAGGTTATACTCCTAGATACAACTACAAAAAGGGAAGCTGAAGGGACGGCAAGGAATGATATTTGTAGCTATTATAATATTTGGACTTTAGTGCAGCACTTGATGCAGTGTCTCATAAAGTGATATTGGCTTGATTGAGTTAAGGTGGATATCTGATGGAGATCTGACTACTCAGACCAAAGACTTCCTCAGAGATTGGGAATAAAGGTAAGGATTAATTTCTCCACAGCTAGGCCTTTCTAAGATGCATAAAGTTAGTTCTGTTCTTATATACACTTTCCTATTAGAATTAGAAGAGATGATGTAATAAAGTTATAATAATAATTATTGTGATGAAACCTGACACTGGAGCAGGACTTTCTCCTCCTCAATCGTTTATAGAATCATAGAATGTTTTGGGTTGGAAGGGACCCCCAGAGCCCATCCAGCCCAACCCCCCTGCAGTGAGCAGGAACACCACTAACCAGATCAGGTTGCTCAGAGCCCCGTCCAACCTGGCCTGGAATGTTCCCAGGGATGGCGCCTCCACCACCTCTCTGGGCAACCCGTTCCAGTGTTTCACCACCCTCATTGGAAAGAATTTCCTCCTTATATCCAGTCTAAACCTACCCTGATTCAGTTTAAAGCCATTACCCCTTGTCCTGTCACAGCTGGCCCTACTAAAAAGATTCTCCCCATCTTTCCTATAGGCCCCCTTTAGGTACTGAAAGGCCGTAATCAGGTCTCCCCAGGCTGAACAAGCCCAACTCTCTCAGCCTGTCCTCATAAGAGAGGTGCTCCAGCCCTCGGATCATTTTAGTGGCCCTCCTCTGGACCCGCTCCAACAGTTCCATGTCCTTCTTGTGCTGAGGGCTCCAGAGCTGGACGCAGGGCTCCAGGGGAGGTCTCACCAGAGCAGAGCAGAGGGGCAGAATCACCTCCCTCAACCTGCTGGCCACGCTTCTCCTGATGCAGCCCAAGGTTGGCCTTCTGGGCTGCCAGTGCACATTGCCGGCTCATGTCCAGCTTTTCATCCACCAGTACCCCCAAGTCCCTCTCAGCAGGGCTGCTCTCGATCCTTTCTTCCCCCAGCCTGTACTGATACTGGGGGTTACCCTGACCCAGGTGCAGGACCTTGCACTTGGCCTTGTTGAACCTCATGAGGTTCACACAGGCCCACCTCTCCAGGTCTCTCTGGATGACATCCTGTCCTTCTGGTGTGTCAACCGCACCACTCAGCTTGGTGTCGTCCGCAAACTTGCTGAGGGTGCATTCGATCTCGCTGTCTAAGTCATTGATGAATATATTAAACAGCACCGGTCCCAGTACGGACCCCTGAGGGACACCACTCGTCACCAGTCTCCATCCAGACATCGAGCCATTGACCACTACCCTCTGGATGCGGCCATCCAGCCAGTTCCTTATCCACCGAACAGTCCGCCCATCAAATCCATAGCTCTCCAATTTAGAGAGAAGGATGTTGTGGGGGACAGTGTCAAAGGCTTTGCAGAAGTCCAGATAGATGACATCCATTGGTTTTCCCTTGTCCACTGATGCTGTCACACCATCATAGAAAGACACTAGGTTTGTCAGGCAGGACTTGCCCTTGGTGAAGCCATGCTGGCTATCTCGAATTATCTCCCTGGCCTCCATGTGCCTTAGCATAGCTTCTAGGAGGATCTGTTCCATGATCTTCCCAGGCACAGAGGTGAGGCTGACAGGTCGGTAGTTCCCAGGGTCTTCCTTTCTACCCTTTTTGAAAATGGGCACAATGTTTCCCTTTTTCCAGTCACCAGGGACTTCACCTGACTGCCATGACTTTTCAAATATCATGGAGAGTGGCTTGGTGACCACATCGGCCAATTCCCTCAGGACTCTGGGATGCATCTCATCAGGTCCCATGGACTTATGTGCGTTCAGGTTCCTCAGGTGGTCATGAACCTGATCTTCTCCTACAGCAGGAAGGGTTTTGCCCTCCCGGTCCCCCTAACGCCATCCATCAACTCGGGTGGGGTGAGGAGAGAGGCTCCCAGTGAAGACTGAGGCAAAAAGTGTTGACTACCTCAGCCTTCTCTTCCTCTGCTGTTACCAGTTTGCCACTCGTGCTCATCAGTGGGCGTATGCTTTCTTTTACCATCCTTTTCTGGGTGACATACCTATAGAAGCCCTTCTTCTTATTCTTTACATCTCTTGCCAAATTTAGTTCCAGCTGAGCCTTGGCTTTCCTGACCCCATTCCTACACAACCGGACCGTGTCCCTATACTCTTCCCAGGATGCCTGTCCCTGCTTCCACTGCCTGTGCAGTTCCCTCTTCCTCCTTAGTTTGACCAGCATCTCTCGTCTCAGCCATGCTGGTCTCTTCCCTTCTTTGCCTGATTTCTCACACCTGGGGATCGAGAGCTCTTTCGCTCTGTGGATCACTTCCTTAAAGATCTGCCAGCTCTGTTCTGTTCCCCTGTCCCTGAGGACCGTTCCCCAGAGAGTCCTTCCGACTATCTCCTTGAGGAGCTGGAATTTTGCTTTTCTAAAATTCAGGGTCCTGACTATACTCTTCATTCTTCCCATTTCCCTCTGGAGCGTGAGCTCTACCAGCGCATGATCACTGCAACCCAAGCTGCCTCCGATCTTGACATTTCCGACGAGCTCACTTGCATTGGTGACCACCAGGTCCGGTATCGCATCCCCTCAGGTAGGGGTGTCTATTACCTGGCTTAAGAAGTTGTCCTCAATGCATTTGAGAAACCTGCTGGATTGCCTACAGCTTGCCGTGCTGGTTTTCCAGCAGATGTCAGGGTGGTTGAAGTCCCCCAGCAGGACGAGAGCCTGCGAGCATGAAGCCTCCCGGAGTTGGAGGAAGAACGCTTTGTCAGTCGGCTCCTCTTGATCTGGTGGTCTGTAGTAGACACCAACCACCAGGTTCCCTTTGTTGCCTCTCTCTCTGATTCTTATCTATAAGCTTTCGACCTGCTCGTGGCTATTCTTCAGGGCCAGCTCTTCACACTCTAGTGATTTCTTGATGTAAAGGGCAATGCCTCCGCCCCTCCTTCCTCAGCTGTCCCTTCTGAACAGCCTGTAGCTGTAGCTACATTCCAGTCGTGGGATTCATCCCACCAAGTTATATAAGTTTTGTGTGTGTTCCTGGTGTCTTAATGTTTTCAGTAAGTTATCTTCATTAATTACCTTAGAGTGGGTGTAAGCACCTGCTAACGACACTAACAGATAATATCAAATTGAAGTGAATCGCATGTATTGCTGAGAGTAGGAGGAGAAGGACAAAGCAAGCTAATAAAGACATAAATTAACAGTATGATACTCCACTTGGTAAAAAGTATGTGAAGGTTTGAGGAAATATAATCCAAAGCTCAGATAATCATAAGGGTGGTAAAGTGTGAGGGGCTGAAAGTACTTCTGGTCTTAACAGAATGGAAATATGTTTTTGCTGTGTATTGGAGTTTGCTTTTAGACTACAAATGTGTGCTCACACACAAATGAATAGATGGCAGAAGGATATGCTTGTTCTGGACAGCATAACTACAGTGTGAACACTCCTCTCTTTCCGGAGAGCACATAGTGAGGTTTTTGGGGTCTTGACTGCTTTCTGATTTTTCTTCATCAGGTGTTCTTGTGTTCTTGGTTTTGCATTTCTCCTTTAAGTTCTTTCTTATGTATTGATAGGTCTCTAGTGCTGAGCTGAACTTATGTCTGTTACAGACAGACATGATACAGACTAAAATTGGATCTGAGAAAGGAAGGTGAGATTTTAATTGTGAACGTCCAGGCATACAAGTTAAAAGTCAGTGTAAGAAATGCTATGTGAAACCCAATTTTGTTTACTTAGAAACTCTGATTAGGAGGGTTATGCGTTGGTTTTGCTGAGCTATTAAGCTAGAGTGACAAGTTGAGGAGGAGAGACAGACGGTGATTGCTACCTATCTCCATGGTCTCACATGCCACCTAAGTAGTCAGTGTCTCAAACAAAAGTTCTCATTTATCTTAATGAGACCCAGGTTGCTGCTATCTGTTACAAAGCTTGCTTTCTCACTGTGGTTTTGTGGGTAGGGTGTCTTCTGTGCCTACTGACCGTGGGCTGATGTTAAACTCCCAGAATGCCCTTAAATGCATCAGTGCAGGTCAGAGAAGAGACCTTCTTGCAAAGGATTGCCTTTGCTATAAGATAAGTGCAGCTGTGGAAAAAAAGGAAGATAAAATTTTCTGTGTTCCTCTCAAAAGGACCTTTTAAAGCTCATGGAGGCTGTGATTCATGGTTCTGCACTTCTCTTCCCAGAGAGCTGGGAGACTGAAGATGTTCTCAGTGGCATAATCCATCCCTAAGACTAGGCAGCTTTTGAAAAAGGATCACATGTGCCCCTGATTGCTACCATCTTCCCTCTTTCTCAAGAAATGTGCTCTGTGCATTATGTGCAAATTCTTTCTGAGTTGTCAGGCATGTCTAATGAAAATGTCTACTTTAGTAGTTATAGGGTGATATGTCTGCAACTTGTAGAGAAATCAGTGTCAGTAATTACCAGAAGAATTGTTTTCTTTATAAAGATGCCTGACAACCGATGGATATCTGCCTTGGAGATTTGTGTGTGGTTTTGTTCCCCCCCCCGATGCAGACTTTTTTTGGCCTTGACTCTTTGATAACTTCAAAGACAATTTCTTTTCTCTCTCTGTCTCTCTCAAACTGCAGCTTGGATGAGGTACTGGCATTATTTTGCAGTAAGGAGCACAAATGTTCTAGGAGAGATGAAAAAGAGAAGCGATGAAGGTAAAAGGTATTAGTTTCCCTTGTCAGATTATTGAGGTTAAGAATGGCAAGTATTAATTGTGCTGTATTACTGAAGAGATGTTTTTATGCTCTGAAGAGGTTAGTCCGCTCTGCAGTGTTTCTCCACATAGGGCTCTTCAGTCCTTGGGAATCTTTACTCTCAGCCTCTTCAGCCTTTAGGATGATTAAACTTTCTTTGTACCTCTTGAAGAGGAAAAGATGAAGTGTAGTACAGAGCACAAATGAGCTTTTATTTTTAGGAAGCTAATTGTGTGGATATCAACCTGACACAATACCATTGTCTGTACTTCTTTGGCCCCTATTAAGATAATATTTAGGCCCTCATAATTTGTAATTTATCTCCTTAAGCCTCAGGGGCACAGAAAAATTGCTCAGAAAAGTCACATATGAAACTTCTTGTGAAGCATAGCCTCCAAAGATGAGGCTGAATTCTTAATTTCTTACACTGCATGAGAGCATATCAGCTTGTCTGTCTAAGTGGTCTCCTGTCACCTGCGTGCATTTTCTCCTCTATACGTGAGCATGCTTTATATGTGACATACAGTTTGTCAAATAAAACGATAAATCAGACTATTGCTGTTTTGAACAGTTTGAATATGACCTGATTTTGTATCTTGAGGTCTTAATGAGCTTAACCAGAGCTTTAAAACTGCTATGAGTAGCACTGTTAATGACAGTGGCCTGCTTGGTATAGGTGGGATATTTACCTAATGCATTCTCTGCTATTGCCTGGGACCAGACTAGGGATAGTAGTGGTGCTTTTCTCTTAATCACTTTGCTGTGTTTCATAATATTTGTAGTTTTGGTCTTTTACTACTGACAGCAAAGTTCTCCTTGGGAAGTTAAGTGTTCATGGTCATTGGGATGCTTGGATGCATAGGGAATGCCTACTTTGTGTTCCCTTCTGTGCTGCAGAAGGAAATCTGGCAAACAAACTCATTGCTCCTGGCTGTACGTTTTACCTAGGTAAATGAGCCTGCAGTTGACAATGGAGTTTAATTTCAGCCCGTACTACTATTTTATAATCAGCCATCGGACTAGGATAAGGCTTGTTAACAAGCAAAGCAATTCACTTTACAGATTAATATCTTTTTCTAAATTAGAATTACATCATTACTGTTTTGGAACTGTAAACAGCACTGCAATCCGTGTTCATCTGCACAATCCAAACGTAACTATGTGGCTGAAAGGAATACTTTAGAGTGAGGGGACAAGTATTTAAGACCTGTCTGAACAAGATTGCTTTATGTCTGGGTGTTTTGGCAGGGCTGTTCCAAGATTTTACTAGGAAAATTAGCTAGACTGTTTTTAGAAACCATTTCAGAAAGTACTTCACAGCAGACTGCATATGCAATAGCACTAATTGCTACTGCTGAGAAGTGGCTTACAAATGAATAAAAATACCTGTGTCAGTGCAGCACTAACAAACCCTTCTTACTTAAAAATAAATAAATAAAATTGAGTGAAGTATTAGATTGTTGCTATGTGAATAACCTTCCTGCCTTCCATCTGAGCTTTTAAACGTGTTTGGAGGTGACTGGTTTCACCACTTTTAGGAAAAACAGTGGTGACTTTTGCTGTACAGGACTACATTTTTGCAAGGCTCAGCAACCAAATATAATAGCATTTATCTACAGAGAGAGAGGCACAACTATTCTGTATGGTTTTGATGCACAGATATAGGAGAATTTCAAATAAGTGGTGAAAAGACAGAAATTGGAAGTAACAAATGTAAGCTAAGTAATCAGCTGGCTGGAAATCTAGGTAATGCCAGAATTCAGAGAGTAGATGGCGTGGTTTTAATCTTGTATAAATCCATCAATGACAATCTAAGGAAAACTCTGTTCAATGTGGAGAACTGTTTGCCCAGATCATGGGAGCACTTCTGCCTGGGGGTCCTGCCCCGTGTGTCACTCATTGGCATTCTCTGCTCGAGCAAGGTGTGCGGAGGGAGACTGACCTTTCTGCTAGGCTTCTCTCATGGGTCTATTGAGGCATGAACACTTACCGAGATATATTTTTTTTTTAAATACATAAATTTAGGTGGAAAGCAGGGGTGAGAAGGAGTATTGTCACCAGAACTGTCATTATGAAAATCCTTTGCTAAGCTGTGCCTAACCCTGGAAGTGGGAGCTTTAAGAACAGATGCTAAGGAGATATATATATATCATACAAAAAGACTAGCTGCTTGTACCAATCCTGAATTCTGCTCTGGGTCTACACATCAGGAGTTGAGTAAAGCAAAACCAGGCTTTCGGACAGCAAATCTTTTCCTGGACCTGGGCCAAATCCATTTCTTTTAAAAACATACTGCTTGAGAAATTGTACTCAGAAATTTCACACTTCTATTAAACCACAAAATATACTTTTCCCTCCAGACAGTACATGAATTCTTAATATGTCTGTATTAATAAAGTTTTGTTTGTTTGCAATTAAATCAGGATAGCTCTTAAAGATCTACTTTAATGTCTCCTAACCACCTTTTGAAATACTTTGTAGTTTGATTTTGTTATTGTAATTATACCATGTTCAAAAACAATTAATTTTTTATACTAATTAAAGCCTTAGACCTTTTAAATGCAAATTCAAATATAACAGAAAATTACTATAATTTGTACTTTATTATTTGTATAATTTAAAATTACGTAAATTACACAGGTACTAAACTACCAATAAAGTACAAATTATGGTACTTTTCTGTTTTATATTTGAATTTGGAATAAATGAAGTGGAATATAAGGCCAATTTATTTTTAGCTAACAGACAATGAGTAATTCATTACATATAAGGATATTTGAGATGTATCAGCTGGAATATCACTAAACCTTAAGAGCTCCTTTTGTGTTGGAAATTTCTGAATTTGAAAATTAAAGGTAAATTGCTGTGTTGCCAATGGAAAAATCTTTTGGTATAGCTCATGTAAGACAAACAAATCTGGGCTATCCCGCTGGTTTGCACTGCGGTCTGAAGCGGAGGAGGTTGGAGGAAGTCAGAGGAACTGGCTGTAGCCCACTGAGTCCATGTTGCCAGGGCACATTGTGATCGTATGTCTCTGGCACGCAGATGCACAGGGGTTCTCACTTTTATTCTGCTCTGGTCTTTTCTCCTGCAGACTAACTGTGAGGCAGGATGGCAAAAATGGCTCTCCCAGCCTGGCACAAGAGAATTCCCAGGGCAATGGGAATTCTTCACTGATCAGCTTTGAACAGTTTACGTCTATTTTGTGCTCCTAATAGTTCAGTTCTGTTCTGGACATGGTAGTAGCTGGCTATCATATCTAGGGGTCCCTTCCAACCCAAAACATTCTATGATTCTACGGCAGGATTCAAAACTGGGGGATGCTCTGAAACAGCAATTCTTGTCAAAAATAGGTAAGGCTTAAAGTCTGGTTTCATCCTGTTGTGAAATAAGTGAAACCAAGCCTTTTATAGAACACTTCCTAGCAAGCAAAACCTATACAACTGGGCAGTTGAGATACTGCATGAGGGAATGAGTAAGAAATTTAGGTTTTGAGGAGGAATTGTGAGGTTTCTTGCATTGATTGAAAATTCCATTCTGGCTTCCTCAAACCTAGCTGGGATAGAAAAGAAAAAGCATGTTTGATAGAGAAAAGTGCTGACGCAGGGTTTTTGGCTAAAATTCAACTTGCCTAAGATAATTGTGAATTCTGTGGGATATGGTCCCAACACTGTCTTTCCCAGATATATTAAGTCTGGATTAAGGGTACCTACTAAGAATCAAAACTGTGGAGCTACATAATGAAAAGCGCTTATGTTATTAACTTGCTCTGCCAATTCAACTATTCAAAAAATTTAATGGAGTAAGTCTGTAATATGTACCAGGACTTCTGGATTAGATATTGTCTGTTTGCATTGCTTGAACTCTGCCGAATCTATATTTTCAGCTCCTGGAGTAAAGGAAACATGTGATCTGACTTGCTCACCAAAAAAGCAACTGCATGTCCTTGCCTGATCAGGATCTGTACCAAATCTGTAACAACACTGTAGCAGTGCATGGATTAATTATTCTGGAACTTCGTGGTCTTCAGCAGAATATGCCAGCCAGGAGATATACCTATAAATCCTCCTTTCAGAGTCCTGGGTCTGAGAAGAGATGTGAGAACTTGTCCCGTAATGCTCTGTCCATGCACTTAGGATAATTTAGCTCCTTGTGTCAACAGCCACGTTTGCCAGAAAAAACATACTGCTGAGTTTCTGATTACTTAACTATTTTGCTAAGTGATAGGAAAAATGTGTTTAATTTATTCTGTGGGAAAAGGAAAAGGTCAAGTCAGCTTAAAAGTTATAAGTAAATACAGAGGATGAAAAGGAGATAATTGCCTTTAACACATGATTTGTCAGTAAATCTGATTTGACACTTATTCTTTAAAATAGTGTCTGGAGAGGAGGCAAAGCTTTGACTTTAACAACTTCTTCCTTATCTATTATTCCCGCTCTTCATGTCTTTCATAATAAATTGATTTTACTTGTATAAATGGTATAACAGTTCTTTGCAATAATTTTTCTGGTTGTGAATTAATGATTCAGGCTTACCTGTGAGGTTGACATGTACAGTTTGGAACAATAAGGAAAAATAAGAATATGCTGGGGGATTAACAGTTTGCTTTTCCTTTGTTCACTTGATGTATAAGAAGAGAAAGAAATCAATGGAATTTAGTCTGCATTTTTTTCTCTGCAGAGTTTATGTGCTGCAGAACAGTTTGAGCTACTCCAGCTTTGCTCTTTTCATAGCTTTTAACAGCTTGTTTTGGCATCTTTGATATCTGATACAACACTCCCTGCATTTTTATCTGTTTTCCTATTTGCCTCGAAGCCTGAAAACAAAATATATATATTTGAAAGCTGTTTTCTGTGAAATGATGTGTGATAGTTGTATGAATTTGTTTATCATTGTAGTGTCTAGGATTGTTCAATTACCTTAAAGTTCTGTTGACATTTTTGTCACAAACCTCAGTTTTCAGATATTTTAAGCAGAAAAGATTTTCAGTAACATTGGGACTTGTACTTCATTTATAAGTTATCACAAACACTTTTTTAAACTTGTGAAAATGTGTTGAACTTTTAAGATCTAAAACAGCTTTTCTGTTTTAATTCTAAATGCTTTTAGTTTTAATTTAACTGTTAATGTCAGTTAGGTCTAGTCTTTAAGACCTTCAGAGTTTGTTGCGATTTCCTCCTGTACTATATAAACATTTTAGCCATGTTATTGCTAACTTCTCTGTAAAGAGTTTGCTTTCAAAAATAACCAGAACAAGTGATAGAGTTTTAGCTAGTGGTAGGAACACCTCATTTTTTAGTATTGCGCTCTTTCAGGTTTTCTGAAAGGAAATTTTGCTGAGTTTTGGGGCACAATAAAGATCATTTGTTTATCCAAGCATTTGCTTGAGAAAGAAAAGTGTGTGGGTCATGGAAAGTTTGCTTTTGTATGGTTGCTAGTGAATATAGTGAGCTATCAGTCCCAAGACTAAGCCTGAGAAAAGTCCATTGCTAATCCCCTTGCAGCCCTTCTGCTTTTCAGCATAACTCTTTTTAGTCAGTACCTGCTCCACCACACTAATTACTCTCTTCTATATCTTAGCTGATCTCACGTGGCAATACATCAAATGCTTTTCTGAAGTACAGATAGGTTGAATATACAGTTTTCTCTTCTCCAAAAAATTAGCGCCAAAGATATCTTTTACTGAATCCTGACACCTCACTCTTGATTGTCTTCCTGGCTTTTTTCTGATGTTCTGTCAGCGAAGGCCAACTCCAATCTAGCAGTTGCTTTCTTGCTTTGATTGAGCTGACTTCCAATGGTAGAGCTCTGCTGAGCAAGGGAAGAACATTTCAACCATATTTTCCCATTGGTGAGTCTCTTGTGCTGCTTAAGGCTATCTTATGTAGTGACAAAAGCCTGTGAACTCATCCTATATCCTTACGCTATGGCAGAGCTGACTGTGTTGCAAAACCCAGCTTGACCTCATGTGATGGATAAGAGGCTGCCCCATGGGAACTATCCTGGTGGTTCTTTTTATTTCTATTTCTGCAATTGAGGAGGATAATGATCCCAAATACATCCACCTACAATCTCAGAAAGTCCTGATATTTTATCTTTGTGGAGAAGGGTGCTAATAAGTTTTAGCACTTCTACTGAATTGGAGTGATATCTGTGAAACCTACCTTCTGCATGTGCAAGATGAAACTTATGGTTGAGTTGCAATGGCCATGAGAAATGAAGTCCTCAGGGCAAAGACTTGCCATTGCCATATATCTCCTTTGTGGTCATCTGGATCATGCTGTGTTCTTTGAGGCTGGTACAGCGCATTTTCTGCTAGCAAAGAACTTTCCTTGCCTTGATCACTTTAAATCGGTATAGGTGGTAAAAAGATGGGTAAAGGGAGCAGCTGAAATGGGTCTCATGTTCCTTTCTTTAACAGTACCTCGTGTGCTGTTGAACCTAATAATTTTCTGGCAAGTGTCCTGTCTGAGAGCATTGTGCTGAAGCTGATTCATTTTGTATCAAAAGTAGCATGAACAGCTCAGTTCTGTGACAGAGATGTCTCAACAAAGCCTTTGGGCATGCTTGCTCTTGCACAGTTGCTGAAAGGGATCCAGGGCATTTGCTAGGCTTGGCTCAGTAAGGGGGATAGGAACCTTCATCCTTCTCCTCTTTGCACAATGGAGAGGAGGTAGTGGGAAGCATAAAGTCCCTCTAGAGGTCTGGGTAATGGCTAATTACCCTGCTTGGGAGACAAGCTGACAGGTTGCTCGTCCTTCCCCACTGGCCAGCAGACGGAGCTAGATGTGCGTGCAGCTGCATGCACTGTAATCTCTCCAGTGTAAGCCTTCTATAGGTGCTCTGGGATGCTTTTATGGCTGGAGGCATGCTGGCTTCATGGAAGCTGTAGAGCTGAGTGCTTCTCCCCATGGAGAGGCTGAAATAGTTTAGCTGCTTGTAGTATGAACTATTTTTTTTATAAACTTGGCATGATTATCCTTCAGCTGTTGCTGTGGGCTTCTGTGTGCAGTTTGCGTGTGATACCAGGGAGAAAAGCGGGACGCATAAGGGTTAATTTGTGCCATTATTTGACTTGGGGTGGGGAGTAGATGTGAATGAGACTTTTTTGCCCTGAGATGCCAGCTCTTCTACTCTTCCTCTTGTGGCCCAAAAGTCTGATTACCTCAAACTGTCTGGGGTGATGCCAGTGGCATATGTTTCCTGGTAAACAGTGTTATTGGAATAACGTTTGTGCTATCATTTTAAATACCAGCATAGCTTTGGGGCAGCAGTCAGTTAAGATAATTTGATAACTTTTGCAGGGATTGAGAGATTAACAGTTTGCTGTGCTTTTCCAGTGCCTTGCCTCACTATAAGCTCTCAACGTAGTTTAATTAGTACATTGAAAAGAACATTTGGAGCCAGGTCAGTCCATGATGGACCAATTTTTAAGGGCTGTGATTTAAATGAAGCTCAGGTTATTTAGCCTTTTGAGACTTGGCAAATGTTTGCTATTAATTAAAAGTTCCAGAATTTTATAGTATCTGGTAGCTAGGTCTAGATTCCTTTCTTTGCAATGTGTCAGTTTGTTTTCAGTAAGACTGGTTGTGTGCATGTGACACACAACTGACTGAAGCTGATGTAATAGGGTAGGTGCTAAAATTACCTGTTCTTTCCCAGCTGTCAGGTGTCTCTGTAAATCATTAGTGTCCATCTTTTTAATTGAAAATGCAGTACTGTAATGTTTCAGGGCCATAGGAAATGAGCACCGAATAAGATGTCTTCTAGATTTCTGAACCTTCTTCCTGCTATATTATGGCTTCACCTGTGATCAGGTCACAAGTTTCTTAATGTACGATGCCCTGAAACTCGTAGTACCTCAGCTTAGATTTTACTTGCATATATTTAGCCTGGTCTGCTTGTATTTCCATACTGGTTGTTTTATGTGCAAGAAAAGCCATTGCAATATGTCACAAGCTTACTCATTCTTATGTTCTCATTGTTTTCATACCCTAGAAGAAATGTAAATGCTTTTGGCAAATCCTTGTTGAACTTTGCAAGCAGCTATGATATAAATAAACAACTTGTTTTATTATGTGTTCCAATGTATTTTACAGATGAATGAATGATACTGGTGTTTCCCCTCCTGTCCTACCTGCAGCTCTCAAAACTTTAAACTTCAGAGATCTTAGTCAGCTCCTATGAATTCATGAAAGTAATCTTGAGCAGCTCTGATTGTCCTGTCCAGTTTCTGAAGTAATCCAGAGTAGATTTCATCAAGCACAGTTGACTCAACATTTGATCTAGTAAATATCATATATTCTTATTACAGATGAATAATTACAGTCGCTCATATGAAACGTGTTGTAGTCAGACTGGCTCACTGTGAACAAAAATGTGGGTTTTCACTAGGGACCCAACTCCAATTTGATTTGTACAGAAAAAGGAACTTTACAAAGTGATAAATGGAAAAGCAATGGACGGTGGAGAGATGTCCACTAGTACTGTGGAGATATGTTAAGTGTATTTTCCTTACCGTCTTTATTGGTGATCTGAAAAGTCAAGTAAAGGGCATATTAAACATACAGATGATAAATGCAGAAGCTTTTGTGAATGCACGAGCTGATATGGAAAAAATGCTGAGGTACCTACAGAGCTTTGGAAAATGAGTGAGAAACAAGAAAACAAACAAATTTTCCAGATTTATTCTGGAAAAATCAGTATAGCTAACATGTTTGGTGCAAAAATATTTGGGAGTTTAATTATTTGAGATGAGAAAAATAACTGGCCTACTTGTGCCTATATTTTTGTTCATATCTTCCTGAACTCATGGTGTTTCCTTGGTGCTGGAGAACATAAGCATTTTTGATGCTTTAGTCACAAGAATCAAGAGTGATCACAAATCTGTACTGGCTTGGAACAAAGTTTGACACATTGACATATTGATGCTGGCTGAAGGGAAACCACTTAAAAGGATTTAGGGTTGTTTACTTTCTGGATTTGACTGAGAACTTGAAGATTTTGGCTTGTAATTGTTAACTTTGGAGAGAATTTCAGGCTAGAAGGTAGGGTTTTGTTTATTTTTAAAGCAGATTCCATAAACTCCTCACTTAACGTCTGTTGACCTTGGGAAAGGGGTTAATCTTTCTGAAAAATATCTTGCCTTTGTAATGTTTTTGGTTACCAAGCTATCTTAGACAGAACTTAGTCAGCTGACAGACAGTATTATCTAATAAACTCATGTGTCCTATGTATTTTTAATAGGGACAGCATTTCTTGTAATTTTAAACAGTTTATTTCAGTCCATGTACAATTTTTCTAAGTTTTTTGGTAGCTCAATGAAATATGTAGCTATTGACATCCTACCTGGTAATTTCGGAGTGTTAATGAACACTAGCTCATATCGCAGTGAGCCTAGAAGAAGTGGTAACATACCAGAAGCCTGACTTTTGTTTTTAGTGGAAATATAAACAAAAGTAATTCTGCTAAAATAAATTATACCTTTTCTTTTAATGACAATATTTAATACCCAAAGGGATGCAAATAACTGATATGTCAGATTATGTATGTAATAACCTAAACTAATCATTATTACAACATCCCTTTTAAGATGAAGCTGAAAGGAAATTGTTAAAATTGATTAACAATACATTGAAAGACCAAAAGAGAAATTTTAGGTTTGTAGTGACTATTATTTAACCACGTATTAGAACTGAATAAGTATGTAGTAAAGTTCCTTGGTAGTATATGAATTTGCATATAAACCCTGAAATCTATTGGATCTATTGGTCTGTAATCACTGTGCACAATGAACTGTTTGAAAACCACAGACGTAGCGTAGAGACACTGAAAGTAAGGTGAACCTTAAACCTGGAATTCCCTGAACTCTGTGGTTTGATCATGTAGCCTCCTTAATTTGTCATTAATATGATCTTTTCTTTACTCTTTTTCATATGGGAGGAAGAAACAGTGAAGGAAAACTTCAAACAAAGCCTCTGGAGCTTTCATGGGATGTTGGCATGCAAAACCCCAAAGAAATTCAGAGGGAACCTGACAAATTATTTAGTCTTAAGACTATTTGGTTGGGTACCTCTTGAATTTTGTTACCAGTATTTGAAATTACATTGGCATTTTCCTTGTCTCAGCCAGGCTAATATGCACTCTACCCAGAAATCTCAAGTATTTATTCCATTTGAACTCAGGGCAGGGTTTTTGGACTGCCATCCTGGCCTTTGCTGCTCCAGCGTATGGAGTGGAGTAATAGAGGTTGTACAGCTGTTGTATGATCTGCATAAATGCAATTTGTTCCTGCAGTGTCTCCTTTGATCTTCTGTACTGGATTACATGGTTCAACTAATCTTTCCCTATGACTGCACTGCCAGTTGCCTAGAAAACTTGAGTAGCATGCAAGATCTTAGGGTTCAGAAGGTAACCACTAAGTCATCTTTTCTGGCTTTTGTGTGGCCAACAGCCTGGATTTGTCCTTGGTGCAGGTGAACAAGAATGTTCTAAATTTACAAGAACTATGCTTGCTTGAACCACATCTGAGTTTGCCCCAAATCTTCTAAATGGGTGAGTTATTACAGGGTGTCCATGAATGCAAAGTGCAATGCTGGGAGTTTTGACTAGTTTGAATTTAGTCAAGCCGTTAAAGCTGCTTTTTTCCTTCATGTTCTTTGCAAGATTTTCAGTAATCTGGATTTCTTCCATCTTTGCCACGTGTCTCTAACCTCTCTTTTTTTATTCCTTTAGTTAACTTTGTGACAAAATGAAATTATTTTAAAGCTTTTTGTTTTTTATTTTATTTCAATGGGCCCTGTGACAGTAAAATGCTGGTAACAGTGTTTCTGATTAGACTTTTTGTTTTATTATCTAATTCTTTAATCCACAGTAATCATCTCTTGGTTGCTAACTAGTTGCTAAGAAGGATAGATTGCCTTCAGAGACCTTTCTGGGAAGTGGTCCAGTTCCTTGCTTGCCTATTTTAATCTCAAGTTTGCTGTTAGAGAATTATACAATGTTACAGGATAACACAAGTCAGACACAACAACCCCGCTTCGTTGGTTGGAAGACAACAGAACACATATGCTCTCTGCAGAATAATATCAAATAATATGCTCAGTGCTTTGTATCTCACTGGTGTTTCATTATGTGATCATGTGTATTTCTGTTTTGCTCGCTAAGAGAAAGCGGGATAATAGTGTTGTGCTATGTTGGACGGTGTGCAAAGATGATTAATTTGTTAATTAGGCTACTGGAATTGATATAGGACAGCTCGATGAGCCCCTTATAGGCTAAATAAATAAAATGAAATTTTCAAAGGTATTGATTTGGTATATTTTGATTATGGCATAGCAGAGATTGACTAGATACTGGATAAAACAACGGCATTTGGACTTGTTTTAGGAGAAGTGACTATAACAAGTCTGATTAAAACAGCAGCACCAGAAACAGAAATGCATTTTGCCTGAATGCATCTGGCCCTATTACAGAACACATGGGGCATTGGCTATAGCCCATTAACTCAGGTAAAATATGATGTGTATTCTGGGCCGGGCTCTGCCTGGCTGCATATTTGTGTCTAAACTGGGAAGAGGGGCAAAAAAAAACCCCACACCCATTCCCTCCCTGTGCAACTAGTGCAGCCAGGCTTTATAATGAACTGCAGCTGTAATATTTTGGCATTCTCAGTATTGCAAAGGCTGCCCTAGAGTAGGGGGCAGGCCCAGATGACAGAAAGCAATAGGGCTGGCCTAGTTAAGAAAAAGGGGAGAAGCAACCAAGCACTTTGGTGTGTATGTATATAAAACTTTGCCCATTTATCACAGCGTTACTGTGGGGTAACTGTGCGTGTTAAACCTGCTCTTGGTATCAGCATCTTGCTCTGGAAACTGATGAATCTGAGGCAAAACTGGGAACAAGATGCAGTCAAACACCTTTCCAACATGGGAGTGAGTCAGTAGCACTTTTTGGCTCAGAACTCGGGACCTCCCTCCTCCAGCCATGAAGCTGCTCCTGCTGTCTACTGGAGATGCAACTGCTGAACTGACAAAGTTTATGCTCAAGTGTTCACTCCTTTATTTATGATGTCAGTTGAGGAGATTTTTGTGACATCTGGACTTCCAGGAAATTTTGGTGCATTTATTTCTTCTTGGTTCTGGACTTGGAGCCTGCATTTTGATACCACCTCTGAAATGCTCTGATTCTACACAACTGCTGAAGGTTTTGAGCAACTTCCCTGTGCTGTTAAGAAAGAATTGTATCATGTCTGGGTGCTAGGATTTAGACTGTGAATCTATATGTCTATTACATGCAAGCATGTGTACTGCCAGCTTGTTTTAAAACAACTTTCCCCAGTAATCACTGCTTCACATGTTTATCTTTGTAGAGCTTATTATTCTGCATATTGTACAATTTCACAAGGTCTCCTACCATTGAAAATCCTCTAGAAATAAATGAAAGTAAAGCTTTTATTTTGAGAGCAAACTTAAATTTTCTCTTACTGTTTAAAAATCATCCCTAGACACATTAAAACTTCCACAACTCGCTTTATCTTGGTCTAGTAGTGAAGTAAAAATACCATATCAATGGTTTCAGCGTGTGTTGTCATGTAAGTTAAAACAGTGTCAGAAGCTTAGAAATACAATGTTCTGGTCATATCTTGCTTCTGTGTGGAGACTCTGCCAGCAAAAAAGTTCTTGTGTTTACAGGGCTCCAACTGTTTTTGCACTGATTTCAGTGTAGGCTGGATATTAGAAATTGAAGGTGTCCAGGTCCTGTGCACATAATGATCTCAATTCAGATGAGTAGTTACTTTGGGCTTCCTACACCTACTACTGAAAATCAGGCAACCATGATGCTCTAATCCTCCTTTGCTTTTTCTCCAGATATTGTACTGCCTTAGCTTTATCAGGCCTGAGGAGGACCTGGTATTTCATTGTAGGATGAAAAACAGCAGCTAAAGATTGATGAGGGCGGGAAAAGCTTGGCAGAAAATTCTGAAACTTGAGCAGATTTACTATTTGTAATGAGTGGAAGTGACAAAGGGAAACCTGAAAAATATCTATTTCAAAGTAGATAGACATAAATGTAAAGGAGATAAATAGCAAAATATTTATACTTTTTCAGTTCCAGGTGAGCTCTGTTACAAAAATTTTCTGTTTTGGAAAGTCAATGGTAGTACTGAGAATTTATTGGCCTGTTAAGAGAAAATATATCATTAGCAAAAACCACAAGACACTTGCAACATCCATTGTTCCTGAAAAACTAACATTAAATGATTTGGAGAGTAAGTTATATGGCTGAATGAGCTCCATGGTTTTCTACTTATTAATTCTGATGATATTACATTGGGTGTTCATTTGGCAACACTATAGATAGGGAGTTGGGTTGGGTTTTGCCTTCCTTCTTTCTCTAGAGGATAGATTTATTGCTAATAAGTATCACTTAAGGAGGTGGATAATATCTTTTGTTTCAGTACTCATTCAGCAACACAACTGCTCATTATTAACTCGGTGAGGCAGTGTTTTCAGAAGTTACTAGCAATTTTGTATACCTCAACTTCTGGCTACCCAATTTGAGAGGCCATGAAAAGGCCTGAGTGGTTCGTTCCCCCCCTTCTGATGATCAGCCTTCTAGAAACCTTAGTGGATGTAGAAAACTTTAGTGTATGTAGAATTCAAGAGAATCCATCTCCTTCAGTGCTGCAAAGGGGATAAGAGGCAGCTCTTAAATGTATTGATGACTATTCCATGCTCTGAAATAATATAGAAGGACACTTGAGTCTCCAACTTTACAACAACTTTCATGAAATATTTACTGCTTGTCTGATGATTTATTCCTCTCTGAATAATGTAATCTAAAAGAATGGTTTCGTTAATTATTTACTTTGTGCTGCTATTTCTCTCCAAGTGCTTTCCAGCAGTAGTTGTTTCTGCTTATTACCAGGAGAGACTTTAGAAGGCAGATCTTGTCAAGAAAGCAGAATGATAACCTGTCTCATTTGTATCTGTGTGCGTTTATAATGTGTGCTGGGCAGAAATACTAACGGGGCTGAAACAAGAACAGAGGGACTTAAAATTCCTTGGGAGACCCATGCTCTGAAACAAGCATAAACCCTGGGCTGTGCTGGGGCTTGTGAGTGTGCCTCTTGGAGCTCCTCGTGTCTATGTTGGTAGGATGAGAAGCTGAAAAGGGCAGTTCAGAGAGGTTTTTGAAGCAGCAGCAGTGTAGAGTGAAGAACATTAAAGAACCTGAGTGAGATGCCTGAGGGTGATGACCCAGCATCACTGCAGGACTCTAAACAGCTTGCAAGGTGGTTGCGGGTAAGCTTTTGCTCCTGTAATCTTGTTTTAATAGGGTGTAAGTCTGACAGCCAGTAGTGAACTTGGCAGCAGTGGCAAAGGAGGGAGGGAGGCTGCCAGGGCTTTCTAAGGATGCATGAAAAGAAGGCCTGTGAGTCATTAGGTCCCATGGGTTCTGCTGTCAGTGATCTCCCTGGCTGCCTGAAACCCACTCAAGTAAACATAAGAAAAGGAGAGCTGCCAGTGCTGACCTCCTGTCAAGGGCTCTGCTTGCTGACTCTGCTGACTGCAGTCGGAGTGTGAGGCAGGAGCGTGGTGCAGCTCTCCTGCCGAAGCTGACGGGTTCCCAGCAGCTGGAGCCTTGGGCTGCTCCTGTATTGCAGTGGGGGAGCAGCATCTCCAGCTTCACGAGAGGGAGAAGAGCAGGCTGACGCTTGCATTTCCCTCTTGACTGCTCTTTCAAAAGCAACGCTCCTAAAGGGGAAGAATGATTCCTAGTTCCTAACTATTTATCCAGCAAAGGTCAAAGCGTATTCAAGATGCAGTTTCTTAAAGGTGGCATGACTTAGCTTCTCAGATAATGTTACCTGGGATAGTCAGGTGTTAGGTGACCAGTGGTAAACCACACTAACAAACAACCTAGAAATCTTATTTAAAGAGAGAAATCCCAGGAAAAAGACCCTTGTAAATATCCATAATGGGTGCTACTGAAGACATAAGTGAGGTGCTTTGTGGGTTTCTTTTTAATATTGGGAACAGTAAAACCTAGTTTATAATTGTATCAATGTTGTTTAAAGTGGTTTTTAATTAAGCTTTTTGATAAATGCCACCTTAATATGACAGATTGCAAGCAGGTGGGGCTTTCTTGACTTAGAATGTCCTTTAGCTTTCTCAAGGACCGTAATTCAGTCCTACACAACTTCAGATTGTTCACTGCAGTGTATTCTACTAGGAAATAGTAGGTTTCCCATCCTCTCTTTTGGTAGGGGGAGGGACAATAAAGTCCTTGTGCAATGGAGGACTTCTCCTGGGTTGCAGAGGTGCTCTGTGCAGGCTAGAATCCAGCTCTGGGCATCCTCCGAGAAGACCAAGCCAGATTCTTCTCTCAGATGCAGTGGTAAAGATCAGGAATAATCTTGTCAATGGATTTGCACTGGCTTGAGAAAAGAACAAGGGCCAGCCAGTGAAGCTGGTTAGGTAGTTTAGATACTGAGATGGCTCTGATTCACTTGCTGACCAGGTCTCTAACTGCTCATGCTCAGAGGTGTAGTAACGTGTCTCGGGACAAGATAGACTCCACTTTGTGAGGTACAGCTACTCCAAGAATAAAAATTATGCAGTGGTTTTTAGGAAATAAGGTGTAAGAATATCTAGCTCCTGTTAGTTGTGTGGGACCTGGACCACTGTACGTGCTTGTTGACTTACAGTCCCATGGTCAGTATAATCCTACTGACTTTCAGCACAGCAGACCATGTGTTAGCTCGTGACTGAGAGGAGTGCTGTTGGTTAATTTTATGCTTTATAATAAAGCAGCAGCAAAAAAATTGCTGTAAGTTTTTAAAGCTTTGCTAAGCATTAGTGACTTGTTAGGGTTTGAACTGTGCTGTGGGCCTTGAGAAACTTTCAGCCACGTAGCCCTTTTGGATGTCACTGGAGCGTTGTGGGGCAGAAGCCTTCCCAGAGAGCAGCTTGGAGACACTGTCAGTGGGCATATTGCCCATCTGGGAGCTTCAGATGCATTCCTAGGGATTTCTGTGCTAAGCCAATTGCCCCTGGCTTAATCGTATCAGAGACATACCACATATCTGTGAATCTCACATTAGACTCATTTAAACAAACAAAAGTATAGGACGCTGAGGCATGGAAAAACACCGCAATTTTTTCAAAGGCTTTTGGCATGAGTTGGAGTGCTTCTTTATTCTTTCTAAGAGAACCCAGTCTTGTTCCTTGAGGTGTCTTGTGAGTTCTTCATACAAGGCTTTCGTGAAATTCCTTCTTGTGTTTAGAAATATGCAGCCTTTCAAATACTGTAATTTTACAGGACCCTTTCAGCCCCGACACCTCCATGTGGTGAAAAAAGCTGACAATAGACTGACCTTTATCTTGGGGGGTCCTTATATATAATACAGCCTATATTCTTAAATAGGTTGCAAGACAGAGAAAAATCAAGTGTTCTCAGACATTACTGATCATTGTTCCCATCAGTGTCCACCCATGTCAAACACTCTTGTAAACAGAGAATCAATGCAGGCAAACAACTTTCCTGTACCTGCTTGTTGCTTAAATGCAGATCCCCTCTTCTGTGCAGCCATCCATCAAAAACTGAGTTGGCAGTGATAAATGGTATGCTATTGAAAGAGCTGTTGCAGGTGTAATCTGCAGGAGCACATCTTTGAATTTACTCATACACCTTACAGAGCGGATCATGAACATCATTAGCAGAACTGCTTCCTAATAAGTACAAGCCTGTCCTATTGCAGTGTTAACTACTGCAAGTCGTAGAACTCAGTATAGCATTGCAGCAGTGCATAAAAATCTTTTTAAGAAGAAACTAAGCAAGAACGTGAATGTGATTCAAGGGTGTATGAAGTCCCAGGAGGAGAAAATGAAACACATTGAACCATGATTTTAATTTATCTGGATCTTCTAAGACCATTTCCATTTTTTCTTAATTTCCTTTGCTGTTTGTTGGATATTGTTTCCTTATCTGGAGTTCTCTCAATTATTAAAACCCAATTACTGTTTGTTTGGTTTTAAAAATTAATTATTTAAAATTCAGAATGAAACATAAATATCAAATAGCTGTGTCCATCACAATTTTTTTTGGTACCTTATTAAAGTTCCCATTAGCTTCTCATTCAACTGCTAGCCGCCTCATTTTCTTCAGAGGAATTAATTTCAAGTTGTGTGCATTTATATACAAGAGGGAGAAAATCTATTTTTACAGTTCTGTGTGCTGTGAGAACCATTAGACTTGTCCTTTGGTTGAGGGAACTTTGGCGAGATTGTAGTCTGGGTGGTTGCTCAGGTTACTGTGACTTTCAGAAATGGACCCAATTTGCATGAGAATATTTAATTTACAGTGCTGTATCATTACACTTGCCTGTACCTGAGAAAAGATTTAAAACTTCACTAGAACTCTTTTCTTTCGTGTCTTCATGAATAATTTTATTTTAAGAGTTAATGTGGGCATACTGTTATCCCCTGACTCAAGATCTGTGGTATATGTTGGTTTTTTGGGGTGGGGGTGTGTTGGTGGTGCTTGGATTTTTTTGCCTTGGCACTCTTTGAGAAATAGTATTACACTTTTCTTCCCAAGGCATTCAAAATTTAGACTTGCGTATCCTTACTATCATCTCTCCCGTTTAACGGTGGACCAAATTCAAAGGACGTTCTGGTTTCCAGCGCTCCTGAAATGCTTGCCTGGTGGGCTGCCCTTACACCACGCAGTGTACAGTGGGGTTCCTTGTGTCTCCAGAGGGATGCTGGGTTCTGCTCTTAAAAACCTAAGTTTCTTTTAAAAACTAAACCAGAGTGTGAATCTTCCTTAGGAAAGTAGTCTCACGTCTGGCAGGAGAGTGAGGTTGGATGCCAGCTGTGGCAGTAGGGATGCTACTGCAGGACTCTGACACATGCAGCACTGAGCTTGAGCACATACGTGCGTGTCCTGCTTCTGGTTGGGGAGCACTGCCTGTGGAGCAAGCTCCTAGGTCTGGAGGCAGGGCTGGAACATGTCCTCTGACATGCTCAAGGTTTCTTAGTGGTGTGCTGGTCCTGAATTTGTCTGCCCCAAGTAAGAGGTACCCAGGCTGCACGGGCTGTGGTAAGCAAAGAGGTAGGGGGGAAGGCCCGTGTTGGGGTGGACATTGGAAATGAGGGGCCTGTAGAATGAGGCGTGTTGGACCCACTTCTCTATGTCAGGGACTTGGAGGGAAAAAGTTACCTTTGCTGTGGGAATGGCCATTTGCACAAGAGCTGCTGCTGTCCCACTTATCTCCCAGAAGCAGCCAGCATGGCTTCCAAAAGTGGTGGTACAGGTAACCTAAATGGTGGGACTGCAGCAGGAAACTGCCAGCCTTTCCCTGCTGTGTCGGCAGGATACCCTCGTGTGAGCCCGCCGATGGTGATCACTTACGATTCTGCAACACAAACCCATTGGGTGGATTCTGCACAAATATAACACAGGACAGTAATGGGACAGGCTGAGATTTAGCTGAAGGTCAGGCACGGCCTTTGGTCCTGAAAACTAAAGAATTTCAAATTGAAGGGTGAGTTTGATAGGCCTGAGAAATGTTTTTTTTTTTTTTTTTTTTAACTTGCAAGTTAAAAAAAAAAAAGACAAAAAAGACCACAGCTGATATGGAGCTACTGAAAGACAAAAATGCAAACTATTTTCAGTCTCTGTTGAGAGGAGCAACAAGACATCCCTGGCAGGACTGTTGTGGACTTTATTGTGGCTTGTCTTTCAGCCCGGTAACTTGTTGCCGTGATGAGTCCCTTGTTGCCAAGGATGGCCATCTCACGACAGGGATGCATAAATCAATTACTGGATTACACATAGGTCTCTTCCCCTTACGGCACAGTTCAGACTCTGTTGTGCTTTTGCCCTGAAATATTTCTGTACCTGAGGTTATGCTGTTTCTATTGTCACCCATGTCTTCCCTTACATTTGTGATCTGCTGTTGTCTAGTTGCAGCAAAGAATGCAAGAGCTGGTTGGTGCTGTTCCAGTTTAGTTTGGCTTTGCAGTATTTACACAAACTGTTATCTGAACAAGTGTTGGTCCTTTCTTGTTAGCTCCATTATCTCTGCGGGCAGAGGAAGTTCCAGGGAGTTCCTGTGCTATAGTAACTGACCAGTTTATTCTTTGTGCTTTACAAGCTGCGGGAGACCTTGAGAGCAGAAAAATAGTTGTCTTGTTGGAGCAGAATCAGAGTCAGTGAGATGACACTTTCAAAAACATGTCGACACCTAATTACTTCTGGAATTTGAAGTGGATGGCGCTTGCACATTTGTGTGCTTCTGAGAGCTTAACTAGATTTTCAAAAAAACGTTTATCTGCATTCATAGGTTCTTCTGCTCTGCCATTACCGAAGTGACTGCTTTGAGGATCATACCATGGATCTCTGAAACTTAACCTCAGAAAACCTAAAGCTTGCTTTTCTGGATTGGGGTCTAGGATCCTGTCTGTAAGAATGTACTTTCTTAGTATTTTCCTTAATTAAGTCTGCAATAGCTTTTGATTAGTTTGGCTGATTTCTTAAGGTTGCCTAATTCTTTAGCTCAAAGAGAGTCATTTTCCTTGATGCCACTGTGCTGGTATAGTATTAGCAGAAGAGAACACGTTGGTAGCTGGCTGTTGCATTCATTACCAACTCACTTCAGTTGGTTTTCCATTGCTAAAACTTTCCTTTTGTAACACGTTACATGAGCTTTTCTTACAAGCTAAAGCTTGTATTGATGCAAGTAGGCTGGAGTTAAAACTGATGGTCTGCGAGAGCTCACAAGCTTGTGGGCAGCTGTCTGGAAAACGTATAAAAATGTGGCTTGTTCAGTGATTGACCTTAAACATTTATTGTTTTGCTTTGTTTTTTTAATTACTCAAATTCAATTTCTTAACCTGGACATGAAGGCAAAGCTAAGAGAAAACATATTGGCTTGAGGGGGCCGCTGACAGTATGGATTGCTTTAAAATTGCTTTTCATTCAAGTGTTATTAAAGGCAAAACCTAGCATAAAGAACTTGAAATTAAGGACATTTAACAGCAGGAACATCACAGAGAGTCAGGGGGGAAAAGGCATTTATAATATAAATGATGATGGGCAGGGTACTTTGCACGTAGGCAATGCCACTAATTAACAACTGTGAGGTGGCCCAGGACAGGGACTGAGCTCAGAGGAAGACAAAAGTCCAGATGGCAGGCTGTGATCCAGAAGTGCAGGGAATCAGACTGCATTACAAGGTGACTGCAAGGTGAGAACGGAGACTTTGTTGTTTGTTGGAGCAAATGCTTCAACTTCATTAGGGTGGTAGTGATCGGCTGCACAGATATAGGGTAGATCTAGCTTTATTGCTAAGTATACAGTCTTGCTCCCAAGGTTTTGAGACATGAATGTTCCCTGGGAGGTATTTAAATGCTTGGAAAAGAAGTGAAAGCTGTTCTATGCAAGCAAATGTGAACACAAATATTTTATTTACCTAGTGTGCTAGGCATTTAGCTGAATGGTTTATAGTCTAGGGGTGCTATTGTTAATCCCTATGTGGATTTATAAATAAATGTGTAGCCACTGCACGGTGGCAGCCCAGGAGGCCGGAGAGAGCGTTAGTGGACAGAGGGTGGTGCAGGGGCCAAGGAGCCGCCTCCCCATGGGCATAGGGCCTGTGTCTTCTGGGGCAGCATACAGCATCTGGAAAAAGGAAATGGACTATTTGCTGTTCTTTACTTCACCTTTACAAAGCTTTTTCATCTCATAGCCTGTATCTTGTATGCCCTGTTCATCTCTCTGGGCCTAATGTATCTCAGTACTTTGCTATCAAGCACTGTGTTTCTGAAGTAATCCCGCATGTTTTGGCAGTGCCACCATTTTGCGAAGTTTCTGACATTACATGGAAAACCTGCAGATTGAAGCCATAGGTTGGGGCATAATTAGGATGACACATAATGTACCAATACTCAGGGAAATGATGAGGTCTTATAAGTCTAATTATTCATGACGTGTATCAATTTTTGACATGAGGTCAAAAACTTTTGAGAAAAGGTGAAACATTACTGACTCTGTGTGGGGGTCAAGTTTAAATATCCAAATACTACTTCACATAGTCTGTGACTTGGATGCAAAATATGAATGTGTAGCAACCTTACAAATAACCAGGAGGAAAGACTACAGAATATACCTTGTTGCTAATATCACTTGACACTGCTTACAGGTAGAGGTTTCAGCCCTGAGGCTGGCTGTAGAATGGTATCTGCTAATGGTTGATGCTGATTTGTCCTATCCAAAACTAAATTGTAGTCTCCAAATGTGAAATGAGTCTTCTCAGGCCGTATTGAATTTCAGACTAAAATTCTAGATGTCAGTTCATCCTTTGTGATTCTATAATAAAATGTGGCTTCCGAACTTGAGTCTAGAGATTATTTTTTTCTGGTTTAGGGTCTATATTCACCATTCAGCTTCACTGTATTAAGGGAAGAAACTTGCACTGTAAATTCAGGCCTGGGCTGCTAGGTGGGGACAAACTTTAACTGTTACCAGTATATGTATTGCATGAGAATAAGTCATAGTTTACAGTATGAGACAACTGTTGTTGCCTATGATTAGAAGAATGCTTGTGAACAGTTTTTCATTCTTGTCATATATATTTGTTACTTGAAAATAGTTCACAATACTTAATTTTGAGCTGAATGTTTACTATGTGAAAACATTTGTGGTATTGAATCTCAATTAGTGTTCTTAATAAGCAAACCCAAAGATGCTGCAAAGAACAACTGCAGGGAATTGATTAAAAATTCACTGGGTATGAAGGTATAATATCTTTGTATTTTAGTCCAGATAAACTACAATGCTCAGCTGAGCTATGGACTGAAAATTCTGCCACTCACTGAAAACAATTTTGTATCTTTGTGGAAAGCAGGAAGGGGGATAACAGCACTGAACACCCCACTTTTTCTGTCTCATTTTTGCCTTTGTATGAGGCAAGAAAAGGGTTGTGGGACACATTATGGCAGGCAGTAAAAAGAGCACAAAGTAAGGTGCCAAAAGCTTTAGCATGATGTTCTAGTGATGGTGAAAAATGCCCTTCTACACAATTTTGGAATAAATTGACATGAATCATGCACTTTCTATTTCAATATACCTTCTTGCCGTAGTAATTCACTGCATTTTATTGTATGAGGCAACTGTCAGATTTTCTATTTTGTGTGTGAAGACGGGAATGCAGTAGTCTGTCAGAGATGACAACACTAAATAATTCTAAACTAAAAATTTCTGCAAAACTTAAAAGCTCTGGGTTTAGAATTTAAGGTAGAGTTCAGCAAAAAACCTCAATACTAAAGATTATCAAGGCAGATCTCAAACTGCCTGTGAAACACAAACTCTAGTTTTTCTCAGGACTGTCCTGGCAGATTTTAGTCTTAAAAGTTCAAGTTGAGTTTAAAAGGGCAACTTTTTTTATTGGTTAAAAACTGTTTTGTAATGGAAATAAATGCAGCAATATGTGATGTGTGGCGCTACAAATTTAGGAATTATATAGACACCTTAAAGGGTTCCTCTGTTTATGTAATTTGCTCTTTCTTCTGTTTTGTGGACTCATTCTCTTTATAATCTTTGGGCCTGCATCTGGTTTTACTTACCTTGATGTAAATTGGGAATAATACACTAATGTAAATGGAAAACTGATGTAAAACCTCTCAGAGATGTGAGTTAGTTTTGCATTTAATTCCAGCTTCCCTTGAATCTTTATAATAGATATGTAAAGCTTTGTTTCACAGGAATTGTTTTACGTATATATTCTGTATGAAATGCTTTCAGATAGAACTGGAATATTTTAGAATAATTTTTCATCAGTTTTGTAATGATAAAATACAAAACAGTGGGGAATCGGACCAGGAAAGATGTAACTTCTTGTTTAGGGTTTGTCTACTCTTGCATAGTTGCTGCCGTGACTGCACAGTGGGGCATACCCAAGTTAACTTGAAATTAGCTGGCTTGGCAAGAGTGCAGTAGCATGGGGTAGCTGCCATTTCCTAAGCTGAATTTCCTAAGCTTCTAGGGGATACGTATGTCAGCCTTGAGCTGAGCTTGTTGCTGTAGTTAGCTTGGTCTAACCTAAGTTCAGGGTGTGTTGATTCTGTTGCAGAGATGTCTTTGGCATCACATTGATGCAAACATGCAACTTACATGCTAGTCTTGTTGTCTCTAAGTCTGACCTGCTGCTTCTGAGGGCTGATGTAACTCCTACTGAGGGACACAACAAGGCAAAAAGCTGGCAGGGAAACATAAGTATTTGTATGTTAAGGTTAGGATAGTTGTACGTTAGACATTTTTACCCCTTCTGACTTGTAAGGGATGATGTAGACGGAGGAATATAGAGCTACTGGGACGAGAAGGCAAGGAGAACTAATGGTGGACCTTCTCCATGTGCTCTCTGGGCATGGTGAATTCATTTGTGATAGTTCAAGGCCAGGAGTGACTTTTAACTTTGCTCTCTCCTTGTCGGTGCAAGTCGTTGGAGGGAGGTTCTGAAAGGGCTGTGGGAGAAGTGAGTGCAGGCTTGGGGTATGGGAATAGATAGACCTTTCTGGTGATGAGAGTAGCCTTTTGGTAGCTCCTCCTAATAGTGATATGGGAGCAAGAGGAGAGGTAAATACCAATTCTGTCTTTGCTCCTGCTAGAAGATACTGTGAATTATTGTTTTATCTCTGCTGAATAACTCTATTGCTTACAACTGAGTTAGAAATTTTAAATTTATAGCATTCCTGAAATGAAGGAGCATGTTGGTGACTGTGCAAAACACTGATTTCTACAGGTATGTTTGTTCCTTGTGGGTGGTAGATGAGCCTCTTAAGTGAAACGCACTGATGCAAATAACAAAGCAGAGTGACCTTTGGCTGTCTGCCTACCCAAAGGACGCAAGGCATGCAGTATATACTGCTAAATATCTGTGAAGTTATATTGTTGCTGGTTCATTATAAGTAGGTCTTTATCTTCTCTTCTAAAATCAATGGTTCCCTTTGAGATTTAAATTTTCCATGCAATTCCTTGCCTATGATAACAAAGGATGTCTGATTTAGCAGTGACATTTGCTAGTGAGATCTCCACCATCAGGTGATTCACAATGTCTGTAATTAGTCTTTACTTTGTTCCCGGGGAGTACTTTTCAATTTAGTTTGCCTCATACTGGGTTTGGCCTGACTTCTTATTGAAAACTAAAATGTTTTGCCCTTAGATTCATCAGAGGCTTTTAAAACCTGAATAGCAAGAAAAACTCATTAAGGTCAAAGGCAAGAATAGTATGTTTGAGAAAATGGGAGCATTGGAATCCTTGACTCTTCAACTCATGCCAACAGCTTTTCACTTCACCCTCAACAGGATTGCTGTCCCACTGCTGTTTGTCTCTTAAATCAGTCATCTGTGGAGCAAGAGAGGGAGATGTCTGTATATAACCTTGAAGGTGTCAATGCAACCACAGAAGTACCAGGAAAGGTATTTCCATCGGGGTAGCAGAGCTGGTGGTATAACTGGTACTGGGCCTTCATCTGAAACATCACATATGCCCCACTTGTGTGGATGAAAGGCACTCCAACATAAGCAATGAGGGTCAAAAATACAGCATTGATATTGTCACCAAAATCAGGAAGAACAAACCTTGTAACACCAATGTAGTGTTAAAAGGCAGGCATTCTTTATTCACGGCACCGGATGCACGGGGGATCGCTCGACCTAACGTGCATACCTTCAAGCGGCAACTTGTCCCCTTCATATGTAGCAAAGTGTTACATATGCATGAAGTCTCCCAACATGCCTATACATATGCATAACCTGTCCCCGCTTTGTATTAAAATTAGCGTCAGGAGGTAATTTCCATAAATCCCACCCCACTGCGCTTGCTCAGTGCCTCCTTGTGGTGGTCGTCGGGGGTCATGGGGATGAAGGCTGCTGGCTCCTCTTCGTCACCGCCAGTAACCCCTTGTTCTTGCGCAGACTCAGTTGCTCCTTGGCTCTTGCCCAAACTGCAGGGTCGGTGTAGACCAGTTCTTAAGGTAAACTCCTGGTTCTTATAAAAAACTGTCCTTCGTAAGGAGCCACAAATCTTCCTGCGTCAATTAGTTCTCATTCCTTCTAGTCTAGCAACCTTGACAAACTGTTATTATCGTTTTGCTTCATCCCCTCCTGATTCTTCCCGTCCTTGAATAGGGTTCTAAATTTACTAAGCAACTACACTACTGACTTTAGCAAAACATCCAAACTAGACACTACTGACTTTAGCAAA
Source organism: Gorsachius magnificus (assembly GCA_034008185.1). Classification (NCBI taxonomy): domain Eukaryota; kingdom Metazoa; phylum Chordata; class Aves; order Pelecaniformes; family Ardeidae; genus Gorsachius; species Gorsachius magnificus. The sequence goes on along the minus strand of CM067083.1, from coordinate 7,356,312 downwards.
GCATCAGCAAACTAGACAATAAGGCCTAAATCTTATGCATGTAAGCCGCTTACATCTGGGGGTCTTTTAATCCTTAAGGCATCAATATGGAGGGTAGGCAGTTTACTAAAGGGGATTGTAACTGCATGGATGGCAGGTCACTGACTAAATGTGCCAACAAGCCCAAAGTCGAGTTTCAGAGTACACCAATACTCACTCAGGGTACATCTAGATTAGCAATTTAGTTTGGACAAAGAATATGCCTTTAAATTGAACCTCCTGGGTTTTCCCTCTTACCAATTTGGGTTCTAAAAGTGGAACAGTGGGCTGTGGGAACTGGTGATTAAACTGCTAGACGTGCTGCAGGAGTACACCTAAATAAGCTCCAGCTGCTGATGGACTTTCATCCTGTGGGTGACAGACTACAGCAATTTTGAAATACTGCTTCTCCTCTCTCCTTGTAGTGTATACCTAGTGTTAAAGCGTGCTTCTTGGCACCAAGTGTTTTTTGTTCTACAGGTGCACTGCTGTTGCACCATGCTAGGCTGCTGCTGCAGATATAACTGTAAAGGCGTTAGCAATGGGTTTCCTCTTGTCTGACTTCAGCTTCTTAAAAGTAGCTCTGCCAGTCAAGAGCAGAGATATAGAAGACATGAATCACCCTCTGCTTTAAGTGGGTGCTCAAGATAAGCTGAATAACCCTTGGGGTCTTTTTTTCTGTCTGTGAAGGAAGCCTAACTTTTAGGCATCTGCTTGCATCTAACTGCTGGAGTTAAATGAAAAGAATCTCATTCAAAATGGGAAGGACATATTCTAGAAGACTCAAAATTATAGGAGAATAATGCAAAACAAACCATAAGAAGATGACTCAGAAGCTCTTATTCTCAGGGCAATTATTTCAGAAGAATGGGGTATAATGCTAGCTAGCAAGTGTTTTTACATGGTGGTATTAAACAGAGATGCTAAAAGACGACACCATACACTTGGCTGTGGAAAATAATGATAAAAAGCACCCCAATAATTTTTACGTAAGTGATATGTGATTCAGCAGCTAATCAGGAAGTTATGATTATGAGAGGGTTTTTCTTCAAATCCTAAACGATTTGCATGCTTTGCAGGAGGGCAAAAAACCCCAGTAGTTAGATATTGTTCATTTGGAAGCCATACATGAGGTAATGAAACTCTTCACTAGAAAATGGATACACCACTTGATATTTGCCTTTCAGTGTCAGTTGGCAAACACAGGTGAGTACGGTATGGTGTACATGTGCCATGGGTGCCTGTGTAGCATCTCATCGTAAAATAGAGAGAAAGAATAACTTCACAAAGTGCACCTCAAAGATTCTTAACTGCTGTTTTTCGAACAGATTTCTTGATTTAGTGTTTGATTTAGGTTATTTGCCTAGATGGTGTAAAAGTGCATTTAGTCTGATCTAATAAGCTCTGAATGGTTTTGCTAAGTAGGACTGTTAAGGGACTCTAGGTTACTTACACTGTTCTGATATTAGACTTTTATTTGCAAGCTAACCAAGAAAAACCATATTTGATAATGCATTATTTTTAAAATTTTCAATAAATCTTTCTTATTTGAAAATACCATGCTCAGTATTATCATTTTGGGTGCCGTAACATTGATGATAGAAAAACTGAAAATAGGATCTTTAGCATGGCATTTGCAGAGCTTTGAAAATTGGATTCTTAAGATTTTTTTCCCCCAACATATTTAGCTTGGTTTCATTCTGTTGTACTAGCAAAGATCAGCTCTTCTTTGATTCTCAGCCATATTAACAGGGAATTCAACCTCAATTATGCTGAATTTTATTTCTTTCAGAATTTAATCAAATAGCATCTTGTTCTGTGACTGTTTTTTTTCCTAGTCAGCAGCTTTTAAATTAGCACCATTTAAAAAAAAGTCAGTTTCAATTTTTCTTGTAGGTAACAAGTTTCTTATAATGCACAAATTCTTTTATGAGAGGCCTTCAGGTTATCTCTTATATTCTAATGATAACTTGAAGACTCATTCCAGTTTCCAGTGCGGGTTGAGCAAATACAAAGAAAGACCTTGCAATCTTCCTTTGCGCTGTCTGGAAATCCACTGAGATTGATTCCTTCATCACTACCTGGGGCAACAAAAATGTTTTCTCTACTGCACTTTCACATACTTATGAATGTTACTGCTTGAAAAATAAACAACTCTGTTGGGACAGTAGATTTACAGCCAGTTTCTCTTTTTACTCGCTGAACAAGAAAAATGTAAGTAGGAGTAAAATTCAGCAGATGTGGTCTTTGCTCTGTTGTACTTGACATGGAACACTAAGACTTAGTTACCTGCTTCTCTAATTGTGTTAGTGATATGTTTACTAACTGACATGAACCGGGATCAACTAATTTTTGTTTTATTATAGCCCATTTGCCTTTTTCCACCCCTCTTTAGGCTAGCTAAACCACCAAGCCTGTTAAATTGCTGGGCTTTTTCCAGAGTACCAGCAAATCTTCTACCCATTCCAAACTGGTCTGGCTGTTTTGGGTCACTGTAAATCTTATGTGACAGCCGCTAGTTTAGCAGGCACTGTTTTTGTACCGGTATCTGTTTGTGCAGTTTAGCTCTGGTAACCCCACTGAGTCAATACAGAAAATGTAAACCTTTTCAGGCAAACATTAAAATTAATCTAAATGTGCACGCTTTGTTTAAAAATTGTTCACAATTTGCCAAATATATTTTCCCAGGAGAGAAAATAGTATTAAGCTTACATCTATATTAGAAAATAATGTGGCACAATAGAAGCAGAATTTAAAAAGCAGACTAATTGATGATGAGGAATTGGCATCTGCACTATTTGTTTCGGCAGGTTTTACTTTGTCCTAGCCTGATACATGGACTGGATGCCCCTGAGTTACTGGAAGGCATCTGGTGTGGTCCTGGAGAAATATTTCAGTTTTGTTTTTTTCCAGAAGACTTCCTGCTTATTGTTTCTGAAATGTCTGCCTGATGTGAAGTAAAGAACAGTAAACAAGGATACTTGGAAGACCTACTTCAAAACCACTTTTGAACTAAGCTAGATGCATCCTATGACATGGAAGGCTGTGGGAGGAAGACTCTAGCTTCATCCAGCCACTGCAAATGAAAGCATTAGGATGTTAATGCCAAGAGGAAATATTTTTTTTTTTCCCCCTCTGGATTCCACCTTCAAGAAAACTATATTAGGAAATGTGCCAGAGTGTTTGGGGGTGAATCTTTTTTTGGTTTCTCCTATTGAATTTTCTGCTTTGTGTAGACAGTTTTTTACTGAAGAATGGCATGGTGATGTTCTTTGCTATTATACAAGTGTCCCAACCATCAAGAAACTGTCATTCTCGCTACTTGCTCTCAGTGACTCTCATATGAGGCATACAAGGTAAAACGAGTGCAATAGCAGTTGGATAGACCTATATGTGAATCCTGTTGTCTTTCAAGTGTTCATCTGACACAGAATGAGGAATTTTCTTGAGGGTTTGCTATTGGAAGCTGCTTGATGTTGTGTGATACTAAAGAAAAATAAAGAAGAGAGCAACTCTGCTCTCGGTAGGGTTCCTACCTATGAGGTAGGCTGTGGACCCAAGTCCTTCCTGTAAGAGAAGGAGATGTTGCACATGCTTCTGAGATCTCGCAGAGGAAATAAAATGACAAGAATGACAGACAGGAATAGTCTGTGTAGGTTATATGAACATATATGTGGCACTGTCCTCATAAATTTGTTTGTCTTCTGTTCCCTAGAAATTATTTTCTAATAATAAGGACCCTGGTTAACTGACTCTCTGGGAGAGTAACAATTAATACTTTGCTATTGCAGGAGGGAATACTTTTGTGGTCAGCTTCTTAGGATAAGGTGATTTGGACTGGCTTTGTTAATGCATGGCAATGTCGCAGTAATTTCAGGTTACTGTCGAGTGCTGGATGGTATCTGGAAACAGAACAAAAGCTGAAAAAAAAAGAATGTGAAGAAAAAAAGTAAGTCTCACTTGAGGGAGCTCACATTTGTATCTGGTTTTATGGAGCTGTGAAATTATACTACTTACTGAATGCGATTTTGGCTGTGACTATTAACTACTGCTGTTATCGCAAAAGTTTGTTTTAATGCCTTATGGAAACTGGCACTGGACTTTTTGAAGTGAAGTGTTCTTTTGTTCTAGGCTATAGAAATGCCTCTTATAAAAACAGAACAAGAAGGGCCAGAAAAAAGGAAATGAATGAGGCTTTAGTAATGCTGGAAGTGGTTGGTATGAGAAAACTTGGATTCCAGGAAGCAGATCCTGCAACGAACAGGTTGTCTCATTTAAAGAACAGCAGATGCATCATGGAGAACTTTCCAAACTGTTGTTTTTGCCCACTTCTTGCCATTGATTTTGTTGTCTTTCCTTGTCTTATTACCAGGCCTATTTGCATGAGAGTTTATTGCATATTGTTTAGGTTTCAATTAAGTTTTTATTTTCCTCAAGAAACGGTATTACTCTGAGGAATGGTAATTTTTCTCTGTAGAAGGGGTGAGGGTACCTGATAGTGGCAAGGGTGGTAAGAAAAATATTCTGACTCAGGAGTTAAGCAACCTGTGATGACTTACTGCTAGTTTTGTAAACTTGAGATCCCACTTTTGGCCAGTCTTGCTGGGTACAGAAGTAGTCAGTCAAGCTGCCGATGAAAACCCCCGCTGTGTCCTTCTAGTAAGTGCAGTAAGATTAAGGTGAAAAGCAATTCCTGCTGCCTGAAGTAGATTCTGTATATGTGTGAATATCATGGACTGCTGGGTTGAAATGCCAGGTGGTTTTGGGGAAAGAAGAGAAAGAAGACTGGACTCTGGTGTAAATCAGGAAATAAGTTTTCATAAAAAAAATATCACTTTTTTCTAGAGAGATGCAAGTGCCTGGGTTTCATTCTGACCTCCAGAGGAAGAAATGAAGAACTGAAAGAGGAGGCAAGGGTTTCAACTACCTCCCAGTTATGGAGGTGGGGGGGATGTCCGTGTGATGGGAGTTAGTGCTTGAAAGGAGTTTTATATGCCTCCTCCCAAAGGCCTGGATTCAATGCTGTTTGATGTCCACAGCTTCTAGTGAATTTTATGGGCTTGAATCATATTTTCTTTGAATAGACTGTAGCTATATCTGAGTGTGCATCTACACAAGTGAGTCTTCTGCCAGCCCTGCTTACTGTGCCTTGGTGAGTGTTCTCAACTGGTTGCAGGCTGAACTGTCTTTACTGTCACTAATAAAAGCTTGTCAGGGCCTGGGGGCCTCTCCCTACCCTGCCCATGGCCCAGGACCCCATCTCAGCTCCTGCCCCAGTAACTCTACAGCAGAGCAGGTCTCCAGCTCCCCCACCATTCTGTTGTGCCTGGCCATGGGCTTGCTGAGCCGGGACCACCCTTGGGCCCATGTCCTGGCCTGGCCCTGGGGAGGTGCCTGGGGCTGCCCTGTTGCCCCATGGCTGCCCTGTCCCTAGCTGGGGCAGTGAAGATGGGTCCTGGCTCCAGCACGGTGGCCCTGAGGAGCCACCAGCCTCCATGATGCCATGGCAGCTCTTCAGAGAGAGGAACAGGCCTTGGTGGTGTCTGGAGACTGGTGGTCGGTAGGTGATCCTCAGTGCTATTAGCTGCCCTCACCAATGTGGTGAAGAAATATAACTGGTAATTCATTTACTATTTTACTCCTCTTTTGGTTTGTATGCTTCCTTTTCAGTGTCCAGGCATCTCCAGATTAATGCCTCTTTTCTTTTTGGATTGGTTTCCTGTTTTGCTATCTTTTCATTGCCTGGTATTCAAGTATTCACTCCTATTCTTAGTTTCTGTAAGCTTTTTCTTCCTCTCCTAGGAAAGCCACAGAGCACCTCTTTCTGTCCTTCCCCCTCTTTCTTTTTTTAACCTTCTATTTTGTGAAGTTCACTTGAATGGGACATTTTCTTAAAAGCACAAATTTTGCTGCGTAGGGAATCTGCTCATCTCCTTTGCTGTGCCTGCCACTCAATAGTTAAGTGGTCCGGAGAACTAAACCACTTTTGATGTCTGCTCATTGTCAGTTCTTATTTGGTGCAGAGTTTATTCAGAGGAATTTAGATGGGGAAAAAGCCAGTGGACAAATGGATCACAACTTTGTTTGAAGGAAAAGTTGGATTAATATAAAAAGAAGTGTTTGCCAAAAGTTGCCCTTGAGGTGACGGTGGGTTTAACGTTGTGTGTACTATGATTTTGCTGTGCTGACTGTGTTCGTGATAGCATGCGGACAGCTTGGCCAGGCAGAGGCACTTCTCATCCAGCACAAAGTAGCTGTGAAAGCTGGAAGTGGTGGTTTATACTGCATACTGGTAAATAGCCCTCACTAGGATGCTAACCATAGGCAAGTCCACTGCCAGGGTGCCATTTTTACACAAGCCAGTATTTGTATAAAAAATAAAAAGTGTCTATGCTATTTCACTACCTTAATACCCTGTAACTACCTCTGTCCTGGGGGGGGTGGGGGGGACATGTATTCATTCATATACACCAGTGCAGCAGGCAGCAGTTTCAACATCCTCCTGCAAACAGCTTTGTGGAGAAGTTGCTGGGAGTGTGGGAGATCCTGGTTCACTCCACCGTTCATCTGTGAGAATTTGCAGCAGACTTGTTCTCTTCCAAGAAAGTATCACGACATTATGTGTAAGGATTATTTTGGAAAGTGGGTTCTCTGCACTACCTGTTAGTGATGCTGCAATGGGCTAGAGCAATCAAGAAATCTGATCATGCATCTCTGCTCCTGTAAATGTTTCTGTTGCTAATAGGCTATCAGCAGTGGAGATGGAGGCCCTTTGACATTATCTTCTTGGCGAGGGGCAAAGCTAGAGAGGATAGACTGCTGCTAAGACTTTGTTTTGGTGCTTTCAAGACTAGCACTTCACTTCCAAAACTCAGTGTTTTGTGTAAGCTGCCTCAAAGATGATCATTTTAGGTTAATAATTTTTTGTTTTTCACATTTTCTTTCCTTCAGTATGTCTGGGAAATTGGTTCCTTGCAAAGCTGTAGTCCCCAGCAAAGTATACATTTTGGATAAACCTGAAAGTGTTTTGTCATAATTTATCTCTCTACATCTTGAGAGTGGAAGGAGCTGGATAAGGACAGGGTGTATGCTTGCCAAATACTTTTCAAAGTGGTCTTGACTTCATGGTTGTCCTATATTCCTGGGTTTAGTTCAGGCTGGGACTAAAGCATTCTAGGAGAAGGCTAGGCTATTCATAAGGCAGAACTTTCTCTCTCTGCCTGTCTGACCTCCAGTCAGTAAACCTTCCTTTCAACTTTTTATTAAGTATTGAACCTCTTATCATTTTGGTGTTTATCAAAGTTGTTATTTCACTATTAATTCATTCTGTAATACAAAGTTATTCTAAACCATTTGCTTGCAATTGTGGGCTGTGGCTCACCTCACTTTCACAAACTCTTAGAGTGCTAGAACACACTACCCAATGTGGCGAAGAGAAAAGGCCCTGAATGGAAACAGGTTACTTGGGCTTAAATTTAGACCTTAAAATAACATGTAAGAAGGATCCTGGACAACAGATATGATGCAAAATCCTAGTCATGTGAGATGAAAAAGTATATAATGTGAAAGAGTCCCTAGTTTTCCTATGGCCACTGCCCTTCCCTTAAAAACAAATGGAGTTCCATGTTCACATACTCGCTTTAAAAAAAGAACTGCTTTTGTTTTGATTTTTTTGGAAAGAGCTATGTACATAGTTACAAGAGTCTTTACTCTTTCATCAGTGTTGTGTGTTTTGTCTCTACTTTGATATAGTTTAATTGCCACTTTATTCCTTTCCTATAAATATGGATTTTTACATTTCACCCGCTTTTAAGCAGCATTTTCACATTCTTGATGATAACAAGATGGCAAGCTGTGATATGTGTGTTCTTCTAGAGGCACAAAGAGTTTATAATGAGTCATTATAATTTGTGTGTGTGTCTTTGACTGATGCTATTGTAGCTTTCAAGGCAGATGTCCCACCCGCTGTGTGTTCCTAGTTTCAGTCTGATGAACTGCTAAAGTTACTGGACACTCAACAGTGGCTCCGTCATCCCACAATGCATTAGTAATAAGTTTTCTTCAAGATGAAGAGGCTTTAACTGCAGCACACAATCAGTAGCCCACACTGGAAGAAACAAATCAGAAAACCACTGTTCCATAAGCACGGAATTGAAAGAGCTGCATAAGTAAAATGACAGACTATTCATTCCAGTTTGGAAAGCATGAATAGGATTTTTGATGAAGCTTAATTTTCTTCAAGCTCTTCAGCCATGGATAAACCATTTAAAATAAAAATAGATGTGTTACGGAGCACTGTGCTCGTCACTGTTTATTATTTTGAAAAAGCATGGGTTCTCCTCCTCCTCTTTGCTAATGACAAATAATGAATTGAATCCTGATCTCAATTTCAGCAGTACAGAAGCGGGATAATTCCCCTGGCTGCCGTGACTTTGCTTCACATTTATGGCAGAAAATGGAAGGAAGCATCTGGACCAGTGATTTTTATGGTTTGCAAATACCAGACCGTGTATTCTCTGACACACCACTGAGCTGCAGATTTTCAAATTGTTTGGTGTAACTTAAAAAAACCTCCAGTAGATAAAATTTTAATTGAAAAGATGTATTTTACTGAACAATGTCATGCATCACTTTTGTTGCCAAATGAGCTTCCCAGGCATCCTATGCCCTTTGTACTGCCTGAAATCTATTTCACCTTTAAACAGAATTGCATCCTTGAATGAATTGCACTGACCAGTATGCAGTTCAGCTAAACCCACTAAATCTTGGAGAACTTGCCCATTTCAAGAGATTTAAAACCAACCAAAACCCAACCCATAAAACCTGCAAACCCCCAGTGCTTTGGAAGAGAACTTTCAGGCTGAGAATATGCTCATGTGCCAGTGAGTTGAGTTGGCTGGGGAAGCTGTTGACCAAAGGCAATGCTTTAATGCTGGATATTGAGTCTGCCTCGACTCTTGCTGGGCACTGTCTTGCTGTACAAATAGCTATGTTTGCTTCAGTAAGCCTTCTTACGGAGCACTTCCTCAGTCAGCTCCATTGACATTATGGGAATCTCACCTTCTATTAGATAAACGACAAGCTTCTTGGGGAATGTGCAGATCTGTGCTGGATGTGCTGAAGAGCTGGAGCAAAAGATGGATAGGAACAGAAAAATACAGCCTCCCCTCTTTCTCCTGATTGTTTCTTTCCTTACACAATTATCCTTTGCTGCAATCAAAAGGATGGATGAGAGCATAAGTCAGCATCCTTTGAAAAACACATTAATGAGCTTGTAGATTACTTTCTCATTTTTTTGTTCTGTACTTATAGCTATTTTGCAATGCAATATGTGCAGAGCAGATGAGGTTAATAAGTCTTTGTTACAGCACACCTGTGTGTTCAGCTAAGGCCTCTGCCTTTTGTTTGCTGTATTTTTTAAAGTGCAGTATCATAGGTAGCTGGAAGTGTTTTTGAACACTCATTTTCTAAAGAGCTGATCAATTGGCCAGGCTGTTAGTGGGTGTTTCTGGAAACTGTTTTGTCTCTGCAGTGGTACATGGGGAATTACAATATATTGTTTGTTAACTGCTGTCCGTTTGCAGGTTTTCTTTGTTCTCTGTTATGGAATTATCTGTACAAGAGACCAAAGGAATATTACATTACCCTAGTGAGACTAGCCGAAGCCAAGGAAAGATATGTGATCGACCATCAAAATATTTTGCCAACAAGTAGTTTAATAGTTTCACATAGCCCAAGAACTGATGCAACGAACAAATACCTTATAAGAGGTGAAGGAGGCAAACAGCTTAGATAGTGGTCACTGAAATAAATGCTTTATTTGTAAGCAGGGTTCTGTTTTAAAAGAAATTGCAGAAATTTTTGAAGGCTTGGAGATGTATGTAATTGTTTTTCATGCCAGTGTGCCAAATGAAAGACAAGGTAAATGACTGTTGTGGTTTAACCTGGCAGGCAGCTGAACACTACACAGCCACTTGCTCACTTCCCCGCTCCCACCCCTTCAGTGGGATGAGGGAGAGAATTGGGGAAAAAGTGAAAACAGTGGGTTGAGATAAAGACAGCTTAATAAAACAGCAGAGGAAAAGAATAATAATGGTAAGAGAATATACAGAATATACAAAACAAGTGATGCACAATGCAATTGTTCACCACCAACTGACCTGTGCCCTGCCTGTCCTGAGCAGCGTTTGCTCTCTGTCCCTGGCCAACTCTCCCTGAGCATGATGTTATATGGTATGGAACAGTTTGGGTCAGCTGTCCTGGCTGTGCCCCCTCCCAGGTTCTTGTGCCCTTGGAAGAACGTGAGGAGCTGAAAAAGTCCTTAACTGGTGTAAGCACTAAAACATCAGTCTGTTACCAGCATTCTTCCAGTACTAAATCTGAAACACAGTACTATGCCAGCTACTAGGACAAAAATTAACTCTATCCAAGCTGAAACCAGGATAGTGACAGACTGGTTAATGCTGAAAGAAAAGAAAAATCCGACCAAATAAATGTTTGCAAAAGTCACAGCAGGAATACACGTGATTCAACCACAGAGAGTAGAATGTGTAATCTGTTGAGGTAACAACTGTTCCTGTCTCTACTGATATATTTTGGATCAGATTTTGCTCCTAATGAGTTGCACTTAATAGCATGAATCTGTGGTCTGAACCAATGTCTTTTAATGTCAGTGGAAAGACTTCCAGGAAAGAGCCAATGGGTTTCAGACCAACTTTTTCTTTACAGACAGTTTATTTCAGCGGCAGCACTTAGCAGAACAAGCTCTGAATTCATGTCTGCAAGTACACAAGGTGAGAGCTGGATGTTCTCTTCATTTGTTTTAGCAGACACAGAGCCCAAATGGACTTGCCACTGTTATACTCTGAAGCATCAGCCCTTTGAATGTCCCTTTTTCAAGTGAGTAATTCCTTTTGATCCTGAGGTTGTTCTTTCAGCTGTGAAGCAGCTCAAAACATAGTCAGTACTTTCAGAGTGTTATGAATGCTGGAGATAATAAATAAATTCCTGTGGATCATGGGCTAGGGGTTTTGTTGTAGCTGTCTGCATGGTTAGTCTGCCCACAGTCCCAAGGCTTTCAGTGTAGTTATAACTTTGGTGTGCTGTCCTGAATGAAATTGTCTTGGATGTGGAAGTATCCAACTTTATTTGAAGTAGATTTTTTTTTTCTACTTAAATGCTGACAGTCCTAAATTGAAGTTACTGCATCACTTATTAGCCATGATTGAATAGTATCAGTCGTGTTCAAACAGTAATTTCTTTTGTCCTTCTCTCCTTCATGAAGCTTGACAATTCCAGTGAACTGGTATAATAATATTTTTATTCCATCATTAATATTTAATAGTGTAAATGAGACATGAACACTTTATGGACTGTCCACAACCTTTCCAGAGTTTGTATTGGAGACTTTAAATTGTTCACCTGAGACACAAGAGTTTATGTGCTCTCAGACTGACCATAATAAATAGATGAAGAACATTATGGAACACACTTGCCTTGTGCTTCCTCTTGGGCAAGTGAAATGTAATAGGTCAGCAGGTCCTATTTGTTGCCTATGTCAACTTAGCAAAGTCATATTATTTGCTTTATATCTAAAATATATAATTCAAAATAGAAGAACCTGTATTTAAGAGTAAAGTTAGATTAGTTTCTGATACTTGATCTGCATGGGAGAGAAACTGTGCTTTGCCTTGCTTCAAAGACTCTCAAGGAAAAGGGGTGCTGCAGGTATCATAGGGAGAAGTGAAGAGCAAAGGCAGTACCTTTTCAGCTGCCTCTCTATAGACCTTGGGAAGGGCTTTTCCTCCTTGCCTGGTTCTTCCCTCTTCTCTCAGCCCACAGCAAAAGAAGGTGGGGGGGTAGGAGAGGGAGAAAAATTGCTGAGATTTAATGCTTGCGGGATCTGGAAAGGAGAATCAGCTTATGGGAGAGCCAAGGCAGCCCTGAGATTAGTGAGTGATGCAGGGCAGCGGGGTAGCCCGGGGAAGAATGCCATTTTTAAATGTTGCTTTTCATTTTTCTTGCAGTATGGGGGTGTTGTCAAAAGCTGTACACTGCTGCTTGGGTTATGTTGTGTAATTGCTCGCTCACATGGGTTTTTAAATTGGGGCAGAGGAGAGAAGTAGGATGTGTGTGCACTGGGGTAACAGGAGAAGGGCAAAGGGAAGCAACGTGTGCAAAATTGTGTTTTAGGAATGACTGCTGTCAGTAATGCAAACTCAAAACAGCACGTTTACATGTAGGCATATAAGAGAGAAAGGTAAATGTTTCGTAGCTCTATCAATGGGCTAAGTGTAACCTCCATTGGTATTTAGGGTTTGCTCTTCAACACTGCTTTGCACTGCAAGAAAGTGTGTATAGTGTGGGTTTACCCATTTATTGTTTAGAGGAATCTCTTTATAGATTATGTTGCCATAAAAGATTTTTCACATTAATTTTGTGTTCTTGAACAGTTACGTTATCTACAGATTGCTAAAGCACAAGACAATTTTTTGGTACTATTATCCTGTTGTTATTAAAGAGGAGGAATGTATTTAGTAAGTTTGCAAAGTATCCTGCCACTCCGTCTTGTGTGGGGTTTTTGTTTTGTGAGTTTTTGTTTGGGTTTTTTTATTTGATTGTTTTCCAGAAACTTTCAAAGGAGGGGGCGAAATCAGGGCGTTGACTAGCTTCTTCAAAAAATTTCTCATTTTGTATTAGAATCAGCCCTAACTTCTGTGTGTGTTATATTTCAGACTAATATTTATGAGGTGACTATCTACAGCAGATACGGCTTTATATTGATAACTACAATGCGCCTTGCTGTGCTGTGATGTTATTCAACAGGAGACATAAACTGGATGAATGCTGTAAATATTTTAAAATTACACAGGAAAAAAAAAAAAAAAAGGCCAGACTCTGGAATAGGTCTTGGAGTTCACTAGCTGTGATCCAGCTTACATCCCTGCAAATGTTTTTTGGGCAAACAGAACTGCTCCATTTTTTAACTTCCTCTTTTTCCATAGAGATCACAAATCCAGTCTAATCCTCCTAGTCCTCATGGGTTACGCGTAACTTCTTTTAGAGCTTGTTTATTCTGCTTGCGGTGTTGCCTAGCACGTTCAGGTAAATACAAGGTATGGCTCGTGTCTGGGGTGTTGACGTGGTGTTACAGAGGGGTCTGCTCTCACACCTGGCAGAATATTTTGCCAGTGCCATGATCATGCTGGTTCACTGTAGGGAACAGATGTTTTTATGCTCCCAGCTTACTTTCTTTGGGTTTAAAAAAAAAAGAAAAAAAATCAGTAATGATTGTTTAAGTAGTTTAAAATATAAACAGCTCAGTTAAGCATGAGAAAAATCTTCTAAAAAGGGAGTATAAATCCAACTATTGATTAAGTTTTTAGTTATATTGCAGAAAGGATGGCTCAGGAGTATCCCTAAAGATCTTATAAGTGAACAATATTACAAAAAATTAAGCCCAGAGCAGAAAGTAGTAACACTGTTTTGAGATAAAAATTTTTTAGCTTTTGAAAAAATTCTGCCTTATAAGCATGAAAGTTTAGAAAATTTCAGTATTCTTTCAATTTGACTTAGGGTGAAAATAAACATTGAACAGAATACTCCCTGTGAGTTGCTGCATGGTCTTTGATCAGCAAGATTATATTCATTTCCCCATAACTCTTGCAGTGTTTTACAGTAAAACATGCCAGGGCCTGATATATAAATAGGGATAGATCTTGCTTTTCTAAAGGAGATGGTACTGGTAGTACTCATTCTACCCTCCCCTCGTATCTGCTTAAAGGTAAAGAGTGAAGACTCTGAGATGCCTGAAGGGCAGCAGTGACCTGTTAGACCATATAACATTTTGGATAAGTAATCATAGTACTGTTTGCACTTCAATTAGACTAACGGCTAAACTTGCAAATCATGTCTCTGGAGGGTGTTTTTGGAAAACTAACTAATTGGCAGTTGTCTGGAGTGAATTGCTTGATATTGGTCAATGGTAAATTGTGATCATGTTAATTTAATTGCAGTTCTGTCAATGGTATAATTAACGCTGCTATCAAAGCAACAAATCAGTTCATTGGAAAAAGGCAGCACTATGATATTAAATTCCCAGTTGCCATGACACAGGATGTGATTCTGCATAACAATAGTGCTGGCTCTCCTCACTGCGAACGAGGGCCATTGTTTTCCATGGAGATAGCGGTAACTGGATGCAACGGTGTTCCGTGCTATTGCAAATAACGCAAGCAAATTGCCCCAGAAAGACTTCTGTCACTCTAAGAAAGTAAGTTATATTCCTAGCTGTCTGGGAAAAGATGTAACCAGGAGCTGTGTTTTATGGTACATTATGATTGACAGAGATGTTGCTGTGGACATTGCCTGGAAATGATGGGGGTTTGCTGCGTAACACACAAAAGAGCAGATGCTGGGACTTGGAAAATCCCTTTATTACCCCTTCTCCATATTTGTATTTTCTGTTCTCACTTTTGGGAGTAATTTATAGGGGCTAATATGACATGGATTCTGTCCCACACTCACCTTCTTTTCTTCAGATGACTTCTGCAGGCATAATGCAGCCCCCAGTGCATACTAATGCCTGCCTCTCTTTATCAAAGGCATGTCTTGCCATCACCTGAACCCAGGGGCCTTTGAGATTACTGGTTTGGTTTTGTTCTGGTTGAGTGGGAATAGAACTATGTGCTTTTATTTCCCCGGCAGTTTGGTTGAGCAGCTGTAGAGCAGCATTACTGAGAAACTGCCTTAAGGGACAGTCTCTGGCACCTCCTGGGTTCATTGTATGCTGCTAGAATGGCAAAATGCTGCCATAGATTGGTTAAGCAGGTAACTTTTTTTTTTCTTTCTGTCATTAAGGTATACTTCAGTGAGCTGTAGGTGTTGAGGAGAGTTGGAAAGAGAAGGGTTATGGCTGTATCACTGGTGCATTCTGGGAAGCTCCACCTGCCAAACTGTTGTGCTGGAGCTTATTGCAGCTGATGCTATTTAGAAGAGCCCAGCGAATCTGTAGGCAGCTCCTTAAGGCTTGTTGGGTGCCTACCTCACCTGCAAAGGTTGGGAACTCCACTTGCCTTTTTTTTTTTTCTTTTTTTTCCCCCCTGACCTGCGCCAGTTACTGGCTGGCCAGTGCTATGCTTCATATCTGAAGATTGAAATTTGAGAGGAGACTCTCACCATAGAGTCGAGCTGTGCTGTTGAATGATTGCAACTATTTGTTATAATGGACTCACCTACTCATATTGTCCCTCTCCCTTCAATTGCTCTGTATTGGTTCTGATAATAAGCACTTAAAAGTGAACAAGGGTGTTGTAGGAGGCAGGACTGTTAG
The DNA here is from genome assembly GCA_034008185.1 of Gorsachius magnificus. Classification (NCBI taxonomy): domain Eukaryota; kingdom Metazoa; phylum Chordata; class Aves; order Pelecaniformes; family Ardeidae; genus Gorsachius; species Gorsachius magnificus. The sequence goes on along the minus strand of CM067083.1, from coordinate 7,340,963 downwards.
CCTCGTACTCTTAGACATGATGTCCTGTCTATTCTTTCCACATACAGAAAGCACCCACAGGCACAGACATATGTGAGTGCTTATGGAAAATTAAGATTTTTCTAAATATGTCAGGTTTTCTTTATTCTAGTGTTTTCTCAGTTCTGTTTGTTACATGGTGAAATAAAACGAGATACATCTAAAAATAAATTCCCTTCTCCAACATCTGGTGTGTTGCAGTCAACAGGCTGGCATTGTAAAAGCAATGCAAGCAGCGATTGTCAGGTACTTTTAAAAGCCAGTTTCAGAGCTGGCGACTCTAAGAGGCCAGGCTCTGCAAACCTACTTCAAGCAGCATTCCAATGCTTCTGGATAGAAAATGTTAGCCGATGTTGCATATTTTCATCTAATTACTAAATGCTCTCAAAGTATGCTAAGGGAGCATATTTGAAAAAGAATAAATTAGTACTAATAAATCCAGAGAAAAACTTTGTAGCTGTAACTTGTATTTCAACTTTATTTCATAAGAAAGTTGATTTGTGAAGAAAAGCTAGCACTTATGAAAAAGCAGACTTTTTTCTTTTGTTTGGGTTTTTTTGGCTGATCAAAACAGACAACCTGATTTAATATTTCAAGAGAGGAAAAATATTGAGGTAAAATGCTCATATTTGAAACCTGGGTATAAAATAATATATCTAATATTTTCCTTTTATATGTTGTATAGAATGAATTCATTTGCAGAAGTGATGACTGAAGGAGACTTGTACCTGTATAAACAAAAAAATTGGAAGCATGAGCAGACATTGATACTCATGATTTGAAAGAAAACTGAGTTTGGGAAATACTGTTAATGCTGTTACTGGTTTTGCTAGATGATAGAATCTGGATTGGCTCTGGTAAGAGTGCTGATACTTGAAAAATAAGGCCATACAAATGTATTTGAAGAGAAGGGGAGCACATTTGTACTGGTGTGGGTTCTTATCAATTATATTTTATCTCAGTATAAAGCTCAGGAAGAATATGAACTTTTGTTTCCTTTAAAACATAATTAGAGCAACAGCATTTCTTAATAAGAAGCATTCATGTTGATCTCTTCCCTAAATAAATTCTTAATTCACACAAAAGAAATATTGCTGAGATGAAAAAAGCAAGCTGCTTTGGAGTATTTTAACACAAATGGTAACAGTTAAGAGCATTTTGAGAGTCAAGAGTAAATTGAAGATCAGTAAATCAGCACAGATTTTGCATGCAGTAGCTTTATAATTGCAAGCAGCAAGATTTAAATAACCGAAAGATTTCTCTTCTCTGGAAAGATTTTTATATTAACACACTTTCATGTCCCTCTTATATCACTCTTTCTCTTCCAAATGACTAGATGTTAATTTAGTTTCTCTTTAAATTGTTTCTCAGTTGCATATTGTGAATTTGTACAAAGCACACTGTTTTCAATCGCTGTCTGTTGCCATGCTCTTTGTGTATCTGTCTGTCTATAAGCTGGTAAATGACCATGGGAATATCTATCAGTATAAAACTTCCAGTCTTAAGCAGTTTTGGTTAACAATTGAACATGAGGACTTATAATTCTCTTATTGCATATTGTTAAGAAATTGAAGCTATTTTTTTAGCTCAACTCTTAATTTTTAGTCTAAGATCACTGATAAGTGACAAAACATTGTGTTTTAATTTTTGATGATTTTTTTTTTTTTTGCTTAGCTCTTGTGCTAGGAAAAAGATTAAGATATCTGATCTGCTGATTTCTTTCCATGCCTTCTCCTTTTACTATGTGTTCTAGTCTTTTCTACGTTTTTTTCAATTAAATTCCTTCTCCATATTTCTAAAAATCAGACAGCCTTCCTCTTTTCCATGTTTTTGTTTCTGCTATGTACTTCTAGAGTAGGATGTTCAGAGAGAAGCATCAGATCCAGAGAAGGATGCCCTGATAAGAAAAAGTTGATGAAGGAGTCAAGCTGCACCTGTATACAGCTCACTTTATACCAATTTACAGAAGCAATAAAATGGAAATAAAGATTCATATCTCTCAAATTCATAACCTCTATCTCCCTAACTACATGTATATGCTTCCCCATTCCTACCATTACAGCTACTGCACCCTAGAAACCACATGTTGCACTTTGGATGACTCCGAATTTCACATTGTGGGAAAAGAAGCTTGAAATATTCAAGGAAAGTAAAACATTTCCTGTAGTTGAGAAAATGTATTTAGGGACTGCAAATGCATAAAGCATATTCTGATATGTAATAGGAAGTGGTTGGAAATCTTTTGGGGAAGATATTAAGTTTTCACAGGTTGTAAATATTTTACAATTCAGACAGCTGCAAAAAACTGAGCACTGTAAGATCGTCTCTGCAGTCTGTACTGCAAGCAATGAGGTAGTAACACTCCTTTCAGAAGGAAATGTGTAGGTTCCAGGTAACAAAGTTTGTGTTGGTGTCAATGGAGGAAAAAAAAAAAAGGCAAAAGAGGAAGTTGTTCAGTCTTTGGCCTGCCATCTCTATGAACAGTTATTTCTGTGGTGAGCCTCGTGATCTGTCTATTCTGTATGAGCAATGTGAATTTACTATTTGTGATACTGTAAACTACAAACCTCAGTTTATAATTTGTAAACTCTTTTCTGACATTCAACAGCAAAAGTGTCACTAAGTAGCTTTTTGCACATTAGCTCGCTATTTCATGACAACCGTCTCATAAAAAAAGTGTAAATTTCCACTACAACATATAGTTTAGATGAATATCTGCAGCTCAGAATTATTCTACATTAATGTTATATTTAAGTGCAAGATTATTGTGCCTTGATGAGACTCTGATCTAACATAAATATCTGACCTAGCTATAGGTCAGGAGAGGTTGAAGCCAGTATTCCACTATAAATGCCACATTGAAAGCATATCTACCTTTGTTTAAAGAACTCTATTCTTTTTTCCCCAAATCAATAGCTATTGCTTATTTTTAGGCAGAATGTTGGACATTTATATAGCTTCATTCTGTGCATTCAATTCTCAGATACAGTATTTGCATTGAGCTCTTTAAACTAGTCATACATACATCAGGAAAGACACAGTTATGTGTTATACAGCAGCTTTAGAACCTTTTTCCAAAATGATGCTTTCATTCCTAGATGCTGCATCAGATTTCTTTCTGATCTTTTTAGTGGAGACTGAGTCTGATTTCATTCAAAGCAACCAAAAGACACCTAAAAGTGTTGGGAAATAGGTCTAAAATAAAATGCATGCTGTTGTCATGACAACTAAAATGCTAAAAAGGATGCAGAGAATTATTATTAAATAAGATGTTGCATCAAGTTGTTATGGCAACTATACAGTAATATGAAAAAGGCGACCCTCTTCAGAAAAATATTGTTTGAAAAATTTTCCTCATTATGATATTTTTTACAATGACATGTTCTGATAAAGGGAAAAAAGAGGAGTGGAGAACTCTGTACAAAAGGAGGTCAGGATTCAGCTATCTACCTCAGTGTATTTATCTTAAGTACTATAATGTTCCATGGAAAATATCTCTGGTTTCCAGGCCTGTCATAGATGGATCAGAACACAGAAAACACTAGAGTATATCCCAGCTCTCTTTCCCAACATTATAGTCCTATAATTCAAGGCCACATTTCACAAAGTGGTAAGCCCTCATGGCCTTCATTTACCTTCAGTGGGGTACATGAAGCCTCAGCAGCATTTAAGAATGCACTGTGAAACCCTAACACAAAAACGGGATAGGGAGAAGGTTAATGCTAAAGAGTAGTATTAAGAGGCTTCAGTTTAGTGAAAGAGTTTATTTTTCAGCACACAGGATGACTTCCTTGTTTGTTTAGCTTAGAACTTCCTAATAAATGAGTATTTGCTAATAAAATCATTAAATGGATTGTATAAATGTACTTTGGAAGCTAGGAAGCCTCTTAAGCAGCAGCTGCAGTGGAAGTGAATATCTGGGCTCTGTGCCATAGCTTGTGGTATGAGCAGTACTAAAAGGTACCTTGCCCAGCGCAAAAGAAATGAGGTGGCTCAGAGAAGCCAAAATACCCTCTGTGTGCTTTTCCCTTGTGAGCAGCTGGCTCAAGTCACTGTGGTTTGCTCTTCCTGGTTACCAGCCCTCTTCTGGGGGACTCTTGCAGGTAGGTGGGGAGGCTTCTAACCTGGAGGTTGGAAGCGGGGTGGCAGTGGTGAGGAACCACTTGAAGTAGGATAGAGAAAAGGAGCTCATGTGTAAATAAACTGCAGCTTTTTTCTCTCACTCAGCTCTTCCAAGCAGAATCTTGTTGAAGAGCCCTGAACCCCTTTGCCCAGCTTCTGCAGCCTCAGCTGTTTTCATTCCTACAAGTTCTTGTTTTATCTCACAAGACTAAATTAAACGGTTTTGCTAGCCCAGAGAAAATTAATTTGAATCACTTCCATGCCTCTAATAGACTGTCCCGCTGGCATAAACAGAGGTAGAGGTCTGGAAAGTGTGAAGAGATGCCCAAGCCACCTGTGTGCAGCAGGCCCTTTTCCCACATGGCTAGTAATAGCTAATGAAAAGAATGTGGGTTCACCACTAATCAAATTAATATAGTTCCCTGAGGGAAGGACCGATTACATACTTCTGTGTAGTATCTATAGCCTGGCTAATTCTCAAGGCACAACTTAAAGATACCAACAAAATTTGCCAGCTACTGCTATTTTTCCGATTTCTTATTCATGGATAAAACCAGGTGGTAAGAGAGTCGCAGCCAACAGCACTTGCTCTGAATGTGTGTGCCATCAGTTAGTGGTGTTATTTCACTGTTGTCTGTTCTCAGGGGGACACGGAGACTACTGGCATCCTGCTGATTTCCAGGGCAATTTTGAAATACAAATGAAAGTGCAGAGTGCTCTGAAGAGCTAGAAAATCAGAATGTAAATGATAAAGTCTGTTTAAAAAATGTGGAAAAGGAAGATGTGTACTAGGGAAAGATTATGAGAAGAAAGAATAATACAGTTTAGAACAGGCCAGACAGAGATTGGTGCCCAATTACTAGACTCTCTTTTACTGAGTCGTCCAACAAAGCTGCCAACAAGAAATCTGATTAAAAAAAAGCACCTAGATTGTATTCTGCTGAATATCTTCCTGCTTTTTTTTCTCCTCTGACTGAAACGAGAGTCCTAGAGGAGTGCTGGGCTCAGGCTCCATGCTAGCTTTGGTCTTCTTTGCCCTTTTCAAAGTACGATCTGTTTATACTTTTGTTGGCTGTGCCTCCATTCCTGTGTGCCTTGTTCTCATGCAAGATTCTTTACAGTGCTAAGAAGCTTCCTCCATTGTGTGAGCATGGCAAGAGCTTTTTCCAAGAACACCCAACTTGGCTCTTCTGTGATATGTTGCACAATGCCTTTCTTCTGACCAGAATGCACTTGAGAAGTGTGACTGGATGTTTAATATCTTTCTCAATTTAAATTTTTCAATCCTATAGGAACAGGCTAAGTGCATTTCCTGGCTTTGATAAAACCCATACAGCTGAACCCAGACTCTTGATGAGCTGCTAGTAGCCACTCTAGGTGAATGCAGAAGGCATCTCTACTGTGGGCTGATCCTGCTTCATCATGCCTGGAAGAAACACCAAATAGATTTTTGGAATGCTAAAGCTTCAAGACCTTCTAGTGCACAATATGAACAAGTTTTTAATCTTTTTAATAAAGAGGGGTCTATAAACTATGGTGCTTATGTTCTAGGCTGAGGGAAAGGAGCGAGGATGTGGTGAGGAAAACAAGAAATGGAAGCTGAGAGAGGCAATGAGCTAAAAACTCAAGCACTTCCTCCTACAGTGACTATAGCTTCATGGTGTCTCCTAACTACTGCAATCAAATCATGGTTTCTGCAAGCACCTGGGGCAGGCAGTGGATATAAAGAAAGATGGAGGGGAAAGGAAAAATTATTTTTGCATTTTGATGACTTGAAAGCTCTTTTGATGTTCATTTTATTGTGATGCAGAAAGGTGTAGCGGGTGAACTGTTCACTGAAGCACAGCAGAAAAATGAGTACTGCAGGAATCTGAGGGGATGCTGCAGAGTTTTGGTGCAGTGATTTGCAAAATAGATGGGACACTGGAAATAAATTTTTGGTCTAGCTGGAATTCTGAGATCTCCACTGTATGGTAATGTAGTTTGTTCATAGCCTTATAAAAAAAGACCATTGTGAGTATGTGGATTTATTTGATCATGAATCATCTAGACAGATGAGTCAAGGGACAGCAATGGGGAAGTGTCAGCTGTTCTCATTCTTCTAAATAGCTTCACTTCCAGGTTGCTGAAAAGGTGTTTGATTACAGCTGGATATTTTTCCTCTTGGATTGTTTAATGATGCTGGATTTGCTTCAATTGGGATTGGCAACAATAGTCCTTTAAAAGTGTTTTTCACTTTTCTCTGAGTGCTTCTTACTATATATAGGACTTGATAAAGCAGCAAATAGTGGGAAGAAGGATGAGGTTCTTCTGGGGCTTTTCTTTTTGTTTTTGAAATGTCTGTATTCACTGTACAGTTGCTCCATTGCATTGTCATTTTTCTGAAGGCTTTATTTTATCTGTCCTTACAGCAATAATGAGAAAAAAGCCCAGCTTCTGGGAATAATCAGAGGCAATGGTTATTAAAATAACGAATAAAAAAATACAAAAGTGATTCTTTTTCTCTTGTTAAGAATTCATCCATTGAATCTTGACCTGTATTTCTACAGGTCACCTAGGGTACAGATTTAATTCTTTTCTGGGTTCTTCTGTAGCCTGTTAAAGGGCACAGCGTTGTTGTTTCCTTTAAAACAACTGTATTTTTATGTGTTCTGCTATAGTCACTGTCCTGTAGCTAAACAAGGCCTGAAGGCACAGAATGAGGACTTGGGTACGTCTGCAGCATGGCATTAACTGCAGACTAAATCAGGTAGCTTCGACCAAACTAATCTGGGTACCAAAAGTAGTCCAGCTGTGACATCCTATATCTCGGCATGGGATGACTTATGCTCTCTTCTGAAGTTAGGTACTATGTGTGAACTTCCTTTCTGTGGTTACTTTAGATATCAAAGCACAGTAGAGAGATAAAAATGTGATGACAACGCTTGTTGTCTAATGTGGCAATATTAGGCAATGCCCTAATATTGATCTTAGGTGACTGGAACTTCAAAACAAGATGCGTTATGGTCTATGCTCTGAAGAGCAAATGTGACTAATAATTCACTTTGTCTCATGTAATATGAAGTTATCATTGCCATTACAGTTGTTCCCATTTTTTAAAACCGAGAAGCAAGAATAACTCGGCATCTAACTGTTAACATAAATTGTCATCCTGTTTGGAGACCTTGTGCTAATTCTGTTCTCTCTTAAAAGAATCTTAGGGTTATGCAAGGAAGAGATCTTAATTGGCGAGTTTCTGGTAAGAGAAGCCTAAATACAAAACTAGACAGTTCTCTCTGCCTTCTGTCTGGAAAGCGACATTAAGTAATAATTAGTGTGCTGCTCTTTCTGTCCTCAAAAAAAAAAAAATCTGCTTCAATTTCACCTTAATATTACTTATGCTTTCATAAAATGCACTTAAAATAGATGTTTTGAACTGGGATACTAAGCAGTGACAACAGTAAATCTTGGAGCAAATCAAAGATTGCAAGATAATTCATTGAATATCGCGTTGGTCAGAATAAAGAGAGCAAGTCCTCTTCCCATTCTGGTATTGATCTACTTGGTGATATTGTACAGATCACGTATATCTGAAGCTTGAATTTCTGATCTGTACAATGGTCATAACTGCATTTTTCTGTCTTTTAAAACACTGTAAGACTTGAACTGTATTAAAAAAATATTTTTGACATATGTTAAAAAGAATCGAAGTCCACAACTGGTGAATTATGGTTTCTGGTGAGGTAATACTTTGTCCAAACAGGCTTTGCAAGGACCCGGAGATGTTGCAGTGGACTCCCTCACAATCTGGGCTTTCACGTATCAGTATGTGTAGCAAAGGAAGTTGAACAGCCAGCAGACAGTGTAGCTTTGAAGCAATTAGCATTTCAATAGCCTTCTTTCACTGACACAGGTTAAATCTTGAATATGAACTTGCTATTATTGGACTTCAAGTACCAAACATATTGTGGCTCAGAAAAAAAAAAGCTTGGCACTAAGAAAGGTAAAGGTGTCTCAAAGAAAAGCTGTGCACTTGCATTCATTCACACCCACACATACACAACCTTTATTTTGAGCTGCTGTTAGGGTACTTCTAAGTAATTCCAAATGTCAAATGCCTGATTTTTAAATGTCAGGACTTGTGCAGCTCCCTAGGGCAGCACCTCTGAAAATGCTATTAAGGCTAATAGAGGACAAAGATTAACATAACCAGAATTTTTACTGCAAGTTTTCAGTGACAAATTTTGACAAGGCTAGTTTGATTACATGCAAAGGGGTGTAAGCTGCTGTTAGAGAAGACTTCTGCAATTTGTACTCTATTGGTTATTTTTTCATTTTTAGTTAACTTAATAGTATCTGTGTTAAATCCAACAGAACTGTCAAGTAAATTTTAAATGGACTGATAGGCTGACATTGTATCCCTTTGCAGTATCCCAGATGGCTAACTTACTCTGGCAAGGAACGTTTCTTCTAACGCTGTCATGCTGTGAAGACAACTTTCAAAAGTACCGTCTCCATAGAGTGTTGGTCTATTGGATTATTAATTTACGTATGACTTTTGGCTGAAGTAAAGAGCTTTGCTACTACAGTGTCTGATTTTTTGGCTCCGAGAGCACAGCAGAGACTCGTTAGACCTTCACAGGATAGATACTCTGAGTCTGTACTGCACAGTTTAGGGTAGGCTGCTGTGCTTGAGAAGCTTGGTATGGGTGCAGGATGCAGTCATGGCTTCTGAAATGGCATAAGAAATTTGCAGTGTAAAGGAAGAATATTAAATAAATCAACACGGATTTAGGGGCTGATCCATGCATAACAAGGTTTTGCCCAGTGCATGGCATGCTGATATTTGTAGTGCTTTGATAAAGGCTGTAGATTTTGGTTTTTGGCTAAGTCACAACCTCGGGACTGCAGCGTTCCTATGGGCAGAGATACCCACCTGAAGGTTAGCTGGCTAATTCTGAAGCGTTGCATAGAGAATGCAAGCACTGTCCCTGTTCTCAAGCCCTGTAATGCCTGTTAGAAATACATAATTTACATACTATAATCACAGTAAAACTCTAATAATTCAACATGAAACTCTTTAGTGTATGATAAAGTTGCAGAAACATGGCTCTTAAATGTTCAATACACGGTAACAGCAACATGTCTAGGAATGGCATAACTAACAGTAAGAGAATTTTTAGTAGTTTTTATTGGAAGCTTATTTATAATATTAAAAAACAATTACTCACTTTATAACACTTCCTGGATGCAGTAAATATTTACTTTACTGAGAAACTATAGGCTATTCTCTTTGAAAGTGGCCTGGAAACTACAGGCACCTACCTATCAGTTTTGCATATGGATGCCCCAAGACTTGACTTTAACTTTTTAATACTTTCTAAGATTTATAAGTAATGTCTCGCCCATTACAGTTGGAGTACTTGCAGAAAACTTGTTAAACATCTGTTATGCAGTATCTGTTCTGTGTCTTTTCTCCAGACAGGTCCCCAATTTGTTCTCAATTTTTGTGGTTGACAATTTTAGCATATGGTACGCCACTGTGGAGTGTGTGTTTGTATAAAAAGCAGGGATATCTTCCTTACTACTTCTCTCCTCTAGCTGGAAAATGACAGGGCTGGATTGCTAATGAATAAAAACATGGTTTATAAAGGCATTACTTTGGGCTAGGCAGCTGTGGTTTTTCAATCCAGGACGTAGCTGCTCATGTCTAGTTCTGGAGGAGCTTGTGGTATGGGCCTCTTGCCTTGCCTGAAAAGCAGAAATGAATGAGGTACATACAACTCTGTCTTAAGCTTCAATCTGACTGTTATCTCCCCTTTCATCCTTTCTCTTTCTTCCTTTTCCTCTCCTCTGCTGTAGGTTTTTTTTTTCCAATTTCCTCCAAGATATTGCTTTACACAGTTCTTTCCTAACAGGCTCAAAAGCGAAGAAGGATTTTGTATGTCTTTGTATTCAGCGGGTCAGTGTGATATATCTTAAAGGGTCCTAAGTACTTGACCTTAGAAAATCAAGACCTCCTCTCCAAAGCAGTTTGTGAAGAGGTGCAATTTCAGCCCTTATTTCTCCCTTTTCTTCTGGTTTTTTTCATGTTAGTTTTTAAGCTTCTGCTTGAGAAGCGTCACATTTGACATAAGTACTTGACAGAAGGACTGCTTAGCTAAATTGTTTAAAGAACCTATTTGGGTTTTCAACCTGTCTGACCACACTAAGCGCCTAAGGCTTTCACACATGCACAGGCTTCCCAGAAAGGCCCCCTGGTGAAATGAAGTCAACCAACATGAGTTCCTACAGGTGGAGGATAGGTGACACTCCCCTCTATGAAGCATGTCAATGATGGGGCATCAGAAAGTTTAAAAACTGTCCTGATATTTAAAAATATTATTTCCCACAAATATATGTATCTTCCACTGCATTGTTCCCTTTTTAATTTCCTTATTCTATACCAATCATGGTCACTTAGCAGGGATAGCTGTCTATGACTCCATAAAAGATCAAAAACCTCTGACTGCTTTTTTTGGTCTTTTTCTTTTGTTCTTGTGATAAACATAGCTATGGGAAAATAAACACTAGACATCTCTGAACAAATGTCATACTAACTGAGAAGAGGTCAGGATATACATGAAGTGACATATTTCTTAAAATCTTTCCCCAGTAGTCTGCTGTCATGAACGTTTATTATTTCTGTATCTGTGATGACTGGAATCTAGTACTCCATTTTTTTCTGTCTGCTTGTATTTTTATGATTCCAGTAAGAATTCAAAGCAGGAAAATATATTAAAATGTTATGGAAGTGATGAAAATTAGGATGGTGGTTTTTTGCTTGGTGGTTTTTTTTTTTGTGGTGTGGGGGTTTTTTTGCTGTTTGTTTTTTGAAAAAGTATAGCAAAGTTTTTTCTCTTTAGTGTGAAAGTTGCACTTCATGTATTTGTGAATTTGATAATACAACAGAAGAGGAGAGTTCTGGTACTGAAGTCTAATAAGGGTAAAATGGGATTAGAACAGACAAAAGTGAGCTTAATTTTCTCATTTACAAAATGCAAGCATTTCATATTGCAGCATTATGCAGTACATCAATGTGAAATATAATTAATGTTGAATTACAATAGAGGTGCTACAAAAGTACAAGGCACATACAACATCCACCGACACATCAAATAATTTTTTTTTTTTCTGAGAATAGGCTGGCAATTAGAATGGATGCCAAATGGATTTGTAATGAAGGGGGACATTAAATACAGTCCTACCCTACTTATTGTCACAGCAATTACCCAGACTTGTTTTCATTCTAATGGTGGTACTTCATTGTAAGTGCTAACACTTTGATCTGAATTTTGGCTAAAAGAACGTTTTTGCCAGAGATCAGCACCTTCGTTCCTGCTCTTAACATGATACAGAGCATGGCAACGTACATCGTAGGAGACTGATGCATGAGTATTGATGTTATTAGTGGCATCATCAATGTATGAAAAAAAAAAAAAAGAAAATGGAGTACATAAGGTGTAGAGTACAATTTCTTGAAAGCATCGTACAAATTATCAGATACATTATTTTATACCTGCAGTCAAACTTTTAGGATGATTACTCCAAGATCTTTCTAACATTAATATATTTTGTAGCTCAGGTAGTGGTACTGTAAACTCAAACCCAGGTAGCACCTACCCCTTGAAAATTCTAGGGTGTTCCTCCCTTTTTTTCAGGAAAAAACACTGCTTTCAAACTAATTCTCTCTGTGTGTGTATATATACACATACAATTATTTATGTATAAAGACTCCTGTAAAAATACCCTTTATGCAGCCTGTAAAAGCACCCTACTATGTGATTTTTATTTGCAGACTAATGGAAACTTTTGAAAAACAGTCAAAGTTGTAAAGGCTGTTTTCTTTCAACAAAGCTGGCTGGCAGTATATTATGGGAACCTAACAGTTCTGAAAGATGGAAACATTGCTTATAAGCTCTGCCAAAAATACGGTATAGTAGGAGATAGAGATGATGATTTGAAGTTAGTATCTTAAGAGTTTTGATGCTTGTGAATAATATGAGTGTTTTGTGGCTGTCTTCCTGTTTCAATTTTTATAAGCTAATAAAACAGTCTTCACTACCTATAACACCTATTGGTGTTATACAAGCTTTTTTTTTTTCCAATTAGAAAATGTATTACTTTACTTTGTGAGGGACCGTACAAGGTAAAGGAGAACACCACATGAACAAACTACAATGACTTTACTGTGCAATCGCAACGTAAACAGAAGCAAAATGTTTCTATTTAGGGTAAGTTTATATGAGAGATGACCTTAGATGTTATTGCTGTCAAATGAAATAGCAAAGAAAAATAACTGGATTTTACTGCATGTTTTCTGTTTCCTTTTCCTAGTTGCAAAAGTACAGATTTATTTGAATCATTTTTGCAGAACACCGGCCTTTGTCCTTGTCTCATTCTGTCAGGTATCTGGGCTTTTTATAGCTTGCTTTATTTTTTTTTTTATTCTAATCTTTCTGCACGTTCTGCTCTGTCCTTTGTAAAATGTAATGGCATTCCAGTTTGCTGTTGATTATTACTTATCTAGAAAGCTATTTATTTCCTTTTGGCGCATTTTTAGCAAAAAACTATGTTCTTCTTCTGTTAGGCTATGGCATTGCTTACTGTGATTATTAAACATCAGAATACTTGATTTTCCCTTAATTTCAGAATGAAAAGTAAGACTTCAGTTACCAGAAATAAGTTACTTTTCCTTAAGAGAATCATATATATACATGCAGCCATTTCTCTGCATTAATTTTGGTTATGACTATGGAGTCTAATTTTTGTAAGGACTATTTTCCCAAATACATAAATAAATCAGACTGAATTAAGGCTTCCACTTTTCTGAGTTTCCTTTGGGCTTTTTTATTTTTGATGAGATAAATGCAAACAATTTCACATGTAATTATACTCATGTGAATCATTTTCTGGTGCTTATATGTTGAGAAGGCATTCATCATTTTGGTTATATTTTTAGGTACTCCTTATAACTTTTAAGATGACCATTACTGACCTTTTTTCAAGCGCATTTGCTGAAGGATTGCTGGGTTTTTTTCCTAGTTTTTTTTGGCATCAAATATTGGGGACTGTTTAACCAACCCACACAACGTGCACCTTGCTTGTACATATGGACATGAGGTTGTCCAACCTTTTTAAGGTGATAGAATGGATGATAGATCAGTTAGGAAGCCCCTTCATCCAAGAACGTAATTCACCACTGGCTAGCAGCATTGTTTTCTGGATCAGAATGGTCCCCTCTTCCTTTGTAGAGATGACTGGGGATGCTTGTGAGGTTCAATGTTGACAATTGCAGGAAGCCTTCCAAAGCTGGGCAGCTTCACCCGCACTCTGCCAGAAAACCCGTTCCCCCTCTGTCCCTGGGAGGCCGGGCAGATGATGGTGGATTATTGGAATTTCAGTTGCAGTGCTCTGCCTTAGCTCCTAGCTAAGCAAGCTCTGGAGTCTTTTGTGGGTAGATCACCAGTCTGAGTCCTGTCCTGTCCAGTTCAAAGCTGTTCACATCTACTGATGGGCCAGACCTGTGAGTCTATGGTGCGGGGACTCCCTCTTACTGTGCAGAGGTGCTGTATCAATCCCTCAGGGGTCTGATTTCCCCACGGGGACTTCTGCTGAGGGTAACACAGCAGTAGCCAAGATCTCTCCACTCCCTAAAAGGTGTGAAGGTTGCAGTGCTCTAAGTGCCACACACATGTATCGAGAGTAAGCAGGAAACATCACTAAACTACAGCTGTTATTTTTAAGCTTTGTGCAGTTGGTATTTCATGGTATTTTAGTCTGACCCATAGTTTGTGAATTTTGGGGCTAGTAATCTGAGAGCTGCAAACAGAAGAAATGCAGGAAGGATTTAAGAGAAAGGTGTAGTCTCTGAAGGAGACTGCCAGTAGCTGTTCTGGTGGGGAAGAAGTGAAGGAGAGAGAGAGGGATGGTTAAAGCTGGGGAGGGAAAAATCCGCCTACCTCTTTAGAGTGGACCTCAGAGTGGAAGGAGGCTGGCAGAGGAGAATCCCAGCAAACTACCTTGTGCCTGGCAGCTGAGGGTTGAGGAGAGCCAATTTCAAGACAAGCATCTGTTTTGCAGTTACAAGCAAGGCAGATGTTGCAGAGATGTGATGTTTTGTGTGGTCTCTCTAGCTGAGGTGGCTGTATATCTGAACTGGTTTGTTTTTTTTTTGTGTATGTGTGTGGCTTGATGTAATCAATAACAGTCAACTAATTCTCATTGCAGAGTTCTCCTGCTGATTTGTATGGTGGTACCATACCTATATTGGTTTTGTATTTAAAATAGAATGTAGCTAAGAAGCTTATTAAGGCTATAAAGTAACTTAATATGCACATATATGAGTTAAACAGGAAGAGAATCTGGCAATTAATATTGGCGTGATCCCATATCCAGTATAAATTTGAGGCTGGACAGAATTTAGTCCTTTGGTCTTTTCTCCCACACATGTCATCCCTGCCTATATGTGTGTCCAGAACCAACAAACATTCTTGCTTATCAGGAAGTATTCTTGTGAGATCCTTATGGTTTTACTTCTCTTGAAGGCTGTGAATGCCATTTTGTTTTACCATAGAATTTAATCAGTTAAAAAAAAAGTGAAAGAACTGGCAGACACTAAGAAATATGCCCTTCTGTTTAGGTAGGGTAAAAATGAGGAACAAAGCATTTTGTATGCCACAGAAAAGGTCTCTGTGTGGCTCCTATCTAAGTTTTTGTGGAAGAACATGATTTGAGCAGCCTTGAGGAGAGGTTGCAGGCAGGGATAGATTTAAACGCTTTTATGTCTCTGGGCACTGAACAAATCGGTGTTCTGTAATTAAGCCCTTGCCCTTTGGCTTAGCTTTTCATTGTAAGAGTGCCCGAGACATTCCTGACCCTTTCTAAGAGGAAGTGTTGCTCTGGGAGCTGGCAGGCATGCCCGCAGCCCTCTTCCTTCAGGAGCAGCAGGGAAAGAGGCTCCCAGAGGTACTGGGGTAGTACCAGAGAGGTGTCCTGGGGCAGTCACTTGAGCTGGGATACACCCTGCTTGGGGACTTCTCCTGCTAGAAAGGCAAGCTCTGGTTCAGAAGTAATCACAAAACTTCAGGACCTGAGATAAAACAGTGCCCGTGAAACAGGACCTACATCTATGTGTTTGTGGTACAGCAAGTTTAGTCTCTGATCTTGGGTAGCAGTAGTAGGATTTTAGCTCTTATTCTGGATGTGCTCTGTGGAAGAGTCATGGTTGATGGTCAGGCACATGGTAGAGTGGTTTTCATCCTCAGAACATGGCTGTGGTACAGGGCCCTTCGCATAAGCTCTTTGCCTACCTTCTGCCAGATGGCTCAGCAGTACTTTAGAAAGATAAAGTTCAGTGGTACCTGATGATGCCTGTATTACATATAATAATGAGTTTGGGATTTCTTAAAAAAGCTTTTTATCTCTGCTAACCACTTAAAGCTTTCCTCAAAGAGATTTTAATGAGCGCAGTTGCTGCAACCACATGCTGCTTATCTGAACTGAAAAAGTATATTGTGGGGTTTGTGGTTTCCTAAAATTTTAGGAAAATTTGAAGGCTACAGAGCTTGTCCGGCATCTGTTGTAATGAAACTTTTGTTACTTTCTAGGCATTGAATCAGGTCTGTTTTTTGTGGAATAGGAATAATACAATGACCAGTCCTTTGCAGTCATTAAACATCACCGTCTACTTTTCCAAACAATCAAAGAGCAAACGAAACCACCTACCTCAGTCATTCCCAAAGAACTAAACGAACCTGCATCCAGTAACTGAACAAAGTGGTGGATGTTAGATAATTTCAGCTTAGGTCTGAAGTGTTTTGTAAGCCTTCTGTGCAAGAGATGTACAGAAAAGCTAGGGTGTGCGTTCTGCGTATGTGAAAGTATGTATATCCATGGGACTTATTCAGTGCAACGCAGGACAGGGCCTCTAGGGCTCTCTGTTGCTGCATTTTTCTCTGGCAGGGTTTCCAACAGCTTACCGAGTAGGGCAGTACAAATGCGTGGGTGGTTTGGTTGGTTTTTTTGGTGTGTTGTTTTTTTTTTCCCCCCAAATGGTGTGCACACTACACACCCAGAGGCACAGGGAAAGGTGAAAACAGTGCTGACATTGAAAGGCACCTGCGTAATGCAACGGAATGGCTATAAACACTAACTTTTGTAAACACAAAGCTAGTCAACATTATGATAAACCCTACAAATAACATTAAGAGAACTAACTAGAATCTGCTTCAAAAGGAAAAATGTTCAAGGTTCAGGACTGAATTCAGTAAAAAATCATAGACAGTAAAAAGAAGAAAACTGGAGCACAGCCTTTTGGAGGGGAAAAAAAAAAGTGAAAGATAAGTGTTAACATACCAGTAAAGAATGTGTATCAACAGAGTTGTGATAACATCTTCCCCCCCCCCCATATATAAAGGAAACACTGCTGGGAGGAAAAATAATTCAGTTGTTTGGATAAAAGCGCGAAACAGAAATATATTAAAGCAAAATCAAATTGAATAAACATAGAGGAAAAGTGTGTTATATTTGCTGTAGGCGAAATCTGAAGTTCCTATCCTAATTTTTCATTATTCTGAAGAATGCACAGATATTGAAATGCTGCAAACTGAAAGGCAGCAATTGGTATCAGGTTCCAGGGGAGATGTTTGTAATCTACTCAAGCCACGGGTAGTTGTCACAAAACCTAATAAAAGAAGACATTTTAATACCATGTAATAAGCAAAGTCTGACCAGTAGCATGCAGATGTCATTGCAATTTTGCTTTTGAACATATCGAGGGCATTTTTTCCCCTGCATGGGTGCAGACTCTCTCTTTGGGAGACTTTGGCCCTCCCCATGCTGTCTAATCACTGCGGGAGTCAGTAGCCTTGATTAAGCTACAGCCCTTTTTATATGGCACAATGACTGATCAAGCATTTGCTGGGAGGGCCTCACTTGAATGTAGCAAGTGTTCTTCCCTTCATCTTGCATTCCCAAAAAAGTATTGGCCTAATGGGCAAACTGCATGACTCTTCTTTTTGCTGTTAGTGAAGAGGTGGTGGATTGAGTTGTGAGAGGTAAGTGCATGATAGAAATTTGGTTTGCTTCCATGTTTTAGTTCAAAATGGCTGAAATCTATTAAGAGATAAGACTTGTGTGTTTTGCTCTGTAGCAGTAGTAGCGCTTAATGTAAGGATTTGCTTCTTTTTAAAATCCTGATTTCTCTTAGCCACCTTCTCTACCAGCTCAGGAGACCTCAGGTATGAAGGTCTCATGGTGAGTGCACACCAGATGTCTGAGGGAGCAGGTGCTGGCAAGCACAAGCTGCAGGCAGGGATTGTGTCTTCCATGGGGCTTTACCCAGTGGGGAGCTGGAGCATGTTCCTTGGGTCCCTGGAGGTACCTGGCTGCCTTCCTGGCCATCAGGTAGCAGCTCAGGCTGACCTGCTCCAGCTCACCGCCAGCCTCCCAGACTGGGACAGAGAGGCTGTGGCCCTGGGCTGCAGATATGTGATGAACAGCCCGCAGGCAGAGGACCATGGCCGGGGCATGCCTTTCATCTGAGCCTTGCTGCCAGTGTGTGGTATTCGTCAAGACTGAAATCCAAATACATATTGTGGAGGTAAAGCCATTAGCCTAGCAGAAGTTCTCAGCAGTCTTTCTTAAAAGCACTATGTTTCCTCAATTTTCCTTTAAATCTAAACACTGAGGGAAAACACGGAAAGAGGCTTCTAAAGCTTACTTCTTTCAATGCTACAAAATGGAGCATTAAGCTTTTCAGGTCTTATAACTGCAACTATATATGAGTGGTACCTTTTTTCCCCCCAAGAAATGTATTTTCTGTGTTGCATAATGTTTCTCTCTAGGCCAGGGAGAGAAAAATGAGATTATTTTTTTTTTTTAGTATTTTTGATTCTAGTTCACAGTCTAACATGTTTGTGCTTGAAAGCCTCTGTTTTGACTCTTAGATGGGCTTCTGGTTCTGAAAATGAGCAGAAAAGATTATACCACTCACAAAAGGGAAAATTTTGGAGCTTGTCAGGGCTTTGTCTAGAATTGTCTGTCATTTAAAAAATCCAACTTTAAAACCATGTTATTTCCCTGGAAAAAAATTTCCATGATTGTAGCTGCAGAATTTTGTACAGATAGGAGATACTCCTTGCCAATGAGAGCCTTGTATTTTCCTGAAGGCTTGGCCAAGGAGCAAGGAGGTGTCTGTGGGTTATCTTTTGTGTCCCACAGATATGGCATCAGAAGAGATGAACACATTTCCAGCTTGAGTTTGGGATCTGTCAGTCTTCCTGAAGCTTTGAACGATGCGCTAGGTGATGAACAGTGTGATGCTATGGCAACCCTGCCCAGGTAGCCCTTTTTTTGCTGTGCCACCCTTGCTAAGGATGGATGGCAGAGAAGGGAAGGTTGCTCTCCTCTTATGTCCAGACACATCCCACCTGGCTTCAGGCATGCAGCTGAGTAACCCTCTGGCAGTTTAGATGAAGGAGTCAGTGAGTGGGACAAACCTTTCCAAGGGGTAATTCAGTTCACCAGACTTCACCTAGAGATGTCTCCCTTTCCTTGTTTGACCAAAAGGAAAACCCAGGGTAACTTTGCTCTCTGGCTTACATGGGTCAGCAACGTGCCTAAAGTAGGATGGAACCAATATGGGAGTTAGCTGGGACACCATAGTGGTGATGGGTGGCTGGGAAGAGTATGTGGAGAGGGAATCTGTTGGTCATCCCTGCCAGACAGGAGGCAGGTGATCTGAGCAGTGTTTGGTAGTGACAAGCGAGGTGATGGGCGCTGAAACGTCAGCCTTGCAGCTCTCAGGTGGTATTATGGCCATGTGCAGCTGGTTGAACGTGACAGTTCTTTTTGGTGTGGCCATGACATAGTGTGACTCTTTGCCAGAAGAAGCAAAAGGCTCATTCTCAGTCCAGTGCAAAATAGTGCTGCAGACTGAGGAACAGCGTGAAGCATGAGGCAGTGTCTAGCTCTTAGATGTCCCTATTCTTGTAAGGCAGCAGTTGCTGGGTGGCACTGAAGGTGAACCACAGAAAAACTGACAATCTGGAGACAGGGAATACAGAAATTTGTAAGGAGTTGTTACGTTATCCCCGGAGTATGCTGTTAGTACTGTTACCAGAGTTCCTGGTCTCTTCGCCATCTGGTTTTCAGTTACAAGTTTAAAGAAATTGTATGCTTTGGCTCAAACCTTCGCCTCCTCAGGCTGAGGATGTAGTATTTAAGAACCAGTTTATATGTTCAAATGGACCTGTGGCTTCACTGCTTTTCTGGATTTGGGTATCCAGAACAGGTTTTTCTCTAAGGCTTTTTCAATTGTGTTATTAAATACTACTATCTTAAGGTCCTGTCTGGTAAGCATCAGATTTTATTCAAGCCCGACAGAGTTACTTCATTTTGACCATGGAATAAATGCTATTTCTTTGGGAAGTACATGACAATTCAGCTGGGTTGGAATGAACCGAGGATGCTGCTTTTCCTTTTTGCACTGAATACCTTGATCATTCTCAATCAGCCTGTAGTTAAAGTGTGGTTATTATGTCCCCATGAAGATTTTTTTTTTCTAAAGTTGCTAATTACGTGCCTATCAGAATAATGGAAAGAGTAATTATCCTTATTGTGCTTAGTGACATTGAAACCTCTATTATTCTGTGATTGGTGCTGCATAATTACAGATAATTGCTGCAACTGTATTGTCTGTTCAAATATAGCTCTACAATAATTACCTTATTTTAATTAAATATATTTGGGATTTAAGTAGATCTCTCTTCATTTACTCTACTAAACAGAAACTTCGTTTAGGTATAAAAATGTTGTATGTTGCAAACTATCCGCTCATTCAACACCTCACCTATTGATTTCAGCTAACGTGATTTTACTTGTTCTGTTTGAAAATCACTCAAATCCAGTTAATTAAATATTAAAAAAAAAAAAAAAAAGCGTTACTGTGTCCCAAGGCTAGACTTCAGAGTGAAAATCCCCAAAACTTTTCTTGTTGCAAAGCTGTAAGATGCAGTTTTAAGACTTTCTGGAAAAAAACAAGTACGTTTTCCACGCCTAAGAAAAAAGCTTTAAGAACCTTGGCACTTTAATTTTTGAAAAATCATCTTTAACAGAAGACAGACATCTCTAAGAAGCCAGGTGCTTTGTTTCAGAAAGTAAAATTGGCCTGGATTCAGCATCCATTGGAGCTATGCTGTGTGCTTTATAACCTCAGGCTGCTGCTGCCCTGACTGCTAGGGAGGGTTTGTGTGCCTATGGACTTTCTTCATCCCCTCACGTGGGCTCACGGAGGGCTCCCTCGATCTGCTTTTCCATGCTTGGTCTGAGGAGGTGCTGGGACTGCTCACTTGTGGAGGGAACATCTGGGGCTAGTAGCCCCTCTCCTCATCATTGCATAGAAAGGCTGTTCACAGTCAAAATTTACTTGGTACTACAGCTAGGGCAAGCAGAAAAATGTATGCAGAGAATCTAAATGCAGCTGATGAGGTGTATGAAGGCCTCTGGTATCCTGAAAGACCCTTTCATTAAAGACCTGAGACTTTGCACTGGCTTTAAGTCAGCCTTAAGGAAATGCCGGTCCTTCCAGAGCTTTGGCAACGCCTTCTGCTGAACAGAGTTGTTCAGGTTGCTGCTGAGGAGCTAGGGTCAGTACGAACAATATTTGCTGGTACTAAGATTGCCTAGTGACCTAAAACAAAAATCGAGGCGTCTAAATCTTTTTCTGGGACATGGGTTTGAATCGCTACTGATTAGGACTGCTCAGTGTTTATCAGGTGGGCGGGCAAACCCAGTGTGGCTCCTTGCTCTGACTGACAGCTGAGCTACATAATACTTCAGGAGTTTCAAATTTGGCTCCTCAATATTTTGGCATTTACAAGCAACACAGGATTCAGGAGATGCAAGTTTTAGCAAAAAGAGAGCAGGATGTTACAGGGAAAAAATCAAAAGTGATAAATCTTCCACTTAAGTACTGATGTATGACCTTGTCTGATTTACTTTGGATTTACTGACAGCTTGAATGCTCTGCAAGTGAGTGGATTGTTCAGTCTCATTCTAGAGTGCATTAAAGCGATAGCAGTACTCGTACTCGGGCTGAATACTTTAGGTATAATGAGCAGACTTACACTGGGCAACAGAAAGTCTTCAGCTTCAAATAATTATGTAGTCCAACAACAGAGGAAAATTGAGTACAGTCATGGTATATAGAATGTACATCTACTAATCAAATATAAAACTTGTATTTTGGGTATTGAAGCCCTATATAGGGGTAACAACATTCATTACTTTCTAGTTGCACACATAGCAGTGCAAACATTTAATTAGTGTGTTTACCACCCAGGGCTATGTATGGGAGCTATGAAAATAATAAATAGGCAATCTGAGAATTAAAGACTTTCAAAATTTTTCATGTGAACAGAATTGTAATTCATCTAAGCAAAATACTTGGAAAATAGCTTCAGTGATATTATTTTAAGTAATTTCACATTAATTTGTACTACTGTTCAGGCTTAATTTAATTCAGGCCAATACAGATGGAAGGAGTATTTCAAAATGAGAAGATGAGTGCAATGATAATATTTTATTATTAAGGATTTTTTTTTTCTGTTTGGATTTAACTGGGGAAGAAGAGTGTCATAATTATGCTTTGTTCCTGGAGTTTGTTGTATTTTGTAAGTTAGTTACATTCAGTGGAATACTATTTTAATGTGAGCTTCCTTATTATGACTCCGATCCTGAAAAGATATAGGAGTGCTGAGCATTATGTGCATAATCATACAAATGTTTAGGCTAAACATTAATAACAGAAAGTTTCTGGGTTTTGATTTTTTTTTTTTTCATTTGAATATTCCAGACCCATTCTGCAAAGGTTTAATCAAAAATTTACCTTTGAGGAGCACTGAATTTGATGGCATTTGCAGACAGCTACTTTTAAAAAAAAAATCACACTAAGCTTTTCTTTTCACCTTTAAGCATTGAATCACCTGGGATGACCTGGTCTTACTTGCCTAAAAAGGATTGCCACAGAAAAGGACAATGTGATATTAATTTCAGAAAAAAGAAACAGGAAATCCCCATACCTGTAATTTCCTGTAATTTGTTTTAGGACACAGACTATTTCTGATGATGCCATCTTCATCATGAATAGAAATTTTTCTGCGGGTCAAGGTGAGAAAAGATTTTTTTCACAGGAGGGTTTCTCTTCAGATTTCGCACATTTGCTGAAGAATGACATCATAATGACACGTTCTTAGAATCCACTATTGACTTACGTCAATCATGAATAATTTGGAGGAAAGTGCCACTTTGTAATTGCTGAGAGTGAGAAAACCTGGACTGACTTCAAGATGGCACTGTTGGGAATTGCTCAGTCCTGGGCAATGTCTGTCAGGTGGCATCTTCCTGGGTTTTTCTTCTCCTGGTGGGGGCTCCTTCCCGTATTAATGAAATCAGTGGTCTAGTAACAGTGTCTGTGATGTTTTGTGACAAATTACTGGCTTGGGTTAGTGGGTTGTGCCTTCACAGTGGCAAATTACTGGTTGGTAACCAAGAAAGGGAAATACTGACAGTTTGCCTCAAGGTAGTGTGCTACTGAAAGTTGCCTTTCCCAGGAGGAGATTGTTGTAGCTGGAATCTGTTTATTGTTTGCAGAAATATCATATAACTTGGTTGTTTTGCCTTAGGTTTTTGCATCCAGGTTCCTCCTATTACAATTTCATCAACTATCATTCTGCTTTAATTTACGGTGACATCAGTGTTGCTGCAAGTGTTAACATACCTGTGTTTACACCAGAAAAATAAGTAATTATTCAGATTTCTGGTGAAATATAGTACTGTCAATCTTCTTTTTTTTACTGGTGCTATTTTGGATAAGACTATCCGTGTCTCATCTTGCAAATACTTTACTACTGCATTGCTATAGTGACATGGTTTTTCGTAAAAGTAAATGAAGTTAGGAGAGTATAAGCAGTCATAAAGTACACAGAATTGAGGCTCAAAAGTAATGGCTCCCTCCTGTTATGAAAAAGGAATTGTCGTCTGGAGAAACCAGCAAAAGATGAGTCCAATGACTGAATCATCAGATCACAGACTCATAGAATTGCCTGGCTCTGTCATCTTGATACCCTCTTCATAGTTACTGGGGCTGCTGTTACAACTCCCCAAAACTTTCCTTTCTCTGGTATGATTGAGCCCTGCTTACTCAGCTTCTCCTCACATGCCAAGTGCTCCAGTCCTGACCATCCTGGTGACCCTATGCTGATCTCCCTCCAGTTTTTCCATGTCTCTTTTGTACTGGGTACCCCAAAACTGAACGAAGCATCCAAATGCTGGACTGCATGTGTTGTCCCTGGTTCCATATATTAGAGTCAAGCTGGGCTGCATTTTAGTCAGATGGACTAAGTTGTGGGTTTAATGAGTTTGCTGTGCAAAACTGCATCTTTTCTGTGCATTTGTGGGGAGGATATAAGATTTTTCTTTATCAAGGGTATGACTATGAAAGCTTCACAGATACCTACATCAAAAAAAAAAAAAAGCAAAGAAAGAAAACCTTGAGATACTATGCTTCAGCAGTGGGATTCCCCCTGCCTTCTTTTTCCCAAACAATGACAGCGTTTTGATGTGATGAAAAACAATAATGGCAAATGGAAACGCATCAACTAGACTCAGGAGGACAGTAATCACTATGGCTTAAAAAGCTGCTAGCATTAAGCATACTCTTTAAGTCAGTAGGCAAGTCTCAGTGCTATTGCAAATGGAAAAATGAAGACTAGTGGCTTGTGATCATGATTCAAAGCTCACTGAAGCCAAGGGAAGCCTTTCCTGCTCCATCAAAGGGATTTTGATTAACTTCTACAACCTAGTCTGAGGTGGCATTTCTCACCTACTCAAAATAGATATGAGGTTCCTTAAATCTCTTTAGAGAACTAGGTTGTTTTCATTAATTTCTTTGAAAATAGACTGTGTTCAGTGCCACTCAACATGTTCATTTACCTTATAATGGTGCAATCTTCCGCTGGACTGCCCACCAAAAGATGCTTTAAACCAGGAGCAACATTCAAATATCTGAAAGTATTCCTTAAAGTAATAGTCGTGCTTCTTAAGATTTTTTTGGTTTTGTTTGTTTGAAGTTTTTTCTTTAACTTTTGTTGTTCACCTTTAAAATCAGTTTTGGATATACTTTTTTTAATCACGCCTATAGTCAGCCCCTTGTTGGCTGAAGATTATTTTTTGTCTTTCAAAGCTGAACTAACAAGACTCTTAAATTCATAGTTAGGCTTTTCAAATAACAGCAAGAACTAAAATAATGTAGGATTCAGTACTTTGGCAACCTATGACCAACTGTGGAAAAAAACCCCAAACCAAACCAAAAACCCAACCAAAACTAGAACAAAACACTCCCCTCTGCCCCCCTAAACTAAGAAAACCCCCTCAAAACAAAAACTGAAATCCCCTTAAGTGCCAAGAGCTAATACAATGGCAGAGGGATGAGAACAAGAACATAATGGTTCTGCTGAAATATCTCATAGAAATGAGATTTTTCTGTCCACTGAGTTAAGTAGCACAGTTCTTTACTAACCTAAACCTCACCTGATTCAATAGGTGTTTTTCAGGCCAAGGGTATTTTTGTACTGCAGGCTACAATGTAGTGCAGAGATCTTAGCAATAAAAGCACTAGTTCTGGTACAAGTAGCTTTATCCAAGTACCAAACTAATGATGGGGTAATTTGCTTTGCTTCTTGGCATGTGCTGAGGAAGTTTAATTGGAAATGCAAGAAATCTATGATGTAATTTTTGGATGGGTCATTTCCCTTGAGGGCTTTTTACTGGATTCTGCAAGACCTCGCCTTGTGAGTGCCTGTATATGGCTGATAATGCTTATATAGATATGATTGTGTTTGAAAGAAAAGGCTATTTTCAGGAAGAAATTGAGGTTCAAAACCCCCCCAAAGACTTGTCAGCCTGAAGTGGTTCTTATGGTTGTGTCTGATCTCAGACAGGAGGTTGGTTATAACTGAAGAACATATATCCCAAATAGATATTAAGTGTTTTTCCTAATGTACAGATTGTACAATATGAGTTTGGTACCTGGAGATATGTTACATGGAAAGATGTACAGTGAAACACAAAAAGAAGATGCAGAAGTGGTTTTACCCTTAAGTCAAGAAGTTTTTGATCAAATCCGTTATGTGCAGGAGAGGACATGAGGTCTAATCAATGCTTGCATCTCTGAGAAAGTGAGATGTGCCTTTTTTAGCTATGGGAGAGGCACAGTTTTCTTAATAGGTTTTGGGGTGGGAGGAAATGAGGAGCTTTCAGGAAGAATGATGAAATTCGGGCAGTTAATCTGGAGACTTTAAACAGTGTTCCACCAACAAACAGATTTCGCTGATGCGTGCAACCATAGACAGCAGGTAGGCTGAAACTAGAGCAAGTGTGGCTTTTTCTTTTAGTTTTTTTTACCTGTCACTTATAGTCTATGACTATAGTTTCTTATTTTTTTTTTTTATACAGAGGAATCTAATATTAATATTTGGTTTTTACTTTAATCCAACTAGAGTTAAGGCCCACTTCAGGATAGTTTGGCCATAAGACTCGTTGAAGGCTGCGGTGTATTTGTAACCTGGGGCATGGAGAAATTATAAAAATTACTTGAGTCCACAGGGTAACAGTCCGTGCTTTTATAGAAGCTGTATGGACTGAGGAGTGAATGAGATGACTGGTTAAAGGCTGGTAACGCTGGAAGGAAGAAGTGTCTTTGAGTGACTGGTCGCAGCTCCTTCATTTTTAGGAAGATGGGGGAGAGGGAATGATTCTGCCTGGCCTATGAGGTTTGCAAGGAAGTTCGTCACAATTGTATTTTTCTGGATATGAGAAGAATAGTATCTCCAGGTTTGAGGTTATGAAGCTTCACACTGTTAGTATGCTAGCAGCCACATCCAATCTCCAAAGCCTTAACCCTATGAAGTGAAAATGATAAATTCTAAGGGAAAAAGGTTGAACTATGAAACAAACATGCTTTAGACATAAATCTGTTAGGCATATTATGTTCAGAAATATCCTTGTGGCCTTTATAAACATTGATGTACCAAAGCAGCCTTCTTGATTGCATGGAAAGGAAACCTAAGTAAAGATCTGTGTACTAACTGTATTGTTACCACCCTCTGCAAGCGTAAGAGCGGGTCTTGACACCACTGAAGCATATTCTGCTGGGTGAAACTCTTGTTTGTAGGGAGAGCATTGCCTGGGAGTTTATAGAAAGTGAAAAATAGCTTTGAGGAACAAAAAAAATCCTTTAAATGTAGTTAGAAAAATGGATTCATTTGATATTAGAATGATACATTTAAGTAATTTATTCTATTTATTTCAGCTTAGCTTCTTTCTAGTTAGAAAAGCATAGTATGTTCAAACAGAAACTCTGTTAGTAGTAAGCTTACTTAAACTGTTTTTATCAAACTCTTCCCTTTTCCCCTTTAATTAGCATGATCTGCAGGTTTCAGCAACCCAACTGTGTGGATTATAGGATCGAGTAACTTTTCAGGCAGCTCTGCTGTTGTCTTTGACTACCCTTAGGGTCTAACATATGGTTCGTTAGGATTAAAGTCAGATATTTGTTTAAGAAATCTTTCAATGGGTTTCAGAAAGAGAAAGTTAACATGGGGAAAAGTTAAAATGATTGCCTGTAGATTAGACATATCTGGGAAAGGAATATTGTGTTGTGTGAAATGTTGCTAAAACTTTTGAAAATGGTCTGACCTTGGTTATGGTGGTGTGTGTAAATACATTCCCCTGACTCACTCAAGGTGAAAAGCTACGATTCTTTTAATGAAGCAAATCCTTCCCGTGCTTGCAATTAGTGTTTATTCACTTAAATTAGTGTTTGTCCACTTCAAAATCACACAATGTGGTATTATTCTATTAGCAGTAAAATAGCGACTCTAGGCTGTTGAACTCAAGTGGGTAGTATGGTGAGCATTGCTTTTTGGGGTTATTACTCTTTTTTTCTCATGACAAGAGCCAAGAAGGCAGCTAGGGGACAGATTTTAGGTAATGGGATGGCATGGTCAGTTGTTTAAATGGGTGCTGTGAATAAAAGTTTGTGAAGGAACAAGAATCTGATGTTAAATTATTACTATAGTGTCAAGCAGTATCCAAAGCTCTAGCTACAACAAACCAATATTTGCAGGGTTTAAAGTACAGTTTGTGGCTTCCATCAAAAAGATCTTCTTTCCCTCAACACAATTGGATCACCAGCTTATCCTTCCCTCCAGTTAATTCTCTCATTGCTTCTGAGCAACCTTATCCATTGTACATTTTTCTACTGGAAAAGGTATTAGAGAAATCCAGCTTTGTATTTCTTTCTGTTTCCAGATAATGTCCTCCTTTCTCACAGATAGTTCCATATCTGATTTCTTCCTAGCTCTCATGATTAGGCTTCCTAGTGAGTCTTAAAAGCTGCTGTGGGCCAATGGCTTGGATCCACCATATTGCTCTTCCTTTCATAACATTGGTGTACCAGTGGCTCACTGGAAAGGGCTAGCAAGCTTCCCTGTGCCCATAGAATCATATAATGGTTTGGGTTGGAAGGGACCCCTAGAGGTCATCTAGTCCAACCCCCCTGCAGTGAGCGGGGACATCTTCAATGAGATCAGGTTGCTCAGAGCTCCGTCCAATCTGACCTTGAATGTGTCCAGGGATGGGGCATCTACCACCTTTCTGGGCAACCTGCTCCAGTGTTTCACCACCCTCATTGTAAAACATTTCTTACTTATATCTAGTCTAAATCTACCCCCTTTTAGTTTAAAGCCATTAGCCCTTGTCCTATTGCAACAGGCCCTGCTAAAAAGTTTGTCCCCATCTTTTTTGTAAGTCCCCTTTAAGTACTGAAAGGCTGCTTTAAGGTCTCCTTGCAGCCTTCTCTTCTCCAGGCTGAACAACCCCAACTCTCTCAGCCTTTCCTCGTTGGAGAAGTGTTCTATCCCTCTGATATTTTTTGTGGCCCTCCTCTGGACCTACTCCAACAGTTCCATGTCCTCCTTGTGCTGAGGGCTCCAGAGATGGATGCAGTACTCCAGGTGGGGTCTCACCAGAGCAGAGTAGAGGGGCAGAATCACCTCCCTTGATGCTGGCCACACTTTTTTTGGTGCAGCCCAGGGTGTACAGTTGGCCTTCTGGGTTGCGAGCACACATTATTGGCTTGTGTCTGGTTTTTCATCCATCAGTACCCCCAAGTCCTTTTCCATAGGGCTGCTTGCAACACCTTTATCCCCCAGCCTGTATTGATACTGGGAGTTGCTCCAACCCGGGTGCAGGACTCTATACTTGTCCTTGTTGAACCTCACTAGGTTCACATGGGCCCACTTTTCAAGCTTGTCCATCCCTCAGGTGTGTCAACTGCACTGCTCAGCTTGGTGTCATCTGCAGACTTGCTGAGAATTTCACTTGATCCCACTGTTTATGTCATTGATGAAGATATTTAATAGCACTGGTTGCAATACGGACCCCTGAGGGACACCACTTATCACCTATCTCCGTCTGGACACTGAGCTGTTGACTGCTACCATCTGGATGCAACCATCCAACCAATTCCTTATCCACCAAACAGTCCACCTATATCAAATCCATATCTCTCCGATTTAGAGAGAAGGATGTTGTGGGGGACCGTGTCAAAGGGCTTACAGAGTTCCAGATAGATGACATTCATAGCTCTTCCCTTGTCCACTGATGTAGTCACTCTATCATAGAAGGCCACTAGGCTGGTCAGTCAGAACTTGGCATGGGTAATTACGAACTGCCTGTGTTGTGGCTGGGCAGTACATTAAGGTTTGGGTATAGGGAAGGCAGAAAGTGTTCTCGAATCTGGCCCTGGATCCAGTGAAGCTGTTGCTAAAGTATTTTTGAAATGCAAGGTGTATGGTTTGGGGACAGTGAAACTATTTGCCATTCACATTGCTTTTTATTTTTCACTACTGTTTGCTGTTCTTCTCCTGCATTGATTTCACACTACCCACTTGTCTGCAGACAACAGCAGAACAGAGTGCTTTCGTGAGGGTCTTCTATGATGCCTTCCAAGACATTGCGAAGACATAGATGCTACAAAATTGTTTAATTTCATGCCCCAGAAGATTTGAGGATTGAGCAGTAGACATATAATTACAATAGTTAATCATAGTGGGATTTTTTTAGAGTTTCTATTAGGTTGAAGAGCGACAATCAATTCCAGTCTTTCCACTCCCTATCCAGGATCTCAAAGTTTCACTAAAAAATGACATAAATATTTTGATGACTATAGAAGTATGATGAAGAAACGCAATAAACAGATAATGCAGAAATACAGTCAACTCAATTTCTTCAAACATTCTTTTACTGTGGTTTGCACTGCCCATTTAGGTGATAATGGTTATGACTACAAGGTACTTTGTGGTGCTAATACTAGCAATCTCATGATTAAATTCACGTCAACATTAGGTAAACTGAAAATGAGGGAAAGTGAAGAGCGTATGCAGAAACAATGAAAGGAAGCTTGGTTTCAAGTGTTGGTGGACACCCCTCCCCCCATTATTCTCAAATAGGTACAATATGAAAACGCAGAATTTCTTATGACAGAAATGTCAGAAAATATTCTTAGAAGTATAACTCCAGATTACAGAGAATGAGATTTGGTCATTAAGCAAGGCATTTTGAAAACTTTATCCTTAGAAAAATGCTAAAATTGCTGGGAGTATGAGCATAGAGACCAACTGGGAGGAAACAAAGACAACGATGCGAAATCCCATAGTGGAATGTAAGTAGAGCTGTCAGTAGAGGAATTGAGAAATAAAGAAATAGAGCTGACCTGAATTTTTTTTTTCTGGAAAGATTTCTCAAATGAAAAATGCAGTACTCCAAACCGAGATATTTAGTGGGACAAATCTTGGAGATCTCTTAACTCATATTTTCAATTTTAGTTACCGGAATTAAAAATGGAAGTTTTCACTTTATTTGATCCAAATTGGACTATGTAGTTTAGCTGAATGTTTTTGTAAGTAGAATAAAGCTATCAGTTGCACTTTTCTTCAACATCCTGATCCCTTCTGGTGGCTGGGTTCCCTGATGGGCTGTGCCTTCTGTCATGATGCTTATGACAAGGTAATTGTGGGTTTCACATGGCTGTGTACACCATGTGGATGGAGAAAACTACTTCAGTGCTCTGGTGAAAAGGATTTCCTATCCCAGGCAAAGGGCTGGAGTGAAAAAAGAATGGTTTCACAAGGAGCAGACTGAAAAGAACTGTCACTGATCTGCACCCAACCCTGGCTTCATGAACTAAAAGGCATCAACTTAATTTTGTGAATGTTAGAGATTTTGTTCTCTTGCAGAATGAAACTTTAGCAACTTCATGCTGCTGTTCTTTAGATTTTCTCATGCCTTAAACTTGTAAAATTTTCTTTCTGATTTGAAACAGCATGCACCTTTGAAATGCTGTGACTACATTCAGCTCCTTAAAGAACAAACCCCGTGACAATAAATGCAGAAATATGGGTGATCAACAGCACAGAAACGTGTCACGACCTGTTTGTTGAGCTGAAAGCAAGACTCAGTCTATTTGTGCTTCTCTGGCATTCACAGATCATGAGTACCTGGGCAAATGCAAAATTGTCTATTATTCACAGAGCCTGTCTATTGCAGCTTCTTGTATGAGATTTGCTAGAGCAAGAAATAAAACTTGATTTTTAATGAAATAATTATAAAGAATTAAAACAGAGTGCTGTGAAGTGAAGTCATCTAAGCAGAAGTCAGGAACAACCTCCTGTGATGGAGATGATGTGCCCCAGGACTTTAAGAGGAAATTTCATGTGACACGTAATCAGTTACATAAGTGTTCATAAAACTCTCCATGGAAGACTTACTAGTGCAAAATGTAATTGCAATTTGGTGATATGGAATTTACAATGAACAAATAAGTAACCCCCCTGAATAAATTATTTTCAGCAATTATCTCTACTTGTCAAAAACACTTCAAAAGAACCTTTGAAGGATGCTGTATTCTGAGTGGAGAATTTTACTTTCATCTGACAAAAAGTTGGAAAATGGATTTCTTTGTGTTTCTAAATGGAAAAAAAATTACAATTATTCACAACAGGTTTTCATAGGTCTCTGAAATTACTACTTTATGATAGTAAGGCATTGCTGACAACAAATTTAGTAATGTGAATCCATTAATCCAATTAGGGGGAAAATGTACTTTTTTTTCTTCAACAGAAAAAAAGAATATAAGTGGGTTCAGTATTTGCATGCAGGTTGTTATGTATAAATATACATAAATGTGTCACAAAAGAAGGAAATCACTGCTTTTTCTACCTCACACTTATTATACAGCTATACTTTTATTTCTGTGTTTCCCCGCTCCTCCCCCCCCAAAAGATCTATTTACCTTTGGTGGTCATGTAGTAAACTAATAAGCTGAGAGGCATTATAAAAATGGTATACATTAATAGACCTATACTGATCTCAAAAGCATAATGCAGAGGAGGGCTGCATAAGATTAGGCTGTGGTTTTTCAGTTATTATTTTGCACATGTCCGTCAGGGAAGATGTTCTATTGTTTAGAAGTAAGGGTTTAAAACAAAGCAGGCAGAAATGCTATTCTGAAAATGTTGTACATCTTTCACTTGCGATGTTGTTCCTTGCTGGTAGTGTGCCAGAAAGCCAATATTTTTAATGAGTCTGCTGGACCTTTTAGAGTTCATGTTTTCATTCTCCCAGGGTAGTTGTAAATTTTCTTAAAAACAGAAATATAGTGGTTTTTTGGAGCTCACAAAGACTGATACAGTCATTCAAAAGCAACAAAAGATCTAACACTGAGATTTTAACTTTCAAATTTCAGGGCTTTTAGGTTTATTTCTAGAACTAATACTGTAAACAGAAGTTGGGCTAGTCAGGTTGTTTGGGTATAGAGCCCTTACCTGAAGTTCTTATTACTTTAATTATGAAAAGTTTTTATGGGGTTTACAGACTTATATTATCAATTGCTGCCAGCATTTTCAGATGACAACTGCAATAATGGATTGTGTTATAACTGATGATGTTAGAAATTCCACTTATTCACAATTCTGGCAGAGATCATTGGTCTAGTTGTAGGCTGAATGAAGGCTACGTTTTCATCTGGCATAAACTTGTACGTTTGGATTGCTGCTTTTGAACACATAGCTTAATTACTTTCAGGGTTGTTTCCAAAAGGGGCATCTAGGTATCCCTGATTCTGTTCTGGCAGGAGCTGCTAGTTCTAGCACTGAGGTTATGGTTTCAGAGGTATGGGTAGGTTGGGGCTTAGACAGGCCACTGGAAAACTGTTACTGCACTATGATGTACTGTAGGCTGTGGTATCAAGGGGTTCCTGAGCTAGGGTTGGGGCTGTTGCTGGTGGATAAACATAACTGTGTGACTGGTGGGGAGGTTGGACTTGTGATGCAGCATTGGAGACTGGCCGGATACTATAAAATGATTAATAAGGTCACAGTGGGTTGGTTACTGCTGGGCTTAGCAGGGGTTGATGATGACCTAGGTTTGTGGTCTGTAGCTGCCACACCGCTTTGTGTGGTTCTGTGTAGGGAAAAAATGGAAGAGGATTTGTTTCTCAAATAAATGAACGAAATAGATATGAGCTTCCTTTCTTCAGAGTATGTCAAGGATACTGATACGTTACAGAGTTTTCAGGCTCACCTCTGAGCTCCTAACTGGACCTTCAGCCTATAAACCTGCTTGATTAACTAAACCTTCATGAAGGGAGGGATTGACCCATGAGGTAACTGTTCTTTTCTTGTACTTGTCTAGTTGTTGTCCCCTGGAGGTGGTATTAGCATCTCAAAGTGTTTGGGAGGGCCTCACCTTGGTTTCTTTTGTCTCCTTTGCTTTAGTTTTAGACTGCTGTGCTTTCCTGCTTGCCATGGGTATTGTTCCAGAGCAGGTTGTGTAAGGAGAGAACCGCTACTGTGTTGCGTTGTGAAATTTCCATTTTTAACAATGGCTGGATAGCAAAGCACATGTTTTATATTAGAGGATTTATAGCATCTTTATATTTCATGGTTAAATACTCCACTTTTCTTGGTGTGAAACTTATGAAGCAGGAATGATATAGGAAATCTGTCTAGTATCACTTATTTTTGTATACTTAAATTTATTACTCTGCATATGGACCTCTTAGTAGGCTGATCCATGACCAAAGATTGCCTTTCGATTGAGGTTTTTATGAACAAGGCTGCTTGCCTCCCTACATCTCAGTGTGCTAATAAGGTACACTCTTAACAACATTCATTTTTATGAACATCTGGAATTCTTTGTGGTTGGAATTCATTCTGTTGTGATTCACCTTTTCACTATTACTTATCTGATCAGGATAGTGGAACAGTAAGAATACCAACATCAACAAATATTTGGACCAAGAAACTACCAGGACCCCTGTAATGGGAAAATTCACATCAGAAGGCCTTGGAAGTTTCAGATCAGAGTGTCTTTAGACTCTGATGCCAATTTGAGAATAAAGAAGCCAAATCCTGCTCTTGACCCTACAGCTGAACTGTTGGATGAGTTTTGAGTAGTCTTGCTGTCTTCCTGCCTGTTGGTTGCTGTGTCTATTTGGAGTATAACCTTGGGGGGGCAGGGGTTATCAGGAATTTGTAAGGCAGGTTACTGAGCATGGCGGATTGAGAATCTCAGCTGAAGACTCCAGGCTGTGGATTTGTGTTAGGATTTGATCCAAATTAACAGATTGTTGTTGCTGATCACTAACATCTTATTTTCCTCTTTTCTCCTCGCTCCAGACTACGCCATGTGTCACTTACCTTTTGCCAGCTTTGGCTGTTATCTAATTGTGTGTTTAGAACTTGCTAAATCAGCAAAAAAGTAATCTGGGTGAGGAGAAAAAAAGGAGGAGAATATTTTTAATGCCAGCACGACAGTGGTCTGGGAAGGCTTGTCTGAGTGATCAGGGAAGACTGAGAAAAAGGAATAGAGCAAGAAGGAAAGAAGAGCAGGGCTGTTAAGAATAAAACTTGCTTTCAGCAGCAAACTCTTAGTTCAGCTCTACTATAATGAGAAATTGTGTAATAAGGATGGTGCATTCATGTGATGTTTATCTCCAATTTTGGTTGTGCTATGCGAATAGCATGGTCACGCAGGTCACTACAGCATTAACAATGCAAGGTAGCGGGCTAGACCCTGCTATTGACTCATGAGGCATTAGTGTGAATGTATTTCAGCATTTGATATTTGTAATTGGTAAAGTAGCAATGTAGCTCGCTATTTTCCATATCCCTCTTTTGTCACTTTGATCTGGAAAAATGCAAAGCGACAAGGGAGATTGTTAAGAAAACTTATATTCCAACTATTTCTACTTCAATGACTCTGTTGTAATTTTTTTTGTGCAGATTGCTGGATGAAAAAGAGGAAGAAGGGAACACAGATTTCTCAACAGTCTTATTAATATTTTCAAGCTATTTGAGTTTTTATTGGAGTCTGCAAATACAGGCAGGAACAATAGAACTTTTGAAAATATCCAAACTTGGAGGTTAGTGATTATTATCTACGCACCAACTCACATAATTCTGCATGAGTCAGAGAGCGCCATATGGACATTTTTCCCTTAACTAAAAAGTAAATCCAGTTTCTGGGAACAGATGCTCCTTTGATAAGGCTCTGCCAATAGAGAGTGGCAGTTCGGCAGTGTTGTGGGCTAACAGTGTATTCAAAGTGAAAATGAGGAAACCCAACATGGCATCAAGGATCAGATTGATGTTTACTGAGAGATCAAAGTAGGGAAAACCAAAACTGCTTTGAAACCTTGTGTAGACCTCGTGCAAATAAAAGGTGTGATTATGTGGCACGATTAAATCATGTGATGATACATCTGGGCAAGTGCTAAACAAGCGAAGCAAGGTGCGGTTAGTGGGGTAGCTGTGCCTGCAGAAGAAGGTAGCGGGTAATAGGACTGCATGCTTTTGATATCTGAGCAAATCCATTTAGCAAATCAGGAGAATAGTAGTGTGCTAAAAGTGGCAAGGTTGGAGGATTTTTAAAAAAATACCCAGGTAATCTTTTGTCTTCTAAAGTTTCCTGCAAATCTTTGAGACTCTTGCTTATAACAAGGGTAGGAATGGAAAGTCGTTGGAAGAAGTAGAGAGAGGTGAAGGAAAAGTGTCCCAGAGAGGGGTAAAGAGCCAGTACTTTATAATAGAGCCTCCAGGTGTCATCACAAAGACAGATGAAACTTTGTCTTTGGGCTGAAGTTTGACAAG
Organism: Gorsachius magnificus; assembly: GCA_034008185.1. Classification (NCBI taxonomy): domain Eukaryota; kingdom Metazoa; phylum Chordata; class Aves; order Pelecaniformes; family Ardeidae; genus Gorsachius; species Gorsachius magnificus. Next base: position 7,305,531 of record CM067083.1, on the reverse strand, counting down.
TAAATTGGTCAGCGCACGTGCCGCTGGAAACGCTAATACTGTGCGCTAAGAGCAACTGTATATTTTCAGTGTCAACAATGGTCTTTATTGCTTGTAAACGGAATGAGGGAAGTCAGAGGGCAAAATCTCTGCTAGAGAGCCACGGTGCTAGCAGGTGGGAGATGAGCTGAATGCAGAACAGCAGCAGCCTGCGCTGCCAGCACTCTCCCAGAAATGCATGTAGCACAGTGCTGGCCAGGCAGTCTTTACAGTCTTATAAAAACTTCTGAGTTTCTCCTGTGAATCAACACACTTTTTGTTTTGTCTTGTCACTGTGCGAAAGGCAGATGTTGAAGCACCTCATTTTCTATGTTCTTCCCGTGTGCAGCACAAGGTAAACCTGCGTGCTTAATGTGACAGCTGCCACCTCTGCTTCTTCCATCTTGCTGTTTTACCACTGATACAATTGCATTATAACTCAGTCATCAGTATGGGGCAGGACAGGTAGAGCTGCTCACGAGCTTGCCTGTGTATTTATTTCTTGTTGAAAGATGCTCACTTGACAAAACAAAAACTTTATGGGAGAGCTCTAGTTTCCGAAGTTCTCCAGTTTGAAAACGTTGTAGTTTTAAATTTAATCAAGAGTTTTGCTGTTAGAAATATTTGTTAAATTGCACTGAAAAGGCTTTACAAAATTTAGCCTGCTCTGTTTTGCTCTGCATATGCATGTATGTGATAAAACAAATGTGGGGTTTTGTGTTCTTCGTCGTATGTCTGGGCAGGAAAGCTTTGCCACGTTGATCCTCTCATATGCCACGCTCTGACACTTAGAATCAAATGGGCTAGGGGACATAAAAACAGCTGAGGTACAGACAGGAGTCACGATGTCCAAACGCACTATATAGCAAAGCTAAGCTAGTGTGAGGGCAGGCAGAGATAAGCAAAATCTTAAATGCACGAGGAGCCACGGGCCCCAGCGAGGAACAGTATTTGCATTCCTGCAACCCCACTTGCTATGGCACCAGCAGCTGCCTGTTACCTGGGAAATAGGCATTAGATCAGTATTTAGCCCATGAAGTTTCTGATAAATTAAGTGCCTTCTAATCTGTTTTTATTGTTTATGCCAATCTATTTGGCGTAGAATACATATTCTTCAAACAATTTGCAGGAGTTTATTTTGGGGAAGATTGGTAGGCTGAGTAAATCTTCTTTGATGTTTTCCCAAGGAAGGTGCTGCCGGCGTCTTGACTGTTTCTAGCTTAAACTTCACATAACCACAGGGCTCCTTCTGCGAGATAGTAGCTATCTTTTGCTGAGTCTTTTTGGTAATGCTTGTACATACGTAGAAGTTGGTACTGCCTGCTCCAGCATCAAAGGCAAAAGCTGGTATCTCTGTGATGAGGTACTTACTAATATGATACATATCTCTGACAATAGGTAGGCATAATGACAACATCTAAAGATAAGAAATGACAGCACACTGATCTGTTCCTGCACAGAAAATGGAGAGAACATGGGATAACTGTACACTAGTCTATTCTCACTTAAAAAGCCCTAAACCCACATTTGTACTATCGTTTATTTAAATGAGGGGCTCTTACAAAACAAGCAAGGTGGAAAGGCAAAGCCCAGGTTAAAGAAGCTGTTAAAATGTAATAATTTCTAAAACTACATCTTATTAATGCTTAGAGACCTTTGCGGTTTGGTAACCTCAGCAGGCTCACAGTACAGGCACTCAGCCTGGAAACAGAACGTTGTCTTTGATTTGGAGAGGAAATTTTATTTTGCAGTTGCAGTGAAGGACAGAAATACATTTTTTTTAAATTTCTGCCTGAGTCAGTTCTATTTACTCTTGAATGAGTGCAGGTGGAATGAGTAGATGGAGCCAAAGAAAGACCAAACCACTGCTGGTCCTAATCCTTTTGAGAACTTATTTCTGAATTTAGAACCGTTATTAGCAAAATTGTATTATTTATTACAAAAGTTTGTTTTACTATGCCTACCCACAGATATATGCAAATGTTACGTGTGTCACTTTTGTTGTGGTATTTCCTGATTTATTTCAGTCGAAGTGGCCAATATGTACAGAAAAATATTTCTGAAAATTTAATCCATTTTTTAATGTAATAATCCATGAAAAGATCATGATCTAATCAAATATATTTCTAATTAGCATTAACTGTGATTTTTTTTTTATAACTAAATTTATTTTTCTGGCCTAACATTTTAGAGTTTGCTCTAAACATAATCTAATATCTTTAGCAAAACTTCAACATTTTTTCATGATTGGTTAAAATAAATCACATTACAACGTGTCTCTTAAAGTGCATAAGTGTGGAAATATTTCTAGCTTTGACAATTTACAAATACTAAGGCTATGCTAATCCTTTTGCTGTTAAATTGTGTTCACCATGCTACTTAAAAATAAGAATATTCAGAACAAATAAATCCTGAAGTGACAGAAGCATGAGTGATTTAAATTTTCATTTGTTACATTAAAAGTTAACAGACCTTAGTTTAATCAAGACTAGCACATATTTAGTTTTCTTTAGATCATGTAGTAAAAAAAGAGCATGTTTAAATTGCCATTAATGGGCTCTCTACCTTCTCCATTAATAAACACTTATCTGCCCTTGGACTCCGACACACCTTGAGTCACAGATTGCCTTGTAAAAGAAGCTACAGTAGAGAAAACTGAACTAGAGAAAGATGTGCTTTTACTGCAAGTGAAGAAGATCCGTTTGACACAGAAGCCTTCCTTGCATCGCATTGTTTTTGAGAACGCTCCTTATTGCTCATTTCCATGGCTTGGGTATATTGGCCGTAAATGTTTGCTTTTTTTTGACTGAGAACGTATTTTTTAACCCTTAGGAAGAAGTGACTGTAGCAAATTGATTTCCCTAGAGGAGCAATGGTTGGCATTCCAGGAGGGTGCTGGGGAAAAGTGCCCTGTTCCAGTAGAGAGACCCTCTGGCAGGGACCGCCGGTAGGTGTTTTGGAGCTTAGAACCGATAACTGTTGTAATGTCCACCTTCCCAATCGCATCATATGTTCAGGTTAGCATTAGTTATTCCAGTTCCTACCTCTAACGGCTCTAAAAATTGCAGCCATTGACTACGTTCTGCTCCTGAAGGGCTCCTTGTGTGCCGTTGAACGACTCCGTAGGTGAGAAGCAGGTTGCTTCAATTCGGTGACGCAGTCAGCAGCTGGTTGTGCTGGGTGTGGAGTACCTGTGGCTCCCCTGACCCTGCTGGGAAGAGGAGCTCCTGGCAGGGTTTGGCTCTTTCTCTTTAAAAAGACCAACCCAGAGATGAGAACTGAGGGTAATTTATAAATGCTGGCTGTTGATACTGCACCGGCATTCCTTGTCCACTTCATCCTTGCAGGAGGAAGACTCTCTTACTGATTAAAAAATTGCCCTCCCCACCTTTCTTTTTTCCCCCAGTCTCCTTAAAGATTTTTTTTTTTCTAATTTAGATAGTTGGCATGTTTATTCTTAAGAGTCTTACATTCTCAAAATTCTTGAAGGATGATTTCTGGGAAAAATAGCTCCAGCTGCCGATCTCTGACTCAGCTGCTTTGGTAGTGTTGTGGTCTGAAGAGAACAAAGAATTGATTGTTCTCTGCGGTGCACACATAAGTTACCAAGAGCTGAGCATCTCTCAGCACACAGCATCCTTTATCCTACCTGTGCTCTTTGACCTCGATTATTCATTTTCACTTCTGGAATAGCTTTCATTTCCAGGTGTAAGAGCAAAGCAGCTAGGCAATGCAGGACATCCGTGTGATCCATCCGCATAACACCAAGATGAACTTGAGTAATTGATATATACTACTGCCAACTTGATGCATGGTTCCATACTCACAGGTGTGTAATCAGATTGGTTTCCATCTAATTTTGGCAAATGGGACAATTACCACATAGAGGAATCAGCAGTTTAGAGAGCCTTCTCACAGGTTTGAGGGACAGCTAGCTTTTGCAATGACTCTCGGTCTGTTACACTGCCAAATTGAAAGGGCAGAGTACAGATGTACTTTTTGTTCATGTTTGAAATTATCCTAAATCACTTCTCTGGAAGTATATGTTATCCTCCATCTAGATTATTAGAATTATTTTACTTCTCTCTTTTTCTTTGTAAAGTAACCAGAATGATTCATAGCAGAAACATCTTTCACTGAGTGTGTTTGTATTTGTGAAGGGATGATTAAGTTAAAGACCACCTGCTAAATGCTGAGAAGAATGAGACTGTTGAATGCATAATTCTGCACTTTGACTTTACAGATTTACCCTTTTCCCAAAATAAGTTAATGCAGTGTCCTGTTGATTACTGAATTAATAAAAGCACTATTGATTAATTAATTTAACCAGCCTAGATTATTGTATCCACCTCGTAGCCGTACTTGCTAAAGTGACTCTCATAAATGGCACAAAATGTTATGTTGATTAAGCTGTGTTTCTTGTTAAAATCCATTTCCTTAGATGTGAAAGAATCTTAGATATTCACTATGGTATTTTCACAAAATGTATTTAAAAAAGCAAATGAAAACACTGGCCTTTCTAATACAAAGTCCAAAGCTGAAAATGTATGATTACACAAATTGTCTAGTAAAGTGAAACAAATCAATATTTAATACCAGTTCTGCATCTGTTCTTAAGGTTCCAATTTAATGGAAACTGAACCTAAGCAATGGATCTTTTAGGTCCATATCCCAGGAAAGTGTTTAATTTAGCATAAATTGAATTAAGAGGAATAAGGGCAGTGATAGCGTTTTAGAGGACATCGAAAACTTCACAAGATTGGAACTTGGGTCTTAAAGTCAGTAACAGTGGCCTAAATTGTGGAGGTCTTTATAAGAATGCCTCCAGCTCATAAATGTGTTTGTGCAAAGTACTTTGTTACAAGAGACTTTTAGTATGTTAAAGGAGAACTGAAGGTTGGGAAGAAGTAGGACAATTTCTAAAGGTGAAGAAACTTTTTTTTTTTTGTGAATGCAGGGAAGCATGAGATAGTATCAGTTTTAAACCTACCAGGTTTTGATTTTTTTTTTCAAAGTTGTTTGGAGACATTTGGACCTAATTCAAACCCACTGAAGTCAATAGCAATAATGGTGAATTGAATGGAAATTGGAGCGGGATTTCATACTGTTACCAAAGATGAGGTTTAGATTTAACTGTAGCTCACAGAGTACAGAAATATTTGTGAAGAACTTCAAGGCTGCTTTTTTTTTTTCCCCCCCTCTTTCTGGTTTCAGTAAGCAACTGTCACCTGTGTATTGTGCAATCCTCACTGCAGCTCATCAGCCCTGTAATGGGGGGCTAAACCCACAGGCTGCGCAAGCGGCTTTACACCGTGGTGGTTTTACGTTGGGTCAATTTCTTTACTTCCCTTTTGTCATTTTTATCGTAAGCCTTTTATACTAGATTGCGATTATTTTCTTTTCTTCTCAGATCTGTTTCCTGCTTTTCATCATGTGCATTTTCTGTCCTGTATTTTTAAGTGTGTTTCCCCGCCCCCCCTTCTGTTCAGGGTTTTCCTCTGCTTGCTGCTACTGCTCCTTTTTTCCTCTCCCTGAAAAATGTCACTAGGGTGCTCTAGATGTGGCAAAAGTTTGAAACTCTGCCAAACCTTACAGTTTTTGGTCACAGTTAAACATTATGAACATGCATACATTTAAGGGATGCTAAAGCAGTTAGGTAGAATTATAATAAGGACAAATTAATCTGGCATAAATAAAATGTTGAGCCTTCATGAAGTACCTTGTGCAAGTGTAAAAGGCTGCTGATGCTCTGAAGCTGTCACAACTTAAAAGATATCACGTAGGACTTCAGGAAAAGAGTCTGAAGATGAGAGGAATGGTCATAGCCCTTCTGAAAAAGGGCATTCCTATATATTTTTTTTTTAAACTTATTTGTGGAATTGAATGAAGAGTAGGAACCCTTATTGTAAGCTCTGGGAAGGCTGCACACGGCTGGTGCTGGGCTCCGACTCCACCTGGGGGCTGCAGTGGGCCAAGACAGGTTTCTTGCCTTCATATTGGCAGAGATGGATCAGCTCTGCAGCTGATCTCATGGGAACTGGAAATAAGAGCCACAGCACCTGCAGCCGTGGCTCAGCACGTTAACTTAGGTGATCATTGCTTCAATTTTACATTAATATGCTGGGTTGTGTTTTGTGGTGGGTGTGCGTCACCTGTTCTGCGGCATCTGCTGCAGCACAAAGAATGGGGTACCAGGGTGGGACGAACATGCTGCTGAGCAGGAAGGTGCTCAGAAGGGACTGGCCTTAGGATCTTTAACAAGATTTCTCACTACCTCTTAAAGGTCCTCATTGTCTCTTGTAATCTGGCACCTGGGGCCCTTTCTTCATTTGTTTGGATGTCTATTTTACCTCACTATAGAAGCATTAAGAGTTTTAAAGCACATGTCCAGTAGAGTCAAGATATAATAAGTTAGAGTGTGATGTAAAAACACGTTAGTTGAAGGTGCATTCAGCTCTGTGTGGACCCTCTCATTCAGAAGCAAAGTACCCATACAGGAATCCAATGGGCTTTGGCTAATGTGCTTTCACTGTCCAGCGGTCTTTAATTAGTCTTTCCATTCCCTGTGTCCCTTCATCAGTGCAGACTTCAGGTTTTATTCATCCTACCTGCCATCAAGTGTGAACTGTACATCACCAGAAAGCTCAAGAAAGAGTTCAGATCTGCCCTCTCCCCCCCCACCCCCCCCCCCAGCAGCAAAAAATATTGCTGTCTCTTACAATGCTATGGTTTGCTTTAAAATACAATTAGGTTCCCTCAGTGGCACTGTAGTATGCGCTCTATATACAGCTCTGGAGGTTGATTTAACTTCAGTTATTAATCTCAGTGGCTCTTTATGGCATTGTATAGTACAGCACTAAGAAATAAAGATTATCCCTTAAATAAATGTAAAGATATGCAGGCAGTGGAGTGCAGTATTCTCATAACAGCCTAACCACAGGTATGCTATACTGCTGTGTAATAGACCCTACACTTAGAAAAAAGTTTAAGCTCTCTTTTCTTTACCAGTATTTTGTGGGATTTTTTTTTTTTTTTTTACATTGCCAGAAAAGTTAAGGTGGCCAGATTTTTTTCTGATGGCTCAGAAATTTGGTCATAAAATCAAGATGAGCAAACCAGCCCCTGCTTAAAACTGTTTGCCTATGTTGTAATATTAATGTCCTTTAAGTTGGGGGCTGATGTTTGTGAGATAATAATTAGCACTTCCATGGCCATAAGTTTATGAAAACTTCTGTCCTGTGGGGGAGTGTAAAGTCTGTGAAACTTTACCTTCAGTAGAATCTTTACTTTATCTCATGTGGAGTCCCCAGCATCCAGCAGTACCTGAGCTTCTGCACTGGGCTGGTGTCTTGTTGCAGGACACTTTCCTCTCTGTGGCTATATATTTCTAAGAAGCCTGGAAGAACAGAATGATTTTTGATTTGTCTGTGTATCTGTCAGATTTTGTTGAAATTTGGTAACTATTAAAAAAATGATAATTTATTTTTGTATTATTTCAGGAAACTACGTTAAAAATTATGAAATGCTAGGGTACAGATCACTGTGTTTTACAGACTGGCCAAGTGCTGAAGGACATACGTTAAAAAAAATTGTTGAAGTGGTTTTACAAATGTCATTGTTTCTCAATGCAGTGGATGTTTCTAAGCATTTTCCCTCTCCATCTGTAAAATGTTCTCAGTTCATATGCGAACCTCCGCTGTTCTGGGCGCTGCCCTCCACAGCCGCCCTGTGGTGGTGTGGGTGTTGCGTTGGCTCCTTTCGTTTTTACTCCTTGCCAAATGAACCCCAGCTGTGCACTCAGGGGTACCTGGGGCAAACCTTTTTGTTCCTAGTACCTTTGTACAGGTGTGGCTGGGGCTTGGATGGAGCACACAATTCGGGGCGGTGGGGGGAGATCAGCAAGAAAGACAAGAATTGTCTTTTTTTCCCCTTGTCAGTGAGATGTGGAGTGGAAAGCAGTAAAACCCTATAGGTACTGGCTAAATTGCACAGCTGTGTCTGAATACATCAGAAAAGGAGGTCTATTGGGTAGGATGGTGCTATTTCTAGAGTCTGTTTTGTGCATACTTATTTCGGTTGGCTTCAAACCCACTCAGGCAGCATGGGTTTGACTCTTTCTCAGACATTGCTGCTAGATTACTAATGTTTCATTTAGGAGAGTGAGAACTAAAAGGCAGCACAGAGAGAACAAAGAGAAAAGCAAATGAAAAACTATTGTGTAATGGGTGAGGGAATTTAGAGAAAAAAATACTATAAATATATAATTTATAGCCTGCTTGTATTGGTCTAGCTTTTAGAGACTTTTTTTTCTATCACTGAAATAAAGCAGAAATGTTGTTTAAACTAGACAAACACACTTCAGAGTAAACCTTAACCAGTCCAGCTAAATGGAAAAGAAAAGAATAAATGAGGTTAAAAGTACAATCCTCAAAGAAAGAGTATTCAAAGTGCCTGGGCTTGAAGATGTTTATACAGAATTTGTTATGATATATTGGTGGTTGGACAAGTAGAGTGAAAGAAAATAAGAAATCCCAGCATAAATACATTATCTAGTCCTAAGATTAAATGAGAGAGTAAACACATTTGAAACCCAAAGAAAGTCTGGTTAAATTTCCTTTGTATTATTTTTCCTTTTAGCGTGGATGAAGTCTTAGATTTTAAATCAGCTGTTATTGTGCAGTACTGATGGACAGCAAATACCAGACTTATGTTTTAAAAAGGCACTTGTGGTGATTTTGGGATTTACAGACCATGACTTCGTCTTCCTTTAGCACATAGTAAATTGCTTGAAACTATAAGAAAAAGGAGACTAATAGAAGACTTTGAATATGATATAACAGATACAAACTAGAATGGTTTATGTATAAAGGAAGATAAAACTTGTCAGAAGTGCTGTAGTACTAAGTGTATTAAAAATAGGGCACTATTTTTGTTTGAAGTCTTTTAGAAAAGTCTGTTGATGGTCTCTTGAACTGGGAGGAGAAATACTGTCATGAATAAAAATAAAAATGAATAAAAAGTTTTTAAGAGATGGAGATATCAGAAAGAGCCTGAAGTTCGGAAATAGTGCGTTAGCGGCTAAATTCACTTTATGATTTCCCATACTTGCTGGGCTCCAGCAAGCAAGGCGATGTCCCGCTTAGCTGTCTTGCCAGGGCAAAAACACCATTTTGTGTATGGAAGGTCTCATCATGGGCATAATGTAAATGAAATAATTGTTTTGTTAACTTGGTCTCCTGAGATATAGGCCACTGGAGAGGGAAGAGGTTTTCTTTAGGACTTTTGGTGGAAAAAGATCTGTCCAGTCTGACCTTGGCTGAGAGAAACTGTATTTCTTGCTGAGTTAGGCTCCCACAGTGTCATTTTCAGCAGCTGTTGGAGGCTGTGAATGGCTATTCCATGATCTATGTCATTACTTGACCTATTTTAGAGTCATATGACTGTAGGAACATAGAATAATGGACTGGAAAAATACAACAAAATCCAGTTTCTTATTACAGTCATGTATCCCTTCCACCATCAGATACAATGATTTCTTCCTGCACCGTGGTGGCAGATGATTCCTTTTGCATTGGTTATGAACAGCTCCCCTTGTGTATTTTTATAGGGATAGAAATCCTTTTTTTCCTAACCTGCAGCCAAATCACACTGACTCTTTCTTCAGCTTAGTGTGGGACACCAGGGCTCTTCTGCATTAACTCTGTGGTCTGTCGGACATACAAAAGGCCCTGGATGCCTGCTCTTCAGACATGCTCCCCTGCTCGCTAGCTCCTGATTACATTGAGTTCTGTGTCAGTCTAGCCTAAAGGTGTTTCATACCAGATTAAAAAATCTTCAATCAAAAGATGAAAACACCAGCTCATGGTTTTCAGCAAATTCTGAAGGGGAGGCATTAATTTTGAAAATTTCTTGTTAGATCAGATAACCTCTTCTGGTCCCTTTTTGAAGACTGGATCTTGCATAACAAAACCATGAGATTTATCACCAATATTTTTCAGTCCCCTATTTTAAATCTCAGTGTTCCAGTCCCTGGATTTATTCCAGGTGCTGCCATCCTTATATAAGCCCAAGGCACTCTGTCTTTCATCTGAATGCTTGTTGGATTTTAATGTTTCTTTTCTGCCTGTCTCAGTACCTAATAACTTGACTCATGCACATTGAACTACATCATACCATTGCCCATCAGTCAGCCAAGTCACCAGAGGCAGTGCCGGCGTCTGACCCAGAGCCAGAACAGCCCCCATGTGAACTTGACAATTGCACTTCCCCATCTCAGTAACCCTCATCCAGAGTGGGCTGGGGCACGGGGCATGGTGCGATTATGGGAGGGGAATGTCTTTTTTGGGAACTCAGGGGACAATGCCACTGACCACAGCGAGTGTATCTACCTGGGTACCTTACTGACTTTCACAACTCAAAACAAGATTAAGGATTTGTGGTGAAGTTACAAGAAAGCCAAAGACTACAGTGAACATGGGGATGGTTTTCTGTTCATCGGGGAGCCTGAGTTTTAAGCCACTACACAGGTCTAATCCCTAATTACTTCTGTGATTCTCTACATGAAGATCTGGGATACCATTTTGTATTAGGGTAGGCCATTTCTGCTGGTGAAAAGAAGGAGACAAAGTTTATGACCGGCCAGCTGGGGAGGAGGAGTATGGGGCCTCACAGTGGCCAGCACCTCTCAGTAGTAGTTGTCTCAGGATCACTTGTGAAGTAACGGATGTTTCTCATTCCGCAGTGCTTCCTTCATTGCTAAGCCTCTTGCATATGCAGTATACCCCTTCTCACATCAGAGATGTTGCAAGGGGAATGGCAGTCATTGCTCCTGTGAGAATGTCATCATCATGACACAATACCTAGCAATGCAATGAATTGCATATGCGTCCCCAGCTCTGCTTATAGGCTGCCTTGTTGTAGGTAGCCCATGCTGAACATGAAACAATCAGTTTCAAGTAGGCCATGTTGCCACAGGAAGGATTGTTGGGAGGCTTGGATGTGGAATTTTGCTTGTTGCAGCTTGCAAAACTATCCAGGAAATGCTAAGACACATTTCTGGTGTCTTTGGCGTGTTGAGATATGAATCACATCTCCATAGTGCAAAGATAGTCCAATGTTTTTTTGTTTTTTTTTTCTGAAGCAGTGGTTTACATCACAAAAAGGATTATTCTTATCAAGGAGAGCCACCCACAAATATCTTTGTGATGGAACATTGCCCATGTCTTGCAGTGAATATGAACAGTGGTAGGCAACGCAGAGCTGGATACCAAACGGCTTGCCCGTGGTGCCTGCTGTGGCTAATTTGATGGAAATATAGTCAAAAGCTTATGCTAGATCTGCATTACATTTGTGTTTTTTTTTTTAATCTTCTAGTCGGGACACAGCTGAAGAAATAAACTGAGGAACTGAAACTGCAGCCTGGAGAACAGAAGTGGTCTTTTGTTTAGCCAATGGAAGGTTGGGTGTTTAAATGCAGATGCTGGCACTGTTGAATCTCTGCTGTTTCAGATCCAGAGATGCATTTGATTTTTCTTTTTCTGGTCTTACACTCTCTAAAGATTTTTCTTTTCCTCTGCAGATGATTATTCTGACTGTCTGTCTGTCTGTCTCCTCCCACCCATTGTCTTGGCCGCCTTGCACCGTCATTGTAGTAGTAACTGGCTATTGCAAATGTGGCGCCAGCACTGTGTCTTTAAACTTCTGAGAGCTAATGTATTTTCTGCTGGGGATTGTTTGTGCATGAATGGCCTTTCTTGCATGCTCTTCAAGCTGTACACTTGGTCGTTGAAATTATTTTACATTCCTTCTGTTCTCTCTCTGGGAAAACTGTAACAGATTGTCTTGCAAATGTGTCCTCATGTTAGCATGTGGATTTATGTGCAAGCATACACACTGGCAATAATATAAGCTTCTCCCAAATGTTACTGTGAGTAAAACTTCATCCATCAGCATGCTATCAAGCAACAAATATGGGTCATGAGCATCACTGAACTGAATCGCTTTCGTTTGTACAAATATTCTCAGAGTTTCCCCAAAGTTTTTGAGCAATCATTTGCAGCCCACAGCTTTTAATGAGTAATTAGATTCAGAGTTTACTTGCCCATTGCTCCACAATTACAGGATATGCCTGATGGTTTTGAAAGCATGTCTTATCCAGAGATCCTAGCTGCTGAATATGAAGTTTTTAAGTGATATAGTTGAATGTTTTTTCTTTTTTTTACCTTGCAAGTAGAAGAAAATCACAGATGAGAGGCTGCTATTCTACCTACCTACCTCTGCTTGAATTGGTTACGGGAATCTGCTGTGATTCCATCTTGCCAAATAACGAGAAGTGGAGAAAGTTGCAAACTGACTGACACTACCTACAAATTGTTAGTGTCGTTTCTTCCATGTGCCCAGAGGCATTATTTCTGAGTCTAACCAATGATAATTTATATTTATTGCCTGTTTGTCAAGCTGGGGAAAAAAAAAAAAAAATTGATGATGGATGAAAACTGTTTTAGTACAGTTTGGGATTCTGCCGACAGGCAGCAAAGCCATTACTTCTGCTGCATCGTGGGATGCACAAAGAAGCAATCATCTTTCTGTATCTCACTTTTTTTATAGGCTCTCCTGTTGTTTGGCATTACTGATAGAAAGGACATAGAAAACTTTGGAGGCTTTCCCACTCTGTCCCCCAGGTCTATAATACACTTTTGCTGGTGGAGCTCGAAGCCCTTTGGAAAGAGTGTCAGGGTCATCAACCTCATTGCACAGTGAAAGTGCAGAGGCACAGCTCTCCCCTTCCTTTAGAGTTCCGCTTGTTCAGCACAATAAAAAGCAGAATCTTGCAATAGGAGATCAGTCTCTGACTGATCCCATGAAACAGAAGAAGGGATTAAGTGGCATAACTGATAGAGGAATAGGAAGATCCTGTAGACCTGCTGTAGAAGTGCTCATTAGTTTGTGTGGGAATGGGCTAGCAGAGGGCTTCGCCTACTGCGTGTGTCCTCTCGTGCTTACCTTCTGGGTGTGCCGATGGAAAGAGGTTCTGTTCTTGACTCCCTTGGCAGCATGAGCGCTCACCCGCTCCCGCTGTTCTTTCAGTGATGATGGAAGAGAGCACCAAAGTCCCCGCCAGCTCTCTCTGTTTGGGTGGTGCACATCTAGGTGCTGAGGTGCCAACAGACACTGGCCCTGTCAGCACTGCCCAACAGTGTGGTAGACTGCTACTTTTGGGCCTCTTTTTCTAACCGGTGTACATTGTACATTTTTCCACCAGGTAAAGCAAGGCAGAGTTTATTCTTCTCTGCATTGAGTCAGCTTCGTGGAGCCTGAGACAGGCTTGATTCAAGACAAATGAGTTTCTAACGTACAGCATAGCCAGAGTCTTCCTTCCCAGAAACCAAAGAAAATTTTTCATGGATGCTGCAATAGCTGGCAAACAAGTATCTTTGACGAATGATACTGATTTTCATGAAGAACCTGAAAGTTCTGAAAATTTTCCTTTGAAAAATTCCTCAGTATTGCTGCTTAAGCCATCTGTAAACAGCACACTGAAAGTTTCCAGTAATAAGTGGTAATTAGCTTCTACTAGTATCTTAGACATATAATTTCTTATAGCTACCTTATAAGCACGCTGGATTCGGTTTTGGGTTCAGTACTAATAATCAATTATTGCAACATCATTGAAACATCTGTTAATCACTTTAAGCTTTGTTAACTATTTATCAGTGTGCTGCTGCTGCAAATTCCGGCTTTAGATTTTAGCATTGCGGTATTGTTGACAACTACTATAGGGTACAATTTTAAAGGCTAGCAGGAAAATGATACACTGGTGGTTAGAATCCCATGGCTTGCTGATAAAATATTGTTTCTCCAAGTTCATTCAACTGTCTGAACAAGTAATCTGAATGTTTGGTACATTTAAGTGCACTCTAATTTGCACTTGCTCATGGGTTAACCTCATATACTGATATTTATCTAAACAAACTCACTAAAGAAACCCCAAGAATTAATAAATTGACATCTTTTAACAGAGACCAAACAGTACTCAAACAACATTCCGAGATACAAGATTTATTTCCTCCTCCCCACTTCTGCTTTCATTTCTATGGCAATTTTCCTCTTTAAAGGTTGAGCAACTGAAGCTCTTTGGTATATGATGATGATTATAGCCAAGGTATATGGGACATGTTTTTATATTTGTTTGTTTGGGTTTTTTCCCCTCCTTTTTCTCCTCTTATCTCTGATGTTTTTAAAAATGCATCTTAGCTGGGTAGCGATTGAACATTTTCTTTCAGTCTGTTCCAATGAGATAGTTAAAAGAGTTCAGAGATTATTTGCTCTGATTTGCTTTAAAGCTCCGCTTCTTTCTCAGCAAGTCAAGTCAGTGAGGAGTGGTACAAGCTAAGAAGTCTAACAGTTCAGGTCTTGGTCACAAAGACATCAGCTTGGGGTTATAACAATATAATGTTTTTATTGTAGAAGTTAACATTTTTGACCGAAAAAAACCCAACCCCAAAACAAGAGGAAGAATTCAGTTTTCTTTAATTGTCTTTTTTCAATAAAGAGACAAAAGTTACGACAAAGCTACCTCTCTGTATGCCTCCAGAACTTCACCTGCATGTGCACTGGATGTTAACACTGTGCAATTACCTAGTATGACACAGGACCAGTCCTGCAAACCTTATTTACCATGGTTGTTGGACTGGCTTGGACAACTTTATTTCCCCACTGATGACTTCATGCATGAAGGAGTGAGAGTAGGACTATAACATACTTGACTTACTATTGTATTTGAAAGGAGCTGGAAGAGACTTAGGACCACGTAACTCCTTTTCAAAAGGTTAACGTACTTGTACACCTTTGAAACTCCTCAGTTGATGGTTAGACATTTGTATGCTTGTCATTTTTAAAGTAAGAACTGATCTTTCAGGTCACATAGGTGCTTTTGAAACTTTTAGCTTGTATCACTCAAAAATATTCACAAAGTTTTTAACTTTAATAAAAAAGACTATTGAGTGAAAAGTCTAGACTGGGTAACTGGTTCAAAGTCTTGTTTCTGGTAGAAGTCTGGATGAACTCCATTAACATTAAGAGATTTTGACTTCAGCCTTGAAAGGATGAATTTTTCTGGCATATAAAACCTATTTTTCTGCACTGATATTGATACTTTGATGCAAAATATGTATTGTGAATAGCAGTTGATTTTGAGATCTTATAGGTATGCAGTAGGCTGAGATGTTTTCCTTCTGATTTTTGTGCTAGGGAAGGACTGCTAACAGTAATCCAGTGGAAAAGAAATCTGGTAGCAAAGTGCATAACAATTTTGTTTTTCTTTATGCTTAAAGGGTCGTGCACTTAACATTTACAGAGAAGGATGTGTTTTTTAGCTATCTCTTCTGTTTGCTAAGACAGTGGAATAAATGGCATATAGGGAATAATTCCTGTGAAATTATCAGAATGAGTATGAGAAATGAAGTTATTTCCCTAGAACTATAAAATTAACAGAGAAGAATGGACTTTTTATTAAGTTCATAGGCATTTCACAGTGCCACAGAAGGTGGATCTTTAGGCTGTCACATGGAATGGGAATGGAAAGAAGCATCCCCCAACCCATGAGAAGGCATAAAGGTTCAGTTACTATAGTGCTCAATGTACTGTTACAAGAGCGTGCTTAGGCCACCCTGGGAACACTAATGACCTCTGGTATATAACTGTGATATTATGGTAACTAACGTGAGCTTAGAATAGGAAAAAAGGTAGAAGTAAAGGTTGGTTTTCTAAGTAGAGACCTGCCACTGCTGGAGACACATGAGGTTCTGCATTGTATGGTGTATTTTTAAATAACGTGGAAAAGGGAAGAAGATAAAGTTGTCTGGTGACATTCAGATAGTTAGGGTAATAAAAATTAAAACTGACAGCAAAGATGTGCAGAAATAACTCACAATATTGACTACAGAATGACTGATGACGTTTAGCATGGATGTATAAAATGATGCATCTGTAGAAAAATAATCTGAACTTCAAATACACAGTGATAAGTTCTGAGGCCATCTAACAGAGATTTTGTAATAGTTATGGTTCTATGAAAAGTGTCAATTTGTGGTTTCAACAGCAGACAAAAGTGCAAACAATGTGAAAAATTACAAGGAAAGAACTAAGAGAATAAAGAAAAAAAGCAATAGTTATGCCATTTTCTAAATTTGTGGAGCACCCATACCTTGAGCTCTATGAACTAAACCTGCAAAAATATACAGAGAAAAGGACGTGATCAAAAGTATGGAATTACTTCTGCAGAGGAAAGGACCACACAGACTAATACTCATTGAGATTGGTGAGGAAAAACAGATCTGTAATTATAAGTAGCATAGGCAAGATGAATACGTATGGATATCCACTGTTTCTCACTAAAAAACCCCATCCCAATGTTAAGAGATATTAAGTTAATTGGGTACTAGTTTAAAACAATAACGATAGAAAGGTGATTTTTCACTAAACATATGACTAAACTGTGGAATGTATTACTGAAAGAAACTGTTGAATCCAAACCTTTGGATGGCTTCAAAAACTTCAAAATTCATGGATGAGAAAGCCTTTATGGTCAATTAAATGCAGAGATACCACTCTGGCTGAAAAGCTACTGAGCTGTAGATTGCCAGAAGCTGGGAGAGCATGGTGAGGCAGCAGCACTATTCTCATGTTCTTCCCTAACCATCCACATTTAGCCACTGTCAGAAGCAGAAGCTGGCATAGGTGATCTCTCAGTCTGATGCTGTGGGGCCAGTCGTCTTAACGTGTGCTAGTCTGAGATCCCTTTCTGCAGTTCTGTGCTAAGTTTCGCAGCCAAGCAACTAAAATTTTTAAGGACCAAAAGGGAAAATTTTGGATGAGGTCAGATTAATGACGATGTCTACAAGTATGAAGAAAGTTGGTAACAGTCTGTGGACTGTAGTCTGTGGTGATGTGTGGTACCGTAATTCAGGAGTTATAGGAACAATGGTGATGTATGGCAGTTGAAGATATAGTCCCACAAATATGTTGTAAACACCAGTACATAGAAGGAAATTTTAGTTACATTAAGGAGCATCAGTAGAAATAACAAGACCCGATGGGAAAAATAACACACAATCAAGAAATTAAAAGACTATTAGATAATGCACAGGGGGATTGAGACATGGTTTCAGAAGTAGCTTGTAATTTTAGTATTTGTTAGCTTTTGAATATTTATCTTTGTGAACTTAATGTACTTTTAACATAGAGTTTTGTTTCCTGAGTTTTAAAAAGAGCAAAATGGATATCTTGCCAGTTTTCAGAGACAGGGCCAGGGGCAGAAACCTGCAGGGATCTCCTGGGGCTGACCAGGAGGGAAGAGCTGGACCTGTGAACCAGAGTATGAAACATGGGTGGATAAGGCTGAGCAGCATCAGGAGGCAGAGCTTGCAGGTTTTGGCTTACTGACTCAAGAAAAAGCTGTATTTTAATGGCTGGTTCTGCTTGACTGGACTTGAGCCACTTCTGGTATGTATCTGAAAAAACCTTATGTATATTCTCAGGTGAGTCCCATGTGGGGCTGGCAGCACCCTGGGTGTTAGCAATCAAAGCTAGTGAATTGACCCCTCCCAGTGAGCACAGTGACTGGCAAGAGGGCAATGGCCACTGCTTCAAAATTGGAAGGTGCTCGTGAGAGTTCAAAATGGTTTAACTCACAACTGAAAGCAGTTTTGTGCTGCTACATCAGGCAACCTTAATGATCAGCAGTATCACCAACTCTAGTCATAATAATGTTCTCGACTACTTCTTGATCTTGTCCCTGCCATGTTATCTCTATGATGCTTTTTAGGCAGCAGTGTGGTCTATCAAGACACCTGTTGGAAGACTCATCATTGCTAATGTTAGTGACTGGATGGGACAACACATTGCAGAGAACAGTCCAATACTGTAAAGAAAATAGTTTAATAGCTCTTTTCCACCTCTACTTCCAGGTTTTTGTGAATGTCTCTCACTTTGTACCAAACTTTTGTTAAGTTTCTCAGACAAGACCTTTGCCACGTCAGCTAGTTAAGTTTAAACAGAAAATGTAAACAGAATTTGAGGAGGGAATTTTGGTCAAGAATTAAGTTCAGACATCATATATTCACTAAAACTGCATGAAAGATTCCTCTCCCTCCCTCTCCTGGCAATGCATGTTCATTTCAGAGTTCCTTTCTGCTTAGCTTTCAAGTTTTAGGTGAATAAGCAGAATTTGGCAATTGGACTTTTTCAGGAAATAACAGAACTAAAGAACCCTGTGAAAGAAAAGGAAAATAGGATTGAAGTATACTTGAAAATATAGACATGAAGCTCTGGAAATCTAGTGTTAAAATTTCCTGATGTGGTCAGTATTGTTTGTCTGAAAACATATATACGTTGGTATATTTACCAAGTGTGGAAGCATCAACAGTCAGGGCAGGACATCAAGTTGTAATGGACATGGAAAAAGCCTTTTTTGCTCTGTTTTTTTACTGGCAAGATTTGCTGTCAGCCCTCCCAGTTCTCTGAGCTTGGTGGTAGAGTGGGCAGGAATGAGCGTTACCTATGGGGATGCTGGTGGGGTGCACCCTTGGCAAATGGACTGCTGAGCAGCACCTGTAGGATAACAGTGTGTTGATGTGCTTAAGAATACTGCTGAAATATCCCAATTTTGTACTTTGTTTATTTTTAAAATTCTCTTGGTCTTCTCAGCTTGTAATTTACAGGCTGCTAAAGTATTTTGCACATGTTTCCTAAAATGAGGGGACGGGCAAGAGAAATAAGAAATCAGTTTGTTACTTTTTGTGAGGGTTATATTATTTGTTTAGTATTTTGCCAGTTATGTGTCATTTGTGACTTTAACGTATCTGAAATGGTTTGCAAACCTTAGCGTGGACAAAAATCTTTTGATAAGCCACACTGGAAAAGGATTGCATGTTCTTTGCTATTTATAATTTTTCGTTTATTATTCCTTGCACCTTCGCTGGAAATATTTCAGCTTTTGTCTAGTGAGACAGATATTCTCATTAGGTACTCAGAAATTTATTAGGTAACCATTGTGTAGCACTTTGCACTTAGATTAAAACTGCTTGATGCTACTGCAATCTATGTATTCATGTATGGGATGAAACATTCACGTCTTTTTTTTTTTTTTTTTTGCCTCTGAACAGGGAGCGTGGCCAATGAATGTACAATGGATTGAGAAAGTAAGCAGCCAGGTTTTAAAGACTTGGGATGAAGTGAAATTTGAATATGTAAAATGTGTATAAAGAGAGACTTGAAAACATCTACAAAGTGTACATACAGATGGGTTTATAAAAAACTAACATGGCAAAAGACAAAGGCATTAAAATTGCAGAAATATGTCAATTTTAGCAAAAGCCACTGTTAAATTTAAAATATGTGATAGGAGTAAAGGTAAGTTTTACACTCACCAAATGATGGATAAACAGCAGGGTCAACTTCAAAATATTTGCCTGCTTTCTCAGACAAAGCAAAAGAAAAGGAAAAAAAAAAAAAAGTCAGGATAAAGGAATAAACTAGGAAATAGCCCCTCATTTTTTTTCACAGTCTAAGCAGAGTGCACAAGGAAGTAAATTTAAGTCTTAAATGATTTTTTTACCAGACAGCCCACATCAAGATCAGGTATTGATTACAGCTTGCCTTTTTGTGCTCTAATGCTTTTTATTGACTTTTCTCTTCAGTGCCCTGTGATGCAGTACCAAAGTGATTGGATCAGTATATTTTCCCTTTGGGATTACACGAGAAATCTTGGATGCCTTACAGATGCATGTATTAGGCCTCCAAATATTCAGAGTTCACATAAAATGAACAAGAAATACATCATTCTTAAAAGGCAGAGAAGAAAGCTGCTCTGATGAAAATGCTTTTTTGTTCCTGTTGAGATATCTGCAGGTCTGGGCAGAGAGGTAGGAAGGTCTGTTTTAAAGCAGGCTATTCCTCAGAAAAGAAATATGGCAGGACTTCTGAATGTCCGTGGGTTTTCTGCTGGTCCATGCAATGCTTTGGTGATGAGGTGTGCTAGTGTTACCTTTATTTTTCCTTTGTTCCCTTAATTCGGTAGAGAAACATCTGGGGGCCAGATTCTGATTTATATTTGGGCTGTGACACACCCTGACAGAGGAGAGGGTTGCACTTTCATGTCCTTGCATGCTCACAGGGAAGGGACGATTTCACCAAGGACAACAGCTGAGAGCTGCTGAGCACCTGAAGTTATGTGCTTAATAGAAGTTGGATTCGCCCAGGATGTTACAGATGGCTTTCCTGCGTTAATGTTTCCCATCAAAATGAAGAAAGTAATCAAAGGTACAGAACTTTCACAGCCAGTGGTATAGCTTTTGTTTTATTGGTAGCTGGGGGCACATTTATACAATGTCATGTTTTGTAATGAAAGAGGTGGGAGGAGGCGTGGGAGGTGTAGGGCTGCAGGACGCAAGCTGGAGGCTTTGGGGTGCTGCTGAGGAGGTAATGTTTCCAAGTCAATAACTACTCCAGTCTCCTTTGTTGTAAACTAATACTTGCCTCCTTTAGTCTTATCTAAGTCATTTAAGTCTTATCTAAGTCATTTATAAATCTTCTCCCATTTTAGTATGTCAGCACTTCTCAGTTCTTAATACTTTTTCTTCATGGAGTTTCTGTGAGATAGGTAAGCACTAGTCTGTAGATAAGGGCTGGGGGGAATCTAGGGAACTGTTGAAGCATTTGCTGCTCATGTGGGGGAAGGTAAAAAGTAGCTCAGATGAGAACAGCATCACTTTAAGCACAGTGTTTTCCTGATCCAAGTGCCTTTTAATCAACTTTTTGTCTTTTCTGCCTGACTGTAGATCAGGGCCAAAGAAGCGTTAGGTAATGGATACTTGAGTTTTGCAGAAATACCTCTCCAAATGTCCCTCCATGGTTCACGTGGTCTGTCTTTTTCTTATGGGCACTGGTCTGTAACGTTAAATATTTGGACTTAAGTATTTACAACCCAAAGGCTTAAAACGTTTTGTCATAGGTACAGCAGACATGCCTCCGCCCCTGACTGAGGAAGGCTACTTTGGTTGCATGAATGATCAGGGGAGGAATCCTATTTATTTGAGCAGGGAATTAAGTTGTAAAGGAAAAGAGGGGTCAGCAGGCATGTGGCAGTTCCCTACTGTTTTTAAGGTCAGATGTATCTTGGGAAACTTGTTCTGATTACTGGCATAATCAAAATGTGGTAGGAGATCCTGTTATGCTGCCCTGGTGTTAAGACAAGAGATTTTGTATTCCTGGAGTTTTTACAGAAAACAATTCAGCCTACTTCTTTTAGCAGACGAATCAAAAAAGCATCTTTGTGAAGTGTCTTACATGCCACACAGAGTGGGGAAAAACCAACAACAGCTGCTGAAAGCTTTAAAAGGGTCCTGTTGTAAGATTGCCTCGTCCTGTTTAATGCTGTTACAGCAGAGCAGCCTGTGTTCCCTACTAATGGGGGTGCAGCAGGAGGGCAGCTTTCCAGGGTCCCTTGGGGGACAGGGTGACCGTCCGCACAAACGTGAGACAGGAATTGCCCCTTCCTATCTGGCCCAACGAGAATGGAAAAATCCATGCAAGCTGAATGAGCAGCGTGAAATACAGTTAGGACTTTCCTTTTCAGAGTGCCCCAAGCAGCATGGACCGGATCGCTGCCTTGAAGTAATTGAGCCCCTTCACCCAGCAAAATGTCTAAATGTGCATTTAACTATAAGCAAGCAAATAATCCCACTGCAATCAGTGAAGGGCTCTGTGCTTAAATGCTTTGCTGGAGAGGAACCTGAGCTTGCAGCTGGCTGGTTGGAAAGTTCTGTGCAGGCCTCTGGCATCCAGGACTAACAACAGGGGCAACCGAAGTCCGTGGCGCTTAGGCTCCTAAGCAGCTCAAAGAATATGCTAATCCTTGCAGCATTTCTTAATTTTAAGTATTTTAATCAAATTGCTAATGATTGAGGAGCTAATGCAGAAATCACTGATGCGAAGATACAGCGCATAGCACGAAGTTACTATATTTCCTCCTACCCGTTTATTTCCATAGCAAAGATGTTTGTGGTAGTGGCCATTGCAAAATGAGTTCCCATATGTCCTTCTGGAACTGATGATGAAAGGTGAAGAACTTGAGAGCACCTACTAATCCCTTGATAGGCAGCGCAGCAGATTCAGGCTGTGGTACCAGCAATGCTTACCCTCCAGGTTTTAAGGGTGGAACTGGTTCATTAACCTAAGCAGGTTGCAGTCAGGTGCTACCTGTGCCCTCTGCTACGAGAGCAGCCTGCTCCTGTCTGCCACTCAAACTGACACGAGCCATTTCCTGAGCATTTAATTCATTATAAAGTAATGAGTTTGTCTACTTAAAGAGATATATGGTACGCTAAAGAAAGAGGAAATTGCTAACAACAACAAAAAAAATGACTTAAACTCTAGGAATATACCATGGGGATATATATTTTTTTTTTATTCTATTTTCACACCTGGATAAACAAGATGACATGTTGTTCCACAATAATTAAAAACTAAGTGTAGATGATCTTTATAGATTACTATTTATAGAGCACCATTCTTTTGAGACAGATTTCAATGTATATTCTACTAATGCAATTAAAATTAATATGAATTAGAATACTGATTTTTTTTTTTATATGAGATATTTTCCTAAGATTTTAAATTATTTTTTTTTTTAAAGGCATAGGTTTATTTTTCAAATATTCCTGGGGAGACTTATTTTTAGCTTAGAGTCTTTCAGATGCTAGGTTCTGGCTTTCTGGTGTTACCCTTTTTGTTTTACTCTTTACTTTTACTTTCCTCTGCTACTTTTCCTCCTTTTAAGGAAGCAAAAAATTTTAAAAATGAGTCTAAAATCTGTAAAAATGGATAATTCAAAAATCAGAAAAAAACTTTGGAATAGCAGCAAATCCTTTTAAAACACAGGTCCAAATTAAAATATTTTGACCAACTATAGTTATGGTTTTGAATAAGTGTTCTGCAGGCCCTATCAGAAAGATAAGGCTTCAGCAAAGAACAGGTTGTCTTAAGAATGAAAATAGATCAAAAGAGCTGTTCATGCTCTCGGAGCTCCCTTGAGGTGGACTGTTAGGCTTAGCAAATGGAAAAGCGATGGGCAAGGATGTGTACAGTGCCTGCTCTTCAAGGGGGGAAGGAGAGGAGTCATCTGGACTTGCTTGCTGCAGTGAGGAGCTGTAAAAATTGGCAGGTTGAAGCCCCCAGCTCCTGTAAACTGAGGTTGCAGCTGAAGGTGCTAATTCACTCCAGCTGCGAATCTGTCCCAAGGAAGGATAGTTTCAGTGTGGACCTTCTTAGGAAGGTGTCGGAAATACGTGGTTATGGCAGTGCAGTCAGTGTGTGAATAGGAGGATTTTCAAAGTTTGTCAGTGGCCGAGGTGAGACACTCAGTTGAAGATCACTGGAGTGGCTAAGCCCCTGGAGCAAATTTTTAGGGCATGACCATTGGATAGCCTTTTAGTAAACCCCTGGTGTTTTTCTGACCCTTCATAAGCTCCTTTTTGTTTACTTACAGGTCAGTTGCTGGCCCTGCTCCTCCCCTTTCTATCCCTGTTACATTTAATCAGCCTGAGTGTAGTTCACCGCTCCAACTGTATTGATTCTTAGAGCAGATTTCATCAGAACCTAAAAAAGGAAGCGCAGACTGCTCCCCTCTTATTATTTGACTGATGCTTTCTTTTACCCTACATGACAAAGTGATAGATGTACTTAGTTAACTTTCTGCAAAATCATTAATGCCACCCTTACTGGTTGGCTACCCAGGTATTGGTTAAATAGCTGTCATGCGTTTGTTACCCGGGACACTGCAATACTGTATAATCAGACCATTAATTTTCTTCTGGGGTTGGTCCTACAGAGCTGGTATGAATGTATAGCTAAGGGAGGAAAAAACTAGCAACCATTCTAGCAATCAGATCTTTCCTCTTTTAGCCTCAGATTAAAGCTGCAAATTGACAGGAATTCAATTGGAAAGCTGAAGTAAGTGTTTGAAAAAGATTCTTCTGATGTTTTTTCCCCCATGCGATTAGAGTCTACAACAAAACAATGCATGGCTAACTCCATCTCCCCAGTCTCCTTGATCCCTCAAAGGGCCTGAGGTCAATGGGCCTGCTATGTAAGTGACTGCTCACCAAAAGATCATCTGGTCTGATCCCTGATGTGCCCACTGAATTCCACCTTCACTCCTTCAATCCCCATTGAATTCTTACATTTCACAAGTGCTTTTGTGAGTGCTCAGCCAAAGCTTGTCATCCCCACAAGGGGAGCCAATTTCCCTCTTAAAACTTGGCATTCTAGAGAGTTCACCACCACCACCACTCTCCACAGATGTATCATCGTCGTGGTTAAAAACGTGTCATTTTATTTACCTGACTCTTGTTAGATTACAAAGGCTTTTAATACTCTGTGTTTTTCCATGTGAAGATCTCTATATACTAGTCAAGAAGCTTCTTAGTTGTACTCTTGATAAACTAAACAATTAGAGTTCTTTGAGATTCACTTTGTAAGGTATTTTCTACAACCCTAAAAATGTATCGATGGATCTTTTTCTGCACTTCACCTCATTTTGTCAACATAACTTAAAAAGTATGGAAACAAAATGTTACACAGCTTTACAACCAGCCCACAAAATATGTGGGCAAAGGTAAAAACCTGCTATTTCTCTTTACTCCTCGCCCGTTTATGTTCTTAAGACTTGACTGGTTTCATCACAATGGGAGGTCTTTTACTCTAATTTCTAAAATTCTTTCCAGTCTTGTGTAGCTAGAATAGATCCATTTATTTTGTGTCTTAGTTTGTAGAAATTGTGTGTTCAAAAGTATTCTGTCTTTTCAGTGGGGTTCAGCTATCCAGATCCAACCTGTTTTCATTTATTTTACCTAGTTTTGTTATTAACTTGTAATTACTTATTGTCTATTGGTTTTTCTCCTCCTGCCTATTTTAAAAGGGGTGATTTTACAGTTTCTTCAACACGTTCTGCAGTGAACAACACTCTACTGCTAATCTGGTGAATATCCAGGAAAAAAATCCCTATTTAATGAGGATTCCTCATGGGCAACTACTTTTTGAATGATACCAATTACAGAATTATAAATCCATTCAATTTGTACGTCATTGATAGTGACTGATAAAAAAAAGTCAGAAGCCTCATGATGTAGCTTCAGTTGCCTGGCACCTGGTTTGAAGAATAGAGAATGTTCAAAAATTTGGACAACCTTCCTGGCTGTACTGTATCTCTGGTGCCTGTGAAAGATGCCACACAAGAAGAAGCTCTGCTCTGCAGTCTGAAGGTTTGACTGAAGCTTAAACCAGCAGAATGAGCTTTTAGTTAATTAGCTCTGCAAGCAGAAATGGGTCTACAGCAGTATAGGCTATGAAACCTGTCCAGGTTTCAGGACCCTGAAAAATATATCTGGGCCTAATGTATGATGAATGCTGTGTTTCTTGAGGCTAAACTAACTGAGGACAGGTGTTTTAACACAAAATTAGGTATGTTCAGGGGTCTTAAAGCTTTAGACTGTAGCATACGCTGGCTCAGTATAATAATAACTTTTTTAGTGTTACATTTAATCTAAAAAAACCTCAAGGTATGTCAAATCTTTTCTGTCCCTGTCATGAGGAGACAACCAAAAAAAAATCACAAACAAATCCAGATTCCTTCAAATACTTCATTATTCATGTAAGCATCTCGGCTAGAGAAAACACATAACTACATGCTTAACTGTGCACATGCACAACATCCTGTTCTATATATGAAGACATTTAAACATGGGTTAACAGTCCATTTAACAGGGCCCGTTGTGGGCAGCAGAAGAGCCTGGCTGACTGAACAGCTTGGTCATATCGAGACAGGCAGTCAGATTCTCTTCTCAGACCTGCTGATGTAAATTCTTTGCGTTCCTGTTGATGAACATTATACTGGAATTTCTCAGACAAGTTCTGGTTCATCACATCTGCTGCACAGTTTGAGATTGAGTATACATTAACCAGGTGGTGGGAGAGAATTTTTCGTACTTTTAAAGTTGCGCGTTAAATTTTTTATTATTGTTTTGTAGTAAAAGTGGTCTGAAAATTTGTAAGTGAGAAGTGGTTTTGTACCAAAAAATGCCACTTTCTTTTCTCTGCCTTCCAAATGTTTTCAGTTTCTGTGGCTTTGGTAGATGTCTTCATCCTGGCTCCTAGCCCCTTACCCAGAAAAATTAAGATACTGATTTAAATAAGCATATTCTATTTTTTCATTTTGTGTTGTATCTAACGAGTGTGCACAAATATGGAGCCAGGTCCCGAACCTTTTTCTGAAATGAACAGTACAGTTAGAGCCCACCCTTGTGAGTAAAGGCTGCATACACATCTCAGGGAATAGAGATCCTGTTTTCATATTTGAGTGGTACGGGGCTGGCAGTTTTGTGCAGGATAGATATGAGCCTTATTTCTTATACTATAACCTTCTTGCCTATAGCATTGTATAGGAATTTATAAAGTCAGGCCAATTCCTGTGGGTAAAAAATAGAGGTTCAACACTTACCATTAGACATTGGCATTTGAAAATTCGAGACTTTACTTTATACTGTATCTCACACGGTCATTTTGCTTTTGTTTTGTCTCCGTATCTTGTTTTCTTCTCCAAATTTTCTGTGCCTTTCTGTTGCTGTCTTCTGCCTTTCAGTGCATTTCTACTGCAGCACCTGTGTGTTCAGCCCCTGGTAGCTCCTGAATGTCAGTGCTTCAGAGGAACGGAATCCCCTTAATTTTGCTTCACCAGCTTTCTTATAGAGGCTGACAAACACAGTGAGGGGAAAGAGCAGCACGAATATTAGTATGAATGTGAGCACACCATGACTGGCAGAGAACAATATTGCCTTTGCTTTGTTAAAAAATTTATTCGTAAATGCAAAATACAGGGGTCCCTCGCGTAACAGATGCAGTAAATTGGTGTATTGCCTTATGAACAAGCTTTTAGCACTTTGCCTCTTGCTTTTTCCCTCCATTCCCTGAATAATGTTCATATTCACCCATTTATATCACGTGAAGCATAGTATACACAAAAGAAGTAAAGGATCTCCAAAACCTGTGTGATGCTACAAGTATAACCACAATGGTTCCCCAGTTTACACCATTCTTTTCCATTGTGCTTGGGTTTTTATACCATTATCACTTCTGTAGTGTCATCTTCCATACAGGTTTCTCAGTGAAGTGCCTTCTGTCAGCACTAGTTAGTGTCTTTCAAAGGAGTTTTTATTGCTGGTCTCTGTCTTGTCTTTCCACTTGTCTATGTGGATGCCTGTTGGCAAGTCAAAGATGTCATGCTACTTGGTATTATCTTGTGGCTCTGCCAAGCCCTAATATATGCTTTCCCATTCTAATGTCATCAAGGAGATCAGCTTTAAATGGTGAGCACATGGCTCCCATTTCAAGTGTCTGCTACAGTCTTTGTCCCATTTTCTTACCAGTCTCTCCAGCACACCTCCCTTTCTAACACGTTCATATTATTGGTTTGGGACTTTGATAAAGGTCCTTTTAAATCATGTTTTGCTTATTCTAGAATGAAATAAGGAGGTCACATTGTGTTAGCGATGTGTACTTCACATGGCTATTCCATTTACAGATTCAGTTGATAGTGTTGCTGGCAGTCTTAATAAAAATTCCCAGGAGATCAGAGCAGATGTCTACCTGGGAGAGCGGCTCAGGTCTTGTAACCAGAAGAAGCAGCAGCTGCATTTGCTGGGAGCACTCCAATATGTTGTCCGTGCTACCTTTACAATAGATAGTAAGGTTTTATTTATCCATACCAAGTTAGTGATCTCATTTTTTATTAATCCAAATGAAAAAGGAATTTATTGCTTTCTGTAGAAAAATCTACTATTGCATCTATCATGCTACACATCAAGCAAAAATTTTTGCATTCCAGTTACTGATAAAGAGCAGAGAGCTATTGTATGAATCCTCTTGAGCTGCTCCTCTCACTCTTCTCAGCCTGTTCTGGAGTTTAGTTCAAAAATGCGTAAGAACGTTTCACTAGATCTTGGTCCTTTGTTGTTAAAAGAAATCAAAACATGGAAAAAATCAAAATATGCAGGATGAGGTCACTCCTCATTTTATTGTACAGTTTGTTTCCATTAGCAAAATTAATATAAACATATCGGTGCAGAATATGCAGTTATGCCCAAGAAATTAGTATGTTAGAGTCTGTGCTCAAAACACTCAGAAAAAGTCTGAACAGAGATTTTGTTGTTGCTGTTGTTTGGGTTTGACTGTACAGACTGTAAATTGCGATATCAGTATATGCCCTGGGTGGTTTTTTTTTTCCCCCAAAAGAGCGGTTCTGTGCAGGCATTGGACACGCATGTATTTTTTTTTTTTTTTATGTGTGAAGTGGAATCTCCAGTAGCCTCCCGTTATGGAGATTATAGAAGTTTTATCTGCTTTACTTCGCTTTGAGCATCAGTGCTCTTGAAAAGATATATTTCAGTGGACAGGACTACAGATTGAAATGTTTCAGCTGTTTTTGTCTTAAGTGCTCATGGTAATTATTGTTTTGTATTATCTTATTATCTGGCTATTTATCATTTTACATGCAAGATGTGTTTGTGACAAGGTCTGATGCTGAAACAGAACTAGGGGGAAGTACAAAGAACTTTGCTTCAAAAGAAATCTTATTTCTTCGTCATATAAAAGTAGGACCTTTCAGGAGTGTAATGCAATATTTTCCTCTGATGTCAATTTTTCAGTGAGCTATATGCATTATACCATTTCTTTTGGACATGGAAGCATATGTTTCTTATTTTAAGAAAAATATTTTTTTTTTCAGATACAAAAAACCCCATTTTTAGTTTTAATTTTTGATAGTATGTAGAGGCTGAAATCAGAATTGGGCTTTTAAGTGCTACAATGTATAGCCATATCATGAAATGGATTCTGCTTCAACGAATTAACAGTACTGAGAGGAAGTTGGGAATCTCAGTTAATCTCAGGTGTAGGGAGAAGTGCTATTTTAAAGGTTTCTGAGCCATTTCAGCTTTTAATGTCCCAGTACTACCTGTCTCATCAGTGATAAATGGTTAGCACTTCATACTTTTGCAAAAGGACTTACAGACCTTGCCTTATTCGTTTGTATTTTCAGAATGACGGATTATGATGTGAGTCGTTCAATGTTTGGTGCTAGAACAAACACTGAATCAGACCTTTCTTTTTTAATAGAGAGAGATATGCTGAAGCTAAGCACAGAAGTGCTACATAAACCATTGCTAGGAAACATTCACTGTTTAATACTTCGGACTATATGCTTTTTATGCAGAAAAAACTCACTGACCTCAGGGGGACGGAATTACTTATGGGAATAAGTTTACTTTGCTTGTGTGTGTATATTTGCGTAAAAAAGAATTACCTTATAAAAATATGGAGAGAGCTCATACATGTGCAGCAACCCCCTGCCCCCCGCAACAGTAGCATTCTGGGCATTCTTGGTTGTGAACATTAAGCAGAAACCAAAAATGCTGACATTGATTTAAAATATATACTTATCCTGAATGGTAAGAAAACAAACAAACAAAGAAAATCCCACATGATAAATAAAGTTTATTTTAAATCTATAGATTATACCATGGAAAATATTTATAATTAACTTCTGAGGTGCTGCCAGCTTTGTGCCAATTGAACAATCTTACTTCTCCATTAAATAGACAGATGGGTGACTCACTTCATAAAACACCAGTTCCTATTGGCAGTAGTTGGTGTATCAATCAGTATTTGCCCAGTTGAGAATAGAATTTTAAATATCAATGCACAGATCAGCTGTATAAACATCTGTATCACAGTCCTGTTGACAAAAATGCTGTGTTATAAACTGCATTTTCTAGAACTAAATCTGTAAATATATCATTCAAAGTGTCATTTTACTTATCTTTAAATCACTGAAAAAACAGGAAAATAAAATAACTAAGCTACCAATGGTGACTGTCATCTTAGCAGACAGTGTGGGGAAGATTTAAGTGTTAAACTGCTGCTAAGCAAAGCATTAGCCCGACAGCATGTGTGATCCTGCTCCCCAGTGACTAGAGATAGTAGCGTTCACAGAAATCCTGTTCTGGCAAGTAGGGAGTGTTAAAAAATGTGTATCAAACCTTGATTAGCAGTTTTGAAAGTTGACTCTAATTATTCTAGTGCTATTGGTAGCAAAGTCAGATGTCTCATACTGAAAAATTCCCTGAGGATGAGAAGAGGCGCCACAACTCCTTGCTAAATATTTTGTCAAGGAAAATTATCAGAAAGAGACTGCAAAACATGTGCGTGTTTCCAAAAAAGTAAGTATGAAAGAAAAACAGGATGGTATATACACATTATATCTTATCTTAAGCAAAAAGAGATGAAAATTACCTTTTAAGCTGAATCAGAAATATATAGGATAAACTGGGCATTTGTTCACTGGTAGTAACGTCTGCAACCTTTAGTAAACATCAGACACTAATAGAGGAGGTAACAAATACTGTATTCTAAAAACATTCAAGAAATCAACATTGACATAATGATCTAATCATATGTTATCTGTTCCCTAAGTGAATTCTTTATAAATGATTTCAGTTTCCATCATTACTGATGTTAGCAAGAAAAATCTCAAATGTAACCCGTGTTTGGGTGAGAATCACCTGCAGAGGCAGCTAAATTGAGCCATATGCACTCAATGAACTCTCAAATTAAAGCCTAAGTGAAACCTGAGTGATACCTAGACTGACCTGCTGAGGGTTGAGGGCTGAATATTCTCTAGGGAATAGAGTTACATTGCCATAGAATTATTTATATGACAGGTTAAATGATAATATCTTAGTAGCAGCTATTGTACGACATTATTTCTCTTTAAAACAAATTTTGTAAGGGTTTTTTGAAGGTTAAAATGATACTTGGAGATCAGAAACCTGTTGGATTTTGTATTAGGTGATCAGTTACAGGAATGTTTTATTTATTCTGTATATCAGAGGTTAAGTTTAGACATTAAGAAAACAAGTGGGTTTTTTACGGGAAACTCTAGTGATTTATACAGACATAAGTATAAGGGAGTTTTTGAAAACCACACTGTGAGGTCTCTTCCATTCCTCACTCTGTGCATCTTCTCTGTACAGAAAGCAATGATCTTCTGCATGAGAAGTTAATGGCCATTAAAAATGACCTCTTAGCAAGACCATATTTTTATATAACTGAGATGAACTGGGGTCAGAATCAGTGGTAATCAGCACTGGCAAAGGAAAGACTTCATTATGAGAAATAAGGTCAAATCACTTAGTGAACTGAATGGAAAAAAAGTCAGCTCTTGGAGCCAGAATGAACCATCTTCTTGTATCTTCATCATGAAAACCATAAAACAACCTCTCTATCTTCCGGAGAGTTATACCTGAATGCTTTTGTGCGTCTTTTTAGATGTGCGTAAGAAGTTGAGATTTGGAATACTCTTTTTGTTGTTTACTCTGAAGTAGGAGGAATACTCAGGAAAATATTCAGAGAAAAAAATTAACTGCTTTGTTTTATATATAAATTCACATTTCTTTTAATCAGTTGTAGAGATATGTTTGTCTTGTTTGAGTGTGGATTCAGGTAGGTTGGCCAACTGTTTGTGGATCTGCAAATGTTTGTTGCAGAGTCTGAAGTTGTATATTTGATAGCTCATTAAATTGGGAGGGTCCATTTTAGAGAAGATCCAATATCATACAGTTATGCAGTCATGTCCTCTTCGGTGTCCTGTTGCAGCTGCTTTATGATCAAAACAGGTATCTCAGGTCTTGGGAATTATATCAAGTCCCTGCAGATGCTCTACTGTGGTATGTGAGAGTTGGGGGAGAATCCTAATTGTCATTTGAGAAGAGAAACCCTTCCTTGTCTGACCGTGTTTCCTCTCCTGTCTATGATTGCTGTGGAGGCAGTGCAGGGTAATGTGGGGCAATGCTCTTGGGGTACATGAGATTAAGGAATCTCCTAGAGGAAAGTACACAGAAAAACTTGCCAAGGGTGAGGTTATTTTTTCCTTATTGGAGTTCCCTTTGGGGCTTAAGCAGAGAAACATGCTTTTGGCCAGATTGACCATGTATAGCATAGTGGAACTCAAAACATCCAAAGTAGGTGATTTACTTCTTTGTGTGGTCCATGTGAAGAGTTGAATACCAAAAAAAGGGTTTTTTTTCTGGATCTAGAATACTAAGTTAAACTGCTGCAAATGCCACAGAAAAAGATATGGCATGACCTTTTTCAGGGCCTTTCCTCTTGCAAAGGATTTACAGCCTGGTACCCTCCGTTGTACTGAGGTCATTGCCACAGTGAACTTTGCAAACAGCTGCTCTGGTTGGAGAATGTACAGCTTCCCACTCTTCAGTGCTTCTCTGTCATGGCTTTTCTGGTGGAAGAAAAGGTGCAAGCATTTTTTAATTGTCTTCAAGGACAGTAGAGAGTGATTGAGCTAATGAGTTTGGCTTTGCCTGAAGGCCGTTAGGGGGCAGGATCAGAAGCCCCATCTCTATGGGGCTTGGGAGGCCTGTAATGTCTGGAGGGTTGATCATGTTAAGCGCGTTTGAAAAACAGCATCATGAGTGGCATACTTAGATCTGGAAAAGAGTATTTCTCTGCTGACTTGGGCACCTTAACCCTCAGGAGCTTGAGCAAGTATTTTTGTGTACACCCTCCCCTACCTTGTATCCCATTTTCCAGAAGTATCTTTCCTAGAATGTAGGAGATCAGGATCCTAGTTCCTCCTTCTCAGGATTTTCAACTCCTCTCATGCTGCAAGTCAAAGTATGCTCTGAAGAAGGGCTTTCCCACATCTGCTTTTCTTTTTCATACAGTCCTCAAGCATTCTTTAGGCTGTGCACTATCATGGAAAGTGGAGGATGTGAGTTTACACACTCCTCGGAGAAGCAGGGAATTAACATTTTGCAAAATAGGTGAGTATTCTGACCATTTGATTATTGGATGAGAAGAGAATAAAATTTTCTGAAGCAGAAGCTGAGCAATAGGATGCTCACACTTAGAGGGTTGGAAGAAAAGGCAAGCAGAGAAAAAGTAAGGTGAAAGACTTGACAGGAGCAAAACTAGGTGCTGACATATCTCCGGGGTGAGGTGAGAAATTTTGCAAATGCCTGTAGCACCTGATCGTTGACACAGGCACTCACAGAAATCTTTAAGCACAAATTCTTCCCCCAGTGAATCTTTATGTCTGTGCTAGAATTGGTAATATTTTGTGCTTTTGGGATTTACAGCATTTCCTTTTTGGCAGGCCTTAATAACTGCCTCTTCCATACCCCTGGGAAACATCAAGAATTATTTATTACGATCTAGGAAATGCTGAGGCCTGTAGCTGGGAGTCTTAAACACTTGTATTTATTACCATTTATCTAGCCACAATATTAATGTTGAAGTACAACGTAACCAAGAAGTTGCAGAATAAGAAGGCATGAGAGTTCTTGAGATCGGTCTACTCAATCAAGCAGAATACATCCCTGGGCAAAGGGACACTCTGATTCCTGACTGGCAATTTAAACCCAATTTTGAGGGATGGAGTAGGAATTAATGGATGCGTAGCCCATGTATAAAGGAAAGAATTTCTCCCTGGGTAGCAGTTAAGTTTGCTACACCAGATATTGCAGTTTGTGAAATCCAGTCCTTAAAACCCAATTGCAAATTTTAATTTTTGGGTTTAAATATTTTTCAGTATTATCTAGCAACAGAAAACAACACAAGCCTCTCCCGTAAAAACTAAATGCAACCTTTTGTTTTTTAAGTGTAACAATTTATAATTCATAAAGTACAACTTGTAATTAACCAGTTAAATTGCAAAGTAAGTAATTACCTAATACAAGAAATAAAAAAAGAAACAACTTAGAAAGAAACAGGACATAATAACTCACTGTGAATGCATTTAAGACGCAAATTAATTGAAAGCTTTTTTGTTTGGGGAGAAATGTCATTCTGGCCCAGCTAACCAACAGAGCTGCAGGGGCAGCCAACCTAAATTTTTTTAAGAGCTTGCCAACATTATGACTCAAATCAAATAACTTGGCTGCCCAAAATAACAGAGGAATGGTATCTTATCTGTTAGAGGTCCTTGTCAAGCCTATAACCTATGCATTTTGTTTCTTCACAAGTTCTTTACACCACTATATGACCAGAAGAATAATACAGATTTATGGGTGCTAAATGGAGCATTTATGCTGGGCTCTACTAACTAGGTTTCCTTACAAAACTTATTAATGTCATATTGCTTTCAAGAGATTAAATGTCTTGTCTTGTAGAACAATACCTATTTAGTCAGATCTATTCTGCATTTACTGTACTGTATTTTCCTTTTTCTAACTACATCTGAAGAGAATAAATCCTTTCCCTTTGTTCTCCCATGCACAAAGCTTTCAAAAATAGAAAGAAAAGAGTACCATCAGAAAATGAAATAGAGTTCACCTTCAAAGTACTGCATGTGACTGGAAATAAAATAATTCCATTTCATGGAGTGATATATTTTCAGTGCTTTTTCTATCTTCAGATTTACTGCCATGTCAGAAAAGTAACTTTAAATCTACAGCAAGTAAGAGGAGGGAAGATATTTATACTTCCTTCCCAAACATCATATTCCCAAATACCTTGAGTCTCTAGATTATTGGTTCATTGGATGCAGCACAGAGATTTCCTTTGACCTTTTGAGCATCAGAAAGCCTGAATCAGCAAAAACTCCTCTCCAACCACAGAAATGCAAATGCTACCAGTTTAGAAGATCTCCTTGGCCTTTAAACCCAACTAGCCCAACAGAGTCTGAGTTTTCCTGAAATACAAACACATGGGCTTGAATCACTGAGTACAATACATATTGTACCACTTTGGAAAAAATAGAGGAGAAATCCTCTCTTCCATGGAGTTCAGCGAGGTAGCTAAATTTATCAGAGCAACTGAGAGGACAGTGTTAGCCATTCTGCTTGACATCTTTCAAACCACAATTAGAGGACTGAGAGTCATTCTGATACCAAATATTAAACCACACTTGCCCCAAATCTTACCTGAACTTATATTAAAAACAATACGTTTTGCAAGATCTGAGAAGTTGAGGTGCAAAAAGGTGCAGTTTGAAAATCTGTGTAATTTTGAAAGGCCTGTTCAATTTGCAAATCTATCTGAAAGTATGATTCATGCTTGAATGAAACTTTCACCAATTGCATGTAAAACCCAGTGAAGCCCCTGGAAACTGGATGCACGCAATGATTGCATTTCCTACTTCTAGTGCCTTCCATCCTAAATAATCCCTACATAGGTTGAAGAGAGGCTTCTACAGTTTGCTGAAAGGTGGTTGGGGCTTATAACTTCTAGAGGCACCTGATTACATTTGTGGATGTGACAAGTAAGCAGTGTGTACATAAACAACTCTATTTTGTACGTTGGTAGTTCTCTTTCGTTCCTTTGATTGCAGCTACAAACCCAGTAGTCCATTATTCCATGGCATTCACCCCCCTCTGGAGTAAAATCTTCCCAAGACCAGGGCTGGTGGCACAGCAATGATGCTGGTGGCTTGAGACTGGTTCTAAACTGCACAATGCGGTGCAGACCCAAGGCATCCAGCACAGGTCTGGTGTGCTCGTTTTGTCTGGGGTACAGTTAATTTTCTTCATAGCAGCTAGTATGTTTGGGATTTGTGCTGCAAACAGCATTGATAACGCAGGGATGGTTTTGTTACTGCTGAGCAGGGCTGACACAGAGTCAAGACCTTTTCTGCTCCTCACCCCACCCCATCAGTGAACAGGATGGGGGGGCACAAGGAGCTGGGAGGGAACACAGCTGGGATAGCTGACCCCAACTGACCAAAGGGATACCCCAGACCATATGATGTCATGCTCAGCGTATAAAGCTGGGTGAAGAAGGAGGGACATTTGGAGCGATGGTGTTTGTCTTCCCAAGTAACCATTACACGTGATGGAGCCCTGCTTTCCTGGAGATGGCTGAACACCTGTCTGCCCATGGGAAGAAGTGAATGAATTCCTTGTTTTGCTTTGCTTGCATGCGTGGCTTTTGCTTTCCCTATTAAACTGTCTTTATCTCAACTCTTGAGTTTTCTCACTTTTACTCTTCTGATTCTCTCCCCCATCCTACTGGGGGGCAGTGAGTGAGCAGCTGTGTGGGGCTTAGTTGCTGGCTGGGCTTAAACCATGATGTCTGGTCACAAGAACACGGTAGCTGGTTTAACGTGGTATTTCTGACCTAGTAAGTCTCAGCCTGGAGAGAAAGCTGCCGTATAGAAGCTAATAGTGATAACTAGATAGGGAAAACTCATAGAGACTGCAGAACACCAGCAGGGAGTACAGTTAATTCAAAAAATACCTTGAGGATGCAAGTAAAGCTTAAAGATACAAAGACCTTGAATAGGATGTCTGCACTGGAATATAGGAGTTGACTGAAATTTTGAAGGCAACAGAAAAGTCTTTAAAAATACCAAAATCATTATAAGAGTGATACTACTGGTATTGAACCCTTACATCTTCAAATCTCCTTGAGGGGAATAAGACATTTTCCTTCCATTAAAAAAAAAAAAAGAGAGAGAGAGAGAAGTTATTTTCTAAATTTTCAGTGACTGTGAATTGTTTTTCGACTCACAAGCTCCAGCTTCAGCTTTGTAATTGTGTATCAGCATGCTATGCATGCTCTTCAGTGGTTGGGCTAATATGATATGTGAATTCAGGAAATCAGTGTTACGAACAAATAACATACAAATAATGTTCTGAGACGCTCTCTATTAATATTAGCAGAGATAAGAAGGAAAACACGTGTACAGCAGCTGCTTAGAAATCTTATGCACACACATATATATACATACATGCCATAGCTGATCTCTGTTTAAAGATATTGTCTGTGATTGTGTGTATTTCCTGAGAATTTTATAGTAAGACAATTCAGCCAGAAATTATTATTGTCACGTATGTGCTTAATACTGTAAATTCAATATAAAAGATACTAAATGCCTGTATTTTTACCAGTCTTTGAAATTAGAGTTTGCTGTGAGTTGTTGTGGTCCATGATCTGGGGAGCATAATAATATACAGAAGGACACTGGTATGGCAGGGAGTGCTGAGTTACAGCAGTTCAATAAATTTTTCTAATCCCCAGCTACCATGCAGGGTGCTTGTGGCTGGAACAACTGCAGCTGTTTGGAATTACTGAGCTGCTCCTCTCAGTGTTCATAAACGAGTAATATAGTGGTGTCCAGATAAGGCATGACCAGTGAGTGCTGCAACTACAAAACTGAGAGAAAGATGGAGGTGCAGGTTTTTCTGTATGCCTGAGACCTTGAGTAGGATTATTCTGATTTTTAACATGCATACGTGTGTTGGCAAGGTGTGAGAGATGCGGTGTACAGCCTGATTGAACTTATTTGTTAATAATGGAGAGTTCCCTTTGCTGGACCTTTCATTTGTCTTTGGGTTGTGTGTTGCGTATGGCCCTATGGAGCACAGTAATGAGGTGGAGGGCATGGGATGGAGTTGTCAGCGGGATATTGTGCTCTCAGGTGGAGATGCTTGTGGTGCAGTGGCCTATTACACGTTATTATCTTTGCTGTAAAACAATGTGGTGCTTTTCTACTGCTCCCAGATGCTTAAGCCAGGCACAGCTTCTTGGCGTGTTAAAAGTTACATAGACACGTATTTTGGCCTGCGGGATTAGGAAGGTAGAGTGAAGACTAGGGAACATGCTATGCACATGTGATATACAGCCCTTGCTGTGAGAGAGCCGTTGGCATTTCTCTTATACTTAAGGTGTTGGACTTAGCACATCTGGCCTGAGGTGAGAGGATTCTTGCTTGGTCAGTTCAGGCTCTATTCTTATACAGTGCAGGTGTGGTTGTAGGTCATCAGAAAAATGCAGAGACAAATTTGGAGATGTTACAACCTGTAGGAGTGAATTGAATATGGAGTATTCTTTCACCAGTGGAGGAGTCACTAGCAGAGATGGCGACTAGTACACCAAATTCAAATTAAGCTAACACAATTATGGTCTGATATTAAAAAAAGAGAGAAATGATTCTTCACTCAGCAACAACAAACTGGCCTGTGTACTGAACCCTTGAAAGAATTACTGAATTTTGGAAGAATGTTTTTCAAAGAAAGGATTAAAACAGATATTAGAAATGAGAATGAAGAGTTAGAAATTATAATTGGCAGAGAGAAAAGAGTCTAGAGAAACAAGCATCTTCAGGCTGGAAAGTGGAAGCTTGATAAATGTCTATGAATTCATAAAGAGTTCAGAGTAGTTGCCTATTATTTTCATTAGTCAGTGAGAACTGAGGAGGAATTATTGGATTTAAACTAGAGCATGGACAATTTCATTGGACAACAAGGCAAACTTTAATATGACAGCAGATGAAGTCCCCAGGATTGCAGTCACTGAAAATATCTAAGGCTAGAGATAACACTCAGCTGTCCTTGCATATAAAGGACTTGTCCTTGTTGATAAAGGTCGCTGGTTATGAGAGTTTTAGTGTAATCACTATGTAGAGAGTCTGCATTGCTTCTTCCCATCATGTTGAGCTGCCTGATGGTTGACAGCCTTGCATCTTACCCAGATGTCTTCATCCACTTTTTATTCCCCCTCCAGAAGAATTCTGAGTGCCTCTTACATGAGCTACGGAAGGAATAAGGGAAGGGTTCTTCTAAAATGTTATTTCTTTCCTGAACACTTCAGAAAAGGAGCAGAAAAGCTGTAAGTCTTCCTTGACGTTGTTATGGATAATGATAAGGTATTTCAGTAGATGACATGCATGTACTTAGGTGGTGTAAATTGGTATTGTTTCATCTGGCCCAGAATGATCACTGATCTCTTCTCCCTACAGATACTGCATCTTCTGTACCTTTAACAAAAGTTGACAGTATGCAACAATCTGCTGATAAGCCTGTGAACGGAAATCATGCTGAATAAGAATTAGAGGTGGAAAAATAAGATATCTGTCCTTTGGCGATTCAAGTCTTTTTCCTTACTGTATATTCTTCAGTTTTCCCTCCATGTATTTTTTAATTAACTGAAGCAAAGAAGTTTCTAATTTTTCCTTTTGGAGTTCCTAGATGCCATGAGACCTTCACTGTCAGGGAATTGTTACAGTCTTGGGGCAAAAATCTGTTCTCAGCTGTGCTAATGCAACACTTCATTACTTTGAGAGAAATGGGCACCCACCTAGCTAAGCGCAGGGCTGGTCTCCCAGCTTTTGCTCTGTTTTGTTTTCTATTATTGATAAAGATGTTTGCACACCCCTCAGCCCCTGTAGCTAGCAATTACTCATTCTGTTTTGCTGCCTTTATCTTTTTTCCTGCAAGCTTTAACTCGTCTTCTGTAGCCTTCGATGCTTCCCTCCCTTCATCTCCATTAGAAACGTTTCTTCTTGTCATAGCTGCATCAGCTTTTTACGTCATTATTTTCATCAGATTTTCTATTTGAAATCTAATAGCTGTGTGAGGCTCTGTAGGACCATTCCACATTGCACAAAACTCAAGTGGCTGCATTAGCCATGCCTATATCTTGGGTTGGTCATGAAGCCCTATCATATTAGGCACTCTGTGTAGAGTGTTAACCCTCTCCTGGAAATCTGTAAGAACTTTCACTTTCATTTTTTTAAAAATCAAATTGTGTTTTTATCCTTCTTTTTCTAGATGAAAGCCCCAAAGATACGGTGTCTGCGGACTCCAATCCCAGAAGGCAGAAAAGAACTGAAAACATGTAATTTTTAAATGCCATGATTCTGCCTAATAATTTTTGGATGTTGGTAATCACCTTTGATCGACAGTCTTGATTCTTCACATCCTCAACATGAGACACAAATAGCTCTGTTAGCATAAGAGTTTAGGAGCTAAGGAAAGGTAGCCTGTTGATCTGATGGTGCACAACATTAAATGAAATTATAAACCTTTGTATAAGCAAGATCTGTATAGCATTCTAAGCTTTAGATAGATCTTGCTCTGAACCCATGCTTTCCTATTTCTGAATACCCCTGGTAAAGGGAATATTGAGAAAGAGACTAAAGAATTAAGTGTTGTAGAAATTCTAGCAATCTTATGATCTAAATGGTATGGAAAACTGATGGTGCTTTTAAATCTGTGTCAGTGCAATAATGCAAATTTATCGTTTGCCTGTTTCCAAGGCTAGGCACTTAAATGATCAACAGAGTTTACTGAGTAGGGAATTTTCATTTATGACATGAGTAGTAAGAGTAAGGGAAGGCAAATTCAGGACTTCCTTGCAACTTCAGATAAGAAAAAGTCATCTCACAGTATTACAGTATCCTCAGGGTCTTTTTGAATATTAGAACTCAGATTTTTGTTCTTAGGGCTGATTTGACCTGGGCAAGAACAGCTACTTTTGCTACCTCATCCTGGAAAGATTTTTTTCTTAATCACCCTTCATTCAGGCTAAGAGAATAAAGAACTGCTTGAACCCATCAAAAAGAAAAAGAGGGAAAAGTATCATCGTTTTAGATTCAGGTAATTGACAGCAGTCTACTCTTTTGTCTGATTTGTGTTATTATTATAAAGGTATCTCATAAGAAGAGACTAAAAAAGACAGGTGAATCTCATTTTTTTAGGAAACATTTTAAATTTGCCTTTTTTATTATAGGAAAATAACTCTGGTTATTAAAGAGTAAAGAGCTGTTGCATTTAGTTTTGTTGCATTTAAGAGTTGGTAATGGATTTTTTTTCTTTGATTTCACCCTTATGATAAGAAATTCTGGATGGGTTAACTAGTTAACCCCTACAATTTTTAGTCTTTTCATGCAGCTATATGATATTAGCTCTGGAAGAAAGAGTTATGTCTCATCTGAGTGCCTCTCAACTTAACTAACATACATTAAATGAGCCTGCCCATAAAAAGGAAGTCACAGGGAAGGCTTTGAAATGCATTGCTTCAGAAAGTTTGCAAGCATCTGGAACAGTTTTGCAGCTTCGTAAGTCTTCAAGGTCATGTGAGAAAGCTTTAGGCTTAAGAAAGTTGGAGGGAACAGCTGCAGTTTTTGAAAACAGTAAAGGCAAACTTGAAATGTAGTTTTGTCAAAGCTTGGCTGTTTCCCTATCACAGACAGTAGACGCCACTAATCTCTTCCTTTTGTTTAAACAGATGTTATTTGCTTGGCAAGTAGCTGAATTTTAAATGCACAAAATTGTTATACAAGGGGAGAAATCTTGACTGGAGGTTAGAAACAGAAGGTTAAGTTCAGGAAAAGTTCAAGAGAAAATCTTATTTTCTCTAACATCTTCAAAGCTGTGTGAAGTACTTTCCCCCCAACCTTAGGAGATATATTTTCATGTTTTCAAAACCAAAAAGGTTTTTTTTAAGTGGCCAAATATAATGATGTTATTCAAGTAGTTAATAGTTGAACCCTATAAATATAGTTTGTTTACGTGAGTGCATTTGGTGTTAGTGAAAGGGGAGGAGGGATAATTCAGGGAATCACAAATTCTCCCTCTGTCTCCCTTTGCTGTAGCATTATGCAGTTCCTTTTTACCAGTACAGGTCCTTTGTACTCAAGCTAAGTCAGGTTCATCAGCGTTCAGTGGCATGGAGGCACAGGATTTTTGGCCCATTTATTGTCAACAGCATATCCAAGCTCAATTGTTTTTCTTTATTTTACGAGGCTGGATTGGAAACCTTTTTTTTCCTCCATGAAGAGTGGCTATGCTTGGGATGGATCTCAGACACCATCCGCAGCTTTCTTGTAAGTCAACCAAAAGGTGAGCAGGAGAGGGAGAGAGAACAGCATGGAGTCCTGATTCAGCATAAAGCTTATTGACATTTGTTTTATGGCTTATGCAAAAAAAAAATTTGCTTTGTATTGCACATGGAGTGATTAATCAGCTCCCAGTAGCTGCTAGATAATGTATCAGTAGCTGCTATTTTTGAAGTCAACAGTGACCCGGTCTAAAGGCTGGTTCCACACATGTTCTTTCCTTGGGCACACAAAGCACGTGTGGCTGAATATGTTGTGGAGGTATGGGTCTAATCTGATCTGCTCAGCTCAAGAAGGTGTTAGCTTTCAGGGCTGAGGAATAAAATTTCTTGCTAGCGCAGTGTTTTGCCTCTAACTAGCCCTTAAACTTCTCAGATCTAAACACAACAGATGGCACCTTCTTGCAAAAATGTACCTCTTCAACATCATGCTGAGGCTTTGGTTCAGTAGGGGCTCTCGGCACTGATTTCTGCAGTGCTCTACTTTTTTTTTGCCTTTTCTTTTCTTGAGAGACTCCCATTTCTCTCAAGATTTAACATATTTAGCCAGTTACAGCTGCTGAGATCACGAACAGAAGTGATTCAGTGACACTCCCAATTTTAAAGCTGATTTCTTTTTAGTACTTTGTTAACAGAAAGCAAAGAAAAAAACCCTATTCCCTCTGCTCTTACCTTCACTTTCTATTCCACGCTTCCCCAACGTGTGTTCTCTCCACTCCCTGCTTGCTTCTGCTCCTCCCACAGGTAGACAGCTGCCAACACGTTTCAAGAACAGAGATGTTTGTGATGGACTTGGGGAAGGTTAACAGCAGAAAGGTGGTGCGTTTTAAGTTCTTGAATTTGTTCTTGCTGTGCAGGTATTTTATCCTTGGCACAACCTCCACCGGTACAGCAGAATGTTAATTTTTCCTTGACTGACTCTAATTTGGCAGAGGCTATGAACAGCTTAAAAAACAACAACAAAGAGATGGATCCCTTGTTGCTCTGCTTCTGACGTTTCCATGACATTGTACTGAGCAATACCAGCATAGTGGAGGTGGGAGAGGCAGAACACTTTTGAAACAATTTGTCTTCTGTTACTGGAGATAATTTCTGAGAATTGTTTTGGTACTTCTCTCTGTTGTGTTTATTGGGTCCTTCCTCAAGTTCTCAATGAAAGCTTGCTTTCAGATCTTTCATTTTTAGGGATGGATGTCTTTCACTGTGATTTTTTGAATGTTTATTACTGTTAGTGGTACTTAAATGCAAGTGCTTAGTTTTCCT
Source organism: Gorsachius magnificus (assembly GCA_034008185.1). Taxonomy (NCBI): domain Eukaryota; kingdom Metazoa; phylum Chordata; class Aves; order Pelecaniformes; family Ardeidae; genus Gorsachius; species Gorsachius magnificus. The sequence continues at coordinate 7,262,508 of CM067083.1, read as the reverse complement.
TTTGTAAAACTAAATACAAGGAGTAATTTATAGGAAAATAAAAGTGAGACTCGGACTTTCCTTCTCCCCAGTTATCCATTCTTTTTGGTACTGTACAATGTCTTGCATTATGAGAAGGAACCTAAAATGTTTTCTTCATGTATTGTGCTTCCTCGAGGTTCATTAGATACTGTAGCCAGCATAGTGTTTGGATAGAACCTTAGAGTTCATTTCTTTTTGCCTTTCTCTAAGGGCAGGTTGTTATTTATGACTTCTGTATCTCCCGCTGTTTATTGATAAGTTCTTTTTGTGCTATGTTTTCACAGTCAACATCAGATGTGCTACTCTAAAGCAAAATGGAGCGGGTTTATATATTGACCTTCACCTAGCAAAGGTCCAGATTGCCTCTGGGAAGAACAGGTATTGATAAAGCTATGTTTCTAATAAATAATGCCATGAAGTTGAGAACCCACATTAGTTCACTGGGGATACCTCTTGATACTGTTCTGGTTTGTCCTGTAACCTGTCTCTGATAATGTTGTGGTTTTAGATGGCCCTGCAGGATGTGACTCTGCTTTATGGATCCTTGCACCCCTGTGAGCTTTGGTCTCCAGTTGGGCATTTCTTACCCAAGTTGAATTTTCCCCATTTGGTTCCTGAGCATTTCTAGGCTGCTAGTTTGGTGGTTTTTTGTTTGTTTCTAAAAGCTGTAAGTAAATTTGCTATTCCTGTTTTTAATATAGACCTTGATACTAGTTTACTTAAATTGCCTTGGTAAGAGTTTTCTTAAATTGCTGACTAGTCTGTCAAGAGCTCCATATTCATCCTTAAACTTGTAGGGACAATACAAATTGCTATCACATCACTGGTACCTTTTCCATCTTGAACGATCATATCCTTTTCCAGCCTGTACTCCCAATCTTACCTCTGCAGAGCTTCTGAAACATATTCTAAAAATCCTCAGTAGAATAGAAGTAAAAGAAATGGTATTATGTAATATTATAAAGTAATAATATTATATAACATATAATAGTAAAATAATATTATATAAAAACTATAATATTTGACTTTCATATAAAGAAAATTAAGAATCTCCAGGATCTGATTTTTGCTTTAGATTTTTATGTCAAATGTACTCATGAATTATTTGCTTATGGTTATACAGAAATTCATCTTAAGGTTCAATTTGTCTCTGAACTGCATGCTAGAGATCCCTCTTGGTTTTTGCAGGCTCCCAGGAGAAATTCAGTCTCTTAATTCCTGTAAAACCAACTCTTCGATGTGGATTTAGGGACAGTACTCTGTTATTCTTTGAACACATGTAGCTGGGTACCTTGTAGTGTACCTCAGTCCTTCAGCTTCAGAGGTTACCTCTCCCGTGGGTTGCAGTCCTGTGATGTTTTGAGATGTGCCTCTGCCTTTGACCTCCTTGTCTTCGCAGAAGAGGACTGTTGCACCTGGGGTGGCTCTTCCAGTAAAAGACAGAAAGAGGCTGGAGGTCTTTAAGACCTGGCTAAGGTCTTGAGCCTTGGAAGATGGAGGTAGTGATCTGCGGGTTTTGCTGGATTTGGTCTCATAGGTGATCCCTACCTAATTGGATAGGGATGTCTTTTAGATATATGCTGATTATATATACCATCTGGGTTGGATCTATTCACACAAATAAGGGCGTGGCCTGGTGGCTCTTCTTCATCTGGCGCATTAACTTTCATCGTCAGTTCTTCTCTCTGCTTTTCTTACAAGCTCTATGGTTGCTTATTTCTTGCACGTTTACTCTCCTCTGGAGCTTATGCGCCTTCTGCTTATTCATAGGATTGTTTTGACAATTGCCCTGTGAAATTATGGATTTCTTCATTGTTTGTAGGTGGAAATGTTCCTCTGGTAGTTGAGGTGTACTCTTCTGTATGTGACTCATCTACTAACACCTCACTGAAGAGGGAATCATACCCTGTCTGGTGATCCAGTGTGTATCAGGAAAACATACTGGCCTCCATTGAGCCTTTTATTTCCACTCAGACTGTTGAATGGGTGAGTGTTCTTGATAAAGACAGAAAAGTAGTTTAGTACTGGTACTTCTCACTGGCTAGTGGTTAAGATGAGACACAGAGGTGATGAGCTTCTTTCTGCTGACCATGAGTTTATGATGACTTATCCCAAAAGCCCATCTTTGAAGAATTATGCAAAACATTAAGCAGTACTTCAGAACTTGGATGTAAATAAATAAGCCTTTACAATATAATATTCATATGTCACAAGCACTGCTATTTTGTTCAAATTATGAAAATGTTCTGAATAATAGAGTTATTAATGGTGCAGGATAGTGAATGTACACATGTTACACTTATTCTTTTTCCAGAAGTCTGTTCTATAAGACTCAATTATTCTGCCTTCATTTGCTACACTTTGGTCTAATAACACATTTGTTTCAAATTTTGTGTCTGAGTTGGGATGTAAACCACAGGCATTGTTTTAAACCCTGGCTTCCCACCTTACCCTCTCTTTGTCATTATCCTTGTTTTCTAGTGGAACTGGCTTTTCTGTTGCTTCAGGAATTGTATTTTTATTTGGCTTTTATCTGTCTGTCCTTGGTTTGCCCTGTACTCTTCCTTATTATCTATCTTTGTGTTTCTGTCTCAGGAACTGATGTTCTCAGTCAAAGGTTCCCAGGTCAAAGGACTTTCTTTTACAGGTGACAAAGGTTTTACTCTGGGAAGGGAAGGCAAGGAAGTTACATCTTTTCTGTGCTTACTACTTCAGCAATTTCTCCCATTTCTGCTGGAGTGGGGCCTGACAAATGTAAAAATAATTGGAATTGGGAGATTAGCTATAGAAAATTTATTATGTTTTTTTCTTTTAAATTGGATGATATTCCTAGTGATTGTAATATGATTTTACCATTATGCCCTGATACAATTTATATAGAATTAAGGGTAACATAGTGATATTCTTCAAAGAGGGCATTGAGCCAAAGCCTATTTAAATAAACAGTAAGACGGTGCTGACTTAAACAGACTTTGAATCAGGACTGAATGGATTGAAATTAATTTCTAGAAGCCAGGAACGCCTTTTATTCTCATATTCTTCTTCATTTCATGATGACTTTTGTTTCTGATGAACACAATACTGATTTTAGAGGTCTCTTCCACTCTTCCCTTTCAGTGGCCTGGCTCTAATTTGCAGGTTCTGTGCCACATCTGCATTCCTTATAACTCTGTTTGCAGCTGTGATGGGCCTCCCATCCAGGTCATATGTGCTTCACCTAGCAGCGGTTGATATTCATATCAACTCTGAATGTCCTGATCTATGTCAACATTTTTCTTCTTCTTGCAGCCTTTTTTCACAGGAAGGATCTTTCACTATTTAATAGAGGTAACCAAGATGCCAATTTATTTCCTTTAGGGAACTGAAACCAGTCTTCCTGAGCTGTCAGATTGCCAATTTTCTGTGCGAATGACTTTTTAAAGTCACTGAGATACAGAGAGTAGATGCTTTCTGATCAATTTTTATATTTATAAGGCAAGGTTAAAAGCCTGATAGATTCAGATGTAGCAGGTACCATCTTAGATGATGTGTCTAAAAGAGGTGGTTATAGATAATGAAGATTTGTTTTACCAAAAAAAGTAAAAAATAAAATAGGAAGCCTAAAGTAATTACTTACAATTCTAACATTGCCCTCCCCCAATTATTAAGTAAAAACCCCATGATGTTTTTGCCATGCAGAACATAAGTTTGCTTTTTCATGCCCGAGAATAGTTTAAGAAAGGAAAATAATTCAATAAGAAAACTTAAAAAAAAATTTTAAAAAGCTGTACCTGTTTCAGCTGACTCTGCCCTTACTGCCAGTGTTCAAAAGCAGCAGTGTTCATTACAATTTTGTTTCACTTAATATATAATTTGCATATCATTTGTGCGAAACAGATACAACTCCCAATGCCCACTCCTGAAGCTGAGGTTGGTATTTATAGCACTCAGCATAAGCCTGCAGGTTTACTTTAACCCCCATATTTAGCAGTAATAGTACATTTTATATCAATGGTGTAACTTTAATTTGGGCCCTACATTGTTATTGGTCATCATAGACTACTGCAGCCTCTGCTAGAACCATGTACATAGTCTTTGATTCTGCATTAAAAAAAAGAAGCAATGGGTTTCACTTGATAAAAAATAGTAAGCTGTGAAGAAATATATGGAATTTTTTATTTTGCAGTGACATCCATAATTTACAAAGTACCTCACTTTGCTTTTTGTAGTAGTCTCATATAATCTTTTAGACACATTAGTCTGACAGTGTTTCAAAGAGAAATAATCAGAATTGCTAGCTACAAGGGAAGTATCACATTTTATAACACATTGTCAAGGCACGTTTTTAGTTTTCAAGCAATTAATTTCCAAAGTTTTCATTTATGAGTATCGTTATCTTTCTTTGTGAGGAATACTTTGCCATTTGTATTCCTTGAAGCCAGCACAGATAACATTAGCACCTGCATTAATTTCAGCTAAAGTATTAGAAGTGCTCTGGATAGGAACAAAATCTCACTTAAATTTTTAAAGAATGAGAATGCCATTTCAGAAGGTAATACTTGAAAGTAAGCAGTTAGAAGGAAGGAAGTTGGCACTACCATAACTCTTTTCAAGGCAAAGATTTTTCCCTTTAAGCTATTGTTGTCTGAATATTTCATTTACTAATGTTGTTCATCACCCTCTGCTTCCTTTGTTCTGGTACGAAGGCATTGGAAATTGAAGTCCTTGTCAGTTTTGTAGAGCTCTCTCAGCGACTACCAGTTCATGAATGTAAAGACCAGACAGACCATTATGAATGACTAGTGACCTCTTGTATATCAATGTGGCAACCCAATTTTTCTTGAATCATGCCACTAATTCCAGCTGAGCTATTTTTTACAGTTTGGAGTGACATCCTGTCTTGATTTGAAGACTCTGTGATGGAAAATCCAGCATGTCCCTGGGGAAGTAGTTCCTGAAATAGATTACCATTACTAAAAGAAATCTGTATTTTATTTCTATGGTTTATAAGATTCAATATGATGCCTGGTTTTGACCTCCAGTTGCTGTACCCTTGGCATTTGTTAGACTGGTAGATCAGGGAACTACCAAAATGTTTCTTCCTATGCTAGAATTAAACAACTTCATTTTTTTTTTTTCAGTCAAAAACAATATTAATTTTTTTTTTTATCCTGAGTAGGAAAACCATGATTTTGGTCTTCATGTACTCCTGTGTTGTATTCTTTTTGTTGTATGAGAATGCCATTGGAGATGATTTGATAGGTTGCTATATTTTATCTTCAGCTTTCTTAAACTGATGGGCATCCCTTTCAGAGGCACTGAAATAATTAGCACAGAAAAAGGTGTTTTCACAAGTGCTTTGGGAACTGATGAACCCAGATTGTTCTCTCATAGTTGGTAGGTCTTGGGATCTGATACCACTTTTGGAAACTCCTCCACTCTGTCACACGTGGCAGGGGAGGAGGGAAGCATACTCTGTCGTTGCCAGGGATGATGCATATTTTTACATTGTTATTAAAAAAAAAATAATAAAATCTGACAGCTATGGGCAGTGAAACATGACCTGAGTTTCTTCTGTTTCTTTTCTGTTCTCTGTTATAAGATAAACTGTGCACCTGTATGCTGCATAATTATATTTTAATGCCTATTATAGATCTCTAGTGCTGAAAAGGATGTGAAGAAGTTGCTTGCTTCCTCTCTTCCCCAAAGACAGGATCAAACACACCTAAATTATTCCTGACAGATATTTGTTCAACCTGTTTTTAAAAAAGTTTGGTGATGGGAATTCTCCCGCCTCTGAAGACAATTCACTCCAGTGTTTTAGCCTCTTGACTGCTAAAAATTATTTTAAAGGAAAATTGGGTATAACACTCTCAAACTGTGTAACTACTGAACAGCGTGGATGATTTTTTTTTTTTGTGGGTTAAGAATGAATTTGGTTTATAAAGTCTATCAGGACACTTGAAGAGTATTGCTAATATTGCTTCTTTTTCTTTACTATGTACCATTGTAAAAAATACATTGTTTTTAGGAAATGTGCCTTTTAGCTTCCTGGCAAGGTTGTCAAAATCAGTAAAGACTTGGTAGTGGTTTCATAATAGTCTATGATATTTTTTCCCTCCTCATCCCTCAAAATCCAGTAATGGGGAAAAAAATTGGTAGTGGTTATCATTATTTTCTGTCAGTGCCAACATGAGGATGCCCAGTTTCATTGTCCTTGGTGAGGTGGCTGTATCTTTAACAAGACAGTCTGTCATCTCAGCTGAGTGAATGCTTATGAGATTTCCTTCCCTGAGCCAGGAAATCTTTCATGGCAGCACAGCATGCTGATTCACATGAATATCTGATGGATTTGGAGTGTTTCCTCTGTACATGTTAAAAAAAAAAAAAAAAAAAAAAAAGAAGAAAGAAAAAAACCAACAAAAAACCCCACTCCTAACTGTTATGGTTGGACATAGCTGAACAACGCGCTGAAAGTTTATTGAGGTCATGGGTCTCATTAATTTTAATTGTGTGATCAATTTTTAGATTCAGAACAGAAGTCCTGCCTTGGACATGCAGTGGTTGTAGACAACCCCCCTTGTGGAGCCCTTTGCAGCCACAGATGGAGCTATGTAAGTACAGAATGTGATTTCTCCCTCCATTGGTTTTACAGGTTGTGACAATATTTTTGGTCTCCCAGCTCCAGCTACCATGAAGTGTCAAATGGCTCAATATCTCCATTGGCACTGATGGATTTGGAGCTCTCACTACATGCACTAAAGTTCTTTGAGCACTCTCAACTGGTAGAACTGGGGGCCTGTCTGAGACTTTTGTGTGGCAAATCTTACCAAAATAAAAAGGGGAATAAAACAGTAGAAATTGGACAGTGTGTAAGTGGTAAGATCTGTGCAGAATGGAATCCTACAGCATCATTCCATTTCTGATATTGTCTTGCTAATACTACATGAACAAGGTGCAATGTGTATTTTCACCTCTGTGACATGTCTTGAAAATATTTTGTATTCTTATTGTCTTTACTCGCTGTATATAGGGTTTTTAACAGTATGCATTATTTCCAATTTTGCTGGTAGCCAGCTGCACAGGAGGCAGAGAAGGCAAGGTCCTAGGTACCCCAAAACTTTGTGAAGTTTATAGATGGAGCAAAAGGCAAACATGTAGTGAAAATAGGGATTATTTCTATTAAAATTATTTGAAAATATGAATAAAATTTACCCCAAAATTTCACTCATGGAATTTATTCAGAGATAAGTAAAAATGCCACTGGAATAATTTCCCTCTTTTTAACCTTATCTCTGTGGTTGGAGGACTTTATGAACTTCCCAGCTAGAGTCAGATGTTCTTTAGGATTCTGGAATTATCTTTACTGTAATCTCTTTCATGTTTATAACACTTGCATGAGAGTAGATGTGGCAAGGCCAGAATTAGTTCCACTTCTTTGTACTTCTGCAAGCTCCTATGTCCTCTTCTCATAAGCCTTATTTCCCTCAGAACTTGCACTTTCTGTTGTCTGCTAACATACAAGTCTTTTGCCCTTTCTCCTTGATATTTATATTCCTGACAAGTGCACCTTCCTTGTTCATTCCTTCAGAAATCCATCAGGTGTGCATTTCTCTCCTTATCGTCAGGCCAAGCAGGAAGAACCTCATATGCCTGTTTTCCCTAAATCCTTGTGTTTCCATGAATAAATCCTTGTGTTTGCATGAATAAGCTCCCTGTTTCCCAAGTGCCTCTGGTCTTTTTGTGTCTCTTTTTGCCTCTCTGTTTTAAGGTGTTTGGATATATTTTCTATCTTGCAGGGTGTGGGGTTATGGGGAGATGTTCCACCTTTCCTGAGTATTTGTTTGTGGTCAGAGTCACGTAGCTGCCCCCCCAGCCCCACAGCACAATTCTTTCTGCCATTTGGTAGATTTAAGGGCAATTCAAGGCTCAGTTTTCCCTGAAACACTTAATGATATATTAAAACAATCATTGTTTTCATGTGAAAGGCATGCAGAGGCCAACTAGTTGCTTCCTGAAGACAAGCGAATACTGGATAAATTAAAAAATACACTGCTTGGCCTCTCACTAACAAACTAGTTCAGGCAAAGATGGGATTACTCCAAGTATGTGTGCGACTGAATTCATGTTTCTGACCTATAGAATTAAATGGTTTACATACACGTGAGCAAACTCTCACTGTTACGAGTCATATTAGAAATATGATTCATACTGATGCATTATGTTTTTGAAGTGTGTCTAGAACCAACAGAAAGACCTCTTAGAAAATAGCTTCCAAAAAAAAGTGTCTGCTATGCTTTTAATCTCTTTTGGTACTTCTTGGAGAACAATGGCAACATTTGGTATTGCTGACTATTAAATTTTATTGTATGGATTTATGGATTTCAATTTTAGTGTGTAGTTGTGCTTCTATTTAATGGCATATATACCTATAAACCAAGGAAGCTCTGCTGCTTAATCTGCTTGCAATTCCTAAAGCACCACAAAATTCTCTTACGAGTCCTATATTTTTTCTAAGTGTTTTCTGGCAGATACAGTGCAACATTTTTACTGATGCTTTGGAAATGGCCTTTTCTTCAGGTGCACGATATCTGATTTGTTGTCTTGCCTCTTACTTCGTTCTTGCTTTGCAGTGTGATAAAAGTTCAATAATTGAAGAACTGAGACCTCCACATTCTTATTTGGAAAATGCTTTTTCCTTGGAAATAGTTAATGACACTTACTTTCAGACAAGTCATAAATATAAAATGAGGGACAGAAAAGTGCTTCTTGTCTCAGAAAATATAAAGATTTGGGGCTTTTTTTTTTCTGGTTTGCTGTGCCTGAGATGCTTTGAATGAAGTCTCCTGGCTTAATGAATTCGCATCTTCTACTACAATTTCCAAGCAGCTTTATTTTAAACCTCCTGTGGTGACAGATTGCCTCCCCATTAACTAAGTGCTAACCAGTGGCATTAAACCATAGCTTTGCACAATCAACAGAGAGCTCAGTACCACCTCGGTGAGTGGAAAAGCCACGAAAGTCTGCCAGTTGCATTTACTGAAGGCAAGAAGCATGCCCAGTGAAGGCCAGATGCAGAAGGATGGAGGGAGGGGAGTTATCTGTGGCACACAATTTCTAGAGAAGCCATTTGCATGAATTTTTCTTGGCCGGACTGGCTGGCATGTTCTCTCGTTCTGCTTCATATGATCGCAGCTGCCAGGAATTGTCTCATTGTGAGTGTGTGACATTCCTTCTGTAGATAGAGACAAGCACAGAGAAAGCTACAGCACTACACAAATAATTAAATGGCATTCAACAAGAAATTTCACTGAGAGAATGCTAAGAATAACATTTATACACCCACCCTCCCAGAAAAAAATCTGGGCAAAATGGCAAAATTATACTTTTGAATTGAACTTAATCTCTTCTGCCAGTTTGTTATTATGGCATAAACACAACCCATTTCTTGAGTAATCGAGGGAATGTAAAGGACTCATGTCCTGATTCAGAAACAGCAATGTGGCTTGCAAATTTCTTACCTGTGTCTAGTTATGCCCTTGGTGCTATCGGATACAATTTGATATGTTAAACTGTCTGTTTTAGAAGAATTTGTTGAGAAGATGGGCAAGCAAATGCACATCTAAACATGTCATTATTACACTGTATGCTGCAATTTTAAAGACAGAAACTCACAATATTTAAGTCAAGGTCACAATAAAATTAAATCAATAATCTCTAATGCTCTAATCTTAATATAACATAGTAATTCCAAATTGTAATGTTGGTAGTGTTTTTTTCTTTGGAAAATTTAGCCAGAGGATAAATCCCTTTCTGTCTAAGAATATTAACGTAGTCAGTGCTGCACATCTGCGACGACCTATGTGGTAAAGGACAGAGATGTCCCTCGAATGTTTTTATTCAAGGACCTGAGAATTTTCTCTGCTCTTCTGTGTCAAGCAGTGCAATCTCCTTGTTTGTCTTCAGGCAGTTCCAGAAGTGCTTGCAATGATTCCGTATTTCCCTTTCCACTTTTCCTTGCGTTCCTCTCAGTCATTACTGTGCTTGATTTTATTCTTTTCTCCCTTCCTACAATTACACGAAGCCTTTCAATAGAGGTATTGGTAAATTATACATAATAGCAATATTAACACAATGTTACAACATTTTATGCCTGAAGTACCAATTGACGTCTTCCATTATTGGTTGTTTTTTTACTTTTGAGAAGCTATTAAAATCATAGCTTCCATAACTACACACACAAACTCACACAGTATATCCATAAAACCACTAAAAAACATAGATGCCTATTCACTTTAAAAATAAGGTAATATAGAGTGATCAAATTATTTGTGCTTTGTTTTGTAGTCTCTCACTCACAAAAGTTGTTGCTGTCTCGAGTGAGGACCTGGAAGCATGGTTGGAACCAAAGTATGTACATTAACCTTAATCAGACCGGCTGTCCCGATAACTCAAGTTTACACTTCCTCTGTCTCTGCACAGGCTTTACGAGGAAGGAGAGACGCAACAACTTTGGATATGGTCAGTGGCATAAGGAAGTGAAAAGTAATTTTTTATGTCATGGCCCTTGACTTTATAGGGACTTGTTATCTGTTGGTTCTGCCTCAGGGATCACCTCTTCATCTTCAGTGGCAATTAGATGAACATAAGACTTCAGAATAGTTGCAAGGCAACCTCTTTTCATTGTGGGAAATGTTTAGGCCTTTAGTGATAATGGAAAGTTCTCCCACTGAATTACCTTCATTTCACCAGGATATCTCTGGTGGTCACGGAGAGGTGACCTACAAGTATGAATGCATGGGAAGGTGACTAGGGAATCTTTGCTCAAAAAAGAGAACTACTTTCTGCAAGAGGCAAAGGACCTAGGACCCTGAATCAACAAAAAATCTTGTTCTGTAGAAGTACTAAACGGTCTAAACAATATGCATACAAACAGTAATATAAATACGTCACGTTTCTCCAGTGTCTTCAGTGTTTATTAAAAAGTTTCCCACTTCCTGCGAGTGACAGCGAACTGGGGAACTCATTTACACTCTAATTTACTCTGTGGCTTTGATCCTGAAACCTGTGATATATTTTATTAGAATAATTTCTATTCATAATGAAATGATTAGTGTCCTCCAATGTCTGCCTCAAATTTGGACCTATTTTCCTGACGTATCTTTTTTAATTTGAAACATATCCGTTAATTGGAGTTGTCATTTAGATGCCAGCTTTACTGGAATCAATTTTTAAATCAATGTAGGACACATTGTAATTGAGAGTGAGGTTCCAGCTATCCTAGTGGTCACTTCATGGTGCTCCCAATAAATACGACAATTTAGAGAATATAAAATTAGTTCTCATCTGCTAAATGCATCCTGCTGTGAAATTGCAGCCAGTTAGAAAAGGAAAGATGCCCTTAGCATAGAAAAATGGTTTGAGAGAATATGAAAGTTATAATGGAAAATGTAATAGATGCCAGAAATAATTACACAGGTGACTTCCACAGAGTATGACTGCCATTCCTTGTATTTCTTGAGAAAACCCAGAGCCTGTTATTAGTTAAGCTGCACAAATAGGAATCTGCTGTAGTTCTTTAACCATCAAATAGTCTGCTTTGCTTTCCTATAAGTTATGTTCTTTCAAGAGGTACTTGTTCCTGACATCTTTTTCTGCGGAAACAGAGGATCATTTAATATGCAACTTTTGGGGTTGTGCTACTCTCTGTCTTAGCCTCTTGAGGTTCCACTTTGAGACACCTTAGCAGATGAAAAGTTACCGTGCAATGACATTTTTAAAGATGTATCTGGAGCAAATAATTAGTGCAGGAGAAATGGCACTGCTTTGAATATTGACTGTGTGAAAAGCACATACATTGCACATGTGTATGAAACAAGAAAGATGAAGAACTCACAAAGATGTCAGGGTGTTGCTGCCTATAGGTGATTCACTAGGCTGCTGCTTTTGCATGTTCCCTTCTGTCAGAGTCCCTGTGAAATGGCAGCATGCTTGCTGCTGGATGCGTTTGCTACCTTCGAGACAGTGGGGTCAGGTTCTAACCATGAATTATATGTCACGGTGGCTTATGAGCTCTTTGGTTTACTAAACAGTTTCAGGCATTGTTTCTCTCCTGTTTTACTCTTTTGCTCCCAGTGGTCATTATTTGATAGAGCCCCACTGTTATCATTTTCCCATTAGAAAAATCTGAGAAATAGAGTAGACAGGTTTTACATGTCTTCGGTTGTCTTGCTTTAGAGCGGTCCTTGTACCGCCAGAGTTCAGAGCCCCCTGTGCAAACCAGGTCTCTCCAGGCCCTCCCCACGGGTGAGTTACCTCTTTTAATGCTGCTAACTTTTGAGTGCAACCTGCTTTTGATTAGTGATGAGGGCAGTGTCCTTTCTCATGGGATTTGGAGCCTAAGCTAGCGAATAGGGTATTAGTTATGCATTAGGCTCTGATCTTTTCAGCACAACCCACCAAGCTGAGGCCTTGCAGTCTACACAACAAATGCTCATTGCAACGATGAGTGAGGTGGGTGACAGAAAAGTCCTCCAGTATGCTATTCCACGGCAGCGTAATTTCTTGGCATCAGTCTGAATGGTCTGAAGGCCGTCAATGTTGACACCAAGATGGTGGTTATCACAGTGCTACAGAGATCCCTCCGTCCAACCTTCCTCATTACTTGTCCCGTGATTCTGCCAATCACACTCATGGAGGGGGTTAAAGAGACTCTACTGAAGTCACTGGAGAGGAATATGGAAACCCACCTAGAGATAATGCAGGTGTCCAAAGGAGAATACTATTTCTGCTACTTGTCCAGGTTTGTTTAGAGCTGGTTTGGGTGCAAGGTATAAATGTAGGCTCTGAACAGAGGATTAGTTTACATGGGACAAATATTGCCAGTATCAGATAAATTAATTTCAGAGCAAATTTCAGCTCTGAAGGAGACTCTAACGTATGATGCATTTAACAGTGAATGGAAAGAATAAACAATTTGCATTATGGAATGCTAAAAAAAAATCTGGTTTTCAAAACAGATTTCACTACTACAATGAATGACGTCAGAGCTTAAGAGTCAAAAAACATGCAATTATTTTTTTTCCTGAGGGGATTGAAAACACGGGGTGGGTAACAATCTTGCAAAACCAGGTACAACATATAATTGACTGAGCTATGGTGTGGAAATAAACTGAGAATGAAATAAACACAGAAATTAGAAGAAAAGACAGTATGTGTAATTTTAGAAATATAAGACAAGGAAGGAAAATAAGGTAACAGGCAATGGTAACAGATATATGACAAAAAGTATCAATGAAATATTTCAGAGTAATTTTGCAATAATTAATTGTCTAAGGGATTTAGTTAATATTTTGAATAGGAATCTCAAAACTAACCTTGATTTTTACTGAGTTAGAAAGTTTGTTTACCTGCATATCATCCCACTGCCAATGCTGTTAAAACTTATCTCTGCAATAATTCTTCAAGAGAAATCATGTGCTAGCCATAATAGAGCAGTGTGATAAAAATCATGATGAATGGCAGACTTGAGTCAACTGTGCCCCTCTATTAATGAATAACATCCTTTTTTATTAAATAATTGAACCAAAACGTTAAAGATGGGGCAATCAGGCATGTCAGAAGACTTGAAGAAGAACCCTATTTTGTGAGTTCCATACCAATTAAATTAGTTTATTCTGCCGTATGTCACTATTAATTTGCATTTTCTTTCTGGCTGAAATCTGGAATCAGCATTCCTTATAAGCCCTGTCTAATGCTTTTTACTATTTGAAATATGAAACTTGAATTGATGGATTCCCTTCTTCAGTTTTCCTCCTCTGCTGCTGCATACATTAGATATCCAGCTCTCTTCATTATGCAGTTAGGCACCTGATGTGGAGACAGGGCAGGTTGTGAGCTGCAAGTTGGAAGTACGTGTGTAAGGCAGAGAGGCTTGGGACACACCTCGCTGTCTCCTTTGGATTACTTAGATGCTGCTAAGCTGAGGTGGGCTCCCATGGCTTCCCTCTGAGGTTCCCAGGGTTCCCCACCCAGCTCAGGGCAGGGGTTCGAGATCCAGCTCCCAGCAGTTGGATCATGCCAAAGCTGAAATTGGAAGGTCTTATTTCTTGTCAGTCTTCCCACAGTCCTCCCTCAGAGTGACTTATCCTAAGTGAGAGCCAGACGACCAATCCTGCAAATCCTTACCCATTTTACTAAGCTTGCTTACATGAGTAATGGCAGAAGTGTTTTGCAGGGTTGGGTTGTTTAATTTAAAACACAATTATCAGATCATGGCTTATGTTCTTCAGCAGTGAGGATGATCATTAATGATCGTTAATCAGGATGCAAGGTTTTCAGTTCAGCAGGAAGACCCAGTCAAGGGCAGATTACTCGGTGTGAGCAAACACCCTCCACAGCCTTCAGACTAGCTCCCAGCTACAGAACTGTGCCAGTGACTGCACATGGTAAAGATCATTAAAATACAGTTACAGTCACCTCAAAGAGATATATAGTGGATAGGTAAACAGAAAATGGGTTTTATCGAATGTCCATGTAAAGTTAAAAGTACCTTAGACAAACAAATGCTTCCAAATTCAATGACTTGGTGGCTTGTTTATTATTATCTATGTAATTTCTACTCCTGTGGATGTACGCGGTTTTTCTTAGTTACTTCAATGATTTGTGTTTTGGCAGTGGTAAGCAACTTAAAAGAGAGACATCTTGATGAATATTGATCAGATAAATATTTTAAAAGGTGCAGATTAGCAGAGAAGGCAAGCACCATATGTAATTCATCTATTATGACAAACTGGGAAGCATTTTTAAATAACTTTGATCTCCAGGAAAAAAAGGTCCAACACTAAGGTATTGATTTTTTGATAATTCTTTCAAGCTGGACTCTGCAGTTTTGCTGCAGAGACAGGGATCCTGTGACATTGCTCCAAATCACTGAGAAGCTTTCTTTGTAATGTCAGGATGATAGACTACTTAAGATAGTTAATCAAATTTTTAGTTGAAATTGTCAGCCTGGTTGATATTTTCAAACTTAAACAAAACAGCAACTTTTTCTGGGAAAAAATGCTGATTTGCTGAATATTCCCTAAATCATTATGGCTGATGAGGCATTTTGCTTGTGTAAAAGCTGTGTCACAGTCATAGAATCATAGAAAGATTTGGTTGGAAAAGACCTTTAAGATAATAGAGTAGAACTGTACCTCTCCACTACTAAACCATGTCTCTAAGCACCTCATCTGCCCTTCTTTTAAATATCTCCAGGGATGGGAAATCAACCATTTCCCTGGGCAGGCCATTCCAGTGCCGGATAACCCTTTCAGCAAAGAATTTTTTCCTAATGTCTAATCTAAACCTCCCCCGGTGCAACTTTAGGCCATTTCCCCTCATCCTATCACTTGTTACTTGGGAGACCAGTACCCACCTTGCTTACACCCTCCTTTCAGGTAGTTTTAGAGTGTGATAAGGTCTCCCCTTAACCTCCTTTTTCTCCAGGCTAAACAACCCCAGTTCCCTCTGCTGCTCCTCATGAGACTTGTGCTCCAGACTCCTCACCAGCTTCATTGCGCTTCCCATGCCTCAATGTCCTTCTTCTAGTGAGGGGCCTAAAACTGCACACAGTATTCGAGGTACAGCCTCACCAGTGCCAAGTACAGGAGGAAAGATTACTTCCCTGGTCCTGCTGGCCACCATATTCCTGATACAAGCCAGGCTGCTGTTGGCCCTCTTGGCCACCTGGACACACTGCTGGCTCATATTCAGTTGGCTGTTGACCAGTACCCCCAGATCCCTCTCTGCCAAGCAGCTTTCCAGCTACTCATACCCAAGCCTGTAGCATTGCATAGGGATATTGTGACCCAAGTGCAGGACCCAGTATTTTGCCTTGTTGAACTTCATCAATTGGCCACAGCCCATCGATTCAGCCTGTCCAGATCCCTCTGTAGAGCCCTCCTACCCTCAAGCAGATCAACGCTCCCACCCAGCTTAGCGTCATCTGCAAACTTGTTGACTGTACACTCAGTCCCCTTGTCCAGATGATAAAGGTGTTAAACAGAACTGGCCCCAACCCTGAGCCCTGGGGAGCACCTCTTGTGACCGGCCTCCAACTGGGTATAACTCCATTCACTACCACAGTCATCGTGTAATGTTTACATTTGTGACTCTACCAAAAGAAATAAAATTGCAGCATTATTGATTTCAAGAGACAGGAAGGGCTTAGGGGTGCTGTGTAGGGACACAAAGATGTTCCCATGACACCTTTGAGGGAGCAATAGGATTTCTGTGGGGACTTCTCCTGCTTCTGCCCAGCACAGTAGCTACCATTTGCTGCTTACCTCTGTCTAGACAATTTTACTTTTGGGTGCTTAAAGAGATGACATGTTAGGATTTTGGAATTGAGGCAGTCTTTCAGACAGACCTTGAACTATACAGGGGTGGTAATGTGCTCTATAACTGCACTTGCTTTCCAAATGAAGAATGAGGAAAAAATTAAGTCTGTAATCTTGAGAGAAATATGGAATAATTTGAATATATAGCCTAAAATTCATAGGAAGAAAATGAGTTTAGCATCCCCCACCTGCCTGCCTGAAGCAGTGCAGCCCAAGTCCAGCTGGGGCATCTTTTTCAAGTGGTGGGCAAGCTGCTGTGAGCAATTTCAGGAAAAATACCAGGAAACTTTGGTGACATCATTGTGCCACACTTTCAAGATGAAGAAGCCTAGTATGGAGCCAGGGGGACAGAGAAAAGCAGCTGAATCTGTTCAGTATTCTTCAAGAAAATCACAGATTGGTCTAAGTAACACTGTAATCATAGTTTAAGTCACCTGAAAAATAGCAATAGCATTTTATCTGTGGCTTAAAAAGGAACTTATTTAATACTTAAAGAAGATTCAAAAAGTATAGAGATAGAGGCCATAAAATAGCAACTGAAAACTGTTAAAAATTATTGAAGAGAGGAACAAAGGAAATGGGGTTTGTATGGTTTAGTGCAATTTGTCTTGTAAGATTGGAATTCATCATGGGTTTCACTAGACCTGAAGTCAGCATACTGTCTAGTCCTCATTGTACGCAGGCTACCCAAGACTTTGTATAATGGATTGCTCATTTTTCTTACACATAGTCTAATTTATCTTCCTCCTACATATCTCTTGAAATATTCCTTTAGTAAATGAAATTTTTGTTAAAAGATAAACAAGAACAAGGAACCTGATGGATATTTAAGTTGTGTTTTGGAGAGAATAGTATTAATTTTGCTAGTGACAACATAACAGCTTGCTCCTATAAAAACACTTTTCATCTATGCATCCCATGCTCTTCAGAGTGGGATTATTATTTTAATCCCTGGGTAAAGGGTGGTGAAGCTGAATCACTGTGTAGTTATGGCTTTATCCAAGGCTGTGCTGCAAGTAAGTGACAGATCTGGAAATAAATGTTCTGAGACGAGCTCTGTTAATTGGGTTAATAACAACAGTAGCAGCAACAGCATCCTGGAAGTCGAGGATGAGAGATGAAATGTCTAATTAGAAACTTCTCTGTTAATGCATCAGGTCGGGTTATGACTTTGTCACAAGGAAAGCATGTTGGGGATAAGATGAAGTACAGTGACGGTTCACTGGTGAAATCAAGCCCTGCAGAACAATGGCCTTGTTGCTCGCTAAGTAACCCAGCAACCTTTTAGCTACCAGTCTCTCCAAATTATACAGTCTTCTTCTAATGATCACATATTTGGCGTGGGTTTGTCTGCTGTAGCCAAGGTGCCTGGAAGTTAAAATATGTGCAAGTCAGAGCAGTGACCATAGGTTGCACCCGAGACAGCTGAGGGAGATTCATCATCAGCAAGCGGGGTGTGTGTGTGTGTGTGTGATGAAGTCTTGGCAATCTCCAGATTGTCCTCTGGGGATGCCTCATTCTCTCCAATGACTGCCCAGTGAGACTGGCAGATTTTGCCACAGTTAGCGAGGCTTTTGAAAATCAAAAGTCGGGAGAGATGATTGTTTTCGGGCAAATAGTATTTCTGAGGCACTTTTCAAATTCAGAGGTTCTTGGCACTTATGTTTTTTTGTCAAACTGTTTCAGTTTATGAACTACAAGATATTGGTGGAAATTCTGATATCTTCAAAATTTTGAATGGATGGGGACTGGAATTGGAAATGTAAAGAAAGGGGAAAGATTAAAATGATGACAAGCTAGTGTTGCAACCGTTCATTAAATGTTTCTTGACTTTGCAGCATTCATATTTAGGAGTTAAATGCCTTGAGAGCTCTGGAAGAAAGTCTGCTTCAAGCATTTCCCAAGGCAGCTGCCCAGGAGAGCTCTGGTGGCTGCCATCCTTTATAAACCTGTGTATGCCCCTTT
Organism: Gorsachius magnificus; assembly: GCA_034008185.1. Classification (NCBI taxonomy): domain Eukaryota; kingdom Metazoa; phylum Chordata; class Aves; order Pelecaniformes; family Ardeidae; genus Gorsachius; species Gorsachius magnificus. The sequence goes on along the minus strand of CM067083.1, from coordinate 7,244,161 downwards.
TGTTAACAACACCCAATTCTGAGTTAATTTATTGCCTTTTAGGTCACTTTCAAGATTCAGGTGTGCAGGGAGGTGATGGAGGTGACAGGAATGCTTCATGGAATCAGGTTTAAGGCAAGAAGGGACAACTAAGTAGTGTAACTGAACAGTGCATAATATAGGCGATGGGATTTTCTGTAGTTAATTATGTAGTGAGCCCTAGCTGTAATTGCTTAAAGAGCATCTTCTAGCAACAAGCATTTATTTGGCAACACCAAGAAATGGAAAATATACTAATAACCTTAGTAGCTTGTTCTCTGAGTTATTGAACCCTTATTGCTTATAAGGTACTCAGTAAACAGTAATACAGGACTCCATCTCTAAACCAGATCTTAATTAATTGAATTTTTTTCTGAGACTTAAAAATCATGCTTTTAACTAGTATAGCTAATTATTTTTTACAAGTAATTCCTAAAAGTACTGAGTACAAGTAATTGGGGGAAATTTTGCTTTTGTGTATTTAAGTGTGCTTATTTCTTTCTTTGCCAGCCTTGAGTTTATCTTGGATTTCTCTTTTCTTTTCTGTAGTGAATTCTCTGTGTTGTTCATGTCAATGTTTTGAAACCAGAAAAGGGAAAACATTTTTTAAATTTGGAAAATGTTATTGCAGAACTACAAAAATTTGGCAGAGAGATTCAGAGAAGATATTCCATCTGCCACTAGTTTTAATTAAATCAGAAGCCCAGGCCAGAAACAATGAGACATGCACAAAACCAGGATTCAGTCACAGGATCCTATTAACTGACTTGTATATTAAGAGAAGTTGTTTTCAGAAGAAAATTAAAATTACCCCCAAAATATTTTTGTTCCCCATTCTCCAGTATGTGTTGTATTATTGTATGAAACAGCAGATTTTGAAGTAAACAAACAAACCTTTTCTGAACCACAGTATTCTTGTTTATTTATGTTTTGAATGCCTGTGTATTATATTATGTAGCCCTCAAACCATTCAAGTTAGTTTTAAAATCCTGGTTAGCCTTTTTACCATTGATTTTTGAAAAGTTTCTGTTTCCCTAGAACAAAATTTTTGAATGGTTGTTTGACTGATGAAGTGATAAATATTGGCACTATGTTTGGTGGTATCCAGTAGTGATTAACAAAGAACGTTCTGTGTGAGTGAGTTAAGAATGTGACAAGCAGGTTATTAAAAGCTCTCTCTAGACTGGCCAGCAGTTCCGTATCTTAAGACTGTGCGAAGATGTCTACTGACGTCAGTATCAATTAGAGTGGGCAATAAATGAATGTGCATTATAAGTCATGATGAGAGGAAGACAAAATGTGTGTTGTTTTCTGGCATCATGTGGGTAGGAAATGAAAGCTGATGGTGTCAGAACAGGTCTCACACTTGGAAAGCATGAGGGGGATTTATTAACTATGCGCATCCCACAGTCGTTTCAGGATCAACCTTTTTAACCTCTGGATGTAACTTGTCACCACCATAGTCAGCTTTCTTTTCTTCTCTTTTTCTTTTCTACGTCCATGTATGCATATGCAGAAAAGCATATATTGTTTTTATTTCCCATAAATAATAACAATCCAGACCAAAAAAAAAATATCTATGGTTGCTCTTTGTGTATGGAAGATATAGAGAAAGCTGTGTTCAGTTTTCAGAAAGTAAGTACTTTTTTCCTGTTCATAACTTGACAGCTAGAAACAGATTCTTTGATACCTCTGGAAAACCTTAGTAAAGGCTTAGTCACCTTTTTAAGAAAACAGTCTATATGCGCATTCATGTTCCGTAGATGCATATGCTGAGAACTCTGAATTTTTTGCTTTCTTGTCAGTCATAGAGTATGCTATGCTGGCAATGCAAGCAATAGAGTACTAGTTCCCCCAGGAGATCACATCCTGCATCTGCAATGATGGAGGGACCCCTCATTGTGTCAGTCACCTCCTTATATACGCACCTTAACCTATAGGGATAAGCGATAGGATTTGTTGTAAACATAATTCTGTTCTCCTACTTAGATTCACCTGCACTCAACATCTCGCAGCATCAGCCTTAAAGAATATATGGAGCATTACTGCCAGACACCAGTACCACAGCATTCAGCCTCCAGAAACAAGATGGTGTAACACCTCTCCCGTTTGTTGGGATGCTGTTGGTTTGAGTCTGGTGCTGTTTTCAGACTGACTGACTGGCTACAGCAGATAACATGAAACAATGCTACCTGCTATGTCACTGTGTCCTGAGGTCAACCTCTTTGCCTTAGATGTAAATAAGATGTGCCACTGCTTCTGATCACTAGGTCTGTGTTTGTGTCATTTCTTGGGAGGCACCCTTGTACTATGGTTGAGAAATGCATGTGCAATTTCCCTATGGTTCTCCTTTTCCTGAGAATATTATGCGAGGTAAAACCGTGTATGTTAATGCTATTTCTGGTGGCCTCCATCTGCTGGTACCACAACCTGCTTAGACCTTACCTTTACTTCTAGACCTGTCACCACAGCCTTGGGGAATTTGAGTCATATCAAGCCTTGTGTCTCACCGGTCAGCGGCTGGATGACGGCCATCCATTGAGGGTGCATTTTCATTCCGGTTCTGGTGTGTTAAAGGATGCACTAGGCTGTTGAGAACTCTGCTGTTAGGTCTTCCTTTCTTATTGCCTTGGCCCACCTACCAAAAAGGAAGGATTATCCACTAGTTTATTAAGATTTGTTTGACTGTCACATGCTAGCTGCAGACTTTCTTCTTTTCAACTCTCATAGCAATCACATTTTTGAAGAATTGTTGGAGTTTTGCGATGCATCAAGAAATCCAATTTCTAATGGGACTTGGAACTATTATTTTCTGTGCTTGTGTAAAATTAGTTTTTGAGTCCATGGCAATCTACTGTCTGTTGCATATATCCATGAAGGTGGAAATCTTCAGGGGAATTCTGCTGTCCTAAGAATAGTTGTAGGGAAGCGAGCAGCAGCAGAACAATACCATGAAAAAACTAGCACTCTTAGTACACCTTTAAAAGTATAAATTTAAGAAAAAGGTGGTTTGAACAATTTTCTGCTCTGTATTTACACTAGCATATGTCTAGCACAGCTGGAAAAAAAATAGAGAATATTTCTGAGTTGTACTGGCAAGATAAAAGTGTGAAGTTTGGGGGTTTTTGTATTTAATTCTTTCCCTTGTGCTTTCAGCTTATGAAATTACTCAGTAATATTTGAAGAGCTGAAGAACTCTATACCTAAATAAAGTGTAGACCACCAGCAATATAAATGTACCTGATGCACGAGGAAAGAGAAGAGACGCAAGTTTTCATAAGGTTAGCAAAATGAAAAGATGACCTTACAGAAATTTAGAATTTCACAAGGTACGAGTGAAGTTTCTAAGTTTTGGCAAGTTGATTACTGTTAGTGAGTGAGAAAAGACTCTGGAGGGTACTTTGGAAAAAAGGCGTTACAAGGTTTTACAGTTGCAAAATTAGAAGCTACTTCCCTGAAACATGCTGGGATTTCATTTAGAATTTGCACCTTTGAGATATGGGGAATGGGGGTCATTAGTATATATGTTGAGACAGGGTAGTGAACAGAATTGTAAATTAAATGCCAAATGATTATGGACGAAATCATAGTGAACAGAAGGCTCATGTCAATTATGGCCTGGGACTTATGCACAACTCTGAGACTCAGCTTAGAACCTCATCTACTGTCATGGATGCGCCTCTGCTGTTCCAGGGGGCATTGTGGTGAGGCGTATGAGCCAACTGGCCGCTTGATTTTATTTTCTCTGAGGAAAATGAATAGATTGTAGGCTAAGTAAGCAAATTATTATATACATAATATAATGGTACCAAGATCAAGAAAAGGAAACTTGAGATTTCTATTAAAGGATTTAATGATAAAAATGAAAAAAACTACTCACAAATATCAAGTTAGTTTGAAAAAGACACGAAAATTCTAAGGGACGTGGGTTTTGAAAAAGACTTTCAATATAGGTCTTGTTATTAATTGAGCTGATGTTCACCAAAGGTGTTTTTAATATTAAAAAAACCTCTATTCATGTTATCTGAATCACTGGCCCATATAGAATTTAAATTAGTTAATTTCACAGATTTTAATAAAGAAAAATTGACTCTGCATTTGTGAGTCTTTCAGGATTATGTACCTTATTCATAATAATATAAAGATCTGCACTAATGTTTCTCAGCCATGATGAGAGCAATGAAGGATGTCATTCACCTAGTAATAAAGAGCTCTTCATTTTTGATTAGCTGAGAAGGTCCAAAATGTCCAAAATTGTTCTTCTAGAAGGAAGAAAAATTAGCTCCAGAAAAGTTTTATACACCTGTTCAGGGATAACAGCATATGTTAAAAATAAAGCAAATCTCACTGGATCATACTGACTAAAGCTTTCACCTGATTTGAGTGCCTCGCTGGTGAGTAGAGTGTCTGATTTGCTATTTGATCCTTTGCAAATGGTTCTATACCTCTGAGGAATTCTTTGGCAGACACAAGGTCATGTATAAAGTCACGGTTACAGTTATTCTCCTGGAACAGGTCCTGCTTACAATTATTTATGTATATTTATGGAAATCCATAATATATATAAAGGATATGAGCGGAACCTGTGAAGTATAATGTTTACAGGACACCAAAAGAAGTGCTGTTAGATGACTCGGTACTGATTCAGTGTTGAAAGACTTCAGTGATAGACTTCAACTCTTACAGAGATATCAGGCATTTAAACATAACCCAGAGAGTTCAGCAGGTCTCATCCCACGTATAGTACATGGTTAACATCCTTGTCCCTTGTTTTGCAGTCTGTCCTTCCTGATCAACCTGTATATCTTTTTTTATTAATAAAAAGTAATTATAGTTCAGTCATATGAATTATCCCACTGAATCTCTTGTACAGCAACTAAATCCTGGTTTTGGACACATGTAAGGAATTTTAGGTCCTGCTTATTTCATGTATTTCTTGCCTTCATGTATAGAATCATAGAATTGTTTAGGTTGGAAAAGACCTCTAAGATCATCAAGTCCAACTGTTAACCTAACACTGCCAAGTCCACCACTAAACCCTCTCCCTAAGCACCATATCTAGATGTCTTTTAAATATCTCCAGGCATGGGGACTCAAGCACTTCCCCTGGGCTTGTATAGGTTTGTACTGGATGACTATATAGATTCATGTGTACTTTTTTCCTTCTATCTCTTTTGACCCTATTCTGAGTATCTCTGAATTTCTTGTCTGTAGGCTGTGATTCTTGACAGTGTTCTTGTGTACCCAAATTTCACCGTTTGTGGGATAGGGCTAGCGATGCTGACCTCTGTGTGAAAAGCTTTGTATTCTTCTGTTGAAAAATGTCATGCAAGAGACAGGTATTATTATTTATGGATTTGACTCTTGGCAGCATTGATTGGTACCACCAGAATGCTATAAAAGACCTGTAAATCTGTTGTCTATTCCAATACATTTTCAGGGGCTAAAGCAAGCAAAGAAAAGCAGCCTTCTGTAAAGATAGGAAACAGAGAGGCAGGCATAGTGTGGCAGGCTGGGGTGGCAAATGCATTTCTCTTTCTTCCTTGAAACAAGAAGCCATCTTTTGTCGGAGCAGGTTGATGTAAAGTAGGCTTGGGGGAATCAAGCAGTGAAACAGCAGACACAGACAACAATAAGACACTCTTTGGAGCAACAAAAAACCAGATGGTTCAATGGCCCCTGTCCACTCCAGAGAATACACAATTACTTACAAGACAAAGTCCATCTGGTCCTATAATAATCTGAGAATTCATCATGACTAAAGCTGCAGTGGGCTTTTTGCCAGCTGTTTAAATTAACTTGATCAATCCCCTCTATAAACCTATCTAAAAAAAAAAAATCCAATCCTCTCCACGCACTAACCTGCTGTAACAGGTTCACCTCTTTCATGTAATCAGAAAACCAGAAGAAACCAGTGCCACCTGTTAACTTTGGGAAGAATGGCCTATACCTATTGGAAACTGCGGCAAATGAAGTGAGCAGTCATAAAATTTGAGAGGCCACCCTGTTAACTTGTTTGAAATTCTGGCACTGTGACTGATGGTCTGAGGTCAGACAGATAAAGGAGATAGCATGTAAAGGTGTATGAAAGAATATCAAGAATATCTGATCATCATTTTCAAGATACTAAGCCAAGGACTTGCACTGCACTCAAATGGAGCAGGTGATTGTGCTATAAACAGGAGCTTGTAGAGGGAGAAGGAGAAAGAGATATAGTCATACTGGGATAGACTGCAGATTTGGGCAAGTGTGGAACAGCAGTGGTACTTTTTGATATTCAGGGTCCATTAAGTCACTGCTTCCTTGCCTTCTGGAGTCATATCTGAATAAGATAGCCACCAAGATCTCTCAACTCAGGGTGGGAGCTAACTTGCTGCACAGTGTAAAGGCTACGTGAGGCATGCGTTTGTGTTAAGTTAGGCCCTGGGTGTTGAGGTGGTGAGACTGAGGTAGGCTGCAGAGCAAGAGCAAAAAGTGTTTGAATTCAAGCTGCAATCTCCTGGAAGTATCCTTGGAAAATATCCTAAGCTCTTACTACTTAAGTTCTTTTGTGCTCATTGGGTCACTTCGGAGGAGTCTTTGGGTCGAGTAGTATATACAATTAATTCCTTACTAAATTGTATTCTTTGTGCACATTATTGGTATTTTCAGCATTGATCTGATTTTATCTTTTGTAAGGGCCCAGCTGGTTTCAGTATGCAGCTGGCTTACAGAAACCCATTCAACCTTTCTAGCCATTTACTTTAACTATCAAAGAGGCAAGATTGCTACCTGCAGGTGACAAAGGGAAAGGAGAGGAGTGGAATGGAGTGATATATGTGATTATAAAACTTGACTGCCTGTATATGATACCAACACTGTCCTAAGGATAAAACAAGAGCCTTCTTCCTCAGTCGGGCATGCAGTCCTGTGAAACTAATGCTTCCTCTAAATAACTTTCTAATTCAACCTCTGTAGCATTTCCATACCCGTGCTGCAGCTAAGTTTCCAGTAACCAGCTGCCAAAGAAAAATGTGTAGGCATTGCAATATATTTTCAGAGTCTGGAATAGCTTTCAGGCTGTCACTGGCTCAATTTCAGGCTTTTTGACAGGCTATAATCTGTCCTTCTTGAAACAATTGATGATTTTGCAGGCGGGAGCTGTGGAAATAGCCTGAAAAATGGACAGCTATTATTTTCAAAATATTATTAAAAATGAGAAAACTAAAACTAAAAAGTGCAGGTGTTCTTATTTTGAGCGCTATTCTTCAGAGTAGTGAACATTATTTTTGTAATTCTACCTGGTGGCACAATTCTAAGTAAAGACTGTAAATTCTGACCAGTGTAACATTTGCTGAGAGAGGAACATACGCCATTTATCTTACGGGAATATAAAGTGAGTTGGTACGCTAGATGACACACAAAAAAAGAAATATAATTAAGCATCTAAATCTCACTTTAACCTAGTCACAGTGCACTTGTAACACCTAGCTGCTTTAGTAATAGTGGAAAATACCACTGCCTGGGAATTCAACACTGCTACCAGAAAGTCCTCATCTTGGTACTTTTGCATTTTTAATCACTGTGACCCGGAGAATGACTTGAAAGCTTCTCACCGATTCTGCATTTTTTTTTTTTTTCATTTTAGAATATGTAGCATATAAATTTTTTTAAAAAAGGTATAATTTTATTTTATAGTTAAAATAAAAAAAAAGCAAAGTTAAAATCCTCATAAGAAGTTCAGCTTGTTTACGAACACCTTTTCATGTTAAATGCAGACCTTAATAAATTAATGTGCATTTACTTAATTTAAATCCTGTTAAATTCTTTGTAGCTTTCATTGCAGCAAAAAAACCCAAAAAACAAAAACCAAAACTTCAAAATTGGCCTTTGGGTTTGTATGCAGACAAATGTGAGTGGGCTGAATGGTTAGACCAGTCCGAGGACAGGTCTTGGGTGTAGTATGGAGTAGGTCTGGGTGACTGAGAACATGTGCTGCTATCCTGAGGGGTCTTAAAGGAATGCATAACTGTTTAGGACCATGTACACTCCAGGAAAACTCTGCTGTCTTTTTGTTGTAACTGGGAAGCAGTCGCCAGAGCAGAGCAGGTGCTCTTCCACCACAGAGAAGAACTGGGAACTCCACAGAGGAGTGGAAAAATATGGAATATTTGAGATGTTGATTTAATATTTTCTTCTAAAATCTTGAGTAGAAATACCACAGTAATTTTTTTTATTTGTCTGTTTGCCATTTTCTACTCCAGAAAGTTAAGCAACAAAACTATATATTGGTGAGGGGAGGGGGGAAAAAAAAAAAAAGATACTTTTTCTCTTTCTGTGGTGCGTTGACTCTGGCTGGATGCCAGGTGCCCACCAAAGCTGCTTTATCACTCCCCTCCTCAGCTGGACAGAAGGGAGAAAATATAGTGAAAGGCTCCTGGGTCGAGATAGGGGCAGGGAGAGATTGTTTGCCAGTTACCGTCATGGGTAAAACAGAGCAAATTACCAGTCAAATCAGAGTAGGATAATGAGAAATAAAAACGTGAATCTTAAAACACCTTCCCCCCACACCCCTCCTTTCTTCCCAAGCTCAACTTCACTGCCACTTTTCTCTACCTCCTCCCCCCGAGCGGCGTAGGGGGATGGGGAATGGGGGTTGGGGTCAGTCCATCCCACGCTGTCTCTGCTGCTCCTTCCTCCTCAGGGCAGGACTCCTCACACTCCTCCCCTCCAGCCCAGGGTCCCTCCCATGTCAGACAGTCCACCATGAACTGCCAGCAAACCTGCCCCAGCCTGGGCTCCTCTCCCCACAGGCTTCCCATGAGGTCACAGACTCCTTTAGGCACATCCTGCTCTGGCATGGGGTCCTCCCCGGGCTGCAGGTGGGGATCTGCTCCCCCGGGGGCCTCCCTGGGCTGCAGGGGCACAGCCTGCCCCACCATGGGCTGCACCCGGGGCTGTGGGGGAATCTCTGCCCCGGCGCCTGGAGCACCTCCTGCCCTCCTGCTTCACTGATCTCGGTGTCCGCAAACTTGTTCCTCCAACATAGTCTCACTTCTCTCCTTGGCTGCAAATGCCCCAGTTCTGTTTTTTTCCCCCCACCTCTTAAATATGCTATCATAGAGGCGCTACTAGTGCTGCTGATGGGCTCAGCCTTGGCCAGCAGCAGGTCCATCTTGGAGCCGGCTGGCATTTGCTCTATGGGACACAGGCAAAGCTTCTAGCAGCTTCTCACAGAAGCCACCCCTGTAGCCCCCCCACTACCAAAACCTTGCCCATGCAAACCCAATACACTTTCCTATATTTTAATTTTCTAGTCATATTATTTTTTGTGGCAATGCAGTATTTTAGGGTGCGTCACACAACAGTGAGTGCGCACATCTGAGCAAGTCCGAGTGTTAACTTCACTGGCTTGGGTGCTTGTAGTTGAGCTGTGGCATTTTGGCTGGCTTACCCATTTCTGGTGAGGTTCTTGCAACTCTGTGTGTGTGTGCATGTATCAGTGTGTGTCTCACCACTGTGCTTTGTTGCTGAGACCACCATGCATCCACACCACCCCTCCTCTCCCAGCCTCTGCTTACACAGAAGTCTCTGTGTGTCACTGAAGCACAGATATGCCCTCAGCTTCCTTCTGCTTCAGTGCTTCAAATGGACCTGTTCTTAGCATGTCTTAAGGGAGATGATAATTCTCTCTGCAGGGATTGTGTATGGGCATATACACCATCCTATGCCCCCAAGCAAGGCAACACGTGATTTAAGGATGTTGTACACAGAGATGGATTTTATCCCATTAAGACCCAGGGATTCCTGAGAGACTCAATGATGCATAAGCTTTTTATGGGCTGCTAGCATACAATTGAATTTTATCTGAATTGACTACTGTGCAAACATCCCCAAATCCAAACCTAATGACTGTAGAAAGTATTAACCTCTATCAGTACTGTACATGACACCTTAGCATCCTCTGTGTTTACAGTTTCTAGTGAACGCTTCATTAAGATTTCTGTGTATGCTTGCTATTGCTGCAACACAGCAGAGACAGATTAGGATAATAGAAGATGTTTATAAATCACATTTAGGAATTAAAACAGTGGGCACAAAATGACTACCTTCAGGTTGGAGAAAATAAGATTTCAAAGCAATTATAGAAGCTTAATATATCTGGTCCTTTGTGGCTTTATGGCTTCAATTCAAAACCAGGTGTTTCTGTATGTAACTATGATGGGAAAGCAATTGCCATCCACTATTGAGCAACTGGAATAATAGTTTGTCTTTTTTTTCTCTTAATTGTGTCCTCTGAGGTCACATTATGTGTTTGGCTTAGCTTTGCTCCACAACATGCAAAATTAGGTATATATATTTTTTTAATTTGGTGCCTTTGAGGAAAGTCTTAAGATGCTTTTTATCTGGCACCCACATTATTCTGTCTCCTTAGACAGTGTGTTATTCTTGGCAGACTTTTAAAGAGCTGACATGAGCACCTTTAACAAGTTCCTGTCTTCGCTGGTTCAAGCTTACAGTCACCAAAGTCTTTTGTAACACCTCCACATCACTTAAAGCTCCATAAATTTTTAAAACTATAATTCTTATTTGAACATAGGGAGGAGGCAACTCAGAAATAATAATATACTGTCATTAAAATTTCATTTAAGCTCTATGTCATTGTTACTTGGCTAATTTCATGATGCATAATAATATGCATCAGATGAGATGTAAGAACTGATCTTCTCTGATAGTGTGCAGTCTTGGCTGCTGTTGATTAAATGGGTGAGAGAATCTGCATTGCACTGAAGTCGCTTGTTCCACCTTGTTACTGCAGTAAAGACAATGTATTTAGATAAGGCCATTTTCCTAGACCATAGTCAACCCAGATGGAAGGTAAAAAACAAACAAACAAATTGTTTCAATAAGCTCCTCCTGTTTTGGAATAATAGAAGGTATTAAGGTATTACCTGGATAAAACCCCTGCTTTGTTCATAGCCTCTGGCCGTCATGACTACAAAGGCACTGCTGCCACAGTTATTGAAAGGTTTTAAGCACCTGCGTCCTGCAAATTTCAGATTGCTCTGAATGGCTGAGATTGCTCGGATGACTAGGATATCACATTTCTGAAGTGCTCAAGTGACATGGGATTTTGACAAGTCTCTATTTTCCCTTAATTTCTATGGGAGCTTGCTGTCATTGTGGATTTGAAGTGGCTGAAGTACCATCTCTGGGAAAACAAGCAAACAAACAAACAGGCCCAGGCAAAGCTTTTGGATACTCAAGGCCTTTCTTCTTCAAGTCTGAGCCAAAATGTGGATCTGGGTGTGACAAGCATCCTGGAAAAGAGCAGCAAACAGTGTCATGCAACACTCAACAGCTGGTATGTTGTCTAGCATAGGTATGTTACCTAGCATAGAGTAAATCCTGCTGCAGAGGCAGAGCAGGAGGAGTGTGCATCGTTTTTCTATAGCTGTTGTGTGCATACAGATTTACAGTGTTCTCTTATGAAATGAGTGATTTTAATGTATCTTCTAAAACCTAAATATGGGTCTGCACATATAGTGTTCCCAAGATGCACAGCTTTTGAAGATTTGTTCCCTTTCCTTGACTTCGACAGTTTCATAGCAACTGAGAAAGGTGCCTCTACTGTATGAAGCACACGAGGGATTAATTTCAAATACAGGTCATGTTTAGTGTATAGAGTTGAGTTAGAAATGTTCTTTTATAGTGTCACCAAAATGCTAAAAATAATGGGTCTCCCTTATTCACTCAGTTTTGAGAAGGGAAATGGAATTGGTCTTGGCCATAACTGCTGTCATATACTGAAGATGCTTCTGACTACACATAGTCTGAGCACAGTTTCAGTTCTGGTGACAACAACCTTATCACTTCCTAGGTCTGCATACTAAGACAGACGGACGTTATTTGAGGTGAACTCCGAGAATGTCATTTAGATGTTCATGCTGATGCTAATGTATATAGCAATAATAGCTATGAAATGAATACAGTAAAGTAGGGGGTAGTATAAGTGCAGGACCTACTAATATAATAAATATACGAATGAAGATAAATATTCCATGAAAGCCAGTCAGGCAGTCTGAAGACACTCTATGGCTGCTAAGTGTCTGGCTTTCACATCATTAATTTTTCAGGTGGGAAGGAATCAAATAATCCATGAGACCAAGAATATGGTTATTTTTGTCACTCTTGTTCTCTCCATTAAGTTATCTCCATTGTAGGGAAAAAACCAGAGCTCTAATAGGATTTAAAGGCAACATAAATGTGTATCGGAATTTTCAGTGGCCCTTGGAGAGGAACAAAACCAATGTTTTCGGTGCTCCTGTGAATGACATAAATGAAACTAGGCACTAAGCACAAGTGTTACATGCAAAAATGTGCTCTAAGACACTGAGAAATGGATAAGCAGATTGTTTGCGTCTGGGCTGCGTCTTGGGAAGGCCTTAATCAAATCACCTCAGATTTGCATTGCAGACTCACTCTCTGTCTCTGTTAGCATCAGAATTTTTTGGCCTACTTAATTCCACATATGCAGTTTGTGGCAGCAAAAAAAGCCGTGAGTGGGTGGCAGACAGCTGCTCCGGCACATAGTCTGTCACTGGTTGGAGCTCTGCACTATAATGCAGAACAGCACTGTCATCAGCTGCTAAAAGACCCTCACCCCTGCCCTCTAGATCTCTTGCTGCCTCTGCTTGGTGGAATCACACAGCAGATCAGAGTAGTTCATTCTTCCAGACATTTGTACCAACACCTGGGCCGCTTGTGTTAGTAGTTGCTATGAAATGGAGAGCTGTCCCTCAGGAGCTTGTCCGAGGTTGCTCATTTCACAGAGGCTATAAAAGTTAATACAGACTTGATAAGCACTTGATATGAGATGATGAGACATGAAGAAAACCCCTGCATTACCTTAATGCAACCTTCACCCAATGAGTTCTGTCTTGTTTTCATAATAGAGGCTACTGGAGGCGCATCCCACGCCTGCTGTGCGTTGCTGCAATTTGATTTAATATCGCTCCTGTCCCTTGCTTACCCCAGTGATCACGCTTGTTGCAAATGTCAGTTCTAATTTGCTTCCATCCAGAATGGTATTTATTTTATTAAATAATTGTGCCTACGTCTTTCCTAATTCTAATATGTTTTCTGAAGAGCAAACACGAATGACCAGGGGTTTGAAAGACACAGAAGGTTAGAGGGAAGCTGTTCCCTGATGCTCCATTAGCTGTGCAACAGCTCTGCGGCTCCCAGGGAGCCACTTCCCTGTCAGATGCTGCCACAGCACTGGGAGGTTTTCCCAAGAGAAAGACGTGCCAGTGTTTGATGAGGGAGCGTGAGATGGTGGACTGAGCCTACTGTGGGATGGCCCAAAATGGCAAACCATACTCATGCCAACAAACTGCAGCCATTAGCACAGTATTCACACTGAGGCCATAGAGTCTGAGGAGACCTCACTTGTACCGGACACGGTGCTGTAACTATGGGGTATAGCAATTTCTAGAAGCATTTACTATCTCTTGGCCTTCATTTCTCCTTGCTATTTTGCACTCCATAGAAAGGACAGGATTTTAACTTGATGTAAAACCATGTAGATGACACATGGTGGGTAACAGCCTCGATGACCTGATGTGTCAGTGAAATATCAAGGTCTTGTCGAGGAGGGCACAAGTTTCCTATCTAAGTGACTTAGTTTTCAACCAAAAATTATACTATTCTGGGTGGTAACTTTACATAGCTATTGCATTAAGTGCAGCACTTGTAATTTTAGTAATCTGTCTGAGCATTTTACATAGATTTTAGCCTAGTAAGTCTCAACAGGTCAGCTGTCCTGAGTGTATCTGGTGGACTTTGAACAATGAATAATTGAATATGATTTTTTAAATGTTTAACTTAGTCTTGTAAGATTTGTTTAAGAAAGCATAAGCTATAATTTCCTCCTAATACAAAAAATATTAATCTATTACTGTCTGTGCTATTATTAACATTTGCAAGGGACTTAGTCTCTTAGTATCCCTCAAAAGCTGCTAAGAACATCATTCCTGGAACACTCTGTTATGGCCTTTTAATCTCCTTTTTTACTAACTGGCTTGGTTAATTGCCACATACTCAGTGGGATGGGTCAAGGCATTATGTCAGTGGTATACGGTATTTGCATGGGAATCTTTACTCCTTTACTGCTTTTAAGTGCTTCAGAGAATGTTTCTAGAGAGTTCATAAAAAGCTATATTCTTCCCTCCCTTCTCTTTCCTTCCCTCTCTTTTTTCTCTCTCTCCCCTGTGTATCTGTGTGCGTGTGTACATTTTACTGTTACACTGTCCACATGTTTGGAAAGCTTTCAAAAATCACTCTCATTAGGACTGACTTTGCCTCTTGGTTTAAGGAGCAATAGCAAAATCAGAAAGCTCATCCTGACAGTGGACAATGCAGTGGGACGTGGGATGCAGAAATCTGGATTTGAAACACATCAATATGTGTCAAAACATATATTAGTAAATTCTCAAGCTATAACCAAAAGCATTTTTTTTCCTGCAGTACAGACAAAATTTAGAGCCTGTAAGGAATGTAATTTTAAACAATGCTGGGTCTTTGTTTTTGTGTGTTAGTCATTAAATGAATGCATGGAAAGTAATTCGAAATCTTCACATAGAAACATCTATTCAAATAGAATAGATATCCATCAAAAATAAAAGGAACCTATAAATTCTGAGATGAATGTTTTGATCATGTCTTACTGAAGATGGGTGCAGAATCTGCTTTCCAGGATTTGTGCAATCATGTATTCACAGGAGGAAGCCTCTTGAATCTTTCTCAACCTTTTCTCAGCCTGGAAACTCTTGAGAACCAGGTTTAACTACCTGGGAAGAGCAAGCATATAGAGCTAGCTATGGGAATATTCATTCTGATCCTCTGCTGTACACACAGATGTTGTGGCTCGTGTGTATATTATTTTGTTTGCTGTCTAGCCCACAACCTTACTGCTAATTCTGCTGACAGAGGTTGTCTTCTTGTTTCTAGAATTCAATCTGGGAGCCTCTTTCAAGAACTGTATGGGTGTGGTTTCTTGGCTGGTTATCTGGGTATTTCAAACTCCAAATTTATCACAGCCTCTAACCTTAAGTCTCAAATGATCACTTTTCTTTCAGTGATCACTCTTTCCCCCTCCACCTTTCACACTTTTCCCCATGCCTCCCAAGCATGCTTACTCTGGTCCCGATGCTCACAGGGAAGAAAAAAGCAAGAACAGTGCTCTCTGTGGGCATGGCCCAGACCTTCTTTAATTTAAAACCCATAACAGGTTCAAGCTTAAAATCCCTGATGCATGCTCTGTCTATTTACTTTATCTTTATTACATCTCTACACATAGTCACTAGACACTCAGAACTGACTGTCTGGGTGTACAGGAGAGGTTAATGAATCAGAAACCTCCCTAAATAAATCTATAAACTTTTGAAGACTAATCTAAAGCAAAGTCTGTACTAACAATGTCAGCAACCCTGTTCCTACTGTGCTTAGCAGTCTATCTCATTAAACATCAGGAAACCCCTGAAATACTTCCATAATGTTGTTTATTGCAGCATATAATTGCATATTAAACTGTTTTATATTCCAGTTGATAAAGTAGTTATTCACCTATGCCTGTAAAAGCCGTTGGTAAATTTACAGAAAAACTTCTGAGCAACAACAGGATGCTAAATTCTAATAAAAGGAGGAGGAGGTTGGAAGCTGATACAAGAGGTGGTCACTCAGAGAAGAAAGATAGTTCAGGCAAGAGTAAGCAGAGCACTGAGTCATGAAGAAAGAACCGGAACATTTTCAGGAAGTCTAATGCAAATATTAAAGCTGTGGATGAGAGCTTTAAATACCACAGCTGGAACATAAGTAGTACTGAGAACACCGCAGATCTGGCATTAGTTAGGGGGATTAATCTTCATATAACTAGATATATTAAACCCTCTATTTATATAAGGATGAAATCTTATGATTGAAAGTTTCCAATGTGTTATGTGTAAGACTGTGTTTTTCCTTCTGTGGTTTCACCACAGCTGTGAGAAAAAGATTAAAACATTGTAAAATTAAACCAGAAGGGTGAGTAGGCATTCAGGGGTGAAACGGGGTGAGTTAATTCTTTCTCAGACTGCTGAGCTGTCAAGGAATGGGTTGATTTTGGTAGTGGGAGGGGGAAGGGGTATGGTGTCAGGGTAGGAAATGTTAGTGCTTGTGTAGGCGACTGAGGTACCGCGATCCAAAAACAGCACAGGAAAAAGTTCTGGCATTTCCTTCCCTCACCCAGCTCTCTCACTCTGACCTTCCTCACCCATTGCTTCATGCTCGAGTCTCTTGAGAGAAGATGCCACCAATCATTCCAAATTATAGGATATTTTATAGAGGCTTGCTGTGTATAACGGGCATTTTAACTGCCACTATTGGCAAAAGCCATCTTTAGCACCATCTCAAAGATACATTCCTTTCTTTGCTCCAGGCAGAGACCTCTGAAGGAAGGCGATTCTTTTGGCAGTAAGTTGTACGTAATACTTGGCTAGCTGAGGTTCAGATGTGCTGGGCTGCTTTCCACCATGGAACAGGGGAAAACTTGGAGCACATAAAACTAGGAGAAGGAAGCCAGCATCCTTCAACCCTCGGTCCTTACAGAAAAATTTTGTCTGGGCTGGTTTCTGATGGCTTCAGGAAAATCTGTTGTCGCAATCTCCTTCCACTTGAATGGAAACTAAGTTTAATTGCTCTCTTTTGTCCCTGAGCTAAGACACTACTCTGGCAGAAAAACACTGGGAGTCACATCCAGTTTAGCATTTATGGTACGGCAAGCCCACTACGTCAACAAGAGTTAAGCTGTTCACAAAAGCCATATTTAAAGTATTTTCCTTCTGATTTAGTCCCCTTAAGAATCACAGATGTACTTGCAGTGCTTTCTTTAATCAAGTAAAGCAAAAAAGAAGTTATAAAGGTAAATGATATAATAATATTTTCATTTGTAATGAACCAGTTTATATAATTATCATGAGGAATTTGGTACTTTTCTTGTAGTCCCCATTACTATTACCGCGTCAGATTAAAGGTTTTTTAATCCATTCCTGATTTTTTTGCAAACTGAAACATCCTTGATTTATAAGCTCCGAAAGTAAACAGAGTCACAGATTTTCATATGGAAAAAAATAATAGCCTGGGTCCCCTGAGGAAGTGTTTTATTTGTTCAGTGTGACATTTTGTATGGAAAGTCTAGATTTCTTCATTGAAACAATGTGCTGTCAAAGTACTGAGATTCAGCTGTTACCTTTCTACACGCTGTGAATATTACAGGAGTGTACACTTATGCTACCCATGGGGCAAAGGGCCCTTTAAATAGAGGTATTGAAAATGTATTGTGTGCGTCATTTGTCTAAAAAACTCTGGTAGAGATGTATCTAGGTATTTAAATTGGCGTGTTAGATATTATGTACAAATATGAAGGAGTAAAACCTGAGATATTAAAGAATTATTAACTATTTTTAAGTTTTATTAGATATGCAATATTTTAGTTGTATTTTTATGTCAGAAAGAAACTTAGTTCTGAGTAGGAGTTCACTGGTTCCCAAATGGAAAAAAGAAGAGATAATAGGTAATGTGTAGGACTAGCAATTGGTGTATTTTGACGTGAGTGAACAGAATAAATGAGTGTTTATGCAGGTGATAATGAGCCAGACATTTTAACCAAAGAATTCTCTATTTTTCTAAACTAGTGCTTTAGATTGGTTTTATTTGTTGCATTTCACAGAACATCAAGTTATTCAAGAGAGCGAGAATGCACGATGGCATCAGCCACATATCTTGTGTGAAAGTATTTTTAGCGTGTATGTTAGCCTGTGGACATAAAAAAGCACCGTACCATGAAATCCATACTTCCCCTGCTCAGCAGGTTTTCACATAACCTGTTTTAGATGGAAAAATAGGGGTTTAAGTAATTAATTTCTTATGAAAAAATAATAATTTCAGAAATTTGGGGTTAAAAAACTCCAGATGACACCAATTCCCAATATCCCCAAACAGACAACTGTATAGTTTATAACCAGGGAGAGAAATATTACGGTTTGAATACACAGCACTGCAAACCTAGAGCAGTCAAAACTCATTTCTTTATCATACCTTTGAAACTCATAGGAAAAATTTCCTCCTGGACCTCATATTGCATGATGCACTTTGCTAAAGCAACTACTGTGATGAATCACCAACAAATTAATATTTCATCAGGACGGCTTTGATTTTTAAAACTATTTCAAAATGCTTCAGTTTTATGTTGAGGCTATTTATTTTTTAATCATGCATTTGCCTGGATTTAATAGCATTTCTAAATAAAATAATTGCAAATAAACTGAAATGCTAGACAACTGATTTGATAAATGGTAGACAAATGATTTGACAGTTTCTGATTTTCTTGTCTTCCTGTCGCTCCTTCTTCCACTTCTCCCACCTTTTCCCTTTTCACAGACGTTGTAGTCTTTAATAAATCTGAATTTTTTCAGTTAAAAAATAATTTCTGGACAAGAATCCTTGCAAAGGTGCACTGTAGCCATCAGATATGTTGTTAATACACATTTATTAACATTTTTTACTGGTATCTGCACACCTGATTTAGAATGGTAGTGGACTTTGTGCAGAGTGTGTTGACATTAACTTCACAAAATATTTATGTTTAATTCTAAAGAATGTGATTTTTTTTCAGACCCTGACTGCTATTAAGTACATTTTGCAAGACTTCAAAGTCTTTCATAGTGATGTGATAATAAGTTTTGGTTCTACATCTGAAATTCTTCCATTCATAGAACTTCTCTGAGTTTAATGGGATTTTTTCTGCGGGAAGGATTCAATTCATTAAGGATATATATAGAAAAAATAATTCTGTTGCTGATGCTGAACTGAAGGCTATTGTCAAAATTACTCACGTTAATAGGCAAAACACAGAGCCAGCAAAGCAAAAGGTTGAAAATATTAACTTTGTTTTTGGATAGAAAAATAAACTTAATAAATGCAAGTAGACTTGCATAAAAAAGATTGCAGTCTTTATTTTGCTTTAGGTTTCTTGGTTGCTGCATCATCTTCCACTTATATTTCTAACGGTCAACTTGCCTGAATTACCGCTGTACTCTCTGAAAGTTCTCCTGGCAGATCCTCAGGCAGGGCAAAGAGACATGTGCCTTTTCACATATATTTCCATTTAGGCATAACTCTCCTGAGTTACTTCTTTCCTACATGCTCTGTTGAGATGACTTTAAATGGCCTTTGGGAACCCAGGTTTTAGCTGGACTTGAGAACAGAAGATTGAGCCTGACTCTACCTTTGTTTTAATTCCCGATGCTTCTGATTTTTCCTCCTTATAACTCAAGGAGAAATGATTTCTCTGGGAAAAACCCACAAGTGTTGGCACGCAAGTCCTTCTTCAGGAAATAAATATACAGGTAGTTCATGCTTTGCAAGTAGCTGCATGGAAGAGTGCCTGAGAGTCTTGGTTTTGCTCAGAAACATGTAATTCTAAAAGCAGTTCTGGACCTATATTCATATTGCCTAACTAACTTTATTTGCGCATTTGCTTAATTAAAGCGATTAGATTAGGGACTCACTCATCGTGGGGTCTCTGTAACTACTGGAGAGAGACAGATTTTGCTGTGTGTTTCTAGAAGTGGTGTTTGTGGTCTGCTGTGGTACTGTGGAGTGGGAATAATCCAGCCAACAGGTAGCTTTTGACTGCACCTCACCACCTCGTGTGGCACCAGCCTGGCCACCCCAGAGAGAGAAGCATCACCCCACAAAAGGTGCCCCCTCCCTTGCCTTAGGGTTGGGCATACTCCGGGGTGCTTGGGCTATACAATTCTTACTTCTGTTGATTGCTGGGCAAGCTTAGTTTTAAACTGTTTACAACTCAGTTTGGAAATAAAAAGGGAGTAGTGGTAAATATATAAATTGTCTCAATGTAATGATAATAAAACTGATTTCATCCTATTTCTTCCCCAAGGAACAAGAGAGGTGCAAAACTGGACGTTCAACATTAAAAGCTTGGTGGAAGTTAAGACAAGTTTAAAGGAGCATGGGAGGAATTTTAGCTAACCTGATAACTGCTGATCCATGTAACACTCTTAGGGGTGGAGAGAGATTTCTTGTTCTTTCTCTCTCTCTCCTTCTTTCTCTCCTTCTTTCTCTCCTTCTTTCTCTCCTTCTTTCTCTCCTTCTTTCTCTCCTTCTTTCTCTCCTTCTTTCTCTCCTTCTTTCTCTCCTTCTTTCTCTCCTTCTTTCTCTCTTTCTTTTCTCTTTTTCTCTCCTCTCCCTCTCCTTCTTTCTCTCCTTCTTTCTCTCCTTCTTTCTCTCCTTCTTTCTCTCCTTCTTTCTCTCCTTCTTTCTCTCCTTTTTTCTCTCCTTCTTTCTCTCCTTTTTTCTCTCCTTCTTCTCTCCTTCTTTCTCTCTTTCTTTCTCTCCTTCTTTCTCTCTTTCTCTTTCTTTCTTTTTCTTTTTCCCTCTCCTCTCCTCTCCTCTGAATGTTTATTCAACTGATTTAACCGATTTAATTCTGCTATACTTGCAACATCTACATTGTGCCAAAATATAGAGGATGTGGATACATCTGTAGGTATGGATAATTCCATTTTCTGTGGAATTTCATGAATATCCTTCGAGGTAAAGCAGCAGCCCTCAGTTTCTCAGCAGGGATAGTGAAGGAGGAATGCTGAGACTCACAGGAGGAAATGCGGGATCCTGAAACACCATGGTTTAGGTTTGAGACTGAAGTCACTACAGTGTATTTACTCCTGCAAATTAGTTCTGCTGACTTCGCTGGAGCCTGCACACGAACAATATTTACATGTCAAGCCCTCCATATGGTTGACTGTGGTGTTGTTATCAGGCAATCTGAAGTCTTACTTCAGCTGTCACTTAGCTGTCACAGAATTTGCCAGGTCTATACCACAGTCTGGATCTTGGCGGGTCATGCGTGTGGGTGCCTCGAGCCATGCTGTTCAGCATCCAGCGTGTGGCAGGTAGCCTGACTTCTCCTCTGACTGCTCAGCATTGCAGGACATAAGCTCCCGCACAGCGCAACACTCAGTTCTCATTGCTCCTTCCAGACCTTGCCCCTGAGTGCAGCTCAGCAGCAGGACTGAGAGGAGAGGCATAAAATTATCTCTATCAAAGACATTCTGGTTACTTGTTCTGGTTACTTATACAGTGAGAGAGAGGCAAAAAAGAAAGAAAGGAAAAAATCAAGGAATGGGTAGATGCTTGATTTCAGTGAGCATTTAATTCAGGAGAATATTCTTGCCACAGATTACATCTTGTTCTCATGTAACAGTTCATGTCCTAGGACAGTGGAAGAACAGGAACCTGAGGATGTTCAGGTGTTGTCCCCCTACTCCTGAATAGTCAAGGCAGAAACACAGATGCTTTTTGCGATGTTTTTGAGGGTGAGGTATTATTACTTGGCTGTCAGTAGTCATAGTAACACTGCTTTCCCATGGCTGTTGAACGCTTGGTGCTGAAGGTTTCTTTAGTTCTGGCAATCTGTTTTTCTGTTTGATTATTTTTCTTGTCAGGATTTGTTCCCCTGAGACTTTAAAACTAATTTGACAAGTTAGCCTATAATTTAACATGTCAAAAACTGGAGGTGCTTCTGCAATTTTGATACAGAATCTGTGTTGGTGCCTCGTAGTTTTATTTATTCTGCCAAATTGTTTTAATACCTGAAATTTAGGACAGGCTTCTCAGCTGGTGTTGATGGGCAAAGCTTCAGTAGGGCTTTTAAGGCATGTCCACACAGATGGGTGCAGACAGCTGTGGGCTTCTCTGTCCACCCTGCGAGCCAGCCAAAAGGCAAGCCAGCGCTGCTCTGGAAGTTGTAGAGCTGCATTAGCGAGATACTGTGCCCAAGCGTTTATCTACCGCCTCTTTGGCAGAGTTTCCAGGTCTGAGCTGGCTCTCATCTCTCCCTCCTGGAAGGTGAACAGGAACGTTCATGCCTGGCTCCATTCTTCATGTGAGAAGGCATATTCCTGGCTGCGACTCAGACCTTGGCTCCTGCTCCACTTTAGTTCCAGTTCCTTCAATGAGTTTTGCTTACATCTGTTCAGTTACTCTTTTGTTTCTTCAGGTCTTTTTTTCCCTTCTTTCAGTTGCTGTGCTCACAGGCCGGATTGAGGGTGTCCCCCAGCACGCTCCTGAAAGCAGCTTGCATCACCTGTGAGCGTGTTGCTGCCACCAGCGGTCGTCCCTGCTGGGGTGGGATACAGCTGCGTGTGTGAGTGCAAGGAGGGATCAAATCCTGGCTCACGCTGAGCGTGCGTCTGACTTGTCTCTGTCGGTCTGAGCAGAGGCTCAAGGGTTGCCCTTCTGGGTGATACAAAGCAAAACCCGAACTGTGAGTGGTGTTGGGCTTTGCTGTAAGCCCCTTGCTGCAGTCGTCACCTTTAGGACACGGGACTCTTCCCATGGAGGAGTGGCAGAGCAACCCCAGCTTCATCTCTGAGCGCCTCCCTGGGTGGATTTGTTTACTTTAAAGTTCACCATCATTTCATAAACCTTTCCAGTGACTGACTTAAAAACACATGTGCAGGAAGACATGCTCACTGCCATATGTGAAGCAAGCTCCTTTGAATGCCAAACACATTGTTAACAGCTAATGTGGTCGTGGATGAAGTTTCTTTTCCTCCCTAAAAGTCTCAGCAGGAGATAGGTGCCACCTGTGTCCTCTGTCAAGCAGGAGGCCCAGTGTTTACAGAGTGTCTCCTGTGGGAGGTGTTGTGAGATGGTCACCGGTCCATGTGCCTGCAAGGCCGACTGAAGAGAATCTGTAGGTAAGCTGGCTGGGACACGGTGCTAGGAGATAGTGCCACTTACGACTTCGTGAACTCTCGGTCTTTGGGGCAGAGGGACAGTGAGAGGTGATGGGCGCAGATCCTGCTTTCTGTTTTGGATGGTTCAAGACACTGTTTAAAAGAGTTGACAAAGTAGGTGACCCCTGCGGGAAAGATCTCAAATACACAAATTAGAGAGAGGAGCAAGTTCTTTATTTTGTTCTGGGGGAACACAGGCACCTGTGATAGGGACAGACGGTATAGCCAAAGGACGAAAAGTGCACACTGAAGGAAAGAAAAAAATTTTGAAAATTTAGATGATTTACATGGTTAAGTTAAATAAAAATGGCTGTATCTGGAGATAAGGCGATAGATAAGTCAAAGTCAAAAGCAGCTGTTTAATAACTAATACATAAAGGAAGTGTTAAAGCAGCATCAGTGCAGAAAGCATGTGTGGTGAAACCACATGAATATGGTAAAGAAAGGAAGATTCAGCAAGGTTTCCAGATTTTAGCATTTTATTACATTTCTAAGCTAGGCAGTGCTTTCAGAGTCTCTTGGGACAGCACCCTCAGCTGCAGGGAAAACAGCATTTTTTGGCACCTCAGGTACCTGGGGAGATGACGACCAGTGTTCTCAGGTTACTGACCACACTGTCTGGGAAAGGAGAGGAAAGGAAAAAAATCCTTATTAGTGTTTTTCCACACAAAGGATGTATTTTTAATTGAGAGAGCTTTACCATGTGGGTGCTCTGTGTTTAGAAGAGGCCTGTGACTTCAGCATAATGGGATCCTCCCCAAAGCTGCATCAAGAGTCGCCATTGCACCTCCCTGGATGTGCGAGCCTGCCTCCCTCTGCATCACAGGTCCTTTCTCCTCTGCAAACTGGGGCAATTGATTCCAGTTTTTGTTCTACAAATTGATTCTCATCCCTAGAAGGGATAGGATTTCTGAGATCTGTATTTAGTGTTTTTCTGGTTTCTACCAATAAATTAAACTGGACTTTTTTTCTTGCCCTTGCTGAGCAACCAACAGTCAGCCTGCTGAAATTGGAATTAGACAAAAAAAAAAAGGAAAAAAATTAAACTCAGTCAACCTCTGCAATAATTAGGTGTTAAGAAGATTGTGAAACAAAATAATAATAATAAAAAAATATTTCCTTCTTTGGACCCAATTCCTTCCATTTGAAAAAAATCCCAACGGAACCATCCCTCTTAACTTCACTGGGGGCACAGTCAGGTTGGAAACACACGAGTCAAGAAGGGGAAAGTCGGCGCCCCTCCGTTGAGCACAGCAGCGTTGTGCCAGTTTTGTGCTAGATGAAGATCCGATTTACTTTACATGTTGAATGTGGTTTAAAATGATGATGTTACATTTATGGTCATTTTACATTTACTGTTGCAGAGACAAAAGAGAAACAACAAAATCTCACATAATGTGCATGTGACAGAAGCATCTCTATTCACAGCCTTTTCCATTTTCCACTTCTTTGTGTGCCTGCCATCCACTGATGTGCTTTCTCTAATTTAGATGATAAGGTCCCTGGGATATCAATCTAACTTTTAATATCTTCCTTGTGAAGTATGGTTGGTAGTTATAATAATGATAGCTAATTAGAAGAAATAGAACATTGACAAAAGCTTTCTTCCCAGTGATCTGGTATTTCTGGTTTGATTAAGTAGGTGGGTGCAAAGCTTAGACTGAGATACTTTCTGCTTCGAGTACAACCTGTGGTACACGGTACTTTTGGGAACTCTCACAGCGGGCGTGTCGACACACTCACACGACTGCAGTGCTCTCAGCTGAAGCATTTAGTGCTGCACAGCAGAAAACGCTGCCGAGGGTAACAAAGGAAATAGCACTGATTGCTGATACACAAAATTTGGTGCTGCCGGTGCTGGTTTTGCTATTACCGTTCCAGATGTTCAAAATGAAGCTTTCAACTGTCAGCTCTGGGGAAATATTCAAAGGAGCAAAGAGCAGCTGGTTCTGTAACTCCCATTGAGAGTCAGTGTGTGTGAGAATGTAGATGGCATTATGTAGGGCAATAAAAAAAGTCCAAAATACTTTTTGGGCTCCTGACTTTTGAATTGTTGCAATGGGGTGCAAAAGTCAGAATGACACAAATGAGGTTCTGCTTAAAGGGTGAGGATCATTCACAGGTACTTTTCTCCAGGTGGCTTCAGGAGGACTTGCATGTGCCGTGGGTAAAGGCAGGCTGTGGACCGTCCAGTTAGGAGGAGAGCGCAGAGTGGAGGATCCTGCAGGATGTTTAGTCTTGGCTAAGAGGGAGCGGTACATTGAGTTATCTTGCAATTCAGCATCATTTTCCTGAGGACAGAATTGATGCAGATCTACAGTTTGTTGGGAATCAGTGTTGGAAATTAAAACCAGGCAGATAGGCACTCTAGAAATGTTTACTTTCCTCTGCTAACATTGGTTTCTATTTGCCTCCATATGAGCTGAAAAAATTTGTTTTTAATTTGCATTGTTTAATTGCACTGCATTAAATTGCATTCCTTAATAAAAAGGAAGCAAGGGTTGATTTACACAGGGAAAGAGGGCCTCCAGATGAGCATCAGATCTGGTGAAGTGTGTCCCATGTCACATAACCATCCATCTATCTCCTTTCTTCAGCAAACTGTCTTTCTCCTTCCTTGGGATGTTAGATTTAAATCACCAGGTGATACAGGCGCTGGGCATTTTGACTGTGGTTTTCTCCCTCCTGTGTGACAGTTTTGATATCAGTGTTTCTCATGGGCATTGCCACAGCAAATCAGCACAAGAGGCAAAACACTCAGCTCTGCTTTTACTCCCGGTGGGTCCAGTAGAGAGCTGCAGCGCCAGAGAAGCCAAAGTGACATCAGAGCCTAAAAAAGAAAGAAATCCCATTTTGTCAATTGGCACAGCTTTATAAACTTTGCGATGTTTTATGAGAATACTATTCAGTCACCTTTTGCCATGCAGATTCTTAATCACCTATCTGGAGTTATCTGTATCCCCCCGTCCTTGATCCCAATGCTTCTGTGAAAGCCCTTTGCATCTCTCCTCTACGAGTCTCCTTCAACAATTGTCTGTGCGCTTTTTGTTTCCTGCCAGCCAGTTTGCCGTAATTTTTCAGGCTGACAGGCTTTGTGCATGTTCAGAAAGATTTGCTTTCAAATATGAAGTAGCTAAGTCTTTGCTTACTGAACTTACGCATGAAAAAAATGGTTCACTTACCCATACAAAATTGCAAGCAAGCATTTGCTTTCAAAACGATGTCCTTTTGTGGTTTTGTTTTTTTTTTTCCTCATATGCTCATTAAGCCCTCCAAAGTAGCTACGAATCGAAAAAGGGATTTAAGATGCTTTAAGAAAAGAGAGTGTTCTTGTTCTGTTGTTATTCATTTGTACTTGTTAGTGTGTAGAGATCTCATTCAGCCCCACTGGAATTGCTACCATCCAAACATGTCATAACAGACAACCCTTGTCCCAGAGATTCGCCAGGCTGAAGAAATCATAGGCAATGGTCCAGAGAAAGGGACAGCAGAGAAATGGAATTACTTGGCTGAAGGCACCCAGGATTTACTGTGATCTGGAGAAGGGGGAAACGCGTGCCTCTGCTGGTGCCATGGCTCTGTAGAATGCTGTAAGACTGTCCCGTTGTTTTAGTGCAGAGCTGCATCTCCTTGCCCTCATTAAGTGGTCACTCGTGGGGCACATTAGTTGCAGAAATTAATTTGTGTTCTATATGTACCTTTTATTACTTAATTTTATTGTTTTAAAGTTGAATTTCCTCCCGGGAATGATATTTTAAAAGCTACTTCTTAAGTCCTAGGCTGCCTGCTTTACCTTGGGGACTGAGTTCTTTGCAAGATTTTTTTATTAGTAGATTATTAGTAGATTTTTGTGATTGGATCAAACTGGGGCATGTATTCCATGGCCCTAGGACTAGGCTCTGGTTATAAAGTCACATGCTTTGCCAGACAGAACTGCACCAGTGTGCAGGAAATGCTTTTCAGTGCTGGGGAGCCCGATTCTCCTCCACCTGCCAGGCTGCAGAAGGTTGCTATCTCCACTGCAACCCACCAACACCTCGAAATTTGTTGCAGAATGAGTGATGAGAAAGAAAAAAATTATTTCCCACTTATTTCTTGTTATTGCTGCATCACTTTTTCCTCTGGATCTCTGTTTACAGAGAGTGTAGGAATCATGACGGTAACTTTTAGATAGCTGTATAAAATACTTGCATTTGATGCGGGTGTGCATGTGTGTGTGTGTGTGCGCGCGCACAAGTGTGTGTTTGAATATGTGTTAGAAATGGCAGCAAAGAGGAAATTCTCTGTCCCTTCTCAAAGGTTGCTGAAAATCCAAGCAAGATAAGATATTTCTATACTCGCTTTGATGAAAGTCATGTGTTAAGGTATATCCCTAAAAATATAGGACTAAAGGGACTAAAACCACTCGGTTCTTGTTAGTGGAGAATGGGTACTTATTTTGTGTGGAAGGCAAATGCTCGAAAATGATGAAAGCCTTCAACCTGAGAAGCACAAAGTAATCAAATTCTCTTTGCTATCAAAGGCAGGCTGGTACATTAATACTTTTAAGTAACCAATCTGTTAAGGATGCTGAGTTACCTCTTCGTGTTATTCCTCAGTCTACAAATCAAGTGTAATAGGCAACACGAGCATTGGAGATACCATTGCCTATCACTTTGCAAGCACACCACCACTGAAGAAGCACAGATACTGCCTGCCCAAAAGCACAGGCTCTCAGTGTGCTCAGGCAGGCAAGTAGAGAACGATGGGTGAATTACAGGGCGCTCTGGGAGCTGTAGATAACAGAAATGCTGATGCTACATCAGTGCTTCCCAGTACTCAGCAGCTCTGCTCTGCTCTTATTTGGGAGTAACGCTCCTCCGTAACATGCACTTGTTATGACCTCTGACAAAACAAAGCAGGACAACAATTTTTTTTTTTTTGCATATATATATGCACATATATGATTGTATTGTGCCCAAATCCAGCGGCAAACACTTGTATGTCCCATTCTCTTTAAAGTTACAATGCAATGAAACATAAATGTGAGGAGGTGGTTGCACTCATTTACGTATCTTGCATGCAATAGTTATGATTGGGACAACATATACATTTTGCAAATAAAACTTGCTCAAGTGTCCTTATTCCTGGAGGAATTGCTGCATTAAGTGTGTCTAGTGTAATACTGCCCTGATCAGTATCAGTACTTCAAAGCAAAATAACATAAAAGCTAACTGCACTTGAGTAACTGATTTTTGATTGCCTGACAAACCTAAAAAAATAGGATTTTTTTTTTGAGATTTATCTCCAAAACCAGAACAAATTCAAAGGTGGTGTTTTCTACCACTTTCAAACAAAGGGGCATTTTGAAAATATGAGAATGAAATACTTTAATCTTTTTCAAAATGCATTTTTTCCAAACTGAAAATTTCACCCAGTTGCACTTGAATTTATGATTAGCTATTCACATCAACTGATCAGATCAGGTAAGGTATGTGCTTTATGAATAAGTTATTTGGATGAAAAATTTCACTAAACCTTGAAGAAAACAAACAAATCCCCAAGATTTTCACCCCTAACCTTCTGCTTCTGGCTAGTGCTTCTGATCTGAGCTATGACAATAGTTTATTTAGTTTTTCTATCACTTGTCCCTAGGACAACTATTTCTGTATTTTTCTTAAGTAAAGTGGAGATAGTAATTTTATTATGCACGTTGGATGTTTTATATAGCCCTCCTAGACTTGCTGACATAATGATGTCTTGTGGCAATACCTTTCCTAGATTAGTATTGTAGCATGTAAAAAATTACGTCCTTTTATAGTAGATTTTCTTGTTTCTGTGAGCAAAGCTTTTTTAAAAAAAAAGAAAAGAGATATATTCATTATTTATACACAGACAGTAGAGCTAAAAATGACAATTGTGAAGTGTTGACAAAAGCAAAAAATTGCACTCTATATATTTGTACTTTCCCAGACAAATGAGGGCATATTAATAAATTTCGACTTAATCTCAGTATAATGTATATTTATATAAGTATTCTCTGAGCCTTGCACAGGAGCTGTTGTATCGATCATTACAACAAATTCCTTTGTCTTGATAAATTCATTCATGCCATATTTTGGTGATATTACAGGATCATTCTACACAGGAGAGTAGTTACTTTAGGTCAAAAAAGATGAGTGGCTCTCTGGTTTCTTGAGTAAAGGTCAACTGCACTTTATTTTTGAAGGCAAAAGCCAACTATTCTCTCTCCTGTTCCCTTGCATTTGTCTAAAAGTGTTACCCAGAACCAGGAGAGCTTTGGCTTTCCTGCGTGCTGGTACTGTCAGACCCAGGGCACGTGCTGTCGCATCTCACTGCATCAGGCGAGCTGCTCCCCATCTTTTGTCTTGGAGCATCTAATCACAGCGAACGCTGAAGTCAAAACCGAGTGGATGCGGCTCCGAACTTCTGTTGGTCCACGGGCAGGGGCAGCTAAAAGAGCAGCGCAACTGGAGTGCAGCAGGGCAGATCGAGAGACCAGCTGCTGAGGTAGAATTAAATTTAGGGTCAGGAATTAAGCTTGACAGAAGATTAATAATTTGCCTTGGAAACAGCAGAGAGGGTAAAAATGGCATCAGAGATTTTGCTTGGCAATTTCGGCATCTGGGAGGAGGAATCTGAAAAAAACTTTGGATGTTGGGTCTTATGCATCAAGGAGTGGAATATTAACTGTCTGACACAGCCCCTGAGGTGGGTATCACGGCCCCCGTGGATGGCTGGTTTCCTCAGGATCAGCCGGCACTGATTGATCGAGCTGTCACGGCCCCTTATGTGTCAGAGCAGCGGAGACCCGCGAGGAAAAATTTTAATGGTGCTTGTCGTCAAAGAAAAATGTTGTGCTTCTCACTTCAGTGGCCCTGCTGACACCACCGACGTGGTGCCTGCACTCATCCCGCCTAGGGTCGTGGGAGGCTTCCTCTTGCTGGCCTGATCTTTACTGGGGCTTCACATAGCTCCTGTTCACTGGATGCATCTCTTCTGCACAATTGAAGGTGACGAAGGGACTCCAGCTGCTTAGAAAGATGAAGTCTAACAACTCTGGACTATTCCAGTTAGGTACAAAAATCATGAATATGTAAGATTCAGACAAACGTAATCTCACTTGCAGGATGAGAAGACTGAGGAATGAAGTATTTACTTTACACAGGGGATTTTTCTGTTGTTTGTTTGGTTTTGTTAATGTATGTTTTCATAATTTATAATTTGCCTACATCCATGGAGCAGCTCGATGCTGGCTCATGTCTGTAGGCTGGATGTCGGAGGGGGTACGCTGGCAGAAAGGCTGGCGGGACACAGGTTTGTGCTGAAGAAAAGGGGTGCCTGTCCCCGAGGGGAGAGGGCAGAGCAGCCCAGCTGGTGAAGGAGTTCACAGGCGCTGCAGCAGTGGCAGCTCCTGCACATGTCAGCAAAAATATCTGGGTGTGATTTGCATGGTCTCAGAAAACAAAAGAAATGCAAATGAGCAAAGCCAGTTTGTTTTTTTTTCCCCCATCATTTCACAATGGAATTTGTGAATGATTGAAATCAAAGGAGATTTTTTGTTCCCAGCTGACACAAGGCTGGGTGCTGCAGAGGTGGCTGTGGGTGGCGGGGGGTATCGGTCCCTCAGACCCCAGGATCAGGGCCGAGGCCCCTTGGCACAGAGGACACTGCTGAGGACTCTGAAACGGCTGGGGAAGCCCTGATGCGTCTGCCTCGTAGTTTTGGTGGCAGCCTGAGGCATTTTAGGTTTAAGTGTTGCTCCATTTCGATCTGGTGTAATAAATGCAATGATCTCAAACATCCTGTGGGACAGGAGCCCAGAAGGGGAAAAGGGCAAGGGGTTGTCTTAGAGAGCTCTTCAGAAACAAGGCAGAGCCTTTCTTTTTGCAGTGAAGGAAGATGTTAGGGAAATAGCTACATAAAAGGAAAAGGACAGTTTCGTATCACGTGGACACAGGTGGAGATGCCACATCCAGGCCTACATTTCACCTTCTGAGGGACGTCACCAGCAGGATGTGGGTCTGTGTTTGGCCTCCCTGGGTTAGAGGAGGAAGCAGTTATAGGTCTTACTGAAAATAAGCCAAGTCACAACAAGAAGAAAGATTAGCAGGTAATTAACTAATTGTACCTCTTTGCCCACCATATAAGGGGATATTTGTAGTTACTGTGAAAAATAATGCCTTCATAAAAGCAAAAGTCCTGTGGTTGTTGTGAAGATTACTTCACTTAAACTTTTCTTCTTGCCAGTGAGATGAAATATTTGAGTGCTCTATTAATTTGTAACTGTCATTACATCAGTGTAGTTGCAGAGTTTCAATTCATATTGCCAAAGCCTCTATGAAAATAAATTTTTTTTGTAATATATAAGCACTGAGAAGTCTCATCTTCCATTGGACAACTTGTTAATTAGCAGAACTTTTCAGAAGGACAAAGATGGGGTTTTTTGTTAGAATCATAGAATCATAGAATGTTTTAGGTTGGAAGGGACCCCTAGAGGTCATCTAGTCCAACCCCCCTGCAGTGAGCAGGGACACCACTAACTAGATCAGGTTGCTCAGAGCCCCATCCAACCTGGCCTGGAATGTTTCCAGGGATGGGGCCTCCACCACCTCTCTGGGCAACCTGTTCCAGTGTTTCACCACCCTCATTGTAAAGAATTTCCTCCTTATATCCAGTCTAAACCTACCCTGCTTCAGTTTAAAACCATTACCCCTTGTCCTGTCACAGCTGGCCCTACTAAAAAGATTTTCCCCATCTTTCCTATAGGCCCCCTTTAGATACTGAAAGGCCGTAATCAGGTCTCCCCGCAGTCTTCTCTTCTCCAGACTGAACAAGCCCAACTCCCTCAGCCTGTCCTCATAGGAGAGGTGCTCCAGCCCTCGGATCATTTTAGTAGCCCTCCTCTGGACCCGCTCCAACAGTTCCATGTCCTTCTTGTGCTGAGGGCTCCAGAGCTGGACGCAGTACTCCAGGTGAGGTCTCACCAGAGCAGAGTAGAGGGGCAGAATCCCCTCCCTTGACCTGCTGGCCACGCTTCTCCTGATGCAGCCCAGGGCAGGGTTGGCCTTCTGGGCTGCCAGCGCACATTGCCGGCTCATGTCCAGCTTTTCATCCACCAGTACGCCCAAGTCCCTCTCGGCAGGGCTGCTCTCGATCCTCAATCGAGATTCCACAAAATGTTTTGGTCTGAGGGGAACAAGTTTCCCCTCCCAATATGTTCCTCCATAACAATTTTCAACAACCAAGGTATTAAAGTAAACTCGAAAGTAGGAGGCAAAATAGTGGTAAAACTAGCCTTCAAGTTTAAAAGAAAATATTTTTGTAGTATAGCTTTATGCTGATATTTAAAAACTTGCTTCTATATTTATCATTTATATTTATCATCATTTGTTATCAGAGTGGATTCTTTAACAAGCTGCAGTGTGATAGGATGCTTCCTTCAACTTAAAAAAAAAGTTTCAACATTAAAACTTAGCACTTAAAAAAAACCTTAGTGCATCAGGGGATCTCTCTTGCTGACAGTTTTTCAAAACAACTCCATTTTGAAGTCAGTGGGGATATCTGTTGAACAAGGAGTGTCATAATATGGCCTAGGGCTACTAAGTTACGTACTTGATAAATGTTATAGGAAATGTGTTCTGATTATTGCATTCGCTCTCTTTTTGCTAAGTGCCTTACTACCAGGGATAATATCCATTAACTTCTAGTTAATGGTTTCCCCATGAATGTGTTTTTTTCTGCCAGAGTGGTATCGGTTGAGACGAGGGAGGGGAATGTAGTCTGACAGCTGTCCCTCTTGTAAAGCAGCTTTTACTTCCTCAGTAATTGTGGAACACCAAGGAGAAGGGACAAGAGTCCATAAAAAGGTAGCTGGTCACACTTGGCGTTTTAGGTCAGATACTCAAGGGGGTATATTGGTGCTGCTTGACTGACTTTGAAAGAAATCAGTTGGTTTACTGTGTCTAAGGTCTTTGATCTTTTTAGGTAGTTCCAATCCGGACATAGTTTGTGATGTTTTGTTCATTAAGGTTGATAGTAAAGCAACAAGGATTTGTTTAGTCCTGGAGACTTCCAGGGAAGATCTGGAAGACCGAAGCTGCTTATACAATGTAATTACTTTTAGCCTCAGTGGAATGGCCCATGTGAGCATCTCCACATTGGTGGTGTTGCCCAGGAGTTTAGCAAACACACTACTGAGTTTTGAACTACAGCTTGAGCAGTACAAAGATGAATATAATTCTTAATATTTTGGCCAGCTTCAGGAACTGGGTGCAGCTTTAATATCCAGTTTCTACTAACTATGAGCACTTATTAGCAAAAGGAGAACACACTTCCCAGTTGTCCTGGTTTCAGCTGGGGTAGAGTTAATTTTCTTCCTAGTAGCTGGCATGGTGCTGTGTTTTGGATTTAGTACGAGGAGAACGTTGATAACAGACTGATGTTTTAGCTGTTGCTAAGCAGTGCTTACACCAGGCAAGGACTTTTTCAGCTTCCCCTGCTCTGCCAGGGGCACAAGAAGTTGGGAGGGGGCACATCCAGGACGCTGACCCCCACTGGCCAAAGGGCCGTGCCGTACCATATGACATCATGCTATGTATATAAACTGGGGGGACTTGGCTGGGGGGAGAGCGATCACTGCTTGGGGATGGGCTGGACATGGGTCAGCGGGTGGTGAGCAACTGCATTGTGCATCACTTGTTTTGTACTGTATATTCTCTTTCCATTATTGTTCTTGTTGGACAATAACTGAAGTTATTTGGTAAGTTGTAGACCAGGAAGTTCCTGAGGTGAAAATAGTTGGAACCCAGAAATGTATTCAGGGAAGGTAATATAGTGCAAATGTCCCCTTTTCTTACTCTTCCCAAGGTGTTTGTTTATAATTGCTATTGGAGAGAGGCAAATTCAGTCTCACTATTCTTAGGTTTTTAAGAGATCTACTCCTTCTACTGCCGTTGTTAATCTTTCCCTGCTCTACCTCTGCATATCACAGCTGAATAGAGTGACATCTAAGGCTCTTACCAAAATCACAGTTTTGTGCAGGTACTAGGAGTTTGTTTTCAAGTGTAAGGAATTAGAGAAGGGGAGCTGAATCCCATCTCCATAGATGAAAACGATACACATGATCTCACTCACACCACAAGTATATCATAAGTCTGATATAAGGACAAGATTCTGTAAAGAGAAAAGGAAAGAGAAGGATCAAACTTTAAAGTAAGTTTGGTTCTTCTGTTCTGATGCAACACTGTAGGGAACAATCCCGAAAACAACTGCATATGCTCACCTTGCTGGGGCTTATGGATATCAGTGGCTCTTTGACCTCAAAGGATTTGGTCTGTGCAGCAAGTCTTACTTTGGGCTAGTTGGAAAAACTGCAAATCACTCTCTTTTTAATACAACAGCATAATTTTTGAGGATGCTTTTGTTATGAGGAGCTCTCAAGACCAAGAGAGATTTCTGATCACATAGGTGAACAGGACAGCTTAAAATTACTTTGTGTCTTGAGTCACTACTTGAGATGCAGATAGTCTAAGTTCAAGTCAGTGCTGTTACTGATGTGAAGTAGGGATGTTGCCCATGTTTCTTTCACTTAGTTGGGACGTCTGACCCTTTGCTGTAAAAGCCCATGCATTTTTCAAAAGAAAATGTATTTTGCATTTCACACTGGATCAAGACACACACCCTGCAGCAACTTGACTTCTCCGTCTGCTTCTGCTCTTGCCATTTCCAGTGGAATGTCTTTCTTCCTCTCTGAGCAGCTGTGGCTAGCGATGACGGACATTATAAAGCTGGAAAGGTACTTATGTCAGCTTATGCTGTATGAAAACTAGGTTGGCAGGCTTCATATCTTCTCCCTGACACCTGAATGACTGCTCTGATTTTTTTGACATAGTGACCAACATAGCAAGACAGCAGCTTTGATGTGTGTGTTTGTCCCTGTGTTCATCAGTGCAGCCTCATTTTCTGTTTCTTCATTTATTTGTTAAGAGTAAGTTCATGCTCAGTTTTTTCATCTCCTTTCAACAAGAAAATCTTTTCTTCAGTCACCTTTTCAGTGCCAATAGCAACGGGATTTTCATCTTTCATTGGGTTTCTACATGCTGCTGTGTTGAAGTAATAAAGAGAATCTGTTCTCTTTGCCCTTGACACTTGTTTTACAAAGGGATACACAAGAAGTAACCAGAGCCAGCTGTTCTTCTGATGTAAATAGGCAGAGCTTTACTGCCACCAGTAGAGTTATGCCCAGTTTTACAATCTCATGGCATGCCATAAATGTTTTTGCCCTCTGAACTAATATATTTGAAAGCATTTTCCTGCATTCTAATCCTTGCCATAGAAAGATAATGTTTCCAAGTGTTACCCTCTAAGCAGCTAATCACTTGCTCAGCTTCCCACACTTTTGCTTTTAACCTCTTCTTCATGACTGATGAAGATAGTTTTAGTCTGGAAGATAAGGTTTTTCTACTGTGATGTATATGGGGAAAACAGCATTTTTTAAAATCCAAGCAGACTGGGACCTGCAAGTATCAGATGAGGAAGGATAATTGCGTGAGTGCAAACCTGAGTAACTCATTAAATGCACTAAAAATATGAAAGTAGTCTCTTGATTTAACATTAAGTTGAGATTAGTTAAAAAATAAAAGCAGCTGCTTTGCCATCATAAACAAAGAATTCAACACTTTCCCTTATCCTCTTGCCAAGCTGCTGCTTAGTCTTATCTTTTAATTAAACCTGAACTTTAAAGTACATGTGTCTAGCATGCCAGTTTATTAAATGAAATATCAATAGGCACATAGTATTCTCAGCAATTAGCATTCTGTACAGAAGTTCTTGGGTTTGGTTTTTTTTTTTCATATGGACACATTAAAGACTCCATTTTTGTTGCAACTCAGAGTTTAAAGTCATTGATTAGAAAGAAACTAAAATTAAAATCTTGTGTTGAATTTTTTTTAGTTTCCGCTAGCTTTATTTTCTACTGCAAAACCATACCCAGCCGCTTTAATTTTGTGTTAAACAGACATTACTCCCAAGAAATTAAAACCAGAATCACAATCTCTACTGATCAGTCCTTGATAAAGAATTCATAACATCGTCATTCTCTCAGAAGGGCAAACTTGATCTGGTACCTTTTTGTCTAGTTCCCAAATAATTTTTCCTTTTTTTTTTCTTTTAAAAACTTTTTAACAAAATGAGTCTCACTGAGGAGTTGGAGGTGAAACCCTAAGGAGTGTGAAGCTAGTGGGAGCTTTGCCATCTATTGAAGGCCAGTTTTCCAGGGCTCCTCAGGTGGAACTGAATAAGATCACAAGTGCAACTACTATGCAAGCACTCAGTGTTGATCTAGATGTAGTCATTCACTTAGGGAATGGAAGTAAACCCCCATGACTTAGACGACCAAGCCTACTGCACTAGAACCCAATTCAAAGTACTGAATGTCAAAGAATGCAATTTCTGGCTACAATGACTAAAATCCACATCATGTAGGCATGCCCAGCCCAGCAAGGGACTTAATTCTGTCCTAAAATAAGAAATGGTGATATTCTATAACCAATGATATTCTTGAAGTTAAATGTATACTTTGCTAGGTTAAACCTCAGGTACTTATAAATAACAGAGAACTTGCAAAGCAATCAAGAGTAGTCCCTAAATAACTGAATGGCCAAAAGGGTTGAGCATATAGAAAAAATTGAATCAGTGTCCAGACACCTATATTACCAACAGAAAAAAGCATGTATTCAGAACTCCAGTGACCTAAAGTACTTTCACCACCTTGAAAATATTAACAATAAAGGCCACCCTTTCCCTCAAATATACATGATGACTACTTTTTCATTTCTGTTCAATACAGCATTACATTGCAGTTTTGTGCACATTAATAATACAGTGTGGTTGTAATGCTATAATGCCTTATAACCTAGAATAAACATAGTATACTGATGTAATACAGAATGATGTGGCAAGCAATGAGGCTAAAACAAGCCTCTAAGAATGAATTCGTGATGGTAGCAAACAAGACTCTTTCCAGTAACTGTGCAAACATTAGGAAAGCAGTTAATTGGCAAAATGAATTGGAATTAATTATGCATGAATCTTGTGGAAAGTACAGCAGCACTCAACTCATTGAGAAATCATAGTTTGGAACAGAGAATGCAATCATGACTGCATTATATCCTGAATGTACTTATGGACACTTTTTGGAGGATTACAAGGTCCACAGCTAGCTTTATAGAGTACACTGTCATTAGGGGAGAAATATTTGGGATTTCTGAATCACTGATGGTGCTTTTCAAGAACCCTTGGGAACTGGTGAATTCCCTGACATTGAGTAAGGACAATACGCTGTCTTTAAAAAGAGACAAAAAATGAGATCCCTGGGAAGATTTTGAAAGAAAAACCTAATCAATCTGTATTTAAAAAACATCAGAAGATATTAAAATGATAAAAAGAAAAAAATCTGTCAAAACAATTTAATTTCTTTCCTTAACAAGGTAACTAGCGTAGTAGCTAGAAGGACAGAAAACAGTAAAAGTAAGAAATCTGAATTTTAGTATTGCTTTTTGACACTGTTCAATGTGACATTCTCAAAAAGTATATTTATTTACATCAAATCAGGTTTACATTGGATATTAAGAAAATCTTCCAAAATGTTATGGAGGATGAAGTATTGGGATGAGATATGTGGTAATGTTCAGAGATTCACAGAGTCACAGAATAATTCAGGCGGGAAGGGCCCTTAGGAGGCCATTTGTTCCAACTCCCACTCAAATCAGATCCAACAAGAGCAGCTTGCCCAAGATGATGTCCAGCGAAGTTCTGATTATTTCCAGTGATGGAGATACCACAGCCTCTCTGGGAACCTGTTCAGGTGTTTCACCACATACATTTTTTTTCCCTTGTATCTTACTGGAATTTCCCATGTTGAAACCTATATCCTATTGCCTCTTGTTCTATTATTTTGCATCTCCAAGAAGAGTCCTCTGTGTCATACCACTAGGCAGCTGAACTATGGAATTTCCACAATTACAAGTATTATGAACAGATTTCATAAACATCTTCTGGCAAATGCTGGAATTTCTCTCAGTACAGGAGTTGAATGAAATGACAATAAGACCATTATTATTCTGTAGTTTTGTGAGTTCCTAACTTTCTAATTCTTTGGAATACGTAGAAATGTAGCATTTAGCGCATTAAGGTTCCTATCTGTGTAGGTATTGTGTATAACAAAGTTCTGGGTCAGTGGGTCATGAATGCATTTCAGTCATTTAGACCACACTCTTCTTATGGTTAAATATTTGGATCCCAAAGCTTTCATATTATTTTTTTTTTCTCCAAAAAGTCCCAAGATGCATTTATGGCAGGGGAAGAGTTTGTGGTCTAGTTTTCACTAGAGTAGAGGTCTTTGTAATGAATTGCTTTTACTCTAAGGGGGGGAAAAAATGTGCTTAATTTTATTTCTAGGAAACAGATTGAAAAATTGTTGACTCCAGAGGCAAGAGGTGATCCATACTGAGGCTATTACGAGGTGTAGACAGATCGAGTCCTTTTATTTTTTGCCAAATTCAACCAAATGAAGTTCAGCTTTAATTTCAGAATATGACTGTTGCAAACTACAAAGCACTAGTTGGTATTATATGAAGGGTTAATGAAAGGAAGAATACTTTAGGAATTCCTACATTATGTTTCAAGCAGGATTTTTCAGGCATGAACCATGTGAGAAAGCTGGGGAGATACAGAAGAAAATGTTGCAATTTAAAATTACCAGGAAAATGTTTAAAACCCTCACAGTTTAAGGAAGGCTTAGCAGAAGAAGCTGAACCTTCTGTAATTGTGGGTTTGGAAAAGACCTGAGATGAAAATTTAAAGTATCAAGTATTTAAGACAGAGGAAAAAAGAAAAGTGAAGGGTGATGCATATTCCCTGTAGATGCTTGCATAAAAAATAAAACTTAAAGCAAAAATCTGGTCATGCAGAAATGAGAAAGAAAAGTGATAAGGAGAAATCAAATGAAGATTCCAAATAGTGGAAGAAGTTTTAATCAGCTGTACGTTTCATTTTCAATAAAAATGTCTAATGAGGGCATAGAAATGAAATCAGAAGAGTTCTGCTAGAAGCAAGAAAATAACTAGCAACAAGAATTAGATGAGAAAGAGCAAAGGGTAAACAAAGTAATGTTTGATGAGAATGTGGCAAAACAAATGATAAACATGCAGATTCATACAATATACATGGAGAATAGGAAAATAATGAAAGAGGTCTGAAATTTCAGAAATTGTATTTTTAAAGTTTATGGGAGCCAAGAGAGTTCCTTAACACTGGGAAAAGTATATTTGATAGCTATATGAAGAAGAGCTGGAAAATTATTGCATAACTACCTTAATGGTGAATTATTCTAGAAAACATTCAAACAGAAAAGAAGAGAGTTGAAAATATTGTGTACTATTCAACCAATATATATGTAAAAAGCTGACATGGAAGATTTGTGAGCTTTCATTTCAAAAAGTGACACTGATCAAATGTAACTCCATTCTTCAGTAGTGTTTGTGCATAACTAAAGTGTTATCAATAGCTTAGACAGAAGAGCATGGACATTGGAGGAAAATGGACATGGTTGGGCTTGGGTCTTTACTGAGTTCCTACCTAAATATAGAGATCATTAAAGCCACAAGGAGCTTGCTTGATTCAAAAATGAATTTTTTATTATCCACTAGATAGGTGAATCAGCACTCCATGATTTTGGTCCTTATTGAAAAAATTTGGTTTTCAGATTTCATTCTCTGAAGTCAGTGGTTAAAAAAGTATTTTTTTCTGTCAAATAAGAAATAAAATAGGCCATTTCTGGGTTGTTTTTAACATGTCACTGTACCACTGAAATTCTGCCATCTCAATCTCACAGCTAGAGGGTCAACAGTATTGTCATTTTTGGTCACAGGAACCTAGTTACGGAATTACTGTTCTCTTCAGACAGGCCTGCTGGCCTACATCTTGCCAAGTCATTCACCCATTTTATTCTCCAAAGATGTCCATCCTATCCTTGAAGCATCTTTCCATGTTATGGGTAGCTGAAGTATGATAATGGTACTTTGCTGTGACATTGAAGGCAACGATGTAAAGCAAATGCTGCTTTTGAATTTTGGTCAGCCGGATATCATGATGGGCCTTTAATGACCCAAAAGTACTTCGCCTTCAGGCTAGAGCGTGAAGGTTTGGTGAAACATTGAGGAAAGAAGGAAAAGTCTTGTAGATACAATTAAGATATTACACAGTGTTTACAATATCATCTTCTATCTGTTCTCTTCTACTCAGACTGTCCTGCTTAATTTTTTGTAAAGAAATGTGCTCAGTCCCATTTTCAAGATAACATTTTGGAACACATCAATTACCATGATTATGCTGAAATGAATTTGAAGTTCAAGGAAGTGTATTATCTCTCTTTTCCAGGGTTGGATTACCTTTCCTGGGAAAAGAACAAATAGCTGCAAATGTAATGTCTGTTAATCATGATAATATATAAATTGAACAGCTTGCCAGGATTACATTTATTATTTTGCTCTGCAGCCATAGTAGATATCTCCTTTAGCTTTCCTTCACAGATGTGTATTTCTTCAGCCAGATTAAAAATAAAAATTATAACCTATTCCTGTAAACAGTGACACATGTCTGCAGTCCTGACAAGACATTCGTGATTTGCTGTGTGAGAAATGAGGAAATAGAATCTTTTGCCATGTTTTACACAATAGTACCACCATATCCCTGGAATCATTTGGGTCCTCTGCTCAGTAGGACAGGCACACCACATAAAATATAGACCAATTTTTTTAATGTCACTGCCCCTATGGTCACCTTCCTATTGAGCTTTACCAATATTCCTGGAGATGACTTGACCTAAAATGTGCAGTGTTTTAAATCCTTCTACTTGCAGTCCTTCTGTTTCAGAACATGTCTGTAGGAGAAGGTGGTAATAGCAGCAGACAGGTGCTCTCTAACTGTAATGGTCAGCCTGAAGCAAATCTAATTTCAGTTGCACCCTCTGCCTGATGTCTTTTTTTGAGAGGAGGAGGAGGAAATTTGCCTTCCCTCTTGTTGAAATAATTCTGATGAAACATTAATTGGGCCAAAGAGTGTGCCCACAGGCAATCAAAATTAACGGTTAAAGCACCCACGAGCAAAAACTTCAGTTTGGGTATGCTGAATATTTGGAAGTATTCAGTGGAGTCAAAACTGGAGCTGAATTCACTAAGGTAATTTGCTCTTTCTCGTGCTTATCTTTCTGTCTTTATCCTCTCTCTGTATCTGTATGGTTACTGACATAAGGCATAAAACCAAGAACAGCTTCAGAATGGGCTGCAGGGGAACTTGTCCCGTTACAGCTTGCTAGCTAGGAAATTCTCATAGTCGTTGTTAGTTCAAAACCAGTGGATTTTTTTCCTCTCATTAATTTATTCGCCTTAGGAGTCCAGTAAATCTTGACATCCACAACAAGCCAGTTACACTGGAAGCATGCAAAAAGCATGACTGAGAGTAATCTATGAACAGCTTGAAAAAAAAAAGGGGCAAAACCGACAAAAATCCTTATCAAAAATTAATACAAAGCATTAGACCTCAGTACTCTCGTGCAAGAAAGGGTGAAGAAAATAAGCATAAATTAAAAAAAAAAAAATGTTCTGCTTGTAAAAGCGACTTTTCCAACCTTCTCCTTTTCTGGAGGCAATATTGGGAAAAAAACAAGTGTTATGTCTTCAATACAGTGGCCACGTGGCAGATAGAACTCCTTTAGCAAAAAAAGATCCCTATCTCAGGCCAAGGAAAAAATCCAAGTTTGTAGAAAGCTCTTAGAGCTGGGTGAGCCAAGGTAAAGCTGTATGCGTGCAAAGCAATCTTGTTGGAGGGCTTTTTTTTTGTTTGTTAATAGTAGTTTGAGTTTGCTAGGCTTGAAAGCCTGAAGTAATAAATCAGCTTTAAAGTGGATTTACTGGGTCTCACAAATTTTAAATAAGTTCAGATATGAAAGAGTGAAGAATTATTCCTCAAATAACAGGGTAAAAGCACTGTAATCCTGGCGAGATGTGAGAAATCATCTCTTATCATAAAAGGAAAGTCACTTTTAACAGATGTCACCAGTCTGAGATTTAATTATTTATGAGATTTGTTTGGTGAATACTGTGTTTCTATATCACTTGCTGTTCTTCACAGCTTCTCGGCTACTTCTGTGCTCTCTAAAATCCTGTTAACGCTTCACTTTTGGGGCAGCTTGATTTCTTCCTTTTGCTATCATTATAACCTACTCTCCAGCTTCTGGCTAGCAGGGGCCTGAGACTAAATGGGAGAGGTCTGAGGGCTGGTTTGAGGATTTGCATTTGACTGCGGACGCAGATCGCCTGTGACCGTAGTGGAGGTGAATGTCAAGAAGACAAGTGCTGGTCCAGTCTTGAGTTAATCTGGTGTCTGGAGAAGAGTGTTAGCAGCAGTGGGCTGATATGAGTACTCATCACCCTTGATCCTGATTTTTTTTGGAAAAAATGAATATAATGATTGATCAGACCTGTAGTCTCATCACTGGTCTTTTTCACTTTGCGTTCAGAAAAACACAACCACCCTTTTAGCACCACACTAATTTTTGTGGACATTTACTGTACTGTTTTCCAAGAGGAAAACAAAGAAGTGTCCTAGCATCACAGGAACAAAAATAATTAATCTACTAGGCCATGTGTGAGTGGCTTCCCCAACAGACTGCTGGCTCTCCTCTTCTGTGCCCTTACAAGGGTCAGCTGTCCGCGGCCGTGTAGAGCATTCACGTAAAAGGGAATTACAGTGGTTCTGTGCTGTATCTCTCACCCTGCCTCAAAGTCCATTGACTCTAATGGGAGAATTTCTGAAGATTTCAGTAGTATTTTGAACACATTTTTTCCACACGATTTTGAGTGTAATGGGTGTATGTAGGTGTTCATGAATATCCATCCGTCTGGTAGAAATTTCCTTCAGGCTCTAATACCAGAGAATCTTGGATGTGATTTTAGGTTCTTTACTCAGCCAAACGCAGAAAATTCATGAGGTCTCAGGGGTTTGTTCCTCCAATTTTCACAAATGTTGGTAGTTCTATCATGGGCTGCATACTGCAATTTACTGATTATATCAAAGGAACCGAAGTGCTAATCCCAGGTGAGCCACTGACTGTGTAATGAGAGGCTTTTAAAGTCTTTCAAAGTTACTGAAACAGGTGTTGTGAGGGATAAGAACATCAGACTAAAGCAAGAAAGAATTATATCACAGAAGCTTTGCTTTCAGTCACTTGTGCTGAGCAGATTTCCTTGTGCCATCCAAGTTAGCACGTGGCTTTACATCATTTTGTTGTTTTTAAAATCAGTCTCTTGCTCCCGTAAAGTTCCAGACTAACAAAGCCAGAAAGCGAAACTCCACAGACCAAAAAATTACAATAGCAGCAGCAGAGCGGTTATCAGCCTCTCTTTTGAAACTCCTAACTGGGGCACTAACCTTTGTGTTTGCTTTTACGAGGCAGACAAATATCTACTAGGAACTAGATGGAGGTCATCCACACATTTCATATGGGTCACTGAATAATGATTACAGGGTAGCAACTTTCGTTTTGAATCAGTAATGCAGAGGTGGAAATCACCGTATTTCATTATTAATGCCACATGCGCTCCAGGTCTCTGCTTTCATTTCTTCATCCTACTGGTTCTATGAACCCTTAAGAACCTGGTTACCTTTAGGGCTGAGCAGGCTGCTTTTTCTGAATCTCAGAATGGATTTTGAACCTTAAAAATTGTCGGTTCACAACTACAAAAGGGATGCATTTGGAGAGGAATTTATTACTTATTATGTATGAAAAATACTTTTCAGGGAGCAAAGGAAA
Source organism: Gorsachius magnificus (assembly GCA_034008185.1). Lineage (NCBI taxonomy): Eukaryota > Metazoa > Chordata > Aves > Pelecaniformes > Ardeidae > Gorsachius > Gorsachius magnificus. The sequence continues at coordinate 7,200,430 of CM067083.1, read as the reverse complement.
TGAGTGTATAAGAAGAAAGAGAATAAGTTATAGTCTTCATTATATGATAAGAAACTATGGAGTAATGAAAACAAGTAAATAAAACCACTGTGAAAATCAGAAAAGTAATAATAATGCTTCTTTCAAAACAGATGGTTTGTTTTTATTCCAGAAGATACATAAAATGTTTTGTTATTATCTAAATTCACCTTTCTTCTCCATTTTATGACATGAGAGGAAGAAAGAAAGGAAAAAGGAAATGAACTGCTATTTGAAAACACAGTGATGTAATATGCCATTTCAAAGAGTCAACAAAATGCCCAAGATTGGGTACCGTTGTGTGATATGCGCTCCAGAGTATTCAGTATCTGACAGGCTTAATTCTCCAGTGACAGTCCAGTGGACCAAGAAATCAGGCTCCAGTAACTGAATTCTCATATAATCCTCATATGGGCTTTTAAAGACTGACACTGAGACCAAAATATAAGCATCAAATTATAACTGTACAACAAGACGACCTTATTGTTGCCATTTTGTTATTAGGCTGAATTAGTTCTCGGTTCAGGAAACCCCACCTATCCTTATGTTGCCTTCAAATAATGACAGCATATGCTTACAGGACTCACTGGTGATGCTGCAAAGTAAGGCAATGTCCTTATTGCAATTCATGGCATTTTTTCCAAGAGAGTGTCCATCCAAATTTTACATTTCCCAGTAGGAAAAATGGAATGGAGCGAGCAACTCCTGGGACAGTATTTCTTGAATCTGAAACCGTCTCCCTGTTGGCTGAAACCACTTACTGAACTTCACACATCTTTTAACTGTTTCTTTTGGGGCAACCAGAAGATCTTTCATGTTGGTGTTTGAAAGCCATGTTTGGAATCATACCTTTCTGTCTGACATTTAAATGGACTGTGAGACTAAATCTGTCTTCATTAAATCTTATTTTTTAATATCTTCCTGCCATAACAGTTAGCCAGTTGTGCTGCTTCATCACATTTACTAACTAATTTTATAAAGATAGCGGAATAGAATTGATTTTTCTAACAAGAATCTATTCGTGCTGTGAAAGGTACTTTTGGTCTCGCTTTATTAAGCCCATGTTGTTATTGCCTCTCATGTTGTGATGTGCTCCAGGTGCTCAGGAGCCTCGAGAGCTGAGCCTCTAATAAGTTTCAAGGCATCCCTAGAATTCACCTATGTGAAGTTTTCTGTGTACATCAAGTCATCAATCAAAACGTCTCTTGCTGCTTCACGGGGTAATAGAGCTCTGCAGCTCCAAGAGCTGAGTCTCACAGGAGGAACGGGGCCCCTGGTCATTTGGGCAACGGCGAGGCAAAGGTCACCCTGCATCCAGTGGACTGGGCTTGCCTCAGAGTTTTGTGCTAACCTCAGTGTGCTGCCAGAGCTCAGTGCCGGCTTTTCAGTGCCAGTCAATGCACATTTCCAGCCGGCTGCCCTCTGCGCAGGGGTCAGCGTGCACACAGCGGTCCCTGGAGCGTCACAACGTGTTAACCTACTGCAAAAAGTACTGTTCTAACGAGCTCTCGGGGTCGTTGGAGCTGCACTGTCCTTGTTATTGACTCTTAATCCTCATCCAAAATCTGTTATTTTTTTAAAAAAAAAATGTTTTCCTTGAGACTGTGTGCCATAAGATAACCAGAAAGAAAAAGACCTTTTCTAAGGTCTGTCCTCAGAATAGTGAATATATCCCTTTATATTTTATTAAATAAGTATATATCATATTTGACTAGAGCAAATGAATGAATTTTATAGAATCTAATAACAGAGCCAATGACTCAAATATAAAATTTTTTTGACCCATGGAGAAAAGAACTTCTAGTATAGCAATAACAATAAAACCAAAACAACAGTAACACCACCTCCACAAATAACAACAGAAAATAAGCCGGTAATAACTTTTTCCTAAAACATATTAAAGATCATAAATATATTTTTAACATTTAGTGCTCAATTTAATATTTAGTCTTACACAAAACCATAAATTTCAATTGCTGGAATACACACCTTAGCAATGCACTTTACCAAGGGCATATGTTTGTTTTTCCATTCCTTGACGTTTTTATTTGAAGGGTGGGTTTCTACTATTAGTCTGTAAACACAGGCAAGCAATTTGTCTGCCTCATACACCTCAGTAATCGGTCACTGTGGGACCAGCACAGGATTTTCTGGTTTGCAGAATCACCTTGAGGTGTTATCAATCAAGCACGATCAATCAATCATTAGGCAATACTTTCAAATTTTTAGGAACCCTCACTTTGTTCCCATCTTCCACCAGTGCTCACAGCAAAGCACTGTCAACAGGGGCCTTTTTGCAGAATAAACTGAAAGCTGAAAACTTTTTTTCTTCAAATCTTTCTAACCAGGGTAGTACAGTATATTTATTAATAGCTGTTGACTTTCAAATATAAGAAGCATAAACCTTCTTTTTTTTGTCAATCTCTTATTATTATTAAATTCAATACCTTCAATACCTTCTGAAAAAACATCCAGCTTACAAGTATTCTCTTTTAAAATTTAAAAGAAAGGATTATTTAACTTGGGAAAACACTCAGTGAATCCAGACTGGCTCCCCCAGTGTGTCTTGGCTGTATTTCTCCTGCTCTTTTAGATTTTTACGGCAGAATGACTAAAATTCTGCGCTTCCCAGGACTCTCATTAATTTTATATACAACTAGGATCCATTCTCCAATTCCCTGCATTTTGCAGAGAGGTGGCTTATAGGCCAGCCCATGCCCTGTGCTTGACGACACGAGCTTGTGGCTGCTCATGAGCCCAGGGGTTTTTGTCCTTCCCCTCTCCGGGAGCCTGATACAAGCCTGAGTCTGGCCATGAGAGTGTCTGTCACATGTAGGAGGGAGCAAGTGCTTCCAGCTCAGAATAGGGGTGTTTTTAGATGTAAAGTAAATGACACATATGGCACAAGTCAATAATTAGCCTTTCCTGGAATCTCACTGCCTCTGTTGGCTACTCTGATATTTTTCCACAGACCTTCGTTGTCCTTAGATTTCAGACCTTTATCTTTTTATTGTCTACACAACTTGAAAATTGTTAGTCCTTTGCCAGGACTGGTTTTCTCAAAACTGGAACAAAATGTTTGCAAGGCACCAAAAGGTACTTCTTACAGGTTTCTTATCAGACATTGCTGGATGTGCTGGATGTCTGCAAAAAAGGAATAGATGGAAGGGAATTTGCCAGCCCCTCCACCTGCTGTGGGTTGGTGCCACTGCTGTGGAAAGAAAGGGGGGACCAAAGTCTACCTGGAAGCCTGCCCTGTGCCAGGGAGCTTCTCTGGGTCCCTCGGGGAAATGCAGGCTCCAAACACAGAGGCAGCAGTGTGCTGGGTCTGTGCTAATGCCTGGGGTAGCACCGTCAAATGCAGGCATGGGGTGAGGATGAAGTGAGGCAAACTGACTATAGCTTAATGGTTAGGGTGTTTTCCTGGGAGGAAGGTGACCCAAGAAGTCTCATTTCTGTGTTTATTTTTAACCCAGTAGTGGTCTCATATCAAATTCATGCACATCTCAGGGAATGGTCTGAATGGTCTGAAACCATTATGGGTCTCCATACCACGTAATTGCTGTCCCTCTCAATCCATGACTTCTGCACTCCTTGGATGCACAACAGCCTTTCAACAACGAGAAGGGGTGAGAACAACCATCCTCTTCTTTTTTTCCCCCTTCATTCTCCCCCTTATATCTACCGAGGTGCTGGTTAGAGTCCTTTCTAGAGGCCGGGTACAGGAGAAGAGGTGGGGACATGGTCAGCCCTGTCAGAGACATATTTCTTCTCTCCTTGCCAGGAGTCATGATAGGTATGTATCTTTTTTAAGGAAAGCCATCACTCCTCCATTTAATGCCTGTACACAGCGGAGGCTCGAGCAGACTGGATACCAAGTGCATTATTTTAGGGAACTGTCCCTCACATCTTTGATTTGTAAGCCATCATTTATTTTAAGGGGTTTCCTTCATTTCATTCACATGCACAAGTGGAAAGCTCAATCAAGACCTTTGCAGAGCAACACAGAGCAATGTCAATGCTAAGTAAACTTGCTTTAGAATTCAAGCTGGAGAAGCCTAACCACAAAGGCTAACAGCAAAGCTGAGGAAAGGAAAGTTAACCTACTGCACTACACATCACACATGAAATAGAAGTTGTGGCTGTGCCTGCAAGCTTATGTCTACGCTTATTAAAACCTGATGTTACACCACATTTCTGCTTTTGGCACTTTTAGCACAGGTAAGGAAACGGCACTCGGGAAAGCTTTTGGAAAGTCTCTGATTTAAACAGCAAATCATAGAATCACAGAATGGTTTGGGTTGGAAGGGACCTTTAAAGCCCATCTAGTCCAAACCCCCTGCCATGAGCAGGGACGTCTTTCGCTAGGTCAGGTTGCTCAAAGCCCCATCCAGCCTGACCTTGAACACCTCCATCCACAGCTTCTCTGGGCAACCTGTTCCAGTGCCTCACCACCCTCATAGTGAAGAATTTCTTCCTTATGTCCAACCTAAACCTACCCTCTTTCAGTATATGGGCACTACTTTGTTTTATTTGTTTTATTGTAAAGGCTGAGTGAGTCAGTACTATGTTTGTGGTATGGCTTAAAGCATGGTAGGAAGCCAGCTCCTTCTGGTTGGACTGAGAAGTTTGTTCTGAGATGATTTACACGCTCTCTGGAAATTTCATCCAGGCTCAGCAATCTATAAATCGTGGGGTATGTTGGTGGTGAGGAAGCTTTGGTGTACTGTGAGCTCTGAACTGCTGAGCAAATGGTATGAGGAAGGCTTAGGGGTGTGTGATGGACCTGGAAGGAATAAGAGAGGTTTCCAGACGGGTTATGGCAAGGGCTGGGTGAGGGTTTCAGAGAAGTAATGAGGTGCAAAGATATCTAAAAACAAGGAGATGAGAGGTGAAGGTTTCATCTGTCTTCCTCAGAAAAAAACCTACTCCAGTGCATGCAGACAGAAGAACCTGACTTAAAGCTGGATACTGTGGACTCACCTCCCCAGGAGAGACTTCTGAACGAAGCTGGAAATATTTTTACAGGAATCTGTTTCATTTTTCACCACCCTCCTGTCTAAGATTGGGTGCTGTGTACACAGATCAGTGTGTTACACTTGTGCAGTGCCTTCTAAAGCAAAGGACCCTACATTTACTTGCAAACTGCATACAGAGTGACTTTTAAGTACCACTTAAAAAACCACAAACCATACCCGAAATGTATTTTCAGAGAAGCTTTTCTGTATCTAAAAGAAATGCAGCCAGGATTGCTATGTATAGTCAATGATCTGTGTATTTGATGATGATAATACCCCATACATTTATAGTTGGCTACACACTGATTGCATCCTGTGCAATATCTAGTATTTCTTGGCCAGTAGCCGGGGCTGTGAAACAGAGTTATCACAGTCTCAAGTTGAATCTAACTATTAATGTTTTTTTAGTGTCTCAGATTACATCCCTGCGGGGACTATGAACATGACAGTGACTTGATGGTTACATTCTATCAACAAGTTAGGTACATGCCCTCAAGAGAAGAAAAAGCTTTGCACTTTCTGTCACAAGTGGAGAAGTGATTTTACATGGACCAGTAAAGATAGCAACAGTTGCCATAGGGCTTACAGTAATTTATGCAAAAGTTTCCTAATTGCTTATGTTGGACTGTCGGGTGGAAGACAATATGTAAAAATAATTCTAGCTCAGCTTCTAAGAACAAAACTCTTGAAACTTTTTAGTCGGTAACAAATGCACAAATACAGAAAATGACAAGGTGACTGTCGCAGGAGTGGCAACAGTGCAGTAAAGGCACTCTCAGAAACAGACAACTTGATTTTATCAGCTGTAGTCAATGAAATAAATCACTTGATCGTATCAGCAAATTGAACAGTATTTTGTTCCAAGATTCACCATTATGTAAAATAATATATCCTACTAGTTCAGATTGTCAAAAATATATTGGCTAGTGCACTAGCAGGGAAAAAAGTTACTGGTTTGGTTTTCCCATGATCAGTGACATTTATATGTTGCATGAGAACTGGCTGGTGGCAGTTTTTAAGTTCTTCAAAGATTATGAAGATAGGGATGATGGAGAATGACTTTCAGTGTCTGAAGTCTAGTTATATTTCTTCCACAATCTGCTTTGTGGCACAGACTTAAAATTAGAAAAGTCTGATTTTGTATGACCTGAAATTTATTACATAATGCATTCATTGAAGGACCAGTTACAATGAAAAATTAATGAAAAATCCATAAAAGTTAATTCTTATCCATCTAAAAACATATCATGGCCAAGCAGAAAAGGTGGAAATAGGTTTCTCAGTGTTATACATCAGCTTCAGTGACTTGACCTCATGATTTCTTAAAAGAAGAAGATTACCTTTACTTGATTCAGCCACTTTCTTTGAAAAATGCTGACTTTTCAGGAAATTGCAAGCATTTTTAATGATCAACAAGCTGGATATGGTGCTCTTTGGTAAGAATTATTGTTTACTAAAAGACTCAGTATAGCTTCTGCACTTGCTTCAGAAGTACTAGCAGTCTAAAGGTCTATCTTCAAATCTTAGTTCTCTACTGTCCTTTTAAAACTTGCAGAATTCACTAAGTCCTTTCCTACCTTGCAGGGAGCAGTGGGAAAAATTTCTTCCTTGTCTACACACAGTGCAATTCACCAAGCCTTCCAAGTATTGATTTTGTTGAAGATAAGCTTCAAATTAAAGTTTTTCAATTGTACACGTTAAGAGTTTTGAAACAGATTTAAAAGAAAGACTGCCTCCTTCATCCTATTATTTTCCTGCAGTCTTCACTTTCAGAGGATTCTCACCTCCCCTTCGGTGAATAAATGTTGACAGTGTCAAAATCTTTACAAAAGTGAGCCCTGAGTGAGCTTCAAGCTTTTTTTTTTTTTTTTTTTTTTTTAGGACCTAGGTGACATTTGCAGAGCCTATGGCATAGTGAAGACAGAATGACTCCTGGTGCTCTCTCTAAGGTTTGTGACTCAAAATAATACTTTGTAGGCTCAATTGAGGTGACAATTCTTGAGGTACCAGTAAACTGCATGCTCAGAAGTGTTGACTTGCCTCCAAAGTTTATTCTGGCCCCAAATGCCTGGAAGAGGTCACTATCTTTGCCGTGCACAGTTTAAAGCAGCTTTCCTCTATGCAGATATTGCTCTGTGTGTCCCAGACTCACAATGTGCGGGAACTGGTCCCCAGCACCTCACTGCACCACAAAGGTAAAAAATTCGTAATGATAAGTTTTAGCTCTGCTGATTTTCTACTGGGTAAGGGTATAGATGGCAATTGTTCATTATGCCTTTCTTACTGAAGATTTACATTAGATTTACTGCAGCCAAAGTGTCAGATGCAGCTGACTCTTGTGAAAGGGGTTTTCGGTTTACAAACCCCATTCCTTTTCAGTCCATAAAATATCAGAATTTTCCCCCACCACATTTTTAAAATCCCCATGTTTCTCTTCTATGGTTTTGTTTTGGAAAAGGATTGCAAAACAGATTAAAAAATCCTAGGCAAGAAAAGCTCAGACCCTTTTGGACACCCTCCACCAAACAGAACAAATCCTGATATTTCCCGAACAGCTCTGCTTTTTACCTCTCTGATGTACGTGCTTTGCAGTCCCAGGCAGATGTGTTGCACATTTATTTAAATAACATTTTATTCTCTTTGAAACTGGGGAAGAAATGCCAAGACATTACCGTACGCTTCCTGTCTTCCCTGCTTCTGTCTTTTTCTACTATAGCAGCTAAAGCAGATCTTTTGTGAGGTTTTTGGAGGTTCTCAGAAATTATTCTCTTTTTGTTTCTATCCCTGATTACCATTAATTGGGATAAAATCCTGGCCCCAGTGGCTGCATCTGTGGTGCTAAGTAACATTAGGCCAGGGACCATTTTTCTGGCTGTCAGGCCAAATGACACAAACTATGTCCAAACTCTAAGGCACTTGACCTTCTGCCTCCGCTGGGCCCCATGAGGCTGTAAGGCAAAATTGTTATTTTGTTTGTGTTTCCTTTCAGTTTAGAGTGCTTGAAATAGTATGGGGATTATGTAGCAGCCTCTCAGAACAGTGTTTTTACAGCAGCAACCTGAAATTATGCTGCAAGCCTTTGGGTGTTGCATGAAGGCAGTTGGGGAGTTTGAAGGTACAAAGCCAAAAAGAGCAGAGTTGGGGTAGTGCTGAGCTGGGATTTCACCCTGGTTAACACAAGGAGTATCCTAAGGGAGATTGCAGCTGGCCAGGAGTCTTGAAGGCGTTTTTCAAAAAAACCTTTACCAGTTTTGCAGAAGCAAAAAAAGACTAGTCATTGTGCATCGAGCAAAGCTGGCACATACAGTGAAACGCAATGATTTCAGTTCCTAATCAATGCAAGGCTCAAAGGGGTGCCAAACAGCAATGAAGAAGAAATTGTAAGAATTGGAAGATATCTTCTGTATGTATTTGTAGTTTTTTTTTTTTTAGCCTAATTAGAACACTCTGCTCTTACAAATTTCCAAGGGCTTAGAGACAGGTTTGTCTATTCAACAAGCATCATTAATAGGTACAGTTGAACCTTATTCATTTATTCCTTCTGCCTTAGGCAAGGTGTAGCCTTTTCTAATAAGCTGATGTCTTTAATCTTCACTTGTAGACTATCTCCAGCCTGAGCTCTGAGGCCATAATTCTGATGATCCTTCATGGGTATTGGTCACATTTGATTTTAGTAGGAGACATAAACCTTAATCAGAGATAGGGAGGAATCTAAAACATTTGGATTGCCTCTCTACAACGAGTTGAAATTCCATTTTTTTGTCTTCGTAAAGTTGAAAACTTAATGTCACTGTATTTTTCCAGCATCCTGAAAGTAGATTCTAACCTCCCTCACACCTGTGTAGTTCACTTAATTTCAGTGGAGTTGCAGGAATTTTTACAGAGTTAATTTTGCTTGCTTTCCTCTCTTTGGCTGTTTAGTACTACAGGAAAATCTGATCCATAGCCCTCAGCTATAGGCTGGTCTGAAAGAAAAAGATGGAGAACAGAACAAAAGAGAATGTCAGCCTGGAATGACACTAATTACATTCTTTTCATTGGACTTTACTTGCAGTCCTTTTAAACAACAACAAAAGTTTCTGTATTCAAGATACTGAGCCTGATCCCTGTCTCTTACAGTACACTAATGAAAATCAAGAGGAATTCTATTGATTCCATTGCAGTTAAATCAATGTAAGAGAAATTTAAATTGGGCTCATTGTAGGCAAGATATAAGGCTACAACCTGTCAGGCATTTATGTAGTCCAACAGCATTCTATGTAGTACAGAATAAATAAATTCAAAAAGATCCTTATCCCAACCTAAGTCAAGGCAATTGCTCAGAAATTAGCATTCAAGAAATTCCTCATAGCATGAAATCATTCAGAAAATACACTGGGGCGAGGCAAAGATTATATGTATTGTTAACTCTTTGTACATCATATCACATAAGAATATTCAAGAATATTTGTTATATTAGTTGAGGCAAATGTGGTTTAAAAAGAGCAATTAAATGCATAAAAAGAAATATAGTTGAGAAGAAGCAGAGGCCATGACTGTTATCTTTTCCCCTTGCAACCACTCACTTTTCCAGGTCAGTGAATTCTCATCATCCCTTGCTAACAGGTGGAAATTAGACCAACATCTGGAAGAAAGACAATCCTGAAGGTGTTTCTTTCTATTCGGTACTGCTAATGAGACTCCTGGACCTGGCCAGAGTACTAGGGACTGCACATATATGATAGAACATGCTCTCTGTCATTTGTACTGTAGGTTTTCTACCGTCTTCTGAACTTCAGCCTGTAGTATGCTCAGTGTAGGAACAGGTATTATATATGACACAAAATGGCTTCCTAAGACATCTGGCATGAGTTTGTAAATAAAGGATCAGTTTGTGCAAGTACGGCCTTTTTTCATGAGTATTTTAGGGACCAGAAATAAAAAAATGTGCCAGTGAATACCGAATGTCAATGCTGAGAAATTTCCCCCACTTTGACGAAAGAAAGGTAGCTTTTGTGACACTGGAATATGTCTGAAATGCTTTTTCTTGTAACAATTCTTTCACATCAGTAGAAATCTGACCCCTTTCCCCAAACAATCTGAAGCCTGATGGAAGGGTTTGGTTCCAACAAGTGCTCAACTTTTTCAAATGTATCAGATGATATATCAAGAAATACTATATTTGCCTGCTAATATAATCTCTTAAAAATCCCCAAACAACCAAACAACAACCCCCCCCAACATTTTATTTCCTCAGTTTGTAGTGAATTTTTGAATTTTTTTATTAAAAGTTAGTTTTCTTTTGGAAAGTTAAATCAGGTTTTAAAACATTCAGAAGCATTTAAAATGGCTGAAATTGGAAAGAAAATTAAATCAAAGATTTATTTTTTATCACATAAAGAATATGTATTTACTTGCCAGCTCACCTGCAGTTTCAAAACTCTTCAATTTTGCCTCAGTTCATTTTTTTTTCTTAATTCCCTAATAAACAGAAAAATCCCTAATTCCTCAAGCATTATTTTTAACATACTTTCCCGTGTCTCTCTGTAGCCCTTCTTCTGTGTTCAGAGGCTAGGAATTAAAGCAGTTTTCTGCAGGCTGTTTTCAAATCCCTGTGTAATATAGTCTGTCACTGAGCTCTGCAGCATTCAGTCACTGACACATGCAGAAGAGCTTTTTGTGAGACACTTCTTTTCCTACTTTTCTGTGTGTCTGCTATGTTCACCTTTTCCATTAACCCACCCTAATGTTCCCATTAAACTCAATGCCAAAGATACCTTTGATTTCAAAAGGATGAGGGTCTGGCTAATGATTAACACAAACTGATCAGCCTGATGCTGCGGAGCAATATGGTGCGAAATGTACGGGCTGGAAATAAACTGCTTTTCAGTAGGATGACATTGTACACTGCCACTTCCATATCATCAATCAAACTCATTAAGAAGGCAGTGAATTTCTCAGCTTTTCTTTTTTTGTTACCACTGCACTATTTGCTGTCAGTAGTGGCCTGTCTACCAGCTGAATAAACGCTGAAAAATGAGATCCAATGAAATTGTGAAGTCAAATGCAGATTTTCAGCCACACCAGCTGTATTAGTATCAATGGGGGCTGCACAGTTGAATACCCATTATACCAGGCTATAATGTAAGCCCTGGGGACTGTTTCTGTGTTCCTCTTGCTCCAGCCATCATAATTAAAAAAGGAATCCCACCAGCTACTTTTGGATCAGGCTGTAGGATTTCATGCAACAACTGAAGCAACATCAACAGGAGGCTGAGAATGAAGGGACAAAGGTTTTACACCTAACTCAGCCATGGCTCCTTGTGAGGTCTTCGACAACACTGGAAAATTTTTATGGACCCCAGATTTTATACCTAAACACATGTTTCTGTTTGCAGTATGTTTTGAGATACGTGAGGCTACACGATGTAAGGCATCCGGATAGCACAGCATATCCTGCCGCTGTTAATTATCAAAATATAATGTGAAAATTGGTGGCAGACAGCATTCAGAAATAGAGGCACGAAGAAAGTAATGGGACAACAAGAAGAAATGGAGAAAAGAGTTGGGGATAAAAAAAATCAGCCTGTTTAGGGGACAGCGTAGGTCTTGCAAACTTTCATTTAACTCAATTCAACTATCTTCAAAGAGAAAGTTTCATTCAGCCTTGAAAGCACCTTTTCTGATTCAAGGTCTTCATATTCACCAATTTTTTAATAAAACATGTCTTAGATTGTCTAGTAAGTGCAATCTCTCTTTGCTCTGAGTGGAAATGAATTATGTTACCTCCATTGATAAGTACTAAGGATGCAAAGAGCCTGGTCTCGTTCCTTTCATGTTTATAAGTGTTCTTCCAACATCACCACCACTGCTTACAACAATGCTTAATGACACCATCATAGCAGCAAAATAAATACATGTTATTTATTCCTAACTTCAAAAATTTTCCTTAATATGACAAATACTTTCCTCTGTGAAAAAGTATTTTTTTGCTTTATAGTATGATTTTACAAGTGGGTATCATTTGTGAAAATATTATTAAAATATTAGAATAATTTTTTGAAGCTTTATCAAAATCTTGACTTCTTAACTCAAGCTTTTGTCTATTTCAGCGAAATAAGAGCATTACTGGTTTTTTATATTAAACCTTAAGGGTTTAAGTTGATCTAATCCATGCCATCTAGAGACATTGAATCAATAGTTTTTCTTTTGGAAGTGAGACTCATGAATCCATACTTTTGCCCTGTATGGAAGATTAATGAAGTTAAATAGACAAAAACCAGAAAAGGAAAGAAACCACCAGGCCTGTAGGCTTTAAAGAAGCTTGGTAGAGTCACTGAAAACAGGACAAAAAAATCTGTTTATAGTTCACAAAGCGTGCTAAGAAACTGCTTAAAACAACATTAATGTGTTGGCGGTATCATTACCTGTCATATAAAGCCTCCAAGAGCTTCCTCCTTCTGTAGATTTTTTCACTGAAATCTCAACCCAGGGAAATATAAAATTATTAATATAGTTTTCTTGCTGCTGGCAACATTATTACTGTATTATCCTCCAAATAGTAGGAGATTATTCCATCGTGGGATAGCTTCTAGCTAGTTGCTTAACTTAGCAGAAGGGTGTACTCACCCAGGGCCAGTCTCACAGCTAGTAGCTCGCGAGGTGCAGGTGGGAGGAAATGGTCTTGCTGGCTTAGTAGAAGTTACTCTGAATCTGGTGTTCAAGTTTGGAGACAGGGTGGAGGTAGGTGGTCTGGTGCCTCTCCAGGATCAAATCCTGAGAAATGAGCTCAGAGAGTTTAGGAAGGGAAAAGAACCAAAAATACATCAGATGCAGAGGCTTTTACAGAGCAACCCCAAAATCTTGTACTTGGGCACAGTCTGAAAGTAGGTATCTAAGAAAGGAAATACTCTTCTATCTCTACGTGCAACTGAACTGCAATAGGTTGTTTTGGAAGTGGTAAAGGTATTTCATTCTTTCCATTACATGAAATATGCCGCCCCCGCAACCCCCCACCCCCCCCCCCACCCCCCGCAATGTATCTGCACCTCCTGCAAAGGTAGTATTAGCTGGAGTGGTCCATAATGAGAAACTTTCATTCACATCTGTTTCAGGCAGGCTGTGGGACAAAAGGATTAGGCAAGGAGAACAGATTTTCAGATGAAACCTTAATGGGATCTTATTTTAGGCATGACGAGGAACTGTCCAAATCTAACCTTGAGACCAAAGAAGTAGCAACAGAGAAATTATTAGCCTACTCAATGTTTTCATGTCTATCTAGGTCCTATAAGATGGTAATGCCTAGTGCCCGTTAGCTCTGAGTTTTATTTTGGGGAAATTCTCTAAAACATCGCTGAATTCAGTCTTGGTGTTGTCTCACTGAAAAAAAAAAGGTAAAAGTAATCTGGAGGCCTTTAAATAGCTCTCAGTAGTCCCTTCAAAGAAATAAAAAGCCTGGGTTGTCATGAGTAAGGACAATAGTTTTTGTTGTCTCTACTGTTAGTATTGGTATTATTTTCATCATCATATTTGTTTATACATTAGATTAACCAGAATTTAGCCAGCAATAACACTTCCCTGGTTTTAAAACTAAAAACTGTATCAGTATTGTATGACCTTTGCAATTGACTCTTTGAACTTCTTTGAAATTTCTCTTCTGAAAGAGGTTTTCCTGTGTTTCTGTCTAATTTAACAGCTGTTTAGACTACCTTCTGTTCCTATCCCACCCTCTGAAATTGTATCCAGCAGATTCATCTGTGCTGATGACAAGCTTCCCTGGAATCTTTCCATCTTGAATCAGGTAAGATACATTGATTTCTCGTCTCCTAAAATAAATAATATGGTACTGTGGGGTGATACATATTTTGTTCCTGTCAATATGAGTAGCAGGTTCTTAGCCCTATTCATGATTAGAACGTTTATTTAAAATGGGATAATATATTCCTGCAGGAGCGGGAAACTGTTTTGAAAACATCTCAAATATCTAGCTTTGACAGAAAGTCATGAATAATAATGAAAGATGAGGGCAGCAGTATATCAACATAAGCTATTACATAGCAAGCATTTGCTGTTCAATAAAAGAAACATTCACTTTGTTTAACTAGCTGTCAAAAAGCTTAAATGTTTTCAAGTATATGGAGGATTGGCATTTATTAATAAATTAAAATTTAGTTCATCCCACAGGTTCTGACCTTGTGGTTTTCCAAACAATGTAGATACATCAAATTCCTGAATCAAGGATACATTCACAGAAGCAGCATGCGAGCCTGTATGGTATGCAGGAGGAAATGTTCACTCATCTGTATTTCATGCCCAAAGGTAATAGTGGCCTTTCAGATCCATACCATCTCTTAAACTACTACACAATCTGCATATTGCAGAATTAGATATGATAACAGAGATTTCAGTTGAAGCATCTTGCTTTGCAGAACTTTTGGGGCAGCATATTAAAAATAATCAACAATATCAAGTAAGTCCACCTTTATCTCAGTTCACTGAAGAAACCCTGTTACTTTTTTTATTTCCTTGTCAGAAGGGTTTCTTTATGTAATTGGTTTAGATGCCATTCCTTTTTTTATCTGTCCTCTTAATTTTTAAAGTGGTTCATCTAATAGACATGACTACAGAAGACTTGATGTTTCCAGTTGAATTACCTTCTTCAGGGAAGAAATGATGGATGAATTCCACGTCCACTCTGTCTGTAGTAGTAGATCTTCCTGCAAAGTCATTTGTCTCATGTTCTGTTTTTCACCACAAAATTTTCTCCCTTCAAATGTGAATCACCTGTCCCAGTTTTATGAACTGCAACTCTTCTCTTTCCCCGCCCTCCTTCTTGATGAAAACATACTTATCTATATTTGGTTTAAGAGCAAGTGTGGTTATAATTTTGAGGGTCTTCAGTGGCAATAAATAATTTTCTAATTAGATGTCTGGAAGAACACCATAAAAATAGAGTAAAATACTTTTATTTTGAAGTTTATCTTCTAATTGGGGAAAAATCCTTAAACTTATTAGTATGTGTTAGAATTCAAGAAAATTTCATGCAAATTATAATGCATTTCATGCAAATTTTTTGTCACAAAATAGGATAGACGTACCCTTTGGGAGAATAGGTATGTGCAATCCTCAAAAAATATATTGTGATACAGAAAAAACTGGGAAGGAAAAAAAACTTTCTTATGATCACTGCCTTTTTTATTCATCACCTGCCTCCCTCAAATTATGTAACTAGTCAAAGAAAGTGGAAAAGAATTACAGAAACATTCTCTTTACGGAGTACTGAGAGATGGGAGATAGGTCTCTGCAGTACTAGAAGCCTAGTAAAGGACTGTGCAAAAATGAACGGCAAAACTGAGGGACCTTTTCTAAGATACCTGTTTTGCATTTTTGCAAATGATGGCCTTGTAAATAGTCAGTCTGCAATTAAAATATGTGTTGATAGAAGAAATTTCCCATCTTGGTCAGCCGCAAACCCCAAATTACCCAACTGGCCTCATCGAGGGCTAACAAAATCAACTTTCTGTCTATGTGCTGATAGAAAGACTTTGGTATTTGCATAATTAGAAAAAAAAAGTTATAGTCCTTTTGCTTGGTTTCAGCTGTAGATAAAGATGTTGAAGGCATAACATTTACAATGCCCTTTTGTCATTATACATTATCTGTAAAGGTCAATGGAAATTATCACATCGTCACTGTCCTCTTTGCCATTAGCAGCATTATAATTTTTGTCTTAATCCAGTTGTTTCTAGACAAACTATCTGAGCTAAAATCCCATCATAACAGGCCGTGGGCAGGCTTACCATAACATGAAACCTTTGCTTCCACAACTTATCTGATATTGTATTATGATATCGTGGCTTAGAGGATGCTGTAAAAACAAGACAAAAAGAGTTTGAAAATAATTTCTCCCACAAAAAATCAATTTCCTTTGCCATTCAGGCACCTGCCGAGATCCTCAGATCAGCACGGACGCATAGTTTAAAGAAATATAAACTTACTCTCAAGAGAACTTCTCAGGCCATCGAAGTTAAGCACATCCGAACACCTCTGTAACAAGAAGTTGAGGATGGGTAAAACAAAGAAAAGGGAGGTATTAATTGCAATGGGCTAGTTCTTGTAGAGAACACTTATTTGCACATTTCATATTTATAATATGTAGATTAACCATCCGTCATTTATTTGGCACCAGAGTTTGCATGTAATTATTTATTTTCTGTGGAAGAGTGACGTTGCAGTTCTACTAACCTTAATTACAACACACACAAACATTGACATAAAATTGATATAAAATATCTTCGGGCTATCCTGAGGGAATTGCTTACTTTGGCATAGAAATCAGACAAAAGCTTTCCGGTCTAATTTCCTCTTTTTCTGTGATCCACTCTTGTGGTCATGTGAAGTCTGTGAATTTCATAGAAATTTCTGAATTTCTCCTGATGCAAATATTATTTTATTTTTATTTTTAATTAGAACAGAGTGGAAAAACCTTATTTCACTGAGGTACTTATATGTGCTCATATCCCTGCTAGTTTTCTTTGATGGGAAGACACTAGTGGGAAGACTCCAGGAATAACTGCAGTAGCAGAAAAAGGAGCATTTAAACTCTGATGGAAATGATGAGGAGGGAAGCTTATCTATTCACTGGAAAAAAAAGGTTTTGTTCATCACTTGTAGCTAAAACATTATTTCCAAGAGTGGCTAAAAGGCAGAGAAAGACAGTGGCAACCACTGGGCAGTCACAGCATCTTCGGAGGAGACTGGTGGCATGGGGGAGTGGGATTTAATCCCTGAATGTGCTGGACTGGAAGCAGACAGGTCCTCAGGCACTTGGCTGGCAGCTCAACTCTGCAAGAGCCCTTTACTAGCCTAAATACTCTTCTGTAAAGGACAACCTTTTCATTGTGTATTTTACCTGAAGGTGTGCCAATTTCCCCGCAGTGTCATGTTTGCCTATTCTTATTATATTAATAATGCATAATTCCATGACAACAAACATTATACAGTGAATGAGGGGAATTTGCTGGCCTTTCAAATTACAGTGTCTATATAACTATGATAAAAAGCTCTCCAGCCAAAGGAATAGTTCTGCAAAATTGGACCAGCAGAGAAAATTAGGACAGGAGAGTAGAACAGAAAAAAGGGATTTTGGGGTAAATATGTTTAATAAAGTAAATTTAATTGTGTTTTCCAATAGAAATGAGAGGTGGTCAAATCTAGCCAGGAGGGTTCATAGAAAGTTAAAACAGTATGAGCTGCATTGGCAGCTTGAAGTTCTTCGAGCACAAAGCCTGTGTGGATTGAGCAATGCAGAAACTCTCCTCGTGCGTTAAAGTAAGAAGATGAACTCATCATGCCTGAATTGCCCCTGGAAGCAGACGTGTGAACCACAGTGCCCAACATTGTCTAACTGCCAGCAAAGGCATGTTTACATCACTGTCGAAAGCTCTTAGGACCCTTGTTGATAGCAAGTATCCCAAGACAGTAGTAAACTGGTGCAATCTCCAAGCATCTCATTTTGGGGAGCCATGCAAGCTTCTTGGACACCTCTATGCAATGGGGCAGGACAGACCTGGCTTCTCCACTACCCAATCTCTGCCTATACTTGGTGTAACAAGAAGTGAGATGGCTGGTAGGACTGTACACCAGGGAGCAATATTAACCTGGAATTTCTCACCAATGCAGGATCATGGCTGCCTGAGAAGCGGTCTTACAGGAGACCAAGATCAGTGAGTCCGGTGGAGCCTTGCCAGCAGTCAGAAGATGCCTGTGGCATAGTTTAAAGTTACTCCCTTACCAATGTTTGGCTTATCTTTTCTATTAGAAAATGCCATGTTCATGAATGTGCAGCACAGGAGCTGCTACTGAGGGCAACAGACCTCAGATCAGAACAAGACTTGAAGTGAATGGACGCACAGCCCTCTTTCTGGGTCCGTTTGTCACAGTTTGATTTTTTGTCACTGTACTTGCTTTCAGTTCCAAAATGCCAAGTGCCTATGGTTTTCCTACTCTAGCAAGAGTAGTGTCTTCAGTTTACTAAATGTCTATGAGGAATTTGGCAGGATGCTTTCCTTTTCACTATAATCTGCAGTTTGTAGATGTGCAGTAATGCTAAGGGCTTGAGGAGGTGCGCATCGGTGGACACAGGTTAAAGCAATGCTCACTACGTACCATCAGTCGTACTCTGTATGAGCTAGTACCTCTCAGGAAAGAGGGATGCTGCTGTTTCTTACATTCTTATGTAAGTATTGGGGCATTTTAAATCTGAATGTTAATTTTCTAGCTAGCCTATACATCACTAATGCATCAGATAAACACCCTGTGATTTAGTTACTTTATGGATCTGTATTCAAGGAACAGAAATCATAGTAACTGACTGATTGAAGTGTAAGTAACACAGCTTGAATTTTGAATCCAATATTGTGTATATATAGAACATTGACATTGAACTCTTCATATTCAGTCCGCAGATTTGGGGGGGAAAAACCCAAAGGAAAACTTCTTCAACTAAATGTGAGTATACCATTAAAGGACATTATAAACCTCCCTCACATGAAACAAAAGGTGGGATTTGCCAAATAAGTTATCTGTTGTGACTTACTCAGCTCTAGTTTATATATAGTCTAGTTAACCTGATATAATAAGGACACAAGAGAGATACTTATGCAGACAGCGACTGCAGTGTGAAACGATGAAGCCCACCGCTGGTGTAAATGTCACTTAAATATTATCCACTGAGTTTATTCTGCTGTTCATTTGAACGAGCAAGTGGAAAAAAGATGTTTGTGTGGGAGAAACTTTTTGTAAGAAAGCTGGGTTGTCAGGCACTGGAATGGGCTGCCCAGGGAAGTGGTCAAGTCCCCACCCCTGGAGGTAATTAAAAGAAGGATAGATGAGGTGCTTAGGGACATGGTTTAGTGGTGGGATGTCAGGGTTAGGTTAATGGTTAGACTTGATGATCTGAAAGGTCTTTTCCAACCTAAATGATTCTATGATTCTATGATTCTATGATGGGGAGGCTGACAATTCTTTTTCTGAAAAAAGATGTTTGTGTGTTCAGTTGATAACAGTCTTATGATCTTTGTGCCAAGATTAATCATATTGCTGTGACACACACAATAGAGTTTGGGAATGTTGGATTCTGTGATTAAAGGATAATCATGGAGAGCACAAAGATTCCGCAAGGATCAGAGAGCTATGATAGACAGAGGAATGCTAGTAGCCTAATGAATGGAAATGGGACACCTCCAAATACAGCATTGGCTTTAGTTCTGCATGCACAGTATTTCCTCGAGGCAAGAAAGGAGTGGACTAGGGACTTTCAAACTAGGTTTCAAAGAGTAGCATATTCATCCTCTAGGACAAAGCATTACAGATCAAACATCAAAAAGGAAAAGCCTTGCAAACATTTGTCCTGTTTTCTGGGTTAATCAGACATTATCTATCTGTTGTGTGGAATCCTGGGAAGTGCAGGTGCAACTTTGTCAGATTTCCAGGTTTTGGCTTTGTGTGGGATGTTTTGAGCAGGATGTTTCTTTCATCCTTTGCCTTGGTACCAGTGTCAGCTGGTATAAACAAATTTTCTCTGGAGAGCGAGGCTTTCTCTAGGCTTGTTTGGTATTCCTGTGGTTTTGCATGAGGGAAGTAGGAACTCACATGCGCATAATGTTTATAGTATTGATCCAAAAGTCTTTCTGAATATTCTGTGTGTCCACAGTGCTTGCCATATCTCCCTGCATAATGAGCTTTGAAGTTCACATGTTTCCAAGAACTCACATCTGTCGCAATGCACACTGAGCCTTTTTAACTCATCCCCTGCGTGACCAAAGTAAGGACTTTCAATCACTTGCTACACATTTTGGGGCTGGCAACCAAACTTCAGCATCACAAATGTGATATCTATATGTACCAGATGGCAAAATCTTTGAACATTCAATTTTATTTCCTGACCATTTGGGAGCATTAAGAACTCTCATGGGGAAAGAAACCGTTGTACACTAAAAGCAACATATAAGTGCAAATGCATAAATGATTTCTTAATTAAATCAAACCAAACATTTTCCTACTACGTGTCACGGTGAAAGCATTTTCCAATTTAGATGAGCTTTTAAAACATATTGTGACATGTTTAATTCAAAGCAATACTGTATGTTTTATTCTTCAGAATGCCCACTGTTATAAAAGCAGTGCACAGAAAAAGAGGTGGCTTGCTTGTATTTGGAGGGAAAATGAAGCCACACAGGTTTGCTGGCATAACACATAAAGCAGCACATTTTATAGCAGTAGGACTGCGTTTCTTTTATACATCTGTATATCTTTTATACATCTGTATAAAGGAGAGTGCTATCTGAGGAAGGAAAGTGGGGAACAAGTGGGGATAGGTCAAGCAAAGGTAGGAGGTGAACCAGTACATCAGACTTCCAGGCTCAAACAACAGGGAGATAATGTTGTTACTATAACACCTAGCACCAAAGAAAGTCTCATGCATAAAAGAGGTCTTTTTTTGCATGCCATTGTCTGATATTTTTTATTTTGGAGAGAGAGTATATATGGTTTTCAGTGCTTGATAAAATGCTGAAAAGCAGTAACTATTACTGAGCACAGATTTGGCTTTGAATCCAGATTCATGTTGCATTTACCTGCACAAAGAATACGTAAACACTGAATTGAGGCAGCTGTGAGCATTTTTAGTACAAATAATTTGAAAGGTAAGGGATAAGGGTGAGGGAGACTATGGCTTTGGGTCTTCACAAGACCAGGGAAGGTTTGCAACCTTGAAGAGTTATCTGAACCCCAACGATTTGGTGTGAAGTCCTTGGCCTTCACAGAATTCAGTGGAGTTCTTCCTGTTTACTTTGGTAGGGCTTAGATTTTGATTTTCCTGGGGATTTAATGCATAAGTTCCAACATGTGAAACAAGCAGATATTCCCTGCTCTGAGAAAGTAAAATAAAATGGAAGTGATTACGGACCTGAACACGACTGGCACACATTGCAAAAATGATTCATGTGACATGTTTATTGATGTGTTGAGGAGGGAAGGATTTTGTATTTTTGATCTTATCTTGGATATTGCTGTGTAAAGAGAAAGGGTGAATAAAAAGCTACCCAGCCCACATCTCAACACTGTTATTTTTTGTTCTGTTCCTTTGAAATTGCTATGATGCTGTTCCTATGATCCTTCAAATAATTGAAATGGTGTATTGCCATAATGTCTTTGAATGACACAGGGTTTTTTTGAGCCTCTGACAAACATATATGAATTGAAGATGATTAGACAAATCTGTGACTTTTGGAACACTTGCAGACATTACTTCCTTAGTGTGGAGTAGTTCTGAATACAGGAGAAGAAACTAAAGAGAACTTACTTAAATTATGTCTGTGTTAAATATGCCATGATATACTTGAACTGTCAAAAAGATTTCTGTTTTCAAAATGAATTTACTTAGCAGGGGCCTATAGGATAATGTCATGAGACTTGAAAGGGCTGTTTCCACTTGTTCTCCTTTGCCATCTCTCTCTGTTCACTGCAGCCCCCAGAAGCGTAGTTTGCTTTTGGTGACCAGGCTGCCTTCAAGTCAGCCAGAGCCAGCAGACTGCCTTTCAGTAAAAATTCAGATTGCTCCTCTCTGTGCTCGGTGGGGCTCTGCGCCTCTGGGATGTGGTGAAGGCATTTGTATTTTTTTACTATACTGGAGGGCACTGAAATAACTCTTCTGAGCCAATGCTCTGTCTTTTCTAAGAATATCAGTGCCCAGAAAGGCTTACAAGCCAAGTAAGGGGAGGAAAGAAGCCTCCTCATAGCCACGTATTTCAAAGTGGTACTCAAACTCACATTTGTCCTATGACCCTTGTCCCTGTGGAGATCATAGTCAAGAAGAAAATTAACAGTTTTGGGCCAGAATTATCTTGCCACACAACAACAGGGGCCTTTTAATTACCAGTTTTAAAGCAACTCTGTAAATTAGTGTGGCATGATGAATGCCCAGGTCCTGAACCTTTAGCCACCTGACTTTCGGCGATACTTTTCTCCCACCATGGTTTGTGGTCCTACGGGACAGCAGGACTACTAGTACCCACTACTGTCCCACAATTCCTGGTCTGGAAATCTACTGAAAGCATGAGGCAGCTGTTGGAGGGAGATGATAAACTACTGCTTGTAATACCTGCAAGAGACACAGTTAATGGTTTAGCAAGGGATTTTCTGCATCTGGCGTTGCAGCGGCTCCTCATAACTAAAAGTTCAGCAATGGTTGCACTAGTGGTGTCCCTTCCTAATAGACAAAGGTGTCCTGTAGCAGACTAAGCAAGGCAGGGACAGCTGTCACCATTGCTTTCCCCATTCTGGCCCCTGTGGATGGCCATTTGGCAGCTAAAGGCTGGAGTTATGCTCCGCCTGAGGTGCCTAATCCTCAGTGAAGTCAACATAGAGGCATGTCCATAAGAGTAGAATTCCAAATGGCAGTGAAAATCTGCTTCATCTGCAACGCTTGCATCATGTCACATCATGACTGTTTCTTCGAGCGAAAATCAGCATCACAGTCTGACATTCATCTTCATATAGGCGTCTGCCTACATCAGCTGCCATTGGCACTCTTCAAGCATTGCGGAAAGAAATAGGTACTTTTAGGATAAGATTCATCTGACTTATTTTAGACACCCTTTTCAGGATGAAATTGAATGCAAAAGTGCTTGTTTCACTCCAGTGATTGTAAGAGGTGTGGGGGTGACTAACTCAGAAACAGGTATCTCTGTCTCACCAGATGCGTTCCACCTACTGTTGGTGTCATGCTGAGCAACAGCAGGGGTCAATGAGACTCTAATGGGAGCGTGGGTGGATTAGAAGTTTTCTTCATGACTTGTTAGGATTGATAAAAAATGGCCAGGAGAAATATTTGGATTCCCAACTCTCTCCCCTCTGGACCTCCAAATTCCCCAGTTTTTCTCATGCAGAAACCTGTTGTTTTGGCTTCCTGTTACTCTCGGACTCAGTGGAGGGCATATTTAATGCTAATAATAGAATCATAGAATCATTTGGTTGGAAAAGACCTTTAAGATCATCGAGTCCAACCATACCTGTCCAAACCATGTCTCTAAGCACCTTGTCTACCCAGCTTTCAAATATCCCCAGGGATGGGGAGGGATGCTCCGTGCAAAGCATCTATATAAGTAGCAGATATCCGAAAATGTTGTCATTGCCATTGCTCAAAGGATCTTCAGTGAGGAAACTGTATGCAGCTGGTGCATTCAGTGTTTTACAGGTGTTGTCATAACAATATTAGAGATCTGTAAGTGCTAATAGTAATATGCCTAAAATTGAAATGCTGAATAAGGAGAGTAATACTACCCAGCTTATGTCCAGTAGATCTACATGTGGGTGCTTTGCTGTTAAACAAGTCCTCAGAACATTAGCCTAGATTGCAACAAACGTCATTTGGTTAAACTTCATGTGAAGTTGAGTGTGGGTTAAAAGCCTGACAGTTTGACTTTTTATGACGACTTTCTACCTGATCAATAAAAAAAAGAGCTGCTGCTACCGCTGGCTGTGGCATCCTGACGATGCCCTTTCTGGCTGTGAAATGGCTAGGGAGGGAGGGAAATAAAACCAACTTGCAGTGTCTGCTGCATCTGTGACCTCTGCCACTTTACTCATGGGCCTCTGCTGACACTTCTAACAACTTCTGTGCTTGAGAGAACTGATCCTGCTTTGCACACTCAGATTTTTTTAGGCAAACAAAAACATTTGACTTCCTTATTTTTTCAGTTAGACTGGGCTTTTTCTTTTTTTATATATAAGGAAGTCTATATATTTTCTGATATACCTGTGGAGCTGAAACTGCTTTATGTCATCTCCAACTTGGTAGCTCTCCTGATAACATCTATAATGTAATGAATGCTGTAATGGCAGCATTTTTTAATGTTGTAACTATTGTACAAGAGTATTACTATGCACACAAGTATTTCATAACTCTTGTAGGAGTTTTAAGATCCGTTAATCGAGTAGGTTTTGTATTGTATTATTGCAGTACTATTAACATGCCACATGGCACTTCACCAAAAAGTCTACTTTCTTGAGGGTTTTAACAGCTTGTTCTTTATAAACAACTTTGGACACTGCTTGCTAATTAGCTAGCAACATTCGGAGGGTCATCAGCAGTGAGATTATTTGTGGCTGGTGCACTTCTGTTATTTATTTATGTAAGGCAGTCATATGAATGGAAAATAATTTGTATTCTTCTGTGACTCCGGTACTGCTTTTTGCCATTTTTAAAAAATATACAAGAAAATGGTTTGTGGTCTTGTTGTATAAACTGTTAGATATCCTGAACTCCAGCATGTGTCTGTTCTAAGGGCAAGTTACATCAAAAGATCTTTTCTGTGCCTTCTTTTTCCATACTTTTAATGATAATCATATTACCTGCTTAGAAGCAGGCATAAAATGTCCTGAATGGTTGGATCTGCTTCTATCAGGTATTAGTGAATGATCTATTGAAAGCATTTGAGACTACTATTTTAAAAATCTCTTTCAGGATTTCAGAAGACAAACCCTGCCTCTTAGATCTTCCTAAAAATATTTATAAGAAAGCTGTGTCTCCACTTGTCCTTGATCAGCTGACTCAGGGAATGACAGACTTGATGTTTCAGTAGACAGATATCTTCACCTATGAAACTGTAATTAGATTTTGCGGTTATTGCTCTCTCCTGCACAGACTTGGCAGAGTCGGCTTAGGCAAGGGAGGCAAAAAAGAGGCAGAGGAGAAAACATAAAATCTTTTTTACACTTAAAAACATTTGTGCCTCAGTAACTTTATTTATGTCAGTCAGCTTAGACTGTTACAGTATGCCTTGTAATCTTTTACTTTAAAATAAAAATCTGTTACAGCTAACCACAAGTGAAGGTCAACATTGGACTCAGGATGCAATAGAATGAGAAATAGTAACTGCAGTAAAAATAAATGCATAATAGTGGTTTCCCTTCAGGGTCATTCAGATTTGACTTGCCATTTATGTCTTAATGCTTTTGAACTCATTTATAAGGAATTTGAACTGCATTGCTTTATCCAATAGACCTCATATAGGATATGTCAGTTGGAACTGGGCACTTTTTCATATCAAGCTGCTCCTTTTCAGTGATACAAGAGAGATTTTCAGACTTCTTAGCAAATCATTAAGTTAATGAAATTTTGCTGCATTAGGAGGGATATTTTTATTGCTTTGGACTTATCTACGGTTTCTTTTTTGAGCAAAGCATTTATTAAAATATTTTTTATAGCATTATTTAGTCTAGCCTGGGAGAAAAGCACCCTTTTGTTTGCAGAACAACATAATCCAGTTTTCATCCTTTAACATTTGCTAAGTAGAATTGAAAAAATGTAGGCTTTATTACCTGTTGGCAAAGTGGAGCTCGCTTTAAAACAGATAACTACTGCTGTACAGGCTCTTAGGTTGGGGAGCACAAAACTGGACCAAGAACTCCAGATGTGTCTCACCAGAGATGAGTAGAGAGGAAAGATCACCTCTCTCAAACTGCTGGCAACGCTCATCCTAATGCAGTCCAGGATGTTGGTGGCCTCCTTTGCTGCAAGGGCATACATTGCTGGTACATGGTCAGCTTGCTGTCCCCCAATACCCTCAGGTTCTTTTCTTCAAAGTTGCTTTCAGGGAGGATTAACCTTATAATACCAAATTTTCTTTGGAAACTGTTAGTTTAAACTCTAAGGGTGAGATCGGCTTAAATGTATCAATGCCAAATGTTGGAGAACAAAACCTTTAGTCGCTGAGCTTCAGAAGCTGGGATCCATGGCAGGGAAGCCTGCAGTGGGCATACAGAAGATTAAATGCTTTGGAATACCACCAACATGTTTAGTGAGAGCTCACCCAAGTTGGATCTTTGAGCAGGAAGGTGCCTACTCCATCTGACAGTGAAATACTGAGGACCAGCTTGTGTCCTAAATCCCATTCTCCATCTACTCAAATTTCTTCTCCAGAGCCTGCTAAAGGAGGCAGGTGCCTACAACAATTTTCTGAAAAACTTGAGTGATCACTTTCTCCTTTTTTCCCTTAGCACCATGGTTAGAGCTCTTTTTCAGTGTTTTGAAGTGTCAGCTTTAGGTCTTCTGTTTGTTTGAGAGGGATCACTTCTTAGGAGAATCAAGTTATAAGATGAAATTCTTGCACTTCACATAACAGTATTAAATATTCACTGGGTACGAGAGAGCAGATGATTCTTCAGCTTTGTGAGTCATCTAGAAGGCAGAGGCTTGAACCTCACTTATGCAACCTTTCTCTCCTTTCTCATTCCCTCATCTTTAATTGTTTTATACCAAGTGTGAAATCTTCAGGAGAAAAGGTAGAGAAAACCTTTTCATCTTTTGTAAATTACGATGCTTTACCCAGCTAATGGATGTAGGTCACAGATACTCTGCAAATTTCATCCATAAATCTGTTTGAAGACACTATTTTTTCACCACACATTTGCACAGTACATAGAAATTTGAGTCCAGATTACTTTAATTAGGAGTTCAAACTGCGAATTGCTGCAGCAATGCAAGTAGTGACTACTGCTTATGAAACATCTTGATTATTTTTACTTGAACTATGATGGTGTGTTTCTCCCTGATGAACGGCAAAGTGGACCACTTATGTCATGGTCAAGAGCAGAAAAAGAGCTTAGGGAAATAGTCTCCTTTTTAAAAAAAGTTATCAAGTTTAAGTGAAAAGAACAGGATGTCAGAAAGATTGTAAAAGGTCAGAAATATGATAAATAGTGATAAATGAGTTTGGTGTACCATAGTCCAAAGATACACATATAACAATTCTCCTTAAAAGCACACAGTTAAAAACCAAACAATTGCATAACATATGAGCCTCAGTAGCGGTTTGACATTAGGCTGGTATAAAATGTTAATTCTTGATGAGTTTGCTCCTAAAGTATTTTTCTGTATAAGTGCATCCCCTTATCATAGCTGTTAGGGGTAAAATGCCAGGTTAAATTACATTTTGCCTGCTCTAAGCTAT
This sequence comes from Gorsachius magnificus, assembly GCA_034008185.1. NCBI lineage: Eukaryota > Metazoa > Chordata > Aves > Pelecaniformes > Ardeidae > Gorsachius > Gorsachius magnificus. Next base: position 7,173,402 of record CM067083.1, on the reverse strand, counting down.
CCATCACTTCCTAAATGCTTTTAATTATCCTGGAATGAAGATGTATTTTCTGGGATCCAGCATCAAGGTGACTTCTTGACGTCAGGGAAAAGCCTGTGCTGTGCAGAACAGAAGGGATGTGTGTTAATTCACAGGTCTCTACTGACTGTCAGTGCCTGGGGTGGTGTTACAGCACCTTAGAAGACAGCATTTCTTGAAGAACGTCTGAGGTAACATAGGTATTGTGTTGACCATGACCAAGGTTTAATATGTCTACAATAGTTGTTTAATTCTTATTTCATTTTTCCTTATATTTTGGTTTTGTCCAGGTCTTTTCTCCTATTGTGTTTCAGGTGGATTCTTTCTTTTTCGCTGATCACAAACAGCAGCTAAAACACTCACCAGCTTCCATTTTTCTTCAGTGAACTCATTGTCCTTCAGTTTTATACGTGCAAATCCACAGTCTTCAAAATATAGCTGCAGTGAAATCTGGGTAACATTATTAGGAATGTAAATACGGTAATTACAGTCAATTGAGGGTCATGTGAAACCTGCCTGTGAAGAATACCGTGTCCCTATTAAAAAAAAAAATTAAGTGGTGTGCCTTTACACAGGTCATTCACTGAAAACATGCTAACTGCCTTCCTGAAGACTTTGGGCCCATGCCTTTTGAGGTTCAGTCATGGATTTGTCTGGCTCCCACCAGTGGACATACCGCAAGTTACCTCAAGATTGCTTCTTGTTTGTTTATGCGATTTATTTATGAACTCTCTATCACTGTGGCCACACAAATTTCTGTAAGAACAAGTTGCAGTTTAAACCTCTGTGGTTTGCTCATGCCCTGTAGAAACTCTACTCACATACACTGTGCCATATATGCAAGGGCTCCTAAACCTTTAAGTCCAAACCAACTCCTTAATGCTAGACAGAATTTCAGCAAGTATGAACCAGAGTAGTCCCACTGATTTTTATGAATGTGTGTCAGTTTACAGTGGTTAAGGACCATGGTCGCAATGGAGATGAAGAAAAAAAGTAAAAAAAAAGTGCTTACACAATGCAGATCTCTGGAAGAAGCTCTCCAGTGCAGAGTTGCTTTGCACCATCACCCTAAATGTCCTTGAATGTGGCCTGACCAGCCTGGAGAGAGCAATCAACCTTACCCCAGAGCTCCCCTCTTTGTTGGTGACAGCCTAGGCAAGGAGGAGTGCTTGCAGGGAAGGTCACGGTTGTTTTTTCTTGTTTTTATTGTTGGCCTGTTGTGTCTGTTGCAGCCCTGCATAAATTAAGGAGGTCCTTATGCTATTCTAACATGACATGAGAAGAATATTATTGCAAGGAGCTGTTGCACCAGATTGAGACTTGGGCAAGCAGATCCCTCGGGCCACCTTTGCAGTCTGGTCACTGACTCTGTTGAGCTTCATCGCTTCTAAGTTCATTAATACACCCAGTGGTCCCATCTAGGGGTGGTTCTTCAGGAAAGGTAAGAGAAATCTCATTCTGTGAGGTATTTACGTAATCTATTTGTGTACAATAATATATAACATACGTGTAATGAATATTTATATAATGTGGGTTATCAGTAAGAGGAAGTGTGACTAAAATTATTCACTTTGAAAACATTATATCTTTGAAAACATTATCAGGGCAAATGTGATCCCCAATAACCAAAGCTGAAAGCCAAATACTGTATCGTTGATCCTATCTATTCTCATTGCTATAAGGCTGTACCACACTAACAATACACCATTTAAAATGAGGATTAGAGCTCGAGGTCAGTTCACTAAAAGAACATCTATTTGTTAAGTAAGTCCTCAAGTGAAAACATTTTGGAAATTAACTTTCATATGCAGAGATTAATTGGGAGACTGAAGTGCTTGGGTGTGCATGAGTCCCGAGGCATTAGAATCTGCTGTCCTGGAAATACAAGTACATTCCTCTTTTATTGTTCATAGCTGCATGGATGGTTGCTGAACCTCAGCCACAGCTGTCCTTCGTTGTACAGACAGCTAACAAAAGCCTGGGATGCTTTCCACTGAGACAGAGACACTAAATGAACTGAAGCTATTCTAAAGTCCTTAGCTAGCAAGGGTACACAGATGGTAATTCTTGCCTTTGCAGTCTTAAGGTTTGTTTTTTCCACAATTAATTACTGAATTGTGTATCTCCAGGTTTTTTTTGAGTTTTTGTACTTCGGGAACTCCAAAGAAACTTGAATTGTAGTGAGTCCCACAGCAGGCTTTGCTGAATTATTTCAAGTGCAAATGCAGAACTGGGTCTAGGTTATTTCTGAAAAATTTATCCACTAGTTATTTGACCTCTTGGATAATTTGAAGCCTCAGGAGTGAAGGAAATATGTGGACTGCAATGTGATTATAGACCTACTGAGACTTTAACCTGGCTCATTTTATTCTACTCAGACTTTACTTCTTTTTCAGACAGGAAGTGCTTTGAAAAAGATGCCATATCTCAGCAATGAAACTCTCTGAGACACAGCTCAACTGCACAAGGGAAACTTCTTGAGCATTCCCATTCTACTAACTGGCTAGGGTCTTGTGCTTTATTTACAACTTCCCTTATTACATCAAGCCCACAATACAGCTCTCATCTATGATTCTTCCTCCTCTAGGCAAGGGCTGATAGCATAAATTTAACTCCTCATACATATCCATCCTACTTAGTCTCAGCACTGCTTTGCTGTGAAATTCCATATTGATCTGGGTTTCTTTTTCTCTGTGTTTCTTAAGGCATGAATTGATTACAATTCTGGTATCTAGTCTCTGCTGTTTCACAGTTTTTCATGAGCGTGTAAATTATCAGCTGCGAGGTACATGCTCATTGCAGGGAGATGCACACTGAAGTGGGTGGGAGGGTTTTTACTGATTTTTCCGCTGGTGTGTGGAACTCCCAAGTTTCTTTTTGAATTACCTGTTCTTTCATGACTCTCTAATCAAACCATGGAGAATATTTGCATCTCTTTATGCTTTTATCCATTTTTAAACACATGCTGATACACACAGCTATATCCACCTAGAAGATTCCTCTGCATTAAGAACAAAGTATAAATATAATTTTCTGCTATTTTGTAACACAAACATAAAGTTTTGAGCTCAAAGACAATTTTCTCGCAGAACATTTGTATGCCAAAAAATGCTGGTTTGATGGATTGAAACATTTTGCAAGGGCTTGCCATTTCCTTCAACGCTTGGGGGAGATGCTGCCAGTGATGCTGTTTCCTAGGGTTTTTGTTGTTTTGGTTTCCATTTGCCTGCTCATTTTCTAGCCAGCCTGGCTCTCTGCCCACCAGGGACATAAGACAACTGCATCCAGTCTTCCTGGCTTACCACGTCCATATCTCTGGACTCCTCTGCTCTTTGGGATGACCTTATGCCCAAAAGGCTCATTAGATAGGCTGCCTAATTGCCCTGATCCTTAAGTCTTGTGAGCCAGGCCCTGTCTCTTTGGACAGGCTGGCTACCCCATTCTCAAAGCAACTGTACCAGGGCTAGCCAGGCTCATGAGTTTGTCAATTGGTAGGACTTGGGGCTGTCCATCTGCTGCTGTAGCTTCTCAATAGGCTACTTGGATACTGATTCATCTAAAGCAGGGGAGCTGGCTGACCCCAAAGAAGTCTATGGTATTCCATGATTATGGGGGAAAATAAACACCCAGTTTTCTTCTGTAGGAAATCTTAAGATTTTTTTTTTTTTTTTAAATTTGGGTGACAATATTTGTAAATACACCTACTGTTAGACTTCTCTACAGATGATTCCAGTCGGCTGTCTTGTTGAGTGCTTCTCCTATATTACCAGCTACAAAGTGGGAATAGATAATTTCTTCTGAAGCTCTGCAGGAATCCCTATGCAAATAAGAAATGCATACAGAAGCTTTATATGAAAATCACTAAAAAAGCTGAATCATGTGTTAATTTTATTCCTTGAAGAAATGCAAAGGGTAGCAATAAACTAAAATACAGTCATTATGTCAAGCTGAAAAATATATTTCTAAGATCAGTATCTTTTAAAATTGTTCTTAAAACATTTATACTGCCTGGTGACATTGATTTGAAAGCTGCTAGAATAAGAATAGGAAAGTTTAATCCCCTTCCACATCACCTTGCCTTCTTATTGGACACACACAGGTTACAGTAACAATTGAGATTTTTTTATTATTAAAAAATATAGAAGAAATATTTTAAAATCTTTTGAAGATGAAATGAAGCTTGATGAAAAGAAAAACAAAATCAAGATAAAAGGAAGATAGATAGGAGTAGGATAAGTTTACTCATGTAGGCTTTAACCTCAAAACAAGAGGAATTAAAATAAAGACATGCAGGAACAAGTCAGGAAAAAAATGAAGATTTCTGTAAAAACAGTTACAGATGCATTAGAAGAAATTATAACAGTCCCATGAGATGAAACTGGTGGATAAGTATGTGAGAACTCTCAAGTGGGAGAAATTCAGAGTAGCTATTTCTCCTCAGTTTTCAATATATGAGAGAAGAGATCATCTGCAAACCCTACACAGAAATCAGAAAAAAATATTAAGGACAACAGGTAGAGAAGCCAAGACCAAAGGACAGTTAAAGAGCTTATAAAAGAATATTTTTCACCTTAAATATACATTGAACTGCAAATTTGAATGTACTGGAGTTGGGGGTGAATAAGAAAAACAGCAGCTTTGAAAAAATCAGGAATATAATAATACCCAACCATAAAATTGAGAAAATAAATCTGTTGCTTCTGTTTAAGAAAGCAGGACCTAAAAAATTGCTAATCCATGGCTCATGAATCTACCGTGAATGGGACATTCTACCATCTAGTAAAAGAATCAGTGCTCCAGATCTGAGACCAGCGTAAATTAGCAGAGCCACACTGACCTAATTCAAGCCGCATTGATTTACACTAGATAAGAATCAGTCCTGCAGAGCAGATATTTCGTTGAAAATGTGTAGTATCTACAACTGAGTGAATACATGAAAAAGCTGAAGATATATACCCTTCCAAGTGCTTTGTCACTTGCCATGTTTGTGTGAATGTCAAAGTGTTAGCCACTAGGTTTTCATCAGGAACTCTTTTTCATTAATTTTGAAACAAACGTCTAATAGAAGACCTACCAGTTTGATATAGTGTTTTTGTAAGGGCTTGACTGGGAGCAAGAGAAAAATCTATTTCTTGATGTACTGTTCTTTCACTTTTTCTTAATGATAAAATTATTTTCCCCTTCCTCTGAACTAAAGTACATGTCCCTGGCAAAGATAAGATACAAGGCTACCCCAGCATAATATTTCCTGCATTGCTGCAGTGCATGTAGCAATGACCTTTGCTGTAATAATTGAAACATATCTGATCCTGGAGTCTAAAATGTTCTCCTTGTTCACTGGAGAGGAGACAATTTAGAAAACCTTCAGGTCTGAGTCAAGGCTCATGGTGAATGAGGGATATTAGTTAGGAAAATCTAAATGAGCTGAGAGACTGCTTTTGCCCCTATTACTGGATCAGATGTGAGGGGAAGGAGAATTAATGTATTAAATAAATATGATCATGTTGGACACCTGTATCAAAGATGGTCTACAGAAACAGTGTTGAATGAGTAATAAAACTTCATTGTGAAGGTGCTCATACTGAGATAGGTTAACCTGGTTTCCTGGCAAGTTGGTTACCTACAGAAGGACTGGTAGATGATACTCAAATCATTACAAGTTGCTTTCACTCTTGACAATCTGGTGGTTTTTGAGTTCAGGTTGTAGAGGTCTCCTGTAATAATAATTATTTTGCTTCAGGCATACCAGATGCATTTGTTGGCTGCCTAACAGCATCTTATTTCCGTTAATTTATCTTCAAACTCCATACTGTCACCTTAATGGAGAATGGGAAAATTATCTTGAAGATCCTATTTATTTAGATTCTTAGAAGAAAAAAATTTACAGATCTGACTTGCATTGTATTAACATCGATGTGTAGTAGAGGAAGGGTCAAAGTTCAGTTATTCCACTGTCAGCATTCAAGTGGGTAATCTCAAACATTTAGTTTTGTTTACAATGTACTCAGATGTCTCCTTTTGGAATAAAAGGAAATTTTCACTTTTTTTCAAGCATGAACACTTCTCAGATGAAATTGCAGTTAATTGAAGCTGTAATTGCTTTAGATGCACATCATTACAATGCTTAGAAAGTAGTTTTGAAGGATTCGTTTAAATCGGCTTTTGAAAGAAAATCTGCAGCATTTTTAATGTTACATTTAAAAAAGTTCAAGACAGTAGATTTAAATTGGATGAAATAATTTTAAAAGATTCTAAGATTTTACACACCTTATTAAAACACTGAAGTCCTCAATGAAGAAAAGAAAGTTAGGAGGAGGGTTACCAGTAGTTTGAATGCTATGTAAGTATGTTATAATTAAATATATCCATAATATAGTATCTTGATACCTTTTTTTGTCAATGAGAAAGCTTTTTTCCCACCCCATACTTGGGACCTAAAACGCTGCTAATGATATTGTGTCATCTGCAGATGTAATTAAGAATTTCCATAAGATACGTTTTTTTAAAAAAGGGGCTATTTCCACAGAGCTCCTCCAGCCACCCCATGCCTGTCGGTGTTTCGCTAACAGGTCAAAAGAAAACGGAGTGCATATACATATGTCTTAGGTTTGTACTTCTCAAAGTGGCTGTCAGGGAAATCGGTGGAGTTGTGAAAGCAAAGAAGCCTTGTGTTCCTGGTAAATTACAAAAACAGAGAGTCACAGTCGTACCAGTAAATTCTGTTCTTAGAGCTTTGTCTTATGGAACAGGTACGCGGCTGCTTACGTATAACTATGCCTGTTACTTTAGGTCTTTTCAAGGTGTAGTGGTGGTCTACAATAAACAGGATGCAGCTCTGTGGAAGGAGCAGTGATGACTGCTTGATCTGACTGTGGTTTCTGCAAGAACATCTGTCCTAGGGGGACAGCAGGAGCAACGTTGTGTCATCTCGATGACTGCTAATCCCGTTGCTGGCTGAAATGGGGCTGCTTTGGTCAGTGCATGTGGGGCTGGTACACAGAGGGATTTCTCCGGGGTTTGCAACCAAGGCCTGTCTGGAGTCCAGATAAACCAAGCTGCTTCATGGGAGCAAGGGAGCTTCCAAGTTATGAGCAGAGGAATGACGTGAGCTACTGGCTGATAGTGCAAATCTTTATTTTGCGTAAATGCCTGAGTGACTTGGTGGGACCCATCTCTCTCTTGCTGAGTTTGTCCACTCTCTCTCCTCCCTTCCCCACACATGGCATTTAAGCACTACCAGCCAAAATCCATCATACCTTGTGTTGGCATACAATGTGCCAGTAGCCTGATTCAAACAATCAGTCAAGCATATACCATCTGAAGCATACTGATGTCAAAATTTGGTTGGTAATCACATCAAAATGCATCTGTTCATACCACTTCCCATACTTTTGTGGAGGTAGGGAAAAAAGCAGTCTTGGAATTTTGTTATGCCTACTTTTGGTACAAACTCAAAATCCGAAATGCAGAAAGCTGTTTATTTAAAAAAAAAAAAAAGAGCCTACAAATTAAAGTAAACAAAAATAACCTCACCAATGTTCTTCCTATGTCCTTAACGTAATCAAAAATAGCTCTCAGTGCTCCTATGCTAAAAGAGGTAAATATACATCAAGAGCAAAGCAGGAAATGAATACCCTGTCTAAGCTTGGCAGAGCTGGCTGGAATTCTTACAGCTGGAAAGTTTCCTGTAAGAGATGCAAAACATGTCAAAGAGGGATATTGATTGTTCTAGTATAAATCAGAATAATTCCATGAATGAAGGGCATATTAATGAAAGGTCTATTTTCCCGTATTAATGCATCTACGTTTCTGATACAGAAATGTAAATAAATTACGCTTTTTGTCAACTTTGCTGGTAGAAGTTCTAAATATTGACCCGAGCTGAGGCACCAGCACTATTTTTATTAGCTCTGAGCTCATAGGCTGGTAGAAAAGCTGTACAAAATATATCTGCAAAAGATATAAAGGTCTAATTAATGCAATATTTGGTAATGCTTATGGGAAGATAAAAATGAAAAGTAAATAAGTTCCAGAATAAACCTCTGCTGTACGAACTTCCTTAGGACTTTCTGGTCAAAATAGCACAGCACAGACTTGTCTAAAGATAAGAACTGGCTTATAGTTACAAAGTTTTAGACACCTCTGCTCCTGACAGATGTTATGCTGAGTGGAGCTAAAGAAGAAAGAGTAGCCTTTTACTATATACTCTCATGTGTATATTGTCTTTATTACATATTAGTTTATTTTAGGGTGGTGTCTTTTAGTTCAGGGGCATATGAGCTACTTTCAATGGGTTCTTAAGACGTGATTGAGAATACAGGGAACAGTCCTCATGAAGTCAGCCTCTGTGAAAAATGTTTAGAGTCACAAATTAAAAAATTTAAAATCCCTTCTCTCCAGTAAAGTCCTTTGGCTTCTAGACTCTAGGTTACATCTTTCCTTACCATGATGAAGCCTCAGGAAGAAAACAGGGCATAAACTTATCTGTGGTGATCCTTCTAGGGAGCTTTTAAAAGAAATATTCCCTCTAGAGGAAATCTGGTGAGATGGGGAAGAAATGTGTGCCCGAAGTCCGTATGGATAGTTGCACAGCTGAAGAATTCAACCTCTTCTTTGTGCTCTGCCTGATGTCCCAGTTTCTCATTGTCTCTGAGTTGATCCTTTCTCTCCACTACCTTTCAGTTGGGGTGAAGGGTACTGGAAGCTCCATTAGAGGCTGTACTCATTGCCTTGTCAGTGACCTGCTGGGATGCTCCACAGGTCACGAGGGCTCCTGCTGCAGAGACTGGTTACTTCCCATACTCACCTAACTTGACACTGATGGGATTTCTTCTGGCTTAAATAATTTGCTTGTTATGCTGCTTTGGGGTAATACCACTCAATTTACTCTCATTTTCTTCACCACAGAGGTGATCAGGAAGAATAAGCATCTAAAACATTTTGTTTGCGAGCTTTCAGAAGTGTAATTTGTTGCTCTGCCAGCTATGGAAAATGGAAACTGTAATACAAAAGAGGTTACTATTTGTCTCAAATAAGCATTTAACTTAGCTTTAATGAGCTAGTTACTGTATATTAATTAAATCTAAATAACTCATTGAGAGGCTCTTTCTGAGAGTTTGCCTTGCCATCTGGTTAGCTTGTTTTAAATGACAAAAGCAGTAAGTACTTAATTATGTTCCTATTAATATACTTTAATTTCTGAATCTTCTGAGCTTTTTAATGGGCATTTCTCAAGGTATAGTGAAAGACTAGAGATTTTGTCATCTAAGAGTCGTTACTTGCATTAACAGCTTTACTACAGAGTGCTGTTGTAACCTGTCTCGGAACTGTGTCATGCAGACAAGAACAAAAATGTCAGCATTTTGCATGTGTTGTGGCAGCCTTAGAATGAAAAACAGAGACCTAGCAAGTATTTCCCAAAGTGGATTTCACATTTCTTTCTCATGGTGCTTCTGCTTAGTAAAACTGAGTCTGCCTTGCAAGGTTACAGCCTGTGAATTTCCCTGCCCCACCGAGCTCAACAATAGTGGCATATTAAAGTAGGATCATTCTGGAGGCAGCGTAGACTAGCTGGCCATTTTCAACCATTGCCAACTCCTAGTGTGCCTGCTACAATTCACCTATTTACTGCCACTGCTGTCACTTCTCTCCAGGCATGGGACACCTATGTCTCCCAGGATGCAGAAAAACACCAGGGCTCCACAAGAGAAGGAAACCTTTTCTCTTTTTAAATTAGGTGATGTAAGGTGCAGCCTGTAAGCAAATAAGCGGCATTATCACACTATTTAGAGAAATGTTCTCAGCTGTATGTTTGGTGCTCTACGAAGTCTAGTGAAAAAGAACATCTTTTTCTATATTTGTTGAAAAGAAGTCTTCTTGAAGGCACGCTGCTGCTTTTGTCAAAGCAGTGATCTGGTTGCCATTAGATATGGGTGACTGTCGTTGCCACAAAATTGTCTTTTCAGCTTGCATTTAAATGCTGTTAGCCACACCAACACTCAGTCGGTGACATGCTGAGTGACTGAAAGGAAATGAATGCCAGCTGTACCTGCTAAAATAGGAAAAATGCCATTACCTGTCCTTCAGGGCCACTTTGGTCTGCAGCCACAGATATTATGGTCAAGCACCCACCAGCTTTACAGGGAATGCCGCAAGTGACAAAAGGTGGATGTTGTCCATGGAGGACATTTTATTCCCTGCTCAAGCCATGAGGGTGCCATAGACAATGCTCAGAGTTGATGTGCAATCTGCTGCTTACTGTGGCCAAGTGGGAGCGGAGTACAGTTTCTGTGACAACTGCCACTTTTCATCAGTGAAGAGGTAAAGGCAACACAGCACCTAAAGGATTTGCCTTTTGCACTGTTCAGAAAGTAATGTAGAAAGAAAAGGTGAGAGAATATCCTAGAGAGGCTGCAGGACTACGAGTGGCCAAAGAGAAGGGTTTTCCAATTAGGAAGGAACGCTTGTTGTGTTAGGTTTGGTTCACAGTGGATCTAATTTGTTTGTTATTTACCTGTGGTGCTTTTATTTGGATTTGAAGAGTTGTAGTTTCAGTGCCATTTATTAAGAGTCAAAACCTCACAAATGTCAACAGGCAGCTCCATAATGTTTGGATATTTTATCAGCCAGGAAGCAACTTCAGATAAGAGTAGGCAGAAAATAGTGAAAGCCCTCAAAACCCACCATCATTTAGCAATTGGATAATGATATAATTACAGATTCAAGGGCAGAATGCTTAACAGCCAGCGTGATCGTCTCGTAAAGTCCCCATAGAGGGGGCTCTGCTGAACAGAATGTGCCTACTTGAGCCCATTTGAATACCTTTGCCTTTTGTTTTGTTGTGTTCAGAAATACATCCATTTTGGTACAAATGGAAAACTTAAGGCAGAATTTTAATAATAGTTGAGTTAACACCAGATTCATAAGCTACAGCTTTAATATCATTGTGAGGAAATAACAGTGATGAAAACAATGTATTAACTGCAACGGTGCCAGCACACGTAACCCAGGAATAAACTTTGTAATGAAAAATACATAATGTAAACCACCAAACTAATTTCTTTTTTCATCTTCTTTGCCCCATTCTTTCTAATTTTTTCCCCTTGAGCATTGTTTCTTTTCTGCTTATCTCTCAGCCTCATGATCCCTATTTTCAGAATTCTAAAGGCGACAGAACTATTGCAGTTACAGCAAAGTAGGAAACCATCTATCAGATAATCTTATCCTATCCAGGCATCCTAAAATTCATTCTTCTGCCTGACTTCCTACTCTTCTTCCTTTTAAGAGGCGAACTTCAGCTGCACCACTTCCCTCTACTCTGCCCATTAGTTTCAGAGGGTTGTTCTAAATATCCACCCATGAATCAGACTTGCCAGCTTTTCCCTAATGTCGGTTATGCAGCTGTCACTTATTCTGTAATTGCAAAGACTTCAAACTGAGGAGAAGACACGGAAGCAGCTGCAAAGGTGCTTCTTAACATGGCAAGAAAAAAAAAAGTGTGTTTTTACTTCAAATTAAACTAACCAGGTGAGTGTGCAAATTCTAAGTTAAGTTAAGGATAGAGCATGGACAGTAAGGAAAGCTCTCCAACTCCTATAAAGTAGCCACAAAACCAGCTGGATGACCTATTTGAGGACTCAATCTGCTCATAAATTTTGGGGTTCGTTAGATGGGCAGAGCCAAGAAAGGAAGTTAGGAAGTATTCCCATGGGAACCTGATGAGGCGCCAAGCCTCTGAGGACTGGTACAAAACAAAGTGGTCCTTTGGTTGTTTCTATTTAAGATCACACTAGCTTTTGTCCTGATTCATCAGTTTCCAAGGGTTAAGGCTGCTTATTGTGCCCTGCTCTTGGACCTGTGTTTTGCTCAGCTCAGTATGACTGCAGATGGGAATTGGGACCAATACTTTTAGGTCACAGCAGCCCAGAAAGAAGGTTTTTTTAATATTATTATTATTATTACTATTATTATTATTATTATTATGAATTTTTTTTTTTAATTTCAAATGCTGCTAGCTCCTATTAAACTGCAGCTCAGAAGCCTATATTTCCCTGTAGCCACTATTGCACTATGTGCCCCACAGAGTTCAGAGCAGCAACTAGCAGTGTTCGTTTCCCGTGCATCGCTCTAAGGGAAGGTAATGCTGGTATACCTCCTGTCTTCTGAGGAAATGAATTTCCCTGCAGCACAAAGGAGCTGTGCCAGGGATGGGAAGTGTAATTTGTAGCCTGCTGAGCCATCTTCACTCAATCTTGCCCTAGACATGGAGTTGTATGTGAAATTTCACAAGTTTTTGAAATGGAAAGTTAGGTAAGATAAGTGACTAGTTCTTAGAAGAACTCAGCAGATATGTGCCATATATGCCTACATGGAGTGAAATGTGCAGGGCTAGAGTGTAAGAGGGAGAATGAGCAGGAGGAAACAAAACAATTCTTGCAATCAAGCCCCTTGATTACTTTACAAACAATTCAGTGGCAGCCCTGTAAGTCAAGAAATGCTGGGTGGTCAGCAACGAGACCTTAAAGTAGGGAACTTAAGTGATTGTGCACTCCCCAGAACGCTAATGATTAGATAGCTCACCCAAGCTCTTGACTTAAGAATTAGTAAGCTCTTGACTTAAGAAAGCTCTGTTGTACAACACGGCCTGCAAGGGAGTCTTCTTGTGGTAGTAATAATGTAAGAAAAAACAAGACCTCCAGACAGTCGAGTCAGAATGGACTGGAGAAATGTACATGTTTATCAAAGACTGCCATATCCAAATGTGGCAAAATCCTTCATGGAAGAAGCCTAAGACTGTAAGGAAAAGGGTTTTGTGTGAGCCGATAGTTTTTTGTAGGCTGTGGTTTCCCCTCCCTCCCCCTTAGTTTGTGGACGGTTGTAGCCTTGAAGCTCTGGGCCGCTAGTTGATATAGACTCCTCCTCCGTTTTCTCTTGGTCATAGTGTCGTGGTTTAACCCGGCTGGCAACTCAGCACCACGCAGCCACTCGCTCACTCCCTCCCCCCCCTCAGTGGGATGGGGGAGAGAATCGGGAAGGAGAAAAAGGTTAGAGCCGAGGGCTGAGATAAAGACAGTTTAATAAGAGAAAATAATAATAATAGTAATAATGAGAATGATAACAAAATATACAGAATATACAAAACGAATGATGCACAATGCAATCGCTCACCACCCGCCGACCGATGCCCAGCCCGTCCCGAGCAGCGATCAGTACCCGAGCAGCGATCACTCCCCCCGCGACCGACCGATCCACCAACCCCCCCAAGCATGACGTTCTATGGTATGGAATAGCTCTTTGGACAGTTTGGGTCCTAGCTGTGCTGTACTCCCAGCTTGTTATGCACCTGGCCGAGCAGGAGAAGCTCAAAAAGTCCTTGAGCAGTCTGAGCACTACTTGGCAACAACTAAAAACATCAGTGTGTTATCAACATTCTTCTAGCACTAAATCCAAAGCGCAGCACTATGCTAGCTTCTGTGAAGAAAATTAACTCTATCCCAGCCGAAACCAGGACACATAGTCAATAAGTAGCCACTGTGGTCACCTCAGTAGGCTCAGAAAATGTACCAGGCACCTCTGGTATGCTTCAGCAGAGCCAGATTAATTATTCAGATTAACCTGTGGTGGAGATGCACCGAAATACCTCAAGGGGCAAGACCCATGAGACTTTAAGGCTAAATGGTCAAAAGACAGTTGTAGAGGACTGGACTCAGAAGTCAGGTGACATGGGTGTAAAAGAATCTGGAATAATTCCACATGGGGAAAAAGCAGAGATAAGAAAACCTACCACACATTATGCGTTTTTAATCGGGGAATTTTTAGCTGAGGTCTGAGGTGTCCTGGAAGGGAGCAGTAAGATAATTGCGTTAGGTGACTTTTAGCAGTCATAATCAATAATTCCTTTATGTAACACTGTTGTGAAACTCACGGTGCAATATTGAACTACTCCTGTCATCAGGATTAATAAAAAACCCACTTACAGCGGACCTTCCCGGCTGTAGTGCCTTAATTGTATTCCATTTAAAAATCTTTTTAAACACCCTAATAGAGTCCTTAGTTCTAATTTAAAGACCTTCTTTGCTGGTCTGGGTGCTTTTCACTGCCACATGCCAAAGGCATTTTTCGCTTGCCTAGGTGATAATATGCCTATCTTGACATAAACGTTCACTCACACAGCGAATCGCTTGGCACTTGGATATTTTTTTCTAGATTGCTGTCAAGTCAGCTAGCTTGAAGGGGCAACGGGTTATTTTCAACAGCTGCCATGCTCTGGCAATAAATAAATTGTCCTGTTTTATTTACATATTTTCATTTTGTCATCCTTTTACTGACTTACACATGATAGATTTTATTTAAAGCCTCTAGAGGTATTAATACCAAATAAAAAGAATGTGCTGTTATATAGACAGAAGAGCTGTACTACAATACCTTGAAACGTGCTTTATTCTGTTGAGCATATATGAATGAGATTTGAATACATCAAGAGGGGGGAAGACAGAGAGAGGCATCTCTCTTTCTGTCTGTACCTGTATACAAAGCCACAGACACAGCTATTGCTGTACATATGAAAATGCCATTGTAACAAAAGTAAGGCTTCAATGTACCATGCATATATTTCTCTTTGAATTAGAAGAAAAACATGACTACCTTTTTGCAATGGGAATATTTGAAAAATGAAATGGAAAGGCCTTGGAAAAGCATATCTGAGTGGTGGATAAACAAGAAAAAACCAAACAAAACCAGTGGGTAGAAGTATGATGATCGTTCCTGGATGTTAGACATGGGTTTGTTTGTGATGTGGTTTTGTCCAGGACGCTGGCAATTTGCCGTGGATAGCCATTTCTAAAACATTCACTTCCAGGACGTGAGTTCTGCTCACCTAACCCACAGAAAGAATTCTACTCCAAAGCAAGATCTCTTGCAGTCTGACTTGGCCTTTGAAAGGCTGGACATATTCTTTTCTGCATTTGAAAGTAAAACTGTAAACATTGCAGTCACAAGGCTGGCAAGAACTGTTGAGGTTTGCTTCTTAACACCAGCAATTGCATATGAAACGTTTGCAGTTAAAAGCTGCCCAAAAATTTGCAAACACAATTACAAATTCTGGCTTAGAGAAGCAGCCAGCATGTGCCAGGGACTTGCAATGACACTATTTGATTATAAAGATGCAGTCAGCAAGCGAGCGCAGGACCGAGGTGCCAGGGTGGGGATGGCGGAGGTGAGCTGGGCAGGCAGCGAGCAGGGAAAAAGGAGCATGGCGGGGAGCTGATTTTAAAAAGAGGTGCAGAGCACAGGTGCACAGTGCCACCACGCTTGGAGATGCCCTCCACAGCCCCTGTGAAGGGGACTCTCTCTGAGCCCATGGGATATTTTGTTTGTTCTCTACCTCCCTGTTAAACCTAATGAACAGCAATAAGACATGGCCTAGATACTGCCCTTTTTTCTCCCTCTTTCCAGAGGCTGGCTGGCTGGTTTCCTGCAGCTGCCAACTGTTGCTGAGCTGACAGGCTCAGCTCCGTCTCCTCTTAGTGCACAGGACAGCCTTGTGAAATCCTCCCACAAAGAGGGTTTTTCAGATGACCTGTGATCAGCTCTTTAAAAGGCTGAAAGCAGAGAGCTGGAGGTAAGAACTGGAGGTTGCTGGATCAGGAAGGATGCCATTCAAAAGCAGCCCCAAATCAGTGGCCTTGTTCTCTGTTGCAAATACGTGGAGCAGAGGAGCCATTTTCAGCTCCCTGCTCTGGAAGCCAGCTGGATGCCGGTGCAGCATCTGGCATAATTTAAATTATCCTGGAGCCCAGAAAGCACAGCATCTAGGACTAGGTACACATACTGCATAGGCACTAGCCAGCTAGTCATTGACAGGGTACTGCTGCAGCTATTCCCCAGCACATTCCTTACCCCAGCACTGAAGAGATGTGCTGCGTACAAGCCAGGTAGGCTTGCTTTAGCCTGCTCATGTGTTCTATTGGACGTCGCAGTAGGGATGAGATTGGACTTTGCAGTAGGGATGTGACTGGACTTCGCAGTAGGGATGCAACTGGAATTCGCAGCAGGGATGCGATTGGACTTCGCAGCGGGGATGCAATCAGACTTTGCGGTAGGGATGCGCCGCATGAGCAGCTCAAAGTGGCTGAGGAGGTTGTGCTCTGAGCTTCTGGCCTTCTGTGCCACAGGCGAGCTGAGGCAAGAGTGAGCAGAAACCTGAAATGCGCCACATCCAAAGGAGAAGCTGCCAAATGTCCACCTGCGCTTCTAGTGAGGAAAAAAAAAGGAAACTTTCAGAAAGGGAAAACATTTGGTATTCAAAGACCAACAGCCTGCTAAACAAGTCTCTCTGCACTTTTCATTTAGCTTAATGACAACTAGGAAAGTCTGGCAAGCTTCTTTCTTCAACTTACTGAAGCATTACGCTGGTATGTGGGAGTATTGGCTCTGGCAGGCATTGTGTGCTGTTTCATTTGTGAGTGAAAGAGGCTGTCTCCGTTTCGAGGAATCACAGCGAAAACTATACTCAATTTGTGGCAGAATAATAAGGTGATCTATTGTACTGCTTTTGGAAGTGGAAAATGAGCTCTGCTCTAGGTGTATAATTTTCCATCACGGAAGCAGCAGAAGTATCAGTAACATACAGATGCTCACACGTGCTGCGCCCCATGCACAGGGTGTTTGCTTGCTCACATGTGAGCACACCTAGATACCTGTCCTGGGAGGGGGAGAATTCAGCTCTGGCATCATGGCCTTTAGCTGTGCAGGTCTCCAGCCTCTGAAGCAGACGTTCCCATGAGGCGTCAAAGGTCATGGTGAAGAGTTTATTTTGAAAGCTTAAGGAATATTCCTCTACCCAAATTTCAGTTATGGGGACCTCAAAAAACTACTTTTTTTTTTTTTTTTCATGGAAAAAAACCAAGCAAAATGGTGTCTGAGTAATCACATTATAAACAGCTGGAAGTTTTAATATGTCTAATATAGTCCTCCAAGCCTGCACTCTATGTATTTCCCACTGGAAACTGGGAAGTGGTATTGGTCAGGCTGTGGTGTTTCCCAAGCAGTCAGTCAATGTTGAGCAGAAAAATGCAGAAATGTTTTTGGTATAACAAATTATAGGAAGGAATGGGAGAAGATACTCCTTTAAGCAATAATAAGTGACACAAATTTTCCATGACAAAGAGAGGAAAATATATTTCAGAGATGCAGGAAAAAGGTGTGTAGTTGGCAACATTTGAACGATTTTTTTTTTTTAAATACATCCATCCACCAAGTTTGACTAATGGTTCTGTTTGATCTGTAGGAAGAGCTGCAGGACCGAGCTCAGAACCAGTTGTGTTATTTCTGTGCCTACGCAGAGATCACGTACAGAGTGATGCTCAGTCTAGAAAATGGTAAAATAGGGAGATAGGGAAGCAAATTAATAAAGAGACAAGGTAAAAACTGTGTGAAAGTAATGATTATGTCTTCCCTGTGACATAAGGTAGTGCCTCTGCCTGATGTCATGGGGTGGGAGCTGTCTTCTTAAATTTAAAGGACCAGAACAGTGACAGGAAAAAGAAATCACAGTATCAATAGCTAGCATATATCTCTTCCTAGGTTTCTGCAGGTACGTAACAGTGTCTTAAAGACTGAATAAAGCTAATCCTGAGACAAAAGGAAATAATTCTGGGCAGTAAGAGAAAATAATACTGTTAAGTATCTGATGAAACAGGTGTATAAATTACTAAGAACCAGAACTCGCCAAACCTATATTCAGAAGGCCAAATGGATTAAATTTTCTGATCTGCACCAAACTAGATTTTCATTATAATCTTCCACTGCTGATGCAGAAGGATCAAACCCTTCTGAGTCAGTAGTGCTGTCTTAATGCAAATATAGGAAAACATGCTGGGCTGTGTAAGGAGAAGCATGGCCAGCAGACCAAGAGAAGTTACTGTTTGCTTTTCTCTGGCACTGTTGAGGCTGTACTGGAAGACTGTCTGATTCTGGGCTTCCAGTTAAAAAGGGACGTTGAGAAATGAGACAGGGTACAGACAGGGTGTGCCGGAGGGACCAGGATGTCAGGGACCTCAAGTTCATGACCTGTGAGGTGACAGTAGGGAGCTGGGCTAGCTTAGCATGAAGAAGAGAGAGCTAGGAAGCTACCTGATAGCAGCCTGCACCTGTCTGAATGAGAAGGATGACAAAGCCAAACTTTTCTCAGTGGTAGCAGATGATACAAAGCCAAGCAACAGCCACAGACTGGATTTGGTGCTTCAAAAATGGGACATAAGAAAATTTTTTTCACTAGTAGGGATGTTGGAAGATTTCAGAAGTCAGCTAGATCAAGCCTTGGGTGACCTGATTTAGTGTTGGTGATAGCACTGAGTCTTCTTCAGGTTATATCTATAATGAATGAGAAATGAAAATATCCCTCTGACATGGGTTCTGCTTCCCATTGGGAGCGCCTGAGGCTGTACTGCCATTTGTGTCATATACCTTCATGGAGAGGGGAAAGGAGCCACACAGAGTTTCCATCATAAGTTCATTATAATATGTAAGCCCATTAAAGCCATCAGGGACATTGATTTCTGATTTAAGCTTTCAAATCCAACCAGTAGTGAAAAATCCTGTCAGGGGACATATGCTGGCTTTACTCTGCCAACTTTCTTGCATAGTTCATATATATAATATGTCTACCAAAATACCATTAATGGGCATCTTTTCTTTTAAACCTTAATGCAAACCAGTTCCCCTGAATATCTCCCAAAGTAAGGGAAGCATCCGGTGAGAAATCCTAAGTGAACTAATCCTTTTTCTGAGGTGCTGATGGCAAAAGGTATCTTGCTTGTCTCACTGACAATAATAAACTTTAAAAAGATTTTTAAATAATGTATTTGATGCAGTTCTGTGCTATCATGTTACATGGTGAGAATTGTTTGTAATTGCTTGCAAGCTGACTGAGCTGCTAAATTTGCAATGAGCACCCATTTATAATTTACAATAGTGAAAAAGAAAAAAAAGACTAAGTTTTTTTTTCCTAATTAAAACTCTATTTGATTAGAAAGGAAGAAACTGAACAGGAGTTTGCAAGATTTTGGCAGATATAGTCCAATATTCTTAAGCAGCTACATCATGGATTTCAATGGGACATTAATTATGTAGGAAAATTAACTTCCAGAAGTAATTAACATAATCACTTTTTGAAAAATTTAACCAGAAGCCTAATCATTAAATTCTTTTATACAGCCTACTCAAGGATTGATGGAGGCCAGGGAATTGAATGACTTGAGGGGTCCTGTCGTGGTTTAACCCGGCTGGCAACTAAGCACCACGCAGCCTCTTGCTCACTCCCCCCCCTTCCCTCAGTGGGATGGGGGAGAGAATCGGAGAAAAGGAAAAAAAAAAAGTAAGACCCGCGGGCTGAGATAGAGACAGTTTAATAAGAGAGAATAATAATAATAATAATAATAATAATAATAATAATAATGGTAAGAAAATATACAGAATATATAAAACAAGTGATGCACAATGCAATTGCTCACCACCCGCTGACCGATGCCCAGCCCGTCCCGAGCCGCGATCACTCCCCCCGAGCCGCGATCACACAGCCCGAGCTGCGACCACTCTGCCCGCGACCGACCGATCCACTCGACCGACCCGACTAACTAAACCCCCCCCACCCCGAGCATGATGTTATATGGTATGGAATAGCTCTTTGGACAGTTTGGGTCCTAGCTGTGCTGTACTCCCAGCTTGTTATGCACCTGGCCGAGCAGGAGAAGCTCAAAAAGTCCTTGAGCAGTCTGAGCACTACTTGGCAACAACTAAAAACATCAGCGTGTTATCAACATTCTTCTAGCACTAAATCCAAAGCGCAGCACTATGCTAGCTTCTGTGAAGAAAATTAACTCTATCCCAGCTGAAACCAGGACAGGTCCCCTCCCAGTCCCGCCTTACTGAGAGCTGACATTGTAATCAGTGAAGGGTACGAAGGAACACCTTCTGCCTGGTTAATGTGGGTGTTTTGTCTCCTCTCCTCTACTGACTTAGAGACTCTTGGTAGTCACAGTCCTAGGAAATAGCAGGAGGCTGAAACTGGCCTACAATTAAACTACAGAGTAGGCTGTCTTAATGTGGCTGGAGATGGTTATGTGAATCCCAGCTCTACTGACATAAATTTTAACTTGGATACTTTTTTAGGACAAAAAGACATACCTAGTCATCAAAGTTTTAAAAAACAAGGCACACACATTATCTTGCCCTCATCCTGTAACTTTGCATTTTCGGATATAAAATGGAGCTCTTCTGTGGGATGAATTGCAGCAGCGACAAACTGTTGGATCTATCCCCTCTGCTTTGCTCCCATCACCGTGGGACTAGAGGACTGGGGGGGAAATAGGTGGTGGTGTCAGCCCTGCAGAAGCTCTTGTGTCATCTCACATTCCTCTAGTATAAAAAAGGACTAGTCAAAGCAAAGGAGTGTCACAGACTAACAGCTTTTTATTTAGTAAGTCTCCGGCTCTGGTGGTAGACTTTTAGGAGCTCTCACAGACGTGGGGTTGCTCTATGTAATAATTTGTTAGCTTCCTTTTTTAAATGCACTTACTGAGTTGAATATGGGGAAAAGACACACAAGCAGAATAGCAAGTTCAAAAGTTCTGAAAGTGCAAAGCCTCTGACTGGGTGTAGGCAGCTCTGGGATGAGGACAGAGCTGGGTGTGGAGCTGCCAGTGAGCTGCTTCTGGGGGGATCAAATGGAGACGAGTTGGAGAGGAGCGCCTGATGCAGCCGGTTCCAATCCTCTATGAGCAAACCATAGGAAAGGCAGGTTTCTGTGGAGATGTAGTTCTAGTTACCTCCCAAAAATTGGGATGGTCAGATGGCTTTCTGGCCATATCAAGAGCCAAGAGTGTATTATGGGGGAAAGGGATTATATTATAGGAACAACGCTAAATAACTCATAAATTTGAACATCCACCTTCCATGTGACTCTCTAGATCTAAACCCTTGTTATTGAGGTATAAAAGCGTGAATACACAGGTTTCCTATTTTGTTAGTAAGAATCAAATGAGCAAATGACATAAATTAAATCTACAAAACAAGATAAAATTAAGTGGATTAATATCATAATACAAAAAGAAGCTAATTAGCAAACTGCTGCAGCTGACCTGATTAACCTAACCCTTTTTAATGTGTTCCATACCCTAAACTGGAAAAGCAGAGGTCATGTTTACTTATCAGCCCATCAGACCCAGCATTAACTTAACTTGCTCACAACGATAGTATCGGAATGTTCGTATTCTGGCAGGTACTCTGCGTGTGTGTATATATATATGTATACATATACAGTCTAATCTCTTGTGGAGTCACTATTAAGATCACAGTGTTGATCGTATATACTGCAGAGTGCTCATCCTCTAAGTTGCCAAAGAAAACTCAGTGTTTCATGACTAAGCACAACATAGGGATACACAAAATACTCTGATGCAGCCCAAGGTGACAAGGTTCCCATATCTTACCGGTGAAGAAGAATATACACACAAATAGCAATTCCCCAACTGCAGCACTGCCTGTGGCCTGTAAGGTTTGTCCACTTGTGAGTTTTTAGACAATGAAATTATGATAGGGAGCATCACTCAAGGAGCTGAATGAATTCACAGTGTTGTCATAGAATTTAGGTTTACTGAGTTTTTCAAATAACCTTGTGAAATACTGAATGAAAAAGGCTGTTGGTTCCTTCACTTCTGGGCATATAGTGACTTGCTCAGTTCAGAGTCTTTAGTCATGCAGGTCATTACTAGGGGTTGGCAAAATCATTCACTTGAAAATGGCTTGGGAGTACAATGTGGGCCTTAGTTGTTGGAGTGGGTCCAGAGGAGGGCTACAAAAATGTTTTGAGGGCTGCAGCACCTCTCCTATGAGGACAGGCTGAGACCCTTGGGGTTGTTCAGCCTGGAGAAGAGGAGGCTCTGGGGAGACCTTACTGTGGCCTTTCAGTACTTAAAGGGGGTCTATAGGAAAGATGGGGACGATCTTTTTGGCAAGGCCTGCTGTGATGGGACGAGGGGTAATGGTTTTAAACTAAAGGAGGGTGGATTTAGACTGGATATAAGGAAGAAATTCTTTACAGTGAGGGTGGCGAAACACTGGAACGGGTTGCCCAGAGAGGTGGTACATGCCCCATCCCTGGAAACATCCAAGGCCAGGTTGGATGGGGCTCTGAGCAACTTGATCCAGTTGAAGATGTCCCTGCTCACTGCAGGGGGTTGGAGTAGATGACCTCTAGGGGTCCCTTCTAACCCAAAGCATTCTATGATTAAGCCTTTTTTTCAGTGTCATATAGAGAAAACTAAGGAAGTATGAGGGTCAAACTCAAAACACCCAGATATTGTTAACCAGTGGAAATATTTGGATTCTCTAATGCCACTGAACCATGTGTTTTTGTTGTTCTTGCTCTTATTATCTTCAGTGGGCATGGTCCAGAGCTGTATTTCATGCCCTGTCTGCTCAGTGACCAAGGGGGTGCCAAGATGTACTGTCTCTCTCATTAAAATGGAGGGTGCAATGCCTCTGGCAGGAGCATGCAATCTAAGTGACAGTACAGAATGAATGTAAAAGATCCATCCAGCTGCAACTCCCATCACTCAGCATGGCAAAAGGTCCATACTGAAATGTTTTGAGGGGGAAAAAAAGGTATTTTAAAAGTAGATACTTTTCATGGAGCATTTCAGTTACCTGACACCCAATTTTCTGTTGATAACTACCTGACTTTAATTGGGGTAAAGCTTCTGTGAGAGAAGTCTAGAAAGATGCTACTTCAGGGTACCTACAGTATAGTCACAGGTGTGAGATAAGGTAACTTGTGCAGGCTGGAATACCATACGAGCCCATTGCTATTCTGTCCTGCAGTCACCTCTGTGATTGCGGCATATACATATGCTAAACCTATTATTATGCAAAAATGTACATAACCTTACATAGTTTTTAGAGATTTATTTTGATCTATACAATTTCCATTAGATAGCCATTCAGTGTTTTAGGGGCCTATTATGCAAATTACTATTCATAATATAAATTACCAGATCATATAATGGGTTTCTTACTCTGTTTCATTGAATGGATAATTATCCAGGAGCAGGGCAGGAAATTCAAAGCTGTTGAAAGAATAGGTCAAACGGAATCTCTAACAA
Organism: Gorsachius magnificus; assembly: GCA_034008185.1. Taxonomy (NCBI): domain Eukaryota; kingdom Metazoa; phylum Chordata; class Aves; order Pelecaniformes; family Ardeidae; genus Gorsachius; species Gorsachius magnificus. Next base: position 7,150,225 of record CM067083.1, on the reverse strand, counting down.
CCAAATGCAGTAACTTTCCTCCAGGCTCTTCTCCAGTGGGATTGTTCTAGCGCTGTATATTTCTGCACATGACAGGGAATGTGTCTCTTAAATCTAGCTAGGTGAAGCTAGCAATGTTTGTCTCTGTTTTAGTTTACATTTGGTTGGAGGCTGATTGCTCTCTGCTATTGGATCTTGGTACATAAGGACATCTTTGTAATTCAATTTTTTTTTCTGCACCCATTCTGATAATTATTGTGCCATTATATATTATTAGCTACAGTTATTTTCCATCCTCTTTTTTGGATGGTCTTTGGCCTTTGGCAACACAAGCTTCATAGGTTTTCCCAAGTTACTATTACTTAACAGAGTATTCAGAGGAGGACTGGGCAGACAGTAATTAAATGGTCAAAATGAAGATTTTCAGGGATGAAAGTAAATATAAAAATTCCATGGGCTGTGTTGAACAGATAATAGACACAGAAGTCCATTCATTTTAATTGTTTTGGATTTACCCATAGGAAGGAGGAAGATGTAGCCTTGTTGTGTGTTTCTGGCTGTTAATTGAGTCCCTCATGGAAAATTCTTCCCAGAACAGGAATTTTTTGAGTATGTAGAGTATTGCTGCATATTCCTAAAATGTGAAGTAGGTCTCTGGGGTCACTAGCTAATTGTTCTAACTGTCAACTTTCATATATGACATAACTCTAAATGGAATGATAAAGGAATATGGAAGAATGACAGAGCCACCGCATTTTTTCATTAGGAAATAATAGTGGACTCATGAAAGCCCAAGCACTGTCTTTACGGTGATTAGCTAGATTTCCACTGGTGGCAGGCTCAGTAAGTGCTTGCCTTACCATTAGCTTTTCAGAGTTGTCCTTTTATCAAGTCCTGTTAAACATTTCTCTTAAATCATGGCTTCATACATCTGCATAAACAGTAGCGTTCACCTTTGCCTTGTGGTTGGAGATTGCAGAATGCAAGATTGTGCCAGAGGATTGCTTCCAGTCAAGACAGTAAACAGAACTGAAACCTTTCCTGCAGGATTTGTGGCATTAGCTATACTTAGAGAAGGAAGAAGTGCAAATGTAGCAGTCAATTTATCTGCAGCAGTTGGTACTTTTTCAGTTTCTCATTGGGCTCACTGTACATCTGGGAAATGTCATTAATTTTTGAAATTTGATGTAATTTTGTCATTGCCCTGTAGTTCTGAGACCATAATGTTAAAATAACAATAGTAATTGTGTAAGAAAAGCTTATTTATTTCCCCTCTGATCATGCCCTGCAAAATCTGAGTCTTTTGTAGGGACTCTATTTCTGGAGACAATTTTATCAAGTCAGGTACTTTGGATGACCACAACTGCTACCCCCCTCTGAAGGATGGGGTTTACCTTTGCCTTTGTCTTTTGCTTATAGCCCAATCTTATTGATTTATCAAGACTGAAATTTACTCTACCCCCTACTTTCTTAGGTAGGTATCATACGACTCCCTAAAACTTCTGTCTCTGTAAGCATCTCCTCTGTCAGGCTTTGTGAGGGAAATAAAAGATAATTTTCAGCTATCCACCTTGGTCTTGTTTGAAAGGAATTAGCTCCTCATTGGATGAAGACTTTCTTACTCCTGTTTGTGTGCAGAGACCAGAGAAAGTATGTACATTTTACCTTTGAAGTTAGGACTCTTGTTATTTTGTATTTTTCCTGTGGGGGTTGACATGATTAGCCAAAGATCTTTGGTGCAGTTCATTACAGAATCAAACTTAGCTTCTGAATCACCAGGGAAGTCTCTGTGAGGCTTAGGATCTGGGTAAGACATGTGAGCATTTAAATGAATATCTCTGATTTTACATGCAGAAAAAATCTTAGCTGGGATTTGACCCGATAAAACAAGTCCCTTTGATAAAATAAAGGCAGTTATTCTTCTTATTTCTTCAACTTCTCCTTATCAAAGACTTTACATGTTTTTTGGTTAAAGAAACAAAGACTATGTTTGAAGATCAAAATATTGTTTTCCCACTGCACTGAAAATAGCTCAGCTGTTGTAATTAATTGTTAAAATCTCCCTAAATTTGCAGAAAAAAATTTCTATCTAGGCAAGTTTTGAGTTAAAATTTAAGAGAAAAAATATTTTATTTATTGTAATAATGTACAGTTTGATGTTATTGCAGCTTAATTGTAAAACAGGTACATTTAAGTGAGAGCTCTCTTTACGTAGGGTAGTTGTCAAACAAAACTAAAAAACCTCAAAAAGATATTGCTCTGGGGAAAATACAGTAGAAACATTTGCACAACGGTTACAGTGAACACTTGTACCATGTCTCAACTTCTGTTAGAAATCTGAAATCCAATAAGCTTACAGTACCTTTGCCTGGAAATGCGGTGAAAGATACTGCAAAAGAGATTGTGTAAAAATTGGATTGTATCACCTTAAATTTTATTTCAAAGTCTGTTAAAAAACAATAAAAAGTTCTACTCTTTCCATGTTAACTCCCAAGAAAAGGAATATCAGGAATAGAGCTGGAATACTCACAAGTTATAAGTGCGGGCAGGTGTAAAGTAGCTTCAGCTCCACTTGTTCTTGAATGTCCATACAACTACAGTCAAAAAATACCAAAAAAAGACCCTCCCTTTATCTCAGCTGCTGTGTGTATTGCCCTTTCTGGTGTAGGAAGCCTGCTAAAATTAAAGCAGATTGGCTACTTTCAGTGTAAAGTTTACTATCTGAAATATTGAATCCTCAAAACTAAATTGATCCACAAGGAAAGGATATTTTAGACACTACCTAGGAAGCGATAATTTTAAAATGTAATAAATTTAAATATTAAATGATAGTCTTTTGTATTATAGTCCACTGATCATCAGTTACCAAATGTATTTGTTACGAGAATAATTAAAATGTTAATTACCAAAGTAATTTTTGTTTCTCAGCCAATTATCAGCTGAGTTATCAGAATGCCAACTCCTAAACCAGTAGCAAATATCAGCCTTAATGTAGACTTTGTCATTACTAAATGGACTGGTTGGAAACTAAAATAACAAACATGGAAATTGAAATACATATTTTCAATAGGAAAATCCAAGCCTGCTATATTTTTCATAGAAAGATCTAAGAAAAATATTTCTTGTTATCGAAAAATGACTGAATTTCTGAATTTCTGTTTGTCATTTTGAAGCTTTGATTTCTCATTCTGAAATTGAACACATTTTTTTATCAGTATCTGTCCCCAAAATGTGTTTATCATCATATGATGGTATGCTAACAGAACAAATTGTCTACATTTGTATCTTCAGGGGGCATCAGGAATCACATACCTGGCAGAGGCCTCAGAAGAGATTTGGTGGAAACACCAGCTCCAGCACCCTGTCCCCTGATCAGTATCCCACAAGGACCCACAGCTCCCTGATCCTCCCAGTTCCAGTCCTGGCAAGATCCTTCAGTGTTGTCCAGAGAACCACACCTCCTGCTCCCAGTTTGCACCTCCTCATCTCTTTCTCTCCTTGAGCTCCTCATCTTATCCATGGAAGAGGTACTTATGCTGCTTCTTTTTCCACCCCTCTTGCCATGTTGGCTTGCCGGTCCCAAAAATCCTACCTTTATGCGCTTTGTTGCCCTCTTCTTTAGGCCTAGCTCAAATTCCTTTATAGTTCTTGCCACTCCTCAACCTTCATCTTTTCAACCCATTGCAGACTTTCTTGTCTCTGGGCTTCTTCACTACCCACAAGCTCTAGGTCATCTCCAGCTTTCCCAGTCATGTTAGACCCCCAGTTGCTGCTTCTGTGCCTATAGTTTGGGTGGTGGAGCAGTTGGCTGGAAAGGCTGGGAGGTGCAGGCTCAGGGGTGGAACAGGAATCTGTGTGGCTGGAATAAGCTCTTGGGGCAGAAAGGGGTTGTAGGATCTGTAGGTTTTGATGTGTAAAGGATTGCCTGTAGATATTGTTGCTGTTGTCTCCCATCTGACTTCCCTCAGATCTGTTGCCCACTATGGTTCAAGATGTCCCTTTCCACCTGGTCAATGGAAGTAATTAAAGCTACTTCCCACCTCCGTCTTTCTCCCCTCTTAATGACTCAAGGCCCAGTTCTCTCTCCTGCAGAGGTTTTGAAGGCCTGTGTTTGGGCTGTACTTACTAAAAGGCCACTCAGGGTATGGAAAGCTGAAGAACGTCGTGTCTGGGAATGGTAGCCACAATTGCATGTATTAAGAAACACAGAACCATTCATCTTGCAGGCATTAACAGTTCTGTCAACATCTGTAAAACAAGCAACAAGGGATAATTTATTTGAGCTGACAGCATGCCACCTGGGGTGAACACACCTCCCTCAGCCTACATACTTCAGTCCAGCCCCTACTTGCTCTAATTTGGAGAAGGGGACAGAGAAAGAGAAGTCAAAAGTCTCTTTGAGTGGGCAGGATTTGCTGCAGCAATGCAGCATATGTGGAGTACAGAGGGCATTTTCTGCAATCTGTTCCTTTACAAACACACTCAGACTATGTATGTATTTCTCAAAATGTATTTCAGACTGCTCAGCTCCAGACGTTAGGATTTATAGCCCTTGAATAAGATTTTGCACCCATAATCTTGAAACAATGCTTTTGTAGCTGCACTGGAGAAGAAAAAAAAATGTTAAGGCTTAAATGAATAAATACTTATTCGGAAACTAAAAAAAATGATTCTGATCTGAAGTACTCTGTTGATTTTAGAACTTAGGCATCAAAACGTGGCTGTATCACTGGGTCCATTATTAAAAATCACATTTCTTGGCCCTTGTCTTTGCTTCTCCACCCTCCATTCTGCCACCTGAGAGAGCCCACATGCACACAGTCGTGTTTAGCAGCATCTCTGTTCTAAAAAGGCGCTTTCCATGTGCAGGGTGTTACAAGAGACAATTATGTGCTTGCCTTTCATTAAAAAAAAATAATTGGAGGAAGCTGCCTGATTTCAGTTTGTGCCATTAGAAAACTTCCCCTACTGCTTCTCTTGGGATATGTTCCCCTTCACACCTCTTCCCCTCACTTACAGTAGTGATGAACACCTAGAAACATGCCATTTTCCTTACTGAAAAAACCCTAACATAACAAAAGCCTTGAGCACCGTTGGTACTCCTTTTTGAAAAATATTTTTCAAATAAAATAAAAAAAAGGTGGGACTTTTCCATGTACCATACTTTACTGAAGATTCAACTTTAGGTTGAAGCCATGAAGATAGCTCCCTGGAGAACATCAGCAGTATCAGCTTTAAGGTTTTCCAGACTTACTATGTTCCTATGTCCTGCTCCTCCACCCCTCTGTCTCCTGGCAGGTTGTACAGTATATACTAACACAACTGTTTTGTAGGGATGGTCTACGTCTTTGGAGGGATTTTTAAGTTGGATCACATATCTGATCTGATTTAGAGTACAGGCCCCAACTGTATTTTGGTTATGTGAAGGATTTGGGAATTGCTGTGGTAAAAAGTGGGGATAAGTGGCAAGAATCATAGTATTGTAAAATATATTAGGTTGGGAGGGATCTCTGGAGCACCAGCCTCTGGCTCAAGACTGGGCTACCATTAAAGATACAGCAGGTTGCTCCTGGCTTTATCCAATCAGATTTTAAATCTCTTTAAGAATACAAAATCTGTAACCTCAGCTCTACGATCCTTATACCAATAGTTCTGCAGAGGACAATACAGAGGTTGCATGCCAGCTGTGCTATATTTTGATAGCTGAACAGGTCTTTGGGCTATCACCCCTTCTGTTCCACTTTAGCTTCGGAAATATTGGTTTATATCTCAGAGGAATAATAGCAGCTTTGTAAGGTAGTTGCACTTTGGCTAATGAGCCTTGTCTCATAATGTGCCTGATTATCTCAGGAGACGTACGCTGATGTGTCTGCATTACCTCCAGTCTGAAACCAGCCCAGGTAACTGTTCTGTATGTATAGTGAGGTATTGTGCTGTATAGATTTCCCCAATCGCTCTTGGACAATGTGCAGATGATATGAGGGAGGGGATTTGGGAATAGGAGCCAGACTTCTCTGTTCATATGTCAGTGCTTATACCTAACTCCTAATCTGATATCCAAAATAAAGAGAGCTGCAAAATCAATTAAAGCTACTGCAGTGCTTGTATCAGTCCATTTGCTTGTGCATTAATTCTTTTTTTAACCACATGGAAACAGCTGGGTACATGATGCATGACAAAGCAAGTGAAGGGTTTCTGTTTGTGCAACAGGGCTGCTAAATATTTACATTTTGTTCAAGCTACTGGAAGCAGCTGAGAGGTAAGTATGCCAGGCAAACCAGACCTGACTGCAAAACAGTGATTCATCCAGGCAGTTTGTCACTTAACTGAAGTCTGCATTCAATTTTTTAAAAAAAAGAAAGAAGAAACAATTAACTTAGTCCATTAGCTTCTACCCATTCAGTGTGGAAGTTACCCTGCTTCAGGTAAAGAAAAAGGAAAAAAAAAAAAAGAAAGGAACAGTATTTATAGGTTCGTTAATTAAATAGTAAATTAAATATAGGCACAGACTGCTGAAGAGCTTTTTGCAGGCTTCTTTTCCGAAATCCACAAGCACACTCCTAGCTAAACATACAATATTTTGCAATCTTTTTTAGTGCAATTTAGTGCAATCTCGCTTTTATCTATTGCTTACAAAGTGAGCTGGAGAGTAACACGTCTGCTCTCTGGTGCAAACTGGGAATGGAGCAATGTTGATTCGTACTGGATTTAAAAAGGCATTTGGGATGCTGATAGGTGGATCTAGGTTGACTTCAGCAGGAGCTGGCCACCTGACTGCTCTGTCTCGTCAAGCACTAATGTACCTGTGTGTGCCTGATCCTTGCTCCTTAGAAACAGACCCTCTGGGGGCCTGGGCTTTTTCTCAGGAAATCTGTCTGTCCCCAGAGATTCTGATAGGGAGCTGCCATGCTGCCCTGGGACCAGACCAGCTGGTGGAAGACCAGAAGCAGCTGATGACAGCGCAGCAGCTTGCACCTGAGCTAGAAGGCATGGTCATGAACGTTTCTGCCTCAGTCACTCTGCCCAACTCTACTGTTGTTTGTTATAGTCTGATAAAACGTTATTGTTGGTTAAAATTCTCTCCCTTTCAGGATATAACTTTCAGGATATAGGTACTCCTCTCCTTCAATTCACTGACAGAGCAAGTAAGATCTAAAAGCAATTCCCATTTTTGTGCAGATCACTTTCTAATTAGAAGAATTTCACCCGCCTCTTTTGAATTCATATTTACGCAGACTTTCCAGGATTAGACAGTGCAGAGCATGGCCCTCTGGTTGTACCATAGTGCTAGGCCTTTGGGGCTCTGGTATTAGCATTGCTGAGGTTTGCCTCCACAGATAGAGGGTGGCTGCTTGTAAGGTGAGCAAGACCCGGTCCACCTCACCTGTCTTGTGGCACCACTTGTTTTGGTGAAGTGACAGTCCAGGAGCCTTTGGTGCTGGAAAGATGGGGAAAATCTTTTCAGTAGGGCCAGCTGTGACAGAACAAGGGGTAATGGCTTTAAACTAAAACAGGGTAGGTTTAGACTGGATATAAGGAAGAAATTCTTTACAACGAGGGTGGTGAAACACTGGAATGGGTTGCCCAGAGAGGTGGTGGAGGCCCCATCCCTGGGAACATTCCAGGCCAGGTTGGACGGGGCTGTGAGCAACCTGATGTGGTTAGTGGTGTCCCTGCTCCGGCGGGGGGTTGGGCTGGGTGGGCTCTAGGGGTCCCTTCCAACCCAAAACATTCTACTACATGTTAATGCTGGCTGCTTAGCACCAACACCCTTTCCCCCCCCTTGCATTGTTGTTATTCCTAAACATTTTATTGTGTACTAGATTTTAAGATAAGAATAAAAGTCTAGAAATAGATATTTTAGGCAGTTTGGGGCTAATCTAACAGCTCAAATAAAACTGCCCCATCTTATTCACACAGGGGATATGTGAAAAAGGATTCAAAACGAAATAGAGGGGGAAAAAAGAAATTTAAAGAAGTTAACAAAAAAATAGTCTATTTATCTGAAATCAAGACAAATATGTCCGGAATGGCTCTGAAAAACAACAAGATGGATTGCAAATAGATATAAACCAAGAAAAATAGGGAGATAAAGGTAGAAAAATTAAAGGAACATATCAATTCAGAGCCAGAGATAACAGATAAAAGCAGTAAGTGGAAAAGATGGTGGCAAACACATCATAAATGGCTTTGAGAAGAATAGTTTCTCCCTTTTGTAGACTATCTATGCAATTTCCTTAAGGTGAGAGGACTTTAGTAGTATTTTTCAGGATCTAAATTCCACAGAGTAGATTTGAAATTCTGGCGACATTAAACTGCAATTATCTGTGAAGTGAAGAACAAGGGCATTTATGAAAGCAATTTTGTGGTTTTGGTTCATACAGTGACAAGTCCTTTGTGAAATATGGTGGAGTATATAACATTAAACTTACATATTTGTCTTGGAAGGAAAACAAAATGTGCAAGCCCAGTTCCTGTGCTTCTGGTGAAACCACGCGCACACTAACATGGAGCGGGTGCCCCTGCGTGATGCGCATCAGGTATCCCAGCTGCGTGTAGATAAGGTAGTACAAGAATTCATTGTTTTTTCATATTTGTTCTCTAAGCTGTCAAGGACGGTGCTGACGTAGTTTACAAGGCGTGCCTATAAATGTGTGTAAAGCACAAAGAACCTGCTTTACCTGTAAACTCTTGTTGAGCTTTCCTGAGATCTGTTTTCCCAGCTGCATGCACAGATTACCTCTGCCATTACTGCTATTGCAGTTTTGCCTTTCGTTTTAATTTTTTTCCCTTTTCTGTATGATTTCCTATATGCAGCTTTAGTGGGCAATGTCTGTAAGCTAAGCTGAAAGAAATGTCCTCTTCCATCTCATACTACTGATTTTGATATGTTTTAAGCACCAAATGAAGTCAATACTACTCTCTTCCACTTTTATTTATACGGTTGACAATAATTAATAAGAAAAGAAGCTGTTAAAGATGTTAGACTGAAGAAAGAATGAAAACACAATATGAGTTCACCCTGACATAACAGCAGGAGCTGTGTGCTTGTTCAGTCACTACAGCAACTGATGGATCACATGGCTTAGAGGAAGAACAGACCTTTGTGAAACATTAATTGCAATAGAAGAACTTCAGTCCTATTCTTCCCAGAATACAGTTATTCTTTTAAGTAAAGTTAGACAGATCTTCAGGAGCTTCACTTCCCTGGATGTATTTATTTTTATTGTCTGAATTCTTGCTGTCAGAGACAGAAGAAGGCTCTTTTAGAAATGATTTAATTTTTCCTCAATAAAACCTACTTAGCATCCATGATTATAGGAGGAAAGCGTATTCCATAGATGTGTCATCCATGCAGTTCTTAGTCTGAAAATGGTGTTTACTGACTCTTTATGTGCTGATGTTTCAAGTCTAAATGTAAATCTAATCCAGAGCTGGTTTTTTCTATATAAAAGAACAAACCTTTCTAGAAGTTTTGCAATGGGTGTATAGAATTGAATATAAACAACAATTTTTAGGACTTTAATTGTGAGGAATTATGAGGCTGAACTACAAATAAGATTTTCCTGTTAAAAATGCTCTAAATATTCAGTTAGAAGAGAAAAATCAGAATAAAATAGTAGAAAAAAACTTTATGACATATGTACCTATATATCCTAAGGCCTATTTGCCATCCAGAACAGGAATATTACTTCTCAGGTTTTTCAGCCATTCCTTACAAATCATGGATGTCTGAAGAAGGTTAGAATCACTTCACAGTAGCTCACTAACCAATATTCATTAGGAGTAGTATTCATACAGAATGGCTTGATCAGTGCTTTTCTGCTTACAGTTATCAAATAAATCAAAGCCCCTCCAATTCCTTTCCACAGTCGCGGAGAAAGGATTTTTAAATGCCTGCATCTTGTTGAGTCACTGATGAAAACTAGTTTGGTTTTACCATTGCCTGTAGGGAAGACTATTAATGACTTTCTGAAGAGCATTGTTAAGCTCTTCTCTCTCTTCCCCCCCCCCCCAGCCCCTTCCTCTTTTTGGTTAATCCTTAAAGCAATATAATCCTTCTTTCCTGCCAGTGCCTCTACATTTCTTGATCATCTGCACAGGGTTTACTCTCATAGCCTCAATACAGACTTCTCTAGCAAGATCAGCTAGACTGTTTTGCACTTTCACAGGGCTATGAAGATCTTATAAACTTATGCTGCCACAATGCATAATCAAGAAATAAGATCCATTCTAAAATTCAAACCACCTTGGCACATATTAATAAAATCCTTTCCTGAGATCCAAATGAATTTGCTCCCTTTGCATCTTAAAAAATATGCAATAAACCTTTGCTCCACCATAAAAAGGTGGAATGAATGCAATTAAGCCATTTAAATATCAATCATTTAGACAAACAAAACACACAAGTGCCCAAGTGTTCAGCCAGTCAATTTTATGAACACACAGGAAAGAATAAACCAAGAGTATTTTAATGGAAAAGCAGGCTAATTTGCAGTCTGCTACAACACACCGCTAAGCTTCTTGGGTATACTCTGATTAGACATGGATTGCAGTAAAATAGCTACCAAGAAGCCACAAACTCTGATGGTATTAGCAAGAAGTCTAACTTTCCCACAGCCACATCTAGGAGAAACAATGGTTGTGAAGGGGGAGTAGTGTTAATACTGAAGCTTAATGGGGCAAGACTTGCTGTTCATCAGAGAAGCTGGATTTTGGATCAGCTCCAAGCCCATAAAAATCTGCCCAGCAAAATATGAAACCAGATATAGAAGATGTCTCCTATTTAAGTAATGCAGTGCAACCACTGCAAAGTTGTTTGCACATTTTAATATCAAGGAATAATAGTAAAGAAACCAGAAAATGTGTTTCTTCAGAACCCCCTTGATGTCACCTGCAGCTAACGTACCAAATGTCATTTCTGAATGCTTTGCGGCCACAAGGTGACAAAGCAGCTACCCATGAGGTAAGGATTGTTCTGCTTAGAACTGCTCTTGCAGTTACAACAGGGAAGTGATAAATTACAGACTTCAATGATCTTTCTGGATTAGAGGTTTGAGACAGTTACAAATGAGATTAGCGCTTTCGATAAGAGAGTGACAGGAGATGAAAGAAGGCTGGAGGCCTGCAAGAAAGATCGCAAGATGTAAACCAAAAGACTAAAATATTCTGCTTATACAAATGAAAATTATCATAGAATAATCAGCTGAGCACCTGTAGGACAAAACTAAATCAGGAAAAAAAAAATTAAACTGTGTAAATTGTGTGGGGCAGTTGACATGCTGGAGAGAGGGTTTGTCATCCCGTAAGGACTTTGACAGGCTTGAGACGTGAGCCTGTGCGAACCTCATGAAGTTCAAGGCCAAGTGCAAGGTCCTGCACATGGGTTGGGGCAATTCCAAGCACAACTAGAGGCTGAGCAGAGAATGGTTTGAGAGCAGGTCTGAGGAGAAGGGCTTGGGGGTGTTGGTTGATGGGAAGCTCAATGTGACCCAGTAATGCCTGCCTGCAGCCCACAGAGCCAACCGTATCCTGGGCTGCATCAAAAGTTGCATAACCAGCAGGTCAAGGGAGGTGATTCTTCCCCCCTCCTCCGCTCTCATGAGACCCCACCTGAAATACTGCATCCAGCTCTGCGGCCCCCAACATCAGAAAGACATGGACCTGTTGGAGTGAGTCCAGAGGAGAGCCATGAAGATGATCAGAGAGCTGGAGCACCTCCCCTATGAAGACAGGCTGAGAGTTGGGGTTGTCCATCCTGGAGAAGAGAAGGCTCTGGGGAGACCCTACAGCAGCCTTTCAGTACATGAAGGGGCCCTACAAGAAAGCTGAAGAGGGACTTCTTACAAGGACATGCAGTGATAGGACAAGGGATAATGGCTTTAAACTGAAAGGGTAGAGATATAAGGAAGAAATTCTTGACTATGAGGGTGGTGAGACACTGGAACAGGCTGCCCAGAGAAGTTGTGGATGCTCCATCCCTGGAAGTGTTCAAGGCCAGGTTGGACGGGGGTTTGAGCAACCTGATCTAGTGGAAGGTGACCCTGCCCATGGCAGGCGGTTTGGAACTAGATGATCTTTAAGGTGCCTTCCAACCCACACCATTCTATGATTCTATGATAAATTATCTGGTTAAAGAGGACCTGAGTTTTTGCTGTGGTCTGTGAATAAAACCTTAGGTATTCTTGAAGGAAACCTTAGGTATTCTTGAAGGAAGAAGTACTACCCAAGCTGGTCCAAGCACCTGAGCCAAAGCCCACTACAGGGAATTGGAAGATTATCAGGTTATGAATTACTATCAGTGCATTGTCATCCCAGCTGTTTATTTGTATGTTCACCAAAGTCATGACCATTGCTAGTACCACCACAGCTTGCTAAGAGTTAACTATTTGGGAATAGAAAGTTATTCATTGCTGTGAAGGTTTTGGGGATACGTGAGTTTGTGAGAATGCTCGCTGTGTTTTTTTCAGATCCATAGGAATGCAGGAGAAAACTGCCATTGAAAAATACAACCTAATTCTCCAGGTTCCATAGAAGACCTTGAAAATATGAACATTATACATTTAAAATGTAGTGGCAAAGAAAAAGACTCTGCCACAGTAGTATTTTTCTAATCTCATCACTTGGTGGATAGGAGAGGTAGAAATAGGCCACGATTTTTGGATTTGACAGTATTGTTAAAGGCAAGATGCACAATACCTCTGTTAAGCAGAGAAATATCATCTTTCCATTGGGGAAAATCTCAGGCCTTGAGACCAGATCATCTATGACAGTCTCAAGGTGGGTCTATAGCAGGAGTCTGGAGAAATGTTGGGAGTTTTGAATTGTAGCCCCATGCCTTAACCACAAAACTGTCCTTAAAATGTATGGTCCCAGGACATCTAATCCCCCAGAATCACTGCTGTTTGATCTGCTAAGGCTGGCATATGAAGATACTGAAAACTTTATTAATGTTAACAAAAAGCTTTCAAAGGAAGGCTGTGACCTAGTTGCAAATCTCTCTCTCTTCTCCAGATTATTGCATTTTGTTTGGTCAATGTGTGTTCAAACATAGCTTGTTGCTCAATATTCTGTATGCAGCTCTTGGAGATCCCATTCATAATTGTTGCTCCGCTTACTTAGGTACGTCACAGCTACACAGAGATATTTGCCTTGAAGAAGGCAAACTGGTTAATGGTAAAAGAGTAAATAATCAGAACTGATGGACAGGCTGGGCCTGAGTTGAATAATCAAGCAATCCTTTGAGACGAGACTTGGCAAAAGAAGGCTTTTGATCATTTCTACTAATATTGTGGACTTCTGCTTGATTTACAAATGGCCATAAATTCCAGATATTGCAAGAATAAGGAATAATCACTGGCACTTGCTCAAGGATGTTCTTAAAAAATATTGATTAAATTACTGATTCCTTGTTGACCTGCCAAGAATATCTTTTCAAGCTAGTTCTGCCCAGACAAAAAAATAGGTAGTTTGCCTCATGTTGAGAAGACCACTGGCCTCAGACATTAAGCAGTAGGCTAGGCTTCAGTCCATTCATCATAGTCCCCAGCTGCTGCATTTGATACTGTTGCCTACAGAATAGGAACAACCTATTCCACCAGTTTCCTAAGTTATGATTTCAACAATAGAGAAATTCTTAGGATTAGCTTCTCAAGATTTTCTTTTTATTCACATTTTCCCATGCGTCAACTTGTGAATGTCTTTTTTTTTTCCATCTGAAATGTCATCGTGTCCTTCCACATCCAACCCTTCTTTGAACAGTTGTTGTTAGTAGATATGCCTTTGGACTCTAAATCCAACTGCTTGGGAAGCCTTAGCAAAGTCTAGAGGGCCTGAGTGAAAATGGGGAAAAGAACTTAAGAGTCCAGAAAGCTTTGCATCATTTAGTGGTGTTTTCAGACCTTAGCATTCCTGTTAGAAATCCAGTCTGTTTCCTGGATATTCTTGCCAGGATTAGTATTGAACTCAGAATTGATGGGGGTTGTTCTGCGCAGAGGAGTCTGTAAGATTATAAAAGCAGCACTCTTGATTACAAAGAAATAGAAAGTGCTCTAACATGAAAATGATTGTGTTTACAGGCAGTGAAAAATGTAAGATTTTCTTTAGCTCTGCGGAGATTGTTGTTGAGCATATATCAGGTTTTCCGCCATGCTCATTTATACTGAGACTTTGCAATAGCAAATATTTAATTTATAGCAAAGCGTAATAAGAATGGCAAAAGAAGCTTTGCAAAGTAAAAGTAACTCTGTGTGTGTGTCTCCTCAATTAGCTACAGCCCTTATAAAACAGCCACTGCCAATGTGCTGCTTTGCTGCAGTGAGGATGCTCTGGACTTTCTTCTTGCTATCTCTTCTGCACAAGATGATTTAAAGTTTATTGACTCATTTTTATAATTTCATGCTGGGGACTGACTGTATATCAGTGCTTGGGGATGTGTTTAGCAACTGTGAAAATATTCTTCCCACATACCTTCCTTGCTTGAATATGTACCATTAGAGACTGTAAAACAGAGGGCAGTGCTAGAAATAGAAAGTCAAGTTTATGCAAAGGGGACAGCACCAGATACTAACTGTGAAGGCTGCCTTGCATCTGTCTTCTGTTCCTACTATAAAACTAGCTGCCTTTTCCAAGGGTGGCAAGTAATTCACAGTCCTCACAATAGACTCATTTCTACTGACTCAAGAGTTTTCTTATAAAATTTTTTGAAAAAGCCTTTACTTTAACTTCCTAATTTTATCTGCAAATAGATGGATGTCCATTTTCTATATCCAGAAAGAAATTTCCCTTAAAAAAGCTAATTAGCCAGATAATAATTACATTAATTTAAGTAAAACGGAAAGACATAGTAGTTTAGTTAAACTGCAATTCACTTGCACAAACCAATCCCTGCACTCAGGAAAGAGCCAATATTTGCATTTGAACTCACTGGATAAAGGATTGCTTTATAATTACACTGTTTAACATATGCAGATTAGCCTATAGAAGATTCTGTATTGAAACTCAATGAGAAGAAATAAAAATTCAAAGTCTGAATTTACAGTTTGACCTTATTCAGTCTATGATTACTGTTAAGTTTCTCTATATCGCAAAAATATAACTTAATCACTTTAAAGCTTCAAATAATCTAAAGCATGGCTCTGATAGAAGGGCCAGCCAACAAATTATGCACTTGTCTCAAAAAGATGTGGAGCTCTCTTAGCCTCTTAACACCACTGAGAAAATGTCATTAGCTGACAGCGTTCCCTTTTGAAAGCCATAGGTAGAGCCCTGGTTTTACTTTTGTGCTCCCCTCAGCTCTTACGTGAAATACTGATCAGGAAGCATCTGAAGTTGATACATTCTGACCCTGGTTGAGATGGAGACCACGCTAATACCACTGAGCAAACCTACTAAGCTACAACCAAATTGATGAGAACCGTGACAAGAGCATTGTGTTACCGCTGTGAATAACCGAAGAACTGTTTTTCCTCCAGGACCGCAACAAAAGAGCGCTTAACCTAAAACTTGCCCTGGGATGAATTGGCAGCATCCCCAAAAAGCGAATGCCTGTGGGTCAGATTCCCAGCCTGCATCGCCCCACATCCGTGCTAGGTCTATTCATTGCAATCTTATCTTCCCAAAGAAACAGCAGCAAAATCTTTAACCACCATGCACCGTGGTTTTCATTTAGAGCTTAAAAATTCCTACAGAATCAAATGTGATCAGGAAGGGCTCGTCTACAATGTGCCTGGTTTGATACCTGGTGGCTTTCTAATTATGGAGGAACTAAATGCCCTATCATCAGGCTCCTGTTTACTTACTTTAAATGCAATACATTCAACATTATCTGCTATCTTCCGTGCCTCCTCGCAAACACAGTAGTTGTAACCATTTCATTTTTTTCACCATCTATTAATACTGCAAGATTTTTGGCCTAGGGACCACCTTTTTGGCACCACAGGCAAGATGGCAGTGACACCTGTCACTGTGGTTGCCCAGCATCTCCCTCCAGCTGACAACACAAGGCATATAGAGGCCTCTTTTCAGTTGTGTAAGCATTTGTTAAGCTCACACCCCTTATGCTGTAACCTTCAATGCACTGTGTCTGCCTCAAGATGGAATTTACTTGAAAAACTTCAGGAGAAATTTTCCAGCTGTGTGCAAGAGCAAAGTGACGCAAGCTATGCTGTTTTGTTCAGGTTAAAAAAATCCTTGTGCCTTTTTCTTTGTGATGCTCTAGTTTACCTCATCTTTGGAGAAGAACTTAAAGACTAGTGATGCAAATAGCTTTGCTGTGGAAGAGAAGATGGACTTAAACTGAGCCATTTTTTAAGTCTTTCAAATCTGCAATTTGCACATGTGACACAGAGACCTGCTAGAAGCTCACAGTGAAACCTCTGTGCTTTGGGTGTCCTTTTGGGTATACTCCTGTCACGTGTTATCCCTGTTGCAGCTGTCTGAACTGGGGTCAGGGCCTAGAATGGTCTTTTCTGAGCTGTCAGAGGCTGTCCCTCCATGAGCAGAGGTCTAGAAGTGTCCTCTTCTGTGATTGATTCTTGTTCCAGTTTATCTCAGATAACCCTGTCATATAACTTCATTAACAAGCCATTGAGCTCCATCTTAGAAACAGGGTTTTTTTTGGTCTCTGATGCTTCTATTTACAGAAAGTAACTCTCATGGGCAGAAATCTTCTACTTTCCAACCTTACTTATATTCATCGCTGGTTTATTCCCTTTTTTTTTTGTTATACCTAAAGTATACCTGAGTGTAAATATCTCCTTTTCCACTTTCTTTTCCATGTGATAGACTCTCCATGCACTTTTTCCCTGAATAGCCCCTCTCTGCATCATTCCCAGCCTGCATCCTTCTTTCTCACACAGAGGTGTAAGTGGGGAGGGGTTCAGAGGGTCTGCCTGTGTCAGATACTACTCAATATTTTCATCAGGACTTGAATGATGGAACAACAAGTACACATATTAAACAGAAATTTGGCATTAGGAAAAAGATAAGCTCCATAATGGATTACCTGGGGAGAATGTGAGATTTTTGACTGTAGGAGATAATTTAAAAAAAAATAAATAAATAGTTGTCTATTAGGAATAATTTAGATAGGGCTGTTATAAATAGATTTAGGGGATGTGGGATAGGCAAGGGTTTCAGAGGGCCATTACTGGCCAGTTTAAAGTAATACATCTTTTTATTTGTTCCTGAAAGAATACCCCTCCACTTAGTATTAGACTATTTCATCTGATCTCTTATTCACTTATTGCCATTTTTCTAATTAATTTATTAATGTCCTTAGCTTACTGAATATTCAGAGCCTTTTATATTTCCCAATTTTGTATCACTAGCAAACTGTATTAGTGCACTCCCTGTTTTTAGACTGTGAATATAGTCTGTTATTTCTTCTCTTAGTATGTTCCTTCTTAACATTACAGTTCTTGAACTAGGCTATGTGTTCTCCTGCTTAACTGATAATTTCCCATGTGATGCTGTAAGAAATCCTTTGCTGTAGTCCAAACAGACTGACAAGCTTCCTTCCCATCATCTAGAAAAGCAGTTATTTTATCAAGTGAAAGTGTCAGGTTAGTCCTACCCAATCTTTTTGGTAAATCTGCTTAATATTTTACCTCATTTTGGTTTTCTGTCATTTCTTAAGGTGCTCTTTTCTCAAAATCTGTATTACAGTCTTTCTGCACCATGGAGGTAAGCATAACAAGCCTCTAATTCTGTAACATTTAACTTGCCCGTTCTCAAATGTAGGGTTTTTTTTACGTGATAGCTCTCCATCACCTATGCCAGCTTTCTGGATATACAAATCCTAATTAGGTGGGCTATGATTTCCTTTGTCAGCCTTTTCAGAACTCTCTTAGGGATGAGCCGCCTCCATTTTGAATGCCTTAACCTCTGAGTTTTCCTTCCATCTTAGATGCAGAAATCTCTGGTTTTATTTTGTCATTCCTGCTAGGCAGCCTTCTTTATTATATTGATTTTGGTCTCTCCATAGCTTTGCTCCACAGCTGCCAAGCTTTTTGCTTCCCCTTCCCCTCCCTCCTTTACTGTATGGCTGACAAGTCTTTTATTTATATTTCTTAATCTAATTTGTAATGCGTATGTCAGTCTAAATTTTGCTTATCCTTTTCTGTTACCTCCTATCTAGAACAATGTTTTCTTTGCTGATCAGTCTTTTTTTGCTTCATTCATTGTCAGCCTCTCATTTTTACTTAGTATCTCTTTTTCTCATCTATTATTATATTTTTATAATGTTCT
This sequence comes from Gorsachius magnificus, assembly GCA_034008185.1. Taxonomy (NCBI): domain Eukaryota; kingdom Metazoa; phylum Chordata; class Aves; order Pelecaniformes; family Ardeidae; genus Gorsachius; species Gorsachius magnificus. Next base: position 7,131,997 of record CM067083.1, on the reverse strand, counting down.
CATTAATTACTGTAATGAAATCTGAAAAAATAGAGCCATCTGATGAATAGGCATTTGTAATAAAAGATATTGCCTTGTGTACTATAGATTTCACGAACTGTCTCTGAAACGTGCACTGACAAAGCTGAAGCACTGCATTTCTACGTACCATTGCGAAAGAGAAAAATCTTTCATAGTTTCTCACCTTCTGCAGTTTTGCCCATGAAGACAAGTCTCTTCAGTTCATTAGAAAAGTGAATATTTACTTTTCAAAACAATCTAAAAGGGCATCACATTTGTTCAAAGGAAAGAGGAAGGAAATGGAAATATTCAGGATTATTTTTTCATCTTCTTCCCTGCAGTCAGAAAATCTCCCTTAAAATCCACCTTAATTTTCCTTTCCCTCTACAGCAAGGAACTGTGGCTGTAAGTGGACACAGGACTCTCGAACACTTATTGTGCATAGCTGGCAGCCAGGCAAGGCTCAAAATGTTTGTCGGTATTTTAAGGTTTATACTGCTTTATCAGAAATGCTCTGTATCATAACATGGCCATGGTTTCTGACCTGACTGGTGAGCCAGGAAATTAAATAGCTGTTTCAGAAAATCAGTACAGTAGTGGACAGGCCAATACTAAATACTTAGTTAAAAATGTTAATTTAAATGTACTTGCAAGAACTGAATCTGTGGGTCTTAGGCATGAAGCATTAAGGCATAAAATGCTTTGAAAATGTGGAACGGCATAAGACTCTTAGAAGTAAAAGCTGAAAACATGTATTTCCCAGGCAGGTAATACACTGTATAAGCTGTAATCCAAATGAAAGAGTCTCTGAAGAAAGGGTTAAAGATAGCAGTATTTCAAAGAGATTGTTTTCAAAGTTTAGCAACTCATAAATCAAACTACTATTACATGTTAAACTGAGACCATGTTTATAGTCATAGACAGTAACACTGTATCAGTAGTTTTGCCAACACTTTTATTCTGTTTTCAGCGTGTTGCTTCATTGCTACATAATTAGGGCCCTTAAACTTATTTTAGAAAGACAGGGAAATTCACTAAATGTTTTTATACTTGGATCTCAAATTGATAAATTACATTTAAAATAATTATTTTAAAATGTTCCTTTTTTTGTTTGAAAAATACAGCAACACGGTGGCCTCAATTCAGGGAAGGGTTTCACATGGAAAGTCAGTTCATGCAAAATATTTTGCTGATAGATGGCTGATAGAAGGTTGATACAATGAATTAATTGTCAAAGGGAAGGTCTTCTGATTTTGTGCTGCTGTTCACCCTTACAATACCTGCTCACGTTCTAGATCCATCCGATGGCAGGCCTGAGGGCTCAGAGTCACGTTTACTGTTGTCCTTTCTGGAGTAAAGCCCTTCACATCACGGTAATGAGAGTTCTATTCTAAAAATGTTAGCCACTTGCTTTTATTGTTGTTGATGTTGATTTACCTTTATTGGCTGGATGGTTAGAGTTTTCCTATAGGGAGAGGGTTATTGCTATATCATTGTTTTGAGGAGAAGACATAAAAGATGCATTCTCACTGCTGAATTGTGCAACTTTTTCCAAGCCGCTGGCTCTTTCTTATGCCTCGGTCAGTTCAGGCTCAAAAGTGGATCCAATCAAATTCCATTAAAATCAGTGAATGTATTAAAGTTAAGCCTTCATGGATAAATGGATAAAATAAAAAAGGGTATGTGAGCGTTGCATTATTTAATGTGGATTCATTTCTGGGGCATGACTTTCAGAAGACACTTGAGGCTTCAATGCTCTTGGGATATATTTCACATACTATAAAACCATATGTTTCCTCTTCTCGTTCCTCAGGAAACCATAGGGTGAACAGTCATAAAGGAATGTCACAACAACCATTCATTTCTTATTTATCAGTGCATATGTTCCTGTATTGAATTACATGTACTTTTATTTCATTTCACAGCTTCGTTTCTGAGATTCAGGCTGATCATGATGGCTCTTTGTGACTATTGACTCCTGTAAAATTCTTTGAGCTTTGCTATCCCAGGAGGCTAACAGAAGTGACGTTAATTTGCATTCAGGAATAATATTACCTGTAATTTTCTAAAATGCTCTTTTAACATGACCAAGTTTCTGGGTGGCTAACTATGAAATTACTGCTGCTTTATAACTGCTTAATTTCAGTCCATAATGGAAAACCATTATATAGTACCCAAAGGCTGATATGGTAAGTGGTTTTCACAGCTTTTCATTTCATAAATATTTTTATTGAATTAGTTATAGAATATATAAAGAATCAGAAAAGTTTTGTTCTAGTCTGCCAGAAGCCATACCTCTGTGTCAGACAAAACTGAAGGTTGTGCCTTCATACCAATTGGCATGACAAGTCTTTAACTGGCCCAGACTGTCAATTGAACACAGAAATTGTGCCAGCAAATTAAATTGTTGATAGCTTATCTGAAGGATTATCTGGTCTTTGCCTCTTACTACTTGCAAACTGAAATGAAAACAAATACCAGTGTGGGAAATACTCTTACTTTAAAACACAGAACAAAATATTTTAGGCCAGTGGCCATGCACAATGAGGAAATGTACTTCAGGACTGGAGAGAGAGAGGCATTTTGAGCACTTAAGGGACAATGGTTTCCATTTGTTTTGCTTCTCTTTTATGTAGTTGTCTGCTTTCACACCTACCAAGGTCCCAAGCACCCTAGAGCTACAGCTCCCACTTCTTCAAATGTTCTGTATGCCTTTATATTGAAACCTGGGAGAAGATGATATCCTTGCTTTACTCAAAGCTAAGCTGTATTTCCATTCCCAAAGCATCCTTTCAAGTTGTGAGTGACTTGCAGGACTGAGATGACTCTAACAACAGTGACAGACTGAATCCAAGATTAGGAACACAAAGGTAACAAATTGTTCATAAAAAATACATTCCTGGAAGAAGAGTATTCCCTGTCTGACCTATCCTTACCTTTGCATACTTACCTGAATTGAGTCAGAAAGGGTGGAATTTTCTTGCAAGATGATGTGGCTGTGTTAAATATCAGTTGCAAAACACTGATGACAGTATGTACTGTCAGTACATACTAATATCTTTGGGAACACAGTATTAGATTCATGGCATTTTAAATTCTCTTTCAATATATTAGGCTGAACATTGTCAGCAGAAATAAGTGTGTATTATGTTTCTAAAAATTATATTAATGCAAAATGATGAAACTTAGAATCATAGAATCATAGGATGTTTTGGGTTGGAAGGGACCCCTAGAGGTCATCTAGTCCAACCCGTCTGCAGGGAGCAGGGACATCACTAACTAGATCAGGTTGCTCAGAGCCCCATCCAACCTGGCCTGGAATGTTTCCAGGGATGGGGCCTCCACCACCTCTCTGGGCAACCCGTTCCAGTGTTTCACCACCCTCGTTGTAAAGAATTTCCTCCTTATATCCAGTCTAAACCTACCCTGCTTCAGTTTAAAACCATTACCCCTTGTCCTGTCACAGCTGGCCCTACTAAAAAGATTTTCCCCATCTTTCCTATAGGCCCCCTTTAGATACTGAAAGGCCGTAATCAGGTCTCCCCGCAGCCTTCTCTTCTCCAGGCTGAACAAGCCCAACTCCCTCAGCCTGTCCTCATAAGAGAGGTGCTCCAGCCCTCGGATCATTTTAGTAGCCCTCCTGTGGACCCGCTCCAACAGTTCCATGTCCTTCTTGTACTGAGGGCTCCAGAGCTGGACGCAGTACTCCAGGTGAGGTCTCACCAGAGCAGAGTAGAGGGGCAGAATCACCTCCCTCGACCTGCTGGCCATGCTTCTCCTGATGCAGCCCAGGGTACGGTTGGCCTTCTGGGCTGCCAACTTGCTACTATGTGGTGAGCCAAATCTTGGTCCTTCCAAAGTCAATAGGTGATTCTTATCCTTTGCTTGGAGGAACTCACCAGTTAACATTATTAATGTCCATTAGTGTCATACTAATTTTGAACAAGGCTCTCCTGTAACTAGAAAATCAGTGTTATAAATCCTTCTACCATTTTTTCACATTATCTTACCAAAAAGCATCACTCAAAATGAAGATTTAGAAGTGAGCTTTTTAGGTCCATTGACCGTAATTTCTTAAGTGAGTATCTCAACACTGATTTATTTATGTTGCTAATTTCCCCTCGCAAAGGAATGTTTCCATAGTCTCAGTAGATCCAACAAGTACATATGTTCTGCCTCCTGACAATATGCCTCAGCCTGTGCTTGAGATCAAAGTCACTTTGCATCCAAACTGTTTGAATCTAAGCCACCTAGAAAAAGTATTTGGTGAGTAATGGGATAATAGAGGTGACGAAGCTTTGACCCCCATGTTCCTACTAGCAAGAATTGAAGCATACCTCAGCCTGCAAGAATCAAGTCTACCACTCCACCTCCAGCACTGCTTAGGTGGGATGTGAAATGCCATCAGGAAGGCAGGACTCTTCTTTTACCAGTGTGGGGCCTGTAAGTGGAAAAGATCACCTACGGACATTTTCTGGGTGGAAGCATAGTCATATGGCATGTAGATTAAATCTTCTGCCAGACTTTAGTCCTCTCATAACACTGAGGGTGTTTAAATACAGGATTTTTTTCCCATGTTAGTCTTGAATTTTTCCATACCGTAGTTACTTAGCAGTCAGCTGAGACCAGAAGTTCTTCAGGCCTTCAGGAAGTGCAAAAGACCCTGATAATCACAGTAGAATACACTTTTTAAAGGAAAACATTGTTTTGTCATAGAATTCTGGCTCTGAATTGCAGGATTATTGTGTTATAGGCCATAATAAATGAAAAAAATCTCCATGTTTCTAAAATTAAACTAAAACTGTTACAGTAATTATAAGCTTAATAAGGCTTTTTTACCTTGTTTCCTGGTCTCTTCCAGGTTAAAACTGGCAGGTTTACCAGAATTGTTTGAATATAGATTCCGTATTTTTCTCTATGATGTGTTCTGCTCCAAGCAGGAATTAATTCAGGAAGTCCTACTGTATAGGAGTCAGACCTCAAAATCACTGGGGTGTCTTCTGGCCCTGTAACAAACGAATATATGACTTTATGCCAGGAATAAGCTATTAGTTTGGCCTACCTCTCTGAACGTCCTTTGCCTCTGTACCTGACTAAAGCAGTGGCAAACATTCTTTCCTCTGAAAAGCATGAAAAAGCAGTCAGTATGGTACAGTGCTAAGCAATATGGATGTGCATTACTGTGCTTTCCTCCTGGCAGGCTATATCAAATTCATTGAAGGTATGAAAATGTATTCCCAAATATTCCTCCTAATAAATTATGAAAATTCTTTCCTTGGAAAGTGCTGCTTTAAGCAGGAAAAAAATTCTACACCATTAAAAGGTCAATGCTAGGAAACCAGCATCAATTTTCTTGATGAATTGATAGTTCAGACGCAATTTGGTGCGAGTCTTCAGTTCTGACAGTACATGTGACTTTGGCTGGATGCCTGGATATATACAGTGAGTAAACACAAAGTAGTGCAGATGATCTTGATCTCTTACTTTCACTGTGCTAGGACAAATAACATTGGCACTTAAATATGGCTGCCAAAGCTATCTGTAATAAAAGAAAAAAAAAAAATAACAGTAGTCTCTACATTGAAGAATCATGGATCATTGCAAGCTGCAGTAAATCTACCGCTATTAAAGTTTCGTGGAATGGGATACCAAAGATTAAAATAAATAACTCTACAGTTTGTTAGTCCTTCTTTCTTTGAAGGGCTTGCCATCCGTCTAGAAGGATTAGATAAGGTCTTAGGATGCACACAGAATTTGTACTTGCCTCAATAGCAAATGAACATCAAAAGGCATTGGACAAATATATAAAGAGAAATGAGAGATCAAGTGTGAAGTCAGTTCTTTGTAACCATTCTTTCTTCACCTTCTTATCTAAGCAGCCTTGAGGTGGCTGTCAGTTAAAAAAACTGCTAAAAAAATAATGAAGATATACAGTAGCTAGTGTGCGGGGAGACATAAAAACAAATATTAGAAAGTGTGCAAAAAGCCTCCTTTAAAAGCTTTTCAGTCTCCTGAGGTTTTAAAAAGAGAATCAATTCAAATGCCTCCTCACTCTAGTGTAAACATAGCAGAAAATAGTGGGAAATAGTTAAACCTAATGTGTTTTTCTATTGTACATCATGTTAGTGTCTTTTAAAAGGCTGATGGGAAATTTTTGGAGATTTTTGGAGCAGTGCCTGTGGTTTCCTGTGTGACTGAATTTAGGATTTGTTTGAGGCTTTTTTACTAGTTTGGTGTTGTTTTGCTTTTTTTTTTTTTTTTAAGAAAAGAAAGGACAAGGCCCGTTTTCACTTTTGTTCTATATTTTCTGCCTAAATGCTGCACAAAATGTTGGTTTAAGTTCTATCTCTGGTCTCATCAGGGCAATGCAATTCTTGCTGAACTCTGTTTTTTCACCTTAGTGCAGCTGACCCTGTTTGGAATAACAGCAGTTTTATGTTACTATAATTTTCTAGCTTTAAAGGAAATCATTACTTCCTTGCTCTGGACTGATTGTCAGTCTTTATTTTATAGTCCACAATATCACTTTTACCCTATGTGACTTCAATATCTTCCCCCTCAGGTAACAGCATATATGTCTATGGCTTTTCATATGCATTTGAAATGAAGTAAGACCCCATGGAAATCAGTCAGGTTGTACCAGGAGAAGGTGAATATAAGGCAACAGAGAGTTCAGCTCTGCCTCTTACAGTAGAAATGCAGCTGTAGGAAGTAGTTTCACACATTTTTTCAACAAGGGAAGGCTGCTTTAGGAGTCTTCGACCGAAATATGTGTGATAAATACTCAAATGACGATTTTGAGTTGTCTGTTGGGCCAGCAAGGGTTGTCGAGGCTACATCAACTTCTATTTGCATAGTCTATCCTGCAAAGCCTCAAGCTTAACTTTAGAAAGTTGAAAATCTTTGAAAATCCTTGAAAAAGCCCTTGAAAAATCTTTAATTTATATCTGGGAGTACTTAATATACAGCTTGCTCTTCTATTACAAAAACTTATTGTAAAACAGAGTTTCTCAACCTTTTATTATCAACGCTTGACTTCAGTCCACTGAGATTTCTCAGATTTTCGCAGTATATGTCTTGGTCGGATGTGAGTGGATGCCCTGTTCTCCTGTATCCCCTTGCTGGTGAGGCATGCATGCTTAAGGAGAAAGCAAATGAATGAGTGACAGAGCTTATTCTCCTGGTCTGTAGAGAAACCTTCTGTATCTCATGTATGTTCTGATTTTTAGCTTCACTGGGGGCCTCAAATAAATGAAAATGGTGAGAAAAAGCACTTATTAATTCATTTTCATGTTCTCATTGTTTAAACTTCATTAACTATAGGAAAGATGGGGAAAATCTTTTTAGTAGGGCCAGCTGTGAGAGGACAAGGGGTAATGGTTTTAAACTAAACCAGGGTAGGTTTAGACTGGATATAAGGAAGAAATTCTTTACAATGAGGGTGGTAAAACACTGGAACAGGTTGCCCAGAGAGGTGGTGGAGGCCCCATCCCTGGAAACATTCCAGGCCAGGTTGGATGGGGCTCTGAGCAACCTGATCTAGTTAGTGGTGTCCCTGCTCACTGCAGGGGGGTTGGACTAGATGACCTCTAGGGGTCCCTTCCAACCCAAAACATTCTATGATTCTATGATTCTATTCTATGAACTTTCTTGGGAAATGATACTGGTCTGTGTTTCTTACGATTGCAAGTGAAAATGGTCATGGAATGTCCTTGTCCCACCTGAAGCCAGTAGCAGAACTCCTGGTTGGGCTCACTGGAGCAGGCATCTGGTCCAGGGCTGTTCCTTCTGATGTTTCTTTTCGTATCTGCTATACCTCCTTCTGAGTGTGAGAAACACCAGTGCTTGTAACCCTTGCAATAATTTACCCTTCTTCTTCCCAACTGAATAAATCCATGCAATTTTCTTTAATTCCTGATATAACCACAATAGGCAAACTTATTGATCTTTCCCTCTAAAGGGTTCTTACTAGCTTAGAGTTCATAAAATTTATGAGAAACAGGCTGTTTCAAATTGCAGCCTTATTGACATTAACTGTAATTTTGCAGTGATACAGCCCAATCTCTCAATTTCATTCAATACATCTGGAGTGAATCATTACCCTATGTGAGTTTTTATTAACCTTAATAGCAATATTTTCCTCTCTTATTTCTTTGTGGGTTTTGGATTTCTTGGTGTCTACTCCTGTCTCAGATTGCTGCTTCGCACACTACAATTCATACATCCCTAGAGAAATGCAGCATCCACTTCATTCTGTTGCAAAGGTTATATGGTTACTAGATCTCTATTTTCTATTGATTTATCTACTTTTGATATCTGATTAGAACTTTCTCCTTGCATATTTATTTTTCTTACAAATGTCTTGCAAGGAGCTTTTTCTGTACCTTGTATTTGAACTTCCAAATATAGCACATTATGTTCACTGACTTTCTTTTACCCACAGTAATATTCCTGCTTGCAAAGAAATATGCCGAGACAGGTGCAATTTACTGTACATATAGGAAGAATGAGAAGATGCATTGCTCTTCCTGACACCTATTTTTGCATGTGTATATTTGCATCTACTTTGACAAATAGGTATTTTTTCCAAACAAGCATTTCATTAATCGTCACAAGATGAAAATAAAGAACAGTTAAAAAATAAATTAAAGTTGTAACTTATCTCTTCAATGCTCTAATTCATTGTTGATCAAATCTTCCTACAGTACTGATAGCAGCTTGTTAATCCCGATCTCATTATAGGTAAGGTTGAAATATTTAATGACAGGCATAATTTCTTTTAAAAACACTGTACTTAGTAACTAATGTAATTATACCAGGAGACATAACAGGAGAGATTAGTGCAATAAGTGACCTATCTTTAATAATGTCGTCAAAAATTGTAATTGCAAAATTATCCACTGTTATAAATGTTCACCAACATAACATTCAAATCACTCATCATTTGCAGCACTTCATGAAGCAAGCAATTATTTTTTCCAGTGTACAAATATAAATTCCTTTAATTTTAATAATCCCTTCCTCACTGTGCAATCCTGAGAACTGTATGTTTAGACATAGAACAAAACGCCTTCAGCCATCACTGAAAAACATGTATTATAACAGACAGTGTTTGGCTGCCAGCTTTCCAAATCTTGGTACTGAGCGTACGTAGAAAGATTTAGAGGTCAAGTTTGAGATAAGAACTCAGAACTGCATAAAAATGCCTACAACCTACTCTAATAAAGATATTGACAATACATCCCGTTTTCTTTATTTCCAGATAGATTTTATGCATATGTGTCCATCTGTCCATCCATCCATCTATGTCAATCTATCTCACGGTATTTTAATATACCTTCAAGACTTAGGTCAACACAAAAATAATAATAAAAAAAAACCCAAAAAACCAAACCCTGAATGAAAATGGAAGGTTTGATAAAAGTCTATGTGTGGTTTGTTGGTTTTTTCAGTCCTTTAAGAACTTTATTATTTATCGGGAATAGGAATAGATCTGGGGTTTTTTGTTCCTTGAACTGCATTAAGCTGTTGTCAGAATGAATGAGAAACCCACATTTTCCCTGTGAAGACAAATCAGTCAGCTGCGATAGTAGTTTTCCTTCAAGATCCCTGGCATATTCTGCCATGTAAATGTATACATATGGGGGAACCTGCTGGGCTGATACACAAAACCAATGCATGAGGCTTCTCCAGACCCAATAACGGCTAAGATAGAATTATTTCCCAGGTATTTTGTATTCCTTGCCTTTTTCCTGTTTGGTTTTTATCTTCACTTGTTGCTTGTTACTGTACATTTTGTTGCAAACTCTTGTGAGTAGAGAATTCTTTAACACATGTGAACCAGTCCTGGTACATTGTGGACCTTTCCTCTAGGTACTCCTGGAGGATAAGCAACAGCACCCGTGTTGTGAAATCTCACATGAACATGGGCTTAACAAAACAAAAACACACTATGTCTGAGAACTGGAGAAGTTTCAAAGCTATATTACCTGAGTAATGGCCTAATAAAAACCACATATGGGGTGATAAGAAAATAGCTATGTGCAAATATCTTCCCTCACTGAAAATCCTCCACCCCATCTTACTAAGGGTGCAATTCCTTTTGCCCCATTCAGACTGTGTAAAAGGTGTTTATTCTAAGAAGGTCACTTAGGCTCCCTGTACATTGAGAAAGAGAAGAACCTTTAGAGAGTCACTCATCTTATGTACCTTAGACATCCAAGGTTGAAATGAATTGCTTTTGAAAACACATCTTGCTTTCCAGTAACTATAATGGAAACCTCAATTGCTCCATATTGAGTCTATATGCTCATTGTACTGTTGTTGGGCTTAGACTAGATGCCTAGCTTTCAGACAGCTAGTATGTCTGATGAATACCATCTGTATTATCTTGAGTACAGAAATGCAGTATCCCATCAAGTGTAATCATGTTTTTAGAGGTAACATCTGCCATGGAGCAGACTAGAAACTTTGAAGCTTACAAGGAAAGTCTCTCTTCCCCTTCCTACATAGCTCTTTTCAGAAACTCCAGCCATGAGTTTCAAAAGTTTTCAACAATGGTACGAAATTTGCAACAATTTGTGAAAGCAGGGTTAGATCAGCACTGAACTTCACTGAAAACATCATTCATGATGATCATATTGCATGTCCGCTGGCTTTTTGCAAGACTGTACAATGATGGCTTTTCAGCCACACCTGCTCACTTCTGGCTTCCAGAATTTCCCGTAAACTCTGCTAAACTGGATTTTTTTAGGGACGGGGAAATAAAATATGTTGTTATACCAAACATAGACTTCTTAGGCTTTCTCCAGCAATATTACCTGTAGGGAACAAAACAAAAAATACCCTGCACTAAATTGCCAGGGAAAACAGTTTGGGAAGCATTACCAAGAACAGTGGCCTGTCCTTTGTCATCTACCACTGCCAAAGGTATTACAGGTGCTGGTATTTCTAGGGTGTAATTTCCATGTTGTTGCTGCTTTTTCTTGTAACCTGTGCCTGTTTTTATTGTTCTGTGATTATCACTTCCAGTTTGTATTTCATCTCCGTGACTTCTTATTTTGTGTAAATTTAGAAATTTCTGTATCTTATATTTTTAATGTGCAGAGTGCAGAAAACTGATGTTACTGCAGTTTTCTATGTTTGACTTGTACAGATCTAGGGCAAATTAATTCCTGGTGTAGTGCCATTAATTTGATGGGAGTTACATCAGAGATATGAACTCATTCAGTTATTGCTAGCACCATCTGGAAATTTATAATGCCACAGCAATGTTTCACTTGCTGAAGACACATTCATCCTTTTTGTTTAGGATGGGAAGACAGGGATTAAAAATTGAAGATCACTTTAGCTTGCTCTATATCATCTTAAATTCCCTTGTGGGCTTTGTTATGTTTGGGTGGCAAGATGTGAATTTAAATAATATTTAAATAAGCATAATAGTGCAATCAAGAAAAGACAAAATAGGCCTCCTGAGGCAAAACAGTTTCATGAATATCGATGTAATACTTTTACAGTAGGAGTGGATCTATAGAAGTGAGGTTTCCCTTGGTGTGCCGCCTCTTCTCTGCCCTTCCTGACACCACTTTGTGTCTCTGAGCTAATGCTGGCATATAGGAACCTCACTTCTATGACTAGAAGAGACCCGTATCATGACGTCCAGCTCTATTCTGTCATGGTTTACCACATTGCATAATTCTGCCAGAAATGTCAGAAACTTCATTTTATCTTCCATTTGTTTAGGAGGTTATGTTGTTTGTTCTCATTATTTTTATTGGCATTGAGTCCAGAAATTTTTTTTCCAGTGATTAGAAACTTTTGTCTAGTTTTGGAACATGTGGAAACATCAAATGATAGCTTAATCCATTTCCTTTCTCCCCTGCCTCCTCCAGAGCACAGGCAGGAGTTATGCTTTAAATGATTTCTGGTTTCTTGGCTTCTGCTCAGAAGTGCACCCAGTATTCCCAGCCCCAGCCATGTCAAAATCTCAGGTAGCTCGAGGCCAAGGCTCCAGGAACAGTGGAAATAGGGATAAAGTTATAACTCTACAGCATATATAGATATTTATATGCCGTGTATATGTGTTTGTGTAACAGATATATCTCTCTGTTATGCAAGGCGACAACACCGCAGAGCTGACAAAAAAGTCGTTTTCTATGAACAAGATTAATCTAAGCATAACTGATTAATTACCAAACCCCAACTTTACTGTGGCATTATTGAGTCAGCAGGTACAGAGGAGTAAAAGTCTGTGAGCTGTCCCATCTGGAAAACTGGTTCTTCTACGCCTAAAGTACCTGCTTATTTCTCTTTCCCATGCAGAGCGTGTGCCTGGGCTAGGCAGGGTGCCCAGCACCACCCTCCTGCGGCAATCCCCCGCAGACAGCGCAGCCCCCCAAGGCCGCAGTGCCGGAGGGAAGCTGGCACGTTTGCTGGCAGCCCAGGGAGCGATGGAGCACAAAGCTGACAGTCACCTTCCTCGTCTTCAGTCTCACCGAGTTGTATGCAACAGGGTGAAAGTTTTTGTTAAATGTAGAGGTTTTGATTAAATATAAATATCCAGGTGTGCTAGCAAGTGTTTACCATAAGTTCACTGGTAACATAATTTCATAATTTTGTCTGAAAGTGCTTGCCCTTAGAGGTTCATTTGTTTGCCTATCAGGCTTTTGCTATTTGTGTCTGGTTTGTATTTACAAAGCCCACAGTATTCATCAAAACTCTTCACCTTTGAAATTAATGGAAACGTTGCTGTGTAGCTCACTGGAAAATATCTCCTAGCAAAATTTGTATTCAGAATGTTTTTGTAATTATAGTTCATTTTTATTCAGCCGGGATACAGTTAAAAAGAAAAGAAATTTTTTTTTCCAATGAATTTTTCATTTAAATAAGTTGATTATGTAGCTATCTGATGCTAGGATGATGAACATTATCCACTATTTATAATAAATTATTGTAATGAACTTAGATAGGCCCATAGATGTGTGTGTTTATATAGAGAAGAGAATTTGTGCAGCATAAACCAGATAATTTATCTTTGTTGCAGTCAGCTTGGTAGACATGTTGCCTCTGGAATGCTAATAACAACCAATTTTTATGTAAGGAAAAGTGGAATACACTCGGGAGAATTTCTTTTCAAGGACAGTAAAAGCACAGAAGTGTCTAAAGGGTCACTAATAGCAAAAAAAACCCAAACAAAACACTATCTTTAAAACTTAGTACCTTACAGGAGATTATGAAAAATATCAACCAATCCAGTAAATCAGAAAAAGTGCATTTAGATGTAAAGATGTAATAATAAAGGTAAAGAACAAAGGGGGGGAAAATTGAAGAGCAAATCTGAATTTTAAAACAGATTCTGGTAAGTGAATCTTCCCAAATTGTCAGTGTTATAATATTTAATTTTTTATTTGCATGTAAAGACCTGCTGAAGAGAAGATTGCTGTTCACTGCAGGGACCCCTGACATAACATGACTGACATGTTACCATGTGGTATAAACAAATAGCGGCCAGAAGGTGAGTGAAATCCTTTTCTATCACCCCAAATTCACTGCTGCTTTTACTTAATTGCTTTACTCCATTTCTGAAGCCTGTGATCCAGAGGGTTTCACTGCTGTGTTTGCTGGTGGAGGACCTAAGTGCTGGGGACTTAGCTTTAGGGACTCCTCACATTAAAGCAAGCAATACACTGTGGGGAGTCAGTTTCTGGGGTAACACTTTAACATTAGCTCTGCTCCCCACAGTACACCTACAAAACTCATATTTTGTTGTTGGCATAGAATAAATTACTCCTTTCTATGAGCTGAGGTGGAAGAAGGAGCAAGTTCTGACCCAGCTGCGTACCAAAATTACTAGTCCTGGCTGTCCTATACCACCTCTCCTCTGAAAGACACGATCTACCTCATGAGGCACCAAAAGCCAGCAGTCTCTGCTGCCTGCTCATTTGGTAGCATATTGTTATAGTTCATTGTCACCACTATTTAAGCAATGTTTTCTGATGTAACATTTCTTCACGTTGAGTACCATGGCATATTTGACACTGGTTAGTAACAAACTTCAACACCCATAACTGCTGCAGAGAAGCAAGATTTTCAGTTTATGCTGTCACATCCCCCAGCAACAAGAGCACCAGACATTTCTTTCTTTCTATGTTATCCAATGGTTTAATTGCTGACAGTCAGAAGGATGTTTTCCTACAGGAGGCAGAGCTGAGTCACGAGAAAGTTTACCTATAGCAGAATCCTGGCTGCGTTTAGCAAAAGCATGAAAATCTGCAAACGGCGCCTCCAAAGACATAGGTACTAAAGTAGTTTACATTGCTAACACTCATCACAGACTCTGTTCCCCACAGAAGTAAAACTCTGGCAGCTTTCTGAATTCACTTTCAAGAAGATGCAAGGAAGTGCATTCACATTAAAGAAGTGAATTGGTGCTTCAGTCTTACCATCTGCACCGAAAAGTTTACCTAATGTCCAGCACTCTACATAGCCCAAGAGAAAGGGTGGGTTTTGTTCAAGAGGATTTTTCTGTGCAGAAATAAGCCTGGCTCAGGGAGAGAAAAATAGTTGAGGTAGGTTGCAGTAGCAATCATGTCTGCTTCCTTCTCCCACATGGAGATTTCTAGAGGTTTTAGTTGCTACAAACATATCAGCTATCCACAAGGTCCCATCTGCATCACTGCAGCCTCTTCGTGGCTTGTCCAATTGCTAATACAGTGAAATGATTGTGCTGCCCCTTTAAAGGCCTCCTTTACCTGCTGGGGTGGAAACTGAGATGGAGAGCATAGACTGGAACCAAGAAATGTATAGGTACATAGGTACTGCTTTGAGGGCATTAGAAATGATGTATGTGATTCAAGAGCAAAGGTTGTCCCTGTGCACTGTGTGGTTGGCAGCTGACATAGGGAAGAAAGAGACACCATGTTGGTTACTTTCTTATATGAGCTTAAAGTTTCGTGTGACTTTATAAATTTGTCAGCTAGTAAATATACTATCAAACCTATGCAGCATTGCCTTGATAAGTTGCCATCCATTTGGACAGATGAAAAAAGACCCAAACTCAATAAACAAGCACTGATAAAATTTATTGGTGCTGAAGGATTTATTTTGTTGATACTGTCAGTGTTAGCGTCTCATCTGTCTCCTCTGAAGTCTGAAAAGTTTCTGCAGTGAGTTACAGACACTCAGAATTCCTTTTCGACTGATGTTTTGAGTGTTGTAATCACAGGAGAGGGAGAAAGTGAGGTCTGCAGAACATCATAGATAGAAACCAACAAAAGAAACGAGCTTGAGCAAACAGAGCTTCAGCATTGGAAATCCCAAATCAAAGACTTTTCATGTCTGGGTGACAGTTTACCAGCCATTACATCTATGCCACTTTGGCAAATGTCGGTAAAATATTTCATCTGGCATTGACAAGCTCTGATATTTATGAGTTTATAACAATTACTTATGGTTTCTTGGCTACACCTGGACTCTGCTTCTGAAGCATTACCTGAGTTTTGGCAAAAAAAGCATGTGCAGCAAAACGCATTGTCTGTATTGTCAGATCATTTTCACTGTGCACCTTCTTCCATAGAAATAATAATAACAATAACAATAGTATTAGTATTAATAATAGTAACAATAGTAATAATAATAATACCAACCCAGTCCTTTGTCTTATCAGGGTTTGAACTATCTTTTGCTCAATTAGGATAGAATTAGATGCACTTTGCTTAGCCTGCCAGTCTTTATTCTCTGGGGATGGATTTCCACATGAAGAAAGGACTCTGAAGAATCCTCCCCCAGCTTTCACTAGAACTTTGTGGTGTGGCTCCAGAAAATCTAGCTTCTGACCAGCCACAGCCATATACACCCTCAGCCTTATCAACACAGAGATTCTGCTCAGGACTGGATTCACATAGACCTTTTTTTTTCTAGCTTAGCCTATTTCCAGAATAGGCACAGTTGAGAGATCTGAGGATGCAGCTATCAAGGTCGTGGAAGATGGTACTTACTTCACCATGGTACGTAACAAACAAACCACTTCTGTACTTCAATGCTTGATGCTGGGACTTTTGGAAGAGCTGTGGTGGGGTGGGTGTTTCCAGCCCAGCTGGCATGTTCCTCGGAAGTACTGCCTCCAAACAGCTCTGCAGACACAAGGCTATCTCCATGTTTGCTGGTGCCACAGGCTGGTGTTGAAATTATATTCATAGTAGTCCTCTGGAAATTTAGAGGAAATGGGAAAGAGTAGGTCTTTCTAAATGTTTTATCATTTTTACGCTATACCGGATTCGGACTTTTGTTTATTGCTCTCTGTGATTGCTCTGTGCTGTTCATGTGAGACAGATTTGCCATGACCAAGCTGCTCATATGAGGCAGTGGGGGGGATCTGCAGTGCTCTTGTCCCTCCCCCTCTCCCCAGCAGCAGGGCAGGGTCATCCTGAGCTGTATCGGTGGTGCACGGCACCTGGCTCAGCCGCTTGGGGTGAGCTGTCACTTTAAAAGCACTTATCTGCAATGATAAAAATCATAGACCACTGCTGCTCTTATTGCAGTGCTAAACATCTATTAACACTGACAGTCGAGTAATGAGGTGACTGCAACAATTAATTTCCACGTTTCCATTGATCTAGATGCTGGAAAATTGCTACAGTGATTCTTTATGAACATCCGAATACCAGGGAGAGGGGGAAGGAAGGAAGTCCCATATTTCAGCACTTTCACCTTTTTGCTAGACACTGTCAGAAGGTCACTGTCTTTGAATTGCTTTCCTGTTTTCAAGTGCCAGAAATTTGATATAGTGTTATTTCATGGTTTGCTGAACATGGGGAGAATTGCAACCAGCAGTGCATTTTTGCAAAATCAGTGTAACCTTCCCTTGATTTCATACTGTTTCTGAATCCAGTGAAATAGCTTCATTCTTTCTCTGTTTTACAATGACAAATCATTAGCAATGTTACCAGGAGATCAAAATATCATTGGAATAGGCACTGAATATTAAGATGAATGTATCTATTGATTGATTACATGTTGCCTTTTTTCCCCCAATAAAATAATAGCATTAAATAATATTGCAACATTTAAAAAAAACCCCAACTCACTAAAAATGAGCGATTGCTCTAAAGGCAGAAGATGAAAACCAGGTTTTCCCAAAAGGCAGGCTGCTGTCAGTTCCTGCATTTCTGTTTATAGATTTACACTTGCAATCACTGCTCTGTTTAAGGGTGTAGTAGACTGCCCCAGTTCAGGAGAGAGCTTTAGGCAGAAGAATAGACCATGTGTTGGTAACAGTGACTAATAGCAGTACCCATTAAACAGATACAACCAAAGGGTAATAGGGTCTAAGTTTTTGGAAGGCAATCGGATCTGCCTCTTACATACATGGGAATATCTCCACTGAAAATAACAGAGCTATATCAGTTTCTGTTCAGATTTGCATCTATATGCTTTCAGTAGACCAGTGAGAACTTACAGCGGGGTTGGGCGTCATCTTGTCTCCTTTCAGCAGCTGGCAGAAAGGCAGGAGAGGTCTCAGGAAATGGGAGGTACCCAGGGACTTACAGGGTTTGCCTGCTCAGCGCAACCATGTGTGGAAGAGGCTCCAAAAGGAGCAGTGGCTGCTTCTGCAACTCTGAAACTAAATGACTCCAGCAACTACTTGCATTGAAAGCCATACTAGGGAGGAAGGTTTTCTGGAAAGTAATTATCTAATTTTCCCTACCAATCGTAGCCGTGTAAATTCTTAACACTGAGCATGCTCCACTGTGCCAGGTGCTACATTAATGTGCAAGAGACGGTCTCTGCCTTGAAGATCTTTGTGTCAGCTGTGCATGAAGCATAAATGCAGATGGGGGCCCACAGTGGACACAAAGAGGGGCAGCTAAGGCTGGTGTCTGGTGGACTGATCCTCCGTTTCACCTCCAGAGCTAGGGTCTGTATCAACCTCACTGCGTTACTGTCCCTGAAGTAACACTGCTCTCTTCTCCAGACCTTCTTCCCACATGTGCCCATTCTCAGGCACGTATGATCTGCCTGTATGCAAAGTTGTAATCCAGTAAACAAGTAAAGGGAGGAAAAGGGAAGTCACTTTGGCTGCAGCTTGCCTCATATAACAGTTTAAGGTGGCTCCAGAGCCATCGTCAACCAGCAGGACTGTAGCTCTCACAGGTGATTTGCAAAGACTGACTAACCAGTCTCTGGAGACACCTAGGAACTAGGGAGGAACCTTTCCATTAAATGTGATCTCAGTCATGTTTGCTAACAGTGTGCTTGGAGAGAGATGTGGCAAGGATTTAAATCACTTGCTGAAGACCACTACTCCACTGACGGTGGTGTAGCCATAGGCATGAACTCATGTCAGTCAAGTCAAAAAGGCATCTCAGCAGATTTTCAGGAGTGGCAAGTAGCAATCTCACTAGACTTATTTGAAATCCTAAAAAAATTGATAAAAGTAATGAAGTAGGTGGCAAGAAAAAACGAAACGTAGGAATATTTTGGCTCTCTGACATATAGGACAAATCAACAACTTCCATCTCATTTGCTACCACAGCTGGCAGCCTTTTAATAATTTGTGTGTAAATTTTTTCATTGAAATATTTGTTTGCAAAAATTTTTACGAAAAAGTAACCTAGCAGACAGCACGTATGACACATGTTACTGCAAATAAATCTTAAGGGCAACATGAATGTCTGGTCCCTGGTGTGGGAATGTAGTCACTGCTTTCGGGGAGGTTGCTCCACCTATTTCAGTCTGGTCTGTCTGGTCAACAATTTGCTCTGGAAAATGTCTTTCAATGCCATATTTGTTTATGTCATGACTCTACAAAATCTAAATTTCAGACTGTTGTTGAATTTCACACCTAGATTGAGGTATTGTGGCCTGACACACGTTTTAGCATCGTTGCTGCCAAACCCTCCAAAGTGATCCGGCCAAGAAGTAACATAGAAAACAAAAGTAACATTCAGCCTGAGCAGCTCCTTGATTTGGTCTGATATAGATCCACCAAAAGCCCGTGCAAGAACTACACAAGGAGAAGTGTAAACAGGCATTGACAAGGATGTTAAAAGCTCAGCAAAATACAGATTTACAACATGTTTATTAGTATATTTTTTAAAAAAATACCTTCATAGTGAAGTGCTTGCAGATTGCATTCTGTCTTCACTACCAATTTTTCTTATAGTTATCTCCCTATTTCATTCTTTAATGAATCAAGAAATTTTTCAGAACTTGTTCTGTTACCTACATTTTATTTTCTTTTGAAAAAGGAAAATGGCATCTTTAATAAACACTTGGAATATTTGAGTGGAAAATTTATCTTTGGCTTTAAGAGCTGAGGGAACATAACCTGACCCTTTTCCTCGTCTGTCCTGCTTTGTGCAGATGATCTGAGAGCAGAGCCTGCAAGGCTAGCCAGGCAAATCTAAACTCCATGTTACTCCCACTGCACCACTCCTGTCCCTTTCCCAGCTACTTAAACAATAATGCTTCCCCTCTCTTTTGGTACTGCCATCCAACAGCCAGGTACCCTTTGGCTTCTTTGCGCTCGATTTGGCTGTTTCCTACCACTTCTTTGTCCCAGCATGCCAGCGTGCTCCCAGGGGCAAGCCTGCATGCAGTGAAGCAGAGCTCATCGCTGACTCCAGCTGCAGGCTTGAGAACTTGCTAATGATGGGATAAAACTCTGGTAACAGTAAAGAAGTTGGTAACATCTTTGCTTCAGTCTTCTCTTAGCTTTAATTTTAATATTCACCTAAAACCCCTAAAAACTTACCGGTTCAAAACGATGAATAAATGACTTTATTGCTTAGCCAGAAAGAAGAATCAGCTAGGGTTTAACAGTATCACCCAACCCGAAGGGATCTAATTTTGGCTCTCAGTAAAGTAGTGTAAAAAGATTATTTTCACACCCATGGGAATTGTTATATGACTGCAAAAATTTCCCCATAGAAATGGAAATATCCCCCTCCCATACCTTCTGCTGATTTATTCCTGTGAACTCCAGCTCTGGCTGCCAGTGCAGTGAATAAAGAGAAGGAAAAAAAAAAAAAGGGGAGAGAAAGAAAGTGCATGTGGGGAACCCTCCGAAGCACAAAGCCACAGCCTGTGACACCAGAGGGCAATGTTCTCTTGCGATATTTGTTGCAGGACAAAACCACAAGCCTGAAAAATCTGCATTACAGGCAGAAGCTCTTTTGAAAAAAGACCACAGTTTTGAAAAAAACAAAGTTTCCAGGGTACTGTGCTAAGCTATGCTATCAGCTTTGAAGTTTTGCATGATGTACAGGTACAGGTTACACCGAATGCTTTTTTTATCAATTTTAAGTTTCAGAGTGAATCATATGTGCGATGTCAGCAGCGATACAAAGTCAAGGAAAGCCAAAAATCTCAAGCACATATGTTCTCAGGGTAAACATGGTATAAAAAACTTGTATTTGCTTTTTTCTTTGAGTGCACAAAATAACCACAAGTCTTACCTCAACATAATTGGGAAATGATTGCTTGTGTAATGGCTCAGTAAAAATTAAGGTCCTAATAAGTTAATAAGCATATGTGACATTGGAATAACAGTTAAGGAGTCACTAATGCCCCACTTTAATGAATGTATTGAAAACAGGCATGCCCTCCTTCTTCCCGTATGCCATTTCCACAGTGGGTTTATTAGCTTCAAAATTAAGTGGGCCGAAGCGATGCAACCGTTCCCTTTCCTCCAAATAAAATAAGGCAGCACTGTTGGTTGCCTGGTTAGGGCCATGCCGGAGCCTGCTGGAGCCCCTGGGAAGGTGCTGTGCTCGGACAGACCTGAGGGCCTGGGCTCCTGGGCAGCCCCACTGAGGTGCAGCACCCCTGCCTGCAGCTCATGGCTGTGAGTGTCTACCCTTCCTCTGCAGGGCTGGAGGGGTGATTTGCCTTTAACTGGGTAATTATGTCTGTTAAATGAACAAACATCTTGTAGAGAAGCTAAAGGTAAATAGGAAAGATTTTGTGAATGGCCTCAGGGGCAGGTGTGAGGGCAAAATCCTCAAAAGGATTTAAGCGTCGCAGTGTCAAGTGCTAACTTGCTGGTTTCTGAGGTCCTTGTCTGATGAATCAGTAGACACCTAAAAATGGTGTCCACAAAGTGACTAATGGTCAGATTTTTCTGAAGGGGCTGGAACAGGGAGGGGAAAACTAACTAACATTATTTGATACAGAGACTGACGGACCTGGTCTTGTCCTGAAAGATCTTAAAACTACCTTCTCTGGGGATGGCACTAGCTCTTTGGGCAAAGGTAGGGTGTACATTGAGGGGGCAGGGGAAGGACAAGAGAAAGCCCCGAGGCAGGGTGCAAAGGTGATTGAAGGTGTGCAATGGCTTGTGCACAGGGAATACCTCCAAGGGTATGGCTGCTTAGCACCAGAAAACAAAGATGAGGTGCAAAGGAGAGGATGCATGATATGGAGAAGGTGAGGAGGCATGATGGTTCAGTGTTTCTCCTGTTGAAAGAACTAAGGGACATCAAGAGAAATCAGCTGATAATAGATGTAAAATAATGTCTTCATAGACATTGTGGATGCTGGAAACTTACATTGATTTGTGGAAAGCGATCCAGTACAGAAAAATCCAGTAAGGAATATTTAACAGATACCACATTTGCCTCAAGGATTCATTAGCCACAAACCTGTGGAGCTGGGAGAGACTGGTGGGAAAGCAGCACTGTAGGATTTCCTTGTTTCTGTACTCCTCCCTAGGGACCTGCTGTGTGTCACTGATGGAGACAGCCCTGCAGGAGAGGCACTGCTGATCTGAGCTGGTACAGCTATATCTTATGAATTTAATTCTACTTGCTGTTGTTTTTCCGCTTTGTACTGGATAACGCCATTTCCCATTTCCCTTGAGCACAGAAAGGGAGAATTTTTGTAAGGGTTAGAGGCTATCTGGTTCTTCTGCCGCCCCCTGCCATCCACAGCTGCATCAAATCCACATTATCACTTTGTCTTAATTATCACATTATCTTCTAGGGGATTTCAAGTATCTTGTTGTGGCTTATGAGCTTTACTGACCTCACTTGTGTGCAAGGATTATATAAGAAACTTTTAGAGAGACACTAATTAAAACTCTGCAGATAAATGGAAAGGGGGGATAAAATGGAATAAGTCTTGGTCAGATACACATCGTGTCAGGCCATCCTGATGCCTGTCTTATCAAAGAAGTTTGATAAGAATCTTCACTCGTGTCTAGAAAAAAAAAGGATGGGTCTATAGACAAAAGCAGTAGATCAAATCCATCTTACCTTGAGCAAAGCATTTGATGCAATGTCACATGGGAAATTATTAGCTAAAATGGTGAAGATGGAGATTATTACAGGAACTGAAATGTGGTAGGAGCTCTCTAAATGAGAGATGACAATGAATCATTCTGTGAGGCAAATGATCAAGCTGAAAGAGATTACCAGATAATTTCCTCATGGGCTGGTCTCAGGACAGATCTTATTTAATATTTCAAATAAAGACCTTGGCATAAAAGATGGGAGTGTGATAATGAAATTGGCTGACACATACAGGAAGCATCTGTAGTGTACAGCAGTAATGGGAGTCTCGTACATTGACGTGGGGTGACCTTGAGGACCAGAAAGGTAGAAATGGCTACAGTAGGGGATGGGCCAAGGACACACGTATTAGGGCTAATGGCACGAGTCTGTGCTAGGATCTCAGTGGTGGGAAAGGACATTTGGGAGAATATCTTTTACTAGAAGAGGTCAAAAGAAGTTGGCTTAGTTAGCAAAGTAAAATGACATCTCTGATGAGGGTGGTTGTCTCCTATACACTTGTCCCAGAGGAGACTGCTGGGATCTGAGAAGAACTAGTCTAACTAAATGATGTATTTGTGACAAGGCTCTTGGGATGTACCAGCCATAAATCAGTTGCAGCTGCAAACTAGAAAGATTTCTTACCGTGTGAAGATTGAGAGTATGGAGTATGGAATAGTAAGGTAAAAAAAATTCTAATTTTAAGATGGCTCTTGATAAGCTTGTATTATTGATTATGTGATAATGCTTGCTCATAATGACTGAAACTGAACTCAGTTGCTCAAAGGTCCTCTTGCAGCCCTACAATCCTTATAGGCAGTCTTGCATTTACTCAAAACGTAGTGAAGTCTTTCATTCAGGTAGACCAGGTTCATCTGAGACAGTTCCTATTCCAAATGCCTGTTAACACAATAACTAAGATACACACCCAGATAGGAATTGAATCAGGTCTGATGCCACCCTTGGAAAAATAAATAAATAGAGGTAGACAGCATCTTCTTTCTTTTCTCCTTCCAAACTCTTCTGCCAGCCTCTTAGTAATGTGTTTCTTCTTTCAAGCTGAGATAAAAGGTGCACCAAGCTGGTATAGTGTCATAGATTGTAAGGTCAGCTGGTCTGGCCCTTGGTGTTTTTCAAGGCTATATGGTACATTGCTTTCACTACATTATCTTATAATGTCGCATCTGATACCAATGACCCACAGGGCTTTTCTTGTCCCTTGGAAGAAGAATTGGGTGATTTCTATACAGCAAAGAATTTATTAAAATCATTCTAGTTCCTTTCTGTGTTTATAAGCCGACCATAAGTTGATTTATGTTCCTAAAATATTTCATTCAAAGTCACTCAGTGCTGCTGGCCTGTTTGAGACTAAGGACTTTTCGTATGATACTTATTATTCCTGCTAATCTGTAGTTTGTTACTCAGAATTTTTGTCATGATATATAGTAGGTATTATAAGGTTGGTATCCTAAGGTTTTTATATCGCTGCTGTTCCCTGACTGGTCATAAGCCATCTCAGCACTCAAAAAATCTACTGACCACCTCCCAAACACTTCTGTATTTGGATAGGGTTTTGTAACACATTTCCTTTCTGCAAGTGTCTTTGACTACAGAAGTCATACTTAGCCAAAACTTTTAATCAGCAGCTTTGGTCATTCTTAATCTTGTCAGCTCATGAGTGTGTGAATATTACCTTTTTTCTTATAAATTGTTCCCTGGAACAGATAGTGATCACAGTTGCTGCTTGCCTGGGTAATTGCTACTATGTTGTATCTGACGATCTTGATATGTGACCTTCATTACGCTAACTTCCACTGGAGTTAGCCATAATATACAGTGATGAGAGAAAGAAATTAGTATCTGACTTTCCCATCTCTCTGGAAAGTGCATATGTGCATTTTATGTAGATTAACGTGCACACCTATAAATACAAGTTAATCTTATTCTTCATTGTTCTCAAACCGTGGGCGTGATTAACATATTCAAAACAAGAACGTGTTTGCTGGGTTTTACATATGTATCGTGGAACTAGGAACAATGGAAGAAAATTACGTCAAGCGCTGCTTTGCTGCAACTCCCAACTCCTCAGGAAAATAAAAAAGACCCTGCAAGGATATAAGGCATAGCTGCTTGTTCTGCAGAGATTCAGAACAATACTGTTTGCCATCTGTTGAAATATAATAACAAGACGACATGGCACACTTCCATGGGATGTTCGTTTATTCCAAACACTGTAGCACAATCAGAATCCTTTGAGGAATGGGAAGAATAAAATAGCAGTGGATTTTCTGTATGAGAAGAGCAAGATTTTCTATATGAGCAAATGTGAGAAGGAAAGCAAAGAGGAAAATGAACTGATAAAAATGGTGGAAACTTTCAAATATGGGTGATTCTCCCCTTCTACATATCAAATTTTTAGATGACTAGTATGTTTAAAGCCTCCTTGGGAAAATCTCATAGTGAAGAGTAGTGCTGAATTCAAAGATGAAGAGCTGAGTGAAAACTCCCCATCATATATATTAGCTTGGACTGTCTATTTGCAAGTCTTAGACATACTCCCGTGTCTAATACAAGCAAGGTGGCTTTGGTGGCCACCTAAGAACCTTCTCAGCTAGTCACATGTGTGAACTATCTATGTTTACTAGTGCTGTTCTGCCTGCTCCCATAGCAGCTTATTACTTGCTACTTGCTTCAGGTGCTTCTTACGTGCACAGGTGACTACATGTCCATCTGTAAAGTTCTCCAAGGAATCTGCTCCTCACTGTGCCCAGAACTGCAACCAAGGGCTGAGCAGCCAGGCCCAAAAAGCTAAGTGCGATGCTTAGGGCACATAAACACCAGTTGTGAAAGGTTTTCCCTACATTTAGGCAGTAGCGTCACTGAGGCCTCTGCATGTCCGAGAGCAGCCCGTCACAGCATGAGGCAGTGCCCGTTGCCAGGAGAAAGTAGTGATGACACCACCAGACTTCCATGTCACCTACACACCTGTTTTGACACAATCAATAAAACAGTGTTGGGGTGGTTGGGGGGAGGTGGCTTTTGTCCACACATTTATTTAACCTGCAGTTCCACAGCTCTGCCTCCTTCCATGCTGCCCTGGAGTTTTGGGGGGTGCGACATGGGCGTACTGTGCTGCTTCTAGCTTTGCCCTGGCTGCTTAGACCCTACACTAGAAACTTCTGGCTGTACAAATGCAGGGCCAGAGCTTGATTGCAGGTGTCTGCCAGATGGTTATAGGTAGCATGAAAGAAAGAACTAATTCAAACATCTCTGGCTAGTGTAGACTTACCCCCATTGCAAAGATATCGAAACTGAGGAACAGCTTTCCAGATGCTGATTTTTCTCCCTTGTTCCTTCTGTTTTGTCTTTCCTAGCATTCACTTTGTTGCTACATCCTTTAGTGGTGCTCATTGCCTCCTCTCTTCCTGTTATCCCTGGTGCAGTACAGTTACATGCTTGAGAGGGTGAGAGAGGATGCTGCCTGTGCCAGAATCAAATATTCTCTCAGAGGCTTAAAATCCTGTAGCCACGTCTATATTGGCTGCTGCTGCAGTTACCTACACTGCAGACCACACCAGGAGCAAAGGCAGGCAGCAGCTGGGTGTTTAAGGATGTTTAAACTTACTGGAGCGTATTTTCACTGGGAGCAGAAGGAAAAGTGTTGTTCTACATCAGTCCAGAAAATACAGTTTTGTTTGCAGACTGTGTAATAACCGTTAATCATGTATTTCCTCCCACCCTTACCTGTGGGAATATACCCAAAACATAATCTCATACCTCCCAACAAACAGCGACTGAAGGTTTCTTTGTTCTCTCCTGATTGTCAGAGGCTGCAAAATGGCAAGCTTCTCAGACAGCCCCCCTGTAAAGCTTCTGTTCTTTTTGCCTTTATTTTAATGTCTACAAGCATAGGTTTGGATTTATGAGGATTTATGGTTTATTCTGTGCTGCTTCTCGGTATTTTAAGTTCTTGTAACTCAGTCACAAAGCACTGGAGAGGGAATCTACAGCAGCAATGTGCAGCGTGAAAAGGGGGACCTTTTTTCTTGCGAGGCTTCATATCTTGGAAGATGTGGATAATGGGTTTTTGTTCCCTGCCAGGGGTGGGGGTACTGACTCCTTGACACGATTCGCGGAGGCAATAAGCGGAGTCATGAGGCCGAGAGTGCCGGGTAGTGGAGAAGTCATTAGCACAGCATATAAACTGCTGGCGGTGGGTCTCGCCTCCCCCTCCTGCATGTCATTCCATCACACTTGCTATCAGATCTAAGTGTGCTCTGCAGGCCCTTCTTTTCAGTGAGGACGCTGTTTGTTTTCTATGCCGGTCTGTTCCTGCTTTTTTTCTCTTTGTTCCATGCCTTAAGACCTCTTCAGAGTAAACAGAGAGATGCCAGAAACCTTGTCTTACCCCAGTCACGCTTATAATAAAAATAGATGGCACCGAGGATCAAAAATGATGGAGCAGGAAAGAAAATGGGATCATTAGCTTGAGGTTGAGACCTGGGCAGGATGCTGTACCTGCAGGCTGACACGCTGAGGTGCACAGCAAATGTGTTAGCCATGATACCCGACATTTCATCTTGAATCTTTTAGTCTATAAATGTTTGGTCCAGTATATTTATAAACTTGCATAAGATCAAATACTGTTAATTTGACAAAGGACAAAAATCCATCAATAACTTCTGTGTGTGAATATATACATTTTTCTATCTCTCTTTCTCAGACTAAAGCCACTTTGACGAGATATATGCAGTCCTTGATCTTAAATATAAAGATCTGAAGCTGGATATGAGTGCGAGTAAAAACCATAAAATTTAAATACCATGTAAATTTATTTTTTTTTCCTATGATTTTATTTTTATCACCTTTAAAGTATTGAAATGCTAATTAATTTGTTAATGGTACTGGGTGGGTTTCTTATCAGTGCAAACAGGATTAGACATTTTGTGCCTTTGGAAATCTTCTATTTCTCTACTTTGGAGCTCAGTAATAATGAGTAATTTTCTATATATGCTGTAGCACAGTAATTGTGCTGTTCTGAGCCTGTTATGTCCAGATTAGATTAAACAGAGAAAATTAGTTCTTATCATAATGCTTCATTAAAATTTTAGAAGTGGGACAGTATCAAATGAGAATTTGACTTCATTATCTACAGAAAAATGAAGCCAGCTACATTTATGCTATTTATCATATCCAATTAGACTGTCTCTGTGAAAACAGAGGAAGAGTTCGCCTTCAGTCTTCAGCGTGGCTTTTCACAAACAGATGTGATATTTCCCCGTGCAAACTGCCAGCCCACAGCCTGTGCATCACTGAGGTCACATTAACAGCAGCTGAAGAGCTCATGTGACTCCTAGGTGCCACCGGCGGTGACAAATGTCACTCTTGAAGAATTAAAGTCTTGCATTTTTCTGTTGTTTTCGAAGCTGCTCCTGCTGACTTTAAAGTCAGGGGAAGATTAGCCATTCATTTCACAGCCAGGAGTGTCAGACTCTTAAAGAGCACTTTGATTTCCTCTCAAATCTGTCCCTTAAGTATGAATTTCCACACTTACCCAAACCAGTCTGGAAAGCTCCTGGAAGGAGAGCGCTCTGTTATAACGGTAGCTATCACTTGTGAAAGCAAGAGGGAAGAGGCTCAAGGGATCACTTTTGGACAGCAGCTCCACAGCCTTTGCACAGCAGCAATTCCGTTAAGCAATTAAGCACCCATCCTTTCATCTATGATGTGCTTTCATGTGTTCTTAAATTTCATAAACTGCCAAATTAGGTATTCAATAGTAAGTGGTAAATTGCAGTTCTTATTTTAACAACCAACAATTAGTCCAGCAAATTATGGGGTTTGATCTGCCGAAGCAGTTTTGGACATTAACAGACAAATAGTGAGATAAAATAATGAGCAGAATGAGTCTAAGCTCAGAAATTTGCTTATTGTATTGTGAGTGAAAAATCTGTAGGTGGTGATAATGCTGCAGCGTGATAGTCCTGGACTGGTCCCCAGGCAACCAGGTCTGCCCCATGCTCATCATTCCCAGTAGATGGACCAAGAAAATGTGGGACTATTTTTCCACAGCTGTGTGGGCTTTAGCTCAGTCTGCCATGCAGCCAGGAGCTCATTTGATGTTCCAGTCTAGAGCCAGGTTTTCTTTTGGGCCTCATTTTTCTTCTGTCCCAGCCTACAGGTTTTGGCACGTATGCGTCTATATGGGTCCCTTTCATGAGCTGCTCATCACTGGTTGGTTGTCATGATCCCCACCAGCACTTGTGGCCCAATTTGTTGCAGTCTTTCAGAGATCAGCTGGTACTTCCCTCGGTACACATCCTACTCTGAGATGGCCTATATTCTTAAAATCTGACAAGAAATGATATTTAAACAAACAAAAAAACCCAAAACAAAACCCCAACCCAGCCTTGGAAGAGCAGGCAGCTCCCTGTCTGGCATGTTATGACAATAGCTCCTTTAGATCAGCATGTTTCATATAAACAACATTTTGTTCTGCACACTGACAGTCTCTGATGTGTTCTGTTACTACTGAACAGGAGAAACACATCTGGTTATTGTGATATGGCAAAGACCCTGTCAATGATAAATATATATCATTTTAAACCTATCCTGTTACAAGTTACTTACCTGCAGGGCAAAATATCTAAGATGTAAACATTTTTCTTGCAAGAAGCCTTCTAACAGCATGATGTTTCAGAAATTTACCTCATTTCTTTCAGGCACATAAACATTTAAGGAAATCAGCTACTTATTTATCTTTGGTGGCACCCTCCTTTTCTGTGAATGTTAACACTGGGATATACAGTTCTCTGTATTGGTTGGTGTAAGAGAAAAATAGCTGTCCTTGTCTACTGCTATTTTTCCCCTTTCTTGGAGAATGATCTAGCATTTGTAAAACAGACATACCTATTCTGGCATCCTTGATGGAAGGTGGGCAGGAAAGAAAAAACCTCCAAATGATTGCATGTGGCATCACTGGAAAAACACCTTTATAATAAAGAGACTCTGCATTGTCATTTGAAATGACAACCCTCAGCTTGGGTTTACATCTTCGTCACAGCAAGGGATACATTAAATATGTTACCACTAAAATATAGAGCACTAGTTAGGCTATCAAATATACTGGAACTCAGTTTGGAGTCATGGCACTTTAATACAAGCAAGACATTTCTGCCCTTTGTGGGGAGTAGAGCTTGGAAAAATTTTTAGGTATTTTCAAAAATTAGGTCTATATGAGAAACTCCCTGTAATTTTAGCTATATGACATAAAATCTAATGGCTTTAAATCTCCTCTAGTTTTAAAAATATAATTTTTTATATTTTTAGGCTCAGTTAACGGGACAAACTAATTCCTCTGCACTCAGTCTTCTGCTGACAAACTGTCACTGAACGAAATCTCTCATCAGTTGCCACACGATAGTTAATACAAGGAATATTTTTCCCAGTCCTGCTATACTATAAACTTTACCTTTTTCTAACATGATATTCAGACTTCTGGAAACTGTCAGTGGCATTCTGAAGGTGACAGATAGATGACTGGCATACTCATCTCGCATGTTTTCACCATGTTTTTGTTACTGGGGTTTTTTTGCTTTGTCTGTAGCTGATTTTGGCTTCCACATTCTCGTCACCTCATCTCAGATGTGCCTGGGCCCTGGTGTGAGCCGCAGGGCTCCACTTCATCCCGCCTAAGCCTCCCAGGGCAAAGTAGCCCCCCGTGCGTAAAGCATCGGGGATGCTCTGAGTGCGGGGTACGGCAGCCCCCGTCCAGCCAGAGCGTGCGCCCGTGCTGGAGCAGAAGCAGAGCCGAGCTGCCTGGCTTGGCAACGCACACACTGGTAGCATCCAGATGGTAGATTTTGCCAGCTCAGCCCCTTGGTTCTGGTGTAAGCGATTATCAGAGATTGCTCTCTTTTTCAACACAGATTAAAGGGTTAGGAGTTAAATTTCCTCGATTATCAGTGTAAAAAAAAAAAAAGAAAATGTAATTTCTTTTCCTATCATTCAATCTTGTAGCTAATGAACAGCACTGTCTTCTTCCAAATATGACTGAAGCACACACTTAGCTGCAATCTGATAGAAAAGAAACACTTTTTTTTGTTTTGTTTCTTTTAAAACATTTTTTTCAAAGCAGCATAATTATTTTAATATTATTATTTAATACCGACTTCATAATGGAGCTGAAAGCTTGCGAAGTTCAAGCTTCAGCTCCATTGCAACTGCAAATGTCAGTATAAACATTGGTATAAAAGCCCCAAAAGGGGCTTTTTGTGCTTATCATTTTATATGACTGTCTAAAAAGGAGTTTACGCTCAAAATGCTGTCATGAATCATGGGATTAAACAAAAAGAAGTAATCCAGTTTTGCACTGGAAAATCATGTAAAAGCCAACAAAAATTCCACGATTAGCTGCGGGCAGTGGTTTTTAGCTTATCATAGTGCAAATCATGGAAGCGTGGTGTGCTTAGTCACGCACAGAGTCCTACTAGCTTCAGTGGGACTCCTGGGAAGAGCGAATGCTCATGCTACTAGTTTGAGGTTTGTAGCATTTCATATAATATGGCTCTAATAAACACATTTGTAGAGCACATCATTGGGATTAAAAAATGCTGTATATCATAGTGATTCAAAATCTGTCTTGCACAGAGAATCTTTAGGAGTTTTATGGGCAGAAATGCATTTAAATATTAGTAATACCTTGTAAGCAATCATTTGTATCTATAAATATAATTACTCTTAATGGAAGAAAAGGATTTTTATTAGTCTTTTTTATAAGAATAGCCCATCTATTTTGACATCCACTTATTCCACCATTTTTTTTCCTCATTCCTTTGCTTATCCTTCATTCACTCTGAAACCTTCTCCTGGAATCCAGATACCCCTTTTTAATACAAAGGGGTTTCACTTGTTTGTTGTTTGTTTGTTTGTTTTAGATAAAACTCTGGACATTCTCACTAGTTTGAGTCCTACCCAAAGGTTAATATCTACACTCCTGTAAACACCTATGCTCTTTCACTCATCTCCTTACGTACCACCACATTCAACCACATACCATCAGTTCCCAGCCTTTTTACACCAACCATCTCCAAGCTACCAGCTGTTTCCAGCACTCTAGAATAGTTAAAAAATTGAGCCCTTATTGACATATCGCTATGGTGTTTATGTTAGTATTTAAATGCTATATAAATGTCCTGTTTATTGCAGGCAAGTTATCCCTAAGCAGGCATATGCATCCTTTTAAACTCTGCAACAGGCTGTGTAAATGTGCTTTTTAGAAGAACAATGGACAGAAGGAGAGTATTCATGACTTTTTGGGCCCCTCACTACAAGAAGGACGTTGCGTTGCTGGAGCATGTCCAGAGGAGAGCCACAAAGCTGGGGAGGGGTCTGGAGCACAAGGCTTACGAGGAGCGGCTGGGGGAACTGGGGGTGTTCAGCCTAGAGCAGAGGAGGCTGAGGGGAGCCCTCATCGCCCTCTACAACTGCCTGACAGGAGGGGGGAGCCAGGTGGGGGTCGGCCTCTTCTCCCTGGGAACAGGCAATGGGACGAGAGGGAATGGCCTCAAGTTGCACCAGGGCAGGTTTAGGTTGGACATTAGGAAAAACTTCTTCACAGAAAGGGTTCTCAGGCTCTGAAATGGGCTGCCCAGGGAGGTGGTTGAGTCCTCATCCCTGGAGGTATTTAAAAGGAGGATAGATGAGGGGCTTAGGGCCATGGTTTAGTGGTGGGATGGCAGGGTTAGGGTAAAGGTTGGACTCAATGATCTTAAAGGTCTTTTCCAACCAAAGTGATTCTATGATTCTATGATTCATAGATAAAGTACTGATAAGTGTTTCTTGTTCTCATACCAATGCCAGAAATAGGAGATGTCCTCATCTCTGAGGACTTGGGGGCAGAGGCAGTGAAATGCTTTGGATGAGACGTTTGGCAGCAGGAGGATAAACAGCCCCTGGCAATGCCAGTGCTGCAAGGAGCTGCAGGGAGAGCTGGCATTTGGCTGGGTTGAAACAGATCTAGAGCAAGAGTGTACGCACTGATGATTTGTTGCGATGATGTGCTGGCTGCTTGAAAACAGTCCTCGAGCTGAACGGGACCTCAAGTGATGCAGATGCGCAGCCCTCTGTAAGTGGCGGCCGAAGTCTCAGAGGGCTGTGCTCCTCCTGCGTGACTCAGGAACACAGTGCTGTGTCTCTTCTAGTTGACTCACTCCATCACATCGCCCTCTTTCCTATTTGGCACCTTCTTAAAAGCACACAGCCAGAATACTGCTTCAGACTTTCCGTATTATTTCGCTTGGTTCATAACTAGCAAAGGTTTTCACCCTTCTGTTGCGTTTCACACAGATCACTAGGTAAGATGCCTGAAACAACTCCTCATCAAATGATTAGTGAGCTGCCCATTTGAATCCTTTACAAGCTGTTATCCACAGCATTGGCAACAAATCTGCTTTTTCTTTTTTTTTTTTTTTTTTTTTTTGTTATAAATTCCAGTAGATAAACACAAAACTATTAAACTGGGGTTGGAGGAAAATGAAAATAAGTGTCATTTGGGGTCCATTCTACCTCAAACAAACAGTTTTTATGCATGTCTGTGTTATTTAACACTTTTAAATATTGGAATTTCCAAAGCAACAGAAGTCCAAACACTTGAATATTTCCATGTTCTCTCTCCCCTCTCTTTGGTTTGGGGCTACTCACTAAATTTGAGCAGAACTTGTAAGTCATTTCAGTCCCTTGGGAAAGTTTCAGTCCCTTGGGAAATTTTTCATGGAAAATGTACTCTTCACTGAAGAACCGCATCAACTCCTACTTGAGCTTAGCTTGAGCAAGAAAGGTAGAAAAATCAAAGTTTTCAGGCTGTGTCTTCCACCCATGATTGTGCCTTGCCACTGCTTTGGGAAGGCAGGACTGTGCAAGCTGCAGAGCACCGCTTTGCTCGGGCAGGCAGTCAAGATACTCAGCAACAGCCCTCAGGATTAGGCTGCATGTAAGACTATGACAAAGTAGCCGCTTTGGTGAACCTGTGTCTGTCTGGAGTCATTTTGGTGAGTGGAATCAATATATTGTAAAAGAAGTGAGATAAGAAAACAGATGAGAAGGAATTTGTGCAAATAAGTTTTTTCTGTCTCTCCCCAGACATCATCAGGTTGAAGAATATGCTTTTTCTCATCTTGATTTGCTGTCATTTTGTTTGATTAAACATAGGAAATCGTTTATTTCATACTCTGGAAGCTTTGGCTGATTCTGTTTGCCTCCACCCTTCACCTGCACAGCAAAAATATTTCCAAGGCATAAATAAAGTTTTTGTATGTGACTAACAAAACTGATGAATCTGGAGGTGCGAATAAGTGGCAGGTAATGTAGACCAAGGTGTTTAAGGGAGAAAGGCAAGCCTTCTCAAGAAAGAGTGGAGAGTGATGCAGATAATCCACACTTTCTTTTGCCCTTGTATTGCCTGGATTTTCTTCTCGTTCTGGCCCAAGTAGCAGAATCCAGAAACTTTGATGCTGTCATTACTGGTCCCTGAGCACCTGGGAAATCTCTACAGCATTGCCTCTGCAGTACGATGCTCCCTGCCTGTGCTCCTGGAGGACAGGCAGCAGGAAACGCAGGCTCCAACTACCTCAGTGCTGAACTTTGGTTAAGGTGTTTAATTACCTGTCTATGAGTAAGCTTAGGCACAGAAAGCCAGCATCGCTCTTGCCTGGACACATACAAACTGCTGGAGCACCACAAGCTCACAGCAGGATGCCCTGTGCAGGACCTGTGGCCCTGTGGGGAGAGGAGCCCAGGCTGGGGCAGGTTTGCTGGCCGGGCTGGTGACCCCGCAGGGGACCCACGCTGGAGCCGTCTGCTCCTGAGGGACTGCACCCTGTGGGAGGGATGGACCCACGCTGGAGCAGTTTGTGAAGGACTGTACCCCATGGAAGGGATGGACCCATGCTGGAGCAGTTCATGGAGGACTGTCTGCCGTGGGAGGGACCCCAGGCTGGAGCAGGGGAGGAGTGTGAGGAGTCCTGCCCTGAGGAGGAAGGAGCAGCAGCAACAGCGTAGGATGGACTGACCCCAACCACCATTCCCCATCCCCCTGCGCTGCTCAGGGGGAGGAGGTAGAGAAAATCAGGAGTGAAATTGAGCCTAGGAAGGAGAGAGAGGTGGGAGGAAGGTGTTTTAAGATTAGGTTTTTTTATTCTCTCCTACTCTGATTTGACTGGTGATAAATTAAACTGATTTCCCCAAGTCGAGTCTGTTTTGCCTGCAATGGTCACTGGTGAATGATCACTCCCTGCCCTTATCTCGACCCATGAGCCTTTTGTTATATTTTCTCTCCCCTGTCCAGCTGAGGAGGGGAAGCGGCTTTGGTGGGCACCTGGCATCCAGCCATGGTCAGCCCATCACAGTGTAGTGTCTCTCAGTTGTACCTTAAGTAATGAGCCCCACAGGAAAAAACAATGCTATCACCTGGTACCGCTGTTGTCTGGTATTTTAATATTAATTCACAAGATGACTTTTTTTTTTACATTTCATTAGGGTGTTATTTCTTTTTGTGATATACATACAGTGCTTCTGTTCCAAATATTTTGTTCCAAAATACCAGAAAGCAGCCTACAGTATCCTCATCAGAAGAGACACAATTAAGAAATAAGAAAGGGCGTGAACAGCCTGGAAGTTTTGAACCTAACAGAACACCAAGCTAATTATGTGCAGGAGTGAGAAGGCAGTGGTGGGGCACAGGAATGACAACTGAACCATGAGCGTATGCAAAAACATGCTTGTGGGACTGCAGTTGCTCATTCCATTACAAGTGAGTGGATGCACTGAACTTAGAATCCTGAGAAAGATGAGAAATCCCTTTTGACATGTTAGATGGGAGTCTCAGGCTTTAGGGTGAAAAGTTACATTTGTAAGAGTAAAAATTACAGCCGCCTTAGAGGTACTGAAGTGAATTATGATCACTCTTTTAAAAGTCTCTGTCACAACTTCATTGATCTTTGTCTTTTTAATCACTGACTTTAATAAACTGACCTGTAAGGAGAGTTTTCTTTTGTCCTCAAATATACCTTCTCTTCAGCTCTGATTATTAATTGCCTTAAATAGCAATAAATAAAATCAAAATTAATTTTAAAATAAAATAGTAGTTTTCTCTGACTTGTGAAATCCAGCTCACGATTGCACAAAAAAATGTTGACAGTCTCCAGTTCTTCACAGAAAGGCCTGTGAATTCCAAATATTATTGCAATAACTATTTGTCTGAAAATGTGTATTGTCTATCCTCATCATTACAATTTTTCTGCTGCTTATCCAGCAAGCGGAAATTAGATTATCTCTGTTGTTTGTGATGTAAAGCAGCATTTGAGATTTTATTCTCACTGAGAGTAAATATGTTTACAGAAGATTATGCATAAAGATGGCTAACACCACGGAAATGCCCTGCTGGAAATTCAGAGCCCATTCTTTGCTAACTGATCATTATAGCCAGACTTATTCTTAACCCAGAAGTCTTCTGCTGCATCTGACTCTGGAGCTTGTACCCACATGAAGCTATAAAGGATGGAAAGTGAGTATGTGAGCAGATCTGTAAATAAGTCACAGCCTGAGAAGCATTTGTTTGGCTATCTCTGCCAGTATCAGCAGCTCATAAATACATTTACAGGGATAAGGACCTCTGAAGAAGTTGTGAACTGAAAAAGCAGAAAATCTCCACTAGGGCTTATTGACTCCCATGAGTTCTGGATCAGGCACAACAGCAGTATGAAGATGTAACAGGGTAAGGTCCAGGCTGCTGTGAGCATCTCTGTGTGCCTGGCTCCTGGAATTAGTTATCTATATGCAGAGTCGCTGCCCGACACATGGAGATTTGGACGGGTATGTGAAAAGTCGGACCAGTTATGGGATCACTTTCAAACTAGGGGGCCTATGGCTCTGTGTCTTCCATCAGTCCTGATTAACCCCTGAATTTGCAAGTTGAATTATCCATAAGGTTCCCTAGCTGCAGCCGTTATCAAACCAGTCATCGTAATATGCAGGCTGTGTCTGTGTACAGGGTGGGTTACTGGGAAAGGCTCACGTCGGGCAAAGGCCCAGTACTTTCAGGACCCATTTTGAAGGAATTAGGTGGCACCTCTTTGATGTATTGCTAGTTATTTTGCCTTCTGTGATGAAAGTGACCTCTCTAAAGGACGGAGTGATACAATTTCAGTGTTTTGGCTCTATATTTAGAGGTGTAATAGGTGAACACAGATAGTTCTTGTAAGTGCTTTAATGAAACTCTAATTCTTAAAAGATGATTTGCAGTGGGTTAGCTACAGTGGACTGTTTCCATTGCAGAAAACTCTTCAAGGTGGAAAGAAAGATGGTGAAAATTACCTTCCATCTTCTCCCTTTGAATGCAGTGGCATCTGGCTGCTGTATGGGGACACCACTGGGTACAACCTGGAAATTCAACATAATGCAAGTCTCCGAGGGAAAATGAGGCTCCATTCTGTTAAGCACAGGCATTGTGTGTGCTTTTCTGCAGAATGAACTGCCCCTTTTAGGACTCTGCTAGCGAAACACTTTTTCTTAGAAATAGTATCTTTTTTCCTCTCGTTTCACTTTTTAAGAATTTATTTTCTGTGAAAACTGGAAACTTTGTTCGTTTTTTGAATACATCGAAACTTTTAATCAAAAGAAAGACAAAGAAGAGAAAGAGAAATAGCATCAGAGCTGGAATATTTTAATGGATGTTTTATATCTTATGCTTTTTTTGGTTTAAAAGGAATGCTCTCTCCCTTGAGATACTCTTTCAGAAAAAAAAAAATCTGAACAGAACCATCACTTACCTTAAAAATATAGGATAGTAACGACAATCTTTGGCTTTGCTCTATAACAGTAATTTAACAAAACTGACACTCTCCTGCTGATTCACTGCTGATATGGTCTTGCTACTAGGCAATCTTCTTAAGTTCAGAGGAAAAGTTTGTGGCTTTGAGGCACGCATCACAGTGTGATGGGTCCTCTGTGCTGGTGCTGGTATGCTGCCGAAGGAGTACTGCTGCTGGAAACCTTTAGTCAGCTGGCTAGAAGAAAATCACAGAATCCCAGAATGGCAGGGGTTGGAAGGGACCTCGGGAGATCATCCAGTCCAACCCCTCCTGCTCAAGCAGGCTCACCCAGAGCAGGTTGCACAGGACATCATCCAGGCAGGCTTTGAATATCTCCAGAGAAGGAGACTCCACAGCCCCCCTGGGCAGCCTGTGCCAGGGCTCTGTCACCCTCAAAGTAAAGAAGTTCTTCCTCATATTCAACTGAAACCTCTTATGTTTCAATTTGTGCCCATTGCCCCTTGTCCTGTCGCTGGGCACCACTGCAAAGAGTCTGGCTCTGAATATTTGAGAGTGTAGCCATTCAAGACAACCCTGTGTCACTGGAATAATGACACTATCAACCAAGAGGACAAGACTCACCTCTAACTTGAGGAGTTAGGTGTTTGCCTCTGAGTTCTTTCCCACAAAACAGCAGGCTAATCTTCATAAATCGTAACGATAAACAAAACAGATAAATATAGAGACTAGTGTTTCAATAAGTGTCTTGTGCCCACTTGGATACCACCATGTATGGACAAACATGTACAAATGGTTAAGCTTTAGTTTGTTTCCAAATTAATTTCCCTTCTCTAAACTCGTTCCTTTATTAGGCATGAAAAGCTTTTCTTTGGAACCAGAGTTTCATCCTGGAGAACGTTACCAGTTTGTTGGACTTGAAATGAACCCCATGGAAAAAGTGGGAGAACACTATAAAAGATGTAATTATTTTCCATTTATTTAATTTCTTTTGAAGATACCAAACAGCTTCTGAAATAATTCCAACACTCCTGAAATAGAAACTTCATAGGTCAATGATAGGGGATTTTCAGCTGATGACTTTGGGGCGAGGGGTGTGTGTGAAAATTGTCTTGTATTTATTTGATTTGTTGAAAAATCAGTTTGTGAGGGAAAAGCTGACTGGAATAATTTTGATCTCTTGTGGTTTGTACTTTTCTGGCCCATTTTCTGACAGAAAAGCCGTTCTTGCCCATTCAGTCAACTTC
The DNA here is from genome assembly GCA_034008185.1 of Gorsachius magnificus. Classification (NCBI taxonomy): domain Eukaryota; kingdom Metazoa; phylum Chordata; class Aves; order Pelecaniformes; family Ardeidae; genus Gorsachius; species Gorsachius magnificus. Next base: position 7,093,657 of record CM067083.1, on the reverse strand, counting down.
TTGGATAACTGCAGTTTTGATAATCAAGCCTGGGTATGGAAATGGTTGAAAACTGTTGCTCCAAAGCCCATCTCTTTAATGATTCCCTGTTCAGCGTTTTGTTCTGTTGAATTCCTTCCTGTGTTTTCTTTGACTGTGTTACTGTGTCTGACTTCATTTTATCCCTGCTTACACACGAATGTAACAAATGGTGTTCCTGCACCTTGGTAAATGAATAAAAGCTATTCCATCACAGTACTCACTGAATAAAATACCCATGAAAATGTATTCAGAAAGCAGCAGCGTGGAAGAGCTGGGATCTGAGTACCAAAATCTTTGAGAGAAAGCTAAACGAGCTGCTGAAAACTGATTAGAATCAAGGACTGTTTAAAGAAATGTGCAACAGAGGAATGAGGGGTATTAAAAGCAGAGATAGGTGGCACATACCTGCGTTCATTACAGTGGAATCTAGTTGTCAAAAATGACAAAAGACACTAATGTGGGTTAGCAAAATTATGAAAAGCGCTATCACATTTTTGCAGTCGAACACTCAGGGTAAAATGAACCTGGAGAAAAACAAAAAAAGAGGAGTGCTGACTCGGCTGCAGTAAATGCCATCCCTGAATGAAACATGAAACAACGCAGGAAGGGCTAACAGCCCTCCTCCACCTATTCCCAAAAAGGAAAGAAAACAAAATCTGAACAACTTAGATAAGACTTTTTAAAGTTCTTGTAATTTTTAAAAGCTCCACAAATCAGAGTTACCAGTTCCTCCATGGAAGAGTAGTGAGAAGAGAGAGAATGGCAGGACAATGCCGATGAGCTTTGATATTGCACTTACTTTGTGAAACGGAGTCAGTTGGCCTGGCATGGTCCCATGGACAGGAAATATAAGGCTACGGACCAGAATGATAGGCTCCAGTGCATCTTATGTGTGGTTTCAGAGCCTGTTTCCTATTTGATAAAATTCATATACAGGGTCTGCTTTCTCCAAAGGAGAAAATGGATACAATTCTGAGAAAGGTACCTAATTCTTGCGACATGACTGTTATCTGACTCCTTTTGGGCCAGGCAAGGAACAAGAGCATTCAGTACCACACACTGAGCACATGGATTTGAAAGAAACCCCACCCCTCTTATCCTTCTCAGAAAGATCTTCTAGCTCTTATTTAATTCAATCGTCTTTTTCTGTAAGGAGTCTGTTAGGAGCATGGTTACTTCCCGTACTGGGAGGCACACCAACTCATTAGATACTATATCAGCAATCCACGCACAGGTATAAGTCAGGCCTTTAATCATAGCAGTGCTCACTGTCATCTTGTGGGTAGTGTCCAGAAGTTTAATGAAAGAAGAGTTGAGTGGTCTGCAATTTCACATGCATTTCTACTGATGCATATGAACAAAATGTTCTGTTTTCACAAACCAATGCCAAAGAAGCTCTCTCAGTCTTCAGGAGGGCTGTCTAAAACAGGAGAGTACAAACATGATGTATATTTTTTCCTCTTAAAATTTGTTTCTAAAAATAATTTCCAGCCTTCACTCTTCTGTATTTTGTTTTGTTCAGAAGAAGGGAAAGATTGAGCTTCTTATTTCCCATAGAGACATGCAACCCTTGCCAATGGAAAATGTAATTTCTTTATCCAATGGTAACTAATGTAAGGGTTAACAGCACCTCAACGTGTTCCTACAGGGGCAACCAAGACATACCCCAGCAGCAGCAGTCCTCATATACACTCCACCACTCGACTGGCTGCTTTATCTCCTGCAAGCAACTATTGCCGATTTTCCTCCTCCATCAGTCAGATGAAGCATCCCATGCAAGTATGTCTTTGCCTGTTCTTGGCCATGGACCAATGGGGTCTTTATGGGCCTTATTCTTGTGACTAAAGGGAGCATCTCCAGTTCAGGGACGTACAGCCAATCGTACCAATTAATACTCAATGGAGGTCTAGTTTATATGTCAGAAATGTCTCTGATGCAATCCATCTTATCCTAAAGTCAATGCCTGTGTTTTCTGTATGAATCATGTGCTGAACTCCGTTACTTTAAGGGGATCAGCCTCACTGCAGGTACCTACATTGCCATTAGAAAAGATTAATTCCACAGTAGGATTTCATTATATCACAAAACTGATCTACACACCTGTTTGTATTACTCTCAAAATCTTGTTCTGGGCAGAAAGGGAACACACCTGACATGTAGACGGAACAATTTATTGTTAGTTTCATTAAAGTCTTGACAGGCTAATCAATTACAACAAACAGTTATTATTAGTCCAGGCACACTAATAACAACACTCATCCAAATGAACACAAGAAAAAAAAAACCCAACAACCCTCATTAACAACACAGCTACAATGTTCATTTAAAAAAACAAAACCTGCAAAGGCCAAATTTCCTTTAATCTACCCAGCTGTTTCATTGGTGTTACGGTCACTCATGCAGAGGTTCTCTGAGCCATTGGGTCACCACTTCAGTGTCCCCCCAGAAGAAGGGAGTAAGGATATCGAGAATCATTGGTGCCCTGGGCACTTTGCTGGAAGGGATTTGACACTGGTCACAGTGATCCCTTCTTCCTTGGTCCTGCAGTCTTCTTGGGGTTATTTGTCTCTTGTTTCCTGACACAAGGTACATGTGTGCTCTTTCTTTTACTTGCTTACCAGTTATCCTGTTTTTCCGGTTGCCTTTGTTGTCCCTGATTTGCAGGGCTGCACTCCTGTAGTGACCAGTAGCTGCCCACTGTGGTTTGTGTTTGCTGTAGGGTACCTCTGATATCTGCCTGTGTTGGTGCTCTTCCACAGCACATTTTATTCTAGAATTTATGTCACAGAACACAGCTACCAGCTATTGCTATTAACAATAAGTGTTAACCCCACCATTGCACAAAATTAAATGAAAGCTAAAACCAATTTATGGAACAGTTACCTAGCTGCTAGACAATTGCTATCGCAGCTTAAACAAGCTAAACCCAGCTCAGGCCAAGATCACCTCAGTCCTGGGGTCTGTTCTCTCTTACTACTGATGGCAATTTGCATTTTCTGTGCTACAACAGGGAACTGAGGGCTGCAGCTGGAGTGGGATGGAAAGAAGCTGCTGGAGCAAAGTATGGGCTGCAAAGAGAGCTGAGATGTGCGAAAATATTTTGGCTGTGCAATGGCTTGGGGGCCTTGTGTAAGGCTTATCCTACAACTGGGGTTGGAGTTAGGACACCATCCATTTTCAGTATGTGTGTTTGATTCGGTGACATCATGGCCTGGAGGATGTCCACTGCTGAGACCGTCTGGCATTCGTGAAGGTTCATTTTCTGGTGCAGTGCCTACCACTTAATTTCTTTACAGAGAAATATACCAAAAACTTCAGTGGGGTCAGCCTCCTTTGAAATATCCTTGGCAAGGATATTGAACACTGGCCTTAAGCCTTTTCTCTTTAATCGGCAGAAGCTGCTGTTTGAGTTATGATCCTAACCTTTGCTTCACTGTGGTTAACTCCCACTGGAATCCCACAGAAACTGTGTTACATCCGTAGCAAATTTATGTGTTAACTTCTCTTGGTTAAGCTTTGTTTCTTTATGTTCTTGCTCTCTTGCATTTTGTCCTCAGAATAAAAAATCATCATCACAATCCATCTCATTTGTTGAAACAATTTCATCAGCACTCTCTTCATTTTCCTCAAATAGATATCATTTAGATTTCTTCCTGCTCCAGTCAATTGCTTCTGTCAATCTGAAAACCACTGCCTGCATCTTTAATTCTCTTTGCAATAGCTATCGGGACTGGTTTAAGGATTTTTCAGCAGAAATTCTTTTTGCCAAAAAGGAAAAAAATCAAGCTTGCTGGGAATTTGCACCTTTTCTTTTTGCCAAACTATACAGAGAAATGTAGCCCTCAAAGAATTCCATTTCCAAGTGAGTCAAGACATTTTATTACAGTATTTTTTAAGTGAACATTTCATTATAATTTTTCTTCTGTTCGGAACAACCCGAAGCTTTGAAGTTTCTTTCAATGTATACATTATTGTTATTGGTGTGTAAAAGTAATAATTTAAGACAACAGCTCTCAGGCAGCGCTTAGGAGCAGTCTTTGTAGTAAATTTTTATGGTCCACAACAATCAACACGTGATGCCCTCCTGTTTTAGATTTCAGAAAGAAGTGGCACTCTCATCTCGGGGAAGAAAGAAGGAACCAGAGCTCTTCTTAGAGACAAGGGTCATCGGTGGGACTGAGGTTGCATGAGCCATCAGCAACACAGCAGTTAAAGGGAAGAAGATAACAGAGTAAAACTGGTATTCCAGCTTTTTTCTGGCTCAGTAGGTTTGGAAAAAAAGGGATGCAGATATTTATAGAAGGACAAAAAAAATTTCACCAAGAATTCTTGTCTCATTAAAGGCAACTAAAATACGTTAAAGCCTTTTGAGCCATAGGTATGTTTAAGCTATGATAAACAGTGGGGAGGGTGAGACATATGACAGTTCCCCCATAAAGATATGGCTTATGGAAATACTTAACATTTTTGGAATCCCAATAGAAATAGGAGCACTCACCTGAATATCTTCTGGTGTACTCTGGTGTGTCAAAAACAATTATATTGGCCTTTGAAGTCATGCTCACAAGGTGTTTTAAATTTGGGCTTCTCTAAGTTCCTGTGTGAACTGTTAATCATAAAGCCTCCTACTATTTGTGAGCAGGTATTTTGTTCTCACACAGACAGTGTGAGTGACAGGTTTTTCTCCTACCATTTTATATGAATAATGAATTGTTTCAATGCACACGTAGAAAGGACATCATTTAGGCTTAGTTATCATTTCCAGGCTGTGCTTTATCTATTTTTTACTGAGTAGAAAATGAGCCCATAACTTATTGCAGTTTTTTCTACCTCTAACTTTCAGTTATAATACTTTTCAGTATTATTCAACATACAGTATTTCCTCTGAAAATTATCTTAGAACACCTTGTCAGTGATGGGGTTTTTTTTTTTTTGTTTCCAGCCTGATTTAAATGAATTGCTTCTAAAAATTTGGTCTTTAAATGCAGAATCCTGTGCTTTGTTTTTAAGAAGAAATGTATGCTCTTAGTATCTTAATTAAGCATTGTATGATACCTGCCTTGAGTACATTGTCAAGTCAAGGGAAAGCTTGTGCCTTGAATTCAAGTAGAGAAAAATGCATTAAAACTAAGGGAGAGACCCATTTTGAAGGCTAAGATGCTAAAATACAAAGAAGTCTTGGCTATTGCAGAAGCTACTTACGCTGAAATTATTTACATTTTTTTTTCTGTAGTCCTACCATTCTGAATTACTTTGTGCATTATTTATGAACTTCTTAGTCATAGGTGTTGAGTTACGGTTACCTTTATTCTATTTAGTTCAGTGAGTAATTAACTTTGTCTCATACTTTGTGGCTACTGTTGCAATTCCTGAAGTGGGGGGGGAGGAAGGGGAGGGAAGGGGGGGGCGGACACCAATGTTCATGGCTGATGTTTTTTATTTTTCTCTGCAGGCAGATGCATTTTTCATCTGAAGCTGTAACTCTTTCATTGTCCACCGCTTTATATCTTGCACAGCTACTAATAATTACACCTGTGCACCATGGGAGCTTAAGCTTTTTTGCATCACAGCAAGAGAGCAAGATCCTCATCCCTGCATGTACAAATGATGGAAAAAAACCCAAAACAAACCACAACAAACCCCTAGGAAAATCAGGCTTCAATTTTATTTGTTTGTCACTATTTCTCCATTGTCTTCAGCACCAATTGCCAGAACTACCAGAGTCCCTTACTATTCTGTAATTATGCAACTGGTACACAACAGTCTCAGCTCTGCTCCCCCTAAACAAAGATGATGGAGAAACAGCATAAAATGTGCTCCACCAAGTCACTTCGCTGAATCATCTAAAACTGGTGCCCTTTTGCTAGAAATTGAGTAGGGCTAGCTGCTTCTGAAGAAGATGCAAGAAACACTAGATAATGATGAACTAACTTGCCATAATGAGCAATTAGTAGCTGGCTTGTGAACCTAAGCAAGAAGGTTGGTATTCAATCTACTTATTTTTTTCAACCCTCTTTTTTTCGTATTGCTTTTCCCCCTCCCTTGTTTCTCTGCAGCAGCACTGAATGTGCTCATTATCTTCATAAATGCCTATTGTTCTGACCCTTGAGGAGTTCTTGGCCTTACTATGTCAAAGAAATATATTTATAGGCTAGTTATGCAGTATATTAAAGTGGCAGGTCTTTTTCTCAGTTTGTCCCATGTTGAATAAGTAAGTGATAAAGATAGAGGCAAAGTAGAATCACAGCCAAATTATACAGTATCAGGAATATCAAGAAATTCAGGAACAGAGAAGCTAGAGGACATTTCTTCATCTTATCCTATGATTTCCACTTTTTGATATTAGAAGTGGTATAATCACGGTCATAAACATCAGCTTTTATGCCTCAGTACTCCTACAAGGAAGCTGTTCTCACTTTTCTGCTTATGACTAGAAACTGTCTCTACATTTACAGTGTAAACTTATGTATGGGCAGTGTTTATCCCTTTGCTAGGTCATGTATTTTTTTTTTTTTTCATGCCTCTGGTTTACTAAACAAGTCCAGCTTTCCCAGTCTCTTCCCAAGAGATTATCTCACCAACTTTATCTTTGCTCACCTGGTGCAAAACTGGCTTGTGCTAGGAACCAGAGATTTGTGCAAAATTCTGGTTAAAGTTTTAACCAATATCTAGTAAAATATTTTAATGACTTCCACATACCTACTAGAAATACTTTGTGTAAGTAGAGTCTTTGGGGGACTGCACTTACTTTTTCTTCAGGGGTGCATTACTTGTCTGTTTTACCACCCTGTGATGTGTCTATAACTCACTTGGCCTTTTGGAAATTCTCACTTTATATCCCTGTTTCCCATTTTCCAATATTTAGCTTTCTTTGCTGATCAGCTTTTCTTTTTTTTCTTTTTTTTTTTTTTTTTAAATCCAGGTTTATACTTTCTGTTCCTATTGACATCTTTTTAAAATGTGTGCAAGCCTGGAACTGTTCTCTACATTTTCTCTTGTTCAAGATTCAAGTTTTGGATAGCTTTTTTAAAAAGTAACTATCCTAATAAAATTCCAGGTGCCCCCTCCCCCTCCATTGAACTCCAAAAGTTTCTCAACCCCTTAACTTCACATTTCTCTTCTCTTATCAAAGTTTCCTCTTTTGAAGTAAAGAATCTCAATTACAGATTTACCTTTATTATTTCAATTTGTTTAGACCAATTAATTCCAGATCACTCTGCTTGAGTAAATATTCTATAACCGCTTTTTCTACAGTATCCTCATTACTTGCCAAAGCCAACTTTTCATTTTTTTCAGCTAGTAGTTGATAGAAAAAATACCTCATGTTATTATCTCCAGGCACATTTGCACCCAAATTAGTGTAATTTTTGTCTCTATACCTGGAAAGTTAGACCCTTCCAGAAAAGAAAAAAAAACCAGTTGATATTTTATTTCTTAAATACTATTGCAGAGATTTTCATCCACATACCAGCCCAAGCCTGTGAAGTTTGTACTAGACTCCTTAACTTTCCTTTAGCAGATCCGAAATATTCCACTGAAGATTAGTTGTGGCTCTGCATCTTCTTCAGTCTGGCATCGTCATTCTGGTTCTCTTCCAGCTGAAATCTGGCAATGGCTTTTCTAATTGGCAAGGACTGGATTCTTTCCCTCTCCCACTGGGATCCATTTCATCCTCAAGTCCAGATTCAAGTCCTCAAGTTTCAGTCTCAGGGACTCACTGAACGTGATCCCATCTACAACAACGAGCTTCAAAAGCACAATCAGGCCACTTTCAAATATAGAAGCTATGGATGTTGCATTGCCTATAGATCATCAGTTGTTAAGCACTTTCTATTTAATGTTAAGGTTTCTTTTTATCACTCCCAAATCAAGACCGGTGCCAAATAGGACTGGAATAGAAACACTAAGTGATGTTTTCATTACAGCTGGGATCAATTATTATGGCTCATTATTTTCAGATATTCAATCTTGTGTTATTATAAAATGCTAGCTTATACGAATGCTCCCGCTGCAGTGATTCCTACAGAATATTGACTATCTATCTGATATTCTATTCCATTATTTTTCATCATTATTTTGACTTAGAGTTCTTTAACTAATTTATATGTTCCCTAAACATCAGCCCTTTATGACTGACTTCTACCTTCCACTCCTGCAGCTGGCTCTTGCTTGCTGTTCAGACAGACCAAAATCAATAGAAGTTCTGCATGGGTAATTCATGCCACAGACTTGCAAATCCTCACTTTTTCCAGTCGAACTTTTCAGGAGTCCATATCAGTGCTAGGGGCTAAGGCTGGCCCCATAGCTGCAAAATAATCTTCTAATTATTTGTACTACATTTATCACTGTAGTACATGAACACCTTGCATGCTCCCTCTGCAGATTTTTAAAGACCAATTTTACTGTGAATTGAGTTGGAGAAAATACACTTGGCCTAGCTGTTAATTGCTGACAGACAAGACAAAAAAGTAGATGAGGCAGATATAATGGGGGCACAATGTAATGTTATCTGGCTAACGATTTTAGGGACTGTCCCTAATAAATGCACACTCTACAAGCCCATCTCATGGAAGTACTGTTGTGAAGAATGTTTCCCTTTCCTTGCCAAAGGAGAGCTAGGGTTGTGATCAAAGAGGACCCGAATCATTTATTAACATGGTGTCACAAGCCGAATGTTTCCATTTTTCCAGCAAAATAAAAAGGGCTGTCATTACAAGGGCGAGAAATGCTGGTTAAAGCAAAAATTAGGGGACAAGGGCTCTGGCTTCTCCTGTTGCCAATACAGCGGGCACGACTTCAGAGTTAGCATTTCCAGTCTGACTTGCAGAGGTCCCATTAACTTTAGCTCGAGCAGGTGTGCTCAACACTTTTGAAAATAAGCTTCTTAATCTTTTTGTGCCTTATTTTCCCTATTGTAAAATGAGGAAGAAAATAACAAGATCTAACCTACGGCTTGTAAAGTGGCCTGAAATGTCCATTTAAGAATGAAAGGCACAGCAGCTACTCTGGCAAAGCTGTCCTTGCTGAGCTGGGCTACACATAACAGATGTAATATTTCAGGTAGTGATATAATGCTATACCCCTCCCCTCACTGATCTTGCCCTTGTCCTTGAATTTTTCCAGTCTCTGGCTTCTGCAAGCCTCTGAACTGAAAGGTCCTTGATCTACTCTGCTGCAAATAGCAGGATCTCATGAAGCAAGCTTTAAAACAACAAATCAGTCTGCAATTGCTGCTCATTTCATAAAACTGTTAAACATCTCAGGCTGTAAAATTTTTCGATATTTCACAAGCCTGGCTTTTAGAGCTTACAGGTTCCTGCTTTGAAAGGAGCAGCTAGTACTGCTCTCCCAAGGGACTTGTGTAATACTAAGCTGATAAAATAGCTTTAGATTTAGTCATATATAAGGGGATAGAGCATTCATACATGTTCATCCCTATGTACTGATTGAAAGAAATATGGACCTACCATTTCTGAAACAATATTTGTGAGCAGATTATTCATTAGCACACAATTAACTTATTTCACTTAGGATCTGCATTCAGTTTTACATTGTAAATAAGAGATAAAAATATAACTGTATATCGGGATTTTCACAGTAAATTTTTGTGAGGATTCTTTGCTGTAAATCACTCTGTTTTGCAGGGCTGTTTTTACATTGTTTTGTGCTGGTGCTGTACAAAGTGTTCAATTGCTTCAAACTTTGCAGCAGAAGCAGGTTTTATTTAGCACGGCGGCCACCTTTCTCCATACTTTGCTGATGACATCTTCCCTGACAGGAGGAAAAACCGTCATACCACCACCAAATCTTAGAGACCAGTTGCAGCTGGGTACCTGCTGTCTTTCTGCAGGTTTTTCCCCATCACCCCAATCAAGCCCTTGCTATTTTGCCACAAGTGGGCAGTAATTAACTGCTAATTGAAATCACAAGACACTTGGCTCTCTCACTGCTGGCTGAGCTTCATAACCCTCAGCCCGCCCTTTCTTTGGCCCTACCTGACTATCTGCTCTAGGAAGGAACCTGGTAAGTCATGCTAATTTATTCTGGCATTCCTACAGAAAGTGTTTTAATGGTCTGCAGAGGGGTCTGGGAAGGTGCATGTTTCTGTTTGAGACTTGGTGCAGATGGGCACCTAAAGCAACACCTCCCTTTCAGAGCCACTAAAGTCTCCTGTTCAAGCCTTGTGTTCCTGTTGCCAACTATTTAAATAAGAAACTGGAGAAATTAGTTCATACAAACTGGGTCTAAATGACTAATTATATTTTGGAAATTCTAGCATTTGCAATACTGAAATTACTGCCTTTCTTAGAAAGAAAAAAATAACCCAACAAAACCAAGTTAAGGAGACCAGTTTGTCTTTGGTATGATTGGCAAGGCTTTCAGGGCCAATGCTGTATGCTGTTAGTACAGCTTGTTTATCGCTCTTGTTACCTTAAACAATGGAATATCTGCTTCTGGTAAGTGGGACAAAATATGAAAATAGTGTCTGTTTAAGGCCAGGTTCTTGCCCTTTTCTTTGTGGGAACGTTGTCCCCATGCTCTTTTGGAAAACTGAGAATTATTTTACTTCACTTCAGGCTCTTTTGAGACTAGGAGGTAACTTATGACTGTATCACATGACAGGTAATACTTTATAACAAAAAGCCATATGTAAACATGACATGCTTCCCTTGACATATGCCAGCCAGGTGAATTAAACGTTAAGAGAAGTTTGGCTCATTTTAAGTTAGTGCGCATTGAAACGTGCTGACAGCAGGCACTGAAATTTGGCTTTAGGCAATAGCTTCAGACTCCAGGCAGGAGGACAGAACTGGAATACGTGAGATCTGAACCTGGAAGATGGCTGAGCTGTGAGAAGCTGCAGAACTGTTTCTAGGAAGCTGGAATATGTGTAGTGCCACTATGGAAAAGTGACAGCTCTTATGCCACTGGGAGACTTCAGTTCAGAGGTGAGATTTATCCAGAAGGAAAGTGTAGGCCAGAACAAGTTCCTCTCTCATGGGCAAGAAGAAGTGTCCACTTTGTCTCTATGGGAACAAAAACTTTTTTCCTTATCCTGCTATGGACATTTCTCTGTTGTTGTTTTGCTTATAAAGGTCTCAGTTCTCAAAACAGTCACCTGAAGCAGCCCATGGACATCCTGCATACTGAGAGACAAGACACTTGCAGTGGGGCACTTCTTACCTCCTGAGGACACCTGGGTCCCCTCTCTGCCCAGGTGGGGCTGGGCACAGCTGAACCCCATGATCTACAGGAGGGTGCTCCATCAGCTGGCTGGTTTGCAGGGGTGCCAAAGCCCTGCCCCTCTTAGCAAAGTCCAGTGTGAGCGAAAAATTCTCAGCACATCCAGAAATGGAGGCAATGTAATTCTGTAGTCCCTCCCTACCGCAGCCTCGCGTCTCTTTTGCTTGTCTGACCATTGCTGCTCACCGAGCAGCTGTCTTGAGCGATCTGTCCATGATGATGCAGCCAGAGTGCTACTTTAATTTTGCTTGCAAATAGGTAGCAACAGATGGTGCAAAGCAGGTAAGAGAATTATCTGCCATTAAGGGAAACGGGGCACAAGACAAGCAAATCTGCCTTTTTTTTTTTTTTTTTTTATTTGAAAGAAAGACAGTTCAGGGAATTTTAATGTGAAGCAAAACCAAGTGATAAACAAATAGACAACCAGATAGGAAAAGGTTATGATTAAGGAAACACTGGAAGGTAACTAAGAGGTTTAGATGAAAATTATTTGCATTCAAACATGAGCAAAGATAGCATAAAAGGAAAAAAGAAAAAGAAAAAAAACCCAACCAGCTAAACGTATGTGGGCAGCCCATGTGCAATTTCAGGTGGCTACTCAGGAAAATGAACAAGTCAAGTAATTGAAAGGAGAAACGGAATTGCAAAGGATCACAGGATTTCAAATTAAGTGAACAAATTGTGTGGGGGAGGTGTGTAGACCATAAAATACAATGGCTTGAATTGGCAGACAGCTTATAACAGTGGTTCTGAGTGAATGGCCCTTCATCTCCTGTGGCCAATTGCAGATAATGCCAGTATTTCATAGTCATTTCACTTTTATTATCACCAAAAGTTTAGGCTAGTATTCCATTACTTTGAATGTCTTTATGGTGCCAGGTTGAGCTGGACAAAAAATGAATTTGATGATTAATTTGCTGACTCTGAGGGTAAAAGGGGAAGGCAAGTTTTTTGGTAGCATTAGAAATTTAAGAAAATGAAAGAACCAAAAACATCCTAACAATTAATTTGGAATTGGACAGAAAATACTTCATTTTGGTTTGGATCTTTTTTGATCTTTCTAAACTCCTTTTCAAAAGCTGTATGTCAATACAGAAAGTAAAAATGTTATTTCAAAGGAGCTCAGTATTTTACACTTGAAAATGTCAAAAAGTTATGGCAATTTTGAAGCAAAACACTTCTACCAATGTGCAGTGTTTTTCTTGTTTCAGAAAATCTTGCCTCTTTGAGTTGTCCCAGCCAATGGTTTCTCCTGATTTGGCTCACAGCCCTGGTTCAAAACATGTTTGGCTATTTGTACATTCACTCAAAAAAATGTCACCCACCTTCGGTGTCAAAAGCCCAAATTGTAACAAGCCCCTGAAGCTTAAATTTTCATGACTAGGTCTATAATGTGACTGAGTGTGTCAATACACAAATCTGTGGCACACCAATTGTAGGAAAAAAAGTAGGATCAAACTGAAGTAGAGAGAATCGAATAAATCTACATAAGCTTCCAGCTACTGTGTTGACTCCATTCATTTCACATTCAGTTCTCCAAATTCTCCTTACCACCCAAATAAGTCTGCTTAAATTCGTCTTTGCCACGCTCAGTGCAACATGAAAAAGCATTTTTGCGTCAGAATTCTGTGCCTTGCGAGAAATGAGGCATTGTGGGACAACAGCTGTTAGTCGCTACCCTGCATCCTACATTTGAGGGATCATAGAATGTTTTGGGTTGGAAGGGACCCCTAGAGGTCACCCAGCCCAACCCCCCTGCAGGGAGCAGGGACACCACTAACCAGATCAGGTTGCTCACAGCCCCGTCCAACCTGGCCTTGAATGTTTCCAGGGATGGGGCCTCCACCACCTCTCTGGACAACCTGTTCCGGTATTTCACCACCCTCATTGTAAAGAACTTCTTCCTTATATCCAGTCTAAAGGAATACCTTCATTCTGCCCTGCTTCCTTCACTCCCTTACGAAGGCGCTTTCCTTGGAAGCGTTGCTTGCTGCTCATTGACAATGTACAATTTTTACTCTGCAAATGGGCACTAGTTTCTGTGATTTGACAGATGGCTATTGCAGACATTCGGGAACATGAGGAGAAAGTGGTACAGGCTATAATGAGACCAAGTAAAATTGTATGCAGCATATCAAACAGAACAATTTTAAAATTCATACATTTAACTGGCAGCCAAATGCAGCTCTTTCTAGGGAGGTGATATGTGCTCCTGGCTTTTGCTTTCCTTCTGAAAACTGTCAGTCACATTCTGCATCAGCCTGGGTTTATGCTTAGCTTTATCAGGCAGACCAGTCAGCACTGAATGGCATTAATGTCATCTTGGGGTAATGAAAGTGTAGATAACCACCCCAGAGGCTGGTTGGGAAAAAGCTACTGATGCAAGTAGCTGAAGGCTCTATTTGACCGCATAATTCACATTTCTCGTAGAGGAGGGTATGATCTATCAGTTGTTTTAGGCTTTCTTACTGATGAAACAGCAAGAATTTTGTTGCTAATGGGCACAAGAAGAAGTAATAAATAGCCATGTGTGCATACATGGGAAAGAAAAATGGTTTGCATTTTATCAGCAAAGCAAAGGATTCAAAATGTAGCCCTGGATGTTTTGCAAGTTACAGAAGTGTGAATGGAAAACAATGTGTCTTTTGTGTAACAATGATAACATGAATGATAATACAGAAGGTCCTTCGGCCATTCTGTATTAGCTACCTGCTGGATACTGCACCTGTGGGGGCCATTTTCTGATGACAGATGATCACAGCATGAAAGAATTTCTGATGAAACAAAACTGATCAACCTTCCTGAATGTTCTTGGTGATTGGACACCTTTTGGACCTTGAGGTATTAGAGGATTATGCTACTCTAGTGGTAGATCTCCCATTCACTGCTACATGACAACACAGCTAATATGTGACTTTATGAGCGGGGCATCTTCGCAGTGTTGTGGTGCGCTAGCTGGACTGCTTGGGCTGGAGGGGTGCCTCACAACAAAATTGTTTCCAACCCTTGGGTGAAAAAACAACAAGAAAACAGGAAAGAATCCTTTCCTTTTGGGCCAGGTTTAAACCAGTGCAAAACTAAAGGTAAACATTTAAGCAAACTTTAGAATGAAATGTCATTTTGAGGAAAATGGTGAAGAATATTAGTCTTCCCCCTCCCTCATCCAAGTCAAAATAACGTGACCAGGATAACCAATATAATACTTGACTGCTGATAGGGATGATGATGAATTGTTGCTCTTTGAACCATGTTCTTTCATGAAGAGCAACCCAGGAGGAGTTGCTGCTGGGCAGTTGAAGGAGGTCAGTATGTGTATAAAGTGCCCATCAAGAAGGGCTTGGTAAGGATTCAACCTCCATTGTCAGTCTTCCTTAATTTGATCACTGAGATGTTAATGTATTTATATACAGTATGCTATATATATATTTACATGTATAGAATATTTATAGTTTCAGACCTGGGGGTGACCTGTGATGCTTTCTCCAGTAAGCTGTGGTTCAGGGAATAAGACTGTGCCAGAAACCTGGTGGGCACAGGGAAGCAGAGAATTTCTTGAAGGATTTTTTTTGTGAGAAAGGTCTCTGCTGCTGTATTTGGGGACAAGACTTGCCACGATAAGCCTGAGATTGCTAAAAAATCTGCTCACTGACACAGAGATAATACAGAAGTTGTTGGAAAGATGGCTTACAAGCCTCAGCCAAAGCCAGATCAATAATTCACAAGTTTGAAACTGTTGGGAAAGCTGCCAGGTACATCAACCAGTGTGCGCAGGTGAGCAAGAGGGGAAGAAGATGAGCATATAGAGTGGATGGTGATCGTTGGAGTCTGTCTTCACAGGAAAATGAACCTGTCCCAGACTGCCTGGCCAGCCTGGGACGTGAGGTGCAATTGATATCAGCACATCTCTTCACGCATGAGGGTCAGGCAGAAGGTTAAACCCAGACAAGGGAGCAGAGGGTTGGCGAGAGATTGGATGCCAAGCTTTTGGGAATTAATGACCTTGTGGGAAGGTAGTTGGGGTAGATACTGTTGCTGTGGGGGCAGCCAAGGGGAAGGGCTGTGGTAGCTGGGCTAATCCAGGCTCAGGGTAAGAACCACCGTGGCCATTCAGGAGTCCCCACCCAGTTCTCCATCCTTTCCGTGTGCTGTCTGCTCTGTGGGTTAACACCCAGAAAATGTGCTTTGTGCCAGGTCCTGAGGGCATGTTCTCTGATGGGAGAGAGGTCGAGCACAGAAGTAATGGTATTTGAGCTTTCTCTTTGGTCACTGTGACAGGATGGTTGGTACTGATCTTGGTTGAGCCAGTCAGCAGTGGTCATCATCGCCTTCTCTTTACTCTTGCTTTCCATGTAGACCCTCAGCAGCCTCTCCTCTGCTCCTGCTTCCAGGGTGTACAGATACAATGACTGTGCAGGTTTCCCATGACATGGTACGTGTAAGATCTCAGAATATGCTCAGTGAAGACATCCTGTTTGCCCAAGCACCTGAGGTTTTTGATCCTTCCCCAGAAAGCAAGCTAGGTATTATGGCTGGCAGACCTACTTGGAGCCTCAGCATCACTGGGATGTCTCTTGTGTGAAACCCTGACTGACTTTTTTATCACTGTAATGTGGCTCTGATTTCCATGAGACTTCATTTCTAGTCCTGGACAGGTATTATATGCCCCACATCACCTTGTTTGCTGTCCCTTGCTTATGATTATATGATCTCTCAGAATTTTTTAACTTGAAGTATGACAGCCAGTTCTGCCCACTGTATGCAGCATAATTGATACTGTATTTAGCTGCCTGTAATTTTCTGTAATTCTGTTTATAGCACAAATTGTAACTGCCTATATGGGGTGCCCATTTAATAACTTTATTCCATGTTTTAAGACTCCATCCTTATTTGTGTATTGTACAAGGCAGAGTCAGAAAGAGTGGAAGCCTGGTGCAGCTTGATCCAACTCCCCATTAACAGACGCACTCATATAACAGCAGACCGGGTGCCTGGCTGCTTATCATCTTAGACCTTGCTGTCCTGCATGACCTAATGGGATGATTGATGATTTCGCTTTATTTACTGAGACGAAAATTATCAGACTCAACTTTAAACAGAGCTGGGTGGAGAACATCTGAAGCTGGCCAAACCAATTTTGACAGGATTCCAAAGAAAAGAAAAGCTCCTTTGAATCTTTCAGAAAAATAGTGTCCTTCACATCTGCTATACTAATTATTTAACATCAAATTCTGGTGCCAAAGGCAAAGTCTGAAGGAATAGGCAAGGGCTACCGTAGGCAGAATGTGGGAGACAGGACTCTACCACAGTCCCTCAGCTGGGAAGAGATTCACTGATGCAGCATTTTACTGCAGTAGCTTTACCACCAAATAGAGGCACATTTAGACATGTCTTATCCATTCAATTGTTTATTCTTTTATTAATTACGTAAAAAAAATAAACAGTTTAGAATACTTGTATAGTACTGGGTAAGGCAGAGAAGCACAAGAGAGAGAAAAAAATAAAACCCATCCTGCGATTACATGGTTTACCTAGATTTAGGAATGCAACTCTAATAATTAAACATGATGGTCTGGAGGCAGTACCCAGCTCAGAGTGGCTTTAAATCTCTGCACATAAGAAGGTCAGAAGGTCTTTCCAGGAAAGAACTTCTGTGTTTTACAGCCTTCCCCTAGATATCTACCAATAGACATGGTGAGAAGCAGGATATCAGCCCAAACTGACCTCTCCGGCCCAGGCTGAGAGTTCTTCAGATACGCAAACAGCTTAGAGGGGATCCATCACACCTGCTGGTTTTACAGTGCTAAATTCAAATTTGTCCCATCTCCAAGCAAACATACACTAAATGACTTAACATTAATGTCCCATACCAACCAGTATGCCTGCTAGATAATGACGCAGGCAGTGTCTCTCATATATACTCTTTCAAATAAAATTCAATGTATGTCAGAAAGGTATTTGAGAATCTCCTCTGCATATTTACTGGCAAGGTAATCTTTCTGTTCCATCCAACAGTTTCATAGCTCTGGAGCATATACTCTTCTTTGCCCTGTCCTCCTTCCTTCCTACAATAAAACTGACTTTATAAGGAATCATTTTTCAATATTGTAATACTTAACTTCTTAAAGGAGTCTTAAAAAATTTACTGCCTGGTTCCTCATTTTGCATTACAGCCTGACACATGTACAGTTTTTAGTTTATATCCTTTACAGGATTTTGCATATAATTTTGAGAAAAAAAAAAGTCATTTGTAATACAGGACAAATACAATTTTTAGTGAGGTTACTACCATTGGAAGCTTGTAACTCTCAGTTATAGCATCAAGAAGAAGCCAACATTTATATCTGCCTCTGCTGAGGATGTATGTTGTGCTGGGTACTATGTGCTGAGTGTGAGGGTGCCCCTGCCTTATGGTAGGTAATGCTCTGAATCAGTTCAGGATGGGTGCTGCTGAAAGCACGGGCCTTCAAGAAGCCGGGTAGATGGCTAAATTTGAATTCTAGAATTTTTTATATTTCTGACACAAAGATAGCTGTTTTAAGCCTGCTGTTTTGTGGCTTCAGACAGTTACAGCTATGACAATCACACCTCGCTCTCTTTCTTCTTGAGAGGAGATGACCACACTTACAGTTATGTCATGCTATGTTGTCCAGTTATCATAGAATCATAGAATGTTTTGGGTTAGAAGGGACCCCTAGAGGGCATCTGGTCCAACCCCCCGGCAGGGAGCAGGGACACCGCTAACCGCATCAAGTTGCTCACAGCCCCATCCAACCTGGCCTGGAATGTTTCCAGGGATGGGGCCTCCACCACCTCTCTGGGCAACCCGTTCCGGTGTTTCACCACCCTCGTTGGAAAGAATTTCTTCCTTATATCCAGTCTCAACCTACACGGTTTTATTTTAAAACCATCACCCCTTGTCCTGTCACAGCTGGCCCTATTAAAAAGATTGTCCCCATCTTTCCTATAGGCTCCCTTTAAGCACTGAAAGGCCGCAATCAGGTCTCCCCACAGCCTTCTCTTCTCCAGGCTGAACAAGCCCAACTCTCTCAGCCTGGCCTCATAGAAGAGGGGCTCCAGCCCTCGGATCATTTTAGTAGCCCTCCTCTGGACCCGCTCCAACAGTTCCATGTCCTTAATCAAGCTATTGCAGGTACCAGAAATCATCTGACTGCAATGAAATGGAGATCCATTCTAGTTATTTTCTCCTGCTTCTTAGCAACTTTCTTGGCACAGAAAATTAGTTCACGTGGTGCTCTGCTCTTCAGCTCAGCTGAGTGGTTTGGAGTTAGTGTAGGTATCAGTCTCCACAGAGCACTGCAGAAAAACCTGTGGGCAGAGCCCTCATGGCCTGCCAAAGAAGCATCTCCCTGCAGCAGAGGTGGCCAGCTGTGTACTGAGATGTATTAGTAGGAGTGCACCCAGCAGGGTTAGGGAGGTTTGGGGTGCTGCATCTGGTTTTGGGCCCCCCAATACAAAGGAGGTACGGGCAAACTGGAGGGAGCTCAGCAGAGGGCCACCAAAATGGTGGGATCTGGAGTGCTTGCCCTGTGAGAAGAGGCTGGGGAATATGGGCTCAATTACCCTGGGGAAGGGAAGGCTTTGGTGGGGGTCTAATAGCAGCCTCCCAGTCTCTACCAGGAGGGTCTGAAGGAGATGACGCCAGGCTGTTCATAGTGGTGCATGGTGGGAGGATGAAAAATAATGCGTGTAAGTTGAAACAGGAGAAAATCAGGCAGACGTAAGGGAAAGCTTTTTCATCCTGTGGACAGCCAGGAATTGGAACAGTCTGCCAAGGAGGTTGTGCCGTCTCCATCCTTGGAGGGATTCAAGACCTGACTGAGCACCCAACTCTGACCCCAGAGCTGACCCTGCTTTGAGGAAGGTGCTAGACTGGAGACCTGCTGAGGTCCTTCTCAGCCTGCATAGTCCTATGATGTGCTTGCTTTAAGACAGATGATGGACTCATGAGTGGGGTCCAATTCCAGATGACATAACTAGGATTAACTGCACTGGGTTTGAATAACAGGATGAGGGGTCTTCAGATTTGTCAGCACCTCAAGTAAATCTGTGGCTAGGGAATGATAGCTGACTCCCACTAACTATCACTTCAGACTTCTCTTTGGCTTTATTAAAACCTAAAATTGTTAAAGTTAGGCATTTTAAACCATTCTGATCTCCCTTTCCTTATTGCCTTGTCTAAAATTAAAATAATTTAGCTTTTAGATGGGGACTAGTATCTGCCAGAAGACTGAATGGTAATCCAGGAGACCCATATTTTTTTTTTTTTGCTGGGACTTTCTGTGTCCTCTTGATGAAAATGGATATAAATGAACAGAATTATACAGTTATTCAACTGAAGGATGTCCTCTGGTTCTTTTTGTACATAAGCTAATGCCAGCCAGTGGAGAGGAGAAAGTTACTACTTTAATATTGGGCATTTGTACGGAAACCAGTGTAAGAACAGCGTTTCAAAACTTTTATATTAGGAGCTCTATGTGATTTCAGCAGTGAAATATGCTTCAGTATCTGATGCTTTTTTTTTCTGTCAAGATCAGAATAGAAATAGCATAGACACTTACAAGTAAAATACAAACCAAAAAAGCCAGAAAACACCCAA
Source organism: Gorsachius magnificus (assembly GCA_034008185.1). Taxonomy (NCBI): domain Eukaryota; kingdom Metazoa; phylum Chordata; class Aves; order Pelecaniformes; family Ardeidae; genus Gorsachius; species Gorsachius magnificus. The sequence goes on along the minus strand of CM067083.1, from coordinate 7,073,775 downwards.
ACCCATATCTGCCTTTACACACTATGTATATCTTGTATATCTTTATATATTGTAACTATGATTAACTACAACTGCAACTATGGCTATAGCTATGCATATTTCTGTTACTACTGCTATTACTATTACTTCCCTGGCTGTAATGTGTACATTAGGATGATTTTCAAGATAGACATGATTTCTGAGTCAGTAAATAAAGACTTTAGAAGATCACAGCAGCTCCTTCAGATGCTTGGTAAGCTAAATGTTATTACAAACTCATCTTTTATCTTTGAAAAATCTTGTGCATGCCAATCAGTTGTCATCTGAAAGTAACATGCCTGTGTTGTTTTAACAATAAACTATTTTTAGCAAGATATGGAAATGCAGAGATGCATCTATTGGTGACAGTGCCAGAGTAGGCACACTCTGTGGGCAGATGTTCCCCATGTACAGTGGGATGTCTGCTGAGGTTGTTCCCTCCTCTTTCCTCCTCCCCCAGTCCTCTCTCCTTGCTACCTTTGTTCTGCTGGAGGGCATGGCTCTGGGAGCACAGGGTGTGATCACAGCCTGGTCAGCTCCCAGAAAAATCTGCAGCCTTAGTTTCAAAAGTCCACGAAAAGGGTTAGCACCAGCCCATCTGACTTTAATCTGTGGGGGATTAAGATCTGCTCGGTTTCCTGCTCACAGAGCTGTGGACCTGGCAATCTCCCACTGAAGGGTGACAATGAGTAATCTGGGAGTAGTGATATTTTCAGATGGCGCTGCAAAATGTATGGGAGACATTGGTCCAGGAAGGCAAGTGCCTAGTGGCTTTTGAATTCCACAGCAGGCATACGTTGATATAATAACATGCAAAGCAGAACACAGTGATCCTGTTGTTCAGGCTGACCAGTTACTCATTTAATGCTGTTTTACTCTTAGTGACAAGTTTGTGGGGGAAATTTGGTTAGTGGACTAGATCATCTTTTCATCTTTTCTCTATAATATTCAACACTATTACTATTTTTTTTTTTTGTTCTGAATGTCTATGAAACTACAGTACTATGGCTGCTATGTAGATGCTGATGAGGACAATATGTATTTATTATGAAAATACTTGGAGCTGGAAATACTCCATCGTGGCCCACACAATGAATGAAGTCATGGGCTTCTGAGTAATGTATAACATCAGTGTTGCCCATTCATCACTTTAAGTATAGACAGTCACTTAATTGGCTTTGGCACTAGCAGAAAACTCTCCAGTATAAACCAAAACCAGTCTATATCAACAAGAAGACTGATAATAAAGCCCAGGGTGGGACCCATCTTTTCACACAATACCCCAGATATACTAATTTCCTCATCTTTCCACAGTGGAGACCATCATCTTCCAGCTGCTTGCCAGTTCATTTTTTACCCCTTTGTCACATTTACCATACACAACCTTTATTTTGTTCTGATATGAATTATTTGCAGCTTGAGATTTCTTTTTCTGTGACCAGGTTAGATAGGTATTTGAACCTTCTCTGTAATGGTTGAGATCTCTTTGATGATGACTAACAACTAAGCAGACTGTATATCTGACTCCCAAATGCTCTCAAAATGACTTTCGAGAGAAAATGATGGTGCTTAAACATCAGAAATGAAGGAGATGCCAATACTAGCAAATGTAATCCACAAAAACTTCTGTAGATTAGATATGTGTATCAAGGTGTTTCCTCCTTACATTCTGTCCCAGCATATGGACACTGCTAAAGCAAGCCAACACTTCAGCAGTATAACACATGGTATGCTACAGAGCAGTGCAGGTGCACACCACTCCATAGAGTGACGGTGTAAAATCCCCAGGTAGGTAGAGAGCTAGGCTAACTTGACAGAATTGCATATTAACTGAGAGTAACAAGAGTCCCTCGGCCACTCTTGAGATCCGTAGCATTTCTGTAGTTTTGAAGGTTGCTGGCTTGACATAAATTAGCAACACGGCAGTTTTGCAATAACTGTTATGACCTCCAAACAGTTTCTGTCTTTGCCCAAGATGTTAGACACAAAAAAGTCTTCAGAGGTGGAGAAAGTCTTTTTCATTTCATGTCAACTGTAGATCTCATAGGAATTTCTGGATATGCAGGTTCAGCAATTGTCTTCCTTTCTTTTTCACTGGATAGCGAGGTACTACCAGAGAAGCCCTGACTTGTGTATGAAGCCTATCTATTTCTGACTTAGCTTTTACAGCTGTATGGTTATCCACCAGATTAAAATAGGAGGTCACAGTGTCCGTGCCAGAGTTGGCTGTAAGATGCTCTGCCAGTACAGGTCTCTTGGTTACATGGCCTGCGTAGTTCTGAGAATAACCCTTGCCTGTGAACCGGACTTCTTCCTTTTTAAATATTTGACCCACTGTGCCTTTTCTATCCTCAATATATTTATTTTTACTGTGTGATACAGTGACAACCTTTGTGTCCTTGTCTGTATGCAGTTGAGGGTCTTGTAGTCTATTCCTGACTACATTTTATAACAGCACACTTGAGAGAGGACCCTGACCACTGTGAACTGAGTAGTGTTTGAGTATATTTAACACTGGAGATATCAACCTTCAATGATTTAGTATAAAAACTTGGCAGGAATAAAGGCAGTAAGAATGCAGATAATTGGATTTAAAAGTGGCTTTGACTTTACAGCCATATAATAGGCTTGCTAAAATCTACTGTTGATAAGCTGATATCCCTTTTGTTGGGAGCTAAAGACATCCTGTTTTCCTGAAGCATTAAGGGAATGAAGGGCTAAAATCTCTGAAAGTTCAGTGGCTATATGATTCATGTTTATTATTTTCCCTGGAAGGGAGTCTCTGATATTCGCTCAGTGGAGACGAGAAAAAAAAAAAAAAAAAAAAAAAAAAAGAAAAAAAGCAGAATACCATTTTCATGTCAGAGTAACATAATGAATGAGACAAGCCATTCACTCCACAAGGGATGGGCACTCTTGAAGTAGGCAATCCATAAATCTCTTTCATTGTGTTTGTCAGCAGTCATTTTTAAGGGCTTCTTTCTCAATTCACAGGTTGTGGTTATTAGTAACCTCATAGCTGTGCTGCAGTTGTCATTGAGGCTTATTCCTTGGAGCCATATCATCAATCATGGTTTTCACATGGTTTTCACATACTGGAGCAGAATAATCCATAGTATTTTTTTTTCCCCTAGTAAGCATGACTCCAATAACTTAAATGGAAAATGTAAGATATAATCATCATGCACATGCACAAACCACATTGACTTGGCTGCTTAAACTGATGCAAGGCAGTGACATTTTTGGTAATACTGTACAGTTCTCTGAGACTTACCTTGTATGCATGGAAAAGAGAGTCGACCACAACTCTGAGTTACGTACAGGAATTGCTGGTGATACAGCTGATGTTGGAATTGCTGTAAACTCTTTCCACACACCACTTTTCACATGGCAGGCTGCAGGGTCACTCCCCCAAGTGTTGCCACGTTGTTAAAACATCTCACATGATCAAAGTTGTCCAAAAGTATATGGAGAAGCCTATGCTGAGGGTTTGTGACCTCAAAGTTTTGCTTCACGGCAAGGATGCTTGCAGGACCTTATGAATGTGGGATGCTTGCTAGAGGATGAAAAAAGTTGTTGAAAAAGTCTATGTTTAATGGGAGCACAAAAGGGATTTCATATATTTCAGCAAGAAAATATCTGTAATCTCAATCCAGAAAATCTTATCTAGTACGCAGTTCTCAACTGTAAGGTGGAAGGTGAGGAGTCTAAAGGTTTCTCTAAAATGTGGTGAAAGTGTGGTAAGATATTCTATGCCTTCTTCCATAATCAGCTCTAACTGTGTATGTATGTGCATGCACATTTTCTAATAATGATATTTCCAATCCAGCAGGCTTTATAAGTACATTGCAAACTTGGCTAACAATCAGCTTCTTCCCTGGAATGAGTTGGACCTTAGTAGTGAATCTCATAAATTTAATCGATAGGCACATACATCAGAGTGGTGATTTATATCTTGGCTGTTGATCAATGACACCATACATTTGCTGCCTGTTTACCGAGTAGATGGGAGTGTTTTGGATCTGTGCAATTGCATACCAAGCTCACTGCTTTACACTCCCTGCCGACTATTCTTTTTCAGGCTGAGTATATTTCTCCTGTATTTCAGTTATGGATTTAGCAGCAAAATACAGCTCTGACGAGCTCTTCCTGAAATTGCTGCTGCAGCTCTTCACATCCACCCAAACTCTCCCCACAGACACTGTCAAAAAAGAAAAGCAAAATCTACCCTGGTGTGTAAACTTGGTGTATGAGACTCTGTGTCTTGACTCATTTTGTCCCCTTAGCTTAACTTTTGGTTCTCTCTAGCTTAAATCTGGGGTGGGTCAGCTGACATCACCGGTAGGAAAACAGCCATGCAGGAGAATGTATTAATATTCATCTTCTGTTCTTCCAAGCATTGTGGAGGAAATGGACTCAAACCACTTGGGGTAGAAGCCCATCTGCTGTTGTTCACCATTTTTGAGGAAGCAGGTACTGTCAGATCATCTTCTCTTACCTCCTTTGGCTGATTCTCCAAGTTAGAAAACATCTTCTGCTACTGATAAGATATTTGAAAGAACTGACCTAACAACATGGTGGAGAGCTATTCAAAGTATACTGTAGGAGATTAACCAGGACTCTGTACTGGCTAAGTAACATGTTGTGGGCAACAACATGCTGTGCTCTGTTCCTATTTCACTGGACCGTGATGGTGGCAGCTTCCTGTGGCTGCTTGTAGGACAGCATTGGCTTAGAACAGGCTCTAGACATACAGGCTGTCCTTTGATAATTTTCTGGCTGCTCAAAGTTATTTATCCTTTCTAATGCAGCCAAAACAGTCAACCTCATTTTCTGTGTCTGACCCTTTTCTTTGGCAGGTCTGATTTCCTCTTATTATTCTGAGCGCCGGGAAAGCGTGCATCGCATTCCATCCCTGCCTTCCTGTGCAGAAGTGCCATCCATTGCTGCATCTGTTCTTTCATGTCCCTGCTGGAACTCCCCTATTTTCAACACAGCAAATGTGCTGAGAACATCAGCTCCCAGATGAGACCAGGAACATGGGACAAAAAGTTCAAACTGAAATGTAGGCTGTTGGTCAAAAAATTAGATGCCCGGATCAAAGCCATCATGTTTTCAGCAGTGCTAAGGACTTAGAGCTCTCACTGAAATCCAAACCAGGAGCTTTTAAGATAACCACATTTTAATGCTCTTCGAATTTGACAGGTTGAGTGTGCTTAAATATGTGACATTGCCTGATGTTTAAGTGTAGCAAAATCCCACAAGTTTCTGAACAATATTACCAAATGTGAGAAGCATAAATCTTTCATTTAATTGCCTTGTTCAGCCACTTAAGGCCCATGAAGATACTTACTCTGTCACTACTTTTTTGCCACAGGGAAATTCTCATTCATCATCATAGAATCATCCTTTAAAATGCTCACAGATTTTATTCTAATGATGCCTTCCTTCACTTGCAGAAGCATTATAAAGGCCCATAAGTGATGCAGCAACACAATGGGGAATAACATTAGTTTCAAGTTCAATGTGAATTGGCTGATGTTAAAACAAACCAATGTCCCCAGAGATGGCTGAATTTACTCCCTCTGCTCAGTACATTAGGCCCATCAGATGATTCACATATACTTTGTACAACGTTATGCTGATGGCATTAGGAAAAATGTGAAATATCAAATGCATATTAGACCACCTGTCAAAACACAAGAGCTTGATGGGATAATTTAAAGATTCTTAGATTATTTGCTAAAACTTCACTTTTCAGACTTCCAGTTCTTGAAAAACACAGCAATTTTTTTTTTTCTTTTTGCCACCGAGTAAAACTTTCTTATGCATACAATCCCTTTGGTTTCATTGAGAAATGAAAGAGCCCCGTATTAAATGATGGAAGTAAAGCTGGCAGAACCTGCTCATATGCTTCCCAGGTACTCTACACCAGAAGACCTTTGTGGCAGCATGTCACTGCAGACCAGTACTTCAACTTCAGGCTGAAAACTGTACTTGGTATACTCTAGCAAAAGCCATGCACAGAATCCCTTGAGCAGCTCATTCCAGTTATTGGTGTCTTCTGTGTTTTTCTTAGTTGAGTAAATGTAGAATTTTCCTTACTCCTGCTGATGCTCAAAGGCATCTCCTTCCTTTCTCCAACTTTCTGTGGAACATGACACAGTAGAAAGGAAATAATTTTAGTTGACTAAAGAGATAGAAAATTGGCAGAGCAAGTAACCAAGGGCCTCTGAAGGTTTAAGGAAAAGAGATTCTTGGTGCAGGAAAAGGTGGTTGTTTTTTTTTTTTTAGATAGGAAAAGATTTTTATAGTTCAGATGCAGGAGGGCCCTGTGTTTTGGAGAAGGGAGAGCTCAAGTGTTGCAAGGAGGTTGAGGGTGGTGTATCTTTCATGGTAATTTAGATTAAGAAGATATAGAGCACAGACCTTTCAAAAACCAGGGGAATTCTCACCGGTCAACCTGTTGTGTCTATGTCACTTATCATAGCAACCTTGTCTTGCAATACTTCTGAAAGCATAGTTAGTACAGGCCTATCCATGAAAGCACAAGTTCTAAAAAGTAGTCACTACCCAAATACCCACTGTTGAATGTGCAGCCTGAGTTTGATTTTCATAGATGCTGATGTGAAAGAACTGGATATAAAGTTTTTAAGATTAGACCTACAGAACTATAAAAGCATCGAAAGCAAGTGTTCAAATATTTAGATTTAGGACCTTGTAAGTATTTATATTAACGGAAAAGAAGCAAGTCAACATAGTATATACAAATGTGTAAATCTGGATACCATATCACAGAATCATAGAACCATTTGGTTGGGAAAGACCTTTAAGATTGTTGAGTCCAGCCATACCTGTCCACCACTAAACCATGTCTCTAAGCACCTCGTCTGCCCATCTTTTAAATACCTCCAGGGATGGGGACTCGACCACTTCCCTGGGTAGCCTGTTCCAGTGCCTGATAACCCTTTCCATGAAGAAATTGTTCCTAGTATCTAATCTAAACCTCCTCTGGCACAACTCGAGACAAGTTTTAGTTGTTGCTAAGTAGTGCCTAGACAAGTCAAGGACTTTTTTTTTTTTTTTTTTTTTTTTTTCAGCTTCCCATGCTCTGCCAGGTGCATAAGAAGCTGGAGAGGACACATCCAGGACAGCTGACCCCAGCTGGCCAAAGGGGCATTCCATACCATATAATATCATGTTCAGCATATGAACTGGGGGGAGTTGGCCAGGGGAGAGCGATCGCTGCTCGGGGACAGGCTGGGCGTCAGTCAGTGGGTGGTGAGCAATTGCATTGTGCATCACCTGTTTTGTATATTCTGTATATTCTACTACTACTACTGCTGTTACTATTATTATTCTTTTCCATTGCTGTTAAATTAAACTATCTATATCTCAACCCACGGGTTATACCTTTTTTTTTTTTTCCCCCCTGATTCTCTCCCCCATCTCACCGGGGAGAGGAGACTGAGCAATCGACCGTGCCATGTTCAGCTCGGGTTAAACAACAATACATGCATAAGAAATATGTTTTTCAAGAGAAAAATGAAGTCTTCAAAGATCTGTAAGAAACAGTAACCTCTGATTTGAATGTTAGATTTCTTTTCCTTTTCAGTATAAATATCTTTCTCTCATACAAATTACAAATCAATACTCAAAACACAAGAGATTCATTAGTCTTATCTCCTGCTTGGCATGTACTAAGACTATCATGATTATCACTTGTAAAAAAATTCTTGTTAATGAAAGTACCTCTTCAGGTCATTTCTTCACAGCCTATGATCTAAGATTAATGGCTACAGCTCAGCAGACCGTTGTTAAGTATTGCTTTGTCCATTCTGAGGAAAGATACAGATTTAATTAATTATACCTCGTTAATGAATTGGAGTAGAACATGATGTTGGTGAGAGGTTCATTTTCTCCTACAGAAAACAAAGGGTTTGTTTTTATTTCCTAATAGTATTTGCTAATTAGTATTGAGGTATTGGTATTTAAAATACAATATGTGAAATGTTCAGATGAAGCTGATTGGATTTACATTTTATTATGCGGTATTCTACTTAATGGCACATTCAGTCTCTAGGAAGGCATGATCTATGGTTAAAAAGAAGAGAGGACAGAATAAAGAATTCATTCTCTGGCACTGACTGACTTCACCTTTTTCATCTTATTGCTTCCCCATTTTCTCCTTACCTGCCTTTTTGGTTTTGAATTGTTTGACAGAATGGTGTATGGCTTGTGCTGTATTATTTGACAAATATATTGTGTTTTAAACATATACCCTATTTTAAGTCTTTTACATAAATGGTAAAGCTTATAATTGAGGCATTCTGATAAATTTTTCATGCCTATATGGACCACAGTTAATTTTCTTTTTTTAAGGAATTTTAGATGAACTTAAAGTATTGGGAAACCTTAGTGTATCTATGATTACAAAATGCTTATTATTTAGTTTTTAAGCCGAAATGCCAAATCCTTTTCAGTTATTTCTTCATCACTTTGTTTATATAAAAATGTTCTTAGTCATTGCTTTGGAAGTGGCTTATGGGGACTGCATTCTGAAAATAAGGAGTATGTATCTTTCTGCATCTTGATGTAATACGGATGACGAATATTAATTAAACAGGCAACTTTCAAAGTACAAGTTTCCATTTAGATCTTTGTAGTCTCCTTTTCTTTAACTCTATCACCTCATAAAATAGGGAAGAACTACTGATCATGAAGCAGAGTGATGCAATAGGTAAAGCAAGTTTGCATTGCTTTGTTGAATGTCCTATCAAGTGCCTTGTGCTAGCTTGTCAGATCTAATCAAAACTCTTTGATGCTGTGCCTTTTGGATGAGTGATTTGATTTTAGGTAAATTGGGCATTCACATTTATGCTTTAAACTAGATGTGGCATATGATGTTCATGTTTTGATCACTGCTTCAGTAAACACAAAAGGTTTTTTTATTATTTTACAAGTAAGACATAGAGTTGCAAGATTGTACTTGACTTGCAAAACAACAAAATAAATCTTACAAAAAATGTCAGCATTCAATAAATTATGCACTTCACATCAAGTTGTGTTGACATCTTAAATGAGGTATAGCTTAAAGATGAGGTGTTAAAAGGGAAAATTATAGATGTACAGTGAGTTTCTTTAAAACTGTCACTTATCCCCATTCCATCATTGTAGCTGAATTTTCTGGTTTGGGTTTTATTTTTTTCCATATTTTTGGGCTAAAGTATCTGAATTATGACAGAAACTGCCATATTATGAATAATTCTTGATAAATGCAGAAGAAGATGAAATCTCTACAAACTCAATGAATATTTAAGGTCATATATAATATCAGTTCTGACAGATTGTTAAAAAAACCTGAAGGCTCTTCTTGAACTGAAGAAACTTTCATTGAAAACCTGGGATTTTCATTAAGTATTGCACATCATGTGTACATATTACAAAATTCTAGTTTCTGACAAGCACACACTCTCAGATTGACACTTGCTTTTCCTTTCTGTGTCTCTAGCCCAATACACAGCCCTTCTCTTCTTTTTTACCCTCTCACACCACCACGGCCATATCATAAGGTACTTAACTTAATACACTTTTGAACTTCACCACTGGTTTATCACTTCAACGGATTGTTTTGAGTTTGTAAGAAGAAAGTTCACAGCTGAAATGTGCTGAAGAAGGAATTTCAATAAAGAGGGAATCTCAGAAAATTCAGTTTACTTTTGCTTTGGATCAGCACACAAAACTTCATGTACCCAACTCATCTGTACCATACACAAAGGCGAGCCATTTGCTCCATTACTAAATGCCAATTCTCTCTAACTTTTGGCATTTCCTGATTTCATTAAGGGTGGAATCAGGAAATGTAGATATACATGAAAATATTTATAATAACTACAAGAGGCTAATAATTATCTTCAAAGCAACCAGTCAGGAAATTCAGATTTAAGCTTCAAAAATCGGCCTAAGTTTTGATGCTAATGTCAGCACATTATCAGCATCCTTACAGTACAGTTTCTGAGTCATATATCAAGCCATGACAAAGGCTTGAGCCTTTTCAGCCAATGTCATGATGAATGCTGGACGCAGTTCTTTTTCACTCCAAATTGCATGAAACGTTGGCCATTTTTCTTTCCAAAAGCAGAAAATGGGAAAAGGGATGTGGAAGTGGTTGATGCTTGTTGTGTGATTGGGTGGTTTCAGTAGACTGCATTTGGGCCAGTAACCCTTGCTTTACAGCTCTTGTTGAGAAATAGGTGTATCATTAGCAAATAGTGTTTCTAGATTGAGTCGCAGACAAAATCATACGAAGCTGTAGGCTGTATAAATAGCTCTTTTCTTTTTAACTTTTCTCCCTTGATATTGGAGAAAACTGTGGGATTCTGGAGTAGCTAAGTGGGGAAGCCTGGATTGTACATGGGGGCTGAAAACTGATAAAGAGTTTAAGCCCTTGAGAAATTTGGTTATAACTATCTTGAAAATAAAAAAATCTTTGGTTTATCAAACATCCTACAAGTCTATGAGGTCCTCTATTTAGCGAATATATATTTATAACATTATCTGCATCTGAATTTTAATTTATTAATATGCAAAAACTTGCGAATGCTGAATTTTTACCTGCTAATTCTTGTTTAAAGGGTAGAGATGTCATCCAGGAAAGCACAAGAAATCTTCAGTTTAAATCAGACTTTTACCAACTCAGCTTAAATTGTCTGGCTCATTTGACAAATTTTGCTTGCTTCACTGACTTTCATTGCATCCTGGATTGTCTTAATGGCACCTTGAATTTCTGCAGGCCATGGTTCACTGTCCCGAGACGTGTGAGAAACTTTCTATTGACTTAAGTAAAGAGTGTATCAGAGCCTATAAATCCACCAGCTTTTTGATTGAATTTGTAAACCTTTCAGAGACTTGATGAAGTTCTCAAAGATGCAGATAGTTTTGGAGAAATTACTCAAGATTAACCACTGAATCTTTGTGAAATTATGTTCAGAGATAATTAACTAATGTGACAGCAAGAGGAAAGATGCTTAAGAAACATTCCTTAAATGTTTCCTGCAAGTGAGGTCTGCTTTTTATGTTTTTGACTGACTTAGATGTAGCTTCAGAATTATCTAGTTATAGGTTAGTTTTAGTGGCAATGCTAATTCACCGCTTCTTTTGCCCATATAGTATCCTCCTATCTAAGGACATGAAACTTGCTATTCCATAAGACATATGTTTGTTCCATGCTTGAGGAGAACCTAAGGAATCATTACTTTTTAGAAATACAAAAATTACCTAATGTTATATGAAGCAAGTTGTGCTGCATAACTGGTTGAAGTTCAATTATGGTTATGACCACAGCTTTTAAGCAACAATTTCTGAAATACAGAGCGTGAAGGAAGGATGCCCTCAATCTTTCGTGTGAGTCTAGTGAATGTATGCTGAATATCACAATATATGAAGAAAAAGCATGTTTTAGTAGTGTTTGAATTTAGATACATAGGAGAAACGCCTTTTAATTATTGATATTCTAGAGGTCAGAACAGGGTTTTTAATTTCTGTGGAAAACTTTGGCATTTTAGTGAACTATGTTAGTTCAAACCCTGAAATATTTCAGCCAGGAAGGATTTCTTAGTGGTCCTAGTTACTGAATTATTCAGGTCCTCTTGTTCCCAGTCAGACTACAACTTCCCTCATGCATCATCATTCCTCAGAGAAGCCACATTGTCAGATTTCCTTATCCTCACATAAAGTCTGTGTTCTTCAAACCCTTCTTTATTAGTCCTCTTTGTTCACAGAACATACTAGCAACTGCGTTAGAGAATATAACTTTTGTTTTATGATTGACAAATAATTATGTGGTTGGGGTGCATACCTCCTCATTTTCCATTTTCCGCTACTGGGCTCAAGGGCCTTTTTGGAAGACAGGCTACTTACCTGTAGCCTGACCAGCAATTATTAATTTTTGTCCTTTGGCCCAGTTCCATTCCTTATTACTCTGTTTAGCCCAAACTTGCCTTCCAGTACCCAAGATCTATCTCTCATTTATTCCAGTTGTTTCTTTTATGCTTACCTATTTTTTTACAGTCCATCAGAGAACAGCCTTTCAATTTACTTATCCAATAAAAATATATAATAACAAGCCATATCCAAGCTTTGTGTAATTGCATAAAAATAAAACATACGTATCTGAGAGACAGCTGGTTGACGGGACAAAATGCACTGCCTTGGCACACAGGAGAAAAGATTGCAAGGGATATGATTTTACTAATTTTTAGCTTTGTTAGTCTAGCCCACCTGGGAATTGTTCTCAGGGTAACTCAAGAATTGCAATTTATCTTTTCCTTCTGTTAGAATCATCTTCCTATTAGAACTTAATTCCTGTATTTGAAAGGCTAAACTAGACTTTGAATCCACTAAGTCCTTTCTCCAGCTTCTTAAGGAGATTCCTTCCTCACATCTCTCCTTTAGTGATGGTGTAGAAAGTAAAAAATGTAAGTAGAAAAGTGTGAGGTAATGCCACCTTACGTAGCCTTGGGCACCCGCCACACAAAAGTCTTATCCTATCCCAGGAAAGATTCCTAGATAATTTACAAATCTTTCCTTGAGGCTGGGCATATAGAAAAAATGCAGAGCAACAGAGATCTGCTCTATCATTTTTTGAAAAATATGCCCATGGAATATGGTGCTTCCCACTCACCATGGCCTCCCACCATGGCTAGAGGACTTATCGCTCAATTCATACATGACTTACTCGTGCAGACAGATAACTCGCTCACTGCGTATTTCTACGACCTGTTTTTTAATGGAATGATACCTTGATGAGTCACATGTTAACTCCAAAATGGAAAAGGAAATGCAAATTCTAAATAATTTCTTCAGCAATGGACTACTGCGATCCTCCACAGAGATAGCAAATGGCCCTTGTCCATCTAATACGCTCCGAAATAAAATCCTAAAAAATTGATAGGCAAGTGGAGAAAAGTGGTTAGTCCAAAAATTATTTACTACAATCAGTACTGATGTGTAAGTATTTGAAGAACTGGACAAATAATTTTGCAGGCCCTCTCAATCTCAAAACTGGGTGAAGTCCCTCTATCATGCAATAGATGGACTGAGTGTAAAAGATGTGTATCATCTCTCATCCAAAAGTAGGCAGGAATCACAGCCCCAAAGAAACAGTAGAATCTCTTTTGGTTTTCTTTACTCATGAAGACTGTCAAACTGCAATGGGGATTGGGTTTAGTGGTGAAATATAAATGTTCAAACATAGAAATTGTGGGACAATTGCCTTGCGATTGCATAGCCCTGAGTGATCTGCAGAAGAGAATGTTATTAAGATGTACCCCAACCAGACTGTCATGCCAAGCTCTTGCTTTGCAACTCCATAACCCACTAAAATTAAAATTAAAGAGGAGGAACTACATTTTCTTTTTGTTTTTGTCTGTGGAAAATGGTCAACTGCATGTGCTTACTGTCTTCCTATTCAGCCCCATATGCTTGGATTAACCCTTACTAGGCATCCTTTAATCAACCTAATAAATGCAGAGCTTCACTTTACTTATAACAAATATTATGGATATTTCTGCACACCTCTTCAGGAAAGAAAAAAGGAATCTTGTCAAGTATCCCAGTGGTGCTTTAGTGTGAGGAGCAATTTTGGGCAGAACTGCATCCAGGAAAGGTCTTACATGGGTTTAGATGGGAGCTACATGTGTGAAAGCCTGGATGTTTGGCCTGAGCATAAAGAAAAATGATGAGGATTAGCAACACCATAGCACTTGGCCAAGTGCCCTTTTTCAAGACCATGCACCAGCAGTAGCCTGTGATGTGTATTACCTTTTACATGGGAGCTAGCTCAACAGTGTGAAGCAGACCAAGAAATGTTCTGGCGTTTGTGTGGTGAATATCATTTCACCACCTCTTACCCCCAAATCAAGGTGTTAACTGGGATCCAGTCACATATTGCCACCTCCTACCAGACTCCTGAGTGGTGCAGAGAGGGATGATAGCTGCAGCGTTTCTTAATGACTCTATCTCTTCCTGTTGATATCTTTTGTTGGGGAACTTGAGATAGACTTTGCCACAGTGTGTATTTTAGAGTAGATAAGGAAAATTGTTCAACCTTTTCCACATTGCCCTATGTCCCCATTTTCCCTGTTGCCAGTGGACGTGGTGGTGTGGTTTTCTGTCCCCCTCCCTCTCCACTGGAGAGATTGTTTTCACCTACAAGCTGAGCAGAGGGCTCATTGCCGTCTGCCCCACGCCCTGCACCCCCCATCTGCTGGATCTCTATGGACTGAAAACAAGATAGACGCTGTAAAAAATCTTATTGCATTTCAGACCTTGCGGTGTCTGACTTTTACCTTACACTGTCAAAATGCTGAGTTCTCACAATTATTCTCTTCTAAGCAATTACAGTGTAAGTTATCAGTTCACATGAAGAGTGACAGACATTGTGTAAGGTAGAGCTTCTATGATGATAATGAGCAAGGCTGCAGAGAAGTCAATTCCATAAGACCATCAGAGCTCGGAGACTCAATTCATTAGTATTTTTCTAACCTCCAAATCACCATTTCAGGTCCATCCCTACGGGGCTGTGATATGTATGGGAGGCATTAAAGATAACGCCTCAGGCCCTTTGATATCCTTGACAGCAAGAGGAGGTAGATCTTTTCACTCCTTTCTCTTGGTTTCACTTCTTCTCTTTCTGGCACCCTCTCTGTGACAGTGCTGAGCCCCAGACTGTGAGTTTTGGAATGGCAAATACAATTTCTCCTATGTTGCTTAAATGCTGACTAAGGAACTGCTTATGTGCATGACAAAGAAGAGCAAAATAAAAGTTCTCCTAACAAGGGTATCCTTCACTCAGTGAGGAACTGTAGAAAAAAAAAAATAACATAATTTTGTATTCAAATGTTCAATAAGGGGGAATATTGGTTGAGGAAACAAGAAATCTCGAGTGAGTAAAAATGAACATCATAGTCCAACCTTCCTCTAAGTCTGATTACATTGAAATTAACTGATTTTACCAGACACAAATTTGATGGTATGGCTCAAACAGAGAAATGCAAAGCATTTAAGAGCACATAGTGATCTGACAGCACTTTCTTTAAAGCTAACAAAAACAGTGAATGATTTGCAATAGCAACATTGCATTAGCTCGTTATTTAGCTAAGTATTTTGCCAATAATTTGGCAGGGAAGGAGAGCAGAATAAGATGGCAGGGCCCTATCAATGCTAAAGGGAAATTATTGTAGCCTAAATTAAAAAAAAACTGATTTATGTTTACGGCAGACTTGGTGGCAGAAGGACTTGCAGGGGTAAGAAGAGGACAGTGATGATCGGGCTCCGGCACAAATGGAAATAGTGGTTGTTCTGTTGTGGAAATGGTATGGAAAGTTCATGTTGAAGGATTAATGTACTTGTCAGCTGCCTGAAAGGCCAGGAGAGGACTGGTTGCATATGGAAGCTGATCCAAGTACTTGAAGAGAAGAGGGCCTTGGCTCCTGCTGGCACTCAGTCATCTTTGCTGTTAGGGGATCACTAGTTGACCTGAGCTGAAAAATCCTTTTCTGATCTTGTGCTTTGGGAGTGTAGATAAGATATTTTAAATAAAGTCTGTTTTTTTCATTGCATGATGAGTTTTAGCAAAGCCTAGAATTTGTTAAGAGCAGCACTGGCTGAGTAAGCTCTCTTAGGAGAAAGGAATTTTAAAATTTTCTCTCAGGAAAGTACTGAAATCTGGACAGTTTCTTGAATCTGCCCTCATCTGCTCCCCTTCCCCCTTCGCTCTCAAAAGGTGTCATTTTTTGTGTGGGAACTACTTGCAATACACACACAGCTAATTACAGAAGATGGGAAAGTACTGATTGCAGGAGGTGCAGGCATTTAACATTGTGCATTGCCATGCAGAGAGAGCTGAACTAGATCTTTTCAAACCACTTGTGTCAGAGAAACTGTCTTCTTGGTGCTCCCCTTGAGCTAAAAGCACAGGCATTTTACACCTAGCTGTGACATTACCACTCCTCAGATGAAATGGAGCACCTGGTGGTGGGAGTGCTTCTAGTCCATCTCAGTGCAAAGCAGGGTCACTAATACTTGTCAAAGGTATTGAGCTCTTCCAGAAGTGAATGCATGACTGCATACAAGAAGGCCAAGTGCAAGGTCCTGCACCTGCATTGGGTCATTCCCCAATATCAATACAAACTGGGTGACGATTTGATCAAAAGCAGCCCTACAGAGAAGAACTTGAGGATACTGGTGGATGCAAAATTGAACATGAGCCAGCAATGTGTGCTGGCAGCCCAGAAGGCCAACCGTACCCTGGGCTGCATCAAAAGAAGCGTGGCCAGCAGGTCGAGGGAGGTGATTCTGCCCCTCTGCTCTGCTCTGATGAGACCCCACCTGGAGTACTGCATCTATCTCTGGGGTCCCCAGCACAGGAAAGACATGGACCTGTTGGAGCATGTCCAGAGGTCAGCCACAAAAATGATGAAAGGGCTGGAACCCCTCTCCTGTAAAGAAAGGTTGAGACAGTTGGGGTTGTTCAGCCTGGAGAAGAGAAGGCTGCAGGAAGACTTTATTGCGGCCTTTCAATATATAAAGAGGGTATGGAGAGAGACTTTTTAGCAGGACCTGTAATGACAGGACAAAGCGCAATGGTTTTAAACTGAATAAAAGTAGATTCAGAATGGATATACAGAAGAAATTTTTTACAATGAGGATGGTGGTGAGGCACTGGAACAGGTTGACCAGAGAAGTTGTGGATGTCTCATCCCTGGAAGTGTTAAGAGTCAGGTTGGGGCTTTGAGCAACCTGATCTAGAGCAAGGTATCCCTGCCCATGGCAGGGGGGCTGGACTAGATGATCTCTGAAGGTATCTTTCCACCCAAACCATTTTACAATTCTATGATTCTATGACTGTGCCCTTATATTTGCTGCTTTTTGGCTGAGTTATCCAAATCCAAGAACTGCACTAATGTACCTACTTCTGGTTGTCAAGCTGGCTTGAAGAATCATACCTAAGTGTTTCCATATAGTATTCAGCATGGACACCTCCAAGGTTTAGCTCATAGGGGTCTGAGCATATGAAAAAACACCAATATGATACTAATGTCAATCCTGTTTAGTCAGCTAGTGTACTGATTTTGGTAAGGTCTGAAATGAGTCCTATATGAATATTTATAATAGGACTATGATTCTGAAATAGCAAAAAAAAAAATGCTATTATTGCATGGCAAATCAATATAACTTCCTTTGATAGATATAGTTTAATAAAACCATAAAGGGTGTTTCCTTACATATGAAATTCTATAACACGTGCTATAGCGCTACATTATTGATTTATGATGGAATCAAAGCATCCAGTATCACATAATAGGTTAGAAACTCTTCGACAGACAGAGAGCTGAGGTTAATTCAGGGAATAGTATTATGACCCTTAGTGTTTAAGCTCCTGGGATTATTTAAAAAGAGTGGTTACATTTGACATGGATGTAATTTGTCATTTCATGAAAATAAGAGTATCAGCAAATAGACAGAAGAAAGTTAAGCTGTAAGGAGACTTAAAGAGGTCAGCATAGTGCAATGCAAGAACATGACATATATTTGTGTAAAATACTGGGGAGAAAACAAATCAACAATTAGAAGATGGATACCCTGAAACGAGCAGGGAACACCTGGAGATGATAAAAAAAACCAACCCCAACCCACACCCTAAATTCAAGACAGATGTTCCGGATCATATGTAGAACATGAGAGGAAACAGTGTAGCTTTCATAGCACTGGTGAGTCAGTATATGGAATAAATCATGAGCTTTTGGTTTCATTGCATAGGAAAGATCGGAGAAACTGCAGAAAGATAAAAATATCAAGCAAAATGCTTTGAGAGACAGTAAGTCAGACTTCTGATGTAAGATATTTGAAAAAATTCAAGTGGTGTGAGTGCTTACTTCCCAGTGACATGGGCCAAATGCAGATCTTGATTTGGTAAGACGCTATAGCACAGATTTAATTTTCAACATGTGCTTAAACACAGCTCTTTTCTTCAGGCATTGACTTATTCTCTAAAATACTGAGGAAATATGGAATTTAAGCATACAGGACAATTTTCACACTGACAGACCTTGCTAAATTACAACCTATTAAGAAGCAGAAAAAAAGTAATGTGAAGGAAATCCTCATGCAATGGGAGGTATATGGAATAATTGACACATGGGAAATGCTAATTACCCTGCTTGTTTTACTTTGTTGTGGTGTAAATAATAACTCAAAGTTACAGACCTTTTCAGTACACCTCAAAGTCTATTGCACTGCTTCTTGGATTTGCAGGGAGAAATGAACAAATGGGAAAACTGCTCTAACACTGACCCTTCCACTTGCATTTGATTCATTGAAAATTCTTGAGAAATAGAGAATTTTGCTTCTGATTCTATTAAAAAACTGGCTGCCTTTCACCTTCTTTTTTCACCTTAATTTTCTTTCACCTTCTGATTTTTTTTTTTTTAAAGCCAGTGGGTATATCCAGGATGATTGAGGAGTCGGGAAAATTTGGCTTCTGCAGTACAGTTATGAGGAGCTGCTGTGTAGTCTTCCAGTCTCATACTGGGGAGCAAAAATGTTTCAACTTTTGCTACTGTGTTTGAGGGCTATCTAACAGGAAGGAAAATGCAGCTTGTGAAATCAAAATAATGCAATATTTTCCACCTATACACATAATTAGCAGCAATAAAATATTTACTACAAGGAGAAATATAAACTGATCTTTTCTGAGTGTTGGAACTTAAGAAAACGTTCATATGTGGAGCTAAAATTAAGAACAAATAATTAATGACCTCAGCTAAGTGCAGCGGCTGAGACTGGCAGGTCTTGAGTGCATAGCACAGCTCAGAGGGACCAGCTTTAAATCACCTCCTATACCTTTCTTTTCCTCCTGGCTGTGTGAAATGCTGTTTGATAAGTTTCTGAAGGCTTCTCTTAACTGTGCTGGCTGTGAGCTCCCCAAAGGGGTCTTCTGACACAGCCCATTATTCCAGGCTACATCCCATATTTGTTTTCTTGACACCTACCGTGCCCACATTCATCTAGATTTCACTGTGGTCCTTTCCAAAGGATTTCTTTCTAGGCAATAGCTATTTTCTCATTCAAGACTATCTGACACTGGCTTTATACAAATATTCAAAATTATGTGCCAAAGGCATTGGATAGACTCTCTTTGAGTTCCGAGGTCATGGGAGAGGTATCCCCAGACAAGCTACAAAACCAGCTTTTCCAACTTACGATCACAAAAATGAGGTGTATGATTTGGTCCCTGAGAGACCATTTACTGAGATCATGGAAGCCTAATGGGAAAAGCTGTAAATGCCAGCCTTGTGAACAGCCTTTTTGGTTTTATAGGTGAAAAAGGGAAAATCACTTCAAACATCAAGTGCAGTTTGAGAGATGCAAAAGAAATTTGATTTAAAACTAAACGATTATGTGAAGATTGTTTTGGTGACCCTGAAACAAGCTGAATTTTGATTCATGTTACATTTCAAAGTCTGCTGGTTTTGGCTGGGATAGAGTTAATTTTCTTCACAGTAGCTAGTGTGGGGCTATGTCTTGGATCTGTGCTGGAAACAGCCTTGATAACACAGGGATGGTTTCGTTACTGCTAAGCAGGGCTGACACAAAGTCAAGGCCTTTCCTGCTCCTCACCCCACCCCACCAGCAAGCAGGCTGGGGGGGACACAGATATTAGGAGGGGGCACAGCTGGGACAGCTAACCCCAACTGACCAAAGGGATACCCCATACCGTATGATGTCATGCTCAACATATAAAGCTGGGGGAAGAAGACGAAAGAGGGGGGGACATTTGGAATGATGGCATTTGTCTTCCCAAGTAACCATTACGTGTGATGGAGCCCTGCTTTCCTGGAGATGGCTGAACACCTGCCTGCCCAGGGGAAGTAGGGAATGAATTCCTTGCTTTGCTTTGCCTCTGTATATGACTTTCACTTTACTTATAAAACTGTGTTTCTCCCAGACCATGAGTTTTCTCACTTTTACCCTTCTGATTCTCTCCCCCATTGCACCGGGGGGAGCAGTGAGTGAGTGGCTGGGTGGTGCTTAGTTGCCAGCTGAGGTTAAACCATGACACAAAGCAAATTGTTCTGTCCACTTTTTTTCAGCAGACTTTCAGTAGTTTCACAGGCTATCACAACATTTAGAGATCGAGAGTAGAAAGACTAAATGTCTTTAAGTCATAAATATAGTTTCTTCTTGGGTAACATAGATTTGTAGGTGCTGCAAGGCGTCAGATCCAGCCCTGCAAAAAAGGCTTCCATGCCTAACTTTCAGTTAATTCACAGGAGTTAGACAAACGCCCCACTAACTTGGGTGATAAATGGCAAGAACATAATTCCTGCTGAGTTGCAATGAAGTTCGATCTCCTGAATAATTTAATCTAATATTCACACCATTTCCTACAAGTTTACCTTCAGTGGAGCCACTGCTGTATGAAGGCATGGTACTGTGTGCAGGAATGATAAAAACCTGAGACATTCTGCCACTTGGGGCTGATAGCTGCTGCCCCTTGATGAAGTCAACAAGATGCCCTAGCAGCTAGGCACGAGCAGGTGATGTTCTGAATAGAGCACTTAGGTGCTTTGGAGATCTTCTCCTATATATCAACAAGCAGATCTCAAAAATAAATAAAAACAGTCTTACTGGGAAATGGTCAGCTTTAGCAAACTGGTTTGAATGCGTGCATTCTGGCAGGCTGGTGAACCTTGTTTACCTCCCCTGTTTTTAAGGATTTCCTACTGCCTATTCTCTTTTTGCCAGGAGTTCAAACATTGAGTAGGAACACCTTGTTCCGGGTGCTGCTTTCCAAAATACTTATTGGAGAGGATGCGCAAAAATATTTTACCACAGGTGAAAATAAATAGCCCTGAATAACAATTACAAACAGTTACTTAGCTTTTTGAAACATTTTGGTTGTGTGTTTGTTTGTTTCCTCTCTTTTTTTAGACACTCAGTAATAATTTGTTAAACAGAATCAAATTATTTTAGAAAACATAATAAACATTAAGTGTGTGTCAAAGCCATCTGGAAGCACTATGCACTGCACACAGAAACTGGGATTCATCTATTCATACTCAGCGCTGGAGGTTGTTCTAAGTTTTACATTAGGAACCTAAACACACAACCCAGGTTAGGAACGTGCTTAAACAGAAGAGATGGACTGGCAATAGGCTTTTAGAGCCAGGGCATTTTGGAAATCCCATGAAACATCACTATCATCTTTGGCACTTAAAACCCAGTGAATACCTGGCCCCATTTTCAGATCTATCTATCAGGTAGATCAGAGTTTCAGATTTTCAGATCTATCTGGCTCAGCTGTTTTGAGGGATCTAAATGGAGGTGCCCAGGTCAGGGCTGATGACAGAGGAGTCATGAGCTGGTCACGCTTCTAGCTCAGGACAGTGCTGATTACACTGTCAGACAATCTAAAGTACAGCAAGAATTTTTTCTTGGTGTTTTTTATGTAGAGAATACAGTTGCACACAGGGTTACTGGGACCAAATGAAAGCAGGAGATCAACACAAGAAAAGGAAATTTTTGGGAAGGAACATGGCTCAGGCTCTTAAAAGATGCAAGTACTGCCAGTACTGCTTAGGCCAAGCACTGTTGGTCTTGATTGCTAACTTTTGGTGCTGGAAAAAACCCATGCATATTATCCCAATCTGGAAATTATTTTGTTTTCATGCATATACCGTACATGTGTGGGTAATACAAGTTTGCTCAGAAGGGCTTTGGCCCTGACACAGAACAGGAGGAGGAGGAAGGTAGACCAGAGTTTTGTTGCCTCAAGGAACCTTTCTTTCCTCTTCATTTCCCAGCAGAGTCTTTCCCTGCTGAAGAATGGAGAGTACCAAAGCAGTTGTTTTTAAATGTTACATGACAGATGGTTTTCTATGCTTGAAAATGGTTGTACTGATGATGCAATAAGCCTTCCTCAAAACTCTGAGACTCAGTGCCTAAGGTGTTTTACCTCCATATATGAAGAAGCAATTCCTGTTCCAAAGAACTTGTAGTTGAAGAAAAAATAGATTTAGAAGACTGAATTTGGACAAAAAAGGATCCCTGTAATAGATACAAACCAGAATATAATTAAAAAAAAAAATCTGCATAGTTTCACATGTAGTTTGTTAAAGCAAACCCCATCATTTTAGGGGAGGCTTCACCTCAATTAGCTCTAGGCAAGATCTGACGCATTTCAGGGTTGTAATGGATGCTGACGAAGGGAGGCAGTCCCGTCCAGTACCTAACACAGATGCTGCAAGCTATGGCTGGCACTGTCTGCCCACCTGTCTGTCTATCTGCTATGACAGGAATTTTAATCTTAGTCTTACAGTGTCACCTCACTTGTGTTTTCTTTCTTGCTTATCGTGACCTCTTACTGCTTGAGTAACGTAGATCGCAAGACTCCTGTTGACACATCCCGAAGTTTGGAAAGTTCTACACTTCTGTAAGAGTATGATTTCACAGCTGTTAAAATAGGTTTCCCACATTTTTTGTTTCATAGTTTCTAAAAATTAAAATAACTCCACCAATATCTGCTTGTTACATGACTAATTGTTGGATTCCTTGGGTTTGCCTGTCTGCTGACCCCTGGATAATTCAATTGCTGTGTCCAAACGCTTCTCTCTGATGGTCCAAACACTGTGGCATATTTTGTGCTACAGAAACATGTTGCTGGAAGAAAAATGGACTACAGTTGACTACAGTTCAGCCTACAGACCCTCACAGATACTAATAGTTTGTTGACATGTTATAATATTGCAATATAAGAAAAAAAAATCCTTTGACAGCTTAAGTGGTAAATATTACAATAGATTGGATATGAAAGGCATCACTTGCATGACTCTATGAGCAGGGTTATTCCATGACAGATCATCTGCACGTATGTAGCAAAAATACTGTATATCTAACAAGCATTCATCTTGCGCACCCTTTCATCAGGCTTAACTATATTTTACCACCACCGAAAGCTGGGATGTAGGAAGAAAGTACTAGCAGTCAGGGTTTTTTTCTGCAAATTTTCATGCATGTCAACACAGTGAAAGACATGCTTGAGCTGGCAGTGACAGCGCAATTGAACAGATAGCATGAGACATGCCCTTTACTTTGCTGACATGTACTCAGCATGCGTCGGAGTGCCACTCAGTAGAAGCAATTTCTGTCCTGAAGCATTCCCAGGGAAGGGACGTGTTTCTCGCCCTGCACCTGTGCCGTTCTCCAGGCTACAGCTCCTGATTAACACAACATAAGCAGCAGCCGCAGCTCTGGTCTTTGCCTGCGCTGGAACTATAGTGTGAGATGAAAAACATTTTCAGTTCATATGAGTAATGAGCATTACAAATTAGATTCAGATCAATTATTAAATGAAGATGATTATGAAATATTAAAAGGAAACTATTATACATAATGTATTTGTCATGGATTAAAAATCGTCCTTCATGTAATATCCTTCTCTGCCTGATAACGTATTTGGATATTTAACATATTTAAAAGGAGTGTAAAAAGTAAAGATAAGTGGAAGGGAGGTACATCTATTAAAACAAGAACTGAACTTGCTAATAACTTCTGAAAAGGGAGTTTTCTTCTGTCTTGGATATAGTTTATCTCTGATCTATGGTGAGGACACGCAAGACATCATCTCAGGCCTGGGTACTGCTGTCATTATTACTGTCTTTGAAGACAGTACTTTATTGTACGTATTTGGGTATGTCATGGTTTAATCTCAGCTGGCAACTAAGCATCACCCAGCCGCTCACTCACTGCTCCCCCCGGTGCGATGGGGGAGAAAGTGAGAAGGGTAAAAGTGAGAAAACTCATGGGCTGAGAGAAACACAGTTTTATAGGTAAAGTGAAAGCCACACACAGAGGCAAAACAAAGCAAGGAATTCATTCCCTACTTCCCCTGGGCAGGCAGGTATTCAGCCATCTCCAGGAAAGCAGGGCTCCATCACACGTAATGGTTACTTGGGAAGACAAATGCCATCATTCCAAATGTCCCCCCCTCTTTCGTCTTCTTCCCCCAGCTTTAATGTTGAGCATGCATCATCGGTTGGGGTATCCCTGGAGTTGGGGTTGCTGTCCCAGCTGTGCCCCCTCCTAATATCTTGTGTCCCCCCCAGCCTGCTTGCTGGTGGGGTGGGGTGAGGAGCAGGAAAGGCCTTGACTTTGTGTCAGCCCTGCTTAGCAGTAACGAAACCATCCCTGTGTTATCAAGGCTGTTTCCAGCACAGATCCAAGACATAGCCCCACACTAGCTACTGTGAAGAAAATTAACTCTATCCCAGCCAATACCAGCACAGGGGAGGAGAAGAATTTTTATTCAACATGTAGCCCTGTCACTTGTGTGATGTCCTGGTGACTACAGAGTGGCTTTGTACTAACAAAATGAAGTTGCTGGTCGGTGGGGGTTTGTCATGACAGAAAGTACAAGCAGTAGTGTCACTTGTTCCCTGAGCTTATTCTAAAGCCCTGCTGTGCTGAGATATTTTGCATTGCATCTGGTAAGTCAGCGGTGCAGCTTTCTCTCTGTGCTTGATGTGCTTAGGATGTGATGCTGCTACAAAACCTCATTAAATTCACCTCAGGTTAGAGATGGTTGAGAAAAAGAGGAATCATTGATAGAGCAGTTCTCACATCAGAAAATACTGGTTCCATTGCAAGTGAGACATTCTGGGGAGATTTGTTGGTCCTTGTGAATTTTACAGTGGGAATCAGGCAGGTAAAGCTGGCCAAAGGGCAGGATGCCTGGTTCTCCTTGGGTCTCCTGTGTCCCCTGACTCCCCAGGTCATGAGGCAACCTCTGTCTTACCCGACATTGGTACCCTACTTTCCTAATTGGCCAGAGGTGTCCTGTCCTCAAAGCTGGGGTGCAGTTTTCCCAGCACGCCAGCACCGAGGAGGACACACCAGCTTCTGCATCCTGCTGGCTGAGCCCAGGAGGTGTCACCAGGGAGAAGGGGCAGGTGGAAAAGAGGCAATGGGGGATGAGGTCCCAAGGCACTGCAGCCTGTCCAGGAGGAAGGGGTGGGAGGCCAGCAGCTCGGCTCATCTACGGTGAGCAGAAATCCAGGCTGCAGTGAGAGGCCACTGGCCCTTTGCACCATGCAGTGGGGTGCCTGAGATGGGCAGGAAGGCCATTGGAGGGACACAGGGGAAGACTACATAGAGCTTCAAGAAAACCAAAACATCCAGCAACCTGTACTCTAAGGTTATTTCCATATTTCCAAAATGAAACCTGTTGGGAAGTCAGTATGTTTCAGGATTTTGACTTTTTGTCCATACTCAGGGGGAAGCTTAAAAATCGCAAGTTTGTTTCTGTTTTTTTAGTTTTTTTAATCAGAATGGACTTTTCCTATTTATCTCTGCTCTAGCATTAACAGGTTATGTTTGTTTCTTGTTTTTATTTTGGAGACCCCCATTACCACAACCTCCATTGACCAAGAAGACATCACATCTCTGTATGTTAACACATGCAGGTATTTTGATGTTTCAGGAGGCAAGGCTGCATTCTGCAGAGTTACACTGTGAGAAAGGAAACTTTTGAGGCACTTGTGTTTGTTTTTGTGGTCTATTTTTGTTCGAGAAGGAATGTCACCCTCAACCTTGAGTTCCAAGATATTATTGGTTGAAACCAGATACAATGTTATATAATATTAAGAATTAAATAATATTAAGTTTATATATTTATAAACTGTGAAGTCACAGATTGTTGGGTAATAGTAAATGATTAAACTTGTTTTGAAAAAAAAAAGTCTTTCCTGGAGGTTGGAAAATCTCTTTTGAAGCCTTTTCTATCTTTTGAGTAAATATGTGCAGTTATAATTAGACAGTTTTGTTAAACATGTATTATGTAACCAAAAACCTGGAACAACTCCAATGCCATTTCTCTCTATTGTGTAAATATGTAATTAGGCAAGATTTTTTCCAGTGCTGCTGCTGATTACATTTTCCTCAGTCATGCAAGAATGGGATTTTCTGCTCTCAGACACACCACAATCCGAGCTCTACAACAAGCCCTGATGCGGCATATTACCTTTCCACTCCCAATTACTAATCCTTTACCCCCTATTAATTTCATTGGGTATCATCTCCTTCTTTTAAATGGGGCAAACCCCATGTGAAATCTGACATAAAATATCAGTCTAAGAGAAGATTAGGTATTCATGATCGCACTGAGCATGGGGATGACAGTTAATGTTTTTCCATCATGTGGGGCGATCAGGGGGGAATTGCTCAGACATCCAGATGATTCAGTTTCTGAGCATGCCACTGGTACACAACCATGTGGTGCCACTTTGCATATTCCCTCTGCTGAGAGGATGGAGGATGCAATAGGTGCTGTGGCTGTGCTTCAGGAGTGCTTGAGGAAAACAACACAGATTGTAGCTCCTGCCTCTTGCAGCCCTTATTTATAGAGAGAAAGTTCAGTCCTGAACTCTAACAGCCCCTATGACTATCATAGAATCATAGAATGTTTTGGGTTGGAAGGGACCCCTAGAGGTCATCCAGTCCAACCCCCCTGCAGGGAGCAGGGACACCGCTAACCACATCAGGTTGCTCACAGCCCCGTCCAACCTGGCCTGGAATGTTCCCAGGGATGAGGCCTCCACCACCTCTCTGGGCAACCCGTTCCAGTGTTTCACTACCCTCATTGTAAAGAATTTCTTCCTTATATCCAGTCTAAACCTACCCTACGGGGTAGCTAGTTGTGAATGCTGAGCTGGACAGGCTATAGGAGGAAAACTCACCCTGCCTACTTGGCCCCCTTGGCTGGAGATTACTTTATACCTTCAGACAGTCTATGCTTCCAAGGGAACTTCTCTTTTCTTGCATAGACCAGAAAAATACAGACACTTTTGTGCAAGCTTTGTGACGCTGCTGATAGCAGGTCCTAGAGTAGGAAAAACCAGCAAAGAGGACTGATGGGAGCATGTCAGCATGGGACAGAGACCAGTACAGTTTCGCTCTGGCATAAATTGTTTGTGATTTTGCCAGGAACTTTCTAATAGTGGATTTTCATATTTAGAAATATTTTTGAAAATGAGTGAGTGATTCTGAGGATTCACAGGGCTTAGGCAGCATTTTTATTATTTCTGGCTTTCTTTGTATTTCCCCAAGAAGTGACTGTTAACTATCATTTTGAAAGGCTTTTAACATGCAGGAGGCAGCTAGAGTTTTTTTAAAACGTAATTAACATTTTAGTGAACTTCTGGAGTAATTCAGGCATATATGAGCTATTCAGGACTCAGTGGAAGTGAATCTATCATACTCACCAGCAAAACAGGGTAGTGCCATGCTCCTACAGTGTATTTGAAATGGCCGTTCTTAAACTGGTTGTCATTCTCATTTCTGTTGCCCCATAAATAAATTATAACACTACTTTTTATGGTGAATGCCTCTATATAATATTAAAATCAGCTCACTTCCTGAAGATCAAGAAGTTAGAAAACTTTATATATATGTTTTGGAAAAGTAGAGCTGTTGCTTCAAAGAACTGCAGAAAATTAAGGCTTACGTCAGCAATAACATTGATCTTTAAAAACAAAATCATTAAACTTTCAGAGATTCATGGTGCTTCAGATATAAGGCAGCATTTTTTCTTTAAAAGAAAATTATCTACCTCTAACCTATTGCAACTTTTTGAGCATATGAAAATAATGGATGTTAGTGGGAAAAAAGTTTATGTAAATTGCAAAGACTTAAAAAAGCCAAGTTCATTATAATACTCTATGAAGTGATCCCATGGTGAGAAATGTACCTTCAATGCCTTAAAAATGGCTCAAGTATGAAAAGACATGTGCACAGTCCATTTTTTTAAATTGTGGAAAGCTAGCATCAGGGCGTGGCAAGGCGTTCCACAGGATTGGTTGTTTAATTATTAATTGTATTAATAGGAATTTTATTATTTATTATATTAACACAATTATTAACAATATATTGTATAAATAATTATTAATAATGTATATGTATAATAATGTGTAAGTTTAATAATTATTAATACAATTATTAATTGTATTAATAGGAACACACTATGAATCTATTACATTATTACAAGAGTGAAGTAAAGCAGTAGTGAGGTTGAAGAGAAAAATACTGAAAGTTTCCTAGGACACAAAATTATTTCAATTAATCAGTGCTACTGAGGACTGAAACTCATCAAGTCTTAAAGAGGAAAAGAACAGAAGTTTCCAGCTTTGATTCACTGTTGATGTCTGCCCATCGTCACGTACAACAGAGCCAGCAGTCAGTTACCCATGCATTTCATTGCCAATTTAACTGCATGAGTTGTGGTTGTCATTGTGGGAAGTCCAATGGTACCCTTGCTCCTTGTGCAGAGACAATCCAGCAGCAGGCAGGCAGTTAAGTGGAGGACACAAAATGTAGAGGAGGTATGCCATTACACAAGCCTATATGGCTCTAGCGCAATTTTATTCCTGGCTTTTTCTCCTTAGCATGTAATAGATAAACGAGCTGTCCCAGAACAGCTTTTTGTAATCCCCAGTTTTTGGATTTCAAGCACAACCTGTACTTTGTTATTTGGAGAAGTGGGTTTTCAGAAAGCCATGGCTAGATGAGTTTTTTTATTCTCCAGGTCCATATTCTGGCTCCGCACTTTGGGTGAGCCTATAGGCATGCATGTACAGCAGGAGGGGGAAGCGAAGCCCAGGCAGAAACGTCACGAGCTTTGGGACTTCCCAGCTGTGCCAATCTGCACTGCAGTGGTTGGATGCCTTAGCATTTGCAGAGGAATGATGTTAAATATTAAAAATTACACAAGTTAAAAGAGAAGGGGAAAGGCAAAGTGATTCACTCATCCTTTTGCGGTGTGTGTTTTTGGAGCCCAGGGAAGCAACACATTCACACGCCTGTTCCAGGCCTTTTGGACTGAAACCCCAGGAGGATCCTTGTCCATCCGATCTGCTTTCTTCTGATTTCTTCATAATCAATATATTCCTACTGTCAGAGAAAGTGTGAAATTGTTTGACTAAAAAAGCTGCCCTGCATTAACTGCCTTGAGAGCTTAAGGCAGTTTCGTTACTTGAACTGAGCAGTTCACCTTAAAATAACAGTGTGACGTTTCCCCAGAGAGATGAAAACCAAAGCCTGATCTGTCATAACTAATAAAAGCAGAACTTTGTCAGTCAAACAGTCAGCGAAGACCTCAGGGGGAAAGGAATTAATGGGATTTATTAATGTGTTGCTGTTGCCTGAACATGTGCACTATACAGCTGTTGAATCAAAACGTGCCACAGTATTCTTGCAGAGCGATGCTTTCTGTTGTGTTTTCTTACTCATCGTTAAGATCCTAAAAAGAAAAGAAATCATTAATTACACTGACAATAAGGCTGCTCATTAAGAAAGGCTGAAACAATGCACATCAAGTGAACATTCACCTAATCTTTATTCATATTTGGGATAACAACATATGTCTGATTCAAGATAGTACAGATAACTGTAGCTGATAAAATTATTGTGTTTTGGTTTTCCCCCATGCTTATTAGTTCTTAGTACTGAAAGGTCACTTCATATCATAGCTATTTTTGCTAATACAAAAAAATGCGAAAATGCTCTTTTATCTAAAACAATAAATAGAGCCTAGCAGAGGAATTGTTTGCATAGAGGTACTTCTGCATCTTAATAATTCTGTTTTCAAATGCTTCAAAGTGCAGCAAACTCCACAAGAACTGCATGACTTACATGACCAAAACTGATGTCAAAAGCTGTCTTCTAACCCTACGGTGTGACTTTACTCATCTGAACTATTCAGGGCATACCTATGAATAAGAAATACTTTTATCACAAGATGAAATGAGTTCATAAATGTATCTAATTATTAACCATGAAGAAATGTAATGTGCAATATTCTATGTCATGGATAAATTACCAGGTCCCAGAGAATACATTTTCATGTTCCATGCCATTCAGATTTCCTCTTTTCTTTCAAAGTATCAGAAGACTTCTGTGACAAAGCTGTAGTTCAGAATTTTTCCCAGATATAAAGAAAATAAGAACTGTACACACATGTGAGATACTTCAGTCTCATGAGAAGAAATTCTTGCAGGATTTCCTGGAAAGGATCAAGAACTACTGGAAATATTCAGTGATAGTAGTGGAAATCTTATGAGAACAGAATGCCTGGCATTCTGTTTTAAATAAACTTTGGATTGAAACTAAAGTTTGGGGTGAGTATCGGAACAGGTTTATTATCTCAATACCTGCTTCGCACTTAATCAGAAAGCTCTATACATAGCTTTATTAGATACTACAATATAAAAAGTATATGTCCTGATCCTAAGAAATGTGAATCCTAGAGCTGGTCCTTGTTCAGGTTATTAGTTCTATTGGATTTAATTTTAAGGACAGCCAGTCGGTCAGTGCTGGGAATCAGCAAAACATAGAAAATAAACTCTACCCCTTTTTAATAAGTCACCTCTACCCATAAGATCTTGACCCCCCTTGCTATTAAAGGGCCTCTGCAAACATTGAATATGGGCTGATCCTGTACGCGGGTACGTATATCCCTTATGCCTGCAAACTTCCTGGAGAATGCAGTGTGACTGCTCAGGCAGGTAAAGCTGAACACTTTTGAAATGCCTGCAAATAAAAGGCTACAAATGGCCTTTTTCTTCTTTTTAGAAGAAAATTAAGATATTCACAGCTTCTAATCGGCTTACAGTTGTAGAAATGTACAGAATATAAAATAAAATAATTTCTCACTGTGTTCTCTCTTGCAGCACAGATCAGAGGAGATATATTTCTCCATCAGGAAGAGGTTCAGGCCCAGGTAGATGTTTACAGGAGCGAGGTGTCAGCGCTTTGCCCTCCCTGCCATGGCTCTGAGACCCTGCTACAGCTGGTGGCAGCATCCGCTCCTGATTCAGGGACCTGGGCTGGGCTCCACCTCGCTGCTGGATGCACTGGCAACTCATCTGGCGAGCAGATCTTGTAACTTTGGAAGAGGGTAGCAGATGGTGCTGTGCTCTTCTGCCCAAAAAGCAGGCATCATAACACTAAGGGTCTCCAAACCAGGCAGGTACTACACCTCTCCTGTCCTGGAAATAGCCCTGGCTTGATCCACAAAATACAGCTCTCATTCTGCTGTTGCAATTTCCAAAAACTCAGTATGATATTTTAAGTCTCTGCCATTCACTTTTTAGGATTAAACCCCAAGTCCAGAGGAGGCTTTGCCGGGCAGTGTTGCTGCCTGGGGTGTCCATAGGATATGGATACAGGCTCCAGCCTCAAGCCTGATGTTTCAAGTTGCCCTGCAGGCTGGCACAACCTACTTAGTAGATTGCTTCTGGCACCATTACATTCCACCAGGACATGGAAATCAAGTAACTAGAAGGAAATTCAAGACTAAGGAGATGAAATTCCCAGAAGCTGGCATACAGCAGTGGAACTCACAGGAGCTAGAAAATAGTCCTGTCTTCTGGCATTACCAGCACTTAGTACAAGCCACATTTTTTTAAACTGATCTTTCCTTCAATGCTAAAATAAATTCTGCGCACATCCCATCATCCCCCCACATGGCCACTCACCCACACAAATTTTAATAGGGACAAATCTGTTACCCCAAGCAAAAGTCTATAAATTAACTGAAATGTTACTTGAATAAACTAGGGAGAGGAGATTAACAGAGGCACTGATCTTGTCGTTTCTGTTATGCAGTGGTGGGGTGCTGCTCACGTCTGCATGCAAATAGCTGGCTCCATTGTACAGATTTTGGGGGTTTATGGACCTCCAAGAAAATGTTGTTGATCAGAGTTGTGGAAAATATGTGAGTTATAATCATATGAAAATACTCTGGAAAAGGATAAAAACCGTAAAGCTGTTTCCAAAAACCCAAGTTCCAGAATAATGAGGTAAAATTACGTCTGTAATTAAATGTAGACAATGTGGTCTCAGGAGAAAACCCAAAAAGTTTATATTCCTTATAAAGATCATCTGAAAAAGTTGATGAGAGAACTGAAGTATCAACCCATGGTCTGTAACAAAGGCAAATATAAACATGGTGTATTTTATCTGGAACAACATATTCAGGGTGGAAGCAGAGTAGATCTTTACTGGAACAGGAAAGAAATGTACAACTTAAATAAAATACAAATGTGTTTTTGCCACAGGTGGGAAGATATGTATTAAGAGTCTTATAGTGCATGTATTACCATGATATCAACTAATCGTTAAGTAAATTACCTGACCAGTTTAAAGCCACACCTGTATTTAGTTCTAATATTTATTTCAAATTATATGTACTAATCATTTTATGCAAAACAGAAATTAGGAAATATATGAAAAGAAGAAATGGCTTCTATGGAGAGGTTTTTTAAGACACTGAAGGCAGTCTGTGACTCCATTTCCCCATACCATGAGTTTTATACGGGTTTCTCCTCTCTTTTTATTTTAATAGATTTTTGTGCTGAAACCCAGCATAACCTAGATTTTAATAGGAGCAGTTGTTTGGGATGTAGCATTCTCCTGCCTGTTTTGCTGTCTTTTTTATCACTCTGGGGTGAGATACTGAATGTTTTATTTCAGAAACTTATCCTCAGCACAAGGCAGCTTGTATTTCTTATCTTTTCCACCTCTTCCATTTAGGACCACAGTAATACATTCAGATTAATTTGTAATCTTCAATGGCAGTTTCATTTAAAAATTTATGCAAGTATCAACTACATATTTGCATGAGATAATAGAATTACTTCTATAATCTTTCAGGACTCCATTATGGCCTGCTTGCCAGTTAGACTTCTACTGGGGGAAATCTCCCAATGTTCCTACAGAGGATAAGGTGTTAAATTTTCAGGACTATTCTGTTATGTCAGAAACCTTGACATTGGGAGGAACAACATGCAAAACATTTACTAACTCTACTTTTCACATTGATTCTGTTATTAATGTTAAAGGCCTTCTGAGAGATTGGCTAAGAATTGATGAAAATTGAGGTGGAGACCAAAGTCCAGGCATGATGTCACTCACCTGCAGCACCGTGGGCTGTAGGGCTGAGGAGATGCAGGGGAGGTGAGAGCAGGGTGTGGGTTCAAGGTGTCAGTAAGGCTGCTAAGACAAGTGGACATTATTCACTCTTAGTAAGAATTAGTCAAAACCAAGGGGTTTTTTAGACCAAGCCTGTAAAGGGGGTTGGGATGTGTGTGCGTGTGTGTGTGCTTTACTGTTCTGAGACCTTTTGTACTTCAAGGGGGAATGTGTGGGATAACGGAATAGCTGTGTGAGGACTTTATGACCTCGTCCTCTTACAATGTCACTGTAAAATTTCTTGTATCTTTATGGGACTCATGACATTTATATTGTACTATAATTCTGCACCCACTTCCAGGTATTTCATTTACTTTGGGGAATTTTATTCACAGGACCTAGGAAGAAAAATTCACTTGCTCCCAGCTATTTTAAATATAACATAGGTAGACAGATTTTAAGGATCATTTCCATGCGATGTTCCTTACGCCTTGCATGTAAGGCGTAATTTTCTCCCATAATTCATAGTCCTAGGAAATAGTTGGTGCTTTGAGGGGAAAAATAAAGTCAGAGAGTTCCTCAAAGTCCTGACAGCCAGGAGATGGTCAGTCCTGTGATCACCCACCTCCTGAGCCACCTTTTGGAGAAGCACTCAGTGGAGAGAGCTGTCTCCATGCCTGCTGAAATTCCAGCCTCTCTCACAGACTGACAGGCTGAGCTCCTGATAGCTTTAGTCCTTCTGCCCCTCTTGATCTTCTCTCCCTCCTTAATGCAAAAGCTTAAACAGTAATAGCCCTTGAAAAGATTCACCCTTACAGTGCCTATGAGTTCACATACACTTAAGCTTATATGCAATGTAAAGCAAAAATGCCAGCAGCTAAAACCTGTTATCTGAAAGGTGAAAAAAAAAAAAAAAAAAGTTTTACAGTGATGTTTGTTTTGTAGAAAGAATTCACAAATTTTATTTTGCTACCACCTCTTAAACAAAATTCTCAGTGCCTCTTAAAACTCTTTGGACTTCTGCTACGAGCAGTATTGCTTAATACATCATGCATTAAGGAGCAAAACCTCATGTGAAAACACAACCCCATTTAGATTATGCTTTCATGCATCAGAAAAATTATTTTAAAAGCTTTTTGAGCCCCTTCTGAGAATTGACTTGATTCCCACATCATTTTGCTCAGAAGTGCAATCAAAATCTCTTAAGAACAAGGCACGGTCTAATTGGCATACTTAAAAATTCTTAATTGTGACTAGGATACTACAATGTATTTTAAGAATATGGTTTCAAACAAAGCATGGGGTTTTTTTTCTTCAAGAACCGACACAGTGGTTAGTTATCTCTTTGAAAACTTTTAACAGTTCAAATTCAAACCTGAGTTTTTGGAGATTAAATTGTTCTGTTGCCCCAGAAGATATAAATTACTAATGTTTAACCCAGCAGATGTGAAAATCTTGCTGCTTTGTGTGTTCTTGAATGTTTCAGTGACCCCAGTGCATAGCAGATTGCAGGAAAGGATTTAGGTTCTTGTTTTCCATGAATTATAGTATTGAGAATAGGACTGAAAACCTCAGTCTTCTGAGTTTCATAGTATCTCCATACACAGACAGAAACACAGGCTTCCTGCTGTAAGGGTAGCGATGCACGGAGAGATTCATGGTGCTATTTTGGGCATTCTTTTATCTGTAAAGTCAGATTTTCTTATTGCCATGGGAGGCCTCCACCTCAGATACCTTCAGCTATGTGAAGGTCAGGCATCTTGTCTAGGAGAGCCAAGAAGACCAGCCATCTGCCTCACCCTGGGGTGGTCGTCAGAGCACTTCCCAATGCTGAGCCATCCCTGCCCTCCTGCCGCCACTGTCCCTCCGTGACCCAAGGGGAGCCAGGAAAACTTGCTGGAACTGTGTGCCTGGCTATCAGCAACAAAAGTTAAATGCAGTACACTTAACCCCATGAATCCAGATTTATGGCTTCACATGTGTCTGCTATAAACACCTACACAAATGTTGCCTTTTTTTTATTTTGTTCATCGTAAAGGTGCTGGTTTTAAGTGCTACATTTATTTTTTGATTCAAGTTGAAAGATAATGCCTCAGACCATTGGAAAAGGATTTCTACCTATGCTGTCTGACATACATAAACCAGAATTTCTTGTGTGAAATAAGACCTTCCTCTGATCATGATCCATGCTGTAAGATCTGGATTGGTCTCATCCAATTCCCCCAACCTGCTGGTGTCTCATGACTGTACCTGTACTGCTAAATCATGAGGTGCTGTCAGAGTTAAAGAGCCAATGGAAGTTGCACCAAAGTATTCACAAAGAAAATTTAAAATTGCAGGTATATTACTCTAGAGTAAACACTTTCAAGTTGCCAGTCCCCTAAAACATTTCCTTGTAACACCCCTGTAGAGGGAGTTTAAGCCTACTGTCAATAGGTGGGTTTGTTTGCTTTTATTTTCTTTCACAGATTCCTTAGGAGTCGTCATCTAGAGATTTGCTCAAGGGCCCACAGATGGATGGCTGAAAAAAAACCTCTCTAGAGTAAAACAGAAAATCTGTGACCTCAGATTCACAGTTATGCTGGATTTTATTTTTGACACAAGTAATTTTCAACAGCATGAGTGAAGGGGAGACTGACTTGTGTGGAATATGGGCACAGCCAAGAAAATATATGTGGCAGGTCTGAAGAGATAATGGGCTTAGTTAACACAGAAATGAAGCTATTAAATATGTTATCATAGATGAACAAGGGGAGGAGGAGATTTTGTGAACTATAAACTTTTAACCAGGTAACAGCTTACTGGAATAGTTGTGAAGTTTGAGATGTTTCTTGGAAGAAGACAAAAAGTGACAGATATCATAGGCAGAATGAAACAGATATAGTGAAGCTTGTAAGATAAATTAAATTTATTATGTGGAATAAGAACCATAAATCATAATGTTGGAAAGGACAGTAAGAGTTTCCCACCCAGGCAGATTCATTTTTCCTTTTGTATGTTTTTCTAACTTTCCTAAAGCCCTTGAATAGTCATTTCAGTCCTCTGCACTATTAGAAAGTTTTTCCACTTATCCAGTTTCATTCTTCTGTATAGTATATATATTTATTAATAGAAAAATATTTCTTTTCTTTTTCTTCCGATACTTAAAACTAATCACACCCCTTTTCTAACCACAGCTGACTTTTGTCCCCTCCATGTCCCTCCAGTACTGAAAAATGTCCAAGATCCTTCTCTGCCTCTGATAAAAATGGCATTTCACAAATTCACAGAAGCTTTCTAAATCTAATTCTAAGCAGAATTCTGCTTTCATCAGCTCTCTTTCAGTGAAAGCAAGATTTTGCTCAAAGACCAGTAGCCACAAAGAAGGGGGAGGGAGGAATTTACAAGCTTTCAATTTATGAAGAAAATTTATAAAAAAGAACATGAAATGGATTTAGGCATCTTTTTAGAATTCTAATAAGAAAAGTCACAAAGCTATAAAACTTTGGAGGAAATATAATAAAAAATAATCCTTTAGGGGTATGACCTCCTCTCTCAGTTTGCATGTAACTTCAACAGGAGTCAAGCACAAACTGGGATAAAGACGTAGACGTATCAGATAATAGGCTCTTAAAATCTTTTTCCTGGATCATAAATCTCTTCCTACCATTTTCAGTTATTGCAGTGTCTTAAATATAGTGGTTCTTACTGAGGATGACTTGAGATTTTTGCAGCAATTATTTCTATTCCTTATTATTAACACAGTAGATTTTTGCTGTACTAAACAAAAGGCGTATGCTGTACCATAGGTGTCCTGCATAGTTACAGGAAGGAAGCTTTACCTATTGAGTTGCTCTGGTAAACAGGTCCAGGTTTATCAGTAGTACCTGAGAAAATAAGCAGGAGAAAAAAAGAGAGATGCCTCACAAAAATTGCAAGAATGTACCTTCGGTCTGTATAGGATGAAATGTAACATACACACAGATACATAACACTCTGAGGGTTTATGAAGTTTGTCCTCTGTGAATTTTTCCTACCTTTCAGAAGAAAGAAAGAAAGAAAGAAAGAAAGAAAAGAATGGAAGATCACCAGCAATAGAATAAGATATGCCAGCCATAAAGAACATATCCTGGTGTGACTTACTAGGGAGAAGTGAGGGAGAAACTTTAAGGAATTGATGGCAAATTGTTCTTCTTTAGCATGGAAAAGACGACTGAGGATTGTTGCCTTGAGTGAGTTTTCTGTATAAATCTACATTGATTCCTTCCCCTTTATAGACTAGCAATGATGTATTCAGTAATTGTCCCCTAAAGTGGTAAAACATGTGGAACAATGACAGGGAGATTCCAGCTTTCAAGAGATGCTAGATAAATGTTTTCATCCCTGAAATGGTGTCTTAAGACCCCAGGACTGTAGCAGTCTTTTCAGAATCCAGTGATTTAAAGTAAGAGGGATCTAGTGGCTGGTGTCCCTTAGAGCAGTGTGGATTCTGGCAATATAACTTCATAATACTTTGAGGTGATGGTTCTGTTTTGAATCTGTTGTGTTTGTTTTTTCCTCCTAAATATGTCCAAAATAAAATGCGACTTGCTTCATATTGGTAGAGCATTTCAAAGACTCCAGTAAGGGCTCCAGCAGCCTAATTTGGTGAAGACACAGCTGGCCATCGGGGCGAAGTTAGCAGCTTAATGTACACTACTGAGTGTGGCCTTCTCAGCACCATGTGGCTTCAGCAGGCGCCTCAGGATGAGCCCACAAATTTAGCAGAGTTAGAAGAAAGGAGAATCTCCTCACTGTCTTCATGCCAAACCTCAGCTTGTGCTGCTAAACCTTGGCAAGCATTTACAGGAGGACAAGAATTGGAGCAGACTGAGGAAGGACAACTACTTATTCACAACAACTTTCTCCAAATTTTAGTTGTGCACTGAAAAGAAAACGAGACCTTTAGAAAAAATTTTATATAAATTGGAGTTGTGCTGAGACTTCTGTTCTGAAGCTGAGACATTCCACTTCTCCGTTCTTCTTTCTGCTTCTTTGATTAGAAAGATCAGCCTGCTCCTCAGGTCCCTTACTGCTACAAAATTAATAGAAATGCATGTGTTGATTAAAAATACTAGGTTTCATAAACCCAAGCATTTTTCATTTACACGACAATATTGAACAAGAAGAACAACATGTGTTAATAAGCCTACTCTTCTGCAAGTGCAGGCAGCAATGGGGAGAAGTTTAAACCAGAAGGATGCACAGAGCATCCTTATTACCTTTTGCAGAAACAGCATAGAGCACAAGAGTTGTCCTAACTTTGCAGTAAATGCAGAAGCTATGAGGCAGGGGCAGAACTACCCCCATAGTGGACTAGCAGCAGAGAGCAGGAGAGCATGAGGACATTGCTAGCAACTGAGAGCTCTCAGGCAGCTGGGATTTTTGTTCCCCAAACACATATGTCCCCCCAGGAATCAGGGTATTCTCTCCTAACAGAGGGAAGCAAAAAATCTTTAACATTTCCTGCCTGTCCGAACAGGGAAAACATTTTCTTCTCGGTCCCAAATGCCGTGTTCAGTTTAACTTGCGTGCGTGAACAGCTACCACATGTTGGTCAAGCACAGTGGAGAATCAGTGTTCTGTGCCTTATACAGAGCTGGTTTTAGCAGTGAGTAGCTTCCAGAACTTTATGAAAAGGTTTAAAGGGAAAATGAAAAGCTGCTTTTTGAATCATGGCGCTAAAGAAGGAGGGGAAACAGAATGGGATGGGAAGGTGGAATGTCTTTCTGTCCACTGGAAACAACCAGCAGGCATGGCTTAATAGAGCAAATGTGGTGACATACAAAAATTCAGGCAAAGAACATGATGACCAGATCTGGAAAGGCCACAGCAAAGTAGTGGAAAATTTGAATGGGTTTGAAATCGGATGCTGTATCCACGTGCACATCTTTTTGCTGCTGCTGTGTCTGGATCATCCTAGTAGCTGAAGAGGCACCTTCCTAGTAGCTGAAGACGGCTGGCTGTGCCCTATGACAATAATTTGGCTTCTTTTTCTCTGCTGCATTGCTTATACTCAGCAGCCTTGGGCAGATTACATCTGAGGTATGACCAATGCGATCAGATCCTTTACAGACTTCATTTGCCTCACAAGCTTTGAAGAGAAAAAAGATCAGAAGGAATGAGCATGTTTAGACTTAAGAAGCCGAGAACATATTCAACCTTCTCCTGTTCAATATTTAAAAACCACAGCCACAAAATTTTGTTTCCCAATGTCTTGCTGTAACAATAACCTTTCAACAACTCAAACTGAATAAAATAAGTGATGCCAAGGGATTGTTATCCATTCTTTTTTATCCTGTATAGCATTTCCTCTCTTTCAGTCCTATGCCTGCTCCCAGGGTGTCATAAGAAAGACCAGGAGCTTGAAGGGACTGACAGACAGTACATTTTAATCACTGTAAATTTACTTTGCAGATGCTAGCAGCTCTATCGGTCTGTAACTTTGCACATACAGATACTTTCACCTTTCCTTCCTTTTCTGGTGGAAAGGCAAACAGGAGCTTCTAATGAACGGTGCTTCTTGCTGAGGAGACTGACGTTTCAAAGCACAGCCCCACCTCAAAGTATCAGGTAGGCAGGAAGTCTCTTCATCTAGGGTTGCTAAACCCAACGCTAACTGCAGTGTGGTGGATGGTGCTCCCTCTGACAGGTGATGCAGGGCATGGATGCAGGGGTCTGTGACAGCCCTGGTGCTTTGAAACAGAGAGACAGCAATCACATTGCCTTCGCTTGTTGGCTTTTTTGAAAATCTGGGCTCTGCCTGGAAAGAATACGTTTCTCTTTTAACACCACTTAAAATTGTAAATTTCCTTCAAGTTTTCTAATTTCTCAAATATCATTGTTCGTCTGTAAAAAAAAAAAAAAAAAAAAAAAAAAAAAGACAGATTTCAGATCCTTGATAGTAATGTGAAAAACAAATTACTGGCTTATGAGAAAACAGTGATTATATTTTTCAATAGGTTGAGCAAAGTTGATAGCACTTCAGTGCAATTTTGTGAAACAACACAGAGTAACAGAAGGCAACACTTTATTATGAGAGTTGTTACATGATGTTTTAATTTTCCTTCACAAAAACTCAGTGTTTTTTTCCTTACTGCCTGATTGCACAAAAATAAAACATTTCTGCAAAGCACCTACTTAGTAGGAACCTCTGAAGAAGAATGGACATTCCAGTGTTTGCTCTGCCTGTTCAGTGTGATCTGGAAATGCTTGTCTTTCATCCTGGAAACACAGCAAATCAAAGAATGTGAAAAACCTGTATGAGAAAAATCTTTGGAAACTTCTGTGATTTGTCTTGAAGAACCAGCCGTATTTCACCTTACACTTTTGGAACTGCTGGTACTTCATGTTGCTCTTAGAAATGAGATCACCAGTGGTCAGGCCTCTGGGACCAAGACATGGGAGGGCATAGACGTACTCTTCACTGAAGGTGATCACCTCATCTGTCTGTATGCCACTTTCTGTCCACTACCCCATCTGTTGTTTCAGACTGACACATAGACCTCTGGGAAGAATTGGATAGAAAATTGGCCAGTAAATAAACTCTGTTTCCATGAAAAATTAAGAAAAAATTTGTTAGGTTTGGAAGCATCTTTCCATTGAAAAATGTAATTTTTGCAGCAGCAAAATATAGCTATTTTGATTTTTGGTTTTCAATTTTTAAAGGAAATATAATTTAGTTGAATGCTTCATTTTCTAAAAAACAGCAATATTGATGGAAAACTGTTATCCAGCTGAGTGGAGGGGCCAAATCTCAGCTGAGGGCATTGGGATGTTGTTGGGCAGAATGGCAGTGTTGCACTTTCCACCCTGTTTGGAAAACGTGTTTCTGTTTTCTTTTTAGACAAGAGTAAAACTTTTGAGCATTTGCATGAACTTTGAAATAACAAGAGGTTTTTTGCTTTGAAAGCTTCATAAGCAAGAACATGAAAACTCAGGTATGACTGCAAAAAAGAATTTGGGTGTGGGAGAGTCCTCAGGATCTGACTGACTTAGATGGTCCATTGCTCTGGATAATATGTGACAGAAATCATGCCCAGTGGTGGTAGCATTTCATCAGATTTAAGAGACTGAAGCATGTCTTCAAGGCTGTGGATGTCATGGTATTCGAAGGTTTATGTGGAAAATAAATCCAATAGGCTCCAGAGATGCAGCAATTTGAAAATATATTCAAATGAATGATGAATTTAAATCTATTTAAATAAGCCATTGTGTGGAATATGCAGCAGAAGTGTTGGTTTTCATGGTGATGTATAAGTACCAATGTCATAAACATTAATTATTAGGAGGGAAAATTGTGAAAGTAAGAATTTCTAAAGCAATTGGCATTGACCCAGATCCTCAGGCATTGAAGTTATTGGAAAATTCTTCCATTGTATTCACTGGTTAGGCCAATACTAAGTGCTTTAAAATATCTCCTGTAGTTTGATCTGTTAGAGGCAACATTTATGAATCGTCAGTAAAAACACACAGTACACTTTCAGTAAAAACCTTAATCTGAAGAAAGGCCACTTCTGATTTTCCCATTTTACTCTTTTGGTAAATGCTGGAAAATTACAATAATTTAAACAATTAGCAAGCTGAGCTCGTTCAAAATTAAATAAAAACAAAATGCTTTTTTTGGATATGAAAATGTTCTATTAAGCTTTTTCAGCTTATTTCTTCATTTTTTCCCATAATCCGATCAAGACTTTGGTCAGGGTGCTTAACAGAAACGCCAAAATATGTTGATTAATATATTGTAGTGTCCCATAGCTCTTATATGTCATAAAATTTGTAGTATCTCATATGAAAAAGATAGCCCCTGACTAAATCATTTTTAGGAATGACATTTTAATTTAGAGTAGGTCTCAGAGTGGAACCAAACAAAATCTTGAATTGGCCTTAGTGTCCTTGAATAATAATAAAAAAAAATGAACACAAAATAGTATTTATATTTAATTAGAGCTAAGAGTTGTGAAAGATACTTACAAGTTTTAGGTTGCTCTTTTTTGGCTTTTCCTTTACATGCGTATTAGTACAGATTGTTAAAGTTTTGTAAGTGAATGTGATAAGCCATGTAGACTGAGCTGTTGTATGTAAGTGAAAAGGGAAAAAGGTGTAATTAGAAATGTTTGTCTTTTCCTTGCATACTTCTTGGTACCAGCACTGGACTTTAGGAACTGGACATTTAGACCAGACATTAGGAGGTATTTCTTTACCAAGAGGGTGGTCAAACACTGGAACAGGCTTCCTAGAGAGGTGGTTGATGCCCCAGACCTGTCAGTGTTTAAGAAGCATTTGGACAATGCCCTTAACAACAGGATTTAACTTTTGGTCAGCCCTGAATTGCTCAGGCAGTTCGACTAGATGATCGTTGTATGTCCCTTCCAACTGAAATACTCTGTTCTATTCTATTCTATTCTATTCTATTCTATTCTATTCTATTCTACCACAAGAGGCATGTCTATTTTTCTGATCATCAAACTTCTCAACTGGTCTACTTGGATGTTGTTATATTGAAAATATTATATCTAACATATAGGAATTTGTATTTTAATTTTAAAAATTGTTTAACAGAACTTATCTAAGTGCTTTGCCTCTTCAATTTTCCTAAGTTAATTAGTATCTGAGATTTTTAAATGCTAACTATGACAATGCCAGCTGAGCCCTGAAAATAACACTTAAACTCTATGAAGTAAA
The DNA here is from genome assembly GCA_034008185.1 of Gorsachius magnificus. Taxonomy (NCBI): domain Eukaryota; kingdom Metazoa; phylum Chordata; class Aves; order Pelecaniformes; family Ardeidae; genus Gorsachius; species Gorsachius magnificus. The sequence goes on along the minus strand of CM067083.1, from coordinate 7,031,031 downwards.
ACACAAAATGTAAAGAGAAAGTTAGCCAGGAGGTCAAACAGGAAAAGAAAAATTTCTAAAGTTTTGTGGGATGGCCAGTTCATGTGCAATGTTCATACTAATGGGCTATTGCCCTTACTCAGCTGGACAGCTCCCTGTATTTTATTTTTAAGGACAAATAAATAGGTTGCAAGGAATTTTTTAAGGAAAAAAAGATCCATGAAACAAATAAAAAGAAAACTGGAAACAAAGCCTGAGAACACAGTCATCAGTCATAGCATTTCAATTTTTCACACTGCTTGCTAAAAGAAAAGGTATCACCGGGCCAGCAAGTTTCATCCAAGCCTTTTTCTGTGGTGTGGATGTGATGACCTTTTCATGTCCCTCCACATGTTGCCGAGATGATCTGATCTCATTTGGCCTCAGGACCTGGCCTTTTGGGAGGTTGCCCCCAGCATGGTGCTGGCATCCCACAGGTCTCCAGGAGGAAGGAGTGCCTACATAGGAAAAGGCTGTTCCTGTTACGGAGAGGGGGTGCAGGTCCCCTGGCCCCTATGTCCCTGATCTGAACAGGGGAAGATGAAGGTGGAAAGAAGTAAAGTGAGGCCAACCTGCTGTGGGAAGGGTACAGAGGTTAGTGCTGCTGACAGCCAGCATGTTGCTGCTTGATGCTTGGATGCCATCAGTGCATTTTTTCGTTTCTGGGATGCAGAGTCTGCTGCATCTGATCATCAGTAATGAGGTCTAAGATTGAAATTGCTCCTGATCTCTGGTGATATGAATGCTACTAATACAGCATTTAAAGATACTACTCATAAGGCAAGGTAATTTTAGAGATGCCTCCTGCAGATACCCAGAACTGCAATGAAGCATTAGTCTTTTCTTGCTTCCCAGTACTTCCTACAGGGGCTCCCAGTTTTCTCATAAAGTGATAAAAAAAGAAATATCACTAAGAAGTCTGTCAGGAAGAGGTAAGTCAGAAGTGTCAGCTTTTTCTGGGGGCACTTCTAGGCCAAAAGGAAAGGAACTGGCACAGGGGAGCAGGATCCCAGCAGGATGTATCATCTCAAGTCTCAATGTGGGTCCTGCCTGTGTGTCTTAGGGCAGGCACAGCTCTGCCTCTTTTACGCCTGAACAAGTGCATCTGTAGGTATGGTAGGTACCCCAAGGTCTCCTGTACCTCAGGTATTTCTGTATACACAGTGGAAATATGTCCTCTTTCACATGTGTCACTCTGAGTGCCTCCGTAATTCAGTTCCCCTCCAGCAGCTTCCTGCCTCTCCCACATCAATTAATTTCATTCCATCTATCACTCCCACTTGCAGATAAAATAAAAGCAAATACTATCTCAGTCCTTCATTAACTTTTTTAGAGCAAAAAGTGCAAAATAAAAAATTGTGAGGTTTTGTGGTTTTGCGATTTTAGAGTGGAAAAAAAATAATCTTTTCAATCATTCAAAAGTAGGGCATGGACCCCCCCGATGACAATTAAAAACAAATGTTTATTCCCATTTCCTTCGCAGAATGACTTTGCCAGATAGCTGCTTCTTTCTTTGTCACTCCAGGCCAAACCCACATTTCTTTGACTACCATACCCAGGCAACGTGTCATTCAGGCCATTCCTTCAATAACTTTTCCAAAAATCAACACTGTCAAAGACTATCAATGGTGGCAGCCCTGGATTGACAGAAAGGGGGGGGGTCACATGGGGCAGATCTATATCACATCATGGAGCCCCGTGCAAAGGTAACTGAGATAACCATCAGGGAAAATTGAGTGCCCTTACATGCACTTCAAAACACAATGCTTGTGGTCAGAATAAATAGACATACAAAAAACTTTCACCCCTCTTTTTCTTACCTGACTCCTTTATGAAATCAGTATTGTTTCACATAATGGCTAGAAATTTTATAATATGTTAAAGGATAGGAAGTTTAAGCAAATTACAGATTAAATAGCCTAAAAATGTAACTGTAAATATGGCATAAAATATCTTTAATTTCAGGTATGTCTTTATTAATCTCACTCTGTGAACTTGTGGCAGTGAAATACTTTCTAAACAGAAAAGCTCAGTTCTGTTGCTGCCTATTTGTTACGTCTCTCTCTTTAGACTCATAGAAAAATCTTGAAATGCAGCTGGACTTGGTTCAACCAATGCTACTTGTTACATGTGCTTGTTCACTGGTGCTCATTTGGGCCCAGCCTAGGTCCATCAGGCCTGGTGTCTCAGGGGGACAAGGGAAATGGCTGCAGCCAGCCAGGCTGAGGAGAGAAGGCGGCAGGATCGGAGGAAGAGGAGGCCAGGTGGGAAAAGTCCAGCTCTTCCTTTGTTTTTCAGGGGTGGGTCTGCAGCCAGGCTCCAACAGGGATGATTCAGAAAACAGAAGGAGCTCTGTCAAGAGCTTCTGAGGTAGAAACAGCAGCTTCAGTTCTACTTCTCAAACAAGCTGTAAGTAGCTGGTTTGGACCTGGTCCTATTATTTTTTATTTTAGTTTTTGTTCCCTCCCTGTCTCTACCCCATCCCTAAAAATTGCAAGTGTGGGAAGCTGCAGTGGTTTTTGATCACTTCTAATTGCACAACTCGTATGTTGGTAAAATACCCAGTTCTTTCTCTTCTTTAACAGGTTTTTGTACCTAGCCCTAGTCCCTTCCCGTGCCATCCACATTAGCTGTTGAAAAATTTCCTCTTATTATGCGGTGTTTAGCATAATAGCAGTAGATTTTTCCTGCCATGTATTATAGTACTGGAAAACGTTTAAATATTATCCACAAAGCTGAACCTTTTTATAATCACCTCTTCTGTTCTCCTTAGTACCTCAAAATAATTCCTGAGTTGAGCCAGCTAATATCCTCCTGCTTAAGTGTTTCTGAAACCACTTCAGTTATGTGCACACCGAGGGAAGGTTTTCTCCGCGCTTTCCTCTTCCATCCCTGTCATTCAATGTTCCAGTCCAATGGTTTTTCCATTTCTGTTTCCAGTGAGCTCATTTTAAAGTTCCAAATGGCTCCTTACATTTATATCCTCTATTCATTTCTTTCATTTCCATTTCTTTACTTTCTTTTTTCATGTCATTATTCATATTAGCATGTGCCACTATATTTCAACTCACAAATTACATCTGATTTTTTCCCCTCTTTTTTCTTTTCTTTTCTGAAAGGTGTAAAGCAACACTTTGATTTCTGTAACCAATTTGCTATATTTTTTTTTCAAAACAATCTTTTTTTCTCCTTTTTCTGATAAAAAAATCAGAATTGCCAAACATAAAATTACTCAGAAGAGCAATGGTCTGTTGACTTAGTCTTCTACAGTAGAGCTTTAAACAAAACATATTCCGTGGATGAAAAATGAGGTATGCACAGCCCATCTTTTCTTAAATGTCAGCTTCCTAACTGAGCTTGAAATAAAAATTAATTTTTGAATGAATTCTTTTGCTATTTATGCTGTATCTTGAATGAATATGGGTCAGTACCTCTCATAAATTAGCATTCAGGTTTCATTTCCAGACCAATTGGAAAGCACAATTACAGTTTTCCTAGGAGAACCGGGGAAAATGGGTACTATATTACAGTGGATTTGCAAAGTCTGCTTTTCAATGAGATATCCTGAAGGCACAACAAATATTTCAAACTCTAAGGAGCCATGGCATTAACTGCTCTAAGCGTTGATTTTAACAATTAAGACCTTAGCCTAGAAAAAAATGTTAAGCAAATGCAGAAGACTGAGGAAAGCACAGAAGAGGGTGCTGGGAGAATGTTTCGAAACAAGGGGACCTCAAGGGAGGAGGACAGATAGGAACATGATGGATTGTCCACCACTGATAATAAATCATGTTGCATCTGTGAGAAAAGGCTAATGATTATATTTGTTTCAAAACCCAAAGGCCAAAGGAAATCTCGCCTCAGCTTTTACTTCATCATTTATTTATTTCTATGCCTAAGTTTAGAAGTTATGTAGTATTTCTTTTCTCCCAGGTCTAGAAACTAGCCATATGCTGAAAGCAATGAGATAGCTTATTGCTTCCAAAGACGCTTGAGTTCAGATGATTGAGCTTGGGTTGTTCTCTTCTGGGGGAACCAAAGTGCTGCAAGTTGGAAAAAAATGCTGGATACTGCTGTTAATGCAAGATCACAGCTCTTGAAGCCTTACTTGTTTAGGTACAAGGACTTCCTTCCTATGAAACAGTAAGGTGATCAGGTTTAAAACCAGGTCACATAAGAGTTGCAGGAGTTACCCGTTATATAGTATCCACTGTATTTATTATTGAATATATTATCCACTGTATTTAACTTGTTTGTGACTGGAGCATGAAGCATAGACAGCTGCTATTCATAACTATTCACTAAATAATGACTAATTCACTGAATAACAATCTCCTATCGGTGAACATTTCACTGCAGCTTGTCTGTTTGTAATAGGTGGTTGGCCACTTGAAACTCAAGTCCTTGTTTGGCTTCTCCAGCTGACAGAAATATTTCTGTAGTACTGCAAGTAATAAAGAGCCAAAGTTCTGCCTCAAAGGGTACTCAGCTTTTCTAAAATTAACAGCTATTCATAGCATTAAGCACATTAATTCCACATCCTTCAAAATATAATAGTAATAATAATAATAGTGATAATAATAGTAATAATAGTAATAATAACAATGATAGTAATAATAGTAATAACAGTAATAATAATGAGATGCTTCTAGGATTTTGCCAAAAAGAGATATAGTCCCAGCACACAGCAAAGGTAGAAGTTTATTTTGGTCTTCAGGCCTCTGCTGCTGAGGGGCAATATTATTTCCAAGCAAAGGTGCTAAAGAAAGGTGGGGGGAATTATTTCTTCACAAGAACAATGCTCTGGGCCCATTTTGTCCTTCTTCTGGCACGCTTCTCATTAATAATCCTATCGGCTGACCACTCCACGTGGCCAGCAGAGAGAGGAAACAATGCCACATCATTGCTTTCACGCTTACCGCATGTCTCTGCTCATCCCTTTTTCCCACAGGGTGGAAAATGGGGGAGACCCAAAGTCCGCATGACCTTGCTCCTGAAACCGAGAGTGGTACTGGCAAGGGATGCTCTTCCTGCTTGCAAGTGTTGAGGACTGTCAGTTAGCAAGAGGGCTCTGTAGAGTTATACATCACTGATGGTGATGCACAGCAGACTAGACATACCACATGGAGAATATGTTTTTATAGTCATAAAAACAATTCTCAAAAATATGCAGTTTGACAGCAGACATTTATGTAAGGTGCTAATTTTGTGTACAGTGTACGCTTCTGTTTTACTTATGTCGCTCACTGAAATTTCCCCTGAGACAGAAATGCAATTTTTGGCAAGATTGACTTTGTATAAATATATATGAATACAGAATGAAGGTTTCGTTTTTTTTTTTTTGAGCGGGGGGGGACACACACACCAAACTGATCTAAAGTAGTGTTTTTTGCTTTATAGTTGAGAATCACCTCATACTCCTAGGCCTGGAAGATGAAGGTTGCTCTCTCACATGGGTCCACTCTGCTATCTCATGCTGCTGGTCCACCAGGCAGTGGCCCACTGAGGTGTCTGCAGGAGTGCCATGGGAGCTGAGGCCTTTGCTGTCCCGGAGTCAGGGATGCAGAAGCAGTACCACTGTGTTGTGTGTTTGGATGCATGGAGCAAATGGCTGGGGATACTCAGGACATCTAGGAAGGGAGGGTCATCCTTTGGGCAAGGGCAGTCCCTTCTCCCTCACCCCCTGAAATATGAGACAAAAACGAGGAAGTGTGTTCTGCGCGTGTCAAATTCTAGTTGATTAAATTGTTGTATTTCTTGAAATTACCTGCCTAATAACTAAATCATACCATATACGCCATCTTATGGAAATGCATCCCCCAACTGCTCCCAAAACAGTTTCCTCAGCTCTTTTTGAGCTGCCGGTCCATGAGGTCACAAGACCCTGCTGCACGCTACATTATTTGTTAGAGCATCAGGCAGACTGCTGTTTATATATATTTAGGAAATAATGGCCAACAACATCCTGGTACAGTTTTCTCAAGCTGTTATGTACATACATACACTTGGGAGGGTCAAAGTGCAACTGAGATGGAGAAGTGGTCCCACAGATCATTTCTGCTATGCAGGTGTGAGCCTTGCCTAAACAGATGATTTAGTAAATAAAGTGTTTTTCTTCCATCAGTAACTATCCAGGTGTTAGTGAAGAAATTTGAGTAACTCCTCAATATTTTCTATTGGCTGAGCCCATCAGACTGACATGGCCTATGTATTTTAGGATGCAATTTTGTGCCAGAATATCTATATTAAAATATGATTCTACAACAAAAGTGGATATACAGATGAGCAAGCTCACCCAGCACAGATTTCTCATCTCCATTTTTTCCTTCTTTTCTGTTTTTTTTTCCACATAGGAATTCATCAGAGTTATATTTTTCCTGATTAACACATTCCTTCATCAACTATAATTGCAACCATTAAATTAGATTGCCTCCTGTTAATCTTCCACTGCTTCAATCCTATTATGCAGAGAAATAATGTAAACCGTCAGAATTAGAGGATGCAAGTGCCAATCTTGAAACTAGAGAAAAATACTGTTTTAATAAAAAGTCTTTCCATCATAGTGAACCTTAAAGCAATACATAGATGGCATTTTCTTAAACCACCATAAATGTGCATAAAAATGGGAAATCTTTTCATTAACAGGAAGAAATAAACATCATATCAAAGCTGATGGCGTTCTTGCATGCATCAATTGTATAGCTCAACAGACAGCTTAAAATTAAAGGGAGCCCCAGGCAAGGAGTTGGGAAGCAAATAGGAGCACTTGAAGTCTTAATTTATATCTCAATATAAAGTTTATAAGGCTAGATAAAAAAGTAGGTAGTGGAAACATTAAGTCCCAGCAGTCTAGCTAGCCTGATTAATATCTCTTTGAACAGAACTTATATTAAGACAGTTCAGGGAACACACAGCTGGGTTTAAAAGGAAAAGCCTGGCACAGCTGCCAGGCTTGGCACATAATGGAAGTGGAGTACTTCCTCTAGAGCTACCTTATGTTAAAATACGATATTAATCTTGCAGAGAGTTTTAAAGATCTCATGATCTGAGTGAACGTATTAGCTTTTGCAGCACTGAAACATTCTACATAGCCTCCTGTGATTTTTTGAAAACTTTATGAAAGATTAATTAGAGCTGCAGCACATTCAGGAAAATACTGCATTTTTAAATGTTAAAATAAGTTATAAATTGTCCTTAGTTTTCTAGTGTATAGATAAAACCAGTGACCCCTGGACTGAATAATTGATCTTCAGTGCTTCTATAGTCCATGGTCAATCAACTATTTTTTGGTATTTGAGATAGTAAGGGAAAAAATGCTTGTTACCAGAATAAGCAGAATTATGTTAGCTTTGCTGTGAAGAGTAAAATACACCAATTTAGACAAATTCACTGTTTGTTTATTATCTGATTTCTAAGATGGCTTGGGAAAGTTGTCATTGGCGGATCTTAAGAGTTGGTTGTTCATTCAGAAAACAAGTGACTGGAAAGCCAAAAAAAAAAGAAAGAAAAAAAAAAAACAACAGAGTATCTCCATAAATCCCCAGCTCATACATTTTCATTCCAAGGTTTCTCTTTCAGTTTTTCATAGGATGATTTTTTTTTTCCCCCCCTAGGTTATCATGAAGGTATTCTCAGAATTCATTCAGGCTCCCATTTGTAACTATTATTATTGTAATAAGTAGCTTCCCCGCAACAGCAAAGGTTCTCTTGATTTCTTCTCAGGCTTATTCAGGCTATTTCAGCCTCTGCAGTCCTTCTTGGTGCAGCAACCTGGCAGTCCTCCAGCTGTGGCCCGCAGGGATTAACTGATGTCCTCTGCCAGGACAGTTCTTTCCATTGCCAAAGGGGTTGAAAGATGCTTAAATGTACAGTGTATGTTTTTATGACCTTACTTTTCTGCATATCTAATTGCAGTAGTCACATTGTGCTGCTAAGAGCAGGGGTTGAAATGAACTCAGTGCTCCTGAATTTGGGAGAAGTATGCAGTGTCCTCTACTCAGGTGTGGCCACGTTTTGAAGGAGGAGACCCCTGGGTCATGGGTAGGGACAGCTGGGAGACCAGGTCTCCAGCTCTGGTGCTGCTGGTTAATCTCGGCTGGCTGAGGGTGCAACTTCCCCCCTCCATCCCCTTGTGGGTGAGCTGGCTGGGGGCTGCTGTAAGTAGAGATTGGGAGGGGGGCTGAGTTGCCTCTTGGCAGGTCACAAGAAAAAGAGGCAAGAAAAGAGACACAGAAAAGCAAGGGAGATATAGAAGTGCACATGGGGAAGAAAGGGTAGAAAGAAATGGGAGAACAAAGCTTCACAAAGATGCTGAAGGAAATAAGGGAGAATAAGCAAAGTGATTCAGAGAAGAAGAAAGTGGGGAAAAGTGAGAGCGAGTTGGAGCAGTCACTGAAAAGCGACGTAAGGGAACCACCCGTGCTCCCAGAGGGGTGGGTGATGAGGGAGCCCACCCATTTGCCACAGTCAGCACCCAGCAACCCCATAGATCAGACAGGACAGCAGCACCCGTATCTTCTTCCAGGCGCATCTTTGGCCCTCAGTCCTTCCACCCTAAGCTGACACCATAAAAAACCAAAGGTGCTCCCTGAAGTGCATGACCAAGTCAGTCCCTGATGAGTCCTTTCCCTATCTGTAAATGTGATCTGTCACAGAGGGAAAGGCTCGCTGGCACCAGTGGGGTGAGAGACCACCCCCTCCCCCCCAGTGCTGCCCTCAGACCACTTGTCTTTCTTACTCATTTTTCACTTACGTTGTCACTCCAGCAGTGGCAATATCCATATAGCACATTGGTTTTCGACTGACAAGAACAGGCTTCTCAGAAGTGGATAAGGCATTTTTGTTGAAGACATTCTCATTCTGTGTCTCTCAGTCTGTCATACTTATTTCTAAACTACCTGCTTTGGGATCTGAGCAAAAAGTGTATTATCACTTAATTCTATGAAATATTTTGTAAAGCAGTTTATGTATGCATGGGAATGTGGAGTGTGGAGCCTAATTAAATTACAATTATCTCATAATTTTCACGGTAAAAGTTATTACATATTTGTAATTTAATTACAGAGTAGTTTCATGATAATTGAAAAGTTATTAGTGGAACATAGAGTGAAACATTATAGGAAATCACTATTTTGTCCAATTTTCCCATCATTATTTTTCTAAAAGTACAAGGATGGAATTGCTTGCATCATACTCTCAAAAATATTTTGCTGAAGGTAATTCATTGCTCAGATTTGAAGGAGTGTTTAAGTGCTTTCCTTCTCTCATCCCCAAACCTTTACATTCAGTCCCTCTACAAACCACGAAAGTACTTCTGGTGGGCAGACAGCACTTCAAAATGTCCTCGGGTGCTTTTTGAGATAAGATGGAGAAGGAAAGTAGAGGAGCATCTGTATACTGGGCGATAAGGGTGAAAACAGCATCACAGTGATTTAGAGTATACCTGAGATATATGTGGACTATTTTTTTCTTTGTTCCTTTAAAAGAAATGGAGCTTTGCACTTGAGGCTAGGCTTGGGACTGTTAATTGGGAATTGTCAGAATGAGTTGCAAGTGCGGTGAGACCTCCGTAAGATTACACAGCTGAAGCAGAACAAAACTTTTCCAATACACGGATAATTGTATACAATTTACCTGCGGGGCTTTGCATTATGTTTCAAAATGTTTTGAATAGCAGTGATCTTCATGGTCACAGTATTCATGAGAGAACTGTTATCTACTGGAGAAACACTTCAGGTAAACTTTAGATGGCAGCTCTGTTATTTCTGCACTTGCTACTTCTTTAGGAACTGTGTTGCACTGTTTAAGCTCAGGCTGTTTCAGAGGGATGGCTAAGGCCTGGCTCCCGACAGCCTTACTTCATGTTGGGAAAGAGGGAGTGGGTCCTGAAGCTATTCAGGTCTACATGGTAAACTGTAAAATTGGGAGATCCCGTTTAACCATTTTTTTTCACTGGTAAATCAAGGTGAAGATGTGGCAGAGCCCCATTTTGTCAGTAAAAGGGGGAAATGTCCTGGCTGAGGCCAGAATGAGCCCATTTGCTACTGATGGATGTTGGAAAGCAGAATACAAAGCATCACCAATGCCTATCAATGGACCAAGCCAAACCTCTGCTAGGAATGAGCGCTGCACATCCGAACGCAGTGCTTGGGCTGCACTTTCCTTTCCTTCTCCCTACTTGTTAAAGAGGTGCCAACATGTTTCAAAAAAAGTGACGCAGGTGGCGAATGGACTGCAGCTGGTTTTTCTCTCCCAATCCCTGTTGACAAATGGAACCCAGCACCTATACCAACTCCTTTGCATGGCGTTCTGTCACAGACATTGTCACCGGCAAGAGAAGGACTGGTGATACCATTGCTTCTGCTGGCACCACTAGACTTTGTACTGATCTTGGGAAACATGCAGAAAGCGATTCTATTGCCCTTCACCCCTCTCTCTGATCCTAAAGAAAAACTGCAAGGTGCTTCTGAAACCACAGCAGCTTCTATGTTACTTTTAGGCATGAAAATAGAGACACCTAACCCACAGGCTGCAAATATTTCTTACGGTGTAAATATATGAGCTTTAAAAAAAAAAAAAAGCTGAATGCTTTCTATTCTTCTTGTTGAAGTTTTAGCCATGGAAAGGTAAAGACTGAAAAGAAGCACTGACAAATCACTTATTTCAAAACTGGAAAGAAAATTTTCAAGTGCTCAGAAAATTTGTACATGGAGCTATTTTAAAACTAAAACCAGAGTGATGACATCTTGGAATGAATGCCTAACATAGCAGAGTTAGAAGGCATAGGGTAAATTAGTTTCAGATGGATGACAGACATATTAAAAAAAAAAGCTTAAGTGAGTTAGAAATCTAAATCTTCCATTCAGACATGACTAAAGGCACTTAGAGACAGCTTTTTTCAAACTGTGACTTGAGCTCTTGGAGTCACAGACACCCTTTGAAAACTGTTTAAATGTAAGACAGTTTTCTTTGTAAAGTAGGAAATGTGAGAAATTTTAGATAGCCTTAGATGGGGAGGTTTGTAAGGAGCTTTACTGAGTACTGTTGACATGAGGCTTCAAGAAAATAGATTTTTTAGAAACTTCAAGACTTGGCTAAAGGATGTCAGGCTACTTACTGACATTTCTGTTGCTCATTTCCCCAAATGAACAGCAGTAGAGGTAGCAGGAGCAGATGAAAATATGAGGGTCATTAACAAAAGCATATTATGCTTACAGGTTTCACCAGTAAGCAATAAGGAAAGAAAATAATTTGCCCAGAAATTCAAGCAGAATGTACATGAGTACAGCAATTTATCCTACAGTGTTCTCAAACAAAAGGATATTAGTAGCTGGGACGTGTATCACTGTTGCCAAAACTTGTGTGGGCATCTTAAAACAGTCAGGAACATTCCCAGGGAGACTCTTCCTGCAGGAAGCACTGTGTGCCCTCTGCTTTCTCATCAGTCCTTGTGCATCATGTGCTCTGGTCTCTACCATGGAGAATAAGTGGCTTTAGTTTATTTAGTTCATTTGGTTATCAAAGAATGAATTATTTTCCAGGCTCCAGAGATATTGATGTATTTTCACGTGGCACAGCCTAAGAACATTTGTTCACAAATTGCAAACTCTGTTACCACTCAGTTTGCCAATACTTTATGTCCCAAACCTATAGATTTTATGGCAACTTTGTGATACAAATCTGGGATAAAGATTGCTCTGATCCCAACATTGCAGGCACGCAGTCTGAATATGGTTAGAATTATTTATCAGATGTGTACAAATCTTGATGTCCTTCACAAAGGCCAAATAAAATTAACTTTTGTTTATGAGCCTGTATTCTCTATATACAGCATTACTTTTACACAGTTAACACACTATGGTAACATCTCTGTTGAAACACGAATCTTTGGCGTTAATTTGAGAATTTTTGTTTAATGAGTTGAACAACCCAGCACAAGAAGCAATCGGATTTCCAATATTACAAGGTTGGTAATTCCAGTAAATTACGTCTTGTACACTTGATCCAACACTCCAGGTGGTTTTGTTCAAGATACTTTCTGTGAGCATCAGGGGCCTGATCTAGCTGCTATCGTGACATGAAAAAGTATCATCATATAACAATATACTTAAAGAGATGATATTAGAACCTTTGCAAGTAGTTCTAAAGTTTGGGCCTCTGTTCAGTAATGACTACCTTTGTCTCAGTATTTTGGCAGGACTTTGATGGACAACTTATTTTCAGGAAGCCATCTTATGGCCAGGAGAAGTGGAAGACCATTTTAGGTAAAGAAAGCTAAATAATCTGGTTACATCAATTACAGAATATAGCAAAATAAGCTTCATGATTCTAAGGCAGACATTTGCAATAAAACCAGCTACCCACAGACATGTTTAATCACCTTGGTAAAGAGGATTTCATTTTCTATGGCAGCTGAACATCTGTCACATCCAGTGACTTCCCAGACACTTTGCATTTTTTGTTCCAAAACAGATGTCTGCAGCACCTTTTGAGTCAATATTTGTTTGGTGCTCCACCTGGTCCAGGCGTGTGCTCCTGCTACCACCTTTGTACCCCTCAGAGTTTTTAGAGGTAAATTTGTAAGCAGCGTTGTCTGCTTTTGAGTGCTTAAGCCCCATCAACCTCACTAGCTTAAGACACCTACTTACATTTAGGCTGAAGCACACATGCTGTCCTCGTTATGGCTGTTTTCTCAGCCAAAATGTATGCTAGTAACAGTAACATTTTACATTTTCTTTTAGAAAGATCCATCTGATTATTTTTTTCCCATCTGAGCCTGGGAATTGCAGAATACCCTGGCTTTCTGTGATATTTTGCATAATGAGATGAAATGAGTAACCTTAGTGGACTATGTGGTTGGAATTAGATGATCCTCTGGTTCAGACACAGCCTGGCTGTTCCTAGCTGCTCCTGAAGTGGGTTTCCACAAGGCAGAGTAGCTCCAGGTTACTGGGACCTGCAGGTCTGCTCCCTGCCATGCCCCCCTAGGACCTTCCTAGGGTGGCTGTTCCTGGGGAGGCTGGGAGCGATGGTGTCTGAGAGCCCCAGGGAGGCTGCTGGGGCCACGTCTGTACTCGTGGGCAAAGCTGGGCTAGCACTAATCCCTGCCTCCTTACCACATCTAAAATAGACTCTCTTGGTTTAGATGCATGTACAATTGTCTTTCTCAGATACTGTCAGAGATGGATGATCAGTCTTGGCGATTTTAGATTAATAAATCAACTTTGATTTGGTGAGCTAATTTGAATTTTGGTGGTGATTTCTTCAATAACATGAAATAACAATGGAAAAAGAGCATAGAGAGCTTCTGAAGAGTAAAACTTCAGAAAATGCAGATGTGATATAGAAATGAAAGTTGCTGCATGGCTTTCCTTACTGGCAGTGCTTATTACAAGCTTTAATAAGTTTTTTTTTACCTAAAAAAAAAAAAATAATCTATTTTCATGTGCAGGTGATTAGATGAGGGGAAAACTACATTTACCTAAATTTCAGGTCAGACAATTAATTTTAGAAAACCAGAGGGTGCAAAAAGTTAGAAAGTGCTCTACCAGAAGTGTACATTAATTTGATATCACATGGACAAATTCTGCCCTTGGATATGCATTTCCACGTTTGTATGTAAGACAAGAATTTGATCCACAATTTACAATTAAGTGAAGCAAAGACATAAAGTAAAGCTTCTAGCTTGATATAAAAAGACCTTAAGCAATTTTATTTTGGGCCAAATCAAGCACGCTTAATCCAAAACATAATGCTGCTTTTTCAAGACCAGAAAGTGAAAGTCTAGATTTCAGACACATTTATGTTCTGCTTTTATGACGTATCTTAGCACTTCAATCTGCTAGAAACCCAGGTGTAACTCTCTTCTCTGTTGGGACAGTTTAAACCTGCTTCCATAGATATGAAGGCTTTATGGCTAGATTTGAAGATACCCTATGGCAGGTTGTTCTCAGTTTCTCTTGGAGACACTTTTTCACAAGTATGGTCATAGTATCTGTGAATTAATAGTTCATGACTATGTTAAGTGCTGTGGTGGTGTGATCCCCCCTCGTCTCTGACTCTCCCTCCTTTGGCCTCTTTCAAGTGATAACCACCTGTGGTGCTGCTGATAGACGCACCTGGTCTGTGTCTGGTCCTGAAGGATGCACCCACTGGATGTGGGGGGAGACAGAAAACAATACAATAGCCAAGGGCTATTGTGGAATGTGCCCATCTAAGCACAGCGGTCAGTATGCAAATACGACTATGAGCCAATTATCTTACCCCCATAAATAGTGAGCAGTCCAAGAGCCCTTTGAGCTCTCCTGCACGGCAGCGGGCTGCACGCCAGGATCTCCCCCTGAGCAGGGACGCCTCTCAGGGTTACTCCTCGAGGTTGAGAGATTCCTTACCACGACAGATTCTCAGTAAGTGACCAACAGCATGCTAACTTGGAAATCTTAGCTAAGTGACATAGAGGATTAATTGCGCATATATAATCCTTTAGACATAAACTGTTGACCAAGTCTGGGACTAGGATTGGATCCAGCCGCACCTAGACTCCTCTCTGAGGGAGTTTAGAAAGCAAGGAGATCTTTTCTGAACCTCATGACTCAATGGGAGGGTCTCCCTGACAGTCTTGTCTGACCCTGTCCTCTGTGCAGTAAATAACAAAGTGTACCTTGCCATCGAATCTCAAACTATTGTCGCATTTACCACTGACCTTCGTTAACTCACTGTTTTACACCAATAAACCACGTTATTTTTGCCTCCCTCTCACTCCATCCGCGACAAGTGCCAGGCTGCAAAGCTACTGGATCAATTATCTCTATCTACATGATTTTATATTTTTTCGCACTTTACGTTTTGTTCTATTTACAATCATTTTACAATACTTCATAAAAGGCAGAAAGCATTTCCCAGGAGAGGGCTGCATCCAGTGCATTGAATGAGGCAGGGTTCTTGAGAAAAATAGGATATTGTCATGAGTTCAAAGGCTGACGTGCAAATATTCAGAAGAGGCTGAATTAAGATTTCAGCCTTACTGATGAACAGTAGGGCCAGATAACAGAAGCTGAAGAGAATGCACCTGCACAGACACAACCCCACCCTCCCTTCGCTGACACACAGCCACACATGGACATGTTCAAAATCCAAATCAATGAAAACCACATTATGACCACTGCAAGCACTCAGATGTATAGAAATGCTAAACCCAGGAAATTAACCTTCAAGTGCATACATCACAATTATCTTATAGTTTTTGACCGATTTATTTAACATATTGGATGTATTTGTTCTGGGGAAAAATCAGACTTACCCGATGAAAGCAGCTTTTCTGCAGAAAGTGAAAGATATATAATGAATGTGGCAGGGGATTACAGGATAGATTTAGGATGATCTTAAGGTTAGTATTTCTGCCATGGACTTTTTTGTGTACTAGACAAGACTGTGTTGGTATCTTGGGACTGTTTCCTGCATAGATGAAGAATAAGTTAATGACAATGAGTAAGAGTTATTGTCTTTGGGTTAATTTTTGGGTTGGTTTTTTTTTGTGTTGATGTAGTGATATAATGAGGACTTAGACAACTGGGAATACATACACAGTTATATCATCTATAATATACACACAGTTATATCACTATATTGTAAGAAAAGCAAGTGATTTTTGTGGGTGACTCACAAAGTCAGCAGGTGAATAGTTCTGAAATTTAACGAGAGAAATCCAATGATAATGTCCTTTTTCCTCAGGAAAAAAGGGAATTTCTCTGATTATTAATAAATGTGTACTTACATTAGGTATTGAAAGTGAGTCTATCAATGATTATGCAAGGTCTAAAAGTTATATATCACCTTACTACTTTCACAATCATTATCAAAACCAGTATGAGACATTATCCCTGTTGGAGACCGATATTCCAAATAGTATCTGCAAAATACAATACTACTGTCATTGACAAATTTTGCACAGTATGTTCTAGTTGTTTAGTTAAGGTATGATTTTTTTCTTGTTCATGAGTCCCAACAGTTTCAAATTGCTAGACCAGTTGGTATTCTAATGTTCTGTACTTATAAATTTTAAAATTCCTTGTGCCTGTAACTTTAAAAAAGTTTATAATTTATGATTCCACAGTGCTTTGTAGGGCTGTCCCATCAGCTATTTCTGCTGAATAGTAGCTTCTCTCACAGTCTTTTGCTTCATTTCTCTGCTATTTGCAATCGTGTAAAGCAATCTCTGAACATTTCCTTTATTAATGCTTGCTTTAATTTAAATGTGATGCTCCAGATTAATTACAACTTCTAATCTATCCGATTAGTTAGAAGGCTTTCCTGGATGTCAGGCTGATCACTTATTTCTGTTCTCCTGCTAATGCTTCTGTATTTAAACTCAGTTGCCCTCAAGAAAATCAGGCTCAAGATTTCCATCCACTTTATATCACATGCTGAAAATGAATAGGCAAATGAACAAATGTATATAACATTCAGCCTTCTAGGCCAGTTCTCTGTTTTTTGAAGGCTCCTAGGTACCTTCAAAATGGAATGCTCTCTGTTTTTCTGGGGTTTTCCTCTCCTCATTCAAAAGAAAGTTTCTGTGACAAGGAAGCAGAGGGATGGTACTTTGCTTAGGAGAAGGATGGATGTTTCTCAGTCACAGCCAGTCTCAGAGGTGGTGTTCTTCCTTGGTATGCCATTTAATGGAGTTTGATCCTGGCCTGGGATAGTGCTCAAGGATTGAAGGTAGCTTTACCGAAGTGTATCTTAACAAACTGGAGGATGAGAGGACAGAGGGAATTTGCTTTTGTACAAATTGTTCCTTACAGTTTTTACAGTAGTGTAGAACTGTTTTGAGAATTACATTCATAGAATATTTGGGGTTGGTAGGGACCTCAGGGGTCATCTCATCCCACCCTGGGCTCACAGCAGAGCTATCTTCAGCCTCAGGTCAGGTAGATCAGGGCTTAATTCATTGGTGTTTCAAATATCTTCAAGGATGGAAATCCCACAGCCTCTCTGTTGGTTTTCTTCAGCAATCAGTTCATCTAAGAGCTAGACTAGGCTCTTTTTCTGCAGTGTGAATATGAATGCTGTTATGTGCCCCTGAAGTCTTGGCTCACATCTTCTATGGGATCCTCTCGATAGCTCCCATTGGCTAACACTATTAACTGGACTGATTTTTGCTTATTTTCTTTTTCAAAAGTGATTTTCTTCAGTTTTGTCTCTAAAGAACGGGCAATGGTGAGTTCATGCCACCTAGTATGAGCCAGCTGAAGGAGCCATCTAAACAGAGAGCTGCAGTGAGCCCATCTCACATAGTTAATGGACAACAGCACCTCTAGCAAGTACTTTTGCCCACCCAAGCTCTGCCAGGTTTGAAACAAAAGGTTGTCTCAAAGTAAAAAGGATGAAATGTGTTATTTAAATAAGTCAAAACAAAGTGTTCCAACTTAAGGAACAACTTTTTTACTGACAAAAGCATTTGTTACATTTGCCTGAATACACAAATTCCATGAACTGCATTTTTCAACAAATGAAAGGTTTAAGGTTTCTGCCTTGCCCGCGTTAATTTTATATAATTAGAGATGAGCTTTACAATTCTGAGGAAGTGAATTACCTGTCTGGGTTTTGCATTTTGGAGAAACTGAAAATACATTTTAGCTCAATTTTAAGAAAAAGAGTTTATTATTTAAGCAGATTTTTAAGAACTTGTTGAATGAAAAAAGGGTTTACATATCTGCCAAAAATGCCTTTCTGAGCCAGGGCCTTAATGAAAAAAAATGTTTAGAATGGCTTTATGCTGCAATACAAGATTAACCATGTACCCCTGATAACTGGATTTGCTCCACAATTTTAACAAACCTTCTTTTTTTATTCAACAGAAAGGAACTCAACCTTTTTGAGTGAAGATGGAAAAATCTTTTCAGATTGAGAAGTAATAGAAAAGAATAATAAAGTATAAACATTTATAGATAAAAAAATTTACTTAAAACAGATTGGCATAAATCTGTTGCATTGTGATAACACTACCCTCTGAACGCTTTTTATTCCCTTGCTTTGATATTATTACTGATTCTATCTCTGCATTCTCTGTCCGCTGAATCTCTGAGATTTCCTTTCGAAAACAATCAAGAAAGCAAACTTTAGTGAGGAGCTGTGATTGACTATGATGATACTTTATTGCAGGACCTTTGTGTCTAGTCCTACTGGACAAAATGCATTTCTGGGGACAGGCAAACAGCTGGCATGCTAACCAGGGGACCATTTACCACAGAGGGTCAGGGTACGGGGCTTCAAGGTCCCTGTGCTCTGTTCCCACTCATTGTGCTGCAGCCTGCCATGAGAAACTGCCCCTCAGGAAAAGGGGCACTTTGGCCTCCAAGACACTTCTTGTGAGTGAAGTAGGGGAGGAGGTGATGGGGGTCACCCCAAAGTCTCCAAAAGATTAAAATATTTTCCTTTCTCCTCAGTGACCCATTCTACTCCATCTCAGCTGCATGGGAAGCACAAAACATTTTACTACAGTGGGAATTTATATGTAAATGAGTTTTGCATTGCATTCAGAAGCAGATTCAAATCCCTGAAGTGCCTGGGAGCCAGATCTTCAGATCAGGTTCTCAATGGCTTTTCGTAAGTGAAATTCCTTAGCACCGGGCTGATGTGGCTAATGCTGTGATTCTCCACACCCAAGCAGGAATGGGTTAATTTTTGCCATAGTTCTCTAGCTTCCACATCAGAAACGGCAGCCCCAAAAGGAACAACACTGTTCAGATGTGATGAAGAGACTGTGTTTATTCACTCTATATACAAATAGCGGCATTGTCCCAGTACCTCTGTTTAGTTCTGCAGTGATCCAAAAAAAACTTCAATAATGAATATTCATTCAGCAATGTTTTTCATGATTGCGTCTAAGTCAACTGCACATAAGGTTTGTTGCTTGCAATGTGATAACAGTACTTCTAGGTATTTCTGAAAAGAAGCCTATGTTTTAGGAACTTTACTGAAAGTTAAATAAGAGCATTAGGAATTCTAAAACCTGACAAGTCCTCTCCCCAAACAGAGCAAATGACTACAAAATTATGGGTGTATCTCCCAACCCATGTAAAATATCCTGTATCTAAATTATTTGAATAAATATTCTTCAACCTGACTTTTTGCATGTCTGCATACATACAGATTTTTGACCTTCGGAGTGCCCAAGTTCATATGGTGATCCAGCTTCAGTTGGCATAATTTATGTAGAAAATCTTCAAAACAAAGATTCACAGTGTATTACAACTATTTGGCTGATTCTGCTCACTGTGAACAAGATTCAGGGATAATAAAAATGAAAAGGTCACTGCATTATTCCATTGCAGTGAAAAAACAAATACAACATTAGGAATTATTTAAGAGAGGAAGAACAAAACAGAAAACATCACCAGGCCACTCTATAATACTTCCATGTACCACGTCTTGAAAATTGTTTCTAATTCTAGTGCAACCCTCTCAAAAGATTGTAGTGGAATTGAAAATAGGACAGAGAAGGATGATGAGGATGATCACAGATACTGGACAGGCTGTGTGACGAATGACTACCTAGGCTTCCCTGACTGAAGAGAGATGAAGAGGGGTGCTATGGCAGACATCTGTGAAATCACACATGGAGTGAAGAAGGTAAACAGAAAATGAAGTTGCATGACGCCTGAGGTGCCTTAGAGCTTTAGCATCTGTAACGCTACAGATCTGCTATTTGCAGCTCTGTAACCTTTCACCTGAGCTGCCTGGAGCCTCGCAGGCAGATTTCCCTTGCATTCCCATGATTTTATTCTGGTGCTGTTGGTCTCGTGTCCCTGCACCTGCAGATTCTGATGCTGTTTTTATGCAGCTTCTCATGGGAAGTAACTGTCACTGGCGTGAGAAACATCCCTACTTACCCCCCTTCGCTCTTCTTTTGCTGATTTTGTTGTATACGAGGGAAAACCAAGCATAGGGCACAACAAAACAGGTTACAGTCATTTAAATACTTGATAAACACTACCCAGAAACACAGTGTGCATAGAGACTTAAAAGCTAATCGATAGGTACCTCTGATCTGTCAATAGCATGCTCCAACCAGTGCTAATAGCATGACAAGCAGGAGCACCAACAGGGATTTTAAGATGGAAAGTACATAGTAATAGGGAAAAGCATGGTAAGATTAGGGGAAAAGCAATGGGAGACTTGGGAACATGAAACCTGGCCAAAGTTATAAGGTGAGGAGGCAGATGCTGTAACTGGGGCCAGGTGTTTTCCATCAGGTCCATGGAGTTAGGGGAGCTAGGAAAGACTTCAAAGATAGCAGGATGAAAAGGAGTGGATACAGATGTATATGATCCAAACAACTGGGAATGCACACACAGTGTTTCGTGTTAACACATAGCAGAAAAGTGAGTTACAGTCCTCTTAGTGCCTTGGTAAACCCTGGTTGGAAAGAGAGGGGAGATGCTGCAGTGCTGTGGGATGTCACTGTGCCTCCTGTCTAACATGCCTGGCCACGGTTAAAGAGGTGACATCCTTCATTTGTGTCCTTAGCGAGAAGTGTGTGTTAAAAAGACCATGGCCAATATTTTAATTTCAGATTCTTGAGTATTTTCAGGTTGAATTGTGAATTTTATGACATTTTAACATAATGGCATAGGAACATAGACACATTTCCTTGTGGTTATTTTTGCAGGAGGGTTCCCTGTGGGAACCAGACTGCACTTGTCACACATCTCCAGCCTGTCAAAACCAGCCAGATCAACGTGAGCAATACTGGGACAGACCCACCAGGGAATGTTCACTCGGTGTATTTTCCCCTTCGGATCACAGAGAAGCTTAGCATGCAGCTAACACTTCATTGTGTAAGGAAGCAGAAATAAGTTTCCAAACTGTTCTTCTCCTGATAAACTCACACATTTGCAAAGGAATGTAAAGATTAACAATTTCATTTAAAAATTAAAGCAGCTGTTACTGTTAAAATGAGTTGGGCATCTATAAAGAGAGGCTGCATTTCCTCCCTGTTTGCTTAGAATAAACCTTCGGTGTTTAAGTAATAGAGAGCCGATACACCTCAGACACCCCCAGTACTACAAGGCATGTCAGAAGGAGCTCAGTAATATGCATGTATTAACACACCATTAGCAGGCTTTTTGTGTTCAGCAGTTTCTCTAGAAAGATAGAGGGTGGGATTTTCAGGTAGAGGTGAGAGGCTTAAGAGTAAAAACTCAAATTACTTTTGCTGAGTTTCTCACATTCCCTCTGTGCTTGACTGGATCATTACTGGGCAGAATGATCTACAATTGCATAAATCAGATTTTATTAATACAGCAGGAGCCCAATGAAGCTGGGGCACACAGAGCATGCCACTCCGGTGGGTGCCTTCCTTAAAATTGGCCAGCCCCTTGGCAGGAGCAGTGCTCAGCAGCAATGGCATCTGCTGCGCTGGCAGGTTGGCAGAATAAAGCCAGTGTGGGAGGCAGGGGAAAATGCTGGAGATCTCACCCTGGCTGTCACTGTATGTGAAATTATGGATTAAATTCTGACATGCCCAGGACAGCCACAGTGAAACAGTGTCTCTAAGAAACCCGAGCTCTAATTGTTAGGAGGAAATGTTGGAAAATGAGATGGGAAACCGTGAAAGCAAACGGGCTGCCTAGAGTCATTCAGATAGCGTGATGGTGGAGCATGGACAGTGAGATGTCCCCTCGGAATCTCAGGTGGCCTTTCACATTGTCTGCTTCATTGTGTATCGTGTTTGCAGCCTAGACTGCGGCAGTCTGGGCAGTCTCTCTGTGGACAGTGTATGGGGTTCGTTAGATACTGGTGGCTCTGGCTGTTTTCCTATACCAGGCAACGCACTCCATTTTGAAGGTCCTACTTGTCTCTTGCAATACTCTTGAACAAACTAAGAGAAATGGGAGAAAGGCCTTTGGCATGCTAAAATTTTCTTAAAGCTATTCCATTATAAAGGATTCTCCTTTGTTTTTTGTTAAGACATATACAAATTTTTATACGTATACACTAAGCTTTTTTCCCAAGAACTTGTGAAATGCAGATGCAAGAGCAGGTTTAGTGATGGAGAGAGCAGGGCTATGAATGGCAGAGACCAAACAGAGAGAAAATAGAATGAGGGTGCATGCTTCATGCCTTGGAGGCAACAGGAAAAAGGATTATATGGTACTAATGGCAAAGGCTTTCTTTTATGTTCAGGATACAAGCACTGTTGAAAGGCAAAATGGAATATTAGCCAAGGAGCCAAATTTAATAAGGAAATTTCCTGACATCTCTTACAGCAATGCTAAAGGGGAATATGTTGGAAATACATTCTTCAGTAGGAGCAATAAAATGCAGCAGAAGGATGTGAGGTGAAATTAATGGAAACAAAAGTAATTTCAAAGTCTGCACAGAGAACATGCATAAATGATCACCAAACAGGTGATTTGGAAAATATTGAGTCTGGGGCTTCTGGAATAACTAACCCAAACAAATGAATCTTATAAAGAACTGAAAGTGGAGGACATGGAAAGAGCACCAAGCAGAATGATGCATATTAAGGGATCCTCAGAAAGGTCAAGAGACACACAGAGTTATGTTTGTTCTGTTGCTGTAGGATGTAGCTAGCTCAGAGGTCAGCCTCCAAGGCCAATTACTGTTTTATTCTCCTTGATTCCAAGGCAAAAACCCCAATACTTATAAAAGCAGTCAATACGAAGACAAATATGAGAAACCAAAGGCTGTTTTACCTGGGTAAAGCTGGGGTTTGTTGAAAACATGGTGTCATTTTGATAAAGTGAGGGAACATCTCAGGGATAAAAGGTTTGATCTGTATTATTTTGTGCTCCTAG
The DNA here is from genome assembly GCA_034008185.1 of Gorsachius magnificus. Classification (NCBI taxonomy): domain Eukaryota; kingdom Metazoa; phylum Chordata; class Aves; order Pelecaniformes; family Ardeidae; genus Gorsachius; species Gorsachius magnificus. The sequence goes on along the minus strand of CM067083.1, from coordinate 7,008,193 downwards.
CCTGAAATTCAAGTGAAATGAAGCACAGCACATGCTTATCCACAAAGGCAACACTTAATGTTCAGTCAGAACAAAAAGCTAGTAGGATCCCAGAGCACAGCTGCTCAGAGAGCATCTAAGGAAACACATCTTCATTCCCCTCATTTCAGTACCCTTTGTTTTTAGACCAATCTTCATTTTTACATGCTGGGTACTTCCTAACTTTCCTTATTTCAGGCAACAAAAGGGACAAGATGACTCAAGCAAAAGCAGTTTTCATGGGTTTTTTCGACTCACATGCAATAAGATCATTTTGTCAGGAAATGGAGTTCTTAAAAGATTTCCTATAGATGTCAGGAATTTATATCATAAACAGTGTTGGTCATTCTCAGAGAACTGGAGACAAAACATCCCCACCCCAAACAAAAAGCTATTGTCACTTCAGCTGAAGAAGCTGTCCTGTAACAGCTATGAATGTTTAATAAAGCATTCTCTGCTCTTGGGAGCATGGCAGAATTAAAGAAGGCCATGTCTCTTTGTCACTTAGGCAGCCTGAAGTCATTGCATACTGTAAATCAGCTTGCATCCTCCACCCCTCTCAGACCCTTCAGCAGCTCCTGCTATCTCCTTTGGCCCACCACCCATAAACCAGACCCACCTGCACTCTAACCTGATGTCCCATGCATTATTTCAGAACACTTAATGTCCCCTGTGCTGAGTTCCTTTGGCAGTGGTTGCTGCCTTGTGGCATCATTGTACCAAGGACAAAACCTCCAAAATCTACTTCCAGTAGAAATCAAGTAAAGAGAGCAACAAGCTGGGAGGAGACCTCATTTTGTTAGTAGTGATTACTTATATTCCTCTATTTCTATTGTTCCACATAAAGAGAGATGGTTATATTTAAGCACAACAAGCAGTTCACAAAAATCTCAAAAGCGTTTCATTTGGCCAAACAGTAAAACTGTGTTTGATGTCAGACTGCTTCCGTCCCATCCAGTAAATGCTCCCAGCACTTCAGAGTCCTTGCCTTAGGCTTTGTCTCCAAGACCCTCACCAAATGGTAGCAGAATCAAATAGTTAACCTAGACCAACTTAAACATGAACTCATTTCAACTTCCTTGCCAGCCACAAAACCTTCAAAGGTCTGGGTTTCTCTGGGTGTTTGCATTGCAGGAGGTGTCTCTGCATGGAAGGAGCATGGAAGGACCTTCAGACGCTTTCATTTCACATTTTAGCTATATGTCAAAAGCTTATTCAAGTTTTGAAAAAGAATGGGAGATGGTAGAGAACCTGCTGGGACTTTACACTAAATATCAAGGAGCAATTGCCTAAGCATCAGTGTACAGACATATTCCTTACCTTGCTGAGGAGTGATGGCTGGATCCTGCCACCATTGAAAGTTCTTTCTGCATTCCTGGTTGTGGTGCTTTTTGGACTCCTAAGCTTCTCATATATCAGATCTTGCTACGCCTGTCCTAAAGAAGAAAAAAATTAGTTTGTGTATTGGAAGGTATTTAGGTACTGTGTGGTTCATTCACCAAACCAGACCAAAAAATCAGACTTGTAGTGGACCTCACTTCACTGAAGTTGGTGCAAGTGAATACTCCTTCAGGAAGGCTCCATTTATCCTCCAGATTTATGTTAATTTCTTCTTCATTGTTCCCCAAAACTACTATATGAGACTTCTTCCAAGTATTATAGAGGGGAATTTTGGTGCTCTGTGTCCCACAGACAGAGACAGGTGAACAAGCAGACATGGTGGAAAGGGGTGAAAAACTTAAAGGGTTTTGTAAGTACATAAACACATTGTTTGCACTCTGAAGTTGCTTATTACTATTTCTTCTGTTGTTTTAAAGCTGCTTCAGAAACACTGATGAAAGAAGTTTTCTAGATAGGTAAGTATTGTTAGCTTTTAATAGTAACATTAATACCTTTTTGTTTACATTAAAGATCACCAAAATAAGTTTTTAAAACTTGCATTAAACTGATTTATGGTTTTAAGTTTTGTTCATGGTTATAACTCTTTGAAAACAAATTCATGGTAAACCTAAAAACCCCATCACTTTCTGCCATGGAGATTTTACTCCTTTGAGGTTACAGTGTCAAGGCACACTTGAGGGCAACATTTTGGATAATGGAGCAAATAAATGTAAACACTATAATTACTGGATATTATGGTTCGCCAACTATCCAAATTAAATACAAATATTTTGCTACATTCTACTAAGAGAGAATTGATTTGACACAGGTATATTAAACCAATGTATCTCTGAATATGACAAGGAGCTTGAAAAAGAAGCTCAATATGTTATGACAGCAAAACAATTTTAAGAGCTCCTGAAATAGTGATACTCTTACTTCTTAGCTTCAGTACAAAGACTGCCAATAACCTTGTAATATTGAGTTTGCATCAGCTTTTGGCAGTATAATCACAATTAAGACATCATCAGTGGCTCAACTTATGTGCTTGGATCAGAAAATAATGCAGTTTCCTGCAGAATTCTTCAGCTAACACAAAAACACTGTAATGCACCCTTGATGAGGAAGGCAAAAATTTATATTAATGATAGGTGCCAATATATCAGATGATAGGTTTATAACCTTATGTGAAGCTAAAGCTTGACCAAATTATGGGGTTAGAATTATACAATGACATTTTGACTGTTATCTTAGACTATCAAGTAAATGGTTGAGTTTGCCAGTAGGTGATTTCAGGAACATTTTCCTTGCAGTTTGAGGGCAGAAGAAAATGTCAACTCACCTAGAGGACTAGGAGGAGAATTCACTTATCAGCCTGTCAAAGACACTGGCAGAGATCCTTTCTTTTAGTGAATGCATTTGTTTGGGAGATTGAAAAAGAGTTCACAGTGTGTGCATGAAGACAAATTGGATATATCACTGTAAATTATGGAGTCAGTGAATTTACTCACATGATAAAAGACTACTCAAATTAGAATGGATAAAAGAACTGGGCCTGGCTTTCTTGGTAATTTTATTCTTAAAGAGTATTTTTTTTATTCTACTTATCTCACTTTTAATTCTGGTCATAGAATGTTGGACTTTATTATATAATCATAACTTTGAAATAAAATTAAATAAAGCACAGTTTTGAGCCTGAAATACCAGAGTACCAATGTTGGAATAACCATGGTACAAGTTTGATGAGTCACTGAATATGACTTTTCATTGCTTTGTGTAGGGTACATCTTATATGCCCTCACCATCTAAAATCTCCAGGTTTCTAATGTGATCTAGGCTGACTTGATCATCAATGGAGAGAGGAAAGACATTTCCAGATCACAACTGATTCCACCTACCTCCAAGATCTTCCTCAATCCCTCCTACTGGTATATAAACTTGGTCAGAGAGAGCACACAGTCAGCTGCCTTAAGCTAGACCTCTAGATTTTAAACAGCTCAGGTTAAGCTATATGAATCCCATCATGAGCTACTAGATCATGACATTCCTCTGGAAGTCCCCAGATACCAGGTGAAACACACTACATAATTCACATAATTAAGTTTGATAAACTGTTTCTTATAGAGATTATGATAAGGGTTTTCTATATGAGTACTAAAATGAAAAATGCAAGTGTTAAGTTGGAGCCACGTTTAAACTTATTTAACAAGAGAATAGCATGGAGAGCCTCATGAGGAACATGATTTACTAACTGGTTTCGCTTAAAAGTAATTTACATTATTGCAGATATTACATCTACTATTTTCTCCTTGTGTCAGAGGTATTCTATGAATCTGGTAGGTGCTGTATTTTTAGAGCTGATTTAGAACTTTTAAAATCTGTTGTTCTCATTTTTAAAAAAGGTTAGATTCAGTTAATATCATCTTAACTGTTCCCAAAATCTACGCTTTGGCTCAAATGTTAAGTTGGGTTGTGGAAAGAAATACAGGATGGTGGCTGGAGCTTATTACACACAATAAAGTATTAAGCAAGAGAGTATTGTTAATGAAATGTTAAAGAACCATTTAAGAAAAAATAGGAATCAGGTTGTAGAAACGCAACATTTTTAATTAATCCAAAAAGTGAATGAAAATTTTTGTTGGTTTTGCTTCATTCAGAGAGCCTTTTAACATTTACATTTCAACAGGCTACTATATCCTCTTCCTTCCTCATCTCCCTGTCAGACTTTGAGATTAAACACATTAGCATACTCTGTCTCTGGAAAGCAAAGGCAGCAGCTCTATTTTGCAATATTTTTTTTTACTCTTGTTGAATAGCTTATTCAAAATACTGCAACTACTTCCTAAATTTCATGTGTTAGCTGAGCCTTAGTGAGAGATAGAGGCAAATTCAGTCAGAACTACAATTGCATAACAGGCTTCCTTTACAGATTAAAACAAGGTCTCAGGTTTAAATACTTCTTGGTCCAAGGGTCCATCCTATTCCTGCAATAAGCATCTCAAGGCACTGACCTTGCATAATGATCTCTTTTGGAAACTCTGTTTCTTAGGTATCTAAGCTCTGGCAATTTTCCAGCTACAGAGGCACTTTAGTCACAAGGACACTTCAGAAAAATCATACCTATTGCCTTTCATCAGGCACAGTGTGCTGTTTCTGTGTTGCAGCAGTATCTGCTGTGAATTAGGGTTATATATGACCTGTGTCATCCACACCCATGCTGGAGAGTGGGCAGCCTGTGCTGTGTGGGAGGGTGCTAACGAGCCTGGATGAGATGCTGCTGAGATTGGTTAGGAAGACTGGATCCTACTTAAAGTCCATGAGTGGGACCATGAGAATCAGTCATATGGAAACCTTCAGGGAGGCAGTTCACACTCCTACAGGAGTGTTGAAGGAAGAGCTGAGATTGTTGTCAAGGACAGTGACACAGGAGCATTGCTCCACACTGCTTAGGCCTAACTAGTGAAATGGAGGAAGGTAAGACAATTTCTGCCAGTAGAGTCCACCATGTTACTGCAGTGGTTGCTTTGAGGGAGAGAACCTACGTTTCCCATGGGTGTTAGGGCAATCTGGCAAATGCAAAAAAAAACCCCAAACCATTTCATGCTCTGAAGATGGACATTTATGGCCCTGAAGTCAGACAATATCTCCTAACAGCACTGTACTATAAGTTCAGCCTTTATTTTCATTATTTTGATGATATACATCAAAAACATTCTCCATGCTCTTGCTGCTGATACTGCTAGAGGTGAAGAACCGTAGGAAACTATTCTTCAACGTGATACTTTACATGGAAACATTTAAGGTCATCAAAATCTAGGCATATGGATTTCCTTGCCTCTGTAGCTAGCTTTATTATATTATTAATATAATATTATTAATGTGATCAGAACCTATACCTTTATTAATAAACAGTGATAGAATCATAGAATCGTTTAAGTTGGAAAAGACCCTTAAGATCATCAAGCCCAACCATTAACCTACCACTGCAAAGTCCACCACTAAACCATGTCCCTAAGCACCACATCTCCATGTCTTCTAATTACCTGCAGGGATGGGAAATCAACCACTTCCCTGCGCAGTCTGTTCCAACACTTGACAACACTTTCAGTGTATAAATTTTTCCTAATATCCAATCTAAACCTCCCCTGGTGCAACTTGAGGCCATTTCCTCTTGTCCTATTGCATGTTGCTTGGGAGAAGAGACCAACCTCCACCTCGCTACACCCTCCTTTCAGGTAGTTGTAGAGAGTGATAAGGTCTATCCTGAGTCTCCTTTTCTCCAGAGTAAACAACCCCAGTTACCTCAGCTGCTACTTATAAGATTTGTTCTCCAGACCCCTCACCAGCTTTGTTGCCCTTCTTTGGACACACTCCAGCACCTCAATGTCTTTCTTGTAGTGAGGAGCCCAAAACTACACACAGTATTCGAGGTAGAGGTTCACCTGTGCTGAGTACAGAGGGACAATCACTTGCCTACTCCTGCTGGCCACACTATTTCTGATACAAGCCAGGATGCTGTTGGCCTTCTTGGCTACCTGGGAACACTGCTGGCTCATATCTATCCAGTTGTTGACAAACACCCCAGGTCCTTTTCCACCTGGCAGCTTTCCAGCCACTCTTCCCCAAGCCTGTAGCATTGCACAGGCTCACTGTGACCCAAGTGAAGGACCCAGCACTTGGCCTTGTTGAACCTCATACAACTGGCCTCAGCCCATCGACCCAGACTGTCCAGATCCCTCTGGAGAGCCTTCCTACCCTCCAGCAGATTAACATTCCCACCAAAACTGGTGGTGTCTTCAAACTTGCTGAGGGTGTACTCAATGCCCTCATCTAGATCATTGATAAAGATATTAAGCAGAACTGGCCCTAATACTGAGCCCTGGGGAACACCACTTGTGACCAGCTTCCAACTGGCTTTAACTCCATTTGCCACAACTCCTTGGGCCCAGCCAACCAGCCAGTTTTTTACCCAGTGAAGAGTATGCTCCTCCAAGCAATGAGCAGCCAGTTTCTCCAGGAAAATGCTGTGGGAAAAAGTATCCTGTTGGTGATCACCAATAGGAGAAGATTGATAGCATGAAACAGTTTGTGATGAGAACATGATATCCACACTACACAGATTTGGGGAGTTTTCAATTGCAGTAACTGTAGTCTGGGCTCCTGGACTGAAGCCCATTCATGGTTGGGGTTGATGAGGTGCACTTCTAGAATACATTTTCCAGTTCAGCTCATCTAAATGGACTCCAGGTCTGCTCTATAAATTTACTCCACAACACCAATGAAAATGTGGTAAACAGGAGATATATGGGAGATGCGCACCTGTTCTGAATTAAAACACTACTGGAGGCACACCAATAAGAAACCTACTGATCTGCTACTCAGTGGAATTCCTGGTCTTATTTTGGAACCAACTAAATTAGAAGAAAGCAATATGTTTAGCTGTTTTCACCATTTTCTTAGACTATTACTTCTACATATAAACTTCTAAGACAAAATCATCCTGGGATGTAATTATTTCTAATCAGTCATGTTATAGGTGTTATAGTCATGTTATAACAACAAGAAGAGTTTGGTTTAATTGGTCAAGAAAAAAACCCCACTTCTGAAATGGCAAAGGTGTATGCCAAGTAGGATTGAAACACATTTGAAAAACTGACATTTTATGCTGTACCTCATACAACATGAACTAAATATTACCCTGACCTCAATTCCATTAAGTGAAGTTCATTTTGTAACAATGCTGCTGACTTCAGCTGACTTATTCTGATGGTGAGTTTAGGTTGATAACTTTGACAAAATACAATGGTATCTAGAGGACTGCCAAAGACATTCATTTTTATTTCTAGAACTCAGGCTTAAAAATCCATGTACATGTAGTTATGATTTTCTTGTAAAACAACATGTAACTAGTCAGTATTAATCATGAAATAACAACGTGACCTGTGACTTACAGGACTACAACTACAAGTATAGGATCTTTATAATATCAAAACCCGCAGCAGGACTAAGGTGATTTACGTATGTCCCAGAAATTTGAAGGTAAAAATATAACTAAGTTTTAAAATTAATCTTTTTTATATGTATACATTTCCTTTTGGTCTTATTTTCATTTCTGTGGGTAGTTGTTGTTGTAGCTCCTGGAGCTTCTGCTTCCAAACTACAAAACCATGATTTGCTTCAGATACCTGACAACGTAACTCCTATCCAAATGCCCAAATCTACAGTCCTTCCCCAAATAAACCTCTCCTAATACCCATAGATATATACAATGTCCACAGAGTTCAGCACACCTCCCTCCAACCTCTTTGGAACAATTTTCCATCACTAAATGTTGGGAGAAAAAAGGGATAAGAAAATAATGACAAAAACTGTTGGGCTTTGATATCTTTGAATATAACAAAAGCCTTTTGACAGCTGATAGGCCAAGATGTATCCTATAAATGTTAATTTTCTTTGTACTTGGGAAGGTATCTTCTATAATAATCCATATTATTAAAGGTAGATTCTGCTGACAGTAGGTTATATACATTTATAAATGACAATAAGCCCTGTTTAAGGACAAAGGATTCAAATTTCCTATGGGAGGATTTGACACATTCCTGGATAGAAGAATGGAGTAAAAAATAGTACAAACAGCAATGAAGTCTTTCTCCCACCACCCAAACTGTGAGCGAATCCCTTTATTTTGCATTGTGCTTTTCTACTATTTCCAGCAAATCTGTACAGCTGATATTTGGATCCCTTCAGAAATGTGCTCCTGGCAGCTGCGAGCAGATAGCAATAGAACTTATGTTATTGTCACTGGTTCTGGCAGTACATATAGATATCATCATAAAACAGGATGACAGTTTATTTACAGAAAAGCAAACTTGTGTTTGCATTTGATAGGTGTATTAAGAAGGCTGAAAGCTGTTTTAATACATCTAACATTCTTGGAGATAATGTCCACTTAATACAAGACCACCCAACATTTTTTTCTGGAGACAAATAAACATTAGAAAGTGTTTCCAAAGATATTTCTGATATGTATTATCATTAACATTGGTACTGTGCAGATTGAATTGAAGTCTATTAATGTCAGGTGCACATATCTGTTATAGCACAAGAAGAAGTAAAGTGCAGAGAAAGAGCTGTCATGCTCATCCTCAAGGGGACGTTGTAGATTTATGCCAATTATACCAGGTAAGAATCTCTCCCATGATGTATGGGTGTCACGGAGATATGAAAATGTTGCCCCCAGGCACAAAAGGTGGAATAGCTGTAGAAGTAATTTCCCTTTACCTCCAGCTGCAAGATGACATTTGTTTCTGAAAGACTTTTACTAAAGGAGAAAACCTGAGAATGCATCTTCTGTACTAATTTCATATTGGACCAGATCAGTGCTTTTTCCTTTAAAAATGAAGCTGCTACCATCATCGCTCTCTTTTCCACACCACTTCTTATCCTTTCCAGAATAAAAATAGACCCACATGTAGCTCCAGACAAGTGCTCCAGGTTTGATTTACCCATTGCTGTCAGTTGTACGGCATCTTTAGTGCATGGCTATCGGCTCTTATGGAATGGCTTTTGACTGATACAGTTGACAGATAATCAGGTGTATGGTTGTCCAGCTGAGAAGAGTTTGAAAATGGATGATCCTGATGCTTATTTACATCGAAAATTTCTTGACCCTGCCCTGGCAACAAAAATGGGCCTTTCAAACTCACCCTGCACCACCCGGATGTTCAGTATGACTCTAAATAGCATGTATGTGTTGTTTATGTTTTCTTAGGCTGAGCATTTGAGACAACCTCTACAGCTTTGCCTGGTTCTGATTTCTACATGAAATCTTATTAAGTCACAGCAAATATGTGCTGCAGGTACACTGCTGCATTGCTATTGAGCAGGAAATGGAACATAACTCACAGAAAATGCTGAAGATGTTTGCGTCACAAAATGTAAGATTCATCCCTTTTATGAGTTTTTATAAGCCCTTGCATGCTAATTCAAGCGTAATTTTTTTCCCCCATATGAAAACTCTACAGCAAGTTCAGAGAAGTGAATCAGCTTACCAGAGAAGGCATCCATGATTTTGACAACAACATTCTCAAAATGATAAAGGCGCTTAATACAATTGAATTCCCAGTTTTTATTTTTATTATTAAGGATAATTTTCTCACTGAAGACCTATACATTTTCAAATGCCTGATTAGAAATATTTCCTCAAATTAAAAAGCTACCCTCCCATGTTTGATTTGATTTTTCTTTTTTTTTTTTTTTTTGAGGGAACAGAGGTCTCTGCCAATAATTTTAAAGCAATACCAAAACAGAAAAATTAAAATATATAAACTATATCTAATATTTCTGATGGGAACTCTCAGAACCAGAAGCCTGCATTAGTCTGCATTTTGCTGCATATTCCAGCTAAATCAGTAGAAGCCATCGTCTTTACTCTTTTTTTTTTTTATTTTTTTCCAGTGGGCAAAACTCTGTATTTATTTTATATTGAACTGTGATAAACAATAAAAATGGGGTAGAAACATTTCATATTTTGACCGGTGTTCAGATAACTTTCTGCCTGCGTGCCATAAGAAAAGGGCAGCTTTTCCATCTGTTTCAGTGGGTTGTGCATGTGGCTCAGACACTCCTGGGTAATCTAGTATAATGTCATGAAGTTATTGTGGGGGACATGAGAAGGGAGGTCACAATGAAATCACCCTGCTATGAGATTTGAATCAAGCCCAGAAAGGAAATGTTCTCCATTAACTAGCATATTTTGCAGTCAATGGTCTTCTGCAATGTAAGCATAAAATGGTTTTCCTTTCATGTTTCAGTCCTGTTACAAGGATGTAAAAAGCTACTCTCCTCCAAGGCTCGGAAGACTCACAGTGCAAGCATTTAAATAAAAGACTCAGGAAGAAAATACTTGTTCGCTTGGTTATGAATTTCCACACTGGAAAAAAGTGACTTGAAATGAAATAGGAAAATACAGTGGATGGGTGTTATTTAAGCATATAGTTTTAGTGCATCTCATGCATAGTTAACTTCCATTCTTCTTTAATTTTTCATCCAGAGGACACAAGGATAGTGCTGGGATAATTCTGCAGCCACACATCACCTGCTGACAAGCTTGTAACACCAATTTCTGGAGTCCGTAAGTCTTCACAAGTCACACTGATAAAATATAGCTTGCACTTTCTCTGCAGGCACTGTATCCCACGTACAGGCTTACACATTAAAGGCTGAAGTCCATATAGACCTATGTTGTATAGACCAACTGTTGAAAAGCTTGGGAGGGAGCTATAAGCCCTTTAAGATCTCAGGGAGGGACCTGAGTGCCTGGTGCAGTGATCTGAAGGAGCTTTAACCAGAAGAAAGGGGGGTATCTGGGATTTGGGTTAGGGACAGGGAGTGATCTAGGAAACAGTCACCCGTGCAGCTTCTCAGGCTGTTCAGGTGGCTCAAAATATTAAACAAAGCTGAGCAACTCCCTGCTCTGGAGCCTGGCTGGGGAACTAGGCTTTACATCCCCTCGTAGGGAGGCTCAGGCCATGGGGATGGTGCAGAGCGACTGCTCCACACCTTTCCCTTCGGAAAACTGCGTTTCCATATCCTGAAACTAAAATGGCCTTTCTTGGGCCGTATGCTCCTTCTCCCTAGTGCACCGCTGTTGCAGCCACCAGCACGGGCTTTGGAGCTGGCTGTGTTCAACAAGTCCCTGGGCCAACCTCCCCCACTGTCTCCTCTCCAGGAGGAGACGGACCTGGTGCCGCCAAAGGCACACCAGGAAAACCGCAGAAAGCAAATCTAAAATGTTTGTAAATAAGCAAAGAAAAGGAAATATGGAACATTCATAGGAGACCCTGTGTCAGGTGTCCAGTAAGTTTAAAGTGGGTTGGTCCTTCTAACTTCTACATCAATTTTTACAAGATCTGGATCTGGCCTATTTACTTCTGATTGGCTACCATGACATATAAACATCCTGAAGTGACAAGAACATAAAAAAGGAGTAAAAAACTGTTACTTCAATTGCTTTTGCTCATACCTTTAAGAACAAATATTTCCTCCAGGGTTACATCTAAATCTTCTAAAATAGCAAACTATTCCACACACTTATTATTCTCTGCATGAAAAGTGATTTTAGTCTACTATGAATGTGCTGTTTTATAATTCACTATTTTATAATCTTTAACAGGAAGAGAATGGAAAGGAAATTAACTCGTGTCAGTCATGTTGTTTTCTTCTAAGTCTCATACCTACACTGAGAGACAAAACAGATTAGCTGTTCCGGTACCTTGCATATTCCTTTTCATTTATTATCTTTCATTTTTCTTCTTTGAAAAGTTGTGTCCATGATTGTGAAGGACGAATGCATTAAGCTGAGTGAGGCACAATTCATAAAGATGCTTAACGTGGAGAATTAGATTTTCTGCTGAACTATGTCCGTGGCTTGTTGTCCTCATTTCTCTCCAGAGATTGGGATATTTTTACCGTGAGGTCTCAATCTGTACAAGCTGGGACTTTGCTTTAGCTTGTGCAGGGTCACTGTGCTGCTATCACAAGATTTTCTGGGAGGGGGAACAAAAACACTGTGTAGAAGATTAGATCTAAATGCATGGGTTTGCTTAGAGCTGTGACTGAAGAGCTGATTTTGTAGTGAGAGATGTCTCTCCCTTCATTTTCATGGCCTCATCTCCTTTTTTTCATGTTTGCCTCTTAGGATTCTCATATAAAATACCTGGTAGACCCTGATATTGAGTGGACACACAGCAAGAAGAGGCAGGTACAGCTGATCATCATAAGGGAGGCCAAAAAGCAACCATGTGTTACCTATATCTACCACAGTTTACTATGGTTTGTAGCCTTCTGCATAAGTGCTATAAAAACCATCCATGGCTCAGGAGTTAGGGGAGTTACTTAAATCTTTGGGGTCCTGGGTTCAAACACCTGCTCTACAGTAGGTTGCTGGCATTATCTTAGGCCTAAGTTACTAACCTAAAACTTCTAAAGACTCAGTAGAAAATTTTGCTTCGATTCCATTTCACAAATGAAAAGAGAAACATTAGTTCATGCCTCCTGCATGGGGACATTGTAAGGCTAATTACATCAGATACACAGTCTGTAATTTCCACGAATGGAAATGGCACTGGGAGCTGTGTAAGATTTGGTCCTTATGTCTGAGAAAATATTAACTCTTCCAGGGTGCATAAGCAAAGGTATAATTAAGCTTGTACCTTAATTAACCAGGTAAAAGCTAATGATACCTTTGTGGTAATTAAGACAATAGCATTACCTTCTAAAGTGTGGAAAAAGCTACAACCTTTGTCCTTGTCTGGCTGCTCTCTTCTCAGCACAGTTCCCTGCTGGCTGCGTGACCTTTTTTTTTTTTTTCCCTTCACTCAATTTTCCATGCAAACCTTCTAGCCCAGTTTCCACTTCATTTTGGTCTCTTGAGGTCCCCAGTTCTGTAACCCAGAGACGAAATCCTGCTTTGCTGCAGTAATTCCACTGACAGCAACGGAAATGCACGTCTGTCAAATCCAGCCTGGATCTGCCCCTTTGCAGGAAGCAGCTGGGAATTGAGCTGTCATTCCCTGCCACTGCATCCTTTAGGGGACGGCCCATCACATTTCCATTTTCCTTATTTATCCTCACTCTCCTCTCTTAACATCTGCCTAAACCTTAACAACAACAAGCTGTTAAAGCAGGTAGGGACGCTGTGGAGGTGAGAGCGATGGTGTTCTCTGATAATTATCACCTTTGGGAAATGCTGGGTCGTTTTGTTTTCCAAGAGCTCTGAAGTTTAGTGAGGTCTGTCTGGAAAATGATCTTCCAGAGAGAGGGTGTGTTTGAAACAAATGCGGTAGAGACATTTATGCAATGCTATCACAAATGAAAAAACTCAAAACTAAGCACAAAAAAGAAGGCAGAGTGCCGCCACAGCCCAACAAATGAAGTCGGTCTGGCACAGCTGCTAATGTTTCTTACAAAAGGAATGAAAGCTGACACTGTGCTGGCTCACGGCGCACACAACATTTTCATTCTAAATCCTTGCTTTCATTCATCCCATTTTTCTGAAACTTTCACTTTTAAAAGTGAATTTGTCCGTGGTGGCTGTGTGCTAGAAGGGTTTGAAAATGTGGAGAAGTGTTCAAGTGCTTTTGAACTATGCCATCTTTTGGCAAGAGAAGTCACTCAAGAAAGCACAAGAAATAGGCTGGTATTTTAAAAGAGGATAACAAAGGCTGAACTCTGGCTGGAAAGCCACCAGAGTCCCTGAGAGAGATGGGAGGCACAGCATCAGCTGAGAGGGAAGGACAGACCTAGGAGGTTGGATTACCATTCCCTCCACCCAGCTTACTGCTGTTCCACAAGATGCTTTAGGAGAGCCATGTCTTTCCCTTGGTGTAAAGCCAGGCTGCCCAAAGCTAATCCAGAGCCTCAGAGGCAATATAGGCATTGGCTTTTTCTAGGTTTCTCCTAGAACTGGCATGCATCGTGAGACATTTTCCAACATAAAATCATATGGCTCCTTGAAGGATGTTACCTCCTGAGCCATTTCTTAATGTCCTACAGCAGAAGGAGGGATCCAGCACCCCCAATACCATTTCTCAGCAAGACAAAGAGACTAAAACTCAGACCAAGCAGTTTTAGAGCTATGAGAGCCTTTTTTTCCTTCCCAAGGGAACGGTGTGAATAGTCAAGAAATGAAGCCAATCTAGGCTTTTCTGTATGTGCATATATCCTTTTATCTGGTGTGCTTCAAACTTTACAGAAATCTTCAGCTTTCATTCAACAGTGCTCCTGTGAAACATCAAACGTATTTGCTTAACTTGGAGGAAGCTGGTAGCAGAGTATTCATCTGGTTTGTATTTAAAGGCTAGTTTAAACCTTCTGGAGGTACTTTCGTCTCACCATTTATTCATATGTGAATAGTGAATTTTAATAATTCATTTTGAACTTCTTCTGCAAAAGAATTACTTCAGTTCAAATTCCATCCTGTTAATTACGTTCTCATTCTGCCCATCACGAAACCCTGGTTGATGATAATTCTCTTGATCCATGTAAAAGTAATAAGAGTGCTCTACCAGAAAAGTTTTTAGATGTGGACACATTGCTGGCCCAGAAGAGTCTGCATTTTGCAGATAATATTTTAACTTATGATAGTTCCTCATTCGGAGCTAAAGTGCTAGGGGAAAATGCACTTATTAAAATGCTAACTGAGTGTCTCCTCCAAAGTAATGATAACATCATCAAATTTCAGAACTATTGGGGCAGCTACAGCTAGAGAATTGATTGACTCTTTTGCAAAGTGGCTCTAATTCAACTAATTAGATGTTGAATGGGTGTTAAAGTTCAGCCTGAGTGATTCATTGCTTTTTCAGCAACTGATTCTTTCTCATTTAAAGTTCCTGAAAGTTAAAATACACCATAGTCATAGGTAAAAACAGGAAATATCTTTGTGTTTGAATACCTATTTTTGAAATCCTGCACCTGGCTTTTCACAAGGAATATAAAGCCTGATAATATAAAGCAGGCAAATTTCCCCAAATGATGTCCTGAAAGTTTCCAAGATACTAGGTAAGAGCTATATGCTACATGCTGGAAATGAAAACCTCAAATTGTGTGGTCCTAAGGAGCTGTTAGCAAGCTTAATCATGGTCACAAAAATCTTGGCACACGTGCCCCAGTGGAAGCCCCCAAATCTGCCTCCCTCCCCAGATTCAAGACATGCAGTATTTAAGTCATTAACCATTAGAGCACCCCACCAAGCCCCCTTTCCTGTAGGGAAGAGGCCCTAACTCAAGGTGGTACAATGGTAGCTGTCTCTAGCATTTTGGAGTGGTTCAGGCCAGGCAGAGCTCAGCCCTGGGGCTCCGGTCCCATGGGGTTTCTTTGTAGGAAATCCTTTCTCAAGCAGGTCCCTCCCATGGTTGCTTGCCCCTGCGCTGTACCGCCACTTTGTTAGCACAGATTTTGCGGGGCTATGGAAAAAAAACCCAACAGGCTGAAGGTACTGATCCAGCTGGAAATCAACCAATTTTCTCTTGCAAGGTTGTTTTTCAACTGGGTCCGTTCCCCAGTTCAGGTAATTGGATGGCTGTATGGAACTGCTCCGCTGGCACCGTGGAAGGGGTGGCTTGGGGCTCCCCAGGCTCCCGCAGCTGGCACGGGCAGGCTTGCCACGGGCTGCTGCCACTCCAGGAACCTAATGAGGCAGAACAGCGTCAGCCTTCCCTTTTTAATGGTTACTGAATTACACCTGGTAACAGAAGTAAAATGAACTAGGAAAAGAGCTTGAGTGAAAAAAAAAACATAGAACAACTAAAACACTCAGCAGAGCTTAAACTCCAGAAATGTGGTTTAATCAGAGCAGTGGCTGCCAGTGGAGTGGAAAAAACTCAGAGGTGTCCTTATTCATGACAATGGCCAGCTCTAAGGACATAACGGTTTTCAATTAACTCTGGAAGAACAGGTGAGCTATGAACCTGTAACACCACAGTCTGAGAGACACTGCAATGTCTGCAGAATGTATGTGTCCTTAGCATATGTTATTAAGCAAAGTGCAAAATAAATTAAATTCTGGAAAAGTTTAATTCTGCTGTCACAAGTAGAGCTGCAATCTCAATGTTATGGGAAGGAGCAGCAATGAAACCTCCAAAAAAAGGCAAGGGGGCTCCTAACATTTGAGGGGCAAAAAGCCCCGGGCACAGTGCTGGGAGCCCTAGAGTTCAGCCAGTAACATCTACTGAGCAAAGGGATGCCTCTCTTCATACAGACGGACAGTGCCTTAACCCCCCAGCTGTGCCAGGGAACCAAAAACACTACAGAGGGAGACCTGGGGGAGGAAGGCACACAGTGCTGGAGCCTGTGAAAAGCAGAGGGGGGAGCAGTACGCGCCAAGGCACTAGGAGCACTTGGGAAGAGACACACGAGTGAAGATGGAGGATGGAGGGCACTGCTTGGCATGGGTGTGCTCCCCAGCAGTCTGTGCACAGTAAGCATTGAAGGATGGCAGCAAAGCTATTAGCTCAGAGGAATTTGTCCCCAGAGAAGCAGCTGACCTGATTATTGGCTTGAAAAGAAGCGGAGCACTAACTATTTTAAGCTGGACAAAGGTGCATTAGCCAGGCAGCTGCTGGGAACAGTGAAAGTCACACTAATAAAAAAAACAGAGGCACTTGAAGGTAAAAGGGTGAAGCTAAAAGTGGCAGCAGGGAGGTTGTTGCCTGTCAATGGGTGTTTGAACTGTAAGTGTGTGACTAAAGAGTACCAAAAAGTTTGTAATGAGATCAAGCTAGAACGATGCCAGCCCCTGCTCTGCTATAGACCATCTGACTGAAAAAGCAGGGGACCAAACCAAGTATGAAGAAGTCTTCTAGGAAAAAAGCAAATTCAGCAGGGTCCAAAGTAGAGCCAAGACCCCAGTCACCCCTGTGGGGTGTATCACAGACATTAGGGGAGGGGTACCAGTTTCCACAAGCTGAGGATGTGGCCTCTATTATCGCCTGGACATTTGGTGAGGATTGGGAGAAAGTGCAGTGGAACAAATTAAGGATGACAATTTGGAGAAACAGAGAGTAGATAGTCCTTGGAGCAATCATACATGTAATTTTTTCTCAAAAGATCAGAACACCACAGAGGGAGTTTTTTAAGGCATTAATGTAATGCCACGCAAAATGCTCTTGAGCACACACTGTATTATTTTGTACTTTTACTCTGATGAGCCACAGCAGAGTATTAAATATTTCTATTTTGGCTGACCGGTTGTAAGGAACTCGTTCTTGGCCAACAACCCTCACGGTGTCAGAAAGCTTTTTATGTTAATTACATAAAGTCCACCGCATTGTCTACACAGTCTGTTTGCTTTCTCAAATATCTATCCACGTTAGCTGCCCTTGATTCTTCTTTTAAGCTTGAATTAAGACCAAAAGCCATTTTTTTTTGATCCACCTCATTCATAAATACAAGCAATGAGCAGAAGAAATGACAGAAGCATCAATGCAATATATTCTTCTCAAAACCTGGCCTGAACTTTTTTCTCTGCCTCTGATCTGTTTGGATCATTGGCTTTGGATCATTGATTTGTGAGCATCTATTTATATACGCTTAAATATATAAATAAAAAGCAAGTGGGTAAAAGTTCTACCGCTGAATTATGTGAAAAAATAATACTGATTTTGATGGTACTCCAGTAAATACAAGCATGAAGATCTTCCTACACAAATATTTATATTGTTGATAATTATACTCGGTCCATTTAGTGATATGTGAAAACTTTCATTCAAATATTTTCAATCTGCAAACTTAAAAAGGCTTAGTTGTGTTAAGCAGGGCCGAATCCAACAGCCTCCTAGCAGAGGCCAGGCTGCTGCAGCTCTGTGCCCGGGGTGCAACCAGCAGCAAGACCGACCACGTATTCCCAGTGGGCCCAGGCACTTGGATGTAGGTGTGCAACACCTACACGTATACACACAGATCGACACAGGCAGACACGCAGAGCACTCACATGAACTCAAACACCACCTATACCTTCATCCTACTCCCCTCTTCGGCCGTTCAGGATGAAGCTTTTTTCACACATATATATGTGTTGTGGGTTGCTCCAGCAGCTGCTCACCAGCCCTTAAGCTCTATTTCTCCTTGACAGCAATATCACTTTTGTGTCTTATAAGAAATGTGAGGAGGCATAAACACCAATATCTGAGATAGGATCAGATGCTATATTAAAGAGGACTGGACAATAGCAGGGGTAAGCATACAGATTATAATGAAATAGAGAAAAAAATAGGGACATGCTAAAGGCTACATTTTAAAAAACGAGAAATGTTTTCCCTTGGCAAAAAATATTGGTCATTTACTGTAGACTCAAAGCTGGCCATTTTTTCCTTACATATTTGATGTCTTCATTTATATTATTAGAGCAAATTCTCAATGTCAGCAGAAATAAATAATTACATGGTGGTTTCAGAAAGGAATGAATTCCACTGTGTTTTAAGCTTTCTGCCTGTGTCAGTGTCTGTATTTCTAACTAGGGCCTCTGTCATACACCTAGTCCAGTTTTGTGCCATGACAGATTGAGAAATCTGAAGGAAACAGTCAGGCGGACAGCTGCAATTTAGAACATCAGTGTGTGCTTGGGAGCACTGGTTCATTGCCGTTGTTCAAACGTCAGGTCTCAGGCTCCCTGAAAAATGAAGTGGGCTTGAAAATATAATTTTTGAAATAATCTCTTTAGGGTTCTCTCTGTTATGAGCCACTAAAACTGAGATAGCCAAGGTTTTCTGTACAACCATGAAGGCTGCATGAGCTCTGCCTCTCTCTTCTTACTCCTTTTCTCTCCCTGCCTCCTGCCCAGTTTAACTGGGTTTCTTAGCTTTGTCCATGACAGGGAGTCTGAGCAGAATAACAACCACTGTTCAAACAAGCCTGAACATGGCTAGTGTGAAATTGTTCGAGCTGATAACATGCAAAACAACACTTCTGAGGAGCAGGAAAACAAAAGGTAATTGTGCAGTAAACAAGGTTTGGTTTTGTTTGAGGCTGTGGGTTGGTACATTTTAAAGTTGCCATTTTTCTTGATCGAAGATCTCTGATCCTCACTCTGCATCCCTGTGGAGGGTCGTGCCTTCCCCAAGGTGGTCACCATGAAGGGTGGAACAGGACTCAAGCTGAACAGCCCTGGTGGGAGCCATTGGTTCATACTACAGATCACATCTCCGACAGGGATCCCCTACAGTGCTGTGCAAATGTACATGGGGCCATGACTCTTGCAGCATCACTTTTAAAACACACAAACTGTAGGAAGGGGTCTCCTGTTTCTTGAAATGAGCCTCCTTCTCATTCCTCACTGCTGGCTGCATGGATGCAGACAGGTGGCTTTTTCATCTGGAAGCACCAGGCACAACTAACCTTGTCCTCTCAAGTGTGGTATATCAGTGAAATTTTCCTGGTGAAAGCTTAGGACTTCTCTGTGCCTAAAATGTAACTTGCCTTTCATCCAGTTGTTTTTATAGTCACCCAGCAAAAGATGTTTGTACATGTTCTGATTGCCTTCTCTGGAAAGACTTAATCTTTCTTTCCTTGATAGCCTGGCTCAAAGACAACACCTTATGGTGGCATTGCCCCAGGAATGACCTTGAGAAAGAAAGTGTGTCTTCAAGAGGAGGTCACATCAAGGATAATCAACCCTTTGGAAGCAAACTGTTGCACTTGCAGCATCCAAAACCAACCCTACTCTCATGCCCCCAAAGAGCTGTGCCACAGTGGCTGCCACACTTTGCTCCCTCCTCATCTCTCTCAGACAAATAAACAAGGGTGCAGCATTGGAAAGAAGCCTTATTTTACCTTTTCAGCTGAGAGTTGTGGACCACATAGTCCTGCATGGACGTAAAGAAAAGGGTACCCTGCCTCTCTTTTACACAGTGGCGCAAAAGCATACTTTCACACACTGTATTAGAACTGAACGATTTTCTCACAGCCTATCCTTTTTTTTTGGAGGTATTTCCCCCTTTTCTTACGACAAAACTCAAGTGAACCCCAAAGATAAGCATGGTTTTTTTTGGTCAAGTGTCCCAGTTCCACTCTAGTTTGAAAAGGCAAGGTACATTTTTTACTCATACCAGTGTAAAATCTGAGATGCACGACACCAAGAGACAAGAAAATAGGGCTTTAAATCTATATGTTAACTATGGGCATAAAAAAACCCAGAATGGACCAGAAATTACTGATTTAGCCATAAAATGAAACTGTATATCTAAAATTATTTATATGTTTTAATTATTTCAGGACAAAATTGTGGGGACAAGTTTTATAGCTCTTAGGCTCTATTGGAAAATTGGATAATGCATAAAAGAACAAGAAAATGAATGCTGCTGCATACCGGAATGAACAAAGCTGCAATACTCAGGTAGCAATAGGGAAGATTCTTTTTATATTGTAGAAAAACATACTGTTCAGTAGTGATACAAGCTGGTTGTAATGTCATCACGGAAAGAAATGTCACTACCAAAGACCTTTCCATTAAAAACTCCTGATGATTATTTATTTAGACATAGAGGGATAACTTTATTTCTGGTGCAGCTCTGTTGGAATTCTTTCTCCTGCCTAATCTCTAAACTTTCTGGTGACATAATGCAAGCATTTTGTCACATATCCTGTCATGATGAAATATGTATTAGTAAATAATCTTCTCTGATGGCCCTACACACAGATACCTACAAGGTTCGTTTAGTTGGAGATTCTTTTACCAAGACAAAACAACACTTGCTTGACTTGAACTGTCAAATCATCTTGGAAAAGAAAAAATGCGATACTTATATCTTAAAAATAAAACCTAGAAATGCAAACAAATTACATAAAGGCACTGATGAAACTGCAAAATCCATAGTGTTCATGAACTGGTGATATTCTTGTGCCCGTGTTAATGAGATACAAACACTTCATAGAGCTCTGTTATTATTTGAATTTATGTGTTGACATGGTTGCAAAATCACTTAAGATTTGTTTATCACTCTTGATATATGTATTTATATTCATTACAGATTTCTTTGCATTGCAGCTGATTGCATAGATGTAAAAATATAGCAGGATGGCTAAGCAGGTGTTAACACAAAGGTGCTGAAAACATAGATGATTGCTTTTTGTATTTCAGGCATCAGCATGAATTCTGTGTATTTCTTTTTTTTTTTTTTTTAGTTATGCACAATGTTTTTCATGTTTTGGTAGATGAAAATATTCTTCCCCAAGACTGATGCTGAGAAATCCTAGTTTTAAAGAAGGAAAAGCTGAAAACTGTTCTGTCAGATAGAGAAATGACTTCAGGTACCAAAACCCAGCTGAGTAGCAGAGTTACTAATTAGCAGAAAGTTTAGCAAACTGGAATACTTTGCAATTGACTGCTTGGTACCTGTTTCCATGTGGCAGGTTTGGCTTTTTGGCTCCAGGGTGCTTTCACTCTTCAGCAAGGGGAACAGGGGGGAGAGGATATCAAAAAGGATGAGAACGAAGTATGAAAGAAAAAAAATCAGGTGATTAGCATAATCAAATGGGAACATGCCAAATTGCTTTCTGCTTGCTGAGGTGTTGCCCCACAGTATTTTCAGTGTGTCTTGTAAACATTAAACAAGAACAACTGATTGTCTAGTTTTAGTTTTTCTATCACACTACATTAACCCAAGCAAAGTAGGAAAATGCTGTAATTAGGGTATGTGGTTTTTATCAGTCCGTAAACATCCAGAATGCAATGTGTGGTAGCGACTCCCAGGAGATTTTGGTGGTGGTTTTGGTCATGAATCTGGCCCTATTCTAAACTTGTTATTAGAAGAGAGTAATGTAGCTGTGAGTGGGACCACTGATGGATAACTGCATTGGTTTGATAGGTAAAGCCAGTGAAATGTACGGTGCAACCGCAAACTTGTGTAAAAATTAAGCAGAGCTGTAAGGAACAGCTGGGACAAGAAAACAGGAGGAGACAAAAAGAGAAGGCTGGAAGTAGCAAATTAGAGAAAATTCATCCATATAGTATTTTTTTTTTTCTACAGAATTATATGGAACTCAATAGCTTATTTCCTTGACTTTGACCTTGGAATCTCCATGGATTTTTACAACTTCTGATGGTACATAATGAGGTTGACAGAAGAGCATTAGGTCTGGTAGATTTTCATCTGTGTGAAGACCATTTCACGTCACAACAGATATAAAAAGGGAGGAGAAGACTTTTCAAAAAGTGACTACATTCCTAAATTTTCACATTGATAGTGTTCACAAGAACAGTGCCCTGGAAGCTGATTATTACCGAGGGATTTCAGAGTGGAAAGCAGGAATATGGCATGGGAATTGGTCTTCAGGCTAACAGAATAGGTGGCGTGAGAATAAATACAATACAATATGATACTTTTTTATTTTTAATTTCGTCTCTGCAAATTTTCAGACAAGTAGTCCTCGAGGTACCTATTTTATTTTTATAACATCGTTGTCACCTCAGAACACTGGGAAATTTCTGATCATCCAGGCAATCAAGGTGCTGTACATCCTTTCCTTAAGCAAATTCTTTTTGTGGAAAGGTCAGATTATAACTAATTGAACTTTAAAAGAATAATTGGCTTAAAAGACTTAATGATTTGGATGGCTTTGGAATTTATCCAGAGCAAATAATTTTTCTTTCGCTCATGTTAAGTAATAGTGTCGTGCTATGGTTAAAACCTGTACCATAGCTCTGTGCAGACATATGTTTTTCCTACACTTTTTGGTAAGAAAAGGAAGATGTTGAGGTTCTCTGTTGGGTCAAGAAAAATGTCAGTGGGAATGCAGGGGAAAAGGGCTCGGTCCTTGTATATTCTGAGACGCTGGGGCAGTGTTTGCACCTTAGGACACTGTAAGGTACAAATTCAAACCACTGTCCCTGAAATCTGCCTGCCAATTTTTTGACAAATTCATTGTTTCTAGGACTGTATTGGATTTCAGCTTGACAAACTTTGAATAATTATACATTGTCTAAACACTTTGATCTGTTACTCAGTTTAAATAGCAACCTAAAATCACAACAAAGGAGGTTTTAGAAATATGTTGTCTCTTTTTTCCTTATTTTGCTTTGTGAAAAATTATTAAAGCCAGTTGACAGAGAAAGATAGTCACATAAATGTGCTCATATATTTATGTCATTTTTTTTTATTAATGAAGAAAGTAACAGAACTTAACAGTTTTGAGCATAACCAGTTTCCCTTTCGTGTATGATTTTGTAATGGCCCCGTTGTTTCAAGGGAATCAATGAACTATCTGTTTCTTAAACCTGATGCGTTCCTTGTTCAGAGAGGATGGTATTCCTGTTTGTGACGATCTTTCAGAGAGGATATGGGGAGAAAGTGCTATAGGCTCCAGCAGAAACTCCACAAAACCTCTGCCCAAAGCCCGGCACTTGCAGCTTTCCCAGTAAGAACTGTCTTTCTCCCTGCAATTTGGGAACTCCCTGTGTTACTGATGCCTACATTACACAAGGCATTTGCACATGCTGCTCCTTCTTCTCTCACCCCCCCCTCCCACAGCTGTGTTACTAAGTGGTACCCAGGGAAGAGCAGCATCACCCTTGCTGCCGACGGAGGCTTGCTTCAGGGCAGCGATGGCCAAGGTCCCTGCGCCAGGGTACAGAGGGGTCAGGAAGGATGGATGCTTTCAACAAGTTAGGATGCAGGCCAGAAGCAGAAATGAGTTTCCTACTGCTTCCAGATGTGAAGGTTCCTTGCAGCACGGGGTTGTGGGGCAGGCAGCACCGGGGCCGGAGGGATGCTGTGAGTTGACTGGACAGCAGCAGCAACGCAGGGAGTGCCAAGGAGGAAAAATAAGAATTGCCAAGCTCAAAACTCGGACAAAATTAAATTTCTTCAGACAGTGTTATGAGGCATGCTGAGTGCCATGAAGAAGGAAATTAATCTAACAAACTGGTATCCTTAAATCCAGATTCTCCCATGGCTGCTTGTTGTCAGAGCAGCTGGTGCTTGCATGCCAAAGGGGATGTTTTCTCAGCAGGAGCTGCTTAAATGTAAAAGAACCAAGCTTTCTCTGCAGTTTTGAACTCATTAGTCAGTTATCAAGGATCTGGAATATTTGGGAACTCAATCAATGAAGGGAAATAGATAATTTCCCACTGTTTGGGAAAGGTATTCACCAGTACCTCTGAGCCAGACCCTGAATAGGTAGCAGAGCTGTTGAGAGAAGGATACTTGCCCTGTTGGCATTTACTGATTTATAGGGCAGTGGGGACTGTCCACCCTTCCTTTCCCCAAAAGTTCATCCCTGCTTGCTGTCTGCCAAGCCTCAGGCTCCCTGAGTGGGACTCATACCTTTTACTCCTGTACCATGCTCTCCTGCTGCAACGCCAGGCTTTTGTACATTCATAACATCGTGGCACAGCCCCTCTCCAGTCCCAGGGAACTGCGTAAAGACCCTGTCCAGCAGGCCAGTGACCAGCTTCACCTAAGGCATGCAGGAGCTAGGCCGTTGGGAAAGATGGGCTGCGGCAGTCCACTGTGCTGGGAATAGCTGCAGCACTCAGCTGCTCCGCTGGGAGCAAGCTGTGAGGACACCTGAATGGAGATCAGAGACTGTCACTTCATAGCAAATAACATTTGACAGCTGCCTTTCATCTGACGTCAAGGTTTTTTTCTCAGTATTTTCAAAACAATCTGTATTTCCAGTGAAGACAAGGAACATTTCAGTACCTTCTGGCATAGGACTTCCCATAATTTCCCATTTCTTATCGTCTGAACAACCTGTTTGTCTGGGAGCTTTTCGCAAGTTTAGAAATCCTTTCCATGTACTTCATATGCGTGGGAAGGCCACACTGTGGGATTACCATGTTGTGAGTTAGACTGCTTTCCATCCCAGAGGATGCTTTGCTGGGAGGATGAGCTGCAGCCCGAGGTGGAGCCTGCCGGTGCCGGTGCCGGTGTCGGCAGCTGCGTGCATGATCCTTACACCCACAGCTATTCCTGCACCAACTCTTCATGCAAGTGAGTTACACCAAAGTTGTTTCATCTTGGGCAGAAAGCTGTCCCAAGCAGTATTGGCAGAGATGCAAACAAATGGATTTGGGGGCTGTTTTGTGAGCAGACCAGAAATGTTCCCCGGAGTGGCTGGCTCAGCTGGCGAGTGATGGTGGCATTGAGGGGCTCTCTGAAGCCCAGGTAACATGGAGTTTTTCCTCAGATACTACAACCAGGGAATGCTCAGGCTGTCCTGTAGGGAACTTGTAGGACCACACAATATGTACCATCAAAAAATATGAAATGAACAACATTGCCAGGGATGTGGTTGCAGGGTAGGATAAAAATGGCCACTGTGAAGCTTGCCCTCTGCTCTGTCTCCCTGTATCTCAAGTACAATAGAACTGAAACACAACCAAAAAGTTCAAGCCTTGTTACAGCAGCCACCCAAAGTTTCTGAGTATATTTTAACTACCACCTAAACCAAAGTTCTGAAGCCAACTGCAGTCTACTTTGCTCCTGGCTTTCTATACAGCATCTTGTGTTAGTTGATAATTGCCTCCCTAAAACTGTTTGCATTAGTCCCAGCTGGCCTGGACTGCTGTCAAAGCTCCTGTTATCAGGAAGTAACTGTTGGTTTTGCAGATCCAGACTTTTCCTGGATCAAAAGGAAGAAATGGAAACTGCTATTTCTCCTTTCAGGCAGATTAAGCCCATAGGAGACTGAGATATGGATGGGGAGGAATAATTTTTTTTCTACTCTGGGAAAGGAGTCTTTATAACAACAATACATTGGATAAATAACTTGGCTGATTTTCTCCAATTTCTCATAATTGTATGAATACAGTTTTAAAACACATTTAATTTTTAAAGCAAAATCTTTGTTCTTGGGAGAATGGAAAGAAAGTGGAGAGAATAAAGAAAAACTTTATATTTAGTGATATACTTGAAGAAATAAAAAGGGAGCTAATTTTACCACCGTCTTGTTCTGATCACATCATGTCTCTGTATGTATGATTTCTGCAGTGCTTGGCTTTTAATACCCTGTCCAAAGCCTCCCTTACTTACCTCTCACTCCACTTGCTGGACTGATCTTTGTCTAGCACAGTTTGTGACACCAACAGCTTCCACTGTTTCTGAAGTTTTCCAGCAAATGTGAGCACCTTTCTCTCATGCTGCCTCGCGCCTGGGTGGATCTACCTCTCTATCTCACCAGTCCTTCTGCTACAACACATCAGTATGTGCTGGTGTGGCAAAGTCACTGTGGCTTATGCTGACAATTCTTGTCTCACTGTTTATCTTCTTCCCTTTGAAGAAGACTTCCCCTTGTTCTTCAGAGAAAGAGGGCTGAAGTTCCTATCCATAGGAATAAACTTGCTGGAAAAGACCATTAACACAGAAGAGGTCATCGATTCTTCCGGTACAGGTAATGGTATCGAGGAAAAATTGCAGCTACAGGAGCCTGAAGTACTAAAGGGACAATAGTGCTGTAGCCTAAAGAATGGGGGAATAGCAAACATGACTCTTCTGATTCACTGTCAAGTAATTAAACATAGGTATGGCCTGCTTTTAAAAAGTTTTCTATCTTTAATATATTTAAAGTGACATAGCACATCTGAATGACTAAGCTTTGGTTCATCTTTGCTGTATCACATTGATGCTTCTTGTGTGATCTTGGAAAAGTTGTGACTTTAACCTGTAGCTCAGTTTCTAACTCTTAAAGGTGTTTATTTGTGCTAAACAGACAATACAGAAGTACTCCTGTGTTTTAATAATGAGAACCATGACTGTAGCCTGAACAGATCTCGACTGGACAAGGCCCTTTCATCTACGCATGGCCCAAAGACCCTGTGCAAGCTGGTCTAACTTCTGAATTGGATCTGCCTTTGAAGTTGGCGCTGGGTAACCATTATGGGTCTCCCCCAACCCAATTTACTTTGTGATCACATGGCATGCAGAAGAAATCTAGACCAGAAACTCATTAAATAGAGATACTTATAGCACCTCAACTTCTGCCACCGGTATTTTGGGCTTCATATATAGTAATGCTGTAAAGTGACTCCAGGCATGTAGACAATAATGAAAACATGTCTATTCCTTCTAATTAGACAGAATGCAGTTGGATTAATTGCAGCAAATACTCAAATATCCTTTTTGTAGCTGTCATTCGCTACAAGTAAAAGATACAGAGATGGAGAAATGCAGCAGTGCTCAGACATGATTATCTTTTCATGTTTCTATTAAAAAATTGTTTTCATGTGTTTAACCAAGAAAAATCCAGTAAGCTTACAAGCTCATGCAGAGAGTTACCACACCAAATTAAAATATTCTCTAATAAGTAAGGTTTCTGGGGACTGCAAGAGAGAGATACCTGCAAGTTTATATATACATAAATTTAATATGTTCTTAACATGTGTATTTATCTATCTATGCAAACATATATATTTACATAGAGACAGAGAAAGCAGATATATAGGGAGAGTACATGTAAAATACATATAAAATCCAACATGTGTCAATAATTACTCCACAACACTTCCAGTACTTGCCTTTTAAGTAATTCTGTCAAGCACTTGCTAAAATCTAGTGATTGTGAATACATCAGACGGGAAGATACTCAGCATAATCACAGTTGAAAGAATCTACTGAATACTACAACCTGGGCAGGAGCGTTTATAATTTAGGTTGGAAATTTCCAAGAAGCCTTTAAGTGATTTCTGAACACAAATAAATAGACCAAATTATTTATATGCCTTTTAAAAATTCCACCTGAGTCCCTTCCTGATTTATTGATTCTAAGCATGCTGATTTTAGGTTTATCAATTTAACTGAAGACGTTATATTTACAAGAAAGGTATAATCATGTGTGAGCTTTCCAGACAATTTTAGACTGATGTAGCTCTTCTAATCTGTCTGTTTTCTGCTGAGGAGATAGTGTAATTAGTTTGTCCCTCTCAACTGCTTTCACAACATCCCACAGGATATATGGACTAATTTCTTCTCTGTTGCTATAGAAAAACTATTATCTTACAATATCTCCAGCTGAGATATTATGCCACAAATCCTTTTCAGAAGCTGAATTTCACAAGCGTTCCCAGAGAGCTGCAGATAAAGAGATCCATATTTGTAGGCATTAGCAAGAAGAAAATGAAACAGCAGATATACGCTACAGTAGGAACTCGTGTAAAATTAGTCATTGGTACATGTCCCCCTGGAAAAAGAGTGATTGAAAGAGGGTTTCCAGAAAATGAGTGTAGAAAAAGAATTAACAGGTATAACAGAATATGTTTGTGATGCACAGACCACAAAATTCAACCTCTGCAGAGAATGAATCACTTAACAGCAACTTACTTTGGCAATTTAGGAGGAGGATGGATAGGGGACAGACAAAATGCTGTCTATTTTAAGATTTAAAAGCAAAAACAAAACAAAAAACAAAAAAAAAAGCACATAAAAGTTCCTTTTCTGAAATTTGTGATAGCTTTGTGGAAGACTTTCTTTTGGAAAAACCCATGGAATCACAGAATTCTCATCTTCGTAGAAATACTATTGCAGATAAGCAGCACAGTTTGGGCAGGCATCCTGGGATAGCTGCTTCAGAGAACAGAAAATGACATGCTGGAAGGCTAGATGGGTATGGATTTCAGACAATGGAGAACTGTCTGAAAAAAGGATTGTCTAAAATCTGTGTTTTCATAATGATACAAACATTGAAACTAGAGTAACACTGAAAAGAATTACCTCATTCAAATGCAGAATATAAAATACACTCTAGTGGTATTTCTGGCCCCTTTTATTTATGCTTTGCACATGTTCCTGGAAGGAAATTTTTTTCTTGAGAAAAAATTTCCTGTGAAGGGATAGAAATGTACACACTCTGGAAAAAAATATATTTTTTGCATGCAGATTCCCTCTGAGAATGTTCACACAACTATCTTCAAAGCTCCTTGTGGTCCTGGACCCATCCACACAGAGAGGAAAACAATACTGCAGGACTGTGGTGATGGGTAGCACAACATGAAGAAGGGAGCAGTTACAAAGGAGAAATACTGCAAGCAATAAGTGGAGCACGGGGTTTGCAAGTGTCTCATAGTTTGAAACAGGTTTCCAAAGAGTCTTCATTCAATCACTCCAAATAGCAAACACATTTCTAAAAACCAGGCTATGAGTAGTGTCATGGGTATACATTCAGTAATGCTGCAAATAGATTTTTGCCCTAATGACAACCATCCCTTGCTTATGCAGGAATGATAGGAGGGTCCCTCCCCTTTGATGTGGTTCCTCTGCATTGGTCTGAGGGCATATGTGCGCTGCAAAGTCCCCCGGCTGACCGTCTGAGAAAAACAATAGCACACACCCTCTTCAAACCACCAAAATAAATGGCCTAAAAGCAAGCTGGGTGAGCAAGGGACCCATACGAGCACGACAGATCTATGGCAATGTGCTTCATAGATAACCCTCAGGAGAAGCCACTGCACGTGTCAGAGGTGCTGACAGGTTCCTGGGGGCTGAAATTGTGCTGCAAAGATGGGGAAGAGCATGGGTGAGCACAGCCTGTGCAAGGGGATGCATTTGTTTGTGGCCCAAAGCCCAGGGCTCCAGCCAGCCCTCTGCCACCCCAGCCCTGGCAGGCAGCAGCGTGGGGAAGCTCCTCAGCTCCCGGCTTGCAGCCACGGGTCAAGGCTTTCCCTTGGGAAAGTATTTAAACAAAGTGTGTCCTGGCAGGTGTCCCAGAAGTGTGCCCAATGTCTGTAAACCAGCAGGACATTCCTGAGCAGGGGAGTCCATGTATGTGTGTGTGTTTATGTATACGTGTGTATATATTTATACATGCACACAAATACTTTACACTCTTTGTAGTTAATTCACTTCCAAATAGGGAGAAAATACACTGAAATAAGAAGAGTTTCTCCACTTGTTCCAAGCATACCCTTTTCTTCATGGGCTGTAAAATATCAGAGGCTAAACTTAGCTCCAGCATACTGCCCATCCCTGAATGATTTTGGGTAAGCACCTATTACACCTGGGAAGAAGTTCAAAATGTGTCCTTGCAGGCTGTTCTTCATAATTTTAATTTTTTTTTTTTTTTAATCTATTATGCTGCTGCAGTTTTGCAAAACTGCCCTGGGATCTGGAGCATCAGGACAATGGCAGGAGGGGTGGGTTAGTGGGCAGGAAGTGGAGATGTGGTCAAAGGTTCAGACATTTCATCATATAGCTGCTCAATTCAGTGCCTGGTTATGTGCTATCCTGAATTTTATTGGTGTCCTTCAATTTCTTGGGCAAACCAGAAATATTGTAAGCACCAAGCAGAAAAGAAAGTTTATCATAAAGAAATGGTGGTTCTTCTCTGTTGTGGTGGGAGCTCATTTATTTCCCATGTTGGTGTTTGGGAGGCTTTTGTCCAGAGGCAATGCAAATTTAAGGGTAGGAGCTGGGCCTGCTGCTAGTGGCATCCATGGGGGATCTCAGTCACTTCACGTTGTGCTCTGCCTGCCAGTGTCAACAGGATCTGTGCAGACTCGGTGATGAGGACATGACCTCATGTTTATCATAATTCGATAAAGGCAAGAAGATGAGAAGTGAAAACTGAAATGTTTAGCTATATTTCTGCGGTTTTTTGTCTTCTCAGACAGGCTGAATATAAGACATTGCCCCAGTAAGAAATATCTATAATATCTAAGAAAATATTTACTAAATGACCAAAATGCTGTGAATTTAAGTTCTAAAGTGTATTTCAGTTTAGCTTTCTCCTGGGTGAACTGACAGCAAGACAAGTCTTTCTAAAATGGTATTTGCTGTGTACTATGATTTCTAGCCTGAGGGTTATTTTTTTTTTTTTTTTTTAAATGCAGAGCTACTGCAAAATGACTAAAACCAAGAAGGAATTTAAAGGCATTCACTCTCTGTTTGATCTGCCTCAATATGATCCAGAATAATGTGACAAACATTATTGCGTTTCCTGCACTGTTACCATGACCCAGATCTGGATTGTGTCCTCTGCTGAACTCCTGGGTTGACTGAGAGGTTCAGAGATATCCCTTTCCCATTGCACACCCTATTGAGGACTTTCTTGGAAAAATGTTCTGAGTAAATACACGCTGAAGTCAAGAAGAGTTGGGGAATTAGCATCTAGTAGGTTCAGCGACTGACTGGAAGCTCTCAGGGAGCATGGCTACACTATTCAGAGGTCTGTGGAGGACCTCCTAATATAGACCAAAGAATTCAGGACACAGTTATACACCCAAAGCACAGTCGTTTTGAAAATTAAACCTGACATGCAGAAGGTCCAGAGTTCAACTTACTTAGGGTTAAATCAACAGCAATGGACCCTACATCCAAATGAAGATATGCATGAGTGTGTACATGTGCAAGTGAAGGGGCTCAGCTACATCAGTGAAGCCTTACCAAAATCAAAGGAGATGTTGTTTTGCTCCAGGTAAAACCTTTTTGATGTTCGTTGCTTTGGAGACAAAATTTACATAAATGTTTTCCAATGATTGTATTGTCTCACTGTGTGGACAATAGTTTGACCAAGATAGATACTGGCAATATTACAAAGCATATTTAAACATTTAATGTATTTATGTGCAGAGCCAGCCTTCACTGTCTAGCTCGCTGCTGTCCACCTAATGAGCGTCCAGATTTTAACTTCTTATGCACAGAGATGACAGATTGAGAGTGCCATCATCATCAGAACGGATTTTGTGCCTAAGTTTATATCGTAAGAAAATCTAAGCCTAAAAATGCTCGGTCACTAATTCAGCTGAAAATCCTCCAGTGCAGAAGGGTGGGATTTTTCTTTCTTTTATGTGGAAATCCTCAAGCAACAAGGATGAAAAGAATGAAAAGAATGCCAAAGGACAAAGAAAAGGATAAGAAAAACATTTTAATAGTGTAATAAACTCTTATCTGAACCTGCTGACATAATTACAGGTCATCTCCACAATTCATAAAGAGTGGCAAAAATGCAGGTTTGTGAGTCTTGAAGCTTCACAGAAATGCCAGAGTTTCATAGACATAAATCAGCCAATAGATGATTTCAAATATTTCCAAGATGAAAAAGCCTTTTAGAAAACTGTGCCTATTTTGTTTGTTAACAGACATAATCAAACAAAATTTCAGGCCTTGTTGTCTTGCCAGGCTGCAGTTCACCACCATAAAGAATTAAGCCATTCTCGCTGGAGAAAAAGTAAATTAATGAGCTCTTAATAAATAGTTTAACAGGCAGCATCAAAAAATTGTACTCTCACAGTAAATGACCTGACAGTGACTTGTGCTGGATTCCTCTTTGAAAACCAAGTTCTAGGCATTGCAAAAGGCATGCACTTAAAATAATACACACTGGGCAGCCAGAGGATGAGGCAGGGGCTCACCTATACGCCATCTCCTTTGAAATATTAAAATAGGCCTTCTGCAGGGTGTGGATATGGTGTATGGGGGTAGCTGTGCAGGTGCCTGTGCCTGACCTGGCCCGATGGTATGTCTCAGTGGTGCAGAGCTGAGGAAGCAAGGGGGGTGCTGCCACCGGAGCTGGACATGTCCCAGGGTCACAGCGATGTTGGTGCTGGTGATGTCTGGCTCCTGCTGTGCTGCCAGGCACTGACTGGGTGTTGGAAGCTGCATCGACTCGAGCCAGGTTTGAGCAGAGAAGAGGCAGTGGTGGAGGCAGATAAATGTAGCGGCAAAAGTTGCTGCTCTTTCTCCAGATCCAGTGAATTTTTCCTTCCTTGCTGTCACCTGTACATTAAGAGCTTGGTGTTTCTCCTCCATGTGATAATTAACAGAAACACTCATATTGGATCTAGCACTCTTCGCAGTGGTGCTCCCATGAGCAATGCTGCAAGTGGCAGTCAGTTTTGTTTAACATCTTTATAAATAATATGGAGCATCCACAGACAGCTTGGGCTGGTGTCACAGTTTTCATTACCGTTCAGTGTTTGGTCCCTTGGCCAATTCATAATCAATTTGCTAGCGCTCGTGGTCAACACACACAATACTTTCCCACACACTGTTGACGGAAAATGTAGGAATTTAAGAGAGGAAAGATGGTGACACTTAATTCAAAGCAGGAAACCAAAGCAGAAACCAAAGTAGACATGATAAACAGCACCAAAACTGCCACCATCAGCTTAGCAGGGCAGCATGTATTTGCTCTGAAGTACCTTACAGAGTGTGACAAGGATTTATTTCAAATGCATTATCAGGAGCAAAGCAGGCACCAGTCTAGGTAGATACGGCTTTTAGAAATGTGCTGGCAACCCACAAGTAAAAAATTTTCTAATAAAGTACAAAGCACATCCTGTGCATGCATAGGAAGTCCCAGTTTTGGTAGGGGTTTTTTTTTTTTCACATTTGTGTCCAAAACAATTTAAATAATTCTGTCATAGAATATTACATGACATACTGTAGCAAATGCTTTGACAAAACTGATCTAAACTCTGTGCAAGTATCTTTCTCCTCCATGTTGCATTCTTATCTCGAAAATCAATGAAAATTGTTTATTATGCTTTCTTTTTGAAAATGCAGTTATTTTTGTGCTGATTTACACCCAGCCAAATTACACCCTCTTTATTGAGGCTGCAGATGTTGCAACTTAAGTAAGGGCATGGCTGATGGCATTTGTATTCAGACTTCCATTAGTCAAGATGCTCATAGGTTTCTTCCTCTTCATATTTTTACACATTATTTCATTACTGATTGTAATCAAATTAACCAGATGGCAACTGCCAAGTTCACATTTGTTACTTACTTCAGGTGACAGAACCCAAAATACACTCACACTGTAATATTTGTTGAAGTATTCCTTTGTGCAGTAAAGCTTGTGCTGAAGGTAGAATTACTGCTTATTATTAAAGTGTTTACTGAATAGAAGAAGAGGAATCCTTTGAAGATGCTCAAAGGCTCTGGTTTTCACTAAGTTTTATACTGAAGCCTCACTGTGCTGTTCAGCACTAATAAGCTATTTCATTGTTGAGGATGAAGGTGTGCTGAGTGGACCTTTGCAAGGGGCACGTTGGACCCCATGCAAGTCAGTGGATGCCCACCTTTTGGGAAATAGCTCTTGGGACAGGAAAGCAGTTAGAATCATAGAATCGTTTAGGTTGGAAAAGACCTTTAAGATCATCAAGTCTGACCGTTAACCTAACCCTGCCATCCCACCACTAAACCATGTCCCATGTTCTTGGGTATATCAAAAACCAAGAATGTAATTCTCCGTGTAGCTGACATTGACTTAAATGGGATTAGGGTTCCACTCCAAGTCACGGTGGAGTTGGACAAATAGGAAAAAAACCCTATAATTTTGAAATCGTTTTTGTACTTTTCCATCCTTGTTGAAAATAGTGGTTTTTCTTGTAATGGTCTGCAATCATCAAAAAGCAAACGTATTACAAAAATTTTCAAAGATGATATTTTTATTCACATTTCAGAAAGCGTGTTTACTTTAAGGGTGTGTCTGTATTCTTTTGCTTTTCATGAAATGCAAGATAACATTTTTCCCCCCTCCCCCTTTTTTTTTTGGCAAAAGCAAAATGGCAAAAGGAAAAAAAAAAAAAAAATTTACAGAAACAAAAATTTCCAATAAATAATAATGATAATCAAATCTACCATTTCCAGAGAGTTGTATCTGATTAGAAGAGAAGATTCTTCTCACAAAAACTTCAAAATTTTAAATATATTTCCATCTCTTGTCAAGCTTAAAAACAAAGAAAAAACCCCAGAAAAATCTAATGTGAACAACATTGGCATGTAATTTTATACCTGGCAAGTTTCCTGCCTATAACTTACAGGGTCATGAGCTATTTGAAAGGCTATATATGTAGTTAGATGCAGACATCTTCATTTTTTTAAAGGATAATCATGCTTTTTTTGAGAAAACTAAAATTTTCCTTGGGAAAAAATTTCATGTTTGTTTGAAGAGCATTTTTTGATTGGAAAATCATTGTCATGGAAAGTTCTCAAATGACACTGATTGCTTGCTTTCCGCTAATACATTTGATTGAAAGTATTACTATTACAAAGTTTCCTGCTATGTCT
This sequence comes from Gorsachius magnificus, assembly GCA_034008185.1. NCBI lineage: Eukaryota > Metazoa > Chordata > Aves > Pelecaniformes > Ardeidae > Gorsachius > Gorsachius magnificus. The sequence goes on along the minus strand of CM067083.1, from coordinate 6,973,298 downwards.
ATTAGCTCTAACAGCTTCATATAGACTTTGACATTTGTTTAATTTTTATTCTTCTCAGCTTCAATTAAAGGAAAAGCTAAAGGAGCCAACTGAAATGAAAAAAAATCACTTGGAGAGTCACAGCTTGATTTTTCCTTCTGACATTATACAAATAAGCCTATTCTTATGGAGCACAAAAGATTTTGAATCTCGTAAACTCTCTGCAGCTCTACTATGTTGTATATATTAACTCTCCACCAGTAATTTGCATTTGTCTTTTGCTATCAATTTTAATTTTTGCTTTAAAGAACACCGTACCAATGGACTTTTAGACAGTCTTTATATCCAGAAAATCTCTATGTCCAGCAAATCTGGATCCATACCGTGGTCCTCAGCCCAGACTCTTGGTGCCTAAGTGGGTGCTGAAGGAGGGCCGGGAGCTTCATCTGTGGCAGCACTTGGCTGCTATAATGTCAGCAACATTTATTTGACAGATAAAGTCAGCAAATAAATGAGAGGACATTTTCATGCTGAGGGCAAGCTGCCTGGCTAGCATAAGCAGGTGTATATCTGGTGAATCAAAATGGCAATCTGCAAAGCTGGAATGAGATTTTTGAGCACACCAAAGGTCCTCATTTCTGATAGCCACTTCCCTTCCTGATTTCTCCTAGCTGCTTCTGCTGTTGATGTGTAATTCTTCTCCCTGAGGGCAGCGGCTGTTGATAGCTCTTTGCAATCCAGCGACCCCAGGGCACCCGCCAAGCTGCCAGCCTGCAGGGAAGAACAGCTCCAGGGCCATGAGACATTGGACTCACATGCAGAGATTTTTGTCTCCCAAATACTGCAGAGATACCATATGCAAAATTTTGTATAGGCAGGATTCGCACATGTAAACAAGATTTGGATAAAAATAAATATTTAGCAGGGATTTAGCTAACTGCATAATCTGCTAGAAGCTAGAGCTACACAGTAATAAAAACTGAACAGCACAGATATACTGTCAATAACTATACATGCAAAAGTTAAACCATCGTGTTTTTTCCAGTCATTGATATTCAAATATTCTGAACTGGATTTCACAAAGCATCCTGTGTCTGAAACAAATGGCTGGTTCATGTAAAGCTTAATGAAGGTCAGAGCGAAGCAAACAGGAATAAACTCCCCGTTCTCTTGTCACAGCCTACAAAATCACCCTCCATTTCCATTGTCTATTAGTGAATATATAGAGCTTAAAGATTTCACAGTCATGAAACATGCTATGACATGGAAAAAGCTAACCATGAGTCGTTCTGAAACTATGTTTACAAAAATTTAGTTGTTGAAAGATAATCCTTGAGATTTATCTATCTGATGGGATATATGTAAGCTAAAACTAAAATATTTCGGATATAAATATTTTCATTTGCACAGCAAGTGGTAATTTGTGTTAAACACAAGCAAGCAACATTGTTTAGAGATTTTATAACATTATTTGAAAGTATGCGTGCTTTCTATGCTTCCAGAATAAAATTAAGGCTACTGTAGCAGGCCCTTTGGGATGGTAGTGTATTTTATTAATACATTTTATTGAAGCCATCCTTTGTATATTAATTCATCCATGAAAATTTTCATTAAGACATTTAATTCTCTTTCTATTAGATATTACTGTTTTCCAATGGTTGTATCTTTATGGAAATACTGTATCAGGCAAACAGTAACTGAAAAAACAAGTGAATTTTGTTTTTTAACTACTAATTTTGGAGAAATACAGTTGAAAGGTTCTTGTCAAAAAGAATATCATTATCTCAATAGGTAGCTTTTACAACATGGCCTTACTCTCTGAAATGCAAATTCAGTGAGACCATTTACTTTCATAAATGTAATTATGTGTTTTACAGGACTGAAGCCCAATCCAGTTCAAAATGCAGAGTAAATCAGTTAATATTTCTGTCATGTGAGCCATTGTATTATCATTTGTAATAAAATAATGCACCATTGTTTCTTGAAGTTTGTACAAGTTCAAAAACAACTGTATTTTTGGAAACCTGACTATACCTATGTGACAAAATGTGTAATGTAGTAAAATCTATTCAAAAAGCATCAAAGCTTAATACGTTCAGAAAAAATGGTGTAGGATTTTTTTTATCCTAATCAAAAATGTGGAAATTAGACGTAACAGTTTTATAGAAAATAACTAACTGAAGTGCTCTAAATAACATTAATCTGAGCAATTCTCCCTCTGTTCAGCTGACTGTTCTAGATATATCAATTTTTCTCCCATTGCAAACTAACAGTGGATTTTAAATATAATTTTAAATATGACTTTTCTCAGAATATGAAAATATACTTAACATTTTTACATTTTCTTCAGTATGACGCATAGCAATAACATTGAGAATTTCAGATTCTTTAAGTGCAAAACTCATTTCTCTCCTTAGCTTGCACACAAGCTTCCCTTTTCAGTATATATTTATTTTATTGTAAAAGCTTAATTTCAAGAATGTAATCTAAGGCATTTATAAAGACGTAGAATCTGGACAATGCTTTTGCAAATCCCATGGCATATTTTAAGTATGGTAATGAACTAGGTAATCTTCATCATTAATACTATGCTACTCATATTTATCAATGCAATATCTAAGGATAGAACCTGTCTTAGGCATTGCACACCTGCCTAGATGTACATGGGCCTTGCCCTTCATGACTTAGGTTCTACTTAGACAGGATAGGTATGGAAATGGGACCAGCAGATGGAAGAACACAATTACAGAAAACCTGTTAGCCCCATATTTTGCAGGAGGGACTAACTGTGGGAGGATAAGAAAGATGAAAACAAGTCATTCTGCAAGCAGCAGACCAAAGGAACAAGTTTCCTCTGGCTTTAAGACTTTTTACAGGGACGCAGTAGTCCCTCAGTTCTCCTCCTCTCCTTTTGCTTAGCCTAGCCTACAGAGCTAGCAAAAGCCAGTGGGGCCAGGGTGGACTGGGAGGTGAGTCGGCGGCTGCCTCTTTCCAACCGTTGTACCCAAGGCAGCGGGGCTGTCTCCAAGTAGTAGGTGGGCACTAAGGAGAGAGGCAGCTTTGGAATGGCATGTATCCCCTCGGAAACAATTCTGGCATCAGGGCATCTGAATTAGTAATTGCTTCAAGAAGAAAATAAGAATGCTGTCAACATTAGCATGAGAGACATGAAGCACCTCTCACAGAAGCATTTCTGTGAAGGGGTGGTTTTGAGACTACGCCTATACAGTTGTGCTATGATTATCCTTCTTCTAAATGCCTTGCTAAATGTCCTTCCTAAGAGAACAGGGCTGTGAGAACCTGTTTCTCTCACAGAGGGTGATTATTTTCTCCTCTTCTTTAAAATATTTCTTTTAACTCCCCAAGGGAACCTTTCCCCATTAGATCTCCAGCTCTTGAGCAGGATAGATGAATGTATACATGAATGCATGCATGCCAATAAGTAGAAGGAAGAAAGATTTTTCACACCAAGAAAAACATTCTCAGAAGTATGCGAGTGATTGTGGCACCTACAACCCTTTTGCAAAGCTCTTCACAGCAAGAAACCCCACCAATGGTCTTTTTACTTCCAAAGTAATTTAAAAGTATTTTATGTCCAATACAAATTTTGCTTGTTCTGCATACCAGAAAAAATTTAGGTGCCTCTCCCAGAGTGGATTCACACACTCCCTCTCCACCTGACAACTTGGTAATATGGAGCAAACTGGAGGGCTGGCTCCTGCCTTGCAACGGCTTTTGCAGTGTAGCTGTAATGTTCATGCCACCCAAAGGAGAGAGGATGCTTTCCCCAGGTGGGTTGTATGGTGGGGCTGAAGAGGGCAGGTGAATGGCAGCTTTTATCTAGGAGTCAGTAATGGACAAAGTACCTGGTAAACTTTCACTCTGCATAGTTTTGCACTATGGAGGGTGTAGTTTAATGAGGACATAGTATGTCCTCATAAAAATAAAAAAAATATAGTGTTGACCATGGGCAGCCACAATTTTTTTATTAGCGGTGTTCAAATATTTAGCTGCTAAAATATATTAATAAGCCAACTTTAAGTGCCTAGAAATAGAACTTACTTTAGGTTTAGTCATAAGAGATCAGTCTAGAAACTAAGATCTGTAGGTAGATTTCCTGGTGTTAGATTCTTCTGGCCATGTAGGATACCACTGACTTTGAAACTAGTTTATGTTTTCTATTCCAGTTTTAGGAACTTAGGGCAATTAAACATGCTTATTCTCTCTTCTACCCTTAAAGAATTAAGCTCAGTCTGGCATATCAGCAACACTTTCCCCCCCACGTATTAGGCTTTACAAATAATTCATCCCAAAACTTGGAAGATTCATTAGTGCTCAAACTGGCAAACTGTAAGCATGTACATGAGAAGACAGCACAAGTGACACAGAAAGTTTCTTAATAAGGATACTCTTCACACAAATACGATTTAAAGGTTGAATCAAACAGAAATTAGGCAGAATCCTTTTTCATGATACTGATCATGAGAATCAGCTGTGACCCTATGCATTAGCCCGCTAGACCTTTAGGGGAATATACAGCTTCACTGGATTTTTTTTGTAATAATTGCCACTGACACTGCTCTAAACATATAAAAGCACGCCAAGAACGCACCCAAAATGGGCTTCTATAATCACAAACCAAAGGACTTCCCTCTTGAGCATTAACTTTGAAATCGTTACCATGTACACTAAAAATGATCAGATGCCAGGTGCAGGGACTCCTAAAGGTTTATTCTTTGAAAACAATATAAGAAGGAAAAAAAGGTCTCTGGTTGAAGTTTTGAAGAGGACAAAAATCCTGTTAGAGATTGTTAGATACACTGTTAGAGAACTTGGTATAAAACTTCACCTCCATTGTCGCACCATTTTATTTTACTGTAACTATCATTGCTTTTACTATAGTGTGTTTTATAGAGCACTTCAACATTAATTTTACAAGCTTTTTGATTCATCATTTATAATGATGCTGTGGAACAGCCCTATGTTTTTACCATTTGCTCCCTGTTCTCGGAACTTGATGGGAAAACACTGCAGTATTCTTCATCCCATCACTAAAAAAATCCCTAATTTTTATAGCATATCATAACATTTTGCCTCCACAATACAGCAATAAATTTGTCTTTGAAAAGACTGACAAGAAACATGTCAAATGTTGTCTCAGGCATGTACTTTCTCTTATGTTGTTTCTTGCTTGCCATGGGCCTTTCTGCTGGAGGCAGAAGCAGAAAAGGGGGTGACAGCCAGGACCCATTTGGGATCTAGGTCCCCATTTAGGCTCTCTAAACTCCACTTCCCCTGTTCTGTAGTCCTAAATTACTTACCTGCTTGATCTTTCATGAGGTAAACCCCAGAAATATGTGCAGTCATTGCATAACCACACATGACCTAGTCATGCTGGTGTGAAGGTACTGAGCTGATGCTCCAAACTTCCAGATAAGCCCAAATAAGAAATTTCTACCGCTACCTCATCATTAAGACCACATCCAGTAAATATTTTCCAAACAACCACTGAATGGGCCTCACACAAGACATAAAGAATGGGCTAGACTCCATGCTAAAGCCATTTATTTCAGTAGATAAAAGAGCTACATAAAATAACTTTACCGTAGCAGAAGTTGATGACAGACAGCACAATTGTTGACAGATATCCTGCAACAGATTCCTAGGAAGGTTTTCTCCTCGAATTTTAAAATGTTGTACTGTATGGCAAAAGATCTATGTATGCATGGGCATTCCAAATTAATTCTAAGCAGAACAAAATTTGTAAAGAGATGCAATATCTCCTATTAGGCAATCGATATGGTTTGAAAAAAAAAAGCCCACGTTTCCACACACTGAAGAGCTTATGTGTCTGACACCTTGTGTGTGTTTTCCACATATATAAGCTGTTCTTATAATAAAAATGTTAATTCTTTTAATATCAAAACCTTCCATGCTTAGATCATACAGTTAGAACTACACCTTTAGTAGTAACCTATATTAAACTTAGTCAAAACCATCCCATTTTTAGAAAAGATGCAAAAGACTGTTGCTTTCACAAGCTTTGTTTTAACAACACAAAACCACATAGCCACAGCGGGAAAAGAGACACAGAAGCTGCTTTATTCTTGAACTGATTTTTGTCTTTATTTATCTATCCATAATAAACTTGAAACTCTACCTGAAACCTGAGGTATCTACCTCAAAATCAAGCCCCTGGGCAAGCTGTTTAGCATCATACATTGCACTGCCCCTGGGATTTTGCAGTGTTTTTGAGCCAAATTTTTCTGCAAGGAACAGAAAACTCCCCAAGGTATGACCACCAGGGACACTTTGTGCTCCTCTGTGCTAACAGAAGTGGTTGTTGGCCCTAGGGCTCTGATAAGGATTAAAGTATGGTGTGTTTACTCCATGGTCCAGTTAGATAGCAAAGTCTGTGGATTTGATGGTGTTACCTTTACTTATGTACCATTACCGTTCCATGTAAAAAGATTATATAGTTGTATTGTTAAACTGAGACTAGAGTACTTAATGGATGGATTTCCACAGAAGCCATGGAGAGTTAAGTGCTCAACTCTTCTATTTTAGGTTGTTTCAAAATCGTAGATAATATGAATGTGGCAGATTTGGGTTTCTTAATGCTAGGAAATCTTTGAAGGTATGTAACATGTTATGACTCTGCTGACTTGTGTCAAAGTCATTACAGCAGTGATGATGGCTACATGCTTGAGCATCTACCTAAGGAAACTTTGTGCTGTTACCATGGTTTCTGAAAGTTACAGGGGTTTGTTTTTTTTACTTTATTACACATTTGTGACACAGAAAAAGCTGTAAGATCTTTGGGCCAAAGACTGGCTTTGGGGTCCATAATATCTGGTGAAATGGATGTGTACAAATTATCTTATCAGTTCAGGTTATAATTTTAGACAGGCTGAAACAACTGTCTGAATAACTGGAGTCCAGACCTACAGGGAACAAGATTTTTTCCTCAAAGGCTCAAGTTAGACATTAGGAAAAACTTTTTCACAGAAAGGGTTGTCAGGATCTGGAATGGGCTGCCCAGGGAGGTGGTCGAGTCCCCATCCCTGGAGATATCTAGAAGGGTAGATGAGGTGCTCAGGGACATGATTTAGTGGTGGCATGGCAGGGTTAGGTTAACAGTTGGATTTGATGTTCTTAAAGGCCTTTTCCAACCTAGACGGTTCTATGATTCTAAGTTCTTGCACTGAGTACATCCAGACTGAATTTACCATTTCTTAGTCTTGCTTTTAGAATTAAGAACGAGAAATGTGAGCTAGCTAAAGGGGTCAGCTGTCAGTCTCTTCAAAATAGTTCTTATAGAAAAAAGTCTCACAGAATGGTTTACTAGACAGCATCTTTGTGCCAGAGGAATTAAGCTGCTCTCTTTCAACAAGAAAGAAAACCTACAAAAGAAGATCTGACTACAAGGAACCAGAAATAGATATTACTTGTCCAGTGTCAGTTTGAGAGCTGTATTTTGGCATTTATAGATAATGTTTTATAAAAATTTGTAGACCAGCAGTCTACGGGCAAGTAGCAGTGACTTTTTAAAGCAACAGAGAGGAAAATCACAAGAAGTTTATAAACAGCATTCAATTCTTATCTGGTACAAGTACATGTGAACTAGTCACATGTTAATACAGCTATAGTTCGATTCTAAATCCTTTCTTTCCTAATAACATTGTTCAGACATGATGTGTGCAACGTTTTATCAAATCATTCTGGATTATAGATGCTCAAAGATATTACATCACTACTGACATAACATGATATGACCTGACAGGCCTGAGATAACATCATGCGATTCCATGTTTATCACAAGGATTATTTTGTATACCTGAACACTGTGGTTTAAGTCATTCATAGCTAGTATTTATTTTATATGCTTCTTTAAAGACTTTTTTTTTTCCTATCTGGAAAGGAAAGAAATAGGAAAACCTGATTTGAAATGTCTGCACATGCCAAGAGCAGAGAGTTTGTGAGGACAGGTGAAAGAAATGACACCACTAGTGCTGTCACAGTTACAAGAGTGAGAAAAATCCTTTTGATGAGACGAAACCAGAATCAAACCCAAGTCATTCCAATGTTGCTCGCCACAGCTAATCCTGACCATGTACCTGCCCATAGGCTGTTAGCTGTTCACCACCCACAGCAGAAGGATTCTCAGCCCACCTGCTATCCAGGTGCTGCAATGGAGCTGTTCCCCAGTCAAGCGCTCACATAAGCAGCCCCAGGAGCACAGTGCCATGTCTGAGTTCCAGGGACAACAAAGTGAAACAAGTATAATTATTTCTGACACTTCTAGTACTCACTGCTGTCACATATGGTGCTTACAAAGTCTAACCGTGTAGCCTTTCTAGACCAATCCTTGCCTTGTCCTCTGTGGCTTGGGAAATACAGTAAGAGGTGTTAGCAATAGATATGTTTACTGTCCAAAAGGCCAAATAGGTTTTTTGTTTTTTTCTTCCTTGTTTGGGGGATTTCAGTATTCAGGTTTGTCACCTGCTATTGTAATAAATGTTTTCCATTCACCTGAGGGGGGCGGGGGGCGGGGGGGGGGAAGATTTAACTGACCAAACTATAATGCCCTTGTCTGTAGCTGAAACCATGGTCTAGACTCTTTATAATGAGTGAAGAGAAAGAAGCATTTTATGTGTGATTGATATTATCTAATCCAGGTATCTGCCTGAAGTTGAGATGATTTGTATCTCAAAATTACCTATTTTTCCTGCCAAAAATCTAGAAAGCCTAGACAATCATCTCTGGTGTTGACCTCGGTATTTAGAAGTTTTGAGTTAGGTCAAACTAACTAAAAGTCTTTAAAACTATATACACAAATGTCGTGGTTTAACCCGGCTGGCAACTCAGCACCACGCAGCCGCTCGCTCACTCCCCCCCCTCCCTCAGTGGGATGGGGGAGAGAATCGGGAAGGAGAAAAAAGGTTAGAGCTGAGGGCTGAGATAAAAACAGTTTAATAAGAGAAAATAATAATAATAGTAATAATGAGAATGGTAACAAAATATACAGAATATACAAAACGAATGATGCACAATGCAATTGCTCACCACCCGCCGACCGATGCCCAGCCCGTCCCGAGCAGCGATCAGTACCCGAGCAGCGATCACTCCCCCCGCGACCGACCGATCCACCAACCCCCCCCCGAGCATGACATTATATGGTATGGAATAGCTCTTTGGACAGTTTGGGTCCTAGCTGTGCTGTACTCCCAGCTTGTTATGCACCTGGCCGAGCAGGAGAAGCTCAAAAAGTCCTTGAACAGTCTGAGCACTACTTGGCAACAACTAAAAACATCAGCGTGTTATCAACATTCTTCTAGCACTAAATCCAAAGCACAGCACTATGCTAGCTTCTGTGAAGAAAATTAACTCTATCCCAGCTGAAACCAGGACAACAAAACTGCAATGCACTGAATAATACAAGCATAAAGGAGAAAATAGTTAACAGCAAGATACCTGTACCTGTCAGCTCCGCAATATGTTTGTTTCCTTTCTCTTCTGCAGATGTACACATAATTAGAGTTCACAACCAGGAGCTATCACAAGCCAGGGTACTGCTTTCCCAGTTCCTCCCCAGGCAAACATCTCTTATGAATTGAATGGAACTTTTCTCTTGACTGGGACCATGGAACTGTGCTGGGTGTTTATATTTTGCCATGGGGTTTTATCCTTTGCCTGTAGTCAATGACAAAGTGATTTGCACCAGTTATTTTAAAGTAATGCCATTCCAGTAAAAATAAAACAGACCCCAGAAACTCTACATTCTGTTTTTCTTTCAAATATGAATGCTAAACTAAATTGGTATTGTTATGGATTCAAATTGTCTTTGTTTTTAATTTGTCATGTGATTTGTTGCATCTCCTTGGGCATATGAGTAAAAATGTGCAGTATATTACATTACTACACTTTCTTCCTATCTGAGAAATCTAACAAAAGTGAAATATAGCCTGACAATTCTAGTGTAGAATGAGACTTTAAAATAAAATATAATAATTTTTCCAAGCATCATCAAACAACAGTTTTGATCACGGTTGCCAAGAATTGCTATATGCAGCTGTAACCAAGGAAAGAATGGATCTTTCTTTCCACCTACGAATATGACTGCCAATAGCACATGGACATAAACAGGCCAAGTTTGCTCAGAACTACTTGAGAAACTGGTATCATTTAGTCACTGTAAAAAACAGATGCTTTCCTTTCCAATTTATGTTTAATGAATATTGATAGCAATTTCGTAGGAGTATTAAATGGCAAGTATCATAACTGGTCTGAAAGAAGTAATGATATAGCACAATAATGGTATAAAGATTAGCAGGTAATAATGAACGAGCAACTAAAGCAAAACCTCAACCCTGCTGAAGTTCATCAGAGGTTTGCCACTGACTTAAGCATAGGAGTGGGGGGGGTTGTGTCACATTTTTATGTCAGACATTAAGAGAGTAACATTTATAAAAAGATTCCAAGGGTTTCTCTACTTGAGTTACATTTTATTGGACTTTCAAAATAATTTGAAATATTTTCTCTTAACATTATACTTGAAATAAGACATTTGTTATAGACCTCATACTTGCAGTAGTTTTGGCCCCAGAATTGGTTAGAGGTGGAACATGAAGCTGGTTTCACTGTGCAGAAGAATGAGATCCTCATATTGTTATGCTGAAAAGCCCATCAGGAGCATCACCATACATTTTTTTCATTCTTCTTTGCCTTCAAAAAGAGAAATGAGCTGCTTGTGTCTCTATTTTGTGAACACCCAGACATGCATTTATTTACGTCCATCCATACTTATCAGCATGCTTTTCTAGAACTTCCAGAAGAACAGGGAGGGCTGTGTTGCCATGCCTCAGTCTGTATTTCACCACTTCTGTCTGTGCAGGTGCTGGTGAGAGCAGCCAAGTGGGTGGAGAAGGGAGACAAGCTGGGGTGACTTACGCTCCAGTAGGGTTTCAGATCTTTCTATTCATCCAGCAGATTACCCAGCAGGTGCTGCAGAAGTCACTATCCTCATTTAGTCTCAGGGAACTGAGTGGGTGAGAATATCTCAGGATGACGTGTTGTGTAAGAGTGAAGGACCCTTACCTTCCCTCCGTAGTGCTCTGCCGTTATCAGCACAGACGTCAGTAGTGCAATCACTCTTCTAGTGCATGGTGAAAACAAATCACCATGAACTGACATGATTCAGTTCAGAAGTTATATAAAAATAAATTCTTAAATAAATGAAGGGTCTAGAGAACAAGTCTTACAAGGAACAGCTGAGGGAACTGGGTTTGTTTACTCTGGAGAAAAGTAGGCTCAGGAGAGACCTTATCGCCCTCTACAACTACCTGAAAGGAGGGTGTAGTGAGGTGGGGGTCAGCCTCTTTCCCCAAGTAACAAGTGATAGGATGAGAGGAAATGGCCTCGAGTTGCTTCAGGGGAGGTTTAGATTGGTTATTAGGAAAAAAATCTTCACTGAAAGGATTGTCAAACATTGGAACAGGCTTCCCAGGGAAGTGGTTGATTCCCCGTCCCTGGAGGTATTTAAAAGACGTGGAGATGTGGTGCTTAGTGACGTGGTTTAGTGGTGGACTTGGCAGTTCTAGGTTTACAGTTGGACTTGATGATCTTAAAGGTCTATTCCAACCTAAATGATTCCATGATTCTAAATGTAAATGATAAACATACCTGAACACGTAAATCCAATTATATTACATGGTGATCCAACAAACCAAGAAGTGTTTCATACCTAAGCTAATATTTTAATTCTTTGACACAAACTAATAAAAAATTAATCAGTTATGCATGTGTGGGAGAGGCAAAAATACACATGGTGCTCTGCACTTTCTGTTGGGAATTTGTGATCTCATTTTATATAAGGTTAGCACTTTGGGATAACGTTCTGTATTAGTACATGAAATGAAGATTTTATATGGGTTTTATAGGGAGGTCTGATTAGGAGGACAAAAGACATACCCTAGCATCTTTATGGGAGGAAGAATACTCAGTCTTATTTTAGCCAGGCAATACCTGCCTATCTCATAAATAACTAAGGTATTTATGTTGTCTCTTGTATATATGTTGTCTCTTATGCTTGCAATATCCTGTGAGATAGGGAATTTTGTTTTGTTTTTAAATATCCATGTTCTGATGATAAAAAGGATTTAAAGAGATATTAAGAAACTTGACTTACTTTATTCAGAAAGTCTATGAAAGAGACCTAAAAGTAAAATCTTGCCTGTGGACAAACTTGTGTTGTCCTCAATAACCATGGATCAGTCTCTTCATATTAGTTTATTTAAAAAAAAAACCACCACACTTTTTTTCATTTACCCTTTTGTGGTGGATGAAAGATTTCAGGTTTTGTTTCTTATTTTTGGAACTTTACATAGCCTTTGAAGTGAGTGTTTATGTCTTCTAAACCCCTCTAAATTAATATTTGCCACTTCTAATTATCAGGTTACATAGCCATCTTACAATTAATTGGAGAGTGGTTCATACTGTGTGGGTAGCACCTGTCATGGTAAGACAAGGATTTAGACATCTCTGGAAATCAAAATATGCCAATACTTTTCTCATTAAACCATGGAAAGATCTGCACAACTGAGACTTCCATAAACCAGCAGGTAGTTAGTTAATCCATTCAGCAAGCTAAAAAAAAAAAAAAATACAGAAAAACTCCATCAGTTCTAAGACACTGATTTCCATAGCAATACAACTGGTATCTCATGTACAAAGTATATATCCCAGAAAAGAAAGTGGACCAGAGAGAGAAAGTTGCTCTAAATCAAAAGAGGACCCTGAAAGAGTGGTACAGCGTTAGTTTTGTATATCAAGAAAGGCATAAACCTTTCCCTTAGTCCTATCGTGACAAACTGTACACTCTGGTGACTTAGACATTTGGGTGGTTTATGACAGTGGATAGGTACATGCTTACATATGGTAAGTGCTCACATAAATGTAATTGAGTCTCACAAAGTCTCACCACAGGGATGGGGTCTCATGCAGTCGACTGATAAAGTGAAATTTCTTAAAAGCTTCATTTTGGAAGTCAACAAGGGACAGAAATAAATTAGTTCAGTGGCTAAAAATTACCCATACCCATACTGGCATGTATGTAAATGTTCTGTGTATTGATGCTTTAAAGTACAAAAAAAGCTGTAACCCTGATTCAATAGGCTGTCACAGTTTACATGGCAGCTGAAATACCACTTAGTTAAGAAAAAAATTCATCTTTGTTCCTCCACCATTTTTTACCTGGAGGTAGAATCTGTGCTCTATCTGAATGGGAAAAAAAGTGATGCATGTGCCCCCTCCATTACTCCCCCCCCCCAAAAAAAAAAAAAGCAAATGTGGTAAAGACAATTATTTCATAGAGATTTACTTATTTCTTTCACTTGGTCTTTCTGAACTGGTCAGATTTACTACCTGATAACAAGTGTCCTTAGCACCCAGTTCTCTCTGTCATAAATTGAGAATAATAGTAAAGTTCACGTGTGATGTCACTTCTCTTAAATCAGTAGAGCTCCACTGTATACTGATTTGTCCTCATAATTAAAAAATGAGGTACTATTAATAAGAAAACCACAACTGAAGTCCAACTTTCATGTAAATAACTTTGTAGATAAGACTGAGTGGATACAGTGTTGGTGGTGTCCCCAGATAGCAAGATTCTAGGGTTTTCCATGAATAACACTAAAGAGAGTTTTTAAGGGCAAAATGATATTGCAAGTTTAATATTCATGCCAAAGATGAGACTAGTAACTATCCTCTTATTGATTGCTTACATGACCACAGAACTGCTTATCATGAAGGTTCTGAAACCAAAGACGGACATAAATTCAAATGACTTGGGAAATTGTGTCTCAGGACGGGGAAAAAAGGTTACAAGCTAAAAAGATCCAAAAAAAGGGTCATTATTTGTTCTCTAGGGATTGATTAAGTGTGTCAAAGGCAGTCAGCCAGCAATCTCTCAGTCTCTTCACTTCAGTGGGAGGTAATGAAATTTAATTAGTGAGAAGAGACAGCTTTCACACTAAGGAGAGGAGTGGAGAGAAAACAGGAACATCAGTGTGCATGGAGAATAATGCTACAGTACATAACAATCCCTATTAAAACTCAATTAATAGGCGAAGCTGTTTGGCCTCTGCTCTTTGTTGCAGAGCTTTCTCATTTTAAATAAAAACCTGAAAAATGAGCTAAAGCTATATTTTTGTTATTAATGGTATGAGGCTTAGTTCTGCTAGGGCTGAAGGCACGAGTACAATTCCGCTCCTTCACAGTTATATGAATCCTTCCAAGTTCAGATTAACGTGTTCACAGTTTTTTTTTTCCCCATTAAAAGCACTAGTTGGTTTGGGTTTGGTTTGTTTTTTTTTTTTCCCTCTTTTTTGGCTAGCCTATTTTATGGACTTATGTGCCTTGAAGTTGAAATAAATTGGGGTTTAGATTAACCCAGTTTTTATGTGCTTGGATCTCATTGAGAACCTACAGGGAATGTTTGGTAAAATGTAAAATGTGCATTGCTAATGTGTCTACAAATGTTCACAGGGCTGGACTGCAGCAGAAGCACTCTAAGCCCATTCCTAGGGTCTCAAATTCCTTGCAATATTTTTTTCACTCAGAAGTGAAATTCTCATTAAAAAGAAAAGAGTTCCTGGAATTGCTGTTTGCATGCAAGAGCTTGGAAATGTGACCGAAACATTCCTGGAAGGGTAATGCATGCCAGCTGTCCAGTGAGGCTAAAACACGTCCCTGAGTGACATCCAAGGCTGCCCCAGAGGAGGGGGGTCCTTCCAGCCCAGCTTGGCCAGGGACGCTCAGCCAGCTCGGTCAGGAAGGGATGGGCCAGAGGTCATAAAGATATGGGTAGATGTCATCTGCTGGTTGAACACCAGTCAGGTTGGAGCGCATCTCAGTGCTCTCTCCAGGGTAGAGACCAGCTCCACAGCTGAGCCCTGAGGGCAAGGTGAACAAATGAATTCTGTGGTTCATTAATAGCATGTGCCTCCTGAAAAAAACCCCAGGTTTTGAAGTATTGTCTGTGCACTGATGTGCTTTTCTTTCTCCATTGTTCTTCAGATAATCTACCAAGATCCATGACAGTTCTCTATCTTCTGGAAATACAGACATTTTATAGATTTGTTTGTATGGTGTCTTAGAAGCAATACCGATTTGTTCCAAATGTCCCAGTGTGTTAAGTAATCATTAGGGATTTTTTTAATGCATAGAGTGGAAATAACCATCTTTTATTTCCTTCTTCTGCTCCAGAGGGAAGGATCCTCCAGGGATTTAACTGTGCAATTCTCCTTGAAATTTCTGGCTGAGCCATCTTCCCTAGGATGAGGCATTGCAGGTCTTTGTGGCACTGCTGTTTAAGAAACAGCACTCCCCACTTCCCAATATCCTGGGCAGTGCAGCGGCAGCTCCAGTGTCAGGGATCCCGCAGCTGAAGGACTGCTGATCTCCTTGGGTTCCTCAAGCAGAACCAGGAGCCTGCTTCAGCAAGGCCATAGCTCTTTGCTATGGTTTGGGAGCCTGGGAGCTCCTCTAACCTTGAGCTTGTTTTGTTCTTAGAGTTTCCCGAAGAACAGTAATTCCAGTCCTGGAATTTTTTTCTATTTCAGAAAACCAGACTTTTTTTACTTTTTCTTTCCTTTTTTTTTTTTTTTAACAGAGAGTTGATCACAGGTATTTAAAACAAAAAAAAAAAAAGCCAAACCCCAATGATTATTAATTTCAGATGGTGACTATTTTACCTTCAAGACATTTAGAGCTATGACTTCCATGTCATGTGTATGTTTCTGAGGTACTGAGAGGAGAAACAAAATAGAAGACCAAAATGCTGAATCTCATGCTTACAGGTAAGTCTGTACTTAAGGCCCATCAGACTCTTTTATTCTTTTTCTGCTCTCATACTAGATAAAATTTTATAATTTGCACTTGATACTCATGTTTTTAAACAGGGTTTTGAATCATTCTAGAGAAATCTTTTATAGGAACATTACCATATAAAACTTAAGGGAAAAAACTTAATTCAGGAAAACTACAGAGAGCATAAAGTCTACTTACTATGTTCAAAAGAGCTTTTTGATAAAACCATCTTTCTGATCATGTGTAAGCTAAAGAAATCTGAGGTACAGGGAAACACTATTCTACTTCTATGAACAAATTTAAATGAAGCAGGAACAGTGTTTTTGACGATGAGGCTGTGAGTATCCACCTATGTCCACACAAAGTCAAAAAGTTTGTAGCTATCCACTGGAAAAAATCTCTGCCCATGAACAAAATACAGACAGACAAACATCAGTTTGTCTCTAGTTAAAAGCAGGCTTCATTTTGCATATATTTGAGGATCAAACCTCAAAACTCTGTCGACCATTTCAGATGACTACAGAGACGATCCTATTATAGTTTTTCACAGTTCATTACTCCGGTGGATCCTAAGTCTTTAAAAAATACCAGCTTTAGTTTTGGTGGTGGTGCACAATGACACACACAAAATATCATTCTCCTCTGTCTAGGGACTGCTTAGATCTGCGAGCTTCTCTCAGTATGTATCAAAAATTTCTTACTTTTTGTTAAATTGACTCATGTTGGCCTAATGAGCATCCTATTGAAATCCCACATCTGATTACTGGCATGCAGCAGAATTATTCAAAGCAACTCAGCCATTGATCATCACTACTAATTTCTCCTGAGAAACGATATAAAAAAAGGCAAGTGAAAGGGAATAAAGAATAAAAGGGTAGCAGATTCAAGCCCATCAAAAATTCAAAGTAAGACTAAGGGCTATCAGAACTGCAAGAAATACGTGAGATAAGCTAAAGAGATAAAAAGTGTAATTTGGATTCCACTGTATTTTCACACATACACCAAGTACTACATTACATACTTCTGCCTTGGGCCTAATGAACCTCCAATTGGGAGCAAGGCTTGCTCAGAAGCCATGAGTCCTAAGAGAGTCAAACACAGTGCTAGAGAAAGGTATCTTATGCCCTCCTTGACTTAAAAGATAAACTTCAAACTGTAATACCAACAAAACCGATTTCAGAAATATATGATAGTTTACATTCTAGACAAGAAATCAAGGGGAAAATTGTAAGTTAATTGTTCATTTAAATAAGATGCTTCAATTTAAAAAAAGCTTTAATTTAGTGTTATACAGCTTCTTGTTGGAATAAACCTGATATTTCATAGTTCCCTGAAGAAATTCCAGAATGCTTCAATTCTGGTATCTCCAGAATGTATGAATTGAGTTGCAAACCATGATTATAAATGTAAGAGAGAATATATCATCTGGCATGGTTTCATCAATCTGAAAGATAGTTGTAGGGGGAAAGAGGTAGGAAATAAACCTTTCTTATTTAAAATAAATAATGGCACTTAGTTTTCAGTGTTGTACTTCACCCCATGGTCTAGAGGCTCAGATATGCCACTCATGAATGAAATTAGCCCATTTCTTACTTCAACCTTTTTACAGGTGCTTTCTACAGGCAGACCAATTTGGATGAAAAAGACCTTAGATGGCTCACCCAGCAGCTTCCTATGCCGTAAGGTTGAATATATTTTCACACTGCATAACACTCCACCAAATACATCAGAAAGCATCAACACTCGAGAACAAACCAAGATAGGATGCTCCAATGAACACTGTTCTCCCTTTGGAGAGAGCATGTGAGAATAGATAGCACAGTACTGATGCTCGTTATGTTGCTCTATGTGCAGTTGAGACGCACTCAGATATTCCAGTGAGGGATGGGACATAAAAACTTACACAAAAATAGAATATTTTGAGAACTGTAGAAATCTCTCAAGTAGAATTATATTAAAACATACCTAGAAATATTATAAACCTTCCTTCAGATTCCGCAAAATCACTGATTTGAAAATGAAGTTTTTGTGAATGTTTGCATCAGCAATAGTTTACAATATGACCCATGATTTAAAATATCACAAACAATATTACTAGGAGAACTCATACACAATAGTGCAGCCAATTTGGATGTAGGTCTGTAAAAGTTTCACACTAACTTAGTCAGAATACGGGAAACCTATCAGAAACATTTCATTGCTAATGAAGAAAGGCTTCCTCCTTTTCTTTTTTTTTTGTGGCAGAAATTTTATGCCATTATAAGAAAAGTTTGAATAAAATGCTATCTACCCTCAGATGCTGCCTCTCTAATGTACTTTTTAAACTTTAAGTGTATGAACAGACATGTTGAATTGTTGCCTACACATTTTCGCAGTGTTGATGCCAGAGTGTTTCTAATTTTGTTTCTATAAATTTTAATCTAAAGCTGCAGTATCAGAAACTTCTCATTTACATATTTTCCCATCCATCTAGAGCGTTTTCAGCAAAACTGCAGAGCAGCACTCAATAAGAGAGAGTGTCTGTGCACTTTAATACTCCAGGTTATATATATCCTCAGCTGATGTAGATGAGCAGAGCTCCACTGATTTCAATTGCATTATGCTCACACTGAGTGATAAGCCTCTTCAAGAAAACACACTGTGGCAATAAGTCTAGGGCAGCTGACACTCTGCAGGAAGGAGTACAAAATAGTTCTAGAAGAAATCAATGAGAATGTGGTGGGGGTTTTTGTTTGTTTTCTTTCAGGACTGCGTCTACTTTGGATTTTGCAGACTTCTTGCTGTGGAGTTGTACTTGGACAACAGATGTTCACTTAGCTGCTGAGCCTCGTAGCACTGTAAAAACAAGGTGAAATTGAGTTTAATCTTCTCATTGAATTGTGGTGAAGCTGATATTCACTTAAGGAGGTATCTTTGCTTATCTTTCAGTGGAAGGTGAAAGAAGGTGGAAGCAGAAGGCGAGCAGAGGATGCAGCAGACATCCAGTTCACAGATATCTTGAAATTTTAGCCATCTTAAGAGACTGGGCTTTATGTGAAAATATAAGTCTGTGTTAGAAGTTCAGCAATGAGGCCAATTTGTTCAGGAAACTAGTAACAAGATGCTGCAGGGTAAGGTATGGATGTGGAGGGTTTGAGAGAACTGCACATTACAGAAGAGCTCTGGACAGTGAGGTACATCCTGCTTTCTGAATTTTTTTTGGAGGTGCAAAAGGCTGTAGAAGAAGCAAACAACAGTGAAATGACATTTCATTTTGTGAAGATTGACTGCTAAGAGTTGACATACTCAGTAATGCCATAGATTCAGAGACCTTTAAGGCCAGAAATGACTCCTAGCCTCTCTCCACAAACCCAGGCCACTGAAGCTCACTTCAAAGGATATTAACTTGGCTATGCAAGCATTAATCCAGTAGCTAAATAAATTTTTCTAAGGAGCTTGCCTCCTAAATAGCCTTCTGCAATGCAGTAGTTATCAGTGGGATTATGTTAATGAAAAGACAGTGATTAGTACAATGAAGCTGTTGCCTGTTGCCACACTACCAAGGGTGTAACTCCACTTGGGGTGACTAGAAATCTCATGGAGGAACAATGAGGATTCTACAGAGAAAGAAGAGGATCTATTTGCCCTACTGCATTCTTGTATGTCAGCTGGCACAGGCTGGAGCAGTGGGATTTGAAGTGAATATTGAACAGAAAAAAGTGAGAAACTAGTAACTGCAGATCAATTATGCAAGCCTGATGGTGTCTCCTTTGCAAAAGATATCAATGTATATGTTATGCTTGCAAGAAGCAGATCTGAAAATATAGGAGCAAAAAAGGTTTATATTAATTTTGCAGCATTGAGGGAACTGAGTTTTCTCCATAGACTCCCTGCTTTAAGAGCCTGTAGTGCCTGGAGTGTTCACAGAACAAATAGCTTGATAGATTCCTCCTGCACTGTCAGGAACGAGATAATCATTACTACACTGTAAATATTAACAAAGTAAGCTTTCTAGCAGGGGCAGCTTAGGAAAATGGCCGTCAGGCCATAAATGGAAAGATTCCTGCTTTGCTTCTACCTGTAATTTTCTCCCTGTTCACATGTGGATCAGTTCAGTGTTACACTGAATACCCTACAAAAGGCCAGAAAGACTTAGCATTTCGCAATGGATCTTAAGTTTCTCACAGATGCCTGGGATGAGGAGATCTAAGACAAAGAAAGTCAGTAGAACGCTATAAAAGTGTTTTTTATAGGCTGGGGATTATGATGTTGTACATAAACATAATAAATTCAGCAATACTAGTCATTATTTATGACCAGGAATAGATAATGCATTCAAATTAAAGTAGTAATTTATTCTTAGACAACCAAGAAAGTCAGCAATTACCAATTTATTAAGACTTAGGTGATGTAGTGAAGAAGGGCGAATGGGTCAGAACCAGTTGAAACAACTAATGATGGAAAAGTGAAAAAGTTTCCTATCACTGTGTTATTATGTTAGAACTAGGCAGACTTGTCTGATTAAGAAAAAAAATAGCCAAACTCTGTAATGTGTTCTGTGTACACTGTGTTGATGAATGCTTTTACTTGTTCTGCTTCTACTTTCTCTTACTTTCAGCCTGTGTTGATCTGGAATGTCAGCCTTGTTCTATCCTTGTACCTACTTGTCTTTGTGCATTTTCAGTCTTTGGTCAAATGAATAAGATTTGTTTGCTGTCCATCTTTTTGTTTCTTTCCTCTTCATTTCACTGTCCATGACCACTTCTCAGTTTAAAATGCAGTAGCGTGCAATTTGCATAACAAAAGGCTCAATCTAAATAATAATACATTTCAGAGTATCAATCAGGCGTTGTTGTGCCTTTGTATCGCCTTTAAAAAGACAACATAAGAAGAGTATTTATAGCGTATGAAACCAGCTCACCAATCGTGATTTTGCCCCTGTTTGTAAATAGAATAAAATAGAAAATAAGACTTGAGAACAGTAAAAATTACTTTGCTAGGATATAATGTCTTCTGACACTAAGCTACATTTTTTAGGTAGAGCATTTGCTGATGTTCAGAAGTAGCAGTGGGTTTTAGGCACTGGTTTCAGTAATTTTTATTTTTCATCCATATATTTCTTTTGTATTCATATTTGGGATGTCTGGTTTTCAGATATATTGGAATTTCCCTATAGGTCACACACAGCCATTTCCCATCTGCCTCCACAATTTAGGGAAGTAAGAAGTTCAATATCAGAAATTAGATCAGTATTGGAAATGCGTGTGGTTACTTCTCAGTAAAATTCCTTAGCAGTCCATTTTCCCAAACCCTGGAGGACTGAAATGCAGAACTAAATATTCAGTTAATTGAGAAATATGAATTTACTGAGGATTTGAAATACTAAATTAGTGGAGAAACATGATACTACTGTGAACCCTGTTAATAAGATAAATTTCTAGAGCTCATAACTCTTCTAAAGGGTGGCACATATGATGACCGTTGTTTATTGTGGTCTGCAAAAAATATTATTATGTTATTATATGTTATTATGTATTATTATGGTACATCTACCTGTTGTTTCCCATACGGTAATCTATTTTGGACAGGGAGCTTTACTTACTGTGTATTTTTACATGATGAAGCTTTATAGCCTGAAACCCCAATCTTTAAATTCTACAGTAACACAAACAGTAATAGTAATGCCATAGGAACTATTATTCTCCGAGATATAGGAAACAGGGCAACGTATCCCTCTGATTAGGAAATAACAGAGGATTCTCAAAACACACTTTATAGATATCAACTGCTTTTTTAATCCTTATTATGGTAATTTCTGCCATTGGGTTGTGGGTTGTTTTTTTTTTTTTTAATTATGGGGTTTTCTACACCACTTGTGTAGAGTATCACTTTTACTAGAAGTTTGTAAAGGCGGGAACAGATGTTGTTGTGTTTCATGTGGAGTTCTTAAAGATTAGCAAGCATACTCCCACAGAGTAATTGAAGCTTATACATGCAGTCACCTGGACAATGGACATATGGTTCACTTTTTGACATAGGTAGTAGATGCCAAAGTGAATTTGATAGCTCAGCAGTCACAGAATCTTTAGGCTAGACTGTATGCCCTTAAATGACGTTAGGACATGATCTCTTAAAACAAAATCTTTAAAAATAATTTGCAGCGCTACCTGAGCCATCCAAAGAATAAAGCTGTGAATATAAATAGATAAAGGGAACAAATATCAGAGCTATGAAAACCACACAGCCAGGAACAAGCCCATGAAAATCAATACAAGCTGCAATTTATATTTAAGATTTTAATATTTTGAGTAAGTCCTTGAAAGCTATCATTATATACGGAAGCTAGGAAAAGATTTGAGAGCAGAAAATCTCAGAAACGTTCGGTAACAGTTTATCAAAGAGAGGAACTTGTGGTTATGTTCAGGCAACACTGATTAAATACTCTTTTTTCTTAACTCATGCAAATGACCAATTAAACCAATGCTTGCAAAGTGCTTTGGAGATGAAAGAACTGCTACATGATGCTATCGTGCTAGTGATGCATCTAGTGAATTCTCTCACACGGCACTTCTTCAGGACAGGAAAAAACAGGCAAGAAAAAGGAAGAAAACGCCCTTCATCTGAGCACCTTGAAGTAAGGCAGGGATCCACAACCAGGTCTGCTATTTGGGGCTCTGACTTGGCCAGCCCCTTGGTCCCCGCATACATTCACAGGCAGCTGCAGAGATGTGGCCACAGATGCCACCCAGGAGCACGTCGCAGCTGCAGCGCGGAACTGCAGCCCCTGAAGTAAATTTCATGGTATGGTTAGCCCAGGTCAAAGTCCAGGTTTAGGACCTAGCCACATTCAAAGTGTTAAACCCTTGAAACCGTCCCTTGTAATATGGTGGGGATGAAGGTGTGCCAGGCCACCGGCTGAAGTTGCGGGGGCGGTGAGCCACATCCAAAGAGTGTGGGGTGGGGGAAGACTCACTGGCTCAAAGCACACGGGAGAAGCCTGGGTCTCATGAGCAATACAGAAATAACATTAAAGCATTTTCCATTGCACAACACTATGTGATATAGGCATGCTTTCTATTTGGGAATTTTTCTTTTTGGTGTTTTAATGCCACCTGCAAGACATTCAACTTCTCCCCCTTTTTTCTGATAATGATAGGGCAGTTTCTTACATGTAAATAAAGTTTGCTAAAATTACGTATTACAAATGGAAGTCTTTTCCTGTGTCTGAGGGATACACTTTTAATACATCTGCCTTCTACTCCTAGACTGTCCCAATAAAGTTCTTCACCCCAATCTTGACTAAAAATGCTAATCTGAAAAATACTAGCCTGTCATGCACACGTGTCTAATAATCTATGAATTTATACAAGATGCCTAACTCCCCTTCTCCCCTAATCCCCAAATATAATGAGAAACACTGGAAGGGGAATTGATGTGCCATGGGTGGCATATTACTTACAATGCAGGAAGGTGATCGCTGTTAGCTTACTTTTTGTAATAGACTACGAATGCCTAAAACTCACATGTAACCAAAAAGCGTGTCACAAGATTTTGTCCCTTTTATTTCTATAGAGAAAAAAGGTCTTCTATAAAGGAGGAGGAGGAAGAACAAATCCTGGAGCATGTGGATCCTCATGCACTGTGTCCCATGAATGACTAAGAATGTTTGGGATAATTCAAATTTATGATAGTATTTTTCCTTTCCATTAAAAGCATGGATAAAGCAGTGTGAAGCTAATAGGGTGCCTGGCATGCAGGTATTTAATAGGTCACTTACAGCAGTAAACTCAGCTGGGTTATCAATTTAATGACCAGGGAGAGTGGGGTGTCTCTTCCTGCCTTTATTACCTTCAGCAGCTACAGTATCATGATCACTTTCAGAGGCAAGTAAAATCTTACTTGAATTAGTAATCTTTAGAAGAACTGGGAGAAAATGGTATGAGCTTCACTGGTACCTCTCTGGGGACTCACTGGGTCTGCTGAGAAGCTGTCACCTGACTCATAAAACCGAACCATCTGTAAACTGAAATTACTGTGTGCAGAGTCATGAGCAATGCCATGTACTTTTCGTGTCACAAATACTATATAATTAGAACAAGATTTTCATCATCTAGAGAACATTGCTCTGACTGACTGACTGACTCTGCTGTAATGCTGGGTTTAATCAGTCTGTCTAAAATCACCATCACATCTTAAGTCATTTTTCTTGAACTACGAGTGACAGGATTGTATATGAAAATAATTGTAATTTCAACAAATAAAAATAAACAATTCCCATTATGTTGAAAGAATGACTCACTTGACATTCTGATTCTAATGGATACTTGAAAAACAGGTTTAATATGATATTATTATTTCTGGGATTACAGCAGAAAGTGAAGATAATTTTAAAACATGATATTTTAAGGCTGTTACCTGCTCCTTAGAGAACTAATTTCAAGATAACTAAGATTAAAATAGTTGATACATTTTCCTGAGTGTTTGGATAGTGCAATAAAATGGAATGTGTTGGAGTTAATATTTCCAAATAAATTAGAGAGAAATGTCTGTTAAAGAAGGCTTTCTTAGTTTTTTTTGTTTTTTTTTTTTTTACTGCAATTTGGTTTTGGAAACATTTTTAGTAACAAAATAAGATATTTTTTTTTCTGAATACTTCTGCAATAATGTATTCCAGGCACTGTATATGAATGATATTCCTCATTTTATATGTAGGAATTGGTTAACTAACACACAACATAAGCACAACAGTTTTACCTATTTAAATAGCTCTTTTATAAAATAAACTTTCTGCCTAGAGGGGAATTTATTAATAAAAGAGGATAACTGGGAAGTACTGATTTTATTTAATGGAAACACACCATTTCCATTAAATTCCAGAATGCACTCAGTTTTTTGATATTTATTCAAATTATGCCAAGGCATATGGTGGTTAAATCTTCCCAGATGCACTTTATTATTGGTTCCTAATATAAGATTCTCTATTAAGGAGACAAGTAGGAATGTGTTGATTCATTCTGCGCAGGACAGAAGGGAATTTATGAACTAAATGAGCATGTACTTCAGTTTGGATCAGTCTATTGTGAAGAAGCCGCTGCTTCTAGTCAGGGGTTCAAACTGGAAACGTGTGACATGGTAAGAGAATGCTATGATCCAAGGCACACCACATCCCAAATCTGTAATTTATGTTCTTCAGTATAAAATTTGATTTTTGGTCTTTTCCAAAAGAACAGCAAGTTCTCTGTTTGATAATAAAATTGTGAGCACATGTGCTCAGGATGTGGAGACCCTTGTAGGGCTCAAACCTACCCCTCCAGGTTTTCTGAGCCCCCCCAGCTATGGCACTGCAAGGTGGGAGAATGCTCTCCTTCCACATTGTGTCTGGACCAAGAAAGAAAAAACAAAGGGAGAGCAAGGAAGATGAAGAGCAGCTGTAGAAGACACACAGAAGCACGTGGAAATCTTGGATTCTATCCCCCATGCCTAGGAAAATTTGTATTTTAGCCATCATTTTTAGCATAGATGCATAAATATTATGGACTAAACCATAATTTTTAACTGAATTTTAATTGAAGCAACATTTAATTGTGGTGATGAAAAGGGCCTCAATGCTCCTTTGGTTTAATCCCTTTCTAGAGCATCTCTAAGCCACGAAAAACTCTCCACTGGTACCCTGGGAATAGAGGTATACCATGTGCTTGCAACTCTGTCAGCATTATTTGTATGTAATTGTTCGTTTTGACTAGTTTCAATTTCCTTGACTGAGACACTACAGGAAGAGGAAAAGAAAATTCAGTACTCAAAGAAAATCAGCAAAGGTTGTTTTTTTTTGTTGAAGTAGGCCATATAATACCTGTTTGCTCTAGCACAAGGTGTATCAGGCACCTGTACCAAAAGGGGACTCTGTGACCTAAGGTGAGAAAAAATACATTTCATGGAAGTGCTGAGTTTGCTGTTAGTCTGCAGCACTCCACCTCTTGAGGGTATTACTACTGTTGGTGTAGTCATATTCCCTCCATCCATACACACGCACGCACACACAAATCTTTCCTCCACCCTGTCCCCATTTGTTCTCTCTTTGGATTCCCTGCTCATTATTTGGACCTTAGCAGAGCTCCTGACAGCATTCTTCTTTTTCCCATCATCAGGATGGATCAGGGCAAGCCTTCTTTCTCCAAAAGCTCTTTGCTTCTGCTGCTGGAAGAGCTGGTGGGGTGACTCCGTGAGGAACCCTCCAGGGGAGCGACTTGGACTGCAAGAAGGGGGAGGACCCCAGGTGGAGCCAGTGCCAGAGTGCACTCTGGGTGCTGTTTTAGATCAAGACTTCAGGTGGAGAAAGAAACTTCTCTTTTTAATAAAAAACTGGTGTTTGGGAGCCTTTAAAAGAACAGGAGCCCTCACTAGGGAAGAAGGAGTCCCAGGCACATAGTGCCTCTGGCAGGGCAAATCTAAGAACAGTGAAGTGTGGGGACAAAGAAGGAAGTCTGACACTTGCATGTCTTTAAATTGATAAACAAAATCTCTCTAAGGACACCCATTTGGGCTATGCATTTCCCATGGTATATAGATGTCCTAAAAAGTTTCTGCATGGGAATCTGATAAAGATGCAACACTCTAGGTCCCAGAAAGTAGTTTTTTTACTATCCTAAATTTCAATATCCTGTCTCACCTGTCCTCTCTGGATTTGTAAGTGTATTTGTACATCTAACATCACTAGTCCTGACTGCCTAAGCATACAGTGAAAGTATATAGCAAATTACAAAGGTTGCACTGGAGGAAAAATATATTGGTGACCATGCCTTCAAATAAAATAAATAAGTAAACAATTCTGCCAGAAACTGTACAATAAAATCTTATTGGTTTGGGTTTTTATTTCTGAAAAAGATTATTCACAGCATGTTTTCATGTGTAACAGAGGGAAACATGCTGTTAGCGTACTGGTAAGGACTGCAGTTGCACCATGACAAGGGAAAGGGATGCCAATTTAAGCTGCTGTAGGTACTGAGATTAACCCTTCCTGCTGCATTCCCTTCTGCACTAAATAACAGTAGCTTTATCTGGCCAGATGATTCCTGTTACGAGTAAAGCAAATTTACTCAGCAAGCACAATATATAATGCCAGAATTATGCTTGTTCAATAATAATTGAAGAGCAGCAAAAGAGCACATTAACTGTTCTTTCGATGCCCGTTTTCAATCTAATTGCCATGAACCTTTCTGCCAGGGTTATCTTTCCACTTCTCTACTGATATTATTTGTCCTATACAGGGTCCCTTCAACTGAATTGTGATTTTATTACTAAGGCAACCAGTTGTGTACTGCAAGCAGCAGCCATTTTTATTCATCTTTTCGCAGTCAGACTGACTGTGCAGTGCTTTTAAATAGCATTTTTCTTTCATCTCTAAAAACTAAATCCCTAGCGAGCGGTACCAATTTACACCAGTTGAAAATTTGGATCAAAGAGCCTGAACACCCGACAGAGAGCATGGTGAAAAGAAACAACAACCTGGGCAACTCAGCAACAACTAAACCATGTGATGAAGGAATCCCCAAAGCCTGAAAATACTGCTGAGGTCCCGTTCTTCAATTAGCACTGTGCAGCCAGGGTCCCCTGCTGTTCATGGCTGAGGATAAGGGCACTGGAACCAGATCTCTTTGTTGCTTTCTGGGGAAGCGGTGGCTTGAGCATCTTCCCTCTCTGTCACTTACAGCTTCTCTAAGGCATGCAGAGTAGGATTTTTCAGCCTGCTGCTTGAATCCACTGCAAAATGATAAGCTGTGTTTTCTGTGTTCAAGTGGAGAATTCACTGTACTTTAGTATTATCCTTTTCTTAGAGATCCTGGGGCTGGTAATCTCACCAGTGCCCTGGGAGAACTGAAGGGACTTTGTCATGTTGTTGTGGCTGGATGTGATACTGCTTACATCAAAGAACTCATCTGTGTAAAAGAGCTGCATCAAAGATGTGAAGGCTGCCTGTGTTAGGACTGCTTCTAATTTTTGAGTATTTGCCTCTGCAACCCCAAATTTTTGTCCCCTTAATTTGTATTTATGCATGATGTGCCCCACTCAGACCAACCATATATTACTCTGTCATTGCTTTTCTAATAAATAAAACCATATCTCTGCATTCAGGAGGAGTCTGCTCCTCGGAGCTTGCTATTCCCAGGGCTGTGGGTCTCAGCAGACACTACCTGCATGCTGCAAGGCTTGTCTGGGCCGTGGGCAGCTGAATCCTCCACAGCCCAAGGCAGGCACACCCAGCTCCCACCGAGATTTGGGCAGGAAGATGCTGATGCTCCTACTGCTCAGCCCAAGCTGGGAGCTTTTTCATCTGCAGGGGCCCCCAGCTGGGAACAGCGAGCATCTATCCAAGAGAGGTGATTGCTGCTGAGACCACATCCCTGGTTCACCTTCCCTCCCTCCCCACCTCCCCACATCAAACGCTGTGTGCATCAGTGTGCACACAACCACTTGTGCATGCATGAGCACGCAGGTGCGCACCTGAGACCCGTATACTCTTTGTAGGCTCAGTATCCTTCTCCTTGACCGTGTAATCCTTAAACCCAGCAAGAGCCCTGCAGCACTGCCCTGACTCCCTCCCAGGCACTTCTGTGGCAGGTACCACTGGGCTTGTGGCACTGTCCTCAGCCAGGGACCCCATGAGGATGTACCTGCCTGGTCCTGCCTACCCCCCTTGCTTACAAAGCAGCCTCCTGCCCCACACCTGAGATCTTGGGGCATTTTCCCCGTTTTAACCTCCCTGTGGCAGTCCCCAGGCAGATTCAGACCCAGCCACCCTGCCTCTCCACTCCATTTGGGATTTCCCCAATCTGCTCTCCAGCTGGCTCTAGTGATGGACCCCAAGATACCCCTAATTCTGTGGTCATTTTACTGATGGAATTCGCACAAAAGCTAAAATCTCCTGGCTTGAGCACAATGAGAAATTTTAACTCAAAAGCAAGACTTGAGGTTTGTCCATTGTGGATCCATCCCACAAAATTTAGAAGGACAAGCATGCCTAACGTTCCTTCTCCAAAATACAGAAATCCTTTAACTGCAGCAAAATAGTGACAGGCAGGGTCTGTTTTCACATGTGCATGGAGTTTTGTTTGCTTGTTTTTCCAGTGTGGACAAAATATAACTTCAACAAAATAGTTACAAAGGTTTGGTTTGGGGTTTTTGCTGTCATTTTGAGTTGTTTGTTTGTTTTGGGTTTGTGTGGTTTTGTTTTCTTTTTCTTTCAGTGTGGACAGGATGATGTATTTTTTTCCTTAAATGTATTCTTAGAAACAGCCACTTCATTTTGGCTGAAACATTTAAAAAAGAAAACAAAACCAAAACACAGCCTGAGGCAAATACTAGGCATGGAAAGTTCAGCCTAAATCTGTAATTTTTATGAAGTTATGAGCAACAGAACACAGAGTCATAGGATGGAAAGTATTGAGCAGCTCCTGCAATAGGTGCCATTGCCTGTGTCTGCAATGGTCAAAAGCAGGAGCCCAGGACTGAAGCCAATGCCCCAAAGTGCACCTCAAACAAGGGTGATGTAGGCATGCCAAAAAAAGAACATCAAGCAAATGGAAAAAAGGGTCTGATCTTACTTGCAGCTAAAGAACTGGGTTAAATCAGTCTATTCTTTAGCAGGGCTGGTCATGACAGGACAAGGGGTAATGGTTTTAAACTAAACCAGGGTAGATTTAGACTGGATATAAGGAAGAAATTCTTTACAGTGAGGGTGGTGAAACACTGGAAGGGGTTGCCCAGAGAGGTGGTGGAGGCCCCATCCCTGGGAACATTCCAGGCCAGGTTGGACGGGGCTGTGAGCAACCTGATGTGGTTAGCGGTGTCCCTGCTCCCTGCAGGGGGGTTGGACCAGATGACCTCTAGGGGTCCCTTCCAACCCAAAACATTCTATGATTCTAGTTTTTCTCACAGTTATCAGACACTGGCCAGACCTCTGAAGGTGGAGCAGAAGAGGGAGGTTGAGGGTGTAACTGGCCGTAATGCCAGCACGGCTGCTGGAGTCGCCTTGCTCTGATCTGGGATCTCGCAGGCAAAAGGCCACTGAAATTCAGTCTTCATTTCTCACCTGTAAAAGCAAACAAGCATGGACACCTTGCTACCCTCGGTTCCTGAGCTAACCTCCAAATAAAAGAGAGCAAACCCAGCGCGACAGCCAGCGCTGGGTACAGAGAGAGGGGAGTGAAGGTGAGAGCAGCAGTGCAAGGTGTCAAAAAGGGAGCCTGCACCCCGTGCTCCCCGTCCTGGCTGGGCTTCTTAGGGCCAGGAGCACATCAGGGCCCTGGGGGCTGCTTTTACAGCTGCAAATGCTGTCTTCGGCACAGAGCAGTAGCAAGAGATTTAAAATATTTTGAGTCTTGGTTCTGAAAATTAGCTTTGAATCTCAGCCCTTTCAAATTAAGCTTTACATGTTGAGAAAGAAATCTTTTTAATCTTTGGTATTTTAGCTTGTCAAATTACTGAGGAGGATTCAAGCTCATTTTTTCTTTTACTTTTAATGTGGAAAAAAATGCTGCCTATCTATACGGACTGTTTTGGTCTGATATTTTGAAGATTTTTAAAAGTAGGTTTTATGTAAAAAAAAGATCTTAAAATATTAACAAAAACCCTAATTATTTTCAAAGACACTGCATGATCTCTTTTGGATTAGCCTGCTCTTAACAAATTGGCAGCATGGAATGAAAGTTTGGTCCCTCTCTTCCTATGGTACAAAACCTTCATCTTTTTAATTTTTTCTGTCTTCACCTTGGACAAAGTGACATTAAAAGGATCCAGTAAACCTATTCTTTAAACTGAGAGGAATTAATAACAAGCAATCTCACAAAAATGTGAAGTGAGAGAAATTCCCCGCAATAAGTTACTGTTTTCAAGCTATCAAAATTAAGAATTCAATAAAAAAGAAGAAAAACATATTTTTGCATTTTTTTCAGTTCTGAAATATTACCAGATAATTTTACTGAAATAAGAAATCTCCAATCAAAGACTTTTCTTGGGAAAAGCCTCACAAGAATACTTTTTCCCCCCCCCTGTGACTATTAGTGCCATAATATTAAAGTAGTTTAAAATGATGCCCTCAAAGTCCAGTTGCAAACACTGCCACAGCAAGACTATGAATGTGCCACAACCAGCAAAACTTTTTAATAACTGGAAACCACAAAATAGCTATTTTTAAGAAAAGATTTTAAAATAACTTTTGCCTCCAAAATAATTCTGGTTATATTCAAGCATTAAAGGTTATCTGAAATAAAGAAGTTGGCAGAAGCCTTAGCCAAGGAGGCAAAAGTGTATGTCCACAATATCTGTGTTTTTATTTGGTGCTATAAAAGCCTAGTACAAAGCTTGTTCAAATTAATGGAAATCTTTCAGCCCTAATAGAATTTTATTCTGCCTTCAGTTTTTGATTTCTGTGAGGAGAAAACACGCAGTTAACCCTTTTCGTATTTATTCTGTTGAATCTCTCTCTTTTTATATCATGATAGATTTAATCCTATATTATTAAATACATATTTTGTCCCTTTTGCTTTCCTTTTAGCGACATATTATCTACCCTGTTCTTTTGCTTCCTGCAGTCAATGCTGATCTATAGCAAAGTACAAATTAATTATTTTAATTTTGAGCAATCATGACTCCATTTCCTTGCCTCTTCAATGGAGTTATATAGCTGTTATTTCCAGGTAGTTTCTTTAACATAATTAACCCGCAACCTCTCCTTCCTAAGAAGACTTGCAGTGGGTATTTGCGTTTACCTGGGACAGTCCTGGTGAGTAGTGAAGTGCCTCAACACAGCATGTCAAAAAGCCCTTCCCAAGTAGCATTTTGTTATGAATTTGTCTAGGGAAAAATTGAGTGTGGCAATCTAATTGACTTTCTATTCATCCTAGTCACCCTTCCAAAACCCCAAAACTTGAAATTATATATTTGGAAGATGTGCTGATTTATTTCATTGCCTGTTGCTGGCCCCCACGACCACTACTCCACAGAGTCTGGATCGTGAGTTAGAGAAGCCTTAAGGGAGCTCCCAGGAGAACCCCCCCCAAGGTACAAATGTGTCTGCTGGTCCAGACAGCAGAGTCCAGCTCAGTGCCTTTTGATTAGAAAGTCAGCTTGAGATGTAATTGGTCAGGTAGACAACAGCTGTGCAGATGTTAAAGGCAGGATGCTGAAACTTTAGAATCCTTTTAAACTGGATTTGGTAAGAAGCGTCAACTAATATATCAAAGGCTGACAGGAAGCAGGATCACTGTGGAGAGGAAAAGAGATAACTACTGGCAAACCTTGGCTATCACACTGGCAAGGTGGGACTGGCCTCTGCAGTAAGTTTGCCAGTGCTCTGTCAGGGTTGCTCTTACTTCTGCTACGATGCTATTTCTCAATCTAATCAATCTTAGTAAGATAATTTCCACAAAATCTAGTTTTAAAAAATACTTTGATGGATTTCATTTTGCAGCTTGCTATCTTGAGCAATTCTTATCTTTCCTTTGCTTTTACACCAGTTTTGCATTCATCAGCTATTACAAAGTTTTTAAGCAAGCTCTGCCTATTTTATGCCTTAATTTTCCCTCATAAATCACCTTTATTTATGATAGGGTGAACCTTTATGTTCATATTATTATTTTTCTGGTAGTCATTAAATAACTTATGCACTAATAAAAATAAGAATAAAACAGAGAAAAAATATGGTAGACAATGCCTTCTAAAATGCTAAGATTTTTAAAGTCTCAGTGTGTTGCTTTTTGAAAATCAGGGTCCACATTTAAAAGCCAAGATAGCAGTTGCTGGCTACTTTTGAAAATATAATCTACTATTTTTCAATTAGTAGACTTGTAAATGATATAGCAGTGTTGTTGTTGCTAGAGGTCTTAAGGGTTGTTACTTAAGTCTCATGCTATGAGAAAAGAGCTGGTCTTGTAAATTCTTATGATTGTTTTGGCAGATTCATTCATTTTAGCTCTTCCATTTAATCTTTCCCATCTCTACACCTTTTCTTCTTGAGCAAGAGAAAAAGAAAATTGCTATCTTAATTCATGTAGCCACATTCACTACCCTAATTCTGAGCTCTATTAAAATAATCAAAAACAGTGACAGAAGAGCAAGACAAAAAACAGATTTTGTTGACTGAATTACGTAGAAGGGTGGCCTTGAGAGCATGAACTTTGCTTGAGCTATAATGGGTGCAGTAGTGTATAAAATTTAAACTTTTCTCTGTGGATGAATGTCAACCATGGTTTGCTCTTTTCACAATTGATCAAGTAAGTACAATACTGGATATATAGAAAACCTTTAAAAAGTACCCTTTCTCCCTCCCAGAATATCCATCTAGCACATCCACAGTGATGAGAGTTTTCCACTTGCCCTTATTGTTAGTGTTGCCGATGCTTAGAGAAGACCTGTCTGACTGAGTTCACCCAGTTGCACTTAACTTGCCAGGAGTTAGGTCACCAAGACATGTCTTCAGAAACCTATTTTTTTGAGCTTTTCCAGATGACTTATCCGTCAAAACCACAATGCAGAAAATTAGAACAGATTGGGGGAAAAAAAATCACCTAGGAAATTCTCATTTTGAAGGTCCAACTTGTCAAAACCCATGCCAAACTATATTGGTTTTGATGAATGTTCTAATCAAATAAGGTTTCAGTTCTCACCTCTTTTCTGTTCAGCCTCTCCCCTTCTCCTTTGGGCAGCCAGCCTTTACCTACAGTTTTGGGACTGTGACGGCCACAGAGTTGTGAGGCAGCCTGCTTGTGCTGCTGTCTTGGGTTTGGAGTCCACAAGGCTGCCAGGACCACCTTATGGGAACAAGCTGCTGGGAGCTGGGGGAGCAGAGGAGGAGGAAGAAGGGATGAAGGGAGGAAGGGGGGTTCAGAATTTCCAGATGTTCTTCCATGGAGGTGTGAGCTGAAAACTGGGTGCTTTCAACCATCTCATGAGGGATTTGCATCACGTCAAGAGAGGCTGCCTCTAGTGGGATATTAAAGTCAGCTTTGCCAAAACGGGACTGAATTTATATCATGCAGATATCAACATTTCCAGTCTCTGAAGTCAGCTCCACATGCCTTCCAGAGCTGTGGGGCTGGGGAATGAAAGCCAGAAAGGCTTGTATCCTGCTCTCCTGGGAACGCATCTTCTGTCTAAATTTGGGATTATTGTTGCCAGAAACAAAGAAAGAGATACAGGCCTATACAACTAGCTTTTACCCTTTATTTATTTATTTATTTATTTATTTATTTATTAAGTGAACAAAAAGACATTTTGAGAGTTTCCCAATTTGACTGCTTCTTTCAGATGTGAATTCTTTACTCCCTCTGTGGACCAAAACATGTGATTCAGGACATGGTGTCCAGGTAGCGAAGGCAGAAGGGGCAATGGCCACACAGTGAGACTGGTCATCACAACACTAGGATGGAAGAAGGATGCACTCTGATACATTTGGAGGCTAAAGTTGAAATTCCTGCCATGATCTTTCTCACTTCCCATGCTCTTTCAAGGACAAGTTAACATATTCTGTCAAGGTTGCTTATTTATCAATTCTTTCTCATTGCCCTCCCACCTTCATGTTTCAGTTTCTATCCCTAACAAAAGCAGACTACAAAGAAATGCAAAATGACACAACAGAAAACTCTATTCAGAATTGTATGAATTGTATGAGAAAGAAATTCTAGTGCACATTCGTGCTTGCCACAGTGTATATTCTCCTTTTCTTCTCCACTAGGAGCAGAAACCTCCCTTCTTTTTAGTTCATTTTGGTCTGTGGCCTGGAAATATTTTGTGTATATAAATATACATATATGTCAAATATATTACTTAAAGTTAAAGGTAGATAATTACATTATTAGTAGTGACTTTAAAATTCTAAAATCGTAAAAAACTAGAGTGTCATCTGTAGGATGTTTCATGATTCTGAGCAAAAATTTTTCAATCTTTTTCTTAAAAAAAAGAATATCCAGTGTGTGAAAAATTAGTATTTGGTACCAAAATTCCTAACTGAGACCAGCTATTTTGTAACCAACTAAATATGAGCTGATTTCTTCAATCAGAATTTCATAGAGGGAATCCGTGGACCTTTTCAGTAGGTAATCTCATTAATTCTTATTTTCACTCCAAAGAAGGCTGTGGCTATTTCACTGGAAGAATATAAAGACTGGAAAGTTGAGTACTGTGGTAGAAAGAAACTATATTGCTATAGTGAAAGTCATTTAAAATATTTCTTAACATATAATAAGAATCTCAACATTTTTGTGGAAAATGTAAAATAAATTAGAGAGAAGGGAGCAGAGACAGAGAGTCCCAGCAAAGAACAGCACCAGGACCCAGGAAATGCTGCAGACACCCTGCAGTAACAGGTCAGGTCTCATCGAAGTTTGTTTTGCCATTCCATAAAGCATTTCACCATCACTGCTCATTTGTAGTCAATGCACAGTTAATTTAATGTATCCTGAAGCTGGGTCAGCAATAAAGTCATATCTTTGACGAGTGGCAACAGAGCGTGTGACTCTCTGCTTTGATGTCTCACGGTTGCCAGGATAACTATCTGCCCTGCTGCAAGGACTCCTATGTCCAGGTCCTTTAAAAAAACAGTCTGTGGTGGGGCCAGAAGAGCCCCCCTGGTCTGCCCAGTGCTCAGGGGATGTGTAAAGCATGGAGAACCTGCAGTTTTCAAGACATGAGACCAATGTATCAGTAAGAAAAGAGTGGTGACATCCAGTATCTATGCAGGTGAAAAAAAATGTGATAAAAAAACGCAGCCAACTTTTTGTAGAGCATTTCAAACCCCACCTCCTCCACCACCCAGAAGGGTCAGCAAGCTAGAAAATCTTTCAGGCACATGCATTCATTTGTTACTTTGAAAAATGCAAGCAGTATCCAGGAAATTCATCCCTATGTTAGCTATTCAGCTCTGTAGGATTGCTACTTTGCTGAAACAAGCAGTGTCTCTGGCTTCGCTAATCAGGTCCACCATGGCCAACACAGTATAGGTGCAGACACAGTGTTTTCATCAATATCACGATGACTTGCCAGAGGAAACTAGCATGAGGTAAAACCCAACAGCTTTAAGCTAAAAACTTGTCATGTCTTCAACAAATCTTACTCTTGAGAAATGTCTTCCCCCAAAAAATAAAACCAAATCTCATTAGACTTCAGGATTTTTATTCCAAAAGCTGTTACTTAGCTCTTAGGAGAAAAGTCCTGCAAGACAGATGAGACTGAAAGTGTGCTCTGGTTGGAGCAGCCCCTGAGAACACACCGTCAGGCCAATTAGACTGTGTGAGAAATTTTGAAGCTTGGGTGGTGGATGAAGTGTGTGACAAAGAGCCTGAAGTGACTTGCAGCCCCATACTAAGCCTCTGTGAATGGAAGGAATGAAGTTAACTGACCCATACAGGGGAAAAAATGGATAGGAAAAATGACATCAAAGGTGGCCCTTAAAAATGTTCTGAGATGGGGAAGGAGTGGGACCAGGTAGATGGGACAGGCGTGGATGCTGAATTTCAGCAGGAAAGTGAGTCTGAAATTAACCTCTGTGACCTCTCAGTTCTTCTGTAATTGCAGATAAAAGCCAACGCTGAAGAAAAATTTAATGAATTTGCCAAACTGCTATCAGATTAAATCATTTAATGCAAACACATAGTTGACATATTGAAAATTTAGCAATGTAGTACCCTGCATAGTGGCTTACCCACTTTATATGCAGAATGTAAATAATGAATAAGTTTGGTTTTGGCATATTCCTATGACCTGTCACTTTGATTTCCACTGCTCTACATGAACACATAAAGCAAAAGACTCTAGAGACAGCTTATGGTGGATGTACTACTTCTTGTTATTGGTAATCCCTCTTGGGTCTACCCAATTTCTCGCTTGATACCTCTGAAAATACTTTTTCATACCTTTCCTTTTTCATAAGCAGGTAAATATTATATTGGGATAACTTTTTCTTAGTTGCTTATACCATTTTCTTGCATTGGGTCTATTAAGTGCACATTTTCACTGGAAAACTGCACCTGTAAAATAAATTCTTTGTCCTCCAAAGGTTCAGAACCTCTTCTCAAAGGTCACAGTGTTTGTCATCACTGACAGGAGAGTTCATCAGTGCCTCTCAATCACTGATAGGAAACAATATCCTGCCTTCAGGTACAGCTCAACTCAGAGAGGGCTTTCCACTTAAGGCAGGCTTTCTCTTATGTTCTCTACTGTTCAGTAGACTGTTTTGACCTCATGCTGTAAGCTGGTCTGCATGTGTGGGCACGTGCCACCCTGCTGAAGGATGGCTGTGTCCCCAGAGCGCTTGGCACCCCAAACCAAACAGCAGCTGGTGGGGCTGGTTGGCCCAGCCTGCTTGGCCTGGAGGCTGCTTGGCTCCTGGACCTTCTCGGGTACCCAGGAGCTTGCGCCCCTCTCTGTTTTCCTGCCCAGCCTTGTTTGGGAAGCAGCTGCTGAAACACAGAAAGCTGAACGTTACTCACCAGAAGGGTTTTGATATAGCTGTATTCACTTCTCTAAGCCATGTATGTCCCTAAGCAAAGTCTTGTGTAGGGCTGAGGCAAGAGGGCATGAACAAGGCTGAAGATAACTTCTCTGCTGGTTCCCTGTGCTCCACACCCATGGGAGCAACAGCTAATCTAAGGCAGGCCCTAAAATAAACTTCTCTGAAATACTACCTGAAGAGTTCCTCGTGTCTTCTTTCCTCTTCTTTCTTAGCCACTTACTGCTGTGATGTTTAATTGCTCTTACAAAGTTATGAGACTGTGATACCTTAACTCAAATATTTTTTTTTTCCTTGCAGTGAATTCCAGCTTTTCAGTAATCAGCTCATAATGTCTTTTGTATTGGTCAAACCAGTCCTCTATTTCTGTTACCCACTCACCCATGACATACATTTATTTTCTTTTAATTTCTTTTAATTTTGTAACAGCTGCTTATAAATCAGAGTATATTAACCCACTCTTGCTTTTTATTGCACTCAGGAAATCTGTTAAATCTTCTTCAATGAAAGTTGTGCCACTCTCCGCTTCAGTTAATCTTTCTTCTGGGGAAGACTCCATTACTGCATGGAACATCACAAATTAACTCACCTGTTTGTAATGTCAGGCAATATATAATTTGTTTTCTTCCAATGAAAAAATCAAATATTTCAACTGTGGAACTCTCCACAGGGAAATTCTAACAAATGTTGTATTTTATCACAGTTCAGGTAAGATGGGAGAAAAAAAAAAAGAAAGAAAAACAAGAAAGACCCAGAAAGTGGAATTAAACCAACTAATAAGCAACCAATCGACTCTAGAAATTGGATGTCAGCTTCTGCCAGTAGAATAACAATGCCAAGATATGTGACATGAATTTAATTTCTATAAAGATGTGCTGCTGCTAGAAGTGAGATTCTACCAACATGTTTTCCACGTCTGATAATTCATTGCAGTGGAAATGCTCTGCAAAATTACTAATGAAACCCAATAATTTTGTTGCTCAGGTTCCAAAGTTCACTCATTCTAGGAAAATCATGTGTTCAGTTTTTTTGTCTTCTTGTCTCAGAATCTGTCTGTTTAGCAGAGGTAATCTGATTGGTGAAGCATCGTGCTGAGGCTCAGGAGACCTAGGTCTTGTTCCATAGTCTGACGTTGGTCCTTTGGATGACCTTTGGGAAGTTTCTCACCTTTCCAGGTCAGCCTGAGCATCTCTTCCATGGGGATGATATTATTCTAGCACCTAGGAAGCCATGAAGAAAAAATGGTTCTAAATTGTCTTTGTTTCCCTCTTACTCTTTCTTGCCTGCTTATTGGTTTTATTACCAAGAATACTCCAGGTGAGTAATTCAGAGAATGCTCAAGGACCTGATGACAGTATCAGTGATTCTGCAGATTGTTCGTTAAAAATAATTTCAATCTTTTAAAAACTCTTCCTTTGAAGAAAAATATTCCAATCACCTCTGCTCATGAATTAAATTACTCTCTGCACCTCCTGCTTCCCTCCCCTTGCCGTGGGTCAGCACCTTGCCTGAGCTACCCTTTCCAGATTGCATTTCTGATGCCATCTGTGACTGAGTCACTTAATAGATACATCCTGACACTTCCCACCAATGTGTGAGAAGACTTGAGAAAAGATTTAATTTTCTAATAATTTTTGTTACAAATTCATTTCTAAACCTGCAGATCATGACCTTCACAGGTCAGGTGACTAACTGCATCAGAATTCTTGTTATAATAACACTGGATCCTATGATGTATTTTATCTATTATATATTGTGTGATCTTATTTAGCTTTTTCAACATGTAACATATTTAAATATCTATAGACACCAATAGTACAAAAACATTTTTCTTATATGAAAAATTCCCTGAAGTTAATATCAAAATAAGAGGAAAATCACAGACTCCATAATTAAATTAAGAAAACTGACATTGTAGAAAATGAAAACATTGCTGGAACTACACTGGATGAAGCAGGATATACTTTATCAAGATGAGACTCAATTCTTTTTTTCCTGTTACTACAAATGATAAGGAAGCAAGACGGGTTACAGCAAAATGGTCCTGCCAAAGTGATGATTTTCTTATCTTCTGCACAGTTACTCTGTGCCTGAAGTCTGATTATCAGCTATTGCCTTTCCTCATAGTTTCATATTATGTGTGTTATTCAAAGTCATAAGAAGTGATCCAATCACTCCTGTATCACTGATCTAAGCATTTCATTCTGGACTCACAATCTCATGTAAGAAAAAAAAAAAGAAGAAGGTGTTTTAAGAGTAAAACTGAGACTTAGGAAATCAGGAAAAATATTTTGTCACAGTTTTTAAGACAAAAAGATGACCTTTATCTTACTATATGATTAGCCTCAGATATGAGAGAACTTCTATTTATGTTTTCCAACACTTGTGGACTTGAAGCCAGAAAAGCTTTTTTTTTCCCTTCCTTTTTCTTTTTCCTTTTCCTCTTCTTTTTCTTTTATGTAATAGATGCTTTAATACACTTTGCTTGTGCATTTCAGCTGAAGTTTGTCATTCTAAATTGCAAATGCCTGATGAACAGCCTGACAAGTTGTTGGAATTGAGAGATACCAACAGGCTTTAGATTCAGAAAATGCATACCCCCGTACAGACAAAATCTTTTCATCACAGTGGTTGTCATGAAAAAGACACAAGTAACAAACAGTAAATAATCTCTTCATAAAAGGTAGAGCCCTTAATTTAAATGAATTACACAGTCCAATCTGTATTTCTCATATACCTTCAGGGACTTCATTAAGGCAATTAAATGGGAAAAAGAACTCCCTTTCTTGTTTCTTACCCTCTTATTTTTAGACTAAGCAAATTAGAAATAATTTATATCAATAAGATTGTCTTAACTGGAAGTAATTTTCTTCTGTGCTTCTTGCCGTGGTTTTGTTTCATAATCTGTCCATAAGCAGCCACTGTTTTTCCAACATGGAAGGCTATGTTCCAGGCACTATCGATTCTATTATCCATGCACACACAGACAAAGACTGTTAGAGCATATTTTTTGACTTATTATTTAGTTGATTGTTTAGTGTTTCTGCTGAGCCTGGTATATCTAAGGCAGCAGGGGAACTGCTTGTCTGTATTTTCCCTGTAGCCTGTTGTGATAAGGAAGGCATTACTGTATCATCTCTTGCAGAGGACTTTCATTTTGCCAACTGACTGCAAAGAAAATCTGTTCAAAGGATCATATAATTGCATTGGTTTAAAAGACACAGATCCACAAAAGCAAAAAAAAACCCCAAAGGGTATATATACTCCAGGAAGTGTGTTGAAAGAGAAAAAAAAAAAAAAAAAGTAGAGTAGATGATGATGAACTCCAGGTAAAACCTGAGATTTTCTCATAAACCCATGGTTTCTTTCTTCAATTATAATTTACCAAAGGCTTTTGGGCTTGAAGTCCTGTATATCCATGGCTGTCTCCCTGCAAGAAGAATTGCACAAACCTGACTGAGGTCAGGAGATCCCCTTCCCACCTTCCCCTCTGAGATTATTTAGATTACATGCGATTGTTATGAATAAGATTACCCCAACCAGGATTCATTCGTTTCATCACTCTTTCCAGCAGTTTTGTTACAGAATCTGTGCATGACTACTCGTCGTTTTTCCAGCATGGAAAGTTGTTTCTGAACATGGAGTCTGTTGTTTGCACAGAAGCAAACGGTTATAATAGGTTCCCTTATCTGTCATTTATGAGATTGTTCACAGTTTTAAGTGATTCTAAGATGCCTAAGTAAGGGGAGGAACTCCTGGAACAGGTCAGCTACTGA
The DNA here is from genome assembly GCA_034008185.1 of Gorsachius magnificus. Taxonomy (NCBI): domain Eukaryota; kingdom Metazoa; phylum Chordata; class Aves; order Pelecaniformes; family Ardeidae; genus Gorsachius; species Gorsachius magnificus. Next base: position 6,932,198 of record CM067083.1, on the reverse strand, counting down.
TGGGTTGGCCCAATGCAGAAGGCCGAGCAGTCACCATGCATGGTCATTGCGCTTTGCTTGCCGGTACTATTCACGCTATGCAGTGAGGAAGCGGAGAGCTTATGTGTAGAGAAAGCCCCTGGAAAGACAGGAACAGAGTGTACACATCCAGCCTGGTGTTTCAAATATAACACAAATATTTTGCTGATAAATGCTAAACCCAATTACTAAAAGGGTTCAACATCTCCTAGTTCCTTATGGCTACAGAATTCTTTAAATATTAACTGCAGGAGTGAGCAGTGTAGAAAGGATGCTCCTAAATCCTTAACATTCATAATAGACTCACCTAATACTGGAAGAAAGGCCAGTGTCTGGGGCAGAGCAGAGGAATGCCTGGTTCAGTAGGCTGTCTCTGTTACTGGAAGTCGAAGATTTTAAGTGTGGTAGAAAAATGGGCTTCTGTGTTATTTTATAAGATAACAGCTTAGATACAGTTAGATGTGATGTTAGATACAGTGTGCCACGGTGCTGGGGAACCTCTGAGAATCGGGCAAATTGTCTGGAAAAGCAAAGTCATCTGTAAGAAATACAACCATCATATCTTTTCTTATTCTGGAATAGTATTCTGAGGATAATGCTATCACCTTGTCAGGTATCCTTCAAAAGGAGGAAGAGAGTGAGGGGCACTAAACAGAAAAACAAAAAATGGAGATTTTTTTTTTAATACAGAATGAGTCAAGATAAGTCTCCAAGTTAGCGTCTTTCAAAGTATGTGGCAAGCATTTTGTCTTCATGTAATAAAATGATTTTTGCATTTGTTTCCAAGAAACAGCTGCTGGGCACAAGATTTTTTCAATAATATTTGAAAAAACAACCCTCAACTCTAAAGCTAGATGCTTACATTTCTATTCATATACTTGTGTAAATCATCAGACCCTTATAGGAGCTTTAACCTTTAATATCTTAGACTTTTCCAGTTTGGTGTCTTTGGGACTAACATCAATAAATAAATTACCTTTGGTCTGGGAGTGTTTAATGAATGCTTTATGGAAGATGTATGAGCCACTGAAAAAAGGAGAGGAACTTGTAAATGTATTGCATCCATAATCAGACAAGTTATGACCTTTTGGCTGTTTCCAGTCAAACCAAGTGTACTTTTGAACAATAAGCCAGCAGAAACTACAATTTGAAAACTATGTGACTTCTGAATGAGAAGTTTTATAACTGTGAGGAACGGGGAAGGAATGAAAGTCTTTGTGACTACTTTTTGCAAACATATAAGGCAAGACGAACTTTTTTATCATGCTTGGCCAGTGGTATATTTGGACATAAAATCTTGTTTTCAGAGGCTGTCCTGATACATTTACAAATGCAAAAGTGCATATTTTTTGTGGAGGTTGAAGCTTTTGTAGATGTGAATATCACAAGCTTTGCCTTTAGGCAAAACCACTTAAATAGATTTAGTGTTAAAAAAAATGACATTGTATTACTTCCCCATGACCTGAATCTGGTATGAATCATTCTTTTTAACATTTTCATAAATGTAAATTAAATGCCAAACCATAGCAGCAGTCCTTAGGAACAATTAAAAAGCAGTTAGCAAGTTTATGGCTGAAGTCCATGGGATCGGTACAGCTCGGCATTACATCAGCTTTACAGCACCAGCCATTCCCCTTGGTGCAGTTCCACCAACATCATGCTGGCACAGGAGAGCATAGCCACAGTCTGCTTCTTCAAGGTAGAGATAGGTAAAAATGTAGGGTTGTTCTCAAATGTGTTTTAAATCCCGTAGTCTTCTATTTCAAAGCTCTCTTTCCAACATGGCTGACTGATTCAAATGGTGGTGAACGTTCCTTGGGATGTATTAACTAGGTGTGTACAGACACACGATCTTATTTCCACTGCTTTACTTCATTACACATTTTATCCAGAGCATTCCTCTTAGCTATTAATCTCTCACACTGATGGTATTTAAGCTTTTTCTCTTCTGTCTCACTAATTCCCGTAAGTACTGACTTGCCACCATGCTGCTCTAGCTTTCTACTGTGTGCAACTTTGCTATAATACATGGACTTAAATGCAAAAGTAGTGGAGTGATAAATCATGTCTGTCATGCATGAATTATACTTGCTTTGGGTAACTCATGAATGCCCTGAGCAGTTTGAACTACGTGGTTTTACTATTTAATGTCCAATGTATTTATACCCCAGTATGTAAATCACAGCTCATATTAATCATGGTTTATTTTACCCCAGGAACATAAACAAACATTAAACTTAATCCTCTATGCTAAATTTTGCTTAGCATAAACTTTTTAGTAGTTTTAATTCTTGAGTAACTTCTCAGCTTGGACTTCAAAAAGTAGAAAGCTTTTTTATTCTATCCTAGTGACTCCTGGTCAGTGCTGCAGCAGCAGAGGGGCTTTCATCAAGTTAGATTTCCCCACTCGGTGCTTGGTAACAGACCGTATTAAATAAGATTGTCTCCTTCTTTAAAGCCCCAGCACCACTCTGGTTTCCACGTTGCCATGCTTCAAACAAACAAACAAAACCAACACTGGAGCTGTTCAGTGGGATAAGCATGCACAGCAGGTTTCTCATTGAGGAGAAGTGTAGAGGAACCCTAATTTCTGCAGCTGGATATAAAAATATTTTGAGGAGACACAATTATAGTTTCAAGTGGGACTCTCCAAAACTGTTGTCAGAGATCTTATTAAAGATAAGGAAAAAATCAAATATTAAGAGATGTGATAGTAGAATACTGTGTTTTCCTGAAGGCTACAGCTGGGATCTGAACGGGCTAGAACGGCAATATTTCACTTTCAATATGAAAAAGTTTCACCTGCGGAAAAACCTTGATCTGCCACTTCAGATAGCAGAGGAATTCAGAATTGCTTACAGAGCTTACTCCCATCTTTACCGTCTGTAGATTTTTCCCCAAAGAAGCAGACTTTGTTATTTTCTAATCCTTCTGTTTTCCTCAGATGGAGATAAGGACCACATTATGAACGAAATCAGGCAGTGTAAAGGAAGTATTTCATATCTAGGGGAAAATACATGTTTCTCCAGATTTCACTAAGGCAAAACAAGCCTGAACAAAGAAGCTTATGATTCTGAAAGCTGGGTTTGCTTCCTTTAGCATGACTGCTTCAAGGCAGTGGGGAGGTTTTTGGGTTGCTTTTTTTTTTCTAAATTTCCCTTCAGCAAGAATATGATTAATTGCTGAAGGGAAAGAAAAAAAGGGTTTTGCTTTGATTAAAATGGTGCTGAGCATATTTACTGTTTCAGTCTGAAAAACAGGAACCTCAAAAAAGACATTTTCTGTGATTCCAGTGATGGGCTCTTATCTGAAAGCTTTTTTTCCAAGAACAGATATTGAAAGAATTGTTTCACCTTCCCTCCTTAGGCTTTTCACTGTATTGATACACAATAAACATTTCTGTCTAATGAACAGATTTATCAGGATTTGCTAATGAAAATGAGTACAGAGGATTGAACTGTTTAACGGGCCAGAAAAAAATTATGTCTCAGTGCTGTAAAATGACATTTGCCATCATGCAGTGGCCTCTGCATAGCTTGCAGTCAGGTTCTGTTCTGTTTTCAGGGCATCAGAGAGGAATAAATCTTGCACAACCCTCCTGGGACTGGTGAATTTCCTTGTTTGTTCTGTTCCTCCCCTCGTGGAGGAAGGTTCCATGTGCACTAGGTATGTATTTGCCTACATACTAGGTACCAGGTAGCCTACTCCCTATGGTAGCTCTCCTCCCCAGGAAGGAAATCATGGATGTGCTACTCAAGCTGGCCCACAGGCCTGTAGGCAGGAAACATCATCACAGAAGCGGGTAAGAATAAGAAGCCTGAAGCAGGTAAGCTCCTGTGCAAGTTTTCCAGGTGTTTAGCTTTTATCTGCTATGGTAATGATGGCTGTGAATTGGCTATTCTGCAGCTTAGGTTGTTGGCAAAATAAATGTGGTCTGAAGGATGGTACAGCTGCCTCACCACCAAGAGCAGACTCAGCCAAGGCTTTCCAAGTGGATACTGGAAGACACAAATAGAATAGAATAGAATAGAATAGAATAGAATAGAATAGAATAGAATAGAATAGAATAGAATAGAATTTTTTAGTTGGCAGGGACCTACAACGATCATCTGGTCTAAATGGGGCCAATGGCACCTCACCCTCTCATAGTCAAGTGCTTGCAGACGCCAGTGGGTGAAGAGACTCTGCACACCACAAAAGCAGTAAGATTTGAAGAAAAATCAAGTACGGTTTGGTCCTTTGAACAAATGCGTTATTTTCAGTGACAGAAAATTGCTCTTTCAAGTAGTAGGAAAGAACTTTTACAGCTCACTAGTGGTTCTTTGTCTGCTTACCTCTAATTTATGCAACATGGGGTGTTACTAATTAATATATTCATGCATTATTAAAATTAGAAAAAATGTATTTCTATCCAGAAAACACTTTTAAGCAATTTAAATTAAGCTGAATATGCAGCTTTCCAAGAACCGGAGCCTAAGATGGAACAGTGAGGACTTGAAATTTTGATTCCTTTTTCGTTCATCTTTCAGTCTCCATACTGATGTCTGTCCTCATTTCTGTTTCCATGTAGCTGTAAAACTTTCAGCTTCGTGCTGCAGCTGTATAATTTGTCAGACCTGAGGACACACTTTCAAAGACATTTGCACAAATGACTACAGCTCCTGTTAAAAACCCCAGTTCTGAATACTGAGGAACGAACATCTTAGTAATCAGATGTGAGCAAGTCATGCCTGTTTTCTTGCTAACTGTTCTCGTTTTCTTGTCTATGGGGGAGACTTATTTTTATGAGAAGTTAAACTTTATTTAGTAAGTGCATCAGCATAACTTGATTTGCCATGTGGCTGTAATAAAAGCAGTACAAAGGCCAAAAAAAATTTTCATTTTATCCACACATTAAAAGTCAACCTGCAGCCTTTTCCACTTTGCTAAAGGTCCAGCAAGTACAGTGCGTAACTTTGTGTCTTGTGCTTTTACATTGAACTAACTGAATATTTATTAGTTGCTTCTCATGGTAAAGTTACCACTCATCACAGCTGAGCGCATTCTTTAGACCAGCTAATCATCTGATTTGATCCTTTATCATGGAAAACAGGTGAATATTTTTTTTTAAGCCCTTTTTGATAGTTGAGCAGTCTGAGGAGGGAAAGGAGAATTGGTTGTTCTAGAGTGTTTACATGAAGGGAGGAGCTGTGTTTAGCCAGGGCCAGATTTATGAAGAGGATGCCAGTGTAAAGATTCCTGTTGGAAATGATCCATGTGTAATACCACGGTTTGACCCCAGTTAAGTACACAAGGCATGTCTCATCTAGACTGAAATTAGAAAAATGAAGGTAGTTACATTAAAGAAGGGATAGAGTTGATCTGTGAACACTTGTGGATGTTTCTGCTCCTTAACTCTTACAACTTCCTGTCAGATTTTGTTTCTCAAGGCTAATCACAAATATTCACACATTCCTTTGGTAGTGTTATGTCAGTAAAAATCTATGCTTTAAAAACAGAAAATCCCCTTCCTGCACTGATACAGCATGTTTACAAATTTCACGATGCCCATTAAAAGTGTCTTGTTATGACATCCAGGATGGAGACATACTTGATTAAAATATTTTTTTTTCCAGGCATTCAATCTTAATTCCATCAAGGCAGGGGAAAAAAAAAAATCAGAAACAAAGGAAAGATAATTTGCTATTCAGGTGTTCATAATGCATGAGAAATAATTGGCTTTTTCCTGCTTTCCCTTAGCTCTGTGAGATTTTAATTTTGTTTTAGCACTGTGGTTGTTGTAATAACCTATGGACTGACAGCCTTAGAGAGTGTGTTCTATATTTACACTTGGCACTCTAAGTTTCCTTGATACTGCTTGTCATTTACACTTATAATCGAAGATAAAAGATAACTTATTTGCCAGATGTGACCATTTGGGATTTTTTTCCCTTCTGATTCACGTTGGTTTTAGAAGTATTTCTGCTTACATATTATTAGGATCCAATTTTTTTTGGATGAGAGGAAGGCCCCCTTGCTTTCCAGCCCACCTCAGATGAGTCTGGGAGGCCAGGAATCGCTGGACCAACCTCTCGTTCAGGTTCGATCCCTTCGAGCGAGATTAAAATGCAAACGAGGTCAGATGTCATAAATCCACCTGTTTATTAATTTTCCGGGGGAAAAGAGAGAAAGCAGTGATAGGAAAGGAAGGAAGGAAAGACAGGAAGTTAAGCAACAGTTCCCAACAGAAGAGCGCAGTCACCAGCATGGATCCGTGGCATCGCGGGGGTCTGTGCTTCTTCGGTGGTGGGTGATCACACACGCGGGGTCAGTGGTCATGCAGGGTCTTTAGTGGTCTCACAGGGTTCTCAGTAATCGCACAGAGTTTTCAGGTGTCTCCCATAAGGTCAGCGATCGTGCATGGTCTTCAGTGGGCTCCCACGGGGTCGAGGATCCCACAGGGGGTCTGAGGCGGCAGCCTTGTATAGGCTGCGTGCATTAGGCACACGCTTGTGCAGGCTGCCCTTGGCAACGACTTCATGCTTGCCCTGGCAACAGCTTCCTGCGTGCCCTGTGCTTGCCCGGGGCAATGGCGTGCAACTCCTGTCCGAGCCCCCCTCCCATGCCTGGGGTCTCATGCACCAACCACGTGCACACCACCCCAGCCAGTTGCTGGCACCAGACAGGGCATCACCAGGGCCTCGCCGCTGTCCTTGTGGCTGGGGGCAGCAGGGGGACAGCTTGCACAACTGCCCTGCCAGGTCCTGTTAGCTTCATGTGGGCAAGCTTTGAGAAAAATGTTCAGCCAGTCCGTCCCTCACACATATAAACCATTTTTTTTCCTGATCTATGACACATTATGGTTTCTTCAAATAATGTATTCAAATTTGTTAAATAGATATTGAAAGAGCTTTTGTTCTTAAAGGTGTGATCACTGACAAATCCGAGTCAGTATCTTGTACTAGAAGTTCAGTTTTGATGTTGGTTTTGCTTTGTGATTATAACTAGTAATGTAAGTTATACGGAGGAATTCTGGTTGCATTAATACATCTCTTACAAAACCTAATTAAGTCATCACTAAGTGTCATGGTTTAACACAGCAGGCAGCTAAGCACCACACAGTCATTCACTCACTCCCCCCTCAGTGGGATGGGGGAGAGAATCGGAAAAAATGTAAAACTCATGGGTTGAGATAAAGTCAATTTAATAGCACAGAAAAGGAAGGGAAAAAATTATATGATAAGAGAATATATAAAACAAGTGATACTCAGTGCAATTGCTCACCACCCGCTGACCAATGCCAAGCCAGTTCCTGAGCAATGCCCATCTCCCCCCCCCCCCAAGCCAACCCCCCCATTTTTTTGTTCAGCATCATGACATATGGTCTGGAATATCCCTTTGGCCAGTTAGGGTCAGCTGTCCTGGCAGTGCCCCCTCCCAGCTTCTTGTGCACCTCCAGCCCCCTTTCTGGCAGGGCAGTATGATCAGCTGAAAAGTCCTTGACTTAGTGCAAACACTGCTCAGCAACAACTAAAACATCAGTGTGTTATGAACATTATTTTCATGCTAAGTCCAAACCACAGCACTATACCAGCTACTAGGAAGAAAATTAACTCTATCCCAGCCAAAATCAGGACAGTGTCCACCCCTTATTCTATACCATCTATGTCATGCCCAGGTCCCCCACTTTCCAGTACACCTCAATTGATCACCACCTCCTTTCCTGTCTTTTGATAGCTACACACAGATATAATTCCCTAAGACTATGGGCCGTCTCTCTAAAATGTCTGTTGAGTTAATTTAGTCTCATCATGATGACCCTGCTTTTTCATCATCCCTAATCGACCTGACTTTTGCTTCCAATATTTCTTGTGTATAGGGACGACAGATACTGGCATGGGTTGGTTCTCTGGTTCAGCTGCAGTCCCTGTTTCTGGGGCTGGAGTAGCTGCAGTGCCTGTCATTTTGTCATCAGACCCAGAAACCTCCTCTTCCCCTTGGGGGTACTGAATAGTGTTGAACAGGGGTTGATAGACATGGGCTGGGCCCCAGCACGTTGCAGTGATTTGTGTCTCTCTGGAGTTGCCAGGGTGACAGCATACTTTTTCCAAATATTTTAGTAGTTTTTCAGAATTCTGCACTTGTTCAGGGGTGAAGTTCCAAAACACTGGAGGTGCACACTGTCCTAGGTGCTTGCCCATACTATCCCACACAGCCTGCCACTCATACCCATCCAGACTTGGGGCAGATCTCTGGGTTGTGTTCTTAAATAGTTGTTTAACCTTAAACAAGACCTGCAACACATTCAGGAGGGACAGAAATAGGAATATGCTTGTTTGAACATCCCAAGGATATTAGTTATTAGTTGTGTTTGTTTTGTTTATATACTCCCAATAGTTCAGGAACAGTGCCAGTTTTCATTTTAAAGTTTTTGATTCTAACACTATGCTTTTCATAAAAATAAAAATGTTATCTGTCTGTTTCATATTTTGTACTTGAAATAATACACAGAGCCCTTTTGATTTCACAAGTCTGGACGCTTGCTGTTGATGTCAAAAATGAAAATGGATTTATCAAAAACACCAGGGGGAAAAAAGGACAGGTCTGCGTTAAACTGAAGGCCTATCAGAAAACACATCAAAACAAAGAGAGTCTTGCTGATTTCTCTACACATTTGTGTGTACACATTTGTTGTTTGTTTCTAGCACAAGGTAATTTAGAGAATTTTTCAATATGGGATGCTAATGGTGTCTGATACCCTGTATTTTTGAACACATTAAGTTTATATGCACCAAATAAGTTAGATATTACTATTTTGAAGAATTTAAAAACATTTTTTGCGTGTCCTTCAGAGTTCTTTTCAATGAAAGTTTAATATGGAGGTAGATGTGAAGGACTGCCAGGGTAACTTTTTGTTAGATTTTAGTGCATTTATCACAGGAGCCAAGAAATTGCACCCTGACATATTAAGAATAACTTGCCAATGAACACTTTTCAGATAACGGATCCTTGTTATGCAACTAAAACTGCGCATGCTGTGAACATATTAATTAAGAATAAGGATCTGCACTTGAGCTGAACCCATAGTGTAGGCTCACCATCAAAGGCGAGGAGCGAAATGCCCTACTTCTCCCTTTGGAACTCCCTTCAGACTGGGTACTTCTCCGGCAGCTCATCCTGCACTATGGCAAGCAGATTTAGCTCTTGTTGACATCAGCAAAAGCTCTAGTAACAGATATTAAAAATTAATTAAAAAACTCCACAAAACTCTCCCCCCTCCCACAATCTCTTCTGCCATATCTAGTCTTAAATAGTCTTCATAATTCAACACCAGATTTTACCTCTTCAACAGTCTTCAAAGGAAAATAAAGATGAAGGATTCCTTTAAATTAATCCTTGGGCTTGCTTCTGCTCCCTGTGGTGACTTCCCAGGGAAGGCTAGCCACATGGGTGGAGAAGTGGTGATTTCAGTGGAGGCTACTCAGAAAGTAAATTAAAACCCTAACTGTGCTTTCAGTCTTTGTTTGTACAGTGCTGCTTACATCTATCTCATGATTACCATCCTCCATCCCCAAACGCAAATCTGGAAACATCATTGCAGTCCCTAGGCAACCAACCATACAGAATTTAATTTTCATATCTGGCAACTTCTCAAGGAACCTTAGACAGAAGTGTTGCTAAGGGGTACTGCCAATGTCCCCATGATCTTAGGGCTCATTAGAAATTAAGGTGTTCTGAGAATAATGTTTCCCATATGAAAAGACACAATCAAAGTACTATGGTAATGCCTCGATGTTCTGTGGGCAAACTTTTCCCTGATGTTTTTATCTTGTGAAGAAAAACAACAAAAAAAATCAATGCTATGTTGTAAGACAACCCTGTGTACTGCATTAGGGTTCCCCCTGACTTTTTATGGAGAGGAGTGGGGAGTAGGATGGCAAGTCCCTTCAGAAAGCCCATGGAGCTCCAGAGCGTAAGGCCAGGCAGCCAGCTTAGCCCAGTGGGCAGAAGTCTTTAGAAGAAGACAAATAAGATCCTTAAAATGCCAGATCTACTTCTGTAGTGAGTGTCTCAAGAGTGGCTGCTGAGAGCATTTTTGTGGCGCTTGGTGTGCAGTGAAGCTCTCCTTGGGCTGGCACAGTTTTACCACACTGATTAGTCCTTAGGTCTCTGCCTTCACTCACATCTTAACATTTAGTCTCCAGGGGTTTGGTCAATGTCTTCCAGGAGGTCAGAAACATGAATGTCCTTTGTACAGAACAAAATAACTCAAATGAATGCAGGATTCAACATACAAATGCAAGTATCTTTCAAAATAAAAGACAGACACATTTACATATGTACAAGTACCTGGACTGTCCTGATGAAAAATTACCCATCTCTGCGAGCATTAAGTCATAGCATGAGCCATGTTATCTAGGCTTAGTCCTGAATACCTCCCAGCTGGCAAGAGAAACGAGGCTTCCTCCCTCTCCATACCTGTCTGGTTCCTTGGTATCCATCCAGAAAGCAAAAAGTCCATAGTTTAATCTTCCTTGCCTATTTCCACCCTTGTTAGTCCTCTGGATGCTGCCTGTTAATGGAAATAGAAAGGCTCTGTTTTCAGCAGCCAGTGGAGCTGATCACATCCCTGCCTGGCCCCGTGCAGCCAGACCTTGAGATGACTCTGGTCCTTACAGATGACAGTGAGACCGAAGGAGAGCGAGCTCCTCCGTGCTTCCCCTCCATCAGTAATTCTTGCCAGGGCTGTTCCAGCCGCAGTTAGCACCCCCATCACATAGCAGCTACACAGCAATTTCGTCTGATCTCTTGTACATAAAACTCCAGAGAATAGTAGTGCTGATTCCTCCTCTTTTCAGAGACAACTATCATTGCCTATTTGCCTATATGATCCCTATGATTACTCTGCTTCATTACTTGTTTTGCAGTTGGATTTCAAAAGAGAAAGGTGGTTGATAAATCTTAATCTAATGAATCATTCAAATCAGACAGCCACTTGGCTGCTGGCTCTTTTCTCACACTGACCATTTTTCATAGTGGTATTTTATATATTAAGATATTTTTGACTTTGGATTATAAAAGGTTGCTGAGCAATGTTTTTATTTACCCCAGAGGAAAGGGATAGTCTGCTGTTTTAAAACGTTCCCTTAGTTTAAAATATTATTGTGTTTAAGAAAGAACAGCAGATAAACAAACCACCCTCCTCTCTTCCTATCAGGTAATACAAACTGTATTTGATGGTCTATAATTTATTCTTTCAGCAAAGATTCTTTCTATTTCTTTGCTTATGTTTGCGTTTGATCTAATACCTGTAGAAGAATTATTTCCCCAGTCTGGAAAGTATTTGCAGATAAGAAACGCAACTCTCACTTTAACTGCTTTATCTTCCTTTCTTCTCTTTCCTTTTCTCTTAAGCATACATTATGAAAAAGCAAATTTCTCTGATATCGCATTTTACTATGCAGAACCAAGTAACAGGATCCAGCTTTTTGAATACTTAACTACCCAGTACCCGGTTATTTTTCAGATTATTAGAAATGCAGTATATCCTCCTGTATCGGTGTCTGCATTACAAAAGCCTGAAGAGCCTCTGGACATGCCTTCTTGAAGTGGTGGGGCCATTTGTGATTCTGTGATTGAGTTTAGAAGAATCAGCCCCATTGGTACACTGGAATGCATTTCTCCATGTTATTCTGTGGGAGTTTTGTTCATTTTGCTCTTGTTGCCTTTGCTCTGTCTCATCCTCTGAGATTCTACATCCACTCAGGAACCACAGGGATATTTCCTTTGGGCAATTACTTTCAGAGACCTATAGCTGATGAGCAAGAAAGTAATAATCCATACGAAGTTACTAACAAATGCAAAAAAAAGAATTTATAAGAAACAAACAGGTCCCCACCTTACTACACTGGACATGGTGTGGATCTTGTGAAAAAAGATTGTCTTTTAAAGAGCACTGGCCTTTGGTCTCGTCGTTGTTTCCACTTAATTTTCATTTCTGTCAAACCTGAGAACTGCAAGAATGACAGTAAAATAAAACAAAGCATCCATCTGTCATTGTCTCCACTCGTAACCGCACATCCCTGTCACCCTTCCAAAGCTGCAGGGGATGATATGGTGCAGGGAGCCCTACAGCTGGGGAAGGACGCCTGCTGAGTCTGGCGATAGGGGCATCATGGGAGGCTCAGCTGGGGTGTCTCTGGTCTTGTGAAGCTTCTTGAGCTATTTGTAACCATTTCAAAATGTCATTTTGAAGTTTTGTAAAAAAACAGATTAGCTTTCCTGATTTAATGGGCATGTAGAGAGCAAGAGCAGAGTGGTATTTGACATATTTCAACATAATATTTCCACATGGAAGAAGCCTTATTTTCCAAACAAATTTTTCTTCATTCAAAACATTTTGTCTGGCTTCAGGGATTGTCTGATGTGCTCCTATCAGACCTAATAATACAGAGGATTTAGAGGTGCAAAACTTTTATCAAGGGCATGGGAATTATCATTTGGGGTTAGCTCTAAAACTCCAGGTAGCCCAGGACTTAATGGCAGCGTCCCAGTGGGGAAGGAATATGCTGCCTGTTACAGTGTTGAATCCTGGATGTGGCACACACATCACAGCAGAGATGTAAAATTTATATTCAGATTTGCCTTTGGTTTCCGAATTGGCCTTCCTTTTCCAAGTAGAATCATAGAATCACTTTGGTTGGAAAAGACCTTTAAGATCATTGAGTCCAACCTTTAACCTAACCCTGCCATCCACCACTAAACCATTTCCCTAAGCACCTCATCTAGCCTTCTTTTAAATACCTCCAGGGATGAGGACTCCACCACCTCCCTGGGCAGCCCATTCCAGAGCCTGACAACCCTCTCGGTGAAGAAGTTTTTCCTAATGTCTAGCCTAAACCTGCCCTGGCACAGCTTCAAACCATTCCCCCTTGTCCTATCGTCCGTTACCAGGGAGAAGAGGCCGACCCCCACCTCACTACAGCCTCCTGTCAGGCAGTTGTAGAGGGCGATCAGGTCTCCCCTCAGCCTCCTCTTCTCCAGGCTAAACAACCCCAGTTCCCTCAGCCACTCCTCGTATGACTTGTGTTCCAGACCCCTCACCAGCTTGGTTGCTCTCCTCTGGACATGTTCCAGCAATGCAACATCTTTCTTGTAGCGAGGGGCCCAAAACTGAACACAGTATTCGAGGTGCAGCCTCACCAGCACCGAGTACAGGGGCACGATCACTTCCCTACTCCTGCTGGCCACACTATTCCTGATACAGGCCAGGATGCCATTGGCCTTCTTGGCCACCTGGGCACACTGCTGACTCATATTCAGCCGGCTGTCAACCAGTACCCCCAGGTCTTTTTCCACCAGGCAGCTTTCCAGCCACTCTTCCCCAAGCCTGGAGCGCTGCATGGGGTTGTTGTGACCAAAGTGCAGGACCCGGCACTTGGCCTTATTGAACATCATACAGTTGGCCTCGGCCCATCGATCCAGCCTGTCCAGGTCTCTCTGTAGAGCCCTCCTCCCTTCAAGCAGATCAATACTACCACCCAGTTTGGTACCTTCTTCTTTACTCATCCCAAGTTCTGTTCCAGGAGATTTAATCATGGTAGCTCTTCTAAGGGCTATTTCCTGCTTGGTTCTTCAGCTGGTGTGGAGTTTGGCATGGAGGAGGTGATGAGTTTTACTCTTTGCAAAGAACAGATGTAATTGCAGCCCACACTCCCTGTGATTTCTTTTCCAACTTGTTCATGGTCAGGAAGAGGTGAGGCCATAAAGGCATGGGGCAGTTCACGTGCACAATTCCTGCATATCCCAGAAGCTTCAGAGGGATTACTCCTCTCCATGTATCTCCAGGCAATACACCAGCCTTGTTATTGACTGTATGCATAGAACAAATATTAAGGGGGGGGAGGAAAACCAGAAAAACAGCCAGCAAAACAATACTTTCCTGATTCATTTTCCATCAGAGTAAGTTTAGGATCAAGTTCTATTCTCTGTTTCCTTGGTACAAATCTACTTCCTCACTGATACCTTATTCCAAAAAACTGGAGTTGCTGTGTTTTATTTATGTGACTGACAGAAGAACTTGGGCACCTCTGATCAGAATTTATTTTATATTTCAACGCAGGTGCTAATTCACCTGGAGACGAGGCAGTGGATTAGCCAAATTAAATTTAAAGAGGCAAAGAGAACTTTACGGTGATTATGACCTTGGCCTATAATAAATTTTGATCTCTGTTGTTTCCTTGTCTATTTGCAGAACATTGAAACCATTATAAATATTGTGTTATACCTAGAAAACAGAGTGTACAACATTGGCTATTTTCAAACCTGTACTGAAATAAATTGATCTTGCTTTTTCTCTTAGGCACTTTAAAATGTTATTTATTTTTTTTATCCATTACAGTACATAGTTTACCTTTCTTGACTGAATGTTTTTATAAAGTTTTACAGTTTTAACTACATAAGTTAGAATTAAAATGAAAAACTTTACATGATCATTTCTCTATGTGTGGGCTTGAAAGGAAGATAGACAGGAAAAAAAAAAAAAGCTTTTGAAGCTATTAGCCAGGGTTAACAAAATTTGACACAGTAGCTGGATCCTAAAACTGCTCATGAGTTTGTGGAAAACTCTCATTGAGGAAAGGCACAAAGTGGAAGCCACATATGTGGGGAGCCTCTGATATTACCCTAAACATTGGGGCACTCAAAATAGCAACAACCGCCAGGAAATCCTAACGGTCTTCATAAATTTTGCTAACTGTGGTGCTTTGACTTATGCAAGAATATTTGTCTATTCTTCCTTACAGAATGTGTCTGTCTGTAGATGTTTCCAGCATAAAATTCCTGCACCAAAACCCCCCAGATTGTGCCACTTATCCACACAGCTTACAATCCATCTTTAAAATTAATCGTGGGACTTACTGGCAGTACTGTGAGTAGGGTACGGTGAAGTTAGAAAGCCCTGTTCCACTGAACTCCACGGCAAAACTCCTTTTGGCATTAATTGTGCAATAATTTTATCCCCAGAGGGAGAAAGGTAGAATTTCAGTGAGCATTTGCAGGAAAATTGGTCTGTATTCCCCTCCAAGGAAACGGGAGTTCTTGCTGTTACAGTGCATGTGTTTTTAGGTTAAGCCGCTTGTGCTAAGAAGAAGGTAAGGCAGGGGACCATCGCACTGTACAGCGAAAAGCCAGATTTTCTTCCTCATCCTAGCAAGAAGTCAGAGTACATTTGGAGGAACTGATCTGCAGTAGAAACAGGACCAGCCACCGGGTCACACTGACCACTCTCTTCTCAATATTGTACTTAACTAAACAAGGTGATTGCACCTGATTGTGCAACACAGAAAATCTTCCCAGCCTCTTTTGGGGGAGCAAAACAGAACACGTGAAAATGGCAAGGAACAAGTAACCGCGCTTTAATTACAATTGTGAGGTATTTTCAGCAGCTGACAGCACAACCTGTTGTGAGCTATGCACAGCAAAGTGCAGGCATCTTTTGGGTAGCACGGTAATGTGGAGAAGGAATGAAATGTGTTAAGTATATGACTTACTTAATTGCTTTCGAATGGGATGGACTACTCATTTAAAATGAAAACCTCTTTTCAGGTAGCAGAGTCCCTAGTGAGTTGTACTGTACTTGGAAGGCCAAACCACACGTGTTAACAACATTAGGAGAAAAAGTCATTGATGGGCTTAGCCCCATAAGCAAGAGAATGGGTAAAGGCCAGAATAAGTAATTTAGATATGTTGTAGAAAGAGACATACACTATTTTAATATTCCCCAGCAACAGAGAATACATATGGCCATGAAGCAATGTTGTGAATAAATTAAGCTGCATGTCTCTCTCAAAATCTCTGGCTGATGTACAAGCGTGCATAAAACATATAGATATGGTGGTCTTCTTTTTTGCAATCTGTAACCGAAAGGGACAGACCCTCTTTGCCCTCTAGTCCATCATCTTGCTATTCCATGCAACCAAACTAAATAATTTCTTTCACCAGCTGCTCAAACACTAAAAATAACAGAGTTATTCTCTTGTCCTCCATCCACATGGAAAAGGTATTCCAAGGCAGCTGAGTCCAGGCAGGACTGCTCCAATATTCAGAAAGGGTTTTCACCTAGTTTCCAGGATAAATGTATTCATGGGCCATTCATGTCGATTTGTCGAACAGCAACTTTTAGCTTGAATCATTCCTGTCCCCTTGATTTTTTATACAGAGCAATTAGATCTTCTCTCATCCTTCATTTTGCTAACAAAATAATCCAAATATCCTGATTTAGGCTATATGGATGCCTTTATCCACTTGTCCCCTTACAGCCTCCCTTGTTTATTGTTCTCTGTTTCTTGCACTGCTCAGGTTTTTAGGGCTTTTGCCTCTGTCAGTACCATCCTCTGTATGATTTAGCAATTATCCATTTGCTGTGATTAGAGACAGGAAATTTTTGTCATACCTTCAGCTGTGAAGTTCTTGGGCTACTCAGAAGTCACAGACTAAAGCAAACTTTGCAAGCTACTGCCAAACCACGCACCTTCAAGCTACAGCCAAATGAGCTACTAAGCAACAGGAAAACAAAAATGTTTGCTTATCTCAAGGAACAAGGGTTGTTCCTTTCTAAGAATAAGTCCTATGCACACTCTTCTGTTCAGTGTTTGCAGGGATTCCCTGAGTTACAGTCTCGCTGAGCATTTGGTATTAATTGCACCACAGATCATACTTCTGAGAAATGTTTTGGAAAGTCTGCCTAGGTAAACATGCTTTACACTTTTGCATTATTTATTGATGATTCTTTAAACAATTATTGATGAGATTTTGTGCTTTCCTATCAGTCAGGATCAGGATAGTTCATCGAATGGGTGCTACAGAATAATTTGAAATTCTTAATTAATACCTAGAATTAGAAATAATCCAATCTTTGCCTCTGTTCAAAAATCTACACAGAAAAACAAAACAAAACAAACCAAAACAACCAAAAAACATAGAATCATTTGGCAAGGGGTCCTGAGATTTGACCTTAAAATTCAAAGAGTTTGTCAGAGTTGTTTCTTTACCAAAATATGCCTTTCTCTTTTTCTTTAGACTCTCCCATTTTTTATGAAATCAATACAGAAAACAAAATTAATTTAACTAAAAGGGCTTAAACTTACTTACTTGAACACCCTAGCTGAGGTCTGCTGTGTCTTATATGATGTTTAATTGACTACTAAGTGATAGTTAAAGGTGAAGTTACTAACTTTGAATATTAAACCTATTACTGTGGTATACAAAATTTAGAAAGTAGATAAGGCCAGGCCATGATATACATATATAAAATTTTTGTTTAATCTTGTACTTGTATTCACAAGAGTGCATTTGCTTGCTCTTTCAAGCTCTACTTACATATATAATATGATTTGAAAAGTGGCCTGGTCTCACTAGTATTTGTTCAGGTATATATTACTACAGAAAACGGTATCAGCCGCATTAGTGTTAAAGCTAAATTCAGCCACTTTAATTCTGTGGCATACATTCTGCAGAAATTATTCAGAAAACTCAGGGGAGTGACTATTACATTAGTAGATAAAGGAATCTGTTGAAAACAGCTTAGTCAAATATGTGCTACTTACCTTAAAAATGTAAACTCCTCCTTCTATCTCTACATCTCTACTGATGCAAGGTTATAGATGATTTCACTTGAAGGGTTTTAAGCCACAAGGGATAAAACTGAGCCCTTAACACTGATGTAGGTATCTTCCCTAGACACCTTTTCTTATGATTTTTCTAGAGGCAAAAGACAAAAGGACTAATTTAATGATAACTGTGTGTCTTAACTACCTTATAATTCTGCAGTAGCAATTTAATACTTATTACTTCTATCTCCAGTTGGAGAATGTGCTGCCTGAGGCTGACGGTTCATCCCAAGCAGCACCAGCCTAGCTTGCTGCCATCTCCTGATGTGCTCCGAGTGACTGCTGTGCTTCATTAGCACGCAGACCCAAATCTCCTGTTCTTCTCAGCTGAGCCAGCTGATAACTCTGTTGGCTGAACAGTTTTAACTCCGGCTGGTAAACTGGAGTTGACAACTCCCATTTGAGTCACTTGCTCTGTACATTAAGGGCTGAATTCTGCTCTATTTACCTTCACCAGGTGAAGAGGTATACGCTAGGGCAGGATTTGGCCCTGAAAACCAAAAGAAGTCTTGGGGAGAAAAGCTGTCGACTCTTGTTTAGCCCCATATTAAGGGGTGTCAAGGCGCTACTCCATAGTCCTTCTGCTCCTGTGTCTCCTCAGCAGACCAGCTCATTTGCAAACAAGGAGAGTATAACCTCTGCCACTGCTGTGAGGTTGTGATTAAATATTGAGTAAATACTGTTCCAGGTTGCTGGCTTCAGCGAAGCTGCAGAGGTGTAAATGAAAACAGGATTTGGTCCTCACAACTCAGAAGGAGCCTTGTAAAGAGGCAACATCACCAACATTTTGGCCTAAGTATTGGCAGAGTTGTCAAGATAATGTTCATCATCTCTTCTTCTCCTGTCACCACTCGGCAGCAGAGTTATTTCCAGTACTATGTAACCTCCACTGCTGCTATGTGATCACTATTTAAATCTGAAGTAAATAGCACTTTGCGAGCCCCAGTGAGTTTCAATGGGGCATCACTGAGAACCAAGCACAGCTGGCAGCATGAAATGTCAGTACAAACTTCTCAAGTTCATCACGCCCCTATGCAGAATCCCAAAATCCACTTCAGAGCTAGTGAGGCAGCTGAAAGAGGTGCATGCAAGCTTTCTTTGAAGAGACCCTTTTGTCCTTTGCATTGCCACATCAAATGCTCTTGCATCGGTGGCAGATGAAGTCAGAGGCATGCTTATTGCTATGACTTTGATATATGGATAACTCTGCCTTTATTTTCTTATTTTGTAAACCTACATGAAATTAGTGTTTTATTCCAGTAAAAGTATATTAAAAAAAAAATGGCATAGCATAGCAATGAGTTTGGCTGGGAAAGAAAAGAGAGAATCATACCAGGTCACCTGAATTCTTTACTTTCACTTCCCAGAGAGATTCAGGAAGAAAGCAGAAGTGTTTTATAAATTCCTGAACTGGGAGTTTCCACAACATAGAGGTATTTCCAGAAAACATAACGGCTGAAAATCCTGCATTTATCAAATTCTTGTGTCTTCCTCATTGCCACCTGGATTCTGAAGATAAGCGTCAAGGCAGTGGAAAACTGTGTTGAAGATTAAAATGTTATAGCTTAGCAAATGAGCCAGAAGATGTGGATTAAACAATACAGATACTGTGTCCTTTTTCAAATTGTCTTCTTTTATATGTTCTGTATTGCCTGAAGTATTTGACATTTGCAATTTATACTGAATATGAAATCATTTCAGGGCCCAAGTACAGCAATACATGTTGAATCAAAGCTATTAATGTGTTTAAACAAACCAGTGGAGGCCTGAATTTGCTGATTGGATGCATCTAACCAGTGTGGTAATAAACATAATTAAAGCCATATTCTTCAATAAGGTTTTCATCAAGCAATATAAGTTCTTGTCCTGGTTTGGCTGCTCAAACATAGGTTCTTAAGTACATGCCTGAAGCCCCAGTAGATGTTTGAAATACTGCCCAGGGCTAGAGGGAACTGAGTAGCTGGAGTGAATTTTTTAGTTTGATCCTTTTTTCCATCAGTTTTATATTATGAGATGCTTAGCACTTTCTGGTTTTAAGGAATAGTGCTGTGTTTCGTGCAGAGTACAGGACTTTACTCTAAAAGAAGTAGCGCATCCAGTGTAATCTGTTTTCCTGGAATTTTGGCCCCCTATAAATAGTACCTCAAAAGCACTGGGACATGGGCACTTGTAGTATGCATCTGAGCATCGCTGGTGTTAATAAGAGCTAATATGCTGATACTGGGTTAACTGCATGTTGACAATAAAATCTTGTTCTTCCTAGTGTGTGTAGGAATGCATGGGAAACAGTGAAAACTTTGGATTAAAAATCCACCTTCACAGTTCCTCCTCTAAACTGCATTAGTAAATAAGGCATGTGGGTTTTTCTAAACTGTAACATTAATTCAAAGAGAGAAGTTCATTGTAACCATTTGTCCAATTTTTTAATGTCAATAGCAAACATTTCAGACAAAAATGTATGTCAGTGGCTCTCTGTTTAGGTGTAAGTAAGCCTAAAATACAGATGCCTGGTCTCGCTGGGCCAGTCTGGACTGCCTGAGCTGATCACTTGGATTCTCAATGCATTTAGTAGATAGAGCAGGGGCGCCCTGAAAGGTAATCCAAAAGATTTACGTGCTGAGCAGGCATCCATCTCATACCAGTCCTTTGCTTGCACATGCATGAGAAGGTATCTGCTCCCCCGGGGGCCTCCATGGGCCGCAGGGGCACAGCCTGCCTCACCAGGGGCTGCAGGGGAATCTCTGCTCTGGTGCCTGGAGCACCTCCTGCCCCTCCTTCTGCACTGACCTTGGTGTCTGCAGGGCTGCTCCTCTCACATCCTCTCACTCCTCTCTCTTTGGCTGCTGTGCCCCAGCAGGTTTTTTTTTCCCTTCTAAAATATGTTATCACAAAGGTGCTACCATGATCCTTGATGGGCTTGGCCTTGGCCAGTGGTGGCTCCATCTTGGAGCTGGCTGGCATTGGCTCTATCGGACACAGGGGAAGCTTCTAGCAGCTTCTCACAGAAGCCACCCCTGTAGCCCCCCACTACTAAAACCTTGCCATGCAAACACAATACCATATGAAATAACCACTGTATCATAGTTTGTGAATAAACAGACATAGCATGAGACCCATGGGACTCTCAAAGAATTCAGATAGAGGGCTATCTCAACTTTAGATCACATCAAAGCTTGGCTTTAATTTAGGGCCTGTGTGCTATGGGCAGTGTATGATTGAGTCTACATGCATAGCTACACCTAGGTGTGTAGAAAAGTCTCATGCCACTTTTCAGGCATTAAGAATTACGCAGTGTAAAGCAGGTTGGCTTCCTGTATCACTCTCTCGGACATAGCAAAACATATCACATTTGGATTTTGTCAGTCAGCTTTTTCCAAACTTTTTGCTCCAAATGCTTTTGAAAGGGAAAATTAATCAGAGCTCTTGACTCTTTCCTAAGCTTATGCCTTCCTGAGAAAAAAATGTTTGATTAAATAAAAGCAACTCAATCAGATTTTGGTAAAAGTACCTCTACAGCTGCACGTTAGCACTTTAGTGACGGTCTAAATCCCCTCATTTCATGTTTATATTTGCAATATTTTCAACAGCACTGGCAAGAGTAAACCCTTTCTATAAATTTCCCTAATCACCCTGTCCTACTGCACAGTGAAGCAAGGACAGCCATCCTCTGCGTCTCTGTTCTGTTGTGTTTGTACCATTGACAGGGCACCAGTGTCCTTCTGATGTGATTGAGATCTGATTTGTGCCAGATGTGATTTCATATAAAGTGTTCATACAGAATCACGTCTGCCAGTATATTTTATAGCTACACATTTTCTACTATCTATGCCGACAAAACCCACCTCATAATATAGCTTTCAGGCAATTTGCAAGCTTAAGGAAAGTTATCTTCTAGCATAAGCACTTAAGTGAATCATTTATATGCAGTTAAAACAGACTCCATGGCAGCAGATGTGATTTACTGTTAAAGTAGAAGTTCAGAAACATTAGTAAGGAAAGACAGTGATTTTTTTCTATAACTGCAATCCCAATGATACCAAAGTACTCTTCTGGGACAGATTGCAATTTAAAAGCACGATTTCTTGCTTTTATCTTCATAAATTTCTTCTTCTTTTTTCATTGCTTTTGAAAATCAAAAGAAAAATAGATGTCTGATTGACATGATGATCCCTGCTAATTTAAATTGGTAAAATCTCTGATTCTTCTGCGTTAGTGTAAAACCCATCCTGCCTTCATTAAGACTGAAATTTAATTTTTTAAATGGGGAATGCATTCTTTGTAAAACTATCTATCCCTGTTATATATTGTTTTTACTTCAGAGATTACACTAATGTCAGAGAGATTCCATACCCATAGCTTGGGTAATTTCATTAAAGACAATAAAGTTCTTCAAACCAGCAGGAGCTGGTAAGAGTTATACACATGGCCATGTAGTTATAAAAATGGCAATGTTCTTGGCTGGCACAAATCAGAGTGTATCCAATGACATTGGTGCAAGCTTTGCTGATTTTTTTGCAGTTAAGTATCTCACTGATAGAAAATAGCAATGGAGAGTACCTTGTAGCAATTTCCTATATATGGCATATACGAAGAATTAACATGACTGTGCCTGCCTTTCCTTTAAAAAAATTGCCTTGATATTCTCTTCTTTTCTTCCAGCTTTGATCTGTTTTCTGGTTGTTTTTTTTTTTTTTTTCATGTCTGCCTCTAATCCTCAGCACATACATTTACATAAGTACATCTTTTTTTCTGTTTTTATATCGCCGTACACCATGGGGTGACAATACTTGGGTTCTTCTTCATTGCAATGACAGAGGCCCAGATATTAATTTTCCAGGAGTTAATGTCTGCCAGGATATATAGTTCCAGTCCAACTGTTCCCTTTCAGCAACAGGGTAGACCAAAAACTGCATTTCATAAAATGAATTCTACAGAGGCCTCAGTTTACATTTTATCATAAATAGGTTAGCTAAACAGAGCAATGAAGTTCAAAAATGCAATATGCTTTTACAAAAGCCCATAGGATTAGTGTTTCAGCTGAGACTTCAGTGAAAACACATTAGAAGTCTAATTACCTGTGTTGCTAAGTTGATGGTAGGTGATACCAAAATAACAATACAATTCTGTCTGACAAAAATCTCACAAATAGTGAGATAGTTCAGAGTGCTGGGTTTAAGTTTCCCTCTTTAGTCTCAACAAAGCATGAAAATCTGTTGTGTCAATAATGCAAGATGATTACGTTATCTGCTTTGGAGATTATTAATGTTTGCTGCAGTATGCCTAGTTAAATCAGTCAACACGATCTTTTCACTGAAAAAATTTTGTGTTGCCAAATAAAATTTGGTAATGCACATTGACAAATCATTTTTCCATTTAAGATAATGCAATTAAACTTAATTCCCATTAAATTCTCCCCCTATTCAGAAATCAGCAAGTAAAGCCCTGCAGGTTCAAACTTTAATTATTTAAATGCTTATAAAATATACAGCTTGTGAGGTCTGGATGAGCAAATAAATTGAGGGAATGCTGAGCCCAGGCATTTAAAAACTCTTAACCATTTAGAATAATTACTAGTTAAACCTGGAAAGCACTTAGAAAAAGGTAAAAAATGCCAGAGGGAGGTGTCAGAAACAAGGAATCATCATCTAATCTTATTACTTATGTATTTCATTTGTTAAAAACTATGGGGAAAAGGCAATTAATGTTACATTTGAGATTGCTGATTCTGTAAGGTAATGAGGAATTCTGCAAGGTAATCAGGAACGAGTTTTTGCTGATGTTAGTCCAGACAGGTTTCATAATGGTGATAAGGTTTTTAGCCAGTTTTAGCATATCAATGTTGTCTTCATGAGCAGCACATAACGTGTGCAAATCAGCACCTGAAAGCACAAGTTCTTAGATGCAGTTAGTGAATGTAACTTCTCATGAAGAATGAAGACCTTAATCTGAAATCTGTCCTCAATGCTACAGCTATTCCTCGATCAGAATCCAAGTAGATGATTGAGTTTTCCTTCCTCTTTCCTACTTGCTATTATATCTGGTTGTCTTTCTGTCCCTATTGCGTTGTTCTCCACTACAGGTATACCTTAAGCCTACCTACCTTAGGGCTCCTTGAGTTTGAAACAGATAACTTACATGTTCAGCATGCCTCCACACGTCTCAAACTGATTCCTGAGCAGATAGTCTCCAAAGTTAAAAAAGTTTCTGGCTTTGTCAGCAGTCCTTCATCATATTTTCACTGTGATAGGACTTATTGCTGCTGCATGAGAGTTAAAGAAAGGAATTTTAACCTTCCTTTCACAGACGCAGTAGGTGGAAAAATGTGATAGTGATATATGTAGGGGAATTCAGATAATTTGGTATGAGGGTAATTCCCTGAATTTTGCTCTTATCACCTAGAAGCCAATCAGGTATATAATGCAGCTGTATAAAACATACATTGGGTCTTGGTGCTTTACTGAGAGCATAACACTTGGCTTGGTATCAGAAATGCGATCCCAGCTCTGGAGAGGCACCTGGGCCAAATTTGAGCCAGCTGAGGTCCAGCCTGACACCCAAGATCTGAGGAAGAAGGCAGGCTGGGCTTCAAATTGCCTCTGTGGAGACAGACAGTTTGGGGTCCGACAGAGGATTCCTAACCCACCATTTTCAGGGGAATGCCTATCACCAGCCATCTTCATGTAGTCTTCAGACTTGTGTGCGCCTGTGAGTTGGACTGTCAGTAGTTTTTGCTTTTGGGCCATGGCCTGTATTTGAACCCAGAATTAAAACTGAGGGGTGAAAATTAGACAGATGGGGAAAAAATAAATAAATACAATACAGTCAGGGCTAACTGATCAAACTGCTACCTGAAACCACAAAGCTGTGTGCAGATATGCTTCACAGCTTGTGACAGGAGTGGGCCCAAACTGGCATGACATTCAAGCACCTTGTGTTTCTCCCGCTGTGCTGAGGTGCCATCGGTACCTGCTGTGTTTGTCAGGGCTTTCTGTGGCAGCGCTGTGTCCCTGCTTTGATTATACCATGCCATGGATACTGAAGAAGTCTTATAAATAATACATTATAATAAAGTCAGATGAAGGAGGGCACAGAATCACTGTCATTGCATGTAATCAGGGTAAACTAATGGGGATTGTGTAGGAATCTATGAATACCAAATTTTAGTAGTGCAGGCAGATAGAGTAAATTACCCAAGAGATCATCCTAGCTCTGCTCTCTAATATCTATGGATATTGAGTGTCAGCAGAAACAAAATAAACTCTGATGCAACCCATGAAAACACAGTTCATTATGTTCAATGTTAGAAAAACAATAGGCTGAAGTCTGCCATGGGTTACATCAGACCTAGCTCATTAACCACACCAGCATGCTACACGGGAAGTTGGAGTGAAGGGCTGGACATTCCTGGTATTGCCCATGAGAAGGCTACGGGGGCTTATTTCCAGAAATTGTCCCAGCCTCTCCCCATTGCTTGTTTTGGTGAGAGTTTCTCCCATGCAGAGCAAGGCATGGGAGACATCTAAGAGTGCTGTAGGTTTCCTGAGACCAAGGAGGTTCCCCAGCCCTGAGTGACCCTCTCCAAGTGGCTCAACAGAAGGAGAAGTAGATGAGGAGACAGGACGGAGGGCAGGAGGGTGCACGTGGCAAAGAGGGACAGGTGGGCGTGAGATGGGACATATTTGGGAAAGAAGAACCAGCTGGGAAAACACAAATAGAAGTCAAGCGGAAGAACCTTTGAGGAAAGGTGAAGCAGAGAAAAAGCAAACCACAGCTTCATCAAGGTGAGATGGCACTAAATTTTTTAAATGTATTGCTAAGGACATTGCAAGGTCATTCAGCTTACCCTAAGCCCCCAGCAGGACAAGTGCTCAGGAGAAATGAGCAGCCTCACTTACAGGCCTGGAAGTCCAGCTGTGTAAAAGGCATCCAGATAGTACCCAGAGACTTTGACAATGGTGGCTGCACCATGGATTGTCTCATAAATGTCCACCAGACTGTGAAGACCGTGATGTTGTAGGAAGGTGGTGTCATTTTCCTCTGGGATGCTTCTATCCAGTGAGAGCAAAGAGGAGCTCTGGTGTCATGAATCATGTTGTCAACAGAGTTCAGATCTTTGCAAGACCTCAGGTTAGCTTGGGAACAGCAGGAGGTGTCTTTTTTTTCTTTGGCTTTAAAGAAACAATAATGTATGGTTTTTAGCACACATTGCCTCATTCCAATACTCCTGAAGGGTGGGTGAGGCTGTGGGAGGTTGTTGGGTATGGAGAGGGACTGTGCAGCATTAGTGTTCCTCCTGCATTTTCCCACATCACTGTGAGAAGTTGCTGGTTTAGAGTAATCTACAAAATAGTCCCTGTGGCACAGATCAATGGTGCCTCGTGATGAGGCTCATCATTTGATTTTTGCGGATGTGTTTTGTATTTCACTCCATAAAAGTGAGATGGTGGTGTGTCTGAATGAGCTCAGGAATTAATGTCATGTCATCTGGAAGATTTGTTCTACCTGGCTCTCATAAAGTCTTTCTTTTAAGGCAAGAAAAAGATTAGTTCTCGTGGAAGATATTTACCTTGCCAGATTGCAACACATTCCCCTGTGTCATGGCTGCAAAAGCTGAATTTTGTTGCTATATTCTCAACTGGCTAAATTAAGGAAAAAAACAAAACAACAAAAGAACTGCAGGCTTACAGTGAAAAGTGGGATACCATCCTCAGATTTCCACCAGTTACTGATATTGAACTCTACCCTTCAGTGTGTCACAAGCATTGTAACAGAAGGCCAACAAGAACAAAGCATCCACCCATATTTATGAGAAATACTATCCAAAAGACACCAGTCTGGTCCCCTGTACACCTAAGCACTTCCATTTCACTAGCAAACATTAGCAAACTTACCATGTTTTTGTATGCATGAGAAAGTGTTTTGAATGAAATTCTGACAGCACTGATATCATTGGAAATATTATAATTTATTTCAGTGGAGAAGGATTTCATGTCTTGTATCCTGAGGAGCTGCTTCTCAGTAAGCCAGAAGTAGCTTCCTGAACTGGCTCCTTTCAGAAGTACCCTTCCACAGAGCAGCCTGAAAGCAAGCCAGTCTTCTCCTGCCAGGTTTTCTTTGTGAAGATGCTGTTAAAGAACAGCTAGATAAATATGTGACATAATTACAGTCCAACTTGTTGCTTGTGTCAGAAAATTGTGGTAAAAGTAACCATTACTAATTAATAACTGTTGAAATTAATAATGCAACAACTTTCTTAAACATTATTGTGAGAAGCTTCAGTAAAGCTTGCAGGCTACTTTGTTGATAAACTGTTCATGCAAAGAATTCACGCAAGCCACTACACAGCTGTTGAACTGTTAAATTGTATGTAATCAAGACCCTGACAGACTGAACTTTGTCCATCTGTTAAGAGGATTCTGTGTCCCTATAGAAGAAGTGACAATGCAATTGAACCACCCTATTAGGCAATGCTTGCCCTCAAAAATTAGCAATAAGGAGTTTCATCAGCATCAAAACAGATGTCCATTTGTTTATAAATATAGATGCTATATTTCCAGATATAAGTATATCTGAAGAAAATGGGTTGCAAATGAGAAGGGACCTAATGAAAAAGGACTTTATTCACCTATCACAAATATTTTGATTTATGCCTACAAAATATTGATTTATGCATAAAAAATATTGTTGAATTTGAAGCATAGATTTTTTTTTCCCTTCATCTCTGAGAAAAAGGAAAGCATGCTCAGGAGATATTCAGTTTAAAGATGATTTGAGAAATCATCAGATACTAATGTTAGAAATGCATCTGTACCCTTAACTCTACCCCAACCTTAGTTACCATCTTCCCTCTCACCAGATCCCACGAAGACCACCACTATGATCTGTCTGGATGATCTAAGCAACATTTTTGTTGAAGGTTTAGCCAAAAATATCATGTTTTGGTATATGTATCACATGGTTAATGCATGCAAACAGAGGAAATATGAAGTATTAATGAGTATGTGAGCTCCATCTGAGTGGAAGTGTTCCCAAGAGCCCCTTCTTCCCTGACATTTTCCTGGTCCCTGATTCCAAGCCTTGTAAAAGTCCCCAACCCCAACCATTTTTTACCTTTCTGTCCCCTTCCCTGCCCTGACTTCTGTGTCTGCTGAGGGTTATTCTGACATTTCTCTTCCAGGAATTTATATTGATGTTTACACTTCCTAAGACAGGAGTTATACATGTGAAAGCACAGTAATGTGTTTCGAAATGGAAATTAAAAAAAAAAAAAAGCTAAATACAGAAAACATACATATTATTCTCCAAATACAGTTTCTTTCCTGATTTAATTCTGTGAGAACTGTGATGTTTATTGCTAAGAATTAACTTGTATCGCATCTGTAATGGACCTGTAAAGAGACTAAATTCAATTCCTGAAAATTTGTCCCAGCTACTGTTTAGTGTGCCTTACCTCTCAGCCTGGGTATTCCAAGGTGCATGAAGAGACAGCTTTTCCTAGCCTCCAGTGGAATTACATATTAATTTAAAACATGTAACCAAGGAAAAATGGTGTTCAATTGCAATTAAAATTTAATGTACTTGCATAAGCATTTCATAACAGTGCTAGGCTGAGGATACAGAAGTGCAAAGACAAATATTCAAATATGAAAGCCCATATTTGTTCTCTCTCTTGAACAAAAAATGAATATTTAACCTCAAGGTTGGAGGCTCATAATTACTTGATACTCTTTTTTTTCATTGCTCTTCATTAAAGCGTATATAAGGACATGTCTATATGTGTACAAACATATCATGTCTGTGTATTTAAAGAGCATTAGGCATAGAGCTGGGCTTTAAAACAGACTGAAGTGACTCAAAAGTCTCCCTTTCATTGCTTTTTGAAAGGACTATGAGATCTAAGTAATTTAGGTGCTCTTCAGTCCCTTGTTAAAATAAAGAGCTATGAAGCATGGGGTGGTGGCTGGTGACATGAGCTCACCCTAGTTCTGTGCTTTGACGAGCTGCTTCCTGAAGCCAGAGGGGGTTGCCTTGGCTTCTCTTTGGAGTCAGGTGGAATTATGTCCTTGGTATTGCATCACTTCCTCTTCTTCAGGATCTAGAAACTGGATTTGTATATGTGCAAACACAACCGTCTTGACATATTTTGTGTTCTCTTCTGAATACGAAGAGATATGGTTGGGAACTTAGAAACCTGAATAACTGCTCTGGAAATAGTATCCCTCCTTTTCTGTGAGGCTGCATTAAACGCAGTCTTTCCAAGCACTTTCCTATTATTACCTCTGTTCTTGAGCTTGAGTGTTTTTTCGTAGATTTTTTAGCATACTTTTGAGACTAGTTCAAAAGTTATCAGCTTTTTCCCATTTAAACTTTTTGTGTGGCATTGAATCTGATTTTTTTTAAAGAAAAGTTCCTGAGATGTCAGCGCAGTTCCTGGAGGGAGAGGAGACAGGCACTGCACTCTTGCAGCTTGGAAATGATGGCATTGAAGGAAACCCATAGTCATATTCTGTCCCCTAGTCATTGCACAGCTCAAAACAGTAGTTGGCTACTCTCTGACTCTGGTATCTTGGGTTTGGGGTTGGGTTGGGTTGGGTTGGATGTATGATTTTGAAGGTCCCCATTTTACTTTGGGTGGGAAAAAAATCAAAGCTTGTGGAGATCTAGGTGTGGAACCACTCGTCCTGCTCCTCTGTCTTCCCTAACAGTGTATCTTTCGGTAGGAAGAAAAAAAGAGCAGTCCACCTTCCCGACCTCCCTGATATACGGGAGAGGGTTTTTCAGCTGTGGATCAGCATTTTTCTCCTCCTGAAGGAGAAGCATTTTACCCAAGGCTAGGGAGGTATGAATGGGTTTGATTTGGGAGAGTAAGGTGTACAAGAAGCTGCACAGAGCAATGAGTGGATAGATGAAAAGGATTATGTGATGCATGAGCATACACTCTCCTTGGGGAACAGCATGATCACAGGGCTGTCCATTCCTGTTCCCTAAATGTGCACATCTGGATCTGTACATGCTGCCTGCTCTTAGGAACATTTAATTGCTCGTGTACTGCTGTTCTACTTCTCCTGTGCCAAATTTCAGTTGGTGCCTGACAGCAAGGCTGGTTCCCTGGGTAATAATGTTGACTGCCCATAGCTGGGACCTGTGCTCTAGAAAGCCCCTGGATTCCTCGCTGAACTGCTTCATCAAAACTGGAATTCTCAGCAGGATTTTATGTGCAAAAGAAGGACTGTGCATATCTATCTTAGGTTTAGTTGCACTGATAAATAGGGGAGATTTTCCTTGAAGATATGGTTACTTTAAACATCAGCATGCACTGTGTGCATAATATTAGTGAATAAATCTTATTTACTCAGATATTTTCTTCAGAAAGCAAATATGTGACTTCTGTTTTAATATGAAAACAACCCTGTGTGTAGAATGTGCAGAACACATTATTACTGACAAATACAAACACACTGGACCTCTAATCTGGAGGAGAGGGGCCCTTTTATGTCCCACAGGAGAATCTCCAAATTTACCAGGCACTCCAGCAGTGCCGTGCCACACATGCAACCCCCAAGACAGGGTATGGAAAGATGGTAAAATGTAAACAGTAGGAAACAGTGTCTCGGCTTGAGAGACACTGTAATGAAAATGCTGAATAGCAGACACATAGTTATTCCCAGTGCTAAAAAAAGAGTGTGCAGAAATCAGAGTGTCCAAGGAACTGTAAAATGGAGCATTCAGATGAAATACATGGTACAAAATGAAGTCATGGTGGGGCATGAAAAAAACAAGGCTCTTATTTGAAGGGAAATTTCAGTGGAAAGAGTGTTATGCAGGCTGGAAACTATAAGGAAGTTCCTTTAGGTCAAGATGCATAAGGGAGTCACACATGCAGCCTCTCCTTAGCTGAGGGATTCCCACACGGAATCCAGGAACTCCAGGGGACATAAGGTTCCTCACTGGACTTGTGATGCATAAACCTCAGACAGTTTGTGTCAGTCTAGTCCCTCATCAAAACAGCAAAAGCCATTGGAAAAAACCCTAAAACCTGATGATTCTACTGCTTATGAATACATGTGTAGCGTATTAAACTTTCATTGGGGAGCTGGAATTTTTTCATTTTGGTGCACCTCATTGTTTTCCAGTGATTTGTGTAACTGCTGAAACAATGGAGCCTTGCCAGAAGGTTCAATGAGTTTATCTATTTTCATCTGGGAAAACTGCTGTCAGTTCATATTGCAGCTCTCCAGGTTGAAAATGCATCATTCATCATGCGTGAGATCCTGATCCTGCTTTCCCTGTGTGGCAGTTCAGAGCTGTTCCTTTGACTGTGGTGAAGCCACTGTGACACTGTAGTACTGGAAGGGAATTCAGACTCTATCTCAACAGTTTGCACAGATTTTTGTTTGCCTGTCTGTGCAAGACCAAAAGTCTGAAATTTTATTTTATCTTATTTTTTTTTAATAGATTAAAAATCCAAGGAGATATTATTGCTACAAGAGTGGTAATCTGATATTTTTCTTGTTGAGTGAATGCACATGAGTATTCACATAGCAAAAAAACCCTAACCAGTTCCCCATTCCTTCACTGCATTTTTGAAAAGTCTAAGGTACTCCTTTTAGTGGTGAACTCCTCTTTACATGTCTAATCTACATACAGCCAGTAGAGAAGAGATTTCAGCCGGTACTTTTCAGACTAAAAATTTAAATAATTTTTTAGGATGTTAGTCAACTACTTAAAGATAAGAAATAACTCTGAAATTCCTCCTTTCCTAAACTGAAAGACTGAGATCATTAAAATTATTTTTATTCCACAGCTTTTTGAGGAAGAATCAATTCCTGGCCCTCCTCAGAAGAAGGACATCAACACCAATGGACTTAATCAAGTATGGTAAACTCCATGGTTGTCTTCTTTCATTGGGTAAAATGGAAACACAAACAGTGAAGTCCTGTCTGACAAAAGTAATACGCTTTTTCTTTAGAAAAAATACTTAAGAGAGGTTGGTGCCACTTTAATATCCATCCAGGTTAAATAAGGAGGATCCATCAACTTCTGGAAAAATTCTGGGCACAATCAAAGAAATACGACTGCAACCAAAGAGTGGAGATAAAAACCTTTGGCTAATTGATGTTCAGGCACCATACTTTACTGAATTAGTTAAACATGTTCAAGACAGTCTGGCATGGCCCAAGGTTGGTTAATACAGGAAACATCAGCAAGGACTTAGCTCTACTGGGCTATGATATCTCCTAGAGCTTTCCATTGTGAAACCTAGAGAGTGACATGCTTTCATTGGAAACACATCTTCTTTCCTGCTTGCCCTGAAGATAGCTTGCATTGAAGAGGGATATAGCATCCTACTTGACCCCATTGACATTCAGATGCACTGGCCACAGCCAGGACTCATTCAGCAATACTTCCCAGGCAACTCTGAGATGAGGACATTTAAAGGCGATTACATCTTCATTGTTGTTGCTTCAAAGACAAATAAAAACTGGCTTTTGCTGATGCAATTAAGTTGCATCAAAGAGGTGGAATTTGAATTTTTTTTTCTAGTCACCTTATTGCACCTATTTTCATGAACTGATTTTCTGGGTAAAACAGATCTTCAATTCCACCAAGTCCAGACAAGCAATTCAATGCTGCTTATAGATGAAGAAATGTAGATTATTGCCTTGTCTCTTCAAGACAGCAGAGAAGGAACATACCCACAAGTTCCTGAGAAGAGACAGGAGAGAGGAGGTCCATAAAGCTCTACCATCTTCATGGTGGGAAAGTTTTCATTAAACTTGAAGGGTGTAGACATATCTTTCAATGATATTACTATGAAGGGTTGAAAATGGTCTAGTGTACTTCACAGCAATTTTTTAGGGGACCTGTGCTTTGCAGCCAATTTTTTTTTCATGAGTTAGTGACTTAGCCCTAGAACTTTATGTCAGGGGTCTAACTTGCACTGATTTCAAACCTCTCAGTGCCCGACAGTCATACCTTGAGGCAGGTTAGCTGTTTCAGATAAGCATCCAAGGCTTTGAATATTTCTCTGTATCAAAACTTAACTCTAAGCCTTTTGAAGTTCTCTCAGCACTACTACAACATCTAATCCATTCATGAATATTCATTCAAGGTAACAGCAATTGTGATGCTATTGTGTCACTTCTAAATAATTAAAGTCTCTTCAGCAACACCTGTGAAACTTGCCTGACTTTTAAACTAAGCATAGATATCTTTTTTATGTTTATATTTTATTATATCACAAATACCACCCTGGGAACATGGTCAAACAGATGATTTTGAGAGTTGCACTCTAAAGAAATGAGAAAAGCATAAAAACATTCTGCAGGGAAAAGTAAATTAGAAAGATTGGTTTCATTAGAAGGCACATAAGCTTTTGTGATCCATCTGTTGGCAGTAGCTCTCCTTACTAAATAGACCTGGATGATCAGAGCATTGGAATTCAGAAAGCAGGAAATGTTAAAATGTGTACTGGAGAAAAAAAAAAAAAAAAGAAAATTTTAAGTAGAAAAACCTCTGGGAGGTAAAAGTTCAGCAGAAATTACAGTTCCAAGTTCTTACAATTGTCCCAGTGAGAAAACAGGATTTGTCTTATGCAGAACAGGTGGCTTATTCTCAACCCACAGATGTCCTGATATTGGAGGAAAAAAAAAATAATCTGATGACAGACTGCTGAAGGACATGAGACATAATAATGCAGACCCTTTCCATCCTAAAGTATCTACACTGCCATGGGTTCCTTCCATGTCTTTCCTTGCCCGCACCTGGGACAAACTCCTCCAGGAGAACCTTGTACTGATAGTTACTCTGCCAAAGGGGCTCAGCTAGGCTCTCTATTGCTTTTCTCTGACCCTTGAATACTTTTGATGAAATGGTGCTTTTAATGAAGCTTATCCTCTCTTTCACGCAGTTGACTGCCCCAGAGGTAGCAACTCAAATTCCCTCACTGAATGGGCCAGTGGACAGCTTGGTCTGGGCTTCTTCCCTGTCAGACCATTTGTATCCATCTCTCCCTTAGGGGAAGAAAATGAGGTCTCAGCACACTTTTTCCTGGTTTTGGAATTCATTTCTTTCTGGATGTCACAAGCTGCTTTCTGATGACCAGTAACATTACTGCTTCTATAAGCCTGAAATTGCTATGCAATATTCTCCATTCTCATTACCAGCCAACCCTTTTCTCTTGTTTTTAAGCCACAATGGAGGCTGTTTCTAATCATCTGGTTAGCTAGAGCTATGGGAAATGATAAGGTCATTGGGCAGGCTTTCCAAGTTGATATCCTGTGGGGCTTTTACCTCTGCTTCACTCTCTGTTAGTTTTATTTCCTCTGTCTGTAGGTTACAAACCTGAAATTTCACAAATTTGTACAGTATGATTGCTTGCAGAGAACTGCATAGATTCATGGCAAGAGAGGCACATTCTTTCAGACTAAACTGAAAAAGTTAGGTGTATAAAAAAGTCCCCAACCAGGGGTGGTAATGTTAATGGCTGAAAGACCTGAAAATCTACTGGGTCTCTTCAATTTGCAATATTAGAAATGGTGCTTTGGAAAGTTAGGGAAAGATAATTAGAGTGATACCTACTGTAATTTCTGAGTAATATTTACATGGAGGTAAACAACATCATCTGGAATACAGAAGACTCTTGTGCTAAGGCATTTTGGATGCCTTTTCACTGGGCATGGGGGAGAAGCAGAAGAAAACAAAAATGTTTTGAAACTACTGAAAATGGGTGGAAAGATATTAGGCTGGCATTTTTACATGCTCTGCAGGAGTCTGGTGCCAAGTCTATCTGGATGGTTAAGAACTTTAATTAAGCTTAAATAAATTAGGCTTTAAGCTCTGTAAAAACACTTTTCTTCACCACAGTGTAGAGTCTTAAAAAAATAGAGTTTTCCAGGTCACCCAAGATACAGAGCCAGAGCATTAGCTTTGAAGAGGGTAAAGTCTGTGGTCCTCTCTATCCCAGGCATTCATGTTAGCTTGTCCCCGTGTCTGTCTTAAGTCTCTCCCAGCCATGAACGCTAGCAGAGACAGAGGCAATGGCTGCACAGATGCTCTTGTTGCAAAGGAATCCAGTTTCTTAGGGCTCTGTATGGAAGAACAGGGGAAGAATCTTCTTTCCAACTTAGATGATTGTTGATACTTTCTTCTGCCTTGCAGAATACATACACGCACTCCAGCCCCAGACTGTCTTCAGGCTACTCCTTCTGCTTGTGGGTAACAAATAATTCATTGTGGACTCTTCTCAAGCCAAAAAACCTGAAAAATCCACACAGGACATTATGCTGGGCTGAAGGAACATGTACAATAACTGCTCTTAAATTCGGGTTTAGAAACACTAGGATAATGCATTCTAGCCCTCTCTTGCAGACTTGTCCAAAATGGACATCACAAAGGTAACTTTGTTAATGTTTCACACTTCAGTAATATTTCAGGGAACGTCACATGAGAATAAAGCAAAAATACACTTACGAGCTACTTCAGTGACATCACTCTAACATCCTTGACATGCAAGACACAGATTTATATTTTAGGTGATTAAATAACTCGATTCTTTTTCCCCTTTGATGTCTAGCAGCTTCTTGCTCCCATTTTGAGTCCTAGATGCACTTACTTAGTTCAGTGGCGAGTCTTCAATCAAATATAAGTCACAGACCAAGTCTGCCTTAGACATCCTGTACAGCTTTAAGTATACAGTCCACCTTAAAGCCAATGGGAGTATTTCTGTTGACTTTAAGAAAAGCTTTTCGGATTTCCCCCCCCCCCCCCCAAAACATATAAAACTTTAAGAAAAATTAATGTATCCCTCACAGGCCCACATTAAACCTTTCAGTCTTGTATAGCTTTACCAGTATACTTAGGAGAAGGAATTACTTCCAAAGCACAAGCAGTGGTTTCAGTTATAATAGGTGCAACATTAACACCGCTATGGTGTTATTTCAGCAGTCATGTATGTAACAGGACTCTGTGCATAAAAGCATCTTTTCCTTGGGTATTTTTTTTCATCTGAAACTTTTATTAAACAGCAAGCAGATGTTAAAAGCAATAGAGAAAATTTGTTTCACTTGTTATTTTTCATTTCAAATGGGGCAACAGAGTAGACCAATCCTGAACGTTGCTTATTTAATGCCACATGATACAAAAATGACAAATAAAAGCTGTTTTTACATACAGACATGTATATGCATACCTTCCTGCAATGTAATCTGGCAGGCTCCAGGTAGCTGCAGCTCGTGATAATGCACCAGCATGCCACATATTTAGTCCAGTGGCATACATTTTAAGATTTTCTATCTAGTATAGCATGACATTTATTTTTGATTCAGTCTGCATCATAAAAACTGGCAAAGCAGACCTGATTATTTAGCCAATCACTTCATTTTGTACAGTTCTTCTCTTTCATTATACCGGACTGAATCAATTTTAACATCCCTGACTACATTGCATATAGTGTCTAACTGAATGTTGAATTAATTCTCATTTGTACCTTGAAGGTACATGCACAGAGCAGTTATACTGGCTTTTTATAAGAGAAGCCTGAGAATTATGGTTTTGGTTTGTCACTAAATACATACAGGTAAATTCTCTCTAATTATAAGACATTTGTTTGGAGTCAGATTCACGTCATCTACTCCGTACCGATGTTCCTGTGGTACACCTATCTCTAGTCTAAATGTGAACGTTTAATTTATGAGCATTACCTTCTCTGAGGTCAGTATGGGTTAGCTGTGCATTATGCAGAGCCAAACATTTCTTTTGCATTTTTTTCAGTTAAATCAAAGGCTGAATGTCTCAGATTGCTAGGAGAAGAAACATTTACAAGTAAACCTAAAGAAGTGTAGGTCTATCTCTTTTGCAAAGTACAGCTGCTGCATCTCAGTCCGAATCCAGAACTTTAGAACTTATGTATAAGCTGATGTAGTGTGTTCCCATCAAATAGTCATGTTATAGCTTTTTCATGTAAAAACCCAGCTTTTTCAACAAAATAGAATTGTTGTGTTGAAAAAAACTCAATATCAATATTTTACTGCAATCTATAATTAAGCTAATGTTGTAAATAAAAATAAAGTCATAAAACTATATCATGGGGTAATAACATATGAAACACCTGTACACACAAGCACAGTCTTTCTCCATTTGAGGAGAAAAAATACTGCTTGGTTTAGAAAGTTTTGATCCATTTAGAAATTTCTGAAATATCAGTTCTATCTCAGAGTGCTACTGTGAAATGCAACTTTTCCTGTGTTTTAACAATTTGATAAAATATTTTCTTTAAACATCAGATTTGCAAGTTGTATTCATACCACTTGCTTTTAACACTGCCACTGGATTGTCTTGGAAGTTGCATTTGCAGGAGGAACTCATGCCATATTTCAATGTCACTGTCTGGAATGGTTTGAGGGTTGAACAGTAGCTGAAGTGATAATTTAGAAGAAAGTAACAGCTGCCATGATACTAAAGTCTGTTAACGTGAGACTATCAAGGCTGTAATTTTATAATCATTCATTTTGTCCACTCATTCTCCATCCTCTGAATCCTCTAAAAAAATGGCAGTTTTGCCTAGATTTGTTTAGTCTTAACCTTCACCCATCATTACATTAAGCATGGAAACATAAAAGAAGTGACAGATTCATTGGGTGTTGACATTTGCTCATTAGCAGCCAGCAAGTGCAGGATTCTATATTGTTGTTTATGTTGATCCAGGCTACTTTCCCTTTGGTGAAAAAAATCATACTTCTGTCTAACTCAGTCCCATGGAATCACCTTTTATTTTACAATTCCTTCCTTTTAGCGAAGATATTGAAATCTCTTTGTCTATGATGCCATTTAATAAGTTTCTCTTTAATTTAACAGCATTCCAAGCTGAGATCCTCTCTGGGATAGAAATACCTTGAATTCTTTAGTCAATTCTAGTCACTCATTCAACATAATCAATTTAAATGGGAGATATGCCTGAGCAAGAACTGAACAAAAGGTGACTGAAGAATTTAAGTATTTGTCCTGTGCTATGTAGAAAGGTACTTCCAATTTCTCTGCACAAAGAATAGAGATTTAAGTGATACAGTGAAATCACCTGTAAGGAGGAATTCTCCATGATTCATGTATTTGCAATATAATGCAGGGAATAAAGTAAACTACCTTCCTGCAGAGAATAGTTTTCCCTACATTTTCTTCTAATAATGGAACCATACACTGTGCCACCAGGCATTCCTTGTCACCATTAGCAACTGCATATTTGACCTGGGAAGGATATGGTCGCAAAGTTATTCTAACAGTGCAATATCTTTCTTAGAAAAGTGTCCCTTCCATCTCTTCTCAAAAGAGATGAAGGAAATTAATTTGACATAGTAGTGTTTTGAAGTATTTGATTTCATATGCATAGATGAGTTAGTCTAACTTTTCCACAAATGGGATTAAACAAAATATTAATTTTTAGATGTGTTTTTAAGCACAAGGCAGTTGGTAGGTAAAATAAAATGGAAAACTTTGTGTAGTTAATTAGACTTTTGGTAAAAGTTTTTTTATGGTGTTCTTTTTTTCCCCCCCCTACAAAAACTATAGTTAATATCTGTCTTTCTTGTTGGGCAAACTTTATCCAATGGCATCCAAAAGAGATCACAGATTCATTTCAAGAACTCAAGTAAAAACAGATAAAGAACGTTTTTAAAACTCCATCTCATCACGTGTGTTTCAGATGGATTATTTTAAATTTTTGGTAATAGTAGTAAATTTTTCTGATTTGTAACTCTGACTCAGTTCTTATTTCTGTATCTTCAACCAGAGCATTCTGGCAGCACCAATATCGCCTAGCTAATATTACCTAATAATTTGTTTGCAGTGTTGCAAGTTAGGCAAATACTTTTTCAAGTTCTAAAGAAGGGCAAAGAAACATACAAAGGGTAGGGATTATACTGGCATCAATAATAGATGAAGGATTTGATCAGATGGAATTATAACAAGTAACAGGTTATTATGCTAGGATGCATTCAAAACAATAGAAAAGTATCTAAGTTGTATACCCAAGCATTTTCTGGCTATGGCTGCTAGATGTGCAGACATTACGAATAATACAAACTTCAGGGGTGTAGGCCCTCTGATGGTGCAAGTAGGCAGGCATGGCAGAACAATGCTTTTTTCCCTATAGTAACATGCATCTTCTATAGGCATTTGTTACAATTCTAAATACCTAAGAAAATATTTTTTTTTATGTTCCTGTTTAGATTTGATAGCTTTTTACATCATCTTTGTACTACTTTTATACATATGAAAGGAAAAATTCAGCAAGAAAATGGTAAGCTAAACAAAACAAAATCTTTGAACAAATGAAAATACATTTTCAGAGCAATACTTTAGCTTTTCAAGCTCCTTGAAAACAGATTTAAACAAAACATAGAGAACATAAAAGTGTTGCTGGTTTTCATGATCTTTAAAAAGAAAAGTTTTATATTTGTTGGAACATTTTATTTTCTTTCTCAACAATCTTCTTTCAGCTGGCTTTTTTCTTTTGAAGAAGCTTTCCAATCAGTCATTTATATCAATATTAAAACTGATTAAATGAAACACAACTTAAGTATTTTTCTCCATCACAGCTATTATATCCACCTTTTCCTCATAGAAAGAAAATAATTCCTACTGCGTACTTCACTTATTTCCAGACATCTCTTGGTATTGTTTCTATTTTCTGGTCCCATTAGATTTTTAAGTAATGCAGTTTTATTTCTATCTAAACCAGGGATGAAACATAAAAATGTTTCATTATATACATTATAATTTAATATATTTGTGAATATAATAAAAATGCATATATGTGCTCAAATTGCACACTCTGAATATTTTTAAAACACTAATTTCAGTGTTATTTCAAAACCATTCAATGAAAGACAATATAGAAAAAACAATTTTTAAAAAACCCCAAAACATTTCATTAGAGAATTGTAGCAATACAGTATTTTCAAACAAAGAAAAATAATGTCATTAAACCAAAACCTGTTAACTTACCCTTGGAATTTCTTTTGGGAGTATATCCATCCTTTGATATACAGCTCCTGCCTGTATTTATAAGGTCATCTTCCATCACTTCAAGCATGGCTTCCTACCACTAACTCACAGCCATTTCTGCAGTATCTTCAGGTGCGTTCCCAATTAGCAGCTTGCAAAGACACTGCCTATCACTCACCCCTTCCACAATCATGCAGAACCTGTATAAGATAAACATAAGTAAAGGCTGAAATCATCTACACAGAGTTTAGGCTCAGATGAAAACGAGATATGAAATTATAGTGAAATACGGATTGCACCACCTCTGAAAAACTCTGTCAAAGACCTTAAAGTGTTATTAACTTTGGGTTCATACATAAATCTCTGTATATAAGGCCGTTTTTTTTTCTTCTATTTTGTACAAAGGAGGGGAAAGTTTTCAGTAAAAAATAGTCATTTCATATATATGAAATTCTGATAGATTCTTCATGCAAATAAGTTTCAATACTTGCATTTTATGGTTGCTACAAACCATTTTTTCCAGCAAATTAAATCAATCACCTAACAAATCCAGATTGCCCTAATTGCTATAGCTGCTGCTCATCCTGTTAAGAATTTTTCACGTCCACCGTGGAGCAATTTACTCTTTGATTTGGACACAGCTTTTTCCTTTTATGAGTTTAGTTGGTGCTGTAATGTCTTTGCTTTTAGCTCTTCTCAGTAGATTGAATCAGATTGATGAACTTGGAAATAGGGCTAGCTAATTGAACCTGTGACTCTTGTAGATTTGGAAAAAGTTAAGAGAAGCAGGTTTCTTTGCCTCGTAGGGATGATTCGTCTCACGCTTACAGCGTTTTGACATGTAATGACAGATCGTGAATCAATGTCATCATTGCTGAGCCATCAAATGGTTTGGGGGGTGCCTTTTAAAAATCCTTTTATGCTTTTGATGCAATGATGCATTCTGTTCTGTTTTCAACTGGGAGAGTGAGGGAGTGAAGTACACTGAAGACAAGATGTTGGAGGTTGCTTTTTCTCTATTTACATAGAAATGAAGATATCTATCTCCATTTTCACCACCAATTTATGTCCATCATTCCTCTCGTACAATTAGTTTGGTTGCCAAAGTGGGCCTGCAGGTTTTTTAAGAAGCCTACTGATGGCTTAGAAATACTGATATTAAGGGATATATGGATCCCATGGTGCACTGCTGCCCTTCCAAGTTTCTTTTAGCAATCTCCTGTTCAGTCTCTCACAAAGTCACAGATGAGGGGGGTACTACACGTGCAGTTCAAGTTCATTCTCCACAAAAGACAGTAAAATGTCGGGGAACTACTCCAAAGTATCTGCTTTGCGTTTGATCAAACACCAAAGGGTGAAACATTGAAGTTCTCTGTCACAAGGTCGATGTGTGGGAAAAGCATCTAAGGAAAAAACCCTATTCATTTCCATTGCCAGGGAGATTATGTGGGGAGGGGGGAGTTAGTGGGTATTCATATGGAGGCAGTTGCTTATGTCCTCCTTCCAGAAACTTATTAAAAAGTTGCTTGTCCAATTATCTAGCTCAAACTTACTCATTGGGAAACAATCATCAGAAGGCAGTTGCTATGGCACTAACAACAGTGGCAGTGCTGTTGTTCGGAGACTGGTGGGGTTTTTTTTTGTACCACTCAGCCTAGTTATTTTTCGACTTCAGGTATGTTCTTAAGTAATACTGACATTTTACTAGAATGTTAGACTACATTTTGAAAGGACCCTTTCTGTTTTGCTCCAGGTGCTGATAGTGAAAAGGAGAAAGTAGTTTGCAGGAGGAAATGGGCACTCTCTGCAACTGATTTATGTAAATATTTACTTGTGGTAAAATTCATACAAGAAAAGATGCAGAAATGTTAGTAAACACACTAAAATCTTGCTGCGGCGATAGCCTTGATTACGTTTCAGTATACCTGATAACAGTATCCTTGACTACCATAAGTCTGTGATCTTTACTCTTTTTTTACTTTATGCCTTTTATTTTAATGTAAATACTGTTCTACAGTATTCTGACACAACCCCCCACACACACACACTTCTGTACATGTGCTCTTAAGAAGGGAAAATTCAGGACTGAAACAGCTACTGGGGAACATCCATTGGATGTGTCAGAGCACCATGACACAGAAGTCTGTGTTCCGTGTCCATCAATTATGGGTTTTTTTTGTTGATATGTTTGTCTGTTTTCCACAGGGGAGAAGGAAGAGGAAAGATGCCAAAGAAAATGAAACAGGGGAAGCAACGGGAGAGTTATTAAAGTTAATTGAAACTCCACAATATTTGTACAAAAAAAGGCAGATATTCAACAGCCATAAATCAGAATTTTTTCATGACATAAATAACTTACACTGAGTACAGTATGTACAGAAAGCTTTATCTTCTATCGTTATACTGAAGATGTTCATTTGGGGGTGTTAGCACGCTGTACAAGATATGTCTTTCATCAGGCAAAATACCTCAGCAAAACTTCTTTGGAGGCAGTAAATTTCCCTGGGAACTGAAAAGAATCCTGTAACTTGGAGCAGTTCTGTTCTCTGAAGTCCCTGAAGAGGTTAAACCTCATGAACAATTTCACACATCATTGCCAAATGAGAGAGACATGCCTTAGTGTAACTATATGCAGTGCTGGAAGCAAACAAAAATCAGAAGGCTGGCACTCTTATCAGACATACTGAAGAAGATACAGCACTTCAGAGTATTTTTCCCATAGTAACAGAACTTACTTTTCCTTCATTATTGTGCATTTGACCTTAAATAAGTACATAAATACTGGAAGTCTGATTTTAAGAAGAATGATTTCTTCTTGGTAATGGTCCCAGGAATCACACTTCTACCCACTTATACTAGTTTTAAGCTCATGTAACTCACAGACTTCAGTGTGGTATCTTACAATTTATCCTCCAGTAATTAAGTGAAGAAAAGGGCTTTCAGCATGGCTGCGAATAGCTCACACTGACTTCAGAAGGAATTCTGTTTTGCAGAATAAGACCCTGAATCCAGGCAGGTAGATGCATCAGGCATCTTCTGTGGGGCCCATGGAGCCCCCTAGGAGCTTAGGATGCTCAGAGCTCTTCAGGATCAGCCCAGCACCTCCTGGGGCTGTGTCCTGATACTGATGGGCAAGGTTTCCTTGGCACTGGTACCAAGAGGCCTGGCTATTAAAAACCATGGAACCGCCAAGCAGCGAAGCAGTACAGCATCAGAGATTTTACTGTGACTATTAAAGAAATGTAATGAGTATCAATCGGAGATAAGTCGTTTATTTATTTAACAAAAGAGGGGAAGACAAGCAGATTGTATCACAGAAGGGAAAAATACCTTCTTAAAATCAAATAGAATATTCCTGTGATTATTTAGTGGTCTATTTTATCCCTATGACAGCTTTCAAAAATTAACTGATGCCTCCAAGCATTCAAGTAATGGTGCTCTCAAAGCTGCACTAGCCGCATAACTCAGTGAAATCCATGGGGGATCCTTAATACAAACAGAACCCTGGAAAATGTTGTGGTCAGCATCAGCACACCCAAAACTGCAGTAAAAATGGACAGAATTTATGGTAGAGAGTGTTTCAACTTACAGTTAGCTATTAGATGGGATTGTTCGCATTGCCTTCTTCAGCACAGCATAATAAAAGTCAGCATTTTATTTACATCTGTATGAAAGGAATATCATTTGGGGAGCAGTTTGTTAAATAGCTGTAAACAGCATTTTTACTACCCCCTTTGCATTGCTCTATATCACTTTGTTTTGCTGGAGAAGCGTGAGCCCGTGCAGCCCTGCTGCCTTCTGCCCCTGCAGCTGCAGAACCCATCCTGCGGTTGCGGTGGGAAGGTGGGGTAGCGGGGCTCTCCGTGCCTCTGCTGCATTCCTCTTCATATAGACATCTCGGATCCTAAGACAGCTAGAGAGGTAAACAGCTGCTGAATGCTCTCCTCCATATTACTCCTGCCTCTTTTATGGTGCTCAGGATTCCCAGTAGCTAAGCACACATGAATTCTTGAGGCTCAAATATATCTTATCCTTTGATATTCTGTTTCTCCCCACCAATTCAGACGACCTTTTATGGCTGTGTTCTACACATGCACTATTTGCCTTTCTTACTTTTTCCTTCCAATTACACATCCTTTCAGTCTCTGTCTTACATATCTCTTTTCTCTGATGGGAGCACTGGTATATGCAATCTCTGGGTGGGCTGCTTTTCTGCATAGGGTGTGATTTATCATACACACACAAATTGCACACAGAAGCCCCAGCACAAAAAAAAAAAAAAAAAAGAGGAAATCCATCCCTTTGGCAGTGGGACTTCGCCAAAGAAAGTATCAATACCAGCAGCCTGACAAGATACTGGATGGTCTGCCCACATTAAGCTTACAGACATGCAAAGGGACTTGGGAGTAACTCGACACAAAAATAATCCTGTTTAAATTTAGTTTAGAGCACTAAATATGTGTATATATATATGCTTAGAAATACAGTCATTCCAATGTCCTTTGGCTTTGAATGGGAATGATAATGATGATGGCAGAGGTGAGAGGTGTCTCCCCTCCCAAAATGGAAAAACTGACACCCT
Organism: Gorsachius magnificus; assembly: GCA_034008185.1. Lineage (NCBI taxonomy): Eukaryota > Metazoa > Chordata > Aves > Pelecaniformes > Ardeidae > Gorsachius > Gorsachius magnificus. The sequence goes on along the minus strand of CM067083.1, from coordinate 6,887,951 downwards.
CAGACATTCCTCTCTTGATAGCAAACCAACTTTGCTGGAACATCTTTTTTCTCTGGCACATTGCTTTGCAGCAGTCACCAGTTTACATATTGGTCTCCTGAGCGGTGCAGTAACGAAAACCTAGAATAGTTTATAACTAGCATAAATTTTATTTATTACTAAGTACTGTATTATCAGAATGCCTAGAGGTCGTAACCAATGTCATATCCCCTTGTGCCACAGACTTTACAAATCCTTAATAAAATGTACTTATTGACCCTGAGATTTTAAATAAACAAGATACAGTGTGAAAGGAGGAAAGATATGTCAGCCTTATTTACATGCAAAGAACTGAGAAATTAAGAGGCTTACAAAGACAGAAAGATGACCCATAGAGAACTCTGGATTTGAAGCAAGTTTCAGAGAAGCTGCTTTTCTTCTTGTGGATATAGTATGTTTGAATAGTTTGTTTTTTAAAAGAGAAAAACAAATAAAAATTGAATGACAGAATATGAGAAGAAATGTCTATATATTAGAGTAGCAGAAAACAAAGCAAATGTATACAAGTTGCTGAGTAAACAAAGGCTTAGTTTGTCAGCTGCTGTACTGAAAACATGCGAAGGAGATGTAACCCTCTGAGCTTCTGAGACAAGATTTTGAAAACCTACAATGCTTTTTGGAACAAGACAAATCTCAGGTATTTCCAAATTGGTAAAGGACACTCTGTATTTTAAGTTCAGCTTTAATTCAACCTGGATAGAGAGGATGGACTGGTAAACCTTAGCCCAACTGAAAGCGTTAGTTAAGATATAACTGTTAAGATATAACTGCACCAGCTCAACACCTCTATGCACCTATATCATGCATAGATGGCACATCATGCCATGTATGTCAAATGCATAACCACATCTGCTAAAAATACAGGTATTATGAGGTCAGATATGGAATGGGGGATCAGCACCAGAATTGTACTGGAAGACAAATCATCAACATTTTGCAGAAATCAATGCGTATACAAATACCAAACAGAAATAAGACTGTAAACAAGAGCAGATGCCGTATTTTTCCTTGAATGACACTGGTGAGCCTCCACTCTCTTTTGTCATTTTTCAAGCTGACAGGGAGGACTGACTCCAGATGGATCAGATGTCATCCAGAATTACCAACCAGAAACCGGAACTGATACAGCTGCCCAGACTTCACCCAAGACAAGCAAGCCAAGAAGGGTATGAAGGAAACATCAGGCAAAGCTGCTGCTCTAGAGTATCTCACCCAAATGTACACAACTGTAATTGCTGGAGGGGGTAGCTTTCTGCCTGTACAACTGTACCCTCTAATATCTGCACTGCTAAAATGAATTACGGGTGCAGATGACAAAACCTTGCAACTGAGAGACCCTTGATACCAATCATGTGCAAATCTTTGTGGTAAAGTTTTCGTATTTATGGCAGCAATTCAGCTTAGCCTGTGCCTCATCTGTGGGGTAGCCTTGCTTTGTCTTGCACTCCTTACTTCTAGAGGACTGGGAAAAGGCCTACTGGAGTTTCTGCCCATGTAAATCAGGGAGTGGTGGGAGGCAACACGAATACCCATGTCTCCTCCCACACTGAGGCAATTGACTATCCAGACTTTAAATCTGAGAAACACTCCCAAATCCCACAGGGTATCCATAGCTTAATATGCTTTATAGAGACGTAATTCACTCGGGGGAAACTGCTCTGACAAAGGGAAACAATTATTTTAGAAAATGCAGTTTTAAAATGTTCCTCGGGTAGTGGCTATGCCTGAGCACGGACACAGAACTAGCAGTGGTCCCAGGACGCTCCTCCTTGGCTCCGCAGAGCTGGGGATGGAGGCGAAGTGAATGACATGCTTAAACACATGCGAGGTACGTGTGATAAATGATCTGTGGGATTTGTTTTGCCAGACATGTGTTGTTCCATAAAATTGTTCCATAAAGTTTTCACTAAGCACAGGAAACTCTAGAATCAAGACGTTCCTTATTTCACTGCCCGCCAGCTGAGGAGGTCTGACAAGGACTCCGGTTACAATCTAGACCCTGCCATCACTTACTCCTATAAAGAACTATTAAGTTTAATGGGACCGTACAAGTGTAACTGAGGTCAGAATTTGGCCATAATTGTTTTCCACATATGTCCACAGTTATAGCCTGTAACTCTGGGAAAACCAGGTTTAAAACAAAAATGAAAGTTTTTACTTTCCTATAAAAATGCTGGTTTGGGTACATGGCTTGGATGCTGTAGTTTAGCCTCCTTATTTTCACTCTTCATCTTAGAAATGAATAAATGACAATTCTGAGAGACAGAAGCCAGAGTTTATTAAGTTTTTCTGTAAGGGTGAGAAGTCAGTCAACGTAAATCTTCTCTCTCCCATACTGCAAAAAGTTAGTGCCCATCCTTGTTGGGTGTCGTCTAAATGCAACCACTCCCCGGCCAAACACAAGGTGAAAGACAATGGCTCTATTTTTTTTTATTTGGGATCTTGCCTAATTTTAAAAGTTTTTAAAAAAGGTTCAGGCTTTAAGAACATCTTCATCTTAGGACTGATTGATTGATCTGTCAGGACAGATGGGGGTGCTGGAAGCACTCTGAAGAGCCTGTAGGATATCTGGAATTTCCTATTGGAAATACTCTGAATCCCGACAACTTCCAAGGATTTCAGACTTCTAAGTCAGTTAGGTGTTTTCCATAGCCTTTCTATTGGTACCAAAACTGTCTTCCCAAAAAAGAATTTGGGAGCTCTAATGAGTTAGGAGCTTTTGAAAGTGTTCCTCTGGTGTTCACTGCATATTTTCTGTCTCTCTGCATCTTCTGTCTGTCAATGGTATTTCCAGAAGTTAACCATGGAAGCAATTCTAACCAAAACTGAGGGGCAATGTCAACTCACTGATGAAAGATGAACCAAGAAAAAAGTGATGAAATCATAGGGAAGACAGCAAATACTTTGTTATCTTAACTGATGGGACAGTGAAAGGGTAGATGGCTGGATAAAAGGGGACCAATACATAAATATATGGATTTGACTCTTCCTTCTAATTGTTTTACTTTCCACCAGGACTCATTTTCTGACAAGATTTTTAAGCAGGTAGACATTGAGGTTATAAGAAGCCTGAAGCAATGAATATTCAAAGTTACGAGCCATATTTTAATATTTTCACTGGTCTTTTTTTTTTATTTGTACTGCAGTTGCAATATATTTTATGATATAATATCTGCATGACATAGAATCATAGAATCATTTGGTTGGAAAAGACCTTTAAGATCATCAAGTCCAACCATACCTGTCCACTACTAAACCATGTCTCTAAGCACCTCGTCTACCTGTCTTTTAAATACCTCTGGGGATGGGGACTCAACCATTTCCCTGGGTATCCCAATCCAGCACCTGACAACCCCTTCAGTGAAGAAATTGTTCCTAATATGTAACCTAAACATCCCGTGGAGGAACTTGAGGCCATTTCCTCTCATCCTATTGCTTGTTACTTGGGAGAAGAGACCAACACCTGCCTTGCTACACCCTCCTTTCAGGTAGTTGTAGACATTGCAAATACTGAGAATAACCTATACACCCGAGCAAGCTAACTTGCTGAATGTTTGGGGTTTTCTTCTTTCATTTAGTTGATGATTTCAAAATTGTTTTGATCTGTTTGCCACTGAGAGTTAGCAAAAATTAAAGCAACAAAAGATATCCTCAGCCAGAAGCTAAGGTTACCAACTTAGAAAAAAATGGTCTTAAATTCTATGTATTCCCCCATCTCATCTACCTCACAGGTAGATCCCTTCCACTTACAAGTAATGATCAGAAGAATTTGCAAGTACAACAAATCCCCATTTTGTTTATTAGTTCTTTGGAACCACCAAAAATATGGTATCCTGGATTTATATGTGAAAAACCATTTATGAAAATGTCTGTAAATCCTTAAACTGAGCCTAGCAGACTCAGTTTGCTTGACTCTACCAAGCTATTGGTTTCTCGCTAAAAAGCCTAGGCATCTTCTGTTCAAACAAAACCTATATTAGTGCCTCTGTTCATTTCTGTAATCTACTTGTGCACCCTCTTTTGTTGCTGCCACCTTCCTTTTTAGACAGACTGACCACTTCTGACACTGTCCTCCTGAATTCTCTTCTGGACTTGAAGAATAAATACTGCCAGACTGGGGCAAATGGCTTGGCAGCACACCCTACTAATGTCAGTGGCTTAATGCTCAAGTGTAGCTTTATGTGGGAACCTTGTAATTTATACTTCTGAACCTATAAAAAAATATATGCTTCAGAAAGCTAACTCCAGAGGAAAGAGCAGGGGGAAAAAAAAAAGGCAAAAATCTAAAAGCATTTGAAATTTTATCCAATGTTAATTATGGCAATGTGACTCAACAACACATTAATTTTCCGTCTAATGAGAATGCATATATGCAGAGTTCATTAATTACTAGGTTCTAATAAAACTTTTCCTTAATCTTTGGTTTTTGTTGGCTGTCTAAATGAAGAGCTCTGCTGTAAAAGCAGCTGGGATGTCCTTTGACCTCTGAGGACATCAAAATGAAAGCTGTATCTCTGAAAGGTTAACTAGTCCGTGAAAGTGCAGGCCCCTTTCATTTTTTTTTAATACACTTTACATAGCCTGAAATTAAACCTCTTTTGGGTCCATTAATCAATCATAACTCATTGCTAATTAAGGGTTAGGCATACCAACAACAGTTCTGACAGCTGATATGCTAAAAGTAATTAAGTTGTTCTAATTATTTTTTAACATTAAATTCATTCTCATGTGGCATAACTAGAAAGCCTTTTTAACAGGGCTTCTGTTGCTGAAGAGCTTGCTTTTTATTAAGGATAAAGGGAAAAATTAGAGTCTACTTTGAGTTCAATCGAATTATATTTTAGTTACTTTTTCTTCAGTTTTTATATATACTGTTTTGCTATTCCTCTGTAACTGGAGGATTATTCTGAGGGAAGTCGATTATAAAGGAGAGGACCTCAGTGATACAAAATGTTATTTTTACATGTCTGCAATAAAAAAGTATGTAATAATAGAACATCCTTCCAGTAGGAAGGTGAGTAGAGAAGCCTCTAAAAGGTAAGGGCTGGTATTTTACTTCCTAAATGGGGATACATATAGTAGCTTTGCGGGGGCTAGTAATTATATGAGAAGCTGGGTTCAAATTACAAAAAAATCTAAGTTCTGTACTGTCCATGTGCTCAGGGAATTTGGTTCAACTCATGATACAAGAAGCCAAACATGACAATTATTTTCCATACCTCACAACTCTTGAACTTTTGACTAGGGTTATCTCTTATTTGTGTAGAATTAAAATCAGAAATTGTAATGTACTTGAAGGTTAGTTGTAGAGTAAAAGTCTGTAACAGACAGATGGAACAGGTGAAATTACAATCCTCCCTAATTCCTGTCCCCTACAATATATCAAGAGGGGAGGGAGAGGAGAGGATGCTCCATGTTTTTTAATTGTAACCGTGTCATTTTAATTTCTCTATTTTTTACAAACTATTAAGTGGAGATAATAATAAGCTTGTTTTAAATATATTCTGAAATAATTTTGCCATTGAAAGTTCAAAATTTTCAACAGAACCACCTGTGTGAACTCTCTTATTTAATTTAGTTTGCTTTTTCAAGGTTTTTGAGGCATTAGAGGGGAAAAGAACTTTGGATAGTTGAATAGGTCTACAGCAGACATAAAAAGGCGAAAACAAGAACAGAAGAAAAGAAAAAGATAATTGCTGGATGCTCTGGGACAACTATTAATTTGTGTCTTGTATTAATCATCAGAGTAGCAGATTGCCAGCTTCTGACTATTTACAGTTCTACGTGGTGGGTTATCAATGTGTATGTAAATATTTTTGTAAGTACTGGCTTTTGAAATGTTTAAGTATTAATCTTCTCTTTTGAAAAAGTAAAATAACATATTGACACAATGGCAAATTCTGCACTCACTCCATCAAAAACCACTGAGCCTAGAGCATATCCAGGCAACTACTAATGTATTTGCAGCACTCCCATGTTTAGCTTCATCTCTCTTCTCAATACAGTGTCATAAATTGTAAGAAAGAGAAGTGGCTCAGCACACAATAACTCGCCAGACAATGAATTAGAAACAGTCAATGATTCATCATCTACCTCTTCAATTCTTTCTCTTAAATGCTTTTAATTTACCTGTACAATTCTTTAAATTGCTGGTGGCTATAGGCTGTTGTCACTGGTCCTTCCCCAGACTGGTTTCTGCTGGGGTTGACTTTCCTGTCTCCTCACCTGCTGTATCTTGATCGCCTCATCCTCAGTTAAGACAATTGCAGCCATTTCATTAGGGTTTTTTTTTTTTTTGCAGGGAGAGTAATAAATCTCATCTTGTCATCTGGAGAAAGTCCCTGCTTTTCCTTTTAGGAGTTCTGGCATGCTTACTGTTTCAAATTGTAAAACTTCTTAATCAACTATTTGATCACTGAATCCGTCTGTGCAGCTCATTTCCATTTTGGTTTAAGACTTCTTCAGATCAAGTGGAAACAAACTCTTTCATAGCATGCAAGTCTACATATAGCCCCAGTTCAATGCAGTACTTAAACATGTACCTAACTTCAGAGACTCAAGCACCTTGCCCTAAGCTACTTTCATGACTAAACTCAGCCACAGGTCTATGTACCTTGCTGAATCAAGATTTAACTGCAACACATGTAAGGCAAATAATGCCAGAAATCATCAGAGCCCCACTGATGCCCACAAGCCAGTGGAGGATTCAGCCCAATGTCCTCTGTTGATAACCTTGATTTGTGTAATTAACAGCAATACAGGATGGTTTCTTTGGGTCTATATTTTGCGACTAATGTTACATATGCAAACCCCTTTGAGAGCAGTTCATCTCCCTTTTGCAATCCAAGAGTTAGCTTGATCTAACATAATTTTCTAGGTTACTTCTACAGTTAATAAAAAGCCATGAGTGTCTTAGAGAGAAAACCTGGGTGACTAGCCTGGATTACATGTTACCAAAGTTAGGTAATAAGAATCCTACTCCTTGCATTAATCAACTCTTCATCCTAACGTATTAATTTCTGAGTACTATTCTGGAATCACGTTTTTAAGCATGGGGTCATAATGTAGTGTAAATGTTCCTAAGAATTAATAAAGTGTGCAACATTTAATCAACTTATATCTGTACTTGTGTAATCAAATGTATGCTCTGAATGATTTCTTTTAAAATATGAAATCTGCAATAAAGACATCAAGAAACAGATGTCACAGTTTGCAGCATGTAGATGGCAAAAATGAACTTAATGTTAGATATTGATGCATACAGAGAAGGATTTAAAATGTATCAGAAACTCTGAGCAAAAACTTCTGAGTTTCACAAGGAATATACTCCTGTCCCTGCTGGCTTGTCAGTTAAATCTAACACTTCTCTTTCTGGACAAGCTGTTGGCACAGAGCGTGTAGAAAAGGGAAAAAGAGCCAAGGGGAGGGGCAGCTGCTTCCTCTGCTGGAGATAACTTTTGCCTTGGAGACCAAATATTGTGAAATTCTTACCGGTCAGTTTATATCAAAAAGATAATGTAGTTATCAGAGGAATTGCCAGACCAGATCAGATCAGTGATGTGTCTGGCCCAGTAGCCTGTCTCCAGGTCTGACCAATGCCAGATGTTTCACAAGAAAGTGTTAAAGTCTGTATGATGGACAACTATACATCTGATATTTTTTTTTATAAATCTTGTTAAAGTCAAGACCTTTTAGATATGTAATTAGATATTATTGGCATGAGCTCAAGAAACTCAGCAGATGTTTCTCATGTGAAGTACCTTCATGTGCTAGATTTTTACTATTTCTTGATTTTATAATACCAAAGCATAATAGTAAAAAAAGAGCTTGATTTAATTTCTCTTATGACCTTACTTATCAAATGCAAGCTGTAAAAAAACAAACAAACAAACAAACAAACAAATTTCCTTGGGGGGGGGGGGGGGGGGGGGGGGAAGGGGGAGTTTCCACATTCTGCAACCGTGAGGGTTTTTAGAAATGTTTGAATCTGTCAGTTCAGCACAGTCAGGTCAGGCAGTTTCAATGCTGCAGTAATGAAATGTTTTGCTGTCCTGTGAACCCTGTTGGTGATAATAGCATGCCATGCCTGGCAAAATGGGTAAATGTTTAAGGGTGGTTTTTTAAACTAGATTAGAGTACACTTCCCAAAGACATGGAAGCACTTTTGTCATAGGTCTGGCTGACAGTGAAGTGGTTGTTAATGGTGGTGGAGTATGCAAAACTTGAGAGAATCATCTTTTTATTGTTTTAAGTCTGAATAGAGAATAATTTTTTTCTCTACAGCTTTCTATTCATTACTTGTCTAAAAAGAGGAATTCTAAATTTGTTATTCAGCTCAGCTCAGGTTTTAAAAGAAGAACTTGACACAGTTTGGAGTTTTGTAATCAGAAACACCTCAGGCAAGGGGTTAAGGGCAAGACAGAAGGAGAGGATGAGAGATTCCCTGCTCCCACTCCTGGTACCAAAGCAGGTAACAGGGCTCTCAAAGTCTTGCTTCTCTTGGGACTCCTTTTTAAGCACTTTGGCAGATGGTCCTCTACAAGCTCCTCGAGGAAGACCTCTTCCCAGCTGCCCTCTGGAGGGTCAGTCTGGGTCAGGTGCTCCCATGTAGGGGTAGGATGGGTCTATGCAGCAGCAACCCCAAATACAACCCCAGGTCTGGAAGTCCTCGCCCCTCAGAACCTTGCCTCACCTCTCTGCTGCCATCCAGTTACCTTGGTTTTTCTCTTTCATTTATTCCTTAAGAACTGTGACTTTTTTGAAGGCACACAAAAAAAAAAATCAGTTGAACAGAAAGCCTCATTGATCCCCCATATTTGCTTATCATTTTGTTCTGAAGACCTAACCTAACAGAACTATCTATTTATTCTTTTTGTCTGGAAGCAGAGATGATAACAGTAATCACTTCCTTCTGAAAATGCCACAGGCAGAAATACAACCATACATAGAACGTGGCCTTATTTAGATGCATGGGGCATTAAATATTTGGCAGATTCTCTGTCAGTTCTGCTGGAGTTCCTCCAGATTAACACAAATGTAACATTTTCACCCGTTGTTTATCTCCACCCTGGGTGATGTGTTGAATACTCTCAAATCCCATTTGTTTTACTGCCTTCATTTAGGGCTCGGGATCCCATAGCCAGGATAGATTGACGAGGTTTGTCCTGGGGCTGATATTGAAGCTCATCTACATAATTTGCCATTTGTCTTCCTTTAAGTGTGCAAGATGTAGCTGCAAACGTCATGGAGTTGTCCCGAGGAGATACACTCACCCCTTCCGTTTGCTTCTCAGGTGCAAGGTGGATCCTCTGTCCATCAACCGGATTTTTGTGTTTCTTGAGAGCTGGTATATACAAGCACTTAATCTACAAAATTATACTTTTGCCTCTGTACGTGACAGCCGTATTTCTCCATTGTGCAGATGTACTTTGTTCATGCTTTGGTACCTATGGCATCCTCTCTTATGTCTTAAATAAACACAATCCCCACTTCAGAGCACAGTGTCATAAAATGTTACAGAAACAGACACTTACATAGGCAAGATCTGTGATGTTCCTAGTGTAGATGGCCTTGCAATATTATTTTCCATCCTCTAAAAGCATTTACAAATATTTTCAGTGAAGATGCATTTTCATTAGCATTTCAGTACGTATTTCCTACGTACCACATTCCCTGAAAAGCTCCCCTTTCTGCATCCTTCTGCTCTCCTATGCTATAAACAGCTGTGAAGCCAAGGCCAGGGGAGCACATGCCAAGCTGGATGTACACAGTAGATATTTATGTGAGAGGCATGTACTTTTCAGATGTGCTACCTGTGTGGAGGCGTTTGCAGAGGTAACCTTGTATCTTTAAATTAGGCCAGAAGGAATAGTTCTGGTTATACTCCTTACTTCAGGGCCTTTGCTAGGCATAAGCCCCCCAACTTCAGTCTCCCACCCAAAGCTTCTCTTTTCTTGCTCTTCACTTCACCACAATATGTTTGCCATACACACCTGCCAGTGATGTGCAATGGTAGCTTTTAATGCAAGTTAAAACTATATTACAGTCTTCATGTGACATACACCCCACTTTCAGGTACTAATTCTAAAGCTGTGATTTTCAAATTGATTGAAACTGAGACTAATTTCTTTTTTTATCTGTACTACCACTACTAACTGATACTATCATATAACAGACACTAGGTGAACCTGACTAGTTGAACAACCTGCAGGGTGGGGCTTGGTTTGGTTTTTTTCAGAAAAACTAACTGTGGAATTTGAATGTGAAACAAAAATGGATCCGTGATCCGTATGTGTTTAGACAAGAGGCAAACACTGATGTTAATGAAGATCAAGACTTCTGTGAGTTTTTTTCTCCTTTCCTATTCTTGTCATGCATATACCTGGAGTATCTGAAGGCTTTATTGTAAATGTCAGGGTTAAGTTCGCTCTGGTTCAGGAGGCATGCAACGATATATAAAAAATGCTTTCCTTCCAAGTTTAAAGATGCTTAAAAGTTTCATCATGTTGAAGGTTTGCTGGGTTTGCTTTTGTAATTGCAGTAACAACTTATTATTAGATGCCATAAGCCCTAGAAAATATATGTAAATATTATCACTAAATTCATTTTGGTTGAACATGCATTTGGTTGATTGCCTTAATGTATTTCTGTCTGCAAAAGACACGAGTTTTGAAATGCAGTCATAACTTGGTAAGTAATATTGACTCTGTGTTTATAACTGGAATACATTGTGTATTATATCGTACTTATAAACCTATACATCTGTATATGCACATATATAAGTATACATATGACAATAAATGGATTTCAGTGCCCTGCTGAATGTGGTGGAGAGCCCACAGAACTGCTGTCCTGACCAAGAAGGGCAACACACACTGGGTGGACACTCAGGTATTTCCCAGGTCAAACACAGCCTCGAGGGCTCAGCCATGGAAGTGAGGTACCACAGGAGGAGCACAGACTGAGTCTGCAAACCCCCTCTGAGAGCAACAGCATCCACTTCCCATTGCATTTGAGGAGTTTGGGCTGGGACCACAAATACGCTTACTTCCCACTAATGGTCTCGGGGCCATACCATGTGTATAGAAATGGAGAAGTCATTATATTCCTCCTGAGGAAAAAATGTTATAACTTTTTTTTCCTTTCCAGGCAGACTGCATTTATGCATTCCCTCTGATTCTTCTCCTGGGCATCATTTTATATTTATTCACAATGAATCTCATATGACTTTTTATCACCCATCGCTCAGTCTCTTACAATACTGTCTCTTAGGGATCTAGACAGAATTCGACCCCATGGGTCACACTTTGATGAGCAGCCTGCAAAGAGCAGCAAGCAGCTGCATTGCTCCAGCATGGACCAGCCCTAACGCAGACCGAGTTGGGGCCTCCAGCCAGTTCCCAGCCCTTCCCTGGGAATCGGGCAGAAGGGCTGGCCGTGCTACGAGGACTCCCACCCGCATATGCCACTGCTGGCCCTGGGTTGTTCTAACCAGCTTCAGGACTTCAGAAAATGTTCCCGTTGCACATCAAGACAGGAGAAGGAGGCTCAGCTAAACAGCCTGCTGACGTGATATTGCCACCATTTCCCTGCACCTTCACGGCAGCTCCTGCTCTGCCTCGTTGATTTTTGGGATTTATACATTTCTACTACATTGGCCAGAAAAACCACTGATAGAGTAGAGGGGTCTTTCTTAAAGAATGGTTAATTGAAGGCTTTCTATTCTGACAAAGGCAGCTTCGGTCAAGCAAGTTAACTTTTTTTAAAAAAAACAAACAAAAAAAAAACCAACCAGGAAAAAACCTCCAAATATTTAATCAAAAAATTCCTAACCAGAGCTAGTCATAACAAGATCACATTTTTTCTAAGCTAATTTGTGGAGATTGTAAAGAAATATATTTGTGATAGTTTGGGGGCACTGTTAATAATTTTTCCTGTTTCTGATTTGCATCTGTGTGATTTCATTAACTGGTAATTTATTTTGATGTGGAATGCAGAAGGAGATGAATGGCCCATGAATCAATAAGTGACGAGATTTCAGAGTCGTTTATTGATTTTTATCTCCAATTTACTTTGCATTGAATTTAATTATAGCCATTACACTCCATTTGTTTGAAAAAATTGCACGCAAACATTTACAGTTTGTTTAGTGCAATTATACTTCAGTTGTTTTAAAATAAGTTGTGACTTTTGAGCTGGAAAAACTGAAATTCCCCCACTGGAAAAATATCCATCTATAGCATCCCTTAATCATTATGTGGAAGCACTTGATCAGCTTCAGGAACATTTAATAAAAAATAGTCTATGTAAAAGTTTTCATCGCTGCAGTGGTAATTCTAGGTGAAATATTTTATTCATGCTTACCTGAAAGTGTATTTTAACTATACAAATAAATAAATACTTGTATAACCTAGTATGGAACTATTTGTTCCTACATTTTAAAAGTGAAACATTCTAAATTTTTATTTCATATTTTAAGGCTAAATTTGCCTAAATTTAAATGTATAAGGTAAAAAAAAAAGTCTTAAACTGAAACTTTTGCTTTTGAGTTTCAAAACATGTTTAATTTAATCTAAACCCATTTTCTTCTATATTTGGGTTGGAAAGAAATGAAAATATTTTCATTCCATTGTAATCATACATTTTTGGATATCAAACTGAAAGAACACTTTTTTTCCTGCACAGTGATATAGAGATTTATTTATACATATCCAAGGTTTTTAAAGGAAACTGGTAATTCTGCTGTCATGTGAAGGATTTTCTTACCATAATAGCTAGCTTTCTGCTAAACCTAAATTTGGTGTTATCACTATGTTCCAGTAAATTGCCTGTTCGAAACACCAGCCTAGTACAAAGATTTAGTAGTTTTTATTATTGATTTAATACAGGAATCAGTTTTATATAATATGGCCCAGATATATTTTCTATTGTAGAAAAGCCTTCGTGTAGAAATGTTTGAGAAAGGAAAACTGTCAAAATAATGGTTGTGGAATTAAATCTCTTGATTCCTTGAGAATCATGGCAATGGCAAATAGTAAAGGTTAGTCCAAGCATGTGGGAAAAAAGTGTGGGAATTCTGATGTCTGTCTTAATTTCTGAAAGCAAAACTCCTATGGATTGCACGCTTTAAGACATATTAATATTTATAGGGAAATCTGCTTTCTAGCTGTGAATCAGGGGATTTTTTATTCTTTTATACTTGCACTGTCTACGATAGCAACTTCGTGTGGCTAAATTCCCTTCAGAACATCCCAGCCGCAGCATATTTAGTGCTCAAGTTTATGCATGAGACTCCTCAATTAGGAAATGCAGCCTCAAACTTCTAGCCCTATCATGGGAATGGAAAAGCTTAAAAAGGAATGTATTTTTAACACCTATTAGTAAGCCTTGTTTCAGAGTGAATTAGGATCAATTGGAGTACTTCCATGAATTTAATTGGGTTGTGAAGAAGCTCTATGAGCTGATACTTATGAAAAACACCCATGTTTTATGGGTGATGAAATGTGTTCACAGAACTATATTATGCATTAAAAATGTCTCAGTTATTTTATATTTAGAAAGAAATAGCAAATACAGCAGAAATATTTAATTGTGTTTATTTTTAATTAGAAGCTGCTTTTTGGCAGAATACAAGATTATTCAGGGGGATACAGAGATGGAGACTCCTACAGAGTTTGTTGAAAACTTTGTATTTCTATTAAAAAACCCCAAAACCTTTCTTCCCAAGTTGTGTGGGCAAAACCTTGAAGATGTGCACAGTGAAATTCCACAAAATACCGGGTTTTTTTCTTCAAAATGTTTCTGAAGGAACTTTTGTTTTCTGGCCAACCTGGTAATATGTATTTTACTGTATTCAGAGCAAGTACAAAAGTAAATTTTTTTTTGCATGATGTAAAGGAGATTTTAGTTTGCTTGTAAAACTTCACAAAACTGTATAGTTTTCTAAGGAGACCCATATACAAATCACATATTTTAATTTGATTCAAATACAATAATGTAAAAGATTCAAATGGTTGTCTGGCAAATTTTACTTGTAGATGAACCACTTAATGAAAACTTGTTTAAAAATTGCTGAGCGTATATTATACAGTGTGGTGACATAGTCTTCTCTAGATTAAGTTTGTTTTGGCACCTTTTCTATTGATGCCTAAAACTGTAATAACACTTTAACCTCATTTCCTAAGAAAAGGAGTTAATGGAAGATATTTTTCCCCATAATGTGAGGTAAAGATTGATGCAAAAAAATAATTAGTTCCTTTGTTATGCCCTCACGCTCTCCACCGCATCTCTTACTCTTGACTAGTTCACCTACTCTCCCTCAGGCTATCAACTTCTCATACATTAAATTATTTTGTAAATGTTTTATCACTTTCAGTCTTTTCTCTACAAATTCCTTCCTGCCTTTCCTGCCTTTCCCTTATACTTTACTACTGTTTACACTCCTCCTTTGTAGCCCTTCTTAATCTGGATTTCTGAATCGGTTTAACCAAGTTTCAATCCTGTGCCGGGTTTTTCCAGACTTTCTGAAAGGTTTCTAAACTTTTTAAGCTTTTCCTATGCTTTTCCCAAGAAATTGGATATACATCTTCCTTAAATCTAGACTTTTCTGCTTATGCAATTACCACAGTAAGTCTCAAGAATATAGTTAAATGCCCTTTTGTATTTTGCCTGTTACAACTATTTTCCTCCCCTTTTGCCTCCCTGTGTCGAGGACTAGAATTACAACCAGTAATATAATCCACCTTATCCTTTTCTGCCCCCAGATTCAAGCAAGCTGTTGATTTCAGCTGTAATTGCTTCTGGAATCAATGTCTCTGTGTCATTTTGGACTGAGAGAAGAATTACCTCTTGCATACTGTAAAGCTAGTTGTTCCAAAATGATTATTTTAGCTGCTGAGACAGTGCTTCTCTAAACAGTTTTCTGCTATAATAATCGGCCTGTTTCTATGCATGCAGTAGTTTTCCTGTGTCATTCCGTTGCTAGACTTAGCTGTTTCTTTGATCCCCCTTAGCAGATTCAATATTCTCATCATTGTCACAACAACAGGAACCCAGCTCTGCTAATATGCGTGAATTCTGAGAAATAGAATTAGGTATTTTCTGCAAAGATCCCACTCTTTTTAATCACAGATGCATTTCTTGCCAACTGGACCACAGCTATTTACTAAAGTGGGCCAAAGAATGGGCATCTTTTGCCACTTTCTGCACTGCTCAGAGTGTTTCAGCCTTCCCATGCCGGTCTTAGCATCTGCCTCTCCAGCAGGCAGGGAGCCTGACATGAGCCCCTTGGGCCACATCAGAGAATTTTGGGGGTTTTGGATGGGAAGAATGGTGTGAAACCCTGAAAACTGGGTGCTTGGGCATGACCTACTGAGATTTCATCCTTCACCCTGCAGTGGCTTGGCTCCCCTGGTTCTCTGCCACGTCCCTCTTCTCTGTGGTGCTATCGCCAATCAAGAGGGCCATGCTAGAGCTGCTTTGGAGCAACATGTGTGGTAACTGGTTGACCAGTAAACACAAGTAACTGGTTAGCCAGGTATTGCCATGTGGAACAACCAGCAGCTGCCTGGATTTGATCTTTGTCTCCTGTCCAGGTACTGATTTCTTCTCCTCTTTCCAATCTGTTTTGAAGTGGCCAACAGAGTTCAGAAAGTCATTGAGAAGGGAGGAACTCACAGACAGGTAGAAGGGCAAGCAGGGAACATTGTCACCTGAGCCTCATTTCATTAGGAAATCAGACTAAAGGGGTGAAAAAATAATAAAAAGAGAGATGAGTCAAAGCTAATATTGTAAAATCTGAAATATTTCACTGTAAAGTATAATTGTAAGGAACTGTGACAGGTCAGCTAGTCTGTGCCTCTCAAGAAAAATCAAGTACACGTACATTGTTCCTGATCAATGCTTTCAACTGAAGAAAATGTTCAGTTCAGGTGATCTCACAGTTCCTGTTTTGGTGCATCCCTTTCCTGAAGGCCAAAATTGTCCCTTCTGGAAATGAAGATTTTTCTCTCGTCCCAATTATACAAGAAGAACAATCAATCATTCTCTTCCTTTTATATTTTTTATACATTTTATGACTGTTGATTAATTTGGTGATCTGCTTTTATACTCCTCCTTCAACTTAACAAACGCAGTTCCTTCTGATTTTCCTTGGAATTATTAAACCTCATGCAATGTCTGTGCCTCTCTCCTAGAGTATCCCTGATCCACCCCCGTCTTTCCTGAAATATGATATTCAGAACTAGACATCAGACTACACTTTCAGCTGCAACATAAAATAATGCCTTCTTTTATCTTCCATATGACACTGACCATTAATATATGCAAGAACAAGATCTGGCTTCTTTTGTGACAGTTCATTTTCCTGAATCATACCCATTTGATGCTTCAATAACACAACCATGCTCTTTTCTGAAGTAGTACTGCCATGCCACATTTCCCTGTGGGGTATTTCTACACGTTTCTGTTTCCTACATGCAGCTTTTTGTCTTTTCGGCCTCTTGATTTGGAAAAATGTCTCCAGTTTATCAAGATAGTTTTAAAGTCAGACTCAGTTCTCCAAAAAGAACATTACATTTCTTCCCCCTTTGCAGTCTGGTGTCATGTAAAAATATCATTCAGACTAAGAAAAAAACCCATGCCAAACCAGAATAAGTCACTTGTGGAATCCAAGAGAAATGTCCTGGCATTTTGACAGAGACCCATAGCTGGTTATTTAATAAGAAAAGTGGTTCAGCTGCCCATTAACACATGCTATTCCATCTAGATAATATTTACTCAATTCATTTGTGGGACTGTCATGGAGGTTATGTTAAAGCCTTACTAAATACAGGTGTGTCACATCTGCCTTCTCGTCTTTCAAATAGGACAGCTACTGTGCCAAAACAAATGCGAGTTTTTGGGCACTATCTGTCTCCAAAAATTCATAGTAACTATTTTTATCACTTTATTACATCGGAGGTGCTCCAAAATAGCTTTCATTTACTTGTGCTAGTATTTTTCTTAGCTTTTGAGTTTGCATTTAATGAGGATGGGCTGCTTCTTTTTCCCCTTTCAGCTTTCTGAGATCTTCCCTGCTGGCAATATGTTTGCAAAGATAATTGCTGCTAATACAGATAAGTCCATACAGATCTAGAGGGTGGCATTAATCATGCAGCAATATGGATGGTAGTGCTGCGTAATGTCAACTAGTATTCATAGCTCATACTTGGATTCCGCAAATATCACACAGGTACTTAACATTTTCATTGGTTTGGTGACTAAATTTAATATAAAAATTATATCAATAAGCTACAGAAAGATGGACAGATCCCTTCAAGCAGTAAAGCTGGTTTCCTCACATTCCACTTTTGCAGCAAGGCGTTGCTAATCAACAATTCAGTTAGAGTATATTTATGCTATTGACATAACAAGAAAACCACCTTTAAGAAATCTGCATCTGCATTTCTTTTGTCCTTTTATAAATTCTTATTCAGGAAAACATCCTTCTGTAAGAAATCGCATAACCGTATAATCAGCTTCAAGTTTATGTTGAAGTCCTGTAAAAGACCAGTCTGTACTTAAAAGCTTTCTTGTAGTGGGACATAATAATGTGAAAGGTTAATCAGTAAAGGAATTTTCCACAGTGTTTCTCTGAAAGTGGAGCATTTTGAACTTAAATTTTCATAAAAGAATGGTGGTCTTGAAATTTCTCCCTGGAATAGTCCCACGAGCTGACTGGAGATTTAGAACCAGCTTGAATTCAACAAGGAATAACAAACAGTATTTTGATGTTCCTCCAAGGATTTAAAGCTTTGAAAAAACAATCATAATTGTTCAATATGAACAGAAATAGTATATCAAATTGCTAAACTCTGACTTCGTAACATTTATAAATACCTCAGTAATCACAAACTTGCATAATAAGGCCTCAGTCTCACAAATATTTTAATGAAAATTTAAATCCTCTGCTGTACCATGGATGCACAACCTGTAAGCATGGCTATAAGCCCTTTCAAGGTTCTTCCTCTGAGATTTGCCTTTTTACATCTGCGTCATTCATTCAGTGACTGAGTTCTGAATCACAAATGAGAAAATGATGTTCAGCAAAGTTGTTTTTATTGATATTACTATTGTAATTATTACTACTATTATTATTTCTCTGTGTGTAGGCAATTTAGTGGGCCTCCATCTTAAACCTTTTACATCTGCCAGCTACTGCTCCTTCATTCATGTCTTCAGGTTTTAGTTGAAGAGCTGACTTGCTGTTAACGCATGTATAATTTAAGAAGTTGTTATATTCAAGCTAAAGATTCATGCTTAAAAATGGCACCCAAAGAGAACTCTTCAGTGTTTCATTGAGGTATGAAAGCAACTACCCCTTGAAAGATAGGTGTAAAGGCTGTAGCAGTATATGAGACAGAAGCAGATATACACAGGAGAAAACAAGGAAAGACATAACTTGAGACTGAAGAGAAGATGGGGCGGGGAGAGGGAGGGCGAAATCCCAACAACAAGCAGGCACGTGAAAGTGAAAACGGAAACCAAGTGGTCTGGGAAGACCCCCGAACCCAGAAAACCTGTGGTGTATTCATCACAACACTGGTAACATGATGTGGGATTATAGACACACTTGATCAAATTTCTGGACCTGATTTATGTGGCCTGTATTTAGCCACCTTCTGTAGTAAGACCAGATGAGCTTGAACTAGTGCCCGTGCCTTTGAACAGCATGCAATGTGTCCTTGAAAATGGCTGAAGCCACCAGGTGCAAGTGTAATATAAGCAAATAATAATAAGAAAATGCTGTAGCTTTCTGTATGTTTCTGGTATAGTATTTTTACTTTTCTTCTAATACCAGGTTTATAAAATATCCTGTTATCAATATAAAATATTCCTTTTAACACAGATGCCAAAATTGCACTTGGCGCTTTCAAAATAATCAAATTCAACCAAATGGACTCCACTAGACCAAATAATAAGAGCCTATTTATTAATAATTAGATTTATTCCTTCCTTTGTTGTACCCATCAGTCCTCGAAACAGAGCAGAGATTGAACAAGCGGAGCTGAAACTATTAGGATTCTCCATTATGTAATATTCAAATACTTGCAAATTCAGTGGGAGCTACAGGAATGGATTTAATAGCAAAGGAGGACCAAATGAGATTTTCATCTTTCTTTCCCATTAACATTGCCCGGTGTGGGGTGTCTGTCACATAAGGAAGGAAAACCTGTATGATTTGGAGACACCTACAACTGCACCCAGCAGTAGATTTGTACGAATCCCTTTCTGAGAGTGTCAACAGCCTTCTTTCAGCATTAACAGTGTCTGTGATTCTGAAGCTTTCAAAAGAAATCCAGAAAAGGCAGCCTTTATCTGAGGAAATTAAATTATTCTTAGCTGTGGAGTCTGCGGATTCTTGCAGTGGTTTATATCCATCTAGAAGAGAGTGGTAGGGTTTAATTGAATAAAAACAATTACAGTCTTGCTTATGAAATTTTACAGGAAGCCCAGTAAAATTGTGCATCTACTGTGGATTATTTAGGTTGCTTCCAAAAAGGTCATCCTTTCCTATTATATTAAACGGGAACAATTTTTAAATCTTACTTTAGGTTTGCTTGTCTTTATTGGGAAAGCAGCAAGGGGGCTGCAGTTTTTCAGAAGATTATTTCTACTGACTTCAGTGGGAGCAAAGTCCCACTACCACGGGGCAAGTTTGAAGGTCACACTTGAATATTAAAAGTTTCAAAAATAGTCTTTTCAGGGTTGACTCCTAAACTTAACTTATCAGAGGGTCCCACCAGACTGGCACTTCTGATTTTTTGTTCTAGCAGGTCTGGTATTCACTTAATTGCAAACACCTAAACTGCCTGATTCTTCTCCCTTTATCATTCCAAAATCAATTGGCAGCGAGTCTATGTGTGTTCTAGGGATCTGAAATCAAAATGTGCCATCAGGCTTGGAGCTACTAAAGATACCAGAGAAATATTTAGCCTGTCAGCTTTGTTTCTTTGCTGTCTTTGTGAAATACAGTGTGCTATTATGGCAAGGACAGACCCATCCTTTGATATGCCTTTGCTGGAGTTTTCTTCAGATTTGAGTTAAAGGTTCCTTCATTGCTCCTGTGAGCAGTTTATTTGCCTTTATTTCTTCCAGATAGTGTTGCTTGTATATTGCCTTCCATCAAGGAAACACTCTATACAGGTGATGTCCAGTTAAACTGGGGGATTTGGACTCTGGGAAGTTTTCTGTGGGGCAGATGATGAAGGTGTGAGAGCAGCAGTGGAGACCTGCTTATGACAGGAGTGGATGGCCTGAATAGTTAGCAGAAAAAGACTGAAATACAGGGACTGTGGAGACAACGGGGAAGAAAGGATTGAGAGCAGCCCTGCCGAGAGGGACTTGGGGGTGCTGGGGGATGAAAAGCTGGACATGAGCTGGCAATGCGTGCTGGCAGCCCAGAAGGCCAACCCTGCCCTGGGCTGCATCGGGAAAAGCGTGGCCAGCAGGTCGAGGGAGGATTCTGCCCCTCTGCTCTGCTCTGGTGAGACCTCACCTAGAGTACTGCGTCCAGCTCTGGAGCCCTCAGCACAAGAAGGACATGGAACTGTTGGAACGGGTCCAGAGGAGGGCCACAAAAATGATCCAAGGGCTTGAGCACCTCTCCTATGAGGCCAGGCTGAGAGAGTTGGGCTTGTTCAGCCTGGAGAAGAGAAGGCTGCGGGCAGACCTGATTGCGGCCTTTCAGTACCTAAAGGAGGCCTATAGGAAAGATGGGGAAAACCTTTTTAGTAGGGCCAGCTGTGACAGGACAAGGGGTAATGGTTTTACACTAAGACAGGGTAGGTTTAGACTGGATATAAGGAAGAAATTCTTTCCAATGAGGGTGGTGAAACCCTGGAACAGGTTGCCCGGAGAGGTGGTGGAGGCCCCATCCCTGCAAGTATTCAAGGCCAGGTTGGACGGGGCTCTGAGCAACCTGATCTAGTTAGTGGTGTCCCTGCTCACTGCAGGGGGGTTGGACTAGATGACCTCTAGGGGTCCCTTCCAACCCAAAACATTCTATGATTCTATGATATCCTGTTACTTACAGTCTGTGTCTAAACGCCCAGGACCAGGAGGTATCAAGCAGCTTTCAGAGGCAGGACCCTAGGGCAGCTGGACCACGCTCTGGGATGGGAGCAGACCCTGGCACCCACCATCTGGCTGCCCTATTTTCCTCTTTTTCAGCCTCAGTCTGTAGCTCTGGAGGACCATGGCTCTGCACCACGATGAACACCTGACTGCCTGCAGCCACAAATGCCCCACGGCTGGGGGCAGAGCTCGTGCATGGCACCCACACGGGTGGCAGCAGAGGCGGATGGTGGCCTGCGGGCTCTGCGGCAGGAGCGCTACTCCACACGTGGGAAGCCCCGCAGCACGCCAGTGAGGTGGTCTGTGGTTCCTCAGCTGCCAGAAGCTTATTTCTAGGTTCAGATGATGAAAAAGCTGAAAGAAAGTCAAAAGCGTTCCTTGGAAATAGGAGAATGAAACAAAAAAATGTGAATTGAAAAATGAACCTTTAAAAAATATTTGCCTTGGAAAAATGTCCGGTGTTAGGGATGTTTCTATTTCTTCATGACAAATACTTGTCTCTCCATTTTATAAAAGCATTGTTACACATTGTATGTGTTATGTGACATGGTTATCACTTTCAACCTGTGCTGTGGAAGAAAAACATACACACAGGAAAATGCAAAGAAATGTTTCAGTTTGCTGCCTCAGAAAACACTCTTTGGGTCAAACCAAGAGTAGGTATTTGTGGTTGTTTCTCTCCTCCTCCCACTTTGCCCCCCCCCAAGCCTTGACCCTTCCCTGTCACCTCAAAAAGGAACAATATGAATTTTTAATTCAGTACAAAATGTTGCAGGTAGCTTTAAATCATTTATTTCCTTTTATGGATCAGTTACAACTGAGCTCACATATTAGCCAGAAGAAAAGGAATAGCTCTCCACCTTTTACCCAGTCCTTTCGTGATTGCAATTTCTCTGAGAATGTTGAAAATACAGGTTTGATACCCACCCTTTCACATGCAACAAGGGTACTGTCCTGATTTAAATGACAGTAAAACTTTCAGCACATCCCTGCTCTGAATGAGGCAAAGGTAACTTTTATCTTCCGAATCTCAAATTATTCTCTTTACCTTGAGGTATTTGAACACTGGCATCTGCTACTGACAGCATTTTAATGTCCTTCAGCAATCACTGGGATGAAGAAGAGAGTTAGGAATGGCTCTCCATCCCATGCAGGAACGGTACTAACTGGAGCAATGAAAAGCATCTGTCACACCTGTCTGTAAGCTGGTGACCGGGCAGGCTTACAGGATGCTGGGAATGTCACTCCAACTCCATTTGAGAGAGGAGGGAACTGCGGGATGGCTGCTTCTGCTGCAACAGAGTGTGCGTGCAGGTAGCGTTAGTGTGGAGCCAGGGCTGGTGCCGAGAGCATCTGCTGCCCTCGGAGCCCATCCACACCTCCCCACAGCAGCCTGCAGCCTGAAACTGGTACTGGGGGGAACTGCACTGGGGACAACCATGCGACCATGTGAGAGTATAGCCATGCGTTTTCTCTGTTAGCCACGCTGAGGAAGTAGAGCACAAGGATCTCAGAAAATACTCTTAGTAAAATTATTAATTGGGAACAACAGGTTGTTGAAGCTGCCCTAGTAGTAGCTTTGTTCAGTGAAAAGGGGAGGGAGATCAGCATTTTCCCCGCCCTCCCAGAAATGATTTTAGGTCTGCCAGTGGTGGCACTATGTGGCACCCAGCACCCAGCTGGATGGTGGCATTCAGAGGAGCTTCAGAAGGACCCCAGGCCCTTGCCAGCCTCATTGCCCACCCTGGAAATCCTTCTGGGCCAAATACTGCATCGCCCCTGCCAGGGAGTCACCAAAACCCCTTACGTTCGCACATGCCCCTGGGAACCTCTGGTACCCAAAAAAGCGACTTGGAAGCAGTCATCAGGCTCTACTGTTACACACAAGATGCACAAACCAAAAAGTCCCAACCTGTTTTTTGTCAGTTTGCAGGGCAACAGAATTATCTTTTCCCCACAGCCCTTGCCACATGAGCCTGTGGGGCTTGTGCTAGGTGCACTGTGGGCTCGGCTCTTCTTCAGGATGGGCTGTGCCACGTCCCTCGCTCTTCTTCTGATGTCCCCCTTGTTTTGAAGTGTTCAAGCTCTGTATTACACCATGTCCAGTCTGTCACTTTTGATAACCTGGCTACTGCAACATCCACTTGTTTTTAATTACCCTGCCATTTAATTTGTTTTTAACATCTGTGTCCAGTTTCTATCAGGGGTCATTTTAATAGTTTGTGGCTAATAGAATTTGAAAGGAATATGATCTTTTTTTATATTTCATTCTAAGATAATCTATTGTGGTTTGCTACAGTCATCTGCTGCTGATGATTTGCTGCCAGACAGATGATTTCATTACCTAGAGATCATTGTTATTACCATAAAATCCCCATTTATTAACTGCCATATCAATTATCCACCCTGTTGCTTATTGATCTGAAATCTCCAGAGCAGCCTATCTCCTGGGGCACATTTCATCCTGAGTACAAATCTAGCGAGTTGACTGGGGTCGTGTAAAAGATGAACCTGGCTCCCCTGGCGTACTGACCTCCTGCCAGTACTTTTACAGAGATATCTACTGATTGTGCAATCACCTGACAGATTTGGTACCACACCAATTTACAGCTCCTGTGATTCACGATTCTGCTGATACTGATTGGCCATTTTTCACCATTATTTTTACTTTCTTCCTTATCCCCTATGATTCCCACACTTTTTTTTTTTTTTTTGGGGGGGGGTGTTTCTCAGTTTCTATCTGCCTGTTCAACTTTTATTTTGTTTTCTTTCCTCTCCCCTAAGCTTCCTCTGCCTGGATACCTGCCCTCCTGTATGCTCCTGAGCTGTGGTATCACCTTTTCTGTGTTTCTGTTATGCCACTTGCAAGCCCCTAAGGCATCTCTTCCTTTTCCTCACATCAGGCACTGGTATCTAAATTTCCCATTCTTTGCTTCTACTTTGTGTTTCCTAGACACAATTTGCATTTTGCACTTACTTACTGCTAAGAGTCCTCTCTCCTTCCTCCTTCCTGACCCTTTGGGAACCTTATTCTTATTCACCCCATCACCTTCTTCCTGATTATCTCTGGTGCAAAGCACAGACCAAGCATACATACAGTATTAATATATAGAGATGCTTGCTGAATGTCTTGACAGGTCTGATATATCTCCTCTGTCGGGAAGTAATAACCCTCTTCCCTCATATAAAACCTTTAGATGGTATTTGAAGGAACACTATAATAAGGTGGGAAGTATACAATTTACAGATGTGGTCTGTCAGGCAAATGTGGATTCTACTGATGCATATGCTTTTTCAAATCACTGTGATTTTCTCAAATGTTATATAATTTATCTTACAAAGTACACATAAATACAAATAATTCCACACTTTGCCAAGAACGCGAGTATAACTATCAAAATAAAAAAGGCAACAACTCAGGACTGACTTAGTATTGACATAAGACTGAATTTGAGCTAAAATACAGGTCTTTGGGATCTTCATTAATGTCTCTTGGTGACCTCTGATCAATAAGTTAAAAGCAAATATTTGTGCTCTTCAGGAATTAATGTTCATGCTAGGCGTAGGCTCAAGCAGCAAAACCTTCATGTGTCTCCTGATCTGAAGCACATCGGCACCATCGGCTGCTCTGGGCCAGAGCTTTGCTCCACTCTTCCTGGGAACCACACGAGGCTCCGAGTCACATCAGCTCTGCAGGAAAATGGCCTTGGCCTGTACATGGGTTTCTTCCTCAGTCTGGACTTGCTTTTATCTTTTTTTTGTTCAAAAGCTGGCAATAATTCAGATGAAGAGTAACAGTAACTGAGATTATCCTGGAATGTAAGCAACCTTCTATTTTCGTGCATAAATTTTCCTAGAATATACTAGCTCAGCATGTGACTAGAATAATCGTTTCTTGCCTAACAGGCTCCCATTTCTGTAATCACTAGTACAGGAGCTTCCCTCAACCCTGTTTAAAGTAGGAAAAAAAAAAAAAAAAGGTGACAAAATAACACAAATGAAGTGACCAAAATATCTGACCGCTCTTGCACAAATACTTATCCAGGGATTGTTTCTTTTCATTTAGTTACATAAAAGCACTTTTCTTTTTTTCTTTCTTTTTTTTTTTTTACCAGAAGGTCCTAATTTTAGCTGGCCTCACTGGGTTCATGCTACTGAACCAAAATAAGTGGCAATAACTGTTGTGATTATACTCTTAAGAAGTAACTAATGGAGATTTTCTATTTGCACTGACCTTTGATCCACTGGGAATATGCCTGAGGGACTGAAGGTGACTGCAAGTGCCCCGAGGAGCCCTGTCCTGGTCCCTCCCGTGCCTCCCACGATGCGACGTGAGCTCTCTGAGCTTGCTGCATGTGGGGCAGAGGGGCACAGAGGAGACTTCTATTAACATTAATGACTATTCTGGGGTTGGGGAAGGTGGGGGGTTGAACGCCATTTCACTGCCCTTCATTAATGCTGCTTGATTCATTACTGCCATCTTTGTCCTAGAAAAGCGGTTTAAAGTCTTTGGACAGAACTGCCCTTACATAGAGCTCACTGGTGAGCACGTAAACAAAGAAAGCACCAGGGCAAAGGGTTAGGGAAATATGAGCTCCAAAGGCAGGCTCACAGACCATCCAATTTAGTGCTGATTAAACCCAAATGTATTAAGATGAGGTGGAGGGTGAGCTCTAGCTCAGGTAGGCCTGCCCTGGTCAGCCGGTGCCTCTGCCGAGGGCTGGCTGCTCCCCACGCACAGCCCTTGTTTTTACAAAGCTGTTTAGAAATGGTTTGACCTATATTTTATCAGACCAAACTCAGCCTGGAGATTGCTGGGGAGTTAATGGGGGTTAAGCAGCTTCACCTTGATATATCTCTTCTTCCTGAATAGAACTTTAAAGTTGGCCCCGCATGTATTCGCTGGCCAGGAGCTAGTATTCGAAGCGCACCGACTGGCCACTGGAGTTCAAGCATCCTCTGTGATTGACTGAGGAGAACTAATTACACTGACAGCATGGCACTGTGAGTCCGAGGAGGATAGGAGAAAAGTCGGAGGGGAGAATGATGTGGTGATGCAGTGTTAGATAGCTACGGGAATCGCTGAACCTCCTGGGCTGAGGGAGTCAGATCACCAGAGATACCTGTCACAGAAATTAGATTATCAGAATTTATTATTTCATGGCGGTGGCTCTGCTTCATACAGTTCAAGATAAGGGAAGATAAGGAAGAGGTTATACCTGTGACTGCTGCCGAGTGACCCTGGAAAAGGCTGGTGGCACAGGTTGGTCCTGGGACTTGGAGCTTTGTGTCCATATTGCTAACAGCATGTCCTGCCTTCCCTTGCAGCAGGAGAAAAAGGGGGTCTTCTAAATGAAGGTGTCTTTGCTGAGCACAGAGTATTGGGGACACCTCACAGGGCAGGTAAAAGAGAACTGAAAATTCAGAGTCACCCAAGCCTTTCCACAGGGAAGCCAGCCAGCGTGCCCAGACCAGCATCCAGAGGGATCCCTGCCGAAAGGGAGAGGTGGAGCCGGCCTTGGGGTGCATGCCGTTACAGCTGCCAGACCCAAACCTGCAAGGTTTCAGCCCAAGTGTTTGCTTAAGGATTAACCTCGGCCAAAAGAGGGGACACCTGGGCACATGGATTGACAGACCATGGCAGCCAGCGACCCTGGTACAGGAGGGCTGCCCTGCCAGGCGGGAATTAGTCCCAAAGAAAGGAACAACAAAATTTCAAGTGACTTTTAGAGAACTAGTTTCACGCTAACGGAACAACAGCTGGAGGATTTTTTTTTTTTTCACTAACAACTCTTTTCCACGATTTTTTTAATCGGCTCATAGAAGCGTTGAGTAGGTTGGTATTGCACCATACTGAGAACCACATTTATTCTGTTGCCTGAGAAAGAAGAATACATTTGTATCTCTTTGAATTAACTGTGTTTTTTGTAAATGTGCTTAATGAATGAAAAACAGCAAATTGCAGTATTTCAAAATACAAATAATGATGCAGGTGCAGCTTATGTGTTTCCACAAGAAGGAGTTTTTGCTTCAGTAACCATAAACATCTTCACTTTTTTTTTTTTTAATTTGTATTTGCCTGCTATGGTTTACTCCCTCCTATTTTCTATTAAAAGAATACATCATTTATATTGGTCAGGATATATGAATTTTATATCACAGCACTCAGACTTTTTTATTTTTTAGTTAGCAATGCAATAGGAAGGCACCTAATGCCAAACATTTAATGAAAGCAAATAGAGCAAACATGAATAGCAAGTCTTCTAATGAATAAATCTGAATAATAAAAATCCCTGTGGAGCATAGAGCCAGATAGGTTAATTCTTTCACTTGAATTTTAATCCTGACTTAAAATATCAGAAGGGTTTTCGCATTTAACACTTGGCTATCCACAAAACCCAGAGAAAATGAGCTTTTATTTATTTTTATTCTTAATATCTGGTATTAAATAGCTGTATTTGATTAACAGAATCAATGAAAAGATACCTAACAGAATCAATGAAAGGATACCTACAATGTGATCTCCATAGGGTCAGAGAAGGTGAAGCATCAGCAGTGCTGCTCTGGATGCTGGTAAAATTTGTGGCAAAATGAAATGCAAGAGAGCCCGTTGAACTGGTTCTGAAATGTCATCATAGAAGCACAAGTCTTCCCCTCCCCCCTCGCCCCCCCGAACTTAAAGCACTTCTCTGAACTAAAACTCACAGAGAAGAAGGGATTAGAAGTTCTGGTATCCATCATTCACTCTTGTCTATTCTTTGGGCCTTGTTTTGTTCTCTTTTCGGTCGTTCTTGAAAAGAAAAACAATAAAAAAAACCAGCAGAAAAAAAAAAAAACCCTTCCATTTATTCAGCTGCAAGTGAAAGTAAGAACTGATTTTTCTTTTCTAAATGCCAGTTGCTCTCAATTTAAGACATATTTCAGCACCATTACTTGTTCATTTTAAAAGGTGCTTTTATTTTGGTCATGAAACTTTGCCAGATGAAATAAGGGAAATCTAGATCTTGGAAGCACTATAGAACCTATGGATTTTTTTTTTGTTGAATATCTTTAAGCAGCTTACAGCCTTATAGGTGGAAACAGGGTTCTATCAGCTTGTCAGGGTTATATTTCCAAGACAATCTGTACCAACCTCAGTCTTAGAATCATAGAATCATAGAATGTTTTGGGTTGGAAGGGACCCCTAGAGGTCATCTAGTCCAACCCCCCTGCAGTGAGAAGGGACACCACTAACTAGATCAGGTTGCTCAGAGCCCCATCCAACCTGGCCTTGAATGTTCCCAGGGATGGGGCCTCCACCACCTCTCTGGGCAACCTGTTCCAGTGTTTCACCACCCTCGTTGTAAAGAATTTCCTCCTTAGATCCAGTCTAATCCTACCCTGCTTCAGTTTAAAACCATTACCCCTTGTCCTGTCACAGCTGGCCCTATTAAAAAGATTTTCCCCATCTTTCCTATGGGCCCTCTTTAGGTACTGAAAGGCCGTAATCAGGTCTCCCCGCAGCCTTCTCTTCTCCAGGCTGAACAAGCCCAACTCTCTCAGCCTGTCCTCACAGGAGAGGTGCTCCAGCCCTTGGATCATTTTAGTAGCCCTCCTCTGGACCCGCTCCAACAGTTCCATGTCCTTCTTGTGCTGAGGGCACCGGAGCTGGACGCAGTACTCTAGGTGAGGTCTCACCAGAGCAGAGGTTTGGGTTTTTTTTGTGGGTTTTTTTTTGTTTTTTTTTTTTATTTTATTTTTTTTTATTTAAAAAAAAAAATTTGTGAACATTCATCCTTCTAGGGGAAGGGTTATGGGTACAAAACTGAAGACAACTGCCTATCAAGCTGATGAATATAATAGAAGGAGTTAAAGTACAGAAGCTCTGACTATAAGAGTATTTTTGCTTTTACAGGAAGCATTTTCATCAACTAGCTATTAATGTTTAAATACAGTAATCAGAAAAAAAAAATCCCCCTTCACAAAGTCAAAGCCTGTCTTAGGAAATAAAGGAGTGCAAAAGATGCCAAGGGGCGTTGTGGAGTCTCCTTCTCTGGAGATATTCAAAGCCCGCCTGGACGATGTCCTGTGCACCCTGCTCTGGGTGAACCTGCTTTAGCAGAGGGGTTGGACTAGATGATCTCCCAAGGTCCTTTCCAACCCCTGCCATTCTGTGATTCTGTGATTTCTATGATGCTTCTTTTTAACCCTGTTTGAAGGTGGCAATGGAAAGCTGAGCCTTTATCAATACAGAGTTTCTTTTAATGACCTTCAATCTCCTATTATAAAATTTCCGACTTCCTTTAAGGAATTTAGAATTGTAAATCTACTGCATGACAAACGTTATATCTAAATGAAATCCATTCTGTGCACAGGCAGACTTAGGATAAACTTTTTGTTTCGTGAGCTATTTACAGAGTGCTTTCTCCTTTCACAAGTATGGATGTCAAAACTAGATGCTTATTTGTAGCATCCAAGAAAGCACAAGACTGAAGGCTAACTTTTGGGTTTGCCTGCAGAAATCATCAGGTATGTCAAACCATCCCGCAACACGGGTAAGATGTTAAGACCCATTGATTCAGAATCACACTTATAAGAGTAAGATGTCAAAACCAACAACAGAACTACCCCTAGGATGGATAATAGCAATGTGTAGAAAATATCTAGTCTCAGGCACCCAAGCATGAAGATGACAATACATTTCCTAGAAACTCAGAACATTGTCAGGTTTTGTTAACAGCATTCAAAGCTGTATAGCAAAAACGTTACTACCAACTGTCCCTACAAACAAAAAAAAAAAAAAGCAATTTAATTTCTTTGAAACAAAAATCAAGATGAAGGCGGCAAACACCAAAAATTTTATACACGCAAATACACACACCAATTTTTTCTTTTTAGAAGCAAAGGAAGAGAGACATTTTGTTTCTTTTATTTTTTTCTCATATGAGAAGAGAAGAATTTTTATTAAAAATTGATGGCTTTTGAAAAAGAAATGACAGGTCAAAAAGTATTTGAAAAGAAAGAACCAGCCTGATAAAAGCTTTGAAAATTTGCAACGTATGAATCAAAGAGGATGTACCATATCAGACATTGAATAGAAAAAGAATTGCATGTAGTCCTGCCTGGTTTATCAGTGAGCTAGGAATATCTTCTCACTGTGACATGAAAAGCAGATGCTCTAGCTGGCACTGTCACCTATACCTCCACACATCTCCAGGCCATCCCTCTGGGTATACAAGTGCTTTACTAGGCCGACAGGGTCTGGCAAACTGCCATGTGTCTGGGTAGCATCAGATTTTCACACCTGAACCACTCAAATAAAACTCAAAATAAGTTTATGATAGGCAATGTTGAACCACAAATTCCTGTAGTAACTCTGTCCATGTTGACCTTCTCCTTTAACAAACAGTCTGGAAGCAGGGTGTTTTTTACATTAATGTTGTGGGGCACGCTTCTGAAATGGAAGAGAAGAACGAAATAGGATTTTTCAAAATAAGGTAAAACCTAAGCTAAATTAAAGGGCAAGGAATGCCAGAGAGACAAATGAGCAACATGAAGACAGATGAAATACTGTATTGTCTATAAGGTGATATTGCTGATCCTAAGCATCTACTTGAACAAGTCAGATGGGTTCTGCTTTCCTAATTTACTGTGAAAGCCATGGAAGGAAGATCTGTACAGCAGTGGTCAAAAAAACCCAAAGCAACAAATAAGATATTATCATGTAAAAGGATGGGACAGACTGTCATTCTGAAAGTATTATAGTGTCAGTGATGTGCCCTCAGCTACAGTATGTGCTCAACCCTGGTCAATCTATTTGAAAAAGAGATAAAGGAGATGTAGAAATAGGTGATGAAAATTGCTAAGAGCATGGCACAATTTCTGTGATGAGAGATTGCCAGGACTGAGATTGTCTAGCTTGGGAAAGAGATAAATTGAAATGGATATGATGAGACTATATAAAATACCAAATGCTATTTGAAAAAAATGCATGTGCTTTTCTTTACAGTTACATTTTCTCCTAATACAGGAACAAGCAAGCCTTTTGTGAAACTGAAAGTTAATCAACATAAACCTGAGCGGGGGAAAAAGTATGCAAAGCTTAGTGGTAGATCTCACTGCCACTGAGCCTTAAGATTTGGAACCGTGCAAGCACGTATGTAGATAAGGAGAGTAGGCACCATTTCTGTGACGGTTTAGGCAGCGCTCAGACTGCAGAGAGCCTGATGCCTTTGCTGCCCCTCCCGCACTGCCCAATGCCTTGAGCCTGGGACCCCATCTCTGCCCTTGGGCAGCGGGTCCTCCTGCAGCCCCAGCCCCAATACGCCAGGCAGCGAGGCAGGGCTCCCGAGTTCAGTGCCGTGCTTGGTTCAGATGAGAGTCAGGCAGGCAAATTTATTGTGGAGACAGGGAGTAGGAAGTGAAGTAAATTGTTATCACTTACTATTAATATAGGCTTAGCCCACAAATACGTAGGGTTTGGATATAAACTGATAATTCACCATCCCAGAGCTCAAGCATAACAGTTTACAAGCATGTACATTTATAGAATCATAGAATCGTTTGGGTTGGAAAAGACCTTTAAGACCATCAAGTCCAACTGTTAACCTAACCCTGACATCCCACCACTAAACAATGTCCCATGTAGGCATCAGTAATATCACATCTATTGGAGTAAAAATAATAAGTCATTTATAAAATCACTGTGTCTCCAGTCACAAACTAACTTACTAGCCAATGAAGACAAATTTCTTGCTGTGGGCAAGGTTTTTTGTAATTGCCCACTGTGAATATTCCTGCACTTCAGTTCCTTAAGGAATATTCCTTAGAGCCTGTGTGCTATGAGAGGCAGGATGCTGGGTCAGAGGAACAATTCATCCCAACTGACTTTTCTATTCCTATCTTTCCACATTCCTAAAATATGTGTCACTATATAACAGCAATTAGTGTACTGATGTAAAATTTTGATTAGCTATAAAAGTGTATGCATTCACTCACTTGTTAAAGTGATAAATTAAATGTGAGCAGTGATGAAAAGAAAAAAATATAGAAAAACTTTGTGTTTCCCACTTTCAGGGGAAGTAGGGGAAATAAGCTTCATGTCATCACCACACCATAACAAAACATAAAAATAACTAAGAAAAATCAGTGCCCAGCTCAGAAAAGACACTCGGGATAACTGTGTCAGAGATTTATATTCTCATTGAAAGAGAAATGGCTCATTTGAAGAATGTATCTGCCATTTTAAAACCTGCTAGGGAAATTCCTGGTTTACCGTATCCTTTAAATGAGCAAATGAAGGTCTTACGAGCCTGACATGCAGATCAGTGAGCATGTTCTGATAATCACCCTTCAGAAAGCAAGGGAAACCGTGCTCTGATTTATATTGCTATAAGAAACTTTTGGCTTATTCCAAAACAATGCAGAGGCTACCAGAAAAGCATACGGAATGAAGTGTGAAGCAAATGAAAATCTGGGAGATTACTTTCTCAAACTGAAGAACACTCACTGAGAGAGAAAAGAAGATGCTAATATAGATGAGAACCAATTTAGAGTTTTACTCTCATTCACATGCTGAGAAAAGGCTGAAGAAAATTGATTTGGGGAATCTATTTTTAAAAAGTGAAAAGAAAAAAAACCATCCAAACATAGGATGACACCACAACAAGTGTACATTTCTTTCTGCAAATACACAGAGAACTGAGAAAAAGTTGCAATAGAAAAAACCATGTAACCCGCAAATGACAACAAATGGAATTGGTTTAGAATCACATCCTTCATGTAGAAAGAAAATACCAGTATGTCCCAAACCTTATATTCAGTTTAGTCCTGCTAAGAAACCTTTAAAGGTAACTAGAAAGGAAGCACAAGGAGTTATTAAGTGATACAAGTTTTAGATAGTAGAAGAAACCCCTAAGGTTTCAAAAGGGGCAATTTCATAACTAACACAGTTCTCAAAGATAATAAAAACTGAGCAGGAGGGAGTAGGAGAAATAAAAGAGAAAGCATCGGTACTTTTTAACCCGCTGATTATTCATTTTAAGTTACTCAGAAGAACTATTATTTTAAAAATATTCTCTTTTTGTATCAGGGCTGCTCACTGTCTTTTTCAGGAGAAAACCAATGAGAAGTTCACTCCAGCACCACAGAACTACATAGAAAAGCCTTTTCTCCGCAGTAGTATGAGAGTCTGTATGTAGAAAAGAGTAGTCTGATGGACGAGTAAATTCTGCCTGTACTAGGGACTTAATTCCATGCATGGCTTTGGGACTATTCAGATCCATTGCCCAGGAGAGGACAACCAGTCCCATGAGAATGAAATCAGAGTTGTCATTAAGGACTGCTCTAGGATGGCATGAAGGGATAATATTTTCCCTTGGCTGGATATCTTGGGCGTTGGACTAGATGACCTTCAAAGGTCCCCTCCAGCATGAACAGTTCTATGATTCTATGATCTGTTAGGGATGATTTTGCTGAGAATGTGAAAGAGCAATGAGTAGCAAAGAGATGGCAGCCCCTGGTAATGAGATTTCTGGCTTTAACTCCCGTCTTGAAATACTCTAAGCTCTGCAATGTAGAATATTATTTTGTATCGAAAATTTCTTCTCTAGATATAAAACAGAACATGTATTACACCACTAAAATTACTTCAGTTTGAAGCTTAAATTTTTGCTAGAAAGTTTGTTAGTTTTTATCTGCTCAGAAATGTAACTTGGCAATTTTATTTCAAAATAATCATAAATAAAAATCCTTGATATGTGACTTACATTGTAAGAAGACAATTGATAAAAGAAAAAATATAAAAAATAGAGATAGTAGAAGCTTTTGTTATAAGAAATATACATTTTATCCTCCAGGTGTCATTTCCCTTTATGCTTTTCATGACTATTGAGCATTTGGAAAAATAACATTAACACTAGCAATGCTGGCTCAGTGACTTGGGAGACAAGTTCTACACACACCCTGTTCCACTTCCTTCCTTATGCCAAATTGCCTGGTTAATTCCTTTAGCTGAGGCTTGGCAGATCTGATGAAACATGACAGCAATATTAAAAAAAAAAATATAAAAAATCACAGCTGTTTCTAAATCTTTTTTTGGTATATCTACTGCTGCAAACACTCTTGACTTGGAGCCAATGTGATAGTGGCAATGCAAAACCAGCTGATCAGAACATCATTTCCTTGTTCCAGCACCAGAGCTCTTCCCTTCTCGTTGCGGGGAGGGGTAAAGCCATTGCTCTAGCACTGCTGAACCTTAATTGTGTATCAAATCTGGCAGTTTAAGGGGTACTCTGATATGTTGAAGGCTGATCACCTATTTATGTACTTTCTTTAAATAGAGAGTCCTTCACAACCCTGGTCATCTTTATGCAGGAAAACATGGAACAGTACTCCATACAGGTTAACAACCTCTCTCTCTCTGAGTTGCAAAATTCATATTCTAGTTTCTGTCTTTATATGTTAAGGAAAGTTTCTCCCTGGCTTCTGCTTGTTAGTCTGTCTTCTGCACTGAAGCATGGAGGGGTTTATTCCTTTTTTTTTTTTTTGTGAAGCTATGTTCAGCAACAATGGTGTCTCTCATTAGCCACATCAACACGTACTTTGAGTCTTACAAACCTCATGGGCAAAATGCTGGTTTTCAGCAAGGATTTGATTATGCATCATGTGAAAACAGTATTTCCTCTCAATGCAGTGCCTTCAGACAATGTGGAAAATTCAGAGCTGTTCTCCGGGTAGGGTAAAGAAAAACAAGCACCTCGGTCCTACTCACAATGTGCCCATGTTATTCATCTCTCACCTGAAATGACTCTCTTCTAAAATGGCTTACTTCTTATACAGAAATCTTTCTTCTCTCAGCATTTCATTTTCCTGCCCATGAACCTGTCATGCTGTTATTGTCCAGAACTGGACACCATATTCCACCTGAGCACAAAGGCGTTATTAGACCTGCAGTATTATTTTCTACTCCATTACACACAGCCATGTGTCCCTCTTTGGTCACTGTTTTGTTTTGGTCTGACTGACGTTTGTCATTGTACTGCCTGTTCACTATGGTAGTATGCTGGCTTTCCCTAGGTTCTTAATTTCTTCATTAGCTATGCTTTGCCTAAATGCTTTGTGCCTAAAAGGGTGGTCCTCTAATCACCACTGCATGTGGACTGGGGGGATGCTGTCTGTGTGAACCAGAAATGGATTTTGTGAAGTGAATGTGTTCACTTGGACCTTATGTTTTAGTTGTGGCTGGGGCATGACTAGGGCAGAAATACCTGTTTGGTAATTATTGCATTTACGTTGAAGAAGAACGGAATATATAACCCAGAGACTTAATGAATTTGGTGCTGCTTAGCTGCTGGGGTGGCTGTGTTGCTTGCACCAGACTTCTATATTCATTATTACTTTGTCTTTATAATATTCCGTGGAGCCTTTCTCAATTCAGAACTCCATAGCGATGGTGGCCGACAGGTAATATAATACATAGGGCAAACAGTCCTGTCTCGTAGCTAAACAGGCAACAATCAAAAGTAAATGAAGTAACAGCTTTATAGTTAAGAAATTCAAAGTGCAAATTCTGACCCATGCATCTGTATTTGTATCTCTACATTCTATTTAATTCAGCGCAGTTGTGCATCTAGCTATCTTTTATACACACAGATCCTCAAGTTGTAGACAGAAGTGTCTAGGCACTTCTGATTTAGACTCTGGACATATAAGTTTAATTTTTTCCCACTTTTTTTTTCACTCCTATGTTTACTGTTTTCGCTGCCACATTTTAGAAGAGATAATAGAATGAAACTTTCAAATAAATTGTAAAAGCTCGAACAGTGAAGCTTGAATTTCCTTCATCTTAATGTTCAAAGCAGGTAATTGGCATTATTTCAAGCTTCCTTTCCCTTACGCTTCTCTCTGCACTTACCCCCAAGGCAAATGTCAGCTACATGGTTTGCATAATTCGTGCCCTTTGTTCCAGACCCCAAAGGATTTAGATGCTTAAGGTAGGGCTTTAGTGGGGTCTTTATGCCTAAATCCAAAACTTCAGTCCTCAAAATCATCACAAAATCTGCCAATTATCTTTTTAGGTGTCCAGTGCCTGTAGGCACCTGTATGTTTAAAGTTAATGTCCCTGACTCGCCTCTTTTTTATTTTCATATATCTGAAGTGCCCTTATTCTTGTCAAGGTTAGGTGACCTATCTTACGCTGGAGCCCACAAACAAAGTGTTCCTCTTACTGGTTTTGCTTAGGGTCCATAGCTCTGTGCATCAGCAGTCGCTGGGGAGGTGGCAGCAGCACCTCCTCCAGCCGAGAAGTAACGCTTAGGGGATTTCTCTCCAAATTTCAGAGGTGCTTTAAACCACACCTCCCATGTCCCAGAAAAGTACCCAAGCAAAAAAGCTACTTGCAAGGGAAAGGCAGATGGAAAAGAAGGGGGGGCGGGGGGAAGTTCTCATTTCCTTCTATGGAAACAAAACCACTTTTCATGGAATAATAAGAGGGGTGGGGAAAGCAAAAAGGAGAACAATGTTATTGAAATGGTCACTGAAATATAGGCCGAACTCTACTTCCTGAATACGGACTTTGTGTGCATTTTACATGAAACAGTAACTGGATAAACCAACAATATGATTATGGGAGCAGGAAACAGGGAATCAGGTCCCTCCCTGCAGTTGCTGAGCTAGGGAGACACCGCTGCTTTTGCTCCCTGTTCTCAGTGTGGTGAGCCTCTTACGAAACGTGGGACAGAGCCAACAAGGGGAAGATGAAGGATGCTCCTCTGTGAATGGAGTACAGCCTATGCGGTGGTGGCAGTCTCCCAGAGAGGGTTCAGATCCCTTTCTTTGGCCACTTTTCAACCATAAGGCTGACCTTCTCCTTTAGTTTTGGGAGAATGAGGCTAAGAACAAGATTTAGTGAAGAGGATGGGCATGCAAATGTCAGAGTTGCAGAAGACAGCTTTTAGGTACCTGCTTTCCCCATTCCTCCTCCTCCCACCATTGCCCTGTCCCTTCTGGTTACTCATGCAGATGTCAGAGCCATAAGCTCCAGTGCAATGCAATAGAAGAGGCAGGTGTGTTACAATAATAATCTTTAAAATAACAAGATTGAGCAAGCAACCACCTAGAAATAGGCAAAACCAACAAGAAAACCCTTCATGGAAAGCAGACTTCACAGCCACCCTTTCCTCTCCCTTCCCTAGACTTCTGACACCTCTCGTAAGGCATCAGGCAGGTGTTTCTGTCTATCTGGAAGCCAGAAACGCTTCTTTTAAAGAACTGAGCATAGAAAATGACTGATTTTATATAAAATGCTTTCTCAGCAGGTTGGAGACCTGGGTTAAATTTCCTCACCAAATACAAGAGATTAAGCTCCACGCTTGCTGTGCTCTAGAAGCCTGCCTTAATCGGGAGGCTACAGGCACCTAATTGAGCGCTCTTGATTCTTCTCTTTGATGCTGCAGTGCCCTACAATGTAGTGCGCTTTTATCACCATGTACTTCTGGGTCTTTACCACTGGCTGCTCCTTACGCTCCACTTCCACACGATGAGCTCCGCAGTTATTGTATTCGTGCAAGAGGAATAACCCCTCTAACACTTAGAATTTCAGGATTTCTGAATCGTGTCTCCTACCCTTGGTGCTGTAGAATCAACCAAAGGAAGAAAAAAGGGTCCTATGTAAGAAAAAAAAGAAAAAAAGAAGTTATACATAACAGAGCTGCTATGAAATAATTCTTTGCTATCCCTTTCAGTCCTGTAAAGAGCAGTCACAGTATCACAGTAGGATCCACTGAAAAACAACTTTGTTTTGACTTTTGATCTGGAGTGGGAATTATCCCAGTATTTTTTATTTTGAAGTCCATGACATTTGAAGTAATTCTGATTATATTTTCACTTTATTCTCAAATCCTTTGTCCAGCAGACTCAGAAATGGATGGGGTTTTCTGATTGGTTCTGTTTGGCTTTTTATTTTTTAAATGCAAGAAATAAAGAAAAAGGAAACAAATAAGATCAAAGCTGTTTAACCTAATACTAGTCTGAGTCATCCAAGTCTGCACTATGCTATTGAAACTGGTAAGTAAAGGAAAGGCACATCTCAAGCTTCTCCTCTCAGTTTAACAAGAGAGGGACAATAAAATCCTTTTGCTAGAGTTACTAATAAGGACATTTCACTGGGAATTTTGAAAGAAGAACAGAAGCACAGGGTCACATATTGAGGTTTTGCTTTGTATTTGGGCAAACCCCTATTAAAATGAAAAGGAAGAGCTCCCTAGGCCTGAGTGAACCAAAGCTCACTAGAGGGTATAATTTGTAATT
Organism: Gorsachius magnificus; assembly: GCA_034008185.1. Classification (NCBI taxonomy): domain Eukaryota; kingdom Metazoa; phylum Chordata; class Aves; order Pelecaniformes; family Ardeidae; genus Gorsachius; species Gorsachius magnificus. The sequence goes on along the minus strand of CM067083.1, from coordinate 6,849,512 downwards.
TCTTAGTAAGGGTTAAGTTTCCAGAAATGACCTAGAGCCAAACCCTCAGAAAGTATTTAAGTGCCTAAATTAAGTTCCTAGGAATGGCAGCCAGCAAGTGCTCAGGGAAAGCTTTCCATCTCTGACTGCGTAACCCAACCTTGGGACATCAGCAGGAGGAGATATCCCCATTACGTACCAGGCATGGGGCTGGAGTACAGGGAAGTAGAGATGACAATATTGACACAGCAGCTGCGTGAGACCAGGGAAGGTGTATTGCATGTCTGTGGCATGGTGTTGGCAGCAGGGGGCTGCACGGGTGGCCTCTGTGGAAGGAAGTCTTGGCTCCTCCATGCAGGACACAGCCATGACAGCCAACAGACCCACCGCAGGGCAAAGCTGAGCCCATCAGCCAAGCTAATGGTGCCTCTGGGAAAACGTATTTAAGAAAGGACAAAAACCGCTGGACAGGCAGAGGAAGAAAGGAAAAACAGGAGTGAAAACCAGCAAAGGTAACACCAAGGTCAGAGGAGGAGGTGCTCCAGGCACAGGAGCTGAGTTTTACTGTCAGGGGCTGCAGCCCATGGAGGACCTGCTGTGGAGCAGGATTATCCTGAAGGACTGCAGCCCACAATGGAGCAGGGGAAGAGTGTGAAGAAGAAGGAATGGTGGAGAGGAGCTGTTAAGAACAATCAAGCCAATCCTCCACCCCCTTTGTCTGCCACAGAGGGGAGAGGAATGCAATGGAGTCTGGGAAAGGGGGGAGGAAAGGGGTTGTTTAAATGTTTGTATTTTTGTTTTTCACTACCTGAATCTATTTTAAATGATAATGAATTAAATTAATTTTCCCCATGTTGAGTCTGTTTCACCCCTGATGGTAACTGGTGAGCCATCTCCCTGCCTTTATCTCATCCCAGAATCTTTGTCATCCTATTTTTTCCTCCTGTGCCCCTGAGGAGGGGGAGTGAGAGAGCAGCTGTGTGAGCCAAGGCTAACCCATCACAGAAAGTCAGCAACATATCCCAATGAAAACCCTCAGCCTACTCTGGGCTGCCCAGAACAGGAGAGAGATGGAGTTACTGGAAAGAGTTCAGCGAAGGGCCGGTAAGGGGATGAAGGGACTGGAACATCTCTCCTATGAGGAAAAGCTGAGGGACCCGGGATTGTTCAACCAGGAGAAGAAAAGGCTCATGGGGGAGGCTTACCAGTGTATATAAATACTTGAAGAGAGAGTGTAAAGAAGACAGAGCCAGGCACACTGAAAGACAGAGTGGGCACACACTGAAATGCAGGAGGTTCCCTCTGAACATCAAGAAAGACCTTTTCACTGTGAAGTTGACCGAGTGCTGAAGTAGGTTGCCCAGAGAGGTTGTGGAGTCTCTGTCTTTGGAGACAGATATTCAAAAGTGATGTGGATATGGTCCTGGGAAAGTGGCTTTAGGTGGCCCTTCCTGAGGTGAGATAGGGGGTTGGATGAGAAGACCTCCAGAAGCCTCTTCCAACCTCAACTATTCTGTGATTCTCTGTAAATGCCAAAGGGTTAAAAAGGCAATTTTATCTTCTCTAAAAATAGAAAGGTGACAGGACATTAAATCCTTAAAAGATCTCTTACTGGTTATGATAGAAATTTAACTTTAGAAAAGAAATGTTTAACTAAGACTTGATTGAAATCTCTAGACTATACTGATTAACTCAGAAGTTTCAAATGCTATGATTTTCCCTAATTTTACTTAACCTTGTGAAAGAAGAATGAAGGGACAAAAATGGTCATTCTCACTTTCTTAGAACATTCAAATATTATTTCTAATTTAGCCAGGAAAATGGTATCTGTCACTTTGTGAAAGACTGTAGTTTATCATCTACAGCTATCAGTTTCACCTGCCTCTTCTGAATTTACATGACAAGCTGATAAAAGATCTTTGTCATCATTACGGATGCTTGTACTTTTATATAGTCTTGATAATTTTGTCTAACATGAATATTAAACAAGATGAACTGTAATTTCTTTGTTCATATAGTGTATGCAATGAGTAATGTATCTCATCAAACTATCAATGTATACAAACAGTATTACTAGATGTCACCTCTCTTTATAACAGTTTTTCTTTCTTTCAATGCATTTTTGTCACCAAAGTAGAAAACAAAATGAAGTAACACATTCCAGTCATCATGACATTTTGCATTGCACTTCAGTCTCACTGTAACTTCATTACTTTTTTTTATTCCTAGGCTTTGTGCCTTCCATTCCCCACTTTCATACAATTACATAAATCATGTATTTACTTAGAAGCACCACTGACTGAAATTACATTGCCTGTGTTTATTGAATTTGTTTTGAAAGCAGAGCTTCTCCAAGCTTGGACACAAATGAACTTTACCCAGCAGACCTGCTCTCCTCCATCTTTAGAGCAGCAGTTTGCAGGTATTCTGTATTTAATCTCTTGGTAATATTCTTGTCCTATTGACTGTGCTGACTGACCTGGTGGCAGACCTGTTTGTTCCAGTGTCAGAAACTTCCAAGAAGCCCAAGTATTTCAGCTGTTTCCACTTAATCTTCCAGTTAAGCAATACACTCCAACAGATTTTATCTATATTTTTCCCTTTGTCAATATACAGTGGCTGTCCCTTTTCTAATTATATGTTCCTAAATGTTCCTTCACCCTATATCAAAGTAAAAGTCAGGGCAGTCTACCTTTGAAAGTATTAAGTAAATTGTCACCCATTCTAATATCTGCAGCAACTCTTTAAATATTCAAAAAGTCTTCTCCCATTCAGTTATACATTCTACAAAATGGTATTCCAACCTCTGTTATGCAGTTTCTATTCTGGGGTCTTTTAATATATTATCGATTCCAGGGTCTTTTAATAGTAGGAATATAAAAATTTCAGGTTTTCAGAGACATTAATATGTATTTTGTATATATAATGTGAACAACATGTTCACTTTCTACAAATATCCTCAACAGTCTACCTCACTTCATAATTGCTGGCTATATTTCTATGATTTAAACATCTTTCTTGCATAAAGAAAATCATATATTTGTCTGAGTTAAAAAAATAGTGAAAATAAAAGAGATATCCTGAAAAATGTGTTTTATGTGCATTACTGGACACATTTGAATATTCAAATACTCCTTTAGGATATCATTAACATTGTAAATGTATCCTGATACACAGAGAAGTAACATTATTCTATCTAAAATACGTGTGTCTTGGAAAGTAGGTGAATATTTTTTCTGTTTTGTCAGAGCCCATACCAGTCTCTAAATTCCTTGGCATGTAGACTATAAGAAGTATCAGTCTTCCCCCTATATCTCTGCCATCGGTGACCTGTAGTTTTTACTTTTATTTTAAAATTACTTACTTTTTTCCCCTCTCTTTTTTTTTTTTTTCTACAAAGAACCTGGCTAGACTCCAGCTTCCAAGGCCCATCTCTTTAAGTACTGGGCATAAGTCTGTATGTTCTGTTAGACACCTAATAAAATACTAGTATCTTCAAGGCTGCCATTTTAGCTGATACACAGCTTACAGATCTCTAAGTCATTCAGATGTTTATGTTGCTCCTGAATGTTTTTGCAAGCCTATGCAGGTGCTGATGTTGCCTAATAACTAATTAGTTGCTTGGGAGCCTTAGCTCAAAACTAGAGAGCAAGAGGGGCAAATTAGTGGCAAAGGATGTATCTGATGAGTGAGTCCTAATTCACTAGCATGCTGACATCAAGCTTGCTAAATGCTGCTTGCAAACCTTGGGCTAGGATACCAGAAGATCAGAAGAGTTAATATAATAGATATAATATAATATAATAATATCGTAACATAACATATCATATACCATGTGATCTGATTCTTATAATATCATATCATATCCAAGGGCTACTGTTGCCTATCTAAATAGTAAGTATTTCCAGTTAACGGTCCAGGTGCCAAGCTGACATCAGTCTGAAAGTCATTTACTCTGAGTAAGTTTGAATTGACAGCATCTAAAAAACAGTTGCCCTTGAAAGAGCGGAGAAGTTAGGCTTAGTCTGGCTTAGTTTAAGGGTGCTGAAATTTAAATTGCATTCTATTTGATGGGGTCGTTTGCCAACATATTTAACATCCTAATGATTTCATTTCAAATACCTTCACTACAGGGCAGATAAAATGCTGAACCTTGACCCTAACTGAAGTCAATTTTTACAGCTTTGCTGCTGTTATTGGTAGGACTAGGTTTATAACCCACGTTTTCTAAGCATGTGAGAGAGTTTTTTGTAGCCTTAGGTTTGATCATTTCTGATGTTTTCTGTTCTCATTTACCAAGTTTGGGAAACCACAGAGGCAGAAAAAATTATAACAAGAATCTTCAAAGTGTGAATTTATTTTTCACACTCAGGTAAATTGCCCTTTTACTTACAAGATGCGTCATTCTAACCCCAGAAAAGACCCTTTCCTCCTCATGTTACATCAGAAAGGAATGCACACTGGCTGGAAAGCCTCCTTCCTTTTATTTTTTTTTTTTTTTTTTTTGTATATCAAAACCATTCTGACTCAAATAAATTAATCTTAAGAACATTAAGGGCAATTCATACCTAAAAATATTGCTGCTTTCGATGGATCTTGGGATACAGATAAAGTAGTTAAGGCTCACAAACTGAGTTTGAGAATTGCCCCAGTGTCATGCCAAAGGGCCATCCTTAGCCAATCCAACAAAAAATGAGTACACAGCAGATGTAAAGCTTTGAAGGGGCCTCCATGACTTTAACCCCTTGAGCTGTATAGCTTTGCCTTCTGGAATATCCAATATTAAGCATCCAAAAGAAAAGGAATAACATATACTTCGACCGCACGTAATTGTGATATGTAGATTTATCCCTAACTCCTTCAGAATATCTTTAACTCAAGGTGGGAGGGCAGAATGGAGGTAATAAAAATTTCTCTGTGTAGATTAATAGCTAGAGTTAATCTAAACAAAATTAGTTAGTTGAGTTTAAACAACTAAATCATAAGTAAGCCTTATGTAAGCCACCAGAAGACTTAAAAGTGTATTCTTCTAGGTCCACAAGATATTAATGGGCTGATAAATAATACTTATTATACCTTGAAAGCGGTAAAGCAACCACCCAAGGTACATCAGACTATTTTATGAAGCAGCAAATGCCAAATGGAGGTTCAGACTTTCAAGCCCAGCTTCCATTTACGCGTAAGTGCATTGCACACTCAGACAGCTGCACCAGCGGTCCTGCACACAAAGGGCACTTGCTATGAATATAATAGTTAGGCATCTGAAAACCCTGTTCGCTACCATGCCTCAGATTTATTGGTTAATCACGTCTTCAAAACAAATTAGGCAAATACGCTTTCCACTGCACAGATGTTTTCACAAAAATGAAGGATGAGTCACAGTCTAGTTGGAAATTTGATCCATATCTTCTTTATGATCCATCGCAGCAAAAGGTCGGGCCCCATTCAGTAGGAACTATAAATATTCAGTGTTACTTTTGGCAGAGAAGAAGCCTGAGTTCCCTTTTAATAGATGGCGGAAGCAGAGGATAAACAGGAGTGCCTAAAGACGTCTCTTTAGGCTATTTCTTCAGATCTCTCTATTACTTGATAAAATTTTTACATAGATTAGTTCATTCGGGGCATAAGTTATTCACCTACTGTATTTATAGGTGCAAAATAAGTGCCTGAATAAAAGACAGGTTTAAGTAGGTAGGGTTCATGCACCCTCCTCCAGGAAAAACCAAACGCTCCTGTAGTTCTGTTGCAGGTCACTAGGTGGGGAGCAACAACATGGGAACAGAGACCCTGGGGGATGGAGATCGCTAACGCACCCAAAATAATAAGCAGCTCAATCCCCTTTGCTCTCAGGCAGTTCTTGGCACGCACAGGCAGCACCTGGCACCTGAGCCCAGCCCAAGCCCCCGAACGATGAGCAAGCAGGCAAAGCCCACCTCGGCTCTGCCGAGCGCCCGCTTCCATGGTCTTTGGGAGGAGGAGTGCTATGGCTTATTAAGTGCTTCCTCCGAAGTCAGATGCCATTGGTTTTGTGATGATTTCCTTATTAATCCTGTAATTTTACACTATGCATCCACTTAACGTGTTCGTCAACAGTCTCAATAGCATCTTCTCTTTCCCCTTTTATGCTCCTCTTTATGTTGTTTTTTTTCACTATGGTTTTGGAATTGAACGTGCTTGCTCTGTTGAATTGATCCAACAGGACCTGAATCACTGGAAAGCCTTAGTTAGCCTCATTTTTCTCTTCTCGGTGATTCTTTCTTTAAGGACTTCACAACCTCTGTTCCTTGCCCTTGGCACAGCTCTGGTGGCAGGATCTTGAGTTTTATGGGGAAAACATAATTTAAATTTGAAACCTCAGTGTGAAATAACAAGTGTCAAAGCCTTTCTCTTTCTGAATGCAAATAATGACAGACCAGTAATATCAACTTTTTTTTCTCCTTCCTCTTCCCCTGGGAAATGCCTTTCTTTTGAGCTTTGCTGAAGATGTAGCTATAAGTGATGTAGTGGTATATCTAGGAAATGAAAATGGAGCCAAGATCACAAGTCATGGTGGACAGTCTATGGCTGCAATGACCAGTTCTATGTATCCGAGCCAGAGCTCTACATTGCAAAGTCTCTATATTTTAAATAACTTCAAAGCTGAAGGCCCACTGAAGCTCTGTCACCTCCTGTCCCTTGCCTTCTCCTGGCCTGTCTCCAGCTCTGAACTGATGCTTGCTCAGATGTGCCTGGGCTCTCCTAGAGCTTAGGCCAGCCCTGGACAACCACAGAGCCTGAGCACAGGGACAGTGTTCACACCATAGCAGCTTTGGGAACATAAGATTGGCACCTAACTAGAGAGATCTCTTGGCACCCAGGGGGAAAAGGTCAGGCTTCTGCCAAGGAGGATTTGGAGCAGGACCACCCAATCTCCTGGGCTCATAGAGCCTGGAGCATGATTACCCCCCTATCTAGATCCATAGGAGCTTGTTCTTCTTTCTTAACAAGGCTTTCATGGGGTTTGGTTTCATCACTATTGCCCTTCTGAAGGACATTGCAGAGTTATTCAGTGTCTTCCCTGACAGTTTACCAAATAATTTCTGTCAATCTTATAATGATGGTTCTTGCTTTTAATAACTTGATGACTTCCCTGTCACTCTGTCAGGGATGTCTGCATCTCTGGGTAATTCTTTGATAGAGGCTTTCATACAATACCGTTATTCAATTAACAGAAAAAAAAAAATACTGTGTTTTGTCTAAAAGCAAAACTCAACAGGTTATGGCTGAAAGTTGACATCAATAAGATTATAGTGTAATATTGAAAAAAATTTACTATCGGGATAATTAGCCATCTGAATATGTTATCAAATTATGGATATTTTTCCTGCATTTGTATTTATTTTTCTGTCTTCCATATTTATACTGCTTTCATTTTTCTCTCCCATGTCTAGTTTTCTTCTTCATCATGGCATACAAAGTCCAAGGCTTATTTGGTTTATCATATGAACCAAAATTTATCTAAATATTTTATGATCTGCGTTCCTCTGATTTTCTGGTGCTGTTACTCTTATAACTGTCAGCCTTACTTGTACAAGTTGCACATCTCAATGCCATTAAGTTTCAGGAAAAAAGTTTTTCTTCTTTGCAGTTTATAAATCCCATTCCAGTGACTTCCATGTAAAGCTTATGAAAAAAGGAATTTGTGACTAGAGTTATACCTGTAGCTTAGTAGATGGTCTAGACAAGCTGCCACCTGAACACTTCTCTTTCCACGAGCGTTAAGGGTTACTCCAGTGCAGGAGTGATTATATTAGACTCTGTGCTTTGTGTTGTGCAAGTCAGAATAGGAAATTGTAATAGCTTTTTCTTAAACACTATTACTGCTATTATCTTAATTTACTTCACTCTAGGTAATATACTCCTTGGCGTCTGCTTTCATGGCAGGCACACACCTTTCCTTGTCGCTACACTTGATTTGTGGAAATGTCTGGGCTCCCTCAAGGACCCCTGAAAGTCACACCAGCAATTCACTCAAGTGACTTACAAGCAATATCAGCATTTGGATCTTCAGGCATTTGTCAACCATGGCTCGAGGGTTTCTGGGTTTCTAGATTTTCCAAGCCACGAAAATCTGCAATGGCAAAACAGTATAATGGGTCTCTGTTATGATTCAGTGATCTTGCTGGCATGCTTCAAGACCACTCACACTCTATTTGAGGGGGCTATGAAAGCATTTGAAATAAAAAAGAGAGTGGAGAAGAAAACTTTACACAAAATCTTCCTCGTGGCTTCTTGAATAGGAACATACATAGACAGGGGAGGGAAACCAAGTCTGGGCACTCTATTTGAGGGGGCTATGAAAGCATTTGAAATAAAAAAGAGAGTGGAGAAGAAAACTTTACACAAAATCTTCCTCATGGCTTCTTGAATAGGAACATACCTAGACAGGGGAGGGAAACCAAGTCTGGCCTTGGCACCAATGCTTAGGCACCAGTGACCCTTTTTAGAGTGGTTGCTATCAGACAGCTTTTCTTCTCTTTCCCATGGACAAGATGAACGGAGACCATTGCCTACCTTGATGGCTCGCACTGACTTTGGGCTCCCTTAGACGGTGTCTGCGTCACTCTGTGCTCACGAGCTGTAAGCTTTGTAATGATAGGTGCTCTCTTCTGTTCTGCTGTTCTGTGTTTATGGATGTTGAGCAAGCATGGTCATTTCCCATAACTTGGGCTGTTACAAATGACAAAGCACCTCAGAAATGCCCCACAAATAGCAATAAATGGTCAGAAGAGAATGCAGAGTAACCACATCCAGGACAAAAGCTTTCCTCTGAAGCACAGAAAGAACTTCCATACATCCAGCTTCTCAGCTGGATAAGAAAACACATTTTCAGCTTCACAAACTCACTGCTTTGTCTTATAGGTGCAATGCCAAGTTGATTAGTAATTTAATTAATTACTGCTAACTGCTCCATGTGATTTATTATTAATATTTTGTGCTATGACAATGTCAAGAGGCTCCAGATAGGTCTGAGGATGCACAGACCTAAGTATTACACTCAGTTGCAAAAATATTATCTCTGAGCTTGAGTTCCCCCCAAAACCCAGGGATTGTAAGAGAGCTGTGGTCATGGAAATCAAAGAGTCTTGCCCAGGGGCACACACAAAGATGGACCAGAGCTGGAAGCTGGACCCAAATGTCTTGCCTTATCTGTGAAGGCCAAGTCTACTCTGCCTCCCAGCTTCACAGATGCCATCTTTCAGCTTCTTATGAGTTAAAATCTGTCACTTACTTAACATGAACTACGTGATACTGGTTTGGAAGTGGAAAGTTTCCCAGTGGCTCTCCCATGTCATATCTCAATTCTTTACAGCAGTGAGATATAATATTGGGACGAGCAAGGTGAATTTTCACACACCTGCCTGAAAGTGAACCCACTAAGAAATAACTGAAGGAAATACCCCAAGAGGAAGGGGCCTGAAAAGACCATTTTCTTGCCCAGTTATTCTATTTGTTGTGACAACCTGCATTTCCCTGGAATACATCCAGATGACAAGGAATGCAGCTGACTTTATTACACATGACAGAAAAACATCATGAAGAATAACTCAGTTAAAAGCCTTTGGCCTTTTTCTGTTGTTCTTTTCATTTACATTTTTGGTATGAGAATCCCTGCCTTTGAGGCTTAGCCAGTGCCTAAAGGGATGGGGAACCACAGGGCTACAGGGAGTACAGGGAACAAAAGGAGAAAAAGTATGGGGCTGCTCTTAGAGAGAAGAGAGCACCTGTCCAAACTAAATCTTTAAAACCATTTTTTTTCTGGGTACAAAACCTTTACATACATAAAGATTTTGTCGTGCCTGTCAGCCTCCCAATCTTTCTCTGAAGTACCCACTTGCTCCAAACACCACCTAGCTAGAAAATCTTCTTAAAATTGTCCCCACCTTTCCTGTTAACATCTTCTCCCCCCAAGAAGGCTAACCCTGCTTTTGGGGGGCTGCATGAGTAGCCTAAACTGTGGGGCAGACACCCAGGGTGCCACACAGCAATACCTCTGTCCATGCCTCATGGCCCCTTCTCCCAGCCAGCCCAGGTATATTCTCAGCCTGACATACCCAATGCCTTAGGCATGACCTCTACCTAGCCCCTTAGCAACATCCTTGTAGTGACATTTTTGTGCCCTGTTTGTTTTCTCCATGCTGCTTGTAGCCAACAGTCGGTGCAACTGCTGGTGCATGCAGAATTACCACAGGATAGAAAAACAGTCTTCTAAAACTCTTGGTGGCACCTGCAGTGCTTTCTGTTAAGCTGCTGAACTCAACCTTTCTATTTGCTTCTTCATCCTGCCCTGTCGTACTTCGCAGCTCCAGGAAGGGGGCAAGTGTCCTGTGGAGCACTGAGGTGGCCGGGCTCTCCCAAGGCTCCCCCCCAGGGTAGCAGGTGGCTTGTGCTGAAAGGACAAGGTTAGACTGGAAAGGTGAAGGGCACGAAGGGAAACTGCGTTCATTATAGATGAAGTCAAGCAAATCTGTCAAGCCTGGGAAAACAAGTCTTCCTGTGAAGCTGAGACATTACCTGATTTACATTTTGTATACTCATTCAGAAAAGTAATTTCCAAGAAGTAAAATCCCCTAAAATATCATTACCAGACTATTTGTATGCTGTATGCCTCATCTAACTGGGCTTATACACTAAACAGAGGGACTTTTAGCAGGAATAAAAAGTAGATGCTTTGCTTCTGCAATTTTTTGTTGCTTGGCATGGTTTATTCATAACACATGACCAGTTTCATCACTGACCATCATTTGCCTTTTATGTTGAAAGGTATGTTGGGATGATGAATTCAGAGATGGCACAAGACTTCTCAGAAATGTAGGCAAACTGAATTTTCCATCTCCCTCAAATGAGGTTTCTGGTTTGGGTTGTGGCTGGGCAAGTCCTGCCTTAGGAAGAAAGGAGGCAGGAAGGAAGCAGAGAGCTGGGGTGTTATTTGAAATGCATGGTCACTAGATTGTGGTCCCGGTTATTACAAAATGAGAGCTTGAAACCCTGAAGCTTCCTTCCTAATGGGGAATGCCTTTATGGTCTGTAAGCCTGCAAATAAATTTGGTTCAATTTCCTTCCATCTGCGTGCTCCAAATTACTCACTATAATTTGGAAGTGTCAGAACTCACCAGAGAAATAAAATCGTGGAGGGAAGTTAGTGCCATGACTGTCCAGCTGAATCTGCAAGGCAATACGGCAGCCACAGGCACTGAGGCAACACTTTCATGTAGCTGCCAGCTCCGTAAGTGGACACAGGGAGCTGCGCCAAGGAGCACACCGGGCTTTACGGAGGTCCCTGGCTCAGCCTCCTGCTACAGGAGGGGTGCAGCACCAGTGACCAGATGAGAGCCAAGGGAAGTCAGAACGGACTTGGCTGGAGCCAAACAGTCCTGAAGCAGCAGGCACCATCCCATGTGCCCCTACTCTGCCTTTGGCACCACCAGCAGCAGCCAGCCCCTGTCTTCCAGTGCTCTGGCAGAATCCATGCATATCTTTATGCCTGTGGCAGTCTGTTGCTCCAGGCAACTGCCAGTCTATCTGTTTCATACATGTGTGTGTATATATATATATATGGGGGGGGTTGTGTGTATGTGTCTGTTAGTTTTATTTAAAATATGAAATGAAATAAAACTAAACCTGAATGAACGAACAAAAATTCAATCAATGAACAATTCTAGCAAGGTTTTCACCTCTGCACTGTCATGTAATGAACTTAAATCAACCACACATGATTGAATTTGCCCTCTAACTATTTTCAAAACAACACAAAAGTCAAACCAGTCCTTTTTATTCTTATTATTTCTGGGTATCAGCAGTAACACATGCAAAAGTGCCAATGACTGTAGTGCCTTTAGTTTTTCCTGCTGAGGTTAGTAGTGAAGGCTAGACATGGAAATAAACTTCACATCTCTGCACATCCTCAAAATTTATCCTGCATAGTCTGATTGATCATCTGCATGATCACTTGCTTTTTCTGGGACAGCATTTGAGACAGAAGGGTTACCAAGGTGCAAAACACTTGTGCTAACAGTTCATGTTTGTAATGGAAACTGCCCTGGTATTTTCCCTCACGGTGTTTAAAAAATACTAATACAAACATAAGACAAGTTAAAAACAAAATCCAACAGTTAAGCACCCCAGGGCCTATGAAATGACCAGAGAGAAATCCATGGAGACAGCATGTTATTTATAGCGGCATATTAGAAAGCAAAAGAAAGCACCAGAAACTTTAAACATTGGAAAGCATGATCCCAGCCAGATGAGAATGAATGACTGTATTGGCAAGGAAAGCTCTTGAGGAAAAAACAGTTGAATCTTTTAGCAAATAGTTAATGGTGATGCTAAAGGAAGCATAATGCTAAAAAAAAAAATCCTTGAAGAATAGGTTACCTTAAACAGTTCTGTGGAACGTTCTATTGTTCTATTCATCTGTTTACATCAAGCTCTTATAATGTTAATTTCCCACAGAAGGGAAACTGAACTTAGTCTTCATATTGGATTTAATTCACAGAGATATCAATCGTTATGCTAGATGATGTCTCTTTAATCAACATGTCGTGTGTATTTGGCTGGCTCGTGTAATAATTTATTTCCTATTGTTTTGGAGATTGGTGGCTCCCCTTGAAGTGACATCTGCTAGAAGCTGCTCTGCAATTTTCTTTCTCTTGTGAGTTCTGACACTTTCACACTGCAGTCAATCATCTGGAGCACACAGACAGAGGAACTTAATCAATCTGATTTCAGATAATATTGGCCATAATGTGGAACCCATCAGGTGAGAAAAAAATTCAGGGTTTCATCATTTTGTTGTGCCATAGTGGAGACAGTAACTTAGTGACCAACCATTCACATAACCATAGGGTCATTGAATTATAGAAAAGTTTAGGCCAAAAAAGAGAGGTTAAAAACTTTAGCATTCACTCAAAGCAGGCTTAGCATTAAAGTAAGATGAGGGAGTTCATGGCCTTGGCTGGACTTTTAGCCATCTTGCCATGACTGGATGTCTGTGATAATAGGGAAGGAACATGGGCTTTAATGGAAGAACACCTGCCACACCATCTTTTCAAACCCATTTGCTCTGCGTTTCAAACATAAATTTGAGACTGTCACAAGTCCAGACCTGCTTCGCATCCACAGCTCCCAGAAGCATGTGCAAGCAGTGTGTCCACTTCAGATACACCAAGGTATAAAACCATATTCTTGAATACCTGTGTTACAGATCAGACAGGCCTGGCTATTGCTGTACTTGCCAAGGTGGATTCTTCATTTTGAAATTCACAGTGTCTTGCTGCCTACAAGGTCTGTCATGTACTGCAAGACAACATGTAGTTGTAGACAACTGGACTGATGCTAGTGCATTGAGGGAGTCCACATGAACATGGGCTAAGAAGTGCCTGAGGGCTTGGCCTGTCCCCAGCTTTTTTCACAAAAGAAGAAGAAATGTAACATTAAACAGCAGACTCCAAGATGAGGAGTTTTAGTGTGTGAAACCGTAGTCTCATCTTCAGCCAGCCCATAGTCAGGAGTAAGGCCTTTAAGATCATCAAATCCAACCATGTCCTGTGGACTTACAGCCTAGTGAACAGTCCTTTGCTGCATGTAAAATGTCCTTTTCCTGCTCAGAACAATTTTTCCTTTCCCCCTTCTAATTTTTTCCCACTTTTCAGTCTTTTTTACACTCAACTTCCCCTAGTTAAGTAGGAAAAGAAAAAAACCCAGACTTATTCATGTCTTTCATGGAGCTGCTTCTTGAAGCAGTTCATGATTAGGCAAAATAAAAAGTGTAGTAAGATGCTTACACATTATCTCAAGAACTGGGGTCTAGGTCTGGGGCACTCTGTCTCCCTGTGCTTGCTGTTTCCCTTACCAAGCACCTCAGTCTGTTCTCTGCTCCAATACCCAGTTTATATCTTGTCCAGTCAACTGCTGTACGATATGAGTCCAGAGGATGTCTTAGCTGGCACTCAGATTATAGAAACTGCCTTCTGCTCAGACCATTATTCATTATTCTTCCTAGAGTCATGGTTTTCAAATGTGTTTGGACTTGATGTTGTGTTACCAGCGTCTCACTACTAACAGCAATTGTTTAAGGATATCACCTGAGTTTGCCAGCATTTGAGACATTCTAGTAATTCTCCTGTCATCCATTTCTGATCTAACAACGTAATTCTGATTTCTTTTCTTACTCCTTTCATATTGCCTTCATAATATCCTATAAACAGAGCCATCTATCAGAAATTCCAAGGACAAGTCCATGAAGTATAACATCAATCCAATTCTTCTTCCTTCTTACCTAGAAGTTGGGCTTGTCTTTTAAAATCCCTTAAATTAGTGCACTTTCTTATTTGTACACAGGAAAAAGCGAGGAAAAAACTTCAAATTAAATTCCAAAATTATGCTACAACTTGCAGTGGGTCACTATGTCAAACAGGGCACAGCCTACAAAAACATTTCATTGCAAACCAGTTGTCTCTTTTAGTTCTCCAAGTTAGTGATTCACAAACCCAGTTAATTTTATCCAGATGTGCAACAGGAGGATGCACTTCACTTTTATTTCGCTAGATCAGCTAAAAACTTGGCAATTCTCCAGACAGGGTCCAAATCTGGAAATATTTACAAAGCTATTTCTATGATGACCATATAATAGTACCTCGCAACCCAGCACAGGACAAGCCCAAAACTAGCTGATTGGGGACTGTCTTTGCCTAAAGCCCTGATGGACTTGAATACCTACTGCAGGCTTTGCTCAGCTCTGCTGTTGAAGCGTCCACTAGGTTCAGAAACAAAGAGAAATCGTGTTGGAAATAGGGACCAGAAGTAAAGACTCCAGAAGGCTGCCTGTTTTACTCCTTGCCTGTGACTCTTGCATTGATGCCTGTCCAGTAACTCAGTGTTGACAAGACTGGAGGAAGGCTCAGCCCAGCCTTAGACAGCTATATTTTTAACTTGCTAGATAGGAAACTGTTGTGATAGCCATAGCTGTCAACCTCTTGAGCTGGGAAGAACAAGCCTCCCACTCGATTGAATGTCAAAATCACCATGTGTTAAAGTGTGCACCTCTACTACTTTGTCTCTGAATAAAATATTTCTATACAGGTTTTTAACGAAAATGGAAAGTTACCTCCCAGGAGGGGCAGGCTCTGACCTTGTGTGGGACAGAAAGTGACTCTGACTTAGGTATTAAGTTCCAGAGAAGAAAAATAAATTTAAATAATACCTGTGTTCAGCATTATGTGTTAAACAGCTCCCCTGGCTTTCCGAGGCAGGTTAAAGACTTGTTCAGCTCTTGAGAGATCCAGCTCTTTTCAAGCATGCATAGGATTTGTGAGTAGGAAGCTTGGATTCAAGTCCAGGGAACAGATACAGAGAAACCTATATCCTTTCTTTTCAGGTCCATTTCATTATCTACCAGCTCTTTCAAATCTCTCTGGAAGCTTAGTTCCTGTTGGTATCTATTTCCATTCTTCCTCGTGTTTACCACTGAAGGTCTGAACCCTCAATGTATCACCTGCACCATTTACCTGTGCGGTATTGGCTAACATACATAGTAAGCTCTTTGCAACATGGCATTTTCAGCCTAGAACCAGAGTAATAGATTTGGTTCCTAACCTCAGAATGTATTTTGAGAACAATCAACAGCCTCATAGTTAACACTCCATGCTGACCAAATTAAATTTCAAAAAATATAATTCATACTGTAGTTAGGATCTTTAATTTTAAAAGATGCCAGAATCAATTGATCTCTCCTTTCCAGACCATTTGTACCAACTCTGTGTATTCCTTCCTGCTGCAGTAAATAGAAGTCTTGCAAAAAAAAAAAAAAAAAAAGCAAGCAGGACTATTTTGTAAATTCCTTCCCCTTTTGCTCAGTATCTAGCTAGAACTTTCCCAATAAGTTTAACTACTTTCCCAATAGACCACACAGGTAGAATCAATGAAAACAGACTTCCTAGACATATCCCTATCCCTCTGCTGCTTTCTTTCCAGCTGTTCTTATTTCACCAATATCAGCCTTTTCTGATAGCTTTTGTTAGTAAGGACAATGATTTAACTTACCGATTATTCTCCTTTGGCTTTTAAACAGCTCCAGTATGTTCACAGAGAGAATATTTTTTTCTGTATAGGAGTAGATGAGGGAGAATAGTGGTGTCACATCTTAATGCAAATGAGTTTGTTAGGTTTATGTGGTTACCGGCATCAGGAGGAAATGGTTTTAATGAGGAAACAAGCTATACAATATGAGATAAAGTGTTTCATTAAGAATGAATGCTATTATTCAGATATTCTTGCTGGAGAACTTGGTTGAAGGGAAGAACTTACTGTCTTGTGACTCAGTAAGCCTAAAATCAGTAAATTGGGGAGTGTAGGGAGTTTTAGTCATTCATCCTAATTTGCCTGGCTGAAGTCAGCCAGTTTGTTTTGACATCAGCGTCTTAGAGCATCCTATGTCTCTGAATA
Organism: Gorsachius magnificus; assembly: GCA_034008185.1. Lineage (NCBI taxonomy): Eukaryota > Metazoa > Chordata > Aves > Pelecaniformes > Ardeidae > Gorsachius > Gorsachius magnificus. The sequence continues at coordinate 6,833,051 of CM067083.1, read as the reverse complement.
TTGGTAACGTGAAATTTCACATTTTTCTTTTCCTATCCTCCTTTTCTAGCCCAGGAAAACCTTTCAACCATCACTCTGCCTTAATTCCCTATTGCATTTTATGCTTCTAGCTGAAAAGCTATCTTAACTTCAAGCTGTGAGTGGATGAAACCAAGAAACACGGGCAGTCTCACCAAAATTGAGTTGTTTGGGGAGGGGAGAGAGGAGGGAGGAGAGTTAAAACCCCAGGGCAAGAGCTCATGCAGGAAGCTGCCAACAGGTCTTCCCGCAAACACACTGATGGTGCCCTGCAGGGGTGAAAAAGATCTCAGTCCCCCACGTTGGTGATTTCCTCTTCTGGCCAGATTTGCTTCACTACAAAAATGAAAGGACATGTGATACTCATTTTGGTTTTGTACATGATGGGGAGAAGGAGGCAGTAACTTCTCTCATTTCAGGAAAACAGAAAAAGAAGAAGGACTAAGGGGGGTTGTTTCTAGCTGTGTGAAAGCAAGCATTCAGTCTCTGTTTTATCATGCACGTCAGGAAGGTCTGATAGCTAGGAAGGGCTGTGAGAAGCTGAATCTTCAATAACAGCTAGGTAAAGTCTCACTGCTGATACTCATAGTAGGTGATCTGTGGAGCTGCGCTGTGGGAAACTTGAACGTTCATTTTTCTTTCCTTTCCTAAGCTCTGTGGAACTAATTTGGGGTTGTGGGATGTCACACTGGCACTCATGTCTCATGTAACAGCTTCTTAGAGTGCAAGCAAAAGGCAGCTGGACCCTTGCATGACAGTTGTTGGTCACCAAGAGGATAGGTGTTTTCCAAGCTAGCTAGGTGACAATATGGTTTGGATTATGTTCTTTCAGGGCTGTTCTACTATAACACTGTCTTCTAGATATGTCCCACTGAAGTCTGACTTCCTCCTGTAAACAAGAAGTTCTGGTGGGGGTTTCTTGTTTTTGTTTTGTTTTGTTTTGTTTTGTTTTATTTTTCAGAAATAAGAAAAAATAAAAAGATTCTGTGAGTTTCTAACCGCATTGTTTGGTACCAACAGCCAGAGCTGAGCGTCACTGGTCAGTCTGCTGTCATAAATACAAGGTCAAAATTATATTGGAAATTGTTGATATGGGTGATCTAAAATGGGCTTCTTAAAGAATGGAAAATGTAAGTCAAACATACCCTTTTCAGTCTATTCTGTACTGGTCTTGTAGTTGCCCACAAGACTTCATGTGTGTCGTGCCATGTCATGGGCAGCAATGAGGGACAGAAGTCCTGAAACAACCCTTCATCCTGAAGTTTTCTGCTATTTTCTATAGTATTTGGATAACTGCAAATATTAATATAATTCTCATTTTCTGCCCAGATCAGAAACTAGAATGAAAAACTTCTAACATATCTGCTTGTATACTACGCTAACTTTAAGTTAGCAGTTGTTTCAAAAAGACCGTCACACTCCAGTTTTCTAGGTGTAAAAAAAAAAATCACCAGCAAGAGTTGGCTTGCTGATCCAGGAGTCAGTGTTATTCAATTGAATGTGATGGCATTTGTCTATACATCTTTTCTTGAACAGCAGTCATGATTAATAAGTCCACCAACTTTCACTGCTGCTGTTAAACTCAATTTGCAGTTGTCAGGTACTTCTTGGAAATGTGGGAAGATTGGCCGAAATTCTGGAAAACTCCATCTGGCCTTTTTTTTATTCCATAGAAGAGATGACACGTACTCTGTTATCACCATGTCAACCAGTGCTGACCAAATATGATCACCTGAGACTGTGAAGTACCTACAGCCTTTCTGGTTTAGCACAAGAGGAAAAGCTTGACTCTGAACTTAAACCAACCTGGCATATCATGCTGTTCATCACAATCAAAGGCAGTTTTTTAAAATGCTATCATTTTATGCCACAAAACTTGCAGGAAGGGGAAATGCATTATCTCAGCTCCAGCAATAGTTCATAATGAGAGCACAGTGTGTTAAATGTGATCTGTCTTCTATTGCACAATTAGAAGAAGCACCAGGTTTTACAAAATAGCGTAACCCTATGTTTACACCATGTAACATTTTTAGCTGGCAAGAGCAGATTCTACAGCTCCACAAACAGCATGTTTCTGCTCCCAACAGATAAGAAAATGCTATGCACAATGCATTGATTTTAATTCTAGCACAACACAAAAATGATGCTCAAGTTGTAATGACATTAACAGATATTTAGTATGGATGTGGATGAAGTGCGCAGTACTTTGTGTTTACAGAGGAAAGTACAAGAAGGCTTTGTATACTATTTCCTACACATACAAACTACTTTGACTTATTTTTTTTTAATCTTTTTATCCTTTATACTTAGTTTCTGTTCTTTTCCCTTTCATCCACAAGGCCTAGTTCTACTTGAATTATTTTTGGATATTGTCCCAGATGCCACAAGTTGCTGTGGTAATTTATAAATAATATAAATTCAGTAACCATAAAATTGGGTTCCATGTTTCAAATTGTTTTCTGTGACCTTCTTGTCTGTATCGTGACCCTTTTTCATGAGCAGTGGTTTGCATCATCAATTCCACCTGTTCTTTCAGGAGACGGACTATCCCTGCTTTGTGATGGGAAGAAAAAAGTTGAAGCAACAAGTAATATGTGTTGTGCTTCATGCATATTGAAATGAGCTGGGTAATGTGATATCATAGCTAATAGCAATAATCTTAGCAGATTTCCAAAATAGCCTGTTCAGTAATTTGCTGTTAATGTTGTGATTTGTTTTTCCTGGCTATGTTTATTTAGTAGGTCTAATGGTTTTGTCCTTATAATTCTCCCTGCCTTGGTTAAGCTAATAGCTATGACCATTTCCTGTTAGCCTGATGCTCTTCCTCATTGTAAAACAAAGCTGATGACTGATACTATGCAAAGTATAATTCTTGCAGTCCAGTTTTGACCCAGTAGGAGCAGAAATTTTTCACCTGAGAGGTGCTTATGGACAAGAGCAAATGATAAAAACTTCTTTGGTCAAGGACCTTTGATCTCTGGAAGTGTTAAAGGCACTTTATTGGACAGTGCGTCCATACGACAGGCAGTGCATGTGGTGCTGGGGTATGGCACTGCTTATCTTTTCCCTTTTCCAAGAAGAATTTCTAATCTCTTCTGGACTGAGCCAGACCCTGAATGTGTGGTCTTGGAACTACGCCAATCACTTTAATATACATGAAACATATTCATATGGGTGGGAAGGAAAATATAGCTCAGTTATTTAGAGTCTTCGACTCACTGTTCATGCAAGAATTTGGCATTTATTTACAACTGTCGTGACACCTTGTCAGAGGGTTATTTACTGGCTTTGCTACCATTTCATGCAGAGGGCATCATCAAAATTAGTTTAATTTTCTTCCAAGCTTTCAGTTCTTTGATTTTGATAGAGCTGTGGTCTTGTCTTGGCAGTTTTTTGCACTTTCCTGATAGGTCAAATAAAGTGTTCTATTAAACCAGCATTGCCAATTTCAAAATGTCTTTGCCACCTAGATAACTGTACAGACTGAGGTCTGATAATAATAGCATTTCATCGGCTGGTTCATAAGCAAGCATTCCAAAAGCTGGCATGCAGCTGTTGGAACAGTAATAATCCCTCTTGGCCAGTTTCTAGAGAGAACTAGGAGTCTATGTCAGATATCGAAGTTCCCAAGCCCCTCTGCCAACCTCTCACCAAACTTTGACAGAAACATGGAGGTTAATAATGATAACTTCTTTACAGCAAAGAAAGAAACGTGACTCCTTGCTTAGGAGTAGAAAACATTAAGGCATTGTAACTTTGTCCTAAAACCTTGTTGGAAACTCTCAGATAAACTGTTCTTCCCTAATTTCTTTCCTCGTCCTTGCTTTTGTATAACCTTACAGATCCTCTTTGTAAATACTTTGGTTGTTAGTTCCTATTGTCCTTTTCAGAGAAGTAACTTAAAGACTTTCATTGTCCTGTCTTAAAAACAGGTCCCAGCAGACCTCTGATTCTTGCATCAGGTGGCATGTAAACTTTGCCTCCTATTCATCAATTTTACCGGTTCCTTCTGTAAAAGTACAAGGTAAGTGGCTCTGAGTGATAGATGATGCGTGTATTTTGGAATGCCTTCTCGGCATTCGTTCTTGGCGTGTCAGTGTATACCAGTCAAGTGGCAAATATACTGGAACCCCTCCTCTCTTCAGTGGGCAAATCTGTGTGAAGGCTAACGAAACCCAGGAGGCCCAGCCTCTGTACACAATCAGTTGTCTCATTTCCAGATGGCTATTAAGTTCTTGACTGACAGCTTTGTTGGTACTCCATGGAGACGTGTTCTTGGGGTATGAGCAGGCTGGCCATATGAGGAACGAAACAAATGTCCAGACTGCTTGTGGAGATAAATCCTTCTGGTGTAGTGCTTAGTTGGATGAATCCAACTTATTCAGAGTGGTGGAAGGGCAGGGATCACATTAAAACTGTAATCATTCTGTCTCTGGTCCTGCTCTCATATCAAAATGGAGTCTAGATAGGTGCAAGACACTCAGGCAAGATAGTAGATGTCTGCTATTCCTGAAGTTATATTTTATGTCAGGGACTATTCTTTTCTCTGTCTCTGTCTTCATGGTTTGTGGTTATAAAATTCTCCATAAATTATACACTTAATTAATTAATACTCAATTTCTCCAGACTCTGCTTCAATAACCAGTCTCACCCCCACCTGTGTTTTATAAACAACTTCTTCAGGTCAAACTCTGCTTCTTCAGCCCGTCTGCTCCACAAGCCACAATTACTGACAACTATTGTCTCAGTGGTTTTGGACTACTGTCCATGGTAAAACTGTTCAGGAATATGCCTCTGCCTAAAAGTAAGGAAAGTATGTTTCTTTGCTATATACACAAATTCAGGTTGGCTGTCTTAAGGTTATTTGACTAACAATACTAAATGAGGAAAAATTGTACTAAATAGAAAATACAGAAAAGTGCAGTGTTTTGGAAGTCCTCTCTTCTGGAATTAAAGATATTAAAAATATTTATTTACATATAAGTAAAGAAAAATTCAATTAATATTAAATTATGGGATGAAATTCACAGTTAATTAGTCATGGAAGTCAACTGGTCAAGCATTGGAAGTGCTAGAAAATCACACCACTCTATAAAGGCTGAAACATTCTGTTCAACAATAAAATAATTTTTTTGAATTCCTTGCCTGCAAATACAATTCTATTAATGACACTCATGTTTGGATATGATTGGGTAAAATAAGTAGTGGCTACTTATAATCCAATCAAAATTTGTATTCTTGCTTCATTAATCAATGTGGGGGTTTTTTTTAACCATAGTTGTGTCACTTCAGTAAATTTGTGATTTATTAAAAATAGCTTGAGTTTAATAAATGACAGCATTTACTCTAATGAAGTTCTTCCCAGCATCAGTATTAACTTCAAAACTTCACGTAGTTAAAAGTGCAGTGAATGTAGCTGGGTATGCATAGCTGCCGGAGTTCATTGCTAGACTTTGGTGACAGCCACTGCACAGATTGCAGTACTGGAGTAGCAGAGACTTTGGGGAGGCTTTTAGTGCAAAATCATTATTCTAAGCCCCTGAAAATTTTCAAGCTAATTCTTGATTAGAACAAGTTAAAAACCCAGCATCTTTTACTAAGAGTCAAAAGGGTGTCTCAGGGTTTATTACTAAGTATAACCTCAGAATAATGTGTCCGATAGGGTGCACTGTAATCGTCTCTTTGCCAATTTGCCAAGGAAAACGCTAAACTTGAAAGGTTCTTTCTGGTCAAAGGTCGTGTTTGCTGTTGAGTTTTCTACCTACTTAAAAGTGTGTCATTTACTAAAAGAACATATGTTCTGCCAAACTTCTATGTTTGAAGACTTTTGTTGTTTGCAGCGTATATGACAGTTTCCCAGAAGAAACTCTGTTGACGGCTTTGTGTTCTTCTGTGTGACTTGTTATGCATCCTTTAAGAAGAAAATCTCTTTTGAAATAAACATCTCTAAAATGTGCTTGTAGTCATAAGGCAACATCTTCTGCCTCCTTATTAGCTGACTTTAATGCTGTATAGTTATTTATGGCACAGACTGAAAGCATAAATGTCTCTTCATTAATCTATGACTCAGGCTTAATGAGTGCTGAGATTTGGGGTTTGGGGACCATTAATGCAGTTCTACCATTTACCCAGCTCCGTGACATCACTACCAGTTAAACAGAACCTTGTAAACGAACAGTATTCTTGCCATCTATTAATTGCCTCCCGGGACTGAAATGCCTTTTAGCTTCATTCAATGTAGCTTTTTGTACGCAGATTTCTCAACCATTAATCACTACACTCAAGATTCACAATCTTTCAGCATCAGAGTTATGGCCTCGGGATAGGATTTATTTATTTATTTATGTTTGTACCGCATTTTGATAGGAATTTAGGAGAAATATATGTGCGTTGAACTCCAATGACCAAATTCCCTCTAGTCTGGACAGATAATACTGTTGTCAGTAGCTAAAGACAACATTACTACACCTTGAAGAAAAAAGTTTTTAAAAAGTATTTTGGAGAAGAAGAGAAGAAAACAGGCATTCAATGATTTTCTAAGTAATGTTTCCTATACACGACTAGAATCTTCCCAAAGTCTTATGCTAAATACAGTAATATTAAAAATGAGTTAGAAGTGGTTGGATTTCATAGATGCATAGATAATTGTTAGCTGTTTGGAAAAAGAACACTTAATTCAACTTTCTTATTTAAAGGAAAAACAGAGGGAACCCTGACCTTCAACTACTTTTTATGTCTGCCAAACCTTTTCACTACCCAATTATACTGACTACAGAAGTGAGAGGGGGAAAAAAATTAACAATAACAACATTGTACATGTTAAATTTACTTGTTAATTTTTTTGTGTACTTTTTGAGATCTTGGAGGTTATTTGATACAGATCATTGAGAAGTGTCTTTGAGGAGTAAAAATTTCTTGAGTATAGACTGGAATTTTTTGCAACGTCTCCTTTTATGCTTCCTCCTTCACTCCTTCAACTCTTTGCACAGTGGTTTCTTCTCACCAGCCTGCCCCAGCAGTACTAGGTCACCCTGTGAGGAGCACAGTACATATTTTTAGTTACTTAGCATCCTCTGAATAGGCCTGGTAATTCTGCATTTTGTAAGAGATTGGGTGACTATATTTTGGGCTGTGATTTCTAAGGCAAGGAGATTTGTAGGTAATTGCTGAAAACAGTAGAAATATCAAGTAACGGGGCTGGGCAGTAGTCACGTATCTTGCAATTCAGTGCAATAATTTAAACTCAAGAGACGTGGCATCCCCATTGGGCCAGAATAAATAACATAAGGTAGTGAGACTGCCTTCTGTATTAAACTAGCCTGTTTCATTTCCTACTTAAATGAACTGACTTCTGGTATTTTCATTTCGGCAAGGGCAAACTTTGGCTGGGAAATGGTGGTTTTGAACCGTTTTGAACTTCTATGGAGTGTTCTCCTCCTTCAATAGAAGGATGCTCACTAAAGGCAGAAAGCTTTGTGTGTTGGCCTTTAAAATGAATTTAAAAGAACTGTAAAAGGTTACCTTGTCCCTATGTTGTGCAAAAGGCTACTGCCAAATTCTGTAGAAGCATAGGAGGTGAGTTATAAATGCATACCTGGATTTCATTCTTCTGTTCTGTTGCTTTGTACTGTTTAGTAAGAGATTATAAATAACCTCAGTTAAGGGACTTTAAAAGGAGAACATCATTCCTTTCTGATTGTATTTCAGTCGATTTTAAACTGGAGCTTTGTGAGGGTACAGGTATAACACGCACAGTTAGTGCAGATGTCTTGATAAAATTCATGAACTGTAGAAAGGACCTCGTATATGCTCATGATAGAGTGAAAAACAATTAGTGCTTCCTTGGAGTAGGAGGAACTCAAGTGAAATTGGTTTGGCTCAAAATTCTCATCACTACTAACTAATGGTTGTAGGAGAGTGTTTCCCTACAACGTGTTTTCCTCTAAAATTAAAGAAGGTAAGACCAATATGAGAGAGTTGCTTTTCTTACCAGCTTAAGTGGCTTTCCTAAGCAGAAATGCCCACGGAAAATAGTAAAAAGCTGGTAAAGGGGATATCTCTTTCACAATGTATGCAAGAAATGTAAGCATATTTTTGGTGAGTCCAAAGGCAACTGTGGAGAAAAGTGTGACAGAAACACGAGTAGACTGGATGAGAACAGCACGGAAAACCCTGTAGAGGGCCACTGGTTGCAACTGTTTTCACTTACCAATTTATCGCAATAGTGCTAATGAGCACAGCATTTCAGAAACAAGGATGTCTCGCTGTTTTAGAAGTTCAGTCTTTCTCCCAGAGCTTTGGCTTCTCATCTTTTGGAATCACTGACTCCCATCGGCCTGTCCCTGAAAAATTACAGTGAAGTCTGTTTCATCTGCTGTGTACAAGCATAGCTACCCATAATAAAACTCCAACTTCAGCAAATATCTTCCAAGATTTCTTCTTTTTAAAGATAAGGCTCTTTTTTTTTCATGTAAAAGAGCTCCATTAAAACAGTAAGAAGCCCCTTGATGCAATTTTCACAACCAAAGAAATACGTGACTCTTCATAGGCAATGTTCTGTTACTACCTTACTTTTTTCTTTTTTTTTTTTTTTTCCCCATGTACACATATCTGTCCCAGATGAGAGGCCTAAGTCTAGGTATATAGTAGCCATTTTAAAAATACACCCCACCCCCCACAACAAACCTTGACATCATGTAAAAGCTCTGTGCTCCTTGGGAAGTGCATAACTCTCAGCATGGTGAATTAAGGTGTCTTTACTCATTCCAGTTGACCTGATGTTGGAGAGATGAGTAAGAGATCTCTGCTGACTTCTGGGATGAGCTAGGGGCAAGAGTAGACAGAGCAGTAAAATCTGAATTTTTCTGTCGGTCCGACTCAGGGTGTGTGTATGTGTGATTATGCTGGCTTTCCAGATGAGATCTCTAGAGGATGCAAAGATCCGTAATGACTTCCCGAGCCCTGCAGCAGCCACCTCTGTTCGCACTTCTGTTTGGACTTGTCCAGTGCACATATTAAAGCCAGCACGTTGCCTGGTAGAGAGGGAACTAAACTGTTACTTTCCTCACCTGCACTTAGCAGAGTAAATAACACCAACTAGCAAGTTATGAGATGCAGGTGGAGGATGTAGGTTGAGTCCCCAGTCCTTAGGTATTTAAAAGATGGGTAGACGAGGTGCTCAGGGACATGGGTTAATGGTGGGATGTCAGGGTTAGGTTAACAGTTGGACTTGATGATCTTAAAGGTCTTTTCCAACCTAGACAATTCTGTGATTCTATGACTAACTGCCCTTGCTATGAAATGAGGTCTTACTGTGTTAAACAACGGTGCTTTAGTCTGTATCACAGAAAGGGCATCCTCATGCTCTTTGTGTAAGCCAGCTTTGCTTACTGAGTGCCAGTAGGGTGTTCAGCTTCATATGTTGCAGTACTTACTATTAATATTTACTATCTAATAGTAGTATCACTACACAGAAACAAATAGAAATATATGATAGGTGTTTTGGGACAAATTGGTAATAGTAACTAAGCAGTAACTAAGGTCAGGAATTAAGAGCAGCATTACTCAGAGAAAGAAAGCTGTTTCCTCTTTCCTTTGGGTGGTGTCTGGTTGCCGTGACTCATTTTCTTAAAGCCTGCAAGTCTGAGTGACATATGCAACACCCATACCAATTAAAGTCATTTCAGAGCCTTTTTATGAAACTGCTTTTCTAACAGACGTGCACCTGTCCTACACTGTTCCTTTCCTCTTCCTGCCTTCAAACTCTAATGGTTTTCTAAGCTAGCTTAGCTGTAGTTCAAATTCTGCAGTCAGTTTTCTTGTGTGATGACTACACCACACAGTTAGACAACTATATAAACTCCAGTATATGCTGTTTTCCAGCTCCAGGTGGAGGATCTTAGTGAGCATCGTGTAGCTAAATAGCTACTTGGTATTCATTTAGTGACTAACTTCATTTACATCACAGGAATGCACCTGGGAGGTATCTGAAAGCAAAAATGATGCAAGCAGGGACCAGCTCTTGGTGACCACAGGAATGCAACATTTCTGAGAAGGAAGTGATAAATCAGTTCCACTTGAAATCCACAAAACAGGTGAAAAGAAATTAGGATTCATCCAGGTGCAAAGAGAAAGTGGCTTAGGTAACTTTGGAAATTGTGCAACTGCCAAGTGCCTAAGAGCACAGTTAATGAGCAAAAGTGATGGAACAACCTGAACTCACGGGCAAAAGCTAGACAAAACTCAATAGAGGCAGAGAACAAGTTGTTTGAAAACTTCCAGCTTTGGAAAATGCAAGATTTAAAAAAGGCCGAGACTGCTTCCTGCTGTGAAACCTCCCATAACAGCAGCACCCTAGGGTGGGGAGTCAGCTCGCTCACTAGGGCTCTGTAGTTTAGTGACTGCGATGTCGAGTTCCTGAACACAATTTGTTGTGAAAACAGACTGTAAACATGAGGTGCATTGAAATAAAAGCAGAAGAGAAACAGCAGGGTATTCACTGACTGATCTGCCCCTACCCATTCTGCAGAATTCAAATTCTTCTTTACGCATCACATTTGATGAGATGGAGATATTGCAGTGGGAACACAATGTCACGCATGAACTCTCAGTCGGCTCCTCCACTCCTGAAACAGGCATTGATGGTCATTTTGGCTGACAACCATTATATCACCCGTAATCACACAGTCATCACGCAGAGCCTCCAGCACTTACAACCACTCCCTTTTCAGTATACCAAATAATTTTGAATCCCCAGATTAATTTCTTTTTCACTCCAGGAAATTACAAAACAATTGTGACCTCCCCTAACCTGGAAAACCACTCTGCAGAAATTATGAAGCTGACTTCCCACACACATACGACCTGATGTCCCTTAAGTGTCAGTGCTGATTAACCACGATGCTGATGGTAAAGCACAAGGGCACAGGTCTTCACTGGGCTCCTCGCAGAAGTCCACAGTGAGAAGCCAAACACAATATCACTGACAATCACATAATAAAGGTCAAACCAGGCTAAAGGAGACAAATACGATACAAATATGGAATAGGTGTAGCCAATGGCTCTGCTGTCATGACGAGCTCGTGCTGTTGTGTGAATGAGCTCGCATTTCCATTCTGCGGGGAGGTAAGCATGCAGTATAGCTGCAGTCCACATCTCTGGTACAGGCCATAATCTTGCTGCACGCCTCCTTCCTGAAGACATCGTCACCGAAGCAGTCCGTGCTTTGAAGCATGCTGGTTTGTATGGCAATTCCTTGACTGATGTTTTTTTCACGTGTGCACCCTGGCAGTGTCAGATGTGTGAGTTGTGGGGAATTTTTCTGAATGTTCTCAGTGAGCTTCCAGTACCAGAGATCTGCTGCAAGGACACAAGAAATATCACAAAAGGGATTGTCTGTTACGGCTTTTGGGAAAACTAGCCATTTGATGTTCTTATTTGCATCCAGTCAGTCACTGGCAGCCCACCAAGCTGTGCAGATCTCTGTTTATTGTGTTTTGAATGGAGTTGGCTTTTGGAGTTATAATAATATTAATGAAATCCCACATGTAGACGCCAGTTTATAAAGACTGAAACTGTGAACATAAACAGTAAAGGATAAAGTCTGGTAGCAGCCAATACAAGCTCTAAAACTGAGGTTTGTTTCCTTTCTGGGATGTGCTCCATAATCAGCTTCATAGATCTCTGGTTTTACTAGTGTGCTGGCTTTTTGTGCTGCAGACTAGATGCTCCTAACAGGATGCATATGTATAAATATAAAGATATACAGTGTTCTATATGAGCACCCCTACAATGTATTTACTAGATTTGTAAGCTGCATCTCCATAGAGCCACGCAGCTTTAATATGCTTTGTGCCAATACATTTAAAGGCAAGACATATTCTCTTTTGGCTCTGTGTGTTCCTAATGAAGGATTAAATGTTAGTTATCTCCAGTGCCTGCTGATGGCATGAGGTGATCTGATAATTATGGATACTTGCTGTGTTTGCCAACATGCTCAACCACTATTACTCTGAAGAATGCTGTTGTAAATGCAATAAAGGTAAGAAAAGTGGGCACGAGGTGTTGGTGCATTTTATCAATGTTTAAAAAAAAAATCAATACTTGCGTCTTCGGAAAAGAGTTAAATCATAACTGCTACGCAGACTTTGTTAACCAATGGCAGTTTTTCAGGCTGAAGGGATTTCAGAGAATCTCTTCAGATGTCCTTGCACTCTGAGCTGTAGATATGTAATTTCCAAGCCTGTTCCTCAGAAAGACTGGCCCACATTCACATGGACACTGGCAGGTCCATTGCTGCTGATACTACGATTTGGCATGACACCTTAAACCTTGTAGGATCCTTGTAGGATCCTGAGCATATTTGATGCCAGAGTGCAGAGAGAAGGGAGCAAGTCTCCTCAGTCTTGACTTCCAGCACCCTGCCTTGAGAGAAATGATTAATACTCATCCAACAGCTCCCAATGCTTTCAGCTATATCACCTTTATGTTCCCAGACACAGGTAGACTGAAAAATCAACAGTGTGGCTCCAAACACCCTTCTGCATCCATCTTTCCTTCACACTCAGAAAACTAGACAGTGGATGAGAATTGTTCTCACCAGTTGCTGCATGTTCCTCTGCACCAAGGTCTGCCTGGTATGGGTGATGATCACATCAGAGCTGGCAGAAATTTCCTGTCAAAACTGTTTTAAAAGATGGAAATGAGTTTCCAACCCAGTCAAAAAGTGCGACTAAAATTTTCCTTTAAATTTTATGATCTGAAAAAAGATTGAAAAATATTTAAGATTTTGAATTTTTACAAAAAATGTTTTACTTTTGATTGTTTTTTTAATTTTCTTACAATATTTTCTTAAACAGAGAAAGCACTTCCTATATCTCTTTTTTTTTTTTTTTCCCATAAGCAGAAAAATATGGGGGAAAGAAAGGATTTGGGACATTTTTCTTTGAAGCTTAGGAGATATCAATGTTGAATACCATTTCTAAAATATATATAGAAACCTTTTCATACACCTCTTTGCAGCCAGCTTGATTTAAGTGCTCATGTTCCACACAGCTGTTGATAGATATTAACAAACCAAAACTCTGCTGTATAGTGACTGCCAGATGATTCAATGGGCTATTGAGGGCTGCATTAATGTCCTTTTCATTCTGGCTTAAGTAAGTCCCATAATTTTTAAGCCTGTTGATCAACAGAAGCGGGCTTTATCTTAGCCCACAATAAGGAACCTTTTTCTTGTCTCTTGTTCTTTGATTGCAGTTGTGATGGAAATATGGATATTTTTCACTCCTGTGGGAAGAGGGGGTCAGATTTCTCCACTGCTTTCTGCTTCCACAGTGATCTGGGAATGCAGACATCTGTCTTCAGCAGTCCAGGTAATGCTGCTTCTGTCTTCTCCTGCACCATGGTCAGTGTGTATTTATTTCCTCTGACTTCTAACATCTGTTTTTCAGTCTATCTGTGCAGAAATGTCAAAGGTCTACAATAATTCTAAGGGAAAAGGAAAATCACTGATTCTTGAAAAATTTTAGAGCAAAATCGATATCATTAGACCAAGAAAAGGGATAGCCAAACAAGTGTCTACTTCATGTAACAAACACACGCTTCAGTTAACAGCAGTTGCTCACTAAGTCTCCCTTCCCCTTCCCCTTCCCCTTCCCCTTCCCCTTGCCCTTGCCCTTCCCTTTCCCCTTGCCCTTCCCCCCTTCCCTTCCCCTTCCCCTTCCCCTTGCCCTTGCCCTTCCCCTTCCCCTTCCCCTTCCCCTTCCCCTTCCCCTTCTCCCTTCTCCCTTCTCCCTTCTCCCTTCTCCCTTCCCCTTCCCCTTCCCTTCTTTCCCCTTCCCTTTCCCCTTCCCCTTCCCTCTTGCCCTTGCCCTTGCCCTTCCCCTTCCCCTTCCCCTTCCCTTCCCCCCCCTTCTTTCCCCTTCTTTCCCCTTCCCCAATCCTAGTCGGTCAAGCCAATTCCCTTGGCTGTTGTTCCACCTAATAGATAACAATAATAAAAACCTGATTGATTGAGTATGTCAGAGATTATACACTTGGCTGTTTATGGCATTTGGCTATGTATGGATCCATCATGGGGAACCTTTCACAAATTAGTGAAAATAGTTCTTATGACCCCTCCACCAAAAACATTGAATAGATTAATCTATTTTAACATTACAAGAATCCCAAGACAGAAAAAAAATAACAAAACACTAAGAACGGGAAATAAACTCAAATACGCACACAGACACACCCGCAATAAGCTACAATAATAAAAATGACAGAGTTAAAACCCACAAACCAGCCAAAATGCTATAAAATAAAAATATTAAGGTAACAGTGGATTTTGTTCTTCCTGATGTGGAATGCAACTTGAGACTATCTGGAGAGTACAGTATAGCCCTCTAGCTAAATAGTCTTGTTATGCAAATCTATACTTGTACAGATTCCCAGAAACTAGGTGTCAAAAACCTACAGAAAACATAGCTAGGGTCATATCATTTTCCTTTGGCCACAGTAGAAAGATGAAAAAAAAATAACTGCCATGACCAATGTTAGTTCCACTGTTTAAGATATTAAAATTTGATGTTCTGAATCTTTTTTACCCACAGAAAGCATGTTAGGCTTGGATAGAAATTATAATATACAAATACTGAACACTGATTGCCCTAACACCGGCATCCTTAAAGAGAAAAAAAAAAATAAATAAAAATGGTCAGGGCTTTTCAAGCTTTTTATTATAATTTCAAAAGTGTGTTTTGCCATGAATCATTCACTGTATTCTATTGACTTCATCAGCCAGAAGTAAACATAATTTGCTTTCTCTAGTGATATAATCTGAAGAGCTCTGAAGGGCTGGACAATACCCACAATATGAGAGTCATTTCATGGTCTTCTGGGTAACAGTTACTTTTCATAGTCATGTGTGTTCACCATCACCCAATAGTCTGTTTTAAGGAAAACTTCAGAAAAAAGTTCAAATAAAAAATTGCTTTTCCAGGGTTGCTCTTTGATTTTTAATTCAGTTCTTACCATCTTGGGTTTTCTCACGACTTTGCTTTGAGAGTCTTGTTCACATGTGAGATACAGTGTTCTCTAAAGGCAGATCTTAGTGTGGTTAATTATACAGCAGGAGCTTATCTCTGGTTCATTCGGAACACCACAACGCCTGCACGTTAAAAATGGCATTTTCAAAGATAGCATCCAGGCAAAAATATTTCAAGTTTTTTGTTTGTTTCCTTTGCTTTCTGCCAAAATCCAGAATTTCTTTCATTGCTTTTCTGTGCATCTTTCCCAAGAAATCAGATGATTCATGAGGAAGTCAGAATGATGTACCTAGCTGACATACCTAAGCCCCAGTAGAGTAAATCATTCCAGTGGGACTTTGTATGCCCAAATCACCATCCTTAGAGCTTAAATATTGTAAGTTATTATCACAGTACAATCTAATAAAGGATGATACTCTTCAGTCATTCCTGATAGCAAAATAAGTCTGCTTTTTGCATATGTTAAATGAAAATCTTTAATAAATATATATTCTGTTTTCTGGTATGGTTTGAAAGTGGTCCAACTGATGCGAAGTAAAATCTGGTTTTACAGGTCCAGTTTACGGGTGTATCATTATACACAGATAATTTTCAGATTTGTTCAGAACATTTTCAGCAATCAGGTTCGGTCCCAGAGAGCTTATCATCTGTGCTTCACAGCTCCTTACAGTGTCGGAATCACATACAGCACAAACATAAAGACCACAGCATTTTTTGGCTTGAGTTTTGCAAACTCAGGAGTACACAAAAAGGTTATATAAAGTTTCTACATTTTTTCTGTATTGGTGCAGGAACGGCTCAGTCAGACCAAACTCTATTGCAAGGAATGAGGAATCTCTCTGATCTGACCAAAACAGTAACTCATGCATAAAGATTCTGGATCAAAAGTTACTTGATCAAGCAGTACATTGAATAGGAGTGCAGAGCCTGATTCTTTAACTCCCATGTTGTTGTTTTTTTGTTTCTTTTTAACTTTTTCCAAATGTTTCGTACAGTCTTATTTAAAATCTTGATAGTGTTAATACATCAATCAAATTTTTTTTCCATGCAGTGCCTGTTTGTGAGAAACTGAATCAAACTATCTCACAACAGCAATACAATGTGCTTCCAAAGGCTTGTGATCTCTTTCCCTAGAGGAAGAATGTCGGTTCTGAAATCCACCGCATGCCTCAAGTAATTTTGTTATAAGAATTTATTGCACTTACCAGACAGTAAGTAGCTGTGAAATTAACCTCTTTACAATAGACTCAGTCATGGTATATTTGCAGTTATTAAAATCTTTCAGAATCAGAGCTGATCAGCTTGATACCACATCAAATTTCACAGGTTCCACTAAGCTCACCAAAGACTCTTCACTGACTTTAAAAGAGGGCATCCTTCAGATTCACTCAAGCAGGTCTCCACACAGCTTCAATTCTCTTCTCCGATGTTTTGGTCACTATCCTAGCAGCTATTAAAACTTTAATTCTTTTTTAGCATTAGCTACTGTATTGCTAAACAAATAAAATGTATCCCTACCTCCCATGTTGAAGCAAACAAACAAACAAATTGCATAATCCCATTGCTGCTTTGCGAGAAGAACATTTACATTCAGGGATGTTAGCGGTGTCCCTGCTCACTGCCGGGGGGTTGGACTAGATGACCTCTAGGGGTGCCTTCCAACCCAAACCATTCTATGATTGTATGTTGCTCTGAGACAGTTTGGGCAGAGTGGGGCATGGGGAGCTGTTCAAGTCTGCTCTCAGCTGTCTTAGGTATTATTCCCTCCAGAAATCCCTTCCTTCTGCTTCCCATTGCTCCTCTGTAACAGCCTCCTGCTCCCCCAACCTCTTCATGAGCACCTTACTGATCCCATTGCCCATGCCAATATGTCTCCCCTGAACAGACTAGTGGCTGAGCTGAACACCATAGACAACCCTGTCCCCCCATTGCCAACCATCTCTGTGTCCCCCCATTGCCAACCAGGGGCTGGTTGCCACCACAGAGCTACTGTGATGCCTCTGCTGTCTGCAGGGTCTTTCCACCATGTAGGAACCTGCACCCCTGACTTCAGCTCTGTCTGGTGGGATTTTTGGTTCCTGTGTGAACACTGGTGAGGGGTGGGAGCTCAGCATGCAAGGAGGGAACTGGTGCGACTGAGAGCTTTTCACAAGAGGGACCCGGGAGAGAAGCAATGTAGAATGGGAGCGCATGTCAAAGCAAGGGCAAAGGAAAGGTCCTGTTGGTCAGCTGGCTCATGTCTGCCCCACGAGCCCATATTATTCATCTGTGTGGTGGATATCCAGCTGAGCTTTTGTGGGGTCAGCGCTTCAGATGATGATCTACATTTCTAAATTGCTGCCCATGTTAATGGGGGATTAGGTGAATCATGAGTAAATGGGAATACTTAGCTCAGGAGTAATAGTTAGCCTAAGTTTGGACTCTAACTTATGATAAAAAAGAACTTGAAACCAGGCCCTTCATTTAGTTACAAGTTATTTCTTCTCCTTGTGACTCATACTAATATAGTTAATTTATTTTAAACACATGAGCTGACCTGAATTAATCATAAAATTTGACTGAAAATTAACAAAAAATCAGTTGCATTCTGACAGACCAGGAGAAGACAAGAATAGTTGCTCTGTAAAGGATTCAAAATCTCGGGAAGAAATTTTAAGCTTCCACATATGGTGGATGAGACAGGACGCTACATTTTTTTAGACCTCTTAAGAAAGAAACAACACGTTGAATTGGAGCATGACAGTTCCTCCAGGCTAGATTACACTATTAGTTATATTTTTGTTGTTAGTTAAACAAATGTGTAATCTAAAAATGTGTTTCTGTTATTGCCATATGGTTCCTGACCAACAGAAAAGATATCCCAAAGAACCTTGTTAGCAGAAACCACACAGCAGTTAAGCGATGGTTTACAAGTCTTTACAACAGGAAACACAACTCACTCTCTTGAAAAGTAGTAATTTCATGCATGGTCCACTGTGTTTATGGATATGAAAAAAAGGATGGCTTGTGTCTAATAAAAATGTTAATGTAGGCATTATATATTCATTAGGAAACCACTGTAGCTCTTCTTTGTAGTGGAATATGTCCATTTGGTTTTTTCATTCAAGATGCTGGTATTCCTCAGATGAAAAATATTTTTTATTATTTCTAACTTAAGGTATAAACCATCAATCTTATAATTTCTTTATTTTATTTATAATACAGAACACCTAAACAAAGTGTATAGAATCACAGAATCACAGAATTATTTAGATTGGAAAAGACCTTTAAAGTCATTGAGTCCAAAACGTGAACCTAACTTTGCCAAGTCCACCACTAAACCATGTCCCTATGCGCCACGTCTACACATCTTTTAAATACCTCCAGGGAGGGAGGGTGTGATTAATTGCACTTCCAAATAACATCTAGTGCTCTTCTCGACTCCTTGCCCTTCCTGTCCACACACACTCTAAATTCACATATGACGTCTTGGTGGCTGCATTCAGACATCTATGTACTGAAAAATATTAAATTTCCTCCTTTGTATATGCAAGCTATGGCCTGTCAGAACAATCTAACTATCTATAATCACAAAGTATCTCTCCCGTTTTATATAAGTCAGTGCATTTTTCTGGCCCCTTAATTTTACCTTGCTAAAACCCTCATCTGTTTCAGCTGGGCACTTCTCAAGTAAAGATCCTGAGGTAATTGCTCTACTGGAAAACTGATTAAATTTGCCAAATGAACAGTATATAACAGTAATGGCAAGTAAATTATCACTGGAAGAATGTTTGATTTAGGAACCTTCCTTAATAAGTCAATACCTATTTTGTCCCAACACCTCTGAGAAAGAAATAAATTTGTAATGGAGCAGCTAAGACAGAAGCCAGTAGGGAATTGATAGGGGAGCTTGTGTATGTTGGGTCTCTTGCTTGAGGAGAGTTATTGAAAACATGACAGAGGCACTAATTGTTCTGAAATATCCATTGCAAAACAACAGTTTAAATTTTATTTGCTGATATGGCATGAGAACTTGTTGCAACACACTGACATCTGTGGGTATTTAAACTTACTTGATTTGCTGAGCTAGCATGGGAACAAGTTTCAGTGCTTTCTGACATCTGTGGATATTTAAATATGCTTATCATGTTTATAAATCTTTGCTTATGTACTTCACAAACAAAATAGACATTGGTTTGGTTTGGTTGACAAAGCAAATGTAAGAAGACTGTGAGACAGTTTCAGTGTCAGAGATATGGTATGCCATAATTCAATTTTTCATGAAAACATCAGTTTCCATATTAGTTACAATTATTTTCAAATCTTATTTAATACTGAAATTAGAAAACAGGAGTAGGATGTGCAGAAGATCTCTAACCAGGCAACAGCTCCTCTGACTTAGACATCTGGGTGAGTTTGAGGGGGTTAGTCCTTATTTCTCACTTCATTCCTCATTTCCTAACCTCTCCTGCAACCTCCTGAGTGGAACCTTTCAGGGTGGGAAAGATGATAAGAAGGAGAAAGCAGTACTGCTTTTGAGGTAGCCATCATGTTCAATACCAGCTATACCACTGCCATTTGGTAGCATTAAACAGGTCTGAAACAAAGTCATAAGGCCTGGTCTGAAACAAAGTAATAAGGCCTGGTACATTACACTGAGCTTGTGATTATTTGGCCTTATGGGCAAAATGTATATGGAGTGGTACCGGTTCAATACTGCAATGTTCTGAACAATGTTGTAGTGTTCAGCATGCCGTAATACCTTCCTGAATTCTGGCCTTTTCTGGAGCGTAAGCTATTGGGAAGTCCAGTTTCTTACATTCACTCATGGATTACTCATATTCACTCTGTGATAAAATCTATTGTTGAAGTGATATTTTGATGCTGACAGGAAAATAATGCAGAAATCCACTTGTTCTAGGTCTGCCTCTATTTTGCTTTCAGCATAGAACTTACTGCATTTCAGTCACCTGTTCTCACATGGAAACCAAGTCTGTAGTAATTAATAATGATAATAATTCCAGCACAGAGACCTTTCCTCTTGGACTTTGCCTCAAACTTTGGGTGTGCACGCACTTTGTGGAAGGTACCACAAATTTTCTGGACACTATCCAAGGTTAGGTACCAGGGAAAACAACTACAAGAGGATGCTCAGCTTTGTTTATAAGCAAGCCATTCTTTGAAGAGATGGGTGATGATAACTGACAGAGATATCCTTTACTTCTAGAGTTGGGAAACAAAACAGTAACTTGTTTTCCTTGGCAAAGAAGTGAAGGAAGAATTCTGGTAGAGATGTATACATAGCCATATAGATATATCTAAAAAGACTTCCTGAATTTGCAGTAATCTGGATGACTGATACCACATTTAATCACAACTCAAGAAGGTAAAGGTTGGAGGTGCCATATTATGCATACATCCACATCAGAGAGAGATAAAAATAGAGAAATCACCAGTGCCTCAAAATTTCTATTAGAAATTATATATTGAGGAAAAAAAAAGCTGAAAGCAGTAAAAGTCCTTTTTATGAAAATTACATTTGCCTAAACTGTCAGAAGAAATCAGGAACAATTTAAATAAAACATTACCTCACGAGGAAACACAGACAGTAACTGATGAGCTCATTTCAGTAAAACATCAGGTCCAGATGGGATTAGTATTGA
This sequence comes from Gorsachius magnificus, assembly GCA_034008185.1. NCBI lineage: Eukaryota > Metazoa > Chordata > Aves > Pelecaniformes > Ardeidae > Gorsachius > Gorsachius magnificus. Next base: position 6,812,362 of record CM067083.1, on the reverse strand, counting down.
ATTCCCCCCAAAATATACTGATATAATTTTACTTTGCTCGAAATATATTCACACTGTTCTGTAAAATGAGTATTTTCTTCCCTGTTCAGAGGCATAGCTACAACATTAATTGCATTGCATGTGCGCTCAGAATATTGCAATGGGAATATTTTAAGGCTTTCTAAAGGGAAATAAATCATACTAAAAGAAAAAATAGTGCCTTAAAGATTCTTCCTTGAATTGTACATAATGTTGAAGAGATACTTGCAACAGATTGTCTGATGATGTGCCTCCAGCCATGGAAGATTACTGCCTTTGGCCTGAGGGACGAGGCCGCTTAGGCTGAGCTGAGCAGCTCTTATTGTGTCTCAGCAAACTTGCTGGAACAGCACCTTGGTTCCCCTGGAAAGTGGCAAGCACAAGCTGAAACGTTATCTGTGTTTTGTGTCAAAATGTGGCTGTAGCACAGATTTTTTGAATGGCCGTAGTAATAACAAGCAAGCATCACTGATCAAACACCATTTTGAGGAGCACAACTTAGGGACAGTTAGTGGCAACACACATAGAACCCTAAATATAAAACACAGTCAGTCAACCCCCCCTCCCCCAAAAAAAATCCAGTATAGATTGACTCCTTACCATTAGTCGGATTGTCTCATATCTCTTCTATTTGCTTGCCTGTCTGTCTGCCAGGAACTTTAGGATGCTAAGGGAGTTATTCTCCTCTTTAGCTCCCACATCACAAGTCAGACACACATACAAGTGCTCCTGGACTACTGCTACAGACATGTTGTTAGAAGCTGTATTGGATTAGGGAACTGTGATTTGGTTTGGTAGTAGGTTTGTTTTGGTTTTTTTTCAGTAGTATCACATCTCACAGGGTGCTCCTGAGGATGTCTGTATTATGGCTGGAGGATGATGCTGAGACACAGCCACAGGGGTTCTGGTGCGCGAAGGCAGCGGCTGGCACCACGGAGGGGAGGTGAAGTGAGGTGGGGTGAGGTGAGGTGAGGTGAGGTGGGGAGAGGTGGGGTGAGGTGGGGTGAGGTGAGGTGGGGAGAGGTGGGGTGAGGTGAGGTGGGGAGAGGTGGGGTGAGGTGGGGTGAGGTGAGGTGGGGTGAGGTGGGGTGAGGTGAGGTGGGGTGAGGTGAGGTGGGGTGAGGTGAGGTGCCCTGCTGACCGCTGGCCCTCATTCCTGCTGCCTCCCTGCCCAGGCTCAACCAGGCACAGCAGGCAGAGCCCGGGAAGCAGGTGGCAGAGTGCTGGGGGGAATTTGTCACCCCCTCTTTTGCCCAGGAGAGGAGAACATCAGGAACTGTGGTTTAAGATGGCACATGCTGTGACCAGTGAAAGAGAGGGTTGTGAGAAGGAGATGTAGGGACTTGAGAAAAGGGTAGAGCAGAAAAGCGCTGCAGTACCTGCCTGCAGCGGTGAGGGTTTGGGTATCAGAAAATGGGGTATGTAATGATGGAAAGAAGGCTCAAGTGTGACTGAGTGTGCTCTCAAATGTGCCTGCTATGTTTTGCCTGTTTGTAGAAGAACCTGATCACCTATTTAAACTGTTGTCAGTAAAAGTTTGCAGTGTTAATAATTCCTTCATTTTGGCCTTCTCTTTCACATGTGTGGCCTTCAACTAAAGCCAGCTCAGTATCTGACGCCCCATCTATTAATCCTTTGACACTAAGAAGACAATGTTTTCATAATAACTCACTGAAAGCAGAGTTAGAAGGGGAATATGTCTTGCTTAACTTCAAAATGCAGCTATAACTTTTCTATTATCCTTAGGAGTGAAGGACACCATACAGAGGAGGTGCTCTTTTAGGAGTGAGAAAATAAGAATAGGAGTAGGACATCACAGAGACTTCCAACAAGGTGATATTCTGAAGTAGAACAGAGCAGAAAGTTTAGCTTAAGGGACCTAAAATAAAGTTTTTACATTTGGACCCTATTTGCACAAGCCGCCTTCTATAATCAGTAGGGAGGGAGACATATTGCCAGAGGTCGTTCAGTTTGGAGGCACCCCAGAAACTGACTCAGAGCCTCTCATTAAATGGGGATCATTAGGCATTCATTTAGGTACCTAAAATTAGGCATGGTGAACTGAAACCTAATCAATTAAAAAACTCCGAGACCTCTGCTGACAGCATGGGAGTGGAGATGTTCAGCCGCTTTCTTGGTACTATGTTTCTGGCAGGAAAATACAGAGCAGCAGCAGCTGCTAGAGCCCTGCTCCACTGCCTAAACAGTATTGATGGCACATATCGAGCGCTGCCTCAACCCAATAAATGCACTGTAGGTGGCTGTGCAGAGAATAACACTCCTTATCAAGGCACCAGTGCTCCTTGGTTGCAAATCATGCACCTGCCTGCTTATGGCTGAAGATTTTCACAGCTGATGTGTTCTGGTTATCATTTTCCCCTGCTCAGGCTTGACTGACTGTTCCTGAGCCTGCAGCGTGGTGTGGGAATTAGGAAATGTAAGTGATGGTCTTGGAAAGAGTGCAGTGTCCTCTGTGGACCATAAAGCCCGTAAATCAAAGGAAATGTGCATTCTTCTTTTTTTGGTTGTGGTTGATTGTTCTTCCTCCTATCTACAGGTTTTCCTCTGCTGCCTCAGCCAACAGTGATTCAAAGAACCATACGCATTTAGTGGTAAAAGAAATTCCAGAGTGTGGCTCTGACGTTCATGTTCTGGTTTTCCTGTTCAGCAAGAGGTTTAATACTTGGGTACTGTATCTCTTTGCTTTGCATATACCTTTTCCCCCTCTATTCATTCCTATTATAATTCCAGTGGTATGATGTGCAAGGTGTTTTCCATACAACCTGCAACTCAGTGACCCTGGAAGGTAATGGATTCAGAGCTCTCAACTCTACCTGACCCGTTGTTCACAATGAACTACTTGTCATATACATCACATCTCTCCGGGGTCTGAACCGTGCCACAGGAACATTTTATAAAGCACACAGCAGAAGAGAAGGGTACTGAGCATGCTTTCAATTGCCTCTGCAGTCAATTGTCACTTAATGGACAAAAATTTTATTTATTTTAAGTATTTGGTCACATCCAGTACAAAGTAACATAAAAGTACAGAATATCCAAGAGCATAGGGATAATTTCTGAGAGCCTCATGCCTATATGTTGCATTGTTATCTGCCATTAGACTGTGCCTGCGTGGTATGCAAGTAAAGGGATCATTTGTACATTCAACTTTATAACTGGGGTTATGCTTGCGAATCCAGAGGTACACCAGGCATATTCTCATAGGTCTGACTTGAGGTTCAAGCAGGGGCTTATGCAAGCAACACACATGCACAAACTTATGGAGTCATGGGAAGGCTACTCTATTGCTGCAGCCTGGGGATGCTGAAAGCAATGAGGTTGTGATGAACACAAAGCCTGAAAGAGTCAAGCTGATTGGAAACATCTGAAGCCAGTTTTGCCTTCTCCAGAGAGCTTAGCTAATCCTTGTCCTAAGCCAATGACTATCCTATTTAAGCAGCAGATGCTCACTTTGGAGTCCCTGAGGCTGGCCAGTATTGACAATTACTTGTTCTTCTGCAATATCCCAGGGCAGTCATTGCTTTGGGTTCTGCCTACAGCCTTTGAAGTTACCGTCTTGGATTCTTTCATCATCTTCTCCAAGCTAAAGCAGATTTCAGCTAGGAGCTAGGTATTTATAAACCAGCAGTGAGTTCACCGAAAACTTAAGCATAGAATTATACACAATCCAGACTGCGCAGGATACATGGACAAGGTTAATGTAACATTTCCTAATATTTAAATTTAAGTTATTGAAGTTCCATTAAGGAACAACATAAGAAGCAGAAAGTACACCTGGAAAACCAAAAACATTACTTCTGGTTTCCCTACACAGCTTTTTAGCAGGGGAATTGGTAATATGGTTCCTAATTATCATCTACCGAATGGGTGTGCTGAATTCACGCCTTTAGCACAGCACGCTGAATGTTAACTTTCCCCTGCGTTGTTTATTTATTATATACATTACACCAAACCACTAGAGCTTCTGCACTGCCTTTTGCTTTAGCAGGGGGGTTGTACTGGATGACCTCCCGGGGTCCCTTCCAACCCTTGCCATTCTGTGATTCTTTAATCTGCCATTGTCAGAAATGTGGTTCTTTCAAAGCCCAGTTGCACTGGGGTGAATGACAGAGAGTCCTCTCCCTCTCCTCTCCCTCTCCTCTCCCCCTCTCCTCTCCCTCTCCTCTCCCTCTCTCCTCTCCCTCTCCTCTCCCTCTCCTCTCCCTCTCCTCTCCTCTCCTCTCCTCTCCTTCATGCCACCTGCAGCTGCTGCATGAGGCCACCTGAAGTTGGTTTTGAGACATCTTTACTTTTGGCTCAAAAACATGTTTATTCAGAAAGCAAGTCTACTCCTACGATTTTCAAGCTAGAGCACATCATGGAGGCTCTGTACTCCAGAAATAATTGGAAATATAGGAAAATATGGGATTTAGATAGCTACAACTAATAATAAACACTCAGTACATCTCCTATTCAATGACAAGCATGGCTTTGCAGGTCAGCCTTCAGTCTTTGTATGTAACACTAGCCATTGCCCTAGCAGATGCAGCAGTCTTGTTTCCAGCCACTGAAATTGCTGGGTTTTGTGGGGTTCTGTCTGAAGCTCAGATGCCTTGTCCTACCACTAGTCTCTGGAAGGCAGCAATACTGTAGATGGATGTCACTTAGCTACCTATGGTTCCTTGGGCTGTCACTACTCAATCCAGCCATCTCAGGATCTCTTCCTTTGTTCTGGAACACGAAACAGCCTAACACAGCCTCTACAGTACAAACAGCAAAGGGAAGTGGAAATACTCCAGCAAGACAGCATGAAATCTAAGCAACTATAAAACATAATGAATTACTGTGAAGTACTTCAAGACATAAACAACTTAGGATTCAGATTTCACAACTACCTACGTGATAATCATCCGCTGTGCAACCTCTCACTTGCACTTCCCTGGTCTTTTTTTGCACAAGAGCGGAAAGAATAAAGTGATGGTCCCTGGGCTGCTTTTCTGCTGAGTCTTAGCAGAGTTACTGGTGAACCTGACACTACGAACATATCCATCAATACTATAACAGACTTCGTAATACAGCTCTTTCACACCTAGCTCTAAAGCACAGAGAGGACAGTTAAATGGCACCATTTTCTTAATGTAATAACCTTTCAATAATCTAATCAAAGCTACTGAGAAAAAATGCCCTTCAAAAAGTTCATGTAATTGCACAGCCATGTCTTTAATCTGAACCTTTATCTCAGCGCTCTTAAGAAAAAGAAAAATCTGGCAATGAATTTTCTCTGGTTCTTTCAAAGACTTACTGGCAACAGCACGAAGCTCCTTATTCAAAACCCAGTATTTTCCATTTGTCAGAGGCCAGGAAAAGGCAAATGCTTCTGAAGATGTAAAGGTTCACTGGGGGTAAAAGAAGAAAAGGGAAAAAGACAGCAGCAATCTCTAAAGGGACTGCAGTCTGAAAGTGGTGAGTCTGCTCACAAGATTTATTAGCTGTTGACCTCCTTTCACCACTTAGGTTATAACGTGATGACAGCCTGGCAGTAATGGAGAGAAGCCACTCTTCCTCCCTGATGCTGACCTAGAGAATTAGGATCATGAACCAGTCACACAAGCATGCCTTATAAAACCATTCATGGCAATTGCGTTGCCACCTGCTCCCCGGCTATTTAGTACATCAAGGGCAGTTGTCAATTCCTCGAAAGTCAAACCCAATTCACATCTTGCAGCTGCCACTATTCTTCAGGGAATAGAAGAAAGTAAATCATTGGTGTGATTCCCTGGACTACGTGATCTCACCTTAAGTGATTTTTTTTTTTTTTTTTTTTTTAATTGGCTGATTCAATGTGTCTTCACTTAATTTGGAAGTTTTTAAAATACCGAAGATGGACCAGTGTAACAAGTGGATTTGGGAAGGAATAAATCTCTGGATTTTTATGGAGGACTGGCAAAAAGTACACCTTAGACTGAGGGGTGGGGTGGGGGAACAAAGGCATCCTCGCCCTGCTTTCCAGCCAGCTGGGACCAGATCACAGGTCCCTGAGCAAACAGCCTGCCTTCATGTCTGTTACCCCCAGAACAGAACATAAACACATTTATGTAGGACTGTGATATCAAAAAAGACTAATGAGAACACTTTTATTGACTTATGGCTAGATGTGAGCGAGCAGCAGACTTTTTTAGTTGGTTGGTCAACTCCCCTCCTGCCCTTTCCCCACTCTCTTACTAAAAAACCCAATTAGTTTGGAAAATCTGATGTAAAAGTGGAATCCCTTCACATGAACCACAAATTATTTCACTTCATCATTACTTCAGTCCTTAAAACACGGAATTAAAATACTTGACTTTAAGATGAAACTATCCTTTTGAAATTTAAAGTTTAAATTATTCCTTTAGAAAATGTTTAAGAAGTCCTTTCATCCTTTTCTTTTTCCCCCACATTCCAGCTCCCATTCCAGACGGGCTAAAACTATTCCCCAAATTCACAACAAATTACAGTCTCCTGAAACTACTGGTTTCAGTGATTTTTCTTCTTCAGTCACAGATCCACTGGTCTCTGATCTAGGCAGAGATTTAGGCTACCAGTTTTTTTTTTTCACTCTCAGTTTCTATTTCTTTCCATATTGTTTTTATTCTTTGTACTCTCACCAGAAACTCACAGTACCATCAAAAAACACACTCTTTTTTCTTTTTCTTACTTTTGCCTCAATGCTAAAAAGGAATTTGAGATTCTGCTTAGTTATAATATTATGAAAAAAAAATCCTGTAAAAAATGGTAAAAAATATAAACCTCTGTATTTTTGGAGGGAAAAATTAACCTAGAGAATATTTCTGTACAGTTGTTGAAGTCACTGCATATAATCCCACTTTCCAGATAAAAAAAAATTAGATAGTTTTGAAGTATATAAAGCCTGTCCTGTCTCACTGAGAAGTGACAACAGTTCAACAAAAACCTTGTCATTCAGTGTGAATAAGATCATCAAATAACTCAGTCTAGCAAGAAAACACAAGAGGGGAGGGAGTGAAGTTGCAAGTGACTGTCTGTATTTTCACCTGCTGCACAATAAAACCACATCTATGATTACATTAGTACTGGCCAATTGTGTTAAGTTATTGTTAAACCGTTATTACTAAGAAAAGAAAGCCCAGAACTTACAAAAATGTATGCTCTCAGCCTTGCTGCTTTGTTAAAAAATGTTAGGACATGGTTTTTACAGATAATATTCATTTTAGCAGTTATGCCAGGGAAGCTGATTTGGACTTCTTGTTCTTACAAGAGAAGGAAAAAAGCATCTTCCTGAGTCCTTCTCCAAGTGGTGTTAGACCACAGCTGAGGATTTCTGTGTAACTGAAGCACAAGGCCAGTGTGGGGCCTCGGCTACTCCCTGGGTTGGCCAAGTTTTGGGGAATCCACCTTTGACCATCTCCTCTTGCCTCCCTCCTCCAGGGGTGAGAAACCCAAGTCTTATTTCCCCTCACATTTTAAAGAATCACTATACCTTCCACCTCCCTACGCTTTTCGCCTCCACCAGCTTTGGGCAAGAGGAACCCTCAGTACAGCTTTTGCCACCTACAAACGTAGGAGTGAGAAGGCAGGGATGGCATCTGCTGGGCACCTTTCCCCCTTTCCCAGACCTGAGAAGAGGAAACCCCTTTCCACCGTTCCCTCTTCCATGCTCTGAACCCTCCAGTGAGGAAAGTAACAAAAACCCCAAAACATCCTCATGGAGGAATTGCACCATTGCCAACTCTTGTGATATTATTGTGATTTCCTAACTTCAGGGTAGTTCTTACAGTCCCAGTTCCGGGAATCAGGATCTTACAGTAGATCCTACTTTTCAATTTTAAAGAAAGTTTTTAACTTTTGTGATTATGGAGAAAAAAGGTTTCTCATGTGAAGTGAGTCCAAGGTAAGGAACCAGAAGGCAAATAAAAAGAAATCCCTAAAGCATGACTATTATTATTTAATCATCATATTGCTGGGGGAGGAAAAGAGCGTGACTCATGGTTTTTAAGTGTTTTTAGGGATGGCAAAAGTTGGATGGGAGAAGTGGGATATCTTCAGTGCTTTTTCTGAATGTCATGGTATAGTTAAGTGACAGAATTAATTAACCACTTTTGAGGATAGCAGGATACATTCCGGGTGTGAAAGGATTGTGACTTCAGGGAAAAAGAGAAAGATTTTGAAGAACGGAATCAAGGAATGGGCAAAAAGAAAGAAAGGGCATACAATTCCTTTTTTTCATAATTTTTGTTTCAAAAAGAGCAAATTCAGGTCTGCACCTTCATTAGGTGCGCACACAATACACTGGTTCATTAGTGACTATGGGAATGCTGTCTGTCTTGATTATGGAATGTTTCCCTATCAGAAACAACATTTTTACAGGCTTTTGGGTTTTGTCATTTACTACTTAGGTATTTTCTACTCCTAAAATAATTTCCTGTAGAGTAAATGCTATCGTTCTCATTCGAGTAGCATTTTTTAGCAACAGTTATTGTTTCCTATCAGCAATCCTGTGTTTTGGGACAGAACCAAATCGTCTGTTTTAAATTCCATCTCTGTTACACTTTCTCCAGCATTGCTTATGAGATAGCAATTTCACAGCCCATAATCTGGAAAGACTATAATAGAATCTACATAAGAGTTTGTGCTGCATTTATATCAAATTACAGGTGATAGCACTGCTTTTTGTGTTCATTATGATCGTCTGGTACCATGAGGTCTCCTTGATTTCACAGGCTTGCATGATTTTAATGGTGAATCTGATTCTACAGTGCTGAGTTGTGGACACCTATAGCTGTAAACACCATCTTTTTAGCAGATTTTTTTGTAGACTGCGTGTCTTATCAATATATAAATGGACCTATAAATGTCTTGCGTAACACACATACATCCTGGAGAGGACTACCATCATGGTGGCACTCCCAGAAGCAGATATTACCCTCTCAAACCTTATCTCTCTGTTTAAAATTATGTATGAGAAATAACCATAACACAGTTCCCGATATCCATGCCTGGCCTCTTAAGTGCATTCCAGTGCTGTTCTCTGGAGCCAGTGTTGTATCTCCCTGGTACAAAATAAAGCAGTCATGGTACTTAAAGACGTTTTTGTCACGTTTGTCTGTGTATGTGGGCTTTCAAGCAACGCAGTGTTTGCAAAAACCCCCCACTTTTTCAATGTCACAGTGAACTATACAGGGGCTAGAATGTAAGACATTAAAGGCATATTTGTACTGATCTGAACTCCATTCCGAGCTCACAGTCATTGACTGTCCTACACACCACCATCTAGGGTCCACCACCAACATCAAACATCCTGTGTCCTATTCCTCCAGTCTGCCCTGGGGCTTATCTGGATATTTTTCAACAATTATTAGCAGGTGGAACCAAATTCTTGTGTGGTGTAAATCAGTGTAAGTCCAATGAAGTCAACCCAGCCTTGTACAAGTGAAGGCTCCAGTGTAGAGGGGCACTAAATGAGGAGCTTGGAGGTCAGTTCTTTACTGAATAGCATAATTCAACCTTATAGTGGATATAACTTTCTTTTAGAGCTTTGGCTAACCAAACGTGTCAAGTTTCCAAATGAAAAAGAATATAATTGCAGGCCTCAGTTGCATAAGTAGAGGAGATATTCAACAATTTAGGGTCATTACTCACTGTCATAAGGAAAAGGTTTTCAGGAAGATGTAACAGATCGCTTCAGATACTTTACACTCTAGTTATATATTTTAACTGAGCTGATGAATTTCTTTTACCTAGCCAGACAGCTTAGCCAGCTGACCCACTATTATAAATGGCAGCACGAGAGAAGTCATTTCCTTGGCAGCTGGCCCTGAAAGATATTGTGGTAAGTGGTATTTTTACTCCTGTTTAATCTCCTTCTCAATTATTTGCTACCTAATTTAGCTCATCACTAAGAAACAGAAAACTCAGCTTTTTGCATTTAATGGAGATGCTCTTTTCTCCAGACAGGGATTCCTGCAGGCTGCACAACTTTACAAAGTGATACCCTTGTGTTGTCCACCCTGAAGTTGTGGCAGAGGACAAAAGCTCAGGAAATTAAATCACATGCCTACAGAAGCTAGCTGGATCTGGATCCTATCCAGAGCTTTTACTCAAGCTGGCAGCTCTTTGCCTTGGCCATTGCTTACGAGGCTTCCAGACCAAGCTTATAATTAACTGTCAAAAACTAACCAGAATTAAAATATAATTCAAAGGAAACAATTACTTAAACATATGCTCAGAGTTTTCTTATAGTTTGGAAACTGTGACTCAGATAAGGCTTTTCGAGCTTGTTGCTGAAGAGAATTCAACTACATTCGTACAGGTAAAATTAAGTAACACAGTCACAACTCCTGAAGCATCGCTTGAAACAGGTGCCCAAGGCCCTTCCTTTACATCCCTACCCATAAACGGCACCCAATGCCTGCTTGCTGAGCAGTAAGGGCCCCTGTTATATTACAGGCGTTATCGAATACCAGTGTTTCTCTGGTTTTGGTACTTGTCCAATGAACTCTCTTTGGCTTTAAAAGGAGAGCAAACATGCTTTCCAGTTTTCCAAGGACAGTCTTAGACAGTGAAAATGTCCATTATATTTTGTTATATCTCCAGGGATACTAATTATTTATTGGATACAAGCACTTCTTTTTCCTGAGGTATTGTGGTCTGAGAAGATCTTATAGCATGATGTTTATCCTTTCTGTGAGATGTTACACAGAATTTATACATTTTAAAATTTACATTCTGAAAATATACTGCAAGCACGTACATATTCTTCTTGTTGGTTAAAGAGGGAGTGGATAAACTAAAATCAAGATATTACCACAATATAATTTAAGGAGATTTTCATGGATTGTAGCTTGAACACAACTAAGGCCCTAAGAGGTAAAATATAGACTCCTACTCTGTATCAGCACAGTTCTGAAAACAAGGGATGTTCACATTTTTTTTTTAACTTTCAAAAGAATTCTGAATAGGCAAAAAATATGTACTTTTCCCAATTTGCCATCATTTTATGCCTTTCTTATAGCTTTTCTTTTCTCTGTCTCTACCCATGCATTTTCTTTGGGTGTTTAACGGTTCCCTCAGGGCAGGACCAATTATTTATGACATACTTCTCTATGTAAGATTTATTTTGGAAAACTGTTCCTATGGAAACTGTTGTTTTCAAACAGGCCTGTATTAACTTCAAACAATGGGATTGCATATACAATAGCAAATACCTCTTTTATTAACAGGCATATTCTAATAACTTTGACAACCAAATAAATTGCTCAGAGAAACAAAATAAGGTATATTTTGTGATATGATCAAGTGGGCATTCAGCTGTCAGCAGTTAAGTACAGGGAATTAGAATAACTCGGTTCATTTTACCAAAGTCCAGTTTGAAGATCTCTCAAAATTTCAAAATAAAGCCTTTAAATGTATCAGTCAGAAGCCTGCACTGGAATGCTATGAAAGAGCAGCAAGTGCCTTATCTACAAAAAAACACTGAAGGTTTTTATTTTAGAAATGTCAATTTTCATGTGTATGGCATAGCTACACTGTAAGGCTTTGGCACTAGAAGTGGATGGACAGGTCAAGATGCTACAGACATTTGATTTCTGTGGTTTCAGGTTTTCTCTTTGTGGCGCTTTGCCATTTTTTCTCTCCTTGCTCTACCTCCTGCTTATCTTCTGGTCTTTGTAGTCCTCCAGGCAAAAAGAAGCATAGTGCAGCTGCAGCACAACCCACCTGGGCAGGTTTTAATGAAAAAAATTACTTTTAATCTGCCTGAACAAATAATTCGCCTTTAAAAAAAAAAAAGTAATTTAAGAACCTACTTCATTAATTGACTTGGTGGTATTATTAGATTTCTAGAGCCATAATACCTTGTCATAATCTAGTCAGGAACAGGGGAGGGCAGGTGGAAGGGGGTCTTATAGCAACTTTCCAGTCCTCCAGTTTGGACTCTTCCTTTGGTCCCATGAAGAAGTTAATGCTGGTAATACAAAGGCCCCTGCTACCTGCCTTCCCACAGGCTGGTTCGTAGCACTGGTTTATCTTCTGAGTCATGAAAAAAATAACTTCCATCAGCTTTCCTGCTGGAAATGTATTCTGTATGCACAAGTGGCCCTTCGCTTATTTAAATGATTAGCCAAGAGCACTTCATTTTTGAAAAGGAACTAATTCAGCCAGGGACTGAATAAACTCCAAGGCCACAATGTGTAAAGGAAATAAACTGTGAGTTCCAAGATGGAGAGACTTAACAGCCCGAAATAAGCTGACTGCAGGGCTATCAGAAAAAAGCCCCTCAATTTGCTACACCACAGATCCTGAGCATATTGTCACATCTACGTCAAGGGACAAAAATGTATAAATTCATTTGTCTGTTGAACTGTTAAAATACAACATTGCCAATACAAGAATTAAAAAAAAATTGGGTACTAGATCACTCAAAACCACAGACTGCTCATCTTTTTTAAGCTGATCTCATGAGATTGCCTGGAATTGCTTGGAATTTGGGGCCTTTATAAAGAATTACCTTCAACCCTCTTTTCTGTAACAAAATCTACATACTGCTAAAGACCTGTCAAAGGGCTGTTGGCGGCAAAAACTTTCACAGAACTGGTGACTCAAGTCATCTGATGGGACATTAAGTGTGTTTGGTATGTCACCTTGGTTTCTAAGTACCCCTAGAAAAATATATATAATAAATACAATATAATATAATATAATATAACATAACATAATATAATATAAATGAGATGTGTAAACATTAAAAATCATTTTGTAAGTAGCTGAAGTAACTTATGTCCCCAAGGGGCAATGGAGAAGGTCCTTCCCCAGGAGGAATAACTGGAAACTGTCCACTCTGTAGGGATATGGGAAAAATCTCAGCCCAATTGTGATGTCTTTTTTGTTCTCAAGTATTGTTATTTAAAACTGAATTATTTGGCCTACGACGGTAGGTGCATTTGCTTACACTCACCCTTTGTGCAGCCTGAACTGGCTCTGTCTGTCTCCTGCTTGTGGATTGGATTTTTCCACCTTATTTGTACTGAGTCCCATGATGTTTCACTGTACTGCTAGAGGCAACGTATCTTCTGTCCTGCAGACTGCTTTCCTGGGGTTTAACAATGCATTTTTGGGAAGAACTTAATTTTCCAATTGGGTATGACAATGAAACGTGCATTGATTTCTTTTTCACCCTCTCATCCCACAAGCAAGAAGCTGAAAGACTTGAAAGGAGGAAAACCAGGAATTTCTATCCCCATATCTTGGTAGTCTTTACCTTTTGACTTCTTATAGACTGCAGATCTCCCTCCAAAACCAAAAAAAGAAACCAAAAAACAAAAAACAAAGCAGAAAAATATTGATTGATTTATTTATTTGACTGGAAGAAGATCCATTGTGACCTGTGGGCCCATAACTGAATTAATTTCTCCAATTTATATTCCCAGTGTTGCCAGCTTCTTTTATTTTGATTGTATTTTCTAATCTATAATTCCAGAACCAGGTCCAACATGTCCCTGTGAGAATCTTCATCTTCAGCCCTTTGTGGCAACATGGAAAAACAAAACAGCTCAGCACCCAGAAGGCAGATTGATTGATTTTCATAATTAATGGTATATATTCTCATACTAATGGTGATTGGGTGAGTAATAATTTTTAATGTTTAATGTGAAAAGAACTTCCTGAATCAGACTTTAAGTTACATGAAAACTGGAAGAAAAAAACATAGTGAAATAGGGATATATTGGTTTTAAACAAAACAAAAAGGAAAGCATTTTCGCTTATGTTTCAGGTGGCTTGTTAGACACAGAAATGCAGAGTGTTACTAAAACCAGGGCTTTGCGGTTTGCTGAAGACAGGGGGTTTTCAGGAAGACCAATGACCCTACTCTTTTTCTGTTGTTTGATGGGATATTTATCACTTTTTTCCAAGTCAGTGCAGTGCATTTCTGAAAATCTCACTCTTGACCTACTTAGATTGATTTATATTCTCATTAAAAAAAAAAAAAAAAAAACCTAAAAGAAAACGGGGGATTTGAGAGTCTATAAATACCACTTTTAATCCCTAAATGCAACATTAAGTATCGTAGATGTTTAGTTGCTAAACCTCACACTACTGCCACTTAAATGCACAGGTAGCTCGTTTTTCATCAGCACTTTCTCCAGCAACTGCACTTTTGTCTTTGAACATTTGTACAGCCACCTAAGTGCTGCACAGACTGTCACCGGCCAGATTTATCTCATATCCATGATTCACAAAGCAGCATTTTCGAGCTTTTGTCATATGTGGGCTTGATCTCCGCCTGCTCTGAATGTTTGAACTTTCCAAGCAGCTCCACCTTATCCTGGTGGATCCTGGCAGCAAAGCCCAGCCCTGGGGTCCCTCAGGCCCACCAGACCAACCCTCCTGCACAGCAGGAGAGCAGAAAGTGAGGGCATCAGAGCCTCCTGGTCAGGGACACCCCTTAGCCCAGTCTGCAGATGGGACCTGAACATGGAAACTTCATCCCTCGGAAAGTTTCCCTTGCTGCTAGGATGTGGAATGGGTAAACTTAATCTCTCCCGTTTCTCCTCTTTTTTAATATATCTCTATATTCACTGGAGAAGAGATGGGCATCTAAGTATCCCAGGTTAACACAAGGGCCATCGTGTTTTTGAAACATACTCCATTGCTACCTACCCAATGAATTTTTAAACTTATGCTTGAGGGAAGGAGGACAACAGCCACTATTCTTTTCTTTGTTTCTGGGGGGAAAAAAAAAAAAAAAAAGGTTAAGATTGATTCGACTTAGACACTTCAGTCCAGGAAGGGGTTCACAGCTGTGAAAGAGGTGTATTTCTATCCAGTCCCAAATTAGAAACAGTACATTTTTGAGGAAAAATCAATGAGTCCCTGTTCTCCAATTTCCTGTGGGCTAGCACTGCCTGATTCTGCAGCCAGCTTGTTGGTTTCTGTGTACCTGCTTCTACAAGCCCACACTGCTCTCCAAGCAACGGATGGGGTGCCAAATCTGGGGTTACAAATTCCCCTGGGCAGCCAGGGACCAAAATTCGGAACATCTTGATGTTCAATAGTGCAGTGTCTAATCCTCCCTTGTGAACCTTGTATTTCTGTAGTTACCATAACAAACCAAAAGGAGTTGCTACAGTTTCTTGTATGATAAAATAAAATTTTTAGTAAAACGGGAACTGATCCAATGCATGATTAAAAACCGGAAATCTGAAAAGAGATCAGTCAACTTGTCTTTCTCTCCTTGTAGAGGAGGATTAGCAGAAAAGTGAATATTAATGCTTCTTAACATCATATTTCAAAGCCTAAGTATCTGATGAGAGAAAAAGAAAAGTAGCTTTTTTAAGAGAAAAAAAAAAAAAAGAAAAAGGGAAACGACTCAGAGAATGGAATAAATATCTTTATTTTTAGAAAACTGCTTGTTGCCTTGAGGTGACACACCAGCTTCTTTCCAAGTACATACCAGCCTAATACAAGTTAAACAAAATTTCATACATTTGAACATTAAAGCCTTTTAATCTTCAGAAATTACAGGATAGTACAAATCTAACATATGCTCCAGCATTTTTCATTTATTTGTTCTGTACTTAGTGAATGAAATTATTCAGTTCTCTGCAGTATTGAAGTGGTTCCTTTTCTCTGACTTCTGCATTGGGTTTATATCCTTGATTATATTTTTACTTACAGTATTATTAATTGTTTTTAAAACACGTGTAATGTGCTATTCATTTGTTGGTTCCAGCTTAATCAGCTATAAAAAGCAACCAAAGTGATGACCACTGGGTTTCATTAAATTCCTAGATCGATCTTGAAGCCCAAAGTGAAAAGCTTTATTTTCAACAGGGATACAACCTTTAGAGGTTTGTCTTGCTATAGCAAGATAGCCGTACCTTGTGGTATCTTTGTGCTACCGTAAACATCTTTCTAACCATTCCAACATGAAAACCTTGGGTTCACATAGCAAAGGCATTTGTGAGGAAGGACAGGCTCTTGTGGCTGCTTGCAACCTCTGCCTAAAAAGGCAGCAAGGTTATATTCCAGTTTGCTCCAGAACTTCAGGGCAAGAGGAAAGTGAGTGCTCATTTCTGTACAGTCAGATTTCTTGCGCCTTTTGATCCAGCAATTTCCAGTTATTTGTCTCGAGTTTTCAAGTATTTATGTTTTCCCATGAGAAATGCTAAGGAAGGGTTTGACTTACAGCTGGTCCAGGGATGGGCTCTAGCTCTGCCTGGGGCACAATACGTAGCCTTCTCCCAGCAAATGCATGCTGATAGTAACCAGCATGAGTTTGTCATACATACGCTTGGCACCTGCCTTGGCTGCCAAGCAGATTTTCAAGCCAGTCAAGCTCTTTATTATGATCTCTGTGGAGAATTATTTCTCTTTCTGTCTTCCCATCCATGTTTCCTATTCATCACTAGAAACAGGGTCTGATGGAGTCCAGCTTGTATCCTGCTGAGAGACGAGAGGAAAATTTTGGGGGAGGGAAAAAAAAAACAACCCATTTTTTTAATGGAACAGAGTTCCACAACAGATCTGGTTGAGCCTGAATCTTCCCAGTTTTAGTGTGCACAACACAAGTCTTCCACTGAAATAAGTATGTGCCAACTAATAACCAAATGGAACGTAAAGGAATCTGCCAGCAGCTTATTTTGTTTGAACAAACTGGATTAAAAGAACAAGAAGAGAAAGATCTTCCTCCTAGCAATACATTTGGTATATCTTTAATATTATGGAATGTTTTGATGCTGTCATGATAGATGCTATGAAAAACACCCATGTCTAGCTGCAGTATTATAAACGGGACTAATTTGGAGGCCAAAATGATGAGCTTATTTTCACCTTTGTTGCGAAGACAACATGAATACACCTAGCTCCTTGTCAGCCCCAGACACTGGTAGCTAAAAGGGGGGCACAGCAAGTAGGAACTGGACGATGGGGAGGGGAAAGAAGAGAGCATGAGCACAGTTGTGTGAAATGTAGAGGACATTGCATAAAAAAGGCTGAGGCAAGTATCTGGAAGAGGATTCTCCTGGAAAAGAAGGGAGAAAGGTGTCAAGCAGGGTTTTTTTGTTAGTGGTACTTTGCAGTGTGTGTGTGTGTGTGTGTGTGTGTTCAAATTCTGAGAAAATTAACATGGCTTAAAAACCACAATGGGATCTGGGCTGTGTGAAGGCAACTCACCCTTGAAGGTGCTCAGATGGAAGTGCAACAACCCACGAATGTTCTACTTAAAAGCAATTAATGCCCATGTTAAAACCTGACTGGAAGATACACAAATCCCCCTAACTTTCTCCTAAGGATTTACCTGATATGATTTTAAAAATGCCACACAAAGTCCCTATTAATCACCACCTAAAAGCACTACAGCAATATTCATATCATAGGGCTTTGTTGTTGTTTTCTTTTTCCCCAGAAAATCATTAGTTAATAAAACTGTGCTAACCTTTCTATGCATTTTGATATTGAGGCAAGCATTCCAACCTGGAGAACTCTAAGTTGTACGATTAAGACAGCGAGTGAATCATGAATATAAACAATCCTAGGAGCATGTTTAAACCTTGAATGGGAACATAAGGTCAGTTTTGGTTAACCACTTGGATAAATTTAGCCTTTAGTGGAATCTAGAACCAACAGAAGTATTTCCTTTTTTTAGACATTCTAATGGAAAGAGAATTAAGAGCAAAATTGTCTTGCAATGTAAGCACAAAATTGTTGAACTAAATCAACAAATGAGAATATGAAACTCAGAATTCTAAGCTTGTTATCCAAGTTAAGAGAAATGCAAAACATATGTATGGCAGAGAAATAAATGAGAGGACCAAATCCTGACTATAGTTACATCCATAAAATTTCAGTGATCATACTTGGGCTACATGGTGATAGATTTTTAAAATACTGCCTTCATAGTCAATTAAGGGGATGGTTTTGTAGTGCATTATGAATACATTTCTTTGACCTGAAACCATCTCTTTAAAAATGCAATTTAACATTTTAGAAAATGTATATTTGCTGCAGAATTTTTTCAACAAAATATCTTAATAAAAGAGGAGTTTGATTCAATCTTTATAAAGATTTTAAGTGCATGAGCCAAAGCCATTATAAAAACACATTTCTAAACTATAAAGCATGTACAGAAGTCCATTTTACATTTAATTGTCAGAGCAGGCAAACCACTTCCAACAAAGTGCAAAAATAATGAACTTAGATAGAAATCATTCCTCTTACAAAAACCTACAGAGGAGACTATTTTTATCATCTGACTGTTCAGCTCCGTTTACAGGGTATGCAGAGCAAATTAGCCTTCTCCTTAATGAATTTCAGGAGTTTCCAGGAAGCAGGTAGCTTCAGCAAGAGTGATGCCCACTGCCTGGCTCCATGTTGCAGTCAGATTGGTGTTATGTGGCATAATAAATACAGAAGTGGGGCTTTCTCACCTGTACTCTGTGTGTGGTGCTTGCCCTGGAAAGGGAGGAAGGGTGGTCTGGGGTTAGAAGAAATGACAGCCACTGAAACTTTTGGCTAGAGCATTTTAGGTGTAGTCTTAGCTGTGGGTGGTTTGAGAAAAAAGACTCTATACTGGGTGAGGAACAACCAGGTCCAGGAACGTTCTGGTTACTCTTTTGATCAGACCATCGAGTAAAATCACCCCACCCAGATAAATCAAGGCAGCGCATTCTAAGGTCCTACCAGAAACCCAAACTCCACACGGTAGTACAACTGAACAAGATCAATCTGAAAGCTCCACTTTTTCAGTAGAGACTTTATTTGCATAGCGATGGTTCTAGGTTTAATCTTGCCCGTGCACCACCCCTCACTTTCAGTATTTTAACAAGCAAATATATTCCAACCTGTTTGTATAAGCAACAGCAGCACACTTGTAGTTACCTGCTTGTGCCTGTCCTGTACTCTCTCTGCTCCTTCTTAGGTTTGACAAGGCCCTTATTCCTTGAAATAAAACCACAGGAGAGCAAAAAACACCTTGCAGAAATGAGCTTCCACATCTCTCAGAAACCTTAGCCTTGGAGATTCTACAGGGGTCTCTTCTGTCCTGACACTCTGAGACCCTTAGTGGAAATGTATTACAATGCCGCATATGACATTAGTGAACATATCCTTGTGAAATATGTGGTAGGTCATTTCCCCTGCTCTCTTAAATGTGAGTAAAAAAGAAAGTATTAAAGACTGAATCTCAGCCTTGAAGAGGCTGAAGTGATTTTGGTCAGGAGGAAAAGAGGTTTGAAGAACTAATCATGCCTACTCTCCTTTCCTCTTCATTTCAAACTTCTGTTGCCTGTACGGTAGAGCGACACAAAATCTTGGGAGGTGACAAGATAAAGCTCCTGCCAGGTTCAACTCTTGGCTGAGCAGGTGAGCACACAGGGTCTCTAAAAGCACTTGCCTGAGTCCATCTCGAGCTTAACTGCAAAGCAGGTTAGGAGCAGGAGTGAGCCACAGGCAATGCCACTTCTTCACAGCAGTCAGGGCTGCACTCCTGTAGGGAAAATATATAGTATTTGCAGTGGCCAGAGTGTAATCCCATCCGTATTTTTATATTCGCAGTGCTACTTGAATTTGGGAAAAAATGCTAATGGCAAATTAGAGCTCTGTTGTGTATTCCACGAGAATAGTAGTATATGAAGTAATTATACTCTGCTATAGAGTTACCAGTGAATAAACAATAATTAATGGATTATTTTAATGTGTTACTACAATTTTGATGTCAGTGTTGGGTCTGAAATAATGGAGCGCTATTTTAAGGCATTACTGAGCACGTGCCATTCTCATTTCCAATGGTAAACTGCCAAATGTGAATGGTCATTGAAAAGCTCCAAAGGAATATCAAAGGGAGTGTGCTAAAATGTTTTTATGCTTTTAGGCAGAGATAACAAAAAAAAAATAAATCTCTTAAAATGCACATATCTTATGTGGACCAGAGAGAATACTGTTTGTTTTCTGTGGTCCACATAATAAGAAGTGGAGAGATGTAAAGAGGGGAGTACTAAATGCCTGACTCCTAATACTTTCCCTCCCCAGTGCACAGCTTTGCTCATGCTGGTAAGAAGTTATTAACAAGAGTAGTGAGCAGAAGGAGATTGCCTCCATGCATCGTCTTTTCCTTTTGTAAGGACCCCCTTGGATTCCTAAAAAAAAACATTCAGGTTTTTGTAGTCATTTCCTCTCATCCTTCTGTCTCCTTGCGCCAATAGGAAAAGCAAGAAAAAGGCAGACAGGTAATGCTCAAGAGAAAGTTTCAGAACCACCAAGTGATTTGCAAAGTGAAGTGCTGTGCCCTCATAGCTTCTCGGGAGGAACCTAAGCCCTTAGTGCAAGATTTCTGAAACTTGTTACTTTTGATATTTCTGATCTTTTCTCTACTTAATCATCTATTTCACTAGAACAAATATTTAGTGCTGTGTCTATCTTATTGTGCTAAAAACTAATGATTGATCAAAACTGTCAGTAGTCAACTTTTGCAGCTCACAATCTCCTGTGGGTGGTAAAGAATCTAGAAAAATGTGCTTTTGGCTTTGCAGGTAAAAAAAAAAACAACCACCCTAACTTCTTATTTGTGAAAATAAGCAATCATCAGGATTAATGAACCACGTTTCTTAGTCCTTTTGAATGGAAAATTCCTACAGGTTTTCACAGTTTCTACCAGTTGTTGGTGCTCACCATTCCCCACCGTTTTGTAGCCATGACAATCTCTAGGTACATGTCCAAAGAGGCTCCCCCTGCCCTCTCTCACCTGTCGGCTCAAGCTGCTTTTCTTTATGGTTTGACGGTGTACACAGGTTATATTCTCCTTTCAGCTGTAATAGGTTTGGAAGTTGAGAGTGGGAGAATGAAAGGGTCTTTAATGCTTAAATCATTACTTGTACAAATAGGTCTGTGCTATTTTTCCTACATTTATTCACATCTCCCACATCTAACCATTCTGTGAGTGTACTAAAACTCAAAGAATCCAATTTTTTCTGCTGCTAAAATGTGACCATCTGGTCAAATTAAGCTTGTCTCATTCCCTTACTGTGAATAGGTACACTTGTCTTTCACACTGATTAATTTAGAATGTTGACCTGATTTTTTAATATAGAATTGTTCTTTTCCCTTTCTAGCTTGTTTCTGTATTAGGTAATACTTTCTTATTTGTTCTATTGTTGTTAGTTAAAAATACTTCTGTAATGAATTTAAGTGCAGGAAATTCAACTCTGACCACAAGGGAATTGGTAAGAACTGGACATGTTACCCTTGTGAGGTTTGTCTGCCACTACATGATACACTAAAGATAACTGTCTTCAGTAGGCCAGATATTTTTATATAATATATGAGAAATTTCATCATGTAGGTTTAATGATAAGTACTATCTTTTTTTTTAATTATTATTCCTTCTTAAAAGAAAGCCAGAAACAGAGCAATTACCTTTTAACTGCTTTACTGCTTTACTGAAATGGATCTGATAGCCATCCAGCCATGGAGATTTGCCTTTCCTGGAATCCCAAATAAATAGGGAGCACAGCAGAATTAAAAAAAAAAAAAAAAAAAAAAAAAAAGAGGATTTACAATCATGATATGAAAACAGGGAACTCTAATTTGCAGTTCATGTCATCAATATGAGCTCTGTTTATCTGGGAGCAACACATAATACTAAAAAAAATGTTTAATGGCTGCCTTAATTTCAGTTAGCTTGGCCAGTGTTCCTTTGGGTGTACTTTGTAAGCCGATGGGATATTATTCTATCAGGTTTATTGCTATGTTCTCCGTAGAATCTCCAACTTGTGCTTTTCATTAAGAACAGCGTTATTTTCTAAGTAACACATTTAAGCTCTCCTCATAGAGTAACAGTCTCTTCCTATAGGTTCTACTTGCTTTTATTTTTATGAAGTTTTTCAAATGTAGTGTGATCAATTCTTCTAAAATGCCCGTGCCTTCAGTCTGTTCTCCTCTGTGGTTGGAAGATCTGGACTGATTTTTAATTACTGCTTTTGCATCTTGTGACAGAATATTTTGTGTTATTTCATCATTTTCATTCAGAATCCAGAAATTTGGTTAATTTCTCTGGATGTTTTTGCCAAAGAGAACTGGATTTCGCTTTATAGCAACACACTTGTAAATCATCTATGTCAGTCACTTACAGTAGGAGTATGGATTTCTCTTGCATATTTGGAAATATTTTAAAAACAAACCCCCCACCCTTCTAGCTTTTTTTTTCGTTCAGTTGTTGCCTGTGTTTAAAACTAATCCAAATTGAACAGGGGTAGATCGTTCACCCATTAGATTTTCATTAATTTTAAGTTAATTCTTATGCTTGACGAGTTTTTTCACTGATCAGGCTTATTCTGGAGTAGAAAACACGATTGTTTATCTGGTATTGTTTTGCCAACAAGCAAAACAGTATAAGCAAAGGAGAAGCCGGGGAATTATGCATACAAGTAAACTTAATTTTAATTCCCCAGAAAAGTTCTGGAATAAATAATCAAACTGACCATTTAGAAGCACTGAAAAGAAAATAAGGAGATGGGTAAATGCCACTATAGATTTGTGCACAAACCATGTTGAACGGATTTAATTTAATCTGAAAGCAGAGTATGAGGGCTCATGGGCAGGAGAACTGCGCATGATGTTATGGTAAGTGAATAAGGAAATGTGTTCTGTATGAATGTATGGGTAGGGTCAGTTCAAAAGTGTTATTTCTATTACCTGTCTTTTTATTATATTTTTATTAGATATTAACCACTGTAAACCTATATTAACTACTGTAAACATTTAACAGACCCAGCCTGTTGTGTAGTCTCATACTCAGTATCTCTTTTGATTTTTGACTATGATCCATTGATAACTGATTTCTGGGTGCATTTTTAGGAACTTCATCACAGAACAGAGGTAGAATTCAAACTAATCTTGATAACTTGCTTTGAAAAAAATCATATGCTACTCAATATGGACAAAAGGGAGGCAGCTCACCTAGAAAGGAATAATCTGCCAGGCAAAGACAGGTTGGGTATTAACTGGTGGGGTATCGGTTCTGCAGAAGGAGATCTAAGGGGCTGGATAGGAAACTAAAAAGGAGTCAATATTGTTACACTTGTGAGAAAGACAAGACTTCTACTTGAATGCACAAACAGGAATGTAGTATAAAAACCCACTGAAATAATTCATCTCTACTCCACACTCGTGAATACTACAGCCAGAGCACCACAGAAAATTTTGGGTACTACAGTTTAAGAATGACTTATACCAATTAAAGAAGGAAAGCAACAAGAATTCTTAATAGTTTAGAAACTGTGATATGGGAGGAGAGCTTGACGTTATACCTTCTATAGCTTTTAGGAGTGATGACACCACCAGAGATCTTGTTCCTGAGAGCAAATTTGCCAAGTACATGTGAAGAATAACACAGGTATAGAGTCTGTCCTGTGGCACAAGAATGGACCAAATGACTTCTTGAGCATCTTCCATCTTTAGTATTCCAAGAAACTATCAATTCTTACTCCAATGTCTCTGTGTCAAGGACCCTATGCCTGAATTACTGATTACACATATACTAATAAAACAAATATGGAAGGGGCATAGGTTTCGGTCTTGATATGTGACCACCCATTCTGCTTGATTATTGGTATGAGCCCTGGCATGGGTTTGATGATGCCAGGGCATGATCTGGGGCATAAGTTTACCCCAGGGGTTACTCCCAGCTGGCTGAATACACAAGGTCACCTTATCCTGGGGGCTGTGGAGGGAGATGGTAAAGAGCTCAGCCACAGGAGCACAGCCGTGCTCTGCCCTTTTCTCCAGGGCACAAGAACAGCCCATACCCTATTGTATCTCTTAGTACAGGCAACAGCACAGTGCAATTGTAGAGCTCCAAGCAATAGACTTGTTTAGGGAAGTCTGAGCTGCTCTTGGACTTCTTCCTCTGGCTCCAAGTAAGTTTCCCCAATTATCCTAAACTTATCCTAGTTATCCTCAAAAAAACCCCTGTTTCCAAATCCCAAACCTCCAAATCTAACTAAGAATAACAGCTCCTATTTCCTCCTTGGTTTAATTCTGCCTATGCACACAGGAGCTCGGCTAGCAAAAACAAATGGCCAAGCAGAAAATCAAAGTCAGGCAGTCACTAGTGATACCACAGCACCCTCAGCCCCCTGTCCCAGGGTGGTAGAAACAAGGAGAGGGGTGGGCAGGCACAGCAATTTGGAGTGACCATGAGAGATGACATGGGAATTGGGAGGGGGGACAGCTACAGCTGGGAGGACGAAGCACCTATTTGAGAATTGCAGCTATGGTCAGTGTAATAAAGAGCTGTCACCACCCACCAGCAGCCCTGTCACTGTCAGGTCTTTGGAGGTTCAGTCAGATTGTGTTACCATCCCTGATCAAAGCGAGTGGCTGGTGGAATAAACATGTTGACCTTAGGGTCTGCTTATAACAAACCCCAGCAATCCTGCTCACTCACTGCGGGCAGTTCAGACTGCCTTCTCAAGGCGTGTTTGCTAGCAATCAATTTCTACCAAACCGCGTAGGTGGAAAATAAATGAAAACATCCTATCAATACAGGCAAAATGTCACAAAGGCTTATTTGAGCTTCATCATCAACTTATCTTGCTGGTTGTGAATCCCAACATAGTCTCTCTTTTCACCATAATTGTAGTAAATAACCCTTACAGCGTTTCTCTGAGGAGAGCATTCCCTCTGGTTGCTATAGAAAAAATAACAAATAGCTAGTGGTGCTGCCATTTTCATTACATACTGTTCAATTAGAAGATAGCAAGAAAGTGATTTTTTTTTTTTTTCCCAGGAAGCTGGACAGTTTGCTAACTGAAAACTCTGATACTGCAGGTAAATGACTGCATGGCACGTGGCAAAAAAAGTTATTTATCAAGCAGGTCTTGCTACCTTGGCTTGAAAAGGAAGCTGGATAAAAAAAAAAAAAAAAAAGGTTTTAGTAGTTTATACTTCAAAACTTCAAAGTTCCAATATTCTTCAATTACATGGGCAAGGTCCCTAGAACTTTTTTTAAACCTTTCAATAGAGGTTTTAAAACTCTCACAGGTGGAAACCTTTCTCTATTACAGAAGCTGTATTTCCTAGGTGACAAGTGGAGAGTCTCATCACCTGTGGAGTCAGCAGCTGGGGCAAGATTAATTAGCAAAGCTGAGAAGGTTGTTGTGCCTGAACCTGCAAGACAAACAGAAAAAATATCCTCATTCGTAGACCAGACTTCAAGAGGAACATAAATAACTTCTTTTATTTTTTCATATGACTAAGACTGAAGTTTCTCTCCCCTATTCAAAGCTGATATATATTTCAGATATAGAGGAACAGCTGAACACAAGTGATAGTCAACCGCATAAAAGTTAGAGATGAGCTATAATATTTTTTTTCTGGACAGTTCTCATATGTACTGACATAAACTTAGAGTTACTTATGCCAGAAAACTGCAATTCCTGTGTGGGTTATCTATGCCTACATCTTTCAACTTGATGTACGCTTAATTTGAGAGCCGAGTTTTAACTCATATTTCTTGTAACATAGGACTGAATTTCATCATTCACTAAAGGGACAGTTAATCTAATGAAGGTGAAGAACTCAGTCTTTTCCGAAATGGGGATGGATCTGGGTAATTGGGATATGTGACTGTGAAATTAACTTTCTTACTTAAATGGTTGTTTAGCATTATTTGATATACAAATGTGTGTATATATATATACATTTAGAGCTGATAGCTCATAATCATAATATCCTTAGCTATAGCAATTCTGGGTTTGTACAGATCTACCCAAATGCAGGGCATTTGGTTGCTGGCACGATCCCACCGTGAGCCCTGTTTAGCCACTCCAAAACCACAGCAACACTGGAGCAACATACGTGAGCCCCGCTAGCGATGGTGAAGCTGCTGCTGCAAAAGCCACGGGAGAGAGACCTTAAGGCAGTCTGGGTTGGCAAGAGCAGTGGTTGCAACATGGGCACAATGGCTGGGAAAAATGGGAGTGATCCAGAAACAGAGAGTGCTTGTGGCCTGGGAGAAGATGCTGTGGACAGGAGGAAAGAGAAACCAAAGTGGTCTGGAGGACGAGCTTCTGAGTGACAAAATATCCTGTTGTGGGGACATCCAGTTCAGCTCCTGGTTACCTGGCCAGCTGGAGGAGTAGCTAAGGTGTCTTTGTGACTTGTGAACTCTTAGTGATGGTTACAGGTAAGGAGTAAATTGGAGAAGTTCCTGGGAAATGTAGGAGCCTCCTTCATAGCTTGAGGAGTTACAGCTTAGAACTGCATTCATAACCTACATTTCTTGTTGAGTTGGTTGGGGTTTTAGTTTGTTTTGTTCCTGCGTACTGCTCTGGAGAAGAGGATGGTTAGGGAGAGCTGCCTTTCAGCCACCTTGTTAGTGACAGCAGGGCATCTGGGCAGGGGTATCCCCGCAGGGCTTCTTTTTGTCGTGTTCCTGCAAAGTTCTTTCTGCACTCTCCCTGACAGAACTGGGAAAAGCAAACCCTGCCTGGCCGTAATGAGGAACCGGGCCCCTCATTTAAAGCAGAAACTTTTCCTCTAGGGCTCCAAGAGAGATGCTGCTCTGTTAGGCTGTGAAATAGCTTCCCACGGGGAGGAACAGAAATCCTAATGTGTGAAACAATTTAAATTGAACTGAACGGACCACTGGCATATATACTACAGGGAGTACTTTTGTATGGCCAAAGGGATAAGTAAGATGAACTTAAAGGTCTTTTCCATGTCTTCTGGCAGTGACCCTTTGGAAGCAGAGGCACCCAAAAGGAAGCTTAGCAATGCCATACAAATACTGTGTGTGTGACAGTCAACAGCAAATTAGGAAATTAACTTTTCTTCAACTTAGGATAATGCAATGAAAATTGAGGGAAAATGATGTAGGCTTGGTATTCAGAAGACTTTATTGCCATGGGAAGTGCCATGGGAAATAGGCTGTCCAGGGAAACAGGCAAAGTTAAGAGCCTCAAAGGATTTAAAACCAAAATTGATGAGTATGTAAGCTGGCTGTGGGGGAGCACAGCTGAGAGAGGAGCTAGGTCACTGCAAAAGGTACGGTCTGGAGTTACCGTCTTCATTCATGACCTACGGTGTCCTGCTATCTTCCAAATCAAATGTAATCTCAGTAACTACTTGATGGTTTCTAATTTTGAGATTTTTTTTTTTTTTTTTGAATCTCCAGAAGTACACAAAAGGCATAGCATTGCTTTTGTTAGCAGCGGCAGTCACCTGGGAGAAGCCACAGTGTATTGTGGCAGGGGAGTTCCTAACACAATTTGCAACCTGTGGGGGAGAATTTAACCTCCAGGATGCTGCAGATAATATACTGATGCAAATACCCATGAAACGAATGCTGTTCCCTTTGGGCCAGGTTACTGGCTCCCATTTATATTGCTTCCAAGCTTCTTCTACTGATAGATTCTTTTCATTTATCCCCTGGTGTGTACTTTATATCACCTTCAGCTCACAATGCCAGGCTCAGAAGTGGTGTCAAAGAGGATAGAAATCAGGCGTCAGCATGCTGCCAGAGGCCTGAAGGAGCTGGACTCAGAGGGGATTTGCCTGAAGATTCTTGGCCAGAGACCTTGACTTGCAGATGCACCTGGCTGTGAATACAACTTGCACAGAGTGTGATTCTTTTACAACCTTTCCTCTCTGTATCAGTTACTAAAGTGAACTCAAAGAAGCAGAATATCTTGTTCCTGTGAGGTGTTGACCACTGAATTTAGAAAAAAGGAGCAGGAGCTCTCCTTGCACTGCCTGCACTCCCTGGACAGATGAAGCTGTAGGTCTTGCATCAGAACACGGAGAACCCATAGGACTGCTTTCTCCTGGTGCCTCTATCTGCAGGAGTCATTTTGTAAGGTGATTTTATAATATGTATTTTTTCCTACTTAGAATCTGCTGAGGTTAATAATCTTGTTGGACTGAGTAGGTTTTAAATCAAGACCCTGTCTATGAGAAAATGTACAGCTTCCCCATAAAATCAGGGCAATGCTGGTGTAAGGAATGGTAGGTGAAATATTTCCGTTATATTAACACATCATTACTTATGAAAGTGTCATGACAAAAAAAAAAATAAAATACCCACCCTAGTAAAAAATGAATTCACAAAACAATTTGCAGTGCAAATCTCGCTTCCACAATGTACCTGCTGAATTATCTATTATAAATTAGCTCATTTTAAAATTGGTGAAGTCTGCAGAATGCTGCATTCCCTCTGGACTGGGAACTCGACTCATACTGTCTCGTAGGGGATAAAAAAGTAATTACTGAGGATCACCCTTTCCCAGACAAGTGCTGTGGACTGTTCAGCCGCTCATTTACAATTTAATCCCAAGGTCCTCGCTGAAATAGGTTTTTAGGTGCTAACTGGAGGCTAACAAAATGGTTATTTAAATTCATTATATTTGAAAAACCAGAAAACATACTTTCAATTGTGCGGTATAATTGAAGCTGTTACTTTTGTGGGGAGAAGGGGAAACAATGGAATAGGATTGTGCGATCATCTTTATTATTATTTTTTCCTCTCTCACTGACTGTTTTCTGATTCAATATAATTTCTTCTTTTTTATTAACATGTAGACTAAGCTGAGTGATAAATAATAGTGTGCTGTTTCAGCAGCTCTAAAGTTTGAAATTTTCCATAGGTAAAAAAAAATACATAATTTTAAATGGTTTTTTGAGAAGTATTTTTAAAAGTTTAAGCATCTGATGCAGAACTCAAGAGGATAAAGAATCATACTTCTTAAAAATGACAGGTTATTATTGTCTAATTGGATATTTTTTTTGGAAACAGCTAATGATAGCAGCCAATACTATAAGACTTGTTTTCTTATAATGAAGTATAAGATTCTTGAAAACAAGATTATGTTTTTTTTCCTAAGCTCCTCTTCTGGGGCTTTTTTGATGTTACTCTGTGTCGTGAAAGCAGTAAGTTCTGCTTAGTCTTGAAGACTCAGTTCATGTACAAAGGATCAGATTTTCTTTTGGTGTAAGTGGATTGACAACAGTTTAGCACTGCTCATTTAAACCATCTGAGATTCTGTTTTTTGTTGTGGCCTTTTCCACCCCTTTCCATCCATTTCAAACAGTATTGCTGAAAAGGTACTGAGGTCCAGATCTGAGAAGTTATTCCAGTTCCTGTCTTTCTTTGAAATCAATGTGATTTACGTTCCTAACTGCCTTTGAGCAGCCAAGACTGACGGATACAGTAATGTGAAGGCACATATGAAATGAAGCAATCACAATTTAAATTTTAACATGGTTGCTTTCAGTCCTTCAGGAGAAAAAACCAAAAAACCAAAACAAAAAAACCCAAAAAGCAAACCAGAGAAAAGCATTTCAGAAACCTTGAAAAAAACATTTTATTTCTTGTGGATCTTCCCTCTCTAGTAATTTTAATATGAGCGAAATATTGTACAACAAGGAACTCCCAGGTGATCCCCTGTCATCGCTGGCTCTCAGTCTAGAAGCCCACGTATGTCAATACCAGAAGCTTGCTTTGCCTGGGCTGTAATATCTGCTCTTTGATGTTCGCTGAAGCGCTGTGTGCTCCAGCGACAATAACAGACAATTCTGCAGAATTCAGTGGGGATCACCCCCGGTACAAGAAAGAGATCAGAACAGGGTTCACTTAGCTCACATTTCAAATTAAAAAGTCAGGCTCATGATACACTGAAGCTGCTATTTTTCATAGAACTCCAATACCTCCAATTCTCATCTTTCAGCTAAAGTGATATATTAGGAAGGCATAAAATGCAGCAGGTAATGAAAATTGTAAAAATATTATGTTAGTATTTATTATTACTCACCTACAGAGATAAGTGAAATGTATCATGAGTAGTGCCAACAAAGATAACATTGGTAGTTGTCGGAAGATGTTTTCTACCTCGCAGTGATTTTAGATTTATATATTGCATTGAAGTGTGTGCTGCAAATCTGGAAAAATAATCACACAAGGTATGAGTAAAAGGTCCCTTGAAGGATGTGTTGTTGGACTGACAGGATGCCATACCAGGTGACACCTGGTAACACAAAGCAAAGATGTGCCAGTGGCTGTTGTGTTTTCCTGCTCAGTCACTGAGAGCATGTTGCAGCTTTTAGCCTATTGCTTGGAGTCCATCCAAACCATCCGTGCCCATATAGCCAGCAGTGAAGCAAAATGCTCTTGGGTCAAGCTTGCACTTTGTGGGAAAAAAAAAGGCAGTCTCTTTGACCTCTTAATTAAGTCACCTATTGATTTCAGGAGTTTGTAGCTGGCGATGGTAGGTATTTTGTGTAAAGTATTTGAAGGATGGCCTCTTCTCCCTGGTAACGGGCAATAGGACGAGGGGAAATGGTCTGAAGTTGCGCCGGGGCAGGTTTAGGTTAGGCATTAGGAAAAATTTCTTCACAGAAAGGGTTGTCAGGCTCTGGAATGGGCTGCCCAGGGAGGTGGTCGAGTCCCCATCCCTGGAGGGATTTAAAAGAAGGATAGATGAGGTGCTTAGGGACATGGTTTAGTGGTGGGATGGCAGGGTCAGGTTAATGGTTGGACTCGATGATCTTAAAGGTCTTTTCCACCCTAAACAATTCCATGATTCTGTGATTCTATGATGTAGATTGGGTGAAGAAACTTCCATGAAAGCTATATGCCATGAATTGATGTGATACAGCCGTGGAGGGCCTCCTGGCAACCACCAGCTGAACACCCAGTGGAAACACTGGAAATCATCTGCTGGCCATAATGACCAGACAAAAAAGTTTGGATCATCTTGTAAACAACACCAAAATCACATTTAAACAAAGTCCTCTCCATGAAAAGCATGAGTTACTGAAGATCTGTCATGTGAAATTTTCCCAGTGTTTTTTAAAGGAATTCTCCTTGCTGATGGTGGTGTTTGACTCCTGCTCTATAAATTCTTGCAGTGTAACAGGCTAAAGATGATGAATGAGACATTGATATGAGACACTCAGCAATGGATGGTGAAATATCATTCTTCTTGTGTTTGGGACACAACTTTTAACAGATAGGTACTGGAATGCTTTTATCAGAAACTCTCTTTAGAAGTTAGGCAATGTGAGTGAATTATATCTATGGGTTTGGTTTTTTTTCATTCTTAAAAAAAAAAATTCCAAGTCCTGTTACATACAGTAAAACAGATTTATACTGTTTATCTTGAGAAATAAACTTTCCCTGCTGTAATCATTAATTTTACGGTTATATGAAAATGTGTAAGTAGGTGCTATAAGCTGTATTAATTTCATATTCAAAGTGACATCATGTAAATGGGAAAAAACCAGATGTGTTTTGTTCTGAAACAAGCTGATCCACTCAGGACTGCATCACTCGATTTCCTTATTCGCACTACTTCATAATACGAGAGGCGGAGGACCATGAGTATCTGCCATATAGTACTAGAAGCTTAAGTGGCAGAGATGCTACTATTTACTTTTATACAAGGAAGTATTTTACCCCCCTTTTTTTTTTTTAATTGAGACACATAACACGTTATTAGGAATATATTGACACACTAAGATACCAACAGAGGATGCAAAAATACGTATTACCCTGGGGAATGCTTCTCCATTTCTTTTTACTGATCACAGTTTGTTGTTACATGCTCTCCATAACAGGGGCTTGCTCTTTCCCTTCAGTGGCGTATGTCCTTAACACCTCTCCCCATATCAATTGTCCGCTGTAATTTCAAGAATCTTTTTTTTTTTTTCTCCATCATCACTACAGCATCCTTTCCATACATGCTATACATCACAGTGTGATAAATATAGTCGAGTGAAGACTTTCTTGGGTCTGGTGCATGCAAGAAAACGTGCAAAGGGTTAATTAGGGAATTACATATTTCTGTTATTTAAAGGAGGTTAATAGGAGAATATTTTTTGTGTCTTTACTTTGATAAAATAAGGCATTTAACAGTCCCCTAGCAATTTAGCCTCAAATTAGAAGGATTACTTTGTATCCTAACTTGTGCTCTTCTCCATTGAAATGTGATAGCTAGCTATCTAAATTGATTTTGAATGGGGCTGCTTAAGGCCACTGAACGCCAGTCCTGCTTAAGCCGGCTTATCCCCTGCTCAGTCAATTTACTGTAATTTAATAATCTCCTGATGCAAGATGAGAAAGTTTGAATCAAAGCTTAAACTGGGGCAAATGAATATATAAAGAGAGGTTTGCAACAACTGAACTGAAACAATTTAAAGTCAGATATTTTCCCAAATCCAGGGCCATGGTGGAGAGCCTCTGAAGCTGTAACCCATCAGCAGTAGCAGCGCTAGTTTAAAGAGAGCATCTATGGAGACGCGTGCTATTTCTTTAAGATCTGTAGAAGGAAACCAGGCAGTAGGAGCCCTGGGGAAGGCATGGTAGTAAATTAAATGAAGGGACAGGGGCGTTAGGCCCAATGATAGTTTTCTGTATTCTAACAATGATCTTTGAGAGTGCTGGGAGAAATGCTTCGTGATTCTTTACAGCAGCTGCAGGAGAGCTCTTGTCCTAAAACTTCAGTCAGAGTGTTCTGTTTGAACTGAGTCCTCAGCATCAGTCCTGCTGTTATTTGCAGTCTTTGGTCTGTGAGTATAAAGGCCAAAGGCTTACTTTATAAAAAAAGATTAAACTCAATTCTTTCTTAATCAGGGGTTTCCTCATGTCAGTGTTTGTATCTAAAACCACCGACTTTGCGAGCCCACATCAATGCTAAGCCTCAGTCTCTACATCCAACTTCTCTATGAACTGCATTTAAGGGTGGGAGCCTTTCTGGTTTATTAGAGCAGGAGCCACCCAGCAGCTTCCCTAGGCTGCACCCAGCCGGTAACTTGTTTATGCTGCTGGGGTACAGCTGCGGGCTCCCCCAGAGCCAAGCTGAGAAACGGAAGAGGAATGGCCTTGGCTTCTGGTCTGTTTGGAATAGGCAACAGAGGGGAGCCTATGCTTTTTTTTTTTTTTTTTTTCTTAAATAAAATAAGATAAAATAAAAATGTAGGCTTTCTTTTTCAGTTCAAACTTTTCTCACAGGATCCACCTCAGCTGCCAGGGGTGCAAAGGTGTCTGAATGAGCCTGTCACCCCCGCGTGTGGCCTGTTCCTGCAGTAAAGGGAAAGAAAACGGTGCCAAAGCCCATGCAGGTGCCAGGGGGGAGGGCAGACCTCAGCGCTGCAATGGCTCTCAGCAGGCTCAGGGGCCAGGCTTCCTTGCGGAGTCCTGCACGCTGGTAGAGCTCAATTGCCAAGCTGCTGGGGGACTTGTGGCTCCCAGCGTACAGCAAGGGTCCTGCAGCTGGGGATCCTTTTGTCCACATTTCTCTCTAGGGGCTGGGAGTGCCTGGAAAATAGCTGGTATAGAGAAAGCTTTGCATTCCATGTTGTACCCTGTCCTTGGAGAGTGTAATTAAATGCTGTAAAAGTCTTACGAGGAGCGGCTGGGGGAGCTGGGGGTGTTCAGCCTGGAGCAGAGGAGGCTGAGGGGAGCCCTCATCGCCCTCTACAACTGCCTGACAGGAGGGGGGAGCCAGGTGGGGGTCGGCCTCTTCTCCCTGGGAACGGGTGATAGGACGAGGGGGAATGGTCTGAAGTTGTGCCAGGGCAGGTTTAGGTTGGACATTAGGAAAAATTTCTTCACAGAAAGGGTTGTCAAGCATTGGAATGGGCTGCCCAGGGAGGCGGTCAAGTCCCCATCCCTGGAGGTATTTAAAAGCCAGGCAGGCAAGGTGCTTAGGGACAGGGTTTAGTGGTGGGATGGCAGGGTTAGGTTAAAAGTTGGACTTGATGATCTTAAAGGTCTTTTCCAACCTGAATGATTCTGATTCTATGATTCTAAAAGCAGGCTGCATCTTCTGAATCATTTAAGACTGAAGCTGAGAAAGGGGAATGAGAATATGGGTTGGCTTAAAACTAGCATGGAATCTAGTAACACAGGTGAGCACTCCCAAATCTTTCAAAACTTTTCAGTATTCCATCAGGTTCAGCACAATCATATTTTTAATAGTAGTGTTCCATCTACTTCGTTTATAAGTATCAATGCTCCAACAATGCAGCAATTGAGTTCTTTTTCCATGAAGCTGTAAGTATTGTTGTTAATATTTTTGGCAGGTCACAGCAGAGGAGAGATGGGAAACGAAAGCATGCAGATCAAACAAGCTGTGTTTCCCCTTCAGCCTAGGTAAAAGGCCTCTAGTCTTTTAGGTAAAACATAATCAGCACAAAAATTTTGCAGAAAGACCTACTCCTGGTTTAGGATGACAAGGTCCTTTTTTCTTGTTTGCAGCAGAGGTTGCATTTCTGATTATCTTCTTTGTGAGGACACCTATATACATTTTAATTAAATTAAAAAAAAAAAGTGGAGATTATTTGGTATCTTTTTCCCGATAATTTGTTTTCCAGCATTTGCAGTATTGTACAAATCATCTAAGCACATGTTTTTCATTTGCAGTAGGAACACCTTTATGTCTTCTTGACATATCGTATTTGCCTTGTCTTGATCTAAATAGCATCATTCAGCCAGCAGTGAGCATACAGCGGTTCTGCTTCTTCAGCTCTCTGCGAGATCTTCCACCTTTTCTCTTCCTGCCAGTTTGTGTTTCCTTTCTAGAAGACCAATCTTTCCTTGCAACTTCAATATAGTCTCATACAATTACCTTTGAGGACTTACCCATCTTCAGCTCTCCAGATACACTGCAGTCTCTCTTTCTTTCTTCTGAAAGTCTGTCAGCCATTTTAAATATCATATAGAACAGAAAGATCAATTGATTTATTTGTTTTAGCTTCCCTCCTGTGCCACCTCCAGGGCTTTAACAGTCTCCATCCCCTTCCCTCCTTTCCCGTCCCTATCCCACGGCTCCTCTTCAGCACTTTCTTCCCTTTCACCTTATACAGGCTGTTTTGTTCAGTTCTCCATGACCACTCTCCCTCTTGTAATACTTTTCATTCATGGGTTTCAAGACAAGAACTTGATTACTGCAACTAATTAATGAATTAATGGAACCTAAAACTTGTGTCATAATTTCTTTTCCCATCCGCACACATTCCCATTTGTCCCGATTCTTTCTTACTGGTCATGCTGACAAATCTCCCTCCCTTTAAATCACGTCTGTGTTTCAGGTAAAATCCCAGGTTTTTCTTCTAACTTTCATCACACCCATCTGTTCCTTGCTGCTTAGCTGCTGGTGGTATTGTCTTGTGTGAACTTTCATTCTTACACATTCGGCTGTGTTGGACTTTGAATTTGGTGCCTGACTTCTGTTGCTGGCTTCACACTCTTCCATGCCAATACTTTATGTATATTTTCATTGCACTGGATTAGTCTGTAAGGCTGCAACTACCTCCTCCTTCAAATCCTGTCTTAAACTCCTTTTTGTTATGATACCAACACTATTAAATAATTTGCTAATGAAAGCTGTATCAAGAATCCAAATCCCTATATGTGTAATCTAGCTTCGCAAGATTCAGAAAATGCATGTACGCACACACTGATCCCTCTAAGTATTTGAATGCTTTACTGTTATCCTTGTCTTTCCTAGTTCCTTAATGCCTGTTGAATTTTCTGGTTAGATAAACAGATCAAGTCAGGGGGCCCACATCCTCAGAAGTTACATCTGGTTCATCCTGCAATCCAACAGATTCTTTCTATTGTTTTCCTGTACCTATTCTAAAGTAATATAAATTTTCTATCCTTTGGGAGCCCAAGCATATGCAAATGCATTTCTTTCTCTGCCCCCAATTCAATTGCACGTTAACTAACTTAACAATTATCTTTATCTATGTAATGAAATACCTTAAAATTCATACAATTATTGGGGCTTTGTTGTTGTTTGAGTTGGTGTTGTCATCCCGTTCTCCCCCCTGCCCCCCAGAGGAAAGAAATTAAAATCTATGAAATCTGACAAATAAGTTAGAAAATGAATTCCTAATTACGGTGATGACTGTAAGCACATTTAAGTGCATCTTATTAAAATGTTGAGGGATGTGAAAGGAGCGTATCTATAACCTGAAGACATTTATTCTCTTGCTTCTCTATACTTCAAAAATAATTAAAGGTAGAAGGCATGCATGAAAAACAAGGCAAGTAGCCATTGGAATTGCATGGAATTTTTTGTTGTGAAAATTTACTTTTTCATTAATCTAGCAATGATACAGAAAACTTAGACACAATATTTAAATTATGAAAATATTGTATTGTTTCATCCACCACAAGATAACTTATGAAGATTCTATGGAAAGATAGTGATAGGGTCCTTTCTACCCATAAAAAATACTCCAGACAACATATAAATGCTAAACAAAGATACCTAAGATCAAGTATAAAAGTCAAACAGAATTAATAAAGCAAACCAAATGTCTAAGAATGTAGCCTTGAGGTAAAACCTGTAGCCTTGCCTGAAAAAATGAGGCAACTTTGTCAGCATTTTTAGTAGTGCCCTTGGGTGCTCACTGCAGAATCACAAGGTCACATCTCACCAAAATTTCTCTTTAAGGATGCGTAACAGGCACTTGTTAATTTGCTGCCTTTTGTCTTTCAGCCAAGGACAATTTTCTTGATCCAGGATCCCTGTGGAGTTTAGCAGGAATTTTGAGATCAACACCACTGAGAGGCTTGGCTTGTGGTATGAAACACCTCTAGGCAGCCTGAGTGGCCATCCAAGGGCCATGAGCTGGATGCAGCTATTAGCCCCAGGACTTGCAACACATTAACAGCAACATAATGTTTGTTATCATCATTGTCCAACGAAGAGCTGGAGTGACCTGGGAGACCCTGTGAGAGAAACTGAGACAAGAAAGTGTCTGGAGCAGAGCTTGCTGGCAGCATGCCCTGCCCAATTTTGTCCTACAGTGGAGTAGTGGGCCCCACTGGAACCATTTTCTACCATTTTCTTGCCTGCAGGGTGCTCCCAGAGCTCTTCCTCCACGTGATTCTTTGGGGAAGCTGATACCTGCCCTACAGGGAACGAGAGGAGAGTTTTGGGATGAGGTTCACAATTAAGCTGGTTAGCTCAAATTAGTGTTAGGGGGCTTGAACAATGTCTGGTTGCAGGTTGCAAATCAGGAAAGTTTTTTGATGAACCATGCTGGTTTTCATTGTAGAGCTTGTCCCAACTGAGCTTTTATCACAGGTAAGTGTAGGTGCCAGTGTTTCTCACCGGTATTGGTGAATCTCACTGTCTGAAAAGCAATGCTCTTTTTTCATCAGGAGGACCTGCTCCGTAATGGACATCAAGTTGCAGACACCATATTAGCTTCCAGTAACCCTGCAATAATTTTTTAGATAATGTTTGAGCTCACAACTGAATCAAATGGTATTTGAGTGCCATTCAAGAGTGAGCAACGATTTTATGGAAGAAGTGACTGATGTGCACCTCATGGTCTCAAGCTCCTGGTTCCTTGCTTCATCTTTCACAATGGTCTTAAAAAATCCGATTCTTACCCTGGATGAAGCTCACCTAGTGCACATATTTTGTTGCCAAATATACTGTAAGACTGGGCTCCACAAAGCTCTTAGGCATGGGTGAGCCATCCATTGCTTTTTCTGGAGCCGCAGACATCACAAAAGTTAATTATATGTGTAAGTAAGTAAGTGCTTTGTTGGATCAGGGCCTGCATCTCTTTAAATTTAAAAAGAAACAACAAACAAACAAACCACAAAACTAAACCATGTTAAACAGTAACATGCAGTAAGCAAAAATACTGTCATGATAGCTGTTAGAAGTTTATATGGTAGAGAGAGGAATGAGGAAAGAGATATGAGAATATTCAATTTCTCTGGGACTAAGTATAGCAGATTTTATTTTCCCAAAACAATCTTTCATGTAGTAATATCAAACTAGTTAAACACTTATATATATATTTGTTCAGGAAAAAATATCCATGTTATGAGAAAATTGATGTCTTCTTGATAATCAAATACCTAGAGGATCAGACATTTCCAACCTCAGTAAAGAGTGTATAGATCAAACATGAAAGGGTTATCAACTGGTGAGAAAAAAATGCATTCAGGTTGAAAAAATACCATAAAACATATTTTTATTTACTACTGGAATGTCTGTCAAAGGGAAGACTGCTTTTTTCCAGGTGTTAGTTTTCATGCTTTTCCATAGATACTCTGCATGCACTTACTACATAAGAAATAAAATTGCATTTCAGACACTCATTTTGATTCTAATGAACATTGCACTAGATACTAAAATAATATTATTTTGAAGGTAAGAAGTAATTCTGAATTGGCACACTACCTGTTGCTTCTTAAACTACATATAACATTTATGCTTTCTGAGTTAATACAATAATTTCAGAAGCATGTTATTACAGCCTTTGTATAAAAGCTGTGAACAAATTGAATGTATTTTAGTTTTGCCTTTATTTTTCCCTCTAAATAACATAATGCTTGTCACCTGGCCAAACTGACATCTTGCTGACAAGCTTGAAAAGAAAATTAAGTCCTTTTTTTTAATACTACCAGTATAAAAGAGAAATTTTAATTTTCAAAATGAGATTCAGAAAACAAAGTTTTAGTGAATAAATAACATGTTGCATTTGTTTCTGTTTGTTTGAAAAGTTATGTAGAAAACCATCACCAAGAAACATGGTGAGTTATTAATAGAATAACATAAATAAATAAACAGATAAAATTCCCAGAAAACCAAAACAGAAAAAAATCTTTGCCATGCTTTATATTAAGTACACTTATAAACTTGTTACTCCAACATGTTCTCTCTATAGGGAAACTCACCTGCATTAGGTAGGAAATTTACCTTTTGCATTTTACCTGCA
Organism: Gorsachius magnificus; assembly: GCA_034008185.1. NCBI lineage: Eukaryota > Metazoa > Chordata > Aves > Pelecaniformes > Ardeidae > Gorsachius > Gorsachius magnificus. The sequence goes on along the minus strand of CM067083.1, from coordinate 6,773,590 downwards.
AAATTTTCATTTCCCAAATGCATTCACATAGATTTTGGATCAAAAGTCCTCAAACTGGAAAATAAAGGCTATCTGGGGTTTTTTTGGGTTTTTTATGGGGGAATTCTCTGTTTTCTGTTTCAGTAATCCATCTATACTCCACATGTATTAATTTATGCTAGTCTGCTGATGTGAAAATAAATAAATAACACACACCCACCCCCCAAGTGGTAGCACCTGAACTACCTAACCTCAAATACATGTTTGAAGCTAATAGTTGCTCATGCAAAAATGAAGCCGCCTCTTCTCAAACATTGAGTAAGTGCTGATTAACAGCTGGATTTATGCTTTGAAACCTTCAGCAGTGATTTTGGTCACTTGTTTCTACACTGTTTTATAAAAGTGCAAAGTTTAGGTCCGTATCTTGGTATTCCTGTCATTTTGAATGATATTCATTGAAACTTGAATGACATCTTCTTTGGAAACATATATGGTAGGTCACATACAAGCCAAAAAGGAAAGATTTGGTTTTAAAAATAAGTGATTTCCATATTTATGCCCCTGTTAATCACAGACCATATACTGCCAGAAAACTCTGCCCAGTGTAGAGATGTGGCAACCACATAATTAGACTCCTAATTTCTATTTAGATTCCAAACTTCTTTTTTATTTCATTGATATTCAAAAGATGCAAGTATCATTATTTTGTTAGAAATCACCCTCGTTCACCCTGGTTACTATAAGCAAACATGTAATTATAAAATGGACCGCATTGCTGAAATCAAATTACGTTTTGAGAAGATGTAATCTGCTAGGACTAAGGATGCCGGTAAGGACACCTTACTGTGACTTGAGCCATCTGGGTGGTTAGCACAGTGCAACAGTACAACATATGTGGCAACAAGTGGGGAGAGAATACGAAGAAATGAATATACTTTTGTTCCCTAATTTGACAGCATGGGGTGTGTTGATAAGATATTTGGACTTCCTCTTCCCACCCCCTCACCCCCCATTTTTCCTTATTTTTTTGCCTTTGGTACGCTCAGCATTATGAGCGATTTTTACATCTTTCTCCCCCACATGCTCTTACCCATCTGATGAACCATGTCCTTAGGACACTAATAAAATAAATGTCATTGCTTCTGCCTCCTGTGAATCTGACATTATTAGCTATGTTCATCAACAGTGATTCACGCTACCATATTGAGAGAAATCTTTATTGTTGGGGAGTGCACGAAGGCAGTGCATGAAGGGAGGAGAGGATTTGAGTCTCTGGGAGATGAGAAAGCATGCTGCGCATCCTTCTTTTATGAAAATTAGAGATTGAAATATTAGCATGCAGACAGTGTTGGCAGAAATAGAAACAACTAATTTCATCAGTGTAACTGCTGCCCCAGTAAGATCACGTAGATATACACCTTCCCTTTAACTAAGCTACATAACAAGGATAAGAAAAGAAAACAGCTAGTCACTATGTATATGAGTAAGTTTTCAGTGTGTCCTTGTTCCTCACCCACTGTCCTGGTTTCAGCTGGGACAGAGTTGATTTTCTTCCTAGTGGCTGGCATGGTGCTGTGGTTTGGATTTAGTACGAGAAGAATGTTGATAGCACACTGATGTTTTAGCTGTTGCTAAGCAGTGCTTAGACTCGTCAAGGACTTTTTCAGCTCCCCATGCTCTGCCAAGGGCACAAGGAGCTGAGAGGGGGCACAACCAGGACAGCTGGCCCCCACTGGCCAAAGGGCTGTGCCATACCATATGATGTCATGCTTTGGGGGGAGTTGGCCAAGGGGAGAGCCATCGCTGCTCAGGACAGGCTGGGCATGGGTTAGCAGGTGGTGAGCAATTGCATTGTGCATCACTTGTTTTATATATTCTGTGTATTTTTTATTATTATTATTAATAATAATAATAATTTCATTTGCTGTTTTATTAAACCATCTTTATCTCAACCCACGGATTTAACTTTTTTTCTGATTCTCTCCCCCATCGCACTGAGGGGCGGGGGGGGGAAGAGTGAGCAAGTGGCTGTGCAGCGCTTAGTTGTCTGCCAGGTTAAACCATGACACCACATTTTTGGAGGTGGATAAATACTTCAGGGATGGGTTAGGTCTTGCAGTGGGGCTGTGGGAACAGTGTGGCCCTGTTCCTCATTCTGCCCTCCATCCCTGAGCACTCTGTGCCTTGGGGAAGCACAAATGCCTTTGGAAGATCCAGGAGGGAAAAGCCCAAAGTTATTCCACTTCGGAAGGTAGCACCAGCACACCTTTCCCCCTGCATGGCTGGAATGACTCAGGTAAATCCTGGTTTTGTCTGTTCTTTTCATCCCTGCTTACCTTGAGGAAATGTGAGAAACGAGTCTATGCTTGAGCTCAGCAATTGCATTTTCACCTGGCCAGTACTGAGATGAAGGATAGCTCTTCGCTCTCAGAGAAGTTTGCCAAAATGTAACGATCATATCAAAGGCTCAGTTCCCTGTATTTTTATTTTCTTATTCCATTCAGAATGAGGTAGTTATCTGGCTTTTTGCTCACTCATTGAGAAAACATAGAGGCCACAAGCTCCAACAGGCAAAATATTAATATCATTGTCTATTCCCTTGTGAATTTATTTGATTTGAGGATGAATATGTTGTAGGTGATGTTCTGAACTGGCGGCACGCTTTTTCATGTGTAAAAGGCACTGTGTAAGGAGCATGCATAACAGCCCTTGGCCATTGCTCTAGCCTGGTTGTTCCCAGAAGAAACTGTGGATTGGCTACAAAGCTCTGCCACAGTCTGCCTCTAGGGTTGGTGAAGACTTTTTTCATCTTACCTGCTTGATATTCACACTTCATGCAAAATCTATTTATTCAGGCATCATGCAGAGAACAAACAGTTTGGACGCCAGAGAACTCTTCTGAATCTGACATGTGGGGTTTCCTGGGATATGTCATGTTTTAGTTTTGAATTAGGAAAGTTTAGGTACTCATTTAAAGAAGATAATTCAGCAGTGACTTCTGGGGCAAGAAGACAATCTATGCTCTAATTGTGGAGCAAAATTACATTAAATTATATTCTATATCTCTATTACAGACAACCGAGGATTGAGAGCATTGGGAAAAGAAAGAGGGTGTTATTTTGCCACTACAAAACCTCTGTGGTATAGTCACACCTTGAGCCTGTATGAAGTTCTGGTCTCTGCATCTCAAGAGAAATGTAGAGGTACTAGAAAATCTGCAAATGATCCAAGACATGCAGAAGGTGCCTTAGAAGCAAAGGCTAGAATTTCTGGACTGTTAAGTTCGAACCAGAGAAGGCTGAGGGAAGGCATGACCAAGAAAACAATGCAGGTGGGAGTAAGCTGAATGCAGAGCTATGGTTCACCAGATCCCACAATACAAAAACCCGGGGACACTGGATGGTACTGAAATCAGCTTAAAGAGATTTAAAAGTACTTCAAGCATTGGGTGGTACTTCAGGAACTTTTTGCCACAGGAAATTGAGGGTAGCAGATGGTATCAACAGGTTAAAAATTTCAAAGAATGTGTTCAAATGGAACAAGCAGAAATGTGTCCTCCAGTATGATGCACATACAATGCATCCTTGCAAAGCTTATGCACCATGTAGTATAAAATCAGATTTTGGAAAGCAAGAGGAGAATTCATGTCTGGAAATTCTGAGCACTATTTTACTGATAATTTTTAATAGTCTCAATATTCATGTAAAGTAGGGTAAGCAACGTACAGACCTGAGATATGAAAGCTGAAACAAATCCTCTCCTGAGGGCTGGGCAAAATCTTTTTTGGCAATGCCTTATTTCCTGGGGATCCCTTTGATAACACTTTTCTTGTAAGTCTCTTAGAAACAAAGCTTGAATTTGTTAAAGCAGCTAGCTACCCATCCGAGCTCTTCCTCACCATCAATCTCTCTCTTTTTATCCATAATCCCCCAAACTCATTGTCCCACTCCCAGAAAAACTGGCTAGAAAAGTTTTGCAGTGGAAGTGATTTCAGATTGGTTTTGTTTGGTTTTTTGTTTGGTTTTAAGAATGGAGCAACACTTATTTGGCAAATGAACACTTCTGCTTTTCTTGACTTTTCTCTAAGTTCTCTCTTGGTAACAGGACACCTTGCTCAGAGAGATAATTGTGCCAAACAATGAGCTATGGGACATAATTATGAATTTGGAAGCTGCAAGGCTCCTATTGACTTGTAAGCTTTAAGTACATGAGATGTCGTCTGAGGCTTGTTTTGTTTCTAAGGAATCCCTTAATTAAATCTTCTTTTTTAATTCTTCCCCCTCCACGCTCTTAGTAAATCGCTGGCAACAATAGTGGCAAATTACCGAAAAAAAAAAATTAGATGTAATGATAATTTAGTTCATTTTAGCACAACCTCCCACAGAGAACTTTTCTATACCTATTTCCTGTTCTGAAGTCACACTTAAACTATTCCTGTTCTTAAGAATTTACTACTTATCTTCGATAATGAACATGTAATTTTCACTTTGTAATAATTTTAAAGGGCTCATATTTTTTCAAACTAATTGTCTTTCTTCTTGCATTAACAAAATTGCTATTTCCCAGTGCAGTTTCTTAATATTAAGGCATAAATCAGGAGAAATTACAAAAAGCAAATGACTCAAATCTCTGTTTCCCTTTTCTATTCCTCTCTGTGCAAAGTGAATGTAAAATGTTTCCAACTCTGGAATGCCAGCATTTGTACAGTCTTTGCACTTGAGCTTCAAGCTGATCTAGTGTAAATGACTACATAGGCCGTGGGTCCCTGGTTTAGTTCCATAACCTGTAAAAAACAAACAAACGAACAAAAAGCTCCTCCCCCCCCCCCCCCCACACGCCCGACCCAAAACCCGTTGCAAGGACTCATTGCAAGGAATAAGGGAATAAGGCTTCCCTTTTCAAGCTGGACCTTGAAATCGGTCTTAGAAAGATCTTTAGAAGGCAAGCTGCAATCTCACCCAAAAAACTAATTATGCATGTGCTTACCCTACACAGTCCTACTGGCTTTAAGGAGGTGTGCTTCTGTGCACGAACTTGAAGATGGACTTGCGTTCTTTTTTTTCTGTTGACCGAGAAATTTTCAATCAATATTCAGAAATACCATACTGTACTTTGAATGAACTTGTAAAAAATTCAAGTTTGATTTTATTCATGTTCCAAAAGATCTGATTTCATTCCTTCCTTCTCTTTTCCTCCATCTAGTAGTTTTCTCCCTGAGAATTACTGTTTACACATGAGCGTAGTGTCTGCATTTTTAGCTTTGAACATGCCTAGTTTTGGCAAGTGCTGGCATTTGATTTATGATTTGTTCATCCAGAGCTTCAGGCTTCACAGACAGTGAATTTATTTCCCAGGTTTTTACAAACGGGTCAAAAATATCTTTAATATTGCAGAAGGTAAAAAGCATATGTGTTTGGGTCAAGATAATGCCTGTACTGCCTCTGTGACAAGCATTCCAAAATTGTTCATGGCTTGCAACCATGTTAAAGTATTCACTGAGATCAGGAAATCGGGTTGCCTATTTAACTTCAGACTTTGTTTACTCACTGAATAATAAACATCTTTCTCCTAGGAAAAAGCCCACAAAATATTGCATATGTATATGCAATAAAATATTATGATGTAACGCAGTTACGATGGATAAACAGTGATTTTACCAGCAATAGCCTCCTGTTGAAGGAAATGAATGACGGTACTCTAAGTGAGATCAAAACTTTCCAAATGATGCAGAGTGCAGCCTTAATAAATGGAGAATTTTAGAGCCAAAGAAATTGGAAAGTTTACTTAGGTGGAGGAGGAAGCATTACTACATTGAGTTAAACACAGCATTTTTCATTATGGAGTACACAAGGCTGCATACAATTTTCAAGTCAGTTAAGTTATGGCTTGGAGAGAAAAATTAAAAATAATGAGAAGGAAATAAAAGGTAGAATAAACTAATGCTTAGAAAATCATGGTCAGTAGTTCTACAAATACAGCTTGAAAAATGTAGTCACAGGTTTTAATGGGTGAGAGAAAATTTCCCCGCCAAATGTAGCCGCCTAAGTCATCAATTTATTATTAATTAGCTGTAGTTCCTCTCCAGGACTGCACACCCAGGTTTTTAATGGACATTCCTTGCCCCAGAGGACTGCAGATATGTCACAGCTGGGAGTGCCAACTACATTGCCATGGGGCTGGGTGCCATCCTTGACAGCTGTCATTTGGGGGAGACTGTTTTGTGAATAGAACCGCAGGGTACACTAGTGCAGCAGCATCTCTTGGAGACAATGTACTAAATGGTCCTTCAGAGGCTCATATTTCTGCATCCGAGAAAGCAGGGCTCAGATTCATATTGTTCCCCAAGTCCTGGAGCTGGACTGATGACACTATTGAATCCACTTCCACAGTGCTTAGGCCCCCAGACAGTGGGATCATATTAGAGATGTGTTTCCCATGGATATAACCATTATAATACCCCTATCAATCAGCCACATCTATCTTACATGGTTTTCTGCTGTTAAATTTGTATTCTGTGATGAATTACATATATTACTTCACCACCTTCTAGGCTGCATAGGTCAAACTGTGCATTAAAAACAAGAATTTATTTGCAATATTTACCTATGAAATCTGAACAGAGGTAGCAAATTCAATTAATCACTAAACGCCTCATGATTTGATTATTTCTGTGCTAGAAGGCCCTTGGGCAAATAAAAGTCTCTGAGACAGTAGCGTACCCATCTCTCTAAGGGATCAATATGTCTCTCTCCTGATCTGAGCCCAGCTCACATCTAGGAGAGGGAGGTACAGTAGGGCTGGGAACCATGCATCTGAGGTCTGTTGTAGCAAGGCTGTAGACAAGACTCCCAGTTTATGCCAGTATCTGAAAATTGATCAGCCAGGTACATCTCTAACTACAGTATAACAATCTCGTGTTTTGTCAGAGGCTTAAAAAAATAAAAGGCTTGATTTTCCTCCTCTTTCCACTCATGCAAACTTTTCTGACTTGCCTTGCTTTGGAGATTTGAAACCGTATTTACACTCACCCTTGATGGTCCTGTCTGCCATTTACAAGACTTGTGGAAGGTGGGGAGTGAAGCTGCTTTCTGGAACACAGTAACTCTGCTCTTCGGCATTCCCCTTCACTGCTTTTGCTGTAACGTTCAACCAAACAGTGTTTGAAGTTAAGTTACAAGAGCTTTGTTCTCAGTGAGAAGTGAATTATTAATACACTAGCCCTAGAGAAGAGGAGCGGTGTGGGTGGTGGAGTGTGCCCCCAAAAACGATCACTCGATTCAAGCAGTTATATAAATCGTAAAGGACCACCCCAGACCTGAAAAAAGCAGTCTGGTCTTTTCTGTTGTTCAACGCTAGTCATGGATGATGGAAGAACAAGACAGTCTTACAGTCTTGTTACAGTCTTCTAATTGATCTGGCCTTTAGTTAATCTAAATTAATTAAGTTATTCTTTGCTCATTACACATTATTACTGAAGATCTGGAAAGGGCAATTAGGAACAGAATAAACAGCAGTAAATAGTAGCTACACAGCTGAGTCAACAAGGTGGCCCATGCGTTGGAAAAGACAAAAAGACCAGTGGAGGGGAAAAAAAAGGGGCTAAACCATTTATTTCTATGTCTAATGAAAAATGAACATAAATGGTTTGGTTGTTCAGTCTCATTCTCAGACAGGCAGATGTGCTTCATTGCCTCCCTTATTAATTTGGTGACTCCAAATACATATAAGTACAGACTTTGATTAGGTTAAATACCTGAGGATATGGACTGGATCAAACCTTGAAAGTATCCTTAAACAGATGAGGGAAAAGGATAAGAAAATTCTGGGGAAAAGAATTGAAATTATTAATTCTTTTAAGCAGACAGTAAACCATATCAAATAATAAGTATAAAAAGACTTGTTTTAAATAAAATCAGTGTAAGAAGCCAATCCCTTCAAGAACAGATGCTGGCAAGTGCTTTAAGTAAAAACATCGAGAAATTGGTATGTTGTAGAGGAATTTGTTGGTATGCAGGGAAAAAAATTAGATGTATGCTAGAAGATACTAGCATGAAAAAGGTTTGCTGGGTTTTGTGAGCACTCATACTCTATCAATGCTAATATCAGTCAGTGTTTTGTAAATACAGTTGAAAGATCTCCAAATGTTCTGTGCTGCCCCTCTGTTAGATGGCAGTATTGACAGTCATGGGTTACTTCCAGCATTAATAAGGTTATAGCATTCAACTTACCCCCAGTGAATTTTATATTTTTTTTTTTAACTAGTAGTTGTAAGCAAGGCATAGTGATCTACCTTACTTGCAGGCATATGACAGAAGGGCAAATGGATGCTTTCCCTTGCTTGTGGTAGGACTAGACCCAGAAGCTATGCTTTAATATATCAAGGATGCAAATTGGACAAATAGGTAGTACTGCCAACTCCAATAATTTAAAACATGTAAGCCAGATCTTAAAAATTCCTAAGAACTGACTTAAAGTCATCAATAAGAAATAACATTTTAGAGATTGTTACCGTTTTGAACTAAATGTGTTTGGCCCAATTTTCCCCAGTAATTGTGGGTGTTTTAAAGGTGGATGCTCACATGCATCCAGGAGTTTGTAGCTTAAAAAAACCCCAAACAAATAAAAAACCCCAACCAAAAAGCTACCTTACTAAATGTGCCTATGTTCATGAAATATCATGGGAATCAGCATCTTTTAAATGCAGTAAAAAGGGAAGGCTATGTCTGTGTTTATTGTCTGTCACTCAGAAAAAGCCTGGGTTTGTTAAAGATGCAGCACAAGTATCTTGCTGCAGAAGGAACTCT